>CM076846.1:156302781-159098649 GCA_039519185.1 Astragalus membranaceus | reverse complement strand
GTCAGAAATTGGAACACATCTTGCATCAAATTATCTGTCTCAAGTTTGTGATTTTTATAATTGAATGTTAAAAAAGTTCACCATGCAGTTGCGTTGAAACCCAACACCTTGATATTTAACCTTGTTCTTGATGCTTGTGTGAGAGTTAAATTGTCTTTGAAAGGCCTGTGCCTGATTGAGTTAATGTCGCTGACCTGGACGGTGGCTGATGCACACTCAATTGTGATAATTTCTCAGATCTTAGAGATGAATGGTTTAAGAGATGAAATGATGGAATTAAAATATCATATTGATGGAGTTTCAACTGCTCATGTTTGTCACTATCGTCAGTGCTATGATAGTTTGTTGAGCTTGCACTTCAAATATAATGACATTGATGCTGCAGCTAAGCTTGTTTCAGATATGAATAGCTCGCAAAATTGTCATCATCATAATAAAGAAAATAGGAATCCCAAACAAAAACCTGGATTTATTGCCATTGGGTCGCCTAACCTTAAGAAAGCATTGAGGGTACATATTGAGCCTGAGCAATTACAGAAGGATTTTGTCCTCAGAGTGGAGAGCAGAGAGGGTGTCTTGTTTTTTATAGAGGTGGGAAACTTGTTCTTAGTAATAGAGCTCTGGCTAAGTTCACGAGTGGTTACAACAAAGACGGCAAGATTAGTGAACTTTCAAAACTATTACTTATCATTCAAGAGGAACTATACTCAGTGGAAGGATTCAGGTGGGATGGCTTGAGTCTGCTCATGACATTACGGATGATGTAGAGGCCACTGGGTCTCCAATGGGCTGGGATACATATATTTTACTCTTGTCGGCGTACTAGAACCGGGGGATGCAAAGATAAGCAAAGGCACTCCTAAATCAAATGAAAAAGATTAATTTGGAGGACTTGTCTAATAATGCTTTTGACAAACATTCTCTGTGAAGAAACATCAGATTTAGTTGGTAAATCAGATTTGGCTATAACATTGGCTGAAATACTGAGAGATGAAAATCAGACAGATTTTCCTGTAGTCTACAACTTCAACCCTTCCATATTCTTTTTTTGCAAAGCAAGAATGATAGACGATGCACTGAAGGCATATAGAAGAATGGGCAAGGTGAAAATTCAACCCACAAGTCAAACTTTTGCTCATATGGTGTGTGGATATTCTTCTCTTGGTATGTATCGTGAGATCACATTTTTGTGGGGAGACATTAAGAGATTCATGAAGAGTGGTAATTTGGTTGTAAATATAGATCTATATGAGTTGCTGCTGTTAAGCTTCATTCAAGGTGGTTACTTTGAAAGAGTGATGGAGGTCATTGGCCATATGAGAGACCATAACATGTATACTGATAAGTGGATGTACAAAACTGAGTTCCTTAGATTTCATAAGAACCTCTATAGGAGTTTAAAAGCATCAAATACAAGAACAGAAGCACAAAGCAAAAGGTTTGAGCATGTTCAGGAATTTAGGAAATGGGCTGGTATTGATTAAAGCTCTGTTGTAAATATTTATGTGCTGATCATGTTCCTCCATGGGCCTTATGAATGTCATGTCTGCTCTGGCTCTACTTCAGCATTCTTGGAATTAAGTGGAAACTTTTGTTTCATTAGTCACTAGCCCACCATACCAATGGTATAATGTAATTAGCAAAGTTTAAATAGATTCAACATTTCATCTCTCATTACACAGTTGACAAAAATAAACTCTCATCATACAACTCATAAGTTCCGGGAATGTCTCACCACATAGCTTTTGTTTCATTAGTCACTAACCTACTACCTAAGATTAAATTTCTGCTCACCAGTGGTGTAACTGTAATTAGCCAATTTTAGATAGATTATCATTTCATCTCTGACTCTCACATACACCTCATATTGGCATGCTGTTAATTGATGATACGTTGTTTGTTGAGTTAATAGCCAATTTGGTCCCCCAAATTTTAAAAAAGTTCAATTTAGTTGCTGACATTAACAACATTTCTTATTGGTCCATGACATTTAAATTAAAAGTTATTCAATTTTGTCTCTCAAATTCTTGATATCATGTTGATCCCCGACTTTTTCTACTTAATATTAATTAAGTCCCTAGCTTTTATAGTTTAATATGGTCCCTGATATTCTGTAAAGTCAAGGACTTAATTGATACTCTCCCTCGTCTCAAATTAATTGTCACACTTACAAAAATGTTGCAAAATAATTGTCTTCTAATTTCAATTAAACTTTTTCCCATATTATCCTCAAATTAATACTATGAGTATCACTCTCAATGTATTATCATCTACTTTCAATTTATAATAGTAGTGAATTCACCAATTACCAATAAAGTCAATTTCGTAAAATTCTTTTTCTCTTTCTTCTTTTTACACATTTTTTCTAATATATGTGAAATTCCAAGATTGACAATTAATTTGAGACGAAAGGAGTATTAATTTGTAAAAGTCAGGGACCAAACAAGCATTGGGAATTTGAGGGATTAAATTGAATCACTTTAGAAAATGTCATGGATTAATTAGGAATATTGTTAATGTCAAGGACTAATTAAGTCTATTTTAAAATTAATTAACATTTCATAAATAGTCAATAATGGGGGACTAAAATTGCAAAATTATAAGAAGGGACTAAAGTTTTGAATGACCTTTTTTTGTTAGCTTAACCAATTTTTTTCCTCTCTAACAAAATAAGGAGCATCATGGAATCTTTTTCATCTAATTTGATTTTTGTAGGGGTTGAAATGTTGATTGAAAAAAGTGCTCATCGTGCCTTATGTGTTGAAAATGGGCTTAACGCTAGCTGTGTGTTGTGAAGTTTTACATTGATAATGGAAAACAAATTATATTATATATTATAGTAAATTTGAGAGTTTAAGAATATTTTAAAATAAAAAAAGTTTAGATAAATTTTTCCATCCACTTATTTTACATGTGGGGTAAAACTTTTTTAGTAAATACTGGTATCTTTAACGGTGTATTTATTTATTTAGAAAGGAAATTGTTATTGATAGTGTTAATTAAACTAAGGAGTGAATATTTGCTTAATTTGATAAAACTGATCAACTACACTTTAAATGCATTTGACCATTTCTTTTAACTCAAAGGCAGTAGTCTATATCGTAAGGCTTAGCTCAAATGACAAATGCCGAAATTGTTAGGTTGAATATCATGTTCCAGTGTGAGTTTTAAGTGACATTTATCACTCTGTATATGTACCCAAAAACAAGCCATACTATATTACTTTCATTTCATTGATCACAAATAGTTCTTTTAATAAGTCAATTAATGCTAAACAATTTTTTTTCTTGTTATTGCTTTCATTTCTTTGATCATAAATATTTCTTTTAATAAGTCAAGTAATGTTAAACAGTTATTTTCTTGTTGTATAGGTTCCTGAAATTCAAGTACTAAAGCCTCATAACCAACATCTCACAACTCTTACATTATGGATTCTTCTATGTGTTCGGCTATGGTTCATGATCTTAAAGCCTTAGAGGTACACAAACTTAACTATTTGTTACAGAATTTAATTAACTATTTTTTTTTACCAATATAATTAACTATTTTAAAGTCTTACATTATCTATGTAAGCATAAATATTTACCCGCCTTCACTTTTCATATGTATAGCTTCTTTTTATTAACATAATAATGGCGAGTAAATATCTTCAACAATCCAATTCGATAGAAATGATAGAAAAGTATAATTCTCCAAATGAGAGAGTTGATTCTCTGAATTAACTTGAGTGAAATTAGAATGATTTATTATGTGCTTGTAGATTGTATAGAGAGAGCTTATATATGCTCAGAGTTACAAGCTTGCATTAATAGAATGCATGCAAAAATCAAAGGAAAAATTGTTATCAATAGTGTTAGAGCATCGCTATATTGTATGAAACGAATTGTGTGAATCACTTTAATAAAAATACACGATGGGTGTGGTGATACCCCAAAGCAATTGCCTTTTCCCTATCTTACTATTCGTTTTTGTACAGCAAAGTTTTTCTCATAGTGTTAAATTAATGAGTAACATGCATACTATGATAAATAGGTGAGAATCACACAACTACACTTTAAAATGCATTAATTGACTATTACTTTTAATTCAAACTCAGTATTTGTTACTTTAATTTCTTAGATCATAAATATTTTTTCATATGTCCATCAATATTAAACAGTTTTCCTTCTTGGATTAATAGATTTCCGAAGATCGCAACAACACAATATTGACAAAGGGATCGAAGAGATCGAACAAGTCACATTTACGAAACGACAATATTTACTTTCTTTATCGAAAGGATGCATTGGAAATGGCAAGGTCAGTTTATCTAATTATATATATATATATATATATATATATATATATATATATTATTTTAGTAAGTTGATATGTGTATTTTTTATTTATACAAGTATAATTTAGTTAATAGCCAATTTGGGCACTCAAAGTTTAGAAAAGTTAGGTTTATAAGTCCTTGACATTTACAATATTTCTAGATAGTCCTTGATTTTACAAATATTATTCAGTTTAATCTCTCCGTCAATTACTGTTAGTTAACGGTGTTAACAAAATGACATGACATATTTTGGGCTTATGTGGCACTTAATGCACTACACAAGTACCAAAGTTATTATTATGGTAATCAAAACACCTTAAAACCATATAATACATATTTTAAAATTGGGTGACAATTAGTAGATATATTTTTGTGCCACGCACATAGACTCCATCAACACCGTAAAAGGGCATTGGTTGATGGAAGGACTAAACTGAATAATGTTTGTAAAAGTCAAGGACTAAGTAGGAATATTATAAATGTCAATAACTAAACTAAACTTTTCTAAATTTATCGGTAAGGCCTAACTCAACTGGCAAATGCCAAAATTGTTAGATCGGATATCATGTCCCGAGTTCGTTCACTATATTAACTCAGTATAATGGTTCCCACATGCACATACTTAATCATATTTGGTTTTCACAAATATCTAATAATTAATATATAATTTTCAGCCTGGCATCTCAACACTTTGAAGCTGCCTCAGAGGCTTATCGCAAAAAGGATTATTTATCTGCAAAACAACATTCAATGATGGCCAAAGAGAAAAACCGCGTTGCTCAAGAATTGAATTCCCAGGCAGCAACACAAATTTTGAAAGCCATAAATAGTAAAAACAGTACTTGGAGGCTAGATTTGCACTGTCTTCATAAAAATGAAGCAATCGAAGCTCTGCAGGATCGGTTAAACCAAATTGAAAGTGGACAATTCCTTCCAAAGCAGTTAGAGGTCATAACAGGTGTTTTTTTTCCCATTTTTATAATAATGTTTAGAATCTAGATAATTCCTATCATTGGTTATAGCATGGATTTATTGACATTTTGTCAATAAATTAATTATTCAAAAACATTACCTTAAATATAAATTTCATAGATAATTTAGATATACTCGTCCATGCTGGAATGAGTTTGTTGACTTATATATTTTAATTTTTATAGGTGTTGGCAAACATAGTAAAGGGACACCGGTTATTCCAAACAGTATTAAAAGCTTCCTCAACAAAAATAAGTACTCCCTCGTTCCTATTTTCTTGTCGCTTTTTGCCTTTTTACACATAGCAAGGAGACTAATAAATTTTGTTATTTTTAATACAAATATTTCTCTTTTACCTATAATATCAATAATAATTTATTATCTCATTGATCTATTTCTCTCTCTGCAATAAATACTTAAGGGTATTATTGACAAAACAACAATAAATGGTGCATTGAACTTTGAAAATGATAAGTAAATAAAAACAAAATTTTTCTACAAAAGCGACAAGTAATAAGGAAGGAAGGGAGTAAAATATAATTTGCAACAAATATTAAGTAATAATATTAACACTTTATTTCTTATTATATTCTTTATTCATTATCTCTGCAGATATGATTTTGAAGAGATCAGACCAGGAGCACTCAAGGTCTGGCCTAAATTTTATGAAGCTACTATGCATGTCTCTCATCAAAGCAACAAATAAGCTAGCACATTGCAAAACTTGGTGTCCAATTCAAGTCCTACAAGCTGCATGCAAATGAAAGTGAAGAACTCTCGACAATCCCTTCAAACTACAAGGACTCGGAATTATGACAGGTATTTTTTCTATTTTTCAAAAGAAGGTTCACGTTATTTAATTTATTTCTGGTACGTACCATAGATATATATTATGAGGAGATCATGATTCCTTATTTTGTAGGATTAAGATTGATGTAGCAGGCTTTGTTTTATGATCTCCTATATATTTATTCACCCTCTGTAATCAGTTATATAAGAATCCTTTTTTTTCCTGCATGGTATCAGAGGGCCAATCTGGACTAGTCTAACTCTTGGTAAACAACTCAATCATGGAGGTCAGCAAGTGGAACATTGATGAACTACGCAGACATTTACTTACTGCACTTAGCACCGCTAAATGGCAGGTTATTTTTTACCCCTGGTTCATATTATGCTAAATATCTAGTTAATTTGACAATTAACATACAGTTATTTGTTAATGAGAATAATGAGATTATTGTTTCCTTGCTTCTTTGGATGAAGGAGAAAAATATGAGCTTGCTGTGTTTCTTTCAGGAATGCCAGCAGCTGAAGCAACAACCCTATATACTGGGCATCGAAGGGCAGCTAGTGCTAGTGCTGATATTGGTCATTGGAAAATTACAGTATCTGATCGATGATGCTCAGCAGTGGTTCTTCTGGTCCAATGCATTAATTAGGTGCCAAGTTTATCTCCAATATTGAAGTGGCTGGCCCAGGAATGGTTATAGAAAGCTGAAAGCAGTTGATCACAATAAAGAAACTGAAAGCACACTACTTCCAACAGCTGAATTGAATTGAATAGGGTGAGCTATAACTAGCTCTTAATCTGATTTTGATGTTTTCCTCATACTATAGTGGAGACTTCAGTGAGTGACTTTTAGTGCATTTTTTGAGTTACTAATCTTGTAATTCTTTTATTGTTAAAAAGGGAAACTATGCAAGCTATGAAAGAAGTAATTAAGAGTAGCCTTAATAGTTCAGATGAATGATATGACAAACAACTCTATGGATGGTGTGGTGCTATTCAGAGACAACGACAGCTTCAAAGATCTCAATACCAAATGCAATACAGTCAGCCAGTTCAAAGAATAGCTGTTTCGATTGTTTTTCTCCTTTGCTTGATTGGTAAGTTGTTGGTATGACCGTGTCTGCTTAATTTATCCTCGCATGTGTGCATGCATGTATATACTTTCATGGTGTGCAATTTCTCATGAACAACTTATTACTACCATATACCCTTCTTGCTAATTATTCTCCTTTGCTTCTCCTGCACATCCAAATATCATGTAAGGATTGTATATATGGAATGTAATTTTGAATTGTGTAACTTTGGTGTTACGTTGTCCTTCAACAATAATTAACTAAGAAATATCATTGTCAAAAAAAAAAACTAAGAAATACCGAATAGTTTGCTTAGTTTGATTTCATTTCAAATCTTTTAGTTTACTTGTTCGTTTGTACTTGGTAACTGCTTGAAATCTCCAAATTTAACTAATTATGTTTATATGCGCTGTTTTTCAGCTTAAATCTCAATGTTTGGAGAATATGCAATTCAAGTCAGCAAGCGGGATTTTTTCGATGCAATTGAGAGTGAAGAATCCTGGACAACACATTCAAATCAAAAAATTCTTTGGTTAGCTTGAAGCAAATGATAGGGAGTCTCTCTGCAACCCTTCATAGAAGGTGGGTAGAGATGTACTCTATGATGCTTTAGCTAGACTCTTTAGTGAAATTCCTAATTATCATGAGAAAAGTTATTTTGTTTCCGGGATATGTTTTTCGGGACTTTAATTTGTTACAGATGATTACATTTTTTTGTTGACAAGGGTATTGGCCTAGTCCCCCTTGGTCATTCTTGTATCTCAAATTCTCAATATATTCAATGAAATGAGGAGGAGTACTCTTTCCTTACCGGTGATTTTATCCCTAAGGAGGGTTTTGCATCGGAAGGTTTTAACGAGGCTCCTACCTTTTCAAAAACAATTACTCAAAATTACAAACCGTAAAAGCGTTTGCAAGTCATAACAGTCAGTTCAACAAAATATGGATGCCGCGATATTCTTCGATCATAGTTTCCTTCTAAGTTTATTAAGGAATCAAGTTACACGTCTTTTTTTTCTTCTTATTTCAGACTATCATTTGCTACAAAAAGTTTTCCCTTTTTAACATAATTTTAGATCTATTCATTCAGCAAGCTTTGCTAATTTAAGAAGCAAACTTGAGACATTTTGATTTTTATGTGTTTGTTGAAGGATTTAATATATAACAAGATCATTATAGACACAAATTATAGCATATTATTCATAACAGTATGAAAATGAATCGTGTACCTGATGTTATTGAAGGATTGATTGGAGAGTATGAGAGCGAATTACCCTCATTGCCGTCTAGATTTCAGCATTAGGATTCCTTTGGACTACACCTACGTCGCCGCCAACGTCGGAGATTTCCATGACAGAGATTACAGAGACTTCTGAGAACTACACCTACGATATGGGTTTATCCACCGAAAAACCTTTGGACTCTCATTATCGTTGAAGATGAAACGGTTTGAAGATGAAACGCGTGACATCTGAGAAGAACGAAGGAATTCACGTCACGTGACTCACTTAAATCTAAGGGCTGAAAATGGTCCTCTCACTCTCATTATAACAAACCCCTTTCTCACTAGATACAACCCATATATATATATATATATATATATATATATATATATATATATATATATATATATTATATTTGAGAATATTCTATTTTAGGATTATTTCATATGTCAACAACTTATCATGCCACCTGATCAAACTACATGACGTGTCATCATTTTTAATCCAATGTGTCGGCGACATAATCATAAAATTTAAATCAAAAAGAGAGTAAAAAAACTTACCAAAACTAATTTTATATACCCTGCCTGATATAAATGCTTTGATATATTATTTGAAATCAGAAATTTTAAATTAAATACAATAAAACTATCATAAAAAATGCACTAATATCCTGGATATATAAAATCTGTGCATAACACCATATATCTTTGAGATTGTTTAAAGTCGAAAGAATGTTATTTTTTATTTTTTCTAAATTTCAAATGCATAAATAATTTTGAATTTGTTTCTAAAAGAAAACAATTAATTAGGCTGTTACGGGGATGATTGTCTATCCATGCATGATTCAGTTATAACAATTCGTACACTTTCACCTAGGGGTGGACAAAAATCCGAGCCCGACCCGGATCCGTAAAACCCGTAGTAAAAGACACGCCTTCAGTTGTGCTTTTTCAGTTTAGCGGGTTATCGGTTTTGTCCAATGGATTAATGTGGATTGCAATGGTCAGGACTGGTTCTCATAAAAGCAAACTGTCTAAAACCGAATCCGAACGGATAGTACTACTATTTCTAAATATAATTTACAAAATTCTAGACTCTATGACCAGCGTGTATTGTAAGCTCAGCTGTTGCAATTTACTGGCGCATGTGACAGTTTGCAGGTTTGCGGTAGCTTTCTTTTGACAGTACATTGATGTACTAATAGTAGCTAGTCATGCTACTACATTATTAAAGCTTTGTTTTACACTTTCGATACTCCTTCTCTCTTCTTAACAAAGCTTTTTTTTTAATTTTTCTCTCTCCTCCCCTATTCTTCTTCTTTGTTTTCTCTGGTTTTCTATTTCTCTCATCCATTTTCTCTGGTTTTCTGTTTCTCTTCTTAACAATCCTATGTGTCGGCGACAAAGTCCAAAAGTCAATCATAAACTCTATTGTTCTCAAAAGCAGAATTCGTAAAAACGATACATTACTTCGATTACAAATCAAAAGTTAAAGTATCAAATACAAAATTGTTACATAGAGTAACACTAGGGTCAACTAGGCAAACAATAAATAAAACTTGATCATATAAGATCCTTCTAAAATTCGTAGCCCAGAACAGCAGCTACATCTTCTCTATTTACTTTTGCTTTCCCTGCTCATCTCTAAAACACCACATAAATAAACAGTGAGATGATAATCTCAGTGAGTTCTTTCGGGACCCCTCTCCTTTATCTCTCGGTGTTTTAATTATCTTTTCTCTTTTCTTAGGACAACATCAGACAACCACTGCACGGTTCCCCCGGTGGACCCACCCGATAATAGCTATTACCGAGTCAACTTATTCTGGGCCTAGGTTCTGGGTTCATGACTTCCCTCCCTTAGTGTACTATTAGTTTAGGATCGTCATCCCCTTGGTGTTTTATGCTTTAACTTGACACTTAGGTCGTTTTCTCACTCGATAAAACCTTACTCGGTTCGTTTCTAAATCCTAACATAAAGTTACTCGTTGCACCATAAAAATACATGATATGTGACTTAATTTGTTCAATTATCATTGGGAATGGTTAAGAAAGGGATTAGGGAAAGATTGGAGTCAAAAGGAATAGCATTTGAGGTATTTAAAATTTGGTGACAGAAGGTTCGACCCGGGCCGGGCCCCTAGGCGCACGGACCGGGTTCCTGGATAAATCAACAAAAATTGACCATCAGATGGGGGCGCATGGACCGTGCTTCCCCCGCAGCTTCAAAATTTGCTTTGTTTCACAAAATTGTGCTATTCTCTTGGCTTCAATACCAAACCTATTCGATTCCTAACTCAAGAACAGTCTCTAATAATGTTATGGCATGCCCCCAAACAATCAATTTCATACAACCAAACATTCAAATAAAACCAAATTGTGACATTCAACATGCAACTAATTATCTTCAATCACAACTTCAGCAATCTTAACTTCCCAATGAACTTTACTACAACTCCAACAACTCAAATAGTACATGTATCACTGGAATTCCAGAATCAACAACATGCAATAACCAAAACATCAAACAAACATGAAATTTCATGAAGAACTCACCTCAAATTCAGCTACACAATCAACAACAAGCAAGAAATTGCAACTTGAAGCACCAACCAAGCCCCTAGGCACCCAATTTCGAAAATCAATCTCCCAACTCTCTTCTAACCCTCTAGGTCGACAATGTAGCTTCCCCACACCCTATTTCAGCTCCTAGAACACACATGCATGATCATCCAAGCTCACTCTTGCTCCTTGACTTGCATGGAACTCGATTTGGCTCCACTGGGTGAAGGTGAAGAGAAATCTAGTTGGTGTTTCTGAAATGTGAGGTTTGTATCAGCAAAGTTCAGTGGAAAGAAGTTGATTTGAAGTGTTGAGGTTCAAATTTCAACTATGGGGATGTGAAGATGGGGTTTTGAGTTTTTCTCTCCACTCCCTCTCTTTTCTCTTTTCCTTTCGAACTCTCTCTTTCGCTTCACTCTTACCTTTTCCTTTCTTTTCTAAAAATGAAATGAATTGTGAGGGAATGATTCAGCTGAGGTACTAGTTGAGTGGGAGTGTTTAAAAGGAGCTGAAATTCCTAATTTACCCTCATGCTATTCGCACCACATCTATTCACTCATACACTATCCAAATGAATTAAACACTAGCACCCAATGCATTCAAGCAATATTTGACAATCCTTTATAGAATCAAACAACTTGATTAGCAATCACTAGTGCAAAAATGGGATTAGAATTAGACATTTAAAGTCAGGCGCTCAAATGCCTGACTACATAAGTGACGCGGTGGCAAACTTGTAATTAAAAGGCAAAAATCGCGAGTTTTAAAGTCAAGCGGATACACGCCTGACTTCTAAAGTTAACAAATAGGGAAAAAATTAGACTTTAGAAGTCAGGCATGTATTCGCCTGACTACATAAGTGACGCGGTGGCAAACTTGTAATTAAATGTGAAATTATTTTTTTCTAGTTTAATACTTTAGAAGTCAGGTGTGTATCCGCTTGACTTCTAAAGTACCAAACTAGAAAAAAATAATTTCACTTATCAGAAGACTCTCCTCTCGATTCTCACTCTCTCACGCGAACCCTAATACCTTTCCTCTACCCCCGTCGAATCTCCCCCCCTCTCCATTCTCACTCTCTCACGCGAATCCCCTCACTCTCTCCCTCTCAGACATCATTCTCTCCTCTCAACGAAAACACAATCGTTCTCTCCTCTCAACGAAAACACAATCCCAGGAGACAGGATTGTCGCGGCAATTGTCTACAAACGACGATTGTCCCAGGAGACAGGGTTCTAATTCTTGCTTGATTTTGCAGAGATTGGAGCTTGATAAAGCAACAATGGAGCTTCAAACGTCACCACGAACAGGTATTACACAAAAGCCCTTTGATTTTGTGACTAATTTCGTTATTTCCAAAACCCTAAGTTCTGAACTTGCTTGTTGCTGGGTTTCTGTTCTTGCATGTGCGAGATACTGCTGATTAATGAACGAATGTTGCAACAAACAGCAACAAAAGGTAACAATCACTCTTGATAAACTCCAAATTAGTGCAGATTTAGAGATACTTTTAGAGTAATTTTGAGAGCGATTATTATCATTTAAATAAATAAGTGACTTGTAACACCCCCTTCTAATAACTACTATTTAATTAATTTAAAATCAGAGTTTCCAAAAACCTTTCAGTGCAACCGCAAGAGGGTGCCACGTACATTTTAAAAACAACAACATATAATAACTCCAAAAATAATTCATAAAGTGCGTGAATACATAGCACCACAGTCAACATAATATTCGGTTTAGCTTACGTCAACATAAGTATAAAAACATCGCAGCGGAGAACACCAAATCTCAACACATTAGGTTACATCACCAAGTAAGTAGTTTAATAACATCAATTAAATAAAACAGAAAGCTAAAACGCCCCCCCGGTGCTACGTATCAGAGCCGACTCGACCAACTAGAAAGAAGGTACTAGATCACCTTCACTCGCTATCACATGCACGTTGCCGACATGAGAAGCAACATAAAAGCAGTAGGGTGAGTCTCCTTACATAAATAATAACAAATAAGATCAACATCATATTAGAAAGGCAACTAACAACACCAAATCACAGCAATAGCAACATACACCGTTACTTTACATCAATCAGAAAACAATACCGAAAGTATGAATAATGCATGCAATGCAACCCAACTTCTAGGGCATATGCATGTGGATCCATCATCACCAATAATTTTGCTTGAGGGCACATCACCAATAAGACCGAAGTCTTCTGCTCACCAATAAGACCGAAGTCTTCTGCTCACCAATAAGACCGAAGTCTTCTGCTCACCAATAATGCACATGATTATGCGACGCCAGGAACCATGCACCATACACACCAAAATCACCATAATTATGCAGTAGCATGCTCACCAATAGTTAATCAGCTCACCAATCGAGAAGGATCCACGATCCGGTTTGCTATGCCAAAAACATTATCTCACACGCGGTCTAAGTTTCGGTTTTTTTTTCTTCAATAATTTAAACCTTAAAAAACAGAGTGTTTTATAATTCAAACCACATATTTGATTAGGTCTTTTAATAATATTTCCAACGCATTTGAGAACACCTCAATCGGGTTCCCAGATCAAAAGTTATTGCAAAAACAAGTTCGGGAACTTTTTAATGAAAACTGCAAACCGTCGCGACGCGAAAAGATACCGCCGCGACGCGAAGAGTGACAGAAACTTTTGCGTTACAAAATTCACTGGGGTCGCGACGCGATGGCCACGGGCCGCGTCGCGATGGAAGCCAGAATTGGCTGAAAACAGCATTTTGAAACCTGTTTTGTACCGTTTCACTTTCTATTCGACCTCGAGACATTTCTTAACCATCAAGACTTCAAAAACTTCACCAACACCAACGAAGGTCATAGACCCCACTCACCAATAGTTAATCAGCTCACCAATAATTATTCACACCATTTTATTTATATCACCATCATTACATCTCCAATTAATTGTCCTAAGGCCAGCACACCAGTTACGCCAATAACAAACTAATTATACGGCCTAAATTGTCACAAGGGACTAAAACTACACCATGAGGCCCAAAACAGCACCAAAGGACTAAAGCAGCACCAAATATAAACAGCAAACAGCAACATTGATAATACAGCAACCTTAGAAAACAGCAACATTAATTTCAGAAAACAGCAACATTAATTTGGAAAAACAGCAACATTTATCTTAGAAAAACAGCAACAGCATAGTTGAAAATACAGCAACAGCACCATGGAAAATACAGCAACAGCACTATTTTAAAAACAGTGACAGCAACATCTTAAAATAAAAACAGCAACAGCAACCTTTTAAAACAGTGACAGCAACATTTTAAAACAGCAACAGCATCATTTCAAAAACAGTGACAGCAACATTCTAAAACAAAAACAGCAACAACATCATTTTAAAAACAGTGACAGCAACATACACGCCTATGGGTAGCCACGTTTTGGCGCCCACCTACCTAGTACACACACACGTACAAAATCAAGCATCATGCCACACGCCTAACTGACAACACGGACACACAACACGCATGGGCAGCCACTTTTTGGCGCCCATGACTAGCACATACACGCCTAGGCCCGTAGGCACTCACCAACAACATCACACAACAACACCTTTGACACACTTCAAACACCAAATTATTCATGCAATGCAACAAGCACCTAACAATCATCATATTCTCATTCTCAATTTTATTGAATCAATACAACAAACACCTAACATGCACAATTAATATTATATACATCTCAATACAAATCAATCATGGATTCCACACCAAACGACATAGGTTCATCATCAACACCATAGATTCAACAATTTAAATTTCAACATAATATAAACACCAACAACAACACATCAAATCAATCCATTAAACATCTTAAATCCTAACTCATATGAGTACTAATCCTATAGGCTATTATGAATGTAAGAGAGAGCCCCCTAAGCTTTGTTAATTGAAGAGTTCAACAAGATTTCTAGCAAGCCACCAAAGACACCAACGATCCAAGCTTCTTCTCCCTTGAAGCTCCACGCGAAACCCCCTCCCTTGCCCTAGAACACGTCGCGCCTCTTCTCTCTCACTCTTCTCACTTGCGACTTCCTTTCTTTTTCTTCTCTCTATTTTACGATCCTTCCTTTTCTTTTCCTTTCCAATTCGCGAATGAGCCTCCTTCACTAATCCTTGCTCCATGCGCCTAGGCCTAAGTCAATGGGCTTGGGCTTGGGCCAATCCTACCACCCCGGAATTACCAACATCACTCCCTTCAATTTAAATAAAAACAATATATTAATAAGTTAATATAACAATAATAGTGCAACACTTAAATAATTTAATTAAATAATTAATTAAATTATTTTGGGTGTTACATGACTTACTTTACTCATTATTTTGTAGGAAAGAAAAGAAATAAACAAAATGCAGCTGTGAGTTGTGTGAAGCGAAATGGGGGTGTCATTAGCAAAAGAACTCTTGTTGATTTTTTATGCATCACCACTTTTGGGCTTGAAAGAAAGGAAAGCCCATGTGGACCATAATTCAGCACATATGTAATTTGTTGGACCCTATGCTTGGATGATATAAATAGTGGAACCTGGGCGTGAAAGAAGGAGGAGCCGCACAAAGAGATATTTTTCATAATCAAAAGGGGAAAAAAACGTGAACAGTAGCCGCACAATTGCACAAATAGTTAATTTTGATAATTAAAAGGAACTAAGCCGCACAGAGAAGAAAGTCACGCACACGAGAAGCAAACAGTACAGTACCGCCGGCAAATAGAGGAGAGAGTTTTGGGTACCCGTTCTTGACACCGTGAGAGAGCTCTGGAGCAGAAAAAGGAGACGAAATTCGCAGGATCAGAAATTTCTCTATTCCGGGTTATTTTTATCTCTGTAATTTATGACTCCTAATTTTATTTTATTGTTCTCGAACACTATGGATAGCTAAATCCTCTTCTAGGGTCTAGGTGGATATTGCTTGATTAGAGACCTTTTTATGTTTTAATTTATACTTTGAATTCCTGGTTTTTATTTCAATTAATATTATCCTATTGCTCTTATCACATAATTAGGATTGACAACACTTTGCATGTTCATAATCAATTAATTGATCAGCGACCGTACTGCAATTAGTTGGTGGACCTATAGGATAATTGAGACTATAATTAACGAATGACCAAACTTTAATTTAGTCTTCCAATCATTCAACATTTTTGTACCTTATGCTTTCCTTCGATTTTAATTCTAGCATGACCAAACTAGGGTTAATTTAGGGAAAAGAATATTAATCGCGAATGACCAAACGGGTTAATAGCTTTAGTAAAGGGATTGGTAATTGAATAAAATAAGGGGATTCAGGTAGAATTAGACATAGAGGAATCGAAACTTGCAAGTGAAACCGTGACCCTAGGCCTCTCTCCAGTGGTTAAACTTTACATTTTAATTATTGCTATTTATTTCTTTTTATTTTAGTTTTATAACAACCAAACATTCGTTCGTCTAAATAATAATTAATCTCAAGTAGTTTGGTACCTGTTAATTAATCCCTGTGGAGACGATATTTTTTATACTACTTCTGCGATAGAGTACACTTGCTCTAAGTGTGTCTTTGACGCAACAAGTTTTTGGCGCCGTTGGCGGGGATTAATTTAATAATATTAAACGAAAAAGATTTTTTATTGCTTTAGACATTTATTTTAATTCTTGTTTTAATTTAATAAAAAAATTATATTTAGTTTTATTTTATTAGTTAGTTTTATTTTTATTACTATTACTAGTGCATGCTCACCCGCTCCCAGGAGCCTATTTTGGTTTTTGATCCAGAAATTGAAAGAACTGCTCGAAGGATGAGAAAAGAGACAAGAGTGATGGCTGCCAATCCGAGAAGAACTCTTCGGGACTACTTTACGCCCACAGCGAATATCACTACAAGCATTGTCAATCCACCTGTGCAAGCTACTAACTTTGAGCTCAAACCCAGCTTGATTCAAATGGTTCAGAATTCAACTATGTTCAGAGGTGCACCAACAGAAGACCCGCACACCCATCTTAGAAACTTCTTGAGGGTGGCAGACTCAGTAATTTGTAATGGTGTCACTCCTGATGCCATTAGAGTGAGATTGTTTCCATGGTCATTGGCTGACAAGGCATCTGCTTGGCTAGACTCTCAACCTGCTGAGTCCATTACCACTTGGGATCAACTGAAACAAAAATTCTTGACCAAATATTTTCCTCCAGGTAAGACTACTAAGATCCGAGGTGCAATAATCAGTTTTGCTCAACTCGAGCAAGAATCTTTGCATGAAGCTTGGGAAAGATTTCAAGACTTACTCCGAAGTTGTCCACATCATGGATTTGAGAAGTGGCAATTGCTTGAATATTTTTGCAACGGATTATCTTCTCAAAATAGGGGAATTATTAATATGGCTTGTGGGGGCTCTCTAATGAATGGGGAACCTGCGACAGTATATGACTTAATTACAGAGATAGCAGCTGATAATGCCCAATGGGAGACAAGTGACAGACACATCAAGAAATCAGTTGGGATCTACAAGGTTGAAGATTACACTAATGTTAACATAAAGCTGGATGCTCTCGCTAAACAGGTGCAATCTATAATGAAGGTACAAGCTCAATCTACTCCAATAGTTACCTCCACTAGTGACATCACAAATGATCTCTGGGGAGGCCTAACTGAAGAAGTCAATTATCTTGGCCAGAAGAAAAGTGAGTTAAGGCCTGGTATGCAAGAGGCTTTAGTTAGATACATGGAAAAAGTTGGACACCCGTGCATGGGTGTTTTATCCAATTACATGGACAGGACTGATGAGAGGTTGCAATCCATTGAAGAACTGATAAAAGCACAGGGTCGGCCAACAACTTCAACTGAAGAGGCCAATTATGTTCAGAATTCCAACCGGACCCAAAATGACCCTTATTCAAACACTTACAATCCGGGTTGGAGAAATCACCCTAATTTCTCTTGGGGAGGACAACAAAAGGAGCAAAGCTCGAACTCCTATAAGCCTCCACATGTGCAAAGGAAAGAGGAGAAAAAGTTGGATACCAATGATGTGTTGACAAGGTTTATGCAGCAGACAAATGAAGAATTTGGAAGCTTGGAGGGGGCCATGAACAACAAATTTGGAAGCCTGGAGGGCCAAATCTCAAATCTCATTACTGTGTTGTCTCAAAGGCCTCAAGGCTCACTGCCTACCCAAACTGAGCCTAATCCAAGAAATGAGCATTGCAAGGCTGTCACTCTTAGGAGTGGCAAGGAGCTGGTTCAAGAAAACAATCAAGACGGGCGGGCGCCCCAGAAAGAAATACAAGCTCCTGCTGAGGGGAGCACTTCTGAGGAAAGCAAAAAGGAAAGGGAAAAATATGAGCAAGCAAAGGTAAATGTTCCTTATCCTCAAAGACTTAAAAATGAGCATCATGATAAGCAATTTGCCAAATTTCTTGAAATATTTAGAAAATTGCATATCAACATCCCTTTTGCTGAAGCTATTGCTCAAATGCCTAAATATGCCAAATTTTTAAAAGAAATTATTTCAAACAAAAGGAAGTTAGAAGGCTTTGAGACAGTTAGGCTTAATGAGGAATGTTCTGCTATAGTTCTAAAAAAGTTACCACCTAAGCTTAAAGATCCAGGTAGTTTTACTATCCCTTGTACAATTGGTAACTCTCATTTTGAAAAGGCTTTTTGTGATTTAGGGGCAAGTATAAATTTGATGCCTTTTTCTGTTTTTAGAAAGCTTGGTTTGCAGGAACCACATCCTACTAACGTCACTTTGCAGCTAGCCGATAGATCCATTGCCCACCCCCGTGGAGTGGTGGAAGATGTTTTAGTTAAAGTTGATAAGTTTATTTTCCCTGCTGATTTTGTTGTATTGGATATGGAAGAAGATGAGGAAGTCCCAATTATTTTGGGGCGTCCTTTCTTAGCTACAGGAAAAAGCTTAATTGATGTTCAGCAAGGAAAATTGACTTTGAGATTTGGAGATGAGGAAGTTGTATTTCAAGTCTTGAACTCATTAAAAAATCCCTCCTCATTTGCTTCTTGTAATTTTATTCAAGCTATGGATATTAATGATGTGGTTACCTCTGAAAGTTTTGATGATTTTAGAATTCAAGACCCTCTAGAAAAAGTACTTACTTTGCAGGGACTTGGCATATTGCAGGGTGGTGAGGAAGAAGAGTTCTTAATGTTTTTGCAGGCTCACCACCTTCATAAAAACTGGAGTAACTATAGATTTGAGGAATTGGAATGGGGTAATACTCCAAATCCCAAACCTTCAATTGAAGAGGCTCCTGAGCTTGAATTAAAGCCTCTTCCTTCAAATGTAAAATATGCTTTCTTGCATCCCCCTTCCTCTTTGCCTGTGATTATTTCTGCAGATTTGACAGATACCATGGAGGATAAGCTTTTGAGGGTATTAAGGGCCAACAAAGAAGCCTTTGGATGGTCTATTCAAGATATAAAAGGCACTAGTCCCTCAATTTGCACCCACAAGATCTACATGGAGGATGATTACCAACCCCGGGCACTACCTCAATGCCGCCTCAATCCTAACATGAAAGAGGTGGTCAAAAAGGAAGTGATTAAGCTTCTTGATGCAGGTATCATCTATCCTATCTCTGATAGTAAGTGGGTAAGCCTTGTTCAATGTGTTCCTAAAAAGGGAGGTACTACTGTGATGGAGAATGATAAAAATGAATTAATTGCAGTTAAGAAAACTACCGGGTGGCGTATGTGCATTGATTATAGAAAACTAAATGATGCCACTCGGAAAGATCACTTCCCCCTTCCCTTTATTGATCAAATGCTTGAGAGAGTGGCAGGTCATGATTATTATTGTTGTTTGGATGGATATTCTGGTTATTTGCAAATACCAGTGGCTTCTGAAGATCAAGAAAAAACTACTTTTACTTGTCCATATGGAACATTTGCATATAAAAGGATGCCATTCGGTTTATGCAATTCCCCTGCCACTTTCCAAAGATGCATGATGGCTATCTTCTCTGACTTGGTTGAAAAATGCATTGAGATATTCATGGATGATTTTACCGTCTTTGGATCCTCTTATGAGGATTGTTTACATAACTTGAATTCAGTGTTGCAGAGATGCAGGGATACCAATTTAGTGCTCAATTGGGAGAAGTGCCAATTTATGGTACAAGATTGCATTATTCTAGGACATAAGGTGTCCACTAAAGGCATTGAAGTTGATCCTGCAAAGGTTGAGGTAATTGCAAAGTTACCCCCACCCAATTCTGTTAAGGGGGTCCGTAGTTTTCTAGGCCATGCTGGCTTCTATAGGAGGTTTGTTAAAGACTTCTCAAAAATTGCAAAGCCTATGACTGACCTCTTGGTTAAGGAGACCACTTTTGATTTTTCTGACACCTGTTTGAAGGCTTTTAATTGTTTAAAGGAAAAATTAATTAGTGCCCCTGTTGTTGTTGCCCCCGATTGGTCGCTTCCCTTTGAAATTATGTGCGATGCTAGCGATACTGCTGTGGGGGCTGTTTTGGGGCAAAGAAAGAATAAGGTATTCTATACCATTTACTACGCTAGTCGCACTCTTGATGATGCTCAAAGAAATTATACTACCACAGAGAAAGAGTTGCTAGCTGTAGTGTTTGCTTTTGACAAGTTTCGTCATTACCTTGTTCTTTCTAAAGTTATTGTTTACACTGACCATGCTGCCATTAGATATTTGCTTGGAAAACAGGATGCTAAACCCAGGTTAATCAGGTGGATTTTTTTGCTACAAGAGTTTGACTTGGAGATTGGAGACAAGAAAGGCTCAGAGAACTTTGTAGCTGACCACCTCTCAAGGCTTGACCATAGTGTGATGCAGGCCTCAAATGATGGGGAGATCAAGGAGATTTTCCCTGATGAGAGACTTTTAGCTATTTCTACTATTCCTTGGTTTGCAGACATTGTCAACTATTTGGTGGGTAAGGTTGTTCCCCCAAATTTTTCTTTTCAACAAAAGAAGAAATTAATTTCTGATGCTAGACACTACTTGTGGGATGACCCTTACTTGTTTAAAGTATGTGGAGACAAGGTAATTAGACGTTGTGTACCTATGGATGAGGTAACTTCTATCATTGAGTATTGTCATTCTAAAGATGTAGGTGGCCACTTTGGCCCAAATAGAACTGCATATAAAGTTTTACAATGTGGTTTTTATTGGCCTACTATTTTTAAAGATGCTCATGAATTTGTGAAATCTTGTGATAGTTGTCAAAGGAGTGGCAATATTTCTAGGCGTCAAGAGATGCCTTTAAACAACATTTTGGTTTGTGAGATATTTGATGTGTGGGGTATTGACTTTATGGGGCCCTTCCCTAAATCTTTTTCAAATCAATATATTCTTGTTGCTGTAGATTATGTGTCTAAGTGGGTGGAAGCTGTAGCCTTACCCACTAATGATGCTCGGGTGGTGGGGAAATTTTTAAAGAAAAACATTTTCTCTAGATTTGGCACTCCCCGAGCAATTATTAGTGATGGTGGCATCCATTTTTGCAATAAACAATTTGAAAATCTTTTGAGCAAATATGGTGTCACTCATAAGGTAGCAACTCCTTACCACCCACAAACTAGTGGGCAAGTTGAAATTTCAAACAGAGAGCTGAAAAGGATTTTAGAGAAGACAGTTAGTACATCAAGAAAAGATTGGTCTTTGAAACTTGATGATGCACTATGGGCCTATAGAACTGCTTTTAAAACCCCCATTGGGATGTCTCCTTACCGTCTTGTTTTTGGAAAAGCATGTCATTTTCCTGTTGAATTAGAGCATAAAGCACTTTGGGCTTTAAAATTTCTAAACTTTGATGCTCAGCTTACAGGTGAAAATAGGTTGCTGCAGCTCGATGAATTGGATGAGCTCCGTCTGGGAGCTTATGAGAATGCCAAGTTATATAAGGAGCAAACTAAAAAGTGGCATGATAAGCGCATCCAGCAGCGTGAATTCCATGTTGGTGAAAAAGTTTTAATTTATAACTCACGTTTGCGTCTTTTTCCAAGAAAGTTGCGCTCAAGGTGGTATGGGCCCTACACTGTTACTCAAGTTTTTCCTTATGGAGTTCTTGAGGTATCTCATGAAGATGGTACCACTTTTAAAGTCAATGGTCAGCGTGTGAAGCATTTTGAGGAAGGGCTGAGTCAAGTGAGCTATATCACTGCCCTCAAGGATTGACTCTAGTACCGTCAGGCTCGGGACGTTAAACAAGCGCTTGCGGGAGGCAACCTGTGTTTTATTTTCTCTCATTTTTGTTTTTTTTTTAGGAATAAGCTCCAACTACAGGCTCTCTCAGGGAAGTCACTCTTACTCTCTCATTTATTTATTTTTGTTTCTATTTGATCATTTTGCATTGAGGACCATGCTTCATGCTAGTGTGGGGGAGGAGAATTTATTTTGTCACTTGATCTCTATTAATGCACATACCCACCATATATGTTGATAGCATTTTTTTTTCTGGCTTATTTTAGCGACTTATGTTTCAAGTTGAAAAAAAATAGAGATTTTGCTTTTAGGGGATCCCATAATTAATTTACTTGACAGACTTGTGCTTAAATGTAACTCTGAGGATGTTCTTAGGAAGCTGATAATTAGCATATGTGCCTGTTGAGTTCTTTTTGTGAACTAGCTTCTAAATGTGAGACCCGAGCCTTCATAAGGGGATTGACACTAAATCATAAATTTTTACCCCTTTTCTTTCTATGAGTGTGTTTCCCAATTTGCTACATTCTAGAATTTGTCTTTTGACCATTTCAAGGCGAAAATTGATTTGCATCATGTAAAAAGATTTGGGGAATTTAGGTATTTTTCTGGCCTCAGAGTTGTTTGTTGAATTTATCCATTAGTTGCCCCCTTTGAGCTTATTTGTTATATTTTTTCTTTGGTACCCAGATATAATTTTTCTTTTTTTTGTGTTTGTGGTAACCATTTGGAATTAAATGTGGAGCAACTATTGAAAATTACAATTTCGTCCAATACTTTTAGTTGTCTATCTTGTCAGGATGAAAAAAAAAACAAAAACAAAATAGGAGTTTTCATGTACTTACCTCTTCCTCCAAAACAAAAATGAAAAAAAAAGGAAAGCAAGAAGGAGGAAAAGGCACAGCAAAAGAATGAAAGAGCCAAAGGGCAAATTCAAAAAAAAAACAACAAAAGAGTCTACTCAAGAGAAAAAGAAAATCAAAAAGAGTTGACTCAAAAAAAAAGAGTGAAGAAGGAAGTGAAATTAATTTGGAGTTTGGGCAAAATTTGTAAATTAGATAGGAGCTCAATATTTGGTTTCAAATGTTACTATTTATTTCTTATTTGTTTTTAGCCCTTTGATTATCCCTTTCTTCTTATATCCTACCCTACATGAATTCACCCTGGCCCCATTACAACCCATGAAACCCCTTCTTTTGCATGCATGTGAACTATTTAGTGGAGATTTGGTCAAATTACAAGCTTATGGTAATGTGCATTTTGTGGAAACTTGAGTGTATATTTTCCTTAGTCCCTAAACACTTAGAGAGATTGTGAGCGAGTGCCCTTGTTCACAGAAATGTATTCTTCAGGGACTTGAGCCTCTAATTGGGCAACCTTTTGACACCTCATATGTGCTATAATGTATATTGTCTGTCATTGTTACTTCTAATTTTGGGTCCCTCATTTGGCTGTCTCTATTACTTATTTGAAAATTTTGTTGAGCCAGAAAATTTGCTTGAGGACAAGCAAAAGTTAAGTGTGGGGGAGTTGATAAACTCCAAATTAGTGCATATTTAGAGATACTTTTAGAGTAATTTTGAGAGCGATTATTATCATTTAAATAAATAAGTGACTTACTTTACTCATTATTTTGTATGAAAGAAAAGAAATAAACAAAATGCAACTGTGAGTTGTGTGAAGCGAAATGGGGGTGTCATTAGCAAAAGAACTCTTGTTGATTTTTTATGCATCACCACTTTTGGGCTTGAAAGAAAGGAAAGCCCATGTGGACCATAATTCAGCACATATGTAATTTGTTGGACCCTATGCTTGGATGATATAAATAGTGGAACCTGGGCGTGAAAGAAGGAGGAGTTGCACAAAGAGATATTTTTCATAATCAAAAGGGAAAAAAAAACGTGAACAGTAGCCGCACAATTGCACAAATAGTTAATTTTGATAATTAAAAGGAACCAAGCCGCACAGAGAAGAAAGTCACGCACACGAGAAGCAAACAGTACCGTCGGCAAATAGAGGAGAGAATTTTGGGTACCCGTTCTTGACACCGTGAGAGAACTCTGGAGCAGAAAAAGGAGACGAAATTCGCAGGATCAGAAATTTCTCTATTCCGGGTTATTTTTGTCTCTGTAATTTATGACTCCTAATTTTATTTTATTGTTCTCGAACACTATGGATAGCTAATTCCTCTTTTAGGGTCTAGGTGGATCTTGCTTGATTAGAGACCTTTTTATGTTTTAATTTATACTTTGAATTCCTGGTTTTTATTTCAATTAATATTATCCTATTGCTCTTATCACATAATTAGGATTGACAACCCTTTGCATGTTCATAATCAATTAGTTGATCAGCGACCGTACTGCAATTAGTTGGTGGACCTATAGGATAATTGAGACTATAATTAATGAATGACCAAACTTTAATTTAGTCTTCCAATCATTCAACCTTTTTGTACCTTATGCTTTTCTTCGATTTAAATTCTAGCATGACCAAACTAGGGTTAATTTAGGGAAAAGAATATTAATCGCGAATGACCAAACGGGTTAATAGCTTTAGTAAAGGGATTGGTAATTGAATAAAATAAGGGGATTCAGGTAGAATTAGACATAGAGGAATCGAAACTTGCAAGTGAAACCGTGACCCTAGGCCTCTCTCCAGTGGTTAAACTTTACATTTTAATTATTGCTATTTATTTCTTTTTATTTTAGTTTTATAACAACCAAACATTCGTTCGTCTAAATAATAATTAATCTCAAGTAGTTTGGTACCTGTTAATTAATCCCTGTGGAGGCGATATTTTTATACTACTTTTGCGATAGAGTACACTTGCTCTAAGTGTGTCTTTGACGCAACAACTCTCTTAGTGATTTTATTAGGATTTTTGTTTCTCTTTCAAACACTAATCGTTGTTTTTCTTGATTGTATGTAATGTTTCTGTTCTTGATGAACACACACAACAAACACTCTGTGAATCTTCTCTCAAGATCACACAAGGTAAAACTCACTCTCTTTTTTCTGTTTTTCTCTTCTCTTAAGTTTCAGACTGATGAATCTAGGCACGTTCCTCCTAAATTACCCTTCTTGACTTACGCTCTCTATTAAGCTGTTTTCGTTTTTCACCTTTAGATTAAATTTAATGACTGAAATTAGCCCCTTCAATTAAATCTAACGCGATTCCTGATATTTGTTCGTTACATTCAAATTAATCTCTGTTAATTTCTCAATTGAATTGTGTATTTTGGAGTATGCAGATATTTGATTGTAAGGAATGTTCCAGCATTAGGTTGTGGAGATGACTTGCAGAAACTATTTTCATCGTATGGAGAAGTGGAAGAGTAATTCCTTAATCATGTTTGGGTTAAATGCTTCTTGTTTTTGTTGGTTTTATATCTGAATGAATCTTTCTTTTCAGGTGTAAGCCAATGGATGATGAGGAATGTGAGCAATTCACTGATGTCTATTGGATCAAATTCCGTCTTTTCAGCAATGCCAAGTAGTAATTCCTTCCTTGCTATATATGTAGTAGTTCCATTAAGAGTTCTAGTGTTTGAAAATGGTGAGGTTAAGGGAGTACCTTCCATTTTATGATTTTTCAGGTTTGCAAAAAGAAAATTGGATGATTTTGTTTTCCTTGGGAACCAACTACAAGTATCATATGCTCCTCATTTTGAGAGCTTATCTGACACAAAGGATAAATTAGAGGGAAGACGAAGGGAGGTTTTAGCTCGGTTGAATCGTAAGTTTAAAGCTTACATTTTATATATTTGAATGCTATATACTATATAGGATTTACAAATGCTTATTTCATGAATTGTTGCAATGCTTTTTTTATCAACTTTAGCAAGAAGATCCAAAGAGACTATAGCCTCAAACACTAGACCCCTGATAAGTTATCAACTTTCATTTTGTGACATATTCAAATCAGTCACTAGAGACTATATCAACTTTCAGTCACTGAAACTAACCTAAGACTTCACTTTATCTTTTGTGAGGTATTCAAATCACCATATTGAAGCTGCACACAACTCAGAAACTGAAGAAAGGACTTGGAGCAAAACGTAATACCTGTGTAATACCTGTATTATTGTTATATGGAAACGTGACCCGGGAAAATTTGGAGTTAAGGATCAAATTGAAAAAAAAGGTGTACCCAGAACCTGCTATAATTATATACTTGTAGTTGATAAGAGCTACTACTTTGGTAAAAAAAAAGAGTAATTCCAATATAGCTCGCCGTGAAGCGGGCCAATAAGGTATAGCATAATGTTCATCTTTTCAATATATCTAGTCTATAAAGCTAGTTTAATTGTGATTATAGATGATGAAAATATGTATTCACAGGAGGTATTACACAGTCATCTATATGAGTTCAAGAATGAAATATACACATTATCAAAAATTGAGCATCTGAATCTTGTGAGGTTATATGGATATGTGGAGCAGGGAGATGAGAAGATTATTGTTATTGAATATGTTGGTAATGGATCACTTAGAGAACATTTAGATGGTAGGTGCTCATATCTATCAAATGGGAAATTATTTAGATTTCATATACGATTAGCACTGCAGCTAATAAAATGTCTGGTCATAATCTGGTTTTAATAATGCAGGTATTCTGGGAGAAGGACTAGAAATTGGTGAGCGTTTAGACATAGCAATTGATGTAGCTCATGCAATAACTTACCTTCATATGTACACAGGTATGTCCATATTCCATAGAACTAAGGAAATAATATGTTACACTAACATATCTGAATTCTGCATAATTTTAATGTATCTACCTGTGCTATTAGGGAAGGCTATTTGTAGTATCTGATCAATTAACCTCACATAGTTACATTGTCTTGTTCACTTATGAGCTCTGTACCTCGGGCACCTCTTCTGAATGCGGTGTTATGTGTTACACTCGTTGGACATCGACACGATACGTGTCGAACACCTCTTTACCGTGTCGCCCTTAAAAATATATCTTTTTTGACTTGAACACTTCCTAGACTCCGTTTCGACACCTCTCAGACACTCTTAAGTCTTAACATAATTTTCTTTTTTAAGAAAATCAACATCTACGATATAAAACCTTCTATTTTCAAAAGACTTTGTAAAGCTTATCAACTTTGTTTTTAAAAGGTGAATAGAGAAATCATATTAAATTCTTTTTTCTCGCTGCCTGTAGTGTAGAAAGCTGTTTGAGAAGCTTCAAGTTGAGTTCTCTTAACCGTTTAACAGATTGTATTAAATATATTAATTAACTAGAACCATTGTTTATTCAAGTGATGTACTTGATCACAATGTATGATTTTACATAGGAAAACATTGAAATAATGCACCTGGAAACCTCTTAACAGGTTTTGGGTTCTCTAGTCTTTTTTGTTGACTTTTTCTTTGTTGTAGTCAACTCTCAAACATGCTCATGATTCTTGTGATTTGCAGGAAGCAGCAGCAAATGGATAGAGGAGATTATTCACCTTGTGGAACTCCTACTGGGCTTGATGCTAGAGACCAATATGATCTTCAACTTGGTAATTATCTTGCTTAATGCTAGAGACCAATATGATCTTCTATTATATTGGTGGTTCACAGCTGCCTTATGATTATTTTCAATTTTATGTTAAGTCTTAAATCAATGCCTAACTCAATGCTAAGTCTATTCAACTGTACTACTAAAATTCAATAGAGTAAACATGGAAAGTTAGGTTGGCATCAATTCAGTCCCTCAATTAATATCAAAAAATCATCCTTTTATGGAAGAACCATGAGATTAAGAGGCTAAATTGATGTGAACTTTCTATGATTGAAGTACTAAATTGATATATTTTGGTTTTGTATTATTGAAGTATTAATCCGATGATTGACTTATATGTTTCTGAACAAAAGCCCTCATCATGATCTAGCTGATTTTCTTTTGTTTTGATTTTTCATTTTGAGAATGATTGACTTATATGTTTCTGATCAAAAGCTTATGTTTTAAGTGAATCAGGCTCAAACAGTGGTGTGTTGGCAACATAAAAATCCCACCTTTGATTTGAGAAGCTGGAAAGATGGGAGGTTGTATAAGTAAAAGTAAAGATTCAGAAGCAGAACACAATGGTTATAGGCATCATCATCAACATCATCATCAAGCACAATCTTAGGTAAACAATTTGAAGATGTGAAGCAATTGTTCACACTTGGGAAAGAATTAGGTAGAGGGTAATTTGGGGTTACATATTTATGCACTAAGATTTCAACTGGGTTGTTATATGCTTGCAAATCAATTGCAAAGAGGAAACTTGTGAGCAAATCTGATAGGGAAGATATAAAGAGAGAGATTCAGATCATGCAACATTTAAGAGGTCAACCTAATATTTTTGATAGGATAATTGCTAAAGGACATTATAGTGAAAGAGCTGCTGCTTCTATTTGTAGACAAATTGTTAATGTTGTTCATATTTGTCATTTTATGGGTGTTATGCATAGAGATCTTAAGCCTGAGAATTTCTTGTTGTCTAGTAAAGATGAAAATGCTCTTATCAAGGCTACTGATTTTGGCTTGTCTGTTTTCATTGAAGAAGGTACAATTTTTTCTATTTCCTTACAAGCTAGCTTTAAATATTTGTTGGAGTGTGTTCCTAAATTTCACCAATTAATTGTTTCCAGGAAAAGTGTATCGCAATATAGTTGGGAGTGCTTATTATGTTGCTCCAGAAGTTCTGCGGCGCAGGTGTGGGAAGGAAATAGATATATGGAGTGCAGGAGTAATATTGTATATCCTGCTCTGTGTTGACTTTAGCAGAGATTCAGAAATGCTTGCATCTGGGTCACAAGATGGAAAGATTAAAGTGAGTATTTTATATTTTCTTCTTAAACTGAATTCTATGTTCCCTTTATGAAAGAAAAATTCTTATAATTTACCATATATCTAGCCATTGTTGCTGTAGACATTTTCTGATTCCAATAACTTGCAGGAAGTATTCATGATGCATGATGATGCTGTGCTCTGTGTTGACCTTAGCAGAGATTCAGAAATGCTTGCATCTGGGTCACAAGATGGAAAGATTAAAGTGAGTATTTTATATATTCATTTAGGGCGTTAGGAGCCAACTTTTCTAAAAATTCTTATATTCATAGATGTACACTTTCTTATCATTTCAATGTGTGCACATATTATGCTTTAAGTCTTTAAAGCACAGAACAACAGTCATTTGGTGAAATTGATTTTGTACAACTGTGAAGCATGGATGAGTAGTTAATATTGGCAAATTGCTTCACTATAGTATTAGTGAGGAAGTGTTTTTTATTTCCTGCTTTGTTGTTGAGAAAAATATGAAATTATTTGCTTAAGGTGATAGAAAGTGTATCTTAGAAGTTAAAGGGCAGCTTGGAGATATATTCGGTTGACTTTAGTAATTGATGTTTAATGTTATGGCATGGCTTCTAATCTGCTTGTGAAGGTTCATAATAAGTGCTTTTGATATGAAAGATGTGTTATTGAGAACAACAATAGTTCAGCTGGGATCTGTATTGAGTATTGACTCCTATATGTAGCTTCTGATATTATATTGTTTCATGAGTCTTGTTTATTGATTCTGATAAAATTTGTGTACAGGAATTTCATGCAGCTGGTACCTGCTTCAAATTGGAGGCAGACAACATGGAGTGATTCTTAAGTATAGCCCTGAAGGTAAACTGCTACAGATACTGGAGGACAGTGAGGGAAAAGTTATTAGAGCAGTGAGTGAAGTGGAAGAGAAAGATGGTCAACTTTGGATGGGAAGTGTTCTAATGCCTTTTATAGCAGTTTATAAGTTATAACTTGTACAAGAAGTAGATTACATTCTCTCCCTACCGAAACAACTTAAGTGATGTTTATGATGTAGAATGTAAGTACAATGTGATGAATTTAAGTGCCTTTTGTTTGTTGTATATGATGAATTTAAGTGTAGAATTCTATTTAAGTGTAGAATTTTATTTGCTGGTTTTGTTGGGAGAATGATCAAAATCGTATAACCAGGGTGTATGTAGGAGATTAAACCAAAATTTGAAGAAAAAAAAACTTTTAAAGTCAGGCGCAATAAGGCTTGACTTTAAATCGTACTTACGAAGTCAGGCAAGAATAAATGCTTGACTTTAAATCATACTTACGAAGTCAGGCAAGAATAAATGTTTGACTTTAAATCACACATACGAAGTCAGGCAATAATAAATGCTTGACTTTAAAACATACTTACGAAGTCAGGCGAAATAAATGCTTGACTTTAAAACTGACTTACGAAGTCAGGCCATAAATGCTTGACTTTAAAACATACTTACGAAGTCAGGCGAAATAAATGCTTGACTTTAAAACTGACTTACGAAGTCAGGCGAAATAAATGCTTGACTTTAAATCAGACTTACGAAGTCAGGCTATCGCTTGACTTTAAAACTCCTGACATACAAAGTCAACTTAATAAAAGTCAAGCTGGCGCCTGACTTTAAATCCCCTTTTCGCCTGACTTTAAATCCCTTTTTTCCACTAGTGAATAATTTATTAAACACTAGCAATCCTCAGGTTGGACAGGGATCTGGATCGAGGCTGGCTGGGTGCACAAACCTGAATGTCTTGGTCTGGCATGGAAGCAGCAATGCCTTCGGGAGTGCCCTCTGGCCACTACAAGAATTTTGGGGATTTTCGGCGGACAAAATCCACCGGAAACGGCAAAAGTCCGCGGAAAATTGGGGGTTACCGGCGTATTTTATCCGCCGAAACTCCGCCGGAAATTAACCCGCAGATAATGGTTTCCGGCGGTTTTTCCGACGGAATATCCGCCGGTTAATACCGACGGAAAATCCCCCGGTAAACATAATCCAAACCGCCGGTAATTATTTTAAAAACCGCCGGAAATGCTAAGAAATCCGCCGGTAACATTTTTTAAAAAAACTTTTTAATTTTCAAATCCGCCGGAAACCAAATAGAATCCGTCGGTAAATATTACAAAACCGCCGGAAATGCTAAGAAATCCGCCGGTAACATTTTTTAAAAAAAAAAATTAATTTTCAAATTCGTCGGAAACCAAATATAATCCACCGTTAATGTTGTTTTTTTAAAAAAAAAACAGCTTTTTAATTCTTTTATTTAAAAATATAATATTTATTATTCATTTATTAAAATATTTATTATTTATTTCGTTTATTAAAATATTTATTATTTAATTCCAAAATAAATATTATTAATTTTATAATATAAATATTAATTTTTTAATTAAATACTAATTAAACGAGAATTGAATAATGCTGTTAAAATGATAAAATTTGCATAAACATCCATACAAGAAAGTAGTAATTAAAATATATATTAAAAAATATAAATTAAAATATCCAAGAATTGAAATTAAAATATCTAACAAAATGACTAAAATTCCTAGTCATAGTAGCGCTGAGACGGGTTGTTGTTGGGATCTGAATTATTGAACAATGTTTCAAAATCAATGTTGAAGTCTAGATCCGTGTTGAGTTGTTGGGGTTGCTCGGGTTGCTGCTGGGGTTGCTCGGATTGCTGCTGGGAGGAAGGTTGCATCTGCTGCGGTGCGTACGGCTGAGCATATGGGCTGTGGATGGAAGGCTGCATCTGCTGCGGTGCGTACGGCTGAAAAGGAGCACCGTAAGGCTGCATCTGCTGCGGTGGACAGAATGACGATGATGATGGCATAGATGGCCTCGAGTATTGAGACATACTATCCATCATTTGCTTAAAGCGCACCTCATTCAACCGTTGTTGCTCCGCATACTGCTCCCGCATCTGCTGTATTTCCTGATCATGTTTGTTCTGTCGCTCTTCCAACTCACGCTGTTGATCGCTCCATTTTCGCGTCAATAGCTGAACATCGCTTAATTCTGAAGGCGTGGGGACATAAGGGTGACCAGTACTTCTGTCTGAAGAAGATGCGAGATTCAGATTTGGAATAATGGAATTTGGGAAAGTAGACGGGCCCAAACCACCAGCTCCTAGTAAACGGCCAGGTTTTGATGGCCCAACAGATTCCTTCCAAGCAAGAAAAGTCGCTCGACTCTTCACAACGGGATCAATCTCACTGCCACTACTCTGCTGAGTTTCGCGATAACTGGTCTGCCAATCATAGAAATGTTCTTGAAAGCAAACAACCCATAAATGAGTAAGCATTAGTATGTAATATATAATATAATAAAAACAATATAAATATAAATAATTAATAAACGTTATTTACCTAAATATTCCTTGGCCGGTCTTCAAGATATTCACTAGTCTCCTCTCGCATATGAAGTTGGCGGTATAACTCTGGCAAAGTAGGTGGCCGACCAAGGGTAGCCTCCTATATATATACATAGTTATTATTTAATATTATTATTTAATAAAATATAAAATACAAATGTATAATATAAATTTAATCAATTATTAAATTTACCAAGCGTCTGTAATGTTCAGCTGCGTTGATAGAACCACCCGTGTTTATGCAACCCCCTCTCTCAGAAGCACGGTTGTTCTTGGCTTTCTCACATTTTTTTTATATTCCACATCGTTCTATTTCAATTGGAGCTCATGCCAATCAGAATCGCCGATCCACGTCGGCTGCAAATTCTTATTACGGTGTTCCCGGAGCATTTCAGAAAAGCGGTGAGAAGCTCTTGTGTTGAATGCTCTCTCAACTTCCTTCACCGCATCCGGGTACCATGCCATTTTTTCCTCTTTAAACAAATTTAATTAAATTTTTAGTAACAACAAATTAATCGATTCAAAAAAATTAAAAAATTATAAATTAATTAATTCGTAAAAAAACTTACTCTAAATGCATTCCACATATTGGAATTCTTATCTTTTTTGACCTCCGTCCAAATCATCTAGGGTTTAGTGTAGTTCGCTTTGATGATGTGTGTGATCGTGCTAGATACAATCCTCCCGGGAATAAACCTGTACATATAAAAAAGATAAATTTTAGATAATAATTTATATTTAAAGTTGTAATAAATCAAACAAATATCGTTAATAAATTAATTAATAAATACTTACTGCTGGCCAACAACCTTCACTACGATCCGACCGTCGTGGGTAACCTCAACCACCTCATTATTAATATTATACATGCGTATCCCATCTGCATCTGGCGGGGGTTTGACAGTACCGGGTGGAGGCACAAATGGACGGCTCAGCGTACTAGGTCCACTGCCATCCTCCGTACTAGGTGGGGGCACAAATGGACCATTAACAACAACAACTTGAGTTACACGACGACGACGGCCGCGTAAAGATGTAGAAATCTTCTTGAAAAAACCGGTCGGTGAGGGGTCACGAGGTAGGTCATGATCAGATTCTGATCCTGATGATGTTATGACTGTATCTATATATATAATACGATGAATAACATAAATAATAAATAACATAAATGATGAATATATAACATACATGATGAATAACATATGAATCAAGTCTGGTCATATATAAATATAAATATTAATTCATAACAAATTAATTAGAATCTCATTCTTTCTTGAAATCACCATCATCATCAGATGAGTGAATTCCCGATACATCGACGTGATCAACTGCATCCTCATAATCTGTATCTTCTTCTTCATTAACTTCTTCATCACGAGTGTTTGGCTCATCACATAAACGGGTAATGAGTTCAACTTCCATCACTTCATTTACATTGGACATTTCATCCATTGGATATGGTACGTCTTCCACTGTGTCATCATTTGTCTCAATGCGACCTCTTGGTTTTGTCTTAATTGCGACACACCAACCACGCCGATCAGTCAGTGTTGACGGATAGGAGACATAATAGACTTGTCTCACATTTTCTGCAATGACGAACGGATCATACAGTCGATATCTACTATTCATTTTAATGTCCACTGTATTTGTCTTTGGATTAAACTTTGTTCCTCGAGCGGACGGATCAAACCAATTACAATAATAAACAACTATCTTTTGACAATAATCTAGATAAGGGTACGCAAGTTCATATATGTGTTCAACCACACCATAGAAATCATCTTCGCCTCTCCCAGTGACACCCTTCATGCAAACTCCACTATTGACTGTTTCTCTGCCCTCTGTCCATTCCTTAGTGTGAAATTTGTATCCATTGACAAATTATGTAAGCCATTCTTTAACACATCTTCGAGGACCGTCAGATAAGTTCCACAAGTGTTGGTTGGTAGATTTCGGCGGGAGGGAATACACACGTTGCCTAAACCACATTGGAAAATGCACATGAATATGAGCAGAAGATTGTTCTTCACTTACTGCCTCTAATGAGAAGAACTCCCTAATAAGAAATTAGTAATTGTTACACAATTGTGTACTTTAATTTATTAACTAATTGAGATAGCTAGGTCGAGAAATACATACTCAATGAATTGTTGGACCTCAGTACAGTTTATCAAGACATGAACATGGGCTGAATTTAACTCTTCTTTTGTTAGCCAATGAATTGACTCCTTTCCAGAAAGACGACTAGGTAGACAAAAGACAGACAAAGCTAAATGATGTCTTGGACATTCAATTTCCACTTCATTTCGACTACTTCTAGGAGAAAATTCATTCTTGAAATAATAAGAACAAAAATGAGTTGTTTCACGCTGTAAGTTAGAAGAACACATCGATCCTTCAACTCTAGCTTTATTTTTAACTGATCTTTTTGAATCACCCATGAACCTAGAAAATGATATGTTAATAATCATCTAATCCAAATTAATGATATATATATATATATTAACTGACCTTTCAAACGGATACATCCATCTGTATTGGACAGGTCCGCCAAGTTTAGCTTCATATGCGAGATGAACAGGAAGATGCTCCATAGAATCAAAGAAACCAGGCGGAAATTTTCTCTCCAACTTGCATAAGATAAGTGGGATGTCTTGTTCCATTTTTGTAAGGTCATCCGCTTTTAGCGTTGCAAAACACAAATTCTTAAAGTATTGACTTATTTCAATGAGCGGATTCAAAACGTGTGTTGGCAACGAACTAAAGGCAATAGGAAGTAAGCACTCCATGAATACATGACAATCATGGCTCTTCATCCCATGTAACCTCCCATTATCCACATCGGAACATCTTGCTAAATTAGAAAAATAACCGTCTGGCATTTTCAACTCAGTAATCCACCGATAAACTGCTTTCGCTTGCTCCGTAGATAAACTATAATTGGCTTTGGGTTTTAGTGTCCTGCCGTTAGCTTGCTCAACCAACAACAAATCCTTTCGCCTGCAGTAATGATCCACATCCTTCCTAGCCTCCTCATTGTCTTTCGTTTTACCTTTCACGTTCATAACAGTGTTAAATATGTTATCAAAGAAATTCTTTTCAATATGCATCACATCGAGATTGTGTCTCAATAGATTATCTTTCCAATAACAAAGTTCCCAAAAAATACTTTTTTGGTCCAATTATGCCATAGTCCATAACCATCTGGACGAGAAACAACACCCGCAACGACTTCCACAGGAGGGATATCCTTGACACTGTTCCAAACTTCTTCTGGTGTCAGTCTACGAGGAGGTTCAGCTGATTCAACATTCCCCTTGATGAATGCATATTTTGACTTTCTAAAAGGATGCTCGGTAGGTAAAAACCTACGGTGCGAGTCAAACAATGGGGTTTTTCCTCCATATTTAAGAGTAAACGCCTTTGTGTCAACCATGCAAATCGGACACGCCATCTTACCATGTGTCCCCCATCCAGACAACATTCCATACGCAGGAAAGTCATTAATGGTCCACATCAAAGCCGCCCTCATCATGAAATTTTGTTTTCGTGCTGCATCATAAGTTAAAACACCATTCCACAACCTTTTTAGGTCATCAATCAAAGGTTGCAAATATATGTCAATACCAGCTGTTGGATTAGTTGGCCCTGGTATTATTGCATTTAAAAACATGTAGGGTTTAGACATACACATTTCAGGAGGAAGGTTGTATGGGGTAATTATAACTGGCCAACAAGAATACGGTGTTGCTAACGCTTGAATATATGGTGTGAAACCATCAGAGCATAAACCAAGCCGAACATTGCATGGATCATTGGCAAAATCTGGATGGACACGATCAAAATGCTTCCAATCTTCACCATCAGATGGATGACGTAATTCACCAGAATTATTTCTATTCTCATAGTGCCACGTCATTTTACCAGTAGTTTCCATTGAAGTGAACATTCTCTTCAGTCTTGGTATAATCGACAGATAGAACATTGCTTTCCTTGGAATTGGTTTGCCTCTACTTGTCCCTTTCCTGCTGACACGATACCGTGGCTCTTGACAAAACTTGCATTCCAGCAACTCTCGATCATTTATGCTAAACTTATTGTTATAATAGATCATGCAACCAGACACACAACAATCAATTCTTATGGAATTTAAACCAAGCTTCGATACCAATCTTTTAGCATCATAATAACTCTGCGGCAAAAGTCCTCTAACGGGGGTGGCATCCAACATCATTTTAGTCATGTATTCCATGCACAATTCCGCAATGTTAAATTGAGACTTAAGACCCAACAACCGAACACACATTGATAACTTAGAGTCTGTAGATCCTTCAAATAATGGTTTATTTGTCTCACTCAAATCAAGTCGAATATCACCTTCCTTTTTTATAGATCGAAACATACATTTGGAGCAAGGACATCTAATTCCACATTGTCGCTCAAATTCTTTTTGACGCTTAGCAAAAAGAACAAACTCTTCGACTCCTTGTACAAAACGTCGCTTCAACCCAGCTCTTCCAAGATATATTCGATCATACATCCAACTACGATCCATTTTTTTTGTGTATGTTCCTTATAATATACACAATACAACATATATCATACATGTGTATTACAACAATACACATTGGTATTGGTATTTTTATGTTTGACCAAATATACAAAGTAAATTAAATAAACTATTAACTATTATTTTTTAATATATATTAATACTTTGATTTTTTTAGTATGGTAACATATTTTAATAATAATGGTAACATTTTATTTTACTAATAATTTTACTATTTTTACTAATTATATATATATATATATATATATATATAATATTTCGTATTTATTTTATCTAAAAAAATACAAATAACAAACAATATTTCGTATTATTATAATAAAATAATAACAAACAATTTTAGTTTTTTTACAAATATTATAATAATATTTCGTATTTATTTTATCTAAAAAATACAAATAACAAACAATTATCAAAACCTAATTTACTTTATTTTTTCGAATAATATCAACTTATAACATCAATAATTTTTACTAAATAATAACTATTACACAATATCTAATTATTATACAATAAATTAAACTTATTTTATTTTCGTAAAAAATTTCAGCTAATAACATCAAATAACAATAAAATAATTCGTATTTTTAAAATAAAATTTGCAAATAATTTATTTTTATGTTTTTAACTAATAAATTAAATAATTCGTATTTAACTCCAAACATTTTTATGTTTTTAACTAATACATTAAATAATTCGTATTTTTATGTTATTCGCAAAAAATTTCATCTAATAACATCAAATAACATTTTATAACAAATAGTTTTGTTAACTAACCAGTAGTGAAGAGAAGTCTCTGACTTGATGCTTTCCGGACTTTTGAACAAAACTTTCAAGCAAACTCCAAACTCCAAACTCCAATCAATTGCAAAACGGTGCGCACACCACTTTCCATACAGAAATCCGCCGGAAATGGACACTACCGGCGGATTTTTGAATTTACCCGGCTGTCATACCCAAATTTTGTCCGTTAGATTAAAGCAAATGGTTTCTCACTGTGCCACGTTTCATTTTTTACTATGCGCGCATCTTCGCTCTCACCACGGAAGCGCGTTCGCATCTCGTCATTGCGAATGTTTAACTCGGTTTCGTTACTTATTGATATTATGATTATTGTTATTTAGTTTAATCTGTTTGTTATTATTGTTATATAAAAAAAACTAATAAAAATCAATTTCTGAATTAATGTTTTTTATTATTGTAAACAGTTTTTTTTACAAAATAAAAAGTACAACCTAAGTCAACTTTGATATACATGAAGACAAAAAATTTAAATACAATTGGTACAAAAATTAATTAAAAGCAAAAAAAGAGTAAAAAAATAATAATAAAGCAAAATCAAATAGAGACAGCATGCGACTTGCTCTCTCCCTGGAGCTAGAAGCCCAAGCTTCTTTCTTCTTGTCCCTTTTGTTTGGTCTTCATTTTCAGCAAAAAAAGCATTGCTGCAGTGGCAGCAACCCTGTGCCACCCCCTGCTGCCATCCCTTGCTGCTCCCCTGCTGCCCTATACTGCCTCCACCAGAGGTTGTTGTGCTTTATGGTCTCCTAGAGTTGTGATTCCCTGCTTCAACACCCACACCTACACCACAGCATTTCAACTATAAATACCATAGGGAGCAGCAGTAACAGGAAGAAAAAAGATGCGCACAACAACTCACAAGCATAAAAAATAAAAGCAATAGCAGTCAAAGCAAAGACAGCAGTAGCAGTGAGTCCTAAGAAGCAGTAACAACAATCAAAAGAAGAATTTCTGAGGCTGGAACAAAAGTAGGTAGCCACGATTTTGTTTTCGCTATATTTTGCCAAGTTCAATACATACTATGTTATTCTGCAAAAAAAAACTGAAATTGGTATTGATCTGAAATCAGTTTGTAGTAGGTTCAGTTCATGTTTTTTGTGAATATTAATGTTGTGGATATATTAGACTTCTTTAGAAAAAGAAAACAATATAAACAGATTAGGTTTTAAAAAGAAATTAGGGTTTAAGAATTTTTAAAAATCAGAAAATAAAAGAGGAGGAAATCAATAGAAGAAATAGAAAGGGAAAACAAAAAAAAGGGAGTCGAAATTTACCCTTATACTTTCCGACCACCGTCCACGGTGGCCGTTGGCCATAGACCGCCGCCGTAGCCTCGCCGTGCGCCACCATCAAACCGAACCACCTCCTCCATGCCACCGTAGCCAATCCACTCTTCACCTCTTCTCACCACCATGGCCATCCACCACAAACGGCCACCCACCACCGCAAACGGCTATCCACCACAAACGACCACCCACCACCGCGAACGGCCATCCACCACAAACGGCCACCCACCACCGCGAACGGCCACCACCCCCCTCTTCGCAACTCCATCTTCCACCTACAACCGCACCACCTTCGCTCCACCCATCACCACCCAAACCGAACCGTCTCTGCCTCTCACCGCTCGCAACGAACCCAGAAACCGAACGCCACTCCACCACTGTGAGACCCCCCTCCGTCCATTCGCAACAACCGCCGAACCAACGCATCATCACACCACCACAACCCAAACAACATCACCCCTCACCTCCTTTAACCACCACACCATCGCAAGCCAAACCGCCACCCCGTAGCCGTCGTTCGCAAACCTTTCCTCTCCCCGTGTTGTCTGTCGCCGACGAAAGGGTAGAGAGAGATTAGGACGGCGAGGAGAGAAGAGAGCAGAAATCCAGAGAAAGGAGGCGAGGATCGGTGAGGAGAGGAGATCTAGTGGTAGAGAAGGAGAGGTTGAGAATGGAAGAGAGGAGGGGAATGGTGGGATCGGCCGCAGCACAGTTTACTTCGTGCGCTCCCCCCTCGCAAGCCCATGGTTTCCAAAACGCGTAGCCCAGTTCAAAAAAATGAACTGGGCTCGCTGATTACACCCCCCTTTTATAATACAGCCCTCCTGTAACTTGCACCCCATTTTACTACTGCACCCCCTGTTTCTCTTTTTAAATTTTGTTTCTTTCCCCTAAGTAAACTTATTTTTTTTTTATTATTACAAACCTTTTTTTTCAAAATAACAGATTTTGTTTTCCCTAAACAAGAATCAACCCAATTGCGAAAACTCTTCAAAATCAAACTTTGTTAGTAGTCTTGCGAAGCCTTTGCTTGCATGATTATTAACAATGGAGTGCTAATGGTGGTCACTTGGAGCCTTTGCTCAATTGATCATCATGAAAGCTCAATTTTCACAATTAAACAAGATAAAAAAAACAAAAACCCTTTTCAAAAACCCAGAACTACGTAGCCTTTGATTCTCTACCCGGAGATACGTAGGAGCAGGGCCACGCCCCTGTCAAGCGCAAAAATGAACAATTTCCATTACCTTCCTTTCCTAATTCCTTTTTTACAAAAAACCACAAAATATGAATAGGGGACTAAGTCGACTGTACAGTCAGGTTAGTCTGCTTTTTAGACCACTAATGAACCGTTACGGATCGGGTCCTAAAATCCCTATTTAAAATGAATAATTTCTAAATAAAAAAAATACAAACACATCTCTTTCATTTCAAAAATCAAAAAATCTTATTTTCAAAGCAGGGGATTAAGTCGGTCGTACGGCCGGGTTAGTCATCATTTTAGGATAAGTGAACTATGGTCCTTCGGAGCCCCAGCGCTCCTTCAGCCCTCAGCGGCCCTTCAGAGCCCTAGCGCTACTTCAGACCCCCAGTGGTCCTTCAACACAGATCACACAGTCCTAAAACCCCTATATTAAAAGACACCAACCAACAAATATTTTCTACAAAGAACTACGTAGCTTTGATTTCTCCATCGCACCTGGAGATACGTAGGAGCGGGGGCACACTCCCGTCAAGCAACTAAAAACTAAAATTTTTATTAAGTCTTTTTCTTTCAATAAAAGTGTAAAAATTCACATTTTCAAAATTAACATTTTTCTTTTCTACAACTAATTAGCAGGTAACCTTCATTAGGAAGGATGTCGTGGGGTGCTAATACCTTCTCCACGCATAACCGACTCCCGAACCCTTATCTGGTCTCAAGGACCCTTATCCATTCCAAAAGGGATTTTCCAATATTTGCCCTTAAACTAAACTTTGGTGGCGGCTTCATTTTTGAACCTTCGAGGAATCCTCGCTCGGATTTTTCGGTCGCTACTGCTGGCGACTCCACTGGGGACATTTTTTAGAGAGTCAAACCTAGTCTAATTAGTTGTAGGAATAGTTGTTAATTTAATGCTTTATTTTTACCCTACTTTGTCTTTTATTTATTTTTTATTTATTATTATTGCATATTATATTCTCCTTGATGTGATATGTAAACATTATGATAGAGGACCACTTTCTGTATATGTGTTTGCTTGTTTTGCAGCTTGGGGATATATCTGTCATTTTGCTCCTACACACACTGCACTACTACACTTTTTGCACACACGTGAGAATAGTCCTATACCCGGACTGGAGCACAAACTAAGTTAGAACGAGACTGCGTAGTAATGGCCCTCTGGATGTACGTCCAGCTCGGTGGTTACGAAAGTCTCACCTAGAGTTTGGTCCCTTCGAGGGTGCTATCACTTCTAATAGCTTGCCTATTGTTGTGGCTAGCGTTCTCGAACGAGGTTGTTGGCTCTAGGAACCCTATTTAGGACTCTATAGAGCTATCCCTTGGAAGGTTCACTTAATAGAACAGCTTTAGAACATCTCTCAAGGAACCTCTTTAGGATACAAAGGAGCATCATACCCCTTGCATTCAAACAAACCTAATACTTTTCTTTTTTCAAAATTTCTCAAAAAAAAAACAAGAGAAAACGCTTTTTAAAATTTATCTCAAGAAAATGTTTCATGCGCATGACACAAAAAATATATGCATCGACATCTCATTTCGCATGCATTTTTATGACCGCCAGGGATTTGTAAGACCTTTTCGGCAAGGAGAGATGGATCGGGCCATAAAATTAAAAGGAACCATGCATTTGAAAGTCAGACAACCAAACTTGAGAAATCTGCGGGACCTTGGCAATGAAATGCCAGCATGGTGTCGTGACTTATTCACTGTCAAGTATGGGAAACTCTTGAGCCTCCTAGACGTTGAGGTACCAGCTGAAGCTATCACTGCACTGGGCCAGTATTTTGATCCACCGTTACGGTGTTTCACTTTCCAAGATTATCAGCTGGCTCCGACATTGGAAGAGTTTGAAAATATTTTGCGTTTCCCTCCCGAGAATAAGAAGCCTTATCGGTACGTAGAGCATTATCCCCTACCTGAAAATTTATCCAAGATATTGAAGGTTCCAACGTCAGAATTCGCCACAAAGATAGTGGAAATAGGTGGCAAAAAGGGTTTGACCAGAAAGTACCTAGAGAAGGAAGCTTCACTCTGGGCCAAAAAGAAAGATCGGGCTACTTTCATGGATGTCTTTGCTCTCCTCATCTATGGGATTTTTCTTTTCCCAAATGACAAAGATTTTGTTGACACCGCAATTGATGTCTTTCTGGCCTTCAAGCTCCGAGGACAAAACCCTGCCTCAGTCGTTCTGGCTGATGTTTATTTTTCTCTCTGGGAGCGTCATGAGAAAAGAGCAGGTGTGATATGGTGTTGTTTGCCCGTGTTGTACCGTTGGCTGAGCTCCCATATATTCAAAAGAAGTCATCATATGGAAGTTAGGGGTAAGACTGAGTGGGCCCAGTACCTCGCCGGCCTAACAGGGAGTGACATCTCGTGGTATTCTCGAGATCAAAACATCGATGAATTTGTTTATCAGTGTGGAGACTTTCCAAATGTCCCCCTCATAGGAACGAGAGGTTGCATCAGTTACAGTCCAGCCATTGCTTTAAGGCAATTCGGTTATCCCATGATGAATCCGCCCCCAGGAGAATCCCTATCCTCATTTGAGCTAAAGCGCAGAGGCTCTAAAGATCTTGACATGTTAAGAAGGGTTAGCCGAGCCTGGGACAGAATAGTCAACAAGGGACGTGAACTAGGCCCTAGAGCTATTGATGCTGGGGAAAACTATCTTCAATGGGTTGCACTTAGAGTCCGGGAGGTCGGGCTACCTTTTCGCCTCGCACTTCCCGCCGGCCATGAAATTCCTGAACCAGTTCCCGTCCTCAATGAAGAAGTAGAAGAAGTCAAAGTTGCCTTAACCAAATCTGAACAAGAAACGATTGAGCTGCAAGCCCAGCTGGAAAGAGCATTTCAAGAAAACGCAGGCCTGAGGCGAGAAAATATCGCCAAAAGTAAACGCATTGCAGAATGCGAAGAAAGGTTAGAGGTCGGGAAGGCTAAGTTTCTTCGTGTGCAAGAAAGCCTTAGAGGTGCCAATGAAGAGCTCCAAGTACGTAATAGAGACCGAGACAGGGCCATTGACAATGCTTATGTATGGAAGAGTCAGTTGACAGAAGCTGTGGAGAAGGAAAAGGATCTTCAAACTCAGCTCCAAAGTTTGAGGGCGCAGTTGAAAGAAAAGGTTGATGAGTATGAGGGTAGGCTTGCAACCGAAAGAGAAGCCAGAGGGGTGATACTGGGAAGACTCGAAGAGTGTCAAGCAGCACTCCAAAAGGAGTTCAGAAATGCGAATGAATTGAAAGAGTTTGCTAATTACCAGAAGAACCTCTATGAAACAACCGAGAAAGAGCACGCATATCTAAAAGAGGAATACATGAAGCTGAATGATCATTGTCATTACCTCCAGGACAGGTTCTCAAATCTAGCTAAACTATGCAATGAAGCCATCATAGATGTGCCAGATCATTTGAAAGATGCTGATATCGTCATGTCCAGGGAGAATACCCCAGTCGAAGTCTTCAAATTTGTTCAGTATATGAAAGAGCTTATTGCCTTCTTAAAGATTAAGGCAAATTGGCCCGGTGTGAAAAAAAGAAAGATGGCTTGGATGGCGTAGTTGTTTGAGTTTAAATTGTTGTAGTTTCCATTGTAATCCCTGAAGAACTCGGTTGGTTGTACTTTCTTTTATCAATGAAAAATTGGTTTGGTTTAAATCTCGATCCCAGTTTATCCTTCACTTGTCAAATGAGTGGTTTACAATTCCACAGGCTCGATCATGCATATGCATCTCATGCACATTCATTCATTTATTCATTCATTCATTCACAAACTTATGTTAAAAATTTTGGAAAAAACAGAACGAAAAGGCAAACTGGTTCATCAACACCACTACCGTACTCGCTTGCAAGCCAGGAAAATGACTGAGAATCAAGACAACCAAGCGTTGAGAGATGATATTGAGCAACTGAAGGAGAAGATGAACGAGATGATGGCCATGAAGGAACAGATGGCCGATATTATGAAACTTAATGAAAAGAGAGTTGCAGACGGAAACGCCTCAGTAAGAAACACCGGAAATATTGCTACAAGCCTTCCTCCGCCGCACAACTCTGGGTTTGATGGTCAGGGCCAATACTGGCCCCCTTATGGACTTCCAGCCGGCTACACACCTCCTACGATGGACGCCACTTTAGAGGGTGACCCTACGGGGGTCGTGAATCCGAATCACAATATGACTCAAGCACTGAATGAAGCACCGCAAGGCCAGATCCCTACGACCATGTCGCAGGCTATGTTACAGAGTTACACTCCGCCGTTAGTGACGAGTCATCAGACTCCTGGGCAAAATACCGGGAACTCCTCCCACTTATATATCCCACATGTGAGCTCATCTGCTGTTCCAATGGTTCATCCTTATAATTACCAAACGTGGGACCATCAATCCAGGGACAGATATCAAATGCTCGAAGAACGGTTAAGGGCCATAGAGGGAACTAATACTGGGGCAAGAAATGCACATGATTTATGTCTTGTTCCCAACGTGGTTATTCCCCCTAAGTTTAAGGTGTCTGATTTTGATAAGTACAGAGGAGCAACATGTCCGGCCAGTCACCTAACTATGTACTGTAGGAAAATGGCCGCATTCGCAAATGACGATAAGCTGCTTATCCACTACTTCCAAGACAGCTTAGCTGGGGCAGCTTCAAGTTGGTATATGCAGTTGACACCCACTCACATCCGGTGTTGGAAAGATCTCGATGATGCTTTCCTTAAACAGTATAAGTACAACACGGATATGGCTCTTGATAGGACTCAACTACAAAACATGGCGAAAAGGGATAACGAGTCCTTCAAGGAATATGCTCAGCGTTGGAGAGGATTAGCAGCTCAGGTAGCACCACCTCTGTTTGAGAAGGAAATGGTATCTATGTTCATGGAAACCCTTCCTTCACCCTTCTATGAAAAACTGATTGGGAGTGTATCGTCAAGTTTTTCGGATATGGTCGTTATTGGGGAAAGGCTAGAGAACGGAATGAGGAATGGGAAAATCGCTTATACTTCTCCCACTAACCAGAGAAAGCCCTTCTCCGGATTTCCTAAAAAGAAGGAAGGAGAAGCCAACGCCATCACAGGAACCGGAAAAACTTCCTATTCAAATCCCTCTCACACCAATCCGTTCTCAGCACAAACACAATCTACCTCACCTGCCCAAAACAACCAAGGCCATAAACCACAAAACTACTCAGACGGGAAGTTCATCCAGTTTGATCCAATCCCTATGTCATACTCTGACCTATTTCGCCACCTGCTCAGTCATAATTTAATCACCACCCGCCCAATGAGGCAGATCCATCCCCCTTTTCCTAGAGGCTTCGACCCAAACACCACATGTGAATTTCATTCAGGAACGGTCGGCCATTCCATAGAAAACTGTAAGGCATTGAAGTATGTCGTCCAAGATCTAATCTCCTCGGGCTGGTTGAACTTCAAAGAAAATGGTCCTAATGTGGCTACCAACCCATTACCAGGACATGGGATGCCCTCGACTAATGCAATTGAGGATGCTGCAGAGCAGTCCCTAATCAGGAGGGTAGAATGCATCCAGACACCCCTGGAAGCGATTCATGCTAATTTTTGTTCCTTCGGGATTATCAAGAGAGAATGCACTGGAAAGAATCCATGCAATGACCATCACTGCATTGGAAATGGTGAGGCGTTCAAACAAGTTCTTCAGGACCTGTTGGACCGGCACATGGTACAAATAAGTTCTCTAAAGAAAGAAGAAGACGTATCAACCATTCAGTCAAACAGGGGCAGGAACACAGATACTCGACGGCCGCTAGAGATTCTCTATAGCAAAGACTCAAGGATGGCCCTTGCTGCACCAAAGGCAATAACCATCCGGGTACCGACTCCGTTCCCTTTCAAAGATACGAATGCAGTCCCATGGAATTACAGTGCGAAAGTTCAGAGCAATCCTGATGTCACCAACATCTCGGGAGGCAGTGGAATGACTCAGAGCGGGCGCGTCTATGCCCCTGAAGGACCCGGGGAAAGAAAATCAAATGAAAGAGAAATGACTGATAAAGGAAAAAACATAGAGGGAGCGCTATTTGACAAAAAATACAGGCAAGAAAGCACTATCTGAACAAGAAGCCAGTGAGTTTCTAAAGATTATGAGGCAGAGTGAGTACAAGGTAGTGGATCAGCTGAATCAGACCCCCGCTAAGATATCCCTGCTATCACTATTACTCAATTCTGAAGCCCACCGAGCAACACTAATGAAGGTGCTGAGTGAAGCTCATGTCACTCACGATATCACCGTTGGTCAGTTTGATGGGATCGTCGGAAATATCATTGCAAACAACTACCTCACCTTCACAGATGAAGAGATCCCCGTTGAGGGAAGAGGGCACAACAAGGCTTTGCATATCTCCGTGAAATGTGGAGAATACTCTCTAGCTCGAGTACTTATCGATAACGGATCGTCCCTGAATGTACTACCCAAATCAACCATGAACAAGCTAGACGTAGATTGTTCATACATGAAACCCAGTTCTACACTGGTCAGGGCATTCGATGGGTCTAAAAGAGAGGTCATCGGAGAGATGGAGTTACCTGTACAGGTAGGTCCAGAGGTCTTCATAGTGAGTTTCCAAGTAATGGATATCAATCCGTCTTACAGTTGTCTTCTGGGAAGACCTTGGATCCATTCCGCAGGGGCTGTGCCCTCTTCTCTACATCAAAAGCTCAAGTTCATAGTCAACAACAAGTTAGTGGTCGTTTCGGGGGAAGAAGAGTTGCTAGTGAATAAGCCGTTTCCTATCCGCTATGTTGAGGCTACAGAAGAATCTTTCGAGACCGCCTTCCAAGCACTAGAAATTGCAAATGCTATCTTTGTGGGGGACGGGGCCCCATCGCTAAAACCAAAGCTGTCCAAAGCTGCACTGATGATCGCTAAAGTCATGACAAGCAAGGGTTATCAAGCTGGAAGTGGTTTAGGGAAGACTGAACAAGGGATCCTAACACCCATACAGTTGCATGAAAACAAAGACAGACGTGGGATAGGGTACTGGCCTAGTCGCGCTGACAAAGGAAGGATCGCCGCGGAAAAGAAGGAGCGGAGGTTGGCCAAACTTGAAGGTCGGGAGCCAGATATGAAGAAGATTTTCATCTGCGACATAAAGCAAAGCTTTCAGAGCGCAGGAATACTAGATCCTAACCAAGTTGCAGCTATTGAAGATGATTCAAGCACCGAAAATGGTAGTGTCGGTCTTGTGCGCCGTTGTCCTGCCAACGAAAAGCTCAAGAATTGGGAGATTGTTGATTTTCCTATAGTTTTTAGTGCAAAGTAATATTCTATAATGCAATCCTATGGCTCTGCCCAAGGCCTTAGGACATTTCATAAGGGCACGCATGTTCCGTTTCAATATCAGTATCAATAAAATAGCATTTTGAATTCTCTAAATTCATTTCGCCTTGTTCTTTCTCTTTTATTTGTTTTCATTCCGTAAATTTTCGCTAATGCAGATCTAAAAATATCATCTTTGAAAATAACAACGACAATCATTCATACCATAACTTTGATCACCCCATTAACCAAACCGAGGAAGATGTTGAAGATCATTGGGAAGCCCCTCCAGACTTAATGAGAATGATGGAACAAGAGGAAAAGGCAATCCAACCTCACGAGGAATCTACTGAGACGATTAACTTGGGCACAGAAGAAGATAAGAAGGAAGTTAAAGTAGGCACCACAATGAAGGAGAGTGAACGGGAGAAATTGATTCAACTCTTATTCGACTATGTCGACGTCTTTGCATGGACATACCAAGATATGCTAGGGCTAGACACAAACATAGTTGAACACAAGTTACCGGTAAAGCCTGAATGCCCGCCAGTGAAACAGAAGCTAAGAAGGATGAAGCCAGACATGTCACTGAAAATCCGAGATGAGGTTAAAAAGCAGTTTGATGCCGGATTTTTAGCAGTAGCAAAGTATCCTCAGTGGGTAGCCAACATTGTCCCGATTCCAAAGAAGGATGGGAAGGTCAGAATGTGCGTCGATTATCGAGACCTGAACAGAGCAAGTCCTAAAGATGATTTCCCTTTGCCCCACATTGATGTCCTGGTGGATAGCACAGCGCAGCACTCTTTATTTTCCTTCATGGATGGATATTCCGGATATAATCAAATCAAGATGGCCCCCTAGGATATGGAGAAAACCACATTCATCACTCTCTGGGGAACCTTCTGTTATAAAGTAATGCCATTCGGATTGAAGAACGCCGGTGCAACATACCAAAGGGCGATGGTAGCTTTATTCCATGATATGATGCACAAAGAAATAGAGGTATACGTGGATGATATGATTGCCAAGTCCAAGACTGAGGAAGAGCATATTGTTAATCTGCGAAAACTCTTTGAACGTCTAAGGAAGTTCAAACCCAGATTAAACCCTGCTAAATGCACCTTCGGCGTAAGATCAGGAAAGCTGTTAGGGTTCATAGTCAGTCAGAAGGGAATAGAGGTAGGTCCAGACAAGGTACGAGCAATTCTTGAAATGCCAGCACCTAAAACTGAAAAAGAAGTCCGTGGGTTTCTGGGAAGATTGAACTACATCTCTAGATTCATATCCCAATTAACGTCTACCTGTGAGCCTATCTTCAAATTGTTGTGCAAGAATCAAGAAACCAAATGGAACGACAACTGCCAAGAAGCCTTCGAAAAGATCAAGAGGTACCTCCAAAACCCTCTGATTCTGATGCCACCTGTATCAGACAGACCTCTCATCCTGTACTTAACAGTACTAGACAAATCGATGGGTTGTGTGTTGGGGCAACATGACGAATCCGGAAGGAAAGAACATGCCATCTATTACTTGAGTAAGAAGTTCACTGAGTGCGAGACAAGGTACTCGTTGTTAGAAAGAACATGTTGCGCTCTAGCCTGGGCTGCGCGTCGTCTGAGGCAGTATATGCTAAGCCACACGACTTGGTTGGTATCTAAGATGAATCTGATCAAGTATATCTTTGAAAAACCCGCACTCACGGGAAGAATCGCTCGATGGCAGATGCTATTGTCCGAGTACGATCTCCTATATGTTACGCAGAAAGAAATCAAAGGTAGTGCATTGGCTGAATACTTAGCACACCAACCAGTCGAGGATTACCAATCAATGCAATACGAATTCCCAGATGAAGATATAATGGCTCTATTCGAAGAAGGAAAGTCTCAAGATGATGAAAGATGGTGGATGTTATTTGACGGCGCTTCCAATGTGTGGGGGCATGGGGTCGGAGCTATATTAATTTCCCCGGATAACCGCTTCATACCGTTTACCGCTAGATTGAGCTTCTATTGCACTAACAACATTGCGGAATATGAAGCGTGCATTCTAGGCATCAAAGCGGCCCTTGAATGGAAAGTTAAAAGACTCGATGTATATGGAGACTCAGCCTTGGTCATCCACCAAATCAAGGGTGACTGGGAAGCTAGAGACTCCAAATTGATCCCTTATCGCGATCACATCCAAAAGATGATCAAGTCATTCGACGAGATCACTTTCCATCATCGCCCGCGTGAAGAAAACCAGTTGGCCGATGCTATAGCAACCCTATCCTCAATGTTCAATGTCAATTGCGACAAGAATCTGACATTCATCAGGATCCAACACCGAGAATTACCAGCGCACCTTTGTATGGCAATTGAAGAAGAGCCTGACAGTAAGCCTTGGTATTATGATATCAAGAATTATATCACAAGCAGAGAATACCCTCCTGGTGCTTCAGAGAATGACACACTACAAAAAAACTAGTCATTAGCGAGGGACAGTTCCCTCGCAAAATGACCTGATTCCCTCACTAATGGTCATTTGTGAGGGACTTAGCGAGGGACTGGTTCCCTCGCTAATTCCCTCCTCGCAAATGGGATTAGCGAGGGAAGTTGGATCCCTCGCTAATTAGCGAGGGACTATGCCGTCGCTAGTTCCCTCGCTAATGACTGCAGCTTTTCAGGTGATGGGACTCAGTTGCAGGGGTTGGTAAATGCGCAGGAATTAGCGACGGCTTTTACCCTCGCTAATTCCCTCGCTAATGACTGCAGTTTTAAAAAAAAATGACACGTGTCCAGTGCTGAATGGCTTGTTTTATATATATATATATATATATATATATATATATATATATATATATATATTAATTAATGAATATTATATTATATTATTAATTTTGTAGTGATGTGTGGTGGTGGTGGTGGTGGTGGCGTGGTGGTGGTGTGGTGGTGGTGGTGGCGTGGTGGGGGTGATGGGTGGTTTAGAGTAGAGAGAAGGAGAAGAGTAAGGGAGAAAGAGAGAGAGAGGAGTGAGAGTGGTGGTGGTGGCGTGGTGGTGGTGTGGTGGTGGCGTGGTGGTGGTGGTGATGGGTGGTTTAGAGTAGATAGAGAAGGAGAAGAGTAAGAGAGAGAGAGAGAGAGGGGGAGAGAGAGAGGGAGAGAGAGAGAGGGAGAAAGAGAGAAGAGTGAGAGTGGTGGTGGTGGGGTGGTGGGTTGGTGGTGGTGAAGAGTAAGAGAGAGTGAGTGAGAGTGGTAGGAGGTATGTGGTGGTGGTGGTGGTGGAAGAGTGAAGAGAGAAGAAGAGTGTGAGAGGAGGTGGTGATGATGGTGGTGGTGGTGGTGTTGGAAGAGTGAAGAGAGAAGAAGGGTGTGAGAGGAAGTGGAAGGGGGAAGAGGAAGGGAAGAGGAATGGTGAAGAGTGAGTGAGTGAGAAAGAAGAGTGAGGGTGTAAACGGATATAAAGGAAAAAAGAAAAAAATTTGCGAGGGAATTAGCGAGGGAACTGTCTCATCATCTGAAAAGTTAACGTTAGCGAGGGAATTAGCGAGGGAACTGTCCCTCGCTAATTTCTGCACCTTTACCAACCCCTGCGCTGAGTCCCATCATCTGAAAAAGAAAAATTTAGCGAGGGAATTAGCGAGGGCAGTCATTAGCGAGGGACAGTTCCCTCGCTAATTCCCTCGCTAATGACAAAAAAATTGACAGCTCTATGCCCTCGCTAATTCCCTCGCTAATGACTGTTTTTGCGAGGGACAACAAGTCCCTCGCTAATGTCCGTCGCTAATTAGTGTTTTTTTTGTAGTGACAAGAGAACACTTAGAAGGTTATCGATGGGTTTCTTCCTAAATGGGGAAGTGCTTTACAAAAGAAATCATGATATGGTCCTCCTCATATGTGTAGCAAAAGAGGAAGCAGAAAGAATTATGAAAGATATCCATGAAGGCTCGTTCGGAACTCATTCCAATGGGCATACCATGGCAAGAAAAATCCTAAGGGCTGGCTACTACTGGTTGACAATGGAGGCTGATTGCTTTAACTATGTGAGGAAGTGTCACAAATGTCAAGTTTATGCTGACAACATTCATGTACCACCAGCCTCCTTGAATGTCCTAATAGCACCGTGGCCGTTCTCAATGTGGGGGATGGATGTCATTGGTCCCATCGAACCTAAGGCGTCAAATGGGCATCGCTTCATTTTGGTTGCTATTGATTATTTCACCAAATGGGTTGAAGCTGCTTCCTATCCCAGTGTGACAAGATCAGTGGTTGTCAAATTCATAAAAAGAGATTTGGTCTGCCGTTACGGCCTTCCAAATAAGATCATCACTAATAATGGGAGTAACTTGAATAACAAAATGATGAAAGAGCTGTGTGAAGATTTCAAAATTCAGCACCAAAACTCTTCCCCATATCGTCCAAAAATGAACGGGGCAGTTGAAGCGGCAAACAAGAATATAAAGAGAATTGTGCAAAAGATGGTGGTGACCTTCAAAGACTGGCATGAAATTCTCCCTTTTTCCTTGCATGGGTATCGGACCTCGGTTCGCACGTCAACAGGGGCAACTCTGTTCTCACTAGTATATGGGATGGAAGCAGTCTTCTCATCGAAGTTGAAATACCCTCTCTACGGGTGCTAATGGAGACGAAATTAGACGAGGCAGAATGGGTTCAAACTCGTCTTGATCAGTTGAACCTCATAGAGGAAAACAGGATGGTTGCGTTGTGTCACGGGCAGCTGTACCAACAAAGAATGAAGAAGGCTTATGATAAGAAGGTTCGCCCTCGACACTTTCAAGAAGGAGACCTCGTACTCAATAAAATTTTACCTATCCAAAAAGATTCCCGGGGAAAATGGACCCCAAACTACGAAGGACCTTATGTGATAAAGAAAGCATTCTCTGGAGGAGCTTTAATTCTCACAAAAATGGATGGTGAAGATCTCCCGCTCCCATTAAATTCAGATGGAGTTAAGAAGTACTATGCCTAAAGAAATATATGAAAAAAGGAAAAGATGAGCCAAGCAAAATGAGCTCGCTAGGTTGAAAACCCGAAAGGGCGGCCTAGGCAAAAGTTAGAGCGACCCGGTGGATCGAAAACTCTAAAGAGCGGTCCAGGCAAAATTAGGGTCAAAAAGTTGGACTTGGAAGAAATAAAAAGGCAGTCAACACTCCCAAAGGTGGGATGGTGGGTAGTCAAAATTATGCGTATGAGTGATTGGCACCGTCATTTCAAAATACAAACAATCAACAGATCTGTTCTTTCCTTTTTCTCGTTTTTTTAGTTTAAACTCTCAATGTAATTTTCAATCGGCGCGACCTTCTGTACGTTCGGTTTCCATATTAAACACTTTCTTTCTCCTGCTTGTTTTTCTTTCTTTGCTTTAAAGTGATGTTTTATGATAAATGATACTGAATTGTGGAATATGTGCATGAACTAAGGGGCATTACAATCTTTGCGAAAGTCCTAAAAATAACAGAAATAAAACGATCTCTCATTAACAAATTTGCGACGAGGACGAGTATCTGCATAATCACTTCAAACAACAAATCATAATAAGTCTGCGCTGAATCTAGCAATACTGCTGCTCTGGACTACCCTCATGCCCCACGACTGAGACCTCGCAAGTTGATTGAACCAGTAAAAAGAAGCCAAAAGAGCAAAAGAGCAAAACAAAAAAGAAGAGCTAGAAGAGGGCAAAAGAACAAAGCAAAAAGCTAAAGTACAAAAGAAACAAAAAAATCATTCAGCATTTCATTCATCATCTCACTCAAAATTAATCACCGCAGATGCATACATCGCATACATGTCATATACATATCATATGTGGTTTTTCGTATCGACTCCCCGTGTCGACACGGCCAATTCTCAAGCCAACGCGATTAGTGTTAAATCCTATATCGCGCGTTAGATCGCAGTGTTAGCAAAATCTAGCATAGATCCTTCAGACCAAATCGGTTCTTCAGTTCAGTTTGAATTAACGCGTCAAACGCTACTTCGAGCTGCACCTTCAGATCATAACGTCGCCACGGAGCGCGACAGATCCTTCAGACCCCCGGTGGTCCTTCAGATTAGCTGCATCTGCCTAAAGCATAGCGTAAATCCTTCGTGGTCAACATATCAGTTCCGGATCTGATCTTGACCCTCACGACCGCCCCGATGTAGGTCACCCTCCGATTGTTTTACTAGTGCCATAACTAGTTGCAGTCCATCAGATCATTTTTGGTCCATCAGGCTCAGGCAGCCCTTTAGACCTGTCGGTCCTTCAGTTTAATTCAAACCAGTGCGCCAATCGTCGCCTGAGAATTCAACCTTCAGACTAATCAGTCCTTCAGAGCCCCAGTGCTCCTTCAGACCCCCAACGGTCCTTCTTTCTTTTTCATCAAACAAAATTGGCGTCTGTTCGATCTTCATTTCCATTTCTACTACGAAAATCCGAGAATTTTCTAGTAAAATAAAATAAAGAGGGGCAGCTGTCATACCCCAATTTTGTCCGTTAGATTAAAGCAAATGGTTTCTCGCTGTGCCACGTTTCATTTTTTACTATGCGCGCATCTTCGCTCTCATCACGAAAGCGCGTTCGCATCTCGTCATTGCGAATGTTTAACTCGGTTTCGTTACTTATTGATATTATGATTATTGTTATTTAGTTTAATCTGTTTGTTATTATTGTTATATAAAAAAAACTAATAAAAATCAATTTCTGAATTAATGTTTTTTATTATTGTAAACAGTTTTTTTTACAAAATAAAAAGTACAACCTAAGTCAACTTTGATATACATGAAGACAAAAGATTTAAATACAATTGGTACAAAAATTAATTAAAAGCAAAAAAAGAGTAAAAAAATAATAATAAAGCAAAATCAAATAGAGACAGCGTGCGACTTGCTCTCTCCCTGGAGCTAGAAGCCCATGCTTCTTTCTTCTTGTCCCTTTTGTTTGGTCTTTATTTTCAGCAAAAAAGCATTGCTGCAGTGGCAGCAACCCTGTGCCACCCCCTGCTGCCATCCCTTGCTGATCCCCTGCTGCCTCATACTGCCTCCACCAGAGGTTGTTGTGCTTTATGGTCTCCTAGAGTTGTGATTCCCTGCTTCAACACCCACACCTACACCACAGCATTTCAACTATAAATACCATAGGCAGCAACAGTAACAGGAAGAAAAAAAGATACGCACAACAACTCACAAGCATCAAAAATAAAACCAGTAGCAGTCAAAGCAAAGACAGCAGTAGCAGTGAGTCCTAAGAAGCAGTAAAAACAATCAAAAGAAGAATTTCTGAGGCTGGAACAAAAGTAGGTAGCCACGATTTTGTTTTCGCTATATTTTGCCAAGTTCAATACATACTATGTTATTCTGCAAAAAAACTGAAATTGGTATTGATCTGAAATCAGTTTGTAGTAGGTTCAGTTCATGTTTTTTTGTGAATATTAATGCTGTGGATATATTAGACTTCTTTAGAAAAAGAAAACAACATAAACAGATTAGGTTTTAAAAAGAAATTAGGGTTTAAGAATTTTTAAAAATCAGAAAATAAAAGAGGAGGAAATCAGTAGAAGAAATAGAAAGGGAAAACAAAAAAAAGGGAGTCGAAATTTACCCTTATACTTTCCGACCACCGTCCACGGTGGCCGTTGGCCGTAGACCGCCGCCGTAGCCTCGTCGTGCGCCACCATCAAACCGAACCACCTCCTCCATGCCACCGTAGCCAATCCACTCTTCACCTCTTCTCACCACCACGGCCATCCACCACAAACGGCCACCCACCACCGCGAACGGCCATCCACCACAAACGGCCACCCACAACCGCGAACAGCCACCACCCTCCTCTTCGTAACTCCATCTTCCACCTACAACCGCACCACCTTCGCTCCACCCATCACCACCCAAACCGAACCGTCTCTGCCTCTCACTTCTCGCAACGAACCCAAAAACCGAACGCCACTCCACCACTGTGAGACCCCCCTCCGTCCATTCGCAACAACCGCCGAACCAACGCATCATCACACCACCACAACCCAAACAACATCACCCCTCACCTCCTTTAACCACCACACCATCGCAAGCCAAACCGCCACCCCGTAGCCGTCGTTCGCAAACCTTCCCTCTCCCGTGTTGTCTGTCGCCGACGAAAGGGTAGAGAGAGATTAGGACGGCGAGGAGAGAAGAGAGAAGAAATCCAGAGAAAGGAGGCGAGGATCGGTGAGGAGAGGAGATCTAGTGGTAGAGAAGGAGAGGTTGAGAATGGAAGAGAGGAGGGGAATGGTGGGATCGGCCGCAGCAAGGAGAGAGAGAGAAAGAAAAATTAGGGTTGACATTTTGGGGAAGATGGGCGCCGCGTGAGGGAGAAAAAGTATTAGGGTTTCTAATTTTGGGATTTTTGTTTTTATAGTAGGGGTGTAAGGGCATTTTTGTCCTTTCATGGTTTTTTATTTTTCAGATCTCTATTCACACCCCCACGGTTTACTTCGCGCGCTCCCCCCTCGCAAGCCCATGGTTTCCAAAACGCGTAGCCCAGTTCAAAAAAATGAACTGGGCTCGCTGATTACACCGCCCTTTTATAATACAGCCCTCCTGTAACTTGCACCCCATTTTACTACTGCACCCCCTGTTTCTCTTTTTAAATTTTGTTTCTTTCCCCTAAGTAAACTTATTTTTTTTATTATTACAAACCTTTTTTTTTCAAAATAACAGATTTTCTTTTCCCTAAACAAGAATCAACTCAATTGCGAAAACTCTTCAAAATCAAACTTTGTTAGTAGTCTTGCGAAGCCTTTGCTTGCATGATTATTAACAATGGAGTGCTAATGGTGGTCACTTGGAGCATTTGCTCAATTGATCATCATGAAAGCTCAATTTTCACAATTAAACAAGATAAAAAAAACAAAAACCCTTTTCAAAAACCCAGAACTACGTAGCCTTTGATTCTCTACCCGGAGATACGTAGGAGCAGGGCCACGCCCCTGTCAAGCGCAAAAATGAACAATTTCCATTACCTTCCTTTCCTAATTCCTTTTTTACAAAAAACCACAAAATATGAATAGGGGACTAAGTCGACTGTACAGTCAGGTTAGTCTGCTTTTTAGGCCACTAATGAATCGTTACGGATCAGGTCCTAAAATCCATATTTAAAATGAATAATTTCTAAATAAAAAAAATACAAACATATCTCTTTCATTTCAAAAATCAAAAAATCTTATTTTCAAAGCAGGGGATTAAGTCGGTCGTACGGCCGGGTTAGTCATCGTTTTAGGATAAGAGAACTGTGGTCCTTCAGAGCCCCAGCGCTCCTTCAGCCCTCAGCGGCCCTTCAGAGCCCTAGCGCTCCTTCAGACCCCCAGTGGTCCTTCAACACAGATCGCACAGTCCTAAAACCCCTATATTAAAAGACACCAACCAACAAATATTTTCTACAAAGAACTACGTAGCTTTGATTTCTCCATCGTACTTGGAGATACGTAGGAGCGGGGGCACACTCCCGTCAAGCAACAAAAAACTAAAATTTTTATTAAGTCTTTCTCTTTCAATAAAAGGGTAAAAATTAACATTTTCAAAATTAACATTTTTCTCTTCTACAACTAATTAGCAGGTAACCTTCATTAGGAAGGATGTCGTGGGGTGCTAATACCTTCCCCACGCATAACTGACTCCCGAATCCTTATCTGGTCTCAAGGACCCTTATCCATTCCAAAAGGGATTTTCCAATATTTGCCCTTAAACTAAACTTTGGTGGCGGCTTCATTTTTGAACCTTCGAGGAATCCTCGCCCGGATTTTTCGGTCGCTACACCGGCGGATATTTGAGTTTACCGGCGGATATTTGAATTTACCCGCGGATTTTTGATTTTCGAAATTCAAAAATTTTCTGCCGAAAATTCCTATGACCGGCGGATTTGAATTTACCGACGGATTGTTGAGTTAACCGCCGGATATTTGCATTTACCGGCGGATTTTTGAATTTCGAAATTCAAAAAATTTCCGCCGAAAATTCCTATTACCGGCGGATTTGTTTAAATATTATTTTTTAAATTACGGAATTTATCCGCCGGAAGGTGTAATTACCGGCGGATTTGTTTTCAGAGTTTTTCCATAAAATTTCCGTCGGTAACAGCTATATATTCCGCCGGTAAGTTACAGTCAAATTATAATCCGCCGGTAAAAATTAAAAAATCCGCCGGTAACGCCAAAATATCTGCCGGTAATGTACTGGCGGATTTATTCCGCCGGAAATAGTCCCTCGGAAATGCGCCAAATTCTTGTAGTGGGCTGGGGTTGCGGAGCGGGAATGCTTTGGACTCGGGGTCTACCTCTAGTGCCATGGGAAAGCAGGAGAAAGTTCAAAAGGTAGAGATGGTGTGAAAGATAGATATCTCCCACTGTGATCGCCAATGTTCTGTACCTTGCAGTGTTGGGTGGACTGCAGTTGGTAGGTCACCTGCTGCCTGGCCGGAGGTTAGTGCGAGCCCGGGAGGGGTACCTGCGAAGCCACTCCGACGCTCAAGTCAGTATTGATAATAGATGAGTGATTTAGCTAGGAATGAGAATGTACCTCTTTATGTCAATGTGTGCCAGTATTTATAGGGAAATGTGCCTGTGGTGAGCCGTTGGATCGGTAGAGCAGATCTGAGCCATCCAAGTATGAAAATCATGAATGGGTTTGTGTATTGTGGATATAGATCAAAGTAATTGGGTCAATTTATGTCCAATTGCTGGATGGACTTCTTGGCCCGATCCTGAACACCATTAATTCCCACCCAAACCATGGTCTTGTCAATTGTGGCATTGGATGCATTGAACGTAGGAGACCACTTGTGTACATATAAGTAATGATCAAACATCATCCATGGCCCTCCATTAATGATCTTAGCGATATCTTCCTCGTTGTTGAGTTGGATCATAAACTAACCATTTCCAACATCCATCAAATCAAGCCCTCCCTCTTGTTTCCATAGCGTTGTGAGCTTGCTTCTCATAAGATTGTACCCCCAAGTGTTTTGCCTAGTAGCTTCACGATCAAGGCACATTGCCAGGGGGTGCTGACATGGTTGGCCCTTCAACCGTACAACCTATGCTACTGCACAAGGCCCAACCAAGTCGATATTTTTTAGGGGCCCCATTATCTTATAACTATTGCGAATACCGTATCTGCAGTCACTCTGCAGTCGGTTATTCGCGCGAAAACGTTTCCATCACCGCACCCAACCAAAACCTTCGTTGGCCCACTATCTCACGCCCAACTTTTTTGACTTTTCTTTGATTTCTTTTTCACGGCTCTCTCTCTCTCAATTGTTCGTATTCTCAACAGAAAACAAAAACATTTAATTTAAGAAGATTCTCAACGGATAATTCAAAATAGGGAAGATCTAAATCTGAGAAAAATAGGGAAGAAATGAGATCCATCATCGTGGCTTCGTTGGGCCATTGTTGCTTTGGCAGACATGCAGAGTGGTTGATCAGTGAAGAATGAGGCGATGGGAGAGAGAGACTCTGAAGATGAGATTTTTTTTGAATGACAGAGTATGTGTGTGCATGCGTGGAGAGCTGTTCACAAATTTCATGGGAAACATCTTTGGCTTGCACAGCCACTCAGAGTGGGAGATGAGTAGCGAGAGTGAGCGGTGACAGTTTTTTGGGAAGAGATGGGTGAGATGAGAGTGTCAGGTGATGATACTTGAAGAGAGAAAAGAATCGGTGTGTCTCCGGCGAGTACTACAGGTGAAGGGTTAAAATGCAAATGCATGTGTTGGCAAGATGGTGAAACGGTTTAGGCGTGTGTTGTTGAGACGGTTTATGTGTGAGATCGGTGAGTGTTCGCCGGTGATGAGGGGTTGACGGCGTGGCAGACCAAGAGCTTGACTGGGAGAGGGATGGAAGAGAGGGGATGCTGATTGCCTTTTGAGAGAGAAGGAGAGCATAAAGAATCAAAAAAGGAAATGACTTTTCCTGAAACGAAAAATTCATTCTCCTAGAAATAATAATTATTTTTACGGAACCCAAAAATTTATTCAATCTCTTTAATTTTATGAGTCTGCCAAATTAAACTTCCACACAATTCTCAAGTAGAACTTTTAGTCTTTCAAGTTACAAACATAATTGCTGCACCAGTATTTTGGTTTTTTTCTTAAAAAAAAGCATTTTGCTTTTTAATATTTAATACAAATGTTTCTCAAGAAAAAACTTAGCACTAAAGTTTATGAATGTGACGCATAAAATGAACTTTCAAACAATTTTTTTAAAAGTTTTTAAAAGCTCTTGTCAATTTTTTTTTTTTAAAAGCTGTATACTATAAAAAAAGTTATTTTACTATTATTATTTACTAAGTATATCCAAGAGCACTTGGATGAGAAGGAGGGGTCTCTTCCGGCTTAACCAAGGTCCTAGGTTCGAATTTAGCTTTGGGCATGCAGCAGTGTTAAATCTCTTGAGAGAGAGCTTTGCCGCCCATTGTGGTCCTACCCGGCTCGAGGGATTAGTTTCTGCAGTTGCGCGCAGACGATATCGGATTAATATCAAAAAATATTTTACTAAGTAAGAAAAAAATATTGTACCTTTTTTTTGCATAGTTTTTCGTAGTATCAACAAATTTAAATAACATCGGGTCGATCTGGTGCCCCCGTGTTATATTTTCGCAGTAGACAAACTTGATATTGGTAAGTGCGAAATTTGATCGTAAGCACGAACGGAGATTAGTCTTTCGGTGAAAGTATTGGGACACTAAGTTAGTAGCCGGCGATGATCCGAACTAAAAAAACAAATTTAAATGAACTTCCTTAGTTTTTCTTCATGTTTTAATAATTGATTAATCAAATAAAAATATTATTTAATGTACTATTATTATTTGTCATAAAAAAATTATTTTACAAACATAAATTTAAATAGTTGAAACCCTATTATTATTTTTCATTCTAATCTTCTTATATTTACATTTCTTCTTATGTTTATTTTTTGTTATTACTCGCCCCCCCTTTCTTTTTTTAATGAGTACTCCTATTGATCTCAGTTTTATATATTTTTTATATTCAAGTACCGTATTGTAAAATTTTCTTTCGTGGGAACTTCAGCCATATTTACAAAAGTTGTTTCTTTGTCTTGCAATATATAATATGTCATAGATATTTTATCTTTGGATAAATATAAATTGGTTTCTATATTTCTATCTTTCTTTTATAATAGAGTGTACCGCGTTCCAACATTTATTTATGCAGGAACTTATGCCACATTTAGAATAAAACCATCATCATCTTCTTTCAATTTTGTGTCAAAAAAAAATCCTCTTTCAAATTTGTATAGATACTTCTATTCTATTAGTGGTTTTTATTCAACCCTCAAGGGTTCCTGCATGTTTGACATTCTAATTGTGTTTTCTTCTTTGCATGCAACCTCATTCACTGGGCACCAAACTGGTTGTCACTTTTTAAGAATTTTAAGAAGAATCACTCACTTCTCATTTTTCTGTCATACCTTTCCGTCCCCCTCCTAAGATCATCTTTCTTCATTCTTGGGCATTACTTTGTTCTCACTCCCTCTTTACAACCGGCATAAGCCATGAACAGTTTCTAACTCTCTCTAAACTCTGACGCGCCGGTACTCAACACCACCGTGTTGGAGTTCATTGCTGTGGAGACTTCTTTTTCTTTATACTTGCAGCATTTACTCTTGCGAAGCTTCAACCACACTTACAACAGAACCTCCCATCATCTGCTTCCAACTTTGTATGTGTGCTTTCTATTTTATGGTAATTTTCATCCACCCTTGCATGACACCCACGCGTTTCACTTTCTATTTGTGTTGTCTTTCTTATTTTGGTGATTTCGCACCAATATGTATTAGAAACATACTTAAATTGGCGTTTATATTTTTATCTTTCTTTTACATTCGAAATTCGAGTACTGCATTGCTGCATTTACTCTCGCGAGAACTTCAGCAATATTTACAATAAAACCCCTTACATTTACATAAGCTACCCTGGGACACGAGGGTCGGCCTGGTGCTCCCTGGTTCGTTGTAGACTCCTTTATGTGTTCTTTGTTGTAGTTTTGATTTTAACATATCAATGCTTATCGATCGAATTTAAAAAATTGAAAAAAATAACTTGATAAATAATGATAAAACATTGTTAATAACACTTCATTTTTGTCCAACCGTCCGTATATAACATGTAATACAGACAATTGCTAGGATGTGTCCTTTTGGGTCAAAAAAGTTGCTATTTGCACCATGTGGACTTCTTAATACTGCTTCGATAGTTGTAGACATCATATATAATATAACAATAATAATCATTAATAATAAAAATATATATGATAAATTTGGTAAAATAATAATAGTAATAATATAATAGTAGTATTCGTGTTTTTTTAAGAGATAAGAGGATTTAAAAAGGGCAAGCCCGTGCGGAGCACGGGAGTTAGAACTAGTTATTATTATTTTTATCATTTTGCACTTAGAAATTATTTTTAATAAAAATGGAGGACACGAGACTCGAAATCACCATCAACCGATAGTGAGGCGCCAACTTACCACTACGCCAGCTGGGTGTTTTGATGCTAATATTACAAATAATATATATATATATATTCTTAACTAATCCTCGGTCTAAAAAGGAAGTTTTTGAAAACTCTTTGTTTTTGATCATATGACTGACATATTTTAAATACAAGATATAACTTAGAGTATATTTGATAAACCAAGTCTGTTATATAACTGTATTTACCTCAGTATTGTTTACTGTATAAAGGTTATTTCCACTCCAAAGTATAAATTAGAAAATAATTCTTTTATTCAAGTCTTAATATCCATTATGGTGGCCTTATACTGATCTTCGAACAAGACATAATTAACTCCACAAGCATACTCCAGAGGGTAAGCACTAGTTCATTTTTAAAACTTATATTTCTATATAAACCAAGTGAAGGCGTTGATATCAACGGGTGAGGATATTAAATTTTATTTTACTATGTTTAGATCCCTTTCCTCACGCTTTTCCTGTAATTCCAATAGACCTTCATCATCTTCTCAATCATCTCTTAATGAGAACCAATCAAACCAATCCTTTTCAAACAAAATCTTCAAAGAAGAAATACGTTTTGAAAATATCAATCAGGATTTAGATAATTGGGATATCCCAAAAATATCCCAGAAAAACTTTTTTCAAAATTTGTCCTTGAACAAGACAACTGTACCACCCTTGGTGGGAAAAACTGTTCAAACACCCTTGGACATATGAACAACCATAAATCTAAGAACTTCAACTACCTACACATAGGAAGTGTCCAGGTAGGCATGAAGCCTCTTACCAGAGAATCTCTTAACGTAGCAGTTATATATATATATATATATATATAGCTTACTTACATTTAATTATTTAAAAACCAATTCATGCGGTTCAACTACTGATACTTATATTTATAATCTTCTATAGTGGAGAAATTTCTTTAGTAGATATAGAACACTTAAATAAATTAGTTTGAGTTTTTAGTGACATATTTGATAAAAGTATAATTAGGGGCCTAATTTTTAAGATTTGAACAGGGCCTCCAAATTGTTTGGGACGACCCTAGATACTGAGCTCTTCAATAACCTTCTTCTACAGGGAAGCTCGGCTAAGGAGCCAAACGGCCGAAGGCCGGAGAAGATACATGGCCGAGGAAAATTGTAGCTGAAGCAAATTAGAAAGCTTGCTTGGGGCGCAAGTATTCAATGCACGTGCACAAGATAAGAGTTGGAGCAGTTAAGGTCAATGTATAGGAGAATGCCATGGAAATAGGAGCGAAGAAGTTTTACCCCACTAACCCGTGCTAGTGAGTTCGTGGAAATTATCTCCGAGTTTCTAGGGATCAGAGCGATAAGAGGCGTTGATCTTAATTAGTTAATCCAACGGTGAGTGTTGGACATTTTAGCGTAATTGATCTCCTTATAATATTAAAATAAGAGTGCACGCTTGTATTAATATTATGACGAGATATTCGGTGTCAGACGGTTATGACCGGGAGTTAAATCATGGAAGGGGCATGCCAACCTCCAAGTGGCGCATGCCAACCTCCTAAAAACCACCAAGTGGCGCAAACTTGGAAACCACCAAGTTGGTAACCGCCTCCTCCTATTTGATCATAGATATATTTGGTTCAGATAGTTACAAACATATATAGAAAAACATACATCTCTTGAACATAACAATCTTCTGATTTTATCCGATTGAATAATTTTGGTTGAACCCCGAAATTTGATTCAATCTGAAAGTGTTTTACACGACTTCAGATTTATCCAAGTTAATCTCGAACTCCAAACTTACCAACAGTGAGCACCTGTAGACACACATCAATAAAACCGATCTACTATTTTTTGCAAAGTCTTTACTTTTTATCTTTACAACATTTCTTTATGTTTTTGCCCCGTAGATAGTCCAACCACGCGTCCCTCACACCTATCCTAATACTCTTTGGAGGAGTTAGGAAACACATAGTTGAGGAACATAGCTCCGCCATCAAAGCAATTGCTTGAAGAATAGAGGAATCATTGTTTCAAACCTCTGACCGATCCCGAGGCTAGGAAAAAGAATTTGAACAACAACCGTTATTAAAAGCCATGAAAGATTAAAATTGCTCGTGGAAAAAACTTGTGAGACCAAAAAGAGTTGAAAATATTTTAAGATACTAAAATGAAAAAACCCAAATTTTATAAAAATCAAAAACATAGTTAACCCTTAAAAATGTTGTTATTTTAAATAAAAAAAAACCTTGAAAATATTATAAGAAAAACCTTTTTTTCTTCTTCTTTTTTTTACAATAATAAAAAACACCTTACACTTTTTTGGCCCACTTACCTATTTTTTCTGAATTCGCAGCTAACCCGCACTTCGAAGTTACTAGATCCCACTAGAAGTTACTACTATAAATATCTTCACGTTCCTAAATTTGAAAAAATACGCTCTCCCGCCCACTTACCTATTTTTTCTGAATTCGCAGCTAACCCGCACTTCGAAGTTACTAGATCCCGCTAGAAGTTACTACTATAAATATCTTCACGTTCCTAATAAATTTGAAAAAATACGCTCTCCCGCTCCATCGGGGACTAACCTCCTTTCTCGGGCGACACTCACTGCAGCAACATTTTCCGCGTTCTCTCTGCTCGACGTCACTTTCGTATCAACCTCTCTCACGGTTTCCGTCGCCTCTCGACTCTCTCCTCTGGTATTGGTGGATAGATTTGGTTTTTCACTCTAAAACCCTGATTTTCCTCTCTAAAATCTTAATTTTGATTTTGTTTTTAAAGATTGGGTAAGAACGTGACATCATCACCAACCCTGGTGTTCTTGGCCTTTCAATTGGTGCAAAGCAGGTCAGTTTCTTGGTCCTCATCCCGTAGATATTTACTTCATCTATTACATTAGGGTTTTCACTTGGCATTCATACTCACAGTCTCTGTGTTGCAGTTCTATGCAGAAATAAATCTCAAGCCGCACATTCTATTACATAACCACTTTCTCAGAAAGGCTTCTCCTTTGCAAAGCATTCTTCAAAGGTATGTCTGCATCGAGCGGCCGAATCTGTTTTTGCAAAAAATATCGACTTCTGGTCACAGGGAGAGATTATCATGGGAACGTTCCACGGAACAAATTCTATCTGGGAAGCTCAAATCTGCTTTGAGGAATCATCAGATGCATGAAGCATTGGAAAGCTTTCATGGTTTTAGAAGCCTTTATGGCTACCCTGATACTCACCTAGTGAACCAGCTAATGGTTCAATTGTCTTATTCTTCTAATCATGTTTGGGTGCGAAAAGCATGTGATTTGGCTTTGAAAATTCTTGAAGATAAATCAGATTTGCTTCATGTTGATACCTTAACCAAATTTGCACTATCTCTGGCTAGATTGCAAATGACATCTCCTGCTTCTGTGATGCTTAGGTTGATACTTAACAAAGGGTCTGTGCCACCTATGCATTTATTGTCTTTGATTGTTTTTCACATTGTAAAGTCAGAAATTGGAACACATCTTGCATCAAATTATCTGTCTCAAGTTTGTGATTTTTATAATTGAATGTTAAAAAAGTTCACCATGCAGTTGCGTTGAAACCCAACACCTTGATATTTAACCTTGTTCTTGATGCTTGTGTGAGAGTTAAATTGTCTTTGAAAGGCCTGTGCCTGATTGAGTTAATGTCGCTGACCTGGACGGTGGCTGATGCACACTCAATTGTGATAATTTCTCAGATCTTAGAGATGAATGGTTTAAGAGATGAAATGATGGAATTAAAATATCATATTGATGGAGTTTCAACTGCTCATGTTTGTCACTATCGTCAGTGCTATGATAGTTTGTTGAGCTTGCACTTCAAATATAATGACATTGATGCTGCAGCTAAGCTTGTTTCAGATATGAATAGCTCGCAAAATTGTCATCATCATAATAAAGAAAATAGGAATCCCAAACAAAAACCTGGATTTATTGCCATTGGGTCGCCTAACCTTAAGAAAGCATTGAGGGTACATATTGAGCCTGAGCAATTACAGAAGGATTTTGTCCTCAGAGTGGAGAGCAGAGAGGGTGTCTTGTTTTTTATAGAGGTGGGAAACTTGTTCTTAGTAATAGAGCTCTGGCTAAGTTCACGAGTGGTTACAACAAAGACGGCAAGATTAGTGAACTTTCAAAACTATTACTTATCATTCAAGAGGAACTATACTCAGTGGAAGGATTCAGGTGGGATGGCTTGAGTCTGCTCATGACATTACGGATGATGTAGAGGCCACTGGGTCTCCAATGGGCTGGGATACATATATTTTACTCTTGTCGGCGTACTAGAACCGGGGGATGCAAAGATAAGCAAAGGCACTCCTAAATCAAATGAAAAAGATTAATTTGGAGGACTTGTCTAATAATGCTTTTGACAAACATTCTCTGTGAAGAAACATCAGATTTAGTTGGTAAATCAGATTTGGCTATAACATTGGCTGAAATACTGAGAGATGAAAATCAGACAGATTTTCCTGTAGTCTACAACTTCAACCCTTCCATATTCTTTTTTTGCAAAGCAAGAATGATAAACGATGCACTGAAGGCATATAGAAGAATGGGCAAGGTGAAAATTCAACCCACAAGTCAAACTTTTGCTCATATGGTGTGTGGATATTCTTCTCTTGGTATGTATCGTGAGATCACATTTTTGTGGGGAGACATTAAGAGATTCATGAAGAGTGGTAATTTGGTTGTAAATATAGATCTATATGAGTTGCTGCTGTTAAGCTTCATTCAAGGTGGTTACTTTGAAAGAGTGATGGAGGTCATTGGCCATATGAGAGACCATAACATGTATACTGATAAGTGGATGTACAAAACTGAGTTCCTTAGATTTCATAAGAACCTCTATAGGAGTTTAAAAGCATCAAATACAAGAACAGAAGCACAAAGCAAAAGGTTTGAGCATGTTCAGGAATTTAGGAAATGGGCTGGTATTGATTAAAGCTCTGTTGTAAATATTTATGTGCTGATCATGTTCCTCCATGGGCCTTCTGAATGTCATGTCTGCTCTGGCTCTACTTCAGCATTCTTGGAATTAAGTGGAAACTTTTGTTTCATTAGTCACTAGCCCACCATACCAATGGTATAATGTAATTAGCAAAGTTTAAATAGATTCAACATTTCATCTCTCATTACACAGTTGACAAAAATAAACTCTCATCATACAACTCATAAGTTCCGGGAATGTCTCACCACATAGCTTTTGTTTCATTAGTCACTAACCTACTACCTAAGATTAAATTTCTGCTCACCAGTGGTGTAACTGTAATTAGCCAATTTTAGATAGATTATCATTTCATCTCTGACTCTCACATACACCTCATATTGGCATGCTGTTAATTGATGATACGTTGTTTGTTGAGTTAATAGCCAATTTGGTCCCCCAAATTTTAAAAAAGTTCAATTTAGTTGCTGACATTAACAACATTTCTTATTGGTCCATGACATTTAAATTAAAAGTTATTCAATTTTGTCTCTCAAATTCTTGATATCATGTTGATCCCCGACTTTTTCTACTTAATATTAATTAAGTCCCTAGCTTTTATAGTTTAATATGGTCCCTGATATTCTGTAAAGTCAAGGACTTAATTGATACTCTCCCTCGTCTCAAATTAATTGTCACACTTACAAAAATGTTGCAAAATAATTGTCTTCTAATTTCAATTAAACTTTTTCCCATATTATCCTCAAATTAATACTATGAGTATCACTCTCAATGTATTATCATCTACTTTCAATTTATAATAGTAGTGAATTCACCAATTACCAATAAAGTCAATTTCGTAAAATTCTTTTTCTCTTTCTTCTTTTTACACATTTTTTCTAATATATGTGAAATTCCAAGATTGACAATTAATTTGAGACGAAAGGAGTATTAATTTGTAAAAGTCAGGGACCAAACAAGCATTGGGAATTTGAGGGATTAAATTGAATCACTTTAGAAAATGTCATGGATTAATTAGGAATATTGTTAATGTCAAGGACTAATTAAGTCTATTTTAAAATTAATTAACATTTCATAAATAGTCAATAATGGGGGACTAAAATTGCAAAATTATAAGAAGGGACTAAAGTTTTGAATGACCTTTTTTTGTTAGCTTAACCAATTTTTTTCCTCTCTAACAAAATAAGGAGCATCATGGAATCTTTTTCATCTAATTTGATTTTTGTAGGGGTTGAAATGTTGATTGAAAAAAGTGCTCATCGTGCCTTATGTGTTGAAAATGGGCTTAACGCTAGCTGTGTGTTGTGAAGTTTTACATTGATAATGGAAAACAAATTATATTATATATTATAGTAAATTTGAGAGTTTAAGAATATTTTAAAATAAAAAAAGTTTAGATAAATTTTTCCTTCCACTTATTTTACATGTGGGGTAAAACTTTTTTAGTAAATCCTGGTATCTTTAACGGTGTATTTATTTATTTAAAAAGGAAATTGTTATTGATAGTGTTAATTAAACTAAGGAGTGAATATTTGCTTAATTTGATAAAACTGATCAACTACACTTTAAATGCATTTGACCATTTCTTTTAACTCAAAGGCAGTAGTCTATATCGTAAGGCTTAGCTCAAATGGCAAATGCCGAAATTGTTAGGTTGAATATCATGTTTCGGTGTGAGTTTTAAGTGACATTTATCACTCTGTATATGTACCCAAAAACAAGCCATACTATATTACTTTCATTTCATTGATCATAAATAGTTCTTTTAATAAGTCAATTAATGCTAAACAATTTTTTTCTTGTTATTGCTTTCATTTCTTTGATCATAAATATTTCTTTTAATAAGTCAAGTAATGTTAAACAATTATTTTCTTGTTGTATAGGTTCCTGAAATTCAAGTACTAAAGCCTCATAACCAACATCTCACAACTCTTACATTATGGATTCTTCTATGTGTTCGGCTATGGTTCATGATCTTAAAGCCTTAGAGGTACACAAACTTAACTATTTGTTACAGAATATAATTAACTATTTTTTTACCAATATAATTAACTATTTTAAAGTCTTACATTATCTACGTAAGCATAAATATTTACTCGCCTTCACTTTTCATATGTATAGCTTCTTTTTATTAACATAATGATGGCGAGTAAATATCTTCAACAATCCAATTCGATAGAAATGATAGAAAAGTATAATTCTCCGAATGAGAGAGTTGATTCTCTGAATTAACTTGAGTGAAATTAGAATGATTTATTATGTGCTTGTAGATTGTATATATAGAGAGAGCTTATATATGCTCAGAGTTACAAGCTTGCATTAATAGAATGCATGCAAAAATCAAAGGAAAAATTGTTATCAATAGTGTTAGAGCATCGCTATATTGTATGAAACGAATTGTGTGAATCACTTTAATAAAAATACACGATGGGTGTGGTGATACCCCAAAGCAATTGCCTTTTCCCTATCTTACTATTCGTTTTTGTACAGCAAAGTTTTTCTCATAGTGTTAAATTAATGAGTAACATGCATACTATGATAAATAGGTGAGAATCACACAACTACACTTTAAAATGCATTAATTGACTATTACTTTTAATTCAAACTCAGTATTTGTTACTTTAATTTCTTAGATCATAAATATTTTTTCATATGTCCATCAATATTAAACAGTTTCCCTTCTTGGATTAATAGATTTCCGAAGATCGCAACAACACAATATTGACAAAGGGATCGAAGAGATCGAACAAGTCACATTTACGAAACGACAATATTTACTTTCTTTATCGAAAGGATGCATTGGAAATGGCAAGGTCAGTTTATCTAATTATATATATATATATATATATATATATATATATATATATATATTATTTTAGTAAGTTGATATGTGTATTTTTTATTTATGCAAGTATAAATTAGTTAATAGCCAATTTGGTCACTCAAAGTTTAGAAAAGTTAGGTTTATAAGTCCTTGACATTTACAATATTTCTAGATAGTCCTTGATTTTACAAATATTATTCAGTTTAATCTCTCCGTCAATTACTGTTAGTTAACGGTGTTAACAAAATGACATGACATATTTTGGGCTTATGTGGCACTTAATGCACTACACAAGTACCAAAGTTATTATTATGGTAATCAAAACACCTTAAAACCATATAATACATATTTTAAAATTGGGTGACAATTAGTAGATATATTTTTGTGCCACTCACATAGACTCCATCAACACCGTAAAAGGGCATTGGTTGATGGAAGGACTAAACTGAATAATGTTTGTAAAAGTCAAGGACTAAGTAGGAATATTATAAATGTCAATAGCTAAACTAAACTTTTCTAAATTTATCGGTAAGGCCTAACTCAACTGGCAAATGTCAAAATTGTTAGATCGGATATCATGTCCCGAGTTCGTTCACTATATTAACTCAGTATAATGGTTCCCACATGCACATACTTAATCATATTTGGTTTTCACAAATATCTAATAATTAATATATAATTTTCAGCCTGGCATCTCAACACTTTGAAGCTGCCTCAGAGGCTTATCGCAAAAAGGATTATTTATCTGCAAAACAACATTCAATGATGGCCAAAGAGAAAAACCGCGTTGCTCAAGAATTGAATTCCCAGGCAGCAACACAAATTTTGAAAGCCATAAATAGTAAAAACAGTACTTGGAGGCTAGATTTGCACTGTCTTCATAAAAATGAAGCAATCGAAGCTCTGCAGGATCGGTTAAACCAAATTGAAAGTGGACAATTCCTTTCAAAGCAGTTAGAGGTCATAACAGGTGTTTTTTTTCCCATTTTTATAATAATGTTTAGAATCTAGATAATTCCTATCATTGGTTATAGCATGGATTTATTGACATTTTGTCAATAAATTAATTATTCAAAAACATTACCTTAAATATAAATTTCATAGATAATTTAGATATACTCGTCCATGCTGGAATGAGTTTGTTGACTTATATATTTTAATTTTTATAGGTGTTGGCAAACATAGTAAAGGGACACCGGTTATTCCAAACAGTATTAAAAGCTTCCTCAACAAAAATAAGTACTCCCTCGTTCCTATTTTCTTGTCGCTTTTTGCCTTTTTACACATAGCAAGGAGACTAATAAATTTTGTTATTTTTAATACAAATATTTCTCTTCTACCTATAATATCAATAATAATTTATTATCTCATTGATCTATTTCTCTCTCTGCAATAAATACTTAAGGGCATTATTGACAAAACAACGATAAATGGTGCATTGAACTTTGAAAATGATAAGTAAATAAAAACAAAATTTTTCTACAAAAGCGACAAGTAATAAGGAAGGAAGGGAGTAAAATATAATTTGCAACAAATATTAAGTAATAATATTAACACTTTATTTCTTATTATATTCTTTATTCATTATCTCTGCAGATATGATTTTGAAGAGATCAGACCAGGAGCACTCAAGGTCTGGCCTAAATTTTATGAAGCTACTATGCATGTCTCTCATCAAAGCAACAAATAAGCTAGCACATTGCAAAACTTGGTGTCCAATTCAAGTCCTACAAGCTGCATGCAAATGAAAGTGAAGAACTCTCGACAATCCCTTCAAACTACAAGGACTCGGAATTATGACAGGTATTTTTTCTATTTTTCAAAAGAAGGTTCACGTTATTTAATTTATTTCTGGTACGTACCATAGATATATATTATGAGGAGATCATGATTCCTTATTTTGTAGGATTAAGATTGATGTAGCAGGCTTTGTTTTATCTCCTATATATTTATTCACCCTCTGTAATCAGTTATATAAGAATCCTTTTTTTTCCTGCATGGTATCAGAGGGCCAATCTGGACTAGTCTAACTCTTGGTAAACAACTCAATCATGGAGGTCAGCAAGTGGAATATTGATGAACTACGCAGACATTTACTTACTGCACTTAGCACCGCTAAATGGCAGGTTATTTTTTACCCCTGGTTCATATTATGCTAAATATCTAGTTAATTTGACAATTAACATACAGTTATTTGTTAATGAGAATAATGAGATTATTGTTTCCTTGCTTCTTTGGATGAAGGAGAAAAATATGAGCTTGCTGTGTTTCTTTCAGGAATGCCAGCAGCTGAAGCAACAACCCTATATACTGGGCATCGAAGGGCAGCTAGTGCTAGTGCTGATATTGGTCATTGGAAAATTACAGTATCTGATCGATGATGCTCAGCAGTGGTTCTTCTGGTCCAATGCATTAATTAGGTGCCAAGTTTATCTCCAATATTGAAGTGGCTGGCCCAGGAATGGTTATAGAAAGCTGAAAGCAGTTGATCACAATAAAGAAACTGAAAGCACACTACTTCCAACAGCTGAATTGAATTGAATAGGGTGAGCTATAACTAGCTCTTAATCTGATTTTGATGTTTTCCTCATACTATAGTGGAGACTTCAGTGAGTGACTTTTAGTGCATTTTTTGAGTTACTAATCTTGTAATTCTTTTATTGTTAAAAAGGGAAACTATGCAAGCTATGAAAGAAGTAATTAAGAGTAGCCTTAATAGTTCAGATGAATGATATGACAAACAACTCTATGGATGGTGTGGTGCTATTCAGAGACAACGACAGCTTCAAAGATCTCAATACCAAATGCAATACAGTCAGCCAGTTCAAAGAATAGCTGTTTCGATTGTTTTTCTCCTTTGCTTGATTGGTAAGTTGTTGGTATGACCGTGTCTGCTTAATTTATCCTCGCATGTGTGCATGCATGTATATACTTTCATGGTGTGCAATTTCTCATGAACAACTTATTACTACCATATACCCTTCTTGCTAATTATTCTCCTTTGCTTCTCCTGCACATCCAAATATCATGTAAGGATTGTATATATGGAATGTAATTTTGAATTGTGTAACTTTGGTGTTACGTTGTCCTTCAACAATAATTAACTAAGAAATATCATTGTCAAAAAAAAAAACTAAGAAATACCGAATAGTTTGCTTAGTTTGATTTCATTTCAAATCTTTTAGTTTACTTGTTCGTTTGTACTTGGTAACTGCTTGAAATCTCCAAATTTAACTAATTATGTTTATATGCGCTGTTTTTCAGCTTAAATCTCAATGTTTGGAGAATATGCAATTCAAGTCAGCAAGCGGGATTTTTTCGATGCAATTGAGAGTGAAGAATCCTGGACAACACATTCAAATCAAAAAATTCTTTGGTTAGCTTGAAGCAAATGATAGGGAGTCTCTCTGCAACCCTTCATAGAAGGTGGGTAGAGATGTACTCTATGATGCTTTAGCTAGACTCTTTAGTGAAATTCCTAATTATCATGAGAAAAGTTATTTTGTTTCCGGGATATGTTTTTCGGGACTTTAATTTGTTACAGATGATTACATTTTTTTTGTTGACAAAGGTATTGGCCTAGTCCCCCTTGGTCATTCTTGTATCTCAAATTCTCAATATATTCAATGAAATGAGGAGGAGTACTCTTTCCTTACCGGTGATTTTATCCCTAAGGAGGGTTTTGCATCGGAAGGTTTTAACGAGGCTCCTACCTTTTCAAAAACAATTACTCAAAATTACAAACCGTAAAAGCGTTTGCAAGTCATAACAGTCAGTTCAACAAAATATGGATGCCGCAATATTCTTCGATCATAGTTTCCTTCTAAGTTTATTAAGGAATCAAGTTACACGTCTTTTTTTTCTTCTTATTTCAGACTATCATTTGCTACAAAAAGTTTTCCCTTTTTAACATAATTTTAGATCTATTCATTCAGCAAGCTTTGCTAATTTAAGAAGCAAACTTGAGACATTTTGATTTTTATGTGATTGTTTAAGGATTTAATATATAACAAGATCATTATAGACACAAATTATAGCATATTATTCATAACAGTATGAAAATGAATCGTGTACCTGATGTTATTGAAGGATTGATTGGAGAGTATGAGAGCGAATTACCCTCATTGCCGTCTAGATTTCAGCATTAGGATTCCTTTGGACTACACCTACGTCGCCGCCAACGTCGGAGATTTCCATGACAGAGATTACAGAGACTTCTGAGAACTACACCTACGATATGGGTTTATCCACCGAAAAACCTTTGGACTCTCATTGTCGTTGAAGATGAAACGGTTTGAAGATGAAACGCGTGACATCTGAGAAGAACGAAGGAATTCATGTCACGTGACTCACTTAAATCTAAGGGCTGAAAATGGTCCTCTCACTCTCATTATAACAAACCCCTTTCTCACTAGATACAACCCATATATATATATATATATATATATATATATATATATATATATATATATATATATATATATATATATATATATATATAATATATTTTAGGATTATTTCATATGTCAACAACTTATCATGCCACCTGATCAAACTACATGACGTGTCATCATTTTTAATCCTATGTGTCGGCGACAAAGTCCAAAAGTCAATCATTAACTCTATTGTTCTCAAAAGCAGAATTCGTAAAAACGATACATTACTCCGATTACAAATCAAAAGTTAAAGTATCAAATACAAAATTGTTACATAGAGTAACACTAGGGTCAACTAGGCAAACAATAAATAAAACTTGATCATATAAGATCCTTCTAAAATTCGTAGCCCAGAACAACAGCTACATCTTCTCTATTTACTTTTGCTTTCCCTGCTCATCTCTAAAACACCATATAAATAAACAGTGAGATGATAATCTCAGTGAGTTCTTTCGGGACCCCTCTCCTTTATCTCTCGGTGTTTTAATTATCTTTTCTCTTTTCTTAGGACAAAATCAGACAACCACTGCACGGTTCCCCCGGTGGACCCACCCGATAATAGCTATTACCGAGTCAACTTATTCTGGGCCTAGGTTCTGGGTTCATGACTTCCCTCCCCTAGTGTACTATTAGTTTAGGATCGTCATCCCCTTGGTGTTTTATGCTTTAACTTGACACTTAGGTCGTTTTTTCACTCGATAAAACCTTACTCGGTTCGTTTCTAAACCCTAACATAAAGTTACTCGTTGCACCATAAAAATACATGATATGTGACTTAATTTGTTCAATTATCATTGGGAATGGTTAAGAAAGGGATTAGGGAAAGATTGGAGTCAAAAGGAATAGCATTTGAGGTATTTAAAATTTGGTGATAGAAGGTTCGACCCGGGCCGGGCCCCTAGGCGCACGGACTGGGTTCCTGGATAAATCAACAAAAATTGACCATCAGATGGGGGCGCATGGACCGTGCTTCCCCTGCAGCTTCAAAATTTGCTTTGTTTCACAAAATTGTGCTATTCTCTTGGCTTCAATACCAAACCTATTCGATTCCTAACTCAAGAACAGTCTCTAATAATGTTATGGCATGCCCCCAAACAATCAATTTCATACAACCAAACATTCAAATAAAACCAAATTGTGACATTCAACATGCAACTAATTATCTTCAATCACAACTTCAGCAATCTTAACTTCCCAATGAACTTTACTACAACTCCAACAACTCAAATAGTACATGTATCACTGGAATTCCAGAATCAACAACATGCAATAACCAAAACATCAAACAAACATGAAATTTCATGAAGAACTCACCTCAAATTCAGCTACACAATCAACAACAAGCAAGAAATTGCAACTTGAAGCACCAACCAAGCCCCTAGGCACCCAATTTCGAAAATCAATCTCCCAACTCTCTTCTAACCCTCTAGGTCGACAATGTAGCTTCCCCACACCCTATTTCAGCTCCTAGAACACACATGCATGATCATCCAAGCTCACTCTTGCTCCTTGACTTGCATGGAACTCGATTTGGCTCCACTGGGTGAAGGTGAAGAGAAATCTAGTTGGTGTTTCTGAAATGTGTGGTTTGTATCAGCAAAGTTCAGTGGAAAGAAGTTGATTTGAAGTGTTGAGGTTCAAATTTCAACTATGGGGATGTGAAGATGGGGTTTTGAGTTTTTCTCTCCACTCCCTCGCTTTTCTCTTTTCCTTTCGAACTCTCTCTTTCGCTTCACTCTTACCTTTTCCTTTCTTTTCTAAAAATGAAATGAATTGTGAGGGAATGATTCAGCTGAGGTACTAGTTGAGTGGGAGTGTTTAAAAGGAGCTGAAATTCCTAATATACCCTCATGCTATTCGCACCACACCTATTCACTCATACACTATCCAAATGAATTAAACACTAGCACCCAATGCATTCAAGCAATATTTGACAATCATTTATAGAATCAAACAACTTGATTAGCAATCACTAGTGCAAAAATGGGATTAGAATTAGACATTTAAAGTCAGGCGCTCAAATGCCTGACTACATAAGTGACGCGGTGGCAAACTTGTAATTAAAAGGCAAAACTCGCGAGTTTTAAAGTCAAGCGGATACACGCCTGACTTCTAAAGTTAACAAATAGGGAAAAAATTAGACTTTAAAAGTCAAGCATGTATTCGCCTGACTACATAAGTGACGCAGTGGCAAACTTGTAATTAAATGTGAAATTATTTTTTTCTAGTTTAATACTTTAGAAGTCAGGTGTGTATCCGCTTGACTTCTAAAGTACCAAACTAGAAAAAAATAATTTCACTTATCAGAAGACTCTCCTCTCGATTCTCACTCTCTCACGCGAACCCTAATACCTTTCCTCTACCCCCGTCGAATCTCCCCCCTCTCCATTCTCACTCTCTCACGCGAATCCCCTCACTCTCTCCCTCTCAGACATCATTCTCTCCTCTCAACGAAAACACAATCGTTCTCTCCTCTCAACGAAAACACAATCCCAGGAGACAGGATTGTCGCGGCGATTGTCTGCAAACGACGATTGTCCCAGGAGACAGGGTTCTAATTCTTGCTTGATTTTGCAGAGATTGGAGCTTGATAAAGCAACAATGGAGCTTCAAACGTCACCACGAACAGGTATTACACAAAAGCCCTTTGATTTTGTGACTAATTTCGTTATTTCCAAAACCCTAAGTTCTGAACTTGCTTGTTGCTGGGTTTCTGTTCTTGCATGTGCGAGATACTGCTGATTAATGAACGAATGTTGCAACAAACAGCAACGAAAGGTAACAATCACTCTTGATAAACTCCAAATTAGTGCAGATTTAGAGATACTTTTAGAGTAATTTTGAGAGCGATTATTATCATTTAAATAAATAAGTGACTTGTAACAGCGGCTAAATGACTTGATTAATACTTCATCAACTATTCCTTTAAAGTAACAAAGTTCTATGAAGGATTAACTAAATGACAATGAAACAAAGTCCAAAAGTCAATCATTAACTCTATTGTTCTCAAAAGCAGAATTCGTAAAAACGATACATTACTCCGATTACAAATCAAAAGTTAAAGTATCAAATACAAAATTGTTACATAGAGTAACACTAGGGTCAACTATAGGCAAACAATAAATAAAACTTGATCATATAAGATCCTTCTAAAATTCGTAGCCCAGAACAGCAGCTACATCTTCTCTATTTACTTTTGCTTTCCCTGCTCATCTCTAAAACACCACATAAATAAACAGTGAGATGATAATCTCAGTGAGTTCTTTCGGGACCCCTCTCCTTAATCTCTCGGTGTTTTAATTATCTTTTCTCTTTTCTTAGGACAACACCGGACAACCACTGCACGGTTCCCCCGTTGGACCCACCCGATAATAGCTATTACCGAGTCAACTTATTCTGGGCCTAAGTTCTGGGTTCATGACTTCCCTCACCTAGTGTACTATTAGTTTAGGATCGTCATCCCCTTGGTGTTTTATGCTTTAACTTGACACTTAGGTCGTTTTCTCACTCGATACAACCTTACTCGGTTCGTTTCTAAACCCTAACATAAAGTTACTCGTTGCACCATAAAAATACATGATATGTGACTTAACTTTGTTCAATTATCATTGGGAAATGGTTAAGAAAGGGATTAGGGAAGGATTGGAGTCAAAAGGAATAGCATTTGAGGTATTTAAAATTTGGTGACAGAAGGTTCGACCCGGTCCGGGCCCTAGGCGCACGGACCGGGTTCCTGGATAAATCAACAAAATTGACCATCAGATGGGGGCGCATGGACCGTGCGTCCCCTGGAGCTTCAAAATTTGCTTTGTTTCACAAAATTGTGCTTTTCCCTTGGCTTCAACACCAAACCTATTGGATTCCTAACTCAAGAACAGTCTCTAATAATGTTATGGCATGCCCCCAAACAATCAATTTCATACAACCAAACAGTCAAATAAAACCAAATTGTGACATTCAACATGCAACTTATCTTCAATCACAACTTCAGCAATCTTAACATCCCAATGAACTTTACTACAACTCCAACAACTCAAATAGTACATGTATCATTGGAATTCCAGAATCAACAACATGCAATAACCAAAACATCAAACAAACATGAAATTTCGTGAAGAACTCACCTCAAATTCAGCTACACAATCAACAACAAGCAAGAAATTGCAACTTGAAGCACCAACCAAGCCCCTAGGCACCCAATTTCGAAAATCAATCTCCCAACTCTCTTCTAACCCTCTAGGTCGACAATGTAGCTTCCCCACACCCTATTTCAGCCCCTAGAACACACATGCATGATCATCCAAGCTCACTCTTGCTCCTTGACTTGCATGCAACTCGATTTGGCTCCACTGGGTGAAGGTGAAGAGAAATCTAGTTGGTGTTTCTGAAATGTGAGGTTTGTATCAGCAAAGTTCAGTGGAAAGAAGTTGATTTGAAGTGTGGAGGTTCAAATTTCAACTATGGAGATGTGAAGATGGGGTTTTGAATTTTTCTCTCCACTCCCTCTCTTTTCTCTTTTCCTTTTGAACTCTCTCTTTCTCTTCACTCTTACCTTTTCCTTTCTTTTCTAAAAATGAAATGAATTGTGAGGGAATGATTCAGCTGAGGCACTAGTTGAGTGGGAGTGTTTAAAAGGAGCTGAAATTCCTAATTTACCCTCATGCTATTCGCACCACATCTATTCACTCATACACTACCCAAATGAATTAAACACTAGCACCCAATGCATTCAAGCAATATTTGACAATCCTTTATAGACTCAAACGACTTGATTAGCAATAATTTATTAAACACTAGCAATCCTCAGGTTGGACAGGGATCTGGATCGAGGCTGGCTGGGGTGCCATGACCTGAATGTCTTGGTCTGGCATGGAAGCAACAATGCCTTCGGGAGTGCCCTCTGGCCACTACAAGAATTTTGGGGAGTTCCGGCGGACAAAATCCGCCGGAAACGGCAAAAGTCCGCCGAAAATTGGGGGTTACCTCCACCGGAACTCCGGCAGAAATTAACTCGCAGGTAACGGTTTCCGGCGGATTTCCCAAGAAGATACATGGCCGAGGAAAATTGTAGCTGAAGCAAATTAGAAAGCTTGCTTGGGGCGCAAGTATTCAATGCACGTGCACAAGATAAGAGTTGGAGCGGTTAAGGTCAATGTATAGGAGAATGCCATGGAAATAGGAGCGAAGAAGTTTTACCCCCACTAACCCGTGCTAGTAAATTCGTGGAAAATATCTCCGAGTTTCTAGGGATCAGAGCGATAAGAGGCGTTGATCTTAATTAGTTAATCCAACAGTGAGCACCTAGACACACATCAATCAAACCAATCTACTATTTTTTGCAAAGTCTTTACTTTTTTTCTTTACAACACTTCTTTATGTTTTTGCCCCGTAGATAGTCCAACCACGCGTCCCTCACACCTATCCTAATACTCTTTGGAGGAGTTAGGAAACACATAGTTGAGGAACATAGCTCCGCCATCAAAGCAATTGCTTGAAGAATAGAGGAATCATTGTTTCAAACCTCTGACCGATCCCGAGGCTAGGAAAAAGAATTTGAACAACAACCGTTATTAAAAGCCATGAAAGATTAAAATTGCTCGTGGAAAAAACTTGTGAGACCAAAAAGAGTTGAAAATATTTTAAGATACTAAAATGAAAAAACCCAAATTTTATAAAAATCAAAAACATAGTTAACCCTTAAAAATGTTGTTATTTTAAATAAAAAAAAAACCTTGAAAATATTATAAGAAAAACCTTTTTTTCTTCTTCTTTTTTTTACAATAATAAAAAACACCTTACACTTTTTTGGCCCACTTACCTATTTTTTCTGAATTCGCAGCTAACCCGCACTTCGAAGTTACTAGATCCCACTAGAAGTTACTACTATAAATATCTTCACGTTCCTAAATTTGAAAAAATACGCTCTCCCACCCACTTACCTATTTTTTCTGAATTCACAGCTAACCCGCACTTCGAAGTTACTAGATCCCACTAGAAGTTACTACTATAAATATCTTCACGTTCCTAATAAATTTGAAAAAATACGCTCTCCCGCTCCATCGGGGACTAACCTCCTTTCTCGGGCGACACTCACTGCAGCAACATTTTCCGCGTTCTCTCTGCTCGACGTCACTTTCGTATCAACCTCTCTCACGGTTTCCGTCGCCTCTCGACTCTCTCCTCTGGTATTGGTGGATAGATTTGGTTTTTCACTCTAAAACCCTGATTTTCCTCTCTAAAATCTTAATTTTGATTTTGTTTTTAAAGATTGGGTAAGAACGTGACATCATCACCAACCCTGGTGTTCTTGGCCTTTCAATTGGTGCAAAGCAGGTCAGTTTCTTGGTCCTCATCCCGTAGATATTTACTTCATCTATTACATTAGGGTTTTCACTTGGCATTCATACTCACAGTCTCTGTGTTGCAGTTCTATGCAGAAATAAATCTCAAGCCGCACATTCTATTACATAACCACTTTCTCAGAAAGGCTTCTCCTTTGCAAAGCATTCTTCAAAGGTATGTCTGCATCGAGCGGCCGAATCTGTTTTTGCAAAAAATATCGACTTCTGGTCACAGGGAGAGATTATCATGGGAACGTTCCACGGAACAAATTCTATCTGGGAAGCTCAAATCTGCTTTGAGGAATCATCAGATGCATGAAGCATTGGAAAGCTTTCATGGTTTTAGAAGCCTTTATGGCTACCCTGATACTCACCTAGTGAACCAGCTAATGGTTCAATTGTCTTATTCTTCTAATCATGTTTGGGTGCGAAAAGCATGTGATTTGGCTTTGAAAATTCTTGAAGATAAATCAGATTTGCTTCATGTTGATACCTTAACCAAATTTGCACTATCTCTGGCTAGATTGCAAATGACATCTCCTGCTTCTGTGATGCTTAGGTTGATACTTAACAAAGGGTCTGTGCCACCTATGCATTTATTGTCTTTGATTGTTTTTCACATTGTAAAGTCAGAAATTGGAACACATCTTGCATCAAATTATCTGTCTCAAGTTTGTGATTTTTATAATTGAATGTTAAAAAAGTTCACCATGCAGTTGCGTTGAAACCCAACACCTTGATATTTAACCTTGTTCTTGATGCTTGTGTGAGAGTTAAATTGTCTTTGAAAGGCCTGTGCCTGATTGAGTTAATGTCGCTGACCTGGACGGTGGCTGATGCACACTCAATTGTGATAATTTCTCAGATCTTAGAGATGAATGGTTTAAGAGATGAAATGATGGAATTAAAATATCATATTGATGGAGTTTCAACTGCTCATGTTTGTCACTATCGTCAGTGCTATGATAGTTTGTTGAGCTTGCACTTCAAATATAATGACATTGATGCTGCAGCTAAGCTTGTTTCAGATATGAATAGCTCGCAAAATTGTCATCATCATAATAAAGAAAATAGGAATCCCAAACAAAAACCTGGATTTATTGCCATTGGGTCGCCTAACCTTAAGAAAGCATTGAGGGTACATATTGAGCCTGAGCAATTACAGAAGGATTTTGTCCTCAGAGTGGAGAGCAGAGAGGGTGTCTTGTTTTTTATAGAGGTGGGAAACTTGTTCTTAGTAATAGAGCTCTGGCTAAGTTCACGAGTGGTTACAACAAAGACGGCAAGATTAGTGAACTTTCAAAACTATTACTTATCATTCAAGAGGAACTATACTCAGTGGAAGGATTCAGGTGGGATGGCTTGAGTCTGCTCATGACATTACGGATGATGTAGAGGCCACTGGGTCTCCAATGGGCTGGGATACATATATGTTACTCTTGTCGGCGTACCAGAATAAGCAAAGGCACTCCTAAATCAAATGAAAAAGATTAATTTGGAGGACTTGTCTAATAATGCTTTTGACAAACATTCTCTGTGAAGAAACATCAGATTTAGTTGGTAAATCAGATTTGGCTATAACATTGGCTGAAATACTGAGAGATGAAAATCAGACAGATTTTCCTGTAGTCTACAACTTCAACCCTTCCATATTCTTTTTTTGCAAAGCAAGAATGATAGACGATGCACTGAAGGCATATAGAAGAATGGGCAAGGTGAAAATTCAACCCACAAGTCAAACTTTTGCTCATATGGTGTGTGGATATTCTTCTCTTGGTATGTATCGTGAGATCACATTTTTGTGGGGAGACATTAAGAGATTCATGAAGAGTGGTAATTTGGTTGTAAATATAGATCTATATGAGTTGCTGCTGTTAAGCTTCATTCAAGGTGGTTACTTTGAAAGAGTGATGGAGGTCATTGGCCATATGAGAGACCATAACATGTATACTGATAAGTGGATGTACAAAACTGAGTTCCTTAGATTTCATAAGAACCTCTATAGGAGTTTAAAAGCATCAAATACAAGAACAGAAGCACAAAGCAAAAGGTTTGAGCATGTTCAGGAATTTAGGAAATGGGCTGGTATTGATTAAAGCTCTGTTGTAAATATTTATGTGCTGATCATGTTCCTCCATGGGCCTTATGAATGTCATGTCTGCTCTGGCTCTACTTCAGCATTCTTGGAATTAAGTGGAAACTTTTGTTTCATTAGTCACTAGCCCACCATACCAATGGTATAATGTAATTAGCAAAGTTTAAATAGATTCAACATTTCATCTCTCATTACACAGTTGACAAAAATAAACTCTCATCATACAACTCATAAGTTCCGGGAATGTCTCACCACATAGCTTTTGTTTCATTAGTCACTAACCTACTACCTAAGATTAAATTTCTTCTCACCAGTGGTGTAACTGTAATTAGCCAATTTTAGATAGATTATCATTTCATCTCTGACTCTCACATACACCTCATATTGGCATGCTGTTAATTGATGATACGTTGTTTGTTGAGTTAATAGCCAATTTGGTCCCCCAAATTTTAAAAAAGTTCAATTTAGTCGCTGACATTAACAACATTTCTTATTGGTCCATGACATTTAAATTAAAAGTTATTCAATTTCGTCTCTCAAATTCTTGATATCATGTTGATCCCCGACTTTTTCTACTTAATATTAATTAAGTCCCTAGCTTTTATAGTTTAATATGGTCCCTGATATTCTGTAAAGTCAAGGACTTAATTGATACTCTCCCTCGTCTCAAATTAATTGTCACACTTACAAAAATGTTGCAAAATAATTGTCTTCTAATTTCAATTAAACTTTTTCCCATATTATCCTCAAATTAATACTATGAGCATCACTCTCAATGTATTATCATCTACTTTCAATTTATAATAGTAGTGAATTCACCAATTACCAATAAAGTTAATTTCGTAAAATTCTTTTTCTCTTTCTTCTTTTTACACATTTTTCCTAATATATGTGAAATTCCAAGATTGACAATTAATTTGAGACGAAAGGAGTATTAATTTGTTACAGATGATTACATTTTTTTTGTTGACAAAGGTATTGGCCTAGTCCCCCTTGGTCATTCTTGTATCTCAAATTCTCAATATATTCAATGAAATGAGGAGGAGTACTCTTTCCTTACCGGTGATTTTATCCCTAAGGAGGGTTTTGCATCGGAAGGTTTTAACGAGGCTCCTACCTTTTCAAAAACAATTACTCAAAATTACAAACCGTAAAAGCGTTTGCAAGTCATAACAGTCAGTTCAACAAAATATGGATGCCGCAATATTCTTCGATCATAGTTTCCTTCTAAGTTTATTAAGGAATCAAGTTACACGTCTTTTTTTTCTTCTTATTTCAGACTATCATTTGCTACAAAAAGTTTTCCCTTTTTAACATAATTTTAGATCTATTCATTCAGCAAGCTTTGCTAATTTAAGAAGCAAACTTGAGACATTTTGATTTTTATGTGTTTGTTGAAGGATTTAATATATAACAAGATCATTATAGACACAAATTATAGCATATTATTCATAACAGTATGAAAATGAATCGTGTACCTGATGTTATTGAAGGATTGATTGGAGAGTATGAGAGCGAATTACCCTCATTGCCGTCTAGATTTCAGCATTAGGATTCCTTTGGACTACACCTACGTCGCCGCCAACGTCGGAGATTTCCATGACAGAGATTACAGAGACTTCTGAGAACTACACCTACGATATGGGTTTATCCACCGAAAAACCTTTGGACTCTCATTGTCGTTGAAGATGAAACGGTTTGAAGATGAAACGCGTGACATCTGAGAAGAACGAAGGAATTCATGTCACGTGACTCACTTAAATCTAAGGGCTGAAAATGGTCCTCTCACTCTCATTATAACAAACCCCTTTCTCACTAGATACAACCCATATATATATATATATATATATATATATATATATATATATATATATATATATATATATATATATATTATATTTTAGGATTATTTCATATGTCAACAACTTATCATGCCACCTGATCAAACTACATGACGTGTCATCATTTTTAATCCTATGTGTCGGCGACATAATCATAAAATTTAAATCAAAAAGAGAGTAAAAAAACTTACCAAAACTAATTTTATATACCCTGCCTGATATAAATGCTTTGATATATTATTTGAAATCTGAAATTTTAAATTAAATACAATAAAACTATCATAAAAAAATGCACTAATATCCTGGATATATAAAATCTGTGCATAACACCATATATCTTTGAGATTGTTTAAAGTCGAAAGAATGTTATTTTTTATTTTTTCTAAATTTCAAATGCATAAATAATTTTGAATTTGTTTCTAAAAGAAAACAATTAATTAGGCTGTTACGGGGATGATTGTCTATCCATGCATGAGAGCGAACTACCCTCATTGCTATCTAGATTTCAGCATTAGGATTCCTTTGGACTACACCTACGTCTCCGCCAACGTCGGAGATTTCCATGACAGAGATTACAGAGACTTCTGAGAACTACACCTACGATATGGGTTTAGCCACCGAAAAACCTAGGGATGGACAAAAATCCAAGCCCGACCCGGATCCGTAAAACCCCTAGTAAAAGACACGCCTTCAGTTGTGCTTTTTCGGTTTAGCGGGTTATCAGTTTTGTCCAATGGATTAATGTAGATTGCTATGGTCAGGACTGGTTCTCATAAAAGCAAACTGTCTAAAACCGAATCCGAACGGATAGTACTACTATTTCTAAATATAATTTGCAAAATTCTAGACTCTATGACCAGCATGTATTGTAAGCTCAGCTGTTGCAATTTACTGACGCATGTGACAGTTTGCAGGTTTGCGGTAGCTTTCTTTTGACAGTACAGTGATGCACTAATAGTAGCTAGTCATGCTACTACATTATTAAAGCTTCGTTTTACACTTTCGATACTCCTTCTCTCTTCTTAATAAAGCTTTTTTTAAAATTTTTCTCTCTCCTCCCCTGTTCTTCTTCTTCGTTTTCTCTGGTTTTCTGTTTCTCTCATCCATTTTCTCTGGTTTTCTTCTTCGTTTTTTGCTAAACAGCTACCAAAAAGGCAGCTTGAAAACCGAACCTAACCGCCTGTATAACCCTCCATCCGTTAAAACCGTCACCCGCCTAAACCGGAGTGCAACATCCTAGTATTTCAACATTGAAAGAAATACCGATATTTCCATAAATAGCATACATCAGAGTACTAATCATGCTTAAGTGAACTGAACAAACTTAACTTGATTAATACTTCATCAACTATTCCTTTAAAGTAACAAAGTTCTATGAAGGATTAACTAAATGACAATGAAACAAAGTCCAAAAGTCAATCAGTAACTCTATTGTTCAAGTTCTCAAAAGCAGAATTCGTAAAAACGATACATTACTCCGATTACAAATCAAAAGTTAAAGTATCAAATACAAAATTGTTACATATAGTAACACTAGGGTCAACTAGGCAAACAATAAATAAGTCTTGATCATATAAGATCCTTTTAAAATTCGTAGCCCAGAACAGCAGCTACATCTTCTCTATTTACTTTTGCTTTCCCTGCTCATCTCTAAAACACCACATAAATAAACAGTGAAATGATAATCTTAGTGAGTTCTTTCGGGACCCCTATCCTTAATCTCTCGGTGTTTTAATTATCTTTTCTCTTTTCTTAGGACAACACCGGACAACCACTGCACGGTTCCCCGGTGGACCCACCCGATAATAGCTATTACCGAGTCAACTTATTCTGGGCCTAGGTTCTGGGTTCATGACTTCCCTCCCCTAGTGTACTATTAGTTTGGGATCGTCATCCCTTTGGTGTTTTATGCTTTAACTTGACACTTAGGTCGTTTTCTCACTCGATACAACCATACTCGGTTCGTTTCTAAACTCTAACATAAAGTTACTCGTTTTGTAACAGCCCAAAAATAGGTGATTTAATTATCTAAGGTTTGTGTCTTGAGAAAATAATTGAAATAATTGATTAATTTATTTTATTAATTTAATTAGGTGTTATAGTGGTTAGTTATATTAAAATAATAAGAGAGTATTTAATTTAGCTAAGAGGTGGTGGTTAGTAAATAGGGGAGTGGTATTTTATTATGTAGGGAGTAGTGGAAGTAAATGAAAGGGGTGTAAAAAGGGCCCAAGGCCCATGAGCCCACATTACACAAGTCTAGGTTAGTGTTTTATTGACTTAGAGAGAAAAAGAAAGGCATCAGCGCCGTGAGGAGGAAAAGAAGAGAAGAAAAGAGGAAAAAGAAAGAAAGAAGAGAAGAGGGCGTGCGACGTGAAGGGAGAGGAGAGAAGAAGGGATCGCGCAAGGGAGAAAGGGAAGGGAAGAACTGTTGCTGCGTTTTTTGGTGATTTCTTGGAAGGATTTCATCTCCATCAAATTGTTAAGGTAATGGTGGGTTAAATTGTATAATAGGATGCATGATGGATTGTAAGTGGGAATAGGGACCTACCATGTTTATGACTTGTTTGACCTTGTGTTGGATTGGTTTTATGATTATATGTATGTTGTTAGTGTTATTTTGAGTGTTATTGGCTTGATTGGATTATTAGTAAAACGTTGCACATAAGGTGTTTGATAGAATGTGTAAGTGAATTTTAAATCGCATGCTAGGTGTTTGATGATATTACCCTATGAGTTTTGAAGGTGAAGTTACTATGCTTATGTGGTGTTTGACGAAATGTATAAGTATGTGTTGTTTAAAATTGTTGCTTGGTGATTGAACATAATGAGTTTTACTTATTTACGGTTTTGTGCATTTTCTGGGCACTGTTCGGTTTTTCGAGAACTGGTACTGTTTGGTTGATCCAAAAATTATGTGGCTGATTGTTTTTGAAAATAGACTTAACGCCGGTCGTTTTGGCGCTGGTTTCGTTAGATTTAGAGTTGTGTAGCTCAAGTTATGATTGTTTTAAGTTAGGTCAAATTTCTGGAACCAAACTGTGAGTAGGTTCGGTTTTTTATGGTTTTGCGTCCCCAAATGAACTCCGTTTTGAATGATTCTTGTTTAGTTGGAAAGTAGACTTAATTCCCTACAAAATAGGCACTGGTTTCATCAAATTTCATTAGGAAATGAGGAAGAAAATTTGGTTACAAGTTGTGTAAGAAATTCTGTCCAAGTTTGGTACCTCAGTGTAGTATTTTGAAAAACTGTACCAACTGGATGCTTATTTCGAAAAATGAAAATCATAGGCAGAAACTATACTCATAGATATTTCCAATGAGTGGTCGTTTGTTGAAATCCGATGTCGTTTGATATTTTAATTAATTCGCCGAAGTAGGTGCACTGCTGTAGGAAATTCTGCACTAGTGCTGTGCTGCGCCAGTTTGCCTGCTGTTGGGCGCCCAGGCTTGTCTATGTTGCTGATTGTGTTGTTGAGGGGCGCCACACTGTACTGCCCGGTGTTGTGACGTTTCGTAGTGTCAAATAATGATCAAATACATGTTGATGTTGTTGTTGTGAGTCAATAAGACCAAAACTGTTGATGTTGTCGTTGTGAGTCCATAAGGCTAAACTGTTGAGGTTGCTATTGTGAGTCAAATATGATTAACCCTTGTTGTTGTTGTTGTTGGGTCGATATGACCAAATCACGTTGTTGTTGTTGTTGTTGTTGGGTCGAATATGACCAAAGCGTTGATGATGGTGTAGTTGGGTCGAATATGACTAATGTTGATGTTGATGACGTTGTTGTGCATAATGTATGTTGTTGGTTGTCCCGTTGCGTCGTACATGGTGTCTCATGCATTGCATATGCATACCACGTTGTTGTAGGCTGCGGTCTTGGAGCTCTGCTCACCACGTTGTTGTAGGCTGCGGTCTTAGAGCTCTGCTCACCACGTTGTTGTTGAAGCCACAAAGGTTGTTTACGTTGATTGGTACCACATGCATATGCCCGTGTTGTGGGTTGCATTTCATACATACATTCATGTCATGGTGTTGTTGCTCTTTGTGGTTGCTTGTTGTGTTGTTCGCTAGTGTTGTTACTTGGTTGATGTGAGGATGTTGTGGTGTAATGATACGTCGTACCCGAAATTGTTGTTGCTTGTCGTTTGCTTATGCTGTTACTTGTTGGTTTCGTATGACTAATGATTACCGCTGGTTGTATCCTGTTGTGGTTGTTTTATGCTAAATGTGGCTGTCTGAGTCTCTGATATACTACTCATCATTCGTTCTTATATACTGTTGGACTCACCCCTTCTATTTGAATGTTACCTCTACGTGGGTAACGTGCAGGTAGTCGCAATTGAAGACCAAGGGTCTTTTAGTAGCCGAGTCGGTCACGCTCTGATACGTAGCATCTGGGGGGCGAATAGTAGTTATCTTGTTTTAAACTTGTGTGACACTGATGGATTTTGTATTGATGTTGTTACAACACAAGTTTACTATTTCTTGTAATCCGCTGCGTGTTGATGGATTATACTTTGTAGATTTTGAGTTACTTGAGGGATTCGCCCAATTTATTGAGGAGCTACGTATTATGTTTTGAAATGATGAATTTTGTTATCAATTGTGTGTTGGAATTGAGGTAAATGTAGCATCCCGTTTGGATGAATTGAAAAATAATTTTTGAACTCTGATATTTATGATTTAAATTGTCGGGTAGAAATGGGGTGTTACACGTTTCACCCTAAAAATACATGATATGTGACTTAACTTTGTTCAATTATCATTGGGAATGGTTAAGAAAGGGATTGGGGAAGGATTGGAGTCAAAAGGAATAGCATTTGAGGTATTTAAAATTTGGTGACAGAAGGTTCGACCCAGGCCGGGCCCCTAGGCGCACGGACCGGGTTCCTGGATAAATCAACAAAATTGACCATCAGATGGGGGCGCATGGACCGTGCGTCCCCTGCAGCTTCAAAATTTGCTTTGTTTCACAAAATTGTGCTATTCCCTTGGCTTCAATACCAAACCTATTCGATTCCTAACTCAAGAACAGTCTCTAATAATGTTATGGCATGCCCCCAAACAATCAATTTCATACAACCAAACATTCAAATAAAACCAAATTGTGACATTCAACATCCAACTTATCTTCAATCACAACTTCACCAATCTTAACTTCCCAATGAACTTTACTACAACTCTAACAACTCAAATAGTACATGTATCATTGGAAACCCAGAATCAACAACATGCAATAACCAAAACATCAAACAAACATGAAATTTCGTGAAGAACTCACCTCAAATTCAGCTACACTATCAACAACAAGCAAGAAATTGCAACTTGAAGCACCAACCAAGCCCCTAGGCACCCAATTTCAAAAATCAATCTCCCAACTCTCTTCTAACCCTCTAGGTCAACAATGTAGCTTCCCCACACCCTATTTCAGCTCCTAGAACACACATGCATGATCATCCAAGCTCACTCTTGCTCCTTGACTTGCATGCAACTCGATTTGGCTCCACTGGGTGAAGGTGAAGAGAAATCTAGTCGGTGTTTCTGAAATGTGAGGTTTGTATCAGCAACGTTCAGTGGAAAGAAGTTGATTAGAAGTGTTGAGGTTCAAATTTCAACTATGGAGATGTGAAGATGGGGTTTTGAGTTTTTCTCTCCACTCCCTCTCGTTTCTCTTTTCCTTTCGAACTCCCTCTTTCTCTTCACTCTTACCTTTTCCTTTATTTTCTAAAAATGAAATGAATTGTGAGGGAATGATTCAGCTGAGGTACTAGTTGAGTGGGAGTGTTTAAAAGGAGCTAAAATTCCTAATTTACCCTCATGCTATTCGCACCACATCTATTCACTCATACACTACCCAAACGAATTAAACACTAGCACCCAATGGTAGGTCAAATATATCGAGGACTGAGTTTCTTAGCCCGCAATGCCCTACCAGTACCAATGGTAGGTGAAATCCTAAGAAACAAGTGGTCACCCTCATCAAACTCCAAAGATCTCCTTCTCTTGTCAGCATAGCTTTTCTGACGACTCTGAGCTGTTTTCATTCTCTCCCTTATCTGTCGAATCTTCTCTGTAGTCTCTCGAACCAACTCTGGCCCTATCATTCGTCGTTCACCAACATAATGGTGTCTGACACTTCCGTCTGCACAATGCTTCGTACGGAGCCATACCAATACTGAAGTGCTAATTTTTGTTGTAAGTAAATTCCACTAATGGAAGATGATCCCCCCATCTACCTCCGCTATGGAACACACAGTCTCGAAGCATATCCTCTAGGGTTTGAATAGTCCTCTCAGTCTGGCCATCTGTCTGTGGGTGATAGGTTGTACTCATGAAGACCTTAGTCCCCAATGCCATGTTCAAGGCTCTCCAAAAACGCGAAGCAAACTTTGGATCACGATCGGATATGATGCTGGTTGGAATCCCATGAAGTCTCACTATGTTCTTGAGATACTCCTCGACTAGCTTGGATACTTTATAGTTCGAACGAACCAGAATGAAATGGGCTGATTTGGTCAAACAATCCACGACTACCCATATGGAATCGTTAACGGTCTGGGATCGTGGTAGTCCCATCACAAAATCCATAGAAATACTTTTCCACTTCCATTCTGGAACATTCAACGGCTGCAACTGATCGGAAGGCTTCTGGTGTTCTATCTTAACCTTTTGACAAGTTAAGCATCGAGACACAAACTCTACAATCTCCATCTTCTTCCTCGGCCACCAATACATTTGCTTAAGATCTCGATACATCTTGGTAGACCCAGGATGTATTGAGTACTGACTCTTGTGAGCCTCTTCCAAAACTTGCCTCTTGATCTTCTCATCATTGGGCACACAAATTCTGCCGTTAAAACAAACTACACCATCACTATCTTCGGTGAAACCAGGAAACCCTCTCCGAGCTTGAAGCTCCAATCTACTTCTTGAGCTGATCGGATTGAATTCCTTAGAGAACTGAAAATCTGAATATGACTTAGCACCAATCGGTTTCTTTTAGGTCTCACCTTCAAATTGAGATCCCTAAAAGATTCCAAAAGAGCCATTTCATGAATCATAAGAGTGGCCATGTGAAGGGACTTCCTGCTTTGTGCATCTACCACAACATTAGCTTTTTTGGGATGATACTTCAATTCAAAGTATAATCTTTCAAGAATTCTAGCCATTTTCGCTGTCTGTTGTTCAACTCCTTCTGATCAAATAAATACTTCAAACTCTTGTAATCACTAAAAACTTCAAAACGAGAACCGTAGAGGTAATGTCTCCAAATTTTAGTGCATACACAATCGCAGCTAACTCCAAGTCATGGGTAGGATAATTCTCTTCATGAGTCTTCAATTGTCGAGAGGCATATGCTACAGCTTGCTAATTCTGCATGAGAACACAGCCCAAACCCTTCCTAGAGGCGTCACTGTAAATCTAAAACCCCAGAGATGGATCCGGAATGATTAGAATTGGAGCGGATGTCAAAAGATCTTTCAGCTCTAAGAAACATTCTTTGCAATTGGAGTCTCATACAAACGGCTGACCCTTACGAGTTAACCGAGTGAGTGGAAGCACAAATTGGAAGAACCCATGAATAAACCTTCTTTAATAACCTGCCAACCCCAAGAAACTCCTTACTTCTGTAACTGTGGATGGTCGCTCCCAGTTCAACACTGCTTCTACCTTACTGGGATCCACAGCAACTTCGGATTGAGATATCACATGCCCTAAAAACTTCACTTCTGACATCCAAAACTCACACTTTGACGGCTTGGCATACAACTTCTTCTCTCAGAGTACATCAAGAACAATGTGGAGATGCTGCTCATGCTCCTCAATGGTCTTGGAGTACACCAAGATATCATCAATGAAAACTACCACGAACTGATCCAAATAAGGATGAAAGATTTTGTTCATGTAATCCATGAACACTGCTGGAGCATTGGTTAATCCGAATGGCATCACTACAAACTCATAGTGTCCATATCTAGTACGGAAAGCTGTCTTCAGAATATCCAAGGCTCGGACTTTAATCTGATAGTAACCCGACCTCAAATCAATTTTGGAAAATACCGTAGCTCCTCTGAGTTGATCTAACAGATCCTCAATTCTGGGCAAGGAATACTTGTTCTTTATGGTTACCTTGTTGAGCTATCGGTAGTCAATACACAACCTCATGCTTCCATCTTTCTTCTTAACCAGCAACACTGGAGCACCCCAAGGCGAGGCAATCGGTCGGATGAACTTCTTGGAGATCAAATCTTCAAGTTGGGATTTGAGTTCTTTCAACTCCCACGGAGACATGCGGTAGGGAGCAATAGAAATTGGCCCTGTGTCTGGAATCAACTCTATAAAGAATTTCACCTCACGATCTGGAGGTAGGGAGGCAAGTTCCTCGGGAAATACATCTAGGAACTCGTTCACAACATGAACAGAAGTCAGGTCTAAACCTGTTTCCAAAGCTGAAGATAACATCATGACATAGGCCTCTGCTCCTTGAAACAAACACTGACTTGCAGAGGTAAAAGAGATTACAGCTTCAGAATGACTGATGGGCAACTCTACTGACTCGGAAGCAAAACTAATTGTTCGGTTAAAACAATCCAAAGTGACATGATTAGCAGAAAGTCAATTCATACCCAAAACAACATCCATACCCTTCATAGGCAAGCAAACAAAGTCAACAACAAAAGTTCTATCTCCTATGGCAAGCTAGCAGACAGTTTTCACACAAAAGACTAGGTCTGAAGACTACCCTTGGCAGCAGTCAGAATGGTGATTGGGTGAGACGGTTGTGTTAAAGCTAGTTTCAACCGTTCAACACACACTTGAAATATGAAGGAATGAGTAGCACTAGAATCAAATAATATACTGATAGGGTTAGAGAAAAGAGTTCCCCTTTGAACCCATCTTAGAACTTGATGGTCCTGAATTCTTCTTATTCTTCCTGAACCATTGCTGCATAACTGGCACAAGCAAATGAACTCAAGCTTTGAGCCACATCTTCTCTTAGACCAAACTTGTATCTCTGAGTCTTCCACTGGTCATTTGGAGCATAACCAGCCAACCCAAAGAACTGATACAACTCTTCAAATCTAGCAGTGTACTTCCCCACAGTCATATTACCTTGAGTCAGAGTCAAGAACTCGTTCTCCTTCTCTTCTTTCATGGTTGTAGGGAAGAACTGCTCCAATAACATTCTACGGAAGTTCTCCTAGGTTTCAGGAGTTCCCCGAGTCCTCATCATGGCTTGAGCATTTTTCCACCAAGTGTCAGCTTCTCCTTTCAGCATGTGAGTGGCCACCCTCACTTTCTTTTCATCCTCTATCTGCTTGGTGCGGAATATTTTTCAATGTCAGCGATCCAGTGTTGGGCTGCCATCACATCTGGCCCTCCTCTGAACTCTGAGGGCTTCATCTTATAAAACTTGGCATATATTTGATGCGGATCTACCAGTGGTGTTACCGGATGGTGAACTTGAGGCTGCTGCGGCTGAGCATTTTGATGAAACTAGAGCATCTGTTGCATCATCTGTTACTGCATCTCCATCATGTTTTGCATCAACGCAAAATGTGGATCAACTGGTTGGTTATTCCTTGATCCCCCAACCATAATTTTGCAAACAATGCACCAAGTATTGAGTTGATCAAGCTCAATGTCTCCTAGTATAATAAGAATAAATATAACAAGGAAAATCAAGAAATCAAACCCAACCCTAACTAATCTAAGCCCGACTAGGTCGAACTGCTCTGATACCAACATCCTAGTATTTCAACCTTGGAAGAAATACCGAGACTTCCATAAATAACATACATCAGAGTACTAATCCTGCTTAAGTGAACTGAACATACTTAACTTGATTAATACTTCATCAACTATTCCTTTGAAGTAACAAAGTTCTATAAAGGATTAACTAAATGACAATGAAACAAAGTCCAAAAGTCATTCATAAACTCTATTGTTCAAGTTCTCAAAAGCAGAATTCGTAAAAACGATACATAACTCCGATTACAAATCACTAATTAAAGTATCAATACAAAATTATTACATATAGTAACACTAGGGTCAGCTAGGCAAACAATAAATAAAACTTGATCATATAAGATCCTTCTAAAACTCATAGCCCAGAACAACAGCTACATCTTCTCTGTTTGCTTTTGCTTTCACTGCTCATCTGTAAAACACCACATAAACAAACAGTGAGATGATAATCTCAGTGAGTTCTTTCGGGACCCCTCTCCTTAATCTCTCAGTGTTTTAATTATCTTTTCTCTTTTCTTAGAACAACACCGGACAATCACTGCACGGTTCCCCCAGTGGACCCACCCGATAATAGCTATTACCGAGTCAACTTATTCTGGGCCTAGGTTCTGGGTTCATGACTTCCCTCCCCTAGTGTACTATTAGTTTGGGATCGTCATCCCCTTGGTGTTTTATGCTTTAACTTGACACTTAGGTCGTTTTTTCACTCGATACAACCTTACTCGGTTCGTTTCTAAACCCTAACATAAAATTACTCGTTGCACCATAAAAATACATGATATGTGACTTAACTTTGTTCAATTATCATTGGGAAGGGTTAAGAAATGGATTAGGGAAGGATTGGAGTCAAAAGGAATAGCATTTGAGGTATTTAAAATTTGGTCAGAAGGTTCGGCCCGGACCGGGCCCCTAGGCACACAGACCGGGCTCCCTGATAAATCAACAAAATTGACCATCAGATGGGGGCACACAGACCGGGCTCCTGGGGCGCACAGACCGTGCGTCCCCTACAGCTTCAAAGTTTGAATTTGTCTCACAAAATTATGTTTTTCCCTTGGCTTCAATACCTAACCTATTCGATTCCTAACTAAAGAACAATATCTAATAATGCTATGGCATGCCCCAAACAGTCAATTTCATACAACCAGACATTTAAATAAACCCACATTGTGACATTCAACATGCAACTTATCTTCAATCACAACTTCAGCAATCTTAACTTCCCACTGAACTTTACTACAACTCCAACAACTCAAATAGTACATGTGTCACTGGAATTCCAGAATCAACAACACGCAATAACCAAAACATCAAACAAACATGAAATTTCGTGAAGAACTCACCTCAAATTCAGCTACACAATCAACAACAAGCAAGAAATTGCAATTTGAAGCACCAACCAAGCCCCTAGGCAACCAATTTCGAAAATCAATCTCCCGACTCTCTTCTAACCCTCTAGGTCCTCAATGTAGCTTCCCCCACACCCTATTTCAGCTCCTAGAACAGACATGCATGATCATCCAAGCTCCCTCTTGCTCCATGACTAACATGCAACACGATTTGGCTCCAATGGGTGAAGGTGAAGAGAAATCTAGTTGGTGTTTCTGAAATGTGAGGTTTGTATCACCAAAGTTCAATGGAAAGAAGTTGATTTGAAGTGTTTGGGGTTAAAATTTCAGCTATGGAGATGTGAAGATGGGGTTTTGAGTTTTTCTCTCCACTCCCTCTCTTTTCTTTCTTCCTCTCAAACTCTCTTTCTCTCCACTCTTACCTTTTCCTTTCTTTTATAAAAATGAAATGATATGTGAGGGAATGATTCAGCTGAGGTACTAGTTGAGTGGGAGTGTTTAAAAGGAGTTGAAATTCCTAATTTACCCTCATGCTATTCGCACCACATCTATTCACTCATACACTACCCAAATGAATTAATCACTAGCACCCAATGCATTCAAGAAATATTTGACAATCATTTATAGACTCAAACAACAATCCAAAAACTTGATTAGCAATGATTTATTAAAATTATTAACTAATCACAAGAACTAAATTAGCTACTTTGGGATGTTACACGGAGGCTCTTATGGTCGGAAATGGGTGGCCTTTCACTTGGATGGAAGGTTTACAACCCGAAACCGAACTACCCGGCCGTTTGTCCCGTCCTACTTTCACCCTCCCAACAAAATGATTCTTACTATATTTTAAGAGTTATCACCTAATATATAATATAAATTGTAAGTCGTTGCACATGTAGTTTCATATAGCAATGATATGAAAATAGTTTGTTTACCATTTAAAGACTAAATTAAATTAGCTATTGTGTGTCGTATTTTTTTATTACCAACTGTTTGTATTTCTTATTCTTATATATAAACAAAATAACCTTACTAAATTACTAATTTAATTCATATTTGTATGCCCTAATTCACATTGTCATTGTCACTTAAGTTTGCTGCATATCTATATCTATCTATACCAAAGAGCACTTGGATGAGATGGTAGGGGTCTATTCCAGCTTAACCAAAGTCTTGGGTTCGAATCCAGACTTGGGCATGCAGCAATGTTAAATCTTTCGGGGGAGATTTTTGTCGCCCATTGTGGTCCTACTCGGCTCGAGAGATTAGTCTCTGCAGTTGATTAATACTTCATCAACTATTCCTTTGAAGTAACAAAGTTCTATAAAGGATTAACTAAATGACAATAAATCAAAGTCCAAAAGTCATTCATAAACTCTATTGTTCAAGTTCTCAAAATCAGAATTCGTAAAAACGATACATAACTCCGATTACAAATCAATAGTTAAAGTATCAAATACAAAATTGTTACATATAGTAACACTAGGGTCAGCTAGGCAAACAATAAATAAAACTTGATCATATAAGATCCCTCTAAAACTCGTAGCCCAGAACAACATCTACATCTTCTCTGTTTGCTTTTGCTTTCACTGCTCATCTGTAAAACACCACATAAACAAACAGTGAGATGATAATCTTAGTGAGTTCTTTCGGGACCCCTCTCCTTAATCTCTCGGTGTTTTAATTATCTTTTCTCTTTTCTTATCTTTTCTCTTTTGATTTGTTTGACACTAACTTTTTATTTAGGCTTAATTGCAGTTTTGGTCCCCCTATTATGACCAACTCACGATTTTGGTCCCTAAAGTTTTAATTTGGCGATTTTGGTCCCCCTATTTTCCCAATTTGAAAAATCAAGGTCCCCCCACCCCAATTTTGACTCAGTTGACTGACTTATCCTACGTGGCAGCCCACGTGGACTGCCACGTAGGCACACCCCCCCCCACCCCACCCCCCCCACCCACCCCACCCACCCCCACCCCACCCCCCCACTGTAGGCAGCCCACTGTTTGTCTTCCCCACCCCAACCCCCCCACACCCCACCCCCACCCCCACCGTGAACCCCCCATCCCCACCGTGAACCCCCCCGTCCCCTCCCCCTCCACTGTTCCCCTCCCCCCTCCCCTTCGCCCCCCTCCCCTTCGCCCCTCCCCCCTCCCCTTCGCCCCCCTCCCCTTCGCACCTCCCCCTCCCCTTCGCCTCTCCTCCCCTTCGCACCCCCTCCCCTTCGCACCTCCCCCTCCCCTTCGCCTCTCCTCCCCTTCGCACCCCCTCCCCTTCGCACCTCCCTCCTCCCCTTCGCCTCTCCTCCCCTTCGCCCCTCCTCCCCTTCGCACCCCCTCCCCTTCGCACCTCCCCCCTCGATTTCCCTCTCTCTCTTGCTCACCGTCTCTCCCCTCCCCCCTAGCTTTCCCTCTCTCTCGCTCACCATCGCTCTCTCTCGCTCACCGTCGCTCTCTCTCGCTCACCGTCGCTCTCTCTGCGTCTCTCTCTCTCTCTCTCTCTCTCTCGCAGATCCGGTGAAGGGGGTGGGGTGGGGTGTGGGGTGGGAGGGGCGAAGGGGAACAGTGGAGGGTGGGGGTGGGGATCGGTGGTGGGGGGGGGGTTGGGGTGGGGATCGGTGGTGGGGGGGGGTTGGGGTGGGGTGGGTGGGTCGGTGGTGGGGGGGTTGGGGTGGGGAAGACAAACAGTGGAGGGGTGGGTGGGGTGGGGGTGGGGTGGGGGGGGGGTGGGTGGGGGGTGGGGTGGGGGTGGGGTGGGGGGGGGTGGGTGGGGGGTGGGGTGGGGGGGGGTGTGCCTACGTGGCAGTCCACGTGGGCTGCCACGTAGGATAAGTCAGTCAACTGAGTCAAAATTGGGGTGGAGGGACCTTGATTTTTCAAATTGGGAAAATAGGGGGACCAAAATCGCCAAATTAAAACTTTAGGGACCAAAATCGTGAGTTGGTCATAATAGGGGGACCAAAACTGCAATTAAGCCTTTTATTTATTATAGGCTAAATATATATTTTGGCCCTTTATCTTTGGGGTTGTGGTCACTTTGGCCCTTTATCTTTTTTTTTTTCTCATTTTAGACCCTCATGTTTTTTGTGTGTGTCATTTTGGCCCCTGCCGTTATGTTTATGTTTTTTTAGGCAAATTTTTAAGGACGAAAATGAAATCAATTAAAAACATAAGGGCCCAAAATGAAATCAATTAAAAACATAAGGGACTAAAATGAAATCAATTAAAAACATAAGGGACCAAAATGATAACGGCAGGGGCCAAAATGACACACACAAAAAACATGAGGGTCTAAATTGAGAAAAAAAAAGATAAAGGGCCAAAGTGACCACAACCCCAAAGATAAATGGCCAAAATATATATTTAGCCTTTATTATATTTGTCATGTTTCCATGCGTTAGATTTGCTCCAATAGATTAAAGAGGTGTTCTTTGTCTTCAAGGATGATAAAAAGAAATTGAAGGGTAAATGGCTTCAAGTGTTACGTGGTATTTGTTTTCCTTGATTTTCTATATGTGTCCTTTTTGATAATTTTACTCTGTACCTATCCTTTTTCCCGGTATAGAATATTACAATACGTCCATTTAAATTATTGAATATTAAGAGTTACCTTATTTCCAATGCCAAAACTTAAATAACAAAATTAATTCCTCTTCGAGAATTCCCACTCTGTTTTTTATAACCGCGTGAACCTGTGTTTGTGAGAGAACGCGGTGTGAAAAGGCTTCAAAACAAAACAATTATGACATGTTGATTTACATTCTACCAAAAAAATACACGTTGATTTCCATTAATTTTTAAAATAAAAAAAATTAATACTTGAAATTAGATTTAGTTTAAAGGTTTAAATAATTATTACCCCTGCAAATATACTCATTATCCAGTTACCCCCTACAAAAAAAAAACATTTAAAACAAACCTTGCAAAATGTAACGTTATCCAGTTACCCCCTGCTGTTAAGTTTTCTGTTAAAAAATGTAAAATTAACATTATCCAGTTACCCCCTACCACGTGTCACCATATTATTGGGCTTCTGTGACACGTGGCACTGACATGCCACGTCAGCTCCTATGTCACCATTGCCACGTCAGCAACCAATAGATGGCTGCCACGTGGCACTGTTGTTACACTCAAAATAAATTTTGAAAATGGCTACAGTGAGACTTGAACTTGCAACCTCTAATTCACACACAAGGGAAATTACCACCAGACCAGATTTTCACTTGTGATATTATACTAGTTCTAATTTATTTATTACTTGTTCTAATGAAGAACACCAAACGCAGATCTGGAAACTTCTTTAACAACACCAAACCAATTCTGGAAATCAACGTAATGAAGAACGCAATGAAAAACGTAACAACAACAATGAAGAACCAATTCTGAAAAACGCAATGAAGAACCAATTCTGAAAAACGCAAGAGATCTTCTGTTTCATCCAGATCTGCGTTTTCAGATCCAGCGTTTTCATCTAGATCTGTGTTTCTTATTTCTTATTTCTGTTTATATTTCGTTTTCGTTTTAATTTGAGATCTGCAGAATCCTTCGTTTTCCTTCACCTGCAAATCCTTCGTTTTCCTCCAGATCCTTCGTTTTCCTCCAGAATCATCATCGTTCCTCCAGATCCTTCGTTTCTCCAGATCCTTCGTTTTCCTTTTCATCTTCCAACCCTTCCATTTCACAGAAACGCAGAAACGCAGAACGTGACTGAGAGAAACGCAGAACGCGACTGAGAGAGAGAGAGAGAGAACGCGACTGAGAGAGAGAGAGAGAGAGAACGCGACAGTGGAATGATGAATGATGAAGATGAATGATGAATGATGAATGATGAATGCTTTTCTGCGTTTCTGGATGTTGAATGATGTTTTTGGATGATGAAGATGATGTTTCCTTCGATGCGTTTCTGGGCAGAACGCGACTGATGAAGATGATGAATGATGAACCCAGTAACTGCATATTTTTTTTTAAGAAAAGTAACAAATGATGTAATAAATATTTGTAGGTGAGATAATAATCACAAATAATAATGTGGCTCAGTGGTTAGGAGGTGTGGGAGTGAGTAAGGGGTCACGAGTTTAACACCCTTGGTGGCCACAAAATTCTTTATTTTTGAGTGTAATAACTAGTGCCACGTGGCAGCCATCCATTGGCTGCTGACGTGGCACATGTCAGTGACACATGGCAGTGGTGACATAGGACCTGACGTGGCATGTCAGTGCCACGTGTCACAGCGGCCCAATAATAAGGTGACACGTGGCAGCGTGGGGGGGGGGGGGTAACTGGATAATGTTAATTTTACATTTTTTCACAGAAAACTTAACGGCAGGGGGTAACTGGATAACGTTACATTTTGCAATGGCTATATTTGCAGGGGGGTAATAACTATTTAAACCTAGTTTAAAATACCAACAAGGGTTGGTCCAAGTGATAACTGGACTTGGATCCCACCCCAAGTTCTCGGGTGAATCTTGAGTGTGGCAAAAATTCTGTTGGGAGGGGAGAACGACACGGGCCGACAAAGTCGGGTGTTCATGGTCAGCCAGGCTCCCCGGCGTAGATTAGTCACCGACAAAGATGGTAGAAACTACAGACCAATAATATGGTAACCAAAAAAAAGATTTAGTTTAAAATAAATAAATGATTTCACAATTTAGGTATTATATTTAAATATCCGCATTCTTAGATAGTTTAAAATAAATAAATGATTTAACAATTTAGGTATTATATTTAAATAATCGCATTCTTAAATGAACGACCATTTAAGTCCCTTACCAGTGTGTCGATCAAATATACCGTATGATATAATATAAAATACTAACAGTGGTTGGGATTGTATCAATCAATATATAATCTCATCTATTAATAACATTTTATACTAGATATTACGTTCAATTTGATTGGTACATCGGTGAGAGACTTAATTTATCCATCACCCTAGAAGCCACCTTAAAATAGAAAAACAATAATATTAAAAGTGTGATTACTTCTAGGATCCAATTTGTTTTTTTGAGAATGCACCCATTAGAGTAAAAGTGTGATTACTTCTAGGATCCATCACCCCATGAAATTAGGTTTAGTTTAAAATAAATGAATTAATAATTTAGGTATTATATTTAAAATAAGATGTCTTCTAAAGTGAAAGACCAGCTAATATATCGGTGTACCAGTCAAATATACATCATGATATAATATAAAATACTATCAGTGATTAGCTTGTATCAATTGGTAATCCTTGGAGGGATTTTTCTTCGCACAACGGGATTTTAGAGTGGCCACCAATATTTTTTTTAAAGTAAAACATCGGAAAAACCTTTTTTGGAAAGCAATGGTCTTTGGAACCATTAGATTTGGGTTCGGGGGTCTAATTACGTATGGGGAAGGTATTAGCACCCCATAACGTCCCTTCAAAGAAGGGTTACCTTAATTAAATATGTGATTTGCAAAGTTGATTCGGAAAAATGCTTTGTTCTTACCTCTTTTGTCGATGAATGACTTAATGAAAAATCTTTAGTTTTCGCGCTTGACGGAGAGTATCCGCTCCTACGTATCTCCTGGTGCGATGGAGAATTCAAAGCAACGTAGTTCTTGTTTTTGAAAAATGTTTTATTTTGGAAAACTGTTTGGTTTTTGAAAGGAATAATGTTTTGGGTTTGTTGTGCTTGACGGAGAGTATCCGCTCCTACGTATCTCCCGGTGTGATGGAGAATTCAAAGCTACGTAGTTCTGGGTTGTCTAGAAAAAGGTTTTTGTTTTTTATCTTGTTTAATTGTGAAAATTGAGCTTTCATGATGATCAATTGAGCAAAGGCTCCAAGTGACCACCATTAGCACTCCATTGTTAATAATCATGCAAGCAAAGGCTTCGCAAGACTACTAACAAAGTTTTTGATTTAGTGAAAATCTTTAGGAAAATTAGGCATTCATGATGATCAATTGAGCAAAGGCTCCAAGTGATCGCCACTAGTACCTCATTGTTAATAATCATGCAAGCAAAGGCTTCACAAGACAACTAACAAAGTTTGATTTTGAAGAGTTTTCGCAATTGGATTGATTCTTGTTTATGGAATGATTTTGATGCTTGAAAAGGCTTTTGATTGAAAATCGACCTAGACTACACACATTATGTCACAATACATAGTTAGGCAAGGAATGAACCCAAGTTGGACATTTGGCAAAAATGCATGAACGGGCAAGAAAATGAACCTAAGTTGCACATCTTATTGAAGATGCTAGGCAATGGGATGAACCTAACTAGGCATTTATGACACGATATGTGAATAGGCAAAGGCATTTCAAAGCACAAGTGATATCAAACTTCTAATGAATCACTTGCAAAACCCTAAGGATTTCACATCAACATTAGACATAAGCACCCATGTGGTATCTTTTTGATGTCATCAATGTCTAATACATTTCTTCAATCAACCACATGGAAGGAATAAATTAAAAGGGACATTTGCCTCATGCAAGATCATAGGCAAGTCTTAAGACTAAATTGACAAGTTGAGTCCCTTTAGGTAATCTTTGACACTTGGGATATGCACAAGTGCATAGGTGTCAAATCCTCTTACCAAATCGTCAACACAAAACCAACAATTGTTTCAAAACAATTACTTATTTGCAAGACCAAGAGCATTTCAAAATGATTTATAAGTTGTTTTTGGTAATCAAAGCAATTGGTAAGGAAAGGGAACCTAAATTTGCATTCTTGTTCACTAGGAATCACAAAAGAAGTTGAATCCTCTTAGGCAATCCTCAACACTTAAAGTGTGCATCAAAGCACAAGTGAGAGTCCTCTTGTCAATCATCAACATAGGGCATGATTTGCAAGCAAATTCATGAGAACAACAAGTTTTAAGCAAACAAACATCATAATCAAGGTTCAATTCCAAGTAATTGCAAGATTAGACAACCAACTCATCAAAAATCTCATAAACCCTAATTTCTTTCTAATATGCGAAATGAACATAGACCCTAAATCTCATTTTATTCATGGAAACACAAGATAATGCAAGAGAACAACATAGATTAAACTTTTGGCAAGGATTCACATGATCAAGCAAAGAAATGCATAACAATCACACAAACCCTAATTTTCCTCTAATATGCGAAATGAAATAAGCTTCAAATCATCACTTTATTCATGAAAACAACAAGAAATGAGTGAAATAACAACAACACACAATTTATTCTAAAGGAGAGAAACATTCCAAGCACCCAAACCTCCCAAAGTGTTTGTCAAGATACTTGAAATACATCTCTCACTCAACAACAACAACTATGCTAACATTATGACATTAAAATGCAATGGGATGCCAAAATGAAGTGATGATTTACATCTTTGATGCTAAAATTGGAAGATGATGCTAGGTTTTAAAGTATACCTCAACTCCAAGCTAGAATAAGGAAGGAAATGAGATGAATGAATGCAAAACCCCTTTAATCTACTCTTCAATCTTCAACTTTGAACTTGATCCTTGAATTTGAAGGTGAATCTTTGAGAAGAATGCAAGAAGGATGGAAGATTTAGTGTAGGAAAGGTGTTTTAATGGATGATTGAGTGAGGAAATTGAAAAAGATGAGGTGAGGGAGGGGAGGAGATTTCGCCCAAGGAGAGGAGAGGAGGAGGTTTTTGTGCAAAAATGAACTTGTTCTTGTATTTTGGGAGAGTAGGCTTATATATGGTCTTGGGTGAAATTAGGGTTAAGGGTAGAATAGGAATGAGATGTTCTATTTTAAGTAAGTTTGCAATTTCTTATGAAGGAGTGAGTGTGAGAGGATGGTGTCATTTACAAAAAGGGGTATGAGTCTACATGAGAGTGTGTGGGAATTAGGGATGTGTATGAAATGGGTAGAATTAAGGATAGTACAAGAATATTCTTAAGGAATAATTGTACAATAGAAGAGGGTGGAAGAAATTGTGGAGAGAGAGAGAGAGGGAATTCGAATATGTCCACAAAAATGGGGAGGGAAAGTTGCTTCTCCTTTTTGGTCTTTTGTCTTATTGAGGACACTTTGTACTTTCTATTTGAATTTTGAATTTTTGGGCATGCAAATGATAGTGCACCTATTGAAAATGTGTCACATATTTTTGGGCACCATAAAAATATCCCTCTAATTATTCATGACAATAAAAGTTGTCATTTAATAATCGGGGAATATTTAATGGTCATTTTTCAGCTTTCTTGTGCAATAAAAATGGGAAAAATGCCTTTTAATTATTTTGAACTAGGATTTTCTTCCAAAAATTTATACGAAAATTATCCTTGATAGAATAAATTGTATTTTTCATCCTTGACTTGGTTTAGTTCAAAAATAATTAACTTGCTCTCATTTGAATGCCCACAGATATTGAAACATGCACTATTTTATTCCCTAAAATTCTCAAAAATTAATAAAAATGTTTTTTTTTTAGTTTTGGGTGCCAAAAATTAATAACGATCAATAAATGGCCTTTTTGAATATTAAAATGCATACCAAATGGCAAGGGCAAAAGGGAAGCTCACGCAGTTACGACTGGCGCGTGCGCGTAATTCAAATAAAAATACGAGATAGGGGACAAATACACATAAATGCGAAAGTCCATTAACTTACACAAATTATGAATTACCCTTATTGTTTCCATTTTTGTTTGACAAAAAAGTTTTGACTTGGGCGGACAAAATTAGGGTATGACATGCACCCATTAGAGTAAAAGTGTGATTACTTCTAGGATCCATCACCCCATGAAATTAGGTTTAGTTTAAAATAAATGAATTAATAATTTAGGTATTATATTTAAAATAAGATGTCTTCTAAAGTGAAAGACCAGCTAATATATCGGTGTACTAGTCAAATATACATCATGATATAATATAAAATAGTATCAGTGGTTAGCTTGTGTCAATTGGTATGTAATCTAAATCATTCATAGCATTTATGCTAGATCTTACGTTCAATTTGGTCGTTGCGTTGGTGAGGGACTTAATTGATCCTTATTCCTAAAAGCTACCATAAAAATAAATAATTTATTAAGTTAAAATAAATAAAAATAAATAAAACATATTAAAATTGTGATTACTTCTACAATCCAACTTGGATTTTTGAGAATACGCCATTAGAGTAAAATTCTTATAGAGTTTTTTTTTTTACCAAATTATATAGTTCTTAAGTAATGTGAATTTTGCTTAAAAAAAGTAGTGTGAATTATATATTATATATAGTGTAATTAAATCAGTTGTCCGTTGCTATTTTTTTGGGATAAAAATGAGTGCATGTTGCTTCTTTATTTTTACTTTTTTTGTATTTTTGGGATAAAACTATATCTATTGGCGGGATAAATCCATTACTATATTTTTAATAATTTTCATGTATTAATTAAAATTAAAAGTAAGTAAATCAAGTTAAGTTTCATCATCAAAAATGAATTAAATGGTTTAATAAACTAGATATTATTTAAAAGCAATTTAATTGATGATTTAAATTTAAAAATTTAAATGTCATTAAAAAAGTATTAAAAATGAAATTAGTTATGAGACCCAAATTCGGTTCTTAAAGGATTCACCATTGGAGAAAGTATTTGGTTTAGTTCTTAAAAAGAATGTGGTGGTATGTGATGGGGGAATCAACACATAAACGTAATAATAGAGCAATATGCAGCGGAAATATATTCCCCAAACTTGCAAAAACCTATGAGGAGCAACAACGAATATGTGGCGGCAAATAAAACAAAATAAAAACGCACAATTGAACACCGATATTTTTAACGTGGAAAACCCCTCAAAGAAAAGGGTAAAAACCACGGATCGTCCAGACCAAAGAAATAGCTCAACTATAATCAAATAAGGGTACAAGAGAGTCTCAACAAAGTGCACAAATAGTGCCAACAACCAGCCAATACAATAAAGCAGAAAAGCTTACAAATTGAGAATAAGAAGATGAAAATACCCAAAACTATAGCTTCAATGCGAAGACAGTTTCTCTCTCCTCGGACCTCGTTTCGACGATCTGAACGGTGAAAGTGTAGAACTATGTCTCGCGAACCTTCTGTCCAAAAAGGACGTCGATCCAACGGTTAACGAATCTGCAATCGCAGTTTTACTGTGACAGGTTTGAGAAAAACGAGAATTGCTCTCTCTCTTCTTTTCTCTCTTTTGGTGGCTCTCTCTATTCCGAAAATCTCTCTTTTTCAACCCTAATTTAACCCTCTCCACTTATAATAAGTGAGAAACATAATGGGCTAAAATATTTGGGCCTTTATCCACATAGGAAGGGAGCCCAGTACCCAACATATCTCCACCTCACAACTATGTGGAGGCGATCGCCAAACCGGCGATATCACAACAAATTTGAAACTTCCCTCTTGGCAAAGCTTTAGTCATCATATCTGAACCATTATCATCTGTATGAACTTTAGCTAACTCCAACAACTTAGCATCCAAAACATCATGTATCCAATGATACCTCACATCAATGTGTTTGGACCTATTATGAAAAGTCGGATTCTTAGTAAGATGAATAGCACTTTGACTATCAACAAATAAGAAATGTTTGTCCTGAACATAACCAAGATCCTGCAAGAAATTCTTTAACCATATCAACTCTTTGCTTGCTTCGGTAATGGCAATGAACTCTGCCTCTGTAGTAGACAATGCTACACACTTTTGCAACCTAGACTGCCAAGTCACAGCTCCCCCTGCAAACTTAATCATATACCCCAAAGTGGACTTCCTGGAATCAATATCTCCAGCCATGTCTGAGTCGGTGTATCTCACTAAGGTGGGTTTGTCACCTCCAAAACAAAGCCTCATACTAGTAGTACCAAGAAGATACCTTAAAATCCATTTCACCGCGTTCCAATGCTCTCTACCTGGATTTGACAAAAATCTACTGACTGTACCAACAGCATGCGCAATATCTGGTCTTGTACACACCATTGCATACATTAAACTACCCACAACAGACGCATAAGGAACTCGTTCCATATCAATTTTATCATCTTTATTTGAAGGACTTTGTTTGGAACTCAACTTAAAATGAGTAGCAAGAGGAGTGCTTACCGCCTTAGAGTTTTCCATCTGAAATCTCTGCAACACTCTTTCAATATAGTGCTCTTGCGATAGCCAAAGTTTCTTCTCCTTTCTGTCACGCATGATTCTTGTACCAAGAATGTGTTTAGCTGCTCCCATGTCTTTCATGGCAAAAGAATCGCCCAACTGCTTATTTAACCTGTCAATCTCGGAAATATTTTTCCCTACAATAAGCATGTCATCAACTTATAACAACAGGATAATGAAATTATCATTAGAAAAATTTCTAACAAAAACACAATGATCAGAAGCTCTGAAGCCCCGATACGAGATACGATACGGGATACGACACGATACGGATACGTGGATACGGGAAAAATTTGAAAATCAAGATACGATACGGCTGGGATACTTCAAATAAAAATTAAATTAAAATTAAAAATAATAAAACATAACTAAAGATAGTCACTTTACTAACCGACAATTTCTCAAAATATTCAATAGATATGATCACTCTTACAAAAAAGATATTTGTGATCAAAATTAGTGTGCGCATAGTTACATTTTTCCCCCACCTATTCAAAATATATTCTCTCCAAAGATCATGTCACAAAAAATATACAATTTAGTGCTCAAGTTAGAGTATAGCAAAAAAAACATTATAAGTCACTACTAAACACCAATTGTGTCAATATCCTCCCCTCCATTAAATAGTTACATTAAATATATTTTTTTATATTGAAGTATCGAAGACCAATAGTGCCCAAGTTAAAATAGTTACATTAAATATATTTTTTTATATTGAAGTATCGAAGACGTATCCGGAACGTATCCGAAACGTATCCGGGATTTTTTTTGTTTAAAAAATAAATATTAATTCACCGATACTTTATGGGTACGTATCCAGACGTATCCAGACGTATCGGAGCCGTATCGGTGTCCGATACGTGTCCGACACCGATACTTAGGCTATTTTGGAGTATCGGGGCTTCAGAGATCAGAAGTAGTCTTTTTATATCCTTGGTCACACATAACTGACTCAAACTTCTTGTACCAATGTCTTGGAGCCTGCTTCAAACCATATAGACTCTTTCTTAGTCTACACACATAGTCTTCCTTGCCTTCAACCAGAAATCCATCAGGTTGTTTCATGTAGATCTCTTCCTCCAAATCACCATGTGTTGCGCTCGAAAAATCCGGTTTGGGACTTTTCGTTTGACAACGTGGAAAAAGTTTGGAGCCGCCACCAATATTTTTATTTTAAGACCAAAACATTGAAAAAAAGTCTTTGAAAAGGCGGATGGTCTTTTGAAAACTTAGAGATGTAGGTTCGGGGGTTGGTTAGGTACGGGGAAGGTATTAGCACCCCGCACCTCCTTTCTACCGAAAGGGAACCATTAACTTGATGTGTGGTTTAGACAAAAGTTCGAGTTTGAAAGCGGTTTATTCTACTTCTTTTCTTTTCTTTAGGAGTTTGTTTTATTGAAAACGAGGGGGAAAGGGATATTTTTGGTATCTTTGAAAAGCGGAACAAAACAAAGTTTTTTTTTTAAAAGTGTGCTTGACAGGACAGGACCCCGCTCCTACGTACCCTTACTGGAAGAGGGATCAAAGCTACGTAGTTCTCGGCTTTTGGTTTTGAAAAAGGATTGAGCTTTCGCGAAGACCGAACAACAACGGTTAGAATGGTCTCGCTACTAACTCCTTTTGAAAACAACATCATCATTAACAACCTAATCGGCAACGGCGCGATTGGTGTTTAATGACAATTGGTTTATTTTTGAGAAATGTATAAGTTTTCGAAAATGGGATAGAGCTTTTGCGAAGACCGAACAACAACGGTTAGAATGGTCTTGCTTCTAACTCCTTTTGAAAACAATATCATCATTAACAACCTAATCGGCAACGGCGCGATTGGTGTTTAATGACGATTGATTTATTTTTGTTTTGAAAGTAAAAGTTTCTTTTTGTTTTGAATTGATTTTAGGAAATGGGTTTTAGAAAAGGAGTAGAACATTTCAAGTCAATTCTAAATCCATAACCAAATGCAAATGAATGAATAATACTCAAGCAAACATGAACATATCATTCATTAACCAAGATTAAACATGCCCATACAATCAAAGGATTCAATTATTAAAGATGCAAAACAAAGTTCTCAAAGTAATTGTGTGTGTGCAAGAAGGATTGTATTTACCCTAATGGCTCTATGCTACAACATGCATGTAGACTTACGTCTTCATTAGGAGGTCATACAAGTGGAGAGGAGGGCACACAATCAAGTCAAGACATTTACATGGCATCAAGAACAAGTGAATACAATTGATTGTAAACATAGAGTATTCTAAGTTAAATGATTGAATATGTAAGCAAGGATGCATGATTAGGTAATCATGTAAGTGCATGAGTGTACAAGGAATGGATGCATAGCACTTTATTTATGAATGGATGGCATACAAGGATGCATAAGAGGATGCAAGAGATATAAGCATATGAGGATGCATGAGAGTGTCACATAAACTAAGTATGAATGAAGATGCATGAATGTGAAAATGTTTTGGGTATTTTTGCAAGTTGATAATTAGTTGTAAAACTTTAAGTAAGAAGTTAGTGAAAAGTAAAGTAAAAATGCATGAAGTAAATGGTAATTATTTAATGAGATGGTAAAGTAAAAATGCGTGAGGTAAATGGGAAGTGGTAAAATCTTTTTATGTTTTAGTAAAAAATTAATGAAGTGGTAAAAACCAAAGTAGTAAAATATTTTTATGTTTTGGTAAAAAGTTAATGAATGGTAAAGTAAAAAGTAAGTGAGTGGTTAAAAAATAAAAAAACACATTGACACAATTGCATTCATTTACACAAGATCAAACAACCATTTCAAGCACAAAAATAGGCACAAAATAGGCCTCTAAGGCCGAAACCATAACATGCCCAAATCATCAAATTATTTCATGTCAAGATTCACAATCAACATGTAGAACAAAGCACATGACTAAACCCTAAATTATCATGCCATGTTACAAGATAATTATCAAGCAAAACATGCATCTATTCTTCACATAAATTAAAGGAAAGAAAAGGCAACAAAAACCCTAAATCTATAAGCTCAAAACCGAAGCCTCATACACCAAAAATCAAGCCCAAAATTCAACTTACAATTCATGACATGAACAAGAAAATGCAAGAATAACATAAGACACATAATATGTGAAGGCTCCTTAGTTAGAAAATGATGATTTATTTAATGAAAAGTGAGGAAATGGGTATGAAAATGCAAATAACATGGTTAAAACACAAGAATGCTCCTATCAAAGCCAAGGACTCACCTCAAACACCCAAGGCTCCCAATGTCCTTGTCATAGTGTTTGAAATGAGTCCTCTAAGCCTTTAAGAAGGAAAAGAGGAGGAGAAGAGAAATCTACATGCTAATAATTAAAGAAAATACAAGAGATAATAGGCTTACCTCTAAATCAAACTAGAAAAGGAAGATGGATGAAAATAAAAGCAAGAACACTTGAAGCTCCTCTTGAATGCCACAAAATCACTTGAACTTGAAGGGTTTGATGAGGAATTTTTGAAGCTTGAGGAACTAGAAACAAAATATATGAAAGAAGGGTGGAATGTAGAGTAGAAATAAGAGAAAAGTGAAGAAAAATGGAGGTGAGGGAGAGGGATAGGGTTTCGGGTTTGAGAGGGGGAAGAGGAGAGATTTTTGGTGAAAATGAGAAATAAGAGATGAATGAAAGGCAAAAAAAAGGTCCTCATGTGTGAAAATGAAGGGGTATTTATAGGGTTTTTTAGGTTTAGGGGTATTTTAGTCTTTATGATTTTGATGTGCTCTAGGATTGAGTCTTAAAATTAAATGGAGGGTTAGGATTGATCCTCACATGGATTGAGGGTAGGAAGAAAACACAAAATGAGAGAGTGAAAGAGAGGGAGAGGGGCGAAAGTTAAAGGAAAAAAAGAAAAGAAAAATTAAATTTTCTTATTTTAGAAGAGATATTTTATGTGAGGTAGGGTTAAGGGCATTTTAGGGAAGAATTGTGACCAAAGTGGAAAATTTGGGTTTCCTTATGAAGGGGTTAGTGTAAGTGAGTGAGGTATTTTACCAAAGAGGGTATAATGATTACAAAATGGAAGAGTGTGGAAGAAATTGGAGAGAGAGAGAGAGAGAGAGAGAGAGAGAGAGAGAGAGAGAGAGAAGGAGTATGCGAATGTGAGGAGAGGAGAGAAGGAAAAAACTTGTTTTTTTTTTGTGTTTTGTCTTATTTGAAGACACTTCCTCATTTTGCTTTTTGAATTTGAAATTTTTGGGCATGGGAAATAATGGGAATGCAACTATTGAAAATGTGTTACATGTTTTTGGGCACCATAAAATATTCCCTCTAGTCACCCATGACAATAACAATTGTCACTTAAGAACTGAGAAATATTTAATGGTCCTTTTTTATTTTTCTATGCACTAAAAATGGAAAAATACATTTTTAATTATTTTTGACTAGGGTTTTCTTTCTAAAAAATTGTACAAAAATTATCCTTGATAGAATAAAAATGTACTTTTTGTGGATGTGCATTTTTGGCGAGAAAATCATCTTTTTGCGAAAAATGACCAAAATGTCCTTTTTGACCCTAAAACCCTAATTTGCCTAAAAAGTGCATTCCAACCCTAAAAATGATTTTAAAGACCTTGGAATGACTTCTAGGACCCAAAATGCAATGCATGATGCTCTTCATTCTTCAATTTATTTATTTTTTGTGGAAAATTAGGGTTTTGACCTAAGCCGGACAAAATTAGGGTATGATAGCTGCCCCTCTTTATCTGAACTTTAACGAGGAATATGAATTGGCCGAAACATATTCCAAGGCAAATGAAGATAAAGAATTCAGAAATTATACCGATTTTGTCTACTTAGGGAAACCCGAATTTTCCTCTTTTTTCTTTTTCTATTTTTATTGGGTGTTAGCCCGAGGTGAATGCAATGGATGAATCGTCAACTTTCAGTAAGCAGGAAACTAAATGGTGCCAACCCTCAATAAGCTAGCAGAAAGCAATAAAGAAAGTAATAAAAAGGGAAGCAAAAAGGGTGTCGGCCCTCGTTAAGCCGGCGAAGGAGGCTGCCTAAAGCCTTTTAACGAATCGCGAATGATCCGAGCTTGCACTTGGGCCTGGGAGCACGTGGGCTCCAAAGGGGTGGTCTTGCGAGCGACCAGGGGAGGGTACCATATCAAGTCTGGATCTCGATATTTCCCTAGGACTGCGCCATGTTTTAGGCTAACACAGCTATCCTCTTCGACTGGACCTATTGAGGTCAGGGGGACTTACCTGCAGCTCGAATACGAGGTGAAGTCAATCTTGCTGGGGACACGTGGGTCCAGAGGGGATTCCAAAATCCAGTTGGTTTCCTTTAGTCGGTCAATGCTTCCACACCGATCCAGGATGCCTGCTCAGGTTAGCGGACTTTTCTTCAGCTTTCTCTTGATTGATGATCAATACCATTGCACTGATCCAGGATGTCTGCTCAAGCTAGCGGACCTTTCTTCAGCTTGCTCTGATTGATGATCAGTGCCATTGCACTGATCCAGGATGTCTGCTCAGGTTAGCGGACCTTTCTTCAGCTTGCTCTGATTGATGATCAATGCCATTGCACTGATCCAGGATGTCTGCTCCGGTTAGCGGACCTTTCTTCAGCTTGCTCTGATTGATGATCAATGCCATTGCACTGATCCAGGACACCTGCACACGTTAGCAGATGCAAGACATGGTGCATGGAATATGAATGCATGCTGTTGCGCCCGAAAAAGTCCCCGAGGGAGAACCTTCCTCGTTCACAACTTTTCCTAAGACAATGAAGCCGCCACCAATATTTATTAAGGAAAGTATTAGGAAAACCTTTTTTTGGAAAGCGATTGGTCTTGCGAAACTAGAGAATAGGGTTCGGGGGTCGGTTACGCGCGGGGAAGGTGTTAGCACCCCACACGTCCTCTCTACTGAGAGGGAACATTTAATTAAATGTGTGATTTTAGTGTGTTGACTTGAAAATACTTGATTTTGCCTCTCTACTTCTTATTGAAAAACTCTTAATGAAAATCTTTATTTATTATGAAAAAGGGGAAAAATGGTTTTTTAGAAAAAACGCTTGACGGGACAAGGCCCGCTCCTACGTATCTCTCGGTGCGATGGAGAACTCAAAGCTCCGTAGTTCTTCTTTGTCTTTTTGAAAAGTTTTTGTTTTTTATCTTTTTTAGTGAGTTTTCGAAATAGGACGAGCATTTAGTGAATGATTAAACTAACCAAGGTTATGGGTAATCACCGCTAAATACTCTAGAAAATGAGGGTCAATACCACTAGTCAGACGAACAAAGGTTCCGATTGACTATTAGTAGCAACCCGTTTTTATTTGCTCTTTTGAAAGTGGTCTTTGAAAGTGATTGATTGCACGATGATCAAACTAACAAAGGTTATGATGGATCATCGTTTATTATTCTTATGAGAAAAGGACATTGCCACTAATAGCTAAACGAACAAAGGCTCTGATGAGCTACTGGCAACAATGGGTTTGAAAATGATTCTTTTTTATTTGTTTCATGAAAATGATTTGTTTATGGTTGCGAAAAGGATTTTTATTTGTTGCGCTTGACGAGAACGTGACTCGCTCCTACGTATCCCAAATGGGAATCAAAGCGACGTAGTTCTAACGAGCCTTAAAAATGAAAATCTTTTTGAAACGTCTTTTGAAATTGAGGCTTTCATGACAATCAAACCAACAAAGGTTGCGATGGATTGCCACTAGTAACCGTTTTTGTGCCCGGCCGTTTAGAAATGAAAACAATGAATGTAAGAAAGAATTGGTGGATTCAAGCATAACACAATCAGTGGAATCAAATCATTAAGCAACAATATTTGAATTCGCAAACAAAAATCAAGCCTAAACTACACATATTAGATCACAACACATAGATAGGCAAGGAAGGAGCTTGAATTGGGCATTAAGCAAAATACAAGAGTAGGCGAGATTGAACCTAAATGCACATCTAGTGGAAGATGCTAGGCGAGAACCATACTCAAATATTTCTACAAAACGCAAGGGAATCTAAATGCACATCTAGTGGAAGATTCAATGTAAGGAATGGACCTATCTAAGTATTGATGATATTCTATATGAGAGTAGACGATGACACTGTAAGCTTAAGCAAGAGAGTTGCCTCAATCATGATCATTGGCCAGCATAGGCAAGCAAATTATTTAGCGACCAAAGTATCGAAGAATGTTGAATCACTTTGGTCAATCCTCACACTTAAGATTGAGTGCACAAGTGCACAAGTGTGAATCATATTGTCAATCATCATATAAACTAAAAGGGTTGAATCATCTGAGACCATCTTCACCACTCAGAACATGATGCACTAGGCATAAGTGGGAATCATGTGGTTCATCATCAACAATGACACTATAACTAAGTTAAATCACATAAGGCAATTTTGGCATGGATCACAATGATTAAATATTAACAAATATAAAGACAGAAATACCTCTGATGAAGGCAGATACTACCACTTGAAGAACGCAACTCCAACTAACTCTTGCAGAAGATCAGCTCAGACGGACCAACAGAACGAATAGAGCGAAAAAATAAAGCGTAGAAGAGTTTTTCTAAAATGTGAGAGATTTCGAGAAAAATGGGTTTTTTCTCTGATCTCGTGAAAATCTCTGTCCTTTGAAATGAAAAATGAGCGTCCTATTTATAGGAAATCAGATTTGATCTATTTTAGGAAATAGGCTAATCGATTATGTTGAAAAACACTTGGTATGCATAATCGATTATGTGCTCTGGATCTCAGATTCAATAATCGATTATGTGCCTTGGGTTTCAGAGTCAATAATCGATTATGCTCTTGACTATTTTCAGGAGGATAATCGATTATAGCCTTGGTATAATCGATTAGGTGCTTCAAAAATATGTTGACACTTTCCAAAAATACTTCATAATCGATTATAGGCTTAGTTTAAAAGATGGCATGATCGATTAGTTGCTTCCTTAATAGGTGATAATCGATTATTGGCCTGTATGGAGAGGAGTGAATAATCGATTATGCTCCTGACTGAAAGGAGTGGAATAATCGATTATTTGCTTGAATGAAGGATATGACGTAATCGATTGAGTGCCTTCCTAAAAACATGGACAACTTCCTTATTCGTCAAGAATATATTATATGCATAAAAATATTTTCATAACACATGCGCTTGCCCTATTTTATCTTGCATGCATGAGGTTTAAAAAATATTTTCATGCAAAATTATTTTTATAAGCCCTTTTGTGAGAAATGACCAAAATGCCCTTTTTGACCCTAAAAACCCTAATTTCCCAAAAAGTGCATTCTAACCCTAAAAATGATTTCAAAAACTTTGGAATGGTTTCTAGGACCCAAAATGCAATGCATAATTTATTTTTGTGTGGAAAATTAGGGTTTGGACCTAAGCCGGACAAAATTGGGGTATGACAGCTGCCCCTCTTTATTTGGATTTTACCAAGAAATATGAATTGCGCGAGACATATTTCGAAGGTATAATAGAAATAAAGAATTCAGAAAGTATACTAATTTTGTCCATTTGGAGAAATCCGAATTTTCTTTCTTTTTTTTTTTTTTTTGGAAAGATAGACACTTTCGTGTTGGTGCGAAAATAGTAAATGAACACTGACGTGCGGACTGAAAGGTAAAATGGGCACTTGGCGTACAGACAGAAAAGTAAAATGGGCACTTGGCGTGCAGACAGAAAAGTAAAATGGGCACTTGGCGTGCAGACAGAAAAGTAAAATGGGCACTTGGCGTGCAGAAAGCGGTAAATTGCCCAGGCTGCCTAAAACCTGTAATCCTTAAACGAACTCTTGACGAATCCGAGTTTGCACGTGGCTTTGAGGAGCACGCTCTTCCTGTTGGCCTTTTCGAGCGACCGGGGGGATCGTTATCAGCTTTGGAACTGATATACTGATCAATGCACGGCGTCCACTGTATCTTAGGCTGATACAACTATTCCGTTGAACCTCACATGGGGCTGCGGTCCATCGCGTTGCTCGTACACGATGTGAGACCTGGGCAGAAGGGAGCGATGATCTCTGTGCTCCGATCCGCAATGCGCGCTTGAGCGCTCTCTTTTCTTTTCTCTCTTTCTTTTCTATTTCTGTCTTTTCTTTTTTTTTTCTTTCTTTTCTTTTTTTTTTCTTTCTGAACTCCCAACTTGGGGGAACATTTTCTGGAATTTGGGGGCGAGGGCTAACACCGAAGTGCTCATCCTCTCTTTGTACCTGTAGCTGAAAATGAACAAAGGCATGCAATGCAAATGCCATGATTGCTGTTTTCTTTTTTCTTATGATGAATGATGAGTTTCTTATTTCCTTTGTCTATGTCGGATGAATGCATGATCTTCTACTGTTCCTATATGCTTGATGAATGCAATGACTTTCCTTTTCTTCTCTTGTCTGTACGCAATGCGTGATTTTTTCTTTTGCTTATGTCTGATGAATGCATGATTTTCTCCTGTTCTTATATGTCTTTTTCTCTTTCTCTAGCTCCTCTTCTTTCTTTTTCTTTTTCTTTCTTTTCTTTTCTTTTTGTTGCTCTCTTGGCTCTTCTCTTTTCTCTCTTTTGGCTTCTCTTTTTGGTCTTTTAAGAATCATGGGTATGCGAATGCAATGACATGCAAAGGAAAACTCTTTTTTTTTTTTAATTTTTTTATTTTTTTATTTTTTATGAAATGGGGATATTGCTGTAAAATGATGAATGACATGAAATGATGAATGACATGGGATGCTTTTGTGTTGCTTCTGTGGTTTCTTTTCTTTGTTTTCTTTTTGCTTTCTTTGCTTTCTCTGTGAAATATCTGATGCAAAATGTAATGCTCTAGTGATGACATGCAATGATTTTGTTCTTTTCCTTTTTATGAAGTGCGAACATTAATATGATGCCAATGCAATGAAAAGATTTCTGCTTTTTCTGTGCAACTGACGTGGAACCTTTTTTTTCTTCTTTTTGCTATGTGATGAATGCACAAAATGTGAAGATGCAAATGTAATGCTTTGATGCACATGCTATAATGCCTAGATGCATGAGGTAAACATTTTTGTGATGATGAGATGCGAGATTTTGAATGCAAGGACTTGAGATGATTATTGACCATTCTGTTGAAAAATTGAATTTGATTCAAACTCTGGTGTTCTCAAGGTTTTTATTTACAAACAACCTCACTTGTGTTCTCCTTCTTTCCATGATGACTGAATTTTAGATATCACGTAAACAACTTGTGTTCTCTCTTTTTGAAGCATTATCTAGTAAGCATGCATAGGAGTGCAAATGCGAATGAATGAGTCAGTTAACTTGGAATTGGTTTAGGGCATGGACTTTTATGGCAAGTGAAGGAATGACCGACATGGCTATTGCCGAAGCTTGTGAGGGATCAAGAGATACAAGATTGCCCCAATTCAGGTCTTTGATGAGTGAATAGTTTGCCCCTGTCTTGTGGTGACAACAACTAGGGGCGTAGAAGATGATGAATTGGGAATGCTTCGGCTTTTGAAAGGGAAGGTGGATCAAAAGAGATTTTGTCTCAACCCATAAAGTTTGATGTTGCCCCAGTCATAACAGGGACAAAGCTGCCCCAATTAGAATGACAAGGCCTTGTTTAGGATAGTGAGTTGAGAGATTGCCCCGGTGAGGTTTTTATGGGAATGAATGAGGTGAAGGAATGGGAATGCACTTGCCCCACTTTGGAATGACATTGACAACTGGAATGACATGGGATGGGCATTGAACAGACTTTCCCAAGACTAGGGTGTGTGGGTGGTGAAGAGAATGCCCCAACTTTTGGTTCTGAGTGGTATTCTTAGTGCAAATCTTTGGTTCTCTACTGATGTCTTGACTTTTGGTGCGAAAGAATCTTTACCTGGTGATCACTAAACCTTGTTTTAATGCATCTTGAATGTGTTTTGGAGTGCAAGTCCCTCTTTTTTATTTTGTCAGCTTTCTTTTTTCTGACTGTTCGTTTTTGTTTCCTCAGTTCTCTTTTTTCTGAGGGTTTATTCTTTCTTGATCAGCTTTCTTTTTTCTGATCGTTTGTTTTTCTTTTGAGCAAACATATTGTACATAGATAAGCTTGTTCGTCCTAAGATTAGAATTTGAGTGAACAAAAGCAACCGGTCATTGATCGGAATGGACTTTTCGGGATTGTGGTGTTTTGTGGAGGAAGGAGGGTTAGGCTTAATGAAGTGTTTGAGGCTAATGGGAGGGTGAATTTTGTTCGGCGTTGATTGAAGGTTAATGGTCTATGAGGAAGATGGTTATTGGGCTTGTTTGGGCTCTGTTAAAGCAAATTCGTGTCTCATGGTAGAATGACTAAGGGGTTTGATGTTGAGGCCAAAGGAAGTGTTTGAAGGTTTATGGAATCAGGTGTTGGAATGATGAAGTGTTTGAAGGTTTATTTAGACAAGGATCTCTTGTATTTTGTGGTAACATGTACCAGCTCACCGCTTACATTTCTTTTGTATTTTCTTTTGTTTTGGGATTTTCATTTTTGAATCCCTTTTTTTTTTATTTTCTCTTTTCCCCCCTTTTTTTTATGATTCTTTTCCTTCTTCGACTCGGGTGAGCTGATAAAAAGTGATGCACTGTTTTTTTTATTTGGGGTGATCCTTGTCTAGGGTGATTTTTGGATTTTGGTTTTTCTTGGCTTAAGATGGGTAGGAAAAGGACTTTCTGGGGTTTTTGAGGAGATGGCCAAACTTCATTTCAAATCCCGATTGCTTATTTCTATAAGACTTAACTTTAGAACAATAATTTATCTATCTTCATGTGTTTGCTCTTTTTTCCTTTTTGTGTGTCCTAATTTTTGCCTGGACCGCTCTTTGCGAGTTTTCAGTCCACCGGGCGCTCCTTTTTGCCTAGGCCGCCCTTTGCGGGTTTTCAACCTAGCGAGCTTGCTTTCTTATTTATTATTATTATTATTTTTTGAGAGACTTGCACTGAAGGAATATGATACCGACAAGGAAAATTAGTGATCACAGACTTGCCCCAGCATGGAGGACTTGAATCAAAAGTCAAATATGCACTGATGGGGAGAATATGCACTTTATGGGTGGACGGGGCGGGACTAGACTTGGATGGGAAACTGTGGTAAGGGAGGAAAACCAACGGACCCAAGCAAGAGAATGTACTCATAGCATGCACGCTCATTAGAAGAATGCTTCACAGAGAGGTAACATCAGTTAAAAATTTGTTTTTTTCTTTGATACACTATTTCAGTCTTTTGTCATAGAATGGATGGGATGCAGTGCTTTTGAAAGAAATACAAATGAGCTATTGATTTGAAAAACTGAGTGCCTTGGAACACCTTGAGTTTGCAACCAAGTAAGGATAAACTTTTTCAAAAAGGATGATTGTTTCGCAAGAACGTCTCGCTCCTCATCACAACTCTTATTTTATGCAATGAATGAATGAACAAATTATGATATGCAAGTATGATGCAAATGCGTGGAGAATGACCACTCGAAGAGTGTGGCTTATTCCAAATAATTTTGTTATTTTTAATGCAAGACAAAATATGGAATGCCAATGCGAATGATGCAAGAATGATGCCCCCTCTTTTTTTTTTCAAAATGATTTTTGATTTTGATTTTTTTTATTTTTTAGAGGCGAGACATGGTACGAAATACCAATGCCCCTTTTTTCTTTTGAATGATGAAAGATGCAGGAATGATGCTTTTTTCTAAATACTGATTTTTTTAGAGGCAAGGCAAAGTATGAAATGCCAACGCCCCTTCCTTTTTTGAGAGATGCATGTATGGAGGAATGATGTATTTGAACTAATGAAATGATGCATGAATGCTACATTTTGAATAAATTTGATGATGATTTTTATTCATGATTATGAATGAGATGCTTTCTTGTTTTCATTTTTTTGTGCAATGAAATGCATGATACTCACAATGATTTTCTTTTTTTGTTTTTTAGTTTTGGAACATGATTTTGAAAATTATTTGGAGATGCAAATGGTTTATTGGAAAAAAGGTTTTAGAAAAATGTGCTTGACGGGGTATGACCCGCTCCTACGTATCCCCATTGTAATGAGGAATCAAAGCTTACGTAGTTCTACTGTGTCTTTTTTGAAATAATGCTTATGCATGAATGTCTCATCTTGGATGAACTTGACGAGGATTTTTTTTTTGCATGATTATAAATGAAATGCTTATGCTATGCAGATGATAATTGTTTTTTGTCTTATCTTTATGTAATGAAAGGGAATGCAAGATGAATGGTTTTTTTCCCTTTTTTTTATGTCAAACTTTTGTTAGATGCAAATGCCATGGTGCGAAACGATGTGAATGCGAAATGATGTGGATGCGAAATGATGTGGATGCGAAATGATGTGTCATTTACATAAAAAGAGGGTAAGAAAATAAGGATATTATTTTCTACGATTTTTTGAAATAGAGTCTAAGAAAAAGGAATGCAACAAACAAAGGCGTGCCCCCGTGTCCTACAAAGGGTGGGAATCCTAGGGTCTAAAGTCGACGAAAGGGGTAATCCTCCCATGTAGGTTCTAATCACTTCCTTACAATGGCAACCAAGAGCTAAAGTCTCTCTCATGATGGCACCCACAATCGTAGAAAGCTACCGAGTGTGAGGCATCATGACAAAGCGCACTCTTGGGCGGAACTTTCATGAGAGCCATACAGACAAAGGTCTACGAATGGCAGTCACTAATCGTTCCCACTCTCCTAGGTTTTTGTTCAGACCTTGGGTTTTAGGCCCCACTCAATGCTCACAAGTATAGGATGTGAATTGTGTGTCGAGGGCACAACACCTAGGAATAACTACCCTTCCCCACCTGCAAATGAAAATCCAGAGCAGTCCAGACAAATAGCATGCTGTTTATCCTAGGGTTCAATATCGATCCAATATAAACTAATCTAGGGTGCCAATAACAATGCACTACTTACCTCAAGAAAGGGAGCAAAGAAGAAGGGGACATGATAAGAAAAGGGAAGTATGCATGTGCTTACCATAGGAAAAGGGAGCAGAGAAGAAGGGGACATGATAAGAAAGGGGAAGAAATGCATGAGGGAACTAAGCAAAGAAGTAACTATCTATTGCAAAAGCAAACATAGAATAAGAATGCACATGGATGTAACATGCTTATGAAAAAGGAAGAAGAAGAGAGGCAAAGCAAGATATTCAAATCAATCATATAAACCACACATTTAATTAATTAGGCTTGACCCACTTTTGAAAAAATGTTTTTTAGTTTCCCCAGTGGAGTCGCCAGCTGTTGCGCCCGTAAAAGTCCCCGAGGGAGAACCTTCCTCGTTCACAACTTTTCCTAAGACAATGAAGCCGCCACCAATATTTATTAAGGAAAATATTAGGAAAACGTTTTTTGGAAAGCGATTGGTCTTGCGAAACTAGAGAATAGGGTTCGGGGGTCGGTTACGCGCGGGGAAGGTGTTAGCACCCCACACGTCCTCTCTACTGAGAGGGAACCTTTAATTAAATGTGTGATTTTAGTGTGTTGACTTGAAAATACTTGATTTTGCCTCTCTACTTCTTATTGAAAAACTCTTAATGAAAATCTTTATTTATTATGAAAAAGGGGAAAAATGGTTTTTTAGAAAAAACGCTTGACGGGACAAGGCCCGCTCCTACGTATCTCTCGGTGCGATGGAGAACTCAAAGCTCCGTAGTTCTTCTTTGTCTTTTTGAAAAGTTTTTGTTTTTTTATCTTTTTTAGTGAGTTTTCGAAATAGGACGAGCATTTAGTGAATGATTAAACTAACCAAGGTTATGGGTAATCACCGCTAAATACTCTAGAAAATGAGGGTCAATACCACTAGTCAGACGAACAAAGGTTCCGATTGACTATTAGTAGCAACCCATTTTTATTTGCTCTTTTGAAAGTGGTCTTTGAAAGTGATTGATTGCACGATGATCAAACTAACAAAGGTTATGATGGATCATCGTTTATTATTCTTATGAGAAAAGGACATTGCCACTAATAGCTAAACGAACAAAGGCTCTGATGAGCTACTGGCAACAATGGGTTTGAAAATGATTCTTTTTTATTTGTTTCATGAAAATGATTTGTTTATGGTTGCGAAAAGGGTTTTTATTTGTTGCGCTTGACGAGAACGTGACTCGCTCCTACGTATCCCAAATGGGAATCAAAGCGACGTAGTTCTAACGAGCCTTAAAAATGAAAATCTTTTTGAAACGTCTTTTGAAATTGAGGCTTTCATGACAATCAAACCAACAAAGGTTGCGATGGATTGCCACTAGTAACCGTTTTTGTGCCCGGCCGTTTAGAAATGAAAACAATGAATGTAAGAAAGAATTGGTGGATTCAAGCATAACACAATCAGTGGAATCAAATCATTAAGCAACAATATTTGAATTCGCAAACAAAAATCAAGCCTAAACTACACATATTAGATCACAACACATAGATAGGCAAGGAAGGAGCTTGAATTGGGCATTAAGCAAAATACAAGAGTAGGCGAGATTGAACCTAAATGCACATCTAGTGGAAGATGCTAGGCGAGAACCATACTCAAATATTTCTACAAAACGCAAGGGAATCTAAATGCACATCTAGTGGAAGATGCAATGTAAGGAATGGACCTATCTAAGTATTGATGATATTCTATATGAGAGTAGACGATGACACTGTAAGCTTAAGCAAGAGAGTTGCCTCAATCATGATCATTGGCCAGCATAGGCAAGCAAATTATTTAGCGACCAAAGTATCGAAGAATGTTGAATCACTTTGGTCAATCCTCACAATTAAGATTGAGTGCACAAGTGCACAAGTGTGAATCATATTGCCAATCATCATATAAACTAAAAGGGTTGAATCATCTGAGACCATCTTCACCACTCAGAACATGATGCACTAGGCATAAGTGGGAATCATGTGGTTCATCATCAACAATGACACTATAACTAAGTTAAATCACATAGGGCAATTTTGGCATGGATCACAATGATTAAATATTAACAAATATAAAGACAGAAATACCTCTGATGAAGGCAGATACTACCACTTGAAGAACGCAACTCCAACTAACTCTTGCAGAAGATCAGCTCAGACGGACCAACAGAACGAATAGAGCGAAAAAATAAAGCGTAGAAGAGTTTTTCTAAAATGTGAGAGATTTCGAGAAAAATGGGTTTTTTCTCTGATCTCGTGAAAATCTCTGTCCTTTGAAATGAAAAATGAGCGTCCTATTTATAGGAAATCAGATTTGATCTATTTTAGGAAATAGGCTAATCGATTATGTTGAAAAACACTTGGTATGCATAATCAATTATGTGCTCTGGATCTCAGATTCAATAATCGATTATGTGCCTTGGGTTTCAGAGTCAATAATCGATTATGCTCTTGACTATTTTCAGGAGGATAATCGATTATAGCCTTGGTATAATCGATTAGGTGCTTCAAAAATATGTTGACACTTTCCAAAAATACTTCATAATCGATTATAGGCTTAGTTTAAAAGATGGCATGATCGATTAGTTGCTTCCTTAATAGGTGATAATCGATTATTGGCCTGTATGGAGAGGAGTGAATAATCGATTATGCTCCTGACTGAAAGGAGTGGAATAATCGATTATTTGCTTGAATGAAGGATATGACGTAATCGATTGAGTGCCTTCCTAAAAACATGGACAGCTTCCTTATTCGTCAAGAATATATTATATGCATAAAAATATTTTCATAACACATGCGCTTGCCCTATTTTATCTTGCATGCATGAGGTTTAAAAAATATTTTCATGCAAAATTATTTTTATAAGCCCTTTTGTGAGAAATGACCAAAATGCCCTTTTTGACCCTAAAAACCCTAATTTCCCAAAAAGTGCATTCTAACCCTAAAAATGATTTCAAAAACTTTGGAATGGTTTCTAGGACCCAAAATGCAATGCATAATTTATTTTTGTGTGGAAAATTAGGGTTTGGACCTAAGCCGGACAAAATTGGGGTATGACACATGCTATGCAAAGTCCGTTATGCGAATGCATGTCATGTGAGTGCATGCGATGTGATGATTTAGTGGAATGATGAATGCAATGGGATGCTATTCTTGATTCTTCGTTTCTTTTGTCAGCTTTCTTTTTTCTGACTGTTTGTTTTTTCTTGGCTTTTCATTCTTTGATCAGCTTTCTTTTTCTGATCGTTTGTTTTTTCTTTTGCTCTTTTGCTCTTTTGGCTTATTTTTGCTGGTTCAGCCAACCCGCGACACTCATGGCATGAGACTGAGGAACCCACTGGAATTGCAGGGCTCATGGGCCGAGTGCATGTTGGCTTTGACTTTGCTGTTTGAAGCAATCGTGAGTGCAATCGCCTTCTCTTGCATGATTAACTGGTTTTGGGGAATTGCTTTTTTCCGCGACCTTTAGGGACTTTGCAATAATTGTAATGCTCCATGATTTATGCACATGATTTACAGGTCATCATCACCATCATTATAAAACGTTTATTTTGAGCAAAAAAAGCAGAAAATAAAAGAGTGAACAGATATGAGAAAGTTGAACTTTATTAATGTGGAAACCGGTCGCACAAGAAGTTACGCCGATTGTTTATTACACTTGAAAGTTTAAACTATAAAAAGACACGAAAAAAGAGAGAAGTTAAATTCTGACTGTCCGTCTCTGTGGAATAGTGCTAAACATTTATGTCCTTGACCTTGATCACTCCCTCATCCAAGTCTTCAGAGGACTTGTATGCCTTTCTTTACTTTTCATGCCCAAGTTTTCTGACCCTAATTTTTGCCTGGATCGCCCTTTGCGGGTTTTCAATCCACCGGGTCGCTCTGATTTTGCCTAGGCCGCCCTTTCGGGTTTTCAACCTAGCGAGCTAACTCTTACTTGGCTTGTCTTTCTCTTTTTTCGTCTATTTCTTTCTGGCATAATACTTCTTCACTTGATCGGAATTGACTGGGTTCCTTAATTCCTCTCCGTCCATGTTCGTGAGCATCAGTGCTCCTCCAGAAAAGGCTTTCTTGACCACATACGGGCCGTCATAAGTGGGTGTCCATTTCCCTCGAGGATCAGTCTGGATGGGCAAGATCTTCTTAAGCACCAAATCTCCCTGCTTGAATTCACGGTGCCGGACTTTCTTGTCAAAAGCTGTTCTCATTCTCTGTTGGTACAGCTGCCCATGACACAAAGCTGCAATTCTTTTTCCTCAATGAGGTTTAGCTGATCCAGACGAGCCTGCACCCACTCTGCTTCTTCCAGTTTAGCTTCCATGAGTACCCGTAGGGATGGTATCTCAACCTCGATTGGGAGGACCGCCTCTGACCCGTATACCAGAGAGAAAGGAGTTGCCCCAGTTGAGGTACGCACTGAAGTACGATAGCCATGCAAAGCAAAGGGAAGCATTTCATGCCAATCCTTGTATGTGACCACCATATTTTGCACAATCCTTTTGATGTTCTTGTTAGCTGCCTCCACTGCTCCATTCATCTTGGGCCGATAGGGGGAAGAATTATGATGCTGAATTTTGAACTCTGCGCACAGGTCCTTCATCATTTTGCTATTCAGATTGCTGCCGTTATCAGTGATGATTTTGTTAGGAAGACCATAACGGCAAATCAGATCCTTCTTCACAAATTTGGCAACCACTGAACTGGTTGCACTGGAGTATGAGGCAGCTTCAACCCACTTCGTGAAATAGTCAATGGCGACCAAGATGAAGCGATGCCCATTTGATGCTTTGGGTTCAATGGGACCGATGACATCCATTCCCCACATTGAAAACGGCCAGGATGCAGTCAGAACATTCAATTTGGCAGGCGGCACATGAATGTGGTCAGCGTAGATTTGGCATTTGTGGCACTTTCGGACAAAGCTGTAGCAGTCTCCTTCCATCTGCAACCAGTAATAGCCCGCCCTTAAAATCTGTCTAGCCATAGTATGCGCACTGGAATGAGTTCCGAATGAGCCCTCGTGTACATCTTTCATGATTCTTTCAGCTTCTTCTTTAGTAACACACCTTAAGAGGACCATGTCATAATTCCTTTTGTAGAGAACCTCACCGCTGAGGAAGAAATTCCTTGACAGTCGCCGAAGAGTTCTCTTGTCATTTTTAGATGCCCCAGGAGGGTATTCTCTGCTGATGATGTACTGTTTGATATCATGATACCAAGGCTTGTCATCCGGCTCTTCATCTATGGCTGTGCAGTAGTGATGCGCAGGTAGACTCTGGTGCTGGATTGTGACATGAGTCAAGCTTTTATCACAATTGATATTGAACATGGATGATAAAGTTGCCAATGCATCAGCCAGCTGGTTTTCGCTTCGAGGGATGTGCTTGAAAGTGATTTCGTCAAAAGACTCCATCAACTCTTGCACATAAACACAATAAGGAATCAGTTTGGGATCTCAGGTCTCCCAATCGCCTCTTACTTGATGTATAACCAGGGCTGAATCTCCATACACATCTAGCCTTTTAACTTTCCATTCTAGGGCTGCTTGAATACCCAAGATGCACGCTTCATACTCTGCTATGTTGTTTGTGACATAGAAGCTCAACCTTGCAGTGACAGGAACGAAGCGATTGTCAGGAGATATTAACACAGCACCTGCCCCATGCCCCCATACATTTGACGCACTGGCGAAGATCATTCTCCACCCTTCACTTTCTTGGGACTTCCCCTCATCAAACAGTGCCATGATATCTTCATCAGGAAAATCATGCTGCATTGGTTGGTAGTCTGGAATCGGCTGACATGCCAAATACTCAGCAAGTGCACTACCTTAAACTGCTTTTTGTGTGACATACAGGATATCGTATTCTGATAATTGCATCTGCCAACGGGCAATTCGTCCTGTAAGAGCTGGCTTCTCAAATATGTACTTGATTGGATCCATTTTTGACACCAACCAAGTGGTGTGACTCAGCATGTACTGCCTTAAACGGTGAGCAGCCCAAACTAGAGCACAACAAGTCTTTTCCAGCATAGAATATCTTGTCTCACAATCGGTGAACTTTTTGCTAAGATAGTATATGGCATGCTCCTTTTTCCCGGATTCATCATGCTGCCCCAACACACAGCCCATTGAATTATCTAGCACTGTAAGGTATAAGATGAGAGGCCTGCCTGACACAGGTTTAAGACTGGTGGATTCTGCAAGTACACCTTGATTTTCTCAAAGGCAGCTTGACACTGGTCATTCCACTTCAACTCTTGATTTTTGCACAGCAGTTTGAAGATCGGCTCACAAGTAGCAGTCAACTGGAAGATGAATCGGGAGATGTAATTCAACCTTCCGAGGAAACCACGGACTTCTTTCTCTGTTTTGGGCACCGGCATCTCGAGGATGGCTTTTACTTTGTCTGGATCCACCTCGATTCCCTTCTGGCTGACAATGAAGCCTAACAACTTCCCTGATCTCACCCCAAACGTGCACTTGGCCGGGTTTAACTTGAGTTTATATTTCCTCAACCGTTCAAAGAGCTTCTGCAGATTGACAATATGCTCCTCGTCGGTTTTAGATTTTGCGATCATGTCATCCACATAAACCTCAATCTCCTTATGCATCATGTCGTGAAACAGCGTGACCATGGCCCTTTGGTAGGTTGCACCAGCGTTCTTTAACCCGAATGGCATGACCTTGTAACAGAACGTTCCCCAAAGCGTTATGAAAGTTGTCTTTTCCATATCTTCGGGGTCCATCTTGATCTGATTATATCGCGAATATCCATCCATGAAGGAGAATAACGAGTGTTGAGCTGTACTATCCACTAAGACATCAATGTGGGGCAAAGGAAAATCGTCTTTAGGACTAGCACGATTCAGATCTCGGTAGTCAACGCACATTCTGACCTTCCCGTCCTTCTTTGGAACCGGGACAATATTGGCAACCCACTGTGGGTATTTGGCCACCGCTAGGAGACCGGCGTCAAACTGCTTTTTTACCTCATCCCTAATTTTTAGGGACATCTCAGGCTTCATCCTTCTAAGTTTCTGCTTCACAGGCGGGCATTCAGGTTTGACTGGCAACTTATGCATCACAATGTCAGTATCCAACCCAGGCATATCTTGGTAGGACCATGCAAACACATCCATATAATCGTGCAACAGCTGAACCAACTTCATGCGATCCTCGTCATTCATGGTGGTACCCACTTTGACCTCTTTCTTGCTCTCAGCTGTACCCAAGTTGATCACTTCAGTAGATTCTCCGTGTGGCTGAATTACCCTTTCTTCCTGTTTCATTAACCTCATGAGTTCTGGAGGAGCTTCCCAGTCTTCCTCAACATCCCCCTCAGCTTGATTAATAGGGTGATCAAAGTCAAAATATGGACTGTTGGCACTGTTATTTTGGGAGACAATTGCCGTGGATCTGCATTTTGCCGAAGCGAAAAAACAGAATGAAAGGCGAGACAAGCAAGCAAACAATAATAAAGCGAGGAAAAGACACATGAAATGAAAATGATTGATTTTTATTGATTGAAATTCAAAAACAACGTTTTTATTAATGATGATGATTCTGAAAATAAAAACATGCTCGCCCCTAACAACTTGTCCTATGGCCTTGGGCAGAGCCACAGGGTTGCATTACAAATGATTACTTTAAATTAAAAGTTACAGGAAGATCAGCAGCCTTCCAATTCTTTAATTTTTCACTGGCACCGCAGCGTCGAACCAAACTTGCACCACCCTCTTCAGACTCAGAGCCATCCTTGATGACAACAACTTGATTGGGATCCAACAAACCAGCACTCACAAAACTTTGACTGATGTTGCAAATTGGAATCCTCTGGGGCCATGGATCCTGGCCTTTGGACTTGGCCAACCATCTGCCCCTTCGTTCATCTGCCATTTTTCTTCTTTCTTCCTCACTTGGGGTGTATCCCAGCCCGCAACGGTCCTTGTTTTCCTTCAGTTGAATGGGAGCTAGAATTCCCTGACCAAACTTTCCCAAGCCAGAACCAACCTTATATCCTTGGGCTAACATGATCTTAGCAACCATCTCCTCCTCCTTGGTCCTCTCAAATACTACATTGGCGATCTCCAAAGACTGAAAGGCTGTTTCCAAAGACTCTTCGGCAGCTTCCACATATTTGAACTCTGATGGCTTATTAACCAGAGTCTCTCCTCACCAAATACTACCACGACCTGGCCGTCAACCACGAATTTGACCCGCTGGTGTAAAGAAGAAGGGATTGCTCCAGCCATATGGATCCATGGTCGGCCCAACAAACAACTGTATGAGGACGTAATATCCATGATTTGGAAATTGATATAGAAAACTTCGGGACCAATCTGGATGGGAAATTCCATTTCCCCCAGAACTTCCTTTTTGGACCCATCAAAGGCTCGCACCAGTGTCGAACTCGGCTTCATGTAGGAGCAATCAACGTCTAACTTAGCCATAGTTGACTTCGGCATCACATTCAATGAAGACCCATTGTCAATTAGTACTCTGGCCAGTACATAGTCTCCACACTTTACTGAGATGTGCAGAGCTTGATTGTGTTCTTTTCCGCTGGAAGGCAACTCATCATCGGCAAATGTTAGGTGATTTGCAGCCACTATATTCCCCACAATCCCATCAAACTGATTCACTGTGATATCCTCTGCAACATGAGCCTCGCTGAGCACTTTCATCAAAGCTGTTCTGTGTGCTTCCGAGCTAAGCAACAATGATAGCATGGATATCTTGGATGGAGTTTGCTTTAACTGATCAACCACTCGATAATCACTCTGCCGGACGATCTTCAAGAATTCATCTGCTTCTTTTTCCGTCACTTTCTCTTGAGCAACCTCAGGCTCTTTTCCTTTTTCCTTACGGCCCCTCTGTTCGGCCTCCTTGGAAGTTTTAGCTCGGAGAGTCTCAGGAGCATATACTCTTCCGCTTCTTGTGATCCCACTTGATCCCCCTATGTTGGTTACGGTAGGAGCACTTGGGGAGCATTCGACTGTAGATAGTGCAGTGTACTTCCACGGAACTGCCTTGTCCGACTTATAGGGAAAAGGAGCCGGAACTTCAATCACTATTGGTTGGGCGTTTGCCCGCACCAATCTGGGATTGTAATTGTAAGGAATTTCGACAGGTCTTCTGGGTCCTCAACTTTTATCAGAATGTAGAGTCAACAATTCTTCTTCAACATCATGGGTTCCTATCTGGACCACACACCGATCCATCAGGTCCTGCAGGATCATCTCAAAGCTTTCACAATTCCCCACGCACGTGGAGTCAGCACACCCCTCTTCATGGCAACACCCCTTCTTAACCACCCCAACATGGCATAACTCAGAGTAGATAACACCCAACGGGGTCTTGATCTTCTGCACATCCTTTACCAATTGCCCAACGGAACTTTCTATAGCATTGGTAGTTGGCCTCTGATGACCTGGCAATGGATTAGTTGTTGTATTCGGGCTGCTCTGCTTGAACGAGATCCACCCAGCATCTACTAGGTCTTGCACCACATGCTTGAAGGCTTTACATTCCTCCACAGTATGACCGACCCCGTTTTCGTGGAAACTGCAGGTAGCATTAACGTTGTAACTTTTGGGAAATGGCGGCTGCAGGGCCTTCATTGGCCGAGTGTTGATCAAGTTCTTGGAAGTCAAGTGATCAAACAATTCAGTGTATGTCATTGGTATTGAATCAAAACTGGTCCGTTTCTTGTACTGATAACCCTGAGCCCTGTGACTGTCACTGCCTTGCTGGGATGGCACGGGAGCAGAAAATGGAACAGTTTGTGGTGGAGGGGTACCAAAGGATGAACTTCCTCCCGAGATTACATTTGTTTCCCCTTCCTTCTTCTTCGGGAAATGGGAGTGAGGCTTCTTCTGATTGCTTGAACCATCATAAAAATAATAATAGAAATAGTCCCAAAATCTCATCATCAAATTTGATACCCATTCCTGACATTTGATCAAGAAGCCCTTGAAAATCACTTAAGTGATCCGAAATAGAAGTCTCCTCCTTATACTTCAAACTTATGAAGCTATTCAACAAGAACAATTTATTATACCCCGATTTAGAGCCATACAAGGACTCTATCTTCTCCCACAAGGTTTTTGCATTTGTTTCATTAGCAATATGGTTATAAACATTATCTTCTACATATTGGCGAATGAAACCACATACATGTTGATGTTCAAAATCCCATTCTTCGGTAGATGTCGAATCCGGCTTTTTACTGCCAAAAATAGGAATATGCATTTTCTTCACAAACAATAAATCTTTCATCTTGCCCTTCCACAAATGATAATTTGTACCATTCAAAGAAACCATCTTTATATTCATATTTGCCTCCATCAATCAAGCAAGTAAAATAGCCCCTAACCAAGAGCTCTGATGCCACTCTGATGGGGAATCAACACATAAACGTAATAACAGAGCAATATGCAGCGGAAATATATTCCCCAAACTTGCAAGAACCTATGAGGAGCAACAACGAATATGTGGCGGCAAATAAAACGAAATAAAAATGCACAATTGAACACTGATATTTTTAACGTGCAAAACCCCTCAAAGAAAAGGGTAAAAACCACGGGTCGTCCACACCAAAGAAATAGCTCCACTATAATCAAATAAGGGTACAAGAGAGTCTCAACAAAGTGCACAAATAGTGCCAACAACCAGCCAATACAATAAAGCACAAAAGCTTACAAATTGATAACAAGAAGATGAAAATACCCAAAACTACAGCTTCAGTGCGAAGACAGTTTCTCTCTCCTCGGACCTTGTTTCAACGATCTGAACGGTGAAAGTGTAGAACTATGTCTCGCGAACCTGCTGTCCAAAAACGAAGTCGATCCAACGGTTAACGAATCCGCAATCGCAGTTTTACGGTGACAAGTCTGAGAAAAACGGGATTGCTCTCTCTCTCTTCTTTTCTCTCTTTTGGTGGCTCTCTCTATTCCGAAAATCTCTCTTTTTCAACCCTAATTTAACCCTCTCCACCTATAATAAGTGAGAAACATAATGGGCTAAAATATTTGGGTCTTTATTCACATAGGAATGGAGCCCAATACCCAACAGTATGGACCCCACTTAAAAACACTAATTATGTTTACGATTCAAGATGCTCTAAAGGCCGATGGGATGAAGAATGGTGTAAAATGACGAGGGCCTTGGAAGCTTAAAAATATCGTGGGATCAAATTTTGACTGAGTTGATTTTGAATAATGATAGTGGTGGGTGTGAGTATTGGTGCATTAATTAATTGCACTTACCTTAGCTCTTTTTCTAGGTGATAAAGGAACCATACATGTATGAGTAGCTGTGTGGTTTACGTGAATAGTTGTGCAGTCCATAGTGGCTTTAGAGTTGTATTCGATTGAGATTTTAAGAGATAATTTTCACATATACTAGTAAAATTGTGAATTGACCAGTGGGGTATATACTTCTTAGCTCCTGCTTCAGTCAGATTTGTTCAATCTACTTTAAGTATGGTATTAGATATATAGCTTGGTAGTTATTGTTAGAAGACGATGGAGGAATCACCGATAAGAGTGGAACGCGGAAGCTAGAGCGCTCTTGATACCATCTTAGAATGTGGTTAAGGCCTAACTCAACCCCACAAAACCGGCTTGTAAGGTGAGGGATGCCTCCCACTTATAAACTCTTTTTATAGGCCATATCACATCCGATGTGGGACTCTTAACACACCCCCCTCACGCCCAGGACTGGACAACTGGAGCGTGACCCGAGTGACCCGATAGCGGGTGGCCCAGCGGATCTTGGATTGGCTTTGATACCATCTTGAAGGATATGGTATCCATGGAAGATAAGAGAGAAAAGATTAAGAGACTCTATATTCATCAAAATGAAATTGATACAAAAGATGATTTATTACAATGAGAGTTTGACCTTATATATATAGATCCAATCTCACCTAACTAATATGTAACAAACTAGTAACTATAAAACTAACTCTAACCGAATTACCTAACAAAACTAACAATAACTACCAAGCTATATATCTAATAGTCCCCCGCAAGCTAGAAGTTATTCACAACACTTCTAGCTTGACATGAACAATAGAAAAATACATCAAGACAAAAGAAAATTACATCAAAACAACCAACAAACCAATGAAGACACAACAGAAGCCAAAGAAACAAGCCATGAAGGCAACAAAGAGAACAATCTTGTCTGCCACTAGCAAAGTGAAATCCACGGCAACATGCTAATGCTTTCTTGAATTGCTTGGTCAGCACAGAGAAAAAAATTGTGTAATTGTGCACTGTAAGCCAAAACTCTCCTCTAGTCTGGTACTTTGGCACGTAAACATATAACAGCTGGTTGCGGAAAATGATGTATCCCAGACAAAAGTAGACCAAGAGAAATGGTAGTATCAGAGGAGCAAGGATGAAGTATATTACACCAAGAAGATCAAAGAAAAGAATCTTGGGAATTTCACAGTGGTAAGGAATTGATGGTCCTCACTTCACCATTCACAATGTGTTGCACATTCCTGAATTTAGTGTTAATCTTATCTCTGTTGGTGCATTACTGTATTCTCAACAATTTGATGTGTTTTTCATTAATAACTGTTGCCTCCTACAGGATCGCACACACCAGAAGGTGATTGGAAGATGTGACCTTGTCAATGGTCTTTTTCCTCTCAGCACTTCCACCTCTGCACTCCCCACTTCAGTTTCTTATCAAACTCATGATAGTGCCACTAATAATTCTGCTTTAGCTTCTTGTAACAATGTAAGTAGTACATCAGATTTAGCTACTCTTTGGCATGCTAGAATGGGCCATCTATCTGATCCTGTATTACTTTTACTCAGTAATAAAATCCCTTTTTCTGTTCATTCTAAGTATAGTTCTGAACTTTGCACTATTTGTCCCCTTGCTAAGCAAAAAAGATTACCCTTTCATTCTCAAAACAATATCTCCTCTCATATTTTTGATCTAATCCACTGTGACACTTGGGGCCCCTTCTCCAAAATCACTCATGATGGTTATCAATATTTTTTAACAATAGTTGATGATCATTCTAGGTTCACTTGGATCCACTTAATGAAAAATAAATCTGATGCCACACACTTAGTTAAGAGTTTTTTTAAATATGTTGAAACTCAATTTGGCAAAGTTATTAAGGCTATACGAACTGATAATGCTAGAGAATTCTTGCTAACTGATTTCTTGCAGAGCACTGGCACTGTGCATCAGTTTTCTTGTCCTTACAGGCCTCAACAAAATTCAGTTGTGGAAAGGAAGCACCAACATTTATTAAACGTCGCAAGATCTCTCATGTTTCAAGCTGCAATCCCCTTACAATACTGGGGTGAATGTGTCTCTGCTGCTACTTACTTAATCAACAGGACCCCCACCCCCAATTTGGAAGGCAAATCCCCTTTTGAAATTCTGTTTTCAACAATGCCTGACTACTCTCTCATGAAAGTGTTTGGTTGCCTCTGTCACGGTTCTACAACTCTGCCACAAAGGACCAAATTCGATCCAAGGGCCATTCCTTGTATCTTTATGGGATACCCCCAAGGTTACAAGGGATACAAACTATTTGACTTGCAAAAACAAAAGTTTTTTATCTCTAGGGATGTTACCTTCCAAGACTCTGTGTTCCCTTTCAAAAATCTTGCTAATTTTGGCCTGCCTCAATTACAGCAGGACAGCTCAGCCCTCCCCACTACCTCCTCCTTCCCTATAGACCTTGATTACACCACTCAATTACCTCCTATTACTGTCCCTACAGATCCTGTCAACAACAACATATCCACTGATCCGGATATTCAACCAGCAACTGCTACACCTCCCAGTTCTGTCCAAACTGATCCACCAGCAGCTACTGCCACACCCCAAGCCAGTGCTGACCCTTCACAGTTGCCTACTGCACCTGTGCCTCCTGCCCCTGATACACCTGCAGTTCCTATCTCTCCACAGCAGGCTCCTCCCCTACGCAGGTCCACCAGACCGCATCACCCACCAGCATACCTAAATGACTATCATTGCAACTTGTCTTACCCTATCCAGGCCTCCCTCAGCTATGACAAACTTTCCCCATCTTACCTCAATTATATCATGCAAGTCACAGCCATCTATGAACCAGCATTCTATCATCAAGCAGTGAAAATACCTGAATGGAGAACTGCTATGGCTGCTGCATTAACTGCCCTTGAACTCAACCACACTTGGTCCATACAAGAGCTTCCTCCTGACAAAAAAGCCATTGGTTGTAGATGGATCTACAAGGTCAAATACAAAGCTGATGGCACACTTGACAAGTACAAGGCTCGTCTAGTGGCCAAAGGATACACACAGCAGGTTGGCATTGACTTTACTGAGACATTCTCTCCAGTTGCAAAACTAGCTACTGTTTGCATCCTTCTTGCCATTGCTGCTCAGTCTCACTGGTCCATGCTCCAACTGGACATTAACAATGCTTTCCTAAATGGAGAGCTTGAAGAAGAGGTTTTCATGAGGCTGCCTCCTGGCTATCCCACTGAGGGGGAGAATCTTGTCTGTAAACTCCATAAGTCCTTGTATGGCCTACGACAAGCATCTAGACAATGGTACACCAAATTCTCAACTGTCATCATACAGCATGGTTTCCAACAAAGCTCAGCTGACCACTCTCTTTTCACCAAAGGCAGTGGAGCTGACCTTGTGGTAGTATTGGTGTATGTTGATGATATTTTGTTAGCAGGCCCAAACAGTTCCCTTATTGACAGCACTAGACAACTGCTGGAAGACAACTTTCAGTTACGGATCATTGGTGATGTGCACTACTTCTTGGGGCTGGAGATTGCCCATTCTCACCAAGGCATCTCTCTCTGTCAACGCAAATACACTCTTCAGCTATTGGATGACACTGGTTTCTTAGGCTCAAAACCTTTACACACCCCAATGGATCCCAACATTATTCTCAATGACAGTGATGGAGAACCCCTTGCTGATGCTTCACAGTATAGGCGGTTGTTGGGGCGCCTCATCTACCTAACTATATCTAGACCCGATATAGCTTTTGCTGTCAATAGATTGAGCCAATTCATGAGCAAACCTCGCTCACCACATCTCCAAGCAGTTCATCATCTTCTGCAATTTTTGAAAAAGGCTCCTGGACAAGGATTGTTTTTCCCTGCAACCTCTTCCTTCCGTGTCAGCGCATACTGTGATGCAGATTGGGGAAGTTGTACCACAACCAGGCGGTCCACTACTGGCTTCTGTGTCTTTTTAGGATCTGCCCTCATTACATGGAAGTCTAAAAAGCAGCATACAGTAGCAAGATCTTCGGCTGAAGCTGAATACCGTTCTCTTGCCACTCTCACTTCAGAGCTTCTTTGGATACGGCAACTCCTCAACTCTTTCGGCATCACCATCCCCTCTGCCACAGTCTACTGTGACAGCAACTCTGCCATCCAGTTGGCCACCAACCCCACAAGCTATATATCTAATATATGGGGGTATGCTTCTTAGCTGCTGTTTCTGATACTTATATCACCATTCCGTCTCAACATTTACTAACCATTCATAACCGTCTTATGGTTATTTTGTTCAGAACTCTTCTAGCTCACATTTGGATTTTGTATATCCGCGGGTTTATCCGTCTTAGCTGGATTCTGGGTTCCGCGCAAGAACCCCGTGGAATTGTGAATACAGTTCCAATAGTTACATACAAAACGTCATATATATATATATATATATATAATATAATCATAATAATAATATTATTATAATAATATAAGTATGCTTTTTATTTTTATAAATAAGAGAATTTAAATAGGACACGGGAGTTGGAACTAGTTTTAGGAATGGTATTATATTTTTTTTTTGAATATAGGAATGGTATTATATTTATACCGCAATAAAGTTGTTGAAAACATTCCATGTTGAGCTGTTACATACAAGTTGAAATGTAATTAATTTAATTGGAAAAAAATAAGTTTAATTTATAATTGTTGTAAATAGTTTAATAATTAATGATATCTAATTTTAATGACTTAATTAAAATTAAGTCATTATTTAATGTAATGTAGACTAAATTTGACGGTTAAATTAGTATAGGCGGTTACTATAGATGTACACTTAAAGTAACATGCAAAGTTTTATACTCTTAAAGTTTTATACTCTTACACGGCGCTTAGTCTCACACGTAGTCGTCGGCGATTACGATGTGGACGTGGATGGTGTTGAGTTGAAATTTGTTAGTCATTAGGGGTAGGGGAAGTGGCAGGTGGTTGTTCGTCTTAGTGCCAGGTTGATGAACCAACACCGGCCTCGCTAGTGTTTGATGACTGGCCTGGAAGGTTGGAATTTCTTGGCGCGTTGGTGTGCAAAAAAAGGAGTAAAGGTGGGGCTTTGGCTCTTCGCTTTCCATAGTAACTGGGCGAGTTGGTGGGCCAGGTATGTTACGAATCAATTTTTAGTATTTTCTAATTATTAATAAAATGCAGTTATTTGAGTTCAAAATATATTATTTGCTTATTTTAATTTAGTTTTCTCTCTAAATTAGACAACTAATTGCATCAATTAGCTAACTTTTTTAACAAATAACACAATTATTTATCTAATTTATAGATTATTTTTTAATTTATTTAAAATTATTATTTTTTGTCGGGACCATTGCTGGCTACCCGCCGAGTATCCCAATGACGAATGACTAATCTTCGATCGTGCTTACGATCAAATTTTGTATTGGCCAACACCGAGTTTATCCACTGGATGAATGGAAGCCAGGAGCACCGAGTCAACCCCATGTCCCAGAGTAGATTAAGTCACTACAAGAAAAACTGTTTTTTCCGGCCAAGACTTTCCGCCGAAACATTTCCGGCGGATTAGTTAGTTTTTCCGGCGGATTTTTTTTCCTCCGCAACATTTCCGGCGGATTTTTAGGTATTTCCGCCGGATTTGAATCTACGAATTTTTTTAAAAAAAAACATCCACCGGTAAGGTATTTTTCGGCGGATTTATTTTGAAAAAAGCGCGGGGTAAATCCGCCGGAAATGCTTGAAAATCCGCCAGAAACACCTACAAATCCGTCGGAAATACCTACAAATCCGCCGGAAATGACGACCCGACTAAAATCCGCCGAAAACGTCATTTCCGACGGATATTTTGAAAAGAGCGGGGAATTTGCTTTTTGAAAATCCGCCGGAAATCTCCTAAATCCGCCAGTAAATGACATTTCCGGTGGATTCTGCCTTTTGACCGTTGGACTTCGTTTTTCTATATAATCCCTTCTCCATTCTCCACTTCTTCTTCACACCTCTACCAATACTCTCATTCTCTCTACTAAATCTCTTATTGAAATTCCTCTCTTCCTCTCTCTACTAAATCTCTTCATCTCTTTGACAAATTTCTTCGATCTAAGGTATCGATTCGATTCGATACCTTACCCCAACAGCCCCACATCGATCTTAATAATATCGATTCGATTCCTAATTTTTATTTTTTTAAATAGTAATAATTAATTATTAAATTTTATTTTTTTTATCAATAATTAAAGTTTTTAATAAAATAATCAATTAAAGTTTTTAATAAAATAATATTAATTTTTTAAATAAAACGATTTTAAAAAAAAATTAAAATAAATTAATTTTTAAAAAAAAAAAACGGTTTTTCCGGCGGATTTCGTGGACTTTCCGGCGGATAAATTCTTACGAATTTATTTTGGATTTTCCGGCAGATTATTCGCCGGAAATTTCCGGCGGATTTTTCGGCGCCACTAAATTCGCTGGAAATTTCCGGCGGATAATCCGCCGGAAACCGCTGCGAACTGGCTACCGGCGCTAAAAATCCGCCGAAAAATCCACACTTTCGACGGATTTTTGGCTTTTTCGGCGGATTTTGCCTGCCGAAAAGTGGAATTTTTCTTGTAGTGAGTGGCCATTGGCGTTGGTATAAAATTAACTTATTATATTAAAGTTAAATTTAATTAAATAATTTTTTAAATTTAATACAATAAATTTCGTTTTAAAAAAAAACTAGTTAAACTAAATGGCATCCTAAGTGTTGCTGATGATTGTTGTTATGACGGGTGTCATCCTAGCTAAGATCTCTTCTATCACTGTGATGCTTCTTCACTTCATTTTTTGCTCAAATAAAAAAACTAAATGGCAACTTTATGGAAAAAAATTGAATGGAAAATGTTTATTAAACACATGTTGCACTCGAAAAATCCAGAAGGATTCCTCGCCTTCAATGAAGTCGCCATCAATATTTAAGTATAAGGGAAAACATTGAAAAATCCCTTTGAAAACGAAAATGGTCTTGAAAACCAGATGTTGGGTTCGAGAGTCGATTATGTGTGGGGAATGTATTAGCACCCCACAACATCCTTTCGAAAAAGGTTACCTCTGATTAATTGTGTAAAACTATATTAACTTTGAAAACAATTACTTCCCTTTTAATACAAAATGAATTGGAAAAGACTTAATAAAAATTATTTATTTTTGCACTTGACGGGTGTGTGCCCCCGCTCCTACGTATATCCCGGTGCGATAGAGAATTCAAAGGCAACGTAGTTATTGATAGAAAATGTTTGTTTGTTGATTTTTTGATTAATGTTCTATGATTGATTATAGGGACTTTAAGACTCTTGAGCCGTACAGCTCATTTATCTCAAAATGCAGATTAATCCGACAGTACAGTCGACTTAATCCCCTATTATTATTTTATGGGTTTACAAAAAAAATGAATTAAGAAAGATAAAATGAAACTTGTTTATTTTTGCGCTTGACGGGAGTGTGCCCCCGCTCCTAAGTTTCTCCGGGTAGAGAATCAAAGGCTACGTAGTTCTTGGTAGAAAAAGTTTGTGTGTTGGTGTTTTTTATTTTTTGAATGTTTTTGAAAATGAAGGGCGTTCATAATGACCAAACGAGTAAACCCAGAGTGGTCGCTACTAATAGCCTGTTTGAAAATCAAAGTTGCTTATAATGATCAAACGAGTTAAACCTAGAGTGACCATTGCAAAAAACTGATTTGGTGATTGAGTGTTTCATCATTTTTAAATGTTTGCTTGGAAACATGATTTTAAAAATGAATTAAGATTATGTGAAAATGAGTAAAGATTGTGTGAAAATGAGTTCCGTCAAAAAGAGATTGTGTGAAGTAGTGTGCAGTGTTTGGTAAGTGTCCATTCAACCAATGGATATTGCCCTAGGGACTGGGAAGGAGGTATAGGTCCATTTGGTAAGTGTCCATATACGCAACATGTAAATCTGAAGATGACTGCGAGACACTTTGTTCGACTTGTGGATCTTCTTGTTACTATTGCTTGAAATTTTCGTGCAAATGTGGCAAATGCAGTATCTTTTAATGGTATTAAGTTGAATAATAGTAACTTTTTGCTACTTATACTTCCATTCCCATAAATTTATGGATTTATTTGTCATACAACTCTTATCCTACGTGTCTCTCATTATTATTCCTCTAACATTTCAATTTTTGTGACAGCCTCAAATGATTATTAGACTGTTATAAGCAACTATGACCTTTGTTCGTCTCACTAAGTTATGGAGAAACACAAAAGGTGTTTGATGATTTGTGTCAAGCTTCATCCATGAAGAAAACTAGTTTCATTATGTAATAAATATTACTGGAACTGTGTAATATGCACGAGGTATAAGTAATATTATTTATCATGTAGATTTTCAAATTCAAAAATGTGCACAATAAAATAAATGGTTCGCCTCAATATCGTTTTAATAATGTTTGAAGGGTTTTGGTTCATGTATGCCCTTCTTATTTGTGCTTTTTTCTTTTTTATCGACAAATTTTTTGAAGTGTTGCAGATGACTGTTGTTATTACGAGTGTCATCCTAGCTAAGATGTCTTCTATCATTGTGATGCTTCTTCACTTCATTTTTTGCTCAAATAAAAACTAAATGTCAACTTTTGTCTGTGGACCGTCATTTGGTGAAGATGACAACTGATTTCGTGCTGTTTTAGTTTAATTTACAAACTGTTGTTATTTTATTTGGGATGTTTTAATTTAATGGATTAGGTGTCTCTTAACAGTATAAAGATCTAGCAAAAACGAAACATGCAATCTCTATTTCAATTTTTTGGAACATAACGAAACAAGAACGACAAACGAACGACAAATAAAACGACTAAAAGAAACATAACGAAACAATAACAAAACTTGTGATTATTTGGGAAGTCACTATTCCAGAAGATAAATGATCTTTTCCGTAGTGCGCATTGTTTCGACATACAGCTCCAATATACGAAATCATAATGGAACATTAGCATGTGCTTCCATCATTGCGCGAACATCATCGTCGCTTCAGATCTCCATAGATGAGTAGCGGACAGTCCCTTCATCCCCACAACTGTACTTGCAGTAACGTAAACGACTTATGTCTTTACGCCACTCTCCTTCTCGGCGAACCTTCCTCTTTGCCTTTTCCTTCAACTGGGTGAATGTTATATCCTTATTCATCCTACAGAAGATAGGATTGCGACATTGAAAAAACACACCATCGTTCCTGTTGGTGACAGTTCCACAGTGATGAAGGAAGGTTAGGAATTTGTCACTTGAGTACAGGGTTGGGCACAACTACCATTCCATTAGGTCTTCCATTTTAGCGGGTGGGGTTAGAGTCTTTGTGAAGAAGCAGAGAAGGGGTGTTGGTGGAGAAGAAGAAGCAGAGTAGGGTGTTGGTGGAGAAGAAGAAGCAGAGTAGGGTGTTGGTGAAGTAGCAGGGAAAGCTGAAAAGGGAAAGCTGAAAACCTATTTATAATAGGCATGGGAAAATATGAGCCGTTGATCAGAACCGTTGAAATTCTATCTGTTGGGGCACAATTTCCAATGGAAATATTAGCCACTCGTTTTTATGACACGTTTGACTGCTTTTTTGATTGATTTTAAGTCGTTGATGATAATGGACGGTGGAATCTGAGCCGTTGAAAAATCATTAAATATCTAACAGTGGTTTGGTACCTAAGTGTCGAACCGGTTCGGATGGTTGTGGTCCGAACTTCATAAAAACAATTTTAGGGGGGTGTCTCTAAAGATACCACACTCGGTGGTGAACAATCGAACCGGTTCGGATGGCCGTGGTCCGAACCATCGTTATCTCCAAAAAAAATTAGAAACACGCGGTTCATTAAGGGCATTTTTGTCTTTTCACCCGTTTAGGGGGTGTTCACTGAGTAGCAGGAGGTTGTACGAAGTATGGGCCATTTTCTAGCGAGTTCTTTGGGTCATATCTTATGCCTCAGAACTTAGAGGTCCCTTCAATCCAAATGAGACCCAATTCCTCTATCGTTGCACAACAGAAACGGGTAAAAAAGAAGAAGTATCAGTGCATTAACGTGAAAACAACAAAAGGAAAAAAGAAAGGGAAAGCTAATCAGGTGATTCATGATTTGGCAGAAGTATCCGAAAAAGATTTAAGGGATTTCACCAATGCTGTTGGTCATAGTATTCAAGCCAAGGCGAATTCATCATCTATGTTTTCAGCTGGCACGATTTTGTGTGCCGATTCTATCTCAAGCTCAAATATTAGGTATTGTAACAACAAATTCTGGGCTTTCCTGAGTAAATCCGTTGCTAGGAATATTTGGGAAACAGCTAAAATTCTAGGAGAGGAAGGCTCTTCTCCATATGAACATTACGTTGAGCTTATTGAAGCTGGGGAAAAGAGAGATGAAGAGGCGAGGAGGATGGGGGCGACCAACATAGGTGTACCATGAATATTTTATCCCTCAATATGTGTGGGTGTGGTGACAGAGCAAAGCGTCATCAACTGGCTTCGTTAATTAGAACGGGTATGTTTAATTTTATTTGTATTCGAGAAAGTAAGAGGTAGGTGATTGAGCAGAAACATATTGGTTTTTTATGGGGTAATCAGTTGTATGATTATGTTGTGAAACCGTCTCAGGGGTTGTCTGGAGGTATTTTATCTTCTTGGCTTTTAGGTTCATGTTCGCTAAATTTTTCATTTACGGGTACTAGTTTTATAGGGGTGGCGTTGAGCCGTTGAATGTAGAAGATTACATTTTGTATGTTAATATTTATGCCCCTTGTTCACTGATCGATAAACAAAGAGGTTGGGAAGAGTTGAAAGGGTTAAAGGAGAGTTATGCAGTTGGTGAATGGTGTTTAGTGGGTGAATCTAATGCTGTTACAAGAGTGGAGGAAAGAAAGGGAAGAAACAGAGGGAGTTTATTGCAAGAGACTATGGACTTTAATAGTTTCATAGTGGAGATGGAGTTGATTGATGTCTCGGTGACTGGTAAAAAATTCTCTTGGTTTTGCTCGGATGGCTTATCTATGAGTAGGTTGGATAGGTTCTTATTATCAGAAGATTTAATTGATAGATGGAATATTACAGGTCAATGGATTGGGAACAAGGATATTTATGATCACTGTCCCATATGGTTAATTCGTTCTTCAAATAATTGGGGTCCCAAGCCTTTCGGATGTATTAACCGTTGGTTTGATCATAAAGATTTTCATTCTTTTGTGCATAAGTGCTGGACTGATTTGGTAGTTACAGGTAACAAGGCTTTCATCGTAAAAGAGAAGTTTTAATTGGGATGGTGGATTTAAACATTGTAGAGGAGGTTAAGGAGCTAAATGTGTTGGATAATTTGATATCCGAGAGTTGGGATGCTTCTGCTATACTCAAGAGGAAAGAAGTATCGTACTAATTTTGGAAGAGCATTCGAATGAAGGAAAGCTTATTGTTTCAGAAGAGTAGAGCCCGTTGGATCAAAGAAGGAGATGTCAACTTTAAATATTTCCATTCTTTATTAAGTACAGGGGGTGGAGGAGTGTTTTAATGTTAACCAATGATAATGGGATCTTGATAGATGATGTCGGGGTAGTAAAAATATGGTAAAAAATTATGTCCAGCCATGTTTTGTTGAACCTCATCATAATAGGCCCAATCTCAATGGGTTAAATTTCAAGCAGATTGATGTAGGGGATAATTTGATCTTGATGGAACCTTTTGAGGAAGAGGAAATCAAGGAACGGGTGTGGAGTTGTGATGGAGACAAAAGTCCAGGTCCGGACGGTTTCAATTTGTGCTTCATAAAGGAGTTTTGGGCTATATTGAAAGGCGACATTGTTGAGTTTTTTAAAGAGTTTCATTCCAAGGAAATTTTGCCTAAGGCGTTCCCAACTTCTTTTATTACCTTTATTCCTAAAAACGATAATCCCCATGGTTTGGAAGAATATAGGTCCATCTATTTGATTAGGAGCATCTACAAGGTTCGTACTAAGGTATTGGCGAACATGCTCAATAAAGTTCTACCAAATGTCATATCTGGGAGTCAATCTGCTTTTTTGGGGGGTAAAAATATTCTTGATGGAGTCGTTGTTGTGAATGAGTTGGTTAATTTAGCAAAGAGAAAGAAAGACAAGTGTATGCTCTTCAAAGTTGACTTTGAGAAGGCCTATGATACTATTTCTTGGTCTTTCTTATTTTGTGTTTCTCGGTTACTTTTGTTACTCTTTGTTATTATGTTCAATTGTGAACTTATATCTTTTGAAAAGCTGGGTATTTTTTGCCCATCTTGCTACAGCTAATTTTTTCCCTCAATTACCTAAGTATCTTTTCCCTTCTTTTTGAAGTCTTTTTTATCTGCAGCTCAGAACACATATTTGTATTTAGGCAACCTTATTATGTCCACTATCATATAGCTTGCACATATTTCTAAAATTATTCTTTCTTTGCATACTTAATAATGATCCGGATATCAAAAAAGAAAATAAAAATAATAATGATTTAGATACTATTAATACATTGTTAATTTACCTACTTGAATACATGATTCTCCGGCAAAGTTAATGAAGCAAATCCATAAAGAATTTGTTGGAAAATATTCTACAACGCTTCAAATCTTATCACGAACGCGCGCAACACGAACGAACTATTCAAGTCACGATCAAGTACAAACCCACGAACAAGGTAGTCACGAACTTCAACTACCGAATCTTTGATCATATACCACAAACACCGTTTATAGTCCGAGGCATGTGAAAGAACTACTGTCCTTAAAGATTTATTTGCCTGAGACGAAAATCTCACAGATTCAACGGACTCTTCCAAAAACATCCGGGTAACAGAACTGACCCATAAAGAAAGATTTTTTTTTGATAGGCAATGTTAGTGGTTGTGGGGGGAAATGTTAGTTTCTGGGGTTTGAACCCAGGACATCCTTCTTGCACTCCTTCAGTATCTTTTAGCTCGCCAACTCATCTACCTACTTGGGATTCCAAATAAGTGTAGCACTACTTGAAGAAGAAACTCCAAATAAGTGGAATAGCCAAAATTAACTTAACATACAATTGTTATAAAAGTAAAGTCGCTTCACCTTCAACAGATATCGACCCGTGTATGTATAAATATATATATATATATATATATATATATATATATATATATATATATATATATATATATATATATTCCAAAAAGCAATAATGCAACAGTGTCAATAATTGTAACGTTGGGGAACTTTAGGAGTATTAAAGGCATAAAACTTGTTACAAAGTAAATGTTAGTTTAAATTTAAATGTTAAATAATATTAATCAATATATGAACCGTTTGTTCTTAATATTAAACATCAAACGTAAATCAATTAAAAACCCAGAGCGTGTGGGGTTCAGTAGTTGGGGTTGAATCTCCCTTAACCAAGGGTTGGGGGTTCGATCCCCGTCTTGAGTACGGAGCGGCGTTAAAACTCTGGGCCAGCTGTCCTGCTCCTCGAGGCACTAGAATGAGTGAGGAATTAGTCACTGATGTTCGTGCGGTGGATACACGGGTTTACCCAAAAAACATAAATCAATTAACACCACAATATAACACCATTAACTCATTATACAGTTACTATTTTCCTTTTAAAGCTATAACATTAATATTTTAAAGCATAATAATAGCGTAGTTAATACTAAACGGTTAAAAGGAAAAGAAATTAAATTTAATAATTTAGAATTAATAAAATAATTTTGAAAATAAATTACACATTCATTTTATTTATAACTTTTGAAGTATAATATAAAATGTCCAACAGAATTAATTGAAGTTGCATATTGTAATTAAGGACCAAATTGGATAAAGGTTTAGTTGGGGAATGAGACTACGAAAAGCTTACTTGATTGCCTGATGGGTGAATGAAAAGAAATTGTGTAGAAAGAGGAGGGGTGTTGTTATATTGGCTTCGGATCAAATGATTGATCAAAACTTTATAGGATAACCAATAGGGTTAAATATATTCCAAGTAGGTAGTTTAGTTGACGAGCTAATTAAGGGATACTGAAGGAGTGCAGGTAGGAGGTTCAGAGTTCAAACCCAGAAAACTAACATTCTCCCACCCCCACCAACATTGTCTATCAAAAAAATAAATAGGGTTAAATATGTTTTTGGTCCTTACAAAATTGTGAGCTTTTAAGTTTAGTCCCTACAAAATTATGAGCTTTTAAGTTTAGTCCCTACAAAATAGAAATAGGTGTTTTAGTCCTCACTTATTTTTCTGTTTGCAATAATAGTCTTTGACGTTAATTATTGTTAATTAGGATAATAGAATCATGACTGGGCACGTCACGTGGACATTTTAATTGATGTGGTGTCCGCGTGGCTTGTTAACTCACGTTTTCTATTAATTATATTTATTTCTGTTTAAAATAAAATAACTTTTAAATTAAAAATTACAAAAAAATAAAAATTACATTAAGCTTCAAATAAGTTCCAATGATTTGGTCCTTGGACTCAATGAACAATATTAGAATTCGCTTATACCTATTAGCATTTTTGTATGAGCAAGGATACGAAATTGATCAATGCAAAGGAACAGAAAATGAGTGTGCTAATAATAATTGGGGAATTTGGTCAAAATAATAATAATAATAATAATAATAATAATAATAATAATAATAATAATAATAATAATAATAATAATAATAATAATAATAATAATAATTGGGGATATTGGAATCTCGTTATTTATTCAATGCCAAATAGGCTATTTATACACTCTAACAGAATAGAGCAACAAAACATAATTGTCAACTGACGGGCTAACTAAATATTACGGTATATGGATGTATCCAAAAAAAAAAAAAATATTACGGTATATGGTGCTATAGCATTACTAACAGCAGATGGTGCTATATCACCTCTCATAACACTAACATGAATTACACTGTTTAACACACTTCCCTAATTATTGTTTACAAAATCTATTATTCCTAATTTTCCTCTCAAATCAGAGAACACTTCTCATTTTGATGGGATTGGTTAGAATGCCTGCCACTTGAAGCTTGGTGCTACAATACTCAACTTTGAGTGTGTGTTTGTTCACTTGATCTCTTAGGAAGTAAAAACGTGTCTGAATATGTTTACTCCTTCCACTACTAGAAAAGTCATTTTTAGAGAGAAATTTTTAGAGATGAATAAATATCTCTCACTATTAGTGAGGGATTTAGCTACGAAAATAGGTAGTCATCACTAATTTATTTTTGTGACGAATATAGAGATGAAAAAATATCTCTCTCTAAAAATTCCCTCTCTAAATTCGTCACAAAGTATAAAAATGAGTTTATAGACGGATTTAGAGAGAGAAGTTTTTCCTCACTAAAACAGGCGTCACTAAATTCCTCACAAAAAGATACTCTCCACCTTTTTTAATTTTTCCTCACTAAAACAGGAGAGAGAAGTTTTTTAACCTTCTCGAATCCCTCAACTCACCAACAAAAAGTCTTTTATATTCTCTCCGTAACAAAATTCCATTCCACCCAAAAAGTCATTTCCCAATGCCTCTCTTTTATATTCTCTCCTCCAACCAAATTCCAACATATTCCCTTCTCCTTCCTTTTTCCATTCCACCGTGAACCTCCTCCATCAAAACCCAAAAGACAAAACCTCCTCCAACCACCGTGAACCTCCTTCCTTTTCGTTCTTCTCCTCCAACCACCGTGACCCCAAACCTCCTCCATCAAAACCTCCATCTTTTCGTTCTTCTCCTCCATCAAAACCCAAAAGACAAAACCTCCTCCATCAAGCCTCCTCCACCACCGTGAACCCAAACTTCCTCCATCAAAACCTTTTCGTTTTTCTCCCTTTGTTTCGGCACCACTTTCTCACCGCCACCACCACCTCCCTTCAACCAAGCCTCTTCGTTTTCTTCCTCTCACTCGCACTATTTGTTTCTCCTTTCGGTCAGATCTGGCTTCTCCCACTCCCTCTATATTTTTCGTTCCGCTCAGATCTGGCTTCTTCCGGCCAGATCTGTTTTCAGTCCCACTCAGATCTCATTTTTTTCTTTTTTTGTGCAGAAAAAACAATTATAAAAACAATTATATATTCAGAAAAATGTAGTCAAGACCGTAAAATGTATTCAAGGCAAGACCGTAAAATGTAGTGACGAATATAGGGGTTATTTTTGTCAAAAAAAAATATAGGGGTTATTAGTGACGAATGTATTCCCTCATCAATTCTGTCAATTGGTTAGTGACGAATGTATTCCCTCACAGTTAGTGACGGATATCATTTTCCCTCGCTAATAATTTTGTGACGCCAAAATTGTTTACGAGTTTACGATTGTCACAAAATCCGCCTCTACTATCGTTTGTGACGGATTTTCATGTAATTAGTGACGAATTTTGTCCCTCTCTAATTTCAATTTTTTTAGTAGTGTTCCATGTGTGACAAGGTGCTTGGCTAGGTTGATTGCTGCCTTTTTATCAACATACAAAGTCACAATCTCATCTCCAAGCTTGAGCTTTAATTCATGTAGTAATGCATCAACGCATGCTGCTTGACACATTGTCATTGCTGCAGCAGTCATTGCTGCAGCAACATACTTTGCCTCACATGAGGACAATGTTACTATCGATTCCTTTTTAGATCACTAAGAAATTGGTGTTTTCCCCAACTGAAAAACATAACCAGCTATGCTCTTATGATCATCTTTGTCTCCACTCAAATTTGAGTCAGAGTAACCCAGAATGCCAGCAGTTCCAGTGTTGCCAGCACTAGGAAGTAGAATTCCCCAATTCAAGGTTCCCTTAATGTACCTCATAATTCTCTTTGCTGCTAAGAGATGTGAAACTTGAGGCTTCTCCATATACTTACTTATCATACCAACATAATACATCAGCTAAGGCCTTGTATTACATAAGTACCCGAGAGATCCCACAATTTGTCTATACTTAGTAGCATCAACCAACTCTTTAGGACCACCCATTTCTAGCTTTTACAGCATTGCAATTCAACATTTCAAACCTCTTCAATATATCAGTGGCATATTTGTGTTGGTGCGTGACTATCCCTTCATCAATTCTTTTGAATTCAATTCCTACGAAGTATGACAATTCCCCTAGGTCTGTCATTTCAAATTCCCACTTCATTTGGAACTTGAAATGTGAAATGCTTGCTTCCTTGTTTCCTGCAACCAAAAGATCATCAACACAAAGGCATCCAATAAGCATATCAGTAATAGCATCGTTCTTCATGTACACTCCATGTTCACTTGTGCATCTTTGGAAACCAATCTGACATAGAAAACTATCAATCCTTCTATTCCAAGCTCTTGGAGATTGTTTCAACCCATAAAGTGCCTTTCTTAGCTTATAAACCTTCTCTTCATGCCCTTGAATCTCAAAACCAGGTGGTTGTCCAATGTAGACCTCCTTCTCTTCATGCCCTTTAAAAATGAATATTTGACATCCATTCAATGCATCTTCCACTGCCTCAAACTAGCAGTGGTAACAACAATTCTTATTGTTTCCATTCTAGCCACTGGGGAAAATACCTCTTCATAGTCTAGGCCTTCTCTTTGTTGGAAACCCCTTACCATAAGTCTGGATTTGTATTGGAGAATTTCTCCACTTGGATTCTCCTTTACCTTGTACACCCATTTGACACTAATGCTCTTCTTTTGAGCTGGCAGTGTTACCAATTCCCATGTTTCATTCTTCCCTATGCATCTCTTGCATTCATCTTCATTCAAGGTCATCAGCAACAATTCTTCATCAACTTCTCGTGCCATCAACAATACCTGATCATCAATCATCATTGTCTTCTTGTTCCTGTTTTGCTTCCTCAGTGTGGCCTTATGATAAGTCTAGTTTAAGCATCTTTTTAACGTTCGTTTTTAGTGATTTGTGTGGCAATTTAGTTCTAGTCTTGAGCAATTTTCCTACCAAATATTTGTTTTTTATTTTAAGTCAAGCTTTGATTAAAGTGAAGGAATTTGAGCTTAAAAAACATAAGAATAAAGTCACATGCTAAAAGGAGCAACAATGAGCGAGAAAATACAAGAGATTTCAAGAAAAGAGCACAGGGCCCGAAGGTATCACGGTCCGTGTGCATCTTGTAGTGACAATGCAGAATTCCCAGAACCAAACCGATGGTGGCACGGTCCGTGCGCCCCTGAAGCATGTCCATGCGCCTGTACTCGTCCGTTGGAAGACCAAAAGTTGTTGAACTTGAGCACGACCCGTGCGTCCAGTGCCGAAGCCAAAGCTGTTACATTTTGTACACTTAAGGCTTGTAATTGGGTTTACCTCATTTGTCCCTTACCTTGGCCTATATAAGACACAAAATTCTGAGTGTCTAGACGACTTTTGTCATTTACAAACACTCCTCAAAGTGAATTCTAAGTTGCAATTTTCATTCTTCTTTTAAGTTCTTGTTATTTACACTACACTTTTACTTTTCTTGCATTTTAGTATTCGCTCTTATTCTTCTGCACTTTACTTTCTACAACTTTATCACTTTCATTTACAATTCCTGTCATTTACATTCAGCAATTTACAATTTCGTCATTTGCCATTTGTCATTTACAATTCATGTCTTTTAATTTCAAGTCCTTGTCTATTATGATTATGAGTGAGTAGACTCCTTTAGTCTTGGGATTGTGGGAATAATCCAATGAAAGACCCCTAATCAATCCCAAGTCTAGACTCTATTTTATTAAAGTTTACATTCTAATCTAACCTCATCATTCTTCAAAGTTATAATTCAAATATCAAACGAAGTATCAAAAGGTGAAATTTGATATTGGAACTATGAAGTTAGACAACATGATCAAAATATGAAAATAGTTTTGAGACTATTGGGATAAAAAGGTTTGTACCTAAGGGGTTTTGGCAATAATCAACCATGAAAATAGGTTTGATTATTGGTTCAAGACACACTCTTGTATTCTGAAAGGAAACATGAGTTACCATTGAACAGCTTATCCTTAGAAAATAAAATTAATATAAAATAGAGGATGGATGAGGGATTGTGAGTTATTTCTATCATTGAGAAGAAACCACAATTCTAGGATACTTTTTAGGCTTAAATATGTTTTAGGCCCCTGCAAATATAGGGTGTTTTGGTTTAAGCCCCTGCAAAATATTTTTTTTGTTAAAAGCCCTTGCAAAATGAAATATTTTGTTATAAGCCCTTCTCAACATATCCAGCAATTATAGCATTCCATGTTAAGGCTAACATTTTAGTCATAGAAGGGCTTATAACAAAATATGTCATTTTGCAAGGGCTTTTAACAAAAAAAAATTTTTGCAGGGGCTTAAACCGAAACACCCTATATTTGCAGGGGCCTAAAACATATTTAAGCCTACTTTTTATTTCTAAATTAAAAAATCAATCAACAACTTCTTCTATTCAATGATTCCTTTTAGCTAATCACCATCGAAAATTATATTGGTAATCACAAAGACTCCGTGAATCGATACTTTTTATTACGCGATAGAATCATATACTTGCGGTCTATCACCTTCTTTCTTTGGGTTTTGAGCACATTGATTTCTATAATAACCCCACTTTGACAATCGTAACATTGCACGTTACTTTTGTGAGTCTCCATACCTTTCCCCTTGCCACGAGTGCTACCATTAACACCACTAGCACGACTTCCAAAGCCTTGATCACCACCATTATTTGTATCACCCTGCCAAGAACCCGCTCTATTACCTTGGTTCTTCCATTTCCCCTTTCCTCTTGAGTTGTTGCTCCAATTACTCTTATGTTGTGCTTGCAAGGCTAAAATACATCCAAGTCAGCAATATAAAATAAAAGAAAATAATAAAAGGGTGTTTTAAAAAAAGGTTTAAATATGTTTTTCGTCCCTGCAAATATAGCTGTTTTCAAATAAGTCTCTACAAATTTTTTTTTCAAATAAGTCTCTGCAAAATTAATTTTTTTTTAAATAAGTCCTTCTGTTACTAACTCTGTTACAAAAATGATGATGTGTCAAATTTTTGTCTTAGTTGGCTTTGCCACTTCATTATTATTGATTTTGTTTATTTTAAAAGCTGATGTGGATAAAAAAGAATTGAAATTAGGGTTTATTCTTCCTCTTCATCTCTGGATCTCCACATTTGCAGAACCCCTTTTTTCATCTTTCTCTTCTCCCCAATATGCAAACACTGCTGCCTCCAACATGAGAAGCAAAACCACAATCATTTACCCTCTTCTTCTTCCCAATATGGATTGTATGCAGCTTCTCAACACCCTCACCATTTTCTTACTTTTTCAAATTCCAATTCACAACAAATTGAGTAAAAAACTATAAACAATTAAAACCCTCACTTTTGAGTCCGCTGATTAAAATCAAAACATGAAGATAGAATTGGAATGCAAAAAGGGGTTTGTTTCTATAGAATCCTCACTCGATAGAATTCAATTCGCGTAGCCAATATTCAAACCCTCGTTTTCTCCTTTTTCCTAATTCCTTTGTATTGAAACCAATACCATAAAAGCTTTCTCTGAAGGTGTTTTCCGGCTTTCTCTCCTTCTTCTCTCTATATGAAGATGGGGACTTGGGGAAATCTAGAGATGAGGGATTTAAGAATTTGGTGAAATCTGGAGATGAAAGAGTATGTGGAAGAGGAACACTTGGAGGTGCTAGTGGTGTTTTCTTTGTTGTGAGTGTGCAGTGAAGAGAAGAGAGAGGTGAGGAAAAATTGTAGATTTTTTTGACAATAAAAATTGAAGATGATATCTGAATATGAGGAAAAGAGAAGATGAACAAACCCTAATTGTCAATTTGGAATTAAAATATTTAGGCTTAAAATAAATAAGAAAGATAAAAAAATACGTGGCAAGCCAAGTAAGATTATTATTGATAGATCAGCATCTCACTAACGGAAAGATTAACAGAAGGGCATATTTAAAACAAAAATATTTTGCAGGGACTTATTTGAAAAACAACTATATTTGCAGGGACAAAAAACATATTTAAACCTTTAAAAACAATTATTTTGCAGGGACTTTTTTAAAAGTCAAATATGCCAACACGGAGCTCCGTTAGCCACATTAGCAAATGGCTAACAGAATACTTAACTGAAGGGTATTTTTTTTAAAAACGTTATTTTGTAGGGACTTTTTTGTAAAAAAAATTACAGTGACTTATTTAAAAAATCGTTATATTTGTAGGGACGAATAACATATTTAAACCTTTTTTATTTCATTATTTCATTATTACTGCCTCTAGTAACTCTAATATCCTTGGATCACTGTTGCTGGTCGAGGCTGTATGCCTCGTGGTTACCATGATGTAAGATTGAAATTGTGGGGTTGGGTGTGATCTTACCGGGCCCCACGGTGGGCGCCAATGTTCCTAACTATTTCCTAGAGTAGGATCTAGCTAGAACACAAGAATGAGATAATCAAATAATAGTAAGACTGAGAATAAGAGTATAGAGTTGATAATCGAATATGTTCTGTCCTTCCATTAGCCTGTAAGGCGCTATATATAGTACATTGGGTGTTTAATGACAATAAATACATTCATATCCGTTTGCGAGATTAGTGGAGAGATTGTAGGGATTTTCCTTTAATGCGAGAACCTTCGTCCCAGTGGCCGACCCATGTAGCGGTCCGAACTACAGGGCGAAGGGAGGAATCCCTCGGCCTCAATGTCTTATTGGAGTTCCTTGGTAGAGTCTTCAGCTTAGTCCCTCAGTGGAGTCTTCGGCCTAGTCCCTCAGTGGAGTCTTCAGCCTAGTCCCTCAGTGGAGTCTTCGGCCAGGTATCCTACTATGCAACAGTCGGTTCGGCCATTTATGGTGCTCGACCCCTCATATGATGGTCGGGTCGGCTATGAACACAGTCCCTCGAACGGAGAGCACAAGTGCGAAGGCGCTCCACTCATTGGGGAGAGGTCGGCTTACTGTTTTGCCAGGCCCCTCTTATGGGAAGCTTCATACAATCGGCGCAATTCCTGAGGGCGTGCCCTGCAGTATTTTGACAAGATATTTTGATTTGACCGATGGGACCCTTATCTTCTCGGGAGTTTCACTTTGACTGTCATAATTGCTTTATTTTTTGGAGTTTGTTCCTTCTTCCCTATATATAGAGGGGTTTTCGTTCTTTTAGCTCCTCACTTTTTCCATAGTCAAGTCTTGTGTGGCGCTGCTTTTCGTAACTGGGTCGCCTCCACCTTCTTGAGTCTTCAGCACGATCCTAGCAAGGTTCTTCGTATTGGGATCGTCAGGGGGTTCAAGACGGGAGTTGTTGATCTTCGTGAATTGTGGACTTTCTCTATTCGTTACTTCTATGGTTCTGCTGGGATTGTGTAGAAGACTCGTATGCGTGGCGTACCTGCAGGTTGAGGTTGCCACTGGGGGGAGGGTCCATCCTATATTTTCTGGTCGAGGTTCTTCGATGGAGGTTCGTCGGGGATCGTCTTTAGTTATGCTCTGGGGTCATTTTCGCGTACTTTTCTTGGATTGTCCTTTGTCACGCTCCCAAAGTCTCTTATAGGTAACTTTGATGGAAGCTTAAGGTTTGGTTGCCCCTACATCCATCGGCTGAGAAGGCTTCCGAAGACTTGCTGAGTCGAGGATGGGACCTGCGAATTTACTGTAAAACGGTTCGGCTCTTAAGGCCGGTTAAATGTATTTGTTTTAGTATGTTTTTCATGTTGTATAAAATGTAAAGCCGGAAATAACTAATAAAACAAGATAATTTTTGGAGGATTTTTCCTTGTTTATTGCCTACCGTTTAGTATGACCGATTCTTTCCCTTGGCCTTGTCGCCAAATTTTAGCGAGACCGACCGTGGGGCGGGTGCTGAATGCTTGACTGATGTTGATGTGTGATTTTGACGTTTGATTGATTTGATGGGCGCCGTAATTATGACGTCATCGAGAACCGTCGCTTGTCTTAATCGTCCTCTTGGGGAAGTGACACTTGTAAAAATCTCCACCTTCTGGATTTGAAGGGTTTCGTTATCCTGATCGTTGAAATCTTTATTTTTTGGCCACCGTTAGATCTTCCTCCTTTAAATTTCTGAATAGGCGCGAGTTCTTCTTCTTCTTCTTCTTCTTCTTCTTCTTCTTCTTCTTCTTCTTCTTCTTCTTCTTCTTCTTCTTCTTCTTCTTCTTCTTCTTCTTCTTCTTCTTCTTCTTCTTCTTCTTCTTCTTCTTCTTCTTCTTCTTCTTCTTCTTCTTCTTCTCCTCCTTCTCCTCCTCCTCCTCCTCCTCCTCTTCCTCCTCTTCTTCTTCTTCTTCTTCTTCTTCTTCTTCTTCTTCTTCTTCTTCTTCTTCTTCTTCTTCTTCTTCTTCTTCTTCTTCTTCTTCTTCTCTCTTCTTCTTCTTCTCTTCTTCTTCTTCTTCTTCTTCTTCTTCTTCTTCTTCTTCTTCTTCTTCTTCTTCTTCTTCTTCTTCTTCTTCTTCTTCTTCTTCTTCTTCTTCTTCTTCTTCTCTTCTTCTTCTTCTTCTTCTTCTTCTTCTTCTTCTTCTTCTTCTTCTTCTTCTTCTTCTTCTTCTTCTTCTTCCTCCTCCTCTATTTCCTCGGTGCCCCTTCTATTTTCATCATCTGTTTCAGTTCATTCCTCCATGCTTTTCTGTTGCATCTTCTCCTTCGTTCATGTTTGTGATTCAGGTACGCTTCTGTTACTCTTAGTCTTTCATTTTAATCTTCTGTTTCTTTCGCATTTTCGGGGTTTAGGGCTTCCTGCAAAAATGTCAGTTATAGAAATAAGTAATGGGAGTGAGGAAGAGGTCACCTCTGGGTTTAGGTGTTCCAAGCCTTCTTTTATTCCCGAGCGTTGCGTTTATTGCTTGATGCAAAAAAGTAAGCAAATTCTACATTCATTGAAAGAGTTTAATAGTGGGTCGTCGTCGTCTCATTCGGCAGGATCGGAACGGTCCTCACAGATGTCTGAAGATAATCATTCTGGGCGTGAGGGGAGTCAGTCCGGCGGAGAGGATTCCTGGGTAGACCAAGAGGTGCTCGATTCCTACTCCGAGTTACAAACCGTAGAGTCTTTGGCGGATGTTCATAGCTTGTTGAGTTTCCCGGTGAACGAAGGTTCAGCTGTGGCTCGCCCGGTCTCCCTGGATGAAGCAGTTTGCGACTCTCCAGGGCCGGGGGGGTCCTTTCACCTACGTGTACAGAACCATTTTCGAACAGCTAGGGATTCAGATTCCGTTCTCTCCTTTTTATTGTTTAGTGCTTAGGACGATCAATGTGGCTCCCTCTCAACTTCACCCTAATGGTTGGGCTTATATGCGAGCCTTCGAGATTTTGTGTGAATATCTTGATATTGAAGTTTCTACACAGAAGTTCTTGCATTTTTTTCAAACGCAAGTTAAGCGACCACAGCGGTGGACCTCCTTATGTAACCATGGCCGTCGACACTTCATGGCTGCTTTTAAGAGCAGCTATAAGAATTTTAAGGGGCAATGGTTCAAGTTGGAGGCTGGGCCGACCAATCCTTTTCTGCTAATAGACGAGTCTGAGAAGGAACGTTTTCCTCTGTATTGGACTCGCCATCCTCGGCCTAAGTATTATGTTGAAAGGAGAAGTTTGTGTGTTGTTGATCGTGTGGAGGTTGATCGTCTTTGGTCGTATGTTGATGCAGGTGTGTTACCCAAGGCTTCATTGTTGATTGCCTTAGTTGATGAGGCTGAAGAGTTGATCGGCTATTTAAGTAATTTTCTCTCTTTTCTTTGCGCTTTTCTGTTTCAATTTGTCTTGTTGATGACTGAGTTTGTTTATGACCTTCTTGTAGGGGACCTCGGAATGTCGCCAGTTAGTGTTGAGTAGAGACAACGGATTCGTGCTGAGCAAAAGCGGAAGCAGGGTCTTTCTTCTGGACCGACCCCTGTTGGTGATTCGACAGCGGCTGATCGTAGCCCTACCCCTGTTGTCAACCCTAACAAGGCTCGGCTCCCGCCTCCTACCCAACCTCCACCCACCAAGAATGCTCCAGTCTCAAATGTAGAGATCGGTCTGCCTGGGGAAGGTGGTCCTTCTAGTGATGCCTCCTGGAGGAATCATCTGAAGTGTCAAAAGAGGACCGATGCAAATACTGATGCACCCATTCGGACTGCCTGGGATTCTCGGTATCCGGTCAACAGGGTTCTGAATGGAGCTCTTGGAACAACCGATCCTGAAAATGTTGCTGCCATGGGTTTGGGGCAAACTCTAGTTGTTGTGAAGACATATAGTCTCTGGGCCTCCTTACTCGCCCACATGGCGGAGGGGGCTGTCGGCCGAGTTGTTGGGGAGCATAGCTAACTGGAGGGTCAGTTGAAGGAGAACGAGGACGCTTTGAAGCTTTGTCAGGAAGAGCAAGATTTGTTGAAACAGGATTTACACAAGTGGGATTCGGAGAAGACTCGGTTAGAGGGCGAGGTGTCCGAAGGCTGAAGGCTGAAGCGAAGGACTTGGATAAGCAGGTTAAGGAGTTGACTGTTGAAGTGGCGACTGATTTTGATAGAGGTTTTGATACGGCTTTGGCTCAGTTGCATGTTCTTTACCCTGAGGTGGACATTTCAAAGTTTGACCCAGATAAGATAGTTGTTGATGGTCGAATTGTGGAGCAGGTGGCTACAGGAAATCACGAGTCGTCAAGCGCCCTTGTACCAGGTGCTCAGGGTGATACCTTGGATTTGACCGCCTTGGATCAGCTTCTGAATGATGAGCTGGACCCACGACCGAACCAGCAGACTGAGCTAATCGCTGATTCTTAGGCAACACATTGAATTTGTCTGTTTTCAATTTAAAGTGTGTTCCAGATATTGCCTTTGTTGGCGTTTTTATTTTGATTTTTCTTCATCGTTTATTTTGATACAAGACGCCTTTTTGGTTTATTCTTGTTTTGTTTGTTTTTGTGTTCTTTGAATGGCCGTTTTGTTGATGCCCAAGGGTTGTATGTCAGCTTTCGCTCAGTTTACACCTGTCGGGTCTTAGGTTAAAATTTCTTACACTGTGCTTTAAGCTCGTTGGCTTAATTTGCGAGCGCGTTAGCTTCGCCTACACAATGGAAGCTCCCCTTCGGTTTGGAAGGAAGGACTCCTTCCGCTGCCGAATTGGTGTGCCCAAGGGTGGTGCGTGGGCTCGTCAGCTCCGCTCTCACCTGTCAGGACTTGAGTCTTCGTCGCCCAAGGCCAACATCGAGACGTTGCTCGGTCCTTGCCTATCGGGACTTTTTGTTATGGCAGATTCTTTATTATAGAATCATCTGTTCTCTTTATTCAATAATGATGATGATGGAGTACACTTGGGGCTTTTATATTTCCCGTACAAATGATACATTTGAATATAGTGGAAATGTGGTGAGAACCGGTACTTTGCTTCTTCAGCTATAGTAGAACCGAAGGTTGGCAGCATTCCAAGATCGGGGGATATTCCCTTCGTCTAGTTTCTCCAGTTTGAAGGCACCTTGACCGACTGTATCTTTGACTCTGAAGGGACCTCTCCATTTAGCAGACAATCTTCCCGTGTTTTCGTCCTGGCTTGACCGCCGTGTGACTAGATCACAGGCTTTGAAGTTCCTAGGTCTAACTTTGGAGTTGTATCTTTTGGCCGCTCGCTGCTTGGCTGCTTCCTCTTTAATCTTTGCAACTTCCCTGACTTCATCCAACAGGTCTAAGTTAGCCCTGAGTCCGCTCGGGTCTGGTACTTTCTCAGTCAGCATTCTTCTTGGGCTAGGTTCGAGCACTTCTATCGGGATCAGAGCGTCACTTTCGTAAGTTAGCCGGAAGGGAATTCCCCTTTTGGAGGACTGAGGAGTAGTGTAATAGGACCAAAGTACAAGTGGCAGTTCTTCGGCCCAGTTTCCTTTGGCTTCATCCAGCCTTCGCTTGAGACCGTTTAGAATGACTTTGTTAGCAGCCTCTGCCTGCCCGTTGGTCTGAGGGTGTTCGACCGAGGTAAATGCCTAATATATGTTCCAGGTGTTGCAAAGATCGGCCACTGCTTGTGAAGCAAACTGTGTTCTGTTATCTGATACTATTGTAGCTGGGATTCAGAACCAATAGATAAGCTTCTTCCAGTAAAATTTCTTGACCTGTTGGGCTGTAATCGTTGTGACTGGCTCTGCTTTTATCCATTTTGTGAAGTAATCGATTGCCACTATTAGATACTTGACTTGTCCCGGCGCTGGAGGGAATGGGTTGAGGATATCAACACCCCAAACAGAGAAAGGCTAGGTTGACATGACCGACTGCAAGTTGGCGGGGGGTGCTTTGGGCACGCTTGAATGGCGTTGACAACTGTCGCATTTCCAGACATATTCCACTGAGTCTTTCTTCATGGTCGGTCAATAATAACCGACCCTTAGTATTTTGGAGGCCAAAGCCTGTCCTCTGATGTGACTGCTTGATAACTCTATTTTATATATATAGAGTTATTTATGCTTCTAAGACTTAAATCAATGTGACTTCTAAGTAATATTGTTGTTAAAGTAGTTAATATGTGTTGTTTAGAGTAAAAAACGGTTAGGAACTGATTTGTGATTATTTGGCACTTTTAGGGCCCCATGTTGTATTTTAATGTGTTTGTTCAATGCTACAGCATTAGATGCCCCAGCAGTCATTGCCCCAGAATTATTGGCAGTCAAATGCTCCAGCAGTCGTGACAGACTAAAATGCCCCAGCAATCTGGTGATGATGTCATGATGACCCAAGCAAGAGCAAGTGGCCCAAGTGGATCATCTCAAGCTCCACTTTATGAGACATAATAGCTTGCAAGTTGCACCTTTTTAGGACACTTGTCAATTCGCTACAGGACCACTTCTCTTTAATAAAGCAAAGATCAAATCATACTTTTGAGACAATTGGGAAAAGTAAACCCTAACTTCATCTCAAAGTAACCTTGGTGCCCAAGAGAACTCCACTCCAAGAGGCCTATAAATACATCTCCTTCTCCTCATTTGAAGATATACCAAGTTAGAGAATTAGAATCACTTACGCTTCATAGGTATGAAGGAGGGAGAGAAATTGACAACTTCTCTCTCTACTTCTACACGATTTCATGTTGTTGTTTGATTGCTGTGAGGTGAATGCTGGAGCATTACTAGGCGGATTTTTGCAAGGGAACTTCAACCGTGTAATTCTTTCTTTATTTTCTTCCCTTTGTATTATCAAACATATGAACATGGTTATCTCTGTTTGTATGTGCTCAGTAATGTCTAGCATGAGCTAACTTCTCTAGTTGGGATGTTTTAACTTTGTAATGATCTTTTAACTAGTTTTATGTTATATATTGATGTTTGCATTTTAGTTCTTGCATGATAACTCTTTCATATTCATCTTTAGAATTGGCCAACTAAAAGTGAATGCAAATCATAAATACAAACATGGTTTATGATTAGAACTCAAGAACTAATATGGATAAGTGTTTAATGAAGGAAACTTTGTTATTTCCATGCTAAAACCTAGACATAGGATAGCATAGTCCATAGGGTGATACTGTGGGTACTTTATATACAGGGGTGAACTTATTTAGAGCTTAGACACAAAACTTGTAATGAAACCCTGACGTTAGTTGCTGAAAAGCACGCATCAATTGCTACAACATCCATTGCAGGAGCATCATATATAACATAATGCTCTCAAAAGTTACTTACTTAGTGAAGAGCATTCCAACTATCTTTCTCACTTGAATACACTCTATCTTTACTTAGCTTATTTGTTTTCTGTTATCTCACACATACTCTTATTTTATTTGTTATTTTATTACTTGTTTCTCACTAGTTAAACTACCATTTTAAACTTTAGAAATTAATCTAATCCCTGTGGGTACGATCTCTACTTTCTACTATATTATTTGTTAAAGACTGTGTACACTTACACACCTTTTTGCACAACACTGCTGCATACTCCTTCGTGCGCTTCCTTCATTATCTCCTTAGCCCTGCTATTTGTGACACACTTGAGGAGTGGAGTGGAGAATCCCCTTCTGTGCAGTTCGGCTTCAATGGGGGTGTATTTGCTGGCGATCTTTGCCAGTCGTCTCATTTCTTCTTCCTGCAGCTGCAAGTGCTCATATCAAAGTTTTTGGTGAGGAGTTCACCTTTGGTGCTGAATGCCCCTGTGGCCTGTCCCGTTACGAGCAGAGAATCACTTCGGACTTTATTCCGGCAATGAGGGCCTCGTATTTAGCTTGGTTGTTATTGGCTTTGAAGTTGAAACAGAGTGACTGCTCTAGGAGAATGCCATATGGTCCTTCCAAGGTCACCCGTGTCACCGCTATGTACGTTTCGTCGAAAAACACAATTTATTTGTTAAAGCGAGTGATTTAGTATTTCCAATATTTTTATTGTTCGGTAATTAAATGAATGTTCTTGTTATCTAATCATATGCGTTCGAGTCGACGGTCACATCGTCGGATTTGTAGCATGCTAGAGAGCTTGTCATTGATCTTCGTTGACCCTCATTGAAATTGGAAGGCACTTCGATATCAGGTACGGGGGGAAATGGTTTCTTTTCTATATTGGGAATAGGGGATAGAACTATAATAGTATTGATTATCGCCATTCATATTTGTTTGTATTTATTCATTGGTTAGTTATTATCTATTCATTTTATTCAATTTGGATGACTGTAACTATTATGGATGCTTGTAAATTATTCAATTTGGATGACTGTAAGTAAATAATTTGGATGACTGTGACTAAATGAATTGGATGACTGTAACTGTAACACCCCGATTTTCGTGCGTTGTGGTTCTCTTAGTGTGTGTTTGTTTTAGGAATTGTTTTGTTATTGATAAGATCAAATTATTTTAATTTATTTTGTGTTTGAGTTATTAAAAATAGTTAAAAATCATATGTGAATGTATTTTTATGTGCTATTGGTAATATATAATTGTTATTGTATATTTATTTTATTTTTATAAATATTAGTATTTTAGATGTTATTTATTTTAAAAATTATTTTGGTTCAAATATATTTTTAGTAGTAGTTAATTATTATATAAACAGGCTTTTAAAATGGACTAACAGAATCATTGGGCCTTTAATCTTTTACACCTTTTTACTTACTATGACCTAATTTTGGCTTCCAGATGCTCTAATTTGAGAGAGCCGTAACTCTCCTATTTTGAAACCTTCTTCGTCCACAAAAGAGATAGTCAAAGCCACAATCACAACAAATCCCTTCTAATTCCTTATTTCTTTGGCAATCGATGCACAACAGAAATCAAATAAATTGTGGTTGCAGAACCTTTCAATATCTATTGTTTCCCCATTACGTCATTACTTAAAGATTCCATCATACCCTTTTCGATGCATCTTTTGATCTTGGAGGTCGACACTGGTTTGGCAAAACTATGTACTTTGGTTTTGGAAAATAAAAGAGGAACGGAAGAAAACTTATTATACGATAAGCTTGAAGGAGTAGCTCTAACTTGAAGGTGGTGATCTATGCTAATATATAACTATCATCCTGGAAACCCACACCGTACGCCACTTTCATAGTAAGTTCTTTTTTTTTAGCCTCTAACCTTAAACCAAACCCAATCATGCTTTATTATCATTTTATACAGAAGTTAGATTTCTACGAAATATATTTGGTTACAGATGATTTCTAAAATAAGTTTTACATGGATATAGGCTTATTATACTGGATTATTATACATAGTTACAAACTTGTGACATGATTTACACTATTATATACATTTTAATGTTAGCATATCTTATATAATAATTTAATATTTTTAGTGTATGATTTTTTTGGACTGTCTTTGTTGTTATATATAACCATACACGTTCGAATCAAACATTGTCCCGCTGGAATGAGCTCGTGGTTTGTCGTCTCCAGTGATCGCCTTAGGAAGACACTTCGATATCAGGTAAGGGTGGGTCTAATCTTCTCTATAATAGGGTCTTATGATGGGGACTAAGTAGGGGTAGGCTCTATGTATGTCATTTTATGTATTTCTAGTGATTATTGATGAACCCTAGGCATATGACAACTTGTTGTTGAGAAATTGTGGTTTGCGTGCTAAGTGCCTGGATACTCCTTGATGGTATTGTGATTGATAATGATTCAGTGGATGATTTTTGATGACTCTTTATGTGTTCATGATTGATTTGTGATGTGATATTATTTTTACGGTTGATATGCTATTTGAAGTTGTTTGTATGAATTGTATGTGATTGGATGAAGTTGTGTTGCTCGAATTGTTGTTGCTGGATTTTGTTGTCTAGGTGCAGAATTAGGCGCCCTAAGTGGGGCGCCCTGTGCCAAGCATTGTTGTTGCTGGAATTTTGGCCACGGAATTAGGCGTCCTCGCGATTGGGCGCCCCGTGCCAAGTTGTTGCGTTTTTGGTTGAATTCTCCATTGCAGGAATTGGCGCACTTGTGCTGGGCGCATGAGCCAAAGTTTGTGTTGCTGAATTGTGCTTGCTGTTGTGCTGAATTGTGCTTGCTGTGTGTGCGTGTCAGTGTGCGTGCGTTGTGTTGCTTCCGGATGTCTAAGTTGTGTCTTAGGCGCCCAGGCACTGGGCGCCATTTTCAGGACGTTCCCGATTTTTAATACAAACTGTTTTCGCTCTAACTTTTGACTCGGGTGTCCGTTTTAAACGTTTCAAAAAGTGTTGTGAAGCCCATCTCGTTGTCTATCAGTGTGTCCTATTTTAAAAGCGAAAACTTATTATTTTCTGATTGTTCTGGGCGCCCGAGTGGCTGCTCCGATGGTAGTTGTTGTTGCGTTGCAAAACTGTTTTCGGTGTCTAAAACCTTTTTGGTGTCAATGACGATGTTCTAAAGAACGTTTCTGCCTTAGTGGCCAACTTTAATGATAATGATGTGTAAATGACGATGATGCCCTTAGTGGCTAGTTAAATGACTGTATTGCCCTTAGTGGCTACTATTATTTATAATGAAGTGTAAATGACGTTTTTGCCCTCAGTGGCTATTGTTTGAGTTGATGATATTGATGTGTAAGCGACGATGAAACCCAGTGACGTTTAAAGCCCGAAAGGCTAAGTGATGTTAAGGTCTAAAAGGCCAAGTGACGTTGTGTGTTGATTGTGAATTGACAGGTGCTGTGCCCTTTTTGGCAAATTGGTAAGTGACGGGTCACATTGTTGACTGTGTTTGTGTGTATTTGTGTGTGATGCATGTCGTAGTGTCCCATGCATCCCATGTGCATAATGTGAAGAATAGGCTTCGGCCTCTTGTGACGAATAGGCTTCGGCCTCTTGTGACGAATAGGCTTCGGCCTCCTGTGAAGAGTAGGCTCGGCCTCTTAATTGTGACGAATATGGTACCATCATGCATATGCCCGCGAGTGGGTTGCACTTCATATACTTACATAACATTGTGATGAGCTTTGGTAGTGATTGAATTGATATTTGTGATGTGGTCTATATAGCTGGCGTTGCGATGTGTTGTTGTGGTGATTAATATTGATGATTGATTTGATATTTCGTGATGCGGTTGATATAGTGTCATAACCCTAGCATAGTGCTTATCATAAGCTTTATTATATTGCTAGATGAACTCACCCCTTCTGTTTGAATGTTACCCCTATGCGGTAACGTGCAGGTGATCTCGAGTGAAGGCTTAGGTATCTTCACTAGCTGAGTTGGGTCGTCTGCTCTGATTATGTAACACTAGGGGGGAATGATGTTGTTTAAGTTACTTAAGACTTGTTGTTGTTGTTGGATTTTTTAGTACTGTCAGCCTTGCCAGGTTGCAATGCCTATTACGATTAAATTTGTTGGATTTTCCGCTGTGAGGTTATATTTTAATTTACAATGACGTTTTGTAAGTATTATAAGACTGTTTTCGAAAAGCGAGTAATTTGGCGCGTGATGTTTAACGAAGTAAGTGTGACATCCCTTGTGGTGTATTTGAAATTTGAAAACTCTGATTTTTATGCAAATAAATTAATGGGTAAGTAGGGGTGTTACATTAGTGGTATCAGAGCAATGGTTGGTCCGTCTGGCCAAGTCATCGAGTCGTTGTGTCGGTTAACGACCAACTGTTGTCTTTTAGTACTAACTATTGTTTACATTGCAGGTTGTTCGAGTCAGGTAAACTTTCTCTGGATTGTTCGGTCCTAACCGGACTGTTTGTGTTGTTTATTTTGCTTTCTGATGTGTGAACTCTGAGTAGAGTTGCAAGCATTGCTTGTTTTATCCTTGGTAGTTGTTAAGCTGACTAATTCAATCGGTAAGTCTTAAGGTAATGAGATATGCAATAGGTATTCCGTAGAGGAATCATCAAGGTTATAACAGATAAAAGAAGTTAGACTCTTAATGAGAACTCAAATGACTCTTTCCCTTAGAGGGAATTTTTCATAGAGCTTGGTCTATTCTTCAAGCCATGCGTTGTGTGGTATGTGTCTATTCTGTTTTCTCTGTGTGAACTCTGTGATTTTCCTTTTATTTTGTATTCTGACTTCATTAGTCCGAGCTTCTAGGATTTGACATCGTAGTGGTCATAAAATTATTGGTGTTGTGTGCTCTGAGTTCGTCCATAACTGACTAAGTGCTTTATTGAATTGTTATGTTTAAATTAGCATGAACTAGAATTTAATTATGATATGCTGTCTAAGAGTCATTTGCGAGTTTCACTATAATTACCTTTTTGTTGACTCTTAAGTTATAGATAATCATGCGTTTTATGAATGTTTATGTGTGATTCTATGTGTAGCCTTCTAAGATAGGAATTTATCTTAATTGTAGATTTAGTGCTCATGTACTTGCCGAACCACTAGTAGTGTTTTGTGTTTAGAATCGGAGTAAATAGTTGAGGGACGTAAGAGGTGAGAATTCGAACCTTAAGTTGAGACTCACAAGAGTAACAAAACCACGCCTTTGTTGGAAAGATTTAAGAAAATGCGGCTTTTATTAAGTTTCGTATGGATAATTTATTATTGTGAGAAGTAGATCAATTTTTTTTTTTTTTTGTATGGGAGATAAAGTAACCTTTAAGATATTGGAATTAATTAGTGGAGTTAACCCATAACAATTGTCACTAAGAGTATAGTATCCTAATAGTGGATTGTCGTGGTTGGGTAGTCGAGTAAAACTTTAGGGACCTTGAGAGTAGAATATTGATTTAGGAGTAAAAAGGTAGAGGTGTGTGTGTCGTTTGTTGTTCGGTATACAAAAGGACCTTAATGGCTATTAGGAATAAGAACTGGATTTAATTTCGATTTCATTGATTTTGACGGAAATTTCGAGGACGAAATTTTTTTTTAGGGGGGTTGAGTTGTAACACCCCGATTTTCGTGCGTTGTGGTTCTCTTAGTGTGTGTTTGTTTTAGGAATTGTTTTGTTATTGATAAGATCAAATTATTTTAATTTATTTTGTGTTTGAGTTATTAAAAATAGTTAAAAATCATATGTGAATGTATTTTTATGTGCTATTGGTAATATATAATTGTTATTGTATATTTATTTTATTTTTATAAATATTAGTATTTTAGATGTTATTTATTTTAAAAATTATTTTGGTTCAAATATATTTTTAGTAGTAGTTAATTATTATATAAACAGGCTTTTAAAATGGACTAACAGAATCATTGGGCCTTTAATCTTTTACACCTTTTTACTTACTATGACCTAATTTTGGCTTCCAGATGCTCTAATTTGAGAGAGCCGTAACTCTCCTATTTTGAAACCTTCTTCGTCCACAAAAGAGATAGTCAAAGCCACAATCACAACAAATCCCTTCTAATTCCTTATTTCTTTGGCAATCGATGCACAACAGAAATCAAATAAATTGTGGTTGCAGAACCTTTCAATATCTATTGTTTCCCCATTACGTCATTACTTAAAGATTCCATCATACCCTTTTCGATGCATCTTTTGATCTTGGAGGTCGACACTGGTTTGGCAAAACTATGTACTTTGGTTTTGGAAAATAAAAGAGGAACGGAAGAAAACTTATTATACGATAAGCTTGAAGGAGTAGCTCTAACTTGAAGGTGGTGATCTATGCTAATATATAACTATCATCCTGGAAACCCACACCGTACGCCACTTTCATAGTAAGTTCTTTTTTTTTAGCCTCTAACCTTAAACCAAACCCAATCATGCTTTATTATCATTTTATACAGAAGTTAGATTTCTACGAAATATATTTGGTTACAGATGATTTCTAAAATAAGTTTTACATGGATATAGGCTTATTATACTGGATTATTATACATAGTTACAAACTTGTGACATGATTTACACTATTATATACATTTTAATGTTAGCATATCTTATATAATAATTTAATATTTTTAGTGTATGATTTTTTTGGACTGTCTTTGTTGTTATATATAACCATACACGTTCGAATCAAACATTGTCCCGCTGGAATGAGCTCGTGGTTTGTCGTCTCCAGTGATCGCCTTAGGAAGACACTTCGATATCAGGTAAGGGTGGGTCTAATCTTCTCTATAATAGGGTCTTATGATGGGGACTAAGTAGGGGTAGGCTCTATGTATGTCATTTTATGTATTTCTAGTGATTATTGATGAACCCTAGGCATATGACAACTTGTTGTTGAGAAATTGTGGTTTGCGTGCTAAGTGCCTGGATACTCCTTGATGGTATTGTGATTGATAATGATTCAGTGGATGATTTTTGATGACTCTTTATGTGTTCATGATTGATTTGTGATGTGATATTATTTTTACGGTTGATATGCTATTTGAAGTTGTTTGTATGAATTGTATGTGATTTGATGAAGTTGTGTTGCTCGAATTGTTGTTGCTGGATTTTGTTGTCTAGGTGCAGAATTAGGTGCCCTAAGTGGGGCGCCCTGTGCCAAGCATTGTTGTTGCTGGAATTTTGGCCACGGAATTAGGCGTCCTCGCGATTGGGCGCCCCGTGCCAAGTTGTTGCGTTTTTGGTTGAATTCTCCATTGCAGGAATTGGCGCACTTGTGCTGGGCGCATGAGCCAAAGTTTGTGTTGCTGAATTGTGCTTGCTGTTGTGCTGAATTGTGCTTGCTGTGTGTGCGTGTCAGTGTGCGTGCGTTGTGTTGCTTCCGGATGTCTAAGTTGTGTCTTAGGCGCCCAGGCACTGGGCGCCATTTTCAGGACGTTCCCGATTTTTAATACAAACTGTTTTCGCTCTAACTTTTGACTCGGGTGTCCGTTTTAAACGTTTCAAAAAGTGTTGTGAAGCCCATCTCGTTGTCTATCAGTGTGTCCTATTTTAAAAGCGAAAACTTATTATTTTCTGATTGTTCTGGGCGCCCGAGTGGCTGCTCCGATGGTAGTTGTTGTTGCGTTGCAAAACTGTTTTCGGTGTCTAAAACCTTTTTGGTGTCAATGACGATGTTCTAAAGAACGTTTCTGCCTTAGTGGCCAACTTTAATGATAATGATGTGTAAATGACGATGATGCCCTTAGTGGCTAGTTAAATGACTGTATTGCCCTTAGTGGCTACTATTATTTATAATGAAGTGTAAATGACGTTTTTGCCCTCAGTGGCTATTGTTTGAGTTGATGATATTGATGTGTAAGCGACGATGAAACCCAGTGACGTTTAAAGCCCGAAAGGCTAAGTGATGTTAAGGTCTAAAAGGCCAAGTGACGTTGTGTGTTGATTGTGAATTGACAGGTGCTGTGCCCTTTTTGGCAAATTGGTAAGTGACGGGTCACATTGTTGACTGTGTTTGTGTGTATTTGTGTGTGATGCATGTCGTAGTGTCCCATGCATCCCATGTGCATAATGTGAAGAATAGGCTTCGGCCTCTTGTGACGAATAGGCTTCGGCCTCTTGTGACGAATAGGCTTCGGCCTCCTGTGAAGAGTAGGCTCGGCCTCTTAATTGTGACGAATATGGTACCATCATGCATATGCCCGCGAGTGGGTTGCACTTCATATACTTACATAACATTGTGATGAGCTTTGGTAGTGATTGAATTGATATTTGTGATGTGGTCTATATAGCTGGCGTTGCGATGTGTTGTTGTGGTGATTAATATTGATGATTGATTTGATATTTCGTGATGCGGTTGATATAGTGTCATAACCCTAGCATAGTGCTTATCATAAGCTTTATTATATTGCTAGATGAACTCACCCCTTCTGTTTGAATGTTACCCCTATGCGGTAACGTGCAGGTGATCTCGAGTGAAGGCTTAGGTATCTTCACTAGCTGAGTTGGGTCGTCTGCTCTGATTATGTAACACTAGGGGGGAATGATGTTGTTTAAGTTACTTAAGACTTGTTGTTGTTGTTGGATTTTTTAGTACTGTCAGCCTTGCCAGGTTGCAATGCCTATTACGATTAAATTTGTTGGATTTTCCGCTGTGAGGTTATATTTTAATTTACAATGACGTTTTGTAAGTATTATAAGACTGTTTTCGAAAAGCGAGTAATTTGGCGCGTGATGTTTAACGAAGTAAGTGTGACATCCCTTGTGGTGTATTTGAAATTTGAAAACTCTGATTTTTATGCAAATAAATTAATGGGTAAGTAGGGGTGTTACAGTAACTGTTGTGTCGAGTTTAGAGAATGAATCTGGTATGATTAGTCAATTGTGTGTTAAATGACGTCCTTTAATTAACACGTGAGGAACGAAGAGTCGTAGGCAGGTGACCGTAGATTTAAATCGGTAGTGGAGATGAATTTAGAGTAAGAACGGAGTAACTATAAGGATTAATGTTTAAAATCAATCCTGGGTGTGGGCGATGCGTAGTAAATAATAGTATATGGTCATTGATGAATAGTAGTGAATGGTTAAATAAGATTGGGACTAAGGAAGAACTTGGAGACATGACTAGTCAGTTAGTAATTACATTCTAGCGACGAAAACATGATAATTGACTTCAGAATAAGTCTTAGTGGCAGAAAGACAGGTCGAGCTAGTACAAATCACGAGTAACATTGGACAATAAATGAGTGAGGTGTCCATTGCTAATTAATGACTTAGTGCTAGTTAGATTAAGAACACTTTATAGCTTAACAAAGTCAATTAAGTTATAGACGATAGATGATGACGCTCAGACATAAGTGAGTAGATATAGCACGGATATAGCATGAGAGTTATTCATGATTAAATTTAATAACTTAAGTGAGAAGGAAGATTTAGTACAATAGTTAAATGATAGTTGATGATGATGATGTTTAAGGAACCTTGTCGCAGTATGGGCAAGGACTCGTCGCAGTATGGGCGAGTTGTACCTGATGATAGGTGGTGGCGTTGTTATTGTCATTGTCGTTCTCGTTGTCGTTGTTGTCATTGTCAATTTGCGATATCGCGTCTGATTAGGTCCATCTTGTTGTTGTTGTTGTCGTCGTTGTTGTTGTTGTTAGTAGGGCATTATCGGGCAAGGTATCCAGTTTGGGCAAGGTATCCCGTTCGAGTGTCTCGGTCCTGTTGTTCTTGTAGGGCATTATCGGGCAAGGTATCCCTGTCCTCATAGACCTCTTCCTGCTGTTCTTCGTAGGGCGTTATCGGGCAAGGTATCCCATTCGGGCAACGTATCTCGGTCCTATTGTTGTTGTTCTCATAGGGCATTATCGGGCAAGGTATCCCGGTCCTATTGTTGTTGTTGTTGTTGTTGTTGTGTTGATGATTGTAAGGCAGTATCTGGCAAGGTATCCTAATTATGTTGTTGTTGCTGCTTGGTCCTAGGACCGTACGTGAGGTCGCGACACTAGGATTAGCTGAAGATTAATTAAGGATTGTCTTTGCAAGCGTGTTATGAAAGTTGTATCCACTACTGTGGATTGTTTCCTTGTTTGTGGTAGTCTTGCTGTTTTAGTTTCGGTCTTATATTCCTTATATGGTTTGGAAGCTCTTTCTCACCTGTGCACCCTTTTTAGATTGAGTTCCAGGTGTCGTTGGAGTGACCTTCTACGATCGTGCAATGGGAGAGATTTGATTCTACACGTTGATGTCAGTCTATTTTTAGTTTATTGGATTAAAGGTTAATTGCTCTGATTATGTGACATCGGAATTTGGGTTGTACTCTTATTGTTATAATTAAGATCATTATTGTTATTATATTGAAAGAAATGTTTTATTGCTTAGTGACAACTCTATTTTATATAGAGTTATTTATGCATCTAAACCTAAATAATTACCTAAATTCAAGTACAATATGTGTTAAATATAGTTGTATGAATAAAATAACAACATTTAAGGTTTTTAAGAAGGGTCACACTCATGGCTTAGCATCTTGTATATATATATATATATTGGTATGTTTGATGTGTTTGTTCAGTGCACCTGCAGTTGATGCACCTGCACTAGGAAACAACAGTGCATCTGCACTAGGAAACAACAGTGCACCTGCACTTAATGCTCCTGCACTGAAAACAGATTACAAATGCAAGAAGCACCATAGATCATACCAATGCACCAGCACTTCATTGATGACATCATGCTTAGTCATGGATCACATGGGGCACATGCAACTTGCAAACTTCGGCGCCTACCATAGAAGTTAGCTTTGAAGAGTCACTCACCTAGGGACACTTGGCCATCCATTATTGGACCTCCATTTGTGTTTAAGTGTGGGATTCAATTTGCCGTTTGAAGTTCAGAAACTTAACCCTAGTTAACTCCTCAAGTTAACTTAATCTCCAAGGGAGTCTCACTTTTTGAAGGCTATAAAAGGACCCTCACTTCTCATTTGAAAACACACCTCAAGATATCAACAATATATCCTTAGAATTAGTTTTAGATAGTTTTTAAGTTTCAGGAAGGTAAGGAAGGAATCGACAACTTCTTTCTTCACTTCCACGTAGTACTAGCTAAGTGTAGGGAGTCAGTGCACCTGCATTGCTTGGGAATTCATGCAAAGGAACTCCAACTTGTGTAACCTTTACCTTGTTGCTTTCTTTTATGATTTCACTTATATAAACATGTTCTATTCAGTTTATATATGTCTTGCAATATCTAACATGAGCTAAATTTCTTTAGTTGAGATGTTCTAACCTTATAATGATCTTTTAAGTAAGTTGTTGTGCTTTTATATGATGTATGCATTTTAGTTCTTGTGTAATGCTTCTTTCAACACTTGTTTTAAGGTTGATCGCTTGAAACAAGTAGATTTGAAAAAGCAGGCATGGTTTACAATTAAGAACTCAAGAACTAATAAGGTTGAGTGTTTTAATAAAGTCTTTGTTAACTTGTTTTAATAAAGAAACCTTTGTTAATTCCATGTTAAGTCCTAGACATAGGATAACATAGTCCTTAGGGTGATTCAGTGGGTAACTAAGAGACGGGAGTGAACTTATTTAGCATGCCTAGACATAGGAAGCTTGTAATGAAACTCTGAAGAAAGTGACTGAAAAGCACACACTGATGCAGCTGCATCCAGTGCACCTGCACCACTTAAATGCACAAAACTTTTGAAAGTGACTTATTTGGTAAAGACATCACAACTCTCATTCTCAACTGATTTCCTCTACATTCTATTACTTATTTTCATTCTGTGTACTTATCACCATCATCCCAATTTGTGAGTAGTATAGTTCACACTAATTTATACACTTTTAAACTACAAGAGTTAATCCAATCCCTATGGGTTCGATCTTTTATACTACTTGTTTGTGACTGTGTATACTTGTTATTATTATAAATCACAGATTCCCCCTCGCCGAATGTGGTCCTGAGATCCACGTATCCACGGACTTCTACCTGTTCATCGGAGAATCCCACCAAAGTGCCAGGATAATTCTTCAGTGCTTCGGTTGGTAATCCAAGTTTTTGGAAGCATTCCCAATACATCACGTTGGCAGAACTTCCACCATCAACTAAGACTCGTGCCACTTTGTAGCCACTGGTTGTGATTGAGATGACTATAGGGTCGTCAGAATGAGGTCGAACTCCCTCAAAATCTTGTGCATCAAATGAGATCGCTGAGTATTTTGAAACAACAAGATCAGCCACTTGGTTAGTAACCGACATAATGGAACGCGCATACCTTCTTCTGGTCGATGAGGTTGGCCCTCCTCTTGAGAAACCTCCGGAGATGGTATTGACGCCGCCTTTATCTGCTATTTCGTGGCCGCCTTTCTGTTCGGTTTTCTTGTGAGCTCCCCCCCCCCCTTTTTTACGGCTGGCCCGGACTGCGGACTATCTGCTCGCCTCTTCTTTTTTTCTTCTATCAGCACGAACTTTTTAAGATATCCTCTCTGGATGAGTTGCTCTATCTGTTGCTTTAAGGTCCAGCAATCGTTAGTGGTGTGCCCCTCTGTTCGGTGAAACCTGCAGTATGCTTGAGAATTTATGCCCATGGTTCCTACGAAAGGCGCCAGTCTTAGAATACTTCCATCGTTTAGGCCCTCGTTGAGGATAGCCGAGGGTTTGGCTCTGAGGGGGGTGTACGCCATCTCCAGATTGGGGCGCGACTTTCGGTTTCTTGTTCTTCCCCCTCGGTCACGCCTTCCCGAGAGATGGTGCTGGTCCGCTTGTGTTGATCTCTCCAGTGGGGATTACTTCCTTCTGGGTGCCTTGGTATCTCACTCATCTTTGCTGGCGGCGGTTTCTTCTGCTTCAATGTGCTTGTCTGCTCAGGCTCTTACTTCGTCCATAGTTTGAGGCTTTCGGATAGACAATGCTTCGCTGAATGTTCCATTGCTTAGACCCTTCATAAAGGCCTTGATGAAGAATCTCTCGCCGGGGTCGTTCACTAGAACCGTTACCTTATTGAACTGATCTAGATACTTCTTTAGTGTTCGGCCGCTCCCTACCGAAGATCAAATAGGTCCTCTGGCTGTACTAATTTCTTCTTATTGGCCGATAACTGTTGTACGAAACGGCCGGCGAGATCCTCAAAGCTAGTAATCGGTCGTGAGGTCAGACTTTTGAACCATTTTAAGGCCACGTCAGACAGAGTTCTAGCGAACATCTTGCAACTGACGGCGTCGTTGCCGCCGCTTATCATCATCTGAGTTTGAAATGTGTCCACATGGCTTTGTGGGTTGTCGGTTCCATTGCAGGTGCCGATAGAGGGCTCGCGGAAGTGGCGTGGGATTGCTACCGCTTCTATGTCCTCCGCAAAGGGTTGGAACCCTCAGGGGTGCCTTGGTAGCTTCTGTTCTCTAGGCAAGATTCTGCATTTATGCAAGTTGTTCCTATAGTCGAACTTCTCTAGCTTCTAGCGCCTGGGATCGTAGGAGCTGCTCCTCATTCCTTCTGGCTTGATCTGCATTTTGATCTTGTAGTGCTCTTACTGCCTCTAGTAACTCTGATATCCTTGGATCACTGTTGCTGGTCGAGGCTGTATGCCTCGTGGTTACCATGATGTAAGATTGAAATTGTGGGGTTGGGTGTGATCTTACCGGGCCCCACGGTGGGCGCCAATGTTCCTAACTATTTCCTGGAGTAGGATCTAGCTAGAACACAAAAATGAGATAATCAAATAATAGTAAGACTGAGAATAAGAGTATAGAGTTGATAATCGAATATGTTTTGTCCTTCCATTAGCCTCTAAGGGCGCTATATATAGTACATTAGGTGTTTAATGACAATAAATACATTCATAGCCGTTTGCGAGATTAGTGGAGAGATTGTAGGGACTTTCCTTTAATGCGAGATCCTTCGTCTCAGTGGCCAACCCATGTAGCGGTCCGAACTACAGGGCGAAGGGAGGAATCCCTCGGCCTCAATGTCTTATTGGAGTTCCTTGGTAGAGTCTTCAGCTTAGTCCCTTAGTGGAGTCTTCGGCCTAGCCCCTCAGTGGAGTCTTCGGCCAGGTATCCTACTATGCAACCGTCGGTTCGGCCATTGATGGTGCCTGACCCCTCATATGATGGTCGGATCGGTCATGAACACACACACACACACTATATATATATATATATATATATATATATATATATATATATAGTGTGTGTGTGTATTTGTGTATATAATGATCCAACATAATATATTGAAATTATATTTCCTTTTAATTTTGCAACTCTAGAAAAGTGCATTCATGTATTTTTTTTTAAAATAATTTCTTATAAACATGTATGTTTATTACATACATTTTTTATCAACTCCGTTATAAACAACATATATAAATCTACTGCTAACACATTCAAAGAAAGAGAAAAATGTGCAAGCGGTATCAAGACGAGGGGTTTTCAAAACATTAAAAATTTCCAGCAACATACAAAGACAATCAAGATGAACACGCTTGATTGAGAATGGATGAGATCGAAAAGCAAAACGCTAATGGATGAGATCGATATGATGATATAGTAGGATTTTGCTGTGTTTCAACTTTTCACACAACCTGAGGCGCACCGTTTCTAGCTTATTGCAACTGTTCCCCTAGGCATGATAAGACTTCATATACTTCTCATGTTAAATCTGATAATACTGCGGCCACCAGATCTCGAACTAAAGTAAGCTCGTTGGTAGAACTAGTTCTTTGTGTGTTTGATGGACGTCGACTTTCACTTATATCTGCTTTTCCTTTGAAATTTTTAGGTTGCAGGTGTCTGTAAACAGAGGGGATCTTTTTCAAGCACTTCTCAAACCTCCAAATGGCCTAAAAAGATGGGAGAAGGCATCGAATTTGAAGATGATGATATGTTTATCTCTGAAGCTGTCTCGAGACGGTGTTCCGAACAGAACCTACTTGAGTCTCCTTTTCCGATAAGCACTTGAGTCTCCTTTTGATGTCTTAACAGAGGGATCTATCTTTCATACATATACATCTTAACTTTTACTAGGGCTTGGTTAATCTTCTAATCATTCTCCAATATATATATATATATATATATATATATATATATATATATATTTAATGGGTTATTAGTGACTTTTAGTTTTTGATCTTTCACTTGCCTATTTGTGTCCTATAAATAGGACTCATATTTTAGTGTAAATGGACAATTGCGTGAAGAGAATAGTACAAAGGGTTTCATCTTCTCTCCTTCTCTCATTCACTTGTTATTCCTCTTTCTCTATTTTGGTTTATTTTCATGACAAAATGTTACCATTAACATACAATATATCATTTTTCAGCTTAAAATCTCAATATTTGAGGGATATATTTGCAATTCAAGTCAGCAAGCAGGATTTTTTATATGCAGTTGAGAGTGAAGAATTCTGGACAACACATGCAATTCAAAATGTTCTTTTGTTAGTGTTACAACACAGCTGAATTTCGGATTCGAAATTAGCTGTAATGACACGTCAGTATAACATTTAAAGAGAGATCGAGGAACAGGAAAAGGAGCAAAAATTCGAAGGTGACGTGGCTCGGAAGTCCGAATTTATCCTCATAGGTACCCCAAAAGCCAACTTCGAAGATTGAAGGAAGAAATACGCATGAAAGTAATATCTCTGAAAAACATATGGGAGACTCTTGAAGGCAAGCCTCAAAGACCTAACTACTACTTGTGGAGGCAAAAAAGCAGTTAAGGCAAGTACTTCGGATAAGATTGAATTGACAAAGACAAGTGTAGAACATCCAGCCAGGAGATACGTGGCATCGATCATTATCAACCATTAGTTAGTTTATTTTCATCTGCTTTCAAATAAGGACATGTGTCCAAATCAGTTTATTTTCTTAATTAGTTCTATAAATAAGAGTTCTGACGATGTACTCAGGGAGATTTCATACCATCTAGTAACCCATTACTCCTAACACATCCAATCACACAGGATTTCTGGCTACAGCGGTGAACAATGTATGTCTGCGCCAAACCCCCTTTTTATGAATTCAATGTAATTACTTCTTTTTTCCGACAGATTGAGTGCAATGCTAATGTCTATTTTATCTTTTCAACAATTTAAAGCCTTGTTTTTTATCCCTCCACTCGAGGAACTCGTGATGTTCCCTACCTCTTGGGATTAATTTCTGTGGGTTCCTCGAGTTTGTCTTTTAATTTTACTTTGTTTTATTTTACGAAAGACGCTTGGTTCGGATTGATTGAAGGATTCGCGACATTCTCCCCTCTCTGGGCGTGATTTCCGCGTTTGATTCAATCGCTTCATGCCTCGAATTTGATTGGATGATCACCTAGAATCTCTGATTCGTTTGGTTGTTCCTTGGAATTCCCTCCCTTCGTCATTACCCATCTTCAAAAGAGCCTACAAATTGGGGCTTGCAGTGTAAACCTGTCAACAGGTGAACCCAGTATCTAAATTCGAGTCCTTTTCTCTCACAAATCTCGAATTTATTTGTTTGACAGAGACCTAACCAAATTAAAATACTGGAAAACAAATTGGCACGCCCGGTGGAACCCAGTTTAGATATGGTTGTGCCAAGTTTTGATTGTGTGCTCACTTGAATCGGTATCATGGTGAATACTAGAAACCGTAATTGAGTTAACGCTAGTTCTCCAGGTAACACCAATGTTCCTGACCAAGAAGTTCAACAAGAATTCAGTTCGTTGGAACAATGGTTCCATGTTGATGTTTCCGCAAGGAGAACCGAGATCAAATCCTGTGGTGAGTCAAATAATTCCTGACACGCCAATATCCTGAGAGAACAACTCTCAACGTGGTTCAACCACCATATGGGTATACGCCTACACCAGCTGGGTATATGCCTACACTAGCTGGGTATATGCCTACACCAGGGTTATCTATGCCTACACAAACTGAGCCCCATGGTAACGATCATACTGATCAGCCCCATGGTGACGATCATTCAAATTCAGATTCATCGACCGATGAAGAGGATGTGTCGGTGGTTGTCGACCTTGATGGTCACCGTCGCAAAGTCATCTTTCCCATTGGTGACGCGTAAGTGTTGTTTGATTTTTTTTAATTTAAGTGAATTATGCAATGACATATATATGTTTGATTGTTTGGTATATCTTTCATTATGCAGGTTGCTTCCTACGAAGGTTGCTTCATCATCGATCACATATGTCGTTCAGAAACTATATTTTCAAAACTATCATGAAAAGTGGACAAAAGGTTCTATCGAGGACAAGGAATTTTTTTTGGATTTGTTTAAGGTAAGCATCTTTTATGTCATTACCTATATTGTTAATTTTAATTTATTGTTTATGTTAAATATAATTGCTAATACATATCTTGATTTTGCTTAATACAGACCAAGGTGACGTGGCTGCCGAAACATAATGCATTTGTGCAGAAACTTTTTTTCAAACGAATGGCCAAGCAATTGTCGGATTTACTTTATAAACTGTGGTGTATAAATAAGCAGTCGAACTCATGAGTGACCAAGTTTGGAATGCCTTCAAGGCACATTTGGCATTAGAGAGCTACAAAAAAAATGCTGAAAAGGCCAAGCAGAATAGAAATTCAGGCTCCATCAAGTAGGCTCAGCATGCTGTCAGATTGGTAAATTATTTTAAATATCTGTGTTATTTTAGTTTATTTAGGGTGATTAGTTGGCAATCGTTGAATATCTGTTTCATTTTTACAGAGCAAGAAGTTTGGACGCAATATCACTAATTCTGAGCTGCATAGGGCCACACATGTGAGGAAGGGTACTAACGAGTATGTTGATGAGCGCTCGAGGAAAACTCAAGTAAATATACAACTTAAGTTGAATTATATAATGTTGTTTTCTTAAAATGGAGCGCTAATTATGCTATGTTTTCTGATTACGGAAAACAGGAGGAGTTATTGAGACGATGATTGAGCCGACTCAGGGGAGATCATACTTCTAGCGAACCACAATTGGAAGAAGGCCGGAGGAGGGCTGAATAAGGGTTGCCTATTGTTGTGCAAAAAGTGTACACTTACTTTAACAAGTAATATAGCAGAAATTAGAGATTGTACCCACAGGGATTGGATTAATTTCTAAAGTTTAAAATGGTAGTTTAACTAGTGAGAAACAAAGTAACAAAATAAAATAAAATATAATCAATGGTGTGAGAAAATAGAATTTAAAATAAGCTAAGTAAATATAAGTTGTAGGCTTAAATATCATTTACCCCTGATAAACTCCAATTTAGTGCACTTTTAGAGATATTTTTGAGTCACTGTTAGCGTAATTATTACTAATTGTATAAATCATTGACTTAAATTGCTCTTTATTTTGCAGGAAAAGAGAAAAGATAAAAATCAAAATAATATATATATATATATATATATATATATATATATATATATATATATATATATATCTGTGTGTGTGTGTGTGTGTGGGCTTCCAATAGAAGTAGAATGAAGGGGCTCGACTAAAGTGCAAAGCCAAGTAAAATTAAATGGGAATTGCTTTTCCCACACCCCCTCCTACTCGAAACACACCCCATAAGGGTGTGAAAAGACCAAAAGGCCAGGCCAAACCTCTTTTTTTTCACGAATTTTCACCTGTTCGAACACGGGCATTCGAACAGGTTCGAATGACATCGTTCGAGTGTGTTAAATTTTGACTTCACACCCTTTTGGGCGTTTTTCACCTGTTCGCATGAGGTCATGCGAACCTGTTCGCATGACCTCGTTCGAACACATTCGAACGACATCGTTCGAGTGTGTTAAATTTTGACTTCACACCCTTTTGGGCGTTTTTAAACTGTTCGCATGAGGTCATGCGAACCTGTTCGAACAAGGTCGTTCGAACAGTCATAGAACACGTCCTCGCAGCGTCTCACGCGAGGTTATTTTTGGAATAAAATTTGTTAAGGGGTGTGAAAGAGTAGGAGGGGGTGTGGGAAAAGCAAAACCCAATTAAATCAGCTTGAAGGCCCACTTATGAAGAAAAGTGAAGCCCATGGAAATTGCAATTAAGCAACACGTGATCACCAAGAAAGGAAGGATGAGAGATATCACTCTAACCTAGGCTTGGAAAAGAGGAAAGAGATCTTTGATAATTGAGAGCATTATAAAAGAAATGGTTAGCTGCACAATCAAAAAAAAGAAAAAGAGCCGCACGTGAATAAGAAAGTGCCGCAAAAGAAAAAGAGAAAGGACGCAACAGTAGCGCCGGCTTGGAGAGATGGAGTTTTGGGTACCCGTTCTTGACACCGTGAGAGAGCTCTGGAGCAGAAAAAGGAGACTAAATTTTCAGGATCAAAAATTTCTCTATTCCGGGTTATTTTTATCTCTGTAATTTATGACTCCTAATTTTATTTTATTGTTCTAGAACACTATGGATAGCTAAATCCTCTTCTAGGGTCTTAGGTGGATCTTGCATGTTTAGAGACCTTTTTATGTTCTAATTTCTGGTTTGAATTCTTATTTTTATTTCAATTAACATTGTCCTATTGTTTTTATTACATTATTAGGATTAGCTACCCTATGCATGTTCATAATCAATTAGTTGATCAGCGACCGTACTGCAATTAGTTGGTGGACCTATAAGATAATTGGGGCTATAATTAATGCATGACCAAACTTTAATTTAGTCTTCCAATCATTCAACCTTTTTGTTCTTTATGCTTTTCCTCGACTTAAATTATTGCATGACCAAACAAGGGTTAGTTTAGGAAAAAGAATATTAATCGCGAATGACCAAACAGATTAATAGTTTTAGTAAAGGGATTGGTAATTAAATAAAATAAAGGAATTCAAGTAGGAATTAGACATGGGGGAATCGAAGCTTGCAAGTGAAACTGTGACCCTAGACCTCTCTCCTTTTATTAAATCTAGTATTTTAATTATTGTTATTTATTTCTTTTTATTTGTTTTCATTACAACTCAATTACTAGTTCGTCTAAACAATAAACAATCTTGATTAGTTTGGTACTTGTTAATTAATCTCTGTGGAGACGATAATCTTTTATACTACTTCTACGAAAGAGTACACTTGCTCTAAGTGTGTTTTTAACGCAACAAGTTTTTGGCGCCGTTGCCAGGGATTAATTTAGCAATATTAAACGAAAAAGATTTTTATTTCTTTAGACATTTTTTATGCACTAGTTTTATTTTTTTGATTTATCTTATTGAAAAAAAATACAAAAAAAAAGCTGCTAATACTTTCCCAAGAGACCGCTGCAGTTCACCTTTTTTGCAGATAAAAGTTTAAATCATGGTTAAGACAATTGGAGATTATATTAGAGAGGCAGAGACACAAAGGAATTTGGAGAAGTCGTCTTGGTATATGCCTCAATGTCAGATCTTATTTCCTCCTCCTCCTCCTTATGAGCCTTATTCAAACTTTGGGATGACTATGAGCCACCCCCTTATTCCTCCAACTGGGATAATTATGAGCCACTACATCTTCATAGGCAAGAGGAGGAGATACAAGATACCAATAATGTATTGGCAAAGTTTATGCAGCAGACAAATGAAAAGTTTGAAATATTGGAGGGTCATATTGGAGCCATGAGTGATACACTATCAAGTATCATTGCTTTATTATCTCAAGAGGCCCAAGAAACTCCTTCACAAACTAAGTCTACCCAAAATGACATTAAAGATGCAGGACCTTTTGGAAAAAAATCTTATTTTGCAGGATCCTAGCATAATGGTGGATGGAGATAAAATAAAAATTTCACAATTCTTTGAAGTTCATCCACCACGTGGAAAAAGAAAGAACAATGTGAACCACATGGTTAGAAAGTTAAGAAGGTGTACTGCGTTAGATGTTAAATTTGCTCTTGGAGAGCCACCTGATTAAGCATCAACTATAGTCAGGCTCACGACGCTAAACAAGCGCTTCGCAGGAGGCAACCTGTGTTTTATTTTTTGTTATTTTGTTTTGTTTTATTTTCTCTCATTTTTGTTTTGTTTTGTTTTGTTTTCTTTTTTAGGAATAAGCTCCAACTACAAGCACTCTCAGGAAAGTCACTCTTGCTCTCTCTCTCTCTCTCATTTATTTCTTTTTGTTTCTATTTGATCATTTTGCATTGAGGACCATGCTTCATGCTAGTGTGGGGGAGGAGAGTTATTTTGTCACTTGATCTCTATTAAGGCACCTACCCACCATATATGTTGATAGCATTTTTTTCTGGCTTGTTTTGAATGAATTATGCTTAAAGTTAAAAAAAAATAGAGATTTTGCCTTTAGGGGATCCCATAATTAATTTACTTGACAGACTTGTGCTTAATTGTAACTGTGAGGATGCCCTTAGGAAGCTGATAATTAGCATTTGTCCCTGTTGAATACTTTTTGTGAACTAGCTTCTAAATGTGAGATCTGAGCCTTCATAAGGGGATTGATACTAAATCATAAACTTTTACCCCTTTTCTTTCTATGAGTGTGTTTCCCAATTTGCTACATTCTAGAATTTGTCTTTTGACCATTTCAAGGCGAAAATTGATTTGCATCATGTAAAAAGATTTGGGGAATTTAGGTATTTTTCTGGCCTTTGAAGTTGTTTGTTGAATTTATCCCTTAGTTGGCCCATTTGAGCTTAATTGTTATATTTTTTTTTCTTTGGTACCCAGATATAATTTTCCTTTTTTTTGTTTGTGGTAACCATTTGGAATTAAATGTGGAGCAACTATTGAAAATTACAATTTCGTCCTATATTTTTAGTTGTCTATATTGTTAGGACTGAAATTTTGTCCTATACTTTAGTTGTCTATCTTGTCAGTAAAAAAAAAGAATGAATCACGTGCTTACAAGAACATTCTCCTACAAGGAATCAAAATATGAGTTTTCATGTACTTACCTTTTCCTCCAAAAAAAATGATGAAAAAAAAAGGAAAGAAAGAAGGAGAAAAACGCACATCAAAAGAATGAAAGAGCCAAATGGCAAATCCAAAAAAAAAAACAAAAGAGTCTACTCAAGAGAAAAAGCAAATCAAAAAGAGTCGACTTAATAGAAAAAAGAAGAGCGGAGAATGAAACTGAAATTAACTTGGAGTTTGGACAAAATTTGTAAAATAAATAGGAGCTCCATATTTGGTTTCAAATGTTACTATTTGTTTATTGTTTTTAGCCCTTTGATTATCTCTTGCTTCTTATTTCCTACCCTGCATGAATTCACCTTAGCCCCATTAAAACCCATGAAACCCCATCTTTTGCATGCATGTGAACTATTTAGTGGAGATTTGGTCAAATTACAAACATATGGTAATGTGCATTTTGTTGAAACTTGAGTGTATATTTTCCCTAGTCCCTAAACACTTAGAGAGATTGTGAGCGAGTGTCTTTGTTCACAGAAATTAATGTATTCTTCAGGGACATGAGCCTCTAATTGGGAAACCTTTTGACACTTCATATGTGCTATATTGTCTATTGTCTGTCATTGTGCTTCAAATTTTAGGTTCCTTATTTGGCTGTCTCTATTCCTTATTTGAAAATGTTGCTGAGCCAGAGAATTTGCTTGAGGAAGCAAAGGTTAAGTGTGGGGGAGTTGATAAACTCCAATTTAGTGCACTTTTAGAGATATTTTTGAGTCACTGTTAGCGTAATTATTACTAATTGTATAAATCATTGACTTAAATTGCTCTTTATTTTGCAGGAAAAGAGAAAAGATAAAAATCAAAATTATATATATATATATATGTGTGTGGGCTTCCAATAGAAGTAGAAAGAAGGGGCTCGACTAAAGTGCAAAGCCAAGTAAAATTAAATCAGCTTGAAGGCCCACTTATGAAGGAAAGTGAAGCCCATGGAAATTGCAATTAAGCAACACGTGATCAGCGAGAAAGGAAGGAAGAGAGATATCACTCTAACCTAGGCTTGGAAAAGAAGAAAGAGATCTTTGATAATTGAGAGCATTATAAAAGAAAAGGTTAGCTGCACAATCAAAAAGAAAGAAAAAGAGCCGCACGTGAATAAGAAAGTGCCGCACAAGAAAAAGAGAAAAGACGCAACAGTAGCACCGGCTTGGAGAGAGAGAGTTTTGTGTACCCGTTCTTGACACCGTGAGAGAGCTCTGGAGCAGAAAAATGAGATTAAATTTTCAGGATCAGAAATTTCTCTATTCCGTGTTATTTTTATCTCTGTAATTTATGGCTCCTAATTTTATTTTATTGTTCTCGAACACTATGGATAGCTAAATCCTCTTCTAGGGTCTTAGGTGGATCTTACATGTTTAGAGACCTTTTTATGTTCTAATTTCTGGTTTGAACTCCTATTTTTATTTCAATTAACATTGTCCTATTGTTTTTATTACATTATTAGGATTAGCTACCCTATGCATGTTCATAATCAATTAGTTGATCAGCGACCGTACTGCAATTAGTTGGTGGACCTATAGGATAATTGGGGCTATAATTAATGCATGACCAAACTTTAATTTAGTCTTCCAATCATTCAACCTTTTTGTTCTTTATGCTTTTCCTCGACTTAAATTCTTGCATGACCAAACAAGGGTTAGTTTAGGAAAAAAAATATTAATCGCGAATGACCAAACGGATTAATAGCTTTAGTAAAGGGATTGGTAATTAAATAAAATAAAGGAATTCAAGTAGGAATTAGACATAGGGGAATCGAAGCTTGCAAGTGAAACTGTGACCCTAGACCTCTCTCCTTTTATTAAATCTTGTATTTTAATTATTGTTATTTATTTCTTTTTATTTGTTTTCATTACAACTCAATTACTAGTTCGTCTAAACAATAGATAATCTTGATTAGTTTGGTACTTGTTAATTAATCTCTGTGGAGACGATAATCTTTTATACTACTTCTGCGAAAGAGTACACTTGCTCTAAGTGTGTTTTTAACGCAACAACCCCCATGCAAATATCACGTTTATCCATTTACCCCCTGTAAAAAAACTCTCAAAACAAACCTTGCAAATATTAAGTGTTTCTAGTTACCACCCTGCTGTTAGTTTTAGCTAACAACGTTAAGTCTATGCTGACTTTGCAGGGAGGTAACTAGATCCCACTTAATATTTGCAGGGGGGTAAATGGATAAACGTGATATTTGCTGGGGGGTAACTAGATCACAAATGGCAGCCAAAACTAACGTTGTTAGCTAAAACTAACTGCAGGGGGTAACTAGAAACACTTAATATTTGCAATGTTTGTTTGGAGAGTTTTTTTTTTTTGCAGGGGGTAAATGATATTTAAGTCTAAGTTGTATTACAAATGAGAAGGAAGGTAGTTGGAATGCTCTCCACTAAGTAAGTCACTTTTAACAGCATTATGTTATATACGATGCTCCAGCAATGGATGCTATAGCAATTGATGCTCCAGCAATGGATGTTGTGCCATTTGATGTGTGCTTTTCAGCAACTAACGTCAGGGTTTCATTACAAGTCTTATGTCTAAGCTCTAAATAAGTTCACCCATGTATATGAAGTACCCACAGTATCACCCTATGGACTAAGCTATCCTATGCCTAGGTTTTAGCATGGAATTAACAAAGTTTCCTTTATTAAACACTTATCCATATTAGTTCTTGAGTTCTAATCATAAACCATGTTTGTATTTATGATTTGCATTCACTTTTAGTTGACCAATTCTAAAGATGAATATGAAAGAGTTATCATGCAAGAACTAAAATGCAAACATCAATATATAACATAAAACTAGTTAAAAGATCATTACAAAGTTAAAACATCCCAACTAGAGAAGTTTAGCTCATGCTAGTCATTACTTAGCACATACAAATACAGATAACCATGTTCATATCTAGTCTAGTCTAGTACAATATAATAAAAACACATACCGGCACATTTACATTTATAGACATCACCAAATTTTGACATTTGGCAAAATTTAGGGGCAAAATAGACAATTCACCGCATAAAGACAAAACGCTACAGTACCGCCACAGTACGCTACAGTGCCGCTACAGTACCACTTCTGACACGCTACATTACCGCCACAGTACGCTACAGTACAACTTCTGACACGCTACTGTGCCGCTACAGTACCACTTCTGACACGCTACAGTGCCCCTACAGTACCACTTCTGACACGCTACAGTGCCCCTACAGTACCACTTCTGACACGCTACAGTACCGCTGCAGTGCCACTTTTAAATTTCAATTTTTTTTTGATTTTTTTTTAAAATTTTTTTTATGCACTGATTTTTAAAATTTTATTTTTAAAACTGTTTTTCTTATAAAAGTCTTTTTTCCATAACTTTAAAAATTTAATTTAATTAATATTTTAAAAACTATTTTTTTAAATAAAACTGATTTTTTTAACTTTTTTTTATGAACGGTTCTTTTTTATTTATTTTTTAAAAAACAGTTTTTTTTAAATATAAGTCTTTTTCTCATAATTTTAAAATTTTAATTTCATTAATATTTCAAAAACTGTTTTTTTTTTATAAATTCATTTTTTTAAAAAAACTGATTTTCTTTTTAAAAAAGAAATTATAAACTGTTTTTGTATAATTTTTTTAAAAAAACTGTTTTTTTTTATAAAAGTCTTTTTTTCATAATTTTAAAAATTTAATTTAATTAATATTTGAAAGACTGTTTTTTTTTTAAATTTTAAAAATCTGTTTTTTATTAAAAACATTTTTATAAATGTCTTTTTTTCATCATTTTTTTTTTGCGTTTTTTGGTCAAAAACATTTAATTTTTTTTTCTGCTTGTCAATGTTTTTATAAAAAGAATTACTATACTATTTTTATAATCTACTCAAACTATTAAAATTAATAATTTCTTTTGACAACAGTAAAGTAATTCAATTTAACCAGTATCCATTGTCAAAAATAGAATTGTAAAAAAACTTTAACCCCTACCAAAAATTACAAAAAAAGTACTAAAACTAATCAATTTAACTACTTTTGTTAAAATCAATCAATTTAACCACTACAAAATTACCAAATAACTATTTTATAATTACTAAAAAGGAGTCAAATGCCAACGAGAGTGGCAACGAGAGCGCCAACGGGAGTGGCAACGAGAGCGCCAACGGGAGAGGCAACGGGAGTGGCAACGATAGAGGTAGCGAGAGCGCCAAGGGAGTGCCAACGAGGATGCAAACGGGAGGGTCAACGGGGATGCATATTTTACCTCTAATGTCCAAATACATTATTATGGATCAATGTAATTCTGATTGTCAATCTCCTTTAATTTCTTCGACTCAATGTCCAAATTACTATTATGACTTAATGGCAATACACCGACCATACAGTATCACCCGTGCGTATGCACGGGTAAAAAACTAGTGTTTGATAATACAAAGGGAAGAAAATAAAGAAAGAATTACACGATTGAAGTTCCCTTGCAAAAATCCGCCTAGTAATGCTCCAGCAATCAAACAGCAACACGAAATGGTGTAGAAGTAGAGAGAGAAGTTGTCAATTTCACCTCCCTCCTTCACACCTATGAAGTGTAAGTGATTCTAATTCTCTAACTTGGTATATCTTCAAATGAGGAGAATGAGATGTATTTATAGGCTCCTTGAGAGATGTTTCCTTCATGGTGGGGTTTGCTTGGAGAAGAAGTTTGATTTGCTTTTTAAGTCCAATTGCATCAAAAGTTGATTTGAAGTTGATTTGATGTTGATTTGGACTAAAGAAGAGAGGTCCTATGATATGTGGACATGTGTACCTAAAAAGATGCAAGTTGCAAGCTATTGTGGGCTACAAAAGTGATCCAAAGTGATCCACTTGCATTACTTTCCGCAATCTTTGACTATGAGCTCCTCATGACGTCATCAGGAGAATGCTGGAGCATTTGATTGCCAGTGATGCTGGGGCATCTGATGCTGTAGCATTGAACAAACACATAAAAATACAATATGGGGCACCAAAAGTGCCAAATGATTACAAATCAGTTCATAATGCTCTTTTACTCTAAACAACACATATTAACTACTTTAACAACAATATTACTCAAACTCACATTGATTTAAGTCTAGAACATATAAATAACTCTATATAAAAAGAGTTATCACCTGTATGGTTCGAGGGCCATGGCTTCGTATTTGGAGTTTGGGGTCGATCACTTCGACACCATGGGACCTTCTAGCAGTTGATCTCCTCCTCCTCCTTCAGCTGAGGAGACAAAGCAGCTCAGGCAGCAGGTGCGGACTCAGACACATGTCATTCAGGCTCAGAAGCAGGTCATTCAGGCTCAGACGCAACAGTTGCAGACTCAACAATAGGTGCAGACAAGTATGCAAGAAGACTTCTTGGAGTTTACCCGTACGCAGGCGAAGATCTTAAATTTTTATAACCGCGTGCGACCAGATGGGTCTAGGTCGTCTGAGTCTGAGGGGTCTGATGATGCCGATAACCCCTATTAGGACTTTTTTGTACTCGTTTGACATTTCAGTATTATGTTCTAACATTTCGGACTAGTTTATATTGGTTCGGATTGTATTCAAATATTCTCATAATTAGCGACAAAAATTTGAATCCCTCGCTAATTAGCGACATAAATGTCCCTCTCTAATTAGCGACAGATTTAAATTCGTCGCTAAACATTAGCGTCGAACTTATTGTCAAACTCTTCGATAAAAGGCATACCTCTATTTCGTCTCAATTATTCACCCAATGTTAAAATAGAGGTATGCCTCAAAGATAACTTGCCTAATGATTAGTTCGCTCAAATCCACCCAATGTTAAAATAGAAATCCTTTATGTGACGAAACGAAATGTAAGAAAAAGAAATAACAATACAAATAGGCATGTCATGTATTGTTGTTTACTTCGGTGCCATATTTTTTTTTTACATTTTTTAGAAATTTTTTGTACTTAATAGTAGTTCTCATAGCACAGCCCATTTTAAAATAGCAGGTTCATCCCGCACAAGTCACAAAAACACTAAGCCTCTGTTTGGTAAAGAATAGCAGATAGCGGATATTTGGATGTTTTTACCATGCTTAACTCTCCTCAATTCAAGCAATGGGATCCTGGTGATCAAATTTCAACATCTACAAGAGTTAGACCTTCGTGTTTCAAGCAGTGGGATCCGGGGAAGCTTGACCAGCATCATTTTTCTAAACTTTGAGGACAAGGTTGTAGCGAAGGGGATTGGAATGTAATGACCCAAGAGGAATTAATTAAAGCCCAAATACCTATGTGACCTAAGAAGAAATATCTAGAAGGTTCTAGAGGCGCATGAGTCATCATTTCCCTTTTTACTATTTTGTCTTTTAGTTAGCATTGGATTCCTTATCTTTTAGCACACTATGTATTTGAAGTGCTATATATACCCTTGAATGTAAGAGGCCAGTCATCAATGAAAAAGAATGTTAAGAGTGTTTTTATTTTCTTAAAGGAGGCGCTCTCCCCTCGAAATGAGCATTTTATTTTCAGCTTATTGTGTTTTGAAGGTTCACCCATTTTTTGGTACCTTACATTGGTGCTTTCATTGCCATAGATTCATCTTCCCACGTTCACTCTATTCTCCAGCAACTTTTGCGTTCACAAGAGACCAGCCTCCATATTATTTCGGCCATCACAAATGAACTTTCCTCCCTTAACAACAACCTCACACCAACACCTCACCTTGGAGCTCATACAACACCACCAACCACCACCCACTTCCACCACACTCAACTCCCAAATCCATTTCCACTCTCTCTGGGCCTCACAGGCACCAGTTTGGGACTCACCACCATGGATCTCATCCACTACTCCCTTCAACCACCACCCTACACTCATTTCCAGCGATTTATCTGTTCATACCCATTATCACCATTACCAACCCCCATCTCCTACACCAGCACCCTCTCTGCCCGTTACTTCCTTCTCCTTCGCTCCAACAGTGATGGAGGGTGAAATTACAGAGACACCGCAAACAGTCCTCCAAAATGAGAGAGACTTCATCATAGACCATGAAAGTCACACTTTCGTAACTGATGATTTCGTGGAAGCCATTGAGAAGCCAGCAGGGCTTATCACCGAAATCGTGGCCCTAACAGATTCGAGGACTCAAGGTGACATTGTTTCCCCTGAGTTTGTCTCCAACACCTTCTTGGCTCCGACCATGGCGGATGGAAAAGAAACAGAGCAAGTGCTCATAGGGAAAGGGGACAACTCGATCATCCCTGACTTGACTTCTGAGATCGGTGCTTCTAAGCTTTTAGTTGCTGATTCTCCAGATTTCTCCCCATCATAGAGGTGCTCGGTCCCACGATCTCCGTCTCCACCACCGAAACCACCAAATCAAGTCTCACGACCACCACCGCCGCTGCCGACGAAACCCCCAGATTGAGCCTCACTCCCACCGCTGTTGCCGCCGACAGAACCGGTGAAACCTCTAGGTCGGGATGTAATTACCGGCCCAAGCCCAAATATCACTAGTCCAAGTCTTCTCACCCCTAACCACTAGAACAGATCGCATTCTCACCACTGGAACAACCGCCTTCGAAACCACTAGATCGAGTTTTAACCTTGCCCCCTAGCACATTGGATCGGCGCTGCACTCCCACACCCATCGTCCTCAATTCTCGCTTCCAGCTGTATCAACACATCGGCCAACACGTTTTTTCCCTTTGAGAGTCCAAATTCCTTTTTTCCTGTTCACGCTAAAAAAATCCCTCCACCGTTGGATCCAAAAAGGATCACCGCAAATAAATCTCAATCATTCATTGTGAGCATAATCCATGTGCAACCAATCTCAACCAATCAGAGTGCAGTATATTTTCAAATTGCTCACACAACTGACGCCACTTATCTTTCCACTAAACCCGTTTAGCCGGGGGAAATCCATGTCCAACAGAGAAGGCATATATAAACTAACCAGTTTGTTTCAGTGGCGGTATAGTACAGCGAGCGATGGATGCAGAGAAGAAGACGAAGAAGGAGGAGATGAGCGAGGAAGCAAAAGAGAAAATATCAGAGAGGCTGTCAAGTTTAGAAAATCTCTGGTTCCCCCGCGCTCTTGAATCCACCATCACTCTTCCTTCCGAACGCAAAGCCATCTTCATCGACCTTCTATCTCGAGACGCAGCCTTATTCTTAGAACGATATGGTTCACAACTTACAAGCAACGAGTTAAACGAATTCGATTCAATGAAAGATGATTACGAGATTAATTGGCACGTGAATCGGTTACGGAGTGTGCTGAGTCCGACGACGGAGGAGTTGAGGATCAGGTCGGTTAGGGTTAAGAACAGGAGGCGTGCTTATCTGGATAGGTTGGTGATCGGAGGGCGGTATTTCTCTGAAGAATCAATGAGGGAAAGAGAACCCTATCTCCACCATGAATACGTTGGCAAGTTTCAGGATCAGTGTGGAAGGGGCATGGCTAGGCCCGGTGAGCGGTGGTCTGAGACGCTATTGAGGCGGTGTGAGGAAGCTGACTTGGTTGCCAAGATTAGAGGAGAGCAGCAGAGGATTGGTGTGCCTGAAAGGGACTGGGTTGGTAATGAGAGATTTCAAGAAGAAGAAGAGGAGGAGGAGGAGGAGGAGGAGGAGGAGGAGGAAGAAGAAAACGATGATGATGAGACTGTGGAGGTAATGCTTTGAACTATCAATTATTTGTTTTATATCTCCAATTCTATTTTATTTCGAGTTGCATCTTTTGGTATATTGGTATATTATATAGTAGAAGAAATTTTATTGAGTCTGAAGAGAAAAATTATAATGAGAAAAAGGGGGGGAGGGGGGTAAGGAATCATCCTAAACAAAGGGATTAAACTGAAAACATTATTAGAGAAAGAAGACAATTCAATGGAATAGTGATGATCAATTTCTTGACCTATTTGCAACTTAATAAGAGGGATACCAATTAATCTTTATTGTGTGGCTAACGACAGTCATCTATGCATACAATGTTCTATTCTCTGACATTTTGGCTAGAACTGGAGTATTTATAGAATTAGTTTGGTGGTTAGATTCAAGTTTGCTCGACTAGGAAAATTAAGCAGTGACTTAGTTTATAAAAAGGGAAACTATTTGTTGAAGGAAAACATTGGAACCAGAATTCTATCCTTTTTCTCAGTTTGTGTTTATGGTCATCAATAATACAATTGTGCCTTTTCTTTCTATCTTCCGTGGTTTTTTGTTTTTATTTCCTGGTTCGTAAAAAAGTTTGACCTTCTGGATTCTTTGATTGGGGGACTCAGTGAGTGGTGAGTTGAGCATGAAGAAAATGACCTGTGATAATGATTGCAATTGTCTGAGATCAAGAAGAGTGTAGAGAGAGAGAATTAAAGGGATAAGTCCATCTATGTCAAACTCTCATGTTAATCCAGAGACCTAGAGAATCATACGAGTTTTCGACTTTGGGTATCAAAATCGAGTTAACTCGCTTACAAAATTGTTTCTCTATAAGCTTAGGTTGACTTGCATAGAATCACAAGTTTGAGGGCGATTGAACACGTCTACAACACGTTGGTTATTTCCCTAGACATGCCTAAAATGATGGTGGTTAAGTGGTTTTTAAAAATGCAACAGCTGAATAATAAGGCTCCATGGTGCATAAATCGTTAACCTCACAATTGTAGTACTCAACACTAGAGATATATCTAATTTCCCATTATTGACTCATTAGCAAAGGATGTGATAATGCTGCATTGAGTCTCAACCCCATAGTTCTTTTTTTTTGGGTGAAATCCCCATAACTCTTAGTATAAACGAAGTCGTGAACCAGAAAACATCAACAAACCCGTCGTAGCAAGTTTAACCCAGGCCAACCAGAGGAAGGAAGTAGTAACCCGACTATGATTGGCTGAAATCCAGCTCTACCGAGCTGAGATTAGCTCTAACGCGCAGAACCTAGCCCCACCATGGTTAACTTTTTACTAACTTTGAACCTTGTATTCATCAATTTATTGAATGACTTTGAACTTTTTATTCTCTGTTTGTGCGTAACTTGTGATTTGTGAATTTGTCCATCAATTTCGAATTGGAATGCTATGTTGTATGTTGGTCTGGTCTATTCAGACCAGGTCTTGTCTATTCAGGTCAGGTCTTTTCTATTCAAGCATTGGTGATCGCTGAAGAACAAATTATGGGTATTTCTTTGGAGGGGTGTCAGGATGTTAAGAGCGGCATTATGACCTATGTAAGTGGTGGGACTTAGATTAAATAGTAGAAGACTGGATGTGAAGAGAAGGGGTTTTGACCTGTGATACCAAGGCAATTATAGTTAAAGGGAGAGTGGGACTTAGGTTGGGTTGAATAGTGTAAGGGATAGACCCCGCCCCGGGGGGGGGGGGGGGGATTCATTATTAGTTTGGAAAAACAAAGAACACTTTTGTTAGGGGAATTCTCTTCTTTGCTCTGTGTTGGCAGTCATGAATAATTGAATTCTCCTCTCCGATAAATAATGTAACTCAACTCTACTATTTTAGTCCCCACCTCATCAGATCTGTTACATAACAGCAAATGACCTTTTGGAATCTACTTCATGAACCTTCTACATTTGATATCATCTACTTAGTTTACATGGAGCAATCAATGACATCATAAGATGGTATTGAAAACCTGTTTGGTGGTAATTTCTTATGTACTTGCATTTATGGTCAATAGTGGCATATGTTTCTGATTTCATTATTATAATCTTTAATTTGTATTGTGTATTTCACCCAGTTTGAGGATTAATAGAACTGTCTTTTCTTCAATCCACTGTTCCTCGTCTTGTGGGCTTTGGGGACTTTTAGTGTTATGACTTGTAATGGTTGCCATATTTTTTGTGACTAATCTTTTTTTGTACTACTGGCAGAGGCACTCCACTCAGCCCGGTGTCACTGATAATATTGTGGCATCTGATCCACCTAGAGAGAGGCAGGATTCAACTTTATCCTTAGAAGAGCTGGAAGACCGGATGAATCAGTTCACTTACATTATGCAGCAGAAGTTTTTATTAGGGGAAGATCGCGAACATGTAGATTACTCTAAAATAGATAATGACGAGACCCTTGATGATCATTGGCAGAGGGAGGCCAATGTTGATGCAGAGGATAGATATTTTGCTGATGATTAAACTATAGCATCATAATGGGTAAGATGTGTTGATATTGCATAGTTTTAACTTCCTTTGCTCATCTTCTAATCGATACTGTACTTAATTTAGTGGAATGTGTTTGTAATATTAGTCTTCTATAATTGTTTCCATATTATTACGAAGAACTTGGTGTTGGTGGTGTTGTATTTCCCCCTGTTATTCACACTAGGTATCCTATTGTGGCATAAAATATCTACTAGTAGTATTAGATTCCGTACTGTATATTCTATTAAAGTTTATTTTTTTGGGATGACGAGTTAAATAGATTAAAAGCTCAAGGAGGTTTAGAAAAAGTGATATATATGACAATTTAGCATGAGGATAATAATCTCACACCTACATGAGATTCTATTATGTTTTGCTAGCAGCCTGACAAATGATTATGGATTTGGCCATTAGGTGGCTGGTGCACTACAAAGTCAATCAGAGTAGTGAGATTCTATTGCTATTCATTAGCTTATAGTTTACTAGCAGTGTGATAAGTGATTGTGGATTTGGCCATTAGGAGGCTGGTGTAGAGTTAATCAGAGTAGTGAGCTGTTGGGAGCTTGGACACTCTTGATCTCTTGTTCGTTTGGTGAGGATATGCCCTCGATACCAAATTTAAAAGGTGCATTTTCAACAACAATCCAAACAAATGCGTGGTTTCAATAGATTGCTTCAACAATTCAATGTTGTTAGCTTTTATCAATTTAGGTCTGGCAAATCTATGATGTTAACCTAACAAATTTCTGTTTCAAATCTCCTAAATGTTTACTTTTTACTCTCAATGTATGTGTCGTATGTTGTATTTTTCTGGTATTTCAAAGTGGTAAATTCCATACTACCTAGTTCTTGAGCCTTTGAAGAGTTTATATCCTACTGTGTTTTAAGTTTATATCCTACTATTATGTGTTTTAAAATAACCATACAAAATGACAGGGCTAGCGCACATAAATTTGAGTCGAATTGTCTGATTCCGATGTACGCATGATTAATGGTTCAAATGCCATTTTAAATGCTACCTTAAAAAAGATAGAAATAGGCTGAGATGCGACATCTCTTCGATCTCGATTTTAGATCAATGCGTTGTGACAGCTTAGTGATTTTAAACACTTTTAATAAAAATTAAAATCAATAAACATACAAGAATTTTCTAGAAGGACTACGTGACTATCGAGTTCAACATTGCACTGGTGGATACGGAGGGGCGGGGCTTCCTCGTTAAGTGAAAATTAAATTTTTCAAAATAAGTACTTGTTTTATTTCTTTGTCAACAATTATTTTTTAATGATTATTTAAATTCTTGAAGAGGACTCTAGAGGCATCAGATTAAAGAAATAGATTGATAAAAGAAAACAACAACAAAGAAAATAAAACTACATCCTCATGAAGAGGACTCTATAGGCATTAGATTGAAGAAACAAACTGATGCCATCGGGGGGGATCCTCAAACTCTTGCCAACCAACTAAACTAGATGCTCATTTCTTAGTCAAAGGATTCACAGTTGTATTAGCTTCCCTCAAAGTGAGACAACTGAATACTTCAATCTCTAGCAATAAGTTCCTTAATATCGCAAATGATAGCTGTCTAATAATGCCACAGGGTAACAGCCTTGCGCACAAGGTGAGTGGCCAAAGTAGAATTAGACTAGCAAACAACTTCACGTAGGGCCATTAACTCAATGTGTATGTACAACTTCACGTAGGGCCATTATGTTGTTTTAACCCTTCAAATGCTCATTGCTAAAAAAACATTCTTACCATTTGAGTGGGTTAAAGAGGGAAATGACCCCTTAATGTATTAAAGAGACATAAAATAAAGATTTAATATTAGTGAATGTTAATGTGCATGCAACATAATAATGGTACATACAACTTGGTCGAGTAAAAAATACCACTTTTGTCTATAATATAAAGCAACCAAACCATTTTGGGTTTACTACCGGTTGACGTGAGAAAATTGGCTAAAAGTTTCAAGGTGATTTTTGTATTCATCCTCTTCTTTTTTCTATTGCTTCATTCAACTAATGGATATTGCCCTAGGGACTGGGAAGGAGGTATAGATGCAGTTGGAGATTGTCCATACACAGACACAACATGTAAATCTAAAGATGACTATGTGACACATTGTTCGCCCTGTGGATGTTCTTGTTACTATTGCGTGAAATTTTCGTGCAAATGTGGCGAATGCACTGTCTTTTAATGGTATTAAGTTGAACAATAGTATCCCAAGTATGTTGCTCAGTTGGCGAGTTAAGGGATATTGAAGGAGTGCACAAAAAAGAGTACAAGAAGGACGTCCCGAGTTCAAATCTCAGAAACTAACATTTCCTCACCCGAGTGCTTATCAAAAAAAAAAAGTTGAACAATAGTAACTTTATGCTACTTATACTTCCATTCCCATAAATTTATTGATTTATTTGTCATACAACTATTATCCTGCGTGTCTCTCATTATTATTCCTCTAATATTACAATTTTTGTGATAGCGTTAAATGATTATTAGATTATTATAAGCAACTATGACCTTTGTTCGTCTCACTAAGTTATGGAGAAACACAAAAGGTGTTTGAAGATTTGTACCAAGCTTCATCCATGAAGAAAACTAGTTTGATGATGTAATAAGTATTACTGGAACTGTGTAATATGCACGAAGTATAAGTAATATTATTTATCATATAAATTTTCAAATTCAAATATGTGCACAATAAAATAAATAGTTCACCTCAATATCGTTTTAATAATGTTTGAAGGGTTTTGGTTCATGTATGTCCTTCTTATTTGTATTTTTTTCTTTTTTATCAATAAGTTTTTGAAGTGTTGCAGATGATTGTTGTTTAGGGGTGTTTGTGATGCGGTTTGGTTCGGTTTTTAGACAAAAAGTGAACCGAACCGCAAGGTAAAACTACATGCAGTTTGGTTTGGTTCGGTTGACTTCCTAAAAATAACCGAACCAAACCAAACCAATGCGGTGTAGATTGGTTTGGTTGGTTCGGTTTTTTCTGAGACAAAACATAATTGAAAACAGAGTTAAAATTAAGTTACATAAAAAGCGGCTAACATAAATCTTTAAGAAAAAATTTGCTCAAATATATGTAGTATATAAATTATTCTTTTAATTATTTTAAAATAGCTACAGTCATGTTTAAAAGAATTTGAATTAAATGTTTTATTGTAATTTTTAAATATAGCATAACAGTATGAATTGTTTGTAAGTGAGTCAATGAATTAATTGGATTTGCGCTAGCAAGTGAGTGAGAGTTGGGGTTGTAGTTGGATTTGGGCTAGTAAGTTAATAAGGAAGGTTGTAACTGTTCGGTTTGGTTTGGTTCGGTTGGTGGAACAAAAACCGCGGGGTCGAACCGAACCGCATGGTTGACTGAAAAAAATGTGAATAGAACCAACAAAATTTCGGTTTTTTGCGGTTTTCGGTTTGGGTTGGTTCGGTTTGCTATTTTCTATTGGGTTGATTCGGTTTTGAACACCCCTAGTTATGAGGGGTGTCAGCCTAGCTAAGATGTCTATCATTGTGATGCTTCTTCACTTCACTTTTTACTCAAATAAAAAACTAAATGGCAACTTAATGAAAAAAATTGAATGTAAATGTTTATTACACACACACACACATAGAAAAGGGGGGTACAAGAGGTATATCGACTCTTACAACAACTCAGTAACATGGGGTGTCATGACCCAAATCCACTAGTCGTGATCGGCTCACAGGCATGGATCTCTAGCCTGGCAAGCCTAATAAAACTCTTGACTAACAAAACATAACTAAAAGAAAGTGACATTGCTTTCATAAATCTACCGAAATTTCGACAGAGTCTCCTTTGTATTTCTAACTTTCCCAAAATACCAATCAACCAGTTTACAACACCAATAATCATCACCTGCCAAGTTTCAAAATAATGCTAAAGCTCTGAGGACTTTAAAGACATTATACATCCCAACAAAAGATTTCACTAAACTTTCCTATAGCTGCAGAATATAACAAAATACAAAGGATCGCAAATGTAGAGCCACCAATCTATGAGGCCTACCAAAAGATGAACTCTGAACACTTTTAGACCTGCTAGGAGCTCCTACTCAGCTGCTTGGGAATCTGAAACAAATAAGGACAAAGAAAGGGTAAGTCACAAAGACTTAGTGAGGGAACAACAACCACCATCAACTAGAAGGGAAAACACGCGAGACACGAGTGTTTTAACAAAATTCATAAAACTATACTTAGGTAATAATAATAATAGTAGTCTCGAGAAAGTATAGAAAATCAAAATAGCAATCCGAACAATCACACGTGAGAGGATCCGGAGACGGCTTCATCTCGTTGATAGCCCTCTCTACCTAAGGGTGGCCTCCTTTAGAGGCGGCTTCATCTAACAGATAACCCTTTCCTTCTTCAACCACATCACATAACAATTACGAGGGTAACTACATCTCGTTGATAGCCCTCTCCCCTTAGGAGCGGCTTCATCTAACGAATAGCTCTCTCCACTCGAGGTCATACAACTAGGTGCACCTAGACCGCTGTGTCTGTTACCAATTACGTCTCAAAATCACTATCATGTCATTTTCAAAGAAACAAAATCATTTTCCAAGAGCGTGTTTCCCATTTATAAATAAATACATAAATGGTAACTTTAAAATATCGAAAGAAATAAAATAGCAACACTTAAAATAATTTAAATATGTGACGATGACCGTCATCCACTCACAGTTATGATGAGTCAACGGTTTAGCTCTCCAACACCTCCCGAAGAACCCAACGGAGCAATAACAGGAAAATCTGAAAATCAATAATATTTTCAAGGGTTTTAGAAGGTTATTCAAGAGCTCACTAACCATAGGGAACCAACAAAATCCCTAAATATCTACCCTAAACCTTGAAATTAATTTTTATCACAAAACTAATGTGTCAAAGATGTATTCTTGAATTAATGAGTAGTGAGTATACCTCAAATAACCTCAATGGGTAACCTGGAAGGTGTAGGTACCTTTCTCCTCTTTTAGGGTAAAAATTCTAACCCCAAAATACTACTCAAGAGTACCCAAGAGAGAAATGAGAAGACTTTTTTTGAAATATGCCTCAAAGGTGTAAGATTTAGGGTTGGTTACTTGAAGTAAGAAGAAGAAGAAGGAAAATGGAGGAGGAACATGGTGAAAGAGAGGAGAAGAAGTGAGAGAGCGAGAGAGCCGTAGAGAAGAAAATGTGGGGTAGGGGTTTCTGTTCTTTTTTTTAAAAAAAGGGTGTGTGTTGTGTTTTATTTTATTATTATTTTTTTTCATTTCTTTTTGTTTAATGAAACGATGCGTTTCATGGGGGTTCCAAACATAACTACGAACCAAGTAGTGAAAACCCCAAATTATCTAGAGGGTTACAAGAAGATACAATAGAGTGGCCATAAAGCCCTTAGCGACTAATACACCCAAAGACATGTACACATCACTCGTAATAGAGACAAACTTCTAGTTTGAACCTAGACACAAACCAATGTCAATATATGACTCTGACCCACTCTAGTTGTTGAAGGAGATCAATGAGAATGCATGACAAAATAAGGTTATTACGAGTCTCCCAAATGGCCTAAGTCATTGCATGTCATACCACTGGCATCCTTCGTGCACCTCTGGTCCCACAGCTGAAAGAACGAAACAAGAGGAATAAGTGATGAAACTCTTAGGGAATCACCCATAACCTACCCAATCATCGCACAATGGTAGGGCTGGAACTGGGTCTAGTTGAAATTGGTTAAACTCGACTCGACTAGATAAGAATCGAATCGACTCATAGTTTGACACGAGTTCGACATGAACCTTTTCTCTCAGCTCGAACTCGATTTGACTCAAACTCGTGAGCAGCTCAGTTCAACTCGTTAGCTCGACTAACATGAATTCAAAGTGAAAATAATCTCTCTCTCTCCCTATCTCTGTAAAACTGCCAAAAAATTAGATCTTTGACATTTTAAATTGACAATGTACTAGTTTTAAAATTACAATATTTCTTGTTTACATATCTCTTAACTTTGAATATCTCATTGAGCTATTTATCGAGTTGAATATAAACTATGTTCAAGTTGGTTAGGTTCATTGTCAGCTCTATACAATGACAAACTGCATCAAATGTGCAAAATTACATGAGAAATAGGTGCAAGCTAGACTTGAAGTGTTCATCATTGAGAACACAGTTTGTTCGAGTAACATTTATGATAATAACCCCTCTATCGAATAGTTGCACACAGAAATGAATTTGATTTAAGAAGAATTGTCGAGTGTAGTGACCAAAAAATTTGGAGATGATTTCTCATGGTCGATTAAGTAGTCATCAATATTTAATTATTAGAAAAAACATTGAAAATTCTTTTAAAAAAGAAAATAGTGTTGAAAATCATATTTTAGATTCAGGAATCGATAATGCATGGAGAATGTATTAGCACTCCATAACATCCTCTCGAAAAAGACTATATAGCTCTTGGGTAGGAAAAAATTGTGTGTTGATTTGTTTTAATTCATATTTGTAGGAATTTTTGGGTTTTTGAGTTGCATAACTCGTACGTCCTAAAATATAGATTAATTCGATTATACAAGTGACTCAATCTCATATTTATTATTGTTGTTGTTAGATTTTGCGTTTGTTGTATTCTTTGGAGTAGTGATTCTTAATACTTTTGAGTTGTACAACTCATACGTTTCAAAAATATAAATCAACCCAATTGTTCAACCGACTTGATTTCCTCAATCGATTCTTTTATTAAATAAATTTTTATTATGTTTACTTATCAATTGTGAGAAGATTAGTTTTGAATGTAGGATACATGTAATTTTTAATATTAAAATGAGTAATGAAAATGAAAAGGGGGTCTATAGAAGAAGTGAATTTAGCTAAAACTCATTTTGATAAGTTATCGTTCTTCGTCATTACTTATACAAATACTTGAGGTAGCCTACCTCATTAATTCATATAAGAAATTTAGAAAATTAACAACACAAATGAACACTAAGACTAATATCCTAAGCCAGATCACTCTAGACTAAAAAATCATAGTCCAATAAAATTGAACTCCTCTAATACTATAATGTAATACCCAATGTGCAAATGACATTACAATCAAATATTCAACATAAGACATGAATTTTTTTTGACTTCATTTAGAAAAACTTAATTTACTTTTGTTGTGATTCACGCGTGTCAACGAACCTGAAAAAACAAGAACACACAAATTGCGGAATAACTGCACAGTGCTGTCAGCACTTGTTGCTACAACACTGTCAAGACATGATATATGAAAACTAAGAAATCAATTAAAGAAAGAGATAAATGATAGAGAAAATGAACACCCGAGATGGTAACCCAGTTCGGAGTTAATTCTCCTACTCTGGGGGACATAATCCAACTTGAAGACTTCACTATATGATCACAAGTTACACCACATGATACATTCACAGCACTTAGGCAATGCTCTCCATGAACCCAATCACCCAGGTCTTTACCCACTCACTGATCACTCAGATTTTCACTCCAAATGTTTCCCAATGTTCTGAAATGTGATAATGATCTATTGATCCTATTCTCTCATAAAACCCCCTAAGGGGGAGCTTTATATAATAGCTCATTACTACCCCAAACACATACAAGTTTGTTACATCAGTTATAACTAACTAACTAATTATAACCCAAACAGAAACGGTTACAGCAACATTAACTGAAATAACTATCATAACAGAAACAATAGATCCACGCAGTGATGCTGCGGGTGATGCTAACAATACCTGATAAGGTCTAGGCAGAATGCATATGATGCTGTAGCACCATAACCCAACAATTCTCCACCTTGGTGCGAAGCACCCCTTCATAACTATGTTTTCAAATCCTAAGCTAAAGCATCAAAATTGTTGTTCCTGAAACGATAATCAACAAAGAACCAGCAGCCAATTCCAGAGAATTTGAAAACACAAACAGAATCCGTAAAACACAAATAACGAATAGGCAGAACCGAACAGAAATTAAAGACCGAAATATTGAAATTGAAAGAAACCGAAATGCGAAAAACAGAGAAATGGAGGAGAGGAAAAACACCAAGAATTTGTTAACCCAGTTTGGATTTCTCCTACATCTGGGGGTCTGAATCCGAGCAAATAAATCCACTATGAATGAATGATGATTACAAGAAATGTGAATCAGTTCCTTCTTTGAACAAACCGATTCTGTTCTTCACGGATACACCAAGAACAGAAACGCAGAAGAGAAGAAAAAATAACAATGTTTTACAAGATCAGTTTCTTATTCTCTCTTGCGATTATCACTCTTTCCTCTCACCATGAAATCGACTCGCTTCACCCTTCTTTCTGGAAAACGCGTTCTGTTATTTGAAGAAGAAGGACGCGAACAGAACAGATAAAGAATACGGCTTCTTGAGACAGAGTTATTGACCCGTCCCACAAACCAAAAAACACACAGCGAGGCCCAATAGACAATGGAACAGCCCAACTGCTTCCAATTCTATTAACACCTCCAAGCATTTCTTTGCACCACACCACAAATCTCCACCTTGGTGCAAATTCCATCATAGTAGAATAACTTCATTAACTCGAATTCAAAGACCATGACATCACTTACTTGATGTCAACACCGAGCAAGTCTAGACAATGCCTAAACTTACTCGCAGGAACCGGTTTGGTGAGCATATCTGCGGGGTTCTCACTTGTGTGAACCTTGACAATTTCGACTTCCTCTTTATCCACAATGTCCCTAACGAAATGGAACCTAACATCTATGTGTTTGGTCCTCTCATGGTACATTTGGTTTTTGCTCAAGTGAATAGCACTTTGGCTATCACAAGATATACATACAAGATCATCACTTATGCCAAGCTCACTAACCAAACATTGAATCCACAATCCCTCCTTGATTGCTTCTGTGAGAGAAACATACTCCGCTTCGGTAGTTGATAATGCCACAATGTGTTGTAGGCTCGATTTCCAACTAATAGTATTTCCATACAAGGTAAACACATATCCGGACAACGATCTTCTTTTGTCAATATCGTTAGCATAGTCGGAGTCTACGAAACCATGAACCGCCTTTGCATCTTCTTCACCCTTGCCATACACCAAACCAACCTTTGTTGTCCCTTTTAAGTACCTCAGAACCCATTTGACCGCTTGCCAGTGATCTTTGCCTGGATTTCCCATGAACCTGCTTGTCACACTCATTGCTTGAGCTACATCCGATCTACAACAAATCATAGAATACATTATGCTACCAATTGCATTGGCATATGGAATTGCCTTCATGTGTTCTTTGTCCTCCTTATTTGTAGGAGCTTGAGTGCTAAACAACTTGAAGTGTGGTGCTAAGGGCAAAGTGGTAGCCTTAGCATCACACATGTTGAACCTTTTGACCACTTTATTCAAGTAACTCTCTTGAGATATGACTAGCTTCCTTTTGTCCCGGTGCCTTGTTATCTCCATACCTAGAATCCTCTTAGCCGGACCAAGATCCTTCATATCAAACTCACTTTTAAGTTGATTCTTCAATTCTACAATAGGAGTCATACCCTTGCTTGCAAGCAACGCATCATCAACGTTCAATAACAAGTAGATACCATTATCATGAGATAGATGTTTGAAGTAAATACAACAATCAAATTTACTTCTAACATACTTATTCTTTGTCATGAAAGAATCAAACCTTAGGTACCATTGTCTAGGAGATTGTTTGAGTCCATATAGAGACTTCTTTAGATGACACACCCAATCTTCTTTCCCTTTGGCTTCAAAACCTTCCGGTTGTTGCATTAAGATACTTTCCTTCATGTCTCCATGGAGAAATGCGGTTTTCACATCCATTTGTTCCAATTCCATGTCATGGTGAGCAACCATAGACAAGATGATTCTAATAGAGGAATGTTTGACTACCGGTGAAAAAATTTCGTTGTAATTCAAACCTTCCTTTTGAGTGTAGCCCTTTGCAACCAACCTTACCTTGAACCTTGATTCTTCAACTCCCGGAATTCCCTCTTTTCTTTTGAATATCCACTTGCTACCAACCACCCTAGCTCCTTTTGGCTTAGGAACTAGTTCCCATGTCTTGTTCTTATCCAAAGAACTTATTTCTTCGGTCATGGCAACAACCCATTTATCACTATACTTGTGATTAATAGCTCCATTGTAGTTCCTTGGTTATTCATTACTAACCTCTTCTGCGGTATAGAGAGCACAACTTACCATATCTGCATAGCCAAACCTTTGGGGAGGTTTCACCACCCTTTTGCTTCTATCTTTAACTAAGTTGTAATCCGTGAGATCTTGATCACTGTCTTCACCATCTGTTTGATGTCCCGGATCCGGCTCCACTACCTCTTGAGTTTGGGGTGAGGCATTGTTAGTGGCTTCATGCTCCACCTCAAGCTCAAAACTCTCTAGCTCTTGCTTGTCTTCAACTAGCTCTTGATTGTCTCTACTCCTCTTGAACAATTCTGCTTCTTGGAACTTCACATCTCTACTAATGATGCACTTTTTGTCTTCTTGGCTCCAAATCCTATAGCCTTTCACACCTGCAGGATAACCAACAAAATACCCTTTTCTTGCCCTAGGGCTTAGCTTTCCTTCATTCACATGATAATAAGCAACACAACCAAAAACTTTCAAATGATCATAACTAGGAGTCCTATTTAACCAAATTTCTTGAGGTGTTTTTAGTTTGATAGCGGTGGAGGGGCTCAAATTAATCAAATAGCAAGCCGTATAGACGGCCTCGCCCCAAAATTTAGTAGGCATCCCAGAATTGGAGAGAAGGCACCTCATTCTCTCCAATATGGTCCTATTCATCCTCTCAGCAAGGCCATTTTGTTGAGGTGTGTGCCTAACAGTTCTATGTCTAGTGATTCCATGTTCTTTACAATAATTTGTAAACACATCATTACAATACTCTAAGCCATTATCTGTTCTTAGCACCTTAACCTTTCTATTGGTTTTATTTTCAACTAAGCTTTTCCATTCCTTAAATGTTTTAAAGGCTTCATCCTTAGTTTTTAAAAGATAAATCCATACCTTCCTACTACAATCATCAAGAAAAGTAATGAAATACCTGTTTCCCCCAAGAGTGGGAATCCTTGTCGGTCCCCAAATGTCGCTATGCACATAGTCCAGCAAGCCTTCCGTATTGTGTTGTCCCGTGTTGAACCTCACCTTGTGCATCTTGCCAAATACACAATGTTCACAGAAAGGTAACCCTCCAAGCTTGTCCTTTCCGAACACACCAAGCTTTTCCAATATTTGCATACCCTTAGAACTCACATGCCCGAGTCTTTGATGCCACAAACCTTTCCCTTTCGGAATTCACCGATTCCATGCTTGAGGTAGCCACATCTACACTACCGGTAATTGTTGTACCTTTGAGAATTTATATGCCAAAATCCCTATATCCTCTCATAACCACTAGATATCCTTTGATCACCTTCATAATACCATCTTCCCCCTTAAAAGAACAACCCGCCGCTTCAAGCATACCAAGAGAGATTAAATTTCTCTTTACACCAGGGACATACTTCACCTCCGGAAGTATCTTTATAGTGCCATCATCCATTCCAAGTCTTACAGAATCTATCCCTTCAATCTTGCACACTGTTGTTTCCCATTATTACTTGTCCGCCACTCACTTGCCTATAGCCAATCAACCACTCCTTATTGGAGGTCATATGAAACGAACAACCTGTATCCAACATCCAGTGATCCTTGTTGATGGATGAAGAGGCCATCAACAAATCACCATCACAATACCCTATAACTTCGCTTCTTGAAGTTATATGATGACCAAAGCCAGAGTCCAAAATCCATATTTTCTCACTTGTGGAATTTGACCCAATGACTTCTTCCGCAATCAAAACGTCTCCTTCATTGTACTCGGAAGCAATATAGACGCTTCCTTTATCATCAGTGGAATCACCCTTTTTCTTGGATTTCCATTTTGGACAATCCTTCTTCCAATGACCCTCTTTCTTACAAATGTAGCACTTGTTATCCTTCTTACCTTTTTCTTTATCCCATTTATTGTTCTTCTTATTCTTGCCTTTCTTTTCAAAATTCCCTTTCACAAATAGACCTTCATTCTGTTCTTCCTTAGTCTCGGATTTCCTCTTAAGTTCCTTTGATATTAGTGCGGATTGGACATCATCAAGGGTTAATGTTTCCTTACCATAAAGTAGAGCATCGGTGAGATGTTCATACGTTTTAGGTAAAGAATTTACAAGTAGGATAGCTTTATCCTCATCATCAATCTTGACAGCAATATTTTCCAGGTCAAGAATGACTTTGTTGAATTCGTCAATGTGCTCTTCTACGGACTTTCCCGGTTGCATCTTGAATGTGTAAATCCTTTGCTTCAAATACAAACGGTTGGCAATTGATTTTACCATATACAAGTCTTCCAATTTCTTCCAAATAGCTGCTGCCGTGGTTTCTTTTACCACTTCCCGGAGAGGCTTGTCACCAAGACTCACCGTGTGCCCTCTCTAAAGCCTCCGCCTTTTCTTCCGCGGACATCTTTACCGGCAAGCCCCTTTCTCCAAGTAGCGCACCCGCGAGACCTTGTTGGCCTAGCATTGCTTTCATCTTGACACGCCATAACCCGAAGTCGTTCTTCCCATTGAACTTCTCGACTTCGTACTTTGTTGAAACCATCGTTTCTAGATCGCGAACCAAAGCTCCTGATACCAATTGTTGTTCCTGAAACGATAATCAACAAAGAACCAGCAGCCAATTCCAGAGAATTTGAAAACACAAACAGAATCCGTAAAACACAAATAACGATTAGACAGAACCGAACAGAAATTAAAGATCGAAATATTGAAATTGAAAGAAACCGAAATGCGAAAAACAGAGAAATGGAGGAGAGGAAGAACACCAAGAATTTGTTAACCCGGTTTGGATTTCTCCTACATCTGGGGGTCTGAATCCGAGCAAATAAATCCACTATGAATGAATGATGATTACAAGAAATGTGAATCAGTTCCTTCTTTGAACAAACCGATTCTGTTCTTCACGGATACACCAAGAACAGAAACGCAGAAGAGAAGAAAAAATAACAGTGTTTTACAATATCAGTTTCTTAATCTTGCGATTATCACTCTTTCCTCTCACCATGAAATCGACTCGCTTCACCCTTCTTTCTGGAAAATGCGTTCTGTTATTTGAAGAAGAAGGACGCGAACAGAACAGATAAAGAACACGGCTTCTTGAGACAGAGTTATTGACCCGACCCACAAACCAAAAAACACACAGCGAGGCCCAATAGACAATGGAACAGCCCAACTGCTTCTAATTCTATTAACACCTCCAAGCATTTCTTTGCACCACACCACATAAATATTACTTGGTTATGTTACATAACCCTAGGGAAAGCTAAGCAAAATATAAACTTGATCACAAGGATCCCTTCCCGGCTAGGTAACTCAAAACAGCAGCTCACTACAAAAAAATGGGAGAATTGTGGCGGTTTAATTTGCTAATTCTGGCAGTTTGAATCGCCAATTTAGTCAACAGTGGCGGTATATCTAAGCGCCAGAATCACGGTCGCCACTCGGAAAAAGGTGGCAGTCACAATGAAACCGCCAGAATCTTCCGTGTATAAAATGGCGCTTATCCATTTGCAAAAGGTGGCGGTTTAAACTACCATAATTTACTAAAAAATCAGATAATTTTTTGTAAATACTGTCGGTTTAAACCGCCATAATAAGTGAATATAGTGGCTTTTTTAATAGACAGGTCTCTACTGAAATTGTATGCAAAAATTGGCAGTTTTAGCTGCCATTATTTACATTTTTTACAATTACATTACATTATTTTTTGACAAAGTTACATTTCATTATTTGTTGCTTACATTTAAATGTGTTTTAATCCTCACAGAGGCCTGTTATAATTAGCTGCAACTACAATTACCACTCACTAAGACATAAATATAATAACTATAAATATCACATTTAATAAGAGAAAATTACTCATAATAAGTACAAACACGTGTTTAACATTTCAAAAGTTACATAATAAGTCAAAGTTTGATAGATATCCTAAATAAGTCATATAGTCGATGTAATAAGTACAAACACGTGTTTAATAATTCAAAAGTTACATCATATGTCAAAGTTTGATATACATCCAAAATAAATCATGTCATCGGGAGGACGAGGATCACTCAAGAGATCCGCTAATTCCATTGCTTCCATCTGATGATCTTCTAACATTAGTTGGTGATGAACTCTCACTTCCATCATCAGTTGCCTACAAATCAAAATATTTTGTAACATCTATTCTTCACGATAGTGCAAATAACATGATCATAATCGCATATATGGAAAAAATTTAGGGTTCAGTCTAAAGTGAGAGCAAAGGGCGCGGAGAGTGAAAAAGAGAGCGCTGGATGCGAACTAATTATTAGGGTTGATCTAAAGTAAAACAAGCGCGAAGACCAAAAGATAGCGCGCGTCAATTAGTAAAAGAAGGGAGTAAATTCTGGCAGTTCAAACTGCCAATATTTTCATTCTTATTAGGTCGAAGAACTGCCACATTTTACGGTATATAATGGCGTTGAAAATAAACTGCCATAATTTACTCGATTTTTTGTAGTGGCTACTCTTTCTCATTTTGCTTTGACTTTTCCTGCTTATCTGTAAAACACCACATAAATAAACAATGAGATATAAATCTCAGTGAGCTCTTCGGGAACCCTCACCTTAACCTCTCGGTGTTTTGATTTATCTTTCTCATGCTGTTAGCACAACCCCAGGTACTGCAAGCTCTCATACCACGGGGAACCCACCCAACAATAGCTATTGTCGAGTCAACTTAAGTGAGCGTTGGCTTAGCGTTCATGACTTCCCCTCACCAAGTGTGCTATAACTCGCGATGGCATCCCCTTGGTGTTTTATGAATTTAATTAACCTCTTTGTTTGTTCTCACTCGGTCGCACATCATTAGACTCAATGTGATTACCGCATATCTAAAGTTCCATAATTGTATATACAACCATGCATCTCAATTAATCATAGGCAAAACAGTGTTTTAACCAATATATAACTGAAATCGAGACTTATTTACATTGTTTTAACCAGTCCATTGATAATACTTATTCAAAGTATAAACCGTAAACCAAAAACTCAGTCATCATTATAAAACACCCAAGTAAACGTCCCATACATGATTAGAATACCTTAGGATGGGTTAAGGAAGGGATTGACGTCCAAAAGAATAGCATTTGAGGCCTTTTTAAAATGGGTAACAGAAGGTTCGACCCGGTCTGGGCTCTGGGCTCAAAGGCGCACGGACCGGGCTCGTTTTTGAAATTTTCAACGAACCCAACAGGTGAGGGCGCACGGTCCTGGCCTAGGGGCGCTCGGACCAGGCTCCTTCATCAGACTTTCAAAAATGTGATTGTTGTGTAAATTTCGCTATTCTTTGGTTCCGATACTTATCCACTTCGTTCCTAACTTAATCAACACTTAATACCGGTACAAGAATCTACTCGAATCATCAATTTTTCCAGCCAACAAACATTCAACAAGATCACATAATACACATTAAATTATAACTCACTTTAAGGAACAAATTCAGCACACATAAGCTTCCCAACGAACTCTATTCCAACTTGAAAAACTCAGTTGGTACATGCAATTACTGAAATTCCAGGAACAACAACATGCAATGACCACACATCAAACAAACATAAAATTTTCGTGAAGAACTCACCTCAAGTGTCGACATCAACATAAATACAAGCAAGAATTGAAACTTGAAGCATCAACAAGCTCCTAGGCACGCCAACCCGAACTTCTAATGCTTCTACTCGAAATCCCAAACTCCCGTGTACTCCTTGGACTCCCAAATTCGAAATGCCAGTGATTGGTACTCAATCCAAGCTACCGAATGCACATGTAAGCTCAACTATCTTCTAATTATGTCTCCTAGCTCACATGCAACTCCCAAAACCGATTTTCCTATGCACACCAAGCTCTTCAACTCAACTCACAACTACCCAAGCCTTCTTCCTTGAATCTTGACATTTGTAAATCACCAAAAGAACTCAATTAGTCTTAGAATAACACTGATTTGGGCTGACATTCAGAAACTCTTCAAGGCACCCCACTTCTCTCTCAATACTCAAAATGAATGGGAGAAGAACGTGGTTTGTTTGGTTTGATTTTTGAGCATCAAATGTTACTAGTGGAAAGAGGAGAGAAAATTGAATCTATTGGAACTTGAAGAAGGGACATGCACCAAGGTTTGGCCTAGCTCTCCCTCCCTCTCTTTCTCTTCTTCCCTTCGCAACCCCCCTCTCCCTTTCTCTCAAGATTTGTGTTTTTGATTGTTGTAAAAGTGAGTGAAGTGAGGTGTGGGAGTGAGTATAAGTGTAGGGTTGGTCTTCGAGCTGAGAGTGTTTTTAAAAAAAACTGAAATTCTCTAATTGCCCTTATGCTATTCACACCCCATCTACTTACTCATGCTCTACCCATTTGAAATGAACAACTAGCACACAACTCATACAATTATTCCACTAAGTTAAGTGTTCACACAATGTCTAAACAAATAATTGTGAATTTAAACAAGCAATCAAACAACTTGATTAGCGATGATTTACTAAAATTATTAACTACTCACAACAGCTAAACTCAACTACTTTGGGGATGTTACATACCACGTCATATTAAAATATTTGATATTTCTATCTCAACTTAAAAACTTTTTTCTTTAGACAAGATTTGAACCCTCTACCTATTTATATTTTTGGTTTAGTTCGGTCGGGATGTAAGTAAAATCTGACTTCAATTTGTTTCATCGTCAGGGATCGAACTCAGGTACTAGCCGAATCCGCCCTTAAAATGGAGTGCATTAACCACTTGCACCCAAACTTAGAGTTGAACCCTCAACCTATAAGTACTCTTATCATGATTTTAAAATAATTAATATTGTAAAAAGTTTACATATACCGATTAAACTGATAATTAAAAGCCGTCGGCGTTCAAATGATAATGAAAAAGAAACAATTGAGATGGATTTTATGTAATCTATAAGATTCTTGTAACCTGGTTCTTTCATAGTTTGGCCTATATTATCAATGTTTTGATTGCAGAAGAAACTATTAAGGTCAAGGAAATTGACGGATGGAGGCGCCATCCATGCCTCTATTTTTTACGAGATAAGTGGAGACAGAGATGAAACGGATAAGGACAATAGTTTTGGGTTATGTAATGTAATGTAAGGATGGGCAATCATGGATAAGAACAAAATAAGACCACCCAAACCAATGTTGTACACTCATGCACACGCGGACCCTATTTAATTTCTTATCATATCTAATGTACTCTCCCGTCTTATAGAAATTATGAGTTAGTTTACTAAATTAACTATCATTAATGACATTGAGAAAATAAATTAGTAGAGTTGTGAAAGAGATATTATTAAATAATGAATGATATAATAAGAAAGAAACAATAATATTTCAATAAAATTCTAAAAAATCATCTATTATAGGACAAATTTTTTTGCGAGAAAATCATATATACAGTGAGTTTGATTATATTTGGAATCCCGTTTGATTCTCAGTCCTTTCATTTCAGCTGTTATTATGTTGTCATCGTAATTATTAAGTTGTCTAATCTAATATCTTTGATTATGATGTGTCACTAATAATATCTCTTACTTTATCGATATGGAATAATAACATGATACTGTTGCATATCAACAAAAGGATATCATGTCATAATACTGCTACTATCTCATATTAATATTGTAATTATTAAAACTTGAAGACCACAGTTAGCTTAATTGGGATTAAAAGAGTAAAAGAATATTAATCTTCCTAAATCAATCTTACTATAGGACTTTCCATTTCTTACGTTTCTTAATGAAAAGGAAAGGGGGGAAATGGCGTTTCCGTAAATTTAGCAGAACCATGTGACTGTTCCATTCCAAGGCACAAAGCCTCAAAATTTTGGATTATTCAATTATCCAATTAAGGGTCGATATGGCTGCAACGTGTTTGTAGCCGAAGGTGTCACGTGGATGTCGTTCCACGAAACTGTTACCGTTAATCTACTGCACTCGTTGTTGAAACGTAGCTAGCCGGTTGTGCGCGAGTTGTTGTTTTTGAGAAACAAGGCGCACGACCATGGATTACGCTATTACATATTTACCCCATTCATTTGCTTTGATTCTACAAACTAACCCTAGAACAAGTGCCACACTGTTGCTCTTATTGTAAGAAAATTCCAAGAGCATCACCATTAAGATAAGATGATTCTGATCTCTTCTAATTTAATTAAGGATTAAGTTTGAATTTACTTTTGAGAATATAGTAGTATTAAATTTTTTGAGAAATAGTTTTGATTTTTTTCTTTTTTATATGAATTTTAAAATCTGTTTATGTTTTGGTATTGCTTTTGTGTTCTCTCCAAACGAAACTCTTCATTTCTTTTGGGAAATGGAGAGAATCCTAACTTGATTTTTTCCTAAATTAATTATAAATTTAACGATTTGGAGGTTTCATTATAATTTTCTATTTTAGCTTTTCTTTTTTAACTTTTCCAAGAGTACAAAATAAATATGAAAACTAAGTATATTTGATAGGGGAATTGCTCGTATATGTTACTTTTTCTCTTTTTCTTTATCTAAAAGTGTTTTCCATATTGATCTAGTTTTTCTTTGATTTTATCGTCTTGGTGCAGCATCGTTTGGTTTCTCATCTTAATGCAATGTTTGTTTGATTTAGATTGACATATCGGCCTTAAAGAACTACACATTCAATCAATGATTTGAGAACGTTACATATACGGGGAGATGAGTTTTTCAATCACTTTAATTTTGTCACATTTGTAGGCATTTTGTCATTGTATGCTATTAATCTAAGTGTTGTGAGATTCTTCCCACATTCATTCTTTTTCGATTTTAATGATATTTGAATTTGTATTATTTCAATATATTCTACAAATTTGAATAAATGATATATTTTTAATAATAAAAATAATTATAGTGGCATGAAATTATGACATAGCTACATGCAAGTCCCCTAACTTAATCTCCACATATGACAACAAACAAGAATCCATTTTTACATTTCTGAATTTGTATTTTTGTATTTGTCCATAATCTATATTCAACTATACCCTCAACATCGCTTGCTAGTTGCAAACATATAATTTTATACTAGTCTCAATGCCCGTCCGATGGACGGGTAGCCCGAGTAATGGCCAAAATAAATATTAGGAAGCAAACAAAAGGTATAAATTAAAGGTATAAATTAAAGCCAACATATTAAAGGTCTAAATAAGTTTTACAACAAACAACAAAAGTTATAAATTAAAGCTAAATAAGGTTTACAACAGTTTACAACAGACAACATATTAAAGGTCTAAATAAGGTTTACAACAAACAACATATTAGAGGTCTAAATAAGGTTTACAACAAACAGCAATAGGATTAGGTTGCGGAAAAAGATTAACATAATATGAAACAAATAACATATTGAAGATCATCTAGTCAAGAACAATAGGATTGTCTTCAATAACTCCAGCAACATCATGTTGAGGATGTTCAACTTGTAGAGGTGGTGGTTGATTACGCATCAACCTAGGCCTTAGACGGTCCGTAGTCATTGGAATATGAATACGAAAGCATCCTCGTGAAGTATAAGTCAACTCAACCACCCTACGTGAAGGTGCACCTAATAGACCATTAACTCCAAAAAGATCCATTATCTTAGGAGTATCAGTATCTATGTAGGGAACTCCAAGAGAACCAATATAAATCGAAGCACGGAAACGTGAACCAGAAGCACTCTCCACAATGAGATTTGGAGGTAGGATATGATGATAAGCATCATAAAAATCTGCATTCACCCTCATCAATCTCTGGAAAACACAAAACAAAACTCACTCCATTTTTATACATTATAGAAGACAAATCATGGAAGACAAATAAGTAGCTAGAAGAAGAATAAGTAGCTAGAAGAAGAATTACCGAATGGATGGATATGATGGAAGTAAAAGTCTTGGAAACCATGATAGTATCAAGGAACCTACACCATAATAGTATGTAGGAATATTAGCCAAACATGTGTCAATCATATTACAACTATAAGAGAGATACGATTATAGGCATTTATATGGACCAAGACATGAATCATTCAAGTAGCATTTACTGTAAAAACTTTGGATGCAGATAGTTAATTAATATTTACTGTAAAGTACATTTGATCTTCTTGTTATAGGCATTTATATGGACCAAGACATGAATCATTCAAGTAGCATTAAAGTAAAGAGAACAAAATGGAGAATTTGTTGTTGATAGACAAAGTCACAGCAAACAATCTCTCTCCCCATCTCAATTTTTTTAAATCAGAATGTCACTTGCATATCACTTGTGTCACATTAAAAAGAATTGTCATCAAGAACTTTCACTATTATTCTATCTTCCCTTTCTTGTTTCAATTTAATTTTGCTTTCTTCATGCTCCAAGCAGTCAATGGGAAATATGCATACTATGGAAGAAATAAACAAAGGAAGCAAGTGGAAAACATGTGTCAAACTATAGGAAGTGTCAATCATGGCAAACATGTAGGAACTTCACTATAGCAATTAAACAAACTAAGCAAGTGGCAACCTACTAACATCGATACATGGAAGAAAAAAATAAAGTGGCAACCTACTAACATGCATACATGGAAGAAACAAATGGAATGCAAATGATCGTTATTGAAAGAGGAAAACCACAATCAGAAGTAAATTGAATAATAAGCGTTAGTTGCTGAAACGAATGGGAAAGAAGGAAATAATGATTACAAACAATTGATATCGGGAGGGTTAGCTTCACAAACCAAATGAACAGGTTAGTCTCAGTAATCAATTCAAAAGCATTGGGAAGGGAAGATGTTTTCAAAAGCACTGTGGGCAAAACGGAGAGGAGAAGACTATGAAGAAAAACTATGAAGACTATGAAGAAAAACTCAACCATGTGGGCAAAACGGAGAGGAGAACAAAAGGAAAGAAGGATTGAACATGCATACCATGGAAGAAATATTTTGAAACAACCCAGAGCATCAGAGATCGCAATATCGTAATCAGGACTTCGCAACAAATATTCAATTGGGGGTTAACACAAAACCTAATTCCGAGTAATATAGGCGGCAGAAAGGAAAAGAGGGATCCATTAACTCCAAAAAGATTCATTTGATGAAGACCATAAACAGAAACAAATGGAAACAACAACAGGCAGCAGAAAGGAAAAGAGGGAGCGAGGAAAAAAGAGCATACCTGGGAAGCAGAAATCGTCGAATGCGGGAAAGAAAGAGGGCGTAGATGGAACAAAATAAGAAGAAAACAAAGGACACTTCAAACATAAAAATACATGGGCCATTTAAGTCCAAAATCCACCAAAAACCATAAATGGGCCGAATATCAACCAAAAAATAGAAGGAAAAAAAGATGTAGTTACCTAGTTTAAATTTTGAAAAACCTCCTTATAGACAACATTAGATGTTGTATTCATGTATTGTTGATCATCATTAGTAATCAGCAACTTCAAACCTTGTCTAGAGGTTACTCTTGAAACACCAACATACAATTGACCATGTGAGAACACAGGCTTAGGAAGATAAATACCAACATGTTTCAAAGACTGACCCTGACTTTTATTGATAGTCATTGCAAAAGAAAGTGCTAAAGGGAACTGTCTTCGCTCAAATTTGAAAGGAATTCTAGGATCAGAAGGTGTAAGTGACAATCTTGGAATACAAACATTCCCACCAATATTGTTCCCTGAAATAACCTTACCTTCAACAACAAATTTACCCATTTTGGTAATTATTAGACGTGTTCCATTACATAGACCCAATGACTGATCCATATTCCTTAACAACATAACAGGCACACCAACCTTGAGTTTGAGAACATGGTTAGGCATACCAGATACAACAATAGTATTCAAAAACTCTGGAGTATGAATATCGTCAGGAGAATCTATTTCAGAAGTTATTGAACACGGGTTATCAAAACTCAAGTAAATCTTCTCATCCCCTGGCAACAAAGACAACATATACTCGTTTAACTGGTCAACCAAATCATTTGTGGGAGCTAGTATAGCTCGATCTCTGAAGAACAATGAATCAGTAATATTGGAAACAAAATTTGGATAAACAACATCAACTATAGTCTGAAGAGAATCAGTAGTAGGACGAATAAGAAGATCCTCGGGAATACTAATAGTTGTATCATCAAATCCATTAGTCTCACCAATATCACCATCACCTATTTGCAATACCCAATTAGAGAAAGACCGCAAATGCTCAACATCAAGAGGTGAACAACCATTCAAAAGCCGCATATTAATTGTGAGATTAAGGACTTCACAGAAATTCCAAAGATAAGAAGAGTTAATGCATGAGTGAACAATTTCCTGTCTAGTACCTTTAGGGATAACAGGTAGAATCTGACGGAAATCACCACCCAAGACAACAACTTTCCCACCAAAAGGAATATCAAGGCGTCCATTATTCACAAACCTAAGTATATCTCTAAGTGTATTGTCAAGCGCTTCAAAAGCATGTCTATGAGTCATTGGAGCCTCATCCCAAATAATAAGCTTACACCTCAATATAAGCTCAGCAAGAGGACTACCCTGATTGATGTTGCAAGTAGAATCCTCAGTTAAATTAAGAGGAATAGCAAAGCGGGAATGAGCGGTACGACCACCAGGAATTAGAAGAGCAGCAATACCACTTGAAGCAACTGTGAGAACAATTTCTCCTTTTGACCGCAATGCAGCAGATAAAGCTCTCCAAACATAGGTTTTACCAGTACCTCCATATCCATTTACGAAAAAAAGGCCTGGCTTACAATCAGTGACTCTTTTCATGATAGTATCGTACACTACACGTTGTTGAGGATTCATTGAAGACAATAGCTGAACATGTTCAGAAGCCAATTGATGCCTATCATAATTCAACTCATCATGTATAAGTCGATTTTGATTAACTCCAAGCAAGCTATCATCAACCTGTGGCATTCCAACAAAATCACCTAGACTTTTATTGTTGCTTTGAAGAAACCTATGGATATCAGCCAAGGCAAAAGCTTGCAACTCCTCCGGAGACAAATAAAGATCTGAGGAAGTAAGCACTAAAAATTAAAAAATTTAAAAAGGCAAGATGCAACAATATTTTATGAGGATCAAACTTTACCTGGAAAACGAAGAAGAGCTCGCTGTCGATGCAAAATATCATCTGTCAAATATTTCCAAGTTTCTTCCCAAACATATTCAGGTTTGGCTAACTGATTAGAGAGCAATAAGCATGAGAAAAGACGCCTCAAATAAAGACCAGTTCCCCAAAAACTCGCTTCTTTAATACCATCGATATATTCCTTGTCATCATTCAACAATCCCAAATGATAACAGGTACTTTTGAAAGTTTCATGCACAACATTATTAACAGTCCTAATACCTTCATAGGAAATAGGACCCTTTAAGTAACCAAGAAGAATCCTTAAATAATAAAGCTCACCAGAACCAGGAGGAACATAGTGAAGTCTTCCAATTGAAAAACCACTCTTCCGTGGACACCATTGATGTTGGGTATCCTTCCAAACAAACTTCAATGGAAACTGGGAGTATGTAAGATTTTTGGCTTCTTCATATATCTTATTAGCATTCATCCATGCTAAAAACTTGGTGTTATGAATATTTTTCCTATTCAAAACATCTTCAATGCTACTATTAGAAGAAGATATAACAAACTGTTCATTAGGAAGATGGAAGGTAAGGCGCTCAACAGAAGGTTCGCGATGATGAATATCAAAACTAAAAATACGCCATGTAGCTTCACATGCGGACAAATACCTACAATCATAATACATCTTAATTTCATCTTCACAATTTGATACACCGGCTTCAGTTGATTTACCATAAAAGCCAGCGGTAACACGATCATGCCCTTTGTTAACGTATTTGAAAAGATACTTGATAGCTCGAGATTGGTTACACCATTCAACATTGATATGAGCATTATACTTAAGAAGCAAAGTTTTGTTGTAGGGAACAACAAATCTATTGTCAACAAAACAATTACCTTTCTCAACAAAGACTCCATTTTCACGCCTTCGATAAATTGGATAACCATCCTTATCAATTGTGGTAGAATCCACAAATTTTTTTGGAAAGTACTTTGTGCACTTATTCTGCTGCATACAGGGTGAAGTCGGATTATCAGGACCACATGGACCATGAATCATGCAAGAGGTGACAACCTTAAACAAATCAGGTTCACTAACACTATCAGGAATCTCAGCAGATATAAAACGATCTATATCATTTGCATTATGATATTTAGCCTCAGGAGAAAGGAAGATTAAAATATGAGCATGAGGCAATCCCCTTTTTTGGAACTCAATTGTGTAGATGACTGTAAAATAAGATACACAAAAAGATTAAGTAAATAAGAAAGACAAAGGAAATAAAAATCTTAAATAGCAAGTACGATTAATTACCTGATTTAACCTTGCCAAAGACATCACCTTTTTTGATATCCTTTATCAATTGGTCAAGCTTTATCTTAAAAAGCCTACAAACCATGTCAGGCCTATCTTGTGAAACAAATCCATAAGTCTCAAAATAAGAACGTAACTCGGGCCATTTATGGTTGCAAGTAAATGTAATAAAAAGATCAGGATAGCCAGCCCATGAACAGATTGCCATAGCATCTTGGTAATTTTGAAACATATATCGTGCCCCTCCTATGAAAGTGGAAGGAAGTATTATACGTTTTCCAATTGAAGCCGAGTCAGATTCCCCCCTTAAAATTGCGTCGGCTAGACCACTATAAAGATGAGCTCTGATATCCTTTTGATGAAACCTAACCCATTGCAATCGAGTTGCCTCAATCATGCTGTAGCCATCAACTAAAAATTGTTGGAACAAACGTCTTCCATACAATAGGAGTGAATTTTCAGAAACTCGGTGCTGTATTCTATAAGCAAACCATTCCCTAAGTGTCACATTTCCTCGTTTGATCTTTAGGGCATTAGAAGAAGAACTAAATTTAATATTTTCAACAAAACCATCTTCACCTCGAGGAAAAAGGATTGGATACTGCATTGGCAAATAGGAAGCTGACAAAAGAGGAACACGTTGTAATAAACCAGTTTGTGTCTGAACGACAATATCTCTATCATCACCAGCAGTGTCAAAATCACCAACAATAAGGGCAGCAACTTCAGATGTAGTAGGCAGATTATAACGCCGTCCATCACGGCCTCTTTTACCAAGGATACGCAATTTTACATTAGGCAATGAATTAGAAGCCAAATGGTGTTGTAACATTCTGAAATTCTTTGCAAAAGGATTGCATTCATCAAGAACTTGTTTAATGGCCAACACCAAATCCGATCTTATAGAAGAAGCATCGTTGTCCATCCTATAAAAAAAAAAGGGTAAGAAATTAACCATATTAAAATGCTAGTAATTTTCAATTATAAGATAAACATTAAAGAAACTTACCCAACAACAGACATTCTATTATGAACCTCATTGTTAGTATCATAGATATATAATTGGGCAAATTTAGGTATATCGCCTGGAAGAGGAAGCAACCCACCAATTTGATGATAGTTCTCACCATTGAGAACAAATATAGGAGGAGCACGACCATTATTCATTGTTCGATCAACTTTTCCACCCATGGATGTAAATGCAAACATGCTATTGAAAGATCTAATATCATCAAGAAAATATTTACTCCGAGGATCTTTATTATGAAAGAGATTATCAAATAAGTGTGGAGGATCTTGATATGGAGGAACAACAATTCTTCCTTGTGAACAACACAAAGAAAATTTTGGGGTAGCTGCCCTAAAATGTTTCTTGAGTCGTTCCTCATACCACATAAGGGCACCACAACATTGGCAAGTAGATTTTGGCTCTCCAATATCCGAATAGGTGGAAGGAGCAGGATCTAGAAAACGAAAAGAATTTCAAAGTGGAGAATAAAAACTAAAAACTTCATTGTAAAAGTGGTAAGAGATGCTTACCTATATTACTATCAACAAAGCCAACGTTGGAGGAAGAAGGATCATCACATAAAACATCAATATGTTGCAAAGATGCATGGGTTGGTACTGCTCAGAAAAAAGTAATAACAAAGTGAATAAACATAAGTGAATCTCACTATAGCAAATAATTGGACAATATGCAGTTGTTAGAATCTGGAAAAAAATGTATCAAACTAAAAGTGTCATAAAATGAATAAAAATGTCAGCATAAACATGGGAAGAAACATTTACCAACATGAGCAGGAACAAAATGAACATTGGAGGAAGAAGCATCATGATGGAAAACATCATTTGTTTGTAAAGTTGCATGAGCTGGAGCTGTTTAAAGAAAAGAAAAAGAGAATGAATATATAGAGAACCAAGCTTAAAATAGAAAGTAATAAGACAACATGCAAAATCACATACACGTTAGAGTTGAGGTTGATCTAAGAATGTACTTTCCAGAAGGAAGGCCCGTGGAAAGGATAGGATGAGGAGGTGAAAAGGCAACACACGTGGAAGAAGTTACATTTTCACTATTTGAAGATGAATGAGGTATAGCTGCATGAAAAGGACAGAGAAGGTAGGAAAAGATTATGACCTTGCATGCACCTATAAATGAAAAGACAGAAGTAATCTGTGTAAAATAGCAATACATTATAACAAATAGAGACATACCTGGTTGGCTTGATATAGAACTAAGAACATGTTTCCCAGAACCAAGTTTTGCTTTTATTGGAGAACAACAAACATTAGAAGTAGAACTTGTAGCAAATTGTTGAAAACCTGTAGGTGAGTGTAAGTTAAAATATATAAATGACAAAGAAAAGAAGAAGCAAGTAGATAGAAGAAAAAGATATTACCATCAGGATTGATATGAGAACCCTTGGGTACATTTCCTGTTAGAGTAATCCTGTTAGAATTCATTGTACCCACTAAGGAAAGAAATATACAATAAGTCTAGTTAAGTAATGTGAAGTGGAAAAAGGGAGAGCAATTGTGCAAAGACTGAAACACAGAGCTTTAATAAGAAATGAGGGTCAGTTGGTACATATGGTGAACATGAAAAAATAACTAATGGAATAAGTGACCAAAAAAATGTCATATGATTGAAAAGTTGCATCAGTAAGGTGCAACATGTCCCTACTGGCTACCCAAGATGAGATAATTATTCATTGTTTCTTTGAAGAAATCGATAGACAGGTGTGGAAGGGCTGCATTAACTCTGATAAGAGGTACTTTGAACCACTATGAATTCAAAGTGGTTGGAAGGAATAGAAGGTGCTTGGTGAAAATGCATGGAACTATTTATGCCACTGTGATGTTGAAAGTTTGGTGTGCCAATATTATTAGAATCTATTTACTTATAAAGATTAGGTAAATTTTAATTGTTGTCCAGCTTGTATTATTTAGTCCAGCTTGTATTATTTAGTAAATAAAGGGATATAAGAAGCCTATAGCAACAACCTATTATTACTTGGACATGCAATAGACAACATGCATTTGGACTGCTCCATACATTAAAGAGGATAACACATCAAAAGAAAAGAAAAGGAAAAAAGCTGCTAGATTTGTCTCTAGTCCTCTTGAACAATTCTGCTTCTTGGAACTTCACATATCTACTAATGATGCACTTTTTGTCTTCTTGGCTCCAAATCCTATAGCCTTTCCCACCTGCAGGATAACCAACAAAATACCCTTTTCTTGCCCTAGGGCTTAGCTTTCCTTCATTCACATGATAATAAGCAACACAACCAAAAACTTTCAAATGATCATAACTAGGAGTCCTATTTAACCAAATTTCTTGAGGTGTTTTTAGTTTGATAGCGGTGGAGGGGCTCAAATTAATCAAATAGCAAGCCGTATAGACGGCCTCGCCCCAAAATTTAGTGGTTGGAAGGAATAGAAGGTGTTATGAATATTTTTCCTATTCAAAACTTGGTGTTATGAATATTTTTCCTATTCAAAACATCTTCAATGCTACTATTAGAAGAAGATATAACAAACTGTTCATTAGGAAGATGGAAGGTAAGGCGCTCAACAGAAGGTTCGCGATGATGAATATCAAAACTAAAAATACGCCATGTAGCTTCACATGCGGACAAATACCTACAATCATAATACATCTTAATTTCATCTTCACAATTTGATACACCGGCTTCAGTTGATTTACCATAAAAGCCAGCGGTAACACGATCATGCCCTTTGTTAACGTATTTGAAAAGATACTTGATAGCTCGAGATTGGTTACACCATTCAACATTGATATGAGCATTATACTTAAGAAGCAAAGTTTTGTTGTAGGGAACAACAAATCTATTGTCAACAAAACAATTACCTTTCTCAACAAAGACTCCATTTTCACGCCTTCGATAAATTGGATAACCATCCTTATCAATTGTGGTAGAATCCACAAATTTTTTTGGAAAGTACTTTGTGCACTTATTCTGCTGCATACAGGGTGAAGTCGGATTATCAGGACCACATGGACCATGAATCATGCAAGAGGTGACAACCTTAAACAAATCAGGTTCACTAACACTATCAGGAATCTCAGCAGATATAAAACGATCTATATCATTTGCATTATGATATTTAGCCTCAGGAGAAAGGAAGATTAAAATATGAGCATGAGGCAATCCCCTTTTTTGGAACTCAATTGTGTAGATGACTGTAAAATAAGATACACAAAAAGATTAAGTAAATAAGAAAGACAAAGGAAATAAAAATCTTAAATAGCAAGTACGATTAATTACCTGATTTAACCTTGCCAAAGACATCACCTTTTTTGATATCCTTTATCAATTGGTCAAGCTTTATCTTAAAAAGCCTACAAACCATGTCAGGCCTATCTTGTGAAACAAATCCATAAGTCTCAAAATAAGAACGTAACTCGGGCCATTTATGGTTGCAAGTAAATGTAATAAAAAGATCAGGATAGCCAGCCCATGAACAGATTGCCATAGCATCTTGGTAATTTTGAAACATATATCGTGCCCCTCCTATGAAAGTGGAAGGAAGTATTATACGTTTTCCAATTGAAGCCGAGTCAGATTCCCCCCTTAAAATTGCGTCGGCTAGACCACTATAAAGATGAGCTCTGATATCCTTTTGATGAAACCTAACCCATTGCAATCGAGTTGCCTCAATCATGCTGTAGCCATCAACTAAAAATTGTTGGAACAAACGTCTTCCATACAATAGGAGTGAATTTTCAGAAACTCGGTGCTGTATTCTATAAGCAAACCATTCCCTAAGTGTCACATTTCCTCGTTTGATCTTTAGGGCATTAGAAGAAGAACTAAATTTAATATTTTCAACAAAACCATCTTCACCTCGAGGAAAAAGGATTGGATACTGCATTGGCAAATAGGAAGCTGACAAAAGAGGAACACGTTGTAATAAACCAGTTTGTGTCTGAACGACAATATCTCTATCATCACCAGCAGTGTCAAAATCACCAACAATAAGGGCAGCAACTTCAGATGTAGTAGGCAGATTATAACGCCGTCCATCACGGCCTCTTTTACCAAGGATACGCAATTTTACATTAGGCAATGAATTAGAAGCCAAATGGTGTTGTAACATTCTGAAATTCTTTGCAAAAGGATTGCATTCATCAAGAACTTGTTTAATGGCCAACACCAAATCCGATCTTATAGAAGAAGCATCGTTGTCCATCCTATAAAAAAAAAAGGGTAAGAAATTAACCATATTAAAATGCTAGTAATTTTCAATTATAAGATAAACATTAAAGAAACTTACCCAACAACAGACATTCTATTATGAACCTCATTGTTAGTATCATAGATATATAATTGGGCAAATTTAGGTATATCGCCTGGAAGAGGAAGCAACCCACCAATTTGATGATAGTTCTCACCATTGAGAACAAATATAGGAGGAGCACGACCATTATTCATTGTTCGATCAACTTTTCCACCCATGGATGTAAATGCAAACATGCTATTGAAAGATCTAATATCATCAAGAAAATATTTACTCCGAGGATCTTTATTATGAAAGAGATTATCAAATAAGTGTGGAGGATCTTGATATGGAGGAACAACAATTCTTCCTTGTGAACAACACAAAGAAAATTTTGGGGTAGCTGCCCTAAAATGTTTCTTGAGTCGTTCCTCATACCACATAAGGGCACCACAACATTGGCAAGTAGATTTTGGCTCTCCAATATCCGAATAGGTGGAAGGAGCAGGATCTAGAAAACGAAAAGAATTTCAAAGTGGAGAATAAAAACTAAAAACTTCATTGTAAAAGTGGTAAGAGATGCTTACCTATATTACTATCAACAAAGCCAACGTTGGAGGAAGAAGGATCATCACATAAAACATCAATATGTTGCAAAGATGCATGGGTTGGTACTGCTCAGAAAAAAGTAATAACAAAGTGAATAAACATAAGTGAATCTCACTATAGCAAATAATTGGACAATATGCAGTTGTTAGAATCTGGAAAAAAATGTATCAAACTAAAAGTGTCATAAAATGAATAAAAATGTCAGCATAAACATGGGAAGAAACATTTACCAACATGAGCAGGAACAAAATGAACATTGGAGGAAGAAGCATCATGATGGAAAACATCATTTGTTTGTAAAGTTGCATGAGCTGGAGCTGTTTAAAGAAAAGAAAAAGAGAATGAATATATAGAGAACCAAGCTTAAAATAGAAAGTAATAAGACAACATGCAAAATCACATACACGTTAGAGTTGAGGTTGATCTAAGAATGTACTTTCCAGAAGGAAGGCCCGTGGAAAGGATAGGATGAGGAGGTGAAAAGGCAACACACGTGGAAGAAGTTACATTTTCACTATTTGAAGATGAATGAGGTATAGCTGCATGAAAAGGACAGAGAAGGTAGGAAAAGATTATGACCTTGCATGCACCTATAAATGAAAAGACAGAAGTAATCTGTGTAAAATAGCAATACATTATAACAAATAGAGACATACCTGGTTGGCTTGATATAGAACTAAGAACATGTTTCCCAGAACCAAGTTTTGCTTTTATTGGAGAACAACAAACATTAGAAGTAGAACTTGTAGCAAATTGTTGAAAACCTGTAGGTGAGTGTAAGTTAAAATATATAAATGACAAAGAAAAGAAGAAGCAAGTAGATAGAAGAAAAAGATATTACCATCAGGATTGATATGAGAACCCTTGGGTACATTTCCTGTTAGAGTAATCCTGTTAGAATTCATTGTACCCACTAAGGAAAGAAATATACAATAAGTCTAGTTAAGTAATGTGAAGTGGAAAAAGGGAGAGCAATTGTGCAAAGACTGAAACACAGAGCTTTAATAAGAAATGAGGGTCAGTTGGTACATATGGTGAACATGAAAAAATAACTAATGGAATAAGTGACCAAAAAAATGTCATATGATTGAAAAGTTGCATCAGTAAGGTGCAACATGTCCCTACTGGCTACCCAAGATGAGATAATTATTCATTGTTTCTTTGAAGAAATCGATAGACAGGTGTGGAAGGGCTGCATTAACTCTGATAAGAGGTACTTTGAACCACTATGAATTCAAAGTGGTTGGAAGGAATAGAAGGTGCTTGGTGAAAATGCATGGAACTATTTATGCCACTGTGATGTTGAAAGTTTGGTGTGCCAATATTATTAGAATCTATTTACTTATAAAGATTAGGTAAATTTTAATTGTTGTCCAGCTTGTATTATTTAGTCCAGCTTGTATTATTTAGTAAATAAAGGGATATAAGAAGCCTATAGCAACAACCTATTATTACTTGGACATGCAATAGACAACATGCATTTGGACTGCTCCATACATTAAAGAGGATAACACATCAAAAGAAAAGAAAAGGAAAAAAGCTGCTAGATTCATAAACATACTCCATACCACACAAAGCATAGAATTACATATAGTGACATGAAAACGAAAGTCACACAAATACATAAAGGAAGGGCCTTATTCAATACAACAACACAAAGGACTAACAACAGGTGGCCAAAAGCTAACTTCAAAAAAAAAAAAAGGCCAAAGACAAAAGAGAACTTTAAAACCAAAAACAAACAACATTTTGAAGTTAGTGCATCTTTTGGTAGGGACCAGAAGATAGTTGCAAGGTAATTTCAGGTTGGAGAGGCAACCCTCTAAGGAACCAAATCACCCCCAACATCTTTGAGACTCACGACATCCTCGGTAGCAGACACAGAAGCACCACAACCACCAGATTTGGGCTCCACATCATCATTCACAGCAGCCAGAATAGGTTCAGTTTGGGAATCCGGTACCACATTAATATCTTGAGATGCAGGTGAGGCATTTGTTTTTTTTTCAAAAGACAGGATCATAGAAACATCAGAGTCAGAGACAAATATTGGATACTTGTTGGAAGATCCACACCCAGCAGTTGCAGTTGACACACGAACCCTTGAAGGAGGACCATCTTGACTATCAACATCCAAAGCACGTTTGCATGTGGGAATTGTGACAGAGGGCCCATCACCACCAATTGAAAGAACCTTGCTAGTGGGTGTAACATCAGCATCAGAAGTAGTACCGTAATGGTTACTCATTATTGAACCAACATGTTCAGAAGAAACCTAAGAAAAAATACAAAAAACAAAATAAGCATTCTATTCAGGAAAAGAAACCTAGAAAAATAAATGAGAAGAAACAAACCAAAGGGCTTGCAGGAACACAGTCATTGAGCGCATCAGTTAATTTCAAATCTCCATCAGCACCCCCAAGACCAGCCTGCAGATACAGCAAATGTCACTAAAAAAACATTATCAAAAGACATAATACACAAAATAAAATCAAAAGACAGGATGAATACAAAGATACAGACCAAATCCTTATACTTTGAAAGGAAAGACCCAATAATGGCATCATCAGAAGTGATACGCTTAACAGCAAAATGCTGCCAATGCTGAGACACATTTCCCTCCACAACCTCAACCTTAAAAAGCAAGTTCTTATTCAAAAACTCCTGAAAATCAACAGGCAACTCAGCAGGATCACATGGAGACTCAAGAAGCTGTTGAGGAGTCCTGCCCAAGAATCGTGTCACAACACGATCAAATAGGACAAAGTTTGTTGAACCAGTAGAGTCCATCACCTTAGCCTCTATCTTGAACCTAAGATAGAAAAACAAACAAATGAAGTATAAATAAGTTAAAGTAGAATAAAAAATGATAAAGAAAACATAAATTGTTGATTAGAATAGAAGAATATAAAAGAAGAAAGCATGACAACCTAGGGATAGCAGTGACAACCCTATTACATTTCCTGCAAAAGTATCTGGATCCCTGCTTGCGAACCTTCCTTAGGCACTTGTTACAGGAGTCATAGTACCAACCATATTCTGTATCAATTTCAATAATCTGTGCAAGGACAGTTGCAAGGCAAGCCTACACAAAAAGTAAAAATGAAAAAAAAAAGAAAACGTGATAAATAGCAGAAACTAATGGATAATGTAAACAACAATTATGTGAAGACAATAAGGAAGTAAAGATAAATACCTCAGTTGCCTCCAAAAGATCAGATATGGCCATCCGAGGAGTTTGGAGAAGATCATCAAGGAGAGTCACAGGAGCAGGTGCACTAACTTGAGTAACAGTTTGAGTTGGCACAGTGGAAGAAGTAGCCATACTGATGAGCATGAAAAACAACTCATCATGAATGCACATAAGAATTAATGTTTAACCAAACAAAAGGAAACTATCAACAAAAAAGAACCAAATACTCTGATTTGTAAGCAAGAATCTCAGGAATGTCAGTCTCAAAAAACACACGTGTTCCATGAAAAGTGTTAGAAACCCCAGCAACACCTAAAGAAAATAATAAGAAAAAGGATCAATACAAAAACAAATAAAGCAAAAAGATAAAGGAAACAACAAAAGAAAAATACCCTGAAATTTTTTGAGCCTACAAAATTGTATGATAATGACAGGAGGAGGTGAAGTTCCATGGCGTTCCAATTTCTCATGCATTGTTTCAGCATAGTGACCCCAAAATGTACACTGAACTGTGTCATGCCTATAAACATTGAAAAGAAGAAGACAAAAAGTGGTAAATCATAAAGAAAACCGTAAAACAGAAACTAAAATTTTGAAAGGAATACAACAAAAAAAAAACACACTTGAGATCCTCCAGCACAAAACGTAACATGCTAGTTGTATTCCCATTACGTTCATAATCTTGGAGTGTATCCTTCTGCAGAACATGCCCAATGACATCTAAAAGCAACGTGAATAATAATTAGGTACACACGAAATCCAAAGCGCAAGACCAACACACAAAAAAGAATAATAAAGAACACACCAATAAGAACATCTTCCTTTTCAGTTAAAGCAATCTCACAGAAGGTCATGAATTCAAAGTGATTGGAAGGAATAGAAGGTGCTTCCACAGGAATGCAAGTTGTAATTCCCATGAAGTTAAGCTTATATTTATGGTTAGTAGTTGCAAACTTAGTATCATTTGCAGCAACCAGGACCTTATCAATAAGATAAGTAGAACCCTCCTCCAGCAAAGGTTCAAATTGCTTCAATAAACCCCTCTTAACAGTTGCATGAATCTTTCCAAGCTAAGAAGGCATTGAAACAAATTCAAAGAATCAAAAAAAAGGAAATAAGAATAACAGCATAACACTAAAAAACGAAAATGAGAATGATGAAAAACCTTCTTATCAAGAAGTATCATTTCAAGTGTGTTTGGGTTAGAAGGATTCTTAAAATCTGGGGCAATCCAAAGACGAATCACACGAACAGATAAGGACCAATCAATTTTGCCAGGAACAATCTCAGCAATTGAAGGCATCTTGTGGAGTGTAATGGGCCAAACCAATGAGATACTGAAGGATACAACTGTGGATATGTTCCAAAGCCCATAGCACGTAGGGTTTTATAGAGATTAAACGTTGCATGATTAGGAAGAAGTATTCAATTGTGGCCCTTGAGATGAATCTAATGGTGATAGATTGAAGACTAAGAGAACACGAAACAAATGGCAATCAGTAACCAAGTGTCAATCATGCAACCAAAATGGAATAGAAGGAAGTTTAGCCGCCCAATGAAAGACAAACCAAATAGAATTTTAGAAGCATGTGTCAACCATGCAAAGCAAAAACAGAGAATTTCGGTTGCATGTACGTTAAGCAGTGGAACAAACACAAAGCAAAGAGAATTTTAGAAGCATGTGTCAAACATGCGAAGAGAAAGGCAGAGAATGTACAGGCATTAACCAAAGGAGCGCATACCATATGGCATAAGTAAAGGAACACATACCATATGGCAACCATGCAACTATAAGGTAGAGAATAGCTTGGATCATAAAAAACGATGCAACTGGCAAACATGCAAATCATGGAACAGACAAACAAAATGAAGTTTAAGCACCTAGGTAAAAGATTTAATTCTGATTGCATATTAGTAGTAAAAAAAGCATTATTCTAAGTTACATCTAAGCAGCTCGATTAGTTGGAACAAACCACACTTCACAAAGAAACAAATCAAAAGGAACATATCAAGAGGAACAAAAAGAGGTCTTCAAACTATCAAGAGGAACAAATCACACTTCACACAGAAATGCAACCAGTTGAAGTTGAAATTGAAGTTTAAGCACTTAGGTAAAAGATTTAATTGCCATTGCATAATAGTAGTAAAAAGATCATTATTGTATCTTACATCCAAGCAGATCGATTAGTTGGAAAAATAGCTATGATAAGGTTAAATTGGCAAATCAACGAAGGAGAAAACCAAAAAGAGGTCTTCAAACTATCAGTTAATCAAATTAATTATTTTTTAAGAACAACCCCACTTAGATTAAGTGAAAGGAAGAGAATATTAGGCATAGATTTATTGTTAAGCAAACAAAAGATAAAAGGAAAAGAAGCAAATAAGTTGAATAATGAGAACATAAGAAAAGATCAAGAGTATAGTATGCACAGGATCTTATTGTGGAAAAAATGATAGTGTAAAGGAACCCAGTGGCAAGCTTAGTATAAATCAACGACAGTTTTGGTTAGAAAAATGAAACAAAATATTATTCCATTTAAGAAGGAGAATTCCAATAGGAAGTACAATACAAAAGAACCAAGTTGCCCCATAATGAGAAGTACACATAAAGTTGTTAAGAATTAAAAATTACATTTATAAGAAACATAAAGAAACCCCTAAAACAAACTAACACCTATTTAGTAACAGAAACGTGGAATTTTGTTCAATGGGAACTTCAAGCTTCAGAGAAAGACCCTCAACATAACCATTTGCCTGACGACAGAGAGACCATCCACGGAGACGAACTTCAGAAGAGTTAGGACCCCTTGGAAAGATAAGATGACAGGGCCAAGCTTTACCCATCTCATCAACCAGTATAATGTCAGAATCATTTTTTGCAAGCACCATCTCACAAAACTGAATAGGAAGATGCTGCAATCAAAAAACATAAACATAAGACATACAGTTCATTAATGAATAAGAGAAGAAAGAATAAAAGAAAAAGAAGCAAACCAAGAAGAGGCTGGTCATATCAGCAATATCAAGTGTCTTGTATAAGGTGAACACCAAGGTAGGCACCCTACCAACATACATTGATTGATCCAAAGAATTAGAAATAAGATCATCATCTTGAATCAAAGCAGGTTCCTGACCAAGCCTAATGATTTTAGGAGGTCCAACAGTATAAGGATATACCAAGAACCTATCACGAATCTCAACAAAAAAACGATCAAAGCGGACATACATCATTTGAATCCACCCCCCAAGATGCAAACCATAAAACCTTCCCATTTGAGACCAACCCTGAGTGAAAAACACATCAGAACCTCTCTTAACAACAACAACCTCAAACTGATTCCCAGTGGAATCAAAAAGAACCACACGACTGCCTATTTCTTGAATATGTTCACCAGAAAAAAGATAAGGAAGTTTGGCCTCAACCTAGCAGGAGCAAACCACAAACCAATTAGAAAGCATGCAAACAGAATTTAACAAAATCAGTAAAAAAAGAAATGACATTCTCACATGAGTTGGAACATATTCAAGCTCATAAATCTCAAACTTTATATTCAAACCCATGTTGTGACCCCTATGAGCACCCTGCAACAACCTATTATTCATCTATAGATGGACAATGGAAAGTGTAAGAACATAAAACAAAAAATATAAACAATAACTGAGGAACATGCAAAAATAGATAGAACTTAACTCTGAGCCCTAGACAATTTTTCCAAGACAATGCCTCAAGCAAAAGTACAAACAAAAGTGCAAGAGAGAGTATATTTATAGAGAAACGAAAAATAGGAAAGAAAGAAGGGTTCAGAAAGAACCTGCAAGCTGCCAAAGGAAGCCCAAGTGGAGGTAAGGAATACAGTGCCACTTGTAGAGAAAAAAAGGATGCAATAAAAGCTATGGTTGTTAGCAGTTGAAAGAAAGAAGAGAGTATTATTGTGGTAAAAAGTAAAGGTAAAAGCATGGATGAGATTAAGTATAAGAAAATGCGAAAGGGATTAGAATAAGGATATTATGATTAACATTAAAGCCCAATACTTAATTAAACAGCAGAACATTAAATATGAGTCCAAGTTCCTAAACAACTACCAACTAATACAGGTCTACACCCATTAGTTAAACTAACTACCAATAAAGCTGAAAATACATATTACATCATTAGAAAACACTAAACAACAAACTGTCAACACCCACACTACATGAAAGAAACACTATTAGACAACTGAGTCTCCATGTAGAAGCCACCACCAGAGAAGAACCAAACAAACTCAAAGCTAGATTTTCCCAAACCAGCTGAGACTCAAAAAAAACACGCTATTGCTGTCCTTAGAAAGACTAAGTCGTATATCCTGCCCCTCCTTCAACCCCCTAGTCTTGCATAAGTCATACCACTCCCCACGAACATAGCAAGCCTTGGAAACTTGAGCAAGATGACATGCAATAGTAGGTGAAGGATGCCACTCAAGAGGGCAAGTCCAAGAACGGTTCCACTCATCAACAATAATGATTTTGGTGATGGATTGAGGGATAGCAATGAGACAAAAGGACTCAGATATTCGCTGCATGCATACAAAACAAAAGGAACAAACATAAACAAAGAACGCAACAAAATATTTAAAAGCCAACAAAACAACAACAAAAACCTCACCAGAGAAATAAGATCAAGGAGAGTGAGTGTAGTACAATAAGCAGTTGGAGTGCAGGTGAGGTCATGACACTTAAATTTCTCAAGAGCGAAATCATCAGCATCAATAACAATTGGTTTATCAGCATTTCCAATAGCATAATACAGAGAAGGCTTTGGACAGGGAACTGTATAGAGGGAACGATCCCTCACGACAATCTTGAAAACAAAATCATCAGAATAGGTCATTATGACCCAACCACCAAACCTAAGCTTATAGTGTGAACCAAGTCTACTCCACCCTTCACAAAAATGAAGCAAACCACCCTTCCACCTCGCGGCCACCTCAAAACGCGTACCCACACAATCAATTAGTGTCACGAAATAAGGAATGGAACGCTCCAAAAGAGTTGTCATAAATGGGAGCACAGCATAAGCCTGCACAAAAGAAACAACAGAAACAAAGGCACGTTTAACATGAAAATAAAATGATGAGAATAGATGGAAAACATAACGTGAAAAGAAGCATGCAGGACCACAGCAGGATCAAAGAAACAAAACAAAGTCCTTATGTTGCCCTCCATCTCTTTAATGATGGCGTGATCAAAAGGTGTAAAATAAGAGTTGGCATCCTGAAAGTAAGGCAATAAAAACATAAGTGAGAGGTAAGACTATGCAAAGGAAAAAAAGTAAGAAGAGGCCAAAACAAAATGCATACTCGGTTAGTCAGTTGCTGAGTTGACATTGTGAGAGAAAAGAAAGAAGGAAATGCCAAGCAAAGGAAATCAAAGGCAAGTAATGGTGAATGTTGTGGAAAAGGGGTCCTAGAACAAATTTAAATAGAAGAAGCAAGCAAAGGTTGGATACAGTACTGTGAAGGGAAGAGTTAAACCAATGAAGATTTCATATCTAAAGCAATCAGTAGAATTGTTGGAAAACAAAAGGAAGCATGTGCCATGGATTCAGGGATTGGGGAGAGTTTAAATTAAGCCAATAGAAGGGAAGAAGAACTGAGTGAATGTAAGAAGAAACGTGAAGGATGAGAAAGAGATAGGTTAGGTAGAAGAGAAGCAGAAGAACAGAGAGTGTGTGAAGGATAGAGAGTAATGGTGCAATAAATGAAGTCATGGTTGTTGCTACACGTGCTGCAAAAAATCAAAAGAACACCATGAAAGAAGCTGCACGTAGCACCATGAAAGAGAGTTAGTATGGAAAGAAGATGCAAGTTCTGCCATGGAGCAAGGTGTCATGTAGATTGGCGCGCACTGTAAGCTGTAAAGAAGGAAACCAAGCAAAGATATGTAAGATTTCGCGGGCAAACAATGATTTGAAACGTTGGAAAAGAAAAGGGACCATGTGCGAAGCAGCCACGGATTGGTTGATTAAAGATGTGAGACAGATGGAAGGTAAACATGAGAAGGGAATGGAAGGCAACAGATTTCACTTAAGTTCAAGCCACTAAAATCCATCCAAATAAGCAGGATGAGAAGTGAATGGAAGGCAAGATAGTGTCCATGTAGATTGGCGCGCAAATGATGAAGGAAAGGAAGAGAAGACAGCCTCCACGTAAGATTTGCCTCCAATTTTGGCTGAAGCCACTACTCTCGCTTATAATGTTTGATAAAAGCGGTATTTGAGAAAAAATCCAAAGAGAACACTCATTCAGGTTTCTTTATTGTTTGTTTTCACTTTTCAATCCATACCCGCCGGTTTCCAAATCCCACTTTAATAAATATTCCATTCCATTCAATACACTGCACTGCACTTTTCTAGCTGCGGTTTCATCCAAATCAAACAAAATAGAATCCAGAAAAATTACAGTTTCAAATCACTGATTGATAGATAGAAATTAGAAAGCCACACACCATACAAAAAAACAGATCCATCTTCTTCTTCTTCTGTTATGTTAATTCGTCACCTTCACAAATCCGACCTTGAAATCGGAAAAGAAAACTTGAAACTTTCTTCCGATTTCACTTCAACTATTCTTCCCAACCGTTTTTCAATTCAAGTTCCACCTTTTAATCCTCCTTCTCACAATGAACAACGTTTCTCAAATAATAACAACCCATCATCACCATCTCAAACTCCTCCATTCTCTTCACCACGCAAGACCCATAATCACCAACCTCCATTTACAACACCCTTTATCTCAAAGTTTCCATCTTTGAAGGTAAAGCTTCTCACCCATTTCCGTTTTCTCATCTTCCTTTCTCTTCCTTCTCTCTACTTCATCGTTTCAAGTCCCACTCTTTTAGATTTCCTCTTTATGTATACTTTCTCAGCAGCACTGTTAATTTCAATCAAACTAGCACTTCCACGTTTACCCTCTATTCGCTTATTCTTCTCACGATCGTTACCTACAAAGCTCTCTTCCTCGAATTCTTCTCAACCTGTTGTCTGGTCAATTGGGTCAAAGTCTGAGCAATTAGAAGGGTTAAATTCGGGATCTTGGGTTCAGGTTTATAGTAATGGTGATGTTTATGAAGGTGAGTTTCATAAGGGGAAGTGTTCTGGGAGTGGTGTTTATCATTTTCATATGAGTGGGAGATATGAAGGTGATTGGGTTGATGGGAAATATGATGGTTATGGTGTTGAGACATGGGCTAGAGGAAGTAGATATCGTGGGCAATATAGACAGGGTTTGAGGCATGGAATTGGAATTTATAGATTTTATGGTGGTGATGTGTTTGCTGGTGAATGGTCTAATGGACAGTGTCATGGGTTTGGAGTGCATACTTGTAATGATGGGAGTCGCTATGTTGGGGAATTTAAATGGGGTGTTAAACATGGACTAGGCCAGTACCATTTCAGGTCAGTTTCTTTTTTCGTTTTTTTCCAGTTTTCAATTGGCTATTTTTTTAATCAGAATGGTTACTATTTGATTCTTTATTAAATGTGTAGGAATGGAGTGTAGAGTTGGATTAGATTGTTAGGTTTCATTTGGTTATGAATTTGCCACTAAAATACAATACAACTTTGAACTGAAGTTGTAGAGTGTTGCCATTACTTGTTTGGCTAAGTGTTAATTGGTAGTATGATGAATGGTTTGCTGGTTGAAAGTTGTTGACCATTTCATAAACTATGGTTTTCAGTGTGCATTTGATTGAAGCCAATTTTGTGTTTCAGAGGAGTGCTAACAACACTCTCCCCCCAACACTCACTCCATTATTGGGTGAAATTCATGTGAATCCTACTAAGTTAGTCGATCGCATTTCCAAAGTGGTGGAATCCATTCACCCCACCATAGAACGAGTGTTGAAGGGAAAGTGTTGCTAGCCACCCTCTTTTAAGAAAGCATTGATTTTTATGTGGGCAAAAAGTTTTAGAATTGTGTTGGTCATTGTGATTCTAGACCCCATTTTTATATACAGTTTTGGTTGTAAAATATGACAGTTCAAAAATGCCAACTACATTTTGTTGCCTTGTACTGGCTCTCATGATAGGTTTTCTTTCTGTCTTATACCCCAAATTTCAATTGGTTGTTTATAATATTTACTGTCAGAAACCAAAAGGGTTAGACTAGTTCATGTTAACCACAAGGCAATACTTTGATACAATATTTTGTATATTTTTCTGCTTTCTTGGAACAAACCTCTGCCTATTTGTAACTTGTAAGCATAGATTGTAGAACAAAAAATTTCATGCCATGTTCCTTGTAGATATTTACTTTCCAAGTTATCATGATCTGGCTGAATATGTTAAATTTGCTTCATGTTCCTGCTAAATAGGACGACTTATCTGAGTACCATGTAGATTGTAGATTATGTCTCAACCAATTTTACCTGTAATGGACATAATCCAGCTAAAATACTTGGAAAGTGATTGGAATATTGAATCTGTTACCGTGTAGCTGTGTAAATGCACTTCAAGTATTACTCTGTTACTGTATCAGTACAAGTACATATAGCTTTCTGAATCTGTCCAACTTTATTCTTCAATCTTAAATCATAATAGCGTGTAGCTGGAACTCAGTATTATTGCTATTTGTCATTTTCAACACTTCACGTTTTTAACATGGACCAAAGAACAAACCACCTTGGTTTATTAATGCTATAGCATCTTTTGGTTTCTAGATATATCTAATATTTAATGCATTACCAAAGAACAATAGTGGTTGGAAGGTTTGGTTTTTTCAACAAATATAAAATTATCTCTTTTGACTAGGGTCCTTATGCTAATTTTTTGTTTGTTACTGCAGAAATGGGGACATATATGCTGGAGAATATTTTGCAGACAAGATGCATGGCTTTGGAGTTTATCGATTTCAGAATAATCATCGATATGAGGGTGCATGGCACGAAGGAAGAAGACAAGGACTGGGAATGTACACTTTCAGAAATGGGGAAACACAATGCGGTCACTGGCAGAATGGGGTTCTTGATAATCCTAAAAGGCAAATTAATCATACTGAGTCTCCATGTGCTGTGGACCATGCCAAGGTTCTCAAAGCTGTCCAGGTAATAAATAGTCCTTTTTGCATATATGATTGATCAATATTTAAAGGATTTAATTAGTATACACGGATAGTGTACAAATATTTTACAACGTCAACCAATCAGAACTGGACAACCCATAAAAATGTTTGACTTATACACCACATTCATCTTGAAAGTCACACCTACTATGACTTCTTATTAGTTGGCAGTGTAACTAATCAGGAAGAAGCCCAGACTTGACTTTCTGCATAAGCCACCTGATTTTATAATAAGTAATGATCATGAGAAATGTTTCTTATATTTTAAGCAGGATGCACATTGTGCTGCTGAGAAAGCTTACGGTATGGCGACGGCGGAGGACCTAAGGGTGAATAAAGTAGTGGCTGCAGCTAATAAAGCAGCAAATGCAGCTAGAGTTGCAGCTGTAAAAGCTGTGCAAAATAGAATGCACCACAATAACAATGATAAATGATGCTATAACTCATTTACTCAGTCTTGTGATGATAAAAGATCATTTCCTCTGCCATTCTCAATCGTAGGTTACATATAAAACACTATTAGTAATGACATAGCAAAGGAAGCAAAATGAATGCAACGAAGAGGAATCATAAAAAATGCGCGAAAAAACTATCTTCGATTGATTGGTAAGTGATGTGCCTTTTCTCCTGATTTCTACCTGGGAGATGTTTTCATTTCTTTTATCTTGGTACAGCTGTGAGGTGCCTTCTTGGAACCACATTCTGTCATTTGAACTTGATGGCAGATTGCGGAGCAAATAGGTTCCTCACTTTTAGTGGCTGATTTTATATATGTAAGTATTGGATAGGTAGAGTAAGAATGATATATATATAGTTTACATTGAGTACAATCTTAAGTGCCAAAAATTGGCCAATGTTTAGTGTATCTATTCATAATCATATGCGGTGCATTTATAAAATTGCACACTGGTTAGTGTTGTATGTGTTCGTCAAGTTCAAATTTTAGAAAGTTAAATTTATTATTTATATGATTAGACAAATTTTTTTTTTTAAGCAACAGGCAGGAGGCCCGAATTTATTAAAAAATAAAAACAATACAAAAAACACAAGGGGGGACTAGGCCAAAACCCTTGGAAATAAGGACAATAAAGAGAGTCTAACAAAGACCTCTAAACTAAACAACCTTAGACCACAATCGAGTCACCACACTCCAGACCACCGGCGGCGGGACCCCAGCCATCATCGCGAAGTCGTGCCACCGGCCAACACCGAGACAGCACCTAGCTTGATCGAGGAAGTCGAGCCACCAACCACCACCGCGGTATTGCGCCCCCAGCCAACACCGAGGCACAATCAAGCATAACCGCGAGCGACAGGGAAAGGGCCCACACCGAAATGGGGGGAGGCGAGACTGCGGGTCCAAATTTCGTGACGACAGCCACCAATGCCAAACCAGAAACAGTCAGCATCTACGAACCAACGCAACAGTCCCAAACCAGAAACAGTCAGCATCAATGCAATCCGAACAGCAACGCAACCGAACCCAAACCAGAAACCCACGACCCGAACCCGAACGCAACCCAGAGCTTCAACCAGCGCCGGATCCGAACCAGACGGACGCAGGGAGGAGGCTCAGGCGGTGGTGGGACAGGAACAACCACCGCAGGGGGAGAGACCCACAGCACCCAATATATCCGACTCCGAACAACAGATCCGAACCAGAGCGCACCGAAGCTAGCATCAACACCAGCCACAACGTACGGAACCACCCAACCCACGACCTTCGCAGGGGCGACCACCACACGCGGAGCAAACGCCGGGGAGAACTCACCGAATCGTACAGCGACTGCAATCGGAACTGACAGATTCGAATCCACCTTCGCAAGGGCGACGACTGCCGTCTCCGGAAAAAGCCACTCGTCGCGAAACCAAGGGTCTTCAATGGTTGGCCGCCCAGTCAGCTGGAGCAGATCGGCCGGTGCAGGCACGGCGGCCGCCACGGCGTAGGACAACCCATCTCTAGGGTTCGCAGCCTCTCTCTCTCGAGAGAGGATCTGTATCATAGTTCAGTCAAAAAATCAGACCCACAAGATCAGACCCGTAAGAATCAATATCAAACCGAGAACAGCTGAAAGTACCACCAGTGGGTCACGATCAGATATCCAGTGGATCACGATCAGCAACAGTGGGTCACGATCAGCGATGAAAGAACCAAGATCAAATACGATAGAGAGACAAACCGAAACCGAAAAGCCACGATGAGAAAAAGCGAGATTTCGATAGCGAACACGTACACCAGTGGCCACGATCAGAGCTCAAAAAGATCCAACCAAACCGAAAAGCCACCTACTGCACGTTCCAGAGAAACCCAAACAAGGACTTCAATCGAATGGAAAACAGAGAACAGCGATCCAGAGTAAACTTACGATCCAGAGAACAGCGATCAAGAGTCAGGCAGGAACAGCGATCACAGCCACAGACAGGCCGAGATCTTACGGACCCTCCAACCCCAGCAGCGCTTTCTATTTTATCCAAACCCTAGCAGAGGGTTTTCCCACACCTTGAGAAAACATCAAGACTGAATCGTGAAATGTCAGTATCAAATGCATCAAGTAACAGAGGGTATGGGCATCAAGTAACAATGTAAGAATCCAACCGGACAACTGGTATGGGCGTATGGCTCAATTGGTAATACATGTTGAGCTTTTGGGTGAAGAAGGACAGAGGGTTGATCTCCGCAAAACATGTTGAAAATATTGGATTAAAAATAAATATTGTTAGGAATCAAAGGAGAAGAATGAGAAGGTGTGACGTGGCAAAAGCCACTGCCTTGAAAGCAAATTTTGGTGGATCTCTGGTGCAACCCAATATCCGTTCTGCTCCCCAAGATTTTTACAACATCGTGTCTGGACCCGTGCACTCGAGGTCAGAATCACGTTGGAACCTCACAAACAATACCCAAAATAACATTGGAAAAAACAAGTAAAAGAAAATCAATTTAGTTCAAGTTTATCAAGGATCGCATGTGGCGTAAGATTAATTCATGGGGAGGTAGAATGCTTTCTAAAGCTGAGAAGGAGGTTATGGTTAAATCGGTATTACAATCTATACCAACTTATTTTATGAGTTTGTTTCTCATTCCATCCACTTTAATTGAGGAGATTGAACGAATGCTTAATGGTTTTTGGTGGGGGTGGTCATGGTGGTTCTAGTAAGGGGATCCGGTGGATGTCTTGGGAAAAACTTTGTGTCCCAAAGGTGTATGGAGGAATGGGATTTCGGAATCTCAAGGCTTTTAAAAAATTTGGCCCTTTTGGGGAAACAAGCTTGGCATCTTCAAACTCAACCAAATCTCTTGGTTTCTCGCCTTCATAAGGTCAAATATTTTCCTCAGAGTGACTTTTTACATGCATCTAAACGTAGTAATGGAAGCTTTGTTTGGAATAGCATCATGGAGTCCCAACGGTTATTACATGAAGGTGCTAGTTGGAGTATTGGTGATGGTAGTTCTATTCGACTGTTTGAGGATAGGTGGACTACGGCTATTGGTTCTGTACGGCCAAGTCAGCCTTGTCACTTTAATCCGCTTCTTCGTGTTGATTACTTGATTATTCATGATAGGAACGTATGGAATGAAGCACTGGTTGGGTTTCTTTTGGATGCGGAGTCTTGTAATGCTGTATTGAACACACCATTATATTCTTGTGTAGTGGATGATGCTTTGGGCTGGAGGGATGAACAGACAAGTCTTTATTCGATGCGTAGTGCTTATCGTTTGGCCACACAAATTTTGCTCAATAATGCCCACCTTCGTGATGGGTGTTGAAGTTTGATTTGGAAGTTGAAAGTGCCTCCCAAGATCAAAAATTTCTTTGGAGATTGGGGAGAAATTGTATTCCAACAATAGTTACTCTTGCTCATCGTGACATTTCAGTGCCTCTTCTTTGTCCGTGTTGTGGTGATTTTGAGGAAACCACTTTGCACTTGTTTGCGAATTGTTCTTTGGCTGTCTCGTGTTGGAGGGTTTTAGGTGTTGAGGCTATTGTGTCTAGCAGTGTCGCGGCTGCATTGTCAGCAAGTGACTGGTTTTTTCGGTTTTACAGCAGCTGGATGTGGAGTTGAGGTTGGCGTGGTGTATGACATTTTGGAGTTTGTGGTCTAGTCGAAATAATCTGGTGTGGAACAGCAAACGTGACTCTACTGCAGTCGTTATTTCGCGTGGAGACCAGCTGCTTGCGGACCGGGCAGCTGTCTGTGGCGTTTCTTAACGAACAGCACCTGCTGTGTCTGTTTCGCAGAATAATTCAGCTAAGTTGGGGTGGCAGCAGCCTCCTTCCGGGTTTGTGAAGTGCAATATAGATGCAGCTTTTGATAGTGGTGGTAATAAAGTGGGATGCAGTATGTGTATTCGAGACGAGTTTGGGGCTTTTGTTGCTGCGAAGCTTCACTCCTTTTCCCCAATTAATGATGTTCACAAAGGAGAGACGCTTGGGCTTCTAGTGGCTATGGATTGGGTTCGTGCACTTAATTACCGAGATGTCATATTTGAGCTGCAAAACTAGTGGTAGATGACTTTAATAATTGTTCCACTATTGTTTCGGATTATGGTTGTATCTTAGACGCTTGTAGGGAGGCTTTTGGTTTTTTTAATGTAAACTCTCATGTGGAGTTCTCTAGGAGAGAAACTGACAAGGTGACTCATACTCTAGCAGGGGTAGCCTTATTTACAATTTCCTCTCAAACTTTATTTGACATTCCAGCATGTATTTCTGCTATTATTGTTAATGAAATAAAGTAGACCCCTTTTGTCAAAAAAATATATATCAATTTATTTTCCTCTCTTATGCCTCAAAGTGAAACCATATATATATATATATATATATATATATATATATATATATATATATATATATATATATATATAAGTATAAAAGTCAAGAGCTAGCTAGATGATTAAATCAATTTAATAGCAATTACATAGGCTAATAAAAACCGAACGGCTATATTCACATGAATACTCAATGTTATTGTCTTATTAGTTTATAGACAAATTAATATCAAAACGTTTTTATAATTAAAAAATATATTTTGTAACTCTCTCACACTTGAATGTCATTATTCCAACAATCCCCCACTAATGACAAACAAGTGAAAATAAAACATATTTAAATTTTGTAGGAAATAAAAAATTTGGGTAAAGAAAGACTTTTTCGTGCTTAAGTGTTAATATCACAGAGATTGAATTAACACGTAGTGAAGTGAGGCAACACATTTTGTCCAAGAAGTGAATTTCTCTTGAACTAAGTGGACTTAAGATGAGACCCCCACAACACACTTTTGCCTTTAAAATTGTGAGAGCTCCACGATAAATTATTCACACAATAATTGAGGCCCTCATATACCTTGGGTTGCTCATTAGTGTTCTAGAAAGATTGCCTAAGTCTTTCATGGAATGTGGCCATTGCCTTCACACTCACGTAGGTAGATACATCAAGCACTACCACACGCCATAGGGATGAGAAATGTAGTGCATATAGAAGTATTTATATAGCTTTGTTTGACTACAAATGGGTGTCCACCATATTTTCCTCCACTCAAAGCTTAGAACTCATCCCCCTCGACGTTTCCAATACCACTGTCTTGGATAATCTTTTCACATAAAGATCACAAAAAATCATTCTTCACTTTTCACATACTCAAGTGAAGCAATATCGTTTCCAAGACAACTTTCTTGGGTAATCTTTTCACATAAAGATCAAAAAACTTTATTTTTCACTTTTCACATACTCAATCAGGTGTCTCAAAACACTGTCTCATTTTAAGTGTCTCACACCACTAGCTCGTACACATCGTTTGATGCGTATGAATCATCTTGGAATGCTCTAGGTCTCTTCACAATGGTGCATTCACTACGCCAGATCTTGAGAAAAAGGGTGCCCTATTGGGCAGCGCTCATGATGTAAGCGCTACATTTGCTTAAAACGCGCAAGGAATGGGCAGCGCTCCTGCTATAAGCGCTGCTTTTGGTTAAAACGCGCAGGGGCAATGGGCAGCGCTCCTGCTGTAAGCGCTGCTTTTGGTTAAAATGTGTTGGGCCAATGGGCAGCGCTCCTGCTGTAAGCGCTGCTTTTGGTTAAAATTCGCTGGGGTAATGGCTAGCGCCTTTAAGGAAACGCTGCCTATAGGAGAACGCGTTGGGGCGATGGGCTGCGCTTTTTAGGAAACGCTGCGTATAGAAGAATGCGTTGGGGCGATGGACAGCGCTTATAGGCAAACGCTGCCTATTGCTAATACTATATTTGTTCATTTCCTCACATTCCCACGTTCAGCTACCTCTACAACGACTCTCTCTCAATTCTCCTCCACTCTCGTTCTTCCAGCTTCAAACCCACGACCTGCAAACGACCCATTCCTCTTGCTTTCGTTCTCCCTTTTCGTTCCTCTTCTTACAAACCCAGATTCCTCCTCAATGTCTCCGTTTTTGTCTTGTCGTGAGCTCATCGTCGTTCGTGTGCTCGTCATGAGCTCGTGTGCTCCCCTTGACGTCGCGAGCTCGTCATCGTTTCCTCACTGCGTACAGAGGTTAGTATCTTTCCACGCTCGTTTCCTCACGTCATTGCATGTTGTTCTAGTTATTTTAATGGCATTGGACTCTTAGGTTAGATGATTCTATGTGAAGTTGATGCTTGATGATTGGCTGTTAAGGGTGAAGTGTTTCTAAACTTGAGGTGAAATGTAGGTGAAGTGTTTGTTGAAATTACCAAATGAAATGCTTGTTAATTGAATGTTGTTTTAGATTAAGGGATTCTTGTGTTGTATTTCTAAACTTGAGAAATTGAGGATTGATGTTGAATTTGGGGCTGATTTGTTGTTGATTTTACTCCATGAAACTAGTAATTCTATACATGACTTGGAGCTTGTAAATAAATGATTTGGTTTTGGAATTGATAATCTTCTTAAATTGTATATGTTTGGTGAATGAAACTAGCAAAGTAAAATCGAATATGCGAATTGTTTGTTAGGTTTTGCGAGTTTGTTTTGCCGGAGCTTCGCCTTTGTTGTTCGAGTTCATCCTGGTTCGAGAGTTCGTTCTAGTTCGTGGTTCTCGTTCGTTCGAGTTCATTGTTGCTTCCATTTGTTCAGGTACTTTTGTTGTTATGTAAAATCAGTTAATGCAGAGGAGTTGGCAGGACATTTAAAGGGTTACGGAATTGATCAAAGTTACACTTGTTGGACAATGCATGGTGAGGAAAAAGGTGAATCTTCAAATATGGGTAATAGTACTGAGAGATGTGCGCCGGTTGACACTGAAAGACCTACATTTGATTGGGACGAATTTGAAGAGATGGCAAAGGCTGTTGAAGACGATCTTAATGACTGTCCTCAAATGTTTAAGAATTTGATAACGGATGCAGAGACACCGTTGTATTCGGGTTGTATTGAATTCATAAAATTATTGGCTGTGATAAAGTTGTATAACTTGAAAACTTGCCACGAATGGACGGATAAGAGTTTTACGGAATTACTCGCACTATTGAAAGAAATGTTGCCGAAGGATAATGTGCTCCCTTCTCGGACGTATGACGCAAAACAAATGTTAGGGTCCATTGGTTTGAACTATGAGAAGATACACGCTTGTCCCAATGATTGCATTTTATTTTGGAATGAACATGCATTGTTAAAGTCGTGTCCTAAATGTAATGCATCGCGGTATAAAAAGAAAGAATCTGCTCTAGAAAAGGTGTTGTGGTATTTTCCCATAATTCCTCGATTTAGGCGCATGTACCGTAGTTCAGAAGATGCAAAACACTTGACATGGCATGACGATAAAAGGATTAAAGATGGCATGCTACGACACCCGGCGGATTCTCCGCAATGGGAAAAAAATTGATATTGATTATCCTGATTTTGGGTTGGATCCAGAAACCTACGACTTGCATTGTCTGCTGATGGATTTAACCTGCACGGTATTCAGAGTAGCTCTCACAGTACATGACCCGTGATTTTGGCGATCTATAACTTACCTCCATTGGAAAAAACAATTAAAAGAAAATCAATTTATTTTCCTCTCTTATGCCTCCAAAGTGAAACCATACTTTTATTTATATATATATATATAAATAAAAAAACTACAACAATAATCTAGCTACTCATATATGAGTAGTAGATGCAAAACAAAATAATAAAAGAATAGTACCTTTGAACTTCAGAGAATTGGATGCACGGAAGACTTCAAATGAAAAAGTATTGAAAATAAGGGCGTGGAAGAGAGAGACACAGAGAGAATATGAAAGGAAATTGAAAGGAAGTTTTTATTGCTAGTAGTAGTTGTGTTGTTGCGTGATTACAACTGAAGGCTTAATTGCCTTATATAGAAAAACTTAAGGCTTACTATTTAAGCCAGTAAAAGCTAACTATTACAACCGGTAACCGGTAAAAGAAAAAGAAAACAGTAAAAGTAGAAAATTACAAAACATCATAATTAATGCCGGGTACACTAGGGGCCCCATCGACGCACTAAAAATGACAGCAAAGCTAAAAAACAAAATTACATAGTGGAAGCACTTATTGCTTAGTGGAAGAATTTCTTTCCACGTTTTCCAATTGTGGAAGATTATTATGCAAAGATGTTTGCCGACACATTCTTGCCGACACCAATTAATTAATTAATTAATTAATTAATTCATTTTTGTCTTTTCCTTTATTCTTTTGTTGAATCATGGCTTCAATTAGGGAGTCCCAATAATCTTCTGGGGAAGGTTCTGGCTGAGATTCTCCAGCTAAAGACTCAAAAATATTTGAATCCATGGATCCATGCGAAGAACTTGTCTTCATGGAAATAATTTCTTCATTAACTTCAAAAGTTTTGAAGAATTGATTTTTTATATGGTCCAGAGTTCTGGCCATAATTTTCTCTTCTGATTCATTAGGATGAATCTGTTGGTAATAATTTTTTAAATGGGACATATCAAGTCCTTGGCCAAATTGTCCTTTTGGGATCTTTTGGTCTTCATCAATAGCTGTTTTGATTTTTACCTCCATTTTATGGAGATCTTCGTCGTCAATTTTGTTCCACCATTTTGAGAAGAAATGTCTTCTAAGGATAGGATCATTGTAATTGTTCCTTGTGGTGGTAATTGCCCATCTCCAAATCCAAGGAATTTGAAATTTAATAAAGAAAAAACAAGGACCTTGTCCTGTGATCATTTTTGAAGCATTTTTCAAAAATAAAGGATTATGATCACACCATGAATTATATAAATTCAAAAGATTTTCTGGTAAAATTTCAATTGAAGGACCAATTTTCCTCCACCAATTAAAAAACCATTGTGGTATTGGTTTAGCCAGAATTTCTGGGTTAACACTAAAAAACCATGAGTGCTTATTCTTTGGATTTTGATAATAAAATACCAAAGTAAATGCTTGGATATAATCCCAATAATTGAAGTGAATATTATTTCCTTCAGCAATTTTAATTGCCTTGTCTCCATTTGGATTTAAACCCCATTCTCTGGGCGTCAATATCTTATTGATATGACATTTACTGTAATTAATAAAATTATCAGGATTATTATTCTGATAATAATGAGTTATAGTTACTGATTCAGTAACTCGAAGTAAAACTTCTAAATGTGGTCTAGACTTACCATTAAGTCCAGGATATCCTCTGGATTCGAGGTATCTTGTTTTAATTGACCATCCATCATTAGGAGTCAATTCCATATCATCTTCTTCGACATACATTATGTCTTCAGTGATTGGATTTTCACAGTATTCTGTGGCTTCATTAACAGGATTATCATTAATCACTGTATCTTTGTAAGAATTTGTCTTACTTGAAGAAGGTATATCTTCTTTCTTTTGTGACCCTGTTAATTGTAACAGGTTTCTGTTTCTATGAACAGTAGTCCAATCCCCTATTAGAGGAATGTTTGATTCTTGATAGGGCAGCATTTTGTTGCTCCTATTTCTTCCACCACCACGGCCACCACGGCCACGGCCTCTACCCCTATTGGGGGATGTCATTTCCCTGCAAAAATTCACGGGTTAAATAATCAGCAAGAGAATTATTTTCTCCTTTAATATATTGGATATCAAATTCAAAAACTGATAACTGAGCTTGCCAATTAGCAAAGATTTGTTTTGCAACAAGGTTTTTGACATCTTTTTCAATGATTGATTTAGCAGAGCTACAATCAATCCTTAACAAAAATTTTTGATTTAATAAATCATCTTGAAATTTTGAAATACATTTAATAATAGAAAGCATTTCTTTCTTAACAGTCGAGTAATTAGACTGAGTTGGATTCCACTTTCCAGAAGTGAATCTTACTAAAACTTCTTTATTTGTATCTGGTATAACCTGCTTTAGGATACCTCCATATCCTAAATTAGAAGCATCTGTTTCTACTATCTTAAAGTATTTGGGATTGGCTAAAGATAAGCAAGGCAAACATTTTACTTTGCTCTTAATCCTTTGAACAGCCTGAGAATGTTTCTCAGTCCAAGGACCTGGGTTTTTTCTTAATCTATTATATAAAATAGATGTGTCATGAGCTAAATTCTCGTAATAGTCTGAAATATAATTCAAACTTCCTAAAAACCTTTGTAATTGTTTTTTCTCTGAAATGATATCAGGAAATTTTGAAGCAAATTCAATACTTCTGCTGATAGGGATAATTGTCCCCTGGTCAATTTCATGTCCTAAAAATCTAACTTTTGTTTGAAAAAGTTTCATTTTTGGGGCTGAAATAACTAAACCATTATGTTTAACTAAATTTTTGAACGTTTTTAAATGTTTGATATGTTGATCAAAAGTTTTAGAAAATACTAAAACATCATCAATATAAACAATCATGAAATCCGAATAAGGATTAAAAATATCATTCATAATATTTTGAAATTCTGATGGAGCATTCTTCAAACCAAAGGGAAGAACATTCCATTCATAATGTCCAAACGGGACAGTAAAAGCTGTTTTATATTTATCAGATTCATTAATCTGAATTTGCCAATAGCCTGACTTCATATCAAATTTTGAAAAAATCAAGGCATCATTAAGCCTATCCAATAAATCTTTTTTATTGGGAATTGGATATCTAATCCATTTCAAAACCTTATTGAGAGGTTTATAATTAATAACTAATCTTGGGACACCTCGTTCCCTCTCAGCATTTTTATTTACATAAAATGCTGTGCAACTCCAAGAAGACTTGGATTTTCTAATTAACCTTTTTTCCAAAAGAGAATTAATTTCTTTTTTACAAAGATCAAGATATTCTTGATTCATTTGGGCTGGTCTAGCCTTTGTAGGAATTTGATTTTCGTTAAAATCATCAATATAGGGTAGAGAAACAATATGTTGTTTCCTACTCCAAAAAGCATTTGGTAAATCATTACATACCTCAGAAACAAATTGTTGTTCAATCAACTTAATTTGTTTCTTAGTTTCATCTTTTTTAAGATGATCCTTGATATTGAAAATATTTATTTCTTCTTTAAGAAAACATATCTGTCTTTCTTTAATAGAAAGAATATTTTTAATCTCATTAAGAACCCTAGTATAAGGATCAGTAATAAAATTAAAAATAATTTCTTTATTGTCAATAACGGTAGTGATACCTTCTTGATCAATACTTCTAATAGGCATAATATTATGCAAGAAAGGAGTACCTAAAATAATTCTACTAGTTAAATTTTTAACTAATATAAAATGAGTTGGTAAACAAATATTTTGATTACAAACATAAGTATTAGAAAGTTTATAATTGACTTCCAAACGACTTCCACCAGCTTGCGTAAGAGCTTGGGTGGTTTTCTCAAAATATTTTGTAGGAATAATACCTTCCTGAATGCAATTGAGATCAGCACCACTATCTACAAGTGCTGCTTCATTTTTTTAAAATAAAATTCTTATTAATTACCAAAGTTACTTTCACAAACCATTTTTGTGAAGTTACCCTGTGTAATAAATATTTTTCACTAGCAATATTACTACCAGAAGGAATAGTAGAAATAAAAGGGGTTTTTCCTAAATTGCTAGGAATCTCTAAGGAAGATATGCTGATATTATCTTTCTTGATCTGAACCATTTCAGATTTTAAGAGATTTATTTCTCTTTTCAAATCATTAATAGAAACAGGAGTTTCTTTAATGTTTGATCGTCTAAATTTAGGCAAAACCTCACTTATCTGGTAAGGTGCATCTATGATTAGAGGCGCCTCTTTTTTGGAACTTTCCTTGATTAGGAATTCCATCATCTTTTTTCTCAGACTATTGTCTGTAATAGACTCCAAAATTTTTAGAGCTTCTTTATGTTCTTCATTAAGAACATTTAATCCATTTATTTCAACAATGGATTTCCAGTAATTCAAATTATTGTATTGACAGCTATTGTTGTCAATATTAGAACCTGGAGAAGTATCATTATTGATACATTCTATGTCCTTCGAAGAGTCCTGTTCTGATTCAGAATCAATTGATAGAACCTTTTTTAATTGAGTCCTTGATTGTCCATCCTCCAAGGCGTTCAGGGCTTTTTTAGTCCAGTATTTGTTGTCATAATGTCTTGTGGTAGACGAGGTGAATGGTATCAGAGCCATTCCCAGGGTGAAGTAATTATTCATATGAAATTAGAAAATGCTGAAATATCTTATATCATCCAATTCTTTGAAGTTCAAAGGTACTATTCTTTTATTATTTTGTTTTGCATCTACTACTCATATATGAGTAGCTAGATTATTGTTGTGGTAGACGAGGTGAATGGTATCAGAGCCATTCCCAGGGTGAAGTAATTATTCATATGAAATTAGAAAATGCTGAAATATCTTATTTGTGTATTTTTTGGTGTTTCACTTTGATGAAACATTGATACACAAAATGTTTTTAGTGTGTGTTCGTACAATCATCGTTTTTTGCCCAGAAGAGGCGTTTTGAACAAGATGATTTCTGTTGAACACTTTTTTGCTAAAAACCTCTGTGGCATCTTTGATTTAGGAGAAATCCTTATTTCCCTTCGGGTTGAAATTTAAACAGAAATGTTTGCAAAGATGACAAATAAGATATTTAGAGTATAGTATTTTCATAAGTTCAATTATTTTACCCAGAAAGGGTCTGGTCCTGTACCTCATCTATCCACAACAACTTTATCATTATGGAAATCGATGATTATGATCATCAAGATAGCTCAATCAAGAATGAAGAGCTTATGGAATATCCAAAAAATTTGGATCAATTGAACAAGTGGACTATTCCTTCAGCCCCTTGCAAGAAAATATATAAAATGGGTATGTTTGATCTTTTATCTCGCTATGCGATTAAAACCATAGAACAAACCATACAAATTTCTGATAATACTCAGACTATTAGATTATTGAGTAAAAAAGATTTACTCCCTTTTAAAGATTACAAATTTGTCCATATCGGACTTATACAAATTGCTTTCAAACCTTTAACCTTATCAGGGTTAAATGCTAGTATAATGGCATATGTTAGAGATGGAAGAAGTAGAGACTTTAAATTCTCTCTAGCTGCTTTAATAGAAACCAGTCTATGTCATGGTCCTGTCTATTTTGATGTGGCACCAAATTTGTGCTTATCTTTATCAGATAAAAATATTCTAGATGCTTTACAGCTTACTATACACACCAGTGGTTATAATTTTAACCCAGGTAGTGAGCTTATAGCAATATGCTATAGAGTTTATTTCAAAGTTTTGAGTACGCATAACCCAAAAGTTAAGCAAGCTTCCTTTCCAGGAACTACTACTCTAGTCCAAACAAATTTGTTGACCTCTAATATAGTCACTAATAAACTGATTAGATGGGAAGAAATAAATTTTCCAGAAACATGGTCTTTACCTCAAGCCATAGAACCCAGACCTATCATGAATACAGATATAGATCAAATCATTGAAACCAATGAAGGGGACATAGAAATAAAATTTAATCCCCAAAGAACTATTAAAATACCTAGAAGTATTTCAGCAAGACATTCTGCCAGTAGGTTTTATACAACTCCTAGTGAAATACCTACAACCTCTGTATCTCAACAAATAGACGAGATAGAAACTGTAGAGAACATTAGAATTAGTGAGAATAGAATTCCCCATGGAATCTATCAGAAGAATAATTCTCAAAGTAGGGAATCACCTACACAGTCAGAAATGAGTTTTAATTTACCATGAACTCTAAAATAGACTTCTCCCCAGGGAGTGAGATGAGAAAACTCATCAGTGGAGAATTCCAATTAGAAAAGTATGCCGAATTCAGACAATGGTATTTTAGAAAATTTTCGTCTTATGAACTAAATAAGTTTAAAGATGATTATTATGAAGAAATGACCATAATCCAGGATTATGTTCCTTTTGTCAAATGGTTTGCAAATTATTTTGTTAAGAAGGTTCAGAAAGAAGTTTTGATCCTCAAACCACATGATTGGGAAACAATAAAAGGAGAAAAAATGAGTTCCTTTTTCCCTCCAACAAATAGAGACCTAAATATAGGTAAAACCTTAGAAGGAAAAGAGATAGAAGCAAGATCTTTTACTTTTCTCAAAGGTGTAGAAGGTAACCATGTTACTATCAAGGAATTAAGTTCTTTAGTTAGAACCCAGAATTATACCAATGTCTTTCTGAATTGTTTAGGGGAACAAATTGTTTCTCTTGAGAAAGATCTATTATCCTTAAAAGAAATGTTTGAAAATCAAATTTCTCAACAGAAATTAATTTTAGAAAAAATGAACAAAGGTGAAACATCTGTGGTTGCAGAGGTTCCTCTAGTTCAACCCCCTTTACCTATATCAGGTTTTAAAATGGAGGATAATACAAATGAATTTGTTCATATTCTTGAACAAAAGCTTAAGAATCTTAACTTAAGTGTTCTATCTGAAAAAGATATTTTCGGTACTCCTGAAAATACTTCAGATGATGAAGATATTAATGATTTAGCAAAAATGTTTGCTAATCAAGATATCAATAAAGAGAATAGTATAAATCCTATTTATACTACTAGGGCCGTAGAAAAATATTATTATAAAAGGCCTTCTCCTCAAGATCTTCTTTTTGAAGAAAATGATAATTATCAGAATTCTTATTCTGGTAAATCCATTTATGAATGGAATATTGATGGTTTAAATGATAAACAAATCATAGATATGGTGCATAGAATGATTATGTATTCTACTGTTTGTAAACAGCATGGTAATAGCGATAGTTCTATTGCTCAATTTATAGCCACAGGATTTGTCGGCCAATTAAGAGGTTGGTGGGATAATTATATCACCATATCCCAAAAACAAGAGATTCTAAGTCACAAAAAGGTAGTTGTGAAAACAGAATCAAGTAGTGGTAATACTGTTGCTACTAATGAAGAAGATGCAGTTTATACACTGTGTTTATCTATCTTACAAAATTTTGTAGGAGCAACTGTTCCCATAGCAGAAAAACTGCAAACTCTTTTACAAAATTTAAGGTGTCCTTCTTTGACCCATTTTAGATGGTATAAGGATACTTTCTTGTCTAGAGTTTTTCAATCATCCAACCCTGACTCTATTCATTGGAAGTCTAAATTTGTAGACGGTTTACCCCATCTTTTTGCCGAAAAGGTAAGACAATCTTTAAGGGTTAATTGTGATGGCATAAATATTGACTATGCTAATTTAACCTATGGTCAAATCATTAGCACATGTGTTAATGAAGGATTATCCTTATGTAATGACATAAAATTAAAAAATCAATTAAAGAAACAAAAGCTTTCTGAAAAACATCAATTAGGTGAATTCTGTGAACAATTTGCTTTTGACATAGATAAACCACCTGGATTAAATAAACAGAAAAAGAGTTTTAATAATAAAACTTATAAAAGGAATATATATAATTCCTCTAATAAGAAAAAGCCAAAAGATTTTCATAAAAACAGGCCCAAGCAGGATGAACCTTTCCAAAATAAAGGAAAGAGGAAAGCCCAGAAAATGTATATTACTTGTCACAAATGTGGCAAGACTGGACATTATGCCAACCAATGCTGGACTAAAAAGGCCTTGAACGCCTTGGAGGATGAACAATTAAGGACTCAATTAGAAAAAGTTTTATTAATCAGTTCTGAATCAGAACAGGACTCTTCTAATGATGACATAGAATGTATCAATGATGATACTTCTTCAGATTCTGATATTGGCAACAATAGCTGTCAATGCAATGGTTTAAATTATTGGAAATCCATTGTTGAGATGAACGGATTAAATGTTCTTAATAGAGAACAAAAAGAAACTCTAAAAATTTTGGAGTTCAATGGGGATACTTCCCCAGGTTCTGACATTGACAACAATAGCTATCAAAACAATAATTATTGGAAATCCATTATTGAAATAAATGGATTAAATGTTCTTAATGAAGAACAAGAAGAAGCTCTAAAAATTTTGGAGTCTATTACAGACAATGGTCTGAGAAAAAAGATGATGGAATTCCTAATCAAGGAAAATTCCAAAAAAGAAACACCTCTAATCATAGAGGCACCTTACCAGATAAGTGAGGTTCTGTCTAGATTTAGACAATCAAACATTAGAGAAACTCCTGTTTCTACTAATGATTTGAAAAGAGATATAAATTTCTTAAAATCTGAAATTGCTCAGATTAAAAAAGATAATGTCAATTTAGCTCTTAGAATTACTTCTTTAGAAATTCCTGAAAAAATGAAGGAAATTCCTTCTAATATTTCTTCCATTATTCCTACTAACATCAATGATACTGGTGAAAGTTATTTATCTATATTAGACAGAGTAACTTCACAAAAATGGTTTGTGAAAGTAACTTTGGTCATTAATAAAAATTTTATTTTAGAAAATGAGATAGCCCTAGTTGATAGTGGTGCTGATCTTAATTGTATCCAGGAATATATTATTCCTGCAAAATATTTTGAAAAAACCACTCAAGCTCTCACTCAAGCTGGTGGAAGTAGATTGAAAGTTAATTATAAACTTTCTAAAACTTATATTTGCAATCAAAATATTTGTTTACCGACTCAATTTATTCTAGTTAAAAATTTAACTCACAGGATTATTTTAGGTACTCCCTTTTTGCAAAGTTTGATGCCTATTAATATTGACCAAAATGGTATCACTACTATTATTAAAAAAGAAGCAGTAACTTTTAATTTTGTTACTGATCCTCATACTAGGATTCTTAATGAAATGAAAAATATCCTTTCTAAAAAAGAAAAACAAATATGTTTTATTAAAGAAAATAATTCTTTTATCAGAATTTTAACCCGTGAATTTTTGCAGGGAAATGACATCCCCCAATAGGGGTAGAGGCCGTGGCCGTGGTGGCCGTGGTGGTGGAAGAAATAGGAGCAACAATATGCTGCCCTATCAAGAATCAAACATTCCTCTAATAGGGGATTGGACTACTGTTCATAGAAACAGAAACCTGTTACAATTAACAGGGTCACAAAAGAAAGAAGATATACCTTCTTCAAGTAAGACAAATTCTTACAAAGATACAGTGATTAATGATAATCCTGTTAATGAAGCCACAGAATACTGTGAAAATCCAATCACTGAAGACATAATGTATGTCGAAGAAGATGATATGGAATTGACTCCTAATGATGGATGGTCAATTAAAACAAGATACCTCGAATCCAGAGGATATCCTGGACTTAATGGTAAGTCTAGACCACATTTAGAAGTTTTACTTCGAGTTACTGAATCAGTAACTATAACTCATTATTATCAGAATAATAATCCTGATAATTTTATTAATTACAGTAAATGTCATATCAATAAGATATTGACGCCCAGAGAATGGGGTTTAAATCCAAATGGAGACAAGGCAATTAAAATTGCTGAAGGAAATAATATTCACTTCAATTATTGGGATTATATCCAAGCATTTACTTTGGTATTTTATTATCAAAATCCAAAGAATAAGCACTCATGGTTTTTTAGTGTTAACCCAGAAATTCTGGCTAAACCAATACCACAATGGTTTTTTAATTGGTGGAGGAAAATTGGTCCTTCAATTGAAATTTTACCAGAAAATCTTTTGAATTTATATAATTCATGGTGTGATCATAATCCTTTATTTTTGAAAAATGCTTCAAAAATGATCACAGGACAAGGTCCTTGTTTTTTCTTTATTAAATTTCAAATTCCTTGGATTTGGAGATGGGCAATTACCACCACAAGGAACAATTACAATGATCCTATCCTTAGAAGACATTTCTTCTCAAAATGGTGGAACAAAATTGACGACGAAGATCTCCATAAAATGGAGGTAAAAATCAAAACAGCTATTGATGAAGACCAAAAGATCCCAAAAGGACAATTTGGCCAAGGACTTGATATGTCCCATTTAAAAAATTATTACCAACAGATTCATCCTAATGAATCAGAAGAGAAAATTATGGCCAGAACTCTGGACCATATAAAAAATCAATTCTTCAAAACTTTTGAAGTTAATGAAGAAATTATTTCCATGAAGACAAGTTCTTCGCATGGATCCATGGATTCAAATATTTTTGAGTCTTTAGCTGGAGAATCTCAGCCAGAACCTTCCCCAGAAGATTATTGGGACTCCCTAATTGAAGCCATGATTCAACAAAAGAATAAAGGAAAAGACAAAAATTAATTAATTAATTAATTAATTAATTGGTGTCGGCAAGAATGTGTCGGCAAACATCTTTGCATAATAATCTTCCACAATTGGAAAATGTAACACCCAAAATAATTTAATTAATTTATTTGATTAAATTATTAGGGATTTATTTTATTTAGTGATTTAATTAGAATTAGAAAATAATTAGTGGGCTTGTTTTATTTTGATTCAGGGCGTGGCATGTGATTCATGTAGAAGGCTAGAGCTTAAGTGAATAAGCCCATGATCCAACATCAGGACCCATGCGCTAATAGGGATTTAATTAGGGTTATTCACTTGGGTGTTGCACAAGATATAATATTAAGAAAAACCTTGGGGAGCTTGTGAGTGTGTGAGCCGTAATAGCAAGGAGAGAAGAAGAGCTTGGAGACCAAAAAGAAAGGGAATTAGCGCAAATTGAGAGTGAGAGGAGAAGTGGAATTTGCGACTTCCAGCAAGAGGATTCTCATCTTGGCTTGGGTAAGTGCCTTGATCCTTCTCTTCCATTTAATTAATTCTTCCAAGTGGTGGTCTCAAAGCCTTCCTTTTTCCATGTTGCGATTTTTCCCATGAATTGTGGTGATGGATGCGAATTGGTTAGAAGAGAAGAAGGGGGCTGCTGCGAATTTTTGGTGACTTTGGCTCGTCGTGTTGCGGAGTTTTGTACGTGTTGCATTCATCGTTGTTTCGGGGCCTACAAAATTCGAGGTAAGGGTGAGCGTTTTCAATTTAATATAATTGAATATATAGAGGGTTTGTGGGTTTGTGTTAGTGATTGAATTAGAAAACTTATAGGGAAGAGGAATGGTAGATTGAATTTATTATGTGGATATGCGAATTTGCATTATGATGTGAGGAGATGAATTGTTGCCGTTAGTCAGAATTTTTTGGTGCTGTTGCTGTCAAATATGTATATGTATTGCTGTTGCAGAAAAATTTTTGGTGCTGTTGCTGTTAAATAGGTATTGCTGTTGCAGAAATTTTTTTTGTGCTGTTGCTGTTAAATATGTATTGCTGTTGCAGAATTTCTTTTGTTGCTGTTGCTGTATTTTAATTATGCTGTTGCTGTCAATTATGTGTTGCTGTTACTGTATTTTAATTTTGCTGTTTTCACAATAAAATGTTGCTGTTTTTACCAATTAAAATACTGCTGTGTTGCAAATCAAAGTTTCTGTTTCTGCTGCTGTTTCAGCCTTAAAATTTCTACTGTTTCAGTTCCGATTTGATGAAATATTGCGACTGTTTTTGCGAAATAATGGCTACTGATTCAGTTCCGATTTGATGAAATATTGCGACTGTTTTTGCGAAATAATGGCTACTGTTTCAGTTCCGATTTGATGAAGTATTGCGACTGTTTTTGCGAAATAAATGGCTATTGTTTCAATTCCGATTTGATGAAAGATTGCTACTGCTTTTGCGCATAAAATAGCCATTGTTTTTCAGCTTCGATTTGTTGCGCTTATCAACCGAATGTCTGCACTTTGTAAAAGTGAAGAGCGTGTAAATGTGACTTTGACACTATTACTATTTTTCCGGTTAAAAATGTGAGGTTTGCTTCCGCTTGGAAAATGAGATGTTTTTCCCAAATTTAATTGTGGCGCTTCCTAAGTATGAAAGTGAAATGTTTATTCCATAATTTTAAAGATGTTGTTACCTTATTTTTGAAATGCGATTGTCTATGAAGAGTGGCAATATTAATATGGTGACTATGATGAATACACTCTATGAGTGTCTTATGGTGGTGATGACGAGTACTCCGGGTGAGCGAATTTTGGTGATTGCACATGTGTCCATAGTGTCTCATAGCATGTGCATCTTATGACGAATAGGCTTCGGCCTCTTAGTGACGGCATGCCCATAGTGGCTTATTTATGACGAGAAAACAGTGACGGTGTGCCCATAGTGGCTTATTATGACGAGTATGGTACCATCATGCATATGCCCAGGTGTGGGTTGCATCTTCATGCGCATTCATTTTTTTTATGACGGGTGACGTGAATTGTGATTTTGTTTGGTGTTGTGTGTAACGACGATGAAGTTGATATTAGTGACGATGCTGTGTGATGGTTTGCTCATATTACTCTGCTGTATGTTTAATTATATTTTGTTGAAAGTTCTCACCCCTTCTGCTTGGAATGTTGCTCTATGGTGGCAACGCTGCAGGTGACTCCGATTGAAGGACATGCTGCCTTCCTTTTTAGCTGTTGAGATGTTCGAGTCGCTCTCTGATATTGTAACACCTAGGGGGCGGGGTTAAAGTTGATGACTTATTTAATTAACTGTTTTAATAATTTTATTGATGTGTGAGACGTGTTTGAGCGATTTTGGTGAGCTATTATTTCCGCTGTGATGAGATTTAATTTTGAAGTTCGACTTTTGTGACGAATGCGTTTTTACACGAATGTTAATGGCGTAGTCGATGAGTTTTATCAATGAAGATGTGACATTTCTTTTCTACTAATATTATTATTATTTTTGAAAACGAAAGCACTCTGATAATGACGTACAAATTAAAGGGGTAGAAACGGGGTGTTACATTAGTGGTATCAGAGCAGTTCGGTCTGTCCGGCCGGTGGTCGAGTTGTCAAGTTGAGTAACATTTGAATTTTGTTACTCGTATCTGAATTTTGTTCTCTGTTGCAGTACTAGAATGGCAGGACGGAACGATGCTGCACTTGCTGCTGCTTTGCAGGCTATAGCCGGAGTTGTGGGTAACATACCCAATGCTATTGGTGATGGGACGCGTAGTTTGGCTACGTTCCAGCGTGAGAGCCCTCCTGCTTTTGAAGGCGGGTATAATCCTGATGGTGCCCTGGAGTGGCTAAGTGAGATGGAGCGGATCTTCCGCGTTATGGATTGCACCGATGCTCAGAAGGTTCGCTATGGCACACATATGTTGAAGAAAGAGGCTTATGATTGGTGGAGGACTACTAGTCAAGGGTTGACGGCTGCCAATGAGGGGATTACCTGGGCTGTGTTTGAGAGAGAATTCAAGAGGAAGTACTACCCGGAGGATGTCCGCGGGAAGAAGGAGGTTGAGTTTCTAAGACTTGAACAAGGCAACATGACTGTAACCGAGTATGCTGCAAAATTTACTGAGCTGTCTAAGTTTTACCCTCATTATGATAGAGAGGGTGCGGAGTTCTCCAAATGCATCAAATTTGAAAATGGATTGCGTGCTGACATTAAGAGGGCCATAGGGTACCAGCAGATTCGTGTGTTTCCATTGTTGGTTAATAGCGCCAGAATTTTTGAGGAGGACAACAATGCTTTCTCCAGAGTCATGAAAGAAAAACAAAAGAATTTCTCAAGTCGTGGTAAGCCGTATGAGGCGCCTGCTGGTAAGGGCAAGAGGGGCATATATCTTCCGGATGTGATAAGAAAGAAGTGGTATGTTTCAACTGCGGGGAGAGTGGTCATGTTAGTACACAGTGTTCGAAACCCAAGAAGGAGAAGTCCTTTGGAAAAGTGTTCGCTCTGGCTGAGTCTGATGTAGTGAACGAGATTCGAGGTACGTGCTATATCAATAATTTTCCTCTTGTTGTTATTGTTGGTACTGGTGCTACCCATAGTTTTATTGCTGCTGCATGTGTTGAGAAGTTAAGCCTTGTTTTATCTGATATGTTGAGGGAGATGGTCATCGACACTCCGGCTAAGGGTTCGGTGACTACCTCCGTTGTTTGTGCCAAATGTCCTGTATCTGTATATGGTAGAGAGTTCTTAATTGATTTGATCTGTTTGCCGCTGAGTGGAATGGATGTCATTCTGGGTATGGACTGGTTAGTTGATAACCATGTCCATATCAACTGTCGAGAGAGGTCCGTGAGTTTTGAGTCGCCTGAAGGGGAGTCTGGTCTGTTATCTGCGGGTCAGCTGCATCGAGTGATGAGAGAAGAGGTTCAGCTGTTTTCTCTGTTGGCGTCGTTGTCTGCTGAGAGCCAAGCGAAGATCGATGTGTTGCCGGTAGTGCGTGAGTTTTCTGAGGTGTTCCCTGACGAGATTCTGGATGTACCACCAGAGAGAGAGGTGGAGTTTGCTATTGACCTGGTTCCCGGCACTAAGCCTGTGCCTATGGCGCCATATAGAATGTCTGCATCTGAGTTAGCAGAATTGAAAAAGCAACTTGAAGATTTATTAGAAAAGAAGTTTGTAAGACCGAGTGTGTCACCTTGGGGAGCCCCAGTGTTGCTAGTGAAAAAGAAAGACGGTAGTATGAGGTTGTGCGTAGACTATCGGCAGTTAAATAAAGTTACAATCAAGAACAAGTATCCGTTGCCAAGAATTGATGACTTGATGGATCAGTTAGTGGGTGCTAAAGTATTTAGCAAGATTGACTTAAGGTCTGGTTATCATCAGATCAAGGTCAAGGATGAAGATGTCCAGAAGACGGCTTTTAGAACAAGATATGGGCACTATGAGTATTCCGTTATGCCTTTCGGTGTGACTAATGCGCCGGGGGTATTTATGGGGTATATGAACCAAATCTTCCGTGAGTACTTGGATAAGTTTGTCGTAGTTTTCATTGATGACATTCTGATTTACTCTAGGTCAGAAGAGGAGCATGCGGAACATCTGAGGCTGGTGTTAGAAATTCTGAAGGATCGAAAGTTGTATGCGAAGCTGTCCAAGTGTGAGTTTTGGTTGAAAGAAGTCAGTTTCCTCGGTCACGTGATTTCTAGTGAGGGAATTGCGGTGGACCCTTCCAAAGTTGATGCAGTGTTGCAATGGGAGTCTCCAAAGTCAGTTACTGAAATCAGGAGTTTTCTGGGGTTGGCTGGCTATTATAGAAGGTTTATTGAGGGGTTCTCGAAGTTGGCTCTGCCATTGACTCAATTGACCTGCAAGGGTAGGGCTTTTGTTTGGAATGACCGATGTGAAGAAAGTTTCAATGAGCTGAAGAAGAGGTTGACTACGTCTCCAGTGTTGACCCTGCCTAATCCGGTTGAACCGTTTGTGGTTTATTGTGATGCGTCTAAGTTGGGATTGGGTGGTGTACTTATGCAGAATGGGAAAGTGATCGCTTATGCGTCTAGGCAATTGAGAATTCATGAAAAGAATTACCCTACTCACGACTTAGAACTTGCTGCTGTGGTATTCGCATTAAAAATTTGGAGGCATTACTTGTATGGATCGAAATTTGAGGTGTTCAGTGATCACAAGAGTCAACGGTATCTGTTTGACCAGAAAGAATTGAATATGAGGCAGCGCCGGTGGTTAGAACTATTGAAGGATTATGATTTTGAATTGAGTTATCACCCGGGGAAAGCGAATGTGGTTGCGGATGCGCTGAGTCGGAAGACTTTGCACATGTCGGCATTGATGGCTAGAGAGCTTGAGTTAATTGAGCAGTTCAGGGACATGAGTTTAGTGTGTGAAGTTACGCCTCAGAGTGTCAGGTTAGGTATGTTGAAAATTGGCAATGATTTTATGGCGAGTATCCGAGAGGCGCAGAAATTAGATGTGAAATTAGTTGATCTGATGAGTGGGATTGGTCAGTCTGAGAATGAAGACTTCGTGATAGATACTCAAAATGTACTGAGGTATCGTGGGAGAATTTGTGTTCCCGAAGATGAGGAAATGAGAAAGGCAATTCTTGAGGAAGGGCATAAGAGTAAATTGAGCATCCATCTTGGAGCGACGAAGATGTACCAAGATCTGAAGAAGATGTTCTGGTGGCCTGGGTTGAAGCGCGATGTGGCGCAATTTGTGTATTCGTGTTTGACCTGTCAGAAATCGAAAGTCGAGCATCAGAAGCCTGCGGGAATGATGCAACCGTTGAATGTTCCAGAATGGAAGTGGGATAGTATATCCATGGATTTTGTGACCGGGTTACCCAATACGGTGAGAGGGCATGATTCGATTTGGGTGGTTGTGGATAGATTGACGAAGTTGGCTCATTTTATTCCTATCAGTATTAAGTATCCAGTGTCGAGATTGGCTGAAATCTACATTCAGGTGATTGTGAAGCTGCATGGGGTTCCTTTGTGCATTGTGTCTGATAGGGACCCAAGGTTCACTTCAGAATTTTGGAGTAGTTTACAGAAGGAGTTGGGTTCGAAATTGAGGTTAAGTTCAGCTTATCATCCTCAGACTGATGGGCAGACAGAGAGGACGATTCAATCGTTAGAGGACCTGTTGAGATCATGTGTACTAGAGCAGGGAGGTGCGTGGGATACTCATCTCCCGTTAATTGAGTTCACCTACAACAACAGCTATCATTCCAGTATCGGAATGGCGCCGTTTGAGGCGTTGTATGGCCGGAGGTGTAGGACTCCGGTGTGTTGGTACGAGACTGGGGAAAGTTTAGTACTTGGACCTGAGTTAGTCAGAGAGACTACTGAGAAGGTAAAGATGATCCGGGAGAAAATGAAAGCGTCGCAGAGTAGACAGAAGAGTTACCATGATAAGAGAAGGAAAGATTTAGAATTTGAAGCTGGTGACCACGTATTCTTGAGGGTCACACCTATGACTGGTGTTGGACGAGCGCTGAAATCAAAGAAGTTGACTCCTCGATTCATCGGGCCGTATCAGATTACGGAGAGAGTTGGAAATGTTGCATATCGGGTGGCCTTACCACCTAACCTTTCAAACTTGCACGACGTGTTTCACGTGTCGCAGCTTCGGAAGTATGTTGCGGATCCGTCTCATGTGATTCAACTAGATGATGTTGAGGTGCGGGACAATCTCACCGTGGAGACTATGCCAGTTAGAATCGCCGACCGTGAAGTAAAAGTGTTAAGAGGCAAGGAGATTAATTTAGTGAAAGTAGTTTGGCTGGGAGCCGTGGGCGAGAGCATGACGTGGGAATTGGAAAGTAAGATGAAGGAAGCTTATCCAGAGTTATTTGATTCAGGTAATTTCGAGGACGAAATTCTCTAAGTGGGGGAGAGTTGTAACACCCAAAATAATTTAATTAATTTATTTGATTAAATTATTAGGGATTTATTTTATTTAGTGATTTAATTAGAATTAGAAAATAATTAGTGGGCTTGTTTTATTTTGATTCAGGGCGTGGCATGTGATTCATGTAGAAGGCTAGAGCTTAAGTGAATAAGCCCGTGATCCAACATCAGGACCCATGCGCTAATAGGGATTTAATTAGGGTTATTCACTTGGGTGTTGCACAAGATATAATATTAAGAAAAACCTTGGGGAGCTTGTGAGTGTGTGAGCCGTAATAGCAAGGAGAGAAGAAGAGCTTGGAGACCAAAAAGAAAGGGAATTAGCGCAAATTGAGAGTGAGAGGAGAAGTGGAATTTGCGACTTCCAGCAAGAGGATTCTCATCTTGGCTTGGGTAAGTGCCTTGATCCTTCTCTTCCATTTAATTAATTCTTCCAAGTGGTGGTCTCAAAGCCTTCCTTTTTCCATGTTGCGATTTTTCCCATGAATTGTGGTGATGGATGCGAATTGGTTAGAAGAGAAGAAGGGGGCTGCTGCGAATTTTTGGTGACTTTGGCTCGTCGTGTTGCGGAGTTTTGTACGTGTTGCATTCATCGTTGTTTCGGGGCCTACAAAATTCGAGGTAAGGGTGAGCGTTTTCAATTTAATATAATTGAATATATAGAGGGTTTGTGGGTTTGTGTTAGTGATTGAATTAGAAAACTTATAGGGAAGAGGAATGGTAGATTGAATTTATTATGTGGATATGCGAATTTGCATTATGATGTGAGGAGATGAATTGTTGCCGTTAGTCAGAATTTTTTGGTGCTGTTGCTGTCAAATATGTATATGTATTGCTGTTGCAGAAAAAATTTTGGTGCTGTTGCTGTTAAATAGGTATTGCTGTTGCAGAAATTTTTTTTGTGCTGTTGCTGTTAAATATGTATTGCTGTAGCAGAATTTCTTTTGTTGCTGTTGCTGTATTTTAATTATGTTGTTGCTGTCAATTATGTGTTGCTGTTACTGTATTTTAATTTTGCTGTTTTCACAATAAAATGTTGCTGTTTTTACCAATTAAAATACTGCTGTATGCAAATCAAAGTTTCTGTTTTTGCTGCTGTTTCAGCCTTAAAATTTCTACTGTTTCAGTTCCGATTTGATGAAATATTGCGACTGTTTTTGCGAAATAATGGCTACTGATTCAGTTCCGATTTGATGAAATATTGCGACTGTTTTTGCGAAATAATGGCTACTGTTTCAGTTCCGATTTGATGAAGTATTGCGACTGTTTTTGCGAAATAAATGGCTATTGTTTCAATTCCGATTTGATGAAAGATTGCTACTGCTTTTGCGCATAAAATAGCCATTGTTTTTCAGCTTCGATTTGTTGCGCTTATCAACCGAATGTCTGCACTTTGTAAAAGTGAAGAGCGTGTAAATGTGACTTTGACACTATTACTATTTTTCCGGTTAAAAATGTGAGGTTTGCTTCCGCTTGGAAAATGAGATGTTTTTCCCAAATTTAATTGTGGCGCTTCCTAAGTATGAAAGTGAAATGTTTATTCCATAATTTTAAAGATGTTGTTACCTTATTTTTGAAATGCGATTGTCTATGAAGAGTGGCAATATTAATATGGTGACTATGATGAATACACTCTATGAGTGTCTTATGGTGGTGATGACGAGTACTCCGGGTGAGCGAATTTTGGTGATTGCACATGTGTCCATAGTGTCTCATAGCATGTGCATCTTATGACGAATAGGCTTCGGCCTCTTAGTGACGGCATGCCCATAGTGGCTTATTTATGACGAGAAAACAGTGACGGTGTGCCCATAGTGGCTTATTATGACGAGTATGGTACCATCATGCATATGCCCAGGTGTGGGTTGCATCTTCATGCGCATTCATTTTTTTTATGACGGGTGACGTGAATTGTGATTTTGTTTGGTGTTGTGTGTAACGACGATGAAGTTGATATTAGTGACGATGCTGTGTGATGGTTTGCTCATATTACTCTGCTGTATGTTTAATTATATTTTGTTGAAAGTTCTCACCCCTTCTGCTTGGAATGTTGCTCTATGGTGGCAACGCTGCAGGTGACTCCGATTGAAGGACATGCTGCCTTCCTTTTTAGCTGTTGAGATGTTCGAGTCGCTCTCTGATATTGTAACACCTAGGGGGCGGGGTTAAAGTTGATGACTTATTTAATTAACTGTTTTAATAATTTTATTGATGTGTGAGACGTGTTTGAGCGATTTTGGTGAGCTATTATTTCCGCTGTGATGAGATTTAATTTTGAAGTTCGACTTTTGTGACGAATGCGTTTTTACACGAATGTTAATGGCGTAGTCGATGAGTTTTATCAATGAAGATGTGACATTTCTTTTCTACTAATATTATTATTATTTTTGAAAACGAAAGCACTCTGATAATGACATACAAATTAAAGGGGTAGAAACGGGGTGTTACATTAGTGGTATCAGAGCAGTTCGGTCTGTCCGGTCGGTGGTCGAGTTGTCAAGTTGAGTAACATTTGAATTTTGTTACTCGTATCTGAATTTTGTTCTCTGTTGTAGTACTAGAATGGCAGGACGGAACGATGCTGCACTTGCTGCTGCTTTGCAGGCTATAGCCGGAGTTGTGGGTAACATACCCAATGCTATTGGTGATGGGACGCGTAGTTTGGCTACGTTCCAGCGTGAGAGCCCTCCTGCTTTTGAAGGCGGGTATAATCCTGATGGTGCCCTGGAGTGGCTAAGTGAGATGGAGCGGATCTTCCGCGTTATGGATTGCACCGATGCTCAGAAGGTTCGCTATGGCACACATATGTTGAAGAAAGAGGCTTATGATTGGTGGAGGACTACTAGTCAAGGGTTGACGGCTGCCAATGAGGGGATTACCTGGGCTGTGTTTGAGAGAGAATTCAAGAGGAAGTACTACCCGGAGGATGTCCGCGGGAAGAAGGAGGTTGAGTTTCTAAGACTTGAACAAGGCAACATGACTGTAACCGAGTATGCTGCAAAATTTACTGAGCTGTCTAAGTTTTACCCTCATTATGATAGAGAGGGTGCGGAGTTCTCCAAATGCATCAAATTTGAAAATGGATTGCGTGCTGACATTAAGAGGGCCATAGGGTACCAGCAGATTCGTGTGTTTCCATTGTTGGTTAATAGCGCCAGAATTTTTGAGGAGGACAACAATGCTTTCTCCAGAGTCATGAAAGAAAAACAAAAGAATTTCTCAAGTCGTGGTAAGCCGTATGAGGCGCCTGCTGGTAAGGGCAAGAGGGGCATATATCTTCCGGATGTGATAAGAAAGAACTGGTATGTTTCAACTGCGGGGAGAGTGGTCATGTTAGTACACAGTGTTCGAAACCCAAGAAGGAGAAGTCCTTTGGAAAAGTGTTCGCTCTGGCTGAGTCTGATGTAGTGAACGAGATTCGAGGTACGTGCTATATCAATAAGATATTGACGCCCAGAGAATGGGGTTTAAATCCAAATGGAGACAAGGCAATTAAAATTGCTGAAGGAAATAATATTCACTTCAATTATTGGGATTATATCCAAGCATTTACTTTGGTATTTTATTATCAAAATCCAAAGAATAAGCACTCATGGTTTTTTAGTGTTAACCCAGAAATTCTGGCTAAACCAATACCACAATGGTTTTTTAATTGGTGGAGGAAAATTGGTCCTTCAATTGAAATTTTACCAGAAAATCTTTTGAATTTATATAATTCATGGTGTGATCATAATCCTTTATTTTTGAAAAATGCTTCAAAAATGATCACAGGACAAGGTCCTTGTTTTTTCTTTATTAAATTTCAAATTCCTTGGATTTGGAGATGGGCAATTACCACCACAAGGAACAATTACAATGATCCTATCCTTAGAAGACATTTCTTCTCAAAATGGTGGAACAAAATTGACGACGAAGATCTCCATAAAATGGAGGTAAAAATCAAAACAGCTATTGATGAAGACCAAAAGATCCCAAAAGGACAATTTGGCCAAGGACTTGATATGTCCCATTTAAAAAATTATTACCAACAGATTCATCCTAATGAATCAGAAGAGAAAATTATGGCCAGAACTCTGGACCATATAAAAAATCAATTCTTCAAAACTTTTGAAGTTAATGAAGAAATTATTTCCATGACGACAAGTTCTTCGCATGGATCCATGGATTCAAATATTTTTGAGTCTTTAGCTGGAGAATCTCAGCCAGAACCTTCCCCAGAAGATTATTGGGACTCCCTAATTGAAGCCATGATTCAACAAAAGAATAAAGGAAAAGACAAAAATTAATTAATTAATTAATTAATTAATTGGTGTCGGCAAGAATGTGTCGGCAAACATCTTTGCATAATAATCTTCCACAATTGGAAAACGTGGAAAGAAATTCTTCCACTAAGCAATAAGTGCTTCCACTATGTAATTTTGTTTTTTAGCTTTGCTGTCATTTTTAGTGCGTCGATGGGGCCCCTAGTGTACCCGGCATTAATTATGATGTTTTGTAATTTTCTACTTTTACTGTTTTCTTTTTCTTTTACCGGTTACCGGTTGTAATAGTTAGCTTTTACTGGCTTAAATAGTAAGCCTTAAGTTTTTCTATATAAGGCAATTAAGCCTTCAGTTGTAATCACGCAACAACACAACTACTACTAGCAATAAAAACTTCCTTTCAATTTCCTTTCATATTCTCTCTGTGTCTCTCGCTTCCACGCCCTTATTTTCAATACTTTTTCATTTGAAGTCTTCCGTGCATCCAATTCTCTGAAGTTCAGAGGTACTATTCTTTTATTATTTTGTTTTGCATCTACTACTCATATATGAGTAGCTAGATTATTGTTGTGGTAGACGAGGTGAATGGTATCAGAATGGTATCAGAGCCATTCCCAGGGTGAAGTAATTATTCATATGAAATTAGAAAATGCTGAAATATCTTATTTGTGTATTTTTTGGTGTTTCACTTTGATGAAACATTGATACACAAAATGTTTTTAGTGTGTGTTCGTACAATCATCGTTTTTTGCCCAGAAGAGGCGTTTTGAACAAGATGATTTCTGTTGAACACTTTTTTACTAAAAACCTCTGTGGCATCTTTGATTTAGGAGAAATCCTTATTTCCCTTCGGGTTGAAATTTAAACAGAAATGTTTGCAAAGATGACAAATAAGATATTTAGAGTATAGTATTTTCATAAGTTCAATTATTTTACCCAGAAAAGGGTCTGGTCCTGTACCTCATCTATCCACAACAACTTTATCATTATGGAAATCGATGATTATGATCATCAAGATAGCTCAATCAAGAATGAAGAGCTTATGGAATATCCAAAAAATTTGGATCAATTGAACAAGTGGACTATTCCTTCAGTCCCTTGCAAGAAAATATATAAAATGGGTATGTTTGATCTTTTATCTCGCTATGCGATTAAAACCATAGAACAAACCATACAAATTTCTGATAATACTCAGACTATTAGATTATTGAGTAAAAAAGATTTACTCCCTTTTAAAGATTACAAATTTGTCCATATCGGACTTATACAAATTGCTTTCAAACCTTTAACCTTATCAGGGTTAAATGCTAGTATAATGGCATATGTTAGAGATGGAAGAAGTAGAGACTTTAAATCCTCTCTAGCTGCTTTAATAGAAACCAGTCTATGTCATGGTCCTGTCTATTTTGATGTGGCACCAAATTTGTGCTTATCTTTATCAGATAAAAATATTCTAGATGCTTTACAGCTTACTATACACACCAGTGGTTATAATTTTAACCCAGGTAGTGAGCTTATAGCAATATGCTATAGAGTTTATTTCAAAGTTTTGAGTACGCTTAACCCAAAAGTTAAGCAAGCTTCCTTTCCAGGAACTACTACTCTAGTCCAAACAAATTTGTTGACCTCTAATATAGTCACTAATAAACTGATCAGATGGGAAGAAATAAATTTTCCAGAAACATGGTCTTTACCTCAAGCCATAGAACCCAGACCTATCATGAATAGGGATATAGATCAAATCATTGAAACCAATGAAGGGGACATAGAAATAAAATTTAATCCCCAAAGAACTATTAAAATACCTAGAAGTATTTCAGCAAGACATTCTGCCAGTGGGTTTTATACAACTCCTAGTGAAATACCTACAACCTCTGTATCTCAACAAATAGACGAGATAGAAACTGTAGAGAACATTAGAATTAGTGAGAATAGAATTCCCCATGGAATCTATCAGAAGAATAATTCTCAAAGTAGGGAATCACCTACACAGTCAGAAATGAGTTTTAATTTATCATGAACTCTAAAATAGACTTCTCCCCAGGGAGTGAGATGAGAAAACTCATCAGTGGAGAATTCCAATTAGAAAAGTATGCCGAATTCAGACAATGGTATTTTAGAAAATTTTCGTCTTATGAACTAAATAAGTTTAAAGATGATTATTATGAAGAAATGACCATAATCCAGGATTATGTTCCTTTTGTCAAATGGTTTGCAAATTATTTTGTTAAGAAGGTTCAGAAAGAAGTTTTGATCCTCAAACCACATGATTGGGAAACAATAAAAGGAGAAAAAATGAGTTCCTTTTTCCCTCCAACAAATAGAGACCTAAATATAGGTAAAACCTTAGAAGGAAAAGAGATAGAAGCAAGATCTTTTACTTTTCTCAAAGGTGTAGAAGGTAACCGTGTTACTATCAAGGAATTAAGTTCTTTAGTTAGAACCCAGAATTATACCAATGTCTTTCTGAATTGTTTAGGGGAACAAATTGTTTCTCTTGAGAAAGATCTATTATCCTTAAAAGAAATGTTTGAAAATCAAATTTCTCAACAGAAATTAATTTTAGAAAAAATGAACAAAGGTGAAACATCTGTGGTTGCAGAGGTTCCTCTAGTTCAACCCCCTTTACCTATATCAGGTTTTAAAATGGAGGATAATACAAATGAATTTGTTCATATTCTTGAACAAAAGCTTAAGAATCTTAACTTAAGTGTTCTATCTGAAAAAGATATTTTCGGTACTCCTGAAAATACTTCAGATGATGAAGATATTAATGATTTAGCAAAAATGTTTGCTAATCAAGATATCAATAAAGAGAATAGTATAAATCCTATTTATACTACTAGGGCCGTAGAAAAATATTATTATAAAAGGCCTTCTCCTCAAGATCTTCTTTTTGAAGAAAATGATAATTATCAGAATTCTTATTCTGGTAAATCCATTTATGAATGGAATATTGATGGTTTAAATGATAAACAAATCATAGATATGGTGCATAGAATGATTATGTATTCTACTGTTTGTAAACAGCATGGTAATAGCGATAGTTCTATTGCTCAATTTATAGCCACAGGATTTGTCGGCCAATTAAGAGGTTGGTGGGATAATTATATCACCATATCCCAAAAACAAGAGATTCTAAGTCACAAAAAGGTAGTTGTGAAAACAGAATCAAGTAGTGGTAATACTGTTGCTACTAATGAAGAAGATGCAGTTTATACACTGTGTTTATCTATCTTACAAAATTTTGTAGGAGCAACTGTTCCCATAGCAGAAAAACTGCAAACTCTTTTACAAAATTTAAGGTGTCCTTCTTTGACCCATTTTAGATGGTATAAGGATACTTTCTTGTCTAGAGTTTTTCAATTATCCAACCCTGACTCTATTCATTGGAAGTCTAAATTTGTAGACGGTTTACCCCATCTTTTTGCCGAAAAGGTTAGACAATCTTTAAGGGTTAATTGTGATGGCATAAATATTGACTATGCTAATTTAACCTATGGTCAAATCATTAGCACATGTGTTAATGAAGGATTATCCTTATGTAATGACATAAAATTAAAAAATCAATTAAAGAAATAAAAGCTTTCTGAAAAACATCAATTAGGTGAATTCTGTGAACAATTTGCTTTTGACATAGATAAACCACCTGGATTAAATAAACAGAAAAGGAGTTTTAATAATAAAACTTATAAAAGGAATATATATAATTCCTCTAATAAGAAAAAGCCAAAAGATTTTCATAAAAACAGGCCCAAGCAGGATGAACCTTTCCAAAATAAAGGAAAGAGGAAAGCCCAGAAAATGAATATTACTTGTCACAAATGTGGCAAGACTGGACATTATGCCAACCAATGCTGGACTAAAAAGGCCTTGAACGCCTTGGAGGATGAACAATTAAGGACTCAATTAGAAAAAGTTTTATTAATCAGTTCTGAATCAGAACAGGACTCTTCTAATGATGACATAGAATGTATCAATGATGATACTTCTTCAGATTCTGATATTGGCAACAATAGCTGTCAATGCAATGGTTTAAATTATTGGAAATCCATTGTTGAGATGAACGGATTAAATGTTCTTAATAGAGAACAAAAAGAAACTCTAAAAATTTTGGAGTTCAATGGGGATACTTCCCCAGGTTCTGACATTGACAACAATAGCTGTCAAAACAATAATTATTGGAAATCCATTATTGAAATAAATGGATTAAATGTTCTTAATGAAGAACAAGAAGAAGCTCTAAAAAATTTGGAGTCTATTACAGACAATGGTCTGAGAAAAAAGATGATGAAATTCCTAATCAAGGAAAATTCCAAAAAAGAAACACCTCTAATCATAGAGGCACCTTACCAGATAAGTGAGGTTCTGTCTAGATTTAGACAATCAAACATTAGAGAAACTCCTGTTTCTACTAATGATTTGAAAAGAGATATAAATTTCTTAAAATCTGAAATTGCTCAGATTAAAAAAGATAATGTCAATTTAGCTCTTAGAATTACTTCTTTAGAAATTCCTGAAAAAATGAAGGAAATTCCTTCTAATATTTCTTCCATTATTCCTACTAACATCAATGATACTGGTGAAAGTTATTTATCTATATTAGACAGAGTAACTTCACAAAAATGGTTTGTGAAAGTAACTTTGATCATTAATAAAAATTTTATTTTAGAAAATGAGATAGCCCTAGTTGATAGTGGTGCTGATCTTAATTGTATCCAGGAAAATATTATTCCTGCAAAATATTTTGAAAAAACCACTCAAGCTCTCACTCAAGCTGGTGGAAATAGATTGAAAGTTAATTATAAACTTTCTAAAACTTATATTTGCAATCAAAATATTTGTTTACCGACTCAATTTATTCTAGTTAAAAATTTAACTCACAGGATTATTTTAGGTACTCCCTTTTTGCAAAGTTTGATGCCTATTAATATTGACCAAAATGGTATCACTACTATTATTAAAAAGAAGCAGTAACTTTTAATTTTGTTACTGATCCTCATACTAGGATTCTTAATGAAATGAAAAATATCCTTTCTAAAAAAGAAAAACAAATATGTTTTATTAAAGAAAATAATTCTTTTATCAGAATTTTAACCCGTGAATTTTTGCAGGGAAATGACATCCCCCAATAGGGGTAGAGGCCGTGGCCGTGGTGGCCGTGGTGGTGGAAGAAATAGGAGCAACAATATGCTGCCCTATCAAGAATCAAACATTCCTCTAATAGGGGATTGGACTACTGTTCATAGAAACAGAAACCTGTTACAATTAACAGGGTCACAAAAGAAAGAAGATATACCTTCTTCAAGTAAGACAAATTCTTACAAAGATACAATGATTAATGATAATCCTGTTAATGAAGCCACAGAATACTGTGAAAATCCAATCACTGAAGACATAATGTATGTCGAAGAAGATGATATGGAATTGACTCCTAATGATGGATGGTCAATTAAAACAAGATACCTCGAATCCAGAGGATATCCTGGACTTAATGGTAAGTCTAGACCACATTTAGAAGTTTTACTTCGAGTTACTGAATCAGTAACTATAACTCATTATTATCAGAATAATAATCCTGATAATTTTATTAATTACAGTAAATGTCATATCAATAAGATATTGACGCCCAGAGAATAGGGTTTAAATCCAAATGGAGACAAGGCAATTAAAATTGCTGAAGGAAATAATATTCACTTCAATTATTGGGATTATATCCAAGCATTTACTTTGGTATTTTATTATCAAAATCCAAAGAATAAGCACTCATGGTTTTTTAGTGTTAACCCAGAAATTCTGGCTAAACCAATACCACAATGGTTTTTTAATTGGTGGAGGAAAATTGGTCCTTCAATTGAAATTTTACCAGAAAATCTTTTGAATTTATATAATTCATGGTGTGATCATAATCCTTTATTTTTGAAAAATGCTTCAAAAATGATCACAGGACAAGGTCCTTGTTTTTTCTTTATTAAATTTCAAATTCCTTGGATTTGGAGATGGGCAATTACCACCACAAGGAACAATTACAATGATCCTATCCTTAGAAGACATTTCTTCTCAAAATGGTGGAACAAAATTGACGACGAAGATCTCCATAAAATGGAGGTAAAAATCAAAACAGCTATTGATGAAGACCAAAAGATCCCAAAAGGACAATTTGGCCAAGGACTTGATATGTCCCATTTAAAAAATTATTACCAACAGATTCATCCTAATGAATCAGAAGAGAAAATTATGGCCAGAACTCTGGACCATATAAAAAATCAATTCTTCAAAACTTTTGAAGTTAATGAAGAAATTATTTCCATGACGACAAGTTCTTCGCATGGATCCATGGATTCAAATATTTTTGAGTCTTTAGCTGGAGAATCTCAGCCAGAACCTTCCCCAGAAGATTATTGGGACTCCCTAATTGAAGCCATGATTCAACAAAAGAATAAAGGAAAAGACAAAAATTAATTAATTAATTAATTAATTAATTAATTGGTGTCGGCAAACATCTTTGCATAATAATCTTCCACAATTGGAAAACGTGGAAAGAAATTCTTCCACTAAGCAATAAGTGCTTCCACTATGTAATTTTGTTTTTTAGCTTTGCTGTCATTTTTAGTGCGTCGATGGGGCCCCTAGTGTACCCGGCATTAATTATGATGTTTTGTAATTTTCTACTTTTACTGTTTTCTTTTTCTTTTACCGGTTACCGGTTGTAATAGTTAGCTTTTACTGGCTTAAATAGTAAGCCTTAAGTTTTTCTATATAAGGCAATTAAGCCTTCAGTTGTAATCACGCAACAACACAACTACTACTAGCAATAAAAACTTCCTTTCAATTTCCTTTCATATTCTCTCTGTGTCTCTCGCTTCCACGCCCTTATTTTCAATACTTTTTCATTTGAAGTCTTCCGTGCATCCAATTCTCTGAAGTTCAGAGGTACTATTCTTTTATTATTTTGTTTTGCATCTACTACTCATATATGAGTAGCTAGATTATTGTTGTGGTAGACGAGGTGAATGGTATCAGAATGGTATCAGAGCCATTCCCAGGGTGAAGTAATTATTCATATGAAATTAGAAAATGCTGAAATATCTTATTTGTGTATTTTTTGGTGTTTCACTTTGATGAAACATTGATACACAAAATGTTTTTAGTGTGTGTTCGTACAATCATCGTTTTTTGCCCAGAAGAGGCGTTTTGAACAAGATGATTTCTGTTGAACACTTTTTTACTAAAAACCTCTGTGGCATCTTTGATTTAGGAGAAATCCTTATTTCCCTTCGGGTTGAAATTTAAACAGAAATGTTTGCAAAGATGACAAATAAGATATTTAGAGTATAGTATTTTCATAAGTTCAATTATTTTACCCAGAAAAGGGTCTGGTCCTGTACCTCATCTATCCACAACAACTTTATCATTATGGAAATCGATGATTATGATCATCAAGATAGCTCAATCAAGAATGAAGAGCTTATGGAATATCCAAAAAATTTGGATCAATTGAACAAGTGGACTATTCCTTCAGTCCCTTGCAAGAAAATATATAAAATGGGTATGTTTGATCTTTTATCTCGCTATGCGATTAAAACCATAGAACAAACCATACAAATTTCTGATAATACTCAGACTATTAGATTATTGAGTAAAAAAGATTTACTCCCTTTTAAAGATTACAAATTTGTCCATATCGGACTTATACAAATTGCTTTCAAACCTTTAACCTTATCAGGGTTAAATGCTAGTATAATGGCATATGTTAGAGATGGAAGAAGTAGAGACTTTAAATCCTCTCTAGCTGCTTTAATAGAAACCAGTCTATGTCATGGTCCTGTCTATTTTGATGTGGCACCAAATTTGTGCTTATCTTTATCAGATAAAAATATTCTAGATGCTTTACAGCTTACTATACACACCAGTGGTTATAATTTTAACCCAGGTAGTGAGCTTATAGCAATATGCTATAGAGTTTATTTCAAAGTTTTGAGTACGCTTAACCCAAAAGTTAAGCAAGCTTCCTTTCCAGGAACTACTACTCTAGTCCAAACAAATTTGTTGACCTCTAATATAGTCACTAATAAACTGATCAGATGGGAAGAAATAAATTTTCCAGAAACATGGTCTTTACCTCAAGCCATAGAACCCAGACCTATCATGAATAGGGATATAGATCAAATCATTGAAACCAATGAAGGGGACATAGAAATAAAATTTAATCCCCAAAGAACTATTAAAATACCTAGAAGTATTTCAGCAAGACATTCTGCCAGTGGGTTTTATACAACTCCTAGTGAAATACCTACAACCTCTGTATCTCAACAAATAGACGAGATAGAAACTGTAGAGAACATTAGAATTAGTGAGAATAGAATTCCCCATGGAATCTATCAGAAGAATAATTCTCAAAGTAGGGAATCACCTACACAGTCAGAAATGAGTTTTAATTTATCATGAACTCTAAAATAGACTTCTCCCCAGGGAGTGAGATGAGAAAACTCATCAGTGGAGAATTCCAATTAGAAAAGTATGCCGAATTCAGACAATGGTATTTTAGAAAATTTTCGTCTTATGAACTAAATAAGTTTAAAGATGATTATTATGAAGAAATGACCATAATCCAGGATTATGTTCCTTTTGTCAAATGGTTTGCAAATTATTTTGTTAAGAAGGTTCAGAAAGAAGTTTTGATCCTCAAACCACATGATTGGGAAACAATAAAAGGAGAAAAAATGAGTTCCTTTTTCCCTCCAACAAATAGAGACCTAAATATAGGTAAAACCTTAGAAGGAAAAGAGATAGAAGCAAGATCTTTTACTTTTCTCAAAGGTGTAGAAGGTAACCATGTTACTATCAAGGAATTAAGTTCTTTAGTTAGAACCCAGAATTATACCAATGTCTTTCTGAATTGTTTAGGGGAACAAATTGTTTCTCTTGAGAAAGATCTATTATCCTTAAAAGAAATGTTTGAAAATCAAATTTCTCAACAGAAATTAATTTTAGAAAAAATGAACAAAGGTGAAACATCTGTGGTTGCAGAGGTTCCTCTAGTTCAACCCCCTTTACCTATATCAGGTTTTAAAATGGAGGATAATACAAATGAATTTGTTCATATTCTTGAACAAAAGCTTAAGAATCTTAACTTAAGTGTTCTATCTGAAAAAGATATTTTCGGTACTCCTGAAAATACTTCAGATGATGAAGATATTAATGATTTAGCAAAAATGTTTGCTAATCAAGATATCAATAAAGAGAATAGTATAAATCCTATTTATACTACTAGGGCCGTAGAAAAATATTATTATAAAAGGCCTTCTCCTCAAGATCTTCTTTTTGAAGAAAATGATAATTATCAGAATTCTTATTCTGGTAAATCCATTTATGAATGGAATATTGATGGTTTAAATGATAAACAAATCATAGATATGGTGCATAGAATGATTATGTATTCTACTGTTTGTAAACAGCATGGTAATAGCGATAGTTCTATTGCTCAATTTATAGCCACAGGATTTGTCGGCCAATTAAGAGGTTGGTGGGATAATTATATCACCATATCCCAAAAACAAGAGATTCTAAGTCACAAAAAGGTAGTTGTGAAAACAGAATCAAGTAGTGGTAATACTGTTGCTACTAATGAAGAAGATGCAGTTTATACACTGTGTTTATCTATCTTACAAAATTTTGTAGGAGCAACTGTTCCCATAGCAGAAAAACTGCAAACGCTTTTACAAAATTTAAGGTGTCCTTCTTTGACCCATTTTAGATGGTATAAGGATACTTTCTTGTCTAGAGTTTTTCAATTATCCAACCCTGACTCTATTCATTGGAAGTCTAAATTTGTAGACGGTTTACCCCATCTTTTTGCCGAAAAGGTAAGACAATCTTTAAGGGTTAATTGTGATGGCATAAATATTGACTATGCTAATTTTACCTATGGTCAAATCATTAGCACATGTGTTAATGAAGGATTATCCTTATGTAATGACATAAAATTAAAAAATCAATTAAAGAAACAAAAGCTTTCTGAAAAACATCAATTAGGTGAATTCTGTGAACAATTTGCTTTTGACATAGATAAACCACCTGGATTAAATAAACAGAAAAAGAGTTTTAATAATAAAACTTATAAAAGGAATATATATAATTCCTCTAATAAGAAAAAGCCAAAAGATTTTCATAAAAACAGGCCCAAGCAGGATGAACCTTTCCAAAATAAAGGAAAGAGGAAAGCCCAGAAAATGAATATTACTTGTCACAAATGTGGCAAGACTGGACATTATGCCAACCAATGCTGGACTAAAAAGGCCTTGAACGCCTTGGAGGATGAACAATTAAGGACTCAATTAGAAAAAGTTTTATTAATCAGTTCTGAATCAGAACAGGACTCTTCTAATGATGACATAGAATGTATCAATGATGATACTTCTTCAGATTCTGATATTGGCAACAATAGCTGTCAATGCAATGGTTTAAATTATTGGAAATCCATTGTTGAGATGAACGGATTAAATGTTCTTAATAGAGAACAAAAAGAAACTCTAAAAATTTTGGAGTTCAATGGGGATACTTCCCCAGGTTCTGACATTGACAACAATAGCTGTCAAAACAATAATTATTGGAAATCCATTATTGAAATAAATGGATTAAATGTTCTTAATGAAGAACAAGAAGAAGCTCTAAAAATTTTGGAGTCTATTACAGACAATGGTCTGAGAAAAAAGATGATGGAATTCCTAATCAAGGAAAATTCCAAAAAAGAAACACCTCTAATCATAGAGGCACCTTACCAGATAAGTGAGGTTCTGTCTAGATTTAGACAATCAAACATTAGAGAAACTCCTGTTTCTACTAATGATTTGAAAAGAGATATAAATTTCTTAGAATCTGAAATTGCTCAGATTAAAAAAGATAATGTCAATTTAGCTCTTAGAATTACTTCTTTAGAAATTCCTGAAAAAATGAAGGAAATTCCTTCTAATATTTCTTCCATTATTCCTACTAACATCAATGATACTGGTGAAAGTTATTTATCTATATTAGACAGAGTAACTTCACAAAAATGGTTTGTGAAAGTAACTTTGGTCATTAATAAAAATTTTATTTTAGAAAATGAGATAGCCCTAGTTGATAGTGGTGCTGATCTTAATTGTATCCAGGAAAATATTATTCCTGCAAAATATTTTGAAAAAACCACTCAAGCTCTCACTCAAGCTGGTGGAAGTAGATTGAAAGTTAATTATAAACTTTCTAAAACTTATATTTGCAATCAAAATATTTGTTTACCGACTCAATTTATTCTAGTTAAAAATTTAACTCACAGGATTATTTTAGGTACTCCCTTTTTGCAAAGTTTGATGCCTATTAATATTGACCAAAATGGTATCACTACTATTATTAAAAAAGAAGCAGTAACTTTTAATTTTGTTACTGATCCTCATACTAGGATTCTTAATGAAATGAAAAATATCCTTTCTAAAAAAGAAAAACAAATATGTTTTATTAAAGAAAATAATTCTTTTATCAGAATTTTAACCCGTGAATTTTTGCAGGGAAATGACATCCCCCAATAGGGGTAGAGGCCGTGGCCGTGGTGGCCGTGGTGGTGGAAGAAATAGGAGCAACAATATGCTGCCCTATCAAGAATCAAACATTCCTCTAATAGGGGATTGGACTACTGTTCATAGAAACAGAAACCTGTTACAATTAACAGGGTCACAAAAGAAAGAAGATATACCTTCTTCAAGTAAGACAAATTCTTACAAAGATACAGTGATTAATGATAATCCTGTTAATGAAGCCACAGAATACTGTGAAAATCCAATCACTGAAGACATAATGTATGTCGAAGAAGATGATATGGAATTGACTCCTAATGATGGATGGTCAATTAAAACAAGATACCTCGAATCCAGAGGATATCCTGGACTTAATGGTAAGTCTAGACCACATTTAGAAGTTTTACTTCGAGTTACTGAATCAGTAACTATAACTCATTATTATCAGAATAATAATCCTGATAATTTTATTAATTACAGTAAATGTCATATCAATAAGATATTGACGCCCAGAGAATGGGGTTTAAATCCAAATGGAGACAAGGCAATTAAAATTGCTGAAGGAAATAATATTCACTTCAATTATTGGGATTATATCCAAGCATTTACTTTGGTATTTTATTATCAAAATCCAAAGAATAAGCACTCATGGTTTTTTAGTGTTAACCCAGAAATTCTGGCTAAACCAATACCACAATGGTTTTTTAATTGGTGGAGGAAAATTGGTCCTTCAATTGAAATTTTACCAGAAAATCTTTTGAATTTATATAATTCATGGTGTGATCATAATCCTTTATTTTTGAAAAATGCTTCAAAAATGATCACAGGACAAGGTCCTTGTTTTTTCTTTATTAAATTTCAAATTCCTTGGATTTGGAGATGGGCAATTACCACCACAAGGAACAATTACAATGATCCTATCCTTAGAAGACATTTCTTCTCAAAATGGTGGAACAAAATTGACGACGAAGATCTCCATAAAATGGAGGTAAAAATCAAAACAGCTATTGATGAAGACCAAAAGATCCCAAAAGGACAATTTGGCCAAGGACTTGATATGTCCCATTTAAAAAATTATTACCAACAGATTCATCCTAATGAATCAGAAGAGAAAATTATGGCCAGAACTCTGGACCATATAAAAAATCAATTCTTCAAAACTTTTGAAGTTAATGAAGAAATTATTTCCATGACGACAAGTTCTTCGCATGGATCCATGGATTCAAATATTTTTGAGTCTTTAGCTGGAGAATCTCAGCCAGAACCTTCCCCAGAAGATTATTGGGACTCCCTAATTGAAGCCATGATTCAACAAAAGAATAAAGGAAAAGACAAAAATTAATTAATTAATTAATTAATTAATTAATTAATTGGTGTCGGCAAACATCTTTGCATAATAATCTTCCACAATTGGAAAACGTGGAAAGAAATTCTTCCACTAAGCAATAAGTGCTTCCACTATGTAATTTTGTTTTTTAGCTTTGCTGTCATTTTTAGTGCGTCGATGGGGCCCCTAGTGTACCCGGCATTAATTATGATGTTTTGTAATTTTCTACTTTTACTGTTTTCTTTTTCTTTTACCGGTTACCGGTTGTAATAGTTAGCTTTTACTGGCTTAAATAGTAAGCCTTAAGTTTTTCTATATAAGGCAATTAAGCCTTCAGTTGTAATCACGCAACAACACAACTACTACTAGCAATAAAAACTTCCTTTCAATTTCCTTTCATATTCTCTCTGTGTCTCTCGCTTCCACGCCCTTATTTTCAATACTTTTTCATTTGAAGTCTTCCGTGCATCCAATTCTCTGAAGTTCAGAGGTACTATTCTTTTATTATTTTGTTTTGCATCTACTACTCATATATGAGTAGCTAGATTATTGTTGTGGTAGACGAGGTGAATGGTATCAGAATGGTATCAGAGCCATTCCCAGGGTGAAGTAATTATTCATATGAAATTAGAAAATGCTGAAATATCTTATTTGTGTATTTTTTGGTGTTTCACTTTGATGAAACATTGATACACAAAATGTTTTTAGTGTGTGTTCGTACAATCATCGTTTTTTGCCCAGAAGAGGCGTTTTGAACAAGATGATTTCTGTTGAACACTTTTTTACTAAAAACCTCTGTGGCATCTTTGATTTAGGAGAAATCCTTATTTCCCTTCGGGTTGAAATTTAAACAGAAATGTTTGCAAAGATGACAAATAAGATATTTAGAGTATAGTATTTTCATAAGTTCAATTATTTTACCCAGAAAAGGGTCTGGTCCTGTACCTCATCTATCCACAACAACTTTATCATTATGGAAATCGATGATTATGATCATCAAGATAGCTCAATCAAGAATGAAGAGCTTATGGAATATCCAAAAAATTTGGATCAATTGAACAAGTGGACTATTCCTTCAGTCCCTTGCAAGAAAATATATAAAATGGGTATGTGTGATCTTTTATCTCGCTATGCGATTAAAACCATAGAACAAACCATACAAATTTCTGATAATACTCAGACTATTAGATTATTGAGTAAAAAAGATTTACTCCCTTTTAAAGATTACAAATTTGTCCATATCGGACTTATACAAATTGCTTTCAAACCTTTAACCTTATCAGGGTTAAATGCTAGTATAATGGCATATGTTAGAGATGGAAGAAGTAGAGACTTTAAATCCTCTCTAGCTGCTTTAATAGAAACCAGTCTATGTCATGGTCCTGTCTATTTTGATGTGGCACCAAATTTGTGCTTATCTTTATCAGATAAAAATATTCTAGATGCTTTACAGCTTACTATACACACCAGTGGTTATAATTTTAACCCAGGTAGTGAGCTTATAGCAATATGCTATAGAGTTTATTTCAAAGTTTTGAGTACGCTTAACCCAAAAGTTAAGCAAGCTTCCTTTCCAGGAACTACTACTCTAGTCCAAACAAATTTGTTGACCTCTAATATAGTCACTAATAAACTGATCAGATGGGAAGAAATAAATTTTCCAGAAACATGGTCTTTACCTCAAGCCATAGAACCCAGACCTATCATGAATAGGGATATAGATCAAATCATTGAAACCAATGAAGGGGACATAGAAATAAAATTTAATCCCCAAAGAACTATTAAAATACCTAGAAGTATTTCAGCAAGACATTCTGCCAGTGGGTTTTATACAACTCCTAGTGAAATACCTACAACCTCTGTATCTCAACAAATAGACGAGATAGAAACTGTAGAGAACATTAGAATTAGTGAGAATAGAATTCCCCATGGAATCTATCAGAAGAATAATTCTCAAAGTAGGGAATCACCTACACAGTCAGAAATGAGTTTTAATTTATCATGAACTCTAAAATAGACTTCTCCCCAGGGAGTGAGATGAGAAAACTCATCAGTGGAGAATTCCAATTAGAAAAGTATGCCGAATTCAGACAATGGTATTTTAGAAAATTTTCGTCTTATGAACTAAATAAGTTTAAAGATGATTATTATGAAGAAATGACCATAATCCAGGATTATGTTCCTTTTGTCAAATGGTTTGCAAATTATTTTGTTAAGAAGGTTCAGAAAGAAGTTTTGATCCTCAAACCACATGATTGGGAAACAATAAAAGGAGAAAAAATGAGTTCCTTTTTCCCTCCAACAAATAGAGACCTAAATATAGGTAAAACCTTAGAAGGAAAAGAGATAGAAGCAAGATCTTTTACTTTTCTCAAAGGTGTAGAAGGTAACCATGTTACTATCAAGGAATTAAGTTCTTTAGTTAGAACCCAGAATTATACCAATGTCTTTCTGAATTGTTTAGGGGAACAAATTGTTTCTCTTGAGAAAGATCTATTATCCTTAAAAGAAATGTTTGAAAATCAAATTTCTCAACAGAAATTAATTTTAGAAAAAATGAACAAAGGTGAAACATCTGTGGTTGCAGAGGTTCCTCTAGTTCAACCCCCTTTACCTATATCAGGTTTTAAAATGGAGGATAATACAAATGAATTTGTTCATATTCTTGAACAAAAGCTTAAGAATCTTAACTTAAGTGTTCTATCTGAAAAAGATATTTTCGGTACTCCTGAAAATACTTCAGATGATGAAGATATTAATGATTTAGCAAAAATGTTTGCTAATCAAGATATCAATAAAGAGAATAGTATAAATCCTATTTATACTACTAGGGCCGTAGAAAAATATTATTATAAAAGGCCTTCTCCTCAAGATCTTCTTTTTGAAGAAAATGATAATTATCAGAATTCTTATTCTGGTAAATCCATTTATGAATGGAATATTGATGGTTTAAATGATAAACAAATCATAGATATGGTGCATAGAATGATTATGTATTCTACTGTTTGTAAACAGCATGGTAATAGCGATAGTTCTATTGCTCAATTTATAGCCACAGGATTTGTCGGCCAATTAAGAGGTTGGTGGGATAATTATATCACCATATCCCAAAAACAAGAGATTCTAAGTCACAAAAAAGGTAGTTGTGAAAACAGAATCAAGTAGTGGTAATACTGTTGCTACTAATGAAGAAGATGCAGTTTATACACTGTGTTTATCTATCTTACAAAATTTTGTAGGAGCAACTGTTCCCATAGCAGAAAAACTGCAAACGCTTTTACAAAATTTAAGGTGTCCTTCTTTGACCCATTTTAGATGGTATAAGGATACTTTCTTGTCTAGAGTTTTTCAATTATCCAACCCTGACTCTATTCATTGGAAGTCTAAATTTGTAGACGGTTTACCCCATCTTTTTGCCGAAAAGGTAAGACAATCTTTAAGGGTTAATTGTGATGGCATAAATATTGACTATGCTAATTTAACCTATGGTCAAATCATTAGCACATGTGTTAATGAAGGATTATCCTTATGTAATGACATAAAATTAAAAAATCAATTAAAGAAACAAAAGCTTTCTGAAAAACATCAATTAGGTGAATTCTGTGAACAATTTGCTTTTGACATAGATAAACCACCTGGATTAAATAAACAGAAAAAGAGTTTTAATAATAAAACTTATAAAAGGAATATATATAATTCCTCTAATAAGAAAAAGCCAAAAGATTTTCATAAAAACAGGCCCAAGCAGGATGAACCTTTCCAAAATAAAGGAAAGAGGAAAGCCCAGAAAATGAATATTACTTGTCACAAATGTGGCAAGACTGGACATTATGCCAACCAATGCTGGACTAAAAAGGCCTTGAACGCCTTGGAGGATGAACAATTAAGGACTCAATTAGAAAAAGTTTTATTAATCAGTTCTGAATCAGAACAGGACTCTTCTAATGATGACATAGAATGTATCAATGATGATACTTCTTCAGATTCTGATATTGGCAACAATAGCTGTCAATGCAATGGTTTAAATTATTGGAAATCCATTGTTGAGATGAACGGATTAAATGTTCTTAATAGAGAACAAAAAGAAACTCTAAAAATTTTGGAGTTCAATGGGGATACTTCCCCAGGTTCTGACATTGACAACAATAGCTGTCAAAACAATAATTATTGGAAATCCATTATTGAAATAAATGGATTAAATGTTCTTAATGAAGAACAAGAAGAAGCTCTAAAAATTTTGGAGTCTATTACAGACAATGGTCTGAGAAAAAAGATGATGGAATTCCTAATCAAGGAAAATTCCAAAAAAGAAACACCTCTAATCATAGAGGCACCTTACCAGATAAGTGAGGTTCTGTCTAGATTTAGACAATCAAACATTAGAGAAACTCCTGTTTCTACTAATGATTTGAAAAGAGATATAAATTTCTTAGAATCTGAAATTGCTCAGATTAAAAAAGATAATGTCAATTTAGCTCTTAGAATTACTTCTTTAGAAATTCCTGAAAAAATGAAGGAAATTCCTTCTAATATTTCTTCCATTATTCCTACTAACATCAATGATACTGGTGAAAGTTATTTATCTATATTAGACAGAGTAACTTCACAAAAATGGTTTGTGAAAGTAACTTTGGTCATTAATAAAAATTTTATTTTAGAAAATGAGATAGCCCTAGTTGATAGTGGTGCTGATCTTAATTGTATCCAGGAAAATATTATTCCTGCAAAATATTTTGAAAAAACCACTCAAGCTCTCACTCAAGCTGGTGGAAGTAGATTGAAAGTTAATTATAAACTTTCTAAAACTTATATTTGCAATCAAAATATTTGTTTACCGACTCAATTTATTCTAGTTAAAAATTTAACTCACAGGATTATTTTAGGTACTCCCTTTTTGCAAAGTTTGATGCCTATTAATATTGACCAAAATGGTATCACTACTATTATTAAAAAAGAAGCAGTAACTTTTAATTTTGTTACTGATCCTCATACTAGGATTCTTAATGAAATGAAAAATATCCTTTCTAAAAAAGAAAAACAAATATGTTTTATTAAAGAAAATAATTCTTTTATCAGAATTTTAACCCGTGAATTTTTGCAGGGAAATGACATCCCCCAATAGGGGTAGAGGCCGTGGCCGTGGTGGCCGTGGTGGTGGAAGAAATAGGAGCAACAATATGCTGCCCTATCAAGAATCAAACATTCCTCTAATAGGGGATTGGACTACTGTTCATAGAAACAGAAACCTGTTACAATTAACAGGGTCACAAAAGAAAGAAGATATACCTTCTTCAAGTAAGACAAATTCTTACAAAGATACAGTGATTAATGATAATCCTGTTAATGAAGCCACAGAATACTGTGAAAATCCAATCACTGAAGACATAATGTATGTCGAAGAAGATGATATGGAATTGACTCCTAATGATGGATGGTCAATTAAAACAAGATACCTCGAATCCAGAGGATATCCTGGACTTAATGGTAAGTCTAGACCACATTTAGAAGTTTTACTTCGAGTTACTGAATCAGTAACTATAACTCATTATTATCAGAATAATAATCCTGATAATTTTATTAATTACAGTAAATGTCATATCAATAAGATATTGACGCCCAGAGAATGGGGTTTAAATCCAAATGGAGACAAGGCAATTAAAATTGCTGAAGGAAATAATATTCACTTCAATTATTGGGATTATATCCAAGCATTTACTTTGGTATTTTATTATCAAAATCCAAAGAATAAGCACTCATGGTTTTTTAGTGTTAACCCAGAAATTCTGGCTAAACCAATACCACAATGGTTTTTTAATTGGTGGAGGAAAATTGGTCCTTCAATTGAAATTTTACCAGAAAATCTTTTGAATTTATATAATTCATGGTGTGATCATAATCCTTTATTTTTGAAAAATGCTTCAAAAATGATCACAGGACAAGGTCCTTGTTTTTTCTTTATTAAATTTCAAATTCCTTGGATTTGGAGATGGGCAATTACCACCACAAGGAACAATTACAATGATCCTATCCTTAGAAGACATTTCTTCTCAAAATGGTGGAACAAAATTGACGACGAAGATCTCCATAAAATGGAGGTAAAAATCAAAACAGCTATTGATGAAGACCAAAAGATCCCAAAAGGACAATTTGGCCAAGGACTTGATATGTCCCATTTAAAAAATTATTACCAACAGATTCATCCTAATGAATCAGAAGAGAAAATTATGGCCAGAACTCTGGACCATATAAAAAATCAATTCTTCAAAACTTTTGAAGTTAATGAAGAAATTATTTCCATGACGACAAGTTCTTCGCATGGATCCATGGATTCAAATATTTTTGAGTCTTTAGCTGGAGAATCTCAGCCAGAACCTTCCCCAGAAGATTATTGGGACTCCCTAATTGAAGCCATGATTCAACAAAAGAATAAAGGAAAAGACAAAAATTAATTAATTAATTAATTGGTGTCGGCAAGAATGTGTCGGCAAACATCTTTGCATAATAATCTTCCACAATTGGAAAACGTGGAAAGAAATTCTTCCACTAAGCAATAAGTGCTTCCACTATGTAATTTTGTTTTTTAGCTTTGCTGTCATTTTTAGTGCGTCGATGGGGCCCCTAGTGTACCCGGCATTAATTATGATGTTTTGTAATTTTCTACTTTTACTGTTTTCTTTTTCTTTTACCGGTTACCGATTATAATAGTTAGCTTTTACTGGCTTAAATAGTAAGCCTTAAGTTTTTCTATATAAGGCAATTAAGCCTTCAGTTGTAATCACGCAACAACACAACTACTACTAGCAATAAAAACTTCCTTTCAATTTCCTTTCATATTCTCTCTGTGTCTCTCTCTTCCACGCCCTTATTTTCAATACTTTTTCATTTGAAGTCTTCCGTGCATCCAATTCTCTGAAGTTCAAAGGTACTATTCTTTTATTATTTTGTTTTGCATCTACTACTCATATATGAGTAGCTAGATTATTGTTGTGGTAGACGAGGTGAATTATCTTTTTTAATCTGAGCAATTTCAGATCATTCACCTCGTCTACCACAACAATAATCTAGCTACTCATATATGAGTAGTAGATGCAAAACAAAATAATAAAAGAATAGTACCTTTGAACTTCAGAGAATTGGATGCACGGAAGACTTCAAATGAAAAAGTATTGAAAATAAGGGCGTGGAAGAGAGAGACACAGAGAGAATATGAAAGGAAATTGAAAGGAAGTTTTTATTGCTAGTAGTAGTTGTGTTGTTGCGTGATTACAACTGAAGGCTTAATTGCCTTATATAGAAAAACTTAAGGCTTACTATTTAAGCCAGTAAAAGCTAACTATTACAACCGGTAACCGGTAAAAGAAAAAGAAAACAGTAAAAGTAGAAAATTACAAAACATCATAATTAATGCCGGGTACACTAGGGGCCCCATCGACGCACTAAAAATGACAGCAAAGCTAAAAAACAAAATTACATAGTGGAAGCACTTATTGCTTAGTGGAAGAATTTCTTTCCACGTTTTCCAATTGTGGAAGATTATTATGCAAAGATGTTTGCCGACACATTCTTGCCGACACCAATTAATTAATTAATTAATTAATTAATTCATTTTTGTCTTTTCCTTTATTCTTTTGTTGAATCATGGCTTCAATTAGGGAGTCCCAATAATCTTCTGGGGAAGGTTCTGGCTGAGATTCTCCAGCTAAAGACTCAAAAATATTTGAATCCATGGATCCATGCGAAGAACTTGTCTTCATGGAAATAATTTCTTCATTAACTTCAAAAGTTTTGAAGAATTGATTTTTTATATGGTCCAGAGTTCTGGCCATAATTTTCTCTTCTGATTCATTAGGATGAATCTGTTGGTAATAATTTTTTAAATGGGACATATCAAGTCCTTGGCCAAATTGTCCTTTTGGGATCTTTTGGTCTTCATCAATAGCTGTTTTGATTTTTACCTCCATTTTATGGAGATCTTCGTCGTCAATTTTGTTCCACCATTTTGAGAAGAAATGTCTTCTAAGGATAGGATCATTGTAATTGTTCCTTGTGGTGGTAATTGCCCATCTCCAAATCCAAGGAATTTGAAATTTAATAAAGAAAAAACAAGGACCTTGTCCTGTGATCATTTTTGAAGCATTTTTCAAAAATAAAGGATTATGATCACACCATGAATTATATAAATTCAAAAGATTTTCTGGTAAAATTTCAATTGAAGGACCAATTTTCCTCCACCAATTAAAAAACCATTGTGGTATTGGTTTAGCCAGAATTTCTGGGTTAACACTAAAAAACCATGAGTGCTTATTCTTTGGATTTTGATAATAAAATACCAAAGTAAATGCTTGGATATAATCCCAATAATTGAAGTGAATATTATTTCCTTCAGCAATTTTAATTGCCTTGTCTCCATTTGGATTTAAACCCCATTCTCTGGGCGTCAATATCTTATTGATATGACATTTACTGTAATTAATAAAATTATCAGGATTATTATTCTGATAATAATGAGTTATAGTTACTGATTCAGTAACTCGAAGTAAAACTTCTAAATGTGGTCTAGACTTACCATTAAGTCCAGGATATCCTCTGGATTCGAGGTATCTTGTTTTAATTGACCATCCATCATTAGGAGTCAATTCCATATCATCTTCTTCGACATACATTATGTCTTCAGTGATTGGATTTTCACAGTATTCTGTGGCTTCATTAACAGGATTATCATTAATCACTGTATCTTTGTAAGAATTTGTCTTACTTGAAGAAGGTATATCTTCTTTCTTTTGTGACCCTGTTAATTGTAACAGGTTTCTGTTTCTATGAACAGTAGTCCAATCCCCTATTAGAGGAATGTTTGATTCTTGATAGGGCAGCATATTGTTGCTCCTATTTCTTCCACCACCACGGCCACCACGGCCACGGCCTCTACCCCTATTGGGGGATGTCATTTCCCTGCAAAAATTCACGGGTTAAATAATCAGCAAGAGAATTATTTTCTCCTTTAATATATTGGATATCAAATTCAAAAACTGATAACTGAGCTTGCCAATTAGCAAAGATTTGTTTTGCAACAAGGTTTTTGACATCTTTTTCAATGATTGATTTAGCAGAGCTACAATCAATCCTTAACAAAAATTTTTGATTTAATAAATCATCTTGAAATTTTGAAATACATTTAATAATAGAAAGCATTTCTTTCTTAACAGTCGAGTAATTAGACTGAGTTGGATTCCACTTTCCAGAAGTGAATCTGACTAAAACTTCTTTATTTGTATCTGGTATAACCTGCTTTAGGATACCTCCATATCCTAAATTAGAAGCATCTGTTTCTACTATCTTAAAGTATTTGGGATTGGCTAAAGATAAGCAAGGCAAACATTTTACTTTGCTCTTAATCCTTTGAACAGCCTGAGAATGTTTCTCAGTCCAAGGACCTGGGTTTTTTCTTAATCTATTATATAAAATAGATGTGTCATGAGCTAAATTCTCGTAATAGTCTGAAATATAATTCAAACTTCCTAAAAACCTTTGTAATTGTTTTTTCTCTGAAATGATATCAGGAAATTTTGAAGCAAATTCAATACTTCTGCTGATAGGGATAATTGTCCCCTGGTCAATTTCATGTCCTAAAAATCTAACTTTTGTTTGAAAAAGTTTCATTTTTGGGGCTGAAATAACTAAACCATTATGTTTAACTAAATTTTTGAACGTTTTTAAATGTTTGATATGTTGATCAAAAGTTTTAGAAAATACTAAAACATCATCAATATAAACAATCATGAAATCCGAATAAGGATTAAAAATATCATTCATAATATTTTGAAATTCTGATGGAGCATTCTTCAAACCAAAGGGAAGAACATTCCATTCATAATGTCCAAACGGGACAGTAAAAGCTGTTTTATATTTATCAGATTCATTAATCTGAATTTGCCAATAGCCTGACTTCATATCAAATTTTGAAAAAATCAAGGCATCATTAAGCCTATCCAATAAATCTTTTTTATTGGGAATTGGATATCTAATCCATTTCAAAACCTTATTGAGAGGTTTATAATTAATAACTAATCTTGGGACACCTCGTTCCCTCTCAGCATTTTTATTTACATAAAATGCTGTGCAACTCCAAGAAGACTTGGATTTTCTAATTAACCTTTTTTCCAAAAGAGAATTAATTTCTTTTTTACAAAGATCAAGATATTCTTGATTCATTTGGGCTGGTCTAGCCTTTGTAGGAATTTGATTTTCGTTAAAATCATCAATATAGGGTAGAGAAACAATATGTTGTTTCCTACTCCAAAAAGCATTTGGTAAATCATTACATACCTCAGAAACAAATTGTTGTTCAATCAACTTAATTTGTTTCTTAGTTTCATCTTTTTTAAGATGATCCTTGATATTGAAAATATTTATTTCTTCTTTAAGAAAACATATCTGTCTTTCTTTAATAGAAAGAATATTTTTAATCTCATTAAGAACCCTAGTATAAGGATCAGTAATAAAATTAAAAATAATTTCTTTATTGTCAATAACGGTAGTGATACCTTCTTGATCAATACTTCTAATAGGCATAATATTATGCAAGAAAGGAGTACCTAAAATAATTCTACTAGTTAAATTTTTAACTAATATAAAATGAGTTGGTAAACAAATATTTTGATTACAAACATAAGTATTAGAAAGTTTATAATTGACTTCCAAACGACTTCCACCAGCTTGCGTAAGAGCTTGGGTGGTTTTCTCAAAATATTTTGTAGGAATAATACCTTCCTGAATGCAATTGAGATCAGCACCACTATCTACAAGTGCTGCTTCATTTTTTTAAAATAAAATTCTTATTAATTACCAAAGTTACTTTCACAAACCATTTTTGTGAAGTTACCCTGTGTAATAAATATTTTTCACTAGCAATATTACTACCAGAAGGAATAGTAGAAATAAAAGGGGTTTTTCCTAAATTGCTAGGAATCTCTAAGGAAGATATGCTGATATTATCTTTCTTGATCTGAACCATTTCAGATTTTAAGAGATTTATTTCTCTTTTCAAATCATTAATAGAAACAGGAGTTTCTTTAATGTTTGATCATCTAAATTTAGGCAAAACCTCACTTATCTGGTAAGGTGCATCTATGATTAGAGGCGCCTCTTTTTTGGAACTTTCCTTGATTAGGAATTCCATCATCTTTTTTCTCAGACTATTGTCTGTAATAGACTCCAAAATTTTTAGAGCTTCTTTATGTTCTTCATTAAGAACATTTAATCCATTTATTTCAACAATGGATTTCCAGTAATTCAAATTATTGTATTGACAGCTATTGTTGTCAATATTAGAACCTGGAGAAGTATCATTATTGATACATTCTATGTCCTTCGAAGAGTCCTGTTCTGATTCAGAATCAATTGATAGAACCTTTTTTAATTGAGTCCTTGATTGTCCATCCTCCAAGGCGTTCAGGGCTTTTTTAGTCCAGTATTTGTTGTCATAATGTCTTGTCTTGTCATAATTGTGGCAAGTAATGTCCAGTTTATGGGCTTTCCTCTTTCCTTTATTCTGGAAAGTGTCTTGCTTGGGCTTATTTTTATAAAAATTTGTTTTGAATTTTTTCTTATTAGGAGATTTATAAATATCCTTGTTTCTATTAAACTTTTTATAAGTTCTATTATTAAAGCTTTTTTGCTTTTTATTTTTTAAGCCAGGTGGTCTATCCATATTAAAAACAAATTGGTTATAATAACTATTTGTATCCTCCTTTAACTTAGAATCCTCTATAGGAAAGGAAGGTTGAATATCAGCAACCATTGGTGCTTTAGACTTGTTCATTTTATTCAGAATTAATTTCTGTTGAAAAATTTGTTTTTCAAACATTTCTTTTAAAGATAATAAATCTTTTTTAAGAGAAATTATTTGCTCTTCTAAATTATCCAAAAACACCTTGGTGTAATTCTGGGTTTTAATTAAAGAACTTAATTCTTTAATAGTAACATGTTTACTTTCTATCCCTTTGAGAAAAATAAAAGATCCGGCTTCTATATTCTCTTGTTCTAGGGTAGTTTCCCAACTATTTGGCTGAAGGATTAAAACTTCATTTTTAACTTTATTAACAAAATAATTTGCAAACCATTTAACAAAAGGAATATAATCCTGAGTTATGGTCAACTCTTCATAATAATCATCTTTGAACTTTTTTAGTTCATAAGATGAGAATTTCTTAAAATACCATTGCCTAAATTCGGCATATCTATTTTGTTGGAATTCTCCACTAATGAGTTCTCTCATCTTACTCCCAGGGGAGTAATCTATTTTAGAGTTCATCCTATATGGAAACTCATTTCTGGTTATGTAGGTGATTCCCTACTTTAAGAATTCTTCTTCTGATAAATTTTGTTTTTTCAATAGCAACAATATTTTCTATGGCCTCTTGCTCATCTATTTGCTGGGATGTAGAGGCTTCATGCAAATTACTAGGAGCTATATTAATATGGTTTTCTGATAAAAACAAACGAGTCTCGTTATTATTACGAAGCTCATTTAACTCACCCCTAATGGCTGAATTAATAGGTTGGGAACAAATTCTAGTTCCTAGCATAGCAGAATATTTTGCTAAATCATTATAAACATCGTTATAGTAGTTATATCGTTCAGAATCACGAGGCCAATTGTCTCGCTTGGCTGCGAACTCAGAGAGACGCAATTCAATTTTAAATATTTCTTTGTTAAGCATACGATGCCTAGCTTCTAACCATTCTTCCCTAGATACGGGATGATCATTATCATCAATATTCATGACGAGATAAAATTGTTGTGGATAAACGAGATACAGGACCAGACCCTTTCTGGGTGAAATAATTGAACTTATGAAAATACTATACTCTAAATATCTTATTTGTCATCTTTGCAAACATTTCTGTTTAAATTTCAACCCGAAGGGAAATAAGGATTTCTCCTAAATCAAAGATGCCACAGAGGTTTTTAGCAAAAAAGTGTTCAACAGAAATCATCTTGTTCAAAACGCCTCTTCTGGGCAAAAAACGATGATTGTACGAACACACACTAAAAACATTTTGTGTATCAATGTTTCATCAAAGTGAAACACCAAAAAATACACAAATATATATATATATATATATATATATATATATATATAAATAAAAGTATAAAAGTCAAGAGCTAGCTAGCTGATTAAATCAATTTAATAGCAATTACATAGGCTAATAAAAACCGAACGGCTATATTCACATTAATACCAACGTTATTGTCTTATTAGTTTATAGACTAATATCAAAATGTTTTTATAATTAAAAAATATATTTTGTAACTCCCTCACACTTGAATGTCATTATTCCAACAAAACACACTCGAGAGTGAGAGTTTTAAGCGTGATTAAGCCTCAAAATGAGGATTAGTTCTACGTCGGATCGGAATCCTCTCTGCTCGGTGCAGCAGGAAGCAGAGGATCCATGCTAGTTCTACGTCTATTAATGGAAAGAATAGCGGACATTGCAACAAAAGAGGCCACTTCCAACCGGGCTAGCTAATCAATGTTGAGAGTTGAATATTATAAAAATATCCGGTGCACAAAAAATTGATTCGTCTTGGAGTCTCGCCGTCTCGGTTGTTGTCAATTCTTTCACATAAGTTTCTTTGCCATTACGGCCCTTTCTTAAGATAATCGATAAGATTCCTTGTAAAAGTGCTTTAGTCGAAGTTTCACATAGTAATCTTTTATGATTTTTTTTTTTGCCAACATGGATGAAATGGCAAATTCACATGCACTATCATACAGACACATTCGAATTTGAACTCGGGAGATGACGTTCTCATGTTGCTAAAATTGTCAATGCAACTAGCAGCAACAACAATCTTATATGAACACATTCGAGTTTGAACTCGGGAGATGACGTTCTCATGTTGCTAAAATTGACAATGCAACTAGCAGCAACAACAATCTTATATGAAATGAATGAACCGTGATTAAACTGCATAATATTTGAATTAGAAATCTAGTTGGTTAATTTATAGAATGAATATTTTCGCTATAGCAAAAAAAAATATTGAATTAGAAATTTAATTGACAGAATGATTAAATTTTTTCTGTACAGAAAAAAATGCTTGTTTTTTTAGACTTAATTTCACTTCATCAAATATTGAGGTAGTGCCGTTTTGATCAGACAATTTTTAATTGCGTGAATTGGGTCTTCTGCATATCGAAATTGTGCAATTTTGATTCCTCATACTTTAAGTACTCGACTTGGATCCTTGAGGTTTGTAATTGTGCGACCTTGGCCTTATAAATATTGTGATTGTTCGATTTTGTGTTAGATATTCCAAAAAAACTTGGCTCAGTTATTTGGAATTCGATTATGAAGGCAAGAGGGGCTTTAAGAGATGGCATACAGATTGGGTGATGGTAGTTCTTCCTTTTGGTTTGATACTTGGTCTAATCAAGGGAAACTAAGTAATCAGGTTCTATATGTAGACATCCGTGATTTGAATGTTTGTGTTAATGGTGTTATTCAAAATGGAGAATGAAATCTAGAACAACTCTATACTCATCTCCTTAATAATGGCATTGTTGTTATTAAGGCAATACCTCACTGCTTGAATCAAAACATCCCTGATGGTCTCACATGGAAAGGTAATTTTCGATGGCTTGTACACAATGATGGATGAATATCACTGGTTGGTGACTGCTAATCATTGGCTGGATAGAGATACAAATTCTGAGTCTTGGAAGTAGGTTTGGAGAATTCCAGCTAGCTCCTGAGAAAATTAAGTTTTTCCTCTAGACGACTAGTCATGATGCCCTCGCTACTAGAGCTATGTTGCATGATAGAGGAATGTTAATATCCTCCAATTGTCCTAGATGCAATGTAGCAAATGAAGACCTTCTCCACTACTTGAGGGATTGTCATTTTCGCCATCAACTCTGGTTGTCTATAGGATTCGATAACATCAATTTTTCAATGACGCCAATTTCACCTCTTGGATCAAAAAGGGAATTGCAGGTACCAATCTATATTTGTTTCTCTCAGCTACTTGGTGGATTTGGAGGGCCCGAAATCAGTTTTGCTTGGCTCAAGAGAATATCACAATCCATCTAAAGATTCAAATTTACAACCTGGCTAATCTCTTACAAAAGCTTTTCTTATGTCTCGCTTCCAACTCCTTGTCGCCCCATTCGTTTTCATGGCATTCGGAGGAAGGAACTGCGGTTGTTTTAAATGTGGATGGTAGCAGCTCTGGTAATCCAAGTGCATAGGGATTTGGTGGTGTGTTGAGACAATCTAATGGTAGTTGGATTTGTTGATTCATGGGATTTGTGGGTTTACTATTAACCTCCATGTTGAGTTAATGGTCATTTATCATGGTGTAAGATTAATTTGGGAGAAAGGATATCGTGATGTTGTTTGCTACTCTAATTCTACTTTGTCCATTCAGTTAGTGCGCAACACTGTTATTCTGTGGCATCATTATGCAGCTACCATTTGCAATATTAAGGAGTTTATTGCTAGAGATTGAAATGTTCAGTTATCTCACACTTTGAGGAAAGCTAACACAACTGCAGGTTTTTCGACTAAGAAAAGAGCAACTAATACAATTGGCTGGCAAGAGGTGGAAGACCCCTCTGATGGCATAAATCATTTTCTTCAATCGGATGCCTCTAGAGTCCTCTTTATGAGGATGTGGTTTTGTCTTTTTTGCTGTTTTTTTTTTTTCTTTCTTCCAACTCTTACCAAAAAACAAACGTATTAAATTATTTCATAAAAATCAATATTTTTAGTCTTTCTCTAAACAAATACTATTTTAAAAACTAAGACAATTGATATTTCTCATATATAAACAGAATTTTAATGATTAGTTAAAAATATTTAACAAGCTTTTTTGGATAGATACTATCTCTTGTATCCCCCTTTTATTTGATGTTTAAAGTTGTGAGATGGGATACAGGAATTAAACAATGCAATTAATTGTTTAAATTTCATAAAATAAAAAGATATTGTGTACTCCCTCCGTTCTTTTTACATATCTTTTATTTTAAGTACAAGTCAAGTAAACCAATAAATTTGTTGTGTTTTTGATAAAATTATTAATCTTTCTCTTATGATATCACTAACCGTTTATTACTCATTAGACTTATGTGTGTCACCACAATAATTAGTAAGGGTATAAATGGGTAAAAAAAAATCTTTTTCCGCCTTAGTGTGTGTAAGGGTATAAACGGGCAATCAAAGTAATTTTTAACTATCAAAACAACAAATAGAAAATGAACACGCTTCTTCTTAAAAACGGGCAAGTAATAAAAAATGAGGGTAGAACTGTTCTAATATATCCTCATTGAAATTATGAATGTCATTAATCACAAATTACTTGGAAAAGAGATTCGGCCAAAAAGAAATACTGGTTGGAAAAGAGAAATAACTAAAATTGGACAAAAAACTACATTAATGTTTCAAGGGTATAATGGGAAAAATGAATGTTTCATTCATATTGAAAAACGTTAATCAAAAAGGGACAAGAAAAATTGAGCAAAACGTCAAACAAAAGGGGACATGGAAAGTATAATAAATGTGTTAAAAATATTGTTTATTTCATTATTCAAAATGATTTATAAATAAAAATTATGTTTTGAAGAAAAGTAAAAAAATAACCATATTCCTAAATATATTCCTAATATAGGCATAACTTACAATATTTTAATTGTCTTGGAACTTCCTTCCACTCATCCCAATAGAATTTGGCTTCCCTAACATTGGACATCTGATTAGACCTCTAATTCGACTTCTAAAGCATTGGACCCTACGCTTGAACATAGGGTAGAACACATTCAAACATGCTAAGAATGTTTAAATGTGGCCTTTTATAGCACTCGAACTTTTTCAGAGTTTCCAAATGAGTCATTTTGCACGGCAAAATGGGGACACATGGCACACAGTTTGGCAGTTGACGTGGGGTCTTCTGCATGTGTTATGGCAACGTTCAATTGCAGTGTGGTTCCATGCTTAAGCATTGCTCAACTCTAAGTGTCGTGCCTCGAGCGATAACGTATTGGCATGTAACTATAATTTCGATATAAATCACTTTCTTTTCATTCTAAGACATTCCTCCTATTTTTTAGGACTCTTCCCTAAAACCTCGGAATGGAATTTATGAGATCTTGAGAGCCCGGTACACTATTTTCCATACAAACATTGATTTCCTCTTTATCCCCATGTTCATAGCTCAATTGTCTTCATAGTGATTTGTTTGGTGTCTCGGTCCATCTTTGTTCTCGCCAAGGAAAATAAGGCTCCCTTACTAGTTTTGCTTCTGATGTTGGCCCTTTTTCTATTCATCTCATCTTTAATTTCGTTTTCTTCTCATTTTAGATCCCTACGAGGATGAATCTGTGTATAAGATTGACCGTCCATGTACTAGCACTACAGCATTTTTTGTCTCTAGCAACACATCCTTTGACAACATGCAAAAAATGTTGTTTAAATCATATCAGACAATATTTGAGAACTGTTGCCTCTAAATCAATGTTTTATAACACACACTTTTGGCAACACTGAATAAAGGTTCCTTAAATTCTATATGACTACATTTTTAGATTGTTGCTATCCTGTTTCGTTTGCAACATTTAATAACTGTTCCCTAAACTTTCACTAGCAACAGTTTCTAATTGTTACACTAATTATTTTAAACGGGAACATTTCTTTTGGTGTTGCCTTTAAAATTATATTTAAAAATTAGATTTAGTTGAATTTCCTTTCAACATTTTTTCATTTCATTTTAGGGGGTACTATCTTTATTTCATTTAGGCGGTAAAATTTTTACTCATTCCCTCTCTTTTTTTTACAGCTAATTCACTTCCCTCCAAAAACAAAAGAAAGATATATTATTTACTGAAAAATTAAATCTGAGATAGTTACAGAATCGTTTTTCTTCTTCCGCCTCTCAAAATTAATTCACTCATATTCATTCTCGCGGTTCCTTCCTCTTCTACCGCCTCTCAAAAATTAACCTCTCAGCGCCGCGTCCCCCTCATCCCCAACCCTAGCTTCCATTTCTCTCCCTCTTCACCGATCCTCTCTTCTCCTCTTAGCCCCAGCTTCGCCTTACCTGACTCGTATCCTTGAAACTCAACGCTTTTTCGCCTTAGGAGCAGAACAGCTCCATTTCAAAGGTTAGGCGCGATAGCCACTCCTTTTTCGCCTTAGGAGCAGAGCAGCTCCATTTCAAAGGTTAGGCGCGATAGCCACTCGGCAAGAAGCTGTTCTCCGATTCTCTATTCTCCATCATTCTTCACTAATTTGATTTCTTGATTTCAAGGAGGAACGAGGTTGATTCTCCACTCTCCGAATCTATCTTTCTATTTATGCTACTAAGGATTTGGGATGTGGGAATATGGGTAATACTGCAACTTCAATTGTTCTGAATTTTTTGGGTTTAATTATTTGGTTTTATTTGTTGTTACAGGTTTGATCTTTCTTCTCTGAAACAAACGAAGTTCGCAAACCAGTTCGTAGACCGTTTTTCGCTGCCTATAGCTTACGTTTGATTGCTCGCTCACTCCATTGTTTGCTGATTTGAGGTTAGTTCTTCTTACTAGTAAAAGATTGGGAGTTTTAGGAATTTTCAATTAACTTAAAAATATGCTGCAATATGATTATGATTAGAAAACTACTTAATATGGCAGAACATTAGCTCTAGAGTAATATTCTATTTACATCTATAATTTGTTATAATTATTCCCTTGTAGATATAATATATTTTTGTTAAGTAGATCAAACATGATAAACAAGGATTGGGTGGACTTGCCTCCATATGGAGACGATTATGAACAAGGAGTTGAAAACTTTTTGGATTTTGCATTCACCAAAGGAGAGGTTGTAGGAGAAACGATTTTGTGCCCATGTGCTATATGTTGCAATGATAGTTGGGAAGTAAGAGATGTTGTCAAAAGTCATTTAGTATCATATGGCTTTGTAAAGGGATATAGAGATTGGATTTACCATGGTGAAGAGTTAAGTCTTACAGATCATGACAATGATAGCGATACAGATGCCGTCTCATCTGATGATATTGATGGCTTATTATTTGAAACATTTAAAGATGTGGCTGAAGCGGGTGGAGTACATGAAGGTCTAAATGAAGATGCAAAGAAATTTTATAAACTTGTTGAGGATGCAAATGAAGAGTTGTATCCTGGTTGTAAAAAATTCTCCACCTTATCATTCACTATCAGGTTGTATTTGTTGAAATGTCTCTATGGATGGAGCAATGCTTCATTCACTGCTCTCCTAGAGTTGTTGAAAGAGGCCATGCCAGATTTAAATATTCCTATTTCTTTCAATAAAACTAAATCTATGATAAAGGACTTGGGCCTAGACTATAAGAAGATTGATGCATGTCCCAAAAATTGTATGTTGTTTTGGAAAGAACATGAGAGGTCAGAATCATGTCATATATGTGGAGAATCAAGGTGGATTAAATATCCGGAAGTTGATTGTGATATTGAAGAATCTAAAAAAGCCCACAAGGTTCCCGCCAAAGTGCTAAGGCATTTTCCTTTAATTCCTAGATTGAAAAGGCTCTTTATGTGTTCAAAGACAGCTGACTCATTAAGGTGGCATGCAGAAGAGCGTTCAAGAGATGGTAAGTTGAGACATCCTGCTGATGGTCAAGAATGGAAAGACTTCGATGGGAAACATCCAGATTTTTCTCTTGATGCTCGTAATATTAGGCTTGGGTTGGCTAGTGATGGGTTTAATCCATTTAGGACAATGAACCTCTCACATAGCACATGGCTGTTGGTATTAACAATATACAATTATCCGCCAAATTTATGCTTGAAGGCAGAAAATTGTATGATGTCATTACTAATTCCTGGACCACGATCACCCGGAGATGCAATTGATGTGTATCTACAACCACTTGTTGAGGAGTTAAAGTTGTTGTGGGATGTTGGGGTTGAAACATATGATATTTCCAAAAATCAGTCATTTCAAATGCGCGCAGCTCTGTTGTGGACTGTTAGTGACTACCCTGCATATGCCATGTTATCCGGTTGGAGCACTAAAGGCAAATTTGCTTGCCCTGCTTGTAATTACGAAACTTCTTCTACTTACTTAAAGCATAGTCGCAAGATGTGTTATATGGGCCATCGAGTCTTTTTGGATTCGAATCATATATGGAGGTCAAATAAGGTTTCTTTTAATGGAAAGACAGAATATAGGTCGGCACCCTCCTTGTTAAATGCAACGAGAATTTTAGAAGACTTGCAAGCCATCCCTGACGTGTTGGGAGGGGAGGGGAAATCAAAGAAAAAAATGAAAGGTCCATGGAAGAAGAAGTCTATCTTTTGGCAATTACCATATTGGAAGGATAATAATTTACGTCATAATTTTGATGTAATGCACATAGAGAAGAACATATGTGATAATATAATTGGGACTTTCTTAGAGATTGATGGGAAGAAAAAGGATCATGCAAATGCTCGCTTAGACCTTCAAGACATGGGGATTAGAAAGAATCTACACTTGAAGGCAACAAGTGATGGTAGGAAAACTCAAATCCCAAAAGCATGTTTCTCCCTTACCAAGCATGAGAAATCTATTTTTTGTGGTGTTTTAAAGTCAGTGAAACTTCCTGATGGCCTTGCTTCTAATATTTCTCGATGTGTTCAAGTTAATGAAGGGAAGATTTTTGGGTACAAGAGCCATGATGCTCATATTTTGCTACATTACTTATTACAAGTAGCAATAAGAGGGATAACCCCCGATCAAGTTTCCATTCCTATTATTCGGCTATGTTCCTTCTTCCGGTGTTTATGCCAAAAGGTCATCGACCCGAAAATTTTAGATCACTTGGAAGTAGAGATTGCAGAAACTCTTTGCCAACTAGAGCGAATCTTCCCTCCAAGTTTCTTTGATATAATGGTTCACTTACCAATTCACCTGGCAAATGAGGTCAGATTGGGTGGACCGGTTCAATTTCGATGGATGTATTATATGGAAAGATATTTGGGTGATTTAAAGTCTTTTGTTCGTAATAAGAGTCGCCCTGAGGGTTCTATCGCTGAAGCATACTTGGTTAGAGAGTCCCTGACATTTTGTTCAAGATATTTGTCTAGTGGGGTAGATACAAGAATGAATAGAATGACACGAAATAGTGATGACATTCCTAACATCGGTCATCCTATTGGGGGAAAGAAACTAGTTTCTATTGATCAAAAATCCCAAAATCAAGCCCACGGGTATATCTTATTCAACTGTGATGAAGTGCAAGAATACATTAGGTACTATCATCAACTTACTAAAACCTTTCATTCTTATAATGTGTGTTTTTTTCCCTTTGCATTGACAGATTGGTTTTCTGTTGTAGAGAGCATGAGGTTGATGTTTATAATCCCCGGAAAAGAAGAAAGAGGAGTAAAGCTTCAAATCTAAGAGAAGATTTCATTGAATGGTTTGAAGCACGTGTCGTGAATGAAGAAATATCTGAATGGATAAAGGTGTTGTCTAGGGGACCAAATAATGTTTGCAGAAGGTTTTCTGGCTATGTTATTAATGGGTATAGGTTTCATACAAGAGCACGTGAAGCAAGGCTAAAAACTCAAAATAGTGGTGTGACCTTAGAGTCTTTAAGCTTTAGAAGTGAAGAGGATGAACATTCAGAAAAAGTTAGTGTGACCTACTATGGAACAATAAAGGATATCATAGAGTTAGACTATTATGGTCATGCTAAATATGTATTGTTCAAATGTGATTGGTTTGTAGCTGAAGAAGATAAATACGGGTTGAAATGTGTTTACTTGAATAAAAAGTGCTACAAGAATGATCCATTTGTACTAGCATCTCAAGTGCAGCAATGCTTCTATATTGAAGATCCGTTTAAAAAAATAGACATTATGTTTTGAAGGCACTTCCAAGGGATTCATTTGACATGGGAGAAAGTTCTAATTCAGATGGCCATGAATATGAGAATTCAAACCTTGTTTTCTCAAAGGATGATTGTGAAGTTGACTTAGTTAGGAAAGATATACCAGATGATATCTTTGAAAAGCCTCTATCTGAACTTTATCTTCAACAAAAAGGAAAAAGTATTGATGATGAAGGAAGTTTTGAAAGTGAGGACGAAACCACTGATGATTCTAGTTGTGATGATAGTACATGAGACTTTACGAAGTAGGTTGCATAGTAGGTGTTATAGTGTATAATAACCCGGTAATTAATTTGATGTATTTCTCCTTATATATGTTTTATCATATACCAGTTCTGTTATAGTGGATAATGTAGGAATGCTGTATTAATTGTATTATCTATTTATGTAACATATGTGTTTTTCCTTTTTATAGTCCAGTAGTTAGCCAGATGAATAGATTACTGAAGCGTGCAGGAGATGATGGATCTACGGCTAGAAAGTGTAGTCAAAGCCCCACAAAGAAAAGTTCTGATTTTTCTTTCCTACAAAAAGAATATAGATCAAGCATTGAGTTGGCAAAGAAATTTAAGCAAGTTAAGTAGGAGAAAATTGATAAATTGCATGAAAGGCTACAAGGGAATACTAAAGCAAAGGTTCAAGAGGTTGTAGAAGTTGTAGAAGGTAAACTAAATTAATTTCTTGTTTTATTATAATGATTGCAAATTTTTTATAGATATTTTTTGATTTTCAAATTTTTTAGATGACTCTACTCAAGAAGTAGAAAAAACAAAGAAAAGAACCCGTGGCCTCATTACAATTGGTAGGATGGAAGAGAAAAAAGAGAGAGTCAAAGTGAATCAGATTCAATCATCATCTCAAAGAAATAAAGAAAAATTGAAGAATCATGAAGCTATTGAAGGTTTTGCACAAGTTGATGGATATGCTAACCAAGAACATCAAGTGGTAGTTACAAACAAAGAAAGTGAACAAGGTAACAGATATTCATGATAGTAATTACAGAAAAAGAAAAGTATGTACATTTTTTTCTTTGTTCTTATAAATAATTGTTTATTTTGTATTTTTTAATGGCTCCAAAATTAGGGACATCAAAGAAAAGAAAGCATGGGAAGGCTACAATGGATATGTTGCTTGAGAATCTACAAGGGAATAGTAAAGGTCTAGATGAGGGAGATAGCAACATGAACAGAAACATTGCAACAAAGTCTGATAAACATGTCCAACAAAAGCTTTCTTTAGACACAGTGATGTCTGTAACATCCCTAAATTTTAAAGACTCGTATTATGATGCCTAGGACCGATTATTATTTGTGGGGATAATTAGTCGTGTCTCGGGGATTATTATTAGAGGAAAAGTCCAAGGAAATTCCATTCCGAAATTAATTATGACTTAGTCATGGTTAAGTGAAATATTTAAGCTGAAGGGCATTATCGTACTTTCACACCCAACCATTTGGTAGCTGACCCCTTTTAACACTCAGCCACACTCCCAAGTACTTAACCATTCCTCCAAATTTCAGAAAAATAAAAGCTGGAAATAGAAGGGGGAAGAGAGGAGGAGGGGCGCGAAGGGAAGAGAAGAGAAGGGAGGAAGGGATCATCAAAATCCTTGTTGCATGTAAGTTGTTTCTCTTCCATCCTACTCCATTTTTGATTCTGAATCCAATGGTACCACTTTCAAAGCTTGATTCTCACTCTTTCACTCATCTCCATTGATACCCATGAAGCTCCAAGTGGTGAAAATGGTGGAGCTATGTGTTGATGGCTTGCATGTTCAGTTTTGCGGTTAAGAGGGGGAAATCCCAAGCTTGCATTTCGATTTGGGAAGGTTGTGAAAGATTTGGGTTGCTGTTCTGAAGTATCAGTTGGTGCTCTTCGGTGCCGTTCGTGAATTCTCTCGTTTCGGTCATCGCGCGTTCATCGGAACTCCTAGAACGATCGTCAACGGGTGAGTTCTACTCACGATAGGGTATTTTGATATTTTGAACATGTTTTCGACATGGAATCCCTTGGTCATATTTTCTGTTTTCAAAAGTCTTAGAATCGAAAAGCGTTTTTAAGTCAAAACGGTGTTTTACGGTTTATTGAGAATTTTAATAAGTCGTTGAAATGAAATGAATTGTGTACTACTAGAAATAGATATTCTGGGAATTTTCTGAGTTTCAGGTGATTGAAATTAGAAATCGAATCGGACGAGAACGGAGAGCGAAAATGAGGAAAATGAGAAATTCTGGTAACAGACACAGGTCGCACGAACCGTGCGCCCCTGGGCACGGGTCGTGCGCCTGCTTCGGGTTGGAAGTATTGGAAACAGAACGGGACGCACGGGTCGTGCGCCCCTGGGCACGGATCGTGCGCTTCCCTCTGGTAGATGGGTCTTGAGTAGTGCACCACGCACGGGTCGTGTGCCCCTGGGCACGGGTCGTGCGTGTGGTTCTGTTACCGGCTTCCGTTTTCTCGTTTTGTTGCTCCGTTTGATCCCGAACCCTTTCTAATTTCTTTCTCAACCATTCAACAAGGGATTGCCTCACTGAAAACCTTATTTCGAACTTGTTCAACTCATGATTTTGAAAAGAAGTTGAAAGGTATATTGATCGAAAAACCGAAACCCTAGTATACGTGTGGGTACACCGTCTGATGGATAGAACGTATATATATTTATATATATATCAACTGTATATGATTATAATGCCGGATGTCTATAGATTCATCAAAACGGGTTATAAGTCAATAATACATTACAATATGATTATAATGCCGGATGTGTATAAATTCATCAAAACGGGTTATAGATCAATAAGATATGAATTATCTAAAAAGATATTGTGATTGATCCTTTGGTGATCGGAAAGATATATATTATCTAACTCTCGAGAAATCGTTATGTATTGTCATACATAAATCGCGTTGGGTGACGACCCGACAAGTAGCATACTAGGGAGGGTAGTCATGACCCCTTACCTAGGCCCTGAATGTGTTTTGGCGTGGTCAACTCACGGGTTGCCGGGATTAGCAGAGGTGCAGTCGGCTTGTGCTAAGTTAATGGTTATAAGTAACATTGCCGGGATTAGCAGTTGTGCAGTCGGCAGATGTTAAGCTGTAGCTACCGGGATTAGCAGTTGTGCAGTCGGTTGAGCTAAGCTATTAAAAACATAAAAGAGAACACGATTTGCTTGGCATTTCGATTATGGCTATTGGTAGCTAATTAAACATTGTTAACGGTTTAATAATTGAACCGAGTGTCAGTGAGGGGGAACGGTAGGACTCACTGAGATAATGTTATCTCACCCTATCCATATTTGTTGTTTTTCAGAGAAGAAGGGAAAAAGGAAGACTATAGTGCACGAGTAGTTGATGTACTCTTGGAGGTGCTGAAGACTTAGTCATTTTCTCCTTGTTCTTTTGTTGTCCTATTGGTTGTATAAACTTGTATTGATTATGAGTTATATGAACCGTTTATGTTTCTGTTCGGTATTTGGACTTGGATATTGTAATCCACTCGGTATGGAACCGATAAACTTCTATTTTATGAAGTAATGTTATTTCCGATTATGTTTTATTTCGGAAAAAGTTTGTATGTCCAAAACTTAAACAGGAACTGTGTCCTCTGAATTCCGCAATCTGTGCATCTTTCGGTCTCTCTACATGTTAGAAATACCGGGGTGTTACATTTGGTATCAGAGCGGTTCGACCTAGTCGGACTTAGATGTTAAGAGTCTTTTACGTCTTCTAAGTCTGATTTTTCTTAGTATGCTATTAGACATTGAGCCTGATCAACTTAATACTTTGTGCATACTTCGCAGAATCATGGCTGGAAGAGGTAGGAGAAACCCACCTGTTGATCCTCATCAAGAATGGATGCAGAATGTCATCGAAACTCAGCAAAAGATGATGAATGACATGATGCTAATGCAACAGCAACAGATGGCTCAAATGGCTCAAATGCAGCAGATGCATCAGATGCCTCAACCACAACCAGCTGAGCCAGTCAATGTGCCAACACCTGAGGATCCTAACAGGATGTATTTCCGGTTTCTGAAGATGAAACCCCCAACCTTCAAAGGAGGATCCGAGGCAATGAAAGCCCATTTCTGGGTAGATGCCATGGAACGGATCTTTGATACTTTGCAATGCAATGAAGGAGAAAAGGTAATTTGTGCTGCTAACGCTCTGGACGAGGATGCTCACACTTGGTGGGTTAACGCTCGTAGAATGCTTCAAAATCAAGGAACTCCTCTTGAGTGGGATAACTTCAAAGAGTTGTTTTTGGGTCATTATTTTCCCGACTCCCAAAGACTTGACAAGCAGATGGAATTTCTGAGTTTGAAATAGGGAGAGATGACAGTTGGGGAATATGCTGCAAAATTTGAGAGATTGTCACAATTCTATGAATTGGGGACCACCGCTCCTGACGATAGGTGGAAGATGGTGATGTTCAGACAAGGTCTTAGAGGCGATGTGAATCAAGGTCTCAGTTCGTATTCCCTAACCACTTATCCTGCTTTGGTTCAACAGGCTCATTCAGCAGAAAGCGATCTGAAAAGAATGTATGCTGAGAGGAAGGATTTTTGGAAGGATAAGAAGAAGGGCAGTGGGTCAACTTCTGCAAACCCGAGGTATAGAGGGAATCTAGACAAGGGAAAGCAGATTCAGACAAACAACACTTCTGGGCATCGCCGGTGTGAAGTGTGCAAGAAGAATCATCCAGGAAGGTGTCGATCAGAGACAAGGTCGGATCAGTGTTATCTTTGCAAAGAAGTGGGCCATTATGCTAATAATTGTCCGTCAAGGAAAGCTTTCTTAGAGTCTCCTGATGCTCCGAGACAGGCTCGAGTCAACACTCTGGATGCTAAGACCATCAAGCCAGCTGATAATCTTATAAGGGGTACAGGTTCTATCTTTCATCAAACTGTTAATATTCTGTATGACTCTGGTGCTACTCATTGTTTTATCTCTGAAGCATGTGCGGAACGGCTAGGATTAATAGTATCTCCTATATCCGAACCAATATCTATCCTTACTGCGGCAAAGGGTCGTGTGCGAACCCAATCATTATGTCTTAATTGTCTGCTCACCATAGGAGGCAGGGACTTTGTTGTTGATTTTATCTGTCTGCCTATGAGAGGAATGGAGATCGTGTTGGGAATGAATTGGATGACTTCCAATCACATTACGATTGATTGTTTCAATCGTGCAATTAATTTTCCTTCTGAAATAGCGGAACATTCACTACCTGCAGATGATGGTGTTATTTCGTTCACTTCAGCCAGCCAGTCTCTATTCCAAGGTGCGGAAGCTTTTGTTATTATTTTGTCTGCATCAACTGAAGCTGATTTGGATTTATCATCTACTCAAGTTGTTAATGAATTCTTAGATGTTTTTCCCGAGGAAGTTTCCTCTTTACCTCCAGAACGAGAGGTAGAATTCTCTATAGATTTGGCGCCTGGCACAGGGCCAATATCCATAGCACCTTATAGGATGTCTCCTCTTGAACTGAAAGAATTGAAGTCCCAACTTGAGGAATTAATTTCCAAGAAGTTTGTTCGACCGAGTGCTTCTCCATGGGGTGCTCCGGTATTGCTAGTCAAGAAGAAGGACGGAAGCATGAGGTTATGCATAGACTACCGTCAGCTGAATAAAATCACTATCAAGAACAAGTATCCATTGCCAAGGATAGATGATCTACTTGACCAACTTCGAGGTGCTAAAGTTTTCTCCAAAATTGATCTGAGGTCAGGGTACCATCAAATTAGGGTAAGAACCTTAGACATTCCGAAGACTGCCTTTCGTACGAGGTACGGACACTACGAGTTTGTAGTGATGCCTTTCGGATTAACTAACGCTCCAGCCGTATTCATGGATTATATGAATAGAGTATTTCATTCTTACCTAGATCAGTTTGTGGTCGTCTTTATTGATGATATCTTGATTTACTCCAAGTCAGTTGAGGAGCATGCTCAGCATCTCCGATTTGTCCTAGGAGTACTCCGAGAGAAGAAACTCTACGCTAAACCATCAAAGTGTGACTTTTGGATGCCTGAAGTAAAATTCTTGGGTCATGTAATTTCCCAAGAAGGGGTTGCAGTGGATCCTAGCAAGGTGGAAGCTGTGTTGAATTGGGAACGGCCAACGTCAGTGACTGAGATCAGAAGCTTTCTGGGTTTAGCTGGTTACTATAGAAGATTCATTGAAGGTTTTTCGCAAATGGTACTTCCGCTTACTCGATTGACTCGCAAGGGTCAACCGTTTACGTGGGATGCCGATTGTGAAGAGTGCTTCCTTGGATTGAAGGGAAAGTTAACTTCTGCTCCAATCCTAATTCTTCCGGATCCGTCATTGGGATTTCAAATTTACAGTGATGCATCTGGGAAGGGTTTAGGATGTGTTCTCATGCAGAATCAACATGTTGTGGCCTATGCATCAAGGCAATTGAAGACGCATGAACGGAATTACCCAACTCATGACTTAGAGTTGGCGGCTATTGTGTTTGCACTGAAAATTTGGAGACATTACCTTTACGGTTCTCGTTTCGAAGTTTTTAGTGATCACAAGAGCTTGAAATATCTATTTGACCAAAAGGAGTTGAATAACAGACAGAGAAGGTGGACCGAATTTTTGAAGGACTATGACTTCGAATTGAAATATCACCCTGGGAAAGCCAATGTGGTAGCAGATGCTCTGAGCAGGAAGTCTATCCACACGGCAAGGTTAATGGTTCACGAGATGGCTTTGTTGGAGTCGTTCAGAGACTTGAAACTCAAGGTGGTAAGAAAGAGGGATCGCGTAGTGCTGCGGCATATACAGATAGCCAGTGTGCTAAGGGAACAAATCCGTGTAGCTCAAGAAGCTGATATGAAGTTGCAGTCTCAGAGGGGATCGCCAGATTTCACTGAGGATAGTGATGGCGTGATTTGCTCTAATGGGAGGATTTGTGTTCCCGATGATGATGATATCAAAAGGCAAGTATTGGAAGAAGCTCATAGGAGTCAGTACTCCGTACATCCGGGATCCACCAAGATGTACCGAGACTTGAAGTTGATGTATTGGTGGCCTGGGATGAAGGTCGAGATTGCAGAATTTGTTTCTCGGTGCTTAACTTGTCAGAAGGTTAAGGCGGAACACCGAAGACCGGGCGGTCAGTTACAACCGCTAGATGTACCAGTTTGGAAGTGGGAAGATATCTCAATGGACTTCGTCATGGGTTTGCCGAGGTCACAGGCAGGCAATGATTCTATTTGGGTAGTAGTGGACCGATTGACTAAATCCGCTCACTTTATTCCCGTTCGCTCGACTTATAAGGTTTCCAAGTTAGCAGATGAATATGTGAGGAACATTATCAGACTGCATGGAGTCCCAACGAGTATTGTGTCAGACCGAGATCCCAAGTTTACTTCCAGGTTCTGGAGAGCATTGAATGAAGCTTTGGGAACAAGGGTGCTGGTTAGCACTGCTTATCATCCTCAGACTGATGGTCAGACGGAGAGGACTATCCAGACTCTTGAGGACATGCTTCGGGCTTGTGTGCTCGACAGTGGGAGAAAATGGGAGGATCACCTTCCGTTAGTAGAATTCTCCTACAACAACAGTTACCACTCTAGCATTGGAATGGCACCGTTTGAAGCACTTTATGGTAGAAAGTGTAGAACTCCATTGTGTTGGTGGGAGATTGGTGAAGACAAGTTTTTGGGACCCGATATGGTTCGCAAGACTACAGAGAAGGTCAAGTTAATTCGAGAAAGGATGAAGGTTGCTCAGAGTCGGCAAAAGAGCTACGCTGACAACCGAAGGAGACCGTTGGAGTTTGAGGTTGGTGATCATGTGTTCTTGAAAGTCTCTCCAACCATAGGCACTGGAAGAGCCTTGCGAGCGAAGAAGCTCAGTCCTCGATATGTTGGACCTTTCCAAATCATCGAGCGGATTGGGCCAGTTGCCTATCGCCTCGCATTATCTCCGGCCCTATCAAACCTCCATGATGTGTTCCACGTGTCTCAGTTGAGAAAGTATGTTCCCGACTTGCATCAGCCGTTGAGGGTTGATACTATTGACCTGCGACCGGATTTGTCATTTCAACCTTATCCAAGGTATATTTTGGAGCGTGGTGTGAAGACTCTGCGCTCTAGAACGATTCCTATTGTCAAGGTGGTCTGGGATGGCTTTTCAGACGAAGAGGCTACCTGGGAACTGGAAGAGGACATGAATGCTCGATATCCCTATCTCTTTCAGTAAGGTATGTTTCGTCAATTTTGAGGACAAAATTTTTAAAAGTTGGGGAGATTGTAACATCCCTAAATTTTAAAGACTCGTATTATGATGCCTAGGACCGATTATTATTTGTGGGGATAATTAGTCGTGTCTCGGGGATTATTATTAGAGGAAAAGTCCAAGGAAATTCCATTCCGAAATTAATTATGACTTAGTCATGGTTAAGTGAAATATTTAAGCTGAAGGGCATTATCGTACTTTCACACCCAACCATTTGGTAGCTGACCCCTTTTAACACTCAGCCACACTCCCAAGTACTTAACCATTCCTCCAAATTTCAGAAAAATAAAAGCTGGAAATAGAAGGGGGAAGAGAGGAGGAGGGGCGCGAAGGGAAGAGAAGAGAAGGGAGGAAGGGATCATCAAAATCCTTGTTGCATGTAAGTTGTTTCTCTTCCATCCTACTCCATTTTTGATTCTGAATCCAATGGTACCACTTTCAAAGCTTGATTCTCACTCTTTCACTCATCTCCATTGATACCCATGAAGCTCCAAGTGGTGAAAATGGTGGAGCTATGTGTTGATGGCTTGCATGTTCAGTTTTGCGGTTAAGAGGGGGAAATCCCAAGCTTGCATTTCGATTTGGGAAGGTTGTGAAAGATTTGGGTTGCTGTTCTGAAGTATCAGTTGGTGCTCTTCGGTGCCGTTCGTGAATTCTCTCGTTTCGGTCATCGCGCGTTCATCGGAACTCCTAGAACGATCGTCAACGGGTGAGTTCTACTCACGATAGGGTATTTTGATATTTTGAACATGTTTTCGACATGGAATCCCTTGGTCATATTTTCTGTTTTCAAAAGTCTTAGAATCGAAAAGCGTTTTTAAGTCAAAACGGTGTTTTACGGTTTATTGAGAATTTTAATAAGTCGTTGAAATGAAATGAATTGTGTACTACTAGAAATAGATATTCTGGGAATTTTCTGAGTTTCAGGTGATTGAAATTAGAAATCGAATCGGACGAGAACGGAGAGCGAAAATGAGGAAAATGAGAAATTCTGGTAACAGACACAGGTCGCACGAACCGTGCGCCCCTGGGCACGGGTCGTGCGCCTGCTTCGGGTTGGAAGTATTGGAAACAGAACGGGACGCACGGGTCGTGCGCCCCTGGGCACGGATCGTGCGCTTCCCTCTGGTAGATGGGTCTTGAGTAGTGCACCACGCACGGGTCGTGTGCCCCTGGGCACGGGTCGTGCGTGTGGTTCTGTTACCGGCTTCCGTTTTCTCGTTTTGTTGCTCCGTTTGATCCCGAACCCTTTCTAATTTCTTTCTCAACCATTCAACAAGGGATTGCCTCACTGAAAACCTTATTTCGAACTTGTTCAACTCATGATTTTGAAAAGAAGTTGAAAGGTATATTGATCGAAAAACCGAAACCCTAGTATACGTGTGGGTACACCGTCTGATGGATAGAACGTATATATATTTATATATATATCAACTGTATATGATTATAATGCCGGATGTCTATAGATTCATCAAAACGGGTTATAAGTCAATAATACATTACAATATGATTATAATGCCGGATGTGTATAAATTCATCAAAACGGGTTATAGATCAATAAGATATGAATTATCTAAAAAGATATTGTGATTGATCCTTTGGTGATCGGAAAGATATATATTATCTAACTCTCGAGAAATCGTTATGTATTGTCATACATAAATCGCGTTGGGTGACGACCCGACAAGTAGCATACTAGGGAGGGTAGTCATGACCCCTTACCTAGGCCCTGAATGTGTTTTGGCGTGGTCAACTCACGGGTTGCCGGGATTAGCAGAGGTGCAGTCGGCTTGTGCTAAGTTAATGGTTATAAGTAACATTGCCGGGATTAGCAGTTGTGCAGTCGGCAGATGTTAAGCTGTAGCTACCGGGATTAGCAGTTGTGCAGTCGGTTGAGCTAAGCTATTAAAAACATAAAAGAGAACACGATTTGCTTGGCATTTCGATTATGGCTATTGGTAGCTAATTAAACATTGTTAACGGTTTAATAATTGAACCGAGTGTCAGTGAGGGGGCACGGTAGGACTCACTGAGATAATGTTATCTCACCCTATCCATATTTGTTGTTTTTCAGAGAAGAAGGGAAAAAGGAAGACTATAGTGCACGAGTAGTTGATGTACTCTTGGAGGTGCTGAAGACTTAGTCATTTTCTCCTTGTTCTTTTGTTGTCCTATTGGTTGTATAAACTTGTATTGATTATGAGTTATATGAACCGTTTATGTTTCTGTTCGGTATTTGGACTTGGATATTGTAATCCACTCGGTATGGAACCGATAAACTTCTATTTTATGAAGTAATGTTATTTCCGATTATGTTTTATTTCGGAAAAAGTTTGTATGTCCAAAACTTAAACAGGAACTGTGTCCTCTGAATTCCGCAATCTGTGCATCTTTCGGTCTCTCTACATGTTAGAAATACCGGGGTGTTACAATGTCCAAAACTCAATGCTCTAAAAAGGTAAAGAAGGTGCCATTATGCCCATCAATGACTATTAATGACTTCATTCAACTTCAACACTCAAAAGGAAAGGCTACAACCAAGTCCTTGGAAGGAGAAAATGCCCCCAACAACTGCAATAGTAGCTCCAAACAGCCCCTTAAAGTGAATCAAAACCAAACATCATCTAGGAGAAATAGAGACCAAGAACCACCGGAAGATATGGAGTTTTTTGCACAACCTGGGGGAGATATTAATCAAGAAGAGGAAGTGGCATACACTAATAAAGAAGTGGAAGAAGGTAAACTAAACTAATTTCATGTTAATGTTTACATAAGTTATTCATACAGTGCTGATAAATAGATTTTAATTTATTATGTTGATGACTTTTGTAATAAAAAACTAGGAACATCAAAGAGAAGAACACGAGGGCTAACTTTGTGCAACAATATTCATGCAAGAACTTTGGAAGAGCGAGAAGAAGTGACCTTCAATGACGATGGTCAGCCCATTGGGCCTACTAATAAAGCAGTTTTTAACTTAAGCCTCTTCTTGGGAACGCTGGCTAGGAAAGCAACATTTTGTCCTCTAACATATACAAATTGGACAAACGTACCAGACCGCAATATAAAGCGTATTTGGGCATTCACTAAGGCATGTATATATAATCAAAATGATTATACATGTCTCCTTGGTTTATAGTATGGTGCATTTGATTTTTTTAACAATTTTTTCTTTACATATTTTAGTTAAAGTTCATTTTACCGGAAGAAGCACGAGATTGGGTTGAGACTACTGTTAGAGATGCTTGGAGACGATATAAATGCAAAATTAAGAAGGATGTTTTTTTGAAGTATTCAAACATGACTGCTAGGCTCAAACATCGTCCTTCAAATGTACCAGAACCTCATTTTAGGCAGCTTTGTGAATATTGGAGTTTGGATATTGTAAAAGTAAGATTTAAATTGATTTTAGTGCAAGTATGAGAAATACATAATAAATGGTTGTTTTATTCTTATTAATTTAATATGCAGGCAACTAGTGAAAGGAACAAAAGAAGCAGAGCTAAGCAGAAGTGGAGGCATCGAATGGGCCCTAGAAACTTTGCAATAACTCGTGAAAATTTGGTAATGTTCTTTTGTGCTTTGCCAATGATGTTTGGGTAGTCCCTAATAAATTCTCTTCATAAATCATAACAATTGCTCTGATGTTTGGTTGTTTTATTCTTCTTTTCTTTACTGAATATTGTTGTGTTAACAAATTCTCTTCATAAATCATAACAATTGCTCTGATTTTGGAGTGTCTGTTCTCTCATAAATTGGATTGCATCACACACACACGCATCATTCCGCGATGTGATATGGTTTCACAAGAAGAAAAAAGAGGACTTCATAAAAAAGAGGACTTTTTGTTTTGCCACACACACCACAGTTATTCCAACTTTATCTTTCTTTCCATCTCCTTTAGTCTCTAAAACTCTTCCTTTATCTTCAACATACTAATTATCAGCAAACCATATATGATGCAAGAATTCATAGCTAATAGAAATATTGTTTCTATCAGCAAGTTTTTGTACAAGAAAAGGCTCAACTTTTTCACCTTTCCAATCAAATACATTGAATGCTAAAGCAGGTCCTCTATCAAATTTCACTTTAGGACCATAAATCTTAACCAAAGAAACTTGTGTGTTAGGATGCTTAAGCTTCCACATTGAGTTCACATACCAGTTTATCAGATACCTTGCTCTATCAGTAATCAAAATCAATCCTATAAGGCTAACTATTTTCTGGTATAAGGCTAACTATTTCTGGTATAAGGCTTATTTTCTGGTATAAGGCTAACTATAAGGCTAACAATCCATATCTTTTGGTCCGTATGCACAAGCATCAACCAAAACATGCCAACCATTTTCTTGAGCTATATTAACCCAAATATAAGGATATCTAGAACCTGTTACTCTTGAATGTAGTGGCAAAACAAAAAGTCCTATTTTTTTCTTCTTGTTTCTCTTACTCATAAATTGGATATGCAACAAACTGCACAGTCTATTGTTGCTGGAACTTTAGCTGAATTTGGCACTGTTGAAAGTGTGCCTAGCTGGAATCAGGTTTCACAAGGGAATACTGGGTATCCGGAACATATGGTTTTTGATTCTCAGTATCCTGATTGGTATTATGACACCATTGCTTATTAGAGACTTACAATCCATCAAGGAAACTGATTTTGAGAAAACTGATTTTCCTTGTGTTTTGTTTTTGTAGCGTGTAAAGGAAAAGAGAGAGCCCACCCAAGCAGAAATTTTTATTGAAACTCGGAAAGGGAATAAAGGAAAACAGTTGGATCCAGAAACTAAAAATACAATTGTAAGTGAAAAAATTATCCCTAAATTGGGTAATTTTTTTGTTTGTTGATAATAGAAGTATTTGGTTCAATTTTTTAGCAATTATTTATATAAGTGGATTTGTCTAATTTCATTTTTTTTATTAGTCTCAAGTTCAACAATTGGTTGAGAATGAAGAATATAGTGGAGAAGCTCTTCAAGCTGTGCTTGGGAAAGAACATCCCGGAATGATGCGTTGTATGGGAAGAAATGTCACAAAAACTTCTTTAAAACAAAAAGAAAAGATCAATGCTCTAAAACAAGCACATAATGAAGAGGTCGCTTCATTAAATGAAAAAATGGAGAATTTGGGAGATACAGTGGGTAAGTTGCAATATGCTTTTAATGTCTTACTCCAACAATGTCGTCCTGGAATTAGTGTGGAATCATTAGAAGATTTGATTGGAATATCTCCTGGAGACATAAATAGTTCGCCAAAGATTGTTCGACAACCACATTCTTCTACATCTACACACGTTCCACATGGTAGAAAGGTAACTAATATATATATATATATATATATATATATATATATATAATTGTTTTATTATATCTACATCATTCAAAAAATTATTACATTATAACTAGCCTACTGTAGAAATTGTTTTATTATATCTGCATTTGGGAATTAAGTCACTAGCCTACTGTAGAAAGGGATTTCTGAATATTACTAGAATTGTGTATTACAAGTGATAAAACATTTAAATAGACTTGCTCTAAGCTTAAACCTAACAGGCCTTTACAACACTCCCAGTAATACTTTCTTCAACAGGAAATGGGAAACTAAAGCTGGAAAACAGATGTACCCATCTGCTAGAAAGTTTATTATGGTCTATTTGCAGGCTTATCTGGTTAGGTCACGAGTTGGTGTAGTCCATATTATTATTATTTTTTTTGAATTGAGGTGTAGTCCATATTAATCTCCAGTTTAGTTGAGAAATACTTGCATATGTTGTTTTTAAGACTGTGGATGCGCCCATCTGCTAGAAAATTTATGTTGTTGCACTGTATACTTATCTGGCTAGGTTAGGTCACAAGTCACTTCATAATACATTGCTGAAGCTGCAATTTCATAATTTCTTCATGACATTTATCATTGAAGTGACAAACTGTTGTATCATAATTAGTTTTTTCTATTTCTATTTCTATTTCTATTACATTATAACTGTTTTTCATTCTTATATGCAGAACGATATTATTGGAGAAGATGAAGATGATGTGTTGGAAGAATATCTCGATGAGTTTTCAAGATGAAGAACTTTGATTCCCTATATATTCATCTTGGATTTGTTTTTTATTATAAGTTCTTCCTTTAGGATTGGAATTGATTAAACTACGATGTCAGTTTGTTTATGATTATGGATTCGAATTGGTGTCTGAACTAGTTTGATTGTTAAAAAATTTTATACATTATATATTTTGCACTTAATCCATTTATTTTAATTTACCAATTATATCATTAAAATTTAAAGCTAACTGTGTTGAATATATAATCAAATTTTAGTTTCATTTGTATGTTTATGGATTATATATAATGTTAAGGTAAAGATGTTTGTTTAATGTAATAGTATTTTTAATAATTTTATGAAATGAAAATAAAATTAAGAGTAGAGTTGCAAAATATTTTTGGTACTTTTAGCTACAAAGTTACATGTTAAAATTGTTCCTTATATACCATGTACAACAGTTAAAAATTGTTGTCTATATAAAAGACAACAGTTATAAAATGTTGTTTTGTTAATGTTTAGGGAACAGTTATGACCTGTACTTAAATGTAGCAACATTCTCTAAATGTTGCGTTAGGTGTGGACGATAAATGTTGCCTCTTCGTAACCTATAGGCAACATTTTTCGAGAATGTTGCCAGAAAGTGCAAAAAAATGTTGCCATAGACAATAGGTAACACTGGCTTAGTCTACACCTGGAAAATGTTGCCTATACTTTCAGGCAACATTTTTTATAGTTCTGCCAACAATTTTTAATTGTTGTTAAAGACCAAAAATGTTGTAGTAGTAGTACATTGTATTGCGTAGCTCTAATGATATATGTTTCAGACTGGGCCGAGGGCCCAATCCTGATCTTGGGCCGAAGCGCATCCCAATACGAGCCAGTCCACCACGAAGGAAGGCGCTGACTTCCTGATAAGTGGAAATCAATGTGCCACTGTTATCAACGATAGACATCGCTTTGCCAGATCCGACGGTCGCGATGCGATCTGGCGATTACGTGCAACCAACCCCTGAGGCGGGCCTAGGAGCCTATAAATAGAGGTCAAACCCCTACGCCAGGTACACATTCATTCTCCCATACCTCCAATATGACTTCATACTTCTGACTTGGGCGTCAGAGTGTCATTGCAGGTACCACCCACCGGGTTGAGCTTTGAGGAACGACTTCAGTAGAAGCTCCCTACCAACTATCCAAGCCAGTCCTCCTGGGTTTCAGATAAGGTACCGATATATATATATATATATATATATATATATATATATATATATATATATATATCTCTGTGTGTGTGTGTGTCTGTGTGTCTGTGTTGACAGACATTATCTTTGTAAGAACGAGAGTGTCAGATTAAGTTGATGTACTAAGACAAGATTGAATCACTAGGCTTTGGTTTTAGATCTATGGTGAGGTTCATATACATTTACCAATATCGTGCGATAGGAGAGTCACACTAAGTTATGGGTACTCGAGTGGGTAACATCCCAATCGACTTCCAAGATAGACGATGGTCCCCACGAGTCTTTTTTGGCGCACTTCATCCTCACTCACATGCGTTATGGAAAAAAAATTCATAAGGTCACTCATCTCACAAGTGCTCAAAGTCAAGCATGTTTAACTATGGAGTTATAATGTTTTAAGTCCTAAAAAGAAGATGTATTTTATTGTGATGGGTAGTATCAATCAGTTCTTATAAGCCCTCCTCAAATTGTATGGTCACATACCTAAACATCCCCAGGATGCCTCTCAATTTAATACGAATTCAGTTCATTCATGTATCCATTTGTTTAGAAGAGTATAAAAAGCCGTTCTTTGTCCATGCCCAATGCACTGACGACAACTCCCCACCCTCATCAACCTCAAGTTTTAGAGAGTGAGTACGAAAGAGTCAATTCAGAACACAAGTTTCTTGGAGATTGATTGAGTCTGACAAAGATCCAAAAGAGACCAATATTTTGGCTTCTATTATGTCATGGTCTTCGAAGTATCTTTGGTCATCCTCGTGAAGTGCTGTTCTTTCGTAATCCATGGGAAACAATCACGAGTGTGCTAATACCCAATCCCTATTTCGCAATATTGGGGGATATGGAGGCCCTCTTGGGGACATGATGAATGAAATGTGTTGTTTTGAATGATTAACTAGTTCACCCTTCAGAGCGTGTTAGGGAACGCCATTGTTGGCCTAGTAGGGCCAAATTATGTGATGGGATTTGAACACTTGATATATAGAGTAATAGGTGCTTGAGTGTGGGAGTGAGACCTATAAGTTAGACAACGTTAGATTAATCGACTTCATATATGATTGGTGTATTTGTATTTGTGGGTGTGGGCGTGTGTGTTATTCTTGTATACGCCATATCTATTCTTTCCCACTTTGTAGTGTTTACACTACAAAAAAAAAGACTTATTAGCGACGGATATTAGAGACGGATTCACTGTCCGTCGCTAAAACAAGTATTAGCGGCGGATTTTGACAACTTTAGCGACGGAACAGACCTTTGTTGTGTACGAGACATTTAGCGACGAAATTTGGCAAAATTAGCGACGGATTTGACAAGGCGGGAGAATCTGAAAATTTTGTTTTGAATTAGCGACGGATTTCCCTCTCTAAGGATCCGTCGCTAAACTTGGTAAACTGTGCCACTGACCGTTGTAGGTTATTGGACAAGTGGCAACATTTAGCGACGGATTTCCCTCTCTAGGGATCCGTCGCTAAATGTTTAATTTCTTTAGTACACGGATCCCACTCTATTCTCTCTCACTTTCTTTCCTCTTCTCCATTCTTCTATCAAACTCTCTCAAAACAAAACAGCGAACCACACCACCACCGTCCACACTACCAAGGTTTGTTTCTTCTCACTCTTCTCTCTCTTCTCTCTCTCTCTCTCTCTCTCTCTCTCTCTCTCTCTCTCTCTCTCTCTCTCTCCGAAACTTCTCTCTATTTCTCTCTAATCGTTTCTCTCTCTCATTCCTCACCATAGGCACAAATTTATTTCTTACCACCCACCGGAGTTCGCACAGTCACCGGACAGTCACCGCACCGGAGTTCACATAGGCACAAAACGGTTAGTTTTTATTTATTTTTGTTTTTAGGAATGATTTTTGTTTAGTTGTTTTTAGTTGTGAAATATGAGTCTTAAATGTGTATGTTATTATAGAATAAAGTTTTGTTGTTTGAAAGATTAATATTAGTGTTTAGGATTGTGAAATTTGAATGGTTGTTGTATGTGTTTAAGATAGTGTTTAGAATTGTAGAATAAAATTGTTGTTGTTGTTATTAATTAGAAATGTGTAATTGAAAAGTGTAATTGGAATTGAAAAATGTAATTGAATAATGTATGAAAAGTGTATGTTGTTGGAGATGTTAATTGAAAAGTGTATGTTTGTTAGAGTTGTTAATTGAAAAATGTCTAATTGAAATTGATAATTGGTGACAAGTGTATGTTAATTTTGAACTTGAAATTGTGTTAAATTGTTGTTTTGATGTTTGATGAACCCTAGGTTAGATGACTATTTGATGTTGTTATTGTGTGTTGTTGATGGAAAAGGGTGAGGTGCTGTCCTTCACCCCCATATTTTGCTCGAAATCATCTCCATTGAGATAATTGCGAGACGATACTAACAATTTTAAGGTTGGGAGTTAGAAATAACTTCATTCACTACTTATATGGAAAAGGATTTTGTTTGTTCTGTCTTAACCCCCATATTCGGCTCGAAATCGTCTCCACCGAGATTATATCGATGCCACTAACTTGATAGGTTTTATATTGGGAATGTTATGAGAATCTAAAGCATTTTTTTAATTGCGTGTAGATGAATTGGAGTCAATTGAATCGGGGTTGGGTGTATGATCGGTTATATCCGGGAAGAGCATTTTTAAAGGAAACTTTTGTAAATGGGGTTGAAGAATTTATTAGGGTAGCATGGCAACATGATTTAACTAAAGAGGAAGGGGGATTAGATGTCCATGCCTTAAATGCAAGGGTGTACCTATTAGTACTAATGATGAAGTCAGGGAGAACTTGTATCGTATCGGGTTTATGCCTAATTATTGGATTTGGGTGGACCATGGAGAACTACTTCCAAATTTTCACGTAAGGGCTTCAAGCAATTCTGGTGTTGGTGTTCCATCTAATGAACAATTTGAGTCGATGGAAAACATGATTTGTGATGGTCTCGGGGTGAATGTGTCATTTGATGAACCTCAATATGACGATCATGATGAAGCACAGAGATTCTATAATTTGTTAAGGGAGTCAAACAAACCGTTGTTTGAAGGCTCGCCAGAGTCAAAATTATCTATGTCTGTGAAGCTTTTAGCTCTCAAGTCCATGAGTAATATTTCTGAGTTGGATTTAGATTATGTGACTAAAATGATGTTCGATGCGACACCTAATAAGGATAATTTGCCAAAAAATTAGTATGAAGCAAAGATGTTAGTTTTGAAGCTGAGATTGGAATGTAAGAAGATTGATTATTGTGTGGATGGGCAAATGTTGTTTTACAATAACGAATTTGGTAAAAGCGATGGTGCACTGCTGGAATTCAAATTCTGTGGAAAGCCGAGGTATCATGTTCGTAAAGGGGGAAAACGTAATTATAAACCCATCCCTGTAAAGTCGATGTTCTATTTGCCTATAATTCCAAGGTTGCAAAGAATGTTTGCATCGGCCGAAATTGCGAAAAAATGACATGGCATTATGAGAATAGGCGTACCTCAGACATTTTACGCCACCCATCTGACGGTGAAGCTTGAAAACAATTTGATCAAGTCCATTCGGATTTTGCCTCAGACCCACGAAATGTTCGGCTTGGCTTGTGCTATGATGGATTTACTCCATATATCCAAGCATCAGCGTCGCCCTATTCCTGTTGGCCAGTCATTGTTACCCCTTACAATCTTCCTCCTGAGATGTGCATGACTAAACCTTATATGTTTTTGACTTGTATGATACCTGGTCCATCCAATCCAAAAGCTAACTCATTGATATCTTTTTGGAACCCATGATTGATGATCTCAAGAGATTGTGGTGTTTTGACATATGATGCAGCACAGAAAAAGAATTTTATGATGAGAGCGGCATTGATGTGGACAATAAATGACTTCCTTGCTTATGGTATGTTGTCTGGTTGGGAGACTCACGGTAGATTGGCATGTCCTCACTGCATGGAACACACAAAAGCGTTTACGCTGAAATACGAGGGAAAGAGTACTTGGTTTGATTTGCATCGTAGATTCTTACCGTCAGGGTCATGAATTTAGAAAGAACAAGAAGGCCTTCAAGGATGGGGTAGTCGAAAGAGATAGACCGCCGCCTTTGTTGACATCAGGTGAAATCTGGAGCAGAGTTATAGATTTGCCACAAGCCACGGAGGTAGGTGTGCTCTCCCGATTGAACGGTTATGGACGACTGCATAACTGGACAAAAAGAAGCGTATTTTGGAATCTCCCATATTGGAAAGATAATCAATTGAGACACAATCTTGATGTTATGCACATCGAGAAGAATTTCTTTGACAACATATTTTACACTGTGATGAATGTGAAAGATAGAACTAAAGACAGTAATAAAGCTAGAATGGATTCTGCTCTTTACTGTAGCAAACATCGATCCAATTTGAATTTTGTGCAAATAACTAATGGCAAGATGTTAAAACCTAAAGCCAATTACCCGAAGAAGCGAATGATGTTTGTCGATGGTTGAAGGGATTGAGGATGCCAGATGGTTATTCTTCTAACCTTGCAAGATGTGCGGATGTGAACACTGGGAAGATGTATGGGATATATGAAAAGTCATGATTACCATGTATTCATGGAGTGTTTGCTTCCTATTGCTTTTGGTTCATTACCAAAGTGTGTTTTGGAACCACTTCATGGAGTGCTCTTCAACATTGAGAAAGCATGATCTTATTAAGATGGAGCAGAATATTCCTTTCATTATCTGTAAGTTGGAGAGAATACTTCCTCCCAGGTTTCTTGGATTCCATGGAGCATCTCCGATTCACCTTGCATATGAAGCAAGACTTGGTGGGCCAGTTCACTATAGGTGGATGTATCCATTTGAGAGGTAATTGTCTATTTCAACATTTTAATTAAAGTGACCTTTAGTATGACTATTTGTTTAATCAATTGTTCTTCTTTCATATATAGATTAATGGGTGATTATAAACGATTGGTGAATAATAAAGCTAGAGTTGAAGGATTGATCTGCAACTTACTACACCGTGAAACAATTTATTTTTGTTCTCATTATTTCAACAGCTTTATGTTGTCAAGAAATAATATAAACGAAATGGAGGTTGAAGAAGAAAGACACGCACTCACTTTATCTGTGTTTACCAAACCTGGTCGCCCCTCGGGAAAGAAGTCGACCAACTGGTTATCAGATAAAGAGTATGAATCAACACATGTTCATGTCTTGATCAATTGCACTGAAGTTAAACCATATCTTGAGTAAGTATGCTTCAATTCAATTTTCAATCTATATACACCTTTAGAGTATATGAAGCTAAATCATGTCTTGATCAATTTTCAATTTTAAAGAGCATCAATAATTCCTTTTCAGTGCATTCTTACAAAGTGAGGGTATACACGGTGAAGAATCTTCTGTTCGTATAGATGAAAGTTTTCCATGATGGTCCTTTTCGTGAGGTGACTGAGTGGCACACGTACCTAGTTAACAGTTACAAATTTGACACCCAATCATGGAGTGAGGGAAAACAAACAATTAATAGTGGGGTATATGTTAAAGGGGGAACAGAAGGAGGTGAAAGTGACTACTATGGCGTGATCCAACAAATATATGAACTTGAATACCCACAGTTGGACTATCAAAAGAGAATAATCTTGTTTTATTGTAGTTGGTTTGATCCATCGGTTAGAGGAACGAAATTGAATCCAAAATGTAATATTGTGGACATTCGAATGGATAGAAGGTATAAACTTTATGACCCGTTTATCATGCCAGAAAATGTGAGACAAGTGTATTATGTTTTATATCCATCAACTAAGAGGGGCTGGTGTGTTGCAATTAAGACAAAACCACGGGGTCGCATTGATGCAACTGATGCGGAGGATGTGGTTCCTTATCAAGCGGATGAAATGTCGGGAGTTAATGAGGTAATTGAAGTTGAACCAATTGATACCTTACGTGATGATCGACTCTACGTTGAAGAAGTAAACCAGTACCAGAAGTGACTGAAGATGAAGAAGAGACTAGAGATGAAGAGGAGGATGAAGAGGAAGAATATACTGAAGATGAAGAAGACGAAGAATATGAATATTTAGAGTAGTCTTATTAGTATATCAGTGTGACAACTAGAATAATGTTCTCGTTATCATTATTAGGTTATGTTGTTGTTATCGTTATTACATTAATGTTCTAATTATCGTCATTATATTAATGTTCTTGTTGTTATCATTATTATTAGAGTCTTGTTCTTGTTCATAGATATGCATCCAGGAGAAGGTTCGGACCCATCGAGACATGGGAAGAGGCGTCATCGTCGTAGACAACGTGAGGTGACATTAGTTAATATTGGGAATAACTCATTTATTGGACGTCTCAGACCACCGGTACTACTACTAGAGAAGTTAGAGAGACATCACATTCCGCTCCAATTGCACCACCGGTGGTTCAGTCTACGTCTCCACCAGCTGGGTATATGCCTACACCAGGGTATACGCCTATACCAACTGGGTATATGCGTATACCACCTGGGTATATGCCTACACCAGGGATGCCTACCAGGGTTATCTATGCCTACACCAGGTGACGCGTATACTGATGAGCCCCATGTTGGTGTTACTGATTCAGGTTCATCGACCGATGAAGAGGATGTGCAGGTGGTTGTCGGCAATGATGGTATCAAACACAAAGTCATCTATCCTTATGGTAACACGTAAGTATTGTTTGATTTTTTTAGTTTAAGTTAATTATGCAATGACTTATATATATATATATATATATATATATATATATATATAAGTGTGAGTGTGTGTGTGTGTGTGTGTGTGTGTGTGTGTGTGTGTGTGTTTGATTGTTTGATATATCTTTTATTATGCAGGTTGCTTCCTACGAAGGACCGCTTCATCGCATATCACATATGTCATTCAGAAACTATATTTTAAAAAGTATCATGAAAAGTGGACAAAAGTCAATGATGAGGACAGGGGAAAACTTTTGGATTTATTTAAGGTAATTGTTAGTTATGTCATTACATATATTGTTAATTTTAATTTTTTTATGTTAAATATAATAATAATACATATTTTGATCCACATGGTTCTATGAGCGCTACGATCCACATGGTTCTATAAGCGATACGATCCACATGGTTCTATGAGCGCTAGCAATCCATGTGTTTCTATGAGCGCTACGATCCACGTGGTTCTATGAGCACTACGACCCACATGGTTCTATGAATGCTATAGACCCACATGGTTCTATGAGCACTACAATCCACATGGTTCTATGAGAGACCCACATGGTTCTATGAATGCTATAGACCCACGTGGTTTTATCAGCACTACGATCCACATGGTTCTATGAGAGACCCACATGGTTCTATGAGCGCTATAGACCCACGTGGTTCTATGAGCTCTACGATCCACATGGTTCTATGAGCGACCCACGTGGTTCTATGAGCGCTAGCGATCCACATGGTTCTATGAGTGGAAGCGATCCACGTGGTTCTATGAGCGAAAGTGAGCAGTGTCTACTGCGCTGGACTCTATAAATGGCACGCTTTCATTCTGCAGAGCACACTTTTAGACGGCTGGAAACCCTTGTCATACCCTAATTTTGTCCGTCTAATTTATCAAAAAAATCCCAAAAAGTTTTTATCATCGTCGTGACGTATCGTTTTAAACACGTGTGTGTCTTTAGCGCTCGTCATACAACGTTCATTTTGATGCTCGTTTTTTTATTGTTGATATCGTAGTTATTAGATTCTTTATTTTAGTTGGTGCAAAAAAATACAAAAAGTAATTGAAGGCATAATAATTTATTTTTGGAGCTGAATAGTCAAAAAATTTATTACATAGTCAAGTTTTTTACATACATAGACAAAAACAGCAAAAATAAATAGTACAAAATTAAAAATACAAAGTTTCAAAGAAAAGAAAAAAAGAAGAAAAGGGGGCGCAGCTAGCTAGCTGCCCTAGCTAGGTTTTTTTTTTCCTTGGATGCTGTCCTTCCTCCATTGCCAGCTATTGTCCTTTGCCCATTCAAATAGTTGTCCTTTGTCCTTTTGATTCTTCCTCAATTGCTGTCCTTTTTGCGCCACCAGCTGTCCTTTCTCTCCTCACCACAGCACCCTAAATTTGCCCTAACTGCCGTCCTTTTGATTCCTCAGCACCACACCAATCTGCCTATAAATATCAAACAGTAGCACACAGTAAAAAAAAGGGGGGGGGGATTAGGTCAAAAATGTGAAGGAGAAATAACACTGAAAAATAGGAACAGGGGATAAGTTAGAGAAAAAGAGAGAAGCCTTCTTTGTCACAAAAATTCCCTCTTCTTCCATACCATACCATATCATAAAATCATCTTTCACCCACACCCCAAACCAACAGCACATACAGTATCCATCATTCAAAGAAGGAGGTCATTAGAACAGAGCCCAAATTTGAGAAAAAGAGAGAAATAAAATGTAGTCCTGTAGTGATTGTAGAGAAGAGGAATCGAATGAGTAGAAAAAGAAAAACCTACAGGAAGAAAACAAGCATTTTCCCTTCTTTATACATACTACAACATCTATAAACCATTTGTTTTTGAAACACTTACCTGCATTCTTGTTCACCACAAATCGATTTTGGCCTTTATAATAGCAGCAACCATAATAGAGAGAAGCTGAGATGAGAAAAAGAAAGAGAAAGATATATCCCTCCTTACACTACAACGACCTCCAGCGAGTACCACCGCTGTCGCCGCCTCTTTCGTCCTCTTGTTTTGTCATCTCTGTCAGACTCCCACCATCTCTTCCTCAGTCCTCTCTCTCTCCACAACCCCCTCACCACCACAATCTCCACTCTATCTCCACCACAAACCACCACCGTGAGCCATTCTCCTTTTCCCTTCCACAGGCGCTCCTCTCTCCCTTTCTCTCACTTTCCCTCACTCTCTCAAGTCTCAAGTCCCTCTCTCCTCACGTTTTCCCTTTCTGATTTCTGGTTTGCGGCGACATACCCATTCCCCAATTTGTTTTTTAGGGTTTTCCTTTGGGTTTGGGGGATTGATCAGGCATTTCCATTCTATTATTTAACCTTTATATTTTTACTTCTATTATGTTTTTGTCAAAAATAAAACTGTCAGCACTTATGTACTATCTTCGTAAATAACACTTCCCACTCATTTGATTTCCATTTATTTATTTAATTATTATTGCTATATATATATACACACACACACAGATCCCCCTCCCCTAGTGTTTTTACATTAGTGTCATTATTTTTATTTATTTCACTTTTAAATAACGACTAAACACTTTTACTATTGACACCAGTGGTCTTTTTTCATTTTTTTGGACCTTGAATTCCCTCCCTCTCATTTTCTTTCTTTTATTCACCACCGAATCCAATTATTCTTTACACAATTTTATAAATCAATGAGTCCAACTCGGTTTTACACAATCTTAACTCATTTTTCAAAATCATGTTTCCAAGAAACACTTTCAATATACTCAAACACTCAATCACCAATCAGTTGTTTGCAATGGTCACTCTGGGTTTGACCTGTTTGAGCATTGTGAACACCTCTTATTTTCAAACGGGTTACTAGTAGCGATCACTCTGGGTTTATTCGTTTGGTCATTACAAATGCCCTCAGATTTCAAAAACATTAAAATAATAAAAAAACACCAACAAACAATCTTTTTCTACCCAAGAACTACGTGTGATTTGATTCTCTACCAGGAGATACGTAGGGGCAGAGGGCGGCCGACCTCTGTCAATTGCATTAATAAAAAACCTTTTTTTTTCTTTTAATCAATTTCTCTCCTTTTTCTCAAAAAGTACAAAAAAATAACTAACCGTTTAGCGAGTCTTTTTATTATTATTATAAGGGTAAAAACATTATTTTTGAATTAATAAATTTTTTACACATTTAGTTAAAAGGTAGCCTTCCTTAGGAAGGATGTCGTAGAGTGCTAATACTTTCCCTACGCATAAACGACTCCCGAACTTGAACCTGGTCCGCAAAACCCCATTTATCCAAATAAAAGGTTTTTTCCAATATTTTTCCTAAAAATAAATATTGGTGGCGGCTTCATTTCAAAAACTTCGAAGAATCCCTCCTCCGGATTTTTCGGTCGTTACATATTATAACCGCAAACGACCAGATGGGTCTGAGGGGTCTGATGATACTCGCTATTAGGACTTTGTTGTATTCGTTTGATATTTCAGTATTATGCTCTAACATTTCGAACTAGTTTATTTTGATTCGGATTTTATTGTTAATTGGGATTTTATTGTTGATTTGGATTTTATTGTTAATTTGGATTTTCGTATTTATATTAATTATATTAGGTTATTATAGAGGTTTTTAAAAAAGCAGGTTTTAAAAGAAATCTTTCAGGGGTCTTTAGAGACAGATATCCGTCGCTAATCAGGCTAATCAAAATAGGACACGTGGCATATATTAGCGACAGATTTCCGGCTAATCATGCTAATAAATAGGACACATGGCAAGTATTAGAGACGGATTTCCCTCGCTAACGTTGATGAATCAGAGTCTGACACGTGGCACATATTAGCGATGGATTTAGCGACGGATATTCCGTCGCTAATTAGCGACAGATTTTATTCTGTCGCTAACCATTAGCGAGAAGGTTTTTAGTAACGGAATTAGTCTGTCGCTAAAAGTCATTAGCGAGGAAAAAACAGTCATTAGCGAGGGAAAAATCCGCCGCTAATTCACTGGTTTTTTGTAGTGTTAGGGTGTTTTCTTATATCCCCCGTTTTTTTTCTTTGTTGTTATACATCGTGTATGCTTAGACTATGTAGACCTTGTAGAGACAAACGTTGATGAGGGCTCCAATGCTGATCTTGATGACATACTACTTTCATCCAGCCGTATTGTGACCCTGAGGATTCCAGTCTTGAGCGACATTGAGGTCACCTACGATGATGGGAATGATTGGGAGAACGATTACCCTGACCATGTAATCGTATGTAACGATCTAGTTAGTATTTTTGTTTGTTGGGCTCCCCCAAAACTTCTTTTTTTAGGGTCTTCTGGATAGTGCAATTGCCACGCTTTAGGCATAAGTACCCATATTACTACCATCACGAATATATATACCTTGCATGCTTCAGTAGATCAACCAGTCATAGGATTTAAGAGATGTCTAGTCGTTCTACCCTTTCTATTAATGATGTGCCACCTTTACGAGTCTATCAACATAGACGTCAAGACTTCATATTGGGAACTCTTGTTGTCTCTGTTAGAATGTGCCATCTCGGAGCCTTCTTTACAGTGTGCGTGTGTGTATTATCATTACGTGTGTTGTTTACTTTTACGTTAAATTTATTTGTATTGTTAACCAAAAAAATAATTTTTTTTGTATTGGTATAATCATGTACTATCATTAATTACATAATTAAGATTAAACAAGTTTGCCTTTAATGGGACAATGACATTCTCAAACGGTCAACGATTCGTGTCATCGTTGCGATCATCCAATCTAAGATATCGGATAAGATCAAATTACTCGCTTCCTGACTTCAGCAAACCGAAAACTCGTCATCTCAGGGTTTACTTTAAACCGAAAACTCGTTTCCTGACTTCATCATTGATTTCATAAAATTTGTGTCTAGTCGATCTACCCATTTTATTGATCTCGCCCCACCTTTACAAGTCTATCAACATAGTTAGAGACTTCATGTTGGGGACTCTTGTTGCATACATTAGGACATGTCATCCTAAAACTTTCTTTATTGTGCGTGTGTGTATTATAAGTACTTTTGTTGCTTACGTTTACCTTAAATTTACTTCGTATTGTTATTAAAAAAAATCGTATTGTTATTACCATGCACTATCATTAATTACACAACTAAGATTAATTAAATTTGCCTCTAATGGGACACCGACAATATCAGAATTCATTACGCAATGATTCGTGTAATCAATGCGATCATCTGATCTAAGATATTCGATTAGATCAATTAACTCACATCATAACTTCACGAAACCGGAAACTCGTCATCTCCGTGTTTACTTTAGATTCCACCCACTTAAACTCCATATTAGAAATCCTAATTAGAGAAAAAAAAATAACAAATGGATATAATAATTTAAGTTAGAGAGGCTTTCAGCCGTTGGATTTTTATTGACCTAACAAAGTGACCACTGATTTCAGAAAATTAAGAGAGATAGAAATTGAGTAGCTTTTTTGCTTGAATTGGGAATTATCAAATATCAGTGTATGTTGTCTGTATTGTAGGTAGACATAGGCATGGGTCCCTCCCTGAAACAAAAACCCTAACTAGCACTTTCTCTCTCAAACCTGCAACTAAAAAGCCAAGAGCCGAAAGGCATTTTCCAGCGAGGAGGAGAAGTGGCATGGTTTGTATGATTTTGATTTAACAAATTAGGGTTCGAAAATCAAAGGAAGGGAGATGTACAAAGAACGAGGTATTTCTGCCTCCAAATCGGAGGATCGAAAGCGAATCAACGATGTTCTTGATAAACAGCTCGGGCGATCTACTCCCTCAACTTCTCGTACCATCAGTGGTAAAGACAAAGATAACAACAATAAGGACCCTCGTTCAGCTTCAATCTCCAAAACTTCCAACATCTCTGGTATTTACCCTTGTATTTTCTATTACCCCCTTTTGTTAATCACAAAAATCAAATTCCTTTTTTGTGATGACCTAATTTCGTTGTGGTCTTTTTTTGCTTTTTGTGATTTAATTCAGTGAAGGACTGTGAACATGAACATGTAATTCGTTTGTGGCTCATTTGGTTTCGTTACTTAGGTTTAGAAATGGGTCGTTAGAAAGCTCATACAGGTTATATTTGGTGTTTTGGATGATTAGTGCATGCTATTAACTAGTATAATTTTTGGGTGATACTGTAATGCACTATGAAGTTTGAAACTGACTAGCAGTTTAAGAACTCAATTTGTGAAATGGAAGGCAAAACATGCAAAATTGAGAGCGAACGGAAATCAATTGATATGATATGGTACTTGCGTTTTTATCACCTTGTTGGTTAGGTTCTGTGAAAATATTTCTCTATAGTCTATCGTTTCTCTCTGTTATCTTTGTTCTATTTATTATGTGGCTGTTTATAGTATTACTTTGGGTAATTAGTTGCATGAGGTGATTTGTTGGCAGGAGGGTTGCAAGAGTTGACCATGTGTGTGTGTGTGTCAGACAGAGAGAGAGAGACTATGTTTCTGAGAATGGCATAATGAGCTGACTTATTTTATTTGTATGCATTGGTTGCAGAGGAATCTGAAACAGACAGTGAAGAGTCAGATGTCAGTGGCTCTGAAGGCGATGACACATCTTGGATCTCATGGTTCTGCAATCTCAGAGGAAATGAGTTCTTTTGTGAGGTTGATGATGATTACATCCAAGATGATTTCAACCTCTGTGGATTAAGCAGTCAAGTGCCGTACTATGATTATGCTCTTGATTTAATTTTGGATGTTGAATCCTCCCATGGTAAGCTAATGTTCATATTCTTTTAGATTTCATGTACAAGCCTGGGATGTTAGTGCCTAGTGTTTAGGTTTCTCCTCTTTGTACCCATATTGTTGTTTGATTTTACTTTGTTGTGAAAGTTTAATTCCTGGAGCTGATTTCAAAATGCACACTTTATGCCTATAGCTCTGGTTCTCTATTTGGTCTTTCCTTTTATCTATATTGTATATGCTTTCTGGTTTGACTGGAATTCTTAGGTGACATGTTCACAGAGGAACAAAACGAGTTAATTGAATCAGCAGCAGAGATGCTTTATGGTATGATTCATGCCCGATACATATTGACAAGCAAAGGAATGGCTGCCATGGTAAGATTGCAATATCAGCTTTCACTATGTGTTCTAGCTTTATCATCCAGGAGATTGACACTGCTAACGTTATTGGAACTTTTGCAGCTCGATAAGTACAAAAACTATGATTTTGGCAGATGCCCGCGAGTTTACTGCTCTGGACAACCCTGCCTTCCAGTTGGTCAATCAGACATTCCTAGGTCGAGTACTGTGAAAATATACTGCCCTAGATGTGAAGATCTTTATTATCCCCGGTCCAAGTATCAAGGCAGTATCCTTTGTGACCTTATATCTATTATTAAACATTTTTGTTGGGGATTTATGCTAATGCATGCATCCATGTATCCCTTTGCATTATGCACTCAGAATCTACTTTTTGTTCTCTTCCACATCTCATTTTTTCCCTTGCTTTAGTATGTAATACAAGTAGTGCACTCGAAGCGATCTATTATTTTAGGTTTAGTCCTCTTTAGCATTTACTTTTCACTTACACATACCGGCTTGTATTTTCAGTCTGAAATAAGAAAATTGCGTAGGGTTATAAACTTCTTTAGACCTGTTTAATCATTTCTAGGAGTTACTGCATAGCTCATACTTTTCTGAAAATATTTCTTTTGCTTGGATTGTTGATACAGCCAAGACTTTACTGGTTCATTATGGAAAAAGAGAAAGTAAGATTCAAGAAAATAATGGTTTAAGTTTAACCATTGCGGGGGTGGGGTCAATATTCTAGATCGATCGGTTACATATATCTGATATCTGAATAATGTTTGTTGGCTTATGGAAACAACTGTATTTTCGTCTGAGAAATATATATCTGCTATTGTACTTCCAGTTGTTGTACTTGTAGCCTCAAGCAGAAGTACGGTTTCTAACAACTTTGAGCATGCATATGTTTAGAAAAAGCACAGAAAAATGACTACTTTCTTGGAATCGTAAAAGTTTTTGGAAGATCTTTTTTCTCTATTTTCTCCCTCATACTCTAATGCTAAAGAAGTTTGAGCATTCTTTTTTTAGTTTAGTTTCAGAAATTATTTTATCAATTTATTTAGTGTCCACTTTATTCTCATTTTAAATCCTGATATGTATATCATTTTGGCTATATAATTGTGGTTTGAATGGAATACTATGCTATACTTTTACAAATTTCCTTTAGTCAATCTAGACATTGATGGAGCTTATTTTGGAACAACTTTTCCGCACCTCTTCTTGATGACGTATGGACAGCTGAAGCCACAGAAACCATCTCAGGGCTATGTTCCAAGAGTTTTTGGGTTCAAAATTCACAAGCCATGAAGCTGAAGTCTAAGCTTTCATGAAAGAGAGACCGCCCGAAACTCATTTCTCGTCCTTGTAGCACTCCTGCAACATCCAGCGGATCATAAGCTTTCCAAACCAGTACAATCTTGACATCCGTTTTACTTGTTTTAGGAGCGTGTTGTAAAGAAATATGCAGACATGTGAAGCAAGTGCCTAGTTTCACTTTCGGCTTCAAATTCAATGAGCAAGTGCTTAGGTACTTGACAATACTTTTAATGGCTTATTACAAATTGTATTTTTGCAAGTTACTTAATGTTGTCTTTGATTATGCCTCTGATTACATAACTGCTATTTTCATTTTGTTTTATTCCGTTTCCTCAATGTATTCATAAATTTAATGATTTCTATCCAACATTGATATTGATTATATGAATACACATGGCCCTCGAGTCTGTCGGTCTGTCTGTGCATGAACAAATACTTTCTAGATGCCAAAGATATTTATTCTTTTGGCTGCAGAAAAATGTAAAGCGAACCGTTGACTCAATAGTTTTAAGTCCTGGTGTTAGTGGAGGTGGATATCATGCACCACTTGATTTCGTGTTATATTGCGCCCCTCCAACTTTGCCTGATCGTCTTCTTTGTAGTTTTCTGTCATATTTCTCCTATCTTTGAAACCCCTTCGGGTAATGTCCCATTCAATCCCTTATTAATCATGTCCTCCAGTTATGAGTTTCCCTTCAAACTTTAAAGGATATCTCAAGAATGAGATGTTTTTAAAATTGAGATCCATGTTTTTGAGTTTGCTCTATTCTAGTTCTCTTGTTTGTTGATGGCTGGTTTTCGCCTCCCTTTGCTGGTCTTATGAGGCACGCTCCTTTGGTCAGTTTTATTTGAGTGTGGCAAGGTGGGATACCTACGATATGCTGTTAAGTTACGTTTTTGTAGCCTTGATTAAGTGAATGGAACGGAGTGCATACATTTGCATGATTTTATGATATCCTTTTGATAGGAGACGATCTAGAGGTCATTTTCTTTCTTTCTTTATGTGGTTGAGGTCTCACTGATAGTGAGTTTCTTCATAGTGTAGGGCAAGATGTTTGGTTCGAACTTTGGTGCCAAGATGTTATTTTAGATCCTTTTGACCTGTCTTTGCAACTTTCTGTCGTGCTTTTGAACAAATTATTCCTAAACATGTCAATTAGTGATGTTCCCCAAACGATTGTGTATTCTTATCGATTGTGACTTCAATATCGGAATTACATAGAAGTTGTAACAACACTCTCTTTGTCACTCTCCAACACTAACTCTATGATTGGCTAAATATCATGTTAGTCCCACTAAATTAATAGGTCTCATTTCCAAAGTGGTGGGGCCTAAACAAATTTTAAATCCTAGCAACACTCTTTAACAATTTAACTCCAACACTCACTCTTTCGTTTGGCTTCACCACTTTGGAAATGAGACTCATTAATTTAGTGTAACCGACATGAATTTTAGTCAATCATAGAGTAAGTGTTGAAGGGAGAGTGACAAAGAAACTAGTAGTGATGGCAACACTTTCACTCCAACACTCACTTGATGATTGGCTAAAATTCGTCTGAGGCCCACCACTTTAGAAATGAGACTCATTAGTTTAGTGAGACCAACGTGAATTTTAGCCAATCATAGAGTAAGTGTTGGACGGAGAGTGTTGTTAGCACTGCTCTAAAAAATCAAGAATTGTGACTAACCACATGCTTCTACCCCATATAGAAATGAACCCATACACCAATTCATGATGAAAATATAATGCGGAAGCGTACTTGAATTTGCGATTAGGAATTGATGAAGGTTTGCGGTTATGTGATCTTTCAGTTGTAGAGCACTGTAGGGTTTCTTGACGCTCTTCTGATGGGATGAAGAGAGAAGACCACAAAACTTAAACTAATCATTATTTTTACGTTACTCTACAAATAGGGGACCATAACTCATTTGTAACTACTGTCAATTACATTCCAACTTTCAATATTTCTAATTTGGCCTCTCATTAAATTAAAATATTACTTATGGCTAATTTGCCTTTTGCCATAAACTTAATATTAAATAGACCACTTTAATTTTGGTTAATTAAATATTGAATCTAACACATTTAAACATTATATGTGTGACCCAAAATTCTAACACACGTGTAACTTTACAAATGTGTTACACTTCATGAGCTCAAAATTTGTCATTATATATCATGGGAATGTCCATTAGCTATGCCAGTACATAAAACTAAAGCAATTTTCGTTATATCAACTATAACTAAACCCATCAATGATTACTAATATTAAGATAACTAAATGACATAGACTCGTCATGAATAGTGTGAATAGACTCGTCATGAATAGTGTATCATGAAAATCACATGAAAGTGGCATGTACATGTCAATTTTCAATTGGTCCTACTTTACCTTAGTGAGATCATTCAAAAACCTTATTGTAAAAGTTTAATGAACATAATATCAAAGTGTATATGTAATTAGAAAATATCCAAATACAAAGAATGTGTATACATATTACCAAACATAGAACATAAAATACATAAATGACTAACTTCCACTAAACTAAAGATTCCTCTGGCTGTAAAACACACATGTGAGCAGTGTGCTCATGAAAGACCTTGGGTGAAAGACCCTTTGTAAGAGGACCCTCTATCATGGAATTTGTCTCCAAGCGCTCTATGGAGATTTTTCCATTTTGTACCCTTTCCTTGACATCTAGGAACTTGATGTCAATGTGTTTTGCCTTAGTCGAGCTCCTATAATTGTTGGAATATAGGACAGTTGATTTGTTGTCACAATATAACTTAAGTGTTCTTTCAATTCCTTCCACAATTCACATCCCAATGACAAGGTTCCGCAGCCAAATCCCATGGTTAGATGCCTCATAACATGCTGCTACAAATTCTGATGCCATGGTTGATGAAGCAATTAGAGTTTCCTTGGCACTGCGCCAAGAAATTGCACCACAGCCAACATATAGATATAGTCTGAAGTGGATCTCTTAGTGTCTTGGCATCCAGCAAATTCAGAGTCGGAATATCCAATGATCTCCAACTGGTCTGACCTCTTATATGTGATCATATAATCAGTTGTTCTCTTTAAATACCTCATAACCCTTTCGACTGATTTTCAATGATCATTCCTGGATTGCTTAAATATCTACTAACATCCCAACTATAAATGCTATATCAGGACGTGTACACCAGACTCCATATAGCTGATGCATAAGGAATCTTTTACATTTCATGAATTTCTAAGTTTCTTTTGGGCACTGATAGAGACTAAATTTGTCTCTCTTAGCAACTGGAGTATCCCTTGGTTTACATTCCTACGTACCAATTGCCAAACCTTTTAAGTATCTTTTTTATATAGCCCCTTTGCCACAATTTTAGAATACCTCGAAACCGGTCTCGGTGTATCTGAATTTCCAATACAAAGGAGGCGTCCACCAAGATCTTTCATTTCAAATTTTCATGATAGAAATCTCTTGGTTTCGTGCAACATGACTATATCATTAATGACAAGGAGTGTGTCATCAACATACAGACCAGGAAAATGTACTTACTCCCATTGAATTTGTGATACCAAATGAGAGAATTACTTGATGAAACTTGTGGTACCACTAACGAGACGCCTATTTTAGCCCATATATGGATTTTATCAATTTGCAAACCATATCATTTGGGTCTCCTGACACAGTTTTCGGGTAGCACCATATAGACTATCTCATCAATGTTGTTATTGAGAAACGTCAATTTTCTTGACATCCATTTGATGGAGCTCCAAATTATAATGTGCTACGAGAACCATGATTGTCCTAAAAGAGTCTTTCAGAACGAGAAGTGCTAGCAACACTCTCTTTAACACTTTCACTCCAACACTCACTCTATGATTGGCGAAAATTGGTTTGGGCTCCACCACTTTGGAAATGAGACTCATTAATCTAGTGGGACCAACATGAATTTTAGGCAATCATAGAGTACGTGTTGGAGAGAAAGTACCAAAGAGAGTGTTCCTGACACATCTCAAAAACAATCTTTTGTTTCTCAACATTTATTTTTTAGTAGTTCACTATTCATCTGCGTATTAATTTTCTTACATTTTACTACTAATTTTAAACACATTTTTTGAAAACTAGAAAATATAACTGTGAAGTATTCTATTTCATCTCACTATTTTTCTTCAATTTCTCCATATGATATGAAGCATGATAGAGATAGGATATGATAAAGACAGGATAACAATATCATGTATTTGATGTGCATAAGATACGAGATAATATATATTATTTCATTTTGAGATACAAAGATAATATATGTCATTTTGTTATATATTTTAGATAACCTATTAAATTATTATGAGATATTATATGTTAATGATAAAACTATTCTTGTGACAACTATATTTCATTTGTTGAAAAACTAAATTAATTTTCTATTTGTATACTTTTTAAATAATAAATTTATTTTTTATTATTTATTTTATTTTTAAAATTTCAATATATTTTCTTAATTTTTAAATTATACAAAAAGGCAAAATTACTCTTATCATAAAATCATACATTATTTTTTAAATTAAGTACTGATATATTTCATAGATTTCATATTTTTATATTTTAGAAGGGTAAAATGAATAAACTATTTTCTTATCCTGAGTTTGAGCTGAGTTATCCTAACCACCAAACATACTCTTAAACTCCATTGCTTCCATTTAAACATGCTCCAATGTAGAGACAGTACGAAAAATGTAAACTAAAATGAGGTAAATCAATAATGTATAGCTCTAAAGATGCATTAAGGAGTAAGGACTAATCAAAAGTATATCTCAAGGACAAAAATTAAAGTGTTACTTCGTACTATACAACCTACTCTTAAAAATAAATGAATTACAAAAAAGCTTCATAATTTTTCAACGATAATTATTTATGATTTTGTGTCAAAAAAAAATAATTTATGATTTTTTTATTATAATCACGTGATTATCTACAAGGAGAAATAACCAATACGGTTGGCCCAATCACATAAGCTATCCTAAGATACGGGAGTCTACCCTGTGCTCCCGAGTTTGATTCTAGCAACGGACAAACTCAGTGTTGGCAAGTGCGAAAACTACTCCTAAACACGAATGAAGATTAATCTTTTGTTAAAAGCATTAGAACACTCCAAGAATAACCAGCAATGGTCGGAATCAAATCTACAAGTAGGCCTGTTCACGGTTTGGTTCAGAAGGAGAACTGAACCAAACCGAACTCGATGAAACGAACCAAACTGAACTGTGCTAATGGCTCAAGAACCAAACTGAACTGTTCTTATGTTCGGTTCACTGTGTGAACTGAACTGATTAAAAATATAAATTGTTCTGAACTATCGCTGGACTGCTCAACTGCCTTCTCTTGCAGCTACACATTGAACGCTAAAGGAAGCTACCCAAACCTAAAACGTTAATGATGAATCAGATCGTTGAAGGAAGCAGCGAAGGTGAAACCACCATTAATGATGAATGCAATTTTGTATATGTAGATTTTTTAAAAATGGGATCCACCGATTTTTTCTTTCCACTTTTTGATTTGTTGATGCACCAGATCCCATTTGTGTTAATTGCTGACGCATTTTTTTCCCACTTTTTCTTTTGTTCTTGCAACATTAGAAAAATCCGAAGCTTTTTCCCGTTTGTGTTTTATTTGTAATGAGTTTCCCTTTGGATTTTGATGTCTCGCGGTGATGGATGCTCCAAGAAGGCGTGGCAAAAGCAAATACCATGCATAAGATCCTAATTTTTGAAATCAGATCCATCGATTTCTGGCTTGATTTTATTAATCGGTGGTCCAATCAAGAAGCCCCACCAAGTTGTTCATGTTATATATGCGATTGCAGTCTTGCGGATTGAAGGATAGAAGCGATGGCTTTCGCAAAGTTCAGTTTTTCAGCTCATTGACCGAACTGGGTTCAAGAGTTCAGTTACTGAACTGTGTTTATACACAGCAGTTCGGTTCAAGAACTATGACAACAAGTTCGGTTCTTTTTAGTTCGGTTCGGTTCAGTTCTACAGTTCGATTCAATTTTTGGGTTCTTTTGAACAGCCCTATCTACAAGAACTCTGATGATCCCATTTGTATTAGATCATAGTAGACGTCGCCTTAATAAATGTACTTAAATAAAATCAAAATGCTTGGACAGATGTTGGATATTTAACACTTGTAACAGACTACATAAACTACTTGGGGAAGAATGTATACGTGGTCCACTAACCATTCTCGTCCCTACCACTTTGTATTATTGGGGTTTAGTTTAGGAATTTATTACTGCTTGCAGACATATATTTGGGTATTGGTGATGTGCATTGTACTCTGTACATCTGTGAACAATAGTATCAAAATTAGGTTTTATCACTAAGGGCATTTTGTTGCTAGTGTCGTACCAGATTATAAAAGGGCATTTAGCAGAATGACCGCACAAGTGAACCGGATCAAACCGATACGACCCAGCCAGCTTAGCATTAAAGAACAAGGGTTTTTTCCACTTCAGCATAGTAAAAAAACACCACAAATATTTTCGATGCTACCATGACTGCAGTAGCATCACGAACAGCAGCAGACCAGCAAGGACCATAAGTAAACCTCTTAGCATGAGCTTTAAAAGAAGAATATACTGGGCGAGTTGTAAAATTCAACGCAAAATGCATTAAAAGAAACAGTGAGCCCCCTTGTAAATAATGAAAGCAAACAAAAAGAAAGGATTCCATGAAATTAAAATTAAGGATTATCTCAGATAGGACTCAAAATATAAGGATTATCTCAGATAGGACTCAAAACATAAGTTATCTCCGGGTACATTCAATGCAGTTGTTCTCTGAAACATCAACTAGACATTTCTCCCAAGTCTAATTTGTTTAAAAAACTAGCATCAACCAAATGCTAAAAGCTTAACTTTCAGTTTGTTCTCTCAACCTCCTGATGGTACTCCGCACAGTTACGGCACTTGCAGTGCTGTCAAAATGTGAGAGAACAAAGTTAGGTTGTTGAATTTCTCATTTGAAAATTAAAAAATTGAAGTACACAAGGAAAAAGAAAATTACTTAAGAGTGTAGGCGCCTCCTGCTTTCACTTTTCCACAATCCTTGCATCCCCATATTCCTACAGCTTTCCGCTTCACAGCATACTGCAATAAATAATTGATCATCAGAACTCTATTTTGAAAAGGTTGGGTCATGGTTTCAAAATTATTCTTATCAATACATTTCATAGGAAAGTAACGATGGGAATTTTACTCTCAAGTATTTTCTAATAAATGTGTTCACCTATGTGAACCTTTCTTCCCGCCCTCTTCCTAGGGAATAAAAGGATGTGAAAACAGAAGTTATTTTATTCAAGAGAATGTTTTATACCCGGGAATAAATTCTGTAACTTCGAACCAAACATGAAAATCCAGATTTCAAACCTCCAAAATCACAGGAATGTGTTTCTAAACCATGAAACAAACAAACCCTTTGGGAGTTGATGGAAGATATGTCCTAGGCTATAGAGGCATACAAAAACACAAGGTTTACCTTTCCACAAAATTCACAGAAAAATTTGCTGTGTTGACTAACTTCCATCTTCTTAATCTGCTTCCGCAGACTAGCCCCATAACGGGTACCTATATAAGAAAACAAGCAAAATAACTGATCAAAAAATAATAAAGTTTTGTCAAGTAACAGCATTTACAAAGATTCATAGACAAATCCAAATATGTTTTTGTTAAAAACTAAGACAGTTCAACAAATACAATAACTAATGAATAGGGCACAGAAGAATAACAGAGGTCCTGAACATAAATCCTGCCCCAAAATCTTAAACCAAGTACTATCTATCCATGGTCAATATATATAATGAATTTCATCAAAAGGAAGCAGGAGATTGAGGTGAGGGCTCTAGTCTATTTATCAGAGAAAATGCATAACATGTCTTGCATAAACATCAAGAAACAAACCACAGCACAGCACAATTGATTATAATTATTAATAATAACTAGCAGAATCCATAAACAAAATGCAAGGAACATATCAGATTATATTAAATTAAGCGACAAGACATACCGTATTTTCCAACAATGCCAGCCTTCTTTGTTCTCTTAGTCTGCAAAAAAAAGTATTGGGTAAACTTAAAGCAACGAAAAATCTAAGCAGCTACACCGGAGGACTGCTTATTACAACCTTGAAACTAATTAGAATCTAAAATTAAGATCTAGCGGGATTACTAGTTAATTTTATTGGTTCTAATATAACTCAACTTCACGAAACTGTGTTCAATTCCAATATTGGTGGCGCAAAACGGAATGAAGAATGGATTTAACCAAAACAACCATTTCTAGATTCCTCAATTCTATGTGAGGTGTGAACAAAAAAAAATTAGAAAAATAGAAACGAATGGAATGTTTCGGATTAGAGATGGTGGTGGTGGTAGTGGCAGTGGGAATGAAAAGAAGTAAAGCAGAGTAAATCAAATGAACGGGAGGGAGAGGAGGGATTACCATGTTTAGGGGATCGAAGGCGCTGAAAGCCTAGTGCGACGGAGGGGCAGCGATGGAATAGAATAGCCAGACCCTAATTCCTTTCTTTCCCGAATTTATAGAGAACCAAGTTGTGTTGGTAGCTGGGGGTGGTGGGTCCGGTATAGATCCGAGTGTGAATTTTTAGGGATTTCTTGTATTTTATTTTAGATTTTGGATTTAGGGATTTTTTTTGCATAAAAATAGTTTCACTTTCTCTTTTTTTTGTTACCAAAGTTTCACTTTCTCTTAACTACCTAGTTATTCATACCATAAAATTTTATTGGACAACAATATAAAAAAACAACTTATAACGAATGTGTACACCAATTAAACATTTTTCACAATCCAGAGCATGGGGTTCAGTGGTTGAGGCTGAACCTCTCTTAACCAAGGGTCAAGGGTTCGATCCCCGCCTTGGGTACGGAGTAGCGTTTGCGGTGGATACCCGAGTTTACCCAAAAAAAATTAAACATTTTTCACAATTATATTTGTGTGTGTCTCTCTATCTATCTATATATATAAAGACAAGTCATCTGAAGGGTCCTCTCATAGCTTTACAGCTATCAATGATGACGACTTCATTTAAATTATTAAAGGCAAAAGTAGACAGTACCATGTGACACAGCGTGGTACCAGACAGCATTATCTCTGCCTTTCAACAAAGCAGATTCCATTATCTTTACTTTATTAAAGTTATTTGTTTTATTAGGCAACATTTGTATTATTAGACAATTATTAAACAGCTGTGCAAGGTGACCGGCAACTAAAGGATTCATCGGCAACTGTAGGTTACCACATGTACAGAGCTCACTCCTTCATCTATAAAAGGAAGGCTCTTCATTAGTTACACACACTTACATTCACCACAACACACCCCTCCCGGGTTTTTAAAGGGCTTACCAACGCTAGCTATTACGGCTGACCAACGCGTAATAGGCAAACTATTGAAAATAATTTGAAAATAGTAATAATAACTTAATTCACCCGGAGCCTCTTACAAGGCTTTGATACCAGTATTGTCATGGGTAAATAGCACAAGGGGCAAATAATAGCAGTAGACTCATAAATTAAATTAAAAGCAAAAGTATTGTAGTTCTTTGGAAACATAACAAAGTAAAATACCTCAATGGTTAGGCTATTGTATAATCCAAAATCATTAAATATACATAAATCATCTAATACCCAATCTAATTTTGTTGTTTTTAAAAATGCAAGTTGAAAAACTAATTGAAAGAAAGATAATGAATAAAAAGGCATGCTATGAACTTTATCCATAAGATAGGTATCTAATTGATTATAGAATTATCCGGCAGAGACAGATAAATACATTAGTGAAACTGCCCTTGCCTGACGCCTGTATTGACGTACGTATTTGGCCACTTAAGCTATAATCAATATAGTAACTATGGTATGGATTAATGAGTAATGAAAATCGGTCATACTTTTATTAATCATGTTGTAAAATCACTTACAGAGATATTGAGTTCCTTGATCAGAGTAACATACAGAGTATCTTTGATCAGAGAGAGAAGTGTAAGCGTGAATGTAAGTGTGTGTGTGTGTAACTAATGAAGAGCCTTCCTTTTATAGATGAAGGAGTGAGCTCTGTACATGTGGTAACCTACAGTTGCCGGTGAATCCTTTAGTTGCCGACCACCTTGCACAGCTGTTTAATAATTGTCTAATAATACAAATGTTGCCTAATAAAACAAATAACTTTAATAAAGTAAAGATAATGGAATCTGCTTTTTTGAAAGGCAGAGATAATGCTGTCTGGTGCCACGCTGTATCACATGGTGCTGCCCACTTTTGCCTTTAATAATTTAAATGAAGTCGTCATCATTGATAGCTGTAAAGCTATGAGAGGACCCTTCAGATGACTTGTCTTCTTGGTTAATGTCTGATTCAGATAAGGTTGGCTGTAATTTCCTGAAGAAGGTTTTCTTGTCTGAGGTTGAAGATAATTATGCCATTATTTTTGATTTTTCTGCCAAAAACTGGCAATCCTTAGTGTTGCTTTTAGGTTGTAACATTAATGTAGGGTTCTTCTGGAACCATTCTTGGAGTACTGAGCCTTTAATTAGTTTTGGGTTATACTTGTTCCACCATTTGGTTTTGACAAATCTTACTACCCAAGTTAATTCACTATCTGGGACTTGTTCTATCTTGTAGTCCCATGAAGTAATCCAGGATATTCCAAAGCTAGCATGAAAGGCTAAAACCTTGAAGTAATCTGGCAAGTTTAATTCCTTATTGAATTGTTGAAATGCTTCATTGGCGAAGTCAGGGTAGATGTTTGGATCTGGACCCCATTCGTTAAACCATTTAATGAACCATAATGGAAAGTTTAATGTTATTTCTTTCTTAAACCAAATGAACCATGAGTGATCCCCTGGTTCTAATAATAGCATGTAATGCCATGCATCCATGTAATCATAATAGTTGTAATATTGAGGCTTGAACTGTCGCGAAAACTTAGTGCTAGAACAGGGATGATTTTTCCATTCAGTAGGCGATAGAACCCTTAATATTTTAAATTTTGAGAAAAATATTTTTCTTGGGTTCTTTTTGTCAGGAGTGTGAGTTAACTCTATTGAATCTGTATCTACTAATATGTATTCATAGAAGGTCCTGGCCTTTTCTAATGTTTGAGGGAGAAAGTGAAAGCCAGGGGGGAAGAAACTAAGGATAATCTGCCTAATGGTTTCCTTTTGGTATTCGGGCTCTACCAGGAATAATATCTTTTTATAGTCTTTGTCTATGTAAGGGCATGACAAATCTGATGGAGGTGTATAGAAGGGTAATGGCTTAACTGGGTTATTGAAGGAAGAAGAAGCTCTTAATGCATAAAAGGTTGAGGGGGAGACTAACTGGGATTGTAAGGGTGGCATTAATGCTCTAGGTGTACCTGTAGGGGCCCTAGGGTAAAAGGAAGGTAATGCTAATGGAGTTAATGGTGTGAACCTGTTTTGGTTCTGTTTTGAAGGTGAAGGGGATTGTAATACCTGCTTGGCAGTAATGACTTGCTTTGATGAAGTACCTTTTTCTTTAATGCTTTTGGGGTCCTCGTGAGGAGGCCCGTATTTATCCTTACTTCGACTCATGTTCTTCCCTGTAAAAATTCTCTGGTAAGAAAGTCTGGTAAAGAATTCTTTTCTCCTCTAATATGTTCTATATCGAACTCAAAACATGAAAGTAATGATTGCCATCTGGAAAATATATGTTTTGAAACTAGGTTTTTAACATCTTTTTGAAGAACATCTTCTGCTGCTTTGCAAACGGTTTTTAAAAGAAATTTTTTGTAAAACAAATCATCTTGAAATTTTGTAATGCAAAAAATTATAGTTAAAATTTCTTGTTTAATAGTGCTATATTTTAACTGGGCCGTATTCCAGGTTCCAGAGTAGTATCTGACTACCTGTTCCTTTTGACTCCCTGGTAATATTTGTTTTAATATTCCTCCATACCCTATTCCTGATGCATCAGCTTCTACTATCAAGGAAGCTTGGGGATCTGGGATTCCTAAGCATGGCAGTTTCTTAACTATGCTCTTTAATGTTTTAACACTCTCACTCATGGATTCATCCCATGGAGGAGGGTTCTTTTTGAGTCTCTTGAAGAGAGGTATGCATATTGTCCTGAGGTTGGGGATAAAGTCTGCTACATAATTTACACATCCCAGAAGCCTCTGTAACTGGGTCTTATCTTTTAATTCATTTGGAAATTTTTCTCCAAATTCTATAGCCCTGCTAATGGGGGTGATCATACCCTGGTAAATGTTAAAACCTAAGAACCTAACGTTAGCTTGAAATAGTTTCATCTTCCTAGCTGAAACTACTAGACCGTTGTCTTTAATGACTTTAAAGAACTTGTCAAGATGTTCAAAGTGTTGATTTATTGAATTAGAAAAAACTAAGACATCGTCTAAATAGACTATGGTGAACTTCTGATAATCATTGAATATGTCATTCATAATGTGTTGAAACTCACTAGGGGCATTTTTGAGTCCCTGGGGCATAACGTTCCACTCGTAGTGTCCAAAAGGGACTACGAAGGCTGTTTTGTATTTGTCTTTTTCTTCTACCTGTATTTGGTAGTAGCCTGACTTCATGTCAAACTTTGAAAAGATTGATGCGTTATGTAACCTGCTAATGAGATCTTTCTTGTTAGGCATGGGGTACCTAATCCATTGTAATACTTTGTTAAGGGGTTTGTAATTTATTACAAGCCTTGGTGCTCCTCTTTCTAGTTCTGAGGATTTAATTACATAAAAACCCGCACAACTCCAAGGAGACTTGCTGACTCGGATTAAACCTCTTTCAAGATGCTCCTGTATCTCTTTTTTGCAATAATTAAGATTCTCTTGGTTCATCTGTATTGGCCTAGCTTTAGTGGGTATGTCCTTTTCACTAAAGTTTGGTTCGTAGGGTAATGACGCGACATGTCGCTTTCTTTCCCAAAAAGCATTTGGGTGATTTGCGCAAATGTCTTTCTCAAACTTATCCTTTAAATTTTTAATTTTATCCTGAACAGTCTTGTCCTCTAACTGTTCTTCTGCTTCCCTATAGTGAATCTCCTTTTTGATCATAAATATCTGTTTCCTTTTCTGGGTAATTTGGTTGATATTGAAGGTGGAAACATCTTTAAGGGTATTTAATTCTCTGGCCCTTGGAGGATCTATGAAATCAAAAGTGATTTCCTTTCCTAAGGCTTCTGTTATTATGGACGTGTGAGAGACCTTGAAGGGGTATAATAATGCTATAAAGGGAGTCCCTAAATTTATAGCTTGGTCATGTAGATTTTTAACTAGTAAGAAGGGAGTACGATAACATACTCCTTGTTTGCAGATCTTGCCATCAGTGAGTTTGTATGATACACTCAGCCTGTGGCCACCTGCTCCACTTAATCCTTCTAAGGTTTTTTCATAATACTTAGTGGGAACTAATCCTTCTTGGATGCAGTTTGAATCTGCACCTGAGTCTATTAATGCAATAAAGTCAAACCTTTGTTCTTTAATAACAATGGTAATAGGACAGTGCCATTTATGAACTATCATTTTATTGAGGACTGATATGTAAGTTTTGTTACTGGACTCAGTTTGTTCCTCTTGCTGGGTTTCTAGAATACTCCTACCTTTTAACTCTACGTACTTGACATCTAGCTCTAGATCTTTATGTTTTAATACCTGTATTTCTTGCTTAATGAGAGTTATCTCATTCTGCAAGTCTTTAATGGTAACAGTTTTAGAGACTGTTGGTTTAAATCTATCCATAATCTCTTTAAACTCTATTTTGTGGACTAAATCTTTCTCAAATTTGTCCTTTTCCATAATCCCTTTAATTTGTTTCATAAAGTCATCCTTTTGATCTGATTCTGGCATTTTTTCTAAATTTTTTATCAGAGTATTAGCCTGGTCAGAAGTAATGACATTTATTGCTTTTGTACAGTTCTCACATGTACACAGTTCTGGTCCTAAGCAGTGTTCGTCATCTGATTCTTTTTCAGACTCAGAGTTACTTAAGACTTGGTTAACGTAATCTTCTTCCTCATAAGAGGATTCTTCTGAGGAATCCGAGGACTCATTTATCATAATGTCCTCAAGAACATTAATAAGGCTCTCCTTTAGCCCTTCACTAATATCTAACTGAGCAATCTTATTTATCTTTTGTTTAACCCTGCATGTTTTGGCGTAATGCCCAAACCTGCCACACTTGTAACATTTAATGTCTTGGTTACTATTATACTCCTTTTTAACTTTAGCCTGGCCAGTAAACTTTCTAGGTAATTCTTTGGTTTCCTGGGTTTTACCATGGTTCTTATGCCTGGAGTTTCTTTGGTAGTGTTTAGGGTTTCCTTTTCCCTTTGAGTATGGTCTTTTGGAATAGCGTCTCAAATGCTTTTCCTTTTTGGTTTTGCTAGGAGCTTTTAATGGTTCCACACCAAACTGTTTACAGAATGAACCTAGTTCCTTTTTACTCTGTGATTCGTCACTCCTAATTTTGTTCTGTATTTTATAATCTGTGCAGATACCTATACCAGTCTCTACAATGTAATTAGACAGTTGACCCATAGTTAGTATGCCATAGGGTATCTGACCATTAAATTTGTTTTTAATGTTTATCTTAACCTTTTCACTAAAAAGTTTTGGTAATCCTGCTAAGAATCTTTCTTTCCAGTAATCTGCGTTCCCATCGGGTCGCATATATAGTTTTGATAAGAACATGTCCATATACCATCTATAATCTGACATGGTTGGACAGTATAGATGTGTTAATTGTTCTGCTGCTCTTTCTTGTAATTGTAAGGGGTCTCCTACGAAGGCTTTGGTTATTGTGTAGAGAAGGGTATTTACTACGTCCTCTCCTGCCTCTAATCCTGTTTCATGATCTCTTTTCTGGGCGTTTATTATTGCTAACTTTTCTCCTTCTGATAGGATATTATCCCACCAACCCTTTATCTGCCCAGTAAAGCCTGTTACTAGAAGTAGTGCAGCCTTTTTGTCGGAGTTTCCTCCACTGGTTTTGAAGGCGGTAGCCGCCATTGCCATTTCTTGAACGGTGTTTAATATGTTTTGTTCGCTATGGCCTTCTATGTTCCATTCTATAATGGCGCTTCCACTGTATGAACTAGAGGTCATGCTCGTTCGTTCTTCGAATTGAAGATCTGGGTAGCTGGGCCTAGGGTAATAGTTCCTAGTTTTTCCTATATATCCCATTTGGCTTCTACCTAATTTGTTAATTTCTAGTTCCTGGGACAAGACATTAATCTGGGGAAGTTTATCTTTAATGGATAGTCTTTTTAATTGGTCTACCAGATCACTGGTTTTGTACCCTAAGCTGGCTTCCTTTAATTCTTTCTCAGGGACATTAATTAACTTATATATAGGCCTTGTGGGGTCTAATACAAAGTCTTTGTGAGAAGTCACCTCTCTTGAAGGACCTGGATCTATCTTACTGGGTTCTGATTGAGTTTTTAATTCTACCCTATCCAGTTGCTCTGCTATTGTATACAATAGCTGGTTTGAATAATTTAATTGAGACTATACACTTCCAATATCTCTGTCTTCAGGTTTCTGACTCCTGGGAGCCTTGAATGGTGAGGCTTCAAAAGTCAGTTCTCCTTTTTCTATCCTGATAGTTTCTAATGGTGGGTGTACTGTTTCAATACCATTATTGTTTAGAGTGGTCCATTTTTTATTAATTCTTGTATTTACCTTAAGGTGTTTTTCCTTAATAAATGGATTTTCTACTTCTTGTTCCAAGCAGTATTCTTCAAACCATTCAAAGAAGTATACGTTAATTCTGATTCTTCTAATGTACGCGTAGAATACTTGAAGGAGATCTGTGACTCGTTCTTTAGTAAAAGTACTAAAGTACCAGTCTCTTTTCTCTTTGTTGTATTCTGCTTCAAAGTCGGTTCTAATCCAAACTTTATCTATCTCAAATTCTTCTTCAAGGGTTATTGTGTTTAATACCTGAGATGCCGTAGGTGACATCGTAGGTGAGTCTGAGTCATGCGAGTGCTCGTATAATGTTCTAGGAATAGTAGGGTCAAAATTGACTCCTGCTAGGTTAACGTTAATAGTAGAGGCTGCGTCAATAGATCTTCTAGATCCTAGAATGCTCCTGCTAGGTTCATCTATTCTCATAGAGTGGCTCCTAGCCATTCTTATCCTAATGGAGCCATCATCTTCTAAGATGAATTGCCTAGGTTTTCTTGATTCTATTCTAGGCATGTCCACTACTTCATTTAATACCCATTCTTCTGGTAATTTGGCTATTATATCCTGTGTGGATAGTTTCTTGGGTGTTGTAATGTTTGACTTCTTGAGATTAGCCTCAATTATAACAGTTTCGTCCCTGGGAGAGCTCTTGAGAGCTTTAAAGTTATAATTAATGGTGGATATCTTGTATTTTATCCTATAACATATATCTATGTTGGCTATACCATCATCAAAGAGGTCATCTAAACACTGGATATTTATTACTAACGAGTTCTTGGTTGCACTATTACCTAAATTCATGGAATAATTGGGATAACAGTTGAAGTAAACAGGGCCATTACTTAGATTTGACTCCAAGATGGCTATTATTGATTCTGGGAATCTTTTAATCCTGCTATCTCTTAAGATCAGTAATAAAGGAGTGTTTAACCCTAATTTATGCAAAGGTTTTACGGATACCTGTATTAAACCTAGATGGATATAATTAAAACCTTGTCTGACATGATCTTTCATCATGTCTTCATTTAGTAAATTAATAGTCTCGTGGTGTTGTACCACAGATCGAGATGCTTCTATTGTGTGACTAATCGCTTGAGTTCTAAATCTATCAAACGTACTTGTTTTATAGATGTCTTTATATTTAATTTCTGGCATTTTCCAGTTCTGTAATTGGTTCTCTATTTCAGCTATTTCTAATTCCCTATTTTGATAATTATCTTGGTCGTTTCTAACTTCTAATTCATTTGGGTTCATGCTATTAGAGGATGACCCTTGTAATAATTTACCCTTTCCTTTACGGGATCCTAACTCGCAAAAGGTTCTGAGGAATGAAGTCATTTTTTACTACTCTTAATTATTTTCTTCTTGCTTTACAACTATTGGGACCACCGAACTCCTGAAGGCTAACGGGAACACCACAACACACCCCTCCCGGGTTTTTAAAGGGCTTACCAACGCTAGCTATTACGGCTGACCAACGCGTAATAGTAAAACTATTGAAAATAATTTGAAAATAGTAATAATAACTTAATTCACCCGGAGCCTCTTACAAGGCTCTGATACCATTATTGTCATGGGTAAATAGCACAAGGGGCAAATAATACCAGTACAAGGCTTAATTCATCCAGAGGATATATATATATATATATATATATATATATATATATATATATATATATATATATATATATATATATATATATATTGGTTCAATGTTAGTGGTTAAAAAATGTTTGTATTATATTTATGCTTTTATGGCTTCGTTATGAGTTATGACATTTCATATCTTTTCAATTAATGAAAAGATATGAATGTTTTATAATTAGAAAACTCCATAAATTTATAATGATTTGACTATAATTGATTGTTGATGATATTGAGTTTGAATTTAGATATTTGTTTCACATATATCTCAATTAGTGTATAGGTCTTTGTCAAGCAATTCAAAAATATGTTTTATGATTTTAATTTAATAATTATTTTGTGTCCAACGTAATTTGACAACATACATTATTGGTGGAAAAGTAATTCGAATGTTGATTAAATGACGGAATTAAATTTGTTATTCATTAGCTTTTTTTTTTGAAATGAAATTGAGATGAAGTTTGATATTAAACAATTATATGAAGGTGGCATGAAAATATAATACCATCTTCGTCATGAATAGTGTAGCATGAAAATCACATGAATGTGGCATGTACATGTCAATTTTCAATTGGTCCTACTTTACCTTAGTGAGATCATTCAAAAACCTTATTGTAAAAGTTTAATGAACCTAATATCAAACTGTATATGTAATTAGAAAATATCCAAATACAAAGAATGTGTATACATAATACCAAACATAGAACATAAAATACATAAATGACTAACTCCCACTAAACTAAAGATTCCTCTGACTGTAAAACACACATGTGAGCAGTGTGCTCATGAAAGACCTCGGGTGGAAGACCCTTTGTAAGAGGATCCTCTATCATGGAATTTGTCCCCAAGCGTTCTATGAATATTTTTCCATTTTGTACCCTTTCCTTGACATCTAGGAACTTGATGTCAATATGTTTTGCCTTAGCCGAACTCCTATAACTGTTGGAATATAGGACAGTTGATTTGTTGTCACAATATAACTTAAGTGTTCTTTCAATTCCTTCCACAATTCACAGCCTAATGACAAGGTTCCGCAGCCAAATCCCATGGTTAGATGCCTCGTAACATGCTACAATAAGATGCTACAAATTCTGTTGCCATGGTTGATGAAGCAATTAGAGTTTCCTTGACACTGCGCCAAGAAATTGCACCACGGCCAACATATAGATATAGTTTGAAGTAGATCTCTTACTATCTTGGCATCCAGCAAATTCATAGTCGGAATATCCAATGATCTCCAACTGGTCTGACCTCTTATATGTGATCATATAACCAGTTGTTCTCTTTAAATACCTCATAACCCTTTCGACTGCTTTTCAATGATCATTCCTGGATTGCTTAAATATCTACTAACATCCCAACTATAAATGCTATATCAGGACGTGTACACCAGACTCCATATAGCTGATGCATAACGAATCTTTTACATTTCATGAATTTCTAAGTTTATTTTGGGCACTGATAGAGACTAAATTTGTCTCTCTTAGCAACTGGAGTATCCCTTGGTTTACATTCCTACGTACCAATTGCCAAACCTTTTAAGTAGATTTTTGATATAGCCCCTTTGCCACACCTTTAGAAGTAGCACCATATAGACTGTCTCATCAATGTTGTTATTGAGAAACGTCAATTTTCTTGACATCCATTTGATGGAGCTCTAAATTATAATGTGCTAAGAGAACCATGATTGTCCTAAAAGAGTATTTCAGAACGAGAAGTGCTAGCAACACTCTATTTAACACTTTCACTCCAACACTCAATCTATGATTGGCGAAAATTGATTTGGGCTCCACCACTTTGGAAATAAGACTCATTAATCTAGTGAGACCAACATGAATTTTAGTCAATCATAGAGTACGTGTTGGAGAGAAGTGACAAAGAGAGTGTTGCTGACACATCTCAAAAAACAATCTTTTGTTTCTCACAATTTATTTTTTAGTAGTTCACTATTCATCTGCGTATTAATTTTCTTACATTTTACTACTAATTTTGAACACATTTTTTGAAAACTAGAAAATATAACTGTGAAGTATTCTATTTCATCTTACTATTTTTCTTCAATTTCTCCATATGATATGAAGCATGATAGAGATAGAATATGATAAAAACAGGATAACACTATCATGTATTTGATGTGCATAAGATACGAGATAATATATATTATTTCATTTTGAGGTACAAAGATAATATATGTCATTTTGTTATATATTTTAGATAAGCTATCAAATTATTATGAGATATTATATGTTAATGATAAAACTATTCATGTGACAACTATATTTCATTTGTTGAAAAACTAAATTAATTTTCTATTTGTATACTTTTTAAGTAATAAATTTATTTTTTATCATTTATTTTATTTTTAAAATTTCAATATATTTTCTTAATTTTTAAATTATACAAAAAGGCAAAATTACTCTTATCATAAAATCATACATTATTTTTTAAATTAAGTAATGATATTTTTAAATTTTTCATAGATTTCATATTTTTATATTTTAGAAGGGTAAAATGAATAAACTATTTTCTTATCTAGAGTTTGAGCTGAGTTATCCTAACCACCAAACATACCCTTAAACTCCATTGCTTCCATTTAAACATGCTCCAATGTAGAGACAGTATGAAAAATGTAAACTAAAAAGAGGTAAATCAATAATGTATAGCGCTAAAGATGCATTAAGGAGTAGGGACTAATCAAAAGTATATCTCAAGGACAAAAATTAAAGTGTTACTTCGTACTATACAGCCCACTCTTAAAAATAAATGAATTACAAAAAGCAACTTCATAATTTTTCAATGATAATCATTTATGATTTTGTGTCATAAAAAATAATTTATGATTTTTTTATTATAATCACGCGATTATGTACAAGGAGAACTAACCAACACAATTGGCCCAATCACATAAGCTATCCAAAGATACGGGAGTCAACTCGGTGCTCCCAAATTTGATTCTAGCAATGGACAAACTCAGTGTTGGCAAGTGCAAAAATTACTCCTAAACACGAATGGAGATTAATCTTTTGCTAAAAGCATTAAAACACTCCAAGAATAGCAATGGTCAAAATCAAATATACAAAAACTCTAATGATCCCATTTGTATAGGATCCAGTAGACGTCGCCTTAATAAATGTACTTAAATAAAATCAAAATGCTTAGACAGATGTTGGATATCTAACACATGTAATAGACTACATAACTACTTGAGGAAGAATGTATACGTGGTCCACTAACCATTCTCCTCCCTACCACTTTGTATTATTGGGGTTTAGTTTAGGAATTTATTACTGCTTGCAGACATATATTTGGGTATTGGTGATGTGCATTGTACTCTATACATCTGTGAGCAATAGTATAAAAATTAGGTTTTATCACTAAGGGCATTTTGTTGCAAGTGTCCTACCAGATTATAAAGGGCATTTAGGAGAATGACCGCACAATTGAACCGGATCAAACTGGATGAAACCGATACGACCCAGCCAGGTTAGCATTAAAGACGAAGGGTTTTTTCCTCTTCAGCATAGTAAAAAAACACCACAAATATTTTCGATGCTGCCATGACTGCCGTAGCATCACGAACAGCAGCAGACCAGCAAGGACCATAAGTAAACCTCTTAGCATGAGCTTTAAGAGAAAAGAATATAATGGGTGAGTTGTAAAATTCAACGCAAAATGCATTAAAAGAAACAATGAGCCCCCTTGTAAATAATGAAAGCAAACAAAAAGAAAGGATTCCATGAAATTAAAATTAAGGATTGTCTCAGATAGGACTCAAAATATAAGTTATCTCCGGGTACATTCAATGCAGTTGTTCTCTGAAACATCAACTAGACATTTCTCCCAAGTCTAACTTTTTAAAAAAACTAGCATCAACCAAATGCTAAAAGCTTAACTTTCAGTTTGTTCTCTCAACCTCCTGATGGTACTCCGCACAGTTACGGCACTTGCAGTGCTGTCAAATTGTGAGAGAACAAAGTTAAGTTGTAGAATTTCTCATTTGAAAATTAAAAAATTGAAGTACACAAGGAACAAGAAAATTACTTAAGAGTGTAGGCGCCTCCTGCTTTCACTTTTCCACAATCCTTGCATCCCCATATTCCTACAGCTTTCCGCTTCACAGCATACTGCAATAAATAATTGATCATCAGAACTCTATTTTGAAAAGGTTGGGCCATGGTTTCAAAATTATTCTTATCAATACATTTCATAGGAAAGTAATGATGGGAATTTTACTCAAGTATTTTCTAATAAATGTGTTCACCTATGGGAACCTTTCTTCCCGCCCTCTTCCTAGGGAATAAAAGGATGTGAAAACAGAAGTTATTTTATTCCAGAGAATGTTTTATACTCGGGAATAAATTCTATAATTCTATAACTTCGAACCAAACATGAAAATCCAGATTTCAAACCTCCAAAATCACAGGAATGTGTTTCTAAACCATGAAACAAACAAACCCTTTGGGAGTTGGTGGAAGATATGTCCTAGGCTATAGGGGCATACAAAAACACAGGGTTTACCTTTCCACAAAATTCACAGAAAAATTTGCTGTGTTGACTAACTTCCATCTTCTTAATCTGCTTCCGCAGACTAGCCCCATAACGGGTACCTATATAAGAAAACAAGCAAGAAATTAATCAAACTTTTGTCAAGTAACAGCATTTACAAAGATTCATAGACAAATCCAAATATGTTTCTTTTAAAAACTAAGACAGTTCAACAAATACTACAACTAATGAATAGGGCACAGAAGAATAACAGAGGTCCTGAACATAAATTCTGCCCCAAAATCTTAAACCAAGTATTATCTATCCATGGTCAATATATAATGAATTTCATCAAAAGGAAGCAGGAGACTGAGGTGAGGGCTCTAGTCTATTTATCAGAGAAAATGCATAACATGTCTTGCATGCAATGATTCTAAATGAAAAAATTGGCAACTTTTATAAAATCACTTATCCGCATCTTAACAATTAAATAATCACTAATCATTCTTCTAAAAGCTCAAAAACCTATGTAAACATCAAGTAACAAACCCTACCACAGCACAATAGAGTATAATTATTAATAACTAGCAGAATCCATAAACAAAATGCAAGGAACATATCAGATTTTATTAAATTAAGCTAAATAACATACCGTATTTTCCAACAATGCCAGCCTTCTTTGTTCTCTTAGTCTGCCAAAAAAAAGGATTAGGGTCAACTTAAAGCAACGAAAAATCTAAGCAGCTACACAGGAGGACTGCTTATTACAACCCTGAAACTAATTAGAATCAAAAATTAAGATCTCGCCGGATTACTAGTGATTATATTGGTTCTAATATAACTCAACTTCACGAAACTGTGTTCAATTCCAATATTGGTGGTGCAAAACTGAATGAAAAATGGATTTGACCAAAACAACCATTTCTAGACTCCTTAATTCTACGTGTGGTGTGAACAAAAGGAGAATTAGAAAAATAGAAACGAATGAAATGTTTCGGATTAAAGATGGTGGTAGTGGTAGTGGGAATGAAAAAAAGTAAAACAGAAAAATCAAATGAACGGGAGAGAGAGGAGAGATTACCATGTTTACGGGATCGAAGGCGCTGAAAGCCCGGTGCAACGGAGGGGCAGGAATAGCAGACAAACCCTAATCCTTTTCTTTTCCGAATTTATAGAGAACCAACTTGTTGTGTTGGTAGCTGGGTGGGTCGGGTCCGATTTTATTTATAGCTCAATGTATAAGTGTAAATATTTAGGGATTTCTTGTATTTTATTTTGGATTTAATCTATATCTATATATTTATATATACGAGAAAATATTTTTTACAATGTCAGTCAATCATAAAAATGGTTTCACTTTTTTCAACTACCTTAAAAGTTATTCATACCATGAAATTTTATTGGACAACGATATAATAAAAAACTTATAGCGAATGTGTACACCAATTAAACATCTTTCACAATTATTTTCAACAAATTTTTTCGCATGTTTTTTGTCGCTATTTTTTTGAATGAGTTTAATTGGCACGCTTTGTCGGTGTAAATTTTTTACACTCACAACCAATAACAATTCACAGTATGAGTGACGTATAAAGCAGTTATTTGTTGACTCACTTATTTTTAAAGACATGTCAATGTGTAATTAGTCATAGTGTAAGGTATTTATACATTGACAGTGTATATAAATCAACTTTTTTACTATACAAAGTTCAAGTGACTTGAAGTTTAGGAGTTGTAGGTACTGCATGGTAAGATTCATGGTAGTTGTGGATGTATTTCGTCATTGATGCATATCTGAGTTGCAGATCTGGGCTTCTGTTGAAGCACCCCATTTGTTTCATTTTTGTCCTCTATGTCTTCGATTAGTTTCAATTCGGTTCCTTAAGTTTTTTAAAATTTCCACCATAGTAACTAGGCCCACCCCCTGTATCTGTTGAAGCTCCAAAAGACCAAATTGTACAAAGAAGAAGTTTCAGACCTAAAATTCCAACATGGATGAAAGGTTGAATTTGATTTGGGGGTCTATAAAACTATTATGTGTCATACTTAGTATTTTGACCGGTTTAAGTTCTATGCTAAACTGTTGTTTTTTTGGGTTGTTCTGTTTAATGGATTTTAATCCTCTTTTTCTTGTTTCATTAGCCGGATGTTGTTTAGTAATAGCCAATTGACCTGATCCATAACATATTTAGTCATTATGTGTTAACATTAAGTTGGTATGATATGTTTCAGTTTGGTCCTTCAAGTTTATTCTTTAGTTTAATTTGTTCTTCTATGTTTCTAATTTGTTTTAGTTTGGTCCCTCATTTTTTACTATTGTTTATATCAATTAAGTTGGATGCTTTACGAGTGTAGATAGTGGTAAATTAAAATTGTTAGTCGATACACATAAATTAGACTAAACAAATGTAATACATAATTTAGGATTACGTCAAAATACGATTCTTAACATAACTTGATTAACTACAAACTAAAACCACATATTACACAGAATTACCCCAATCTAAACTCTTACACCTAATTACCCCCAACTTAAACCATTACACAAAATTACCTAGTTTGACAATTAGCAGTACACAAGCTACAACCAAAAGAAAAATAGTTGACATTATAAGTTTCATTAAAAATTTTATGGACTCTCCATCCTTCTTCATCTTCTTAATAGTCCTTCTAAGTTTACCTATCTCCATAAGATTTTGAGCACAATCTGCACATTGTGTCTCAGCACGTTGTGTTTGTCTTTGTGTTTGAGGCCATGGATCTGAGTGTTAATAAAAAATGAGCAACCAGAAGGAACATCTTTAGCATGTGCAAACAAACAACAAACTCAGAAATGAAAATTATAAAAAACTTAAGGGACCAAATTGAAACTAACCAAAAACATGGTGGACCAAAATGAAAAAATGGTGCTTCAACAAAAACCTAGATCTGCATCAATGGCGAAATACAACCACAACCACCATGAATCTTACCATGAAATACCTACAGCTCCAAAACTTCATTCCCTTGGACCATCTTTTTCACAGTTCGAACAACAACTTTTACCCCACACCAGCAGTCAGTTGGAGTCCCCAAGTTAGAGCTCCGCAAATTAAAGATGAAAGATGCTGAGTAGTTGTTCAAATGGGAAGAGGCCATTGGTTCGTGTTTGGGTAAGCAACTGAGTTAATTTAGGGTTCAACTTTATCAAAATTGGGGATGAAAAAGATGAAGACACGTGTTTTTAATTTAAATGTCATGCATTTAGTATTAACAAAAAAAGATAAATAACCAAACTGAAAATCTAGTGAAAGATAAATGACCAAAAGTGCATTTTGGCCTAATTTGCATACATACTTGGTGTATATAATTTTGTACAAGGTTATCCAATCATTAAATGACATCATAAAAAGTGTCTGACTTTATCTCAATCACCTTATTAGTCACATATATTATAGTTTTTGATTGGTTAATTAATGTTGTAATTTTTTTTACAGCGACGTTGTATATTAATTAAACTAATATTATATTATATCATATCATATATTATATTATTTATCAATGATGTGCTAACATCGATAACAAAATTTGAATTCACGTCTTTAGAGATATGATATTATATCATATCATAAATTATATTATTTATCAATGATGTGCTAACATCGATAACCAAAGTTGAATTCACGTCTTTAGAGATATGAGTCATTTCTCTCGTATGCACTCTTCATTTCCATAGTTCTACCTCCCCTCATCTATTTTCCCCTTCACTTCTATTTTTCAACCGCAATTTTGTTTCCCCTTTCTAATAGTTGGAATCTATTTCTTTTCTCCCCTTTTCTCTTTTGGCTTGACAAGTATTATTCTCTCACTTTTTTTCTTCCCATATCTCGTTTTATGTTATTTTTAGTGTCTCCTGCTCCACATTATTGAATGGCCTCCATACTAATCTGCTAACATCTCATAACAACCACGTGAACGAGGTGTGGAGTGAGGTTAGGCGCTGGCTCGATATCGAGCTGCGTAGCTCCTATAACTTATCTCAATAGTTTATCTTGTTTGACAACTTTTGTAGAGGGAAAAAAGCTAAGAATGTGCGGTATTTACTCTGGTTGACAATTTGTTGGTGTCTCTGGTTATCCCGAAATGGAGTTTATTTTAGTGGAGAAGAAGCTAAGATTGATTCGGTTCTGGCGCATATCAAGTACTTGTCTTGGTGTTGGTTTATTTTTGGGGTGGGAAGAGATTCTAGTTTGTCTCCGCCACTATGGTGAAACATTGCTCTTACTTGTATCAACAAGTTTTGATTTCCTTTTGTATTTGTGGTTTTGAGCATCCCTAATGCCCTGATCAATAAATCATTGCTTATTGGGAAAAAAACCACGTGAACGAACTAAATATATTTCTAAAATAAATAAATAAAAAACATGGCTCAAATAATGACTCACTCAGTATAACCGATCACATCAGTTGTCACATAGGCATAGTAAGGAACATGCACTGATGTAGGGCATTTTTCAATAGGTTGGATGTAGGGGTGAGAATATGTTGGGCCGAATTGGGATTTACAAGACCTAAGTCTGGCCAATTTCACTTTATTTGTATGAAAACCTCTAGTTTTTGAGTGGTATAGGCTTCTGTTAATAGACTAATAAGTTAATAGTTCAATGAAATTAAGTTAAAATTTGAGATATAACAATTTGTTTTAAGAATTATCTTTATATGATATCCTATTTAATTTCTACTTTATAATAATACATTTCAATATGTCAAAACTTGATGTAGGCCAAGATGTTTACATCAAAATATAGTGTTAGAAAATTTATAATTTTACACAAAGTACAAAATTTAGTATATTAATAGTAGTAGTAAAAATTACTATTTATATTCACTTAAGTAAATCGGTTTGGTAGGCTTAAAACCTTTTTGGTGGCATGTGACATGACCTTTTTAGCTAAAAAACTTTTAAAAAACCTTTAGCCTTATTTATTTTAAAAAGAGTTTGGTTTGGCCTGGGCCCAACATAGGCTGGGCCATATGCTTGTCGGTCAATCTGGCTTATTCGTACTCCTTGTTGAATGGAAATGGATGGGTATGAATATTTTAAGGTAAATTACTAAACTTGATAAAAAAAATAAAAGTTTGAAGTAACTTTAATTTATGATAAAGGATAATTATAGTGATTTTGCCAACATAAGGCTTATTTATTTTGTGATGACATTTTTTTTTCATTTTCTAAGATACATGCTCATTTTAACTTGCAAATGAGTAAAGGGGGATTAAGATCTCAATCCATAAATAACACACCCCACCCATATGTTATTGCAACTGCATTTAATACCATAATATCGAATGATACTTAAATTTCTCAAAGTTGTGTGCCAGCATAACCCTAAATTATCAATACACTAGCTAGCTACTTGTTTGAGCTTCTAAATCCAATCATACATGAAGTGTGTGAACGGTGAGGCATAGTTGGTGAAGCATAGACTTTGCATGTGCACACAAAAAAACTACCCCATTCCTTATTCAATTCTCAAAATCCACGATGCCCTTTTCATGATAAAACCAAGATATCCAAAAGAAGAGAAATCAAGCTTGCAAAAAATAAAGAAAAACAACAAACATTGAAATTAGCACCATGCTCTTGCAGCCACGACAGAGATGCAAAAAGAAAATTACTTCACATTTGTAATGCTCATCAATATGTCTCCACCTGACACAAGACTTGAAGGAAACATGACTTTCTTGATGCCAAATGATCGAATGCTCGCTAACATGGCACTCGTAGTTGGGCCTCTGGTAGTTGAAGAAAACTCATGATTCGTTGGTATATGGGTACACTTTTTCTTGGGGGCCTCTGGTAGTTGGGCCTCTGGTGTACCCATATACCTGACCTTCAAGAAAAAGTGTACACAAGTGTACTTACAACTGTGCCAGGTGTATAAATGGCCTCATATACTCATAAATGGCCTCATATGGGTACACTTGAGGTCATTGGTATGGGCCTCAATCTTACTCCCATTCTTGTTTCGGTTCCTTTGAATCTGATTCTTGAATGGTTTGCTAGTTGGCTTCAGAACCGCTCATGTTTTCTTGTTGTTTGAAATAAACAAGACTTCATCTTTCTAATCTTGTTTCCGAGATTCCTCCTCAATTCGGAGTCGCATGATCATACTTTCTAGAGAAAACTCTTTGGTTTTGTGAGTGGGTACAAAAGAGCACCCTTTAATATATAAGGGTACAAAGTTATAAGGGTGCAAAGTAATAATGATGCTTTGAATTTGAAAACACTCAAGAGTTTTCTAGTGTACCCAACATCTCAAAGTGTACCTACTTTAACATATTACCTAGGTAATAAGGGTGCCATAGGGAATAGCCAGACAAACCCTAATTCCTTTCTTCCCCGAATTTATAGAGAACCAAGTTGTGTTGGTAGCTGGGGTGGTGGGTCGGGTATAGATCCGATTTTATTCATAGCTCAATCTCGATGAGTAATATATAAGTGTGAATTTTTAGGGATTTCTTGTATTTTATTTTGGATTTTGGATTTAGGGATTTCTTGCATAAAAATAGTTTCACTTTCTCGTTTTTTTTTTACCAAAGTTTCACTTTCTCTTTTTTTTTTACCAAAGTTTCACTTTCTCTTAACTACCTTGAAAGTTATTCATACCATAAAATTTTACTGGACAACAATATAAAAAAAAAACTTATAACGAATGTGTACACCAATTAAACATTTTTCACAACCCAGAGCGTGGGGTTCGGTGGTTGGGGCTGAACCTCCCTTAACCAAGGGTAGGGGTTTGATCCCCGCCTTGGGTACAGAGCAGCGTTAAAACTCTGGGCTAGCTGTCCTGCCCCTCGAGGCACCTACAATGAGTGAAGGATTAGTCACTGTTGTCCCTGCGGTGGATACCCGGGTTTACCCAAAAAAAAAATTAAACATTTTTCACAATTATATTTGTGTGTCTCTCTCTCTCTCTATCTATCTATCTCTATATGCATAATTTTATTAAGAAGAATGTCCATACAAACATAAGTAAATATTGGTTCAATGTTAGTGGTTAAAAAATGTTTGTATTATATTTGTGCTTTTACTGCTTCGTTATGAGTTATGACATTTCATATCTTTTCAATTAATGAAAAGATATGAATATTTTATAATTAAAAAACTCCATAAAATTATAATGATTTGACTATAATTGATTGTTGATGATATTGAGTTTCAATTTCAATTAGAGATATTTGTTTCACATGTATCTCAAATACTGTATACGTCTTTGTCAAGCAATTCAAAAATATGTTTTATGATTTTAATTTAATAATTACTTTGTGTCCAACGTAATTTGACAACATACATTATTGGTGGAAAAGTAATTCGAATGTTGTTTGAATGACTGAATTAAATTTGTTATTAATTAGATTTTTTTAAAAAATGAAATTGAGATGAGGTTTGATATTAAACAATTATATTAGTTATGGCTTCCCTCAACTAATTATACAAATACAGTAAATATTTTGACTACATATCATTGAATAATAGTTTAAAAAGATCTATACCATCATAACGTACCCAACTTTTTCTCCAAACTCTAGTCGTCTCTCAATTTTCTCTCTACTCTTCTCTTCTTTCTTGTTCACCTTACAGAAGGGGGTGGTTTTAGGTCAATTTTTGGCCTAGAATCACACCTCTATATTGTTTGTTTCCTGTTTTTTTATCTAAATCAGTGGTTACCGCATAGATCTACCTTTTATTGCGTAATTTTTTTTTGATTCGTCGTCTAAGTGCGGCGTCATTGTTGTTCGTCGTCTTGGTGCAGTGTGTTTGGTTTCCCGACTTGTTGCGGTGTTCGTTTGGATTTCCCGTCTTGTGGCGGTGTTCGTTTGGTTCAGATCGACACATCAAACTTCGATCAATTTCAGATTCAAACAATGACTAGGGCCTCAAAGTTACAGATCCGGAAGCACAGGTACTCCGACGACTTTTATTTTGTCTCATTTGTAGGCATTAAGGCGTTTTACGCTATTAACTTGGATGTTGTGAGTTTGTTCGCAGATTCATCCTTTATGTTTTTAGCATTGCTGAATTCATATTATCATCGATGTAATCTCTCAATTTAAATGAATGAAGATCATTTTTTAGTAAAAAAAATAGTTTAAAAAGATCAAAATTAATACATTTAAATCGAAATCCGAAAGCGTTGGTTAAGGGACGCAAGAAATAAAAATAGAAAGCAGCAGATCCTTTGAGGGCGAAGATTGCGGTACTTGTTTGGTCTGCCACTATGGCATCAACGCCTGACCTATAAATATAAATTTATTTAACAGTGCAATTGAGACTAAAAAAATGTGTATCGTAGTAATTGTGGATCGTTGTAAACAGTAGAAACGACAATGGATAGAAATATGACCATGTATTTGAAATGATGCCAATTATATGGGCCAACAAAACATAAAAGGACTCCTGAAAAAATCTAGATATTAGTGATAAACACGCTAAGATGAAGTTGTAATTTGATTAACATCAATGCAAATTGCAAATAAAATCGTTGAGATATAAGAATAATAAATATATGGGGAAGAGGAACATAATTTAAGAATTGAAGGTTAACATTTGTTGTGTAAAAGAAAATCTTCATATAAAGACACTGGTAATTCCATTGTATATTCAGGTAAAACTATGTAGAGAAGTGGAGATATTTGTGTTTCCAACGAAATCTGAAATTTTAATACCATCAACAACAATGTAAACCACATATATATATATATATATATATATATATATATATATATATATATATATGGTTAAATATGTTTTTGGTCTCTACAAAATTTGGGTTTTTTGTTTTTAGTCCCTCAAAAAAATTTCACCAACTTTTGGTCCCTATAAAATTTAAATTTCCTGTTTTTAGTCCCTCATTACTTTTAATAGCGTTTTTTTGACATTTTATAAGCGCTATTTAAAGTCATGAGGGACTAAAAGCAAAAAACTCAAATTTTATAGGGACCAAAAATTGGTGAAATTTTTTTTAGGGACTAAAAACGAAAACCCAAATTTTATAGGGACCAAAAACATATTTAACCCTGTGTGTGTGTGTTTGTGTGTGTGTGTGTTGTGTGCGGTTTACATTGTTTGTAGTATTTGGAATTTTGTGGAGAGATTTTTGAATTCAAAAATGATTTTTTCGAATTGGATAAAGTATTTGGAATTTTGTGGAGGGATTTTTGAATTCAAAATGATTTAAAATTTGAAATTTGAAAACAGATATTAAATGAGATTAAATGTTATGCTTGCTGGATAATAAATTTCGGATTTGGTTTACAGCTAATTAACGTGTTTTTTTTAAAATCACACGGAGCATGCTTATTGGGTAGGAAACGATGATACTGACACCTAATTAAATTGAATGATTGCATGGCTTTTTGAAATAATACATGGACAGTCTATTTGGACAACTTATGTGGACTGTTCATGATTGTGTATAGTTAAGATAAGATATACATTGACAGTGTAAATAAATCAATTTTTTTTATTATACAAAGTTCAAGTGACTTGAGTGTGAGAAGCGTATCAAAGTTTGGGACAACCCCAATCATTAAATATCAATTATAAATGTATTTATTATGTACTTGTGTACTAGTTATAAACTTAAATAGCAATTATATATATATATATATATATATCATAGTACCGAGATTTAATTTTTAGGCCAAAATGTATTCCTCGTTCTTTAGATTTCACCAAAATTTTAGTTTGGTTATTTTTTTCCTCACTCTTATCCTTTATGTTTCAAATATGTGTCAAAATGGTTTTTTTTAACATTTTAGTCCACTAACAGGTGTCACGCGGGTCGTTAACAACTAGCTGATATGGCGTATTAGGTGGCACTTCTAATTGGGCAATTCATTGTTTAGTTGGCATTTCACTTTCCTTTAATCCAATTACATGACATTTAAATTAAAAACACTTATCTTCATCTTCTTCATCCCCATTTTTTATAAAGTTGGACCCTAAATTCAAAACTCATCTTCATTTTCATCCCCATTAACTCAATTGCTTACCCAAACACGGATCAATGGCCTCTTCCAACTCGAACTGCAACTCGAAATCTTTCATCTCTAATGCGCGGAGCACTAGTTTGTGGACTCCACCTGACTATTGGTGTGAAGTAAAAGTTGTTGCTCGAATTGTGATAAAAAGGGTCCAAAGAAGGGAAGTGTTCTGGACTGGACCAAGAGGTCCATTTAGCAAAACCAGGGGGTGCGTTTAGTAATTGGATATGGATCAGCCCAATCGATTCGGCCCATATCCACTACATACAAGCCCAACTAAAGCCACCAAGCTTGGATGGTTCAGATCGATTGTGATAATCCGACGGTCCACAGACGAGCATCCATTTTCTATAAATACCGGCTCGCATAGCCATTTATACGGTACACACTCTTCCCTTGCAAATTCACTAGCTTATTCTCATACTGACTTGAGCGTCGGAGTGGCTTTGCAGGTACCCCCCCCCCCCCCGGCGCTCATTGACCTCCTGCCAAGGCAGCAAGAGACCTACCAACAGCAGCCTACCAAAATACTGCTAGGTACAGAACATTGGCGACCACAGTGGGAGATATCTATCTTTCACATCATCACTACTCGAACTTTTCTCTTGCTACCCCATGGCTCCCAGAGGCAGACCCCGGGTTCAAAGCATTGCCATACCTGCACCCCGACCAGAGGATACCCCTGAGGGCAACGTCACCAGCCTGCCTAACGAGGGCAACGTCGCCAGCCTGCCTAATGAGGGCAACGTCGCCAGCCTGCCTAACGAGGGCACCAGTCAGCCTACCCAACCCTCGAATGTAAGCCAACTTTTTGATCTCCTGGCCAGCCGCACTCAACCTATACTGCAGCAGGAAGCTCGCCTAAGGCAGATTGAAAGGCGTGTGGCTTCCCTGCCCGAGCAGCCTCCTCTGACAACGGTGGCTTCAAGGCGTTATCAGTATCCCCCTCGAAGGCACCACATCCATCGTTCCCCCCAAAGGCGAAGGCACGGGCACCGATCTCCCCCTCGGCGACACATGCATGAAGGATCAGGCTCACCTCCAAGGACCCCTCCATCCCCTCCAGATGATACCTACCAGGCTCACGACTCCCACTCCAGGACCTCCTCACGTGAGAGGTCGAGAAACCGGGTCGATACCCATCGGAGGTAGTAATGCAAACGGGGCGGGGCGGGCACGGGTACCAGCTACCCGCTACCCGCCCCGCGAGATGCCCGCGAGACCCGTACCCGCCCCGTACCCGCGCGGGTACCCGCATAGCGGGTATTAAATGGGTATTTTTCCTTGCCGGGTACCCACGGATACCCACGGATACTTATTAGTAATGTAAAAATAATTTTTTATAAAATAAATTTTGAAATACTATACAAAATTAACCTATTAAATTTTATAAACCTTTTAATAACTTATAATTGTAAACAAATGGAGATAAAAAATACTAGAATTACAATAGAAAACTTTAAAAATAATAATTAACAACCCACTAATTATCCAAAATATTAATCCAAAATATACATCATAACTCACAAGCTATCAAAAATGATAACAAAATATCAATAAAATTCCACTTAAAGTCTTAAACAACAACGGGTACGGGTACCCGCGGGTACGGGCACCCCATTACCCGGCCCCGCCCCGTTTACTGGCGGGTATTTTAAATACCCGTTTATTTTACCCGTGGGTACCCGTTAAGGGACCCGCCCCGTGCCCGTCACGGGTTTTACCCGCGGGTACCCGCGGGGGCGGGTTTTTTTTGCACCACTAATCGGAGGCACCACCGGGGATCGCCATCGAGGAGATCCCCCGACCGACGCAGGTATCATGAGTTGGACTATGAAGACAGGGTCGATACCCACCAAAGACACCACCAGGGATCGCCATCAAGGAGATCCCCCGACCGACGTAGGCATCAAGAGTTTGACTATGAAGACACCTCCCCCCGAAACTCAAGAAGATTTTCGGAAGAAGGACCTTTCACTCGAAGGGTGGATGGATGCCGAATCCCAAGGGCCTTGGAGAAGCTGCCAACTCTCAAGATGTATGACGGAACCGGAGATCCAGACCGCCATCTGGCACACTTCTCCCTGATGATGCGCTATCTAGGCGCCAGGGAGCCTGTTCACTGTAAAATCTTCCCCCTCACTCTCGAAAATGCCGCACTAGAGTGGTTTCAAGAGCTAAGGCCGAACTCCATCTCCTCATGGGGTCAGCTGGCGAGAATGTTCACAGCTCGTTTCACTGGCTCCTGGTTAAAACCTAAATCTGAAGAGATTCTTAGGGCAATCCGGGAGGGAGAGAAAGAAACACTTAGAGCATATCTGGAAAGGTTCAACAAGGAGGCTGCCAACATCAGGAACCTTGAAGACAAGAGGAGACTCTTTTGGATGAAGGATGGCCTCAAGAAGGGAAGTCTGTTTCAAAGGGACATGGGGGTTAACAAACCTCGAAGCTTGTACGAGTTCCTTCGGAAGACACAAAAGTACATGGACTATGAAAAAGACAACATGGCCTACCAAGAGGAGGCCAAGGTTGGCAGCATGAAGACTGATCTGACTTGTTATGGGCGCAGTACCAGCAAATGCAACACCCTCAGGGATGACATTGAAGAGCTGATCCACGAAGGGAAGCTCGCCCAATACGTGAATGAAGAAAAGGATGAAACTCGTGACTCCGAATAGGGAGCAGGGCATCAGGACTTGAGCCTAGGGCTAGGCCTAGTTATGAATTTTGTTGTTTAAGCACAAAGGCAGAATGTAAAATATGAATGATTAACAAAAATTCATTTTACAATTACAGTTTTTGCTTTAGCTCCCTAGCATTAACGCTTGTTCCAACGAAAAATTCCTTAAGATCAAGAAAGAAAAAAAGGGTCCAACTCCATAGTTAGGAGTGGAGCGAGGCAAGTTTGAGACCCAACATCCCATGCAGGAAGGGACCGCCTGGATCGCGGGGGAAACCTCAACATTAGCCAAAGCCAAGTTCATCTCTCCAAGTAGGGGAGTCAAGGGTGTCATGGCGCGCTCACCTTCCTAAAGCAAAACAACCAAGGTCACGGCACCCACCCAGCGGGGATCCAAGGCATGGCACCATAGAGGATGCCTAGCACTTGGCACCCAGCACAAAGGCACAAAAAAAAAACAAGGCTTGGCACCATAGAAGGCGCCCAGCACCATAGAAGGCACCATAGAAGGCTCCCAACACCATAGAAGGCACCATAGAAGGCGCCCAGCACCCAGACGCCTATGAGGGCGCCATCAACAGCAAGGCCCCCAAGAGGGCACCATCAACAGAAGATGGAAAACCATGGCCACTGGCCCCACGACCTCTGATGGGCGAGTTATATTCAGACCGAGTTCAGATAAACTGCCCCCAGAGTAAACTCTGCCACAAGGCACGAAGCGACTTTAAACGTGTCGCAACCTCGGATGGGCGAGTTATATTCAGACCGTGTTCTGATAAACTTCCCCCAGAGTTAACTTTTCCACGAGGCACGAAGCGACTTTAAACGTGTCGAAACCTCTGATGGGCGAGTTAAATTCAGATTGATTCTGATAAACTGCCCCCAGAGTCCCAAGAGGTGCAAAGAGACTTTAAACGTGTCGCAACCTCTGATGGGCGAGTTAAATTCAGATCGATTCTGATAAACTGCCCCCATAGTCCCACGAGGTGCGAAGCGGCTTCGAAAATGGTCGCAACCTCTGATGGGCGAGTTAAATTCGGATCGATTCTGATAAACTGCCCCCAGAGTCACCACGAGGTGTTAACTTTGCCACGAGGCACGAAGCGGCTTCGAAAATGGTCGCAACCTCTGATGGGCGAGTTAAATTCAGATCGATTCTGATAAACTGCCCCCAGAGTCCCACGAGGTGCGAAGTGACTTTAAACGTGTCACAACCTCTGATGGGCGAGTTAAATTCAGATCGATTATGATAAACTGCCCCCAGAGTTAACATTGCCACGAGGCAGTATGAGATTATACATTCAGATGCGCAAGGCGATGACTGGCTCCCGAGGCCACCCAACGCGTGCCAGTTACAATCATAAGGAACAAGCTAGATAAAGAGGAAGCCTGGATGTTTCAAAATGTGACATAAGAAATCAGGGGGCAATGACATCGAAGTCAACCCCGTTGGGGTGGTGTTTGACAATCCTCCCGTCTGGAACCTCACGGTCAAATTGAAAGATCGTGGAAATATCAAACAGATAATGGTAAGGACAGAAGAAGCAACTCCCCTCGGCACCAAGCGAGCCCTGAAATTTCATCAAGAAGAAAAACGGGCTAAGAGACAGGATGAGCAACAAAAAAGCAGAGTGCCGAGCACACGTCCACACAAGCCGGCACCCATGAGGGCGCCTGGCAGGGCGCCAATGAAGAGGCAGCCAACGCCCATGAGGGCGCCTGGCAGGGCGCCAATGAAGAAGCAGCCAGCGCCCATGAGGGCGCCTGGCAGGGCGGCAATGAAGAGCAGCCAACGCCCATGAGGGCGCCTGGCAGGGCGCCAATGAAGAGCAGCCAGCGCCATGAGGGGCGCCTGGCAAGGCGCTAATGAAGAAGCAGGCAGCGCCCATGAGGGCGCCTGGCAGGAGGTGGTCTGGAAGCAAGTCCTTTGCAATGGGGCAGACAGCATTGTGCAACAAGGCGCCCAAGGCACCCATTAGGGCACCAAAACTTTGTCTCGCAAAAAATTAAAGGATGCATGAGCATGTGAGTGCATGAGCACATAAGAAAATTAAAGGATGCATGAGCATGTGAGTGCATGAGCATGAAAGGAAATAAAAGAGTGCACGAGCACGTGAGCAAAAAACACAGTGCACGAGCACGTGAGTAAAAAAACATAGTGCACGAGCTCTTGAGAAAATAAAATAGTGCACGAGCACGTGAACAAAAAAGCAGAGTGCCAAGCACACATCCACACAAGCCGACACCCAAGAGGGCACCTGACAAGGAAGCAACCAGCGCCTATGAGGGCGCCTGGCAAGGAAGCAACCAGCGCCCATGAGGGCGCCTGGCAAGGAAGCAATCAGCGCCCATGAGGGCGCCTGGCAGGGGGCCAAGCACCAAGGCAGCGCCCATGAGGGCGCCTGGCAGGGCGCCAATACAGAAGTGGGAAGCGCCCATGAGGGCGCCAAGGCTGGAGCAGGAGAGCGCCTGGCAAGGGGGCGCCTAGCAGGAGGTGGTCTGGAAGCAAATCCTTCGCAAAGGGGCAGACAACACTGTGCAACAAGGCGCCCAAGGCACCCATGATGGCACCAAACCTTGTCTCGCATGTCCTGCTCCACGAGGAGACACCCAGCGCACGCACGAATGGAACAACACCAAAGGCACACAGGAGGGTGCCAACTCTCAGGAACAAACAAGCGTCCAGCAAGGCGCCCAGGAGGGCGCCAACAGCAGAACGTAGCACTTGGCACAAGGCGCCTAGGAGGACGCCAACATCAGGATACGGCACCCTAGCGTGGTGCCTGGCACAAGGATTACACCAAGGGAGGTGTGAGTCACGGTCGCAACGAAGTGATCTTGTACAATCCGACAAGACAGACAGAATAACGCATTACGGCAAAGAAAAAACTTCTCTTTTTTACTCTAGAGAGTGAAAATGATAAAACAAGGTCGTGACAAAGGCAGTGTCCCGCGTGACTTCACACATTCGGTAGACGGACGAAAATCCTTCAAGCCAAGACCATCCTCCGGAATAATCTCGGCTTGGGGGGCAACTGTTCTGGACTGGACCAAGAGGTCCATTTAGCAATTGGATATGGATCAGCCCAATCGATTCGGCCCATATCCACAACATACAAGCCCAACTAAAGCCACCACGCTTGGATGGTTCAGATCGATTCTGATAATCCGACGGTCCACAGACGAACATCGATTTCCTATAAATACCGGCTCACATAGCCATTTATACGGTACACACTCTTCCCTTGCAAATTCACTAGCTTATTCTCATATTGACTTGAGCGTCGGAGTGGCTTTGCAGGTACCCCCCCCCCCCCCCGGCGCTCACTGACCTCCTGCCAGGGCAGCAAGAGACCTACCAACAGCATCCTACCAAAATACTGCTAGGTACAGAACAGAAAGGAAGTTCTGGAGTTGTAGGTATTGCGTGGTAAGATTCATGGTAGTTGTGGATGTATTTTGTCCTCTATTTGGTCATTTTAAATTAACATTAAGTTGATATGATATGTTTCAATTTGGTCATTCAAGTTTATTCTTTAGTTTTAATTTGGTCTTCTATGTTTCTGATCTGTTTCAGCTGGGTCCCTCGTTTTTAATTATTGCTTATATTAATTAAGCTAGACGCACTACAAGTTTAGAGAGTGGTAAATGAAAATTGTTAGTCAATACACATAAATTGGACTAAACAAATGTAATACATAATTGGGGATTACATCAAAATACAGTTCTTAACATAACTTGAAACACAACTTAACTACAAACTGAAACAACATAGGAAACCCTAACACAAAATTACCCCAACTTAAATCATTACATAAAATTGCCTAGTTTGACAATTAGCAGTACACAAGCTACGACCAAAAGAAAAATAGTAGACATTGTAATTTTCATCAAAAAATTGTGGACTCTATTCTTCTTCATCTTCTCAGTAGTCTTTATAAGTCCAGCTATCTCCATTAGATTTTGACCACAATCTGACATTGTGTTTGTCTTTGTGTCTGAGGCCATGGATCTGAGTGTCAATCAAAAATGAGCAACGAGGAGGAACATCTTTATCCTGTGCAAACAAACAACACAAAAACAAACAACAAACTCAAAATTGAAAATTTAAAAAAACTTAAGGGACCAAATTGAAACTAACCAAAAACATAGTGGACCAAAATGAACAAATAGTTCTTCAGCAGAAAACTCAGATCTGCATCAATGGCGAAATACAACCACAACTACCATGAATCTTACCATGAAATACCTACGCTCCAAAATTTCATTCCCTTGGACCATATTTTTTCACAATTCGAACAAGTTTTATCCCACACCAACAGTCAGATGGAGTCCCCGCCACTTTGGAAATGTGACTCATTAATTTAGTGTAACCAACATGAATTTTAGTCAATCATAGAGTAAGAGTTGAAGGGAGAGTGACAAAGAAACTAGAAGTGATGGCAACACTTTCACTCCAACACTCACTTTATGATTGGCTAAAATTCGTCTGAGCCCCACCACTTTAGAAATCATTAGTTTAGTGAGACCAAAGTGAATTTTATCCAATCATAGAGTAAGTGTTGGACGGAGAGTGTTGTTAGCACTACTCTAAAAAATCAAGAATTGTGACTAACCACATGCTTCTACCCATATAGAAATGAACCCATACACCAATTCATGATGAAAATATAATGCGGAAGCGTACTTGAATTTGCGATTAGGAATTGATGATGGTTTGAGGTTATGTGATCTTTCAGTTGTAGAGCACTGTAGGGTTTTTTGACGCTCTTCTGATGGGATGAAGAGAGATGACCACGAAACTTAAACTACTCATTCTGTTTACGTTACTCTACAAATAGGGACCATAACTCATTTAAAATGATGCATAATAAACCGCTAGTGTTAGTAAGGGGTCTCGATAGGACTCACTGAGTTTGTAACTGCTGTCAATTACATTCCAACTTTCAATATTTCTCATTTGGCCTCTCATTAAAATAAAATATTATTTATGGTATCTACACAATAATCTTTCATGACATATATGCCTTTAGCCATAAACTTAATATTAAATAGACCACTTTAATTTTGGTTAATTAAATATTGAATCTAACACATTTAAACATTATATGTGTGACCCAAAATTCTAACACACATGTAACTTTACAAATGTGTTAGACTTTATGAGCTCAAAATTTGTCATTATATACCATGGGCATGTCCTTTACCTATGCTAGTACATAAAATCAAAGCAATTTTCGTTATATCAACCATAACTAAACCTATCAATGATTACTAATATTAAGATAACTAAATGACATAGACTCGTCATGAATAGTGTAGCATGAAAATCACATGAAGGTGGCATGTACATGTCAATTTTCAATTGGTCCTACTTTACCTTAGTGAGATCATTCAAAAACCTTATTGTAAAAGTTTAATGAACCTAATATCAAACTGTATATGTAATTAGAAAATATCCAAATACAAAGAATGTGTATACATAATACCAAACATAGAACATAAAATACATAAATGACTAACTCCCACTAAACTAAAGATTCCTCTGACTGTAAAACACACATGTGAGCGGTGTGCTCATGAAAGACCTTGGGTGGAAGACCCTTTGTAAGAGGATCCTCTATCATGGAATTTTTCCCCAAGCGTTCTATGGATATTTTTCCATTTTGTACCCTTTCCTTGACATCTAGGAACTTGATGTCAATGTGTTTTGCCTTAGTCGAGCTCCTATAATTGTTGGAATATAGGACAGTTAATTTGTTGTCACAATATAACTTAAGTGTTCTTTCAATTCCTTCCACAATTCACAGCCCAATGACAAGGTTCCACAGCCAAATCCCCATGGTTAGATGCCTCATAACATGCTACAAATTCTGTTGCCATGGTTGATGAAGCAATTAGATTTTCGTTGGCACTGCGCCAAGAAATTGCACCACAGCCAACATATAGATATAGTCTGAAGTGGATCTCTTACTATCTTGGCATCCAGCAAATTCAGAGTCGGAATATCCAATGATCTCCAACTGGTCTGACCTCTTATATGTGATCATATAATCAGTTGTTCTCTTTAAATACCTCATAACCCTTTCGACTGATTTTCAATGATCATTCCTGGATTGCTTAAATATCTACTAACATCCCAACTATAAATGCTATATCAGGACGTGTACACCAGACTCCATATAGCTGATGCATAAGGAATCTTTTACATTTCATGAATCTCTAAGTTTCTTTTGGGCACTGATAGAGACTAAATTTGTCTCTCTTAGCAACTGGAGTATCCCTTGGTTTACATTCCTACATACCAATTAATGCCAAAACTTTTAAGTAGATTTTTGATATAGTCCCCTTTGCCACAATTTTAGAATACCTCGAAACCGGTCTCCGTGTATCTGAATTTCCAATACAAAGGAGGCGTCACCAAGATCTTTCATTTCAAATTTTCTTGATAGAAATCTCTTGGTTTCGTGCAACATGACTATATCATTAATGACAAGGAGTATGTCATCAACATACAGACCAGGAAAATGTACTTACTCCCATTGAATTTGTGTTACCAAATGAGAGAATTAATTGATGAAACTTGTGGTACCACTAACGAGACGCTATTTTAGCCCATTAATAGATTTTATCAATTTGCAAACCTTATCATTTGGGTCTCCTGACACAGTTTTCTGGTAGCACCATATAGACTGTCTCATCAATGTTGTTATTGAGAAACATCAATTTTCTTGATGGAGCTCCAAATTATAATGTGCTTCGAGAAGTCGAGAACCATGATTGTCCTAAAAGAGTCTTTCAGAACGAGAAGTGCTAGCAACACTCTCTTTAACACTTTCACTCCAACACTCACTCTATGATTGGCGAAAATTGGTTTGGGCTCCACCACTTTGGAAATGAGACTCGTTAATCTAGTGAGACCAACATGAATTTTAGTCAATCATAGAGTACGTGTTGGAAAGAAAGTGACAAAGAGAGTGTTGCTGACACATCTCAAAAAACAATCTTTTGTTTCTCATCATTTATTTTTTAGTAGCTCACTATTCATCTGCGTATTAATTTTCTTACATTTTACTACTAATTTTGAACACATTTTTTGAAAACTAGAAAATATAACTGTGAAGTATTCTATTTCATCTCACTATTTTTCTTCAATTTCTCCATATGATATGAAGCATGATAGAGATAGGATATGATAACGACAGAATAACACTATCATGTATTTGATGTGCATAAGATACGAGATAATATATATTATTTCATTTTGAGGTACAAAGATAATATATGTCATTTTGCTATATATTTTAGATAAGCTATCAAATTGTTATGAGATATTTTATGTTAAAGATAAAACTATTATGTGACAACTATATTTCATTTGTTGAAAAACTAAATTAATTTTCTATTTGTATAATGTTTAAATAATAAATTTATTTTTTATCATTTATTTTATTTTTAAAATTTCAATATATTTTCTTAATTTTTAAATTATACAAAAAGGCAAAATTACTCTTATCATAAAATCATACATTATTTTTTAATTTTTCTTAGATTTCATATTTTTATATTTTAGAAGGGTAAAATGAATAAACTATTTTCTTATCCAGAGTTTGAGCTGAGTTATCCTAACCACCAAACATACTCTTAAACTCCATTGCTTCCATTTAAACATGCTCCAATGTAGAGACGGTATGAAAAATGTAAACTAAAATGAGGTAAATCAATAATGTATAACGCTAAAGATGCATTAAGGAGTAAGGACTAATCAAAAGTATATCTCAAGGACAAAAATTAAAGTGTTACTTCGTACTATACAACCTACTCTTAAAAATAAATGAATTACAAAAAGCAACTTCATAATTTTTCAATGAAAATCATTTATGATTTTGTGTCAAAAAAAAACAATTTATGATTTTTTTATTATAATCACGTGATTATCTACAAGGAGAACTAACCAACACAATTCGCCCAATCACATAAGCTATCCTAAGATACGGGAGTCAACTCAGTGCTCTCGAATTTGATTCTAGCAATGGACAAACTCTGTTGGCAAGTGCGAAAATTACTCCTAAACACTAATGGAGATTAATCTTTTGCTAAAAGCATTAAAACACTCCAAGAATAACCAGTAATGGTCGGAATCAAATATACAAGAACTCTAATGATCCCATTTGTATAGGATCTAGTAGACGTCGCCTTAATAAATGTACTTAAATAAAATCAAAATGCTTAGACAAATGTTGGATATCTAACACTTGTAATAGACTACATAACTACTTGGGGAAGAATGTATACGTGGTCCACTAACCATTCTCGTCCCTAGGAGTGATCAAAACAACAGGACCCGCCCAAACCCGCTGAAACCGCAGCAGCAAAGGTCCACGCGGTCGGGTTAGGTCGGGTGGCGGGTACGCACGGCGCTGGAAAATGGTTGACATGGTTACACACGGGCGGGTGCGGTGACACTACAAACCCGCCCGCACTACCCGCAACCGCCCGAATATATGTTACTAAACCTAGGTATATAACAAAACGTAAACAGTGAACACGCGTAAAAATCTTTCTTCTCTCAGTTTCTCACCTTCGCTTCTCTCGCCTCTGAAGTGCAAAAACCCCCAAAATCGAAAATTGCAAAACCCCCAAATCGCATCTGTTTGAAATGATCTGAGATTCTTAGTCTCATCTGTTTCCCTTTCTCTCGTCTCTTCTCTCTCAGTTTTTTTCTTCATCCAGCCTTCTTCGATTGTTCGTCATTTCGTTTTTCACAAAACCCCCAAATCACGTTTCCTTCGTCACTAATCCTTCGTCATCTGTTCTCTGCCTCCTTCATCATCAACATCAATGTATTCTTTCTCATTTACTTCATCCTGTTCTTTTTCAGTTTCTTGTTTTTTATTTTTAGGTTTTTCATTTCGTTTTAAGTGTTAACCTATTTCTTGTTTTTTATTTATTTCGGTTTATGTTATGTTGCAGAGATACAAGCAAGGTATTGAACATCATTAACATCAAGGTATTTTGCAGTAGTTGCAGTATTGAACATCATCGACATCAAGGTATTCTCTCAAAGTGGTCACTATAAGTCTGTTTGTATATATGAATGCATGTATAAGTCTGTTTTAATGTGAAAGATATGGTCTAATACTCATTTTAATACTCATGTATATATGAATGCATGTATAAGTCTGCTTAATTTCATCAACATCAAGGTATTCTCTCAAAGTGGTCACTATAAGTCTGTTTGTAGGATATATTATAAGTCTGTTTTAATCTGAAAGATATGATGTAATACTCATTTTAATACTCATGTATATATGAATGCATGTATAAGTCTGCTTAATTTCATTTGTGTTTGAATGGATGTATGAAATATATAAATCTTCTTAATTTCATTTGTGTTTGAATGCATGTATGAATTTGTTTCTGGTGTAACTTTCACTTCAGTTATGGACCAGCCTCCTAATCTAAATGCTGCCCCACCTACTCCTGCTCCTACTCAAGAACAAATACCTCAAAATTTAACTGCTGCCCCACCAACCCAAACTGTTGATCCTGCCGCTCTTCCCCCTAGAAATCCCAAAAAGGAAGAAAAATGCAAATGGTCCTCGTAAGACATCCATGGCTTGGGACCACTTCACTAAATTACCAAAAAATGAAGCACCAGTTCCAACCGCTAAGTGTAACTATTGTGGGCAGAAGTATCTATGTGACATTAGGACTCATGGCACCACAAACATGAAAGTTCACATAGAACGTTATTGTAAGAAATATCTCTATTCGATAGCACATGAACCCACCCAAACCGTGCTTACTTTTACCCAAGGTAGTAATCAATTGGCAGCCACTAGCCAAAGGTTTAATGTTGAGTATTGTAGAAAGGCTTTGGCAGTTTTCATCATTGTGGATGAACAACCCTTTAAGGTAGTTGAAGGTGAGGGTTTTAAGTATTATACTAATGCTCTGCAACCCCAATTCACAATTCCTTCAAGGCACACAGTATGTGGAGGAAAAGGACAAATTAATCCACTTCTTTAGGTCTGATTGTAGTCGTGTTGCTCTCACAACAGATTGTTGGACATCTATCCAAAACCTTATTATTGGGGATTAGTTTAGGAATTTATTACTGCTTGCAGACATATATTTGGGTATTGGTGATGTGCATTGTACTCTACATCTGTGAACAATAGTATCAAAATTAGGTTTTATCACTAAGGGCATTTTGTTGCTAGTGTCGTACCAGATTATAAAAGGGAATTTAGCAAAATGACTGCACAATTGAACCGGATCAAACCGATACGACCCAGCCAGGTTAGCATTAAAGACCAAGGATTTTTTCCTCTTCAGCATAGCAAAAAAACACCACAAATATTTTCGATGCTGCCATGACTGCAGTAGCATCACGAACAGCAGCAGACCAGCAAGGACGATAAGTAAACCTCTTAGCATGAGCTTTAAAAGAAGAATATACTGGGCGAGTTGTAAAATTCAACGCAAAATGCATTAAAAGAAACAGTGAGCCCCCTTGTAAATAATGAAAGCAAACAAAAAAGAAAGGATTCCATGAAATTAAAATTAAGGATTGTCTCAGATGGGACTCAAAATATAAGTTATCTCCGGGTACATTCAATGCAGTTGTTCTCTGAAACATCAACTAGACATTTCTCCCAAGTCTAATTTTTTTAAAAAACTAGCATCAACCAAATGCTAAAAGCTTAACTTTCAGTTTGTTCTCTCAACCTCCTGATGGTACTCCGCACAGTTACGGCACTTGCAGTGCTGTCAAAATGTGAGAGAACAAAGTTAGGTTGTTGAATTTCTCATTTGAAAATTAAAAAATTGAAGTACACAAGGAACAAGAAAATTACTTAAGAGTGTAGGCGCCTCCTGCTTTCACTTTTCCACAATCCTTGCATCCCCATATTCCTACAGCTTTCCGCTTCACAGCATACTGCAATAAATAATTGATCATCAGAACTCTATTTTGAAAAGGTTGGGTCATGGTTTCAAAATTATTCTTATCAATACATTTCATAGGAAAGTAACGATGGGAATTTTACTCAAGTATTTTCTAATAAATGTGTTCACCTATGTGAACCTTTCTTCCCGCCCTCTTCCTAGGGAATAAAAGGATGTGAAAACAGAAGTTATTTTATTCCAGAGAATGTTTTATACTCGGGAATAAATTCTATAATTCTATAACTTCGAACCAAACATGAAAATCCAGATTTCAAACCTCCAAAATCACAGGAATGTGTTTCTAAACCATGAAACAAACAAACCCTTTGGGAGTTGGTGGAAGATATGTCCTAGGCTATAGAGGCATACAAAAACACAAGGTTTACCTTTCCACAAAATTCACAGAAAAATTTGCTGTGTTGACTAACTTCCATCTTCTTAATCTGCTTCCGCAGACTAGCCCCATAACGGGTACCTATATAAGAAAACAAGCAAGAAATTAATCAAACTTTTGTCAAGTAACAGCATTTACAAAGATTCATAGACAAATCCAAATATGTTTCTTTTAAAAACTAAGACAGTTCAACAAATACTACAACTAATGAATAGGGCACAGAAGAATAACAGAGGTCCTGAACATAAATTCTGCCCCAAAATCTTAAACCAAGTATTATCTATCCATGGTCAATATATAATGAATTTCATCAAAAGGAAGCAGGAGACTGAGGTGAGGGCTCTAGTCTATTTATCAGAGAAAATGCATAACATGTCTTGCATGCAATGATTCTAAATGAAAAAATTGGCAACTTTTATAAAATCACTTATCCGCATCTTAACAATTAAATAATCACTAATCATTCTTCTAAAAGCTCAAAAACCTATGTAAACATCAAGTAACAAACCCTACCACAGCACAATAGAGTATAATTATTAATAACTAGCAGAATCCATAAACAAAATGCAAGGAACATATCAGATTTTATTAAATTAAGCTAAATAACATACCGTATTTTCCAACAATGCCAGCCTTCTTTGTTCTCTTAGTCTGCCAAAAAAAAGGATTAGGGTCAACTTAAAGCAACGAAAAATCTAAGCAGCTACACAGGAGGACTGCTTATTACAACCTTGAAACTAATTAGAATCAAAAATTAAGATCTAGCCGGATTACTAGTGAATATATTGGTTCTAATATAACTCAACTTCACGAAACTGTGTTCAATTCCAATATTGGTGGTGCAAAACTGAATGAAAAATGGATTTGACCAAAACAACCATTTCTAGACTCCTTAATTCTATATGTGGTGTGAACAAAAGGAGAATTAGAAAAATAGAAACGAATGAAATGTTTCGGATTAAAGATGGTGGTAGTGGTAGTGGGAATGAAAAGAAGTAAAACAGAAAAATCAAATGAACGGGAGAGAGAGAGAGGAGAGATTACCATGTTTACGGGATCGAAGGCGCTGAAAGCCTGGTGCAACGGAGGGGCAGGAATAGCAGACAAACCCTAATCCTTTTCTTTTCAGAATTTATAGAGAACCAACTGTGTTGGTAGCTGGGTGGGTCGGGTCCGATTTTATTTATAGCTCGTGTAAATATTTAGGGATTTCTTGTATTTTATTTTGGATTTAATCTATATTTATATATACGAGAAAATATTTTTTACAATGTCAATCAATCACAAAACAGCATCTCTGGCTTATCCAAAAAAAAACAAAACAGCATCTCATAAAAAAGGTTTCACTTTTTTCAACTACCTTAAAAGTTATTCATACCATGAAATTTTATTGGACAACAATATAATAAAAAACTTATAGCGAATGTGTACACCAATTAAACATCTTTCACAATTATTTTCAACAAATTTTTTCGCTTGTTTTTTGTCACTATTTTTTTGAATGAGTTTAATTGGCACGCTTTGTCGGTGTAAATTTTTTACACTCACAACCAATGACAATTCACGGTATGAGTGACGTATAAAGCAGTTATTTGTGGACTCACTTATTTTTAAAGACATATCAATGTGTAATTAGTCATAGTGTAAGGTATTTATACATTGACAGTGTATATAAATCAATTTTTTTTACTATACAAAGTTCAAGTGACTTGAAGTTTTGGAGTTGTAGGTATTGCATGGTAAGATTCATGGTAGTTGTGGATGTATTTCGCCATTGATGCATATCTGAGTTGCAGATCTGGGTTTCTATTGAAGCACCCCATTTGTTTCATTTTTGTCCTCTATGTCTTCGATTAGTTTCAATTCGGTTCCTTAAGTTTCTTAAAATTTCCACCATAGTAACTAGGCCCACCCCCTGTATCTGTTGAAGCTCCAAAAGACCAAGTTGTACAAAGAAGAAGTTTCCAGACCTAAAATTCCAACATGGATGAAAGGTTGAATTTGATTTGGGGGTCTATAAAACTATTATGTGTCATACTTAGTATTTTGACCGGTTTAAGTTCTATGCTAAACTGTTGTTTTTTGGGTTGTTCTGTTTAATGGATTTTAATCCTCTTTTCTTGTTTCATTAGCCGGATGTTGTTTAGTAATAGCCAATTGACCTGATCCATAACATATTTAGTCATTATGTGTTAACATTAAGTTGGTATGATACGTTTCAGTTTGGTCCTTCAAGTTTATTCTTTAGTTTAATTTGGTCTTCTATGTTTCTAATTTGTTTTAGTTTGGTCCCTCATTTTTTACTATTGTTTATATCAATTAAGTTGGATGCTTTACGAGTGTAGATAGTGGTAAATTAAAATTGTTAGTCAATACACATAAATTAGACTAAACAAATGTAATACATAATTTAGGATTACGTCAAAATACGGTTCTTAACATAACTTGAAACACAACTTAACTACAAACTAAAACAACATATTACACAGAATTACCCCAATCTAAACTCTTACACCTAATTACCCCCAACTTAAACCATTCTAGTTTGACAATTAGCAGTACACAAGCTACAACCAAAAGAAAAATAGTTGACATTATAAGTTTCATTAAAAATTTTATGGACTCTCCGTCCTTCTTCATCTTCTTAATAGTCCTTCTAAGTTTACCTATCTCCATAAGATTTTGAGCACAATCTGCACATTGTGTCTCAGCACGTTGTGTTTGTCTTTGTGTTTGAGGCCATGGATCTGAGTGTTAATCAAAAATGAGCAACCAGAAGGAACATCTTTAGCATGTGCAAAGTGCAAACAAACAACAAACTCAGAATTGAAAATTATAAAAAACTTAAGGGACCAAATTGAAACTAACCAAAAACATAGTGGACCAAAATGAAAAAAATGGTGCTTCAACAAAAACCTAGATCTGCATCAATGGCGAAATACAACCACAACCACCATGAATCTTACCATGAAATACCTACAGCTCCAAAACTTCATTCCCTTGGACCATCTTTTTCACAGTTCGAACAACAACTTTTACCCCACACCAGCAGTCAGTTGGAGTCCCCAAATTAGAGCTCCACAAATTAAAGATGAAAGATGCTGAGTAGTTGTTCAAATGGGAAGAGGCCATTGGTTCGTGTTTGGGTAAGCAACTGAGTTAATTTAGGGTTCAACTTTATCAAAATTGGGGATGAAAAAGATGAAGACACGTGTTTTTAATTTAAATGTCATGCATTTAGTTTTAACAAAAAGTGAAATGCCCAGATAATACACCATGTCAGCTGTTAACGGTCAGGATGACGTTTGTTAAAGTCTGTGGATGAAAATGTTAAAAAAACCACTTTGACACATATTTGAAATAAAAAGGACCAAAGTGAGGAAAAAAAGATAAAGAACCAAACTGAAAATTTGTTGAAAGATAAATGACCAAAAGTGCATTTTGGCCTAATTTGTATACATACTTGGTGTATATAATTTTGTACAAGGTTATCCAATCATTAAATGACATATCATAAAATATGTCTGACTTTATCTCAATCACCTTATTAGTCACATATATTATAGTTTTTGATTGGTTAATTAATGTTGTAATTTTTTTTACAGCGACGTTGTATATTAATTAAACTAATATTATATTATATCATATCATATATTATATTATTTATCAATGATGTGCTAACATCGATAACAAAATTCGAATTCACGTCTTTAGAGATATGATATTATATTATATCATATCATATATTATATTATTTATCAATGATGTGCTAACATCGATAACCAAATTTGAATTCACGTCTTTAGAGATATGAGTCATTTCTCTCGTATGCACTCTTCATTTCCATAGTTCTACCTCCCCTCATCTATTTTCCCCTTCACTTCTATTTTTCAACCGCAATTTTGTTTCCCCTTTCTAATAGTTGGAATCTATTTCTTTTCTCCCCTTTTCTCTTTTGGCTTGACAAGTATTATTCTCTCACTTTTTATCTTCCCATATCTCGTTTTATGTTATTTTTAGTGTCTCCTGCTCCACATTATTGAATGGCCTCCATACTAATCTGCTAACATCTCATAACAACCACGTGAACGAGGTGTGGAGTGAGGTTAGGCGCTGGCTCGATATCGAGCTGCGTAGCTCCTATAACTTATCTCAACAGTTTATCCTGTTTGACAATTTTTGTAGAGGAAAAAAACTAAGAAAGTGCGGTATTTACTCTGGTTGACAACTTGTTGGTGTCTCTGGTTAGCCCGAAATGGAGTTTATTTTAGAGGAGAAGAAGCTAAGATTGATTCGATTGTGACGCATATCAAGTACTTGTCTTGGTGTTGGTTTACTTTTGGGGTGGGAAGAGATTCTAGCTTGTCTCCGCCACTATGGTAGAACATTGCTCTTACTTGTATCAACAAATTTTGATTTCCTTTTGTATTTTTGGTTTTGAGCATCCCTAATACTCTGATCAATAAATCATTGCTTATTGGGAAAAAACCACGTGAACGAACTAAATATATTTCTAAAATAAATAAATAAAAAACATGGCTCAAATAATGACTCACTCAGTATAACCGATCACATCAGTTGTCACATAGGCATAGTAAGGAACATGCACTGATGTATGGCATTTTTCAATAGGTTGGATGTAGGGGTGAGAATATGTTGGGCCGAATTGGGATTTACAAAACCTAAGTCTGGCCTATTTCACTTTATTTTTATGAAAACCTCTAGTTTTTGAGTGGTATAGGCTTTTGTTAATAGACTAATAAGTTAATAGTTCAATGAAATTAAGTTAAAATTTGAGATATAACAATTTGTTTTAAGAATTATCTTTATATGATATCCTATTTAATTTCTACTTTATAATAATACATTTAAATATGTCAAAACTTGATGTAGGCCAAGATGTTTACATTAAAATATAGTGTTAGAAAATTTATAATTTTACACAAAGTACAAAATTTAGTATATTAATAGTAGCAGTAAAAATTACTATTTATATTCACTTAAGTAAGTTAGTTTGGTAGGCTTAAAACCTTTTTGGTGGCATGTGACATGACCTTTTTAGCTAAAAAATTTTTAAAAAACCTTTAGCCTTATTTATTTTAAAAAGAGTCTGGTTTGGCCTGGACCCGGCGTAGGCTGGGTCATATACTTGTCGGTCGACCTGGCCTATTCGTACTCCTTGTTGAATGAAAATGGATGGGTATGAATATTTTATGGTAAATTACTAAACTTGATAAAAAAAGATAAAAGTTTGAAGTAAAACTTTAATTTATGATAAAGGATAATTATAGTGATTTTGCCAACATAAGGCTTATTTATTTTGTGAAGACATTTTTTTTTTCATTTTCTCAGATACATGCTCATTTTAACATGCTAATGAGTAAAGGGGGATTAAGATCTCAATCCATAAATAACACACTCCACCCTTATGTTATTGCAACTGCATTTAATACCATAATATCCAATGATACTTCAATTTCCCAAAGTTGTGTGCCAGCATAACCCTAAATTATCAATACACTAGCTAGCTACTCTTTTGAGCTTCTAAATCCAATCATACATGAAGTGTGTGAACAGTGAGGCATAGTTGGTGAAGCATAGACTTTGCATGTGCACACAAAAAAACTACCCCATTCCTTATTCAATTCTCAAAATCCACGATGCCCTTTTCATGATAAAACCAAGATATCCAAAAGAAGAGAAACCAAGCTTGCAAAAAATAAAGAACAACAACAAACATGGAAATTAGCACCATGCTCTTGATAGCAATGGCATCTTTCCTATCAACATTGATTTCATTAGTTACCCCAATTACAGAAGACCATGCAAGAAGCCAAAACCTTCTTGCAGCCACGACAGAGATGCAAAAAAGAAAATTACTTCACATTTGTAATGCTCATCAATATGTCTCCACTTGACACAAGACTTGAAGGAAACATGACTTTCTTGATGCCAAATGATCGAATGCTCGCTAACATGGCACTAGTAGTTGGGCCTCTAGTAGTTGAAGAAAACTCATGATTCGTTGGTATATGGGTACACTTTTCTTGGGGGGCTCTGGTAGCTGGGCCTCTGGTGTACCCATATACCTGACCTTCAAGAAAAAGTGTACACACGTGTACTTACAACTGTGCCAGGTGTATAAATGGCCTCATATCTCATAAATGGCCTCATATGGGTACACTTGAGGCCATTGGTATGGGCCTCAATCTTACTACCATTCTTGTTTCGGTTCCTTTGAATCTGATTCTTGAATGGTTTGCTAGTTGGCTTCAGAACCGCTCATGTTTTCTTGTTGTTTGAAATAAACAAGACTTCATCTTTCTAATCTTGTTTTCAAGATTCCTCCTCAATTCGGAGTCGCATGATCAGGCTTTCTAGAGAAAACTCTTTGGTTTCGTGAGTGGGTACAAAAGAGCACCCTTTAACATATAAGGGTACAAAGTTATAAGGGTGCAAAGTAATAATGATGCTTTGAATTTGAAAACACTCAAGAGTTTTCTAGTGTACCCAGCATCTCAAAGTGTACCTACTTTAACATATTACCTAGGTAATAAGGGTGCCATAGGGAATAGCCAGACAAACCCTAATTCCTTTCTTCCCCGAATTTATAGAGAACCAAGTTGTGTTGGTAGCTGGGGTGGTGGGTCGGGTATAGATCCGATTTGATTCATAGCTCAATCTCGATGAGTAATATATATAAGTGTGAATTTTTAGGGATTTCTTGTATTTTATTTTGGATTTTGGATTTAGGGATTTCTTGCATAAAAATAGTTTCACTTTCTCTTTTTTTTACCAAAGTTTCACTTTCTCTTTTTTTTTTTACCAAAGTTTCACTTTCTCTTAACTACCTTGAAAGTTATTCATACCATAAAATTTTACTGGACAACAATATAAAGAAAAACTTATAACGAATATGTACACAATTAAACATTTTTCACAACCCAGAGCGTGGGGTTCAGCGGTTGGGGATGAACCTCCCATAACCAAGGGTAGGGGGTTTGATCCCCGTCTTGGGTACGGAACAGTGTTAAAACTCTGGACTAGCTGTCCTTCCCCTCGAGGCACCTACAATGAGCGATGGATTAGTCATTGCTGTCCATGCGGTGGATACCCGGGTTTATCCAAAAAAAAAATTAAACATTTTTCGCAACTATATATATATCTCTCTCTCTCTCTCTCTCTCTCTCTCTCTCTCTATATATATATATATATATATATATATATATATATATATATAATTTTATTAAGAAGAATGTCCATACAAACATAAATAAATATTGGTTCAATGTTAATGGTTAAAAAGTGTTTGTATTATATTTGTGCTTTTACTGCTTCCTTATGAGTTATGACATTTCATATCTTTTCAATTAATGAAAATATATGAATATTTTATAATTAGAAAACTCCATAAATTTATAATGATTTGACTATAATTGATTGTTGATGATATTGAGTTTGAATTTCAATTAGAGATATTTGTTTCACATGTATCTCAAATAGTGTATACGTCTTTGTCAAGCAATTCAAAAATATGTTTTATGATTTTAATTTAATAATTACTTTGTGTCCAACGTAATTTGACAACATACATTATTGGTGGAAAAGTAATTCGAATGTTGTTTAAATGACTGAACTAAATTTGTTATTAATTAGCTTTTTTTTTTTAAATGAAATTGAGATGAAGTTTGATATTAAACAATTATATTAATTATGGCTTCCCTCAACTAATTATACAAATACAGTAAATATTTTGACCACATATCATTGAATAATAGTTTAAAAAGATCTATACCATCATAACGTGCTCAACTTTTTCTCCAAACTCTAGACGTCTCTCAATTTTCTCTCTACTCTTCTCTTATTTCTTGTTCACCTACCAGAAGGGGGTGGTTTTAGGTCAGTTTTTGGCCTAGAATCACACATCTATATTGTTTGTTTTCTGTTTTTTTTATCTAAATCAGTGGTTACCGCATAGATCTACCTTTTATTGCGTAATTTTTTTTGATTCGTCGTCTAAGTGCGGCGTCATTGTTGTTCGTCGTCTTGGTGCGGTGTGTTTGGTTTCCCGTCTTGTTGTGGTGTTCGTTTGGATTTCCCGTCTTGTGGCGGTGTTCGTTTGGTTCAGATCGACACATCAACTTCGATCAATTTCAGATTCAACCAATGACTAGGGCCTCAAAGTTACAGATCCGGAAGCACGGGTACTCCGGTGACTTTTATTTTGTCTCATTTGTAGGCATTAAGCCGTTTTACGCTATTAACTTGGGTGTTGTGAGTTTGTTCGCAGATTCATCCTTTATGTTTTTAGCATTGTTGAATTCGTATTATCATCGATGTAATCTCTCAATTTAAATGAATGAAGATCATTTTTTAGTCAAAAAAATAGTTTAAAAAGATCTAAATTAATACATTTAAATCAAAATCCGAAAGCGTTGGTTAAGGGACGCAAGAAATAAAAATAGAAAGTAGCAGATCCTTTTTGAGGGCGAAGATTGCAGTACTTGTGTGGTCTGCCACTATGGCATCAACGCCTGCCCTATAAATATAAATTTATTTAACAGTGCAATTGAGACTAAAAAATGTGTATTGTAGTAATTGTGGATCGTTGTAAACAGTAGAAACGACAATGGATAGAAATATGACCATGTATTTGAAATGATGCCAATTATATGGGCCAACAAAACATAAAAGGACTCCTGAAAAAATCTAGATATTAGTGATAAACACGCTAAGATGAAGTTGTAATTTGATTAACATCAATGCAAATTGCAAATAAAATCGTTGAGATATAAGAAAAATAAATATATGGGGAAGAGGAACATAATTTAAGAATTGAAGGTTAACATTTGTTGAGTAAAAGAAAATCTTCATATAAAGACACTGGTAATTCCATTGTATTCAGGTAAAACTATGTAGTGAAGTGGAGATATTTGTGTTTCCAACGAAATCTGAAATTTTAATACCATCAACAACAATGTAAACCATATATATATATATATATATATATATATATATATATAGGGTTAAATATGTTTTTGGTCCTTACAAAATTTGAGTTTTTTGTTTTTAGTCCCTCAAAAGAGCACCCTCTAACACATAAGGTGCAAAGTAATAAGGGTGCTTTGAATTTGACCTATGACACCCTTATTACTTTTTACACCTCCCAACCCACTCAATACCCCAATCAAGCTTTTAAAAGTTAAGAACAACACAAGATCTGTCTATCAAAGTAAAAAACACAAAAACAAATTCAAAGTGTATTGAGAAGCAATGATACCACATACCGTATTTCCCAACAATACCGGCCTTCTTGGTTCTCTTGGTCTGTACAACAACATCACGACACACAACGTCAAATTAGCTCAACGTTAAAATCCTTAAAATTACAGAAATCAATAGGAATTAGAGAGAGAGAGAGAGAGAGAGAGAGAGAGAGAGAGAGAGAGAGAGAGTGTGTGAGAGAGACAACCATTGTTGCTGGCTACGGCGGAAGACGGGAGAAGCAGGTTTAGGTGCCGCTGTAAACTGCAAATCGTTTTGAAGGGTTGAGGGTTTCGGATGAAAATGAGTTATAAGGGTGTAACTTCCGCTACATGGGTAAAACCCTTAGCTACCCTTTGGCCTATTTAATAAAAGATAAATTGATTGAAAGCATGAGTTGATAGAAAGTGAATTGAGAAGCCTCTCTCTCTTAACACAATCTTGAATTTATCTTAACACAAGCTGTTGGTATTTGGGGCTGCAAAGAAGTCCATCTAAAGAAAGTCTGAGTTGATCTTTTTAGAAAATATTGAAAAAATAATAGCAAACACAATAAAATATTAAAAAATAATAATTGTTCTGGATTGGAGGAAGCCCATATTAGCTAGGCATTTACTCATGGGCAATGTCTGCCTTCTTGTATGAGAAGGGTTCTAACATTGTTGCAATTAGAAGTAGCCATGGAGGAGAATTTGAAAATACTATGTTTAAAATTTTTCCTGAAGAAAATGGTGTGTCACACAAATTTTATTGTCCAAGAACTCCTCAACAGAATGGTGTAGTTAAAAGAAAAAATAGGACATTGCAAGAAATGGCTAGAACATTGCTCACTGATTCAAAACTTGAAAAGTACTTATGGGCATCAAGATACATAGCTAAGGGTATTGAGATCATGTAGCTTGACCTACATGATATGAATTGTTTCAGACTTTGTATCTACCGACTTTGTACCTACCAAGTTAATCAGTGTCTTAATATACCATATAGTCCGTGTATAAAGGATAACTCAAAAGTTGATATGAATGATTGCGAGAAACTATTATTGATAGTTCATTAAAGGTATGTCCGTCATCCTTCTCATTTAATAAAGGATAACTTTGTCTTGGACCCTCCACGCTCAAAGATACATGCTTTAGATACAAGCCGTTGGTATTTGGGGCTGCAAAGAAGTCCCTTAATAAGGGTTTATCTAAAGCATGTATCTTTGAATTTGAAAACCCTTTGAATTATTTCATTGGGGTATTGAGTGTTTCCTCTAGCCAACGTATTGGTAGGTACAAAGTCTGAATTATTTCACTTGACCTACATGGGTGTAACGCCCCAAAATAATTCAAGTATTTAATTAATTTAATCAGGTGCTATAGTGGTTGGTTATATTAAAATAATAATAGGATATTTAATTTAACTAAGAGGTGGTGGTTAGTAAATAAGGGAGTGGTGTGTTAATTATGTTAGGGAGTAGTGGAAGTAATTAAGGGAGTGTAAATAAGGCCCGTTATTGTTAAGTAGCCCAATTAAGCTAATAAAAACCCTTAGGGTTTTAGGAAACCCTTACTTGAGCAAGAAATCGAAAGTTAGAAAGTGAGGAGAGTGAGAGAGAAGAGGTGCGATTCGGCTAGAAGGAAAAAGGAGGGAGTTGCGCAAGTTCAAGAGAGAAAAGGCTTGGATTGTTGGTGTCTTGGTGAAATTGCAAGGAGCTTGTAAATTCTTCCATTAACAAAAGGTTAGGGGGCTCTCTTTTCATCCTTAATAACTTATAGGATTAGAATCACATGAGTTAGGTTTTAGGGGGGGTTTGATTGATTGAATTGAATTGTTGTTTTTGGATGTTTTTGTTACGATGAATGTAAATTGTTAAATCCATGTTGTTGATGATGAACTTATGTTATTTTTGGTAGAATCCATAATTGATTAGTATTGAGATGTACATGATATTAGTCATGCAAGTTAGGTGTATGTTGTAATGACTAAATAAAATCGAGAATGGAAACGATTTGGGTAGAGGTTCAGTATTTCGGTAACTGGGAACGTTGTGTTGACTGAAAAATTATGTGGTTTACTGTTCTGGAAAATAGACTTAATGCTTGTTAATTTGGCGTTGATTTGGTTGCATTTGGAGTTGTAAAACTTAAGTTATAGGTGAAACAAGTTAGGTTAAAATTCTGGAAACGATTTGGGTAGAGGTTCAGTATTTCGGTAACTGGGAACGTTGTGTTGACTGAAAAATTATGTGGTTTACTGTTCTGGAAAATAGACTTAATGCTTGGTAATTTGGCACTGGTTTGGTTGCGTTTAGAGTTGCGTAGCTCGAGATATGAATTTCACAAGTTAGGGTAAGATTCTGGAAACAATCTGGACATAGGGTCAGTGTTTTGGTCACTGCGTTTTCAAAAAAACTCATTTTCGAACGAATCCAATTTCTTGGAAAACTAGACAGAATTCGCCCCAGTTTATGCACAAGTTTCATGCAATTTGATTGAGTTTTGGTTATTTTAGAACTGCTTGAATTTGAAGGACAGAAACTGCCCTCTTTTGAAACTAGTATGTGTGTTTTTGAAAACTGTACCTGTTAGACTCTCTTTTTCAAAAACTGAACTTAGGAATAAGAGTAGACCCATAGGGCTTTCCAACAAGTATTTATTTGTCGAAATCCGGTGTGGGTTACTATTTTAATTAATTCGCCAAAGTAAGCGCATGGTTACGGAATTTCTGCACCTTGTTTGTTTTTCGCGATATCTTTTGATCCGGGAACCCGATTGAGGCGTTCTAAGATGCGTTGAAGAGCTCATTCAGAGGCCTAACCGATTATTATATTTTTAAGGCAAAATGAACTATTTTGTATTGCTGTTGCTGTTTTATGCTGCTGTTTATATTGCTGCTGCTACTCTATGTGCTGTTTTGGTCCCTACGGGTGTTGTTTAGTCCTTTGGTGACAATGTAGTCGCGTAATTAATTGTGCTTGGTGTGATTGGTGTGCTATCCTTAGGGCTGAAATTTTGGAGATGTATAATGGTGATGTATATAAAATGGTGAGATAAATTATTGGTGAGTTTATTGGTGAGTGCCCTCAAGGCAATGGTCTATGACCTTTCTTTTGGTGTTGGTGAGTTAATAAAACTATTGGTGAGTTAATCAAATTATTGGTGCGCATGTTATTGCATTGTTGTGGTGATTTTGGTGTGTATGGTGCATTGTTCATGGCGTCGCATAATCATGTGCATTTATTGGTGAGCAGAAGGCTTCAGCCTTATTTTGGTGTATGCCCTCAAGGCTAATTTTTGGTGATGGATCCACATGCATGTGCCCGTGGAGTTTTGGGTTGCATCTCATACATTGAACATGCATTCGGTACTTTTCCTGGTGATTATAAATTGATGGTGTATGTGGAGATAATTGTAATTTGGTGTATTTAGTTATATTTGGTGTTGTTCTCGGTGATTGAAAATATTCGGTGTTGTTTCTTGGTGAATGAAAGTTAATGGGGTATGTTGTTATTGTGGGGAATTGGTGTGTTTAGTTGCCTTCTCTAAATGATGCTTATCTTATTTGTTATTACTTATGAAATGAGACTCACCCTACTGCTTTTGTGTTGCTTCTTATGTCGGCAACGTGCAGGTGATAGCGAGTGAAGGTGATCTAGTACCTTCTCCTAGTCAGTTGAGTCTGCTCTGATACGTAGCACCGGGGGGCGTTTAGTTTACGTATTATTTTATTTGATGTTGTGAACTTTATTGGTGATGTAATTTGGCATTTTAAGATTTGGTGATTATTCCGCTGCGATGACTATTATGATTTACTTTGGTGTAGGCTAGCAGATTATTTGCGGTGCTATGTATCGTACCTTATGACTTTATGAATTAAATTTTGGAGACTATTATGCGTTGTTGTTTTGAAATGTGGCACCCTCTTGTGGATGCATTAAAAACGTTTTTGGAAACTCTGATTTTAAATGAATTAAATAGTAGCTTAGTAGAAGGGGGTGTTACAATGGGTATTACAAGAAAAAGATAAATACACTTCAAATTAATATACCATATAATCGGTGTATAAATGATTAGTTTCCTTATTACTTTGCACCCTATGGGTAAACAAGGAAACTAATCCTTTTTACCCTTAACATAAGAACGAAGGTATTGTACGTATCCATTGCATTAGTTTGAGTCAACCTAATACCAAGTATTGAGTGGGTTGGGAGGTGTAAAAAGTAATAAGGGAGTCATAGGTCAAATTCAAAGCACCATTATTACTCTGCACCCTATGGCACCCTTATTACCTAGGTAATATGTTAAAGTGAGATGTTGGGTTCACTAGAAAACTCTTGAGTGTTTTCAACTTCAAAGCACCCTTATTACTTTGCACCCTTATAATTTTGTACCCTTATATGTTAGAGGGTGCTCTTTTCTACCCACTCACGAAACCAAAGAATTTTCTCTAGAAAGTCAGATCACGCTACTCCGAATTGAGGAGGAATTCGGAAACAAGATTAGAAAGATGAAGTCTTGTTTAATTCAAACAACAAGAAAACAAGAGCGGTCCTGAAGCCAACTAGCAAACCATTCAAGAATCAGAACCGTAATCAGATTCAAAGGAACCCGCAACAAGAATGGGAGTAAGATTGAGGCCCATACCAATGGCCTCAAGTGTACCCATATGAGGCCATTTATACACCTCGCACAGTTGTAAGTACACTTGTGTACACTTTTTCTTGAAGGTCAGGTATATGGGTACACCAGAGGCCCACAAGAAAAAGTGTACCCATATACCAACGAATCATGAGTTTTCTTGAAGGTGAGCACACTTTCATGACCTTCAAGAAAACATGATTACACTTGGTGGTCTCTACGAAATACACAAATTTCTGAACTATTGCTCCTCTATGTCTACAAAGTGAATTTATTAGTTACATGGTGTAGGGTGTAACTTCAAGAAATTCTAAGAAAGTCAATACACTTTCTAGGCCAAAGTGTATTTCTACATTGGCCTGGAAAGTGTATTGAGAAGTGTGAAATAATTCAAGAAAGTTTGAGTTTATCTACGTGTATTTCTTGAGGTTACTATTTTAGAAAACATTGATAGAAATTGTATTTCTTGAAGTTACATGGTGTAGGGTGTAACTTCCGCTACACTTTGGCCTATTTCTTGAATTTATCTTTGCTCCAATTCATTGGCCTATTTCTTGAATTTATCATTTAAGTCACCTCTCCCCCTACACACAGATCTAATTTATGCAAAGATTGTGTTGAGATATTGTGTCGTCGATGCAGTATAGCCTCAGAGGGTATAGCTAAGTTGTGACAACGGAGTTATCTATTTATTAGACAAATCCGTTTTGAAAAAAACCAAAACAAATTTATCTAATAAATAGATACATCTGTTGTCACAACTTAACATAACGAATTTATATACTTATTAGATAAATCTGTTTTGGTTTTTTTCAAAACGGATTTATTTAATAAATAGATAAATCCGTTACAGTAAAATAACAAAACGGATTTATATTTCTCTGACGTAAATCCGTCGTTTAATATTTACTTAACGGATTTATGTTTTTTAACTTACTTCCGTTATTCTTTTCTAAGAAAACAGATTTATCAGATTAAATGATAAATTCTTTTTGGTTCTTTTTTTACCAAAACAGATTTACCATTTAATTAGATAAATCTGTTGGTTTAAAATTATCAGGGGCAAAGTGGGAATAAAAAAATGTGGGGGTATGATGTATAGAGGCGGGGGTACAAAAAATGGAACCCTTTCTTTTATAGTAAGGATATAAAACAATTTTTACAAGTTCATTAGATCTCCAGCGTCCGTTAGCCACACGTTAAGACTTAGGAGTCCTTCTAAGGCCCAATAGTCATAGTCCGGTTAGCCAGGCCGTTTGCTAATGTGGGCTTCTAAGGCCAAATATTCAAAGTGTACCTACTTTAACATATTACCCAAGTAATAAGGGTGCCATTCACAAGGGTGCTCCTATTTTCTTGTTGTTTGAGGCCTCCTATGTTAAAGCACCCTTATGTTCTCAAAGGGTAATAAGGGTGCTTTAACATAAGAACATAAGGGAGAGAAATAGGCCAAAAGGTAATAAGGGTGCTCTGAATTTGAAGTGCATTATCTTTTTCTTGTAATACCCATGTAGGTCAAGTGAAATAATTCAAACTTTGTACCTACCAAGTTTTGAAGGATAACTCAAAGGATTAAAGTGATAAAGGATTAAAGGTATTAGGTTGACTCAAACTAATGCATTGCTGAACCAGTTTTTGTAGTTATGTTTTGTTTGATGAGTTAGTTGTATTATTTCAAGCCAATGAATTGGAGCAAAATGAATTAAATTTGACGGATGGGTTTGTAATTTTGTTCATAAGCCGTAATTTATAATTGGCACTTTTTGTATTTGAAAGAGTTTATTTAGAACTTATTTAGTGTTTTAATACATCTCAACAAATAGCTTATGGCATGTTCTCTTGTTTTCACAATGAAGGTATATTAGTTGCCTTAAAAGGAAACTAATATACCTTCTTTCTATTGTAGAATAATCAAAACTATAGCAACCAAAGAATGAGAGAATGATAGAATTTGGGAGTCTTTGTATTTCTCTTCACAAGTACATATTTACATATGGGGGTGAGTCCTTATTTATAGGGTGGTGAAGGACAAGTGAGTAGTCAACCATAAAGGCCACTACACAAAGATAATAAAGGAGATTATGGGAGAAGAGAAATGGACATCCAATATCCAATAATATTCATAACACTCCCCCTTGGATGTCCATTGAGGATATGCCTCATTAAAACCTTACTAGAAAAAAACCCAGTGGGAAAAATCTAGTGAAGGAAAAAGAGTACAATATCCTTTTACAAAATTTATTTATTTCTCCCCCTCATCCAGACAATCATTTTTGTGACGACGAAGACCAATCTTTTGTACCAGTCGTTCAAAAATTCTGCTTGGGAGCGATTTTGTGAAAAGGTCCGCAAGATTATCACATGAACGAATTTGTTGAATGCTTATATCACCATTCTTCTGAAGATCATGAGTGAAGAAGAATTTTGGAGAAATATGCTTTGTTCGATCTCCTTTAATGTATCCTTCTTTCAACTGAGTAATGCATGCAGTATTATCTTCATAGATTGTTGTTGCATCTATTCTTCCGGAAGACAAACCACAAGTCTCTTGTATGTGTTGAATCAGAGACCTTAACCAAACACATTCCCGACTTGCTTCATGTAGTACTAAAAGTTCTGCATGATTTGATGATGTTGCTGTTATGGTCTGTTTCACAGATCTCCATGAAATTACTGTACCACCACAAGTAAACAAGTAACCTATTTGTGATCTGCCACTATGAGGATCTGACAAATAACCTGCATCTGCATAACCTGTTAATTCTAATTTGGGTACTTTGGAATAAAACAACCCCATGTTCATTGTACCTCTAAGGTAACGAAGTATATGCTTGACTCCATTCCAATGTTTTCGTGTGGGTGAAGAACTATATCTTGCTAATAGATTGACAGAAAATGATATATCAGGGGTATAATTAGCAAGGTACATCAGTGCTCCAATTGCACTGAGATATGGTACTTCAGGACCAAGTGGTTCTTCACCCTCTTCTCGAGGTCTAAAGGGATCTTTCTCCACATCCAGTGATCTAACAACCATAGGAGTAGATAACGGATGAGATTTGTCCATGTAGAAACGTTTTAAAGCTTTTGCTATATAAGCCTCTTGATGTACAAAAATTCCATTTTTCAAATGCTCAATTTGTAATCCTAGACAAAAATTTGTCTTTCCCAAATCCTTCATCTCAAATTCTTTCTTTAAGCAATCTATAGCTTTTGGAATCTCTTCAGGAGTTCCAATAATATTTATGTCATCAACATATACAGCAATGATAGCAAATTCTTTTCCAGATCTTTTTATAAAAATACATGGACAAATAGGGTCATTTGTATATCCCTCCTTTAGCAAATATTCGCTGAGGCGATTATACCACATGCGTCCAGATTGTTTTAGCCCGTAGAGAGATTTATTCAATTTGATGGAGTAGTCATCACGAGATCCCGGACTATGTGCCTCAGGCAAGTTAAATCCTTCAGGGAGCTTCATGTAAATGTCACTATCGAGTGAGCCATATAAATAGGCTGTGACAACATCCATCATGTGCAAATTAAGCCCTTCATATGCTACAAGGCTAATTAAGTACCGAAAAGTACTTGCATCTATAACAGGTGAATATGTTTCATCAAAATCAATGCCAGGTCTTTGTGAAAACCCTTGAGCAACAAGTCGAGCTTTGTATCTTGCAATTTCACCATTCTTATTTCGTTTTCGCACAAAGACCCATTTGTATCCAACCGGTTTCACACCTTCAGGTGTTCAGACTACAGATCCAAAAACTTTTCTGCTTCAATTGCATCTTTCCATTTTGGCCAATTCTCACTTTGTCTACAATCTTTAATGGATTTTGGTTCATGATCCTCATTACCATTTATCACATTTAGCGCTATATGATATGAAAAAGCATCATCAACGTTGACATCCTGTCGGTTCCATTGTATTCCATTAGTGACATAATTTATTGAGATCTCTTTATTTTCATGACTTTCAGGTACCTGATCAATCTCTTCTGGGACTGAAATGTCAATTATGTCTGTAGATTCTTTGAGAGTTTCTATATCCTCCTCTGGACCATCTTTCTTTTTAGCTCCTTTTCTTGTTCGAGGATTTTTATCTTTGGAACCGACTAGTCTACCACGCTTCAGTCGTGGTTGGGACTCATTTGCAATATTAGATTTCCCAACAGGGACATCTATTTTTATTGGAGCATTAGCAGCTGGTATATATGATTTTGTCACACCTTTTGGATCAGTGAATGCATTTGGTAATTGATTTGCTAAGCTTTGCAAACGAATTATCTCTTGAACTTCAAGTTCACATTGTTTAGTTCGAGGATCAAGATGAGACAATGACGATACATTCCAACTGATCTCTCTTTCCAACTGCTTGTTCTCTCCCCCTAATGCTGGGAAATTTGATTCATCAAAATGACAATCAGTAAATCGAGCTGTAAATAAATCTCCTGTTGTTGGTTCAAGATATTTTATAATAGATGGAGATTCATATCCAACATATATTCCCAACCTTCTTTGAGGACCCATCTTAGTGCGTTGTGGTGGAGAAATTGGAACGTACACCGCACATCCAAAAATTCTAAGATGGGAAATATTAGGTTCTTGACCAAAAACTAACTGTAAAGGGGAAGAGTCGTGATAACTTGTTGGCCTGATGCGAATCAATGTTGCAGCATGCAAAATTGCATGTCCCCAAGTGGAAATGGGAAGTTTGCATCTCATGAGAAGTGGTCTTGCAATTAACTTTATACGTTTAATAAATGATTCTGCAAGTCCATTTTGTGTATGAACATGTGGTACAGAATGTTCAATGTCAATTCCAATGGAGGCACAATATTTATTAAATGCGTGAGATGAAAACTCAACAGCATTGTCAAGACGTATTTTCTTGACAGGATAATCAAGGAAGTGAGCTCTTATTCGAATTAGTTGAGCTAGCAATCTCGCAAATGCTTGGTTGCGAGTTGACAACAGGCAAACATGTGACCATTTAGTTGATGCATCAATTAAAACCATAAAATATCTAAATGGTCCACATGGTGGGTGTATTGGCCCACAAATATCACCATGTATTCGTTCTAAAAAGTTGAGAGATTCACTTCTATTTTTTGTTGGTGATGGTCTAATTATCAACTTCCCTTGTGAACAAGAAGTGCATGAGAACTTATTGGATTGAAGAATCTCCTGGTTCTTCAATTGATGACCACATGAGTTTTCAATTATTTTTCGCATCATTATGAATCCGGGGATGGCCCAGCCGGTCATGCCAAACAACAAATTTTTTGTGATTTGTAAATTTCTCGTTTACAACAACGTGTGCTTCAATTGCACTGATATAAGTGTAGTACAAACCAGAGGAAAAGGCGGGCAGCTTTTCCACTACACTTATTTTTTCCAAAGTATGTCTTGTTATATAGAGATATTCAATATCTCCTTCATCTCTTGTTTCAATATGATATCCATTTAAATGGATATCTTTGAAACTTAATAAATTTCTACTAGACTTGGGGGAATATAATGTATTCTCAACGTGTAAATTTGTTCCCCGGGATAACATTATATTAGCTCTTCCGGAGCCTTCAATTATCTTTGAAGAGCCAGATATAGTACTAACATTGGTTTCTCGCTTCACTAAATAAGAGAAATATTTTGCATCTTTTAAAATTGTATGGGTAGTTCCGCTATCGACAAGACACGTATCTCCATTATTGATGCTAGTGTCAATACTCATTCTATCCAAAGAAGAAAAGAATATGATAAGAGAGAAGCATGAGAAAGAATAAAAATTTTATGATTGAATTATTTGAACATAATCTATAGAAGTTGAAAACACACTTAAATATAAAGCTTTATTATTATTAGCATAGGATATTCAAAACATTATAGAAAATTCAAAGACACTCTCAAACTTTATTATTATTGTGATATTTAGGAAAATCTACTTCTTGACTATATTTCCATCCACAATAAGGTGACCAATATTTCCATCAGGGTCAGCAAAGAAATCAGCAACATCCAAATGAGTAGCATCTGTATTACCATCATCTTCATAAGCAAAATGACTCTCAATCCTTTTATCTTTATTTTTAATTGATTGTTGATAGAGATCAACAAGATGTTTTGGTGTACGACAAGTACGACTCCAATGACCTTTTCCTCCACAACGATAGCAAATATTTTCATTACTTTTGCTACTCTGCCCACCTTTTTCATTCTTTTCAACATTTTTCCACTTCTGGTGAAAAGACGTGTTCTTGTAATTTCCACTGTGACTATGATCAAGACCGTGACCACAACCATAGCCATGACAACGACCACGACCACGACCACGACCACGAGTTTGTCCATAGTGATCGTGTGTTGCTACATTCACTTCTGGGAATGGAGCAGTGCCAGTGGGACGAGCTTCATGATTTTTCATCAAAAATTCATTATTTTGCTCGGCCACATGAAGGCAAGAAATCAAGTCAGAATATTTCTGAAAGCCTTTTTCTCGATATTGCTGCTGCAGGAGCACATTGGATGCATGAAAAGTGGAGAATGTTTTTTCTAACATATCTTCATCAGTCACCTTTTCTCCACATAATTGTAATTGGGAAGTGATTCTAAATACTGCAGAATTATAGGCAGTTACACTTTTAAAATCTTGTAAACGCAAATGCATCCAATCATAACGAGCTTTTGGGAGGATAATAGATTTTTGGTGCTCATATCTTTCCTTTAAACCGTTCCAAAGGACATGTGGGTCTTTTACCGTAAGGTATTCATTTTTAAGGTCCTCATGGAGATGGTGGAGAAGAAAAATCATGGCTTTTGCCTTTTGTTGATTAGATGCTTTATTTCCTTCTTTAATAGTATCTCCGTGCCCTTCGGCATTCAAATGAATTTCAGCATCTAGAGCCCATGGCAAGTAATTCTTTCCCGAAATGTCAAGCCTCAAAATCAAGTTTAGTAAGGTTCGACATATTTAGAACTATCATGAAAATATAAAATTAAACAAGTTAGATTAAACATAACATTATGAAGAAAATCAAAAACTAAACATAAACGGACACAAAGTAACACATTAAAATAAAGTCTGGGATAAGAAATCCAAACCATACACCAATACCAATAGAAACAATAACGAAGTTACAAAAATCATTAACCCAAAAAAAAAGCGATTGCAATTTTGTCCTTTCTTTGTTCTTTTCAAGTTCAATAGTGTTACTGAACATATATATTATATGAAAAACAAACCCAAAGTAAGAGAATTTAATACTAGATTTTGAATATACCACGTGAAAACATCCCTTTTTATAACCGATCAAGACACACTCACGGGAAAACAACCATAATTCATTTTGTACAAAATCTAAAACATATTATAAAATTGTCTTCTAAACTCCTTATGCAATTGTCATATATGAACAAAATTCTTCAAATCAGACTCATAATTTCTTTCTTTGAATAAAACCTACTCATAGCTTATGGAAAAAAAATGCTAACTATATATAACAAGTAATATCATGAACTATCTATCCCAGAATTTGAAACATCAAAAATTTTAGAAGCTGATCATGGCATTCAATATTAGAGAATGATAAAAATTATAGTGTCTCATTTGGGCGTTCCATGCATTTGGGCGTTCCATTTTGTTTATCATAGTGTCTCATTTGCATCGTGCCAACATCATCATTTTATGGAAGGCAACAAAAAAAGAAACAACGGACGAAAAAAAATCATTCCATCAAGCATCAAAGCATTGCATCAAAAAGAAAGAAAATGCAAAACACGTCATCCCATGTCATAATATTCGCATCCAAGCATTTCATTCAAATCATATTCACATTTGCATTTCATGCACTCATCGCATCCCATCATTACAAAAATGTTTCTGTATCCCAGCCACTAATGTCATCACACTATGCATCATAACATTAGCATCCAAACATTTCATTTGCATTCGCATTTAATGCATTCATCCAAAATGCCTATGTTTCCCAATAAACTATTTCATATCATGCATCAAAGTATTGCTTTTGCATCCTCACAGAGCAAAAGAGCAAACAAAAAACAAATAAGCAGAAAACAGAAAGCTGCTCAAAGCAAACAGAATAAACAAAAAATAAACAAGCAGAAAAAAGAAAGCTGCTTAAAGAAAACAAACAGCATAAACAAAGACAGAAGAATTGCAGAAAACGGAACATAAAAAGAACACACCATCTTCATATCATTCATCATTCTCATACCATTCATACCATTCATCGCTTCATGGCATCAAACAGTAGTGCATTACACTTTCAATTTGTATCTCAGAAGAACGAAGAAATAACAGAAAAAGCATTCCACCAAAGTCAATCATTGCATTCATATGCATTCAAGTGCATGCATTTCATGTGCCAGTCAAGATAGAAGTTACCTCAGACTAGATAGTCTCAACCCAGAGTTAGAAAACTCCATCAACCCAGAGTTAGTGAACTCCATCAATCCAGATCACAACATCGTGTACGAGCACGCGATGGATCCATCCGACTTCGTCAAGTCCTTCGGATTAGTTATGTCAACCTAAGGCATAATGGACATCCTTGATCAAATCAGTTCCGGACCTGATGTTGATCGGCCGCTCGAGAAGGCCACCCCTAAGCTCGGACTCAACAAGAGTCCGTTAGAAGGTTTTTAGGCAACCTCCGAATTCAGGACCCCAGCGTCCCTTCAGAACCCCAGTGTTCATTCAGGATCCAAGCATCCCTTCAGGACCCAAGTGTCCATCCAGGTTACTTTCTTTACTGCTTTCTTTATAGCTTTATTTCCTGCTTTTTGAGGGCGGGCATTTCATTTAAGTAAAAAAAAGGAGAGAAAATTCAGGTTTTCCCAAGCAGACAAAATCAGTATAATTTCTGAATTCTTTATTTCTATTTTGCCTCGGAATATGTTTCGGCCAATTCATATTCCTTGTCAAAATCCAAATAAAGAGGGGCAGCTGTCATACCCTAATTTTGTCCGCCTAGGTCGAAACCCTAATTTTCAAACAAAAATAAGTAAGTTAAGGTTTAGCATTCATTCATAATGTCATGAATACCATCATTCATGCATTTCAAAGTTTTGAAAGTCATCTTAGGATTAGGGATGCATTGCATTGCCTTTTATAGCATTTTCAGAGTTTTTCAAGACCAAGGGCATTTTGGTCATTTTCGAAAAATGAGACATTTCTCAGCAAAAAAATCATTTCTTGCATACATTTTAGATTTTAGGGCCATTTTAGAGTTTTGAAGTAATTCTTGAAAAGAAAATGCATTTTGAACAAGGATTAGGGTTCTAATGATCAAAAGGGCATTTTGGTCATTTTTCGCAAGAGATGATTTTCTCGCCAAAAATGCACATCATCAAAAAGTACATTTTTATTCTATCAAGGATAATTTTTGTACAATTTTTTAGGAGGAAAACCCTAGTCAAAATAATTAAAAATGTATTTTTTCATTTTTAGTGCATAGAAAAATAAAAAGGGACCATTAAATATTCCTCAATTTTTAAGTGACAATTTTTATTGTCATAGGTGACTAGAGGGAATATTTTATGTTGCCCAAAAGCATGTGACACATTTTCAATAGTTGCATTCCCATTATTTCCCATGCCCAAAAATTTCAATTTCAAAAACAAAAAAGGAAGTGTCTTCAATAAGACAAAATACCAAAAAAACAAGTTTTTTTTTTCTCCTTATCCCCCCACCTACGAATTCTCTCTCTCTCTCTCCAATTTCTTCCACACTCTTCCATTATACCCTCTTTGGTAAATTACTCCACTCACTTACACTAACCTATTCATAAGAAAACCCAAAGTTCCCTCTTTGGTAACAATTCTCCCCCAAAATGCCCTTAACCCTACTTCACATAAAATATCTCTTCTAAAATAAGAAATTCATTTTTCTTTTCCTTTTTCTTTCCTCTAAATTTCGCCCCCCACTCTCCATATCTCTCACATTTTTGTGTTTCTTCAACACCCTCAATCCATGTGATGATGCATCTCCACCCTCCATTCAAAATCAAAACTCAATCCTAGAGCACATCAAAATCACAAAGACTAAACTACCCTTAGACCTAATTTCATCCTATAAATACTCCCTCATTCCCACACCTAAAGCCTCTTCTCTTTTTGCTCATTCTCTCCTACACAAAAACCCTAGCACACCTCCTCTCCCTCTCCTTCCCTCATCAAGGCCGTAGCCCCTTCCTCCCCTCTTCCACATATTCCCTTCAAAAATCAACCACCAAATCCTCCATTTCTTGTTAGATCACCATCTTTCCTTCCATTCTCTTCAAGGTTGCATCATCAAATTGCTAAGAGTTAGTGATTTTTGAGCTTATCATCTCCTTCTTCATTTCATTGTAGTTTTGAGGTAATCCTTGAAGCTTTGCACCTCATATTTAATTTTCTTGCATAATTCCTCCTCTACTCCAAACTCCTTCTTGATTGTTGTTTGCTTTGAGAATCCATTTCAAACATTTTGACAAAGACTTAGGGAGCTTTGGGTGTTTGAGATGGGTCCTTGGCCTTGAAGGAGTTGTTCTTCTACTTGAATAATTTCCCTTGCATCTTTACGTATTTTTGCACTAGATTTCATACACAAATTTGTTGTTTAAGCATTTCGCATATCATGAAAAATTAGGGTTGATGTGATTTTGTTGCACTTCTTTGCTTAATCATATAAATCCTTGCAAAAAAATAGATCTATATTTCTTTGTGTTAATTTTGGTGTTTTCTTTATTAAATAAAATGTGGATCTATGTTTCCCTTGGTTCACATGCTTATAGATCTAAAAATATTTTCAAGTTCATTTTGTTGTTGTTCTTTGTTTGGTGATGTTTAATCTTGTTACTAGTATTTCATCTTAGTGTTAAATGTTACCTTTGTTGTTTGATGATTTAGCAATATGATTCCCACTAGTGCCTAGTGCACCTTAACCTAAGTGGTGAAGATTGCTAGAAATGACTCAATTTAGTTTATGTGTCCATTCATTTTTGTGTCTTAGTTTGCTTGTTGTAAATTGTTGATGATAGGCAAATTGATTCCCACTAGTGCCTAGTGCACTTTTCTCAAAGTGAGAGGATTGCTCTAGTTGATTCAACTTATTTGTTGTGTTTAGTTAATCTTTGCATTTTAGTTTGCTTGTTGCTCATTGTTGATGATAGGCAAGTTGATTCTCACTAGTGCCTAGTGCACTTTTCTCAAAGTGAGAGGATTGCTCTATATGATTCAACTTGGTTTTAGTGTTTATTTACTTTTTACCTTTTTACTTTACCATTCATTAACTTTTTACCAAAACATAAAAATATTTTACTACTTTGGTTTTAACCACTCACTTACTTTTTACTTTACCATTCATTAACTTTTTACCAAAACATAAAAATATTTTACTACTTTGGTTTTAACCACTCACTTACTTTTTACTTTACCATTCATTAACTTTTTACCAAAACATAAAAATATTTTACTACTTTGGTTTTAACCACTCACTTACTTTTTACTTTACCATTCATTAACCTTTTACTAAAACATAAAAAGATTTTACCACTTCCCATTCACTTCATGCATTTTTACTTTACCATCTCATTAAATAATTACCATTCACTTCATGCATTTTTACTTTACCATCTCATTAAATAATTACCATTCACTTCATGCATTTTTACTTTACCATCTCATTAAATAATTACCATTTACCTCATGCATTTTTACTTTACTTTTCACTAACTTCTTACTTAAAGTTTTACAACTTATCAACTTGCAAAAAGACCCAAAACATTTTCTAGTTTACATTTATAACTTTTCAACTTTATAAAATCAACCCAAAAATACTTTTACCACTTTTTCCTAAGACTCTAAAAACACCAAAACATTTCACCATTTCCTAAGAATAAGGTAACTAAATTTTTACCACTTTTTATGACATACTCTCACACACTTGCACTTAAATAAAACCTTATTCACTCTCTTGCATTCTCATTTGCTTGTATCTCTTGCATACTCTCTTGTTTTAATCTCCCTGCCTTTTCATATATTCATATCTCTTGCATATTCATTTGCACTCTCACTTGTTAGTACCTCATGCATCCTTACTTGTTTATACTTCTTGCATCCTCACTTGTCCATGCATTCAATAACCAAATGATCATGCATTCATGCCATGTCAATTACTTCAAAATCAAACAAAATTGTATTCAATAACGCTCATTCATTCCTTGCCTAATCATGCATCATCGCTCACATGTTCATTCACCTAACCGAGAATACTCTATGCCTATGATCAATTGTATTCCTTTGTTCTTGATGCCATTTGAATGTCTTGACTTAATTGTGCACAAACCCTTTTACACAATCATGCGCTCTTATAAGACTACCAACATGTGTAGCATAGAGGCATATGTGCCCCTCTTGAGATTGCTTCCAACGTGTGTAGCAATTCTCCTTCACACATAAATACAATTGTTTTGAGAACTTTGTCTTGCATCTTGGACAATTAAATCTCTTGATTATATTGGCATGCTTAATCTTAATTGATGATCAACATGTTTATGATTGTTTGATTAGTTGGATATGTTTGAATTTCATTCATTCATTTTGCATTTGGTTTTGGACATAGAGTTCGATTAAAAATGATTTACTTATTTTCTAAAACTCTTTTCCAAACCAATTAATTTTCAAAGCATTTTCAATAAACAAAAATAAGCGAATAGTGGAGGTCACCCATAACCTTTGTTAGTTTGATCTCTATGAACGCTCTTCAATTTCACATGAGTACTTAGCAATGATTACCCATAACCTTTGTTAGTTTAATCATTCGCTAACGCTCGCCCTACTTCTAAAACCTTTTCAAAAAAAAACATTTTTACAAGAACTACGTTGCTTTGATTCCCACTTGGGATACGTAGGAGCGAGACATGTTCTCGTCAAACGCATCAAAAAAATCTTCACTTTCACAACAATAAAAAAACCTCCATTTTCAAAACAAACAAAAAATGTTTTCAAACCCATTGTTGTTAGTAGCTAATCAGAACCGTAGTTCGTCTAGCTATTGACATCGATGTCCTTTCTCCAAAAAGAACGATAAGCGATGACCACCCATAGCCTTTGCTAGTTTGGTCATCAAACAAATCAATCCTTTTCAAAAAAGGCTTTCAAAAAGAAAATAAAAACAAGTTGTTACTAACGGTCACCCAGAACCTTAGTTTGTTTGACTAGCGGTAGCGACTCCTTTTGAGTACTTAGCGGTGATTACCCATAGCCTTAGCTAGTTTAATCACTCGCTAGTACTCGTCCTATTTCGAAAACTCACCTAAAAAGTTAAAAAACAAAAACCAAGGCAGAACTACGTAGCTCTGAGTTCTCCATTGTATCGGGAGATACGTAGGAGCGGGTCGTTACCCCCGTCGAGCTCTTTTCTAAAAAACTCTCTTTTTCCCCCTCTTTACATAAGTTTTCCATTAATTTCCCATCCATCTTCAAATAAGAATAAAATAGGCAAATCTAGGTGTTCTTCAAATCAAACATTAAAACCACACAATTTAATTAGAGGTTCCCTTTCAGTAGAAAGGAGGAATGGGGTGCTAATACCTTCCCCATTCCTAACCGACCCCCGAACCCATATCTCTATTTTTCAAAAGACCACCCGCCTTTTTGTAAAAGACCTTTTTCTAATGTTTTGGTCTAAAAACTAAAATATTGGTGGCGGCTTCACAATTTTCTACGTTGTACATTGAAGAACCCTAAACGGGATTTTTCGGGGTCCAACAGCTGGCGACTTCACTGGGGATCTTTTTTTAAAAAAAGGACGAGGGTCAAGCCTAACTAACTAAAACGTGTGGTTCAATGTGTTGCGATTTGATTAATATCCTGTTTGCCTTTCTTTCTTATAATTAATTGTAAGCATAGGTATTTGTCTTCTTCTACTCCTCTTCTTTTATTTGCTTATGTTCATGCATTTCCCCATATTCTCTCATGTCCCCTCTTCTTGGCTCCTCTTCTAAAGGTAAGCAATATTCTTGTTTATAGATATCTTAGGAATGAAACCCTAGGGTAGATAACTTGATATTGATTGCTGTTTTCTGGACTGGTCTGGTTTTCATTTGCAGGTGGGGTAGCGCTAGGGAAAATGCCCTTGACACACACTACACATGCACCTTGTGATTACATACTTTGAGTGGGACCATAACCCAGGTCTGCAAAAACTTAGGAGAGTGGATTCGAGTAGTGAGAGCCCATCAGGACCTTTGTCCGTTTGGCTACTTGCGAAAGTTTCAACCAGAGTTGTGCTCTTTCATGATGCCTCACACCTAGCAGTTTGCTGCATTTGTGGGGAATTTTGTGAAAGAGACTGTGGCTCTGGTGGCCTTGTGGGGGAGTGAATAGAGCCATGTGGAAGGATTACCCCATAGATTGCCCTAGATCGTAGGTCTCACCTCTTTTTAGGTCACAAGGGCTTTTCCAAATTGTGTGTTGCATTATCACATTTAGCTAAGTTCTTTTCTTTCAATGATTTTCGAAAAAAAAAGGAAAGGGTTGCCATCGTAGACTTCTCTTTTGCCGGTCCGTACGAAATAACATATGGCCCACTTCATTTTCAAAAAAGAAAGAAAGAAAGAGTTACCGCTGTAGCCTTTCTCATACCGGTCCATATGAAATGACGTACGGTCCTCATTTTCAAAAAATAATGATATATTTCCCTTCATCAAATAAACCAGCGCGTGAGGCGGCACGTAGCGTGGCTCCTCAATTTTTGAACTTCCGTCCATATGCATCGCCTTTTATTTTTTTTTATTTTTTTTTTTCCACGCGCATCATTCACATCATAGTCGCATCATGCCGCATTCATTTACTTGCATCCATATAACATCTCATTTGCATTTGCTTCCCGGGGATCACCGAACAACGTACCGTCTTGTCATAGGTGCATCAGAATGGAATCAAATAGCAAGGCTTCACTTGCTTCTCGCTTCCCAGTTTTGAAGAAGGCTGATTTGCTATTTCGATTCCTCGTTTACTTCACTTCCTAAATCAAAAAAGAAAAAGTTTATGCGCTTATGACAAGATAAGGCATCCCGTGGTTCCCGGCATCAAGCAAACTTTGTCCATGCATCCATTCATGCATTTTTCTTGATTCTTATGCAATAAATGTCAAAACAAACATAAAATCATACATTATCATTTCATGCGCATACATTTGTATCTCGTTCATACTCATTCATTTGCATACTTACATCATGCATTACATAAAACAATATTTTGAAAAAAAACATACATATATCCTGCATCCTGCATCATTGCATCACTGCATCATTGCATCATTGCATCATTATATCATTGCGTCATTTGCATTAAATAAATTTCCAATTTTGAAAGAATCATTCATCCTGCATTTCATTTCATTGCATAAAAATGAAAAAACAATTATCATTTGCATAGCATAAGCATTCATAAGCATTATTTAGGGACCCAGTAGAACTACGTAAGCTTTGATTCCTCATTACAATGGGGATACGTAGGAACGGGTCATACCCCGTCAAGCACATTTTTCTAAAACCCCTTTTTTCCAGTAAATCATTTGCATCTCCAAATAATTTTCAAAATCATGTTCCAAAACTAAAAATCAAAAAAATTGAAGAGTTTCCAATGCATGCATCTTCTCTAAACAAAGAAAAAATAGAAAAGCTCTTCATGTAAAAGCTCAATGAGCAAAAGTGCACCTTCGAATGACGAAGGGTAATATCTCAAATTTGTGTGTGCACTACAAATTTGAGATGTTACTCCACGATATCGGGGCACTTTGACCCTATCAAGTGAGGTTTGTTTTCAAATAAGAGAATAAGTTTGAGTTAACCAAATGTCGAAGCATTTCAGTATATTGCGTGAAGTATTGAGTCAGGATCCACTCAATGTTTCATGCAAGTTACTCAGAGTAACAACAATTGGTTGCCTCACGCCATCATTTTTTTTTAAAAAAAAAGAAGATTTTGAAAGAAGAAAAGAAGAAAGGGTTACCGTTGTAGCTTTTCTCTTACTGATTCATACGGAATAACGTAAGGCCCGCATTTTCCAAAAAAAAGAGCTTGAATTATTGGCAATAAAAACCCTTTCATTTATCCTGCATACACGTAGAGCATCATCATCATACATAAAACAAAATTTTCAAGAAAAAAAGGGCAAAAAGCAAAACTTTCAAAAAATCATCATAGTCTTTTCTTTTACCAGGCTACATGAGGTGATGTTCCCAAAATTTCAGTCACCAAACTCGAAAAAATGCTTTCATCTTATTTTTCATATGCATGTCAAGTCGCATTATCGCCGTCATTTTCATATGAAGACATCATTTGCATGGCATAAAACAAAAACTTGATAAAATTCATACATGCATTTTTCCCAATCTCATTTAGGTTTGTCAGGAGTGCATTCTCCGCACGTGTGCATTTCCATTCACAAAGGCTTTTTCCCCTAATTTTCTCAAAAGATCCAAAAATCGTGTCTTATTAGAAGCGCGCCTCATGCATTATTGTTGTCCTTTTTCACACATCATGAAAAAAATAATACATTAACCTCTCACCTTGCATGCATTTCCATTTAATAAAAATCATGTCTTTCCACGCATTTTTTTTTAATAAAAAAATCATTGTGAGTATCATGCATTTCATTGCATAAAAAAAATGAAAACAAGAAAGCATCTCATTCATAATCATGAACAAAAGTCATCATCAAATTTATTCAAAATGTAACATTCATGCATCATTTCATTAACCTCATCACTTTAGTTCAAATACGTCATTCCTCCATAAATGCATCTTTCAAAAAGGGAAGGGGCATTGGCATTTCATACTTTGCCTTGCCTCTAAAAAAAAAAAATCATCATTTAGAAAAAAGCATCACTCCTGCATCTTTCATCATTCAAAAGAAAAAAGGGGCATCGGCATTTCATATCTTGTCTTGCCTCTATAAAGATCATCATTCTTGCATCATTCATTATCCAAAGATGCATCCGCATTTCATATCTCGTCTTGCATAAAAAGAAAACATCAAAAAGAAAATACTTTTAGAATAACCACACTTTTCAAGTTCATCCATGCATGGCATACAACAAAAATGTTGTGATGAGAGACGAGATGTTCTTGCAAAGTAATCTTTCTTTTTTGGAAAAGTTTACCCTCACTCATTTGCAAACTCAAGGTGTTCCAAAGCACTCAGTTTTTCACATCAGTAGCTCATTTGAATTTCCTTCAAAAAAAAAAAACATTACATCTCATCCATTCCATGATAAAAGACCGAAACAGTTCATCAAGAAAGTTTTTATATCATGTTTTAACCAATGTTAACTCTCTGTGAAGCGTTCTTCTAGTAAGCATGCATGCCAGGTGCAGTTTCTCTTGTTTGAGTCAGTCAGTTTCCTTCCTTGTCATCATCACCATCCAAGTCTAACCCCGCCCCGTCCACCCATAAAGCGTTCCCCTATCAGTGCATACTTGACTTTTTGGTTCATTTTAACACTTTAAGGCCTCCATGCTGGGGCAAGTCTGTGATCACTAAGTTTCCTTGTCGATGTCATATACCTTGAGTGCAAGTCTTCCAAAAATAATATAATAAACAAGAAAATAAGCTCGCTAGGTTGAAAACCCGCACAAGGCGGCCTAGGCAAAAAAAAAGCGCCCGGTGGATTGAAAACTCGCAAAGAGCGGTCCAGGCAAAAGTTAGGGCATAAAAAAAAAGAAAGAAAAGTGCAAACACATGAAGGTAGATAAATTATTGTTCCAAAGTTAAGTCTTACAGAAATAAGCAATCGGGATTTGAAATGAAGTTTGGCCATACCCTCAAAAACCCAAAATCCCAGAAAATCCCTTTCCTACCCACCTTAAGCCACGAAAAACCAAAATCCAAAAATCACCCTAGATAAGGATCACCTCAAATATCAAAAAACAGGGCATCACCTTTTACCAGCTCACCCGAGTCAAAGAATGAAAAGAGCCAAATAAAAAAAGAGACCAAGAAAAAAGGAGAAAATCAAAAAGGGATTCAAAAATGAAAACCCCAAAACAAGAGAAACAAAAGAAATATCAGTGGTGAGCTGGTACATGTTGCCACAAAACACAAGAGATCCTTGTCTCAATAAACCTTCAAACACTTCATCATTCCCATACACCCCCCTTCCATAAACCGCAAACACTTTCCTTTGACCTCGACATCCCGCCCCTCACAAACCCTTAGCCAGGAATAAAATTTCCAAACACCCTATCAAGCCATTTAACCCTCATAGACCATTGACCGTCAAATCAATGCCGAATAAAAAATCATCCTCCCATCAACCTCAAACACTTCGATAAGCCCAATTATCCCTCCTCCACGAAACACCACAATCCTGAAATGTTCAGTCCGATCAATGACCGGTTGCTTTCGTTCTCTCAAGTTTTAATCTTAGGACAACTAAGTTTATCTGTCTACAATGTGTTTGCTCAAAAAAAAAAAACAAATGATCAGAAAAAAGAAAGCTGATCAAGAAAAAAACAAACCCTCAGAAAAAGAAATGAGGGAGCAAAAACAAACAGTCAGAAAAAAGAAAGCTGACAAAATAAAAGAGGGACTTGCACTCCAAAACAGCTTCAAACTGCATTAAAACAAGGTTTAGTGATCACCAAGTGAGGCTTCTTTCACACCAAAAGTCAAGACATCAGTAGAGAACCAAATATTTGCACTGAGAACGTCACTCAGATTCAAAAGTTGGGGCATTCTCTTCGCCACCCACCCACCCTGGTCTTGGGAAAGTCTGTTCAAATGCCCATCCCATGTCACTCCAATTGTCAATACTTCCAAGGTGAGGGGCAAGTACATTCCCACTCCTTCATCTCATTCATTCCCATAAAAAAAACCTCACCGGGGCAATCTCTCAACTCACTATCCTAAACAAAGCCTTGTTATTCTAACTGGGGCAGCTTTGTCCTTGTTATGACTGGAGCAACATCAAACTTTGTGGGGTGAGACAAAATCTCTTTTGCACCTTTCATTTCAAAAGCCGAAGCATTCCCAATTCATCATCTTCTACACCCCTAGTTGTCGTCACCACTAGACAGGGGCAAGTTATTCATTCGTCAGAGACATGAATTGGGGCAATCTTGTATCTCTTGATCCCTCATAAGTAGGGGTGTTCAGTGGTTTGGATAAATCCGAACCAAACCGGAATCCAATCCAAACCGAAGCGTTTGGTTCGGACAATTTTCTTAATCGGGTCAAATCCGATCCAATCCGTAAAGACCCGCCGTAATTCGGTTCGGGCAACGGATTTTAATTTATAAACCCGTGTGCCCGTGTACCCGAACCGTGGGATATATATTATTATTATTAACGTTTCAAGTTTCAACTACTATGAGACTTTCCAACTTTCCAAGCAGCTTTCCCATTCAACTTCTGTGTAATGTTTTCTTCCTCACTGCTTCGGCTTCTGCGTAAATCCTTATCCAAGGCAAGGCTTTCCCAATTCCCATTCAGCATATAATAAGTTTCATATAACTATCCCTTTGGCTTCTCCCATTCAGCGTACTTTCCATTGCCTATATGACCCGCGAGCCCAATCCGAACCAACCCATTCAATATCGGATTGGTTTGGTTCGGATTTTATAGTAAACAACTCAAAATCCAAACCAACCCAAACCGATTAAATTTGATTGGTTCGGATAACGAATTTAGTCAAAATCCATCCAAACCAACCCGTGAACACCCCTACTCATAAGCTTCAGCAATAACCATGTCTGTCATTTCTTCACTTGCCATAAACATCCATACCCTAAACCAATTCCAAGTTAACTGACTCATTCATTCACATTTGCACTCCTATGCATGCTTACTAGACAATGCTTCAAAGAGAGAGAACACAAGTTAGTCATGCGATATCTCAGATTCAGTCGTCATTGGAAGGAAGAGAAAACAAGTGAGCTTGTTTGTAAATAAACACCTTGAGAACACCAGAGTTTTAAGCAAAACTAGTTTTTTCAAAAAAGAATGATCCAGATTCACCTCCACTTTTGTTTTGCATCCAAAGTCTCGCGTCTCATCATCTCAAAAATGTTTAATCATGCATATCGTATTTTTCGCTCCATGCATTTGGGTGTTCCATTTTGTTTATCATAGTGTCTCATTTGCATCGTGCCAACATCATCATTTTATGGAAGGCAACAAAAAAAGAAACAACGGACGAAAAAAAATCATTCCATCAAGCATCAAAGCATTGCATCAAAAAGAAAGAAAATGCAAAACACGTCATCCCATGTCATAATATTCGCATCCAAGCATTTCATTCAAATCATATTCACATTTGCATTTCATGCACTCATCGCATCCCATCATTACAAAAATGTTTCTGTATCCCAGCCACTAATGTCATCACACTATGCATCATAACATTAGCATCCAAACATTTCATTTGCATTCGCATTTAATGCATTCATCCAAAATGCCTATGTTTCCCAATAAACTATTTCATATCATGCATCAAAGTATTGCTTTTGCATCCTCACAGAGCAAAAGAGCAAACAAAAAACAAATAAGCAGAAAACAGAAAGCTGCTCAAAGCAAACAGAATAAACAAAAAATAAACAAGCAGAAAAAAGAAAGCTGCTTAAAGAAAACAAACAGCATAAACAAAGACAGAAGAATTGCAGAAAACGGAACATAAAAAGAACACACCATCTTCATATCATTCATCATTCTCATACCATTCATACCATTCATCGCTTCATGGCATCAAACAGTAGTGCATTACACTTTCAATTTGTATCTCAGAAGAACGAAGAAATAACAGAAAAAGCATTCCACCAAAGTCAATCATTGCATTCATATGCATTCAAGTGCATGCATTTCATGTGCCAGTCAAGATAGAAGTTACCTCAGACTAGATAGTCTCAACCCAGAGTTAGAAAACTCCATCAACCCAGAGTTAGTGAACTCCATCAATCCAGATCACAACATCGTGTACGAGCACGCGATGGATCCATCCGACTTCGTCAAGTCCTTCGGATTAGTTATGTCAACCTAAGGCATAATGGACATCCTTGATCAAATCAGTTCCGGACCTGATGTTGATCGGCCGCTCGAGAAGGCCACCCCTAAGCTCGGACTCAACAAGAGTCCGTTAGAAGGTTTTTAGGCAACCTCCGAATTCAGGACCCCAGCGTCCCTTCAGAACCCCAGTGTTCATTCAGGATCCAAGCATCCCTTCAGGACCCAAGTGTCCATCCAGGTTACTTTCTTTACTGCTTTCTTTATAGCTTTATTTCCTGCTTTTTGAGGGCGGGCATTTCATTTAAGTAAAAAAAAGGAGAGAAAATTCGGGTTTTCCCAAGCAGACAAAATCAGTATAATTTCTGAATTCTTTATTTCTATTTTGCCTCGGAATATGTTTCGGCCAATTCATATTCCTTGTCAAAATCCAAATAAAGAGGGGCAGCTGTCATACCCTAATTTTGTCCGCCTAGGTCGAAACCCTAATTTTCAAACAAAAATAAGTAAGTTAAGGTTTAGCATTCATTCATAATGTCATGAATACCATCATTCATGCATTTCAAAGTTTTGAAAGTCATCTTAGGATTAGGGATGCATTGCATTGCCTTTTATAGCATTTTCAGAGTTTTTCAAGACCAAGGGCATTTTGGTCATTTTCGAAAAATGAGACATTTCTCAGCAAAAAAATCATTTCTTGCATACATTTTAGATTTTAGGGCCATTTTAGAGTTTTGAAGTAATTCTTGAAAAGAAAATGCATTTTGAACAAGGATTAGGGTTCTAATGATCAAAAGGGCATTTTGGTCATTTTTCGCAAGAGATGATTTTCTCGCCAAAAATGCACATCATCAAAAAGTACATTTTTATTCTATCAAGGATAATTTTTGTACAATTTTTTAGGAGGAAAACCCTAGTCAAAATAATTAAAAATGTATTTTTTCATTTTTAGTGCATAGAAAAATAAAAAGGGACCATTAAATATTCCTCAATTTTTAAGTGACAATTTTTATTGTCATAGGTGACTAGAGGGAATATTTTATGTTGCCCAAAAGCATGTGACACATTTTCAATAGTTGCATTCCCATTATTTCCCATGCCCAAAAATTTCAATTTCAAAAACAAAAAAGGAAGTGTCTTCAATAAGACAAAATACCAAAAAAACAAGTTTTTTTTTTCTCCTTATCCCCCCACCTACGAATTCTCTCTCTCTCTCTCCAATTTCTTCCACACTCTTCCATTATACCCTCTTTGGTAAATTACTCCACTCACTTACACTAACCTATTCATAAGAAAACCCAAAGTTCCCTCTTTGGTAACAATTCTCCCCCAAAATGCCCTTAACCCTACTTCACATAAAATATCTCTTCTAAAATAAGAAATTCATTTTTCTTTTCCTTTTTCTTTCCTCTAAATTTCGCCCCCCACTCTCCATATCTCTCACATTTTTGTGTTTCTTCAACACCCTCAATCCATGTGATGATGCATCTCCACCCTCCATTCAAAATCAAAACTCAATCCTAGAGCACATCAAAATCACAAAGACTAAACTACCCTTAGACCTAATTTCATCCTATAAATACTCCCTCATTCCCACACCTAAAGCCTCTTCTCTTTTTGCTCATTCTCTCCTACACAAAAACCCTAGCACACCTCCTCTCCCTCTCCTTCCCTCATCAAGGCCGTAGCCCCTTCCTCCCCTCTTCCACATATTCCCTTCAAAAATCAACCACCAAATCCTCCATTTCTTGTTAGATCACCATCTTTCCTTCCATTCTCTTCAAGGTTGCATCATCAAATTGCTAAGAGTTAGTGATTTTTGAGCTTATCATCTCCTTCTTCATTTCATTGTAGTTTTGAGGTAATCCTTGAAGCTTTGCACCTCATATTTAATTTTCTTGCATAATTCCTCCTCTACTCCAAACTCCTTCTTGATTGTTGTTTGCTTTGAGAATCCATTTCAAACATTTTGACAAAGACTTAGGGAGCTTTGGGTGTTTGAGATGGGTCCTTGGCCTTGAAGGAGTTGTTCTTCTACTTGAATAATTTCCCTTGCATCTTTACGTATTTTTGCACTAGATTTCATACACAAATTTGTTGTTTAAGCATTTCGCATATCATGAAAAATTAGGGTTGATGTGATTTTGTTGCACTTCTTTGCTTAATCATATAAATCCTTGCAAAAAAATAGATCTATATTTCTTTGTGTTAATTTTGGTGTTTTCTTTATTAAATAAAATGTGGATCTATGTTTCCCTTGGTTCACATGCTTATAGATCTAAAAATATTTTCAAGTTCATTTTGTTGTTGTTCTTTGTTTGGTGATGTTTAATCTTGTTACTAGTATTTCATCTTAGTGTTAAATGTTACCTTTGTTGTTTGATGATTTAGCAATATGATTCCCACTAGTGCCTAGTGCACCTTAACCTAAGTGGTGAAGATTGCTAGAAATGACTCAATTTAGTTTATGTGTCCATTCATTTTTGTGTCTTAGTTTGCTTGTTGTAAATTGTTGATGATAGGCAAATTGATTCCCACTAGTGCCTAGTGCACTTTTCTCAAAGTGAGAGGATTGCTCTAGTTGATTCAACTTATTTGTTGTGTTTAGTTAATCTTTGCATTTTAGTTTGCTTGTTGCTCATTGTTGATGATAGGCAAGTTGATTCTCACTAGTGCCTAGTGCACTTTTCTCAAAGTGAGAGGATTGCTCTATATGATTCAACTTGGTTTTAGTGTTTATTTACTTTTTACCTTTTTACTTTACCATTCATTAACTTTTTACCAAAACATAAAAATATTTTACTACTTTGGTTTTAACCACTCACTTACTTTTTACTTTACCATTCATTAACTTTTTACCAAAACATAAAAATATTTTACTACTTTGGTTTTAACCACTCACTTACTTTTTACTTTACCATTCATTAACTTTTTACCAAAACATAAAAATATTTTACTACTTTGGTTTTAACCACTCACTTACTTTTTACTTTACCATTCATTAACCTTTTACTAAAACATAAAAAGATTTTACCACTTCCCATTCACTTCATGCATTTTTACTTTACCATCTCATTAAATAATTACCATTCACTTCATGCATTTTTACTTTACCATCTCATTAAATAATTACCATTCACTTCATGCATTTTTACTTTACCATCTCATTAAATAATTACCATTTACCTCATGCATTTTTACTTTACTTTTCACTAACTTCTTACTTAAAGTTTTACAACTTATCAACTTGCAAAAAGACCCAAAACATTTTCTAGTTTACATTTATAACTTTTCAACTTTATAAAATCAACCCAAAAATACTTTTACCACTTTTTCCTAAGACTCTAAAAACACCAAAACATTTCACCATTTCCTAAGAATAAGGTAACTAAATTTTTACCACTTTTTATGACATACTCTCACACACTTGCACTTAAATAAAACCTTATTCACTCTCTTGCATTCTCATTTGCTTGTATCTCTTGCATACTCTCTTGTTTTAATCTCCCTGCCTTTTCATATATTCATATCTCTTGCATATTCATTTGCACTCTCACTTGTTAGTACCTCATGCATCCTTACTTGTTTATACTTCTTGCATCCTCACTTGTCCATGCATTCAATAACCAAATGATCATGCATTCATGCCATGTCAATTACTTCAAAATCAAACAAAATTGTATTCAATAACGCTCATTCATTCCTTGCCTAATCATGCATCATCGCTCACATGTTCATTCACCTAACCGAGAATACTCTATGCCTATGATCAATTGTATTCCTTTGTTCTTGATGCCATTTGAATGTCTTGACTTAATTGTGCACAAACCCTTTTACACAATCATGTGCCCTTATAAGACTACCAACATGTGTAGCATAGAGGCATATGTGCCCCTCTTGAGATTGCTTCCAACGTGTGTAGCAATTCTCCTTCACACATAAATACAATTGTTTTGAGAACTTTGTCTTGCATCTTGGACAATTAAATCTCTTGATTATATTGGCATGCTTAATCTTAATTGATGATCAACATGTTTATGATTGTTTGATTAGTTGGATATGTTTGAATTTCATTCATTCATTTTGCATTTGGTTTTGGACATAGAGTTCGATTAAAAATGATTTACTTATTTTCTAAAACTCTTTTCCAAACCAATTAATTTTCAAAGCATTTTCAATAAACAAAAATAAGCGAATAGTGGAGGTCACCCATAACCTTTGTTAGTTTGATCTCTATGAACGCTCTTCAATTTCACATGAGTACTTAGCAATGATTACCCATAACCTTTGTTAGTTTAATCATTCGCTAACGCTCGCCCTACTTCTAAAACCTTTTCAAAAAAAAACATTTTTACAAGAACTACGTTGCTTTGATTCCCACTTGGGATACGTAGGAGCGAGACATGTTCTCGTCAAACGCATCAAAAAAATCTTCACTTTCACAACAATAAAAAAACCTCCATTTTCAAAACAAACAAAAAATGTTTTCAAACCCATTGTTGTTAGTAGCTAATCAGAACCGTAGTTCGTCTAGCTATTGACATCGATGTCCTTTCTCCAAAAAGAACGATAAGCGATGACCACCCATAGCCTTTGCTAGTTTGGTCATCAAACAAATCAATCCTTTTCAAAAAAGGCTTTCAAAAAGAAAATAAAAACAAGTTGTTACTAACGGTCACCCAGAACCTTAGTTCGTTTGACTAGCGGTAGCGACTCCTTTTGAGTACTTAGCGGTGATTACCCATAGCCTTAGCTAGTTTAATCACTCGCTAGTACTCGTCCTATTTCGAAAACTCACCTAAAAAGTTAAAAAACAAAAACCAAGGCAGAACTACGTAGCTCTGAGTTCTCCATTGTATCGGGAGATACGTAGGAGCGGGTCGTTACCCCCGTCGAGCTCTTTTCTAAAAAACTCTCTTTTTCCCCCTCTTTACATAAGTTTTCCATTAATTTCCCATCCATCTTCAAATAAGAATAAAATAGGCAAATCTAGGTGTTCTTCAAATCAAACATTAAAACCACACAATTTAATTAGAGGTTCCCTTTCAGTAGAAAGGAGGAATGGGGTGCTAATACCTTCCCCATTCCTAACCGACCCCCGAACCCATATCTCTATTTTTCAAAAGACCACCCGCCTTTTTGTAAAAGACCTTTTTCTAATGTTTTGGTCTAAAAACTAAAATATTGGTGGCGGCTTCACAATTTTCTACGTTGTACATTGAAGAACCCTAAACGGGATTTTTCGGGGTCCAACACCCCTTACTCTGTTTCGGTTCCCTTCTCCCCCTTACTCTGTTTCGGTTCCCTCTCCGCCTTACTCTGTTAGCCGTAATGTTATTTTGCTTCTGTGCGATTCTGTTTGCTTCAGTTTGATTTCAGTTTGATTTCTGTTCTGTGCGTTTTGTTTCTGTTCTGTGCGTTTGATTTCTGTTCTGTTTGCTTCAGTTTGATTTCTGTTCTGTGCGTTTTGTTTCTGTTCTGTGCGTTTGATTTCTGTTCTGTTTGCTTCAGTTTGATTTCTGTTTGCTTCTGTGCGTTTGATTTCTGTTCTGTTCTGTGCGATTTCTGTTCTGCTTCTGATTTCAGTTTGCTTCTATTCTGTTTTGTGCGATTTCTGTTTCAGTTTGCTTCTGTTTTGTGATGATTGAAACTGGAATGCACGGTGGTCGTGTACTGCTTACAAGGACTCTGATGCTTAAACCAATAATAGTTTAGACTCTGAAGTTAGTAGTAAAAACACATATAATCTCAATGATGATCATGCGTGTCAAAAAAAGAAAGAAGGAATCGGATGGTAAATTACGTTTAATTATTTGATTTTATTTAGAAATGTCATAATTTACTCAATTTAAGAATCATTCAATTCGAACAGAATGAACCACAAAAGGGAAAATAATTAGTCAATTAAATCATGGAACTATAATACTTGTAGTGTTGTAAAATCTTTCAAAGTGAACCACAGAATTTTTTGGAACTATATAGATGGAGTGTTCAAATTAATATCGTTTTTTATTTAACAAAGAGATGTCATGAGCAGGTGTATCACCTGATTTCAGTTTGCTTCTATTCTGTTTTGTGCGATTTCTGTTTCAGTTTGCTTCTGTTTTGTGCGATTTCTGATTTCAGTTTGCTTCTGTTCTGTTTTGTGCAGGATCTATTTTAAAATGGTTGAAGATATTGCATCTAATAGTCCCACTGAAGTTTCACCCGCACCTAATTTAATTCCACCGGGAGAGACACATCAAACTGAAAATCCTCCGGATGACACGAATATGGAAGACCGAGAACAAGATGAAGAAGTGGAGCCCTCTAGTCCTAACAAAAGAGGACTAAAATCAGCAGCTTGGAAACATTTCAGAAGGGAGAAGATAGGTGACAAATGGAAGGCTATATGTAAGTATTGTGATAAGAAACTTGTTGGTGAAACTAAACAAGGAACCACACATTTACATGACCACAATCGCACATGTCCACGTCGCACTGTGAGGAGTATAAAGCAATCCATTTTAAAAGTTGAGGAACAAACGGCAACTTCCTCGCAAAAGAGGCCAGAATCACTTATAGTTGGAAACTATACATTTAATCAAGATGTTGCTAGAAAGGAGCTTGCAGGGATGATTGCATTGCATGAGTATCCTCTTAGCATTGTTGACCACATAGGTTTTAGAAGGTATAGCAATGCTCTTCAACCTTTGTTCAAATTAGTTTCTCGCAATACGATCAAGAATGATATAATCAAATTATATGAAAGTGAGAGGTCAAAACAAATAAAGCTACTTGCAAAGAATAGAAGTCGGATTGCGATAACTACTGACATGTGGACTGCTAGCAATCAGAATAAAGGATATATGTCTGTTACGGCTCATTACATTGATGATGCTTGGACATTGCAAAATAAGATCATCGGGTAAATATATTTAACTTGTTTTATTATTACAGCTCATTACATTGATTATACATGATATTTATTATTATTATTATTATTTATTTTAGGTTCATTTATGTTCCTGCACCACATACCGCTGATGTTATTTGTGAAGTTTTACTAAACCGTTTGATGGATTGGAATATTGATAGAAAGTTGTCAACATTAACTGTTGATAATGCTAGCACTAATGAAGCAGCAATTGGTCTCTTGTTAGATAAAATGCCATCTTCTTCATTTGTTTTGGGTGGAGACTTATTTCACATGCGTTGTTGTGCTCATATATTGAATTTGATAGTAAAAGATGGTATGTCATCAATTTCTAAATCTATTGAAAACATTAGAGATAGTGTTTCTTTTTGGGTTGCAACACCAAAGAGGGAGGAAAAATTTAGAGATACTTGTCATCAATTGAACTTAGTTTATGGGAAGAAGCTTGCACTTGATTGTAAAACTAGGTGGAACTCCACCTACTTAATGCTTGCTTCTGCATTACCTTACAAGGAAGTGTTTAAACGTTTAAGTCAGCGTGAGTCTCTATATAAATGTTTGCCAAATGCAAGGTAGTATATTTTATTTTGAATTTCCTCTATTTTTATTCAAAATGATTTCTTTTAAGTCAATCTATTTCTTATTTATTAGGTACTTCAAAGATAATGTATCAATTTCAATCTGTTGGTGAGGATGAGGATTGTGAAAATCAGGTAAATGATATTCTTTTGGATCAATACATAATCTTTTATGATACTTTTGTGAGGAAATGCTGATTTAGTCATTATTTTGCAGGTAGAGACTTAAGCACTTGGAGACATAAGCACTTGGAGATGATTAACTTTATTATGATGATGATGATGATGATGATGATTAACTGGGGAATATTGTAATTTTGGAACTTTATTATGATGATGATTAACTAGGGAATATTGTAATTTTGGAACTTTATTATGATGATGATTAACTAGGGAATATTGTAATTTTGGAACTTTATTATGATGATGATGATTAATAGGGAATTTTGTCTATTTTTTGTTTTAAGATGATGATTAATCTTATTATTGTAATTTTGCACATTTTTGCCTATTTTTGAAGTTTTAGGGGGTCCCCGTGGGGATCCGCGGGGATCGCGGGGATCCGCGGGGACGGGGATGGGGGAGGAAAAGTCCCCGCGGCGGGGATCGGGGACGGGGACGGGGGAACTCCACAGTGGCGGGGGCGGGGAGCGGGGGGGTACCCTCCGCCCCCGCCCCGCCCCATTGCCATCCCTATCCATCAGACTGCATATTGTATTGGAGGGATTTTGCTAATGCTGAATTTTGCCCTAAATGTGGTCTCTCAAGATGGAAACTCAACTCTGACGATGAAGGTAGAAAAAAGATACCTGCAAAGGTACTTCGTTGGTTTCCTCTTAAGCCTAGATTACAAAGACTCTTCTTGTCATCAAAAACAGCAGCTTCTATGACATGGCATGAAGATGGTCGGACTAAAGATGGACTCATGAGACATCCAGCAGATTCTTTAGCTTGGAAGGATTTTGATCTTCGGTATCCTAATTTCTCTAGTGACCCTCGTAATGTTCGCTTAGGTTTGGCTTCTGATGGATTTAATCCTTTCAAAACCATGTCAGTCAATCACAGCACTTGGCCTATTATCTTGATTCCATATAACCTTCCTCCATGGATGTGTATGAAGCAACCCAATTTTATACTCTCATTGCTAATTCCTGGTCCAAAAGGTCCCGGTGATAAAATTGATGTCTATATGCAGCCTCTTGTAGAAGAGTTAAAAGAATTATGGGATATTGGGGTGAGAACTTTTGATGCATGCAAAAAAGAGACATTCCAAATGCGTGCTACGATAATGTGGACAATTAATGATTTCCCTGCATATGCAAATTTGTCTGGTTGGAGTACTAAAGGTAAACTTGCCTGTCCATGTTGTGGTTTTGAAACCGCCTCTAAGTGGTTGCGTTATAGTAGGAAGTTTTGTTACATGTGTCATCGTCGTTGGTTAGAGCCGGACCATAGATGGAGATACAATAGACGAGATTTTGATGGAACCCAAGAGTTTAGAGCCCATCCCGAGCTACAAAATGGAACTATGGCTTTGAGACAACTAGAAAATCATGGAAATGGGAGTTTGTCACCATGGAAAAAGAAAAGCATTTTGTTCACATTGCCTTATTGGAAACATAATGTTCTTCGTCATAATCTTGACGTGATGCACATTGAAAAAAATGTTTGCGATAACATTATTGGAACATTATTGCATTTAGAAGGAAAATCAAAGGATAATGATAAGGCACGTTATGACCTTGTAGATCTGAACATAAGAAGCCAACTACACCCAAAGATGCATCTTAGTACTGGTAAAAAGTATTTGCCTAGAGCTTGTTATCAAATGACATCAAATGAGAAAGAAGCATTTTTGGAAGTGCTTAAAACAATAAAAGCATCAGATGAATACATGTCTAGTATTTCAAGATGTGTCCAAGTGAAGCAACGCAAGATATTTGGTCTCAAAAGCTATGACTGCCATCTTTTGATGCAAGAGTTTCTCTGTATAGCTATGAAAGGTTGTTTGCCTGACAAAGTGAGTTTGGTTATTGGTGATCTTTGTCATTTCTTCAAAGACTTGTGTGGTAAGGTGCTTAATAAACATTATTTGGAGCTCTTGGAATATCGAATAGCCAACACATTGTGCCAATTAGAAAAGATTTTCCCTCCTTCCTTTTTCACTATAATGGTACATTTGGTAATACATTTGGCACATGAGGCAAAAGTTGCAGGTCCAGTTCATTATCGATGGATGTATCCTATTGAGAGGTATTATCTAGTAACATCTAGTTTGTAAAGGAAAACAACATTATATTAATTTCTAACCTAAAATCCTTTTTTTAGGTTCCTTTGTACTCTAAAGTCATTTGTTCGTAATCGAGCACATCCAGAAGGGTCTATTGCAGAGGGATATTTAGCTCATGAATGCTTGATATTTTGTTCGCGTTATCTTTCCGGAGTTGAAACCCATTTTAACCGATCAAGTCGAAATGATGATTCTTCTTTTGTAAGCAATGCAAGTATCTTAAATCCCAGAGGCAGGCCATTGGGGAGAAAAAGCCAAGTTGGGTTCAATGTGAAGAAAAGAAAGAGAGTTTCTCGAATTTCTCTTGATAAGAAAACATTGCAACAAGCACATAGATATGTGCTTTTTAATAGAAATGATATTGAGTGCTTCAAGAGGTAAGAAAAATTATTGATATTTGATTTGGTACATTTCTGCTAATTTTAAAGTTTAATATCTCTCTAAAGTTGGTTTGATACCTTTCATAGAGAACACATGGACCTCATTAGGAGAAAAAACCGTCGGCTATCTCCATATGAGATTGACAGAGTTCATAGTGAAACATTTCCTGATTGGTTTCGTGAACGAGTAAGTGTTAAGAACCATCCATCACCAATATTGAATTTCATAATCATTCAAGTTTTGTAATCATTTAAAATAATAATTTGATAGGTTGCACGATTGGAAGAGCAGGGGAGTGTTGTAGTCAATGATGAAATGAAATGGTTAGCACGTGGCCCGATAGAAATAGTGAAAAAATATAGTGGCTATGTTGTTAATGGAGTTAGATTTCATACGAAAAAGCGCGAAAGGTGCTTAAAGACTCAAAACAGTGGCATTGTTGTTACTGTTAAGACAAGAAGTTATGCTAGTTCAAGAGATAAACACCCTAAGGAAGGGGAGATCAATTACTATGGTGCATTGACAGATATAATTCAATTGGATTACTCGGGCAAATGCAAAGTAGTACTTTTCAAGTGTGATTGGGTTGACATAAATAGGGGTTGTAAAATTGATAATATGGGCATGACATTAATAAATTTCAATTATTTGCAACACACGGGGAATAATATATGTGATGACCCGTTTATTTTTGCATCCCAAGCCAAGAAAGTGTTCTATGTGGAGAATAAAAGACAAAGTGATTGGCTTGTTGTTGTGCATGCTAAAGTTAGAGATGTATATGATATGGGTGATGATCAATCCATTGACATAGATAAAGGAAGTGAACAAGTCATACAAGAGATAAATGACAATGATTTGATTAGGCCAGAATGTGATGTTAATGATGATATCATTGAAGTTGCAATTAATATGGATGAAATTTTCCAAAACAATGAAGCTGGTGATTCAGAGGATGATGGCGAAGAGGCAACATAATTCCTAGAGAACTGAACCAAGTTATCAGCACTCCTTTTTCAATTGTTGTTGAACTGAAAATTTCAATTGTTGTTGAACTGAAATATTTTAGCCGCATTAATGATAAACATGGAAATGGTTTTAGCCTCTTTACTTGTATAACTATCCTCTATATGTGTGTTCTGTAAGTTTTGGCAGGATAAAATTGGAAAAGTTCATTTATGCACTCCATTTTCACACAGTTCATGAAGTTATATGGTTATTCAGACCAGGAATGTTAGTTTCTTCTAAGTTCTTCTAATGCATTAAACCTTTGTGAGGATTGTTCCACTTCTTGTCCACTGTGGTTAAACTAATTTCAACTATGACTGTTGTGACTCCTACAGTGATTTGTCATTATACTGATCAAGTACAATTATACTACCCCCTGCAGTTCTGTTCTTTACCATATCAACAATTATACCTTGCCGCATCTGGTGGTTGGTCCTCTTTATGGAACAGTTAACAATAAATACTAACATTTCTGTTTTGTTGAACTAACATTGCCTTCATTAATTGCAGCAACTCAACATGGGGAGGCGTAGAAAGTTGATGGGATAGTCGAGTGCAATCAAATGAAGTTCGGGATAATCAAGTGCAATCAAATGAAAGCTCTAATGCTGGTACTGTTTTGATGAATGAAATTAGAATGGACTTTCTTATTATCCCAGTCATTTACATTTGAAATTATCAAAATAGATTCATGTTTTAACAATTGACATCGATACACAATTTAGGTAAAAAAAAGACTAGAGGTTACACACATATGTTAGATGTGTGGGACATGCCAGATGGAGAACTTGTGTGTGTTGAAACAGATGGTTTTGGCAATCCCATTGGTTGGGAAGGAAAGACCCTATTGAATGCAATAGGGAGCTTGGTTAGGAGACATCAATGTGCTCCTATCAACTATCTTTCTTGGAAAGACATGCCCGAGTCTTACATTAATAATATGTTTGATTTGATTCAGGTATTATATAAGATCTGTAACATCCCGGATTTTTAAAGACTCGTATTATGAAACCTAAGACCGATTAATTATTTGTGGGAATAATTAGTCGTATCTCGGGGACTTATACGTCGGAAAAATTATCAAGAAAACCTATTCTCCATTAAAGGGTGGCCTATTCATAGAATAATGAGCAATTGGAGCAGAAGGGCAAATCTGTCTTTTCACACCCCTAGTTATTTAAAATATAATCTTGAAGGTTATAATTAATTAAAAACCGAAGGAGTTGAGGAATTTCGGATCGGAACCGGATTAATCGAGAAAGTTATACCGAAGAGAATTATTAACGCCTAAATTACCATTTTTGGGCCAAGGGCAATATGGTCTTTCCACCATCATTTAAACCCTCAGCCATATACTCTCAACTGAACCCTCACCCACTCATTTCATCATTTCCAGCTGAAAGAAAGAAAGGAAAACAGAAGGTAGGGAGAGGAGAGTGGGGCGAAGGGAAGAGGAAGGAGAGGAGGGAAGAACTTCTCAATTGGTCATTGCATGTAAGCTTTCTTCACACCTCTTTCTCTCATTTTTCATCCTCTTTTCAATGGTACCACTTTCAGAAGCTAACTCCCCCTAGATCATCCACTACCATGTTCAGCCCCCTTGAAGCTCCAAGAGAAAGAATGGAGTTTTGAACTTTAATGGTGCTGCATGTCATGTTGTAGTTGTGGGAAGTGGAGTGTCAAGCTTGCATTTTCGACTTGGAGGAAGTTGTGAAGGACCAGGTTGCTGTCCCAGTCGCTCTAGTGGTGGAGATTGCCGTTTGGAGATCGGTTCGAGTTCTAGCGGGGATCGTTCGTGTACTTTACGTTTCGGTGACTTTGCTTTCGATCCAACTCTCGAACTTTGGTGTAACGGTGAGTTCTACTCACGATAGGGTATTTTGATATTCTGAATTTGTTTTGATATGGAATCCCTTGGTCACATTTTCTGTTTACAAAAGACTTAGAACTGAAAAGCGTCTTTGAGTCAAAACGGTGTTTTACGGTTTAAATGAGATTTTGATTTAAATCGTTGAAATGAAATGCATTGTGTACTACTAGAAATATATATTCTGGGAATTTTGAGTTTCAGGTGATTGAAATTAGGAATCGAATCGGACGAGAACGGAGAGCGAAAATGAGAAAAGTGAGAAATTCTGGTAACAGACACAGGTCGCACGGACCGTGCGCCCCTGGGCACGGATCGTGCGCCTGCTTCGGGTTGGAAGTATTGGAAACAGAACGGGACGCACGGGTCGTGCGCCCCTGGGCACGGATCGTGCGTTTCCTTCTGGTAGATGGGTCCTGAGTAGTGTACCACGCACGGGTCGTGCGCCCCTGGGCACGGGTCGTGCGTGTGGTTCTGTTACCGGCTTCCGTTTTCTCGTTTTGTTGCTCCGTTTGATCCCGAACCTTTTCTAATTTCTTTCTCAACCATTCAAAAAGGGATTGCCTCACTGAAAACCTTATTTTGAACTTGTTCAACTCATGGTTTTTGAAAAAGAGCTTTGAAAGCCTATTTGATCAAAAAAACCGAAACCCTAGTATACGTGTGGGTACACCGTCTGATGGATAGAATGTATATATATTTATATATATATATATATATATATATATATATATATATATATATATATATATCAAATACAATATGATTATAATGCCGGATGTCTATAGATTCATCAAAACGGGTTATAAGTCAATAATACATTACAATATGATTATAATGCCGGATGTTTATAAATTCATCAAAACGGGTTATAGATCAATAAGATATAAATTATCTAAAAAGATATTGTGATTGATCCTTTGGTGATCGGAAAGATATATATTATCTAACTCTCGAGAAATCGTTATGTATTGTCATACATAAATCGCGTTGGGTGACGACCCGACAAGTAGCATACTAGGGAGGGTAGTCATGACCCCTTACCTAGGCCCTGAATGTGTTTTGGCGTGGTCAACTCACGGGTTGCCGGGATTAGCAGTGGTGCAGTCGGCTTGTGCTAAGTTACTGATTATAAGTTAACATTGCCGGGATTAGCAGTTGTGCAGTCGGCAGATGTTAAGCTGTAGCTACCGGGATTAGCAGTTGTGCAGTCGGTTGAGCTAAGCTATTAAAAACATAAAAGAGAACACGATTTGCTTGGCATTTCGATTATGGCGATTGGTAGCTAATTAAACATTGTTAACGGTTTAATAATTGAACCGAGTGTCAGTGAGGGGGCACGGTAGGACTCAATGAGATAATGTTATCTCACCCTATCCATATTTGTTGTTTTTCAGAGAAGCAGGGAAAAAGGAAGACTATAGTGCACGAGTAGTTGATATACTCTTGGAGGTGCTGAAGACTTAGTCATTTTCTCCTTGTTCTTTTGTTGTCCTATTGGTTGTATAAACTTGTATTGATTATGAGTTATATGAACCGTTTATGTTTCTGTTCGGTATTTGGACTTGGATATTGTAATCCACTCGGTATGGAACCGATAAACTTCTATTTTATGAAGTAATGTTATTTCCGATTATGTTTTATTTCGGGAAAAGTTTGTATGTCCAAAACTTAAACAGGAACTGTGTCCTCTGAATTTTCGCAATCTGTGCATCTTTCGGTCTCTCTACATGTTAGAAATACCGGGGTGTTACATTTGGTATCAGAGCGGTTCGACCTAGTCGGACTTAGATGTTAAGAGTCTTTTACGTCTTCTAAGTCTGATTTTTCTTAGTATGCTATTAGACATTGAGCCTGATCAACTTAATACTTTGTGCATACTTCGCAGAATCATGGCTGGGAGAGGTAGAAGAAACCCACCTGTTGATCCTCATCAAGAATGGATGCAGAATGTCATCGAGACTCAACAGAAGATGATGAATGACATGATGCTAATGCAACAACAACAGATGGCTCAAATGGCTCAAATGCAGCAGATGCATCAGATGCCTCAACCACAACCAGCTGAGCCAGTCAATGTGCCAACACCTGAGGATCCCAACAGGATGTATTTCCGGTTTCTGAAGATGAAACCCCCAACCTTCAAAGGAGGATCCGAGGCAATGAAAGCCCATTTCTGGGTAGATGCCATGGAACGGATCTTTGATACTTTGCAATGCAATGAAGGAGAAAAGGTAATTTGTGCTGCTAACACTCTGGACGAGGATGCTCACACTTGGTGGGTTAACGCTCGTAGAATGCTTCAAAATCAAGGAACTCCTCTTGAGTGGGATAACTTCAAAGAGTTGTTTTTGGGTCATTATTTTCCCGACTCCCAAAGACTTGACAAGCAGATGGAATTTCTGAGTTTGAAACAGGGAGAGATGACAGTTGGGGAATATGCTGCAAAATTTGAGAGATTGTCACAATTCTATGAATTGGGGACCACCGCTCCTGACGATAGGTGGAAGATGGTGATGTTCAGACAAGGTCTTAGAGGCGATGTGAATCAAGGTCTCAGTTCGTATTCCCTAACCACTTATCCTGCTTTGGTTCAACAGGCTCATTCCGCAGAAAGCGATCTGAAAAGAATGTATGCTGAGAGGAAGGATTTTTGGAAGGATAAGAAGAAGGGCAGTGGGACAACTTCTTCAAACCCGAGGTATAGAGGGAATCTAGACAAGGGAAAGAAGATTCAGTCAAACAACACTTCTGGGCATCGCCGGTGTGAAGTGTGCAAGAAGAATCATCCGGGAAGGTGTCGATCAGAGGCAAGGTCGGATCAGTGTTATCTTTGCAAGGAAGTGGGGCATTATGCCAACAATTGTCCGTCAAGGAAGGCTTTCTTAGAGTCTCCTGATGCTCCGAGACAGGCTCGAGTCAACACTCTGGATGCTAAGACCATCAAGCCAGCTGATAATCTTATAAGGGGTACAGGTTCTATCTTTCATCACACTGTTAATATTCTGTATGACTCTGGTGCTACTCACTGTTTTATCTCTGAAGCATGTGCGGAACGGCTAGGATTAATAGTATCCCCTATATCCGAACCAATATCTATCCTTACTGCGGCAAAGGGTCGTGTGCGAACCCAATCATTATGTCTTAATTGTCTGCTCACCATAGGAGGCAGGGACTTTGTTGTTGATTTTATCTGTCTGCCTATGAGAGGAATGGAGATCGTGTTGGGAATGAATTGGATGACTTCCAATCACATTACGATTGATTGTTTCAATCGTGCAATTAATTTTCCTTCTGAAATAGCGGAACATTCACTACCTGCAGATGATGGTGTTATTTCGTTCACTTCAGCCAGCCAGTCTCTATTCCAAGGTGCGGAAGCTTTTGTTATTATTTTGTCTGCATCAACTGAAGCTGATTTGGATTTATCATCTACTCAAGTTGTTAATGAATTCTTAGATGTTTTTCCCGAGGAAGTTTCCTCTTTACCTCCAGAATGAGAGGTAGAATTCTCTATAGATTTGGCGCCTGGCACAGGGCCAATATCCATAGCACCTTATAGGATGTCTCCTCTTGAACTGAAGGAATTGAAGTCCCAACTTGAGGAATTAATTTCCAAGAAGTTTATTCGACCGAGTGCTTCTCCATGGGGTGCTCCGGTATTGCTAGTCAAGAAGAAGGACGGAAGCATGAGGTTATGCATAGACTACCGTCAGCTGAATAAAATCACTATCAAGAACAAGTATCCATTGCCAAGGATAGATGATCTACTTGACCAACTTCGAGGTGCTAAAGTTTTCTCCAAAATTGATCTGAGGTCAGGGTACCATCAAATTAGGGTAAGAACCTTAGACATTCCGAAGACTGCCTTTCGTACGAGGTACGGACACTACGAGTTTGTAGTGATGCCTTTCGGATTAACTAACGCTCCAGCCGTATTCATGGATTATATGAATAGAGTATTTCATTCCTACCTAGATCAGTTTGTGGTCGTCTTTATTGATGATATCCTGGTTTACTCAAAGTCAATCGAGGAGCATGCTCAGCATCTCCGCTTTGTCCTAGGAGTACTCCGAGAGAAGAAGCTTTATGCTAAACCGTCGAAATGTGACTTTTGGATGTCTGAAGTAAAATTCTTGGGTCATGTGATTTCCCAAGAAGGGGTTGCAGTTGATCCTAGCAAGGTGGAAGCCGTGTTGAACTGGGAACGACCAACGTCAGTGACTGAGATCAGAAGCTTTCTGGGTTTAGCTGGTTACTATAGAAGATTCATTGAAGGTTTTTCACAATTGGTACTTCCGCTTACTCGATTGACTCGCAAAGGTCAACCGTTTACGTGGGATGCCGATTGTGAAGAGTGCTTCCTTGGATTGAAGGAAAAGTTAACTTCTGCTCCGATCCTAATTCTTCCGGATCTGTCATTGGGATTTCAGATTTACAGTGATGCATCTGGGAAGGGTTTAGGATGCGTTCTCATGCAGAATCAACATGTTGTGGCCTATGCATCGAGGCAATTGAAGACGCATGAACGAAATTACCCAACTCATGACTTAGAGTTGGCAGCTATTGTGTTTGCACTGAAAATTTGGAGGCATTACCTTTATGGTTCTCGTTTCGAGGTTTTTAGTGATCACAAGAGCTTGAAGTATCTATTTGACCAAAAGGAGTTGAATAACAGACAGAGAAGGTGGACTGAATTTTTGAAGGACTACGACTTCGAATTGAAATATCACCCTGGAAAAGCCAATGTGGTAGCGGATGCTCTGAGCAGGAAGTCTATCCACACGGCAAGGTTAATGGTTCACGAGATGGCTTTGTTGGAGTCATTCAGAGACTTGAAACTCAAAGTGGTAAGAAAGAAGGATCGCGTAGTGCTGCGGCATATACGGATAGCCAGTGTGCTAAGGGAACAAATCCGTGTAGCTCAAGAAGCTGATATGAAGTTGCAGTCTCAGAGGGGATCGCCAGATTTCACTGAGGATAGTGATGGCGTGATTTGCTCTAATGGGAGGATTTGTGTTCCCGATGATGATGATATCAAAAGGCAAGTATTGGAAGAAGCTCATAGGAGTCAGTACTCCGTACATCCGGGATCCACCAAGATGTACCGAGACTTGAAGTTGATGTATTGGTGGCCTGGGATGAAGGTCGAGATTGCAGAATTTGTTTCTCGGTGCTTAACTTGTCAGAAGGTTAAGGCGGAACACCGAAGACCGGGCGGTCAGTTACAACCGCTAGATGTACCAGTTTGGAAGTGGGAAGATATCTCAATGGACTTCGTCATGGGTTTGCCGAGGTCACAGGCAGGCAATGATTCTATTTGGGTAGTAGTGGACCGATTGACTAAATCCGCTCACTTTATTCCCGTTCGCTCGACTTATAAGGTTTCCAAGTTAGCAGATGAATATGTGAGGAACATTATCAGACTGCATGGAGTCCCAACGAGTATTGTGTCAGACCGAGATCCCAAGTTTACTTCCAGGTTCTGGAGAGCATTGAATGAAGCTTTGGGAACAAGGGTGCTGGTTAGCACTGCTTATCATCCTCAGACTGATGGTCAGACGGAGAGGACTATCCAGACTCTTGAGGACATGCTTCGGGCTTGTGTGCTCGACAGTGGGAGAAAATGGGAGGATCACCTTCCGTTAGTAGAATTCTCCTACAACAACAGTTACCACTCTAGCATTGGAATGGCACCGTTTGAAGCACTTTATGGTAGAAAGTGTAGAACTCCATTGTGTTGGTGGGAGATTGGTGAAGACAAGTTTTTGGGACCCGATATGGTTCGTGAGACTACAGAGAAGGTCAAGTTAATTCGAGAAAGGATGAAGGTTGCTCAGAGTCGGCAAAAGAGCTACGCTGACAACCGAAGGAGACCGTTGGAGTTTGAAGTTGGTGATCATGTGTTCTTGAAAGTTTCTCCAACCATAGGCACCGGGAGAGCCTTGCGAGCGAAGAAGCTCAGTCCTCGATATATTGGACCTTTCCAAATCATCGAGCGGATTGGGCCAGTGGCTTATCGCCTCGCATTGTCTCCGGCCCTATCAAACCTCCATGATGTGTTCCACGTGTCTCAATTAAGGAAGTATATTCCCGACCTACATCAACCGTTGAGTGTTGATACAATTGACCTGCGACCGGATTTGTCATTTCAACCTTATCCTAGTTATATCTTGGAGCGTGGTGTGAAGACTCTGCGTTCAAGGTCAATTCCGATTATCAAAGTAGTTTGGAATGGCTTTTCAGCCGAAGAGGCTACCTGGGAACTGGAAGAAGACATGCGCGCTCGATATCCATATCTCTTTCAGTAAGGTACGTTTCGTCAATTTTGAGGACAAAATTTTTTAAAAGTTGGGGAGATTGTAACATCCCGGATTTTTAAAGACTCGTATTATGAAACCTAAGACCGATTAATTATTTGTGGGAATAATTAGTCGTATCTCGGGGACTTATACGTCGGAAAAATTATCAAGAAAACCTATTCTCCATTAAAGGGTGGCCTATTCATAGAATAATGAGCAATTGGAGCAGAAGGGCAAATCTGTCTTTTCACACCCCTAGTTATTTAAAATATAATCTTGAAGGTTATAATTAATTAAAAACCGAAGGAGTTGAGGAATTTCGGATCGGAACCGGATTAATCGAGAAAGTTATACCGAAGAGAATTATTAACGCCTAAATTACCATTTTTGGGCCAAGGGCAATATGGTCTTTCCACCATCATTTAAACCCTCAGCCATATACTCTCAACTGAACCCTCACCCACTCATTTCATCATTTCCAGCTGAAAGAAAGAAAGGAAAACAGAAGGTAGGGAGAGGAGAGTGGGGCGAAGGGAAGAGGAAGGAGAGGAGGGAAGAACTTCTCAATTGGTCATTGCATGTAAGCTTTCTTCACACCTCTTTCTCTCATTTTTCATCCTCTTTTCAATGGTACCACTTTCAGAAGCTAACTCCCCCTAGATCATCCACTACCATGTTCAGCCCCCTTGAAGCTCCAAGAGAAAGAATGGAGTTTTGAACTTTAATGGTGCTGCATGTCATGTTGTAGTTGTGGGAAGTGGAGTGTCAAGCTTGCATTTTCGACTTGGAGGAAGTTGTGAAGGACCAGGTTGCTGTCCCAGTCGCTCTAGTGGTGGAGATTGCCGTTTGGAGATCGGTTCGAGTTCTAGCGGGGATCGTTCGTGTACTTTACGTTTCGGTGACTTTGCTTTCGATCCAACTCTCGAACTTTGGTGTAACGGTGAGTTCTACTCACGATAGGGTATTTTGATATTCTGAATTTGTTTTGATATGGAATCCCTTGGTCACATTTTCTGTTTACAAAAGACTTAGAACTGAAAAGCGTCTTTGAGTCAAAACGGTGTTTTACGGTTTAAATGAGATTTTGATTTAAATCGTTGAAATGAAATGCATTGTGTACTACTAGAAATATATATTCTGGGAATTTTCTGAGTTTCAGGTGATTGAAATTAGGAATCGAATCGGACGAGAACGGAGAGCGAAAATGAGAAAAGTGAGAAATTCTGGTAACAGACACAGGTCGCACGGACCGTGCGCCCCTGGGCACGGATCGTGCGCCTGCTTCGGGTTGGAAGTATTGGAAACAGAACGGGACGCACGGGTCGTGCGCCCCTGGGCACGGATCGTGCGTTTCCTTCTGGTAGATGGGTCCTGAGTAGTGTACCACGCACGGGTCGTGCGCCCCTGGGCACGGGTCGTGCGTGTGGTTCTGTTACCGGCTTCCGTTTTCTCGTTTTGTTGCTCCGTTTGATCCCGAACCTTTTCTAATTTCTTTCTCAACCATTCAAAAAGGGATTGCCTCACTGAAAACCTTATTTTGAACTTGTTCAACTCATGGTTTTTGAAAAAGAGCTTTGAAAGCCTATTTGATCAAAAAAACCGAATCCCTAGTATACGTGTGGGTACACCGTCTGATGGATAGAATGTATATATATTTATATATATATATATATATATATATATATATATATATCAAATACAATATGATTATAATGCCGGATGTCTATAGATTCATCAAAACGGGTTATAAGTCAATAATACATTACAATATGATTATAATGCCGGATGTTTATAAATTCATCAAAACGGGTTATAGATCAATAAGATATAAATTATCTAAAAAGATATTGTGATTGATCCTTTGGTGATCGGAAAGATATATATTATCTAACTCTCGAGAAATCGTTATGTATTGTCATACATAAATCGCGTTGGGTGACGACCCGACAAGTAGCATACTAGGGAGGGTAGTCATGACCCCTTACCTAGGCCCTGAATGTGTTTTGGCGTGGTCAACTCACGGGTTGCCGGGATTAGCAGTGGTGCAGTCGGCTTGTGCTAAGTTACTGATTATAAGTTAACATTGCCGGGATTAGCAGTTGTGCAGTCGGCAGATGTTAAGCTGTAGCTACCGGGATTAGCAGTTGTGCAGTCGGTTGAGCTAAGCTATTAAAAACATAAAAGAGAACACGATTTGCTTGGCATTTCGATTATGGCTATTGGTAGCTAATTAAACATTGTTAACGGTTTAATAATTGAACCGAGTGTCAATGAGGGGGCACGGTAGGACTCACTGAGATAATGTTATCTCACCCTATCCATATTTGTTGTTTTTCAGAGAAGCAGGGAAAAAGGAAGACTATAGTGCACGAGTAGTTGATATACTCTTGGAGGTGCTGAAGACTTAGTCATTTTCTCCTTGTTCTTTTGTTGTCCTATTGGTTGTATAAACTTGTATTGATTATGAGTTATATGAACTGTTTATGTTTCTGTTCGGTATTTGGACTTGGATATTGTAATCCACTCGGTATGGAACCGATAAACTTCTATTTTATGAAGTAATGTTATTTCCGATTATGTTTTATTTCGGGAAAAGTTTGTATGTCCAAAACTTAAACAGGAACTGTGTCCTCTGAATTTCCGCAATCTGTGCATCTTTCGGTCTCTCTACATGTTAGAAATACCGGGGTGTTACATTTGGTATCAGAGCGGTTCGACCTAGTCGGACTTAGATGTTAAGAGTCTTTTACGTCTTCTAAGTCTGATTTTTCTTAGTATGCTATTAGACATTGAGCCTGATCAACTTAATACTTTGTGCATACTTCGCAGAATCATGGCTGGGAGAGGTAGAAGAAACCCACCTGTTGATCCTCATCAAGAATGGATGCAGAATGTCATCGAGACTCAACAGAAGATGATGAATGACATGATGCTAATGCAACAACAACAGATGGCTCAAATGGCTCAAATGCAGCAGATGCATCAGATGCCTCAACCACAACCAGCTGAGCCAGTCAATGTGCCAACACCTGAGGATCCCAACAGGATGTATTTCCGGTTTCTGAAGATGAAACCCCCAACCTTCAAAGGAGGATCCGAGGCAATGAAAGCCCATTTCTGGGTAGATGCCATGGAACGGATCTTTGATACTTTGCAATGCAATGAAGGAGAAAAGGTAATTTGTGCTGCTAACACTCTGGACGAGGATGCTCATACTTGGTGGGTTAACGCTCGTAGAATGCTTCAAAATCAAGGAACTCCTCTTGAGTGGGATAACTTCAAAGAGTTGTTTTTGGGTCATTATTTTCCCGACTCCCAAAGACTTGACAAGCAGATGGAATTTCTGAGTTTGAAACAGGGAGAGATGACAGTTGGGGAATATGCTGCAAAATTTGAGAGATTGTCACAATTCTATGAATTGGGGACCACCGCTCCTGACGATAGGTGGAAGATGGTGATGTTCAGACAAGGTCTTAGAGGCGATGTGAATCAAGGTCTCAGTTCGTATTCCCTAACCAACAGGCTGGTAGTATTATATTGCTCTTTCCTGTGTACTTCTTTAACCAGTTAATATTTTCTAAGTTTCTGTTTCATCAACCACACGGCCACATCATTGACAACGAATTGTGTTGGAGACATTATACTTAGGAGAAACCAACCAGTTTGAAAGACTAGCATCAACTTCAATTTCTTGTAATAGAGGCTTGGACTGAAGGGCATTTGCTGCATCTTCCAAACTGAAACTGTACAAGCCCAAGACAATCTATGGTTACTATAGTAGATATAATCTATTGTACCCAGTGTTAATGTGAGCTTTTTCAACCCTCAGTAATCTAACCTAAAGAGGGAAGAAATTAAGAAGATCAAGATTGCTTAGCAAAAAGAATAAGTTTTGATTAGTTTGTCTATGTTTGTTAACAGTTTGTCTATGTTTGTTAATAAGTTTTGATTAATTTATATTATTTCATGTAGGATGAACTTAAGAAGCACATGGAATTGGAAGCAAGTTCTGGAAATGCTCTAGCCACTCAACAATGTACAAATTGGAAGAATGACATCTATTCAAAAGTGAAGGGCCGCGAAAGAAGAGGACGTGTACGCTGTCTTGGTAAGCTTCCACAACGTGGAAGTTCAAAGTCTAATGGGGATCGCAGAGTCAAAAAATTAGAAAGTTTGGTAGGAGATCTCGTTGCGATTCTTCAAGTGCGCTTTGCTGAAGATCCACAAGTTAATGCAATTTTACAAGCTGTGGCTCAAGAGGTATGGATTAGTGTAAGCAAATTTTGCATAAACGTGTAATCACATTTCATCATCTTAAGTCTTAACAATCTCAGATTTAGATCTGCAAGATGGTGAAATATGGTTGGATGTATGTTTTTGTTAGGCCCTCAGATTTAGATCAGAATCTCAGAATCTTTCTTTGGATCCTGTATGCATGATGAATAAACTGAGTTGTGCATAATTAACAATGTAGGAAGGATAGGTTGGCTTAACTTTCCACAACATAATTAATAATTCTACATATGACTCATGAAGAAGACATTACCAGGATCCATAGTCAAGTTTCTGATTTTGTACAATTTTATTGCACTATACATTACTGCATGCATTTGTACTATGTAGAATATTTACAAAAAATACATTTATCTTTCTAGGTATCTACACCTGCTCCGGCCCCGACAGCAGCAACCGATTTGACTACTGATTCCAATTAAGTGACCTGGGGCCCCGACAGCAGCAACCGACAGCAGCAAACAACATATTTTGAACATTATTATTGAGCTTTTGTAGAATGTGAAACATCCTAGGGTCCCTATAACTTTTGTTCGTACTGTTTTAGGTGAAATTTAGCCAAAGTTTTAATGTATGCCTCCCTGGCTTTGTGGAATGTGATGATGGACACAGCTTTTTTTTGAGAGATTCAGATTTAGATACAACTTTGCTTATTATGTATGTCTCCCTGGCTTTGTTGAGTACATATGGCCTAGCCAAATTTATATCTATCAATTTTACTTTAAAGCTCAAGGGTACTTTTACTTTTCTTGTTTTTCAGATACAATTTTACTTTTCTTGTTTTTCAATTTTTTTAATAAATAAAAAAATTATTCAGCAAAAATAAGCCACTTTTATTTCAAAAAAAAAAAAATCAAAAAAATCAAAAAAATCACTTTTAGTGACGGTCAGAACCGTAGGTAGAAGTTAGAATTAGATATACTGGTGGAGGATATAGTGACAGTCAGAAACCGTAGGTAAATGTATTTGGGCGTAGGAAAAACCTTTACCCACAGACGAAAAACCGTGGTTAGATGTCTTACGTTCTCTACGGAAAAAGTGGCCGTGGAGAGAGGTTAAAGTGACTTTTACCCACGGACGTTTGACATTTAGTGACGGTTTTTGTCCGTGGGCAAAGGTCAAATTTCTTGTAGTGGATTGAAGCTAATGGACGTACATAAAGATGAACCGTTATCTAGAAAGATGGATTTAATCCAAGTAAGATATTAATAAAAGTATGGTATTGATTTGATGGTACCGAATAGTTTACAACATGGAAGATTTTTAAGAAATCTAGAGCATTTTATTTTAGTCAAATAAAATGTTTTTCAGAAACCCTATGTTAACTTCTAGCTAGTGTGTTTCACATGGATTTTTCACATAAAACTAAACATAGCATGTAAGGCAAAATCGAAGTGATTAACCATGGAACCAATATTACTACGTACCTTAGATTGTTAGAACTTCGTGCTGATAACGTGTTGTAGAATAATCAAAACTATAGCAACCAAAGAATGAGAGAATGATAGAATTTGGGAGTCTTTGTATTTCTCTTCACAAGTACATATTTACATATGGGGGTGAGTCCTTATTAATAGGGTGGTGAAGGACAAGTGAGTAGTCAACCATAAAGGCCACTACACAAAGATAATAAAGGAGATGATGGGAGAAGAGAAATGGACATCCAATATCCAATAATATTCATAACACTTTCTTTACTTTATAAAATAATGACAATTTATTGAAATATAGTGAAAACAAAAGAACATGCCATATAATCAGTGATATTCAAAGTGTATTGAGAAGCAATGATACCACATACCATATTTCCCAACAATACCGGCCTTCTTGGTTCTCTTGGTCTGTACAACTACATCACGACACACAACGTCAAATTAGCTCAACGTTCAAATCCTTAAAATTACAAAAATCAATAGGAATTAGAGAGAGAGAGAGAGAGAGAGAGAGAGAGAGAGAGAGAGAGAGATAACCATTGTTGCTGGCTACGGCGAAAGACGAGAAAAGCAGGTTTAGGGCCCCGCTGTAAACTGTAAATCGTTTCGAAGGGTTGAGGGTTTCAAATGAAAATGGGTTACCCTTAGCTACCCTTTGGCCTATTTAATAAAAGATAAATTGCTTCTCAATACACTTTGAATATCACTGATTATATGACATGTTCTCTTGTTTTCACTATATTTCAATAAATTGTCATTATTTCATAAAGTAAAGAACGAAGGTATATTAGTTTCCTTTGCCATAAGCTATTTGCTGAGATGTATTAAAACACCAAATAAGTTCCAAATAAACTCTTTCAAATACAAAAAGTGTCAATTGTGAACGCCCAATTTTAACCGGTATTTTACATTATTTTCAAAAATCTCAAAAATATCATTGTTTTTGGGCACTTTTAGATTTTTAGCGTTTACACGTGTTATTTCGGGATTGTTGGCGATTTAGCCATTAATAATGGGATCATCATTGTTATTGTTATTGTTTGCTTTATTATTATTGTTGTTATTGAGAAAAACCAAATTTGAATGAATGTTTTTTTATTATTATTATTATAATCAGTTTTTTTACAAAAATGGTACAACCAAAGAGGTCAACTTTAGTACACATATATAGACAAAAAAAATTAATTAAAAACAAAATAGTACACAAAAAAATAATTAACTAAATACAAAAAAGGTACAAAAAATTAAAATCAAAATAAAACAAAAAAATGAGAGTGCTGCTTGGAGAATGGAGGCAGTTGCTCATTCTTCTTGTTCCCTTGTTTTTTCCACTTTTGCACCAACAAGCCAGTAACGGTACCACCACCTTGGTGCTGTTTGTTGTGTCCTTCAAAGTTTGTCTCCAAAGGGCTTCAATCCTCTACTCTCCCTTCGCGCACAACCACCACCACCAGAAAGAAACAGCCACCTCCTCCCTCCAAACCACCACCACCTACGCCACTCACAGCCACTACAAAACTGGCTCCAAATCGTCACCTCCCTCCACCCTCACCACCATGACAACAACCACCACCACTGTACCCATCCTCTCTCTCCTCACCACCAAACACCATCTCACGCCCCCTCTCCGTTCACCCACCCTCTGAACTTCGTTCTCTCTCTCTCTCTCACTCTCTCTCTCCACCGTCGCATCTCCCTTTTCTTTCTCTCTCCACCGTCGCATCCCCCTCTTCTCTCCTTCTCTCACCGCCGCATCCCCCCTATTTTCTCCCACCCGAAGTCTCTCTCTCTCTCCCAACCTCGCGAGCTCTCCCTTCTCTCATGGTGAAGAAGAATTTTTTTCTCTCTCTTTGATGGTTGGGAAGCGGCGCTGAGAGTGGAGAAATGAGAATTAGTTTTTTGGCAAACCCTAGTTTCCACTTATACCCATTCCCTTTTATTTTCATTTTAATTTAAAAGTTTTTTTATCAGGTTAATAATTGTACCCCCTGGTTTACTGTGAGAAACCCCCCCTGCGTAGGCCTTTTGCTTCGTGGGCCTGCAGCCAAAAACGGATATAGCTTTATGCTATATGCACCCCCTTTGTTTCGGCTCTACACCCCCTCCTTTTTCTAGTTTTATTATTATTATTATTATTATTATTATTATTATTATTATTATTATTATTATTATTTATTTTTACCTTTCCTATTATTAATATTTATTATTATTAGCATTAGTTAGCCTTATTAATGTCATTATTATGATTATCCATTTCTCAAAAATGAAAATAAATGTTAGTTCATATGAAAAAAAAAATATTTTTTTTCTTTCTTTCTTTCTCTTTCCGTTTTTTCAAAAAACAAAAGAAATATATGGGATTGACTGAGATGTGACATCTTGTCGATCCCGGTTCAAGACGCCTGAATTGTACAGCTTGGTGATCTTAAACCCCTTCAAAAATAAAATCAATTAACAAACAAATATTTTCAAGAAGAACTACGTAGCCTTTGATTCTCCGCTTTGGAGATACGTAGGAGCGGGGCTTCCCCGTCAAGCAAAATTAATTTTTTTCTAGTAAATAATCATTTTTTTTCTTTAACACCCATTTTCATAAAAATTTATAAAAATGGTTTTGACTGAGATGAACATCTTGTCAATCCCGGTTTAAGAGACTTTAGCTGTCCAAGTTTAAGAGACTTTAGCTGTACAACTTTGATCTTAAACCCCTTCAAAAAATTAAAATCAACCAACCAACAAACTTTTTCAGGAAGAACTATGTGGTTGTTGAGTTCCTCATTGCACCAGAGGATGATTCCCCGTCAAGTCAAAAATTAAATTTTCTAATTTAGTCTATTATTTATTTCTTTGTAAACCAAATATTGTTTCATTTATGTTGTGGGGTAAATAAACTTTCTGAACTTATTGATAATTTGCACAATCGAATTTAAGGTAACTGTCTTAGGACAGATGTATTAGGGGTGCTGTGGAATTTAGTTTTCCCTATGCATAATCGACTCCCGAATCCAATCTAGTTTACCCAGACCAATAACTTCTAGTTAGGTTTTTCTCAATTTTTCCTATTAAATAAATTGGGTGGCGACTCCTAAAATTATCAATTTTTGAGCCGTCTACGTAGGGATCACGGTCACGACAGATGGAGACTCCGCTGGGGATAGGTGAGAGTCAAGCCTGTTATATTTGGTTGTGCAAAAGATTATAAGGTATGTGCATTTGTTTACCCCTCTTTAGTTTTATTTATTTCTTTACCTTTTTGTTGTGTATAAATTCATTTTATATTATGCTTTATATAAACTCTAGGTTAGAAGACAATTGATATTATTTGGGTTTGCTTTGGGTTATTTGTAGGTATATAGGGGTTTTGTTTATTTTGTTTTTAAGGTTTGATGTCTATATACTCCCTTCACACACTACACTTACACTTAGAGCACACACTGAGAGTTGGACTCATACCGGAGCCCTAACAAAAACACATAAGTTAGAATGAGGTTGTGTAGTGGAACTCATTTTGGATGTACGTCCTGTGTGACTTCCACGAATTCCGTATTTAGAGTACGATTCTTCTTCGCGGGTATCCACATTTTGGATGTACATCCTGGTGTGGTCAACCTTCTAGTTGAGTACTTGACTCTAGAGACCTTGAAATATCCAGGTTATAACAGCCAACCCTTGTGAGTGTTCACTATAGAAGAAGCATTAGATCCATTGGACCCAAAACCCAATAGTACGGGCAACCTGTCATAGGCCACAAATGGAGCTATTTTATCTCATATCCTTATTCTTGGTTGTACATCCTTTTTCTTTCTCTCTTACGGTTTATTCTTCTCTGGCAAAAAAATCAATAAAAATCATATCGCATTTCATGCATAAAAAGCATAAAAAAAATCATGTCGCATTTGTTGTATAAAAAATGGTGCACTTCATCTTGCGTTATGTCGCACGTCATTGAAAATCATAAATTTATTTGCGTTTTCCTTTGCATGAGTTTTCAGAAAAAATTATTTTTCTGCAGGTGGTGCGCATTTTCATTGCATCGTCATTCTTCATAAATCTCTCCATATTTCATTTTTTTTCTTTGCTTGTATATAAAATCTGTGCATGTTATGCATCCTTTCATTAGTGAATAAAACAAAATACATTTGTCAATCCTCATAGCATTTCCTTGCAGAAGAGGGAAAAAAAGGAAAATCGCATCACATTTCATCCATAAAGTATCATGTCGCATTCTAAGAAAAAATGTTTCCATATAGAGAGGCATTTTATGTCAAAAAAATATAGTCTTTTCTTATTAGATCGAGTGTCTTTGAAAAGTATAATTTCCTCCACATTTAATATTTTCATGGAATAAATTCTAGGAAAAAAAAATATTTTTTCATTCTCATAGGTAAATAAAAAAAATCACATTGTCATTCATCATTCATCACGGTCTATTCTCTTTCAGAGTTGCATGGGTTTTGACTGTCGCTTCTTAGGATAAATACTTGCATGCATAACAACAATACATACACTTTCATAGTATAACACCCTAAAAATTATCCACATTTCATTTTTTTCTTTGCATCTACATAAAAAATTGTTCTTGCATGTTGTATGTATTTTCATGAGTAAATAAAACAAGTCGCATAGTCAATCCTCAAGCTGCATGACATATTTCCTTCAAATAAATACAAATTAGGAAATTGCATTGCATTTCATGCATAAAAATAATTCAAAAAATGTATGAAAATAAAAATTTCTCCCTATTTCATTGTCACATGTTGCCCATATCTTATGAGTAAGTGCATCAAAATGTATTGTCATTTGTCAATCTTCATAGCATATTTCCTTATAAAAGTGAAAAACTAGGAGAATTGCATTGCATTTCATGCATTAAAGATCATGTTGCATTCTAAAAAAATCTTTGCATATATCCAAATGAATAATTTTTTTTTTGCATGGTGCCTCTTAAAAGAAACACATTGAATGTGGCATCATAGGATAAACATCGGTATAATGGCTCTAAGTTCATGCGTTTTCATAGCATAACATCATAAGAATTCTCCATATTTCATTTTTCTTTGTCTATACATAAAAACATTTGTTGCATGGTGTACATACTTAAACGCCTAAATAGAATTGCATTGCATTTCTTGCATAAAAAAAATCACAAAACCAATGCCTATTGCATCTTAGGGCGTATGTTTGCATACATGAAACATATCCATGCACTCCATAGCATCATTTTTTTTTTCTTAGACACATTTTCATTTGTCATAATCTTTCTTGAAATAAAGAATTTTAAAAGTCATTGAATGTCCATCCGCAATTTTTTTCAAGAGAAAGTCGAATTTTGTGTGCTTGCATCAAGGTGGATACCAATCAAGCTTTGACTCGTGGAATCAGATCATTCTTTTGAGACTTGTTGGAAAGAGGCGTAAGGAAGTGTACTGAGTGGGAAGATTTCATGGGGCATTCAAAAAGGGAAGGCAGACATAAGGTTGGGAATTAGTTCTTGAACTAAAAGCTCAAAGCAAAAGAATATGATTGTCATTAGCACTTTGTAATCATGTTGTGTAAAGTCAAGTTGGCTTTGTTGAATCTTTATACTAATGAATTTGCATGGACTTAAAAGCTCTTTCCCATTCTTTACACCCCATTATCCCTTAAGATTTGGTCCCCAATCCAGTGATTGCCCCATGTGATAATTCTCGAAGCCCTTTTGTGTGTGTCATTCGAGGATGAACCAGTGAACGAATATCGGATTTTGAAGGTCCATTTCCCCAAAAAAAACAAAGAAAAAAAGACAAAAAAGAAGCAAAAGAAATAAAGAGCAAAGAATGTGTAAAGGAGTGAATGTTATTTTGAAATTAAATTATTGAAAATGTGGAATCATGACTTGAAATGAAGAGTGGCCATTTTTCTCTATCCCAAAAATGAACCATTGCCGTCCCCCTTTGAGCCCAAAATTTCATTTCATTTGACCCTAGACAAGGATTGACACTACAATGGAATTTAGTGCATTAAGATTATCATTTGAATTCCCAAGGTAGAAAATTGATGAGATAAATATCCGGGGCAATGGAGGAAAGGAATGACAAAAGTCAAAAAAAAATAATAAAGAAAAAAGTTGGGGATAAACTAGTGATGGTAAAAAAAAAGAGAGAGAGGAAATCGACCATGAATGAAGTGGAGACAAAGGAGAAAATGAAGAAAAAAAAAATTGGAAAAGGTCAAAAATGAAAAAAATCAAGAAGGAGAATGGATGGGTGTTACAAGAAAAAGAGTGGTACTGGGAATACAGTAGAAATAAATGTACTAAAGATCCTTGATCCTTTTAACCCACAAATCATTTTTTTTAGCCTTTGAATCCCTCTTGATCTTTTTAACCCATAAAACAATTTCTTGAGCCTTCTAACCCTTTTGTCTTAACCTATAACCCATAAAATAATTTCTCGAGCCTTCTAACCCTTTTGTCTTAACCTATAACCCATAAAATAATTTCTCGAGCCTTCTAACCCTTTTTCGTCCTAACCCATTAAACAATTTCTTGAGCTTTCATTTTTATAATGTTAACTTTGAGATAAATCATTTATTTTCTTTTAACAAATCTTTGCTCTAAAAAACGAAAAGAAAAAAGAATGAGACTCGCTAGACTGAAAACTTGTACGGGCAGTCTAGGCAAAAATTAGGGTTAATAAAAAGAATGAAGCCCACTAGACTCAAAACCTCCAACGGCAGTCTAGGCAAAAATTAGGGCACGAAAGGGAAAAGAGACTTACCTCAAGACATTTATGTGGTTCACTAGGGCAATGCCTCAAGGCAAAAATTTGTGTTTGACATGCTCGTTCACTAGCATGATCTCTTCCTTTCGAGTCTAACAGAATGACACATTGGGGCAATTTTTGTGGTTTGAGGTAACATTGGGAGTCTCAAGAAATCCCACTCTGAGCCAACAAAATTTTTGCACAACCCTTCATGAATTGAACTTTTCTTGCAATACCAACTTAGTCTTCTCTCAAGGCAATGCCTTTCACCAACACTGGGGAAAACAATTGGCAAGACGTTCATGAGTCAAACTTTGCGTGCTATGCTAGTATAGACTCATCCTAGGGGCAATACCGTACACCAAATCAGGGGATAAATTTTTTGTATGACCCTTAATGAGTGAGATTTCACTGGTTACATTAGTGTAATCTACTCTCGGGGCAACACCTTTCATTAAAACTGGGGCAGAAATGTTGCAAGACTTCACGTCGTTTAAACTCTGTTTGCCACACCTGTGTAGTCTTTTCTTAGGGCAATGTTTTTTCACCAATACCGGGGCAAAAATTTGCAATAACCCTTTTTGAGTCAAACTCTGCTTTCTAACATCAGTGTTATTTCCTCTTTGAGAATATCATTTGCCACCTAAGGGAAAATCTTTTGCAAAACCCTTCATAAGTTCAGCTTTGGGTTGCTGCACCAAGTAGTCATTCCTTTTGTGTAAAACATCTTACCAACTTCTACCAAGTAAGTTGCCTCAAGTAAATAGAAATTCTCAAAAAGATTAACCTCGAGGCAAGCCTAATCGCTTTTCCCAACCATCTCAGTTTCTTTTCACTTTGTAAACAGCATTCACTTCCAAACCTTCAAAAACCCAAAACAAACAATCCAGAAACGCGAAAATCTCAGCTTGTTAATACCCGTGAATCTATGCATGCTCATTAAGTAATTCTTCAAAAAGAGTCAGTTTGGAATCATTGATATGATTTAGAGAGCTGGTGACAATCTGTGAGAAAGGGGTCAAACTGGAATGCGTCATGCTTTGGAAGACGAGGATCGTAAAATAAAAGAGATCTGGTAACGCAAAGATAATGATAAGTTTCCATTTGAGGATGAGCTTGATTTGTTTCAAAAGAAGCATGCACAAAAAAGAGATATTCTCACAAATCAAACCTTTAAAACTCGTCCATGAGAAACCCCCCCTGCGTAGGCCTTTTGCTTCGTGGGCCTGCAGCCAAAAACGGATATAGCTTTATGCTATATGCACCCCCTTTGTTTCGGCTCTACACCCCCTCCTTTTTCTAGTTTTATTATTATTATTATTATTATTATTATTATTATTATTATTATTATTATTATTATTATTATTATTATTATTATTATTTATTTTTACCTTTCCTATTATTAATATTTATTATTATTAGCATTAGTTAGCCTTATTAATGTCATTATTATGATTATCCATTTCTCAAAAATGAAAATAAATGTTAGTTCATATGAAAAAAATATTTTTTTTTTCTTTCTTTCTTTCTCTTTCCTTTTTTTTTTCAAAAAAACAAAAGAATTGTATGGGATTGGGTGAGATGTGACATCTTGTCGATCCCGGTTCAAGACACCTGAGTTGTACAACTTGGTGATCTTAAACCCCTTCAAAAATAAAATCAATTAACAAACAAATATTTTCAAGAAGAACTACGTAGCCTTTGATTCTGCGCTTCGAAAATGGGTAGGAGCGGGGCTTCCCCGTCAAGCAAAATTAATTTTTCTCTAGTAAATAATCATTTTTTTTCTTTAACACCCATTTTCATAAAAAAATTATAAAAATAGTTTTGACTGAGATGAACATCTTGTCAATCCCGGTTTAAGAGACTTTAGCTGTACAGCTTTGATCTTAAACCCCTTCAAAAAATTAAAATCAACCAACCAACAAACTTTTTCAGGAAGAAATACGTGGCTGTTGAGTTCCTCATTGAACCAGAGGATACGTAGGAGCGGGGCTTCCCCGTCAAGTCAAAAATTAAATTTTCTAACTTAGTCTATTATTTATTTCTTTGTAAACCAAATATTGTTTCATTTATGTTGTGGGGTAAATAAACTTTCTGAACTTATTGATAATTTGCACAATCGAATTTAAGGTAACTGTCTTAGGACAGATGTATTAGATGTGCTGTGGAATTTAGTTTTCGCCCTCCCCTATGCATAACCGACTCCCGAATCCAATCTAGTTTACGCAGGCCAATAACTTGTAGTTAGGTTTTTCTTAATTTTTCCTATTAAATAAATTGGGTGGCGACTCCTAAAATTATCAGTTTTTGAGCCGTCACGTCGGGATCACGGTCACGACATCAATTATAAATTATGACATATGAAAAAAATTACAAACCCATCCGTCAATTTTATTCATTGGCTTGAAATAATACAACTAACTCATCAAACAAAACATAACTAGAAAAACTGGTTCAGCAATGCATTAGTTTGAGTCAACCTAATACCTTTAATCCTTTGAGTTATCCTTCAAAACTTGGTAGGTTCAAAGTCTGAATTATTTCACTTGACCTACATGGCTATTACAAGAAAAAGATAAATACACTTCAAATTCAGAGCACCCTTATTACCCTTTGGCCTATTTCTCTCCCTTATGTTCTTATGTTAAAGCACCCTTATTACCCTTACTACCCTTTGAGAACATAAGGGTGCTTTAACATAGGAGGCCTCACACAACAAGAAAAAAGGAGCACCCTTGTGTATGGCACCCTTATAACTTGGGTAATATGTTAAAGTAGGTACACTTTGACAATTGGGCCTTAGAATTCCACATTAGCAAACGGCCTGGCTAACCGGACTATGACTATTGGGCCTTAGAAGGACTCCTAAGTCCTAACATGTGGCTAACGGACGCTGGAGATCTAATAAACTTATAAAAATTGTTTTATATCCTTACTATAAAAGAAAGGGTTCCATTTTTTGTACCTCCGCATCTATACATCATACCCCCACATTTATTTATTCCGAGATTGCCCCTGATAATTTTAAACTAACGGATTTATCAAATTGAATGGTAAATTCGTTTTGGTAAAAAAAAACCAAAACGAATTTCTCATTTAATCAGATAAATCCGTTTTTTAAAAAAAGAATAACGGAAGTAAGTTAAAAAACATAAATCCGTTAAGTAAATATTAAATGACGAATTTACGTCAGAGAAATATAAATCTTTTTGTTATTTTACTGTAATGGATTTATCTATTTATAAAATAAATCCGTTTTGAAAATAACCAAAACGGATTTATCTAATAAGTATATAAATTTGTTATGTTAAGTTGTGACAACTGATGCGTCTATTTATTAGATAAATTTGTTTAGGTTTTTTTCAAAACTGATTTATCTAATAAATAGATAAATCTGTTGTCACTACTTAGCTATACCCTCTGAGGCTATACTGCATCGACGACATAATATCTTAACACAATCTTTGCATAAATCAAATCTGTGTGTAGGGGGGAGAGGTGACTTAAAAGATAAATTCAAGAAATAGGCCAATGAATTGGAGAAAGATATATTCAAGAAATAGGCCAAAGGGTAGCGGAAACTACAGCCTACACCATTTAACTTCAAGAAATACACTTTCTATCAATGTTTTCTAAAAATAGTAACTTCAAGAAATACACGTAGATAAACTCAGACTTTCTTAGAATTTCTTGAAGTTACACCCTACACCATGTAACTAATAAATTCACTTTGTAGACATAGAGGAGCAATAGTTCAGAAATTTGTGTATTTCGTAGACACCACCAAGTGTAATCATGTTTTCTTGAAGGTCATGAAAGTGTGCTGGCCTTCAAGAAAACTCATGATTCGTTGGTATATGGGTACACTTTTTCTTGTGGGCCTTTGGTAGTTGGGTCTCTGGTGTACCCATATACCCGACCTTCAAGAAAAAGTGTACACAACTGTGCCAGGTGTATAAATGGCCTCATATACTCATAAATGGCCTCATATGGGTACACTTGAGGCCATTGGTATGGGCCTCAATCTTACTCCCATTCTTGCTGCGGTTCCTTTGAATCTGATTACGGTTCTGATTCTTGAATGGTTTGCTAGTTGGCTTCAGAACCGCTCCTGTTTTCTTGTTGTTTGAAATTCATCTTTCTAATCTTGTTTCCGAATTCCTCCTCAATTCGGAGTAGCGTGATCTGACTTTCTAGAGAAAACTCTTTGCTTTCGTGAGTGGGTACAAAAGAGCACCCTTTAACATATAAGGGTACAAAGTTATAAGGGTGCAAAGTAATAAGGGTGCTTTGAATTTGAAAACACTCAAGAGTTTTCTAGTGTACCCAACATCTCCAAGTGTACCTACTTTAACATATTACCTAGGTAATAAGGGTGCCATAGGATGAAAAGTAATAAGGGTGCTTTGAATTTGACCTATGACACCCTTATTACTTTTTACACCTCCCAACCCACTCAATACCCCCAATCAAGCGTGTAAAAGTTAAGAACAACACAACATCTGTCTACCAAAGTAAAAAACACAAAAAAATAATTCAAAGTGTATTGAGAAGCAATGATACCACATACCATATTTCGAAACAATACCGGCCTTCTTGGTTCTCTTGGTCTTTACAACAACATCACGAAACACAACGTCAAATTAGCTCAACGTTCAAATCCTTAAAATTACAGATATCAATAGGAATTAGAGAGAGAGAGAGAGAGAGAGAGAGAGAGAGAGAGAGATAACCATTGTTGTTGGCTACGGTGGAAGACGGGAGAAGCAGGTTTACGGCGCCGCTGTAAACTCCAAATCGTTTCGAAGGGTTGAGGGTTTCAGATGAAAATGAGTTATAAGGGTGTAACTTCCGCTACTTGGGTATGGGCCTCTAGTAGTTGGGCCTCATAGCTAAGGGTTTTTCTTTTGTACCCCACTCCCCTTTCTACTTTTTACACCTCCCAACCCACTCAATATCTTTATTATGAGCAGCAGATAAAATCGCCTCTCAGTATCAAGATATCAAGTGAAATACTTTAAAGTGTATTAAGAAGTGTGAAATAATTCACTTGGGGGGAGGACAAGAGAAAGTCTGAGTTTACTGAGAATTGTGAAATACTTCAACAAATATGTCTCAGGATATAATTCAAGAAAGTCTGAGTTTATCACCTCTGGGAGGCTATAAGTGGTGCCTTAAAAGATAAATTCAAAAAAAAAAGTCAGAGTTTATCAAGAAAAATTGATAGAAAGTGTATTTCTTATCAATACACTTTATCTACCTGTATGAAAGTGTATTTCTAAAAATTCGTTGGGGGTAAGAAGAAAGCAAAACAACAAACAAGATAGAATTTGAGGAGATGGAACAACACAAGATATGCTCACCTTCAAGAAATTTACTTTGGGTGAAAGTAAATGGGTACACTTTTTCTGACGCCTTAAGGTTTTGGGCCTCATATCTTGTAAGTGTACTTACAAGATAAATTCAGACTGTGTACCCACCAACGTATTGCATTTAGAAAAAGATAAATACACTTAAATGAGGCCCATATACCTGATTTTGAGGCCATTATTTATGATAAAGATATCTTTGAACCCACCAATGTATTCCAAGGGAGTGGAGAGAGAGTGATTTTCTTGTAATACGTTGGTGGGCCTCATTGCTTCTCAATACACCCTAATAACTTTATCAAAGTAATAAGGGTGCTCCTATGTTAAAGCACCCTTATGTATAGGAGAACATAAGGGTTTGAAATAAGGGAGCTTTAACATAAGAAGCACCCTAAAGAACCCTTATTACCCTTATTACCCTTTGAATTAGAAATAAGGGTGCTTTTTTCAAATTCAAAGATATGAGCACACTAAGATATGAGCACACTTGTACCCACTAGTAGTTGGGCCTCACATGAGGCCATTTATGAGTATATGAGGCCATTTAAATGCAATATCCATGTAGCGGAATTACACCCTTTCTTGTAACAAATGGTGCTTTTTTTCAAATTCAAAGATACATGCTTTAGATAAACCCTATAAATCATAGCAAACCCTTAGCTATGATTTATAAGGAAAAATCTCAAGAATACGACATCAAGATGAGACACTCGTCTCCTTATCATGCTCAAGCTAATGGACAAGCAGAGGCTACCAAGAAGATCATCATTGAGCTCACCAAGAAGAACATAGAGGATAAGCCTCAACTTGGGCTTCAGTGGTTCATGTCAACTAAAGCCGAAGTGAAAACCCTTAGCTAATTTATAGCCTAGCCATAATTTTACCCAACGAAACATGATTTTATCAATACCCTCCACGCTCAACGAAACATGATTTATAAGAAAAATGAGTTATAAGGGTGTAACTTCCGCTACATGCTAGTTTAAGGATGCTTCTCAATACCCTTAGCTATGTATCTTAGGTATTGCATTAGAAAATATGATTTCAAAAAAAAAAATTGATTGGGAGCACTAATCTCGCTATCTACCAATAAAACCTTACATTTTAACAAACATGAAATTTGTAAATTTGTAAATAGTAATAAAAACCTAACACATTTGCAATCAAGCTTTTAAAAGTTAAGAACAACACAAGATCTGTCTACCAAAGTAAAAAATACAAAAAAAAAATTCAAACTGTATTGAGAAGCAATGATACCATATACCGTATTTCCTAACAATACCGGCCTTCTTGGTTCTCTTGGTCTGTACAACAACATCACAACACACAACGTCAAATTAGCTCAACGTTCAAATCCTTAAAATTACAGAAATCAATAGGAATTAGAGAGAGAGGGAGATAACCATTGTTGCTGGCTACGGCAGAAGACGAGAGAAGCAGGTTTAGGTCGCCGCTGTAAACTGCAAATCGTTTTCGAAGGGTTGAGGGTGAAAATCGTTTCGAAACGATTTGCAGTTTAAAACGGCGCCCTAAACCTGCTTCCCTCGTCTTCCGCCGTAGCCAGCAACAATGGTTATCTCTCTCTCTCTCTCTCTCTCTCTCTCTCTCTCTCTCTCTCTCTCTCTCTCTAATTCCTATTGATTTCTATAATTTTAAGGATTTGAACATTGAGCTAATTTGACGTGTGTCGTGATGTTGTTGTACAGACCAAGAGAACCAAAAAGGCCGGTATTGTTGGGAAATACAGTATGTGGTATCATTGCTTCTCAATACACTTTGAATTTTTTTTGTGTTTTTTACTTTGGTAGACAGATCTTGTGTTGTTCTTAACTTTTAAAAGCTTGATTGCAAAGGTGTTAGGTTTTTATTACTATTTACAAATTTACAGATTTCATGTTTGTTGAAATGTAATGTTTTATTGTTAGGTAGCGAGATCAGTGCTCTCACCATGATTTTTTTTTTAAATCATGTTTTCTAATGCATTGCTGAACCAGTTTTTCTAGTTATGTTGTTTTTGATCAGTTAGTTGTATTATTTCAAGCCGATGAATTGGAGCAAAATAAATTAAATTTGACGGATGGGTTTGTAATTTTGTTCATAAGTCATAATTTATAATTGGCACTTTTTGTATTTGAAAGAGTTTATTTAGAACTTATTTAGTGTTTTAATACATCTCAGGAAATAGCTTATGGTATGTTCTCTTATTTTCACTATATTTCAATAAATTGTCATTATTTCATAAAGTAAAGAACGAAGGTATTTACGCAAACCCAAGTTTCCTTTAACATATATTGACCAATTAAAACTGAGTGTTTTGCAGTCTACTTATTTTTTTTTTAGTTTGGGGTGCCATATGTGGTTGTGTCTGGCATTTTTATTCATGTGAGAGAGGGTAATGCATGCTTGATTCAAATTTTATTAAACGACAAAGGTGTATTTTCAGTTAAATCAATGGTGATGTTCTCCTATTTTGTGTACTTACAAGATAAATTCAGACTTTGTCAACAAAAAAAAAAAGATAAATTCTGACTTTCTTTAGGGTACTTTAACATAAGGGTGCCCCTATTTCATTGCTTCTCAATACACTTTGAATTTTTTTTTGTGTTTTTTACTTTGGTAGACAGATCTTGTGTTGTTCTTAACTTTTAAAAGTTTGATTGCAAATGTGTTAGGTTTTTATTACTATTTACAAATGTCATGTTTGTTGAAATGTAATGTTTTATTGGTAGGTAGCGAGATCAGTGCTCTCACCATCATTTTTTTTTTTGAAATCATGTTTTCTAATGCAATACCTAAGATAGATGCTCTCACCAAAAGAAAAACTCTTAGCTATGCGGCCCAAGTACCAAAGGCCCATACCCATGTAACGAAAGTTACACCTTTATAACTCATTTTCATCTGAAACCCTCAACCCTTCGAAACGATTTACAGGTTACAGTGGCCCATACCCATGTAACGGAAGTTACACCTTTATAACTCATTTTCATCTGAAATGTTGGATATCTATCTAACATTTGTAATAGACTCTACATAAACTACTTGGGGAAGAATGTATACGTGGTTCACTAAGCATTCTCGTCTTGGGGTTTAGTTTAGGAACTTATTACTGCTTGCAGACACATATTTGGGTATTGGTGATGTGCATTGTACTCTATCCATCTGTGAACAATAGTATCAAAATTAGGTTTTATCACTAAGGGCATTTTGTTGCCGGTGTTGTACCAGATTCTAAAAGGGTTGACGACGTGTTTGAGACATAATCAGACTGGTCGAACATTTGAGTTGACTCACTTAGCAGAATGATCGCACAATTGAACCGGATCAACCAATACAACTTAACCAGGTTGGCATTAAAGACCAAGCTTTCCTATTCAACATAATAAAAAACGCCACAAATATTTTTGATGCTGCCATGACTGCACAAGCATCACGAACAGCAGCAGACCAGAAAGGACCATAAGTAAACTGTAAACCTCTTAGCATGAGCTTTAAGAGAAAAAAATATACTGGGCAAGTTTTAAAATTCAACGTGAAATGCATTAAAAGAAAAGCAAACTAAAAGAAATTAAGAATTGTCTCAGATAGGACTCAAAATACAAGTTATCTCCAGGTACATTCAATGCATTTGTTCTCTGAAACATCAACTAGACATGTCTCCCAAGTCTACTTTTTTAAAAAAAAAAACTAGCATCAACCAAATGCTAAAAGCTTAACTTTCAGTTTGTTCTCTCAACCTCCTGATGGTGCTCCGCACAGTTACCGCACTTGCAGTGCTGTCAAATTGTGAGATAATAAGGTCAGGTGACTGATTTCTCATCTGAAAAACAAAATATTGAAGTACAAAAGGAACAAGAAAATTACTTAAGAGTGTAGGCGCCTCCTGCTTTCACTTTTCCGCAATCCTTGCATCCCCATATTCCTACAGCTTTCCGCTTCACAGCATACTGCAACCAATAATTTGATCATCAGAACTCAATATTTTGAAAAGGTTGGGTCATGGTTTCAAAATTATTCTTATCAATATATTTCATAGGAAAGTAACGATGGGAATTTTACTCTCAAGTATTTTCTAATAAATGTGTTCAGTTATGTGAACCTTTCTTCCCGCCCTTTTCCTAGGGAATAAAAGGATGGGAAAATAGAAGTTATTTTATTCCAGAGAATGTTTTATACCCAGGAATAAATTCTGTAACTTTGAACCAAACATGAAAATCCAGATTTCAAACCTCCACAATCACATGAATGTGTTTCTAAACCATGAAACGAACACAACCTTTGGTAGTTGATGGAGAATATATCCCATAGAGGCATACAAAAACGCAAGGTTTACCTTTCCACAAAATTCACAGAAAAATTTACTGTGTTGACTAACTTCCATCTTCTTAATCTGCTTCCGCAGACTAGCCCCATAACGGGTACCTATATAAGAAAACAAGCAAGAAATTAATCAAACTTTTGTCAAGCAACAGCATTTACAAAGATTTATAGACAAATCCAAATATGTTTCTTTTAAAAACTAGGACAGTTCAACAAATACTACAACTAATGAATAGGGCACAGAAGAATAACAGAGGTCCTGAACATAAATTCTGCCCCAAAATCTTAAACCAAGTATTATCTATCCATGGTCAATATATAATGAATTTCATCAAAAGGAAGCAGGAGATTGAGGTGAGGGCTCTAGTCTATTTATCAGAGAAAATGCATAACATGTCTTGCATGCAATGATTCTAAATAAAAAAATTGGCAATTTTTATAAAATCACTTATCCGCATCTTAACAATTAAATAGATCACTAATCATTCTTCTAAAAGCTCAAAAACCTATGTAAACATCAAGCAACAAACCCTACCACAGCACAATAGAGTAAAATTATTAAAAACCAGCAGAATCCATAAACAAAAATGCAAGGAACATATCAGATTTTATAAATTAAGAGACAAGACATACCGTATTTTCCAACAATGCCAGCCTTCTTTGTTCTTTTAGTCTGCAAAAAAAAAAGTATAGGGTCAACTTAAAGCAACGAAAAATCTAAGCAGCTACACCGAAGGACTGCTTATTACAAGTTTGAAACTAATTAGAATCTAAAATTAAGATCTAGAGGGACTACTAGTGAATTTATTGGTTCTAATATAACTCAACTTCACAGTGTTCAATTCCAATATTGGAGGTGCAAAACTGAATGAAGAATGGATTTAACCAAAACAACCATTACTATATTCCTTAATTCTAAGTGTGGTGTGAACAAAAAGAGAATTAGTAAAATAGAAACGGATGAAATGGTTTGGATTAAAAATGCTGGTAGTGGTAGTCGTAATGAAAAGAAGTAAAGCAGAGTAAATCAAATGAACAGGAGAGAGAGGAGAGATTACCATGTTTACGGGATCGAAGGCGCCGAAAACCTAGTGCGACGGAAGGAGCAGCGATGGAATGTAATAGCATAGCCAGACAAATCCTAATTCTTTTCTTTCCCGAATTTATAGAGAACCAAGTTGTGTTGGTAGCTTGGTGGGTCAGGTACAGATCCGATTTTATGAGTAATATATATAAGTGTGAATTTTTAGGGATTTTTTGTATTTTATTTCGGATTTAATTTATGTATACAATAAAAGATTTTTTTAACTACTGTCGATGTGATGACCTTTTTGTGAGTGATCCGATTTTATGAGTGATATATATAAGTGTGAATTTTTAGGGATTTCTTGTATTTTATTTCGGATTTAATTTATGTAAACAATAAAAAAAAACCGTGAGGCCTGCCCTGACCTGGTGAGCCCCCGGAGCCCAACTCACCTAAACTTTCTGTAACCAAAAAAAAGATTTTTTAGGATGTCGCTCAATCACGAAACGGCATGTCATAAAAATTGTTTCACTTTCTTTCAACTACCTTAAAAGTTATTCATACCATGAAATTTTATTAGACAACAATATAAAAAAACTTAGGCTTAAATATGTTTTAGGCCCCTACAAATATAGGGTGTTTCGGTTTAAGCCCCTGCAAAAAAATTTTTTTGTTAAAAGCCCTTGCAAAATGACATATTTTGTTATAAGCCATTCTATGACTAAAATGTTAGCCTTAACATGGAATGCTATGATTGCTGGATATGTTGAGAAGGGCTTATAACAAAATATTTCATTTTGCAAGGGCTTTTAACAAAAAAAATATTTTGCAGGGGCTTAAACCAAAACACCCTATATTTGCAGGGGCCTAAAACATATTTAAGCCAAAAACTTATAACGAATATGTACACCAATTAAACATTTTTCACAATTATTTTCAGCAAATATTTTTGGCATGTTTTTTGCCACCCTATTTTTGTATGATTTTAATTGCCACGCTTTGTCGCTGTAAATTTTTTTACACCCACAACTAATAACAATTTACAGTATGAGTGACAATAAGGTAGTTATTTGTTAACTCACTTCTTTTTTGAGACATGTCAATGTGTAACAATGTGTAATTAGTCGATAGTGTAAGATATTTATACATTGACAGTGTATATAAATCAATTTTTTTATCATACAAAGTTCAAGTGACATGACTGTGAGAAGCATATCGAAGTTTTTGGGAAAACCAAATATCAATTATAAATGTAATGTGCTTATTATATGTACTTATTGTATACTTAAATAGCAATTATATATATATATATATATAATAGTATAGGGATTTAACAGGTGTCACGCTGGTCGTTAACAGCAGATATGGTGTATTAGGTGGCATTTCTGATTGGGCAGTTCATTCTTTAGTTGGCATTCCATTTTTTTTAAACCAATTACATGACATTTAAATTAAAAACACTTATCTTCATCTTCTTCATCCCCATTTTTGATAAAGTTGAGCCCTAAATTCAAAACACTCATATTCATTATTTTCATCCCCACTAACTCAATTGCTTACCCAAACACAAATCAATGGTCTCTTCCAAGTCGGACAGCTACTCAACATCTTTCATCTCTAATGCGCGGAGCTCCAGTTTGTGGACTCCACCAGACTATTGGTGTGGAGTAAAAGTTGTTGTTCGAACTGTGAAAAAATGGTTCAAAGAAGGGAAGGAAGTTCTAGAGCTGTAGGTATTGCGTGGTAAAATTCATGGTAGTTGTGAATGTATTTCGTCATTGATGCATATCTGAGCTGATGATCTGAGTTTGTGTTGTAGCAACATTTGTTTCATTTTTGCCCTCTATATTTTTGGTTAGTTTCAATTTGGCTCCTTAAGTTTTTAAAAATTTTCACCATAGGAACTAGGTCCACCTTTGTATCTATTGAAGCTCCAAAAGACCAAGTTGTGCAAAGAAGGAGTTTCAAACCTAAAATTCCAACGTGGATGAAAGGTTGAATCTGATTTGGGGGTTTATAAAACTGTTATGTGACAAACTTAGTATTTTGGTTAGTTTAAGTTATGTGCAAAACTGTTGTTTTTTGGGTTCTTCTCTTTAATGGGATTTTAATCCTCTTTTTGTTGTTTCATTGGTTAGATGTTGTTTAGTAATAGCCAATAGACCTGGTGCATGACATATTTGGTCATTTTAAATTAACATTAAGTTGGTATGATATGTTTCAATTTGTCATTCAAATTATTCTTTAGTTTTAATTTGGTCTTGTATGTTTATGATCTATTTCAGCTTGGTCCCTCGTTTTTAATTATTGTTTATATCAATTAATCTAGATGCTTTACAAGTGTAGAGAGTGTAAATGAAAATTGTTAGTCATACCCATAAATTGGACTAAACAAATGTAATACATAGTTTTTGTCAAAAAAAAATGTAATACATAGTTGGGGATTACATCAAAATACGGTTCTTAACATAACTTGAAACACAAATTAATTACAAACCGAAACAACATAGCAAACCCTTACACATAATTACCCTAATCTAAACTCTTACACCTAATTACCCCAACTTAAATCATTACACAAAATTCCCTAATTTGGCAATTAGCAGTACACAAGCTACAACCAAAAGAAAAATAGCAGACATTGTAATTTTCATCAAAAAATTTGTGGACTCTCCGTCCTTCTTCATTTTCTCAATAGTCCTTCTAAGTTCAACTATCTCCATTAGATTTTGAGCACAATATGCATATTGTGTCTCTGCACATTGTGTTTGTCTTTGTGTCTGAGGCCGTGGATCTGAGTGTCAATCAAAAAATGAGCAACTAGAAGGAACATTTTTAGCCTCTGCAAACAAACAACAAATTCAGAATTGAAAATTTAAAATAACTTAAGGGACCAAATTGAAACTAAACAAAAACATAGTGGACCAAAATGAGACAAATGGTGCTTCAACATAAACCCATACTTACATCAATGGCAAAATACAACCACAACTACCATGAATCTTAGCATGAAATACCTAAAGCTCCAAAACTTCATTCCCTTGGATTATCTTTTTTCACAGTTCGAACAACTTTTATCCCACACCAACAGTCGGGTGGAGTCCCCAAATTAGAGCTCCGCGAGTTAGAGATGAAAGATGTTGAGTAGTTGTTCAGTTGGAAAGGCCATTGGTTCGTCTTTGGGCAAGCAACTGAGTTAGTGGGGATGAAGATGAAGATGAGTGTTTTTAATTTAATGTTCATTTTTATCAAAAATGGGGATGAAAAAGATGACGATAAGTGTTAGGTGGAATCAACTGTTAGGTGGACGAAAATGATGACGATAATTTAATGTTCATTGCTCATCAAAGTGATTTCTTTTTCAAAATGAATCAGCTGTTAGGTGGACGAAAATGTTGAAAAAGATCACTTTGACACAGATTTGAAACATAAAGGACCAAAGTGAGGAAAAAAAGATAATCAACAAATCAAGTAATCACGTAATCAACAAATCAAAATACAACAGATTCACATAATCAACAAATCAAGTAATGAACAGAACACACATATTTATGAGCAATAACCAAAAATTAAACAAGATAGAGAACACAGAAATTATAATCTCCAAATAACAATAAATCAATCAAAATTATGAGCTCAAAATATCAACAACAACAACAACCAAAATTTAAATAGCAATAACCAAAAATTATGAGCTCCAAGTCCAAATATCAACAACTCAAGTTATGAAATTGAAAATACAGAACTTCAAAAGGAGGATACAGAACACAGCTAATCTCATTATAGATGAAATGAAGAACGGAGTTGAAGCAAAATAGAATGCAAAAGATGAAAAAGAGTAAAAGAAAAACGTTCTGCTACTTACTTGTGAAGTTCTGCACTTCTGCGCACAAGACAACGAGAGGATGAAGCGTACGATGTTGTACTGGGAATGGACGAACAGTGGTCGGCGGGCGATGGTGACGGCGACTTGGGGTTTCGGGTGAGTGGGTTTCGGGTTTATCAGAGTCAATGTTAGGGTTTTCAAAAGAAATGAAATTGAAAGAGAGAATACGATTGTCTCTCAGTCTCAGGTTTCTATTTTGGATTTTTGGTTTTTTACTCTTTTTTTTTTAAATTCAAAAGGCAAAACGACGTCGTTTTGATGGATTTAAATTTTTTTTAAAATGTGCAAAACCCGATCCGGTTTTAGCAAACCCACCAAGTCACCGAGTTTCGCTAAAACCGGCCAGGTCATGGCGGTTCACGCCAAGTTGTGACATTTCTGATCCATAGTGCAAACTGAATCGATCACCCCCCGATTCCTAGTTTGCCCGGTCCGACTGGCCGGGCCGAGCCTGTAACATCCCCAATTTAGCTAATTTCATTTGTCGAAATTAGCAAGAGGTCATAGATAATTAATTAGCTATTCTAAATAAGTAAGCGTAATTAATTATATATGAGATCATTGTCATGTGTTAAATAAATAACTTGTGTGTTAGTTGAGTTAAATTGGGATTTAAGTGAGAAATTAGAGGAAAGTTAAGAAGAGGGGTATTTGGTCATTTGCACTCCATTCAAACCCTCAGCTTGAATTAAACACCCAAGACACTCCTCACTCCCATACAACAACCAGAAATTCTAGAGGTAAATTATTGAGTTAGTGGTTGGTTAGAAGTAAATTAAGGTGAGGTAGTAAGTTGAGGGAAAATGGTCTTTTCCCCTCTTTAAGTGACCTTCAGCTGAAAACACAGAATCAGACCACACTCACTCCCATAAGCTTCATTTTCAGAAATTTTAGAAGAAAAGAATAGAGAGAGAGAGAGAGAGATATGGAAGAAGGGAGGAGAACTCCTTCATCTCATGATGTATGTTTGATCTCTTTTCACCATTAGAATCCTGATCATCTCCTCTTCATTTTGATACTAATATCAACACCAAAGAACTAGCCATTCTCTCCTTACCATTTTCGCACCTAAGCTCCATTTTGGAGAGAAGTTGAGTTTCCTAGCTTGAAAGAGGTTCCAATAGAGCTCTAGGAGTAGTATGAAGCATTGCATGTTAGTTTGAAGTGTTGTTGTTAAGATTGAGAAGCCACATTCCGAATTAGGAGCTGGTTGGAGAGGGTTTTAGTTGCTGAGTTCGAGTTCTATACACTTGGGTAGTTCGGGTTCGAGGGAGAGCACGATTCGGTGATTGTTGCATTTCGTTCGGGGACTCGCATTTCGGTTTTTGTGATTTTCATCACACTAGGTGAGTTCTATACTCGCTTAGGGATTTGTTTTCGAAATGTTGGCTGACTATGTTGTTGTTTGGCACTGACTTAATGTGTGGTTGTGTTCAGGAATCGATCGGAACGGGTATTGGAACGATTGGAATGGCCAAGTTTTCACCAAAAGCCGAAGTTATAGGCTACTGATGGGAACACGGGTCGTGTGCCTTAGCGTACGGACCGTGCGTGTCACTCTGTGTTCGTGTCAAAAAATTTGAAAAACGCACACGGGTCGTGCGCCATAGCGCACGGACCGCGCGTAGGTCTCTATTACCCCGCTTAAAAACACGTCTTAGGTCATTCTGAACGATTCCAATTGCATTCTAATCCCTTCCTTAACCATATGTATTGAAGAAATAACCGTAATTCGTGGAAAAACACGTAGGTATGATTGATGTGACGTGCATTTCCTTAAGTTACAAGTTAGGTTAAATGGATTGGTTAAATCAAAGTAAATAAATGATGGTTTCCTTTAAAGATTGGTTAAATCATTATTTGCTTATGTTTTAATGATAAATATTAGTAACCACGAGTGAGGTAACGACATGATATATGAATAATACGGACGATAAGTCCAATGAGGTTACGGTTGAGGTTATGTTGTGTTTTAATGGACTAAATATCCCTTGAGGTTGAGGTTATATATGCAAAGATAAATGGTATGTGTATATATATATATATATATATATATATATATATATATATATATATATATTGAGGATAGGGTGACGACCCTAAGGATAGCATACTAGGGAGAGGGAAGTCATGATCCCTCTACCTAGGCCCCATGAGGTTTGACCGCTAGCGCAAGGTTAGCGAATTGGGTTCACCAAGGGCCATAGAAAGAAAAGGTGGCTCGCGGTGTTGTGCTAAGTTAGAAAATAATTGTATGTAGTCATCCAGAATTGGGCTACACAACACTAGAAGCATAATTTTTTTATGTTAAGTAAAAGACGATGCACGTAGCTATCAAGAATCGGGCTACAAAAGAATAAAGCATAATGAACCGAGAGTTTTAGTGAGGGGTCTCGATAGGACTTACTGAGATAATGTTTATCTTACCCTTTATAATTGTGGTTTTTACAGAGAAACAGGGAAAAGCGAAGGCGAAGAGATACGACTAGTTGGTGTGACCTAAAGGTGATGTTGAAGCTTTAGTTTAAAATGCTTATGTTATTTCCCTTGCTGTCTTTGAATTATCGATTGTATGACTTATACTTGTTAAAAGTTGTAAATCGTTTCTGCTACTTTTGGTTTTGGATATTGAACACTAGGGCATGAGAAGTTTGTAAGACGTGCGACTTACGTAATTAAGTAATTCATGTTAAGTTATGGACTTGAGGTGACCGCTTGATGATTATTTCATCGAAGTTTTAGTTGTGTTCAATATCTGGGACTGGAAGTTATCTCTGATGTATACTAAGTTGTGCATTTTAGTATTTCTACTTGTTAGAAATATTAGGGTGTTACAGAGCCGGTTTTTAAAACACTGATCTCTCTCATATACACTCTTCATTTCCATAGTTTTACCTCTCCCCATCTATCTTTCCCCTTCACTTCTATTTTTCAACCTATATTTTGTTTCCCCTTTTTATTAGTAGGAATCTATTTATTTTCTCCCTTTTTCTTTTGGCTTGACAAGTATTATTCCCTCATTTTTTTTCTTCACATATCTCGTTTTCTGTTATTTTTAGTGCCTCCCACTCCACATTATTGAATGGCCTCCATACTACCCCCAGTCCTTATTATAAGAAGAAAATACAAAAATCAGTATTACCAATGAGTTCATTTAATTCCGGTTTTTTTAGTTAAGTCTCCAAAATACCCCTCACTTAACTCCACATGTGAAATAACTCACATTGAAAATTGAAAAGACAAAACATCCAATGAGGGTAAAATTGGTATTTAAGCAATAAATATACACTAAAAACTGAAATAGTTTATTATATTTGGGACCAAAATTAACTCCAAAATTTTTCTTATAATAGGGACCGGAGGGAGTAATCTGCTTACATCTCATAACAACCACGAGAAATAACCAAATATATTTCTGAAAAAATAAATAAAAAATTGGCTCCAATAATGACTTAGTATAACTGGTCACGTAAAAAAAATAACTGGTCACGTCGATTGTCACACAGGCGTATTATGGAACATGCACTGATGTAAGGCATTTTTCAATAGGTTGGATGTAGGGGTGAGAATAGATTGGGCCGAATTGGGTTTTACAAGACCTAAGCCCGGCCTACGTTGAAAATGTTAGGCCAGAGTCTGCTAGTGGTTTGTCATAGATAGGCCTATTTGTAGGTCTAACCTAGCTTTTGGGAAAAGCTTGACAATATCTGAAAGTCTGTTTAAAAGCCTATTTTATTTCTTTTTATGAAAATCTACAGTGATTGAGTGACTAGGCTTCTGTAAATAGACTAATAAGTTAATAGCTCAATGAAATTAAGTTCATATTTGAGATATAACGAAACTTTTTAAAGAATTATCTTTATATGATAACCTATTTAATATCTACTTTATAATAGTACATTTAAATATGTCAAAAATTGATGTAGGGCAAGATGTTTACATCAAAATATAGTGTTAGAAAATTTATATTTCCTTAAGTAAGTCGGCCTGGTAGGCCTAAAACCTTTTCGGTGGTGTGTGACATGACCTTTTTAGCTAAAAAAACATTTAAAAAACCTTGACATTAACTATTTTAAAAAGAGCCTGGTCTGGCCTGGGCCTAACAGAGGCTGGGTCATATGCCCATGTCAATCGGCCTGGTCTATTCCCACTCCTAGTTGAACGGAAAAGGATGGGTATGAATATTTTATGGTAAATTATTTAACTTGATAAAAAAAAGATAAATGTTTGAAGTAAAACTATTTAATTTATGATAAAGGATATTTATAGTGATTTTTTTTTGAGCTTAAAAGGGGCTTAAAAGCCCGAAAGAATTACACGGGGATCAATCTAAGTGTAAGAACTCCAATTACATCAGCATCTACTAATACTTTCATGTTAGGAGGAGGGGTGTCAAAATTAATAAGACCATCATTATGACCACATCCCATTAGCTAGCTCGTCCGCCACCTTGTTTGCTTCCCGATAGACATGTGAGACACGAACATTTCCAAAGGTAGCCAAAATTTGTTTCATTCTCCGAACAAACTGTCGCCCAACAGTGCTACCAGCATCATCTCTATTGAGGCAGTTTACAACAGTAAGAGAATCCATTTGTAACTCGACTTGCGAATAACCTCTAGCCGCCACCATATTAAGACCATCCAAAGCACCCCAAAGCTCTGCTAGGTAAACAGTAGAAACATGTAAGCGTTTAGCAAAACCACCAAGCCATCGCCCATTTGAGTCGCGCACAACCCCACAACAACCGGCCATGCCCAAGCTAGCCTTCACCGCACCATCAGTGTTGACCATAACCCACCTAGAATCTGGTGGCTTCCAACCAATATCAATATACTGCATATTACAACCAAAAAGAGGATCACGCATAGCTTTCCCTTTCTCATATTCTTGGGCCGAGGCAAGCACACAGCGAGATGGAAAGGGAGGTCTTGCAAAATTCTCATCATGCACCTGCTTGTTTCTCCAAAACCAAAGGCTATAGCAACCAGTAGCCCAAACATTACACCACTTCAAAGAATCCTCAAAGGAGGACGTGTTCATTAAATTTAAGAGCATCCAGTCTTCTTCACTACAACTATAGAAACTGAGTCGTACCTAGGAAGGAATTAAATGATTCCACAACTGCTTGGCAAAGGAGCAATCACGTAGAACATGCATGACGGTCTCAGGGACGTCGTGGCACTACTGGCAATTGATATCTCCGCTCCCCCATACACCACAATACGCTTTAGTTTCTAACTTACCGTGACTAATTTGCCACACAAAAGAAGGAACGCGCTCCGAAATCTGAAGCTTCCACACACACAGCCATCTCCCATTAGCCAAAGATTCGTCTATGTTGGTAAGAAGCTTGTAAGCATGAGAAACCAAAAATTCGCCAGAACCATGACCAGGCTAATACCTCACATCAGATCCACGTACCATTTGAGTCCACAATGTCATTGACTTTCCAATCAATAGCATAGATGGGAATATTAAGGACCAAATCAGCCAAACGAGTATTATCATTAATCCATTTATCCTTCCACAAATTAATAGTGCTTCCATTTCCAAGAGCCCGGGCTTCCACATTACAAACCACCTGCCAACAACCATTGATGGCTTTCCATAAAGAAGAATCTGAAGCTTTAACTTGAATAGTGCCCAAGGCCAGCGTGCCTCTACCATACTTCCCATTAATAACATGATACCACAATCTATCAGTGTCCGTTTTGAGACCCCAGGCTAACTTCATAAGACAAGCTTTATTCATAATAGTAAGGTCTCTAATACCTAACCCACCTGAATACTTGGGCAAGGTTAGAGTATTCTAGTTAATACGATGCAATTTCCTGGCCTCATCAGTATCACCCCACACAAAGCTACGCTGCAACCGTTGAATTTCATTCAAACAACTCTTTGGGATAGGAGTGTTCATCATTGTGTATATTGGAATAGCTTGAATCACTGATTTGGATAGAGTTACTCTCCCGGCAAAGGACATATGCTTGCCTTTCCAACCCGAGAGTTTGTCTCGAACCTTATCAATAAGATAGTTGAAATCACCTTTCCTTGGACGCTTGCCTAGAAGAGTGTAGCGACCGAAAAATCCGGAGGAGGGATTCTTCGAAGTTCTTGAAATGAAGCCGCTACCAAAGTTTAGTTTAAGGGCAAATATTGGAAAATCCCTATTGAGTGGATAAGGGGGTTTTGCGGACCAGATTTAGGCTCGGGAGTCGTTTATGCGTAGGGAAGGTATTAGCACCCTACGACATCCTTCCTAAGGAAGGTTACCTTCTAACTAAATGTGTAAACACTTATTAATTCAAAAATAATGATTTACCCTTATAATAATAAAAAAGGACTCACTAAACGGTTAATTATTTTTTGTACTTTTGGAGAAAAATGAGAGAAATGAATTAAAAGAGAAAAAAAAAAGGGTTTTTTATTAATGCAATTGACAGAGGTCGGCCGCCCTCTGGTCCTACGTATCTCCTGGTAGAGAATCAAATCGCACGTAGTTCTTGGGTAGAAAAAGTTTGTGTGTTTGGTGTTTTTTATTTATTTTTTTGAAATTGGGCAGGCACTCGAAATGACCAAACAAGTAAAACTCAGAGTGGTCGTCACCCATAGGTCGCTTTGAAAACTAAATCCGTTAACGGTCAAACAAGCTAAGCTCAGAGTGACCATTAAGAATAAACCATTTTTTTTTGTGTTCGGGAAGACATTTATTCGTTATTTGAAAAAAAAACAAATAGGTTTGTGAAAGAAAATGTTTATTTGTAGAAAAGAAATTTAAAAAAAAAAGGGAAAGAGAAGGAAAAGCGTGTGCGTATTTAAAAAGGGGTGTGAAAAGGAGCAGGATACTGTATTTTTTAAAAAGGAGGTGCGAATAGTGAGCCCAGCTTGTTTTTGTAGGCTGGGCTGCGAAAAAGGAATGGGCCGTAATGAGGGGGGTGTGAACAACAACTTGATAAAGGGGGCTGTATGATTGGAAAACGGGTGTAAGTAGTGAACTGAATCAAAACTTAAAAAAAATAAACCTAAGAAAGGCATATAAAATGGCAACTAAAAAAAATCTGGAAACCTAGTTTCTACTCATCTCATCCCTAGCGCCGTTCCATTCTTACAGAGAGAGAGAGAAGCCAATTTCAGGGAGAGAGAAATGAGAGAGAGTGGAGAGAGAATGAAAACGAAGGCGAAAGGTGGTTGCGAGTTGGTGACGATGGTGAGTGTGACGGCGGTTTTGCGACGGGAGGGAGAGTGGTGGTTGATAACTCATATTTATATGAGTTATTTATACGTATTCAAAGTTAAAACATGCAAGTTCTCTGGCAATAGCAGGTTGTTTCTAGTAAAGTTTCTGTTAGTTTATTGCTTTTAGTTAGAAAGGGGCTAAATTACAAGTTCTAGGCATTTTGGTGCCAATTGGCGCCTTTGTGAGCGTTTTGATGCTTCTTGTGTTTGTGCAGTAATCTGAACGTGGCGGCGTCTCTCATCACGTCTGAAGAAGGACAGCAGAGCAAGAAAATAATATATATCATTTTGGCGCGCATGTAATGATGACCAGAGATCTGGAAATGAAGAAGATCTTCTCTTTCTTCAGCACTGACGCGGCTGACGCACTGTAGCAGTGCGGTGTCACTTCAGGGCAGAGTCAACTCGCAAGCAAGCTTGGAAGGTGGGGGAATGACATCAGCAGCATGTGACCTCTTTTGACCATGGCTATTCTCTCTCTATAAAAAGGCAAGGGTGCACTATGCGGAAAAACACACGACTCCATTCATCATCCACCTTCCCCCATTTTTCAGAGATAGTTTTTCTGAGAGAAGTTCTGGACACAGACTTCTTAATTTTTAATTCTCTCAAGGCCCCCATTTCCATATCCATTCGCAGCCATTACTGTAAAGCTCAGACGTTGTAACGTCTTTACAGCGTGCATGAAGGAAGGCCACTTAGGCGTATCTTTTGCGTTTAGTCTCCTTTTCTCTATGTACGGTATTTGGATTTTAACTCCTCTTATTTCTGTAAGGATGCTCAGCATGAGCTAAACAATTTGTAGTTGGGTTGTTGTTTTGCATGTAATGAACCTTTAGTCTAATGCTATGAAGTATTGATGTTTATGTGTTTTAAATCTTTGCATGTTAATATTTCCAAACTTGTTTTGAACTGATCACTTAAAATAAGTAGATTCATAGGTACAGACATGGTCTATGAAAAGAACTCAAAGATTTATGTGAATGAAAAGGTGCACTAAAGACATTTAGGCATTTTTATCTAAGTCTAGACATAGAACAGATAATAGTTCATAGGACATTGCTGTGGGTACTTAAAATACAGGAGTAGGCCTACTTAGAACCTAGACATAGGAATTCTAGTACTTGAAGCTCTGACGTTTTGTGACTGAAAAGCACAGCTCTTTTGCAACAGCGTTCAAACGTTATAACGTCTATACAACATAGCATTTGTGCGTATTAGCGTGTAAACGTTATAACGTCTGACTAGAGGAGATTTACTTGCATGCAGCAATCCAACTCATACTCTTCCATATTCACACCCACTTCTCATTTACTTGCTTTATTTATGTTCTTAGTCTTAATATCAACTTTTAGTGTCGATTTGCTACTTGTTTCACTTGTGTTTTAAAGACTTGAACTCTGAAAGTTAATCAATCCTCGTGGGAACGATCTCTTACTTTTATCCACTTTATTACTTGTACGACGTGTATACTTGCACTGATATTGCGATTATAAAACACACAAGCGCGAACAAGTTTTTGGCGCCGTTGCCGGGGACTGTATTTAACTTTTATTGTTCAACAAGAATTAAAACACTAGGTGAAAGAATTCTGCTGTGTTGTTTGTTGTTTTTGTGAGTGAACAGGTAAACGTTACAGCGTATGCTTAGTTCCAGTTCAAGCTCTAGTTCAACAGAACCAGGGAGTGGATCTGAACCTGAATTCTACCCAGAGCCTGAAAGAACCTTCAGGCGACTAAGGAGACAACAAAGGCTAAGAAGGCAGCAACAACAACAGCAAGTTCAGCCACCAATCATGTCTGAACATGGTACTGGTGGTAGAAGCTCTAGAGGTGGACGTACTCCAAGAGGAGGAAGGCACTCTGATGCTGGAGGACGTGGTCGTGGACCACAAACTCATACAGAAACCTATGTTGATGATGAACACTGGCAGAGACAGCAACTCATCAATGCAGGGCCACAAGACATGGTCAATGACAGGGACAGGCCTATGCGTGATTATGCCGTGCTCAATCCTGCACATTTACAAACAGGCATTGCAAGACCACCTATTCATACTGGTCACTTTGAATTCAAGCCAATGATGTTCCAAATGTTGCAGACTGCAGGGCAATTTGGGGGTTTCCCTCAAGAAGATCCTTATGCACATCTAAGGCAATTTTTGGATGTGTGTAGCAACTTTGTCATCCCTGGAGTCTCAGAAGATGCCTTCCAACTGAAGCTATTTCCATATTCTCTTAAGGACAAGGCCAAGAATTGGTTGAACTCCTTAGAGCCAAATTCAATTCATACTTGGGATGAGCTAGCTGAGAAATTTCTTGGAAAATACTTCCCTCCCAACAAAAATGCCAAGTTAAGAAATGACATCACTTCCTTCAAACAAAGAGAAGGGGAATCATTATTTGAGGCTTGGGAAAGATGGAAGGAATTACTAAGAATGTGCCCACACCATGGCATTCCCGTAGTTATTCAAATGGAGACTTTTTATAATGGTCTAGATCAACCTACCAGGCTTATACTTGATGCTTCATCAGGCGGTGTCATATTAAACATGTCTTTCTCTGAGGCATGCAGACTTATTGAAGACATAGCCACCCACAATGCCCATTGGCCTTCTGATAGATTCACTCCTGGAAAGAAGGCTGGTGTCCATGAGATAAGTGAAGTAACTGCCCTTTCTGCTCAGGTTGCTTCTCTGACCAACATGATTAAGAACTTGAGCACTCCAAACGTGGCCACGTCTGAACCACAGACTGCTGCAGCTATTGAGCCAACACCATCTGGGGGAGTAGTGTGTGTATATTGTGAAGGAGGGCATGTCTACGAAGAGTGTCCCCATAACCCCCAGTCTATAAACTTTGTATCACATAACAAAGGTAACAGTCCCTTCTCCAACTTGTACAATTCAAATTGGAGAAATCACCCAAATTTTAGTTGGAAGAACAACAATTCTTTGAATGCTAGCAATGCTGCTCCTGCAATACCCCCAGGATTTCCCCCTCAACAACAAAAGCAGTATACGCAGAATAACAACAACAGCAATTTGGAAGCCTTGATGAAAACTTTCATAAGTGATTCTAGGGCAACCTTACAGACCCATGAGTCTTCAATCAAAACTTTGGAGAACCAAATTGGACAGATAGCCTCAGCTCTTACTCAAAGACAGAATGGATCTCTTCCATCCACAACTGAAACTCCATCTTCATCCAAGTCAAATGATAAAGATGTGGTGAATGCACAGGTAAATGCTATCTCATTAAGAAGTGGCACTGAGTATCCAGAACCATCTATGCCTAAGGAATCTGAGGTGCCAGACAAGGAAAAAGAGAAAAACAAAGGTGGAGAAAAAGAGAAGAATATTCCAGACATTGTGATGTCTAAGCCAGACGTTACAACGTCTAGTTCTGAACCAGGAATCAAGACTGTTCCTAAGCTTGTACCTGAATATCCTCCTCCACCCTACCCTCAAAGACTCAAGAAAGCTCATGAAGACAAGCAATTCAGCAGGTTCATGGAGATGCTAAAACAGCTGCACATAAACCTTCCCTTGGTTGAAGCTCTACAACAGATGCCAAACTATGCCAAGTTCCTAAAGGATATCATCACCAAAAGAAGAAGGCTAGGGGAGTTTGAAACTATTGCTTTAACTGAAGAATGTAGCTTAATCATGCAGAATAAACTCCCTAGAAAACTGAAAGATCCTGGCAGTTTTACTATACCATGCTCCATTGGAGATTTTTACCTTGGCAAAGCTTTATGTGACTTGGGGGCAAGTATTAACTTGATGCCCAAGTCCATTTATGAAAAACTTGGTATAGGAACTGCCAGACCTACTTCTTTAAGTCTTACATTAGCTGATAAAAGTAGAGTTTATCCTGAGGGCATATTAGAAGATGTTTTGATTAAAGTTGACAAATTCGTTTTTCCAGTGGACTTTGTTATTTTGGATTTTGATGCAGATAAGGAAGTTCCTATCATCTTGGGGCGACCATTTCTAGCCACTGGAAGGACACTCATTGATGTGCAGAAAGGAGAATTAATCATGAGGGTCAATGACCAAGAAGTCAAATTCAACGTCCTCAACGCACTCAAGTACCCAGAACCTAACACAGAGGAATGTTCCTTTGTGGTTGCCCTTGACCATGTGGTTCAAAAGCAATTCAATAAAGATAATGACCACTTGGAAAATATTCTGGGCAATGATGAGATTCAAGAATTGTTATCAGAAGAAGCTGATCAGTCAAACGTTACAACGTCAACCACAGACGTTGTCACGTCTGATTCCCATGTACCCAGGGCGTGGACAAAGAAGTATGAATCCTTGGGGAAAGAAGACTCCAATCTCAAGAAGATAGTACCATCCATTGAAGAACCACCCACTCTGGAATTGAAAGTGTTGCCTGATCACCTGAAGTATGCCTTTTTAGGGGAAAATGATTCTTTACCAGTGATCATTTCTTCTAACCTCTCACAAGAGCAGGAAAGTGATCTCATTAGCACCTTGAAAAGGCACAAGAAAGCCATTGGTTGGCAAATGGCAGATATCAAAGGTATCAGTCCCACAATCTGTATGCACAGAATTGTCTTGGAAGAGAATGCAAAGAACAGCATTGAAGGACAAAGGCGATTGAACCCGATAATGAAGGAGGTGGTCAAGAAAGAAATCATCAAATGGTTAGATGCAGGAATCATTTATCCAATTAGTGATAGCTCATGGGTGAGCCCAGTTCAATGTGTGCCAAAGAAGGGTGGAGTTACTGTGGTAACCAATGAAAAAAATGAATTAATTCCAACAAGAACAGTGACTGGATGGAGGATATGTATGGACTACAGGAAGCTGAACAAAGCAACCAAGAAGGACCATTTTCCTCTGCCATTTATTGACCAGATGTTGGATAGACTTGCAGGCAAAGAATTCTATTGCTTCCTTGATGGTTACTCAGGATATAACCAGATAGCTATTGTGCCTGAGGACCAAGAGAAGACCACATTCACTTGTCCTTATGGTACCTTTGCCTTCAGAAGGATGCCATTTGGATTGTGTAATGCGCCTGCAACATTTCAGAGGTGTATGATGGCTTTATTCTCAGATTTTATTGAAAAATCCATGGAAGTTTTCATGGATGACTTTTCAGTCTATGGAGACTCATACAAGGCATGCTTGGATAACTTAGAAGGAGTCTTAATAAGGTGTGAAGAAACCAACTTAGTACTCAACTGGGAGAAATGCCACTTCATGGTTCAAGAGGGAATTGTTTTGGGGCATAAAATTTCAAAGAAAGGGTTGGAGGTGGATAAAGCGAAAATTGATGTTATTGACAAATTACCTCCACCTACAACTGTCAAAGGTATTAGAAGTTTCTTAGGGCATGCTGGTTTTTACAGAAGGTTTATCAAGGATTTCTCAAAAATTTCCAAACCTTTGTGTCTGCTGCTGCAACGTGATAACGTCTTCAACTTTGATGAGCATTGTCATGAAGCCTTCCAGAAATTGAAGAATGCCCTTGTAACAGCTCCTGTGATAGTCACTCCTGACTGGTCCAAACCATTTGAATTAATGTGTGATGCGAGTGACTACGCTGTGGGGGCCGTATTGGGTCAAAGGTATGGCAAAATTTTTCACTCTATATACTATGCTAGTAAAACCTTAGATGATGCCCAATTAAATTATACTGTAACTGAGAAAGAGTTACTGGCTGTTGTATTTGCTTTTGACAAATTTAGATCATACTTGGTGGGTGCAAAAGTTATTGTTTTTACTGATCACTCAGCCATCAAGTATTTGATTTCTAAAAAAGATGCAAAGCCACGACTCATTAGATGGGTTCTCCTCCTCCAAGAATTTGACTTGGAAATTCATGATAAAAAGGGGGTGGAGAACCAAGTTGCTGATCATCTTTCTAGGCTTGAGAATGTTGATGCAGGTACAGGTGCAGAAGAAATAAAAGAAAATTTCCCTGATGAAAAACTGCTGACAGTAGCCACAGTAGCTGAAGACGTTACCACGTCTATGACTATTTCTTCAAACGTTATAACGTCTGATACTACTGCTCCATGGTATGCTGATATAGTTAACTTCCTAGTCAGCAAGATGGTGCCTGTGGATTTCAACCATCAGCAAAGAAAAAAATTCTTCCACACCGTGAAGCACTATTTTTGGGATGAGCCCTATCTATATAAGATGTGTCAAGATCAGTTGCTTAGGAGATGCCTGGCTGAAGAGGAACAACTCCATGTATTACAACAATGTCATGCATCACCTTATGGAGGACATTTTGGAGGAACCAGAACTGCAGCAAAGGTGTTACAGTCAGGATACTATTGGCCAACACTCTTCAAAGATGCTCATGAATTAGTAAAAAGATGTGATAAATGCCAAAGAGCTGGAAACATCTCCAACAAGCAAGAAATGCCATTGACAAATATTCTTGAAGTGGAACTGTTTGATGTTTGGGGAATGGACTTCATGGGGCCATTTCCTATGTCTCATGGAAATTTATACATTTTGGTAGCTGTGGATTACGTGTCAAAATGGGTGGAAGCCATTGCATTACCCAATAATGAGGCCAAATCAGTCAGCAAATTCCTGAAGCAAAACATCTTCACAAGATTTGGTACTCCAAGAGCTATAATCAGTGATGAAGGCTCTCACTTTTGTAACAAGCTGATTGAGAACCTATTGGCTAAGTACGGAGTGAAGCACAAGATTGCTACAGCTTATCACCCACAAACAAGTGGTCAAGCAGAAATTTCCAACAGAGAAATTAAAAGGATACTTGAGAAGATGGTTGGTCCAAACAGGAAGGATTGGTCCCTGCACCTTGATGATGCATTGTGGGCGTACCGAACAGCATTTAAGACACCACTGGGCATGTCACCATACAAGTTAGTCTTCGGAAAAGCTTGTCACCTGCCCATTGAGCTCCAACACAAAGCTCACTGGGCACTGAAGCAACTGAACCTAGATCATTCAAAGGCTGGAGAAGCAAGGCTCCTTCAACTAAATGAGCTAGATGAATTCAGGCACACTGCCTATGAGAATTCAAAAATGTATAAAGAGAAAACCAAGAAGTGGCACGATCAGAGAATTCAAAGAAGGGAGCTAGTAGAGGGACAATCAGTTTTGTTGTTTAATTCAAGATTAAAGTTGTTCCCTGGGAAGTTAAAATCAAGATGGTCAGGACCTTTCAAGATAGTAAAAGTCTACAGTCATGGTGCTGTGGATCTGTTTGATGAGAAAACTAATTCCATTTTCAAGGTCAATGGCCAAAGAGTGAAGCATTACCATGGAGAACATGTGGTTAGGGACAAGACCACAGTGACTCTCAACAACCTCTGAATTCAAAAAAGGGGATAGTCTGGCTGAAGACTCTTAAAGCAAGCGCTCTTGGGAGGCAACCCAATGGTTTTAACTAACCAGCAATTTTGTGTCTTTAAATTTTTGTGCAGGATTGGGAGCTGAAGTAGTAAAAACGTTATAACGTCTCTGCGTGTCTAGGATGTTGTCACGTTCGCTGCCTGGGTAAAGTTTTAAATGAAAAAGAAAAGAAAATGAGTCAAGCAGTTTTCAAATGAAACAATTTTTAATGATTTTTTTTGAGACGTGACTGCCAAAGTGACCATGACGTCACTTCCAACGGTTACCCCTTTTTCCCAAACCCACGCCACCACCTACTTCCCAACTTCCCATAAAACCTCCCCAATAGACACACACCAGTTACAATCATCAAAACCACCTTCATACACTTTCAGAAACCGCAATCTTATACCTTCTCCCAACCCCAAATCGCAAATCTCAATCTCAAATCCCCCACTCTCCAGAAAACTCATACAATCACCATGACTAAAACAAAGCAAGCTGCAGTAAAATCATCTGGTAAAGGAAAGAACGTCAACCCAAGTTCTTCTTCTGTTCCAAACCCAGAAATCCCCATTCCTTCAAAGAAGAAAGCCTTGCTGCCAGAAAGGGGTTTTAGCTTGGAAAACCCAAATCCTGACTTTATCGCAACAGTGGCAGCATTGGGATGGCAGAAATTTGTAGTTCACAGAAAGGAATACATTGCAACTCTGGTGCATGACTTTTATAAAGGAATCGTTGAAAGAACCGATGGAGAACTTTCAAGCACCTCCATCGTACGAGGTGAGGAAGTCAAATTTGGTGTAAGAGTCATAAATGACTACTTTGGGCTAGGTTACTATGGCAAGGCAGTTGAGGTGAAGCAAAAGACTTACGGAGTGGCAGAGATGACTGAAATCAAAGAAAGGATATGTGTTGAAGGAGCTGTTTGGGAGCGAAGAGGCGACCATGGGAATGAATTCAAAATTTTGAAGAGATACCTTTGTGATGAGGCCAGTGCTTGGTTTCATTTCATCAGACATTGCTTGATACCCACTTCCCACACTCTCTGGGTTGATAAAGAGAGGCTGATTGCTATTGATGCCATTATGTCAAGAGATAAGATTGAAGTGGGTAAGCTCATCAACAGAGAGATTAACAAATGGCAGAACAGGAAGGATGGATACCTATACTTCCCTTGTTTAATCACCGATCTCTGCATGGAGGCTGGAGTGGAGATTGAAGCATCTGAGCTAAGAGAGGAACCTCAGGGGGCATTCTCTACAAAGTTCAAAGCTAGGCAGAGAGCTGCAGATGCTACCACGTCAGTTGATGCACAGACGTTACAACGTCTGGTAGACCAGCAAAACAGCCTAGCCAAGTTTGTCAAGGAGCAATTTGAGTGGCAAAAGAAGGTGATTGCACATACAACAAAAGGCAAGATGGTGATTGAAGAACCAGTACTTCCAGATTGGATGCAAGAGGAAGATGAAGACAACATACTCCTATCAGCAATGAACCCCAAGAAAGTGAAGAAGGAAAAAGTCAAGAAAACAAGAAAACCAGCAACAAAAAGAAAGAGCCCAGCAAAGAAGGAGCAGAAGAAGGTAAGTAGTGAGGAAGAAGAGCTTAAATCGGCTGATATGGATAGCATCAGTGAAAGTGATGCAGAGGAATCAAAGAAGGTGAGTAGGGAAATCCTAAGCGATGATGAGGAAGAAACACATTCAGAAGAGAAAGGAAGTTCCAGTGATAAGACTGATATTGAGGCTGACTCCCCACCAACCCAAACACTCAAAGAACCAGCCCAACCCACACCTCCATCACCAAAAGACAAACAACCCCAACCCTCAGCTAAAACCCAACCCACCCATGACCAAAACATCCCCCAAACACCACAATCTAAACCTAAAGATCAGCCCAGTTCAAAGCCAACCCCCACTCAACCTGAACCAACTAAAGAGCCATCACAACCATCCATTCCAGAAGTAACCAGTGCAGATGTGGCTACGTCTGAACCAACTGTTGTTGAAACCAACCCAGACTCACAACTCATTCCCCCACCCAAAAGGCAAAGATTCAAGACTGTACCCACCCAGAGTCCATTTGGGAAGAAGAAAAGGCGTGAAGTAGCCGCTGCAAGTGAAAAAGCAAGACATGGTGATGAAGAAGAGCAACCAGTTGATCCTCCTGCACCCAAAAGGCAAAAGTTGCAGGTAAAAAAGAGATCTGAAGCTGCTAAAGACAAGCCAGCAACAGCCACCAGCGCAGCATTTGTTGCTGCAAGTGGTTCAGAGAATGCTCCTGCTGTTGCTGCTGATGAGGAAGCTGCAGACGTTACAACGTCTCATGAGCCAGAGGTTGAAAAAGCCCAGGGGGAACCCAAAGAGCAGCAGCAGATTCACCCTGCAGAGCTGGAAAAGCAGAAAGCATGGGAGGAAGCAAAGAAAAGAGTTGCTGAGAGCAGTGTAAAGAGGCCCCAGGAAACTGAAGTCTCAGTTGATGTTGGTGACGGTGAAGGAGAAAAGAAGAAGAAAGAAAAGAAAAAGAAGGCTGTGCAAGCAAGCATCCCAGCCAGACAAAGTGGAAGGCTCAGGGCCGGTGCTCTGAACAAGTAAGTAGCCCTCTTTTAGCAGTAGAATAGTTTTAGTTTCCAATTTCAGTACAAATAAATAAGCTGTCTAGACGTTACAACGTCTTGAGAGTTAGTAGTTGTTTTGTTTCTGTTTTGTGTAAACGTTCCTCTCTCATTTTTCAAAATCAGTGAGCAGTGGGGACACTGCTCATCTTTTTGTTCGGGGGGGAGGATCATTTTTATGTTTCCTGTCTGCATGAAATCAAATGCAAAATCAGTTTACTTTCCTACTCTATTAATCATCAAAAATGTTTCTCTTTGGGCTAAATCTAGTAATGACTATGTATTTGTGTGAGTAGCTGATGCATGCTTAGATGAATAGAATTGATTACTGCTTCCACACAAACTCTGTTTTGAGGAAAACCTAGTTAGCTAGGGACTATTTGATGCTAAAACTAGTTTTGGTTGACTTTGGTGATTGTAAAACTTGATTAAAAACTTAGAGTAGCAGTAGAAACTAAGTTTGGGGGTATATCAGGTTGTACTAAGGCTGGGTGCAAAGACTGTAGGATGATTAGTGCATGTGTTGTGTGAGTGCAGCGTTGTAACGTCTACCCGTAACGTTATAACGTATGCCGTGTGTGTTTGTGTGTTGAGTTGTGTTATCAAACGTTATAACGTCTACTCCAAAAAGACCAAAAAAGTGTGTGTTGTTTCATATAAGTGGAAAAATCCACATGTCCTCTGTGTTGGCTGCAATTTCCCGAAACAAATACTGGGTACACCAAATATCTCAATCCAAAATTGTCAAATCCAAAGGATCAAAAAGGAGAAAATCACAAAAACTCCAAACCAAAAGTGAAGTGAATCAAATGAAAGTTGCTCAGTAATGAGGGGTTGCAGTCCTCTGTGTGTTTTACGTTGTGTGAGTCAGAAAAGTAGTTTGCACTAATCTAGTCCTAGCACCCAAATTAAGACCCTTTGTCGTGCTTAAAATAACCCTCAAGTCTTATGTGGAAATGTTAGCCTACTCCCTGTTTTGAAAGATGTTATACTCTCACCATATGGAAACCACTCTTTCATAGGCTAGGGTAGCTTCTGAACCTAGCTAGGAATAGAATTGATACAGAGATCACACACTCACTTTGGGCAGTAATGAATCTAGAATGTAATTGTGCATTGGTGCGTGAGTGTGTAGTATAAGTCTGAAGAAATTAGCCCCTTGAGGAAAATTTTTGATCAAATGGATGAGCAGGGTGTAAACTGCTGGTGTATTTAATTTCCTGCATCTTTTCATATGTTGTATTTCAATTGCTTGAGGACAAGCAATGGTTTAAGTTTGGGGGTGTGATAACTCATATTTATATGAGTTATTTATACGTATTCAAAGTTAAAACATGCAAGTTCTCTGGCAATAGCAGGTTGTTTCTAGTAAAGTTTCTGTTAGTTTATTGCTTTTAGTTAGAAAGGGGCTAAATTACAAGTTCTAGGCATTTTGGTGCCAATTGGCGCCTTTGTGAGCGTTTTGATGCTTCTTGTGTTTGTGCAGTAATCTGAACGTGGCAGCGTCTCTCATCACGTCTGAAGAAGGACAGCAGAGCAAGAAAATAATATATATCATTTTGGCGCGCATGTAATGATGACCAGAGATCTGGAAATGAAGAAGATCTTCTCTTTCTTCAGCACTGACGCGGCTGACGCACTGTAGCAGTGCGGTGTCACTTCAGGGCAGAGTCAACTCGCAAGCAAGCTTGGAAGGTGGGGGAATGACATCAGCAGCATGTGACCTCTTTTGACCATGGCTATTCTCTCTCTATAAAAAGGCAAGGGTGCACTATGCGGAAAAACACACGACTCCATTCATCATCCACCTTCCCCCATTTTTCAGAGATAGTTTTTCTGAGAGAAGTTCTGGACACAGACTTCTTAATTTTTAATTCTCTCAAGGCCCCCATTTCCATATCCATTCGCAGCCATTACTGTAAAGCTCAGACGTTGTAACGTCTTTACAGCGTGCATGAAGGAAGGCCACTTAGGCGTATCTTTTGCGTTTAGTCTCCTTTTCTCTATGTACGGTATTTGGATTTTAACTCCTCTTATTTCTGTAAGGATGCTCAGCATGAGCTAAACAATTTGTAGTTGGGTTGTTGTTTTGCATGTAATGAACCTTTAGTCTAATGCTATGAAGTATTGATGTTTATGTGTTTTAAATCTTTGCATGTTAATATTTCCAAACTTGTTTTGAACTGATCACTTAAAATAAGTAGATTCATAGGTACAGACATGGTCTATGAAAAGAACTCAAAGATTTATGTGAATGAAAAGGTGCACTAAAGACATTTAGGCATTTTTATCTAAGTCTAGACATAGAACAGATAATAGTTCATAGGACATTGCTGTGGGTACTTAAAATACAGGAGTAGGCCTACTTAGAACCTAGACATAGGAATTCTAGTACTTGAAGCTCTGACGTTTTGTGACTGAAAAGCACAGCTCTTTTGCAACAGCGTTCAAACGTTATAACGTCTATACAACATAGCATTTGTGCGTATTAGCGTGTAAACGTTATAACGTCTGACTAGAGGAGATTTACTTGCATGCAGCAATCCAACTCATACTCTTCCATATTCACACCCACTTCTCATTTACTTGCTTTATTTATGTTCTTAGTCTTAATATCAACTTTTAGTGTCGATTTGCTACTTGTTTCACTTGTGTTTTAAAGACTTGAACTCTGAAAGTTAATCAATCCTCGTGGGAACGATCTCTTACTTTTATCCACTTTATTACTTGTACGACGTGTATACTTGCACTGATATTGCGATTATAAAACACACAAGCGCGAACAGTGGTCGGAGGCGGTTTGTGGTGGAGAGGGAAACGTGGTGGTATGGAGGTGGCTGTGAGCGTTTACAAAGGCGGTTGGTGAGCGGTTTTACCACGGTGGGGAGTGAGAGGACGCGATGGGTTTCACGGTGGAGGGGTGGCGGTTGAGGCGGAGGTCACGGCCGCCTAACTAATCGGCGTTGGTGAGCGGTTTTACCACGGTGGGGAGTGAGAGGACGCGGTGGGTTTCACGGTGGAGGGGTGGCGGTTGAGGCAGAGGTCACGGCCGCCTAGCTAATCGGCGTTGGTGCGCCCCAGTGGGGGAAAAGGGAAGGTGTGAAGGCAGTGTTTGGGCGACAGTGGTGGCGTGATTCGTTTGGGGGGAAGTTTGGCCGTGAGTTTGTGGTTTACGGTGGAGGGGAGGAGATAATGAGGGTGTTTGGGGCGGTTGTTGTTCCGGCGGAGGTTCGGTGACGGTGGTGATGTGGTTTACGGTGATGGTGCAGGGTGGAGGTTTCGGTGGTGAGAAAAGAGTGGAAGTGGTACACGGTGGTTCGCGGCGGTGATGGGGGCGGAGCAGTGGTTTTTGGTGGTTGCTTCTCCTTCTCCTTCTCTCCCTTTCCCTCTTTTTTGATTTTTATTTTTGCCACTGGGTCTCTATTCACTGTGTGTATATGCTTCTGTATAGGTGTGTTTTTCGGTGCCCCTCCCCTCTCTGTTTCTCAGCAGAGTTTTTTATAGAGTCCTAAATTAATGGGACTAATTTTGTTGTGGAGACCATTGCTGCACCCATAACAACACCCGCAGGAAAAAGCATTTTGGTCTCAACCAAAATGGAGAAGAAAACAAAGAGCAAAAAGAAAGAGGCTTGGCTTGATGCTCAAAAGGATTTTCCAATACTGTATCAACAAAGACAGCAACTTGTGCTGCCTTGCTTTTTTTGTTTTTGCTTTTTAATTAATTTTTGTACTATTTTGTATTTATTTTTTTGTCTATACATGTGTACTAAAGTTAACTTTGTAAAAAAAACTGATTATTGTTGTACCCCGAAAAATCCCGTTTAGGGTTCTTCAATGTACAACGTAGAAAATTGTGAAGCCGCCACCAATATTTTAGTTTTTAGACCAAAACATTGAAAAAAGGTCTTTTTTACAAGGCGGGTGGTCTTTTGAAAACTAAAGATATGGGTTCGGGGGTCGGTTAGGAATGGGGAAGGTATTAGCACCCCATTCCTCCTTTCTACTGAAAGGGAACCTCTAATTAAATTGTGTGGTTTTAATGTTTGATTTGAAGAACACCTAGATTTGCCTATTTTATTCTTATTTGAAGATGGATGGGAAATTAATGGAAAACTTATGTAAAGAGGGGGAAAAAGAGAGTTTTTTAGAAAAGAGCTCGACGGGGGTAACGACCCGCTCCTACGTATCTCCCGATACAATGGAGAACTCAGAGCTACGTAGTTCTGCCTTGGTTTTTGTTTTTTAACTTTTTAGGTGAGTTTTCGAAATAGGACGAGTACTAGCGAGTGATTAAACTAGCTAAGGCTATGGGTAATCACCGCTAAGTACTCAAAAGGAGTCGCTACCGCTAGTCAAACGAACTAAGGTTCTGGGTGACCGTTAGTAACAACTTGTTTTTTATTTTCTTTTTGAAAGCCTTTTTTGAAAAGGATTGATTTGTTTGATGACCAAACTAGCAAAGGCTATGGGTGGTCATCGCTTATTGTTCTTTTTGGAGAAAGGACATCGATGTCAATAGCTAGACGAACTACGGTTCTGATTAGCTACTAACAACAATGGGTTTGAAAACATTTTTTGTTTGTTTTGAAAATGGAGGTTTTTTATTGTTGTGAAAGTGAAGATTTTTTTGATGCGCTTGACGGGATGTGACCCGCTCCTACGTATCTCCTGGTGCGATGGAGAATTCAAAGCTACGTAGTTCTTTCCTTTTTTTGAAAAGTGTGCTTGGAAAACGGTTTAAGGGTTTTTCGCAATCGGGTGACAAAAAGAAGATTTTTTTTTAAAAGTGTGCTTGACGGGTTACGACCTGCTCCTACGTACCCTCTCTGGAAGAGGGATCAAAGCTACGTAGTTCTAGTAAAAATGTTTTTTGAAAAGGTTTTAGAAGTAGGGCGAGCGTTAGCGAATGATTAAACTAACAAAGGTTATGGGTAATCATTGCTAAGTACTCATGTGAAATTGAAGAGCGTTCATAGAGATCAAACTAACAAAGGTTATGGGTGACCTCCACTATTCGCTTATTTTTGTTTATTGAAAATGCTTTGAAAATTAATTGGTTTGGAAAAGAGTTTTAGAAAATAAGTAAATCATTTTTAATCGAACTCTATGTCCAAAACCAAATGCAAAATGAATGAATGAAATTCAAACATATTCAACTAATCAAGCAATCATGAACATGTTGATCATCAATTAAGATTAAGCATGCCAATATAATCAAGAGATTTAATTGTCAAAGATGCAAGACAAAGTTCTCAAAACAATTGTGTTTGTGTGTGAAGGAGAATTGCTACACAAGTTGGAAGCAATCTCAAGGGGGGCACATATGCCTCTATGCTACACATGTTGGTAGTCTTATAAGGGCACATGATTGTGTAAAAGGGTTTGTGCACAATTAAGTCAAGACATTCAAATGGCATCAAGAACAAAGGAATACAATTGATCATAGGCATAGAGTATTCTCGGTTAGGTGAATGAACATGTGAGCGATGATGCATGATTAGGCAAGGAATGAATGAGCATTATTGAATGCAATTTTGTTTGATTTTGAAGTAATTGACATGGCATGAATGCATGATCATTTGGTTATTGAATGCAAGACATGATATTAATGAATGCATGAACATTTAAGAATGAATGCAAGAATGAGTATATACAAAGATGCATGAGCGTACAAGAATGCATGAGCATTTGATTAATGAATGCATGGACATGTGAGGATGAACGCAAGAATGAGTATATACAAAGATGCATGAGCATACAAGAATGCATGAGCATTTGATTAATGAATGCATGGACATGTGAGGATGCAAGAAGTATAAACAAGTAAGGATGCATGAGGTACTAACAAGTGAGAGTGCAAATGAATATGCAAGAGATATGAATATATGAAAAGGCATGGAGATTAAAACATGAGAGTATGCAAGAGATACAAGCAAATGAGAATGCAAGAGAGTGAATAAGGTTTTATTTAAGTGCGAGTGTGTGAGAGTATGTCATAAAAAGTGGTAAAAATTTAGTTACCTTATTCTTAGGAAATGGTGAAATGTTTTGGTGTTTTTAGAGTCTTAGGAAAAGTGGTGAAAGTATTTTTGGGTTGATTTTATAAAATTGAAAAGTTATAAATGTAAACTAGAAAATGTTTTGGGTCTTTTTGCAAGTTGATAAGTTGTAAAACTTTAAGTAAGAAGTTAGTGAAAAGTAAAGTAAAAATGCATGAGGTAAATGGTAATTATTTAATGAGATGGTAAAGTAAAAATGCATAAAGTAAAAATGCATGAAGTAAAAATGCATGAAGTGAATGGTGATTATTTAATGAGATGGTAAAGTAAAAATGCATGAAGTGAATGGTAATTATTTAATGAGATGGTAAAGTAAAAATGCATGAAGTGAATGGGAAGTGGTAAAATCTTTTTATGTTTTAGTAAAAGGTTAATGAATGGTAAAGTAAAAAGTAAGTGAGTGGTTAAAACCAAAGTAGTAAAATATTTTTATGTTTTGGTAAAAAGTTAATGAATGGTAAAGTAAAAAGTAAGTGAGTGGTTAAAACCAAAGTAGTAAAATATTTTTATGTTTTGGTAAAAAGTTAATGAATGGTAAAGTAAAAAGGTAAAAAGTAAATAAACACTAAAACCAAGTTGAATCATATAGAGCAATCCTCTCACTTTGAGAAAAGTGCACTAGGCACTAGTGAGAATCAACTTGCCTATCATCAACAATGAGCAACAAGCAAACTAAAATGCAAAGATTAACTAAACACAACAAATAAGTTGAATCACCTAGAGCAATCCTCTCACTTTGAGAAAAGTGCACTAGGCACTAGTGGGAATCAATTTGCCTATCATCAACAATTTACAACAAGCAAACTAAGACACAAAAATGAATGGACACATAAACTAAATTGAGTCATTTCTAGCAATCTTCACCACTTAGGTTAAGGTGCACTAGGCACTAGTGGGAATCATATTGCTAAATCATCAAACAACAAAGGTAACATTTAACACTAAGATGAAATACTAGTAACAAGATTAAACATCACCAAACAAAGAACAACAACAAAATGAACTTGAAAATATTTTTAGATCTATAAGCATGTGAACCAAGGGAAACATAGATCCACATTTTATTTAATAAAGAAAACACCAAAATTAACACAAAGAAACATAGATCTATTTTTTGCAAGGATTTATATGATTAAGCAAAGAAGTGCAACAAAATCACATCAACCCTAATTTTTCATGATATGCGAAATGCTTAAACAACAAATTTGTGTATGAAATCTAGTGCAAAAATATGTAAAGATGCAAGGGAAATTAATCAAGTAGAAGAACAACTCCTTCAAGGCCAAGGACCCATCTCAAACACCCAAAGCTCCCTAAGTCTTTGTCAAAATGTTTGAAATGGATCCTCAAAGCAAACAACAATCAAGAAGGAGTTTGGAGTAGAGGAGAAATTATGCAAGAAAATTAAATATGAGGTGCAAAGCTTCAAGGATTACCTCAAAACTACAATGAAATGAAGAAGGAGATGATAAGCTCAAAAATCACTAGCTCTTAGCAATTTGATGATGCAACCTTGAAGAGAATGGAAGGAAAGATGGTGATCTAACAAGAAATGGAGGATTTGGTGGTTGATTTTTGAAGGGAATATGTGGAAGAGGGGAGGAAGGGGCTACGGCCTTGATGAGGGAAGGAGAGGGAGAGGAGGTGTGCTAGGGTTTTTGTGTAGGAGAGAATGAGCAAAAAGAGAAGACCTTAGGTGTGGGGATGAGGGAGTATTTATAGGATGAAATTAGGTCTAAGGGTAGTTTAGTCTTTGGCTTTGAGAGGTGCACTAGGATTAGACTTTAAATTTGAATGGAGGGTGGAGATGCATCATCACATGGATTGAGGGTGTTGAAGAAACACAAAAATGAGAGAGTGAGAGAGTGGGGGCGAAATTTAGAAGGAAAAAAAAGGGAAAAGAAAAAAAGAATTTCTTATTTTGGAAGAGATATTTTATGTGAGGTAGGGTTAAGGGTATTTTAGAGAAGAATTGTTACCAAAGAGGGAATTTTGGGTTTTCTTATGGATAGGTTAGTGTGAGTGAGTGGAGTAATTTACCAAAGAGGGTATAATGGAAGAGTGTGGAAGAAATTGGAGAGAGAGAGAGAGAATTCGTAGGTGGGGGGATAAGGAGAAAAAAAAACTTGTTTTTTTGGTATTTTGTCTTATTGAAGACACTTCCCTTTTTTGTTTTTGAAATTGAAATTTTTTTGGCATGGGAAATAATGGGAATGCAACTATTGAAAATGTGTCACATGCTTTTGGGCACCATAAAATATTCCCTCTAGTCACCTATGACAATAAAAATTGTCACTTAAAAATTGAGGAATATTTAATGGTCCCTTTTTATTTTTCTGTGCACTAAAAATGAAAAAATACATTTTTAATTATTTTGACTAGGGTTTTCTTCCTAAAAAATTGTACAAAAATTATCCTTGATAGAATAAAAATGTACTTTTTGAGGATGTGCATTTTTGGCGAGAAAATCATCTTTTGCGAAAAATGACCAAAATGCCCTTTTGATCATTAGAACCCTAATCCTTGTTCAAAATGCATTTTCTTTTCAAGAATTACTTCAAAACTCTAAAATGGCCCTAAAATCTAAAATGTATGCAAGAAATGATTTTTTTGCTGAGAAATGTCTCATTTTTCGAAAATGACCAAAATGCCCTTGGTCTTGAAAAACTCTGAAAATGCTATAAAAGGCAATGCAATGCATCCCTAATCCTAAGATGACTTTCAAAACTTTGAAATGCATGAATGATGGTCTTCATGACATTATGAATGAATGCTAAACCTTAACTTACTTATTTTTTGTTTGAAAATTAGGGTTTCGACCTAGGCGGACAAAATTAGGGTATGACAGCTGCCCCTCTTTATTTGGATTTTGACAAGGAATATGAATTGGCCGAAACATATTCCGAGGCAAAATAGAAATAAAGAATTCAGAAATTATACTGATTTTGTCTGCTTGGGAAAACCCGAATTTTCTCTCCTTTTTTTTTACTTAAATGAAATGCCCGCCCTCAAAAAAGCAGGAAATAAAGCTATAAAGAAAGCAGTAAAGAAAGTAACCTGGATGGACACTTGGGTCCTGAAGGGATGCTTGGATCCTGAATGAACACTGGGGTTCTGAAGGGACGCTGGGGTCCTGAATTCGGAGGTTGCCTAAAAACCTTCTAACGGACTCTTGTTGAGTCCGAGCTTAGGGGTGGCCTTCTCGAGCGGCCGATCAACATCAGGTCCGGAACTGATTTGATCAAGGATGTCCATTATGCCTTAGGTTGACATAACTAATCCGAAGGACTTGACGAAGTCGGATGGATCCATCGCGTGCTCGTACACGATGTTGTGATCTGGATTGATGGAGTTCACTAACTCTGGGTTGATGGAGTTTACTAACTCTGGGTTGATGGAGTTTACTAACTCTGGGTTGAGACTATCTAGTCTGAGGTAACTTCTATCTTGACTGGCACATGATATGCATGCACTTGAATGCATATGAATGCAATGATTGACTTTGGTGGAATGCTTTTTCTGTTATTTCTTCGCTCTTCTGAGATACAAATTGAAAGTGTAATGCACTACTGTTTGATGCCATGAAGCGATGAATGGTATGAATGGTATGAGAATGATGAATGATATGAAGATGGTGTGTTCTTTTTATGTTCCGTTTTCTGCAATTCTTCTGTCTTTGTTTATGCTGTTTGTTTTCTTTAAGCAGCTTTCTTTTTTCTGCTTGTTTATTTTTTGTTTATTCCGTTTGCTTTGAGCAGCTTTCTGTTTTCTGCTTATTTGTTTTTTTTTTGCTCTTTTTGCTATGTGAGGATGCAAATGCAATACTTTGATGCATGATATGAAATAGTTGATTAGGAAACATAGGCATTTTGGATGAATGCATGAAATGCGAATGCAAATGAAATGTTTGGATGCTAATGTTATGATGCATAGTGTGATGACATTAGTGGCTGGGATACAGAAACATTTTTGTAATGATGGGATGCGATGAGTGCATGAAATGCAAATGTGAATATGATTTGAATGAAATGCTTGGATGCGAATGTTATGACATGGGATGACGTGTTTTGCTTTTTCTTTCTTTTTGATGCAATGCTTTGATGCTTGATGGAATGATTTTTTTTCATCCGTTGTTTCTTTTTTGTTGCCTTCCATAAAATGATGATGTTGGCACGATGCAAATGAGACACTGTGATGAACAAGAAGGAACGCCTAAATGCATGAGGCGAAAAATACGATATGCATGATTAAACATTTTTGAGATGATGAGACGCGAGACTTTGGATGCAAAACAAAAGTGGAGGTGAATCTGGATCATTCTTTTTTGAAAAAAAAAACTAGTTTTGCTTAAAACTCTGGTGTTCTCAAGGTGTTTATTTACAAACAAGCTCACTTGTTTTCTCTTCCTTCCAATGACGACTGACTCTGAGATATCGCATGACTAACTTGTGTTCTCTCTCTTTGAAGCATTGCCTAGTAAGCATGCATAGGAGTGCAAATGTGAATGAATGAGTCAGTTAACTTGGAATTGGTTTAGGGTATGGATATTTATGGCAAGTGAAGAAATGACAGACATGGTTATTGCCGAAGCTTATGAGGGATCAAGAGATACAAGATTGCCCCAATTCATGTCTTTGACGAATGAATAACTTGCCCCTGTCTAGTGGTGACGACAACTAGGGGTGTAGAAGATGATGAATTGGGAATGCTTCGGCTTTTGAAATGAAAGGTGCAAAAGAGATTTTGTCTCACCCCACAAAGTTTGATGTTGCCCCAGTCATCACAAGGGCAAAGCTGCCCCAGTTAGAATAACAAGGCTTTGTTGGAGAGATTGCCCCGGTGAGGTTTTTTATGGGAATGAATGAGGTGAAGGAATGGGAATGTACTTGCCCTTACTTTGGAAGTATTGACAATTGGAGTGACATGGGATGGGCATTTGAACAGACTTTCCCAAGACCAGGGTGGGTGGGTGGTGAAGAGAATGCCCCAACTTTGAATCTGAGTGACGTTCTCAGTGCAAATATTTGGTTCTCTACTGATGTCTTGACTTTTGGTGTGAAAGAAGCCTCACTTGGTGATCACTAAACCTTGTTTTAATGCAGTTTGAAGCTGTTTTGGAGTGCAGGTCCCTCTTTTATTTTGTCAGCTTTCTTTTTTCTAACTGTTTGTTTTTGCTCCCTCATTTCTTTTTTCCGAGGGTTTGTTTTTTTTTTTGATCAGCTTTCTTTTTTCTGATTGTTTGTTTTTTTTTTTTTTTTTTTGAGCAAACACATTGTAGACAGATAAACTTAGTTGTCCTAAGATTAAAACATGAGAAAACGAAAGCAACCGGTCATTGATCGGATTGGACATTTCAGGATTGTGGTGTTTCGTGGAGGAGGGATAATTGGGCTTATCGAAGTGTTTGAGGTTGATGGGAGGATGATTCTTTATTCGGCATTGATTTGACGGTTAATGGTCTATGAGGGTTAAATGGCTTGATAGGGTGTTTGGAAATTTTATTCCTGGCTAAGGGTTTGTGAGGGGCGGGACGTCGAGGTCAAAGGAAAGTGTTTGCGGTTTATGGAAGGGGGTGTATGTGAATGATGAAGTGCTTGAAGGTTTATTGAGACAAGGATCTCTTGGGTTTTGTGGTAACACGTATCAACACACCACTGATATTTCTTTTGTATCTCTTGTTTTGGGGTTTTCATTTTTGAAATTTTTTTTTTTTTTGAGCTTGGGTGAACTGATAAAGAACGATGCACTGTTTTTTTTTGACGATCCTTGTCTAAGGTGACTTTTGGATTTTTGGCTTTTTTTTTTTTTGTTTTTTTGTTTTGGCTTACGGTGGGTAGGAGAGGATTTTGTTTTTCTCTTTGGGATTTTCTTGGCTTAAGGTGGGTAGGAAATAGATTTTCTGGAATTTTAGGTTTTTGAGGGTATGGAGGGATGGTCCAACTTCATTTCAAATCCCAATTGCTTATTTTTGTAAGACTTCACTTTGGAACAATAATTTATCTACCTTCATGTGCTTGCACTTTTCTTTGCATTTTTCTTTTTTTTTTTATGCCCTAACTTTTGCCTGGACCGCTCTTTGCGAGTTTTCAATCCACCGGGTCGCTCTGATTTTGCCTAGGCCGCCCTTTGTGGGTTTTCAACCTAGCGAGCTTATTTTCTTGTTTATTATATTATTTTTGGAAGACTTGCACTCAAGGTATATGACATCGACAAGGAAACTTAGTGATCACAGACTTGCCCCAGCATGGAGGACTTAAAGTGTTAAAATGAACCAAAAAGTCAAGTATGCACTGATAGGGGAGCGCTTTATGGGTGGACGGGGCGGGGTTAGACTTGGATGGTGATGATGACAAGGAAGGAAACTGACTGACTCAAACAAGAGAAACTGCACCTGGCATGCACGCTTACTAGAAGAACGCTTCACAGAGAGTTAACATTGGTTAAAACATGATATAAAAACTTTTTTGATGAACTGTTTCGGTCTTTTATCATGGAATGGATGAGATGTAATGTTTTTTTTTTAAGGAAATTCAAATGAGCTACTGATGTGAAAAACTGAGTGCTTTGGAACACCTTGAGTTTGCAAATGAGTGAGGGTAAACTTTTCCAAAAAAGAAATATTACTTTGCAAGAACATCTCGTCTCTCATCACAACATTTTTGTTGTATGCCATGCATGGATGAACTTGAAAAGTGTGGTTATTCTAAAAGTATTTTCTTTTTGAGGTTTTCTTTTTATGCAAGACGAGATATGAAATGCCGATGCATCTTTGGATAATGAATGATGCAAGAATGATGATCTTTATAGAGGCAAGACAAGATATGAAATGCCGATGCCCCTTTTTCTTTTGAATGATGAAAGATGCAGGAGTGATGCTTTTTTTCTAAATGATGATTTTTTTTTAGAGGCAAGGCAAAGTATGAAATGCCAATGCCCCTTCCTTTTTTTGAAAGATGCATGTATGGAGGAATGACGTATTTGAACTAAAGTGATGAGGTTAATGAAATGATGCATGAATGTTACATTTTGAATAAATTTGATGATGACTTTTGTTCATGATTATGAATGAGATGCTTTCTTGTTTTCATTTTTTTTTGTGCAATGAAATGCATGATACTCACAATGATTTTTTTTTATTAAAAAAAATGCGTGGGAAGACATGATTTTTATTGAATGGAAATGCATGCAAGGTGAGAGGTTAATGTATTATTTTTTCATGATGTGTGAAAAAGGACAACAATAATACATGAGACGCGCTTCTAATAAGACACGATTTTTGGATCTTTCGAGAAAATTAGGGGAAAAAGCCTTTGTGAATGGAAACGCACACGTGCGGAGAATGCACTCCTGACAAACCTAAATGAGATTGAGAAAAATGCATGTATGAATTTTATCAAGTTTTTGTTTTATGCCATGCAAATGATGTCTTTATATGAAAATGACGGCGATAATGCGACTTGACATGCATATGAAAAATAAGATGAAAGCATTTTTTCGAGTTTGGTGACTGAAATTTTGGGAACATCACCTCATGTAGCCTGGTAAAAGAAAAGACTATGATGATTTTTTGAAAGTTTTGCTTTTTGCCCTTTTTTTTTGAAAATTTTGTTTTACGTATGATGATGATGCTCTACGTGTATGCAGGATAAATGAAAGGGTTTTTATTGCCAATAATTCAAGCTTTTTTTTTTTTGGAAAATGCGGGCCTTACGTTATTCCGTATGAATCAGTAAGAGAAAGGCTACAACGGTAACCCTTTCTTCTTTTCTTCTTTCAAAATCTTCTTTTTTTAAAAAAAAATGATGGCGTGAGGCAACCAATTGTCGTTACTCTGAGTAACTTGCATGAAACATTGAGTGGATCCTGACTCAATACTTCACGCAATATACTGAAATGCTTCGACATTTGGTTAACTCAAACTTATTCTCTTATTTGAAAACAAACCTCACTTGATAGGGTCAAAGTGCCTTGATATCGTGGAGTAACATCTCAAATTTGTAGTGCACAAACAAATTTGAGATATTACCCTTCGTCATTCGAAGGTGCACTTTTGCTCATTGAGCTTTTACATGAAGAGCTTTTCTATTTTTTCTTTGTTTAGAGAAGATGCATGCATTGGAAACTCTTCATTTTTTTTATTTTTAGTTTTGGAACATGATTTTGAAAATTATTTGGAGATGCAAATGATTTACTGGAAAAAAGGGGTTTTAGAAAAATGTGCTTGACGGGGTATGACCCGTTCCTACGTATCCCCATTGTAATGAGGAATCAAAGCTTACGTAGTTCTACTGTGTCCCTGAATAATGCTTATGCATGAATGCTTATGCTATGCAAATGATAATTGTTTTTTCATTTTTATGCAATGAAATGAAATGCAGGATGAATGATTCTTTCAAAATTGGAAATTTATTTAATGTCAATGACGCAATGATATAATGATGCAATGATGCAGTGATGCAGTGATGCAATGATGCAGGATGCAGGATATATGTATGTTTTTTTCAAAATTTTGTTTTATGTAATGCATGATGTTATGATGCAAAGTGCGGATGATGAGGATGCTTTTTCATATTATTTACATAAAGAAAAATATTTACAAGTGGTGGTTTGGAAATATACCCTATATGCCACCTCATATAGGTATTTATGAAAAAGAGGAAAAATATTTTATTGTTTTTTTTTTTCGAAAATCATTGAAAGAAAAGAACTTAGCTAAATGTGATAATGCAACACACAATTTGGAAAAGCCCTTGTGACCTAAAAAGAGGTGAGACCTACGATCTAGGGCAATCTATGGGGTAATCCTTCCACATGGCTCTATTCACTCCCCCACAAGGCCACCAGAGCCACAGTCTCTTTCACAAAATTCCCCACAAATGCAGCAAACTGCTAGGTGTGAGGCATCATGAAAGAGCACAACTCTGGTTGAAACTTTCGCAAGTAGCCAAACGGACAAAGGTCCTGATGGGCTCCCACTACTCGAATCCACTCTCCTAAGTTTTTGCAGACCTGGGTTATGGTCCCACTCAAAATATGTAATCACAAGGTGCATGTGTAGTGTGTGTCAAGGGCATTTTCCCTAGCGCTACCCCACCTGCAAATGAAAACCAGACCAGTCCAGAAAACAGCAATCAATATCAAGTCATCTACCCTAGGGTTTCATTCCTAAGATATCTATAAACAAGAATATTGCTTACCTTTAGAAGAGGAGCCACGAAGAGGGGACATGAGAGAATATGGGGAAATGCATGAACATAAGCAAATAAAAGAAGAGGAGTAGAAGAAGACAAATACCTATGCTTACAATTAATTATAAGAAAGAAAGGCAAACAAGATATTAATCAAATCACAACACATTGAACCACACGTTTTAGTTAGTTAGGCTTGACCCTCGTCTTTTTGAAAAAGGGTCCCCAGTGAAGTCGCCAGCTGTTGTACCCCGAAAAATCCCGTTTAGGGTTCTTCAATGTACAACGTAGAAAATTGTGAAGCCGCCACCAATATTTTAGTTTTTAGACCAAAACATTGAAAAAAGGTCTTTTTTACAAGGCGGGTGGTCTTTTGAAAACTAAAGATATGGGTTCGGGGGTCGGTTAGGAATGGGGAAGGTATTAGCACCCCATTCCTCCTTTCTACTGAAAGGGAACCTCTAATTAAATTGTGTGGTTTTAATGTTTGATTTGAAGAACACCTAGATTTGCCTATTTTATTCTTATTTGAAGATGGATGGGAAATTAATGGAAAACTTATGTAAAGAGGGGGAAAAAGAGAGTTTTTTAGAAAAGAGCTCGACGGGGGTAACGACCCGCTCCTACGTATCTCCCGATACAATGGAGAACTCAGAGCTACGTAGTTCTGCCTTGGTTTTTGTTTTTTAACTTTTTAGGTGAGTTTTCGAAATAGGACGAGTACTAGCGAGTGATTAAACTAGCTAAGGCTATGGGTAATCACCGCTAAGTACTCAAAAGGAGTCGCTACCGCTAGTCAAACGAACTAAGGTTCTGGGTGACCGTTAGTAACAACTTGTTTTTTATTTTCTTTTTGAAAGCCTTTTTTGAAAAGGATTGATTTGTTTGATGACCAAACTAGCAAAGGCTATGGGTGGTCATCGCTTATTGTTCTTTTTGGAGAAAGGACATCGATGTCAATAGCTAGACGAACTACGGTTCTGATTAGCTACTAACAACAATGGGTTTGAAAACATTTTTTGTTTGTTTTGAAAATGGAGGTTTTTTATTGTTGTGAAAGTGAAGATTTTTTTGATGCGCTTGACGGGATGTGACCCGCTCCTACGTATCTCCTGGTGCGATGGAGAATTCAAAGCTACGTAGTTCTTTCCTTTTTTTGAAAAGTGTGCTTGGAAAACGGTTTAAGGGTTTTTCGCAATCGGGTGACAAAAAGAAGATTTTTTTTTAAAAGTGTGCTTGACGGGTTACGACCTGCTCCTACGTACCCTCTCTGGAAGAGGGATCAAAGCTACGTAGTTCTAGTAAAAATGTTTTTTGAAAAGGTTTTAGAAGTAGGGCGAGCGTTAGCGAATGATTAAACTAACAAAGGTTATGGGTAATCATTGCTAAGTACTCATGTGAAATTGAAGAGCGTTCATAGAGATCAAACTAACAAAGGTTATGGGTGACCTCCACTATTCGCTTATTTTTGTTTATTGAAAATGCTTTGAAAATTAATTGGTTTGGAAAAGAGTTTTAGAAAATAAGTAAATCATTTTTAATCGAACTCTATGTCCAAAACCAAATGCAAAATGAATGAATGAAATTCAAACATATTCAACTAATCAAGCAATCATGAACATGTTGATCATCAATTAAGATTAAGCATGCCAATATAATCAAGAGATTTAATTGTCAAAGATGCAAGACAAAGTTCTCAAAACAATTGTGTTTGTGTGTGAAGGAGAATTGCTACACAAGTTGGAAGCAATCTCAAGGGGGGCACATATGCCTCTATGCTACACATGTTGGTAGTCTTATAAGGGCACATGATTGTGTAAAAGGGTTTGTGCACAATTAAGTCAAGACATTCAAATGGCATCAAGAACAAAGGAATACAATTGATCATAGGCATAGAGTATTCTCGGTTAGGTGAATGAACATGTGAGCGATGATGCATGATTAGGCAAGGAATGAATGAGCATTATTGAATGCAATTTTGTTTGATTTTGAAGTAATTGACATGGCATGAATGCATGATCATTTGGTTATTGAATGCAAGACATGATATTAATGAATGCATGAACATTTAAGAATGAATGCAAGAATGAGTATATACAAAGATGCATGAGCGTACAAGAATGCATGAGCATTTGATTAATGAATGCATGGACATGTGAGGATGAACGCAAGAATGAGTATATACAAAGATGCATGAGCATACAAGAATGCATGAGCATTTGATTAATGAATGCATGGACATGTGAGGATGCAAGAAGTATAAACAAGTAAGGATGCATGAGGTACTAACAAGTGAGAGTGCAAATGAATATGCAAGAGATATGAATATATGAAAAGGCATGGAGATTAAAACATGAGAGTATGCAAGAGATACAAGCAAATGAGAATGCAAGAGAGTGAATAAGGTTTTATTTAAGTGCGAGTGTGTGAGAGTATGTCATAAAAAGTGGTAAAAATTTAGTTACCTTATTCTTAGGAAATGGTGAAATGTTTTGGTGTTTTTAGAGTCTTAGGAAAAGTGGTGAAAGTATTTTTGGGTTGATTTTATAAAATTGAAAAGTTATAAATGTAAACTAGAAAATGTTTTGGGTCTTTTTGCAAGTTGATAAGTTGTAAAACTTTAAGTAAGAAGTTAGTGAAAAGTAAAGTAAAAATGCATGAGGTAAATGGTAATTATTTAATGAGATGGTAAAGTAAAAATGCATAAAGTAAAAATGCATGAAGTAAAAATGCATGAAGTGAATGGTGATTATTTAATGAGATGGTAAAGTAAAAATGCATGAAGTGAATGGTAATTATTTAATGAGATGGTAAAGTAAAAATGCATGAAGTGAATGGGAAGTGGTAAAATCTTTTTATGTTTTAGTAAAAGGTTAATGAATGGTAAAGTAAAAAGTAAGTGAGTGGTTAAAACCAAAGTAGTAAAATATTTTTATGTTTTGGTAAAAAGTTAATGAATGGTAAAGTAAAAAGTAAGTGAGTGGTTAAAACCAAAGTAGTAAAATATTTTTATGTTTTGGTAAAAAGTTAATGAATGGTAAAGTAAAAAGGTAAAAAGTAAATAAACACTAAAACCAAGTTGAATCATATAGAGCAATCCTCTCACTTTGAGAAAAGTGCACTAGGCACTAGTGAGAATCAACTTGCCTATCATCAACAATGAGCAACAAGCAAACTAAAATGCAAAGATTAACTAAACACAACAAATAAGTTGAATCACCTAGAGCAATCCTCTCACTTTGAGAAAAGTGCACTAGGCACTAGTGGGAATCAATTTGCCTATCATCAACAATTTACAACAAGCAAACTAAGACACAAAAATGAATGGACACATAAACTAAATTGAGTCATTTCTAGCAATCTTCACCACTTAGGTTAAGGTGCACTAGGCACTAGTGGGAATCATATTGCTAAATCATCAAACAACAAAGGTAACATTTAACACTAAGATGAAATACTAGTAACAAGATTAAACATCACCAAACAAAGAACAACAACAAAATGAACTTGAAAATATTTTTAGATCTATAAGCATGTGAACCAAGGGAAACATAGATCCACATTTTATTTAATAAAGAAAACACCAAAATTAACACAAAGAAACATAGATCTATTTTTTGCAAGGATTTATATGATTAAGCAAAGAAGTGCAACAAAATCACATCAACCCTAATTTTTCATGATATGCGAAATGCTTAAACAACAAATTTGTGTATGAAATCTAGTGCAAAAATATGTAAAGATGCAAGGGAAATTAATCAAGTAGAAGAACAACTCCTTCAAGGCCAAGGACCCATCTCAAACACCCAAAGCTCCCTAAGTCTTTGTCAAAATGTTTGAAATGGATCCTCAAAGCAAACAACAATCAAGAAGGAGTTTGGAGTAGAGGAGAAATTATGCAAGAAAATTAAATATGAGGTGCAAAGCTTCAAGGATTACTTCAAAACTACAATGAAATGAAGAAGGAGATGATAAGCTCAAAAATCACTAGCTCTTAGCAATTTGATGATGCAACCTTGAAGAGAATGGAAGGAAAGATGGTGATCTAACAAGAAATGGAGGATTTGGTGGTTGATTTTTGAAGGGAATATGTGGAAGAGGGGAGGAAGGGGCTACGGCCTTGATGAGGGAAGGAGAGGGAGAGGAGGTGTGCTAGGGTTTTTGTGTAGGAGAGAATGAGCAAAAAGAGAAGACCTTAGGTGTGGGGATGAGGGAGTATTTATAGGATGAAATTAGGTCTAAGGGTAGTTTAGTCTTTGGCTTTGAGAGGTGCACTAGGATTAGACTTTAAATTTGAATGGAGGGTGGAGATGCATCATCACATGGATTGAGGGTGTTGAAGAAACACAAAAATGAGAGAGTGAGAGAGTGGGGGCGAAATTTAGAAGGAAAAAAAAGGGAAAAGAAAAAAAGAATTTCTTATTTTGGAAGAGATATTTTATGTGAGGTAGGGTTAAGGGTATTTTAGAGAAGAATTGTTACCAAAGAGGGAATTTTGGGTTTTCTTATGGATAGGTTAGTGTGAGTGAGTGGAGTAATTTACCAAAGAGGGTATAATGGAAGAGTGTGGAAGAAATTGGAGAGAGAGAGAGAGAATTCGTAGGTGGGGGGATAAGGAGAAAAAAAAACTTGTTTTTTTGGTATTTTGTCTTATTGAAGACACTTCCCTTTTTTGTTTTTGAAATTGAAATTTTTTTGGCATGGGAAATAATGGGAATGCAACTATTGAAAATGTGTCACATGCTTTTGGGCACCATAAAATATTCCCTCTAGTCACCTATGACAATAAAAATTGTCACTTAAAAATTGAGGAATATTTAATGGTCCCTTTTTATTTTTCTGTGCACTAAAAATGAAAAAATACATTTTTAATTATTTTGACTAGGGTTTTCTTCCTAAAAAATTGTACAAAAATTATCCTTGATAGAATAAAAATGTACTTTTTGAGGATGTGCATTTTTGGCGAGAAAATCATCTTTTGCGAAAAATGACCAAAATGCCCTTTTGATCATTAGAACCCTAATCCTTGTTCAAAATGCATTTTCTTTTCAAGAATTACTTCAAAACTCTAAAATGGCCCTAAAATCTAAAATGTATGCAAGAAATGATTTTTTTGCTGAGAAATGTCTCATTTTTCGAAAATGACCAAAATGCCCTTGGTCTTGAAAAACTCTGAAAATGCTATAAAAGGCAATGCAATGCATCCCTAATCCTAAGATGACTTTCAAAACTTTGAAATGCATGAATGATGGTCTTCATGACATTATGAATGAATGCTAAACCTTAACTTACTTATTTTTTGTTTGAAAATTAGGGTTTCGACCTAGGCGGACAAAATTAGGGTATGACAATTATAAAAAGCATTTATTCACAATCTGATTTTTATTAGATTTTTAGAACAAAATTAAACCGATAACAACGACGAAAAACAAACGTACACGACGAGACGCGAACGCGCGTCCACAACGAGAATACGCGAATTCGCGTACTAAAGTAAACACTCGTACACAATAATACGCAAACACCTGTCCGCAACGGGGACTAAAATGTGTACATTATTAACAATAGCACACACGCACCAATGAGAAGTAATACACCTATACACGACCGGGAACGACACACATAAACGACAAAGACAATATTTTGGATTTTCTAGTTAACTTTAAATTAGCCGGACAAAATTAGGGTATGACAAAGAGGAACACCCAAGTATCTGCCCATAGCTGCACTTATCTTGAAGCCGGACATGCGAGCTAACTTATCCCTCATAATGTTGTTTACATTCTTGGAAAAGAAAATGGTAGTTTTCTCCAAGCTAACTACTTGACCGGACATACCACAAAAGGCATTTAGAGTGTTAGACACACAATTCATGTTAACCTCAGTTGCTTTGCCAAAGAGGAGAAGATCATCCGCAAACATAAGATGAGAAATCTCTGGTCCACTTCTTCCCGCTCTAATGGGAGTCCACCCCCCCATTCTCCACTTGCTCCGCTATAAGGTGAGTTAACCTGTCCATACAAAGAACAAACAAATAAGGTGAGATAGGGTCTCCTTGTCGAATTCCTCGTTGGGGAGCAAAGAAATCTGATCTTGTTCCATTCGACATCACATTTGTCTTGACACTAGTAATAGCATTCATGATAATGTTAATGCTATTGGTAAGGATACCAATCTCCTCGAGCACTTCTTGAATGAAACTCCATCTGATTCTATCATAGGCCTTAGCAAGATCAACCTTAACAACGAAAAAACCCGTCTTCCCACTCATTTTAGTCATGCTGTGGAGAAGTTTCCTGGGCCATCACAATGTTCTCATGGATGCTGCGGGTAGGAATGAATCCGGTTTGGTAAGGAGAGTGTGAACACCCAAGTTTTACCGGCATTTTCTTCTTTTTTCGTGAAAATTCCAAAAATATCGTTTTTATGCAGTTTTGTGATTTTAATTGCTTTCAGCTGTCATACCCTAATTTTGTCTTCTAATTCAAAATTTATTAGAAAAAATCAAAAATATTGTTCATTATGCTTTTTGAGATTTTTTGTCGTTTGCGCGTGCCATGTTGTTCTAATTAATGGTTTTGCGTAATTTTTATTATTAGTAGATTTTATTTTATTATTGCAATCATATAACAAAATATTTTATTAAATACTGATTACTATAGTATTTCTATTTCAGAAGTTTAAAATAAAAATGGTAGCCAAAATGTTATTACAATAATGAGTCACAACAATTACAGAGGAAAGAATAGTCAATATCTCTATAACTAGTCTTAGTGAGGCTACAAGATCCCCCTATTTAGAGTTGGTGTCCAATTCCTTCTTTAATCATCTCAGAATTTTTCTACCCAAAAGCAGCTCAGTCTTCACACTGTACAAGTTTGCATCAATGACACAAAAGTAGCGACTGTCTCTAGCCTTCTGCATCAATGCACAACAGAATCAAATTAGGGTAACCACAGAAATTTGGGGAAGTTAAAATATATAGATCAGAGTGTTTAATCTTCAAAATGGCAAACCAAATTGACGTAACACTGCATACACCAACATATGAAAAAAAACACAACACACATCAACCCACCATAAAAACACAAGACAGCGAACAACAATGGGGAGGGGGAACGATTTTTCGAAAAAAAACAGAGAAGAGAGAAGAGGAAAAATGTAAATGGGGGAGTCAGTGAAAAAAAACAGAGAATGAAATTAGAATAAAAATTAGGAAATGATACAGATACAAAAACAGTAGAAATGAGAGGAAGGGAAAGGTACCAAACCTGATTTTTGGCCGTTGCCGCCGCCGTAGACAACCTCACCGTCTTCGCCACCCCCACACCGGCCACCACCCTCGTAACCCCAAACTTCCCCTTTTTCGCGAACCACCCACGAACAGCCACCACCCACAGTGCCACCACCCACAATGACACAACCCCCACCACGGCCAGCCACCACCCACAGCGCCATAACCCCCACCACGAACAGCCACCACCCACCGTGCCACCACCCACAATGACACAACCCCCACCACGGCCAGCCACCACCCACAGCGCCATAACCCCCACCACGAACAGCCACCACCCACAGTGCCACAACTCTCACCACGGCGAGCCACCACCCACAGCGCCATAACCCCCACCACAAACTGCCCCCACCCATGAACAGCCACCACCACGAACCCCACCACACACCGTCGCAGCCCCCTCCCCCTATTACCCTTCCTCTCTTCGTTTTTCTCTCTATCTCATGGTTGGGAAAGGGAAATTTCGATTTCTCTCCCTTGAAAGAGGTAAAACGACGAAGAGGAGGGAGAAGAGAGGGTGGAGAGCCGTGGAAAGAGGAAGAGGAAAAATGGGTTGATGATTGGAGGGGTGTGGACGGCGCAAGGGGAGGGAGGGAGAGAAAATTAGGGTTGAGCATTTGGGGGGGGTGGAGATCCGTGGGAGAGGAGAACAAAATTAGGGTTTCCATTTTAGGTTTTCGTTTTTATAGTAGGAGCGCCAGGGGCAATTTCGTCTTTTCACATTTTTTATTTTTCAGATTCTTATTTACACCCCCTGCGCTTGCTTCACACGCCCCCCGAAGCCCATAAGAAAATAAAAAAAATGTGGGCCAGCTTGCTAACGTTGGATGGGCTACTGTCTGCACCCCAGTTTTAATAATACGACCTCCGCGGTTAACTGCACCCCCATTTTTCTATTTCACCCCCTTTTCGTTTTTTTTTATTATTTTCTTCTCAAAAAAAATTCTTTTTACCAAAAAACCTATACAAATTATAAAAATGGGTTTGGCTGAGATGTACATCTCGTCGATCCCGGTTTAAGAGACTTCAACTGTACGACTTTGATCTTAAACCCCTTTCAAAAATTAAAATCAATCAAAAACACAAATATTTTTTCAGGAAGAACTACGTAGCCTTTGATTATCCGCTTCGGAGATACGTAGGAGCGGGGCTTCCCCGTCAAGCTAAATTAATTTTTTTCCAATAAATAATCATTTTTTTTCTTTAACACCTATTTTCCAAAAAAAAAACTAAAAATGAGCTTGATTGAGATGTACATCTTGTCAACCTCGCAATCCTGGATTAAGGCGCCTGAGTTGTACAGCTTGGTGACCTTAAACCCCTTAAAAAAATAAAATCAACCAACCAACAAAATGTTCCAAGAAAGAACTATGTGACTCTTGAGTTTCCTTATTGCACCCGAGGATACGTAGGAGCGGGGCTTCCCCGTCAAGTCAAAATTAAATTTTCTTAAATCGGTCCCTATTCTATTTATTTCTAAATAATTCTTTTTTAATTAATTTTGGGGTAAACAAATAACTCATAATTTATTATTATTCGCACAATCGGATTTAGGGTAACTGTCTTATGACAGATGTACTAGGGGTGCAGTGGGATTAAGTTTCCGCCATTTCCTATGCATAATCGACTCCCGAACTCAATCTAGTATACGCAGACCGAATAGCTTTAAATGTAGATTTTTCTCAATTTTTTCTATTAAATAAATTGGGTGGCGACTCCTAAAATTATCAATTCTTGAGCCGTCTACGTCGGGATCACGGTCTCGACAGAGAGACAATATCCGGCATATGAGGCTTGAGACGATTTACTATCACCTTCGTTATCACCTTGTAGGAAACATTACACAAAGAAATTGGCCTGAACTGAGAAAGAAACTCCGGCTTAGAAACCTTGGGATTTTGCCAACATAGGGCTTATTATTTTGTGATCTTTTTTTTCATTTTCTAAAATACATGCTCATTTTAACTTGCAAATGAGTAAAGGGGGATTAAGATCTCAATCCATGATTGTCAAAAAAAAAATCTCAATCCATAAATAACGTACACACCCTACTTTTATGTTATTGCAACTGCATTTGAGACCATAATATTCGAATGATACTTAAATTACCCAAAGTTGTGTGCCGGCATAACCCTAAATTATCAATACACTAGTAGCTACTCTTTTGAGCTTCTAAATCCAATCATACAGGAAGTGTGTGAACGGTGAGACATAGTTGGTAAAGCATAGCCTTTGCATGTGCACACAAAAAAACTACCCCATTCCTTATTCAATTCCCAAAAGCCACAATGCCTGTTTCATGATAAAACCAACATAGAGAAATCAAGCTTGCAGAAAATAAAGAAAAGCAACAAACATGGAAATTAGCACCATGCTCTTGATAGCAATGACATCCTTCCTATCAACATTGATTTCATCAGTTACCCCAATTACAGAAGACCATACAAGAAGCCAAAACCTTCTTGCCGCCACGACAGAGATGCAAAAAGCAAATTACTTCACATTTGTAATGCTCATCAAAATGTCTCCACTCGACACAAGACTTGAAGAAAACATGACTTTCTTGATGCCAAATGATCGAATGCTCGCTAACATGGCACTGGAAGAAGGGTCAATTTCTAACTTCTTGCTTAGACATTCTATCCCATCACCTTTGCTCTTTGGTACCTTGCAACAATTTCCAACAGGGACAACAATTCCTAGTTCATTGCCAAATTGCATGATGAGAATCTCCAACAATGGTAGGAGAAACTTTATTATCAACAATGTGAAAATTATCAGCCCAAATATATGTGTAGGTGGATCTTCAATTCGATGTCATGGCATAGATGGGATTTTGTCAGAATCTTGTACATTAGGGAGTAACTACAGTGTTCCTATATCTTCGTGTCCTAACAATAGCACCGAACCTTCTTGTAAGGCTCCACCCCCAATTCCATCTCCTTCGGCTCCTTCTACTATAGACAACCTTAGTCCTCCTTCATGGGCAGATGGCCCAACCGTTGCAATTGTTTGGACACATAAATCAGGGTCATCTCATTGGCTTTATTATGATGGATCATTGATATTTGTACCCTTCTTCTTGATGTTTTCTTTGTTAGGGATTTATTTTTAATGGAAGTAGATTGAGAACTTAATTTATGCTTGCATTCATTTTACTAGAATGTAGGGTGTGATATTTGGAGGTTATAATCATTAGTTAGGTTAGATCGCATGCCTTGCAAAAACAAAAACAATTATATTTATTTATTATAAATACCAGTAGTAATAAAATTTTACTGTAATGGAAGCATCTCCTTTGAAAATTAAGTTAGTTTGAATTTTTTGGTGGTCACAAATCCACTTAGTGTATGTTTGGATACACAGTTGCAATGGCCAGAATCACGTTTGCATCAATTAGCCATCATTTATCGTGCTTTTTGAAGATATGCGGATATTTGATGTGAAAGCAATTTTGCTTTGCAAACTCAAAAACACTTTTGATCTAATTTATCCAAACAACAATTGGTGAAAATCACTTTTCGATAAATGGATCCAAACAAAAAATCACGTTATATTTAACTCACTTTTAACTAAACTCAATTCTACAAACTCAATTTTGCCAAACTCAAACCGTAGAACCAAACACACACTCAGTTACTAAATCCATGGACGTTCCCATTTTCACTTAAGTACATGGACAACATCCTATATTAGCATTGGATTTCGGCATTTCGTGCTTGATTTCTTAGTAAAAGCCTCATTATTGTTGCTTTGTGCAATTGTATAGAGCAAAAATATTATAGCTTGGAAGTACTATACTACTATTTGTTTAAATATGTCATTTTATGCTTAGATGTTATAAATAGGCTTAAATATCATTTACCCCCTCTAAATATCACCATAATCCAATTACCCCCTGCAAAAAAAAAGTTTTAAAACACACATTGCAAATATTATGTGTTTCTAGTTACCCCCTGCTGTTAATTTTTCTGTTAAAAAAATGACGTGGCAAACTGAGATGACGTCAGCACTGGCGTCAGTGCCACGTGTCACCATATTATTGGACCTTTGTGCCACGTGGCACTGACACACCACGTCATCACCCTATGTCATCACTGCCACGTGACACTGACATGTGCCACATCAGCAACCAGGTAGCAAGCTGCCATGCGGCGCTTACTTGGCAAATGGTGCACAGTGTGTTACTAAAAAAAAATCAAACTCTGGCTAGCATGGGATTCGAACCCTTGACCCCTAATTGATGCAAACCAATTAATACCACTAAGACACCTGCATATTTGTGAACCAAATGCCAGCAACAAATATATATTACATAATTAGTTATCATTTTGAACAAATTTTCGTCTTCATCCTCAAGCGCTTCTGCAATCGTGAGTTCATCAAATTCTGAACAAAGTTTGACCTTCTATTATAAAACATCCTAAAATCAACAACAACAACAACAACAACAACAACAACAACAACAATGACAAACGAATTCATCAACAAAACTAGATTTGTGTTTCTAAAATCAACAACAACATTAACAAATCAGATTCTCAGATTTAACAACATAATCGAAATTGGGGTTTTTCAGATTAACAACATAAACGAATTCGAAATTAAGAAGGGGTTTCTCAGATTTAGAAAGAAATGAAATTCAAAGGTTTTCTTAGATTTACGTTTTCAATTTCCAGATCTCGTTTTACGTTTTGAATTTCGTTTTTGGATTTCCGTTTACGTTTTTGATGATTCTCGATTTACGTTTTGATGATTCTGGATTTACAAATTTTGTTATGATTCGAATTTGGATTTACGTTTACGTTTTGATAGCACACGAAAATGGAAGACGGATTGCAGATCTGATGAAGAAGAAGATTAAGATTGATGATGAAGATGAATATGGTTTTATTCTAAAATTCTATCTTTGTGCACTTTTTGAATCATAGATAAAATTCAGTGAATTTGTTGCAAAACATATTGGGGAGAAAGAAGGTATCATATTGGAAGCTGATTAGATGATTTTGTTTTTGCATTTTTAGTTCCAGCGTTTTTTGTTTTGGCTTATGATGAAGATGAACTTCTGCATCTTTGCAGATTCAATTTTTTTTAACAGTTAGGTAATAAACACAAATATTTTGGTAGCTTAGTGGTAAGAGGAAGTGGGTATCATCTGATGGTCATGGGTTCAACACCCATATTTTACAAATTTTATAATTTTATAATTTTTTAAGCACCACGTGGCAGCTTGCTACTGGTTGCTGACGTGGCACATGTCAGTGCCACGTGGCAGTGATGACATAGGGTGATGACGTGGTGTTCGGTGCCACGTGGCACAAATGTCCAATAATATGGTGACACTGACGTCAGTGCTGACGTCATCTCAGTTTGCCACGTCATTTTTTTAACAGAAAAATTAACAGCAGGAGGTAACTAGAAACACATAATATTTGCAAGGTGTGTTTTAAAACTTTTTTTTGCAGGGGGTAAATAGATTATGATGATATTTGCAGGGGATAAATGATATTTAAGTATTATAAATATGTCATTTGTTTCAAAGCCCATTAGCAAACGACCTGGCTAAGCGGAGTAGAAGGACTTCTAACGCGGTCAAGATTCCACCTCCACCTACCTTTGGCACTCCCGTCTATAAATACACATCCACACTAATGCGACATGTACGTATTTATTATCTCATATCACTTATTTCTAACTCTAAACAAATATCCTTCAAATTATCTCTTTGTTTTTTGAGATCTATGGCATTTCATATTCAAGTTAATTGTTTCCGATCAATGGGAAACATAGGGTAAGATCTAATGAACTTATAAAAATTGTTTTATATCCTTATTATAAAAAAAAGATAAAAGATTTTGGTCTTTATTATTCTTGTAAAAAATGGTCTCTGTTATGGTAATTATAGTCTTTGCTCTTTGCACCCCCTCCAAAGGCCCAATTACTAAGAAAGCCCATTAATATCATTAGAGTCCAATCTTCAATGGCAAAGATCAGCTCACAAGATCGGACGGCCCAAAAACGGCCACAACAAACACCACTCAAGATCTATAAATACAGCATTCAATGCTGTTTAATGGTAAGCACTTTTTTCTAACAGAACACTCATTCACTCAAATACTGACTTGAGCGTCGGAGTATCATTGCAGGTACAACATCGCCCCTCAAGACCGAACATCTCAAGATCGAACTGTGAGTATAGATTGCGCCTAAGAGGGGGGGGGGTGAATTAGGTACTTAAAGATTTTTTCGGTTTCAAAGTTGGTTTGATAAAATCTTGTTTTATGGTGAGTGTATGGAAAAAGTAAAGTGCTGGAAAGAAAAAGGACACAAGAGAATTATACTAGTTCCCCTCCACAATCCGGAGAGTACGTCTAGTCCCCTCGCCAACTAGCAAGAGATTTCACTATAGTTAGAATGATTGTACAGCCTATTCACACCAATTGTGATGCTTACTATCTAACCTATAGGGAGATCAAAGGCTCTTAAAGACCTTTAAGATCTAAACACTAAGTGCAAGAAGAACAATCCTCTTCAATGCACACACTTGCTCCAACAATCCTGGAATGCAAGGTCAAGTTTATACAAATCTGAATCTTTGTAGAAAGTGTTTGAGATAATATGTATCAATACAAGATTGATCTTTTCTCTTGTGACAACCAAGTCTCACAATGATATACAAGTGTTCTTTATGTATGATATGAAACTTATGACTTTGAATGAAAGTTTTGGAACAAAAGTTTCGCTATAAAAATCTGGTTTGAACACTTAGAATTTTTGAAAGTTTTAATAGAATGTATGAATGTAAAAATTATGGCCAGAGAGATTGGTTGTTTGAGAATTGAAATACTGAAGTTTATATAGGCCTTAAAACACCTTTTCAAAAGAGTACCATTTGCCAAAAGTTGCCATTGTCAAAGTGCCAAAGGTTCCAATTTTTGAAAAAGACTTGCAACGTTGCCATGAATTCATATTCAAGTATAACGTATATATGTTTTTCAAAATGAGTAACACGTTGCCAGCTATATGTTTTCAAAAGAGTAACACGTTGCCCTGCATAACGTATAACGTTCAACGCAAAAATTCAAAATGAATTCAATTCAAAATGAATTCAAATAAATGGTTGGTTACGTTCATTGCCATGCATAACATTCATATATTTTTAACAAATTCAAATGGGTTACCAAGTAACGTTCCAAGTTTAACGTTCCAAGTTTAACGTTCATGTAGTAAGTTATATATAATAATATTTTATTTTATTATTATATATATTTTTTAAAAATCATGGCATGCATGTATGATAGCTTGAACACTTGTAATCAAAAGTAAGATGTGAATGTCATATACCTTTGATCAATTATAGACAATTCTTGCACTTTGATAACTTTGAGCAAATCGAAACTTTTAACATATTTGATCCATTTCCTCTTGCACAAATGATCTCTTGATTGTTGTTGTCTTCATCAAAACCACTGAGAAGCTATGTCTTCACATTCTCCCCCTTTTTGATGATGACAACCCGATATGTGAAAATTAGTTGTACTTTTGTTTCTCTACACAAGACTGCTCCCCCTGGATTAAAGCTCCCCCTTAATCCATAATTAGAGGAACCAAAAGAGAGCCATATTTTTTCTCCCCCTTTGTCATTAACAAAAAGGATGGGAAAAACTTGACTTTATTATAATATATAATGAATGAGAATAGACGAATTTACACATCTCCTTCATCTAGAATCCCAAGTTCTCTCCGAATTTTGTAAAACAGTTCTTTTGCGAGAGGCTTTGTGAAGATATCTGCTAATTGATTATGCGTATCCACAAATGTAACTTCGACATCTCCATGAAGCACATGATCACGAAGAAAATGGTGTCGTATGTCTATGTGTTTGGTTCTTGAATGCATGACTGGATTCTTTGTAATGTTGATTGCACTTGTGTTATCACATCGTAGAGGAATGCATCCTAGATCAAGTCCGAAGTCACGAAGTTGTTGCTTAAGCCACAGTATTTGTGCACAACAACTTCCTGCTGCTATATATTCTGCTTCGGCCGTGCTAAGAGCGACACAAGCTTGTTTCTTGCAAGCCCAAGATACTAATGCATTTCCAAGAATATGACAAGTACCACTTGTGCTTTTTCTATCAGTTTTACATCCTGCATAATCCGCGTCAGAATATCCAACTAAATTAAAAACACTACCTTTTGGATACCATAAGCCAACGTTTGTTGTTCCTTTGAGATACTTCATGATTCTTTTGACAGCGGTGAGATGTGACTCCTTAGGATTTGCTTGAAATCGGGCACATAAACACACACTAAACATTATGTCAGGACGACTTGCCGTCAAATATAGTAAAGAGCCAATCATACCTCGATATTTAGTGATATCAATTGAAACACCGGATTCATCTCGATCCACATAAGTTCCGGATCCCATTGGAGTAGTCATTGCTTTGCAATTATCCATATCAAACCTTTTCAATAATTCTTTGCAATACTTTGATTGATTGATGAAGATACCATTCTTTAATTGCTTAAATTGCAGTCCAAGAAAATAGTTCATCTTGCCCATCATAGACATCTCAAATTCTCCTTGCATCATCAATGAGAATTCTTCACAAAGATCTTTGTTAGTTGAACCAAAAATTATATCATCAACATAGACTTGAGCTAATAAAGTATTACCTTTGATTTTCTTAATGAACAAGGTTTTGTCTACTTTACCTTTTTCAAAACCTTTTTCACATAGAAAATTGCTAAGTCTATCATACCATGCTCTTGGTGCTTGTTTTAAGCCATAAAGAGCTTTCTTCAACTTAAAGACATGTGAAGGATTCTTGAAGTCTTCAAAACCAGGAGGTTGTTTGACATAGACTTCTTCATTGATGTATCCATTCAAGAATGCGCTTTTGACGTCCATTTGGAAAAGCTGAAAATTTAGTGAACATGCATAAGCAAGTAATAAACGAATAGCTTCTAACCTTGCTACCGGAGCGAATGTTTCTTCAAAATCGATTCCTTCCTCTTGATTAAATTCTTGGGCCACCAATCTTGCTTTGTTTCGAACAATTATACCGTTTTCATCAAGTTTGTTCTTAAACACCCATCTTGTTCCTATGATGTGTTTATTGCTTGGCCTAGGTACAAGTTCCCAAACTTGATTCCTTTCAAATTGGTTTAATTCTTCTTGCATAGCAATTATCCATTGGTCGTCTCCTAATGCTTCATCAACTTTGGAAGGTTCTATTTGAGAGACAAACGCCATGTTTAAGCAAGCATCTTTGAGATTTAGCCTTGTTGAAACTCCTTTGCTTATGTCACCAATAACTTTATCAATTGGATGATCACGATGGGTTCTCCATTCTTGTGGAAGATCACTATGATTTGTATCTTGTTGTGAAAGTTCTTCCTTTTGATGTTCCGGTTGACTCACACTTTGATCATTAGGAACTTCTTCCGAGGGAAGATCTATAACATCATCATCATCACAAACAACTATGTCCTCCTTAGAGGTGTTAGTTTCATCAAAAGAAACATGCATAGATTCTTCTATAGTTAAAGTTCTTTTATTATATATTCTATATGCTTTACTAGTGAGGGAATAACCAAGAAATATACCTTCATCCGATTTTTCATCGAACTTACCAAGATTGTCTTTGTCATTATTGAGGACAAAGCATTTGCATCCAAAGATGTGAAAATAAGCAATGTTTGGTTTCCTTCCTTTAAAGAGATCATAGGGGGTCTTCTTAAGAATCGGTCTAATATTAACACGATTACTTACAAAACATGCCGTGCTTACCGCATCCGCCCAAAAATATTTTGGAAGATTTGAGTCGCTAAGCATTGTCCTTGCAAGTTCCACCAATGACCTATTCTTTCTTTCTACAACACCATTTTGTTGAGGAGTTCTTGGTGCCGAGAAGTTGTGAGATATTCCATATTCCTCACAAAAGTCTTCAAAGGAAGCATTTTGGAATTCTCCACCATGGTCGCTTCTTATGGAGGCAATTGTTAGTGATTTCTCATTTTGGATTTGTTTTGCATATTTCTTGAATGCCTTGAATGCATCACTTTTCTGCACTAAAAAGAATGTCCAAGTATATCTAGAAAAATCGTCAACAATAACTAAAGCATACACATTACCTCCGAAGCTTCTTGTTCTTGATGGACCAAATAAGTCCATATGCAACCATTGTAGTGGCCTTGTAGTGGACACCACATTTTTAGATTTGAAAGTTGATTTAGTTTGTTTCCCTTTTTGACAAGCATCACAAAGTCTATCTTTGACAAATTTCATCTTAGGCAATCCAATGACAAGATCATGCTTCACTAATTTGTTCAAATGCTCCATATGAATATGTGCTATTCTTTTGTGCCAAGTCCATGAATCATTGTTGTTCGCCATGAGACATTTAACCTTCAAAGATAAGTCATCAAGGGATATCATAAAAATATTATTGATTCTTTTACCTTTAAGTTTAACCTCATTTGTGGCTTCATCTTCTATCAAACATTCATCTTTGGTGAAGTTGATTTTGAAGCCTTTGTCGCAAAGTTGGCTAATACTAAGAAGATTGTGCTTTAGTCCTTCAACATAAAGAACATCTTCAATGGATGTGAAAGGTGGTGCACCAACTTTGCCTATGCCAAGAATCTTTCCTTTGTTGTTATCTCCATAAGTAACATAACCCTTGGCCTTAAGCTTTAGATTTGAAAATTTGTTGATGTCTCCCGTCATATGCTTGGAACAACCACTATCGAGATACCATAGATTTGATGTGGTCTTCAAGCATACCTACAAAACAAATTACGTTTTGTTAGGTACCCAAGTTGCTTTGGGTCCTTCATAGTTAGTACCTTTCTTTACCCACACATAATGCCCACTAGCCACACTAAAGTTTCTAACATGGCAAGCATTAGGTGTATGGCCAACAATACCACAATAAAAACAAGTAGGCACAAAGTTACTTCTATATCTAGGAGGATAATATTTCTTCTTAGTAAATCTTTTCTTCTTAGGATATTGATGAACTACTTTAGGCTTGTTTACTTTTACATTGGAAGATTGGTCACTATCCTTAACAAAGATAGTAGTGCTAGAACTTGGTTTTGAAAACTTTGAATAACTAAGCCCACTTTTATCGTTTGAATATCTAATTTGTTGGCTAAGGACACCTTCCAATCCAATTTGCCCTTTTTCATATCTTTCAATAATTCTTTTCAATTGGACAATTTGGAGAGTAAGAGATTCACAAGTATTGCATACAAAATTCTCCTTTTGTTTACTATTCATCTCTTCATTATTGAAATCCTTTTCCATTGTCTCAACTTTTTCTTTTAAAGATGAGATTTGTTTGTTTTGAGATGATATAGTTTTATACAGAATTTTGCATTCATTTAAGAGTTCATTTATAACACCGTGTACATCATTATCAAAAAGAGAGAAATCAAAACTTACATTGCCATCTTCATCATCGGAATGGTGTGAAGCCATCAATGCTAGATTTGCACTTTCGTCACTATCCGAATCGGATGAAGAACTTATCTCATTATCATCCCATGCAACATAGGCCTTCTTATTCCTAAATTTCTTTTTGTCTTTGAGACCACCTTTCTTGAGGAGTTTCGGACAATCCGGCTTTATGTGACCTTGCTTGCCGCATTCATAACATGTGACATCTTGTGTTGAAGTGGATGCTTCTTTATCCTTGCTTTTTGAGAATTTCTTCCTTTTCACAAAGTTAGAATTGCCAAAATTATTTTCATGGCCAAAGAATTTCCCTAACCTTTTAACAAGTAGCATGACATTTTCGTCTTCTCCCAAATCGTCATCTTTCTCAACTTCTTTAGAATCAACTTTCAAGGCAATGCCCTTGGCTTTCTTGTCTTGACTCTCATGTTTTTGTAAGATTCCAAGTTCCGTCTCATATTCTTGAAGTTTTCCAAATAATGTTGCAAGAGACATGTTGGATAGGCTTTTCTTTTCGGATATCGCCGTTACTTTTGGTTGCCATTCCCTGGTCAAAGATCTAAGAATTTTAAGATTAAGTTCATCATTAGTAAGAGTTTTACCTAATGCCTTCAAGTGGTTGGTCAAGTGCACGAATCTCTTTTGCAAATTAAGGATGGATTCTCCGGCCTGCATTCTGAAAAGTTCATATTCTTGACTCAAGGTATTCAATCTAGATCTCTTAACTTCGGCGGTACCTTCATGTGTTTCTACCAATGTATCCCATATTTCTTTTGCCGTTGTGCATGTTGAAATGCGGAAGAATTCATCCATGCTAAGTGCACCTTGAAGTAGATTGATTGCCTTTTTGTCATAGAGCACCCTTTTCTTATCATCATCATTCCATGAACCTTTAGGCTTTATAGTACCAACACCATTGACCACACTTGTAGGAACAAAAGGACCATTTTGGACAGCATCCCATATTTCTTCTCCTTGTGCTTCTAAATGAGCCTTCATGCGAATTTTCCAAAATCGAAATATTCACCACAAAACAATGGAGGCTTGTTATTGCTACCACCATCTTTAAATACCGGATTTGCGGAAGCCATTATGGATCTCTAGGAGCAGGTTACCTATAATAACCTGCTCTGATACCAAATGTGAGTATAGATTGCGCCTAAGAGGGGGGTGAATTAGGTACTTAGAGATTTTTTCGGTTTCAAAGTTGGTTTGATAAAATCTTGTTTTATGGTGAGTGTATGGAAAAAGTAAAGTGCTGGAAAGAAAAAGGACACAAGAGAATTATACTAGTTCCCCTCCACAATCCGGAGAGTACGTCTAGTCCCCTCGCCAACTAGCAAGAGATTTCACTATAGTTAGAATGATTGTACAGCCTATTCACACCAATTGTGATGCTTACTATCTAACCTATAGGGAGATCAAAGGCTCTTAAAGACCTTTAAGATCTAAACACTAAGTGCAAGAAGAACAATCCTCTTCAATGCACACACTTGCTCCAACAATCTTGGAATGCAAGGTCAAGTTTATACAAATCTGAATCTTTGTAGAAAGTGTTTGAGATAATATGTATCAATACAAGATTGATCTTTTCTCTTGTGACAACCAAGTCTCACAATGATATACAAGTGTTCTTTATGTATGATATGAAACTTATGACTTTGAATGAAAGTTTTGGAACAAAAGTTTCACTATAAAAATCTGGTTTGAACACTTAAAAATATGGTGACACGTGACACTGACGTCAGTGCTGACGTCATCTCAGTTTGCCACGTCATTTTTTTAACAGAAAAATTAACAGCAGGAGGTAACTAGAAACACATAATATTTGCAAGGTGTGTTTTAAAACTTTTTTTTGCAGGGGGTAAATAGATTATGATGATATTTGCAGGGGGTAAATGATATTTAAGTATTATAAATATGTCATTTGTTTCAAAGCCCATTAGCAAACGACCTGGCTAAGCGGAGTAGAAGGACTTCTAACGCGGTCAAGATTCCACCTCCACCTACCTTTGGCACTCCCGCCTATAAATACACATCCACACTAATGCGACATGTACGTATTTATTATCTCATATCACTTATTTCTAACTCTAAACAAATATCCTTCAAATTATCTCTTTGTTTTTTGAGATCTATGGCATTTCATATTCAAGTTAATTGTTTCCGATCAATGGGAAACATAGGGTAAGATCTAATGAACTTATAAAAATTGTTTTATATCCTTATTATAAAAAAAAGATAAAAGATTTTGGTCTTTATTATTCTTGTAAAAAATGGTCTCTGTTATGGTAATTATAGTCTTTGCTCTTTGCACCCCCTCCAAAGGCCCAATTACTAAGAAAGCCCATTAATATCATTAGAGTCCAATCTTCAATGGCCAAGATCAGCTCACAAGATCGGACGGCCCAAAAACGGCCACAACAAACACCACTCAAGATCTATAAATACAGCATTCAATGCTGTTTAATGGTAAGCACTTTTTTCTAACAGAACACTCATTCACTCAAATACTAACTTGAGCGTCGGAGTATCATTGCAGGTACAACATCGCCCCTCAAGACCGAACATCTCAAGATCGAACATCTCAAGGTCGAACCTCTCCAGATCGAACAAAATCTTCTTCTCAAGGCCTGAAGACAGAGACAGAATCAAGGATAAGATATCTACTAACTGCGTAATACCGATCTCTAAGATCGGAAGCACAGTACTGGACATTGGCGACCACAGTGGGAGGAATCAATACCCTATTTTTCTCACCATCTCCTTGAACTTATTAAATGGCACCAACGCGTCGTTCAATACCGACTAGTCTCATAGCCGAACCTGAGCTCGGCCCTCAGCAAACCTCTGAAGGCCACGTCCAGGAACTCACGAATTCGTCGCAAACGCGAAACCGATATCCCAACACGGGACCATCCCGAGCACATTCGGGCGCAGATGAAACGAGGCTACCATCTCCTCCTCAATTACTTCCGGCCTTGACAGACGCGGTTCAACAGCTCGTTCAGCTATTGGCTCGGCAAGAAGCCGTAAATGAAGAAAGAAGCAACCGTTTCGCTAACCTCGAATCCGAAGTAGCGAGACTACACGGTCGAAACGTTCTGGACCAGCAATCATCCGGGCAGGGCTCCCTGGAGGAACGACGCCCAACTCGAAGAAGACTTTTTCATCGATCACCCCCTCGAAGAAAGCTCAATCATCGTTCCCCCGCACGCCGTCAACGAGGAAATGGTTTCCGTTCTCTTCCAGCTCGACAACATAATGGTCTCGACGATCTTCACCTTTCCCCATGCCATCACCAAGGGAATGATTCTCGTTCTCCATCAGCTCGACAATATGACGATCTTGATGATCCACATTCTCCTCCACGCCGCCACCGAGGGAATGGTTCCCGTTCTCCTCTGGCTCGCCATTTCGACGATCTTGAAGGCTCGACCTCGTCAAGGAGACGATCAAGAAGCCGTGACAACATTCAAAACAATCAAACACGACGATACGGACATCCTGAACCTCATCGCAGACACCAACCACTGTCACGGGCGAATCAACCTGGGCGAAAAGGTCCTTTCACAAAATCGATCGACAACTTCCGGGTCCCGCGGTATCTCAAAAAACCACCTGGAGGATATATAGAGCAATTCAACATCGAAGCTCTTCAGGTTCGGCAGTTAGACGACGCTTTCCGAATTTTCTTCATGGCCCAAGGTCTGCTCCCTGGAAGCTCGTTCCGAAAGCACATCAACACCTGGGAACTTAACACCCTTCAAGAATTCCTCGAACTATCCCAGTGCTTTATTAACGAAGAAGAAAATTCCAAAGTCGACAAAACATCGTCACATACAGAACCGTCGAAACGCCACATCGAGATCACCCTCGTAAAAATTCGTGGAACATCGGTAAGAAAAATCGCCACCAGGTATATACCGAACTCAACGTCTCCAACGCCCAGTTACTAGGGGAATGTTGGAACGTCGAATTCAGGGACGTCAAGCCCCCCAGGTCCTTACCTATCCGGCCTGGGCAGAAGGCCAACAAATACTGCCGATACCACAGAAGCAATGGCCATGACACAAACCATTGCAACGCCCTAAAGGATGACATTAAAGATTTAATAAAACGGGGAAAACTATCTTCTTATGTCAAAAGGGAGGGAGAACGATCTGACAACATCGGAAGAGAAAGAAATGAAAATCCTAGGGCAAAAGGAAAAGAAGTGATCGACCCAGACCACGAAGAACTGGATAATAAACGTTCGATTATCATGATGATAACTGGAGGATTCGATCATGAAGGATCAGGAAAATCAATGAAAAGAAAATGGAAGGAATTGTTATGCGTGGCTTCAACGTCAACAACCCCGACTAAGACCAATCGACCTCCATTATCTTTTAGCGACAACGACCTTATTGACGGAAAGGCTAACAAACACGTACCTCTCTTAATATCGGCGATCATAGCCAATAAGGAGGTACGTAGGATCTTAGTCGATCAGGGGAGCTCATCAGACATCCTCTTTATCGATCTTCTGAACAAAATGGGGATCGACAAAGAGGAACTCACCCCTTATAGAGGAACGGCTCTGTCTGACTTCAACGGATCTCGAACGAAACCCCTTGGGCATCTGGAGCTAATGGTTACTTACGGAACCAAACCAATGGTTCGAACCGTCAAGACCAAATTCCTCGTCTTACCTTGTGAATCCATATACAACGGTATTATAGGAAGACCGACCCTCGGCAGGCTCGGGGCGGTTACATCGACCACACACTTAAAGATGAAGTTTCACTCTCTTTGCAACAGAGTTATCACTCTGAACTCTGACTTAGAGTCGGCCTCCAGGTGTTTTTTCCTATGGACGAAGAACGAACGAAAGGCTTCGGAGCATGAAGGGGTCCCCCCTTCGGAAGAACTGTCGACTCCCAAACTGCCAAAAGGTAGATCGACTGAAGTTAACTCCGCCACTAACATAGAAACCGGCTGCGATCCGAAAGTCGAAAATCGGAAAGACGTCGACGAGCTAACCAAAGAGCTCAAACGAAAAATCAAAAGACCAGAGCCTGATGGAAAGTTCGTCGAAATACAGCTCGGTTCAGACCCCTCCCAAAATATCAAAATAGGGATCGACCTTCCAGAAAAAATCAAAATCGATTTAACCCAATGTCTTAAAGATTTCAAAGACATCTTCGCTTGGTCGGCCGAAGACATGCCTGGGATCCCACCAGAGGTTGCTTGCCATCGACTCGCGATAAACCCAGAAGCAAAATGGATCGCTCAAAGAAAGCGGGCTCAAAGCAAAGAGAAAGCCTTTGCTGCCGCCTTAGCAGTAGACGACCTCATCAGAGCCAACTTTATCTCCGAGGTTAAATACACGACTTGGTTATCAAACCCAGTCATGGTGAAGAAATCTAACGGAAAATGGCGTATGTGTGTGGACTACACCGATCTCAATAAAGCTTGCCTAAAAGATGCTTTTTCGGTCCCCAGCATCGATCGTTTGGTCGACAACGCTTCCGGTTTCCGGTTATTATCCTTCATGGACGCATACTCCGGATACAACCAGATCGCCATGTTTCCCCCAGATCAAGCAAAAACCGCCTTCATCACTGACCGAGGAAACTTCGCGTACCGTGTCATGCCATTTGGGTTAAAAACGCTGGAGCAACTTATCAAAGAATGATGAACAAAGTGTTCCAAAACCAGATCGGTAAAAGCGTAGAAGTCTACCTCGACGATATGATCGCCAAGAGCAGAAGTGATGACGACCATATAAGCGATCTAAGAGCGATTTTTTATGAGATACGAAAGAATAGAATGAGGTTAAACCCAGAGAAATGCACATTCGGAGTTCGAGCAGGGAAATTCTTGGGTTTCTTCTTAACAAAAAGAGGAATCGAGGCGAACCCGGATAAATGTCGATCCGTCACAGAAATGCAAACTCCGACGTCCAAGAGGGAAGTGCAAAAACTTAATGGAATGATAGCTGCTCTATCTCGTTTTATATCAAATGCAGCATTCAAATCTCTTCCACTTTTTAAAATCCTCAAAAAAGAAGAAAGAGATTTCGAATGGACGCCTGAGCAAGATGAAGCTTTGAAACAACTAAAAAAATCTCTCTCCGAGCCTCCAATTTTAACTCGACCAAATGAAGGGGAAACCTTATACCTATATCTGGCGGTCTCGGAAGAAGCTTTAGCTGCCGTTCTGGTGCGCGAGCTCGAAACCGGGCAAAGCCCGATCTACTTCGCAAGCAAGGCTCTGCACGGAGCTGAGAGTCGTTATCAGAAAATCGAGAAAATCGCTCTAGCCCTCATTGTCGCAGCTCGACGCTTTCGAGCCTATTTTGTCGCCCACCAGGTAGTCGTCCGAACTAACTACCCCATCAGGTAGATACTCCATAGACCCGATATGGCTGGAAGAATGATCAAATGGGCTGTGGAACTCTCAGAGTTCGGGATTAAATATGAAGCTCGAACAGCACTTAAAGCACAAGTTTTGGTGGACTTCATCGCCGAGATGACCCCTGCTAACATCGAATTTGACATATGGATCCCATATGTCGATGGGTCCTCTAATCCAAAAGGAAGTGGCGCTGGGATCATGCTAGAAAGCCCGACGGGGGTCATCATCGAAGTTTCCCTTACATTTGGTTTTCCCACCTCGAACAACCAAGCAGAGTACGAGGCTTGCATCGCCGGACTTCGCCTGGCAATTGACCTCCAAATCCAACAAATAAAACTTCATACCGAATCTCTCCTGGTGGTCTCCCAGATCGGAAGTAAATACGAGACCAAAGAACCGATCCTGCAAAAATACCTACTTCAGGTACAGTCGCTAATGGCTAAATTTGAAGCAAGCGAGATAGTTCATGTCCCGAGAGCGAAAAATCAACGAGCTGATATCCTCGCCAAACTCGCAAGCACAAAAACCCCTGGGAACCAGAGGACAACCATCCAAGAAACACTACACAAACCCAGTGTGTCTCTCGAGCCTCTGTTTAACCCGACCATCTGTATGCTCGAAGAAACGGACAACTGGATCACCCCAATTGTAGAATACATCGTCGAAGGAACAGAACCCCTAGACAGTAACGACGCCAAATACATCAGGAGAAGAGCCTCAGCTTTTTCAGTCATCAACAGAACTCAATTCACAGACACGGGATTTCGAAAACTAATGCTCGAAATGAAAATTAAACACCATTTCACTTCAGTAGAGCACCCTCAAACCAACGGTCAAGCAGAGGCGGCAAACAAAGTAATACTGAACGGGCTGAAACGACGTTTGGACAATGCTAAAGGAAATTGGGTAGAAGAATTGCCTTACGTCCTCTGGGGATACCGGACGACCCCCCAAAGCTCCACTGAAGAAACACCTTTTAGGCTCTCCTACGGCAGCGAGGCGGTCATCCCCGTCGAGATTGGCGAACTTAGTTGGAGAACGGCAAATCCCAAAACACAAAGCAATAACGATCAAGCCTTAAGAGAAGAACTCGACCTCATCGATGAAATCCGAGGTCGGGCCTCGCTCCGAGAAGCAATCATCAAACAAAGGGTTGCAATACAACACCAAAGTCGTTCACAGAGATTTCGATCCAGGCGATCTGGTACTCAGAAGAGCTGACGTAGGTCAGAAAAACGCCTCCCAAGGAAAGCTCGCCCCAAACTGGGAAGGCCCCTACCGAATTTCATCTAAAACCAGTACGGGAGCCTTTAAATTGGAGACCCTCCAAGGAAGAAAGATTGAGAGGACTTGGAACGCAACAAAACTGAAAAGTTATTATCCTTAGAAATAAATCATGTACTCCGATCTTATGTAAACTCGAAACAAGTTATTAATTAAAAAAGAACTTGACCTTCCTTTCAAACGCTTTCAAAGCTTCTCAAGGTTCTCACCAAGTCTCCACACATTCTTGATTTTCATCAAACAGAATGTAGGGACCAAATTCCCTCCACCGGGAATCGACTGGGACCGATCTTAGATGATCTCCCCAAGCGACCACCCAAGGTCGCAAACTCTTTGAGAAACAGTTAAATCCGAGCCGAGTCTTGGCAAACTATCTCAAAGAGACCGGGTCTTCAAGGATCGAAACGTCCTAAGAACGACCATTGGCCACAGCTGCCGATACCCCTATAGGGCGAGTTAAATCTGGGCCGAGTCCTGGTAAACTGTCCTATAGGCTCGAACCCGTTAAAACGAGTTCCTCATTTACCGGCGTTCTTACACCATACATGACATGCAGAATTTAAAAAGCATTTCATTAAGCTCGTAAAAGGGTTTGAAAAAACACTCGTTAAAGCTCGAACCCGGTAAATCGAGTTCCTCATTTACCGACGTTCTTACATCGAACGCGACGTGCAGAATTGAAAAAGCACTCGTTAAAGCTCGGAAACGACATACATGACATGCGGAATTCAAAAGCATTCATTAAAGCTCGTAAAAAGAGTTTCGAAAAATAAAGGTCTGATAGACATGTTCCAAAAAGGATTACAAATATCCCCGGTCTAAACCAAAAAAAAAAGTTCCGGATCTATACAAAACCTACACAGATAAAAGCATACACCAGGAACTTCTGCAAAAAGAAACGCCAATAAACATCAAGCAGTGGAGGTCGGAAAAATCACAGTTTTCTTTTCCGTCCGAGCATCGATCTTAACGATCCTACCCCCTTCAACCTCGTGATCGACATCGATAATCGAGCGATCCAAATTGATGGAAGGATTGACCAAAGCAATTTGCTCCTGGGCACACTCAAAACCCTCCCTATACAGCTCAATTGCAGAATTTGCGGCTTCACGAGCCTCCTTCCTAGCTTCATTTGCAATCTTCGTAGCCTCCTTAGCATTTTTTCTGCACTGCTGAAGGGCTGCTTGAAGCTCCGCAATTCGAGCCTCAGCATCGCTGCTTGTTCCGACCCCTGCCTCGGACGCCTTTTTCAAATCGTCTTCCAAGACGACGATTCGAAGCTCCAAATTTTTTATCTTCTGAGTAGCCTCGGCCACTTGCCCCTCCAGACCTCTTTCCTTTTCTTCCAGCTCCTTTACACGAGTTTCCGCGAACTCCACCCGGCGTATAACCTCCCCCTGGCTTTCCTTCAAAGTTTCAAGTTCTTGTTTAGTTCGAGCGAGCTCTTTCGACTTCGAAGACACATCCTCCACAAGCTTCACTCTTTTAGACTTCTCAAGCTCCAACAAATCTGCAAACACGAGAATAAGAAAAATTAGGTTGGGGGAAAAGATCATGAAAACGAAAATCAAACAGGAAAACACCTACCCTTGGCCCGTTTTTCATATTTCTCTTTCTCGATCTTATGAACCTCGGCCAAGTTCGCCATTAGTTTAACAGACGCCCCGACAGGATCCTCCCGCCATTGGGCATAGTTTTGTTCCAAGAAGCCCTCCTCTAAAGGTACGGCCTTGTTTTTATGCTTCGGTCTCCTTGAGGTTTTACTCCTTTTATCCGGCCTTTGCTCGCCACTTGCGTCAGTACGCGCCCTCTTCGCCGAGGCCCCTGCACCAATATCGGGAGCAGCTGGGGGAGGAGAACTGGAAACAAGATCGACCCGAGCCTCATAGGCAAGGTCCTCTTGGGTAACAGTGTTGATCGGGGAAGCAGCAGTAACCGTCCCAACGACAGTCTCAATCTGAGGAGACGTCGGAAGCGGAGCACCCACTTCCTCAACATCGTCAGATATATCGACACTCCTCATCGCCAGCGCCTTCATTGCGGCAAGCTTCTTTGGGGCCATGGTATCTGGAAAAGAAACAAAAACTGGGTCATACAAACTACAGTCAAAAATATTCAAAATGCGAAACAAGAAAAACGAACTACCTAAGACAAATTGCACCCGTCTTCGCTTCCCAGCCTGAACTATCTTAGCCGCAGGGATACCCCGATACTTATGTTTTGAAAACGGAATGTTCTCAGAAATAAACATCAGGATCCTCTTGGTAAGAAGATCGGCAGCGTTCAGTCGATCCTCATCAACAGAAAAAGAATTGGTGGATCGTTCAAAATGGGCCTGACTCCAACCGATGGGAAACTTGGTGGACACCAAAGTCCGACCATCCTCGGAAAACTTTCCCACTCTCTGGATCGCTTCATCGGTCACCAGCTCTACCCAGTAATACAACTCCTTCCAATTCCCTTTCAATGAGTCCGCATAAGCTTTGAAAATCTTGGCCCCTCGCCTCGAGCGAAGACTGACATGCTCGCGATCGGACTTATTTTCACTGCTGTTCCGGTTAATCTCAAACAAATGGAAGAAGAGCAACGGCGAGACCGGTCTGTCCAGGTGAAGACACATTAGTTCGTAGGCTCGAACAAAAGCCCACGCATTTGGATGCAACTGGGAAGACGCAACATCCAAAGTCGCCAAAACCGTCTGCTCGAACCAGGTGAAAGGAGGCCGGATATTCATCTCATTTATCAGCATATGGTACAAAGTGAACTTGAGCTCTCCAGGCCACAAAGCCACGTGCTCTCCTTTCTTCATTCCCTCAACTCTCCAAATTCGCTTCGAACGACCGGAAGCTTTCCTCCCGACCATCTCCAAATTAAAACCGTGCTGGTACAACGATTCGATCTCCAAGATATTCCTGGAAACCCAATCGTAATGAGAGACCTCTCGCACCGGTACATCAAGGTCCCCACAACCAGTACTCGAGTAGCCATCCAGAGAAGCAGCAGAAGCTCGGCTGGAACCTGGTTGACTCGAAGGGCGAGATTCAACTTGTTTTCCAGCATTTCCTCCGTCGGTCTCATCAGCAGGCTCGGAGCTCAACACAAGATCAACCTCGGAGCCTGTCCCAAGATCGACCTCGGAATCCTCTGATTCCTCCACTTGGATTTCCTCATCAGACTCAGAAGTGATGGCCATCACATCCACCAAACGATCTTCCTCCACATCTTCAGGAGTATCATCGTTTGGCTCATTAGCATCAGTCGCAGGAGAGGAACTTTCACTCTCAAAATTATCTTCCGCCTTATCACTCATAGGGGCGGAAGCAGAATGCTCTTGCACGTCCGGGGCGGCGACTTCAAGAGGGTCGGTACGAACTTCAGGGACTTCACCACCAGAAGCCATCGCGTTCGTAAACTCCTTCCGGTACTGAGTAACGTCTCTCCGAGTTTGTTTCGTCCTCGCCAGAGCGAATCTACAGGAATGGGGGACGAAATGTCAGGGTTAAAGATCGAAAATGGGTTCGCGAGCAAGTCGGAACCCGACCCGACGACCCCCATTCTGAGATCAAAGGGGACTGGGGGAGGTCCAGGCACAAACGAAAAGAAAAGTAAAGACAAATCAAAAATAGACTAACCTCGGAACTGAGTCACAAGTTGATTATATCTGGAAAAAATACGGTCGTCGATCCACAGAAACCGACCTTAAAAGTACTTCGAAACTCTTCAAAACTCGTTCACTTTAAAGAAACTCGGGAGCTCTCGAAGATCGACAAATCCAAAACAAATGAACAGCAAGCAACAAATGAGAAGGTGAGACCCTTTATTTATAGCAAGGCGGATTTAATGGGCCTGGGCCGGGAAGTCGAAACGTCACGTCCAAACCATAGCCCATTAAAACTTCGCACGCTGAAGAATAAAACGTCATCATCGTGCGCCGCCACTGCAAAATCACACCTTGTCAGAAACAGTAAAGATGGCACTGATTCCAAGATTACACTGATTCTAAAGCAGCACTGAATTCAAAAAACTATCTACCTCGCTCGGAAGCTCGACGACCATTCAACATCGGCCAAAAAATCCCAGGCTCGACATAAACTCGAGACTGAAGAAATTTCTACTCAACAAAGACAAAAATACGAGGCTACGTCGCCCATCAAAGTCAAGGTCGCTCCTCAAAGCAACCAGACTTGGGGGGCCACTGTTATGGTAATTATAGTCTTTGCTCTTTGCACCCCCTCCAAAGGCCCAATTACTAAGAAAGCCCATTAATATCATTAGAGTCCAATCTTCAATGGCCAAGATCAGCTCACAAGATCGGACGGCCCAAAAACGGCCACAACAAACACCACTTAAGATCTATAAATACAGCATTCAATGCTGTTTAATGGTAAGCACTTTTTTCTAACAGAACACTCATTCACTCAAATACTGACTTGAGCGTCGGAGTATCATTGCAGGTACAACATCGCCCCTCAAGACCGAACATCTCAAGATCGAACATCTCAAGATCGAACATCTCAAGGTCGAACCTCTCCAGATCGAACAAAATCTTCTTCTCAAGGCCTGAAGACAGAGACAATCAAGAATAAGATATCTACTAACTGCGTAATACCGATCTCTAAGATCGGAAGCACATTACTGAACGGTCTCTATTATTTCAAATAATAAAAGATATTGACGTAAAACAAATTAACAATAATGCAAATCAGTTTTCATCTCTGGCAAGCTCTTCCTTCTTAGGACAAGAAACATGCTCCATGCCCCCACGTTATGCTTGATCATCGCCAGTGATTAACCAAAATTAAAAATAATCTTCACCATCGACCAACCAGTGGGCCCAGCCGCGATAAGTGTACCCTACGTCCTACGAGGCTACGAGTGACCATGTGAAAGGTGAAAGCCTTTTTACACCCTTGTGTAAAAAACACCCTTGTGTTCAAAGCGACCATATGAAAATCACCACCGTTTAAATAGCAATCTAGGGATAAATCACGAGGGAAACACATTGGACACCTTCACAGGAATCCCAACCCTAATAGCGGTTTAAACTAAACGGCCAAATTCGTTTAAAACGAAAATACTAAAAATAATAATAAAAATAATAAACAATCAGAAAATTTCTGAAAAAATAATCACGATTCACGAGGGAGAAGAAAGACAAACCCCCAATGTTCTATTGGTTCCTCGCACGGAAGTAAACGAACGACACTGTGATTGATCTCCTTGCGTTGGGTCGCAAAATCAAAATCCTACATAGCGCGCTGTTTGGGTGCAATTCGAAATCTAACCTGCATTGCAAAATCTAATCTGCATTGCAAATCCTTCATCCAAACAAATCGCATCCTCATTCAGATCTCGCTGTTGGTGCGGAATCTGACGGTTGGGGTACACCGCATTGTGTTGTAGCAACCGTTGAGTTTTCCGTTAGGTGCGAAATGGATCAGTTATCGGCGATCAGCGAGGAGCTGGCGGAGATCGACGGACACGTCGCCGATAATTTTCGCGCTCTATCGTAAGAATCTTACAATCTATCGTTTTATGTCTCATCTCAAGCTGTTGTTTCGTATGTCGTTTTTGACCTGTTGTTGCGTTTTGATCTTTTGGTGCAGAAATGGATTTCAAAAGTTGGAGAAGATTAAGGACTCGAGTAGGAAGAGCCGGCAGTTGGAAGAGCTCACGGAGAAAATGCGAGACGCTAAACGGTAATTTTGACTTTTCCTTTGTGGTAATTTTATGCAATAATAAGTTTGTATGTTATTTGTGATTGACATGTTAAATTTTGTGATAAAGTGCAATCAAAGCTTTGTGACAATGTGAGCTTGGTGTTTTTCATTGCTGGGAAATTTGGCCGGTGATTCATTGCAGCGAACCATCAATTGTTCATTTGGTTGACTATTTAACACTATGCAATTTCCGGATCTGTGTTACAAATAAAGAACCAGCACCATGAATGTAACTTCGAATATTTTATTATATGACCTAGTTTGAATACTTTTAAAAGGTTGATTGATTGATTCCATTTTTGGCATTGGAAGCACACGAGTTTTGATGATGATATTGAGGTTTCACTTTATGCTTACTAGAGTCAGTCTATATATTATTGGATCTGTTTTTTTATTTCAGGCTTATTAAAGATTTTGATAAAGAAGTCAAGGCTTTGGAGGCTAGCTTTGATAGAGAAACCAATAAAATGTTGAATGAGAAAAAGCAGTCAATGGTGAGATTTTAGCTCCGAATGCCTACATGTTGCACTTTTCTATGTTGATGCATTAATTTGGCTTCATCTTACTGTTTTCAACTTTGCCGGTTTTCATAAATCATGCGTGGTATTCATTAACATTACTCACAAGTATTTTCATTTTTTTGTTGCAGATCAAAGAGTTAAATTCATATGTTGCTATGAAAAAACAGTAAGTGAGAATGTCATATTAGCAGCTGGTCTTAACCTATATAGTAGGCAAAGATTTCCCTTGATCAGATTATATGCTTTTAAGTTTTCAGCTTCCTTAAAATGTCACATCTTGTTCTTGCTTGAGTTGAATTTATACCTTGATAGCATCAAAAAGTAAGTGCCCGTGTTTTATTGTGATGCAGATATGCTACAAACATTGAGAATAAGCGAGTTGAGCTCTTTGAGGGGCCCAGTGAAGGTTATGCAGAAGAAAACGTCTTGCTAGCTTCCTGTAAGTATTATGGCTTCTTCATATTGGTTATTATGCTAATATTCTTTTATCGTAACATGTTTTCACTTCAGCAGTCAAAAAAAGTCCATCATCCTTTTGTTTCACTAGGTGTGACATTATTGATAGTCTGGTAGAACAGAATTTATGTTTTGTTGTCACCCAATACATTTGTCAGTTACTCAGTTTTTGGTCACGGCCGGTGCTTCTTGTTATGCTCGAATTATTAGTCATAGTTGTATTCATTTTGTACGGAGACATCACCTAATTTTAGTAAATACTGATGCAATCAAGGAGGAAGCAACATAGAAAAATGGAGTAATTAGTCAATTTAGTCCCTAAAATTGTAAGATTTTGCAACTTAGTCCTCCAAATTATCAATATTCCAAATTGGTCTTCGGAGTTACAAAATGTTAATCAATTTTTTCCTTCATCCACAATTCGTTAGCAAATGCATCCTTAGCATTATTCACTTAGTTTCAAATGCATCCCAAACATTACCAATTTATTGTCATTATAGTCCCTGTGAATGTAAATATCAATGGAGGGACGAACCTGATTAACAATTTAAAATTACATTGATAATGTGGAGGACTAAGTTGCACAATCGTGCAATTTCAAAGACCAAATTGGCTATTTACTCTAGAAAATGTGACAGTATGAGTGGAGAAAGAGTCCTTAATTGTTCCAGCAAAACTGAGGGATGAGAAAAATTATCATGCTTCTGCAATAATTTATATTGGGAGATAATCTAGGTGTACTTAGATATGCATGCATAGCTCAACAGTCAACATGCATGCTTCATAGTCTAAGTTCCTTTCTGGCCCTGTTGTGATCTTAATCCTTCTTTGACTTTGTAAAAAGTCTTCATTAGAAAGCAAAACTAAAAAAAAAATTAAAATCATCTAAAAATATTTTCCGCTTCTGCTTGCCGCTCTTTAATGGCATATATGGCATATTTTATGCTTCTTCTGCCAATTAAAAGCACTTCTATATTTTGGCAAACCACCTTAAAAAGCCATGTATTTTTTTTATGAAGTAAATACAAGCTGTTGTGATTATACAACATGACCGAACAGGGTCTAATTTGTTTAATATTTTGGTTAATGTGGAACATTCATTATGCATTACAGCAATGACAAATGAACAGCTAATGGATCGTGGGAATCATATGATGGATGAGACTGATCAAGCCATTGAGAGGGGAAGAAAGGTTGGTTTATTTCCCGATATCACTTTGTCTTTTCCTCATACATGGAGTACAATAGATTTTATAGTTTGCTATAGTAATTTTCTACTCCTAGAGGAAAATAACTAGGCTCCACATTCTATGCTTGCTTTTCTTTCATTGTAGTGATAGCTTGCAGTTAAAAAATTTATGGTCTTTTGTAACATTTTAATTGCTGGTACCGAATATGGCCTTCAAGTCATTGGTACCATCTGTTCCATATTTTGTTATCCTGCTGCTTTCTTTGTTGTTTTCCTATTGTTTACTTAGCACCTGCTCGTCATATCGCCTCCTAAAATAAATACCTCACAAGAGTTTAACCATCTTTTTGTAGCTTGTTCCTCCTCATTCAAATTCGAATTTATGAATACCTTCAAGTTTGTTGGTTGTTTATTGATCTAACATTTTTCTCCTGAAGCACCACCGGCCCAATCTAATTCATTTCCATGCTTAAATATATTTGATTATACATTTTCATATCAGCCTCTCTGTTAGAATCTTTTGGCTCTCCCGGGTATTGCAAAATCATGGAATCAGTGAAATGAAGGTGAGAATGTGAGTGTGAAGAAAAATACTTCTATATTCATATTCAAAGAAAAAACGCTTTTCTCTATCAGAGGACTGTAAAGGTTGTACATGACATAGTACATTCTAATTATAGATTGTGTGCAGCAAAGTCGTTATCCATGCACCTCCTTTGATTAATGTGAAAAAATGTGCTTTTTATATTTAATTCACCTTAAGGCCACAATTGAGCTCCCCGTCTCCTCTCGTTTGGAAGTTTTAAGGACAGAGGAAGATGTTTTGATAGAGAACTGAAAAATACTGGGTGTTGTTTGATTTGAATATTCTGGATATTCAATTTTTTTTTGTCTACTACTAGAGATAATAAATAGAGAAACTTTGCTGACAGTTTATTCCCACGAAAACTTCTGCATTAATAGGTTGTTCAAGAAACGATAAATGTTGGGACAGAGACTGCAGCGGCTCTTAAGGCTCAGGTATGAATCTTCTGCATAGACCATGCACCCCAGAACTAACCCAAGAAAAAAAAAGACAAACTGAATTTGACATGGGAACTAAGGGCTATAACTCTTCCATTTGTAGACCGAACAAATGAGCAGAGTTGTCAATGAGCTGGATTCTATCCATTTCTCTATAAAGAAAGCCTCTAAGCTGGTCAAGGAAATCGGTAGGCAGGTCAATTTCTACTGAATCTACATTATTTTGTTTCAATATAGTTACTTCACGAAGCATTCACTGATAAACATGCTGGCATTTTTGCAATAGGTTGCTACTGACAAGTGTATTATGGCATTACTTTTTCTCATTGTCATTGGAGTAATTGCTATCATTATTGTGAAGGTAACAGAAGTTTATTTTCTAATCCTTTGGTTCAATTCAGAAATATACTCTATCATTGTTGTCTTGGACTTGTTTACTTATGGTAGAAGTTACTTGACAACGCTTGGAGGAAGCATTTATGTTGCTTATGAAGCATAATTAATTTATATACTAAATAACCATGAAAACGAACTCCCGTCTCCAAGTCTTCACTAGGCATAGCCTTTTACACATTTATAGCTTCTATTGTGTTTTGTGCAAAGGGTTGTTCATTTTTGAGTTGTGATCTATGAAGCCACAATGCTATTGTCGCAGGAATTTCCCTCAGATTATGATATTATTTCATTATTTATACACAATAGAAAATTTCAGTTCAAAACTATTTGGTTTTGTTGGGGTTGTTTAGCGGTTAAGGGGAAGTTCTAAAACTTTGATTCATTGTCTATGAATGTGATCATTCTAAATTTTATTTTCCTTTTTGTAAACACCGTGTTGGTTTCATTTTTCCTAGTAAAACTAGATTCCGAAGACATCTCTGCTACTTTCTTGCCAAACTGCTTATTTTTACTGATTAATTGGATCCTCTGACAGTGCTCAGATAATGACTTACTATGCTATCCCTGTCTTTCAAAATTTTAGCTTGTGCATCCGAACAACAAGGACATTCGCGACATTCCGGGATTAGCTCCTCCAGTTCTGAATAACCGAAGACTGCTTTGGAGTCACGAGTTGATGAATTAAAGTGAACAGTGTGGTGAGTTTAGACAAGTCACAACAGCTTTGGGGATACGCTTATCGATTGAAAATGAATATTATGATGAGCTCATCAAATTGATTTCATGCTCTTTGGTTTGATGGTGATGAGCAGCAGTTACTAGAAACAGAGTTGACAGTAATTGAGTGTGTTGTGTTATATTTTAGGGGAGGGATGAAGCATGATAGAACATCGGTCTAGGCATGTACGCTTGATTTTTTCTTGAACTGAACAATTTTCACTCTACAGATTTTTACCTATTTAATCATAGGGAAAAGGCGAACAAATGAGCCCGATCGGATTGTTTGATGATTGTCTTGTTGACAATCTTGTAATATACGGTGGCTTTTAATTTTCTATGTATCATTCGGTCCTTTAAACAAATATACTCGATATCATGAGTACTATCTATTTATTGTAATTCAATGATTTATTTGAATTTTAGTCTGACAAATAATATAACTTTTTTTACCCTAATTCTTAACCAAACTCACTCGATGTCTATCCAAGAGTGCTTGGATGAGATGTTTGGGTCTCTTTTGGCTTAACTAATGTTTTGGGTTCGAATTCAGTCTTAGAAATGCGCAAACTCTTGAGAAAGAGTTTTTCCGCTCATTATGGTCTTATCCAGCTCGATGAGTTAGTCTATGTTGTCATATGCACATGATTCTTGGTTTATTTACACCTAAAACAACTCACTCGATGTCTGCATTATAGACTTGTTTGTAATTGTCACGCCCGTAGCGCCCCTTTGATGGACACACACCCAAACCAAACTTCACTCATTCACTCTACGTATCAAGTATATCACAATGATCGGCGAAGTAGGATTTCTTTCTCGTTAAGAATAAGACAACATTTGTGGCTGCAAAATTAGTTATGTTCTAAATTTTATTTTGATTCCAATTTTTGTCCAAATTAAAAATTGTTCCATCGCTTTAGTCACACATACGACTGACCACATCTTACATACTAATAATCAATTAATTGTGTAGATAATTAGTAGACTTAGAAAATAATTTGGGGTTGAAACTATTACATGATCAAAATGTAGTCTATTATGATCATTCAACTTCTTTGCGTTTTACGCTTTCTTTTTAGCTAAATGCAGGGTTCCGAATTTGAATCCCAAAGGTTAATTATTACTTCCTAATCTTTGGTATTTTTGGCTTGTTATACACAAATTAATGTATCATAAATTTGTTAGTTAAGTACTAAAATACGCTTTTTGTAATTGTCTTGGAATAATTGAAGTCAAAATAAAAGAGTTTGGAAATAATTAATTCATACTTTAGAACTCTAAAAGACTCAATAAATATAACGAGCGTAATTGGAAAAATTGTGTGAATTATACATTGAGTTTTTAAAAGTACTATTATTTTGAAATAAAAATAAGAGACCAAAAGTATCAAAGATTAAGAACGGAGGGAGTAAAATGTTATTTAATTGTTAAACTCAAAAAATTAGTAATTATTAAAAATCTCCTTTATATATAAGAAAGACGAAAACATTGATTAATTAACCTTTTGTAGGTCTGCACGATGAAGTGACAAGTACCACCTATAAATTCACACACGTAAAATAGAAATCCCAAATTTGAATCTCAAAGAATAACTCACATGCTTAAGTGAATGGAATAATATTGGTGGAAATACAAGCGTACGAGATTCGAACCCTACTCCCCTTGTCCTCTAACAACTAACACTAATTTGTAAACACTTTACCTATCAAAAAACAACTAATTGTGCCGACCTAATAGATAAATTGCGCGTAGTATGTAACAAAGTGTAATTAAAACTTTTATTAAACACAAACTAGTTGGAAGAGAAAAGAGGCAAGGGGACCTAATTAATTTGGTCCTGTACGGAAAGTGAAGGAAAACAATTTCTATTTTTTTGTTAGCTTGCGTCCCACACCCGTCAAACTCCTGTACTCCTGTCTTTATCACTCTCGTCCTTTCCACGCGGATGTATCATCGTGAATGTGTGTTTGCTTTGATTATCTTCCCCAACTCAACCACTTCTTCATACGTTCCCATTCCCTTTTCTACTTTTCTTTCACTTCACCGCATATTCTCTTTCCCTTTCTCTTCAATTTCCTTCTCTTCTTCCCCCCTGGCCGATCATTATTATATTACCCTTCGGCCTTAACTCCATAGCTTCATTTTTCCTTCTCATCTTGCTTTCCCGTTCATTCTTTTCCATTTTTATCAACTTGATGATCAAAAAATGAAGTGTTTCTTCTTCAAAGACAAGTGTAAGTCCGCTCCAGAATTGCAAACCCAAAACAACAAGAAAAACAACCCCCGAACAAACAACTCCACGGGTTCCGTATCATCGACCAAAAGCGTGAAGGACTTGTACAGAGAAAAAGAGAAAGAACATAGTTTCAGAGTTTTCACTTTTCAAGAACTCAGAGATGCTACCAATGGTTTCAATAGGATGCTCAAAATTGGAGAAGGGGGTTTTGGAAGTGTTTACAAAGGATCCATTTTGCCCCCAAATGGACAAGGTGATCCAATTGTTGTTGCCATCAAAAAACTTAACACTCGTGGCTTTCAGGTATTCACTCACTACTTCTCTTCTCAATTTTTCTTTTAATTTTTTGTTTATGGAATTCTTTTATGCATGATTTGCCATCAAAATTATAATCTATTATTGTGATCTGGTTAAGGAAATTTTGACGCTTTTGGATCTATATAATAATACTTTAGAATGGACAAGTTATTAACTGTAGCACTGGCACCCATGTTCTAGTGTCCTTTATCTTTAGCCTCATCTGGATGTTGTCTTCATTTCTATTTGGATAAGCAGCTTAATTAATCGTTTAATTAAGCGTTTATAAGATATTTCTGTAATAAGAAAAAATAAAATCAAACTGTTCTCGTATATAAGTTGTTTTATAAACTATCATGAGAGCGGATGGAAATGAGGTGAAAACAACTTATAGAGATATACTTGTTTCTATAAGCTTTTCCAAACAGTCTCGCAAGTATTTATGTCAGTAGATAAACTCAAATAAATCGATCCAAACAGACCATGTTTGAGCATTTCTAAGCCAGTATTCTGTTTTAAGGGTTAATCGTGCTCCCTATTGCTGCTTAATAACCAGAAGATATTTTTAGGTTATTTCCATCCACATTGTTTTCTTGGTCTCATTCACAGAGTCTAATAGTGACCGTGGTTTGTGCAAAAAAAGAGTAATGCTGGTGTATTGTTGATAAGTATTAAGCAGGATTTGCAAAGAGAAAATCCACTAACCAACTTGCACATGTGAAAGTTCTCAGTATAATGTTCCTAAAGATCATCATGAGTCGGATAACTTTTTTCAGCGTATGACTTGAATGATCTAGAATCATATCAAATTATTGGCATTGTCTTCTTTTTCGACTGAATTATCGAAAACTTATATAGTTATATTTTACTTTACTAGTATACCTTCACCCTTACAGTTGTTTTCTTTTGTTGTGAAGGGTCATAAAGAATGGCTTGCAGAAGTTCAATTTCTCAGCATTGTTAGTCACCCAAATTTGGTTAAGCTTTTGGGGTACTGCTCAGTAGATGGAGAAAGAGGTATCCAACGACTATTGGTGTATGAGTTCATGCCAAACCGGAGCTTGGAAGACCACCTTTTCAGTAAAACATTACCCGTCCTACCGTGGAAAACAAGATTGGAGATCATGCTCGGTGCTGCTCAAGGACTAGCTTATTTACATGAGGGACTGGAGATACAGGTACCTCATTGGCTCATAGATCAACTTGTTGCCTTAGCTTAAGTGCATACCTTTTTCTTGAACATTTTGTATGTTTATCATTAGCGCCACGCTCTATGAGTTGCACCGTTCTTTATGATGATATGGATTTAAAAATTTCTTGAGCATCAACATCATTTTGCACTTGTATGGTGAAGTACACATACCAGGATTAGGATATGCAAACTTTTCTGGGGTACAAGGCATATGATTGTTGAGCTTCTAATTGCAGTAATTATATATTTGAACGACTTTAGTTGATAACCTTTCCATTTTTATACATGGAAGGTGATCTACCGTGATTTCAAATCTTCAAACGTTCTACTGGACACAGATTTCCACCCAAAGCTCTCAGATTTTGGTCTTGCAAGGGAAGGGCCCCAAGGCGATCAAACTCACGTATCTACAGCGGTAATTTTATACATGTCAGACACGTATTTATCAAGTGCTGAACTGCTAATTCATATCGCTTTCAAAAATTATTGGGCCTTACCTTTACATGTACAATTTTGCACCATTCTTAACCATCTCCAGTCTCTTAAGCTGTGATTTAAGCTAAGAAGCATTGCTTTGATTGATTCCATCTAAAGACAACAAGTTGTTATGCATTTACACCAATGATTTTAATTCCATGTATTCCTTTTCACATCAGGTAGTTGGGACGCAAGGATATGCTGCGCCCGAGTATATTGAAACAGGTCATCTAAAAGTTCAAAGTGACATGTGGAGTTTTGGAGTAGTACTCTATGAGATCCTCACAGGGAGGAGGTCATTGGAAAGAAACCGTCCAACAGCAGAACAAAAGCTACTGGACTGGGTAAAACACTATCCTGCTGACACTAACAGATTCAGCGTGATAATAGACCAACGGCTTAGGAACTATTCTATTGGTGCGGCCCGGAAAATAGCCAAGTTGGCTGATAGCTGCTTGAAGAAGAACCCAGAAGATAGACCATCTATGAGTCAGATAGTGGAAGTCTTGAAGGAAGCACTGCAATATTCAGAAACATCAAACACTACTCATAATACTGGTGAATCCTCTCGGTCTAAAGTGGTTAGGAAAGGTACATGAGACAAAGGACTAGGAAACTTCTCTGCTAAATTATAAGCAGATTTGGTCAAACTTGGAAGTCAATTTTTTTTTTTGGGGGTTGGGGGTGGATTTTTCCCTATATACATACCTGCGGTTTGAACTTTCTGGTTAGTTCAGCCCAGCTCAACAATATCCTGTTCGTTATTTACTTTGTCAAGTGTCAACCATTGGCTTTTAATCTAGAGTTTCAGGGATTCTATCCTAAGCTCGTGTATGGATGAATATGTATGTTCGGAGAAGTCAACCTCTTAAGCGTCTGTTTGGAATTCCCCCATTTTCATGGTGGCTTGGACAGTTGGACTTAACTGCGAAGGCTACACTCGGTAACTTTGGTATTTCCAACGTGGTTTCAAACACGTTATAAGTCGATTTCAGTACTTAAAAGGGTGGCTTGGAATACCTTGGTTCACCCCAAAAAATGTAGAGTTTAAATGTGATGTTAGAGATTTTTTAATTTAAAAAGACAGCACTTAGGAAAACCAATGTAATATACTATTTTTTGTCCGGTTTAAACAAATGGTTTTGGGGTATTTTCCACCATTCGTTGAAGGTGGAAAATATATTATTATAGTTGTGATACTAACTAAGACTAATACCTGAAGGTGGAAAACGTTTTTTCAAGTCTGTTGTCCCTTGAAGGCAGCAGACAAAGGATTTTCAAAATTTTTTACTAAGCAAAGTTTCTAACCCCTTATCATTATAATATTAAAGCCGTAATCAATGATGTCATATGCATTAGCTATGACCTCATCATGATAGATAAATTTCTTGATTCAATTGATTGGGGGGATCCGTGGATGATATTGGATTGGAAGAAAATAGTATATCTGATTAAATTGTTTCAAAGGCACGCCATACCGACTTTGACCTGAATGGATAAAAGTAGAATAAATGGTTTTTTTTTTCCGGATCATAGTTGACTATCTATGGAGTGTCCCAACGCTTTTAATGAAAGACTAATTTTTGCTCGTGTTTAGGATCAAATTTCGCATTGGTCAACATTGAGTTTGTCTGCTGCGGGAATCGAACTCGGGAGCACCTGAGTCGACCCCCTATTTCCTAGGGTTGATTAAGCCACTAGGTCAACGGTTATCTATTAAGTTGCTTTTTTTAGTCAAAAAAATAAATTCACTGGCACTTTTTTGGAATTGAAACGGAATGGTAATTGCCTAACAATTTCATGTTAAATCATGAAGCTTATTCCTTCAGGTAAGTCAACAACACCACGGTAATGCTAATGTTGGTCTAGATAATTGAAATGGACCGTTGAGACATTGAAGTCTCAGCCAAGTGCTTGACCAAAAAAAATCTCAACCAAGTCTCAGTCCCCTATTTGGTAACATTTATTTAATGGATAAATGATAAAATAAAAAATAAAGCAGTTTATAGCGGATGAGTTGATAGTAGATAGCTGGTGGTGAATAAACTTAGTAAATTAACTTCAAAGTGTCTAGTAAAATTACTAGTTGAAATAACTTATGTAAAATATATAAATTTAAATTAAAACCGACTAAATAATTAAGGATATATTTTTAAAGATATTGAAGTAGATAAAAATTATTTGTGAAACATATTTAAAAATATTATAAATTTTAAAAATACTTGGAATTTGTTTTTTGACAACTTGAACAAAAAATATATGAAAACGATTCATCCCAAAATTCTACATATAATTTCTTAATTGAAAATGAAATTGTTAGAGACGGAAAATAAAAGTAAAATACATTAGAGATAGGTAGATTTTTTTTCACTCTCTAAAAACATTTGACTTTGAATTATATAGACCAACCATTTAGAGGCGAAATTTATTTATAAATGATGATTCCATATCCAAATGAAGTTTGACTATAGTTGTATCAGATTGACAACTAGTTGTTTCACTATTTTATACTGTAATTTCCATGTGCTACTTGAAATATTGTATAAGTTTATGCCTTAATCAGGGATGGCAAAAAAACCCACACCCGCGGGTATTATCCGCGACGGGTAGGCGGATTTAAGGGGTGTTCCTGGTGTTCCCAGGAACACCCAAACATCTTGGCCTTAGTGGTAATACCTCCAAATTTTACGCAATAGGTCCTGGGTTCGAATCCTAGGGAACACGCTATTAGAGTTTTTTTTCCTTTTTAAACTGTTTGTGCCCAAATCCAAAACGACATCGTTCCATTACCCAAATTTCAGCGCACGGCTTTTCTATTTCACGCACACGACGTTCGTTCTTCTTCTCTGTTTGACTGTTTCTTCAACTTCGTTCTTCTTTTTCTTTGACTTGCCATTTTCGTTTCTTCAGGTAACGATTTTCGTTTCTTACTCTTCGATTTCTGACAGGCAGCTATTTCCGTTTCTTCTGTTTCTTCTTCTCTGTTCCAGCAAAGGATTTCAGGAACAGAAACTCAGTAAGACCAGCCATTTTCGTTTCAGACTTTTAGCTATTTTCGTTTCCTCACAATCCCAAATCATCAGCCATTATCGTTTCTTTTTCTTCAGCAAAGGATTTCATTTTCAGGTAATTTTTTTTTGATTTCATTGATTGTTCTGTTCATTGTTTGTTTGTAGACTGCTTGTTGATTTCAGACTTCTTTAATAGTTTTTTGTTGATTTCATTGTTCATTGTAGGCCGTACACAGTACATTGTTCATTAATCATTGTTTCCTTCATTGTTCATTGTTCATTAATCAGACTTCTTTTGTTTGTAGACTGTACATTGTTCATTGTTCATTTTCATTGATTGTTCATTGTTTTTGAAATTAGTTCTGTTTTCGTTCATTCAACAGGATGCTTAGGTATTTTTCCAAGAAACCCAAAGTTTCACCACCAATTCCACCACCGCTTCCACAAGATCATGACCAACCAATTCCACCACCAACTCCACAAGATCGTGACCAATCAATTCCACCACTGATTACTCAAATTCCTGAACTCACAAATGATGATATTATTGAGAAATGGCCATATTTGGAGATGGATCCCTCGAAAAGAAAACAAATTCTTGAGTATCATCCAAATGTGCAAGATGAAGTAAGAAGAGCTTACCTTTTAAATGGTCCTAACCAAATACGTTTGATCAAGTATCCTGTTAGAAAGATTTCGGGGAAAAATCGTAGTTTTTGTGCAAGTTGGTTTGATGAATATAATTGGTTAGAGTACAGTGTTAGAAAGAATGTTGTATATTGTTTTCCTTGCTATTTGTTTTATAATGAGTCTTCAACAAGAACTGCATTTGTGAAGGATGGTTTTAACAGTTGGAATCAAAAAAAGAAGTTAAAGGTGCATCAAGGAACAACACCGACTAGTCATCATAACAATTGTGTGAGGTTATGTGAAGCTCTTATGAATCAAAAACAGAGTATTGAATCTTCTTACAAAAAATACTCCACACAAGAGAAAGAGTATTATTTTGTAAAATCGTACAATTATTAAATCATTGAAAAAAAAGGAACACCCAATTCTAAAATCTTGGATCCGCCCCTGTAGGCAGGTAGCTTAACGGGTACCTGCGGGTTTAATAAACAGATAATTAGACTACCCGTCAATAAACGAGTGGACCCGAATATTGAGGTACTAGTACCCGTAATAAATATATTTATTTGAAAAATTTCCTATTATTATTATTATTATTATTAGGCTAAATAGCACTTTTGGTCCTTTATCTTTGCTCCAGATTTCACTTTGGTCCTTTATCTTTTTTTGGGTCCGCTTTGGTCATTTATCTTTCATTTTCGTTTCACTTTGGTCCTTTATCTTTTTTTTGGTCCGTTTTGGTCATTTATCTTTCATTTTCGTTTCATTTTGGTCCCTCACGTTATTATTTAATTCAATTAAAACAATTAATTCAATTAAAACAATTAAAAAAAATTAGGGAAATTACTCCCCCCGCCGTGAACCACCGTGAACCACCAACAACCACCACCACCACCACCTTCCAAACGCAGATCTGGTTTGCCTAACCACCACCCACCCAACCACCCCCAAATCGCAAGCCAGTCCACCCCCAAAACGCAAGCCAGATCCAAACGGACAAACGTGGAAATCCCAGAAATGCCCAGAAACGTGGGCATTTCCAGTTCATCTTCAAACACAGAAAAACACATTGAAAATTAATTCCCAGTTCATCTTCATACAAAAACGAAAACGAAATCGAACTCAAAAAGCTGAAACGCGAAATCGAAATAGAACTCAGATTTTGAAGGTTGATGATTTGGACGTTTGATTTGTTCCAGATTTCGTGTTTGAAAGTTGATGATTTGGGCGTTTGATTTTGTTCTAGATTTTGAAGGTTGAAGAAGGGTAACGATACACAGTAACTATTTTTACAAAAAACGCAGTAACTAGGAGGCCAGATTTCACGTTTTAGGTTGAAGATTTGAAGGTTGAAGATATTCATGAAATCCCCTTTCGAGAAACGATTGCAAATCTTCCCTTTCCTTTCCTTTCTAGAATCAAAACCGTCATATGAAAATCTTCCCTTTCCTTTCATTGAAATTTTCCCTTTCCTTCCAGAATCGAAATGGAAATCTTCTTTCCAGAAACCCCTAATTCTTCTTCCCTTTCCACACGTTTCTGCTTTGATCCACGGGCTGTTGGAAAAAGAATGAAGAGGAAGGGAGACGGGTGGTTAGGCGAACCAGATCTGGGTTTGGGAGGGGGAGGGGTTCACAGTGGGTGGTGGTTAGGCGAACCAGATCTGGGTTTGGGAGGTGGTGGGTGGTGGTTGTTGGTGGCTGAGGGTGGTTCACGGTGGGGGGAGTAATTTCCCTAATTTTTTTTAATTGTTTTAATTGAATTAATTGTTTTAATTGTTTTAATGTTTTAATTGAATTAAATAATAACGTGAGGGACCAAAATGAAACGAAAATGAAAGATAAATGACCAAAACGGACCGAAAAAAAGATAAAGGACCAAAGTGAAACGAAAATGAAAGATAAAGGACCAAAACGGACCAAAAAAAAATAAAGGACCAAAGTGAAATCTGGAGCAAAGATAAAGGACCAAAAGTGCTATTTAGCCTTATTATTATTATTATTATTATTATTATTATTATTATTATTATTATTATTATTATTATTTATTTTAGTGTTATTTATCTTCTTTCGATAACTATTATAAGCTAACAAATAAATATATAATGAAATGAATAATTTTTTATATGAATGAAGAGAAAAAATGGTGTGCAAAAGGTTAATTTTGTTTGGTATTTCAATTTTTTTTTTAAAAAAAAATCAATTACTATTATATGAATGGATAATGAAATGGCTAATTTTTTTATATGAATGAAGATAAAAGATACTGTTCAAAAGGTTAATTTTGTTTGTTATTTCAAATTTTATTTTCAAAAAAAAATATCAGTTAATATTAAAAGTATTCGTGGGTACCTACGAGGAGATTGTACTCGTGAGAAACCCGCTATTCGTGTATGGGCGTGGGTATGGGGCAGGTACGGGTGTCATTTATACTAAACGGGGCGGGTAGCGGGTAACGACTACCTGTGCCCGCCCCGCGCCGTTGACATCCCTATGCCTTATGGCATTTCGTTATCGTTTTTACCATTATTTCACTAAATTTACCATTTTTTACTCTATTAAATGAACATTTTTCTCAGTTTTAAGCATTAATTGAAAATGTTAATTTATGCTATTTTTCAACAAATAATTTTACTAAATATTTTAAATTCAATATACTAGCTTATATGCTATAAACTAGTTTATCTACTATCAACTAGTTTTTCTACTAATTTTTCTCACGAGCTGAGAACTCGGTATTGACCAGTGTAAAATTTGTTTTTATACACGAGCAGATATTATTCTTTTGTTGAAAGCGTTGAGAAACCAACAACAGGTCAAACCGAAAAAATCTACTACTTTTTTTGTAAACACAGCCTAACAAGGTGGACTAGGGGATCCTCGCATGATAGTTATATAGCTTGGTCTAAGGTGAACATTTCATAAGCAATTCATTTAGGAAAGCTACTTCAAAGTTTTTATCGTTAGAAAATTACCGTCAAAATTGAGGTCATGTCTTAGTCCCCATTGTTGGTTGTCTTAGCAATTTTAGTAACATGAGAATGCCAGCTATTGAGTTCGAACCCAGGTGTGAGAAGTAGTATCTGTGGTAGTATTTAGTTGTTAAGCGGAAAAAAAAGTCATGTCCTAATCAATTTATTGATACAACTTAATGTCCAATATTGATTTTTTTTTTGGGCTAAAGTGTTCCCGGGGTCCCTTATCTTTATTTAAAGTAACGAATTAGTCCTTTATGTTTTTTTTGTCCCAAATAAGTCCTTTATCTTTCAAATTTTTGACACATAAATCCTTTTCCGTTAACAGTGCTGATTTATCTGTCAAAAAAAAGGATTTAAGTGTTAAAAATTTGAAACATAAAGGACTGATTTGGGACATAAAAGGATTTATGTGTCAAAAATTTAAAACATAAAGGACTGATTTGGGACAAAAAAAAGATAAAGGACCAAATCGTTACTTTAAATAAAGATAAGGGACCCCGGGAACACTTTAGCCTTTTTTTTGTCAAGTCCAATATTGAGCTATTTAAATGTTTCTTCATCCAACATTAGCTCCGGCGAGAATGATTGTCCACTTTTTGGTTTTTTTTTACCCACACTATTTAATACTATACCCCCACGCTGTATGTGAAAGGACCAAATTATCCTTTAGATTTTACAAAAACCCAAAACATTTATCATTTCCTCACTTACATCCGTTTTAGAGAAAAAAGTAAGTCAAAATTTTTCTCTACACGGAAGTAGGTAATTCCGTCAAACGGAATTACGTAAATCCGTAGGCCAAAAAACACGCTACGGAAGTATATAATTTCGTCTGCAGCGCGACGGAATTATGTAATTCCGTATGAAGTTGGACGGATTTACGTACTTCTGTATGTGGAAAAAAAAGCACACGGATTTATGTACTTCCGTAGGTAATTCCGTTTTTAATTTTTTTTAAAATCTTAATTATTTTTTTACTTGCAGTGGCTTCTACCAGAGGTGTAGACGGTCAAATCGTAGACATTCGGAGGCACTCCGTTATGCGAGGTGGATCGTCACATTCTGCCGGACGTGGTGAACCGAAAGAAACTCTGGTGAGTACACGGACTCGCATTAGAGAAGTCGGACATGCGTCTAACCGACATAGACGCGCCCAGAGACGAGAGCAGCCTGTGGAGGATGAGGAGCAAGCTACTCAGGAGTACCAGCAGCACATGGAGGAGGATGAGGAGCAGTACCAGCCGGAGCACCATCACCGGTCAGAGCCAGAGTACCACCAATAGTATCAGCAGCACATGGAGCAGTACCAGCAGCAGTACTAGCAACAGTACCATCATGATGAGGATTAGGGGTGTTCGCGGTGCGGTTTGGTTCGGTTTTGACATAAAAAGTGAACCGAACCGCAAGGTAAAACTACATGCGGTTTGGTTTGGTTCGCTTGGCTTCCTAAAATAAAACCGAACCAAACCAAACCAAACTAATGCGGTTTGGATTGGTTCGGTTTTTTCCAAGACAAAACATAATTTAAAATGAAGTTAAAATTAACTAACATTAAAAATGGCTAACATAAATCTTTAAGAAAAAATCTACTCAAATATATGCAGTATATAAATTACGCTCTTTTAATTCTTTTGAGATAGTTAAGACAATGTTTAAAAGAATTTGAATTAAATATTTTATTGTAATTTTTAAATATAGCATAACAATATAGATTGTTAGTAAGTGAGTCAAAGAATTAATTGTATTTGGGCTAGTAAGTGAGTGAGAGTTGGGTTTTAGTTGCATTTGGGCTAGTAAGTCAATAAGTCTTAGTGTTACTTGCGGTTTGGTTTGGTTTGGTTTGGTTTCTATAATTAAAACCGCGAACCGAACCAAACCGCGCGGTGCAATGAAAAAAAGAACCGAACTAAACCAATAAGAAGCGGTTTTTTGCGGTTTTCGGTTTGGTTTGGTTCGGTTTGCAGTTTTCTATTGGTTTGGTTCGGTTTTGAACACCCCTAATGAGGATGTCGATGAGCATCATGCTCGGATAGGACCTATGGATGGTTATTTGCTCACTGCATTTGATGCTCATCTAGCATCTAAGATTCTCAGAGGCCAGATAAAAATAATTTAATATATTTATTTACATGGTCTTATTATATAAATTTATAGATAAATAGTTTAAGTAAGTTTATTTATTTTTAATTTAGTTGCGGGATAAATTGAAAGTATCTGCACATGGCAACAAAATCCAGAAAAATTTGGCCCATCTTTCACAGAATCATGGCTTTTATTATCATATTCACCATTCTGGATTAGGGCCCCTCATCTTTTCAGCTCTAACCACGGTTGATCATGAGCTGCTATCTGCTTTTGTAGAGAGATGGTACCCAAAGACATTGTCATTTCACCTACCATTTGGTGAAATGACGATTACTTTATAGGCAATTTCAAATGGTTCCGGCGGATTTACCGGCGAATTTTTAACATTTCCGGCGGATTTTCTGAAATTTTTTATTTTTTATTTTAAAACAAAATCCGCCAGAAATTCAAAAAAACCCGCCAGAAATGTCACCGGCGACATTTCTGGCGGTTTCTTTGAAGTTCCGGCGGATTTTTTTAAAAAATAAATTTAAAAAAATCCGCCGGAAATGTCGCCGACGATATTTCCGGCGGATTTTTTAAAAAAACAATTCAAATTTCGTCAGGAATTCAAAAATCCGCCAGAAATGTAGTGACGAACAACAAATCCGCCGAAAATACAATTTTTTTGTCGGAAATTTACCGCGGAAAAAATCCTCCGGAAATGCCAAATTTCCATCGGAACCGTACTTGCGGAAAAAATCCACCGGTAATACGCGAGTTTCTTGTAGTGGATGTGTCGTGCCTGCTTCATCTACCGTTGACTGGCAGATATTATAGATCCCCCAACTCTGTTAGTACTGATGATGCCATTCAGCTGGCTGTAGATTATCTGCGGGTGACTTTTGCTGAGGCTACAGAGGAGACTATTGCTAGTAGGGGGCATATTTCAGGTTCGAGTGGCTACTGGAGGTCTGCAAGCGTCACATTTCACAGGACCAGTGGATTCTTGCTGCCAGGGCATTCTTGCTACTTCTTTTGGGGATGACTATCTTTACTAGCAAGACTGGAACCAGAGTTGAGACTAAATGGTTGCATTTACTGGAGGATGTCACCACAGTTAGCTCATGGGCATGGGGTCCAGCAGTCTTGGCATTCTTGTATGACCAGTTTAACTTTACTTGTTTGGAGGATAGCTGTCAGTTAGGGGAGTATGCGACGCTGTTCATGGTAAGTTTATTTTTTTATTTTTTAACGAGTTTGTTTTTTTATTTTTAACCATATTGTTTATTTGTTCATTTCAGACATGGATCTTTGAGTACTTCCTTCAGATATGTGTGCGGGGTACCATTGGGACCACCACTGGGGAACGATGTGGGTTTTGGAAGAGGAGGAAGGCGGATGCTGTGAAGCTGGAAAAGTACCGTAGGAGGATTGGTGCTTTGACATCTGCTGATGTCATCTGGAGACCATTTGAGGACTATAGACACGTGAGAGCCTTTGAGCAGATCTCATTATACAGAGGCTTTTTGAGCTGGGAGGACATCACTGTCCCCTACATGCCGGATAGGTGCCTCCGGCAATTTGGATACGTCCAGGTCATCCCTCGTGAGCCGCTTCAGGGTCGTCCAGGGTTTAATGATGTCATGATGCGATTGTCCAGATGGAGTGACAATGTCCAGGAGGTTTTGAGCACGACTACCGGTGAGAGGGAGGTGGGTGAGGTTCATCAGACTTAGTTGCCATGGTACGTTACGATATTAGTTCCCTGTCTCCTTCCAGCAGCACCAGCGGCAGCAGACCCAGGTGTGATGGGACCTGAGGAGAGACTGAGGATTATGAGCCAGCAGTTGCGGATGTAGCTTCAGTCCGGAGGCCTCCATCCAGACTCTCAGTCATACAGAGCCATCCGGGGCTTGATTGATTTGGCAGATGGAGAGGATTGATTTGTTGTTGTTGTTGTTGTTGTTGTTGTATTGTACCATTTGAACACCGTGGATTTATGTATTTATTATTAGTATTGTTCCGTTATTATATTAGATTAGTTAAATTAAAAATTTATTTTTATTGATGCAAACATTAAAAGTAAAACATAAAAAGTAAAATATAAATATTAAAACATAAACAACAACAAATAAATTTCTTAAACTCCCGGTCCTTCAGCATAAGAACGGTGTATAATCTCATTGACGCTCCGTTGAGTTTCCACGTACAACTCAAACGGCCTACGATTCTGAAGCATGTCACGGATGTTCAACATGTTTCGTACGTCGTCACCAGTCATGATCCTCATGGACGAGAAGTAAATACTGCCATCATCTCGACGATCGGGTTTGCGATAAGTAATACTAGTAACCTCACGATCATCACCAATCACTTGAACTTTGATCTCCACTTTATCTTTCAAACCGTCGAAGGTGATGTCGTCGCGGAGCTTGCATAAAATGGGCTTTGGACATGAGAAGAAGACACCATCTTCTCTTTTGGTGATTTGGCCGCCATGGTGAATAGTGGTAAGTCTATTGTCGTTTGAGTACTGAGTGGAACAAATGTTCATTTTGGAGTGAAATGTTGGTGTGAAAAGAATGAGAGTGAGTGTGGGAGTGAGCGAGTGCAAAGGGGATGACAAAAAAAACAAATTCAAAACAATCAATTATCCCAGCCCAATCAATTATCCCAGCCCAGTTAATGTAGTTTTTCTTAGTTTCTAAAACATTGTTTTTTGTGTTCCAGAAACTAGTTTATAGTACACGCAAAAAAGCAATGTAACGAATACTAATTTTCAGGTGACAATATAATGTGCTATTGAAGTTTTCTTTTCAAAATGTATTATATTTGTTTTTTGGAACAATAAAACCTCTATAATATATTTTGAAAACTATAATTAAAAAAGTTAAGAAGTACTCCCATAAACAAGTTTGCTACTTAAATCACGAAAAAGCACAATTAACTAGAAGAAGAACAGAGGTTGCCAGAGATGAAGAACATAAGAATTGGATGCAGAAATAAGACTTAAGCGAATTGACTAATAGAACAAGACGTCAAAGTAATCGACATGAATTTCAACCAATTATAGAATGCGTGTTGGGGAGTGTAAAAAAGAGTATTGCTAATATTTTTGTTTGATGAAAGTCGTGCATTGAATGATGAATAAGTGTTCCTTCTAAAATAAGGAGAGTATATGTAGTACATTCGGCGGTGTAGCTAGTAGTATCTCCTATTTACCAACTTAAAGCCACAAAAAAGTTTGGGCCTGTGGTGTTGAAAGGCCCAATCGGGTCAGCAGTATTGTATGAGATTGAGTTCGTCTTCGTCAATGAGACCGACCAGGGCATTTGGTTGGCTTAGGTCAAAAGAATGGAGAAGAGGCTAACTCTGGTCCAGACGGTTGCCACTGCGGGCGTTTTCTCTGCCATTTCCTTCTGGTAATTAATTCTCACTCTCATTCAATCAATACTCATTCATAACTTGTAACGAACCTGATCTTAATGAAATTCGCGCTTTTAGGTATGGATTCATGTTCGGCAGAGAATCCTCTCGGAAAGAGCTTTCTCACCTAATCGAAGATCTCCGTAGCGGAAATCCTCCTCCCCCTCCCCATTCCTGAAGCTCTTTCTTCTCGCACTAACAAATTTGTAATTAGTTTTTATTGATGAGGATGGAGTTGAAGTTATTGGATGTGCACCAACAACTCTGTAGCTTCAAATAACCTTTTCGAATTTTTGTATCATTAGAGAGAGGGGTGGTAGGTGTCTTGCGCTCTTGGCTTTATTCTGTGTTTGTATTATTACTCATAATTTGACAAGTTTGCTCAGCTCATGCTTCAATTGAATTTTTTTTATTGTTGTTGGCATTCATGGATAAATCTATGAATAGGAAAAAACCAGTGTGAAAAATTGGATTTGGACTGTCAGAAAGGTTTTTTCCCCTCTTCATCGGGATCCAAATCCCTAAAATCCCTAATCTGATATATCTTCCTAAAAATGATGATAACCGATGATGAATTGTTTCCTGAATAGCTAGAAGCCTCTTTCTATCTAAAACTATTTGCTCAGTCACCTGTTTCTTCTTTGTAGTATTAAAAATTGTTATGAATTGAATCCCGAAACACAAGAATGTTCAAATGAGATAGGGAAATCACTCTCTCTCTCTCTCTCTCTCTCTCAACAATTTGACATGAACTGCTTTATACAGATAATATTAAATGACATGGTGAGTTTATGTAGATGTTTAAGGGGATTAACCAATCAAATATAGAATTGGCGAATATTGAATTATAGAGACCACAATATCAATGTAAACCAGTTTATTTAATGTCAGCTGATGAAGTTATATAGATGAAATAAAAAAATATATTCATCATCTCAAATTTTGGCATAGGCCATTGTTCTGCGTATACACATCATAACCCTATCTCATTTCCCCTCTTTTTCTTTATCTACTTCCCCTTTTCTATAAAAAAATATCTTATATGCATTCACACAAGAGCAGCCTCCTGCTTATGCTCCTTCTTTGTTTCCTTAATATGCCCAACATAAAGATCACTCCCATGTGAATCAGAATCTGGAAGTCTCTGTATCCTACCTCCTTCAGACATGCTTCTTACAAAGTTCACTAAGTTCCTCCAATTATCACCTTCAAACAACTTTTTATTCAATCTTAGATATGTAAATGAAGCTAATCCACTTCCAGAATCTGACCTACTTGTTGACAAAACTTGCGCATATGCTGCTGCATCGTATCTCTCCAACGCGTTCTCACCGGCGAGTTCTGCTCTAGCTGTTCTTGTTGCTGTCTTTACTTGGTTAACTAACCCTTCTGGTGAGCAATTAGCATGTTCAGGTTGTTCTCTGTCTTTCATTTCCATGCAGGTGAAATTGAAAACAACTCCATGTTTTGCCATCATTGTGGCTATTGGAAGATATCCATCATTGTGCCGAGTATTATAGTAGCCAGCAGTTAGTTCCGCTGCGTGCGATCTCGCTCTGTAATGCCAATGGATTCCAGCAACTTTACCAGACAGTTTTGCCCCGGATGTTTGGAATATATCTTTTGCGGATACAAGGATTTTCTCGCCGTGTTCAAGCAATTTACCAGAGTACCATTCCAGAAAGAAACGTCCATATTCTGAGTTCCAAGTTCCATCTCTTTTGAAGAATCCAGTATCCTCAGGAAATTGGTTGTACTGACCGGAGTCGTGGGGTCCACCTCGCCCCCATTCCTTCTTTCCCGCGGCCTCGGCTGCTGCTGCCAAGGATGCTTTCATATACTGCATGATGACAAACAAATCATTTTAGCCAATAGATATTTTGAAAATATTATCCTCATGCTAGTGATCAGTTAATAGAGGGACCAATGGTTCTGAAACATCACTAAAATATAAACGTGCAATGTATTTAATTAATGGATTGTTTTCATACCTTGTCATAACATTGGAAATTCTCCAATTCCAGGAAACCTCCAAGTTCCATTGCTTTCTGGATAAGATGGATATCTCAGTTCCCCACAGGGACCCATTCCCACTTGTATTTCCTGCAAAAGCATAGATCTTAAAATTTTAGTTTCAGATCTCTCATTCAATGCAGAGATGGATATGCTGAATTTGTTTTTATGTTCGTTGCCTCACTCAAAATTCTAGCTCAAGTAAATGGACCATATTTGTATTGGATTTTCAATTCAGACACAAATACTAGAATACAAATGAACATACTAAATTCTTATTATATTGCAGTATCTGTATCTTGTATCAGTGTTTCTGTTAAATAGTTTGTAGCACCATTTCTGTATTATATAACTTACCACGATGACGCTGCCCAATTGATCTCTGAATCTGTCGCGAAAGCTCCTCATGTAGTCAGCATAAACTTGGAGGGGTGTCCTTCCTCTTAAAACAGGCACTGAATCACATCCTAATGAGACGTACTCAGGATTCCTCCTCCCTGATCTGTCTGTGTAAACCAGATCAGGATTCTTGCTGATTTCTTCCACCACCCATGGAGGTAAAGGAATGCTGAAAAATGCAATCAAAATAAAACTATAAGACAACTGGCAAAATTACAAAATAGAGTAAACCCTCAATCTAGCTAGCCCCTAAAGTAAGTATCACTCTATCTACTATTTAGTCTCTAAATTATAAAAATATATTAAATAGTCCATAAATTTATCTCCGTCCATTAGTTCAGTCATTAAAATTTGTTGCTGATATCATACCTGCAGGAATCTCCAACATTTCCACCACACTGATGAAAAGACATAACAACTTGAAGTTTCAAACCATGCATTTGCACCATCCGCACAAGTTCAGCATAAGCTTCCCAATTATACTTCAAAGGACCATCTTTCTCAACCAAACCCCACCAAACATCAACCATAACCCCTTCAACTCCAGCACTTTTCAGTGCCATCAAACTCGCATTCATTGCTCTCGGCTTATTCAAGTTTCCTCCCATAGTTACAGTATCTAATGGCAACATCACAAACACAGGCACCCTCTTTGAATCTTCATGGTTATGAACAACTACAGATGATGGAGCATGCACCTTCTCCCATTTCTCATTTATATGAGAGTGAGATTGAGATACTTCTTGTTGCATTGAATTCTTAGCTCTGAGACGGAAACATGGCTTATATTTTGCAAAGCTGATGACTGTAGGAGAGATGTCATCATAAGTTTTAAGAAGTTTGGTTTCTTTGTGATTGTTGATGAAAGAAATTGAAGAACGAAGTGTTAAAGTCATAATTTTTTTTTGAAAATGGATGAAGGATGTTTTGGATTGGTGAAGAGGGAATGTGTTTATTTTATAAAGAAAAAAGGGAAGTGTTTGAAGTGGACAACAATGGTGGGCTCTGATTGAAAAGTGGAAAAAGTGCATAAAATCAAAACAGTATGTTCTGTTTGACCCCTGCTTACGTGTTTCCACCTCTTCCATTCTTATCTAGCAAAGCGTGTATGGCTTCAATTTTTATCTGTCATTTTTTATTTTTATCTACACTGAAGTAACTTCATACTATAATAACTTATAACTTATAGTGTTTTTTTTAATACTACTTATTGTATTTATTTTTTCTTTTATTTTTATTATTACAATTAAATTTTTAATTTATACTTTATTAAATAAATACTATACTAACAAAATATAATAAAATTTAACTACTTCAGTCAAAAATAAAAGAAAAGAAAAATTAACTACAAACCTACGTATTAAGATAAGTAGTTTTTTTTACACCTATTAAGATAAGTAGTTATTTGGATTTAGTTTTGTATATCTCTTTTAAAGCTTCAAAATATTACCTAAAGTACCTTTTATATCATTTAATTGCTTAAAAGTGTTTCTAACTTTTAGTAATATTTAGCACTAACTATTCAATCCTATTATTAATGCGGGAGCCGCTCTGCAGTCAGTCTGCAGTCGCGCTCCCGCGCCACTTCCCCCTCCCCTTTTAATAATAATAAAATAATAATAATAATAATAATAATAATAATAATAATAATAAAATATTAATAATCCAAAACTTGGCATTTTTTTCTTTTTAATTTTTCATATTTTAAGTATTATTTTAGGTCTTTTAAAACCCAATTTTTTTTTGGATATACAAATACCTATTTGATATGCGCCAGCCGCTCTGCAGTTGTCCTGCAGTTGCGGTTCCGCGCCAAATGCATTTTTTTTTGTTTTTTTATTTTAATGTCTTTCTTAAATAATGTTCCCTTTTGTCATTTTAAATCCTATTTGATATGCGCCAGCCGCTCTGCAGTTGTCCTGCAGTTGCGGTTCCGCGCCAAATGCATTTTTTTGTTCTTTTTTGTTTTTTTATTTTAATGTCTTTCTTATACCTATTTGATATGCGCCAGCCGCTCTGCAGTTGTCCTGCAGTTGCGGTTCGGCGCCAAATGCATTTTTTTTTGTTTTTTTATTTTAATGTATTTCTTAAATAATGTTCCCTTTTGTCCTTTTAAATCCTATTTGATATGCGGGAGCCGCTCTGCAGTCAGTCGGGAGTCGCGCTCCCGCGCGCCACTTCCCCCTCCCCTTTTAATAATAATAAAATAATAATAATGATAATAATAATAATAATAATAATAATAAAATATTAATAATCCAAAACTTGGCATTTTTTTCTTTTTAATTTTTCATATTTTAAGTATTATTTTAGGTCTTTTAAAACCCAATTTTTTTTGGATATACAAATACCTATTTGATATGCGCCAGCCGCTCTGCAGTTGTCCTGCAGTTGCGGTTCCGCGCCAAATGCATTTTTTTTTGTTTTTTTATTTTAGTGTCTTTCTTAAATAATGTTCCCTTTTGTCCTTTTAAATCCTATTTGATATGCGCCAGCCGCTCTGCAGTTGTCCTGCAGTTGCGGTTCCGCGCCAAATGCATTTTTTTGTTCTTTTTTGTTTTTTTATTTTAATGTCTTTCTTATACCTATTTGATATGCGCCAGCCGCTCTGCAGTTGTCCTGCAGTTGCGGTTCGGCGCCAAATGCATTTTTTTTTGTTTTTTTATTTTAATGTATTTCTTAAATAATGTTCCCTTTTGTCCTTTTAAATCCTATTTGATATGCGCCAGCCGCTCTGCAGTTGTCCTGCAGTTGCGGTTCCGCGCCAAATGCATTTTTTTATTTTTTTATTTTAATGTCTTTCTTATACCTATTTGATATGCGCCAGCCGCTCTGCAGTTGTCCTGCAGTTGCGGTTCCGCGCCAAATGCATTTTTTTTGTTTTTTTTGGTTTTTTTATTTTAATGTCTTTCTTAAATAATGTTCCCTTTTGTCCTTTTAAATCCTATTTGATATGCGCCAGCCGCTCTGCAGTTGTCCTGCAGTTGCGGTTCCGCGCCAAATGCATTTTTTTGTTTTTTTTTTGTTTTTTTATTTTAATGTCTTTCTTAAATAATGTTCCCTTTTAAATTAGTGTATTATTGATTTACTAATAGCATTTTTTATGGCTTTTATTTTGATTACTTTAGATTAACCGGTATTAAAAGCAAACTTAATTTAGTGTTTATATTATATGTGAGTACCGCGACTTCAATATGTACTTCGCACCAAACTTTCACGTTTTTGTGTTTTTTTGTTTAAATTTTTTCTGATATTTAAGAGTCCGAAAAAAAATTAGATGTTCAAATACGCGGAATTCATTCTTCAATAACTGGTTTGGTAAAAAAAACTATTTAGTAAGAAAATACGTAAAGTGATCGAGATGCTAAGTAGTATGTTTTGGTGAACCTTTAATAACTGATTTGGTAAAAAAAAATTATTTACTAAGAAAATACGTAAAGTGGTCGAGATGCTAAGGAGTATGTTTTCGTTAACTTTATAATTCAGAAAAATTTAACTGTTCATATTTTAATGCTTTTTTTAAATAATGTTTATTTTTACTAATCGCATATTTTTTCATTATGGCTTTTATTTTGATCACTTTGGATCAACTGATATTAAAAGCAAACTTAAATTAGTGTTTATATTATATGCGACTACCGTAGCTTCAATCGGTACTTCGAACCAAACTTCCACGTTTTTGTGTTTTTTTTGTTTAATTTTTTGTGATATTTTAGAGTCCGAGTCTCGAGATAAGATTGCCAAAATCTATCTAATACAACTCGAGAGGATTACATAGGAGTGGTGCACAATCAAACCAAATTATTGATATGCATCCACGTGTTAAACAATAGGGCTCCAGATGCTCACCGGGGTTAGAGTTGTCCTCAGGGCTCTTTAACGACTTACGGATATACTTACAGATCACCCAGCACGTAGGTCCTCGCATTGACTATCGGAGTTTAACCCACGCCCTTATACCAACTGAGTCAATCTCATATTTGCTCTTATTTTGTTCTAAATATGGAAGTATGATTGTAATTTAAGAAAAAAAACATCTCAAAAAACAATCACACAATACTTATTATAAAAAAACATCTAAAAAAATATAGATACACGTTTAATATCATTTTATGCTACCATATCTCAACAGTTGGAGGTTGAAGAATTTTCCATTCAAAAACAGCACACAAAAAATCATGAATTTACATATAATTTACTATATACTACCTATATTTGTTTACATACTACAAATATTAATATGTTATACCTTTATATGCCCCGTGCAGAGCACGGGAACTAAAACTAGTATTAAATAAAGGGAATTTTTTATACCAAAAAAATATAAAGGGAATTTTGGATATACTCTCATTAAATAGAATGAAATAAGTCAATTTTTGTTTCTACTCCCTCTATAAAAAAAATTCTTTTTTGCTTATCTTAATCTTAATTATAATCAATCACGAATAGTCCACGTCGGCCATCCACATCACTAAATCAAAAAGCCACGCAATACATAGAAAAAATACGTGGAATCCACCTAAGATTTTTCAAGAAACTCAACGGCTGAGAGTCTAAGTCAGATCCACATAAAGATCTTAACGGCTACCGTGGATTTAAATTACAATCAATCACGAAAAATACAAATCATCTTTCCACATCACTAATACCAAAAGCCACGCAATATCCTGAATAAATACGTGGCATGCACGTCAACTTATGGCCTAATCTGAACGGCCGAGAACAAAAGGATGTTTGATCATATATAATGGATGGACCATATTTAATTAGATTTCGGAGCCAGTTATAGAAATAAAGAAGACATCCAAATTAATATTATATGAACACCGTAGATCGCACAAAATTGCGACTACAACGAGAAATTAGTCACTGTTGTCCGTGCGATGGATACCCGGGTTTACCGAAAAACATAATCTGAAAACCTTAACTCCCTATTAAGTCCGAGATATTACTCTATTTTAGCATTGTTAAGCATGAAATATGATTCCTAATTTGTTAGGTTGTCTTTTAAGGTTCCAATTGGATAGTGTGTTCTCATTGGTAAATAATTCTTTTCACTATAAAATATTTATTTTAATATATGTTTTAAAATTGGATTTTCATAGATGAATGGTATTGAACAATGCCTTCTGATTATTAAATAGTTACATAAATTTATTTAAATTTATATATATGCTTTTTCATTGAAATCATTCTTTTCTCTATAAAATATTTATTTAAATATATTTCCGTCAGTATATTACTGAGATATAATTTTTATTACTTTTACAATAATATTACAATAGAAGTTCAAAAGATATGTATACCCGTGCAGCGCACGGGTCATACATACTAGTATTTTGTTATGGATGGAGTATTTTGTAACAAGTTACTTAACCTAAATTTTGCTTATATTTTATTATAGAGGGAGTATTCTCTCTCATTTTTAAGCACCAATTACAAATTTCCATCTATAATATTTTATACTTATAAGCTAGTTTGACCGCTAATGTTACTAAATATTTTAAATTCAATCGGTTGGTTTTTCCACTTTCAGCTATTTGCTATCAACTCATCTACTATAAGTTAGTTTATTCGCTATCTGTTAGCTTTATCACACAAAGTTTATTTGTCTGAGAGAAACTTAAATGCAAGTGATTTACTTTTAGTTCATCCCTCTTATACTTCTCTCTATTAAGTTGATTTAGGTAGCATTTCACATTGTGAAAAATTAAGGGATGTTTATTATTATGGCTCTGTTTGGCGATGTCAATCCGCTAGCTTATAGCGGATAGCTTATAGTGGATGAGTCATTGGTAAGTGTTTGACAGTGGTAGCTTATAGCATTTTTTAGTAGCCTATAGCATTTTTTTAAAACGCTAATTTTACTTGAAGTAGCGTTTGAGCTTATAGCGTTTCATTTTTTCTCTCATTTTTACCCTTGCTACTTTAATTAAATTCCTCATTTATCCTCCACTAAATGAATATTCTCTCTCATATTTAAACATTAATCTTTTGATACAGATCAGTCACCTGACCAGTAAATTCTCTCACTGGTTTTAATGATCTTGTGTATGTTTGGATTCACTTTTGGCTAGTGATTTTGGATACATAATTTTTTTTGATATGTTCGAATGTTCCCGTGTAAATTTAATCTTCCTCTTGAATTGATTTTAACTTGAAGTTATGATTTGTAATTTTGCTTCCAACAATAATTTTTACTCTTCAAAATAAATTGTTTTATATTCAACTCACTTTCATTTGAGATTTCACTAGCTCAATTATATGAGATTTGCAATCAATGACAGATTACTTGCCTATTTCATTTTATATGAGTAAAAAGTTTTTTTTTTGGTAGTATTAGGTAAAAAGTTTACTAGTATGTATGAATTTATGTATTTATTGTCAAGATGTTTGTCAAGTGAAAACATCATTTGTTAATTTTATCAATGATTTTTAAATCTCTTGAAAAAAATTGATTTTTTAGTAGGTTTTGATAATTTATAATATTTAAAAATATTACAAATTATTATATTTTAAAAAAAAAATGCAATTTTTGGCAAGGGCAATTTTGTCATTTAACTATAATATATATCATATCCTGTCGTTGTCCGGTGTGTATCAAACAAATGATATGATAAAATAATGCTATCCTGTTTGTTATCACGTGTGTATCAAACACAAGATATGATAAGTGTCTATCCTGTCACTATCCTATCCTATCTCTATCATGTCTTCTATCCTATCATGTCGCTATCCTATCCTGTGCACCAAACGGGCCCTAAAAGACTAGAGTTCAAAACTTGAAGAAGGAGAAAATACTAACAAAACAACTAATATACTAATATTTACCTATAAAAAAACTCACTTTGATTCAAAATGAATTTTACTAAATCAATTCATTATAAAAATCAATTTAACCAAAGACAAGTTGAATTCTGCTAAATTGTTTGCACCTTAAATTTCTGATGGGGAATCTGAAGACCGCAGTCAGAATATAGCAAAGCCAAAATAGATTATTGGATTTTTTTTCTTTTGAAATATTGCAAACCTAATATTTGGCATGATAATTAATGAGTGGTTTTGTATTGCTGATAATCCGATACCATAAGACAAACCCCACCAAATGAGCTACCCTGTTGTTGGGTTCTGTCTTGTTCCCTTTTCTTGCAAGCTAAGTTCTCGTGGATGAAAATGTCCCTTAATTTCAAAAATTTCTTGGTTCTGGTTCACTTTGCTCAAGATAATAAGAAATGCTGAGTGTTGTTCCATTTATTTGGGAAAATCATGTGGTTCAGAAGAAGCTTGACCATTCTTTTCTGCGATTTTTTGTTAACTTCACTCAAATTTCCATACATATACTATATGACAGGTTTTAAACAAGGCATTTTCCTTGTTACCTACCACCACAGCCTTGCAATTATTTGGTTCCACAAAATCTAATATTTGTTGCAGTTTTTATAGACTTTAGTTTTTTTGTGTCGTTGGTGCTCATTATCGGCCCTTTTTTTTTACCCCCATTGTACCTCATATCCCTTAAATTGACTAAACGGACCAAAATACCCCTAAAAAATTGTTAAAAAACGAAATCATTCCACATTCCATCATATTTCCGGAAAAAGTAAGTTTTTTTCCCTAAACATCCCGAAAATAGACGTATTTCCAGAAAGATTTTCGGAAATACCATTTTTTGAGGTATTTCCGGAAGGTTAAATTCCAGGGAATTCCGAAAATACATCAAAAAGAGGTATTTCCGGAAGCCAAAAATTGGCTTCCGGAAATACCTCTTTTTGAGATATTTCCGAAATTCCCTGGAATTTAACCTTCCGGAAATACCTCAAAAAATGGTATTTCCGAAATGTTTTTTTTTTTTGAAATTTCGTTTTAATTAAATTTTTTTTGCTTTTCCGTGGCAACCAGAACAGGAAACATAGAGCGAGGCGAGCATTCAGGAGCGGGAGGAGATGAGCAGAGTCCTTCTAGCAGTAGGAGTAGGTTCTGATTGAGGACTAGACAGGCCGGTCACGCGTCTGAGAGTCAAAGACGTGTCCGAGAGCGAGAGCAGCAGGAGGCTGAGCCAGACGCCATGCATGTAGATGACCAGGCTGAGACTGGGGTTTCTCAGCATGATGATGAGGCTGTTGAGCAGGTTTTGTTACACCGGTTGTATGTCCACTGCGTCCAGAGACTACTACAGACGGGACATGTAATACTTTTAATAATTTGTTTATTTTTTAACAATTAATTACTTTTGTTTTTTACAGGACCGGGGTAAGATTAAAGTTGCTTCTCATGGGGGAAGATATTGAAGATGAGACCTCAACAACACCGCCCACATATAGCAGGATGGTTGAAGCAGGCCCATCTGTTTGAGCTGGACATTACACCTCTCGGCAACATCAACCACGAGCTCATATCAGCTTTTGTGGAGAGGTGGCATTCTGAGACCAGCTCATTCCACATGCCGTGGGGGGAGATGACAGTGATGTTGGACGACGTGTCCGCGTTGCTCCACTTGCTGCTCACCGGCACACCGTTGGCACATCGGCCACATTTTGACACTGCCGATGCTATTCGGGCTGGAGTTGACCTGCTGGGCATTGACCACACAGCCTGCTGGGCAGAGTGTCAGTTCAACAGGGGACCGGCATTCCGATTTTCTTTCTTGATGGCCGCATACACACAGAACATGGAGCGCGACCATCTTGATCAGGCGGCACGGTGCTATCTGCTACACTTGTTGGGCAGCACCATTTTTGCCGACAAGAGTCACACATCTGTCCCTGTCAAGTGGGTGACTCTTATTTCGGACTTTGCCCTATGTGTCCAGTGGGCTTGGGGTCCAGCTGCTCTAGCTATTCTCTACGAGCAGCTGAATGATACTTGTTACTGGGAGACGTCGCAGATTGGCGGATACGCTTCTCTACTGCAGCTAACTAATTAATTAAATATTTTTATTTCTTTTTAATTACTTTTATTTATATAATTACTTATTTATTATTTTTATTATTTTAGTGCTGGATAGATGAGTATTTCCCCACCATCGTGGTGCGGAAAGACTTCGGTGCCATTGAACTTCCACGTTGCAGCAGGTGGGCGAACAAGAAGTGCGATAGTATCAAGCTTCCGGAGTTTCGGTAACTGCTGGATGACTTGCAGAGGGGGCAGGCCATATGGAGCCCCTGAGACGACCACAGACAGTACCTCCGGTTTCACAATATTTCATTATTCAGAGGTTGGCTGCTGTGGGGGGATGTGGCGGTGCCTTATATGCCAGACAGGGTCCGTTGGCAGTTTGGATATGTCCAACAGATTCCTGATCCACCTATTTCGGGCCCACGTCCATCTCCGGAGGTCATAGTACAGCAGATGATGTTCTATCAGTCCCCAGTGCGGGCTTTCAGGGACAGCGGTCGACGGACACCCGTCCAGGGTGCTTGTGATGACGAGTACCTACCATGGTACTTCCAGGTGTCCATTCCCCGGCTGACTCCGGCTCCGCCTTCACCTCCTGCTCCGCCTTCGCCTCCAGAGGATGTTGGTCCACTTCCCTATGAGTCCAGGGAGAGAGTAGCTAGGCATGTCCGGAATGCCTATGATAGTCTTTTGGCAGTCGACGGCATTCCTGGGGATGTCTATGATAGTCTGTTGGCTGTTTTATAACATTTGGACATTTAGTTGTATTATTTTTTGTATTTTTACTGTATTAATACTGATTATTATTGTTTATTAGTTTAGCAAGTTTCGTTACATTTAATTATTTCGCATAAATTTTTTTAATTTAAAAAAAAAATTAAAAATTTTCGGAAATACACATATTTCCAGAAGGCAGAAATATGTGTTTTTCGGAAATACCTAAAAAGAGGTATTTCCGGAAGCCATTTTATTTCTGCCTTCCGGAAATATGTGTATTTCAGGAAATTTTTTAAAAATATTTTTTTTACGAAAAACTAGGGGTATTTTGGGGATTTATGGTAAAATGGGGGTATGGGGTCTAATGGGGGGTAAAAAAAAACAGCCCTCATTATCCATTAGCTGATTGCAACGAAAAAATAATAGTAACAACAGATAATAATAAATCTGTTGAAGTTTCCATATTTGCAGCACAACTTCTGGTGAACTGATTATTAACATTCCGGCTTCTTTGATGGTGAATATGATTTGAGGTGAAAAAGTTGTCAAATTTGACCGTCCACCCCGACCTGACCTAACCTATTGGGTCAAAATGTAAAAGTGAGTTGGGTTGGTTGGGCTAGCTCAATTGTCTACATGTCTTTTGTAGTCCAGCAAAATCAAAAACACTGAGCCAGTTGGTCATCTCGGTCTAGTTTAACTTTTTAACAAACCACAAAAAGTGTTTCAAAAACATAAAAAAATCGGGTTAGTCTAGCTTATTGGCCAATCGGGTTGGGCAAAAACGGCTCGGTTCTTTTCTGAGCCTCTGTTTAGTGAGCTCAACGCAGCTGAGAACACCAAACTTTTTTAGGCTATCAGGCCGACCCATTGGGCTGAGCCAAAATAGACACCTCTACTCGATTACATGTAGAATTTTGTCTGTGAATTTGAATATAGCTTAATCAATCAACTTAACTTGTGGTTCAATCCCATTAAGGCTGTTTTTTTACCCCCTCATAGACTGTGTACCCTATAATACGTTTTATCCCCAAAATACCCCTCACTTTTTTACCAAAATTTAAATTGAAACTGATTTTTTTTAAAATTTCCGGAAGTCAGTTTTTTCATTCTTTTTCGGAAATACCGTTGATACATATTTCCGGAAGTCATTTTTGTGTACTGAAATTATGTGCTATGGGATAATTCCGGAACGTATTTTTATTGATATTTCCGGAATTACTTCAAACGACATAATTCCGGAATAGAAAATACGTTCCGGAATTATCTGTTTAGACGTAATTTCGAAAACATCAAGAAAATGTGTTCCGAATTTAAGTATAAACACGTAATTCCGGAAGTCATTTTGAGAAATCAATAGTAAAATGGTCAGTTTGGTCAATACCGGGGATACAAAGTCTCGCATTAAAGTGAGCATATATAGGCCTGAAAACTAGTACAAACTAACTGCTAATCTCTAACTAATTATAACGGATTATTATATCAGGTGACTAACATATTGGTTAATTATTTAACTAATATTATATATAGATCAGGAACAACGACGTCGACTTGGTTGGTTAACTAATATATTGTCCGTGATTTTTTTTAGATAAGCAAAAAATCCATTGAAGTGAAGCATAAGGGGTGTCCAACCCTTACAATGGAGATATAGGAAAAGGGGAGGACCTCCTTAAAACCTCCCTGAGCCAAAACCCAATGGGAAAAAGACTCAGGAAGGAAAAAGAGTACCTCGTACAACCTGCACCACAGTGGGAAAACATCAACCTAGCCCACTGTTTCTCCCCCTACTTGATTACAGATTGTTAAGGAATGTAAGTGAGTTAGACCACCATAGAGATACATGACAAAGATGAATTACAGTTGAGTTTATAAAGACACAAACTTCAAGATAAGCTCTTGATCCGGTTAACAACCCCCTCTATATTTGGTTCCTCCTCTTTGAATATGACTCCATTCCTAGCTAGCCAAATGCTCCAACAAGTAGTTAACCAGAAGAGATGTTTCACCCGCTTTGCTTTCTTCCCTGTACACCACTCGCCACAATTACTAAAGAAATCCTCCACACCCAGAGAGACATCCACGTCAACACCTAGCCAAGTACCAACAATATGCCATACAGAACGCGCAAAACCACAAGTGATGAAAAGATGTTCGACAGACTCGCGAGAGGAATTACAAATCGAACAACCAACTTCTAGCTCGGAGTGGATGACGTTCCTGTGCAACAGCTGCTCACGCACTGGTAAGGAATCCAAAAGTAACCTCCACCCGAAGACTACAACCATCAAAGGGACAATAGATTTCCATAGTCTCCCTAACAAGTGCTGATGGTTCGAAATGTTGGAAGATATGTCACTACAAAACAGCTGATGATAAAAAGATTTTACCGTGAAATTCTTGAAAGTATTATGTGGCCATAGCCATGCTGTCCAAAATTTGGCCTCCAAAATTTGTCGGTGATAATGCTTTACTATCAGATGCTTCGTTGAAAACTGAAATACTCATTTTTGATTGGAAAAAGTGGGCAAGTTGATTTTCTTGTTTCAAAAGTACTTGGTTCATAATCACTCAACCATGCATGATTTTTTATGTTTTGTATTGTATCTTGGAAAGGGTTGATTTATTTTTTTTGACGTGGTTTGAAAGGGTTAATTAGATGAGCTGTGTGTGTAATTTATTGGCCCACCATTGCAATTTTGTGAAGGAAATGAAACCTTATCTTTACGTTTGTCATACTTCCTCTTAAAAAGTCTTGGAGAAAATAAATAAAGCGATTAACCGAAAATTAATGGAAAGTATGCGTGGAAGGGAAATATACAAGTCAGTGTCAGTTCTTATGTAAGGTCTAGTCATCACCAAAATATTGAAAAATGACATTGACGTTTATTTTGAATATTGTGTTTTTGTATTCGCTTCTGTTCCGAGGTTGATAGGTCGAATTCAAAGAGTGAAGGTTAGAGCTTGGAGATCCCGATGATGCACGTTGGTGGTTTGGTTCTTGCAAGTACTTTGATGCTTAAGTCAGTAATAGCTCAAAGTAAGATGTGAGGAATAAAAATGTACATGTTCCTAACGAGGGTCATCACTATTTATAGATGACGTGAGATGACCACTCATTGATGCAAAATTGTTACAGATGGCCCCTTTGTGCACGTGAGCGAGTGTGAGGCGCGAAAGGGATGAAGCGACTTCGTTCTTAAAGATGAAGATTTTGTCTTTGGTTAAGCATAACGCGGGTCATTCAGATCTTGTGAGAGGGAGAGTTTTCTCTTGATTAAGTTAGGCGTAATGGGCCGCCTAGCGAAGTCGAGCTCAGATAGGCCTTAGCCCAATCCGAAACAACTTGTGTGGTAGAAACCGAGTGAGAAAAAAGGCAGCTTTATAAAGTCCCTCGTGGCGAATTCAATTTTTTTATAGTCAAACAATGGAGGACGTTTCTCACATTCAAAACAAGTCATTTAAACTTTTTGTTTTTTTTCTTAATTTTTTAGACAAGGGGGATGAACGATTTTGATTGGTGATAGTTTTGAAAGTAGTTCAAACTCAAATGGGTGACATTATGGGTATAACTCTTATGGTGCACGTTTGTGTGCATGTTCTAAATTAGGGTCATCTCTATTTATAGGTTGTGATGGTCACTTGATGATGCTAAATCATTATAGGTGGGTCCCTTGTGCTGTGAGCAAGTGTGAGATCACTCATGTGAGGCGTTAAAGGAATGAAGCGGTTATTGTTGTGCGAAAAGTAGATGTGCAAGTATACACAATCGCAACAAGTAATACAATGATAAGTAAAGATCGTTCCCACGGAGATTGTTGAGTTTACTTCTATATTTAAATTAGTAATTTAGCTAGTGAGCAAAACAAGTAACAAATACAAGTTGTCAACAAGTATTGTCATTGTGATTAACATAAATGCAAATGAATAAATAAAGATGTGAAAACAGTAGTGAATTGAAAGTATTTAAGAGTGAGTTGGATAGCTCAGTAGTTATGTAAATTCCCAAGAGTAGTGTTCTATAATATTAGATGCTGTAGCGTTAAGCGCTGTAGCGCTTCAGAATCCGTAGACGCTGTAGCGCCTTGGTGGCGTGCCTTTCAGTCACTATCGTCAGGGTTATGTTACAAGACTCCTATGTCTAGGCTCTAAATAAGTTTTACCCCTGTATATTAAGCTCATACAACATTTGCTTTATGAACTATTACTCCCCTATGTCTAGAGTTAAGTAGTACTTCCTTTAAATGTCTTTAAAGGGTTTTCATTCATATCATTCCTTGAGTTCTCTTTGTGAACCATGTCTGTACCCACAAAGCCCCCTTGTTTTAGTTGGCCATTCCCAAAACAAAGTTGAAAGCATTATGACACAAGGAATAAAACGCAAACATCATAATATTACATAAAAGCTACTCAAAGTTCATTACACACTAAGAACAATCCAACTACAACAAAGTTAGCTCATAACAAGTTTCATCAACATAATACAAACTAAAAAGCTCATATTACCGTAGGAAGACAAGAGGAGAATGGTTGCAAAACATACACTCCAATGATCCCAAGTCACATACGAAGGATGAAGCTATGGCGTGAGCAAACCTTGAATGAAATCTAGAAACTATACTAAAAATAAAAGCTTAAGAGTGGAATAACAATGGAGGAAAGCTACAATGTCAAGATAGTTTCCTCCATGTTAAAACTCTCTCTACGTATGTTACTCCCTAAAGAAGCATTCTATTCTAATTTTATCTAACCAAGTCTTAATAAAATAATAATAATAATTCATGATCATAAAACTTAGATATTATTCATAAAGCTACTTTACAAAAAGGTGTGATGATTAAAATCACCAACTATCACATGGGACACATGTAGGAGGCGCCAAGTGTCTTTGAAGCATCCACTTGGGTGCTGAAATGTCATGCTAAGGATAAGAGATAAGGGTGATGACTCATCATTTCAGCAAGTGGCTTTATAAATATCCAAATGTCCCACCATCATATAGGCGCTGTAGCGTCTACCGCTAGCTTACCGCTGCAGCACTCAAGCAAAACATCAATATATTCACAAAGGCACCAAATGTGTCAAATGATAACAAACAAACTCCTAACCCTTCTTTCCTCTAAATAACTAATATTTACCTAATATAGCACAAATATTACTTGAGAACTTGTGTTGATTTAAGTATTAAGAGCACAAATAACCTATATAAAATAGAGTTATCAGTTATGTTCATAATGATGAAAATTCTGTTGTCGGTTAAGTGTAATGGGTCATTCAGATATTTTTAGAGTGGAAGAGAGTTTTCTCTTGATTATAGGTTAAGTGTAAGGGCCATGATTTTCCCACATCTCCTCCTACTCACCACACACCCCTTAACTCCAAATATTCCAAAAACACCCTTAAATAGAGGACGTGTTTAGGTGTGATTCGGTTGAGTCCAACTGAATATATTCAGATAAGGCCCGCCGAATATATTCGCAGAATGCATTTGGCATAGCTCAATGAACTTGTTGCCAGTGATATATTTGAATGATTATTTCCAGCAGAGAAATCAAGGAGTTTTGCTAAAGTGGGACCAACAATGCCAACAATGGAGGAAACATATGGATGTACAAAAGATAATGTAAAAAAAGAAGAAACAAACAAGTTTACATATTTGAATGATTATCGGAGGGACAACAACGAAAACAGGGAAAAAAAGATAATGTAAAAAAAGAAGAAACCATGTAAAGCAAATAAGAAGAGTAAAACATATTTATGGTCATTCGGTTGAGGCCTCCCAAAGTATTTTGGTTGAGGTGAATTGAATAGTGTAAAATAGGGGTGTGTCTCAAAAAAATACTCATTCGGGTGTGTCTAACCGAAGTATTCGTCTGACCCTAACCGAATCGTTAAAAATTTCAAAAAAAAAACATGGAGCGCGCCTCATTAATGGCATATTGGTCATTTCGCAGGGTTTGGGGGTGTGGGGTGAGTAAGAGGGGATGTGGGAAAAGTGAGAGCCTAAGTGTAATGGCCGGTTCAACAAAGTCCAGCTCATATGGGCCTTATCGTCCATAACTTGTTTGGTAGAAAACAATTAGGGATTTTTTTTTGTAACCCCACATAAAAGTGAAACCCGAAAATACCCCTCACTTAAAAAATTCGCCCGGATTTACCTACTAAAAGATAAATCTGATTTTGGTTTTTTCCCAAAATCAGATCTATCTTTTAGTAGGTAAATCCGATTTTCCTTAAAAAAAGAAAATCGGATTTACCCCCACCTAAGGTAAATCCGCTTTTGTTTATTTTAAAAGCGGATTTACCTTAGGTGGGGGTTAAATCCGCTTTGTGTATTAAAAATACCTATTTTTTATTTAATTTTTTTAAAAAATGTTATAAAAATACTACTAAATATCCGTTAAAGAGTCAAAACTAATCTAAAAATTATAAAAACACCACTATAAATGTAATAAAACCAAATAAGGTTATGCAATTTTTTTCAGATTTTTTGGAGATTATGAAAAATTAAAAAAATTAATAAAAAATAGTAAACGATGGAATTTGGAATTTTGAGCTCCCTTTTCGTGAAGGAAATTTCTTTTTGAGGAGTCTTAATCCTTGATTTTTTTTCGGATTTAATGGCTGTGGTTTCATTACAATCTGAGTAGGTTGTTTGAAAACCGATTTTTTAGCCTAAATTATTCACCCGACGTACAACATCGTCACATGTTAATGAACAATACACTAAACAGAACCAAAAGACGACCGATATTCATATCTATTTAAGACGACCGATATTCATATCTATTTTATATTTCTAAAAAAAATTAATTTTAATTTCAAAATCGGATTTACCCCCACATTAGGTAAATCTGTTTTTGTTAATTTTAAAAGCGGATGTACACCACATAAGGTAAATCCACCTTGTTATTTAAAAGTCAGATTTACCTATTGGGCAGATAAATCCGCTTTGGAAAATAGCAAAGCCGATTTACCTAAAAAATGATAAATCCAATTTCCCTAAAAAAAAAAGAAAATCGGATTTACCCCCACATTAGTTAAATCCGCTTTTGTTAATTTTAAAAGCGGATGTACCTCCACATAAGGTAAATCCGCTTTGTTACTTAAAAGTCGGATTTACCTATTGGGTAGATAAATCCGCTTTGGAAAATAATAAAGCGAATTTACCTTGAGTGGGGGTAAATCCGAGCGAGTTTTAGTTTGACAGGGATATTTTCGGTTTATCAAATTATGATGGGGGTATATGGTGATATGATAGGGGTACAAAAAAAATCCCAACAAATTAAGACCATTTCTAATAATCAAGACCGTTGAAGTAAATTACAAATAAAGATGTAAGGATAGGAGGTTATTGTAGATGTTTGTGCAGTTAACTTGCAAAAAAAATAATCTAAATAATCTCTTTTTTAAAAAAAAAGAGAAGATAGGATGGGCAATGCCAATGGATTTAGCAGCTAAGTGCAAGGTGAACTAGCTATAGCAGAGAATATAAAAAGTAGAACTAAAACCAATTCAGTAAAATATTTGAAAATTTGAGAATTTAGCATTAATTTATGCACAAAATAAAATAAGGACACTTTCCAAAATATATCCTTCCTAGATATCTTCGTAACATACGGTAGGCATTGCCTGAAAGGAACTGTTGATGATCAGATTCAGGAGTTGCATCTCTCCTTTTCACATAGCTGTACCTCACTCTAAGCAAGCCAACAAACTCAAAAGATATTTAACAATAACACACAATAGCATATCGATTACGACTCTTAATTACAAAAACAGAAGCAAATAGATTTCCCAAGATATTTGTTAATCTTAGATGAAAGAGCCATCAAATGTATACTTCTCTGATATTGTTGTTGCCTTTACAGCTATGAGCTACAACTTTTCAAGTGTGCATAATAAATGATCTTAACAAGGAACAAACACTATCATTGCTGGTAACTGAAAGTTAAGAATCTGCAATGGGGAAAACAGATCCAATTTTATTGCCTAAACGATAGCACTTGATATTAACTGCATATGGACCAAGCTGAATGTGGTTATCTTCCTCGCCGAAGTAGAAACACAGAGTATACAAAGCAATTTCAAATTCAGGACTCACTCCTACCAAAGTGCTTGACACAGTTTTCAGAACACCATTCCATTCAAACTGAATTGTCAAAAGCTGGGTTTCAGAGTCAGGCTGCAAGTCACAATTGGCAAACAACATTAAAATTAATGTAGCTACAGTTCAAAATATATAACCGAGTCTTACCTAAAAAGTAACATAAACGAATTACCAAACGCAATGGAATAAAACTATGTTTGAAAATTTATGTGAACCAATGATTGAAAATTTATAAAGGCTCTCAATGTTATAGGAAAATTTTTTTTGTTGGTGCTGAAAAATATTTTCAACGTGCTTCGATGTCTAGCCTAGTGTAGAAGTTTCACACCTTGCTCCAAAATTTAATTTCTATGTTTGGAATAATAATCTATAGAAAATAAAAAGCCAGTTTAACAGATAGTCACTCACAGTTTCACCCCGTCGACGGGGGAAAATATAGCCTTGATAATCAATTCTCCCCTTTGCTTCTTCATGGTAAAACTGCCAAAATGCATCAACAGGTTAGATAAAAAATTCACACGGTGACTGATAAATCCAAATTTACAAGTTAAAAGAAACAATCCAAGTACTCATCTACTCATTTAATAGATTAATGATGACACTAATAAAAAGGTATAAGAGAAGATTGTTGGAAACATTCGTTACACAAAATTAAGGAAAAAAAAATATATCAAATAAACTAGCTGGTCTGAATAAACGCCTGTAGATAGAGCATGTGGTTGGGAAGATTGTGGACAACACAAGACATTAAGACTACTGCAAACTATTAGCAATATCAACTTTAACTTTGATGTTATTCTACACAAGGAGCTAGGTGTTTAGGTTTACTACACCAATAGACTGGGCAAATATCTACAATAACATAACATGGTAATGGCGCTCAGTTGAGCTGGTAATATCAAATGATGTTTGAAGAGAAAAATAAGAGGTCACACCTGCAGCCAGTTATGAAATCCAGAAACTTCACTGCTTTGTTTGATTTCGCCAACAAAAACATGTTCAAAAGCAGATGAGCAACCAGAAGTGCCACCACGGCCATAAAGGTCAAACCACAGACCAGTCATCATTCTTTTAAAATCTTGGTAACTCCCTGACGTGATACCCTTGGACACAAGAATCTTATGAAGATATTTAATTGGTGCTGTTCTACTGATTTCTTCTATGAAGGAAGCTTGCTCTTGTTTCTCTTCAGATGTAACAACCTCCTTAGATCCTTGATTCGGATTGTAATTATCTAACAGTGAAAGAAAACGAGCATAAGTAGGCTTTCGGAACACATCATCACTGACCCAAGTAAACAAGCTCCCATGTGCCATATCTTCCTTTTGGTAAGCTTTTTTCCCTTCACCACAGTCAATTTCATAGTCCTTGCCAGGTACCAAACGATTTAAATCAAGATCCCAAAGCCTTTCACAAGCTCGCGACAGATCAGCAAGTTCATCTTCTGAGGGCTCCACCCGAGCACCAACTTCTACCTCATTGGAATATTGTTGCTCATCAGGAGGTAGTTTATAGCTTTGCCAGTTTTCCATTGGAACCTACATCAAGTTGGTAAGATCCATCATTGAGATTCAGAATGTGATGCAGCGTGAAACATTTAGAACTGAATATTGAACATTTCATCACATATAGATAAAAAGCTAAGATACAGTAAAATTCACAGAAGATATACCTGCAACAACAGTATTAACATAATACAAACTGTTCAAATTGACACACAACATTCGGTACGTACCTACATATGTTTTTCTAATTGACATATTTTATCAAAATTAACATATAAACCTTGTGTGTCTGCCTTGAAGGTTTGCCAACAGTCTTCCATCCATCGTTGTTATCTTGATCCAACTGCAAAAATAAAAAATGAATTCACCAAAATAGTTAAATTTTAATAGAAAAATTCCACACACTACATACTTCTTCCCATTAAAAGGAGAAAAGGAGATTGGACAATAACCAAGCATGCTTGATACTTTTAATGCTATTGTGCCCTCAGGAAACCTGATTTTTAAAATCCAGTTCAGTGGACCATTTATATTTATTTCGTAAAACATTTCACCCCATAAACAATCTTAAACTGTATGCCCAGAGAGAGACAGAGATCTGGATCAGATCGATCTCCATCATGAGAGGCATATAAAATGAACCTACCAGCAAGGCCTTAAGAGCTTGACTTTTATCTGTGTCCAGCATAGAAATTTGACACTGAGGACACACCTCCATTTTCATAGCATACAATAACCAGTGAAATTTCATTATGAGTGGACCCATCACTATAACAAATGACTCTAGCGATCAATCACATCCAAGTAACAAAAAAACAAACAATAATCTTGTCATTGCTAGATGAACAAATTAAAAATAGGCTTCAGACACTTTCAGCAACACTACATTTCAAATTATTAGATGTATGTTTGGATTCACGATGAAAAGTGTCAAAATCAATTTAACCTTAGGCCTAATGTGATCAGTAAAATCTAAATGTTCGATTAGCTTGATCAAAATTGGTTCTGCTTTCAAATCTCGGTTTGACTATAAGTGACAAAACATAGCTTTTGTATTAGGTTGAAAATTTTACATTAATTTTCAAATCAAATTGTTTATAGAATAAAAAAGTAAAATATAAATCAGTACACTCGAAACTCAATCTTAATCAAAACAATTTTACAAAATTAAGTTCACTCAAAATCATGTTTGTCAAACACATAAGTGATCACTTGAGATCTGCAAGTACATTACATAGAACCTTCAAAGCTAAGCTACATCGATATCTCTCAAGGACAATGGAGCAGTTTAGAAATGTCAAAATTGCAATTTTTTGTTAAATTAAATCCAAACTAAGAAGTAAGAACCTTTTGGGGTCTGGTGGAAGTGGTGGAACTTTGAGATTCCCAATCTTCCAGCTGAGGAGGATATTGTTCCTGTTGAAAAGTGCAATACATTAAGCAGGATTACATAAATCTTACTTACACCTATAATATTTATTTACCGTTAGACAATAATAATTAACCTTATGCGGCCTTCTACGGTAACTATCGTCTTGCAACGGTTCCACTTCCTCCTGTAATAATAATGTTAAAGAATAATATTACATTTATTGTTTATTGAGTGTTTGATTAAGTTGAGAGTTGAGAATGATGATATGAATTGAAGAAGTGGAAAATGTAATGTAAGGGGAAATATAACCAACCCTGTTGTTTTGGGGTCTGTTAGAGACCCTGGAGCCTTGGGATTGCGACTCCTCTTGCTGTTCCTGCAAGAATCAAATTTGAAAAATGGTTAAAATGACATAGTTGTAGTAAAATCCACAATAACAGGGAGCTGATCGAAAGTGCAAACCCGATGATGATGAGGATGAGGATGGTTATCTTGATCTTGATCTCCGGAGACGACCTCCGCCCAAGAGGATCTGGAACGTTCGTCGCGTGATTGGTGGTCGTCATAATCGCGATCGCGATCGTGATTGTTGTTGTCACCGAGAGCAACGTCGAGCAAGCCCTTGATCAGACCCTCCATCTTAGAGAGAGAGAGAGAGAAGAGAGTGTGTGTTGTGTGGGACTACCGTGAATCTGAAATGAGTGAGTTCGTTGATTGGTTGAAGAAATAATAAATAAATTAAATATATGGTAGGTATTGGCGGGTGATGATTCCCATTCGCTATTGCCTTGCCGACAAATTATTTTCGGATCATGTAACTTAAGTCAACTTTCATAAAATAAATAACGTAAGTCAAACGGAAGACGAATTACCACCACTATCGACCTTCTTACTAAACGGCTATAATAAAATAAAAAAAATTTGCTAACCACACAAATACTAAATTGTGGTTTGTATGTACTAACTATTGAATTGTTGTATAATAGTTAGTAGCATATACTAACCACACAAACACTAAATTGTGGTTAATATGTAGTAACCATTGGAGTGTTGTATAATGATTACTGAAAAATTTAGTAATTGTTATTAAGATACTCCTTAATATCATAAGTCTTTGCCGACTTTCACCGTGTAATAAGAAACGGATTCAATGTTAAAATTTTGGAAAATAAATTCATTTTTTTTACAATTAACCACACTAATATTTGCTTATAAAAAACGGTCACAAATACATGGCTTACATGTTACGGTATTGTTTTTTCTTGACAACTTAAACCTACACACTATAAAATACATTCAACTTTAATGTGTGGAATTTAGAAGAAATAGAGAGAAAAAAATTAATAAAAAAACCAATTTGTATGCAAATGACATGCAAGTAAGATCTAAGTGTAGGATTTGAGTGTAAAAAACTCCTTACATGTTAGATTACCGGGGCATTTTAATTGTTGTAATTTGTTATTGGTGTCTTTCTCCATTAGACTTTCATTTGTATATTTGAGTTAAAATATGTGGTTTTCATCATTGTGCATTATATTCTTTATTTTTTTTTATAAACCGGGTATCTAGACTAATCCCTCGAGTCGGGAGGAGCATAATGGACGGCAAAACTCTCTCTGAAGAGATTTAACACTGCTGCATGTCAAAGGCTGGATTTGAACTCGAGACCTTGGTTAAGCTGAAAGAGACCCATACCATCTCATTCAAGTGCTCTTGAGTATATTCTGTATTTATTTATGTAGTGGTGTTTTGAATTTGTAGATGTTAAAATCATTCTTTGTAGAGACTCATACCATCTCATCCAAATGTTTATGTTTTAGTTTTGAGTTCTAATTCGGTAGACATTTTGTAGAATCTAAGGAACACGAGACGCTATTTTTTCCTTATTTTCACTGGAAGCCCCAATCTTAACTTCGTAGCCTTCATGTTAAGATTCAATTCATTCCCATATGTCATCTTCTTAGTAATTCACACGCTCCTATTGTTTGAGGGTAATGTAATTTTTGGGGAAATTGATATATTTTACCTTCAGATTCTAAGCTAAAATATTTCATTACCCCCAAAAATTACATACCTCCAAAAAATACTCTCTATAGACACGCTAAAGAAACTATAAACAAATTTATAATCCAAAACGCACTATGCCAAACGAAAACATGCGCATGAGAAGACTTAAAAAGTTAGTTTTAAACATGCCCATGAAAACATTGTTATGTGTAAAGCAACATGTGATGTTTGTTAATTTCAATAAATCAATTTGTGAAAAAAAAAATTCAATAAATCAAGATGATGTTTTTTTTTTTAGATAAGAAAAAATTCATTGAAGGGAGCACAAAGGGTGCCAACTCAAAGATGAATTACAGTTGAGTTTATAAAGACACCAACTCCAAGATAAGTTCTTGATCCGTTAACAACCCCCTCTATATTTGGTTCCTCCTCTTTGAATATGACTCCGTTCCTAGCTAGCCAAATGCTCCAACAAGTAGTTAACAAGAAGAGATGTTTCACCCGCTTTGCTTTCTTCCCTGTACACCACTGGCCACAATTACTAAAGAAATCCTCCACACCCAGAGAGACATCCACGTCAACACCTAGCAAAGTACCAACAATATGCCAAACAGAACGCGCAAAACCACAAGTGATGAAAAGATGTTCGACAGACTCGCGAGAGAAATTACAAAACGAACAACCAACTTCTAGCTCGGAGTGGATGGCGTTCCTGTGCAACAGCTGCTCACGCACTGGTAAGAAATCTAACAGTAACCTCCACCCGAAGACTACAACCTTCGAAAGGACAATAGATTTCCATAGTCCCCCTAACAAGTTCTGATGGTTCGAAATGTTGGAAGATATGTCACTACAAGACTGCTGATGATAAAAAGATTTTACCGTGAAACTCTTGGAAGTATCATGTGGCCATAGCCATGCGTCTTTCCTTCCTCTAGTCGGCTTAACTGACTGTAAAATGCTATCCAAAATTTGGCCTTCAGCCACCCCAACCGAATCTGTGTGATGTTGCCACGGTGTAGACCACACCCAAACTTCACCATTAACAAGCACCCAAGTCAGCCACCAAGAGCTGCTGCTGCCCTTCCCCATCACATAACAGCGGAAAAACTTTGAATAACGGCTCTATGCCTAGTCATTGATCCTTCCAAAAATTAATGGAGGTTCTGTCACCAAGCCCCCTTTTAATACACCACACGAACCTTCGCCGTTCCTCAAGATTGTCATCCAACTTTACCAAGTCTCTCCACCAAATCGATCCCGAGTTCCGGCTAGATATACCTTCAACCGAGTGGAAAAAGTCCCACATTGGATAGAACTCTTGTGTGTGAATTGGAAAAAGTCCCACATTGGATAGGCTAAGCACTTCTATAGTGGAAAAAGCCTATAAAAGGAGAGCTTCTCCTCATTTGCAAATCACACCACTTGACGATAAATCATTCCTCAAGTTTTCTCTCTTCTCCCTAAATTTCTTTCTTCTCTAGAAAGCTTGAAGCATTTCTAAGCTTAGTTTCTAAAGAGTGGGTTTTCATAACCAAATTTTTTTTTCTTCTTTAGAAAGCTTGAAGCATTTCCAAGTTTAGTTTCTAAAGAGTGGTTTTTCATAACCATATTGAGGGTGTATATCTTAGAGCGAATTTTCACGGTGCTGAGCTGTTTTATCCTGGGGACGTCGTGGTTGATAGCCTGCTTGCACCTTAGAGTAGTGCCACGAAACATCTTAAAGAGAGCGACCTAGTCCGCGACTCATCCCAGTAATCTCTTCGGCTTGTTCTTGAAACCAGTATTGTTTGGGGAAAGTTCTGGCTAGGAAAAACTTGGTACTTAAGAGTGTCCATTGTGACCCACCTCTCTTTCCTGGGAACCTACTCGGATTACCATTTTTAAGACATCTCTAATTCAGCCATGACAACCGAAGAAATTACTGGTGTTGGTTCCGCTGAAACAGCTGAAAAGACTAAAACAGCAAAAGAAATACTCCTATGGAAGAAGCATGACTATCTCTGTAAGAATTTTATTCTGAACGGACCAACTGATGATCTTTATGATTATTACAGTACCTGTAAGTCCGCCAGGGATGTCTGTGATGCTCTGAAAGAGAATAATTTTCTCTATACAATTTATCAATAGAAAGAGAATTGTTTTCTCTATACAGTCTAATAATAGAAAGAGAATAATTATCTCTATAATTTTTAATTCTGCGGAAAGAGAATAATCATCTCTACAAGAATGAATTTTTTTAATTCATATTTTTTGAAATTATTTTTTACTCACATCTTTTGTTGCTGTTAGTTGTTAACACTTAACGGTTAATGATTTTATATCGTAGAATTGCTTTTGTTCTCAATAGCAATAATATTATTTTTTTTGAGAAGTTATGTGTTTCACGATATATTGCAATATATAATATTGAAAATTGCAATATAATTTTCTAAAAAAACCTTTCAAAATTAAAACTGTAATCAGGCACAAAAGAACAGCATCTGGAATGAGATCCCCAAATTTCCCATATTCTAAGCTTCAACTACCACCACCTAGAAATGATGCTGCTCTTTCATTTAATTATTTCAATTGCGAGAGACCGGGTCATGTGACACGCAAGTGTAGGAACAGGTCAAGCTCTGCCTCGCAGGCTAACCTGATTGAATTGCAATTTGTTGCTATAAATTTCTGAAATCAACATTGTTAGTGAATCCGAAAGTCGGTGGATGGTTACGGGCTTCGCTCGCCGTGATCATGCTATGTTTTAAACATACACCGTTGCTGAAAATAAGAAAACTATATTGAGTCTGGTGAATGTTTTAAACACTGATATTTTTTTAGCGCATTGTTTACTTCATCTATCGGAAGTTTGTTCACTATACTAACTTTTACACGTCTTTGACTGTGACGTGTAAACAAACGCATTCTTTTCAATAAGAGCCAAATAGCTTTTTTCAAAAGTTATTTTATTAAATGACTTAAAGAAAAAATTGTGATTTTTGTAGTCAAGCAAGAATTTTCAAGACTTCGCATAAATCAGTAAGGAAATCTGAGTATTAGTTTTGACTCACTCAGATATATGCGAAAAAGATAGAACGTTAACCAGAAATGGAAAACGATAGTTTACGACTTTTATTTATAATTGGTTTGACTACATTGTAGTATATTTTGTGAAAAATAAAAGTGAAGTGCTTGACATATTCAAAGTTTTCCATTACAGATTTTGAAAATCAATTAAGTAGAAAGGTTAAGAATTTTTATAGCGATTGAGAAACGTAGTATGATTCCCATTAATTTAATGGAATTATACATGAAACGACTGCACCATATTCTCCCGAAATGAATGGTAAAGTAGAAAGAAAGAATATAACTTTTACCGAATTGGTTGTTGCTATTATGCTCTATTCTGGCGCTGCATCTCACTGGTGGGGGGAAATTTTGATAACTGTATGTTATGTCCTGCATAGACTTCCAAAGTCTAAGAGAAAAATTTCTCCTTATGAGATCATAAAGAAAAGACAACCAAATGTGTCTTATTTCCGAATCTAGGGTTTGCTTGGCTTATGTCAGGATCCCAAATCCAAAAAGAGTTAAACTCGCCAGTAGAGCCAATGAATGTGTATTCATCGGGTATGCAGTAAACAGTAAAGCTTACAGGTTTTATGACATCAAAGCTAAAGTGATCATAGAGTCAAATGATGTTGACTTTTATGAAAATGAATTCCCTTTTAAATATATAAATAGTGGAGGCACCAGAACTAGTCAAGTTTCTGTGCCTAGGAATGTTGAAAACAACGAACAAAGGGAAATAGAACCTTAAGAGAGCACGTGTTGCTAAGGACTATGGACCCGATTATATGGTCTATACGTTAGAAGAGGCCCCAACTAGCATTCAAGAAGCATTGTCTTCTTTGGATGCCGATTTGTGGCAAGAAGCCATCAATGACGAGGACGAGATGGATTCTCTAGAGTCTAACAAGACATGGCACTTAGTGGACTTGCCTCTTGGTTACAAACCAATTGGTTGTAAATGGATTTTGAAAAAGAAACTAAAACCTGACGGCACTGTTGATAAATACAAGGTTCGCCTTGTAGCCAAAGGTTTTAGACTAAGAATATAGATTTCTTCGACACATATTAATCTGTTACTAGAATTACATCCATAAGTGTACTAATTTCGTTGGCCGCTATTTACAATTTGGAAGTACACCAAATGGATGTCAAAACTGATTTTTTAAATGGTGAATTAGAAGAAGAAATCTATACGGAGCAACCTGAAGGTTTTCTAGTTCTTGGGCAAGAACACAAGGTCTGTAAGTTGGATAAGTCTCTGTATGGTCTCAAACAAGCTCCTAAACAATGGCATGAGAAGTTTGATAATCTGATTTTATCGAATGGGTTTAAAGTGAATGAAAGTGACAAATGCATTTATTACTAAACCGAGAATGACATTTGCACTATCATATGTCTCTATGTAGACGACTTACTCATATTTGGATCAAATATTCATGCTGTAAATAAAGTGAAATCACTGTTGTAACACCCCATTTCTACCCGGTAAAATAATACGAAAATCAGAGTTATAAAAATTTCCAACAAATAAATGGAGCGCTACACTTTCAACTAAAAACAAAACAACATAATCAATTCGCCTGTGAAATCAGATACATAACACGCTAACTTGGATGAACCAATAAACAAATCCTTTTAGTCTTTAAAACAAGTCAACTTTCAATACTACGCAGTGGATTCACAACAAAAGTCAATTCAAAATAATCGTGGCATCTTTAACCAACTTAAGACAGCTCAGATTTAGCAAAACTCTTAATAGTAACAACTTTTAGTTTCAACAATAAAAATAACATAGCAAATAAGGAAAACAAGTGTTCATCCTCCCGAGTGTTACGTATCAGAGCGACGACACCGACTCGATCTAACGAAGGTAAGCAGCCTTCATTTGTGATTACCTGCACGTTACCAACAGGAGGGTAACATTCAAATAGAAGGGGTGAGATATCGAACCATATAATAGGACATATGAAAAACAGTATGTTAGAATCAGAAAATATGAATTCACCACTTCGCAGCCCTCAAACAACTTCAATCAATCACAAGTCATCAACATAATCACTTAAGTATGCAATATGAATGCGACTCAATACTATGCACATGCATGTGGTACCATTGGAGCAGAACTCCCGTCGTCGTCGTAAAAATCTGCCAGTAAATAGAGGCATCAACAAGGCATAAGCCTTCACGTCACTTTGCCAGTCCAGGTCATCGTGTTTTGAGCATAGCTCCAACATGAAAATGCTATGTATGCGACGCGATGTGAATGCACAAACAATCAACAATGATTACATAGCAACACAACAACAACAGAATTCAACGTTGGCCATAGGCCTACAACATAATATCTTGCCAATAAATAGAGGCAATCCAACCAGATACACGTCGCCAACTTCACACAATGGTGATCACAACTAAGTGCAACATCATCAACAAATCAACAACTGAGCCAACAATTTAGCAACTTAACAAGTTAACAGTTTAACAACTCAACCAACGGTTACCAACCCAACAAATTAACGATTAACAAATTAACGACTTAACCAACAATTAGTCAACCGTGGGCCTAATGCGCCTAAAGCGCCCAACAACCCACAAGACGGCGCCCAATGCGCCCAGCAAACAAACGAGGCAGCCACACATGGCGCCCAGTGCGCCCAGCAACCAACAGCCAACAAGCAACAGGCAGCAACACATGGCGCCCATGGCGCCCAGCAACCAACAGGACAGCCACATACGGCGCCCATGAAACAACAGGAAACAGCGCCCTATGCGCCCATGGCGCCCTTCGCGCCCAGGAAACAACAGGGCAGCCACATACGGCGCCCATGCAACAACAGGAAATGGCGCCCTATGCGCCCATGGCGCCCTTCGCGCCCAGGAAACAACAGGGCAGCCACATACGACGCCCATGAAACAACAGGAAACGGCGCCCTATGCCCCCATGGCGCCCTTCGCCCAGTACATCAGCAACGAAGCCCTATGCGCCCAGGGACCCAAATTTTGTGCATCATTGTGTTCAAAAACCCCTAAACTAATTTCAATCATCAACAGATATATTCAAACATTGGCAAATAGTTTTCAAACATCAACAATAGTTTTCAAACAACAACAATAGATTTCAAGGATTAAACAAACACATAGGATCCCTTATTTTCCCACATAAAGCCTTTCATGTACCCTATTATAGAGTTAGAACCCCACCCTTACCTGGGTTTTGAAGATTTCGCAGTCACCTCCCTTCTTGGATGAAAGAATGCGCAGCCCCCTCTCTATTTCTCACCAAAGTTGCGCAGCCCCTTTCTCTCTTTGCTTCTAGGTTTTCTCTAATCCTTGTTTTTCTTTCAGCTTATGACAACTTAACTTAATTCTAATTCTTACTTACTTATACTTCTCTTTATTTTTCTGATTAGTCTCATGGGCCACTCTTCACACCCCCTTATATTACTAATTCTAACATAAACATAAGCCCACATAAAATAATATATTATTATTACTCTAATATTATTTTCCACACTTAATTAACCTATTAATTAAATAAAAGTCAACGTAGCAACTATACTAATAATTCCCAACTTCAACAATTCTCACACTTAATTATTGAATAAATTAATTAAATAATTAATTAAATCTTTGGGGCGTTACAACTGTTGTGCAACAACTTTGATATGAAAGACCTTGGAAAAGCAAGTGTAATACTTGGTATTAAGATCACTAGGTCTTAGAAAGGAATTTCACTGGATCAATCTCATTATATTGAGAAGATCTTAAAGAAATACAATTATTTCAATTGTAAACCTGCATGTTCATCATACGATCCGAGTGTCAAGCTCTTTAAGAACACTGGTGACAGTGTAAGACAAACAGAATATGCAAGCATCATTGGCAGCCTAAGGTATGCCACTGATTGTACTTGACCCGACATTGCCTATGTTGTGGGATTGTTATGCAGGTTTACTAGTCGACCTAGTATGGAGCATTGGCACGCTATCGAAAGAGTCATGAGATACCTTAAAAGGACTATGAATCTCGGGCTACATTACCAGAGATTTCCACTTGTACTTGAAGGATACAGTGATGCAGATGGAATACTCTATCAGACGATTCCAAAGCAATCAGTGGCTATATTTTTAGTATAGTTGGTGGTGCTGTCTCTTGGAAATCTAAGAAACAGACCATATTGGCTCAGTCCACTATGGAGTCTGAAATGATAACATTGGCAAACGCTAGTGAAGAAGATAGCTGGTTGAGATGCTTACTAGCAGAGATCTCTTTATGGGAAAAACTGATGCCAGCTGTGCTGATCCACTGCGATAGTACCGCGACTATTGCAAAAATAGAGAACCGTTATTTCAACGGTAAAAGACGACAAATACGCCGTAAGCACAACACTGAGAGAATGTCTCTCAAAAGGAGCTGTGAGAGTGGATCATGTACACACTGATCAGAACTTAGCTTATCCTTTGACGAAAGAATTAGCTAGGGAGAAAGTCCAAAATACATCTCAAAGGATGTGACTACTGCCTTTAGAATCATGAGTCACTCACGATGGTAACCCGACCTAAAAGACCCGAGATCCCAAGAATTAGGTTCAATGGGTAATAACAAGTTGTGAAGTGATACGAGATGACATGCTATTATAAGTAAAGAAGCATGATTCCTGAAGCGACGTAAAGTTGAGATAATAGAAACTCTTAATGAGATCTATACTCTATGTGGAGTGGAGTACCTAGCTACAGGAGTACTCTTGATAGACGGGATAGAACGGGAAGTGGGGCCGCTTCCTATGGAATCGTTGGCAGGATTCCTAGAGCGTTCATTAAACCGGGATAGACGTGCAGGGCCATAAAAGCACGGGTTGATAATAATACACCCATGGAAAAGGTTGTGTGTGGTTTTGATGTTAGAGATAGAGTTCAAGACTTCGAGTCACTCTTGTTGAATCTAAATCTTAACCACTATGCAAAGGTTCAAGTCGTAAGACACCTATGTTTATGCACAATCCTATGGAAGCGTTTGACGTTACTTCTAAAACTACTTTTTAAATTCAAGTGGGGGATTGTTGGAACTCTTGTGTGTGAATTGGAAAAAGTCCCACATTGGATAGAACTCTTGTGTGTGAATTGGAAAAAGTCTCACATTGGATAGGCTAAGCACTTCTATAGTGGAAAAAGCCTATAAAAGGGGAGCTTCTTCTCATTTGCAAATCACACCACTTGACGATAAATCATTCCTCAAGTTTTCTCTCTTCTCCCTAAATTTCTTTCTTCTCTAGAAATCTTGAAGCATTTCCAAGCTTAGTTTCTAAAGAGTGGTTTTCATAACCAAAAATTTCTTTCTTCTTTAGAAAGCTTGAAGCATTTCCAAGCTTAGTTTCTAAAGAGTGGTTTTTCATAACCATATCGAGGGTGTATATCTTAGAGCGAATTTTCACAGTGTAGTGAACTTTCGTAGCTGTTTTCGACTGGGCTGTTTTATCCTGAGTCGTGGTTGATAGCGTGCCTGCACCTTGGAGCAGTGCCACGAAACGTCTTAATTAAAGAGAGCGACCTAGTCTGCGACTCATCCCAGTAATCTCTTCGGCTTGTTCTTGAAACCAGTGTTGTTTGACGAAAGACTTGGTACTTAAGAGTGTCCATTGTGAGCCACCTCTCTTTCCTGTGAACCTACTCGGATTAACAAAAGAAAATTTCAAACAATCTTAATAAAGGAAATTATTTTGTGTTCACTGATACAGGGTCTTGGGTTCAAAAAAGTTTGCCCATGAACGTGTTTGGTTCGGAGTTTGCAATCACAGGTGGAAAAAGTTTGTTCTAAAATCTATAACTCCAAGTTTGATTATATGTGAGTTTATGGACCTCCTATCAATACGTGCACTATATGTTTTGAATTGAGGCCACAAATTAATGAATTATGTTTGGTCTAGGGAAATAAATGCCCAAGGTACGTGACCACCACATATCGCACATAAGAAAATGTGTTATTGATCTCGGTTCATTACAAGGGTTGTCAGATAGCTTTTTGTCTATCCCGCATTGTTCCAAGTCTATAATGTGTGTGTGTTCTTTCTCTCCTCAGTTTCCTATATGTAATGTCTTCATCGTGTCTGAGTAACTAACCTAGCAGTTACAATGGCGATTCTTCTTTCTTGTACAATTGGTCGGTGCGCGCCACCTACCAGTTCGACGGGTTCCACCTCTTATTCAAGTGAGAACTTCTACAACAATCCAGTGTGAAACTTTGTTTGACGGCTAGATATCGATATCGTATGGATGCTTATTGTTCACCGTGATTTTTTATTGGTTGATAGCGTAAAAATATTTACGTGGTGCATACCAATTAAATTCAGTAATAATTATATGGCAAAATTACAGCAGGGGTTCTTTAAGTTATTTTTTTGTAACAACTTGGTCCTTTATGTTTTTTTTGTACCAACTTAGTCCTTTAAGTTAGCTAACGTTTACACCATTAGCCTTTTTTTAAACTTCCGTTAGAAAAAAGTCCAGTTGTCACAAACGGGGCTGATGTGTCAGTTACGGTGGTGATGTGTCCCTAACAGAGTCCTACATGGCATCTTCATCTCCAACCTCTAACCCATCTTCAACCCCAAACCCATAAATTATCTATCTTCAACCCCAAATCAAAGCACTGAATCAACTCGCAATCACCTCGTCTCTATGCCTCCATCATCCACTACAACATTTTGACCCAAAGACAACGCTTGAAAACCGTTTCATAAAGCCAAAAAATCGTTGCCATAGCTTTTGGCAACGGTTTTGAAACCGTTGTTCCTGCGGGCGTTGCCTAAACTAAAGGCAGCGGTTTTTTGTGCCCAAAAGCAACGCTCACCTAAAACGTTGCCATTGACAGATGTAACGCAATGGTTTTTGTTTACACGCTATGGCAACGGTTCCAAAGCGTTGCCAGTTATGGTAACACTTAAAAACCGTTGCTCTTTGTGGCAAAACGTAAAAATCGTTGCCAGTTATTGCAATGGTGGAAAACTGTTGCCTAACATTTTCAAATCTACGCTCTAAAACCGTTTTTGTTGATAGTGTAAAACTGTTGTTATTGGCAACCCGAAAAAACCGTTCCCTATTTATTTTAAAACACTTTAATAAAACCGTTGTGCTAGAGAACAAAAAATAAAAAAAACTACAAATTTGGATGAGTCCTTTTCATAAGCGTGATACTACTCAGATTTATTGACAATGTCAATTAATTATCCAAACCAACAATTATATGTGCAATACATAAATACCTACACTAAATTCATCATTTCTTTGTGGTTCTCACACCAAAGATTACAACTCACAAAAAACTGAGAAAAAAATTCCCAACAAAAGCCTAAAAGCCTAAGTTTCACTACAATCATCACTATACAACCAATACATTGATAGAACAAGTTTTCCTTATCTCTATTCAAGTCATTACTTGTCAGCCACTCTCCATCGAGACAAATTGAATAACCAATTGTTGTGCTTAGTCATTTCATTCCTTCCCGACTTTCTGCACACACAAAAACAATGACCACATTATTTTTTATTTATCATAAACATAAAAGGGTAATCACATTATTTTACATCACTTGGTAAAATAAAAGTCAAGTAAAAAATGATCACATTATTTCCTACCCTTTCCAGGTGTCTTTCCCTTTCCAGATTTCTTTTTCGCATCATTCTTATCAGTATCAATTAGCACAACTGAAAATAAAAATACCCCGAGTCCCAATAATAACAATAATAGTAATGATAAAGAAGAAAATGAAGGTTTAAAGCCAAAGGCATGGTACCTGAAGTACTTCTCCTAAAGCTTCTATAGGTGCATTCTCAAACCTCATTTTCCTAAACCAAGCCGCTGAGATAATACTGCCCAGCTAATTAACAGGGCAAAAGAGACCTAAAGTACTTCTCCTAAAGCTTCCACAGGAGCACTATTAGCACACTTACTGCTTCAATACCCTCCCACTAATTAACATGCAACAAAATCAGTAGCACCAAAGAGCTAGCTTATAGCCAAATAGACAAATTAAAATCTGAAGAAAATCTTACTTGAATCATCAATGGCAATGGCTGGCTCCAATACAAGGGAACCTAGTGTGAACCTCCACCAAGAAGGCTCAAGGTAAGGTACAATCAAATAAAAAAGTCCAATATATTGCATAGGAAAATATCATTGCAGTGTGTGGTTCTAATCTAATCTCATTATAAAGCATCTTAAGCTTCTTGAAGAAAAATATCACACAAAGAAAAATATCTTTAGTGAATGAAAAGTTTATATAACAGGTTAAGTTGTGAATGAGTTTATAGCTGTTTCCTTTAGGAGATTATATGGAAAACTATACAATTTTTCACTGTCGCATTACTCTGCAAATACCACAAAAACGTTTTCCAGAATTTTCCCAGCCAAACAGTTAAAAATGGCTTGCAACAATACAATCACTCTATTCAAAATATCTAATTCAAAGATTACAAATCATCAACCATGGAATAATCATAAAAGCAAATGGTTTTCATCATATTAAAGCAAATGGTTTTCATCATATCAGAGCATTGAACATAACAATTCCTTTGTGATCATTGTCCAACAAATAAGATTGGTCAATAGCAACTAAATAGGCACAAATTGAGCCAATCAACAACAAATAAAGTGGCTCTTACTTGATGGTCATAAGTGGAACTTGGTGCAGAAGGAGCTATGCCAACTGGGCCGCAATTGCCATACTGAGAAGGCTTTGAAGTGTCCAGAGATGTGAAACTGTATCTGGGAGGTGGGAGAGGAACTCTTTGAGGAGCACTGGCCTCCTGTTTGCTACTCAACGGTAATAAATAAGCATAAAATAAGATGACAGAAGTTTCTCATAATTCATAAACAAAGAGAAGAATTACAAAACCAATAAGAACAGTAAGGAACCAAAATATCTATCTACCCAAGTAGATTCAGCTCAATTGTTGCCTTATATTGAGAAGGAATTTCCATCAATGCTGCAAAGTGCAAATGCCGCCTCTTTTCTTGAAGGAGAGATGTTCTTTGACATAATCTCAGTGAAATTCACAAACTAAAGTGAAAGAAAGCAAAACCGAAATGATTCATTGGATCAATTTCGACTAGTAAGAACATTTTAGCATATATTTTAGTAACACTTACCTGAAAATTATCAAAAGCCCGAGCTGGAATATTGTCATCAAATTCTTTCATCATGTCCCATGGTCCATCTCCAACACCAACCAATATGATTGAAAGTGGAAATTTACTGGAACAAAAAAGGCATATGAGACACTATATTTCTACTAAAAAAACATTCTCAGCAAAAAACTACTCAAAGTCACCTGGCCCTAACAATGGCATCCACGGTCTTTAGTTCCTGTGGACTTAGTTTCCCATGTTTAGTGTCAACACTTCTTGTCACCTGTATCAAGCATTGTTGTGGTTGAGTTTACAGTTTAAAAACTTCATAGCAAAACACTATAGAGACACTTCAAGTTAGACTCATTAATTTTCTTGGAAACCGTGGTCTAGTCTACACATGCTAAGTTGCTAAAATTATGATCATCAATTTTGATAAACGCTGGGAAGCATTTCCAATTCCAAGCCTTACTTCACAGATCTAATTCAACCTTACTTTCCACCTTCTATAGAGATCAGAAACTCATATCAATGACAACTAAAGTCTTTTCCCACTAAGTGCCATAATGTTCTATTCTATCATGAATAAAAAACAGCATAATATCCTATCATGAGTCGTTGAACTGTACATATGCAACCAAAATATTGTTTGACTTAAACAATTAATTTGGGGGACACTGATATCCTTCACTACTCTGCTCCAGAAGCAGTGCTAGTTTTCAACCCTTTTGTAGTTTAATGAGTATTCTTGCATTAAATGTAAAAATGCAGTAATGCAAATTCAGCAGAAAGATGAATTCTTAGTCTTATTGCATATGATATGACTAGAGAAAGTACCTAAAAAGATAAAAATCATGGAGAAAACATAAATCAAGTGAATCTTTCAAACAGTTATTCACTTAACTAAATCCCAATAAATAAAACAATAAAGTTGATATATAATATTTTTTTATATATATAATATCCACCTCTAATGGCTTATTCAAAGATCGATATAGAATAGAATACCTGGCCATCTGCTATTATCACCAAAACATGGTACTGTCCCCCACTTTGTTCAACAATTGTAATAGCCATTTCAATTATTGGCGCAAATGAAGTAGGACTTGAGAATAATAAGTAACAATTTAGAATAGCTGCTTCAGAAACAAGTATAATATACCTAGGAACAAGAAATTTAGATGAAATATAATCTGCAAGTCTAAGATGAGGAACAATTTCCCTATACTGACTCAACACGTGTTCAAATCCATTGCAAAAGCTGCTATCCGGATAGAAACTGAAGACATCTTGATCATGTGTTGATGCTGCCATAAAATCAAATTGATTCTTCTTATTATTATCTCCAGAGTCTAGACTCCACAAGTAATGTTAAGTTATATGAATGAAGTTTAAGAAATACCATCTCCAAATCCAAAACAAGGTATCAAGTTATCCTCATCAAATGCTGCCAAGGTTTTCCCAATGTGATGCAAGCTTTGTCTATGAAATGAACTTTTTCCTAAAACCAATACCAAGTTCAACATGTTTCATAAGAACGCACTGTGAAAATTCCATCTTTAATTGGCAAAGATATATGATAAACCCTAACCTGTCCACTCATTGCTCTTGGTGAAATCAACTCCAACAATAAGATTGGAAGACTCAAGGCCTGCACGAGAAAGAGCATCAGTAACCTGTAATCAAATACAAGTATATTAAATAATAGAAATGCTCATAAAGAATCAAAGATAAGAGTGAGAACACTAATGCTTTGAGAAAACGATTCTGACTACAGTACAATTTCAACGTTCAACACCATAACTATTTGAACAACTGTCATAGAAACTCTATTGTCATGCTGTCACCAAAGAGTGGAACTTGACCGCTGAGATGGAGGAACTTGACGAAATCACTGAGAGAGAAACACCAGAAACTTGATTTCGCTGAGAAGAACCAGAAATCGCTGAACGCGTGAATGATTTCTTGATGAAATCGCTGAGTGTGTTAGAATGTTTTTGTGAGGGAGACGAGGGAATCAGAAAACGCTGTCATGGACTGAGCGTGATTTAGGAGTAGTGAGACTGTTTGGAAATTGTATGATGTTGATCTATTGCAAGCCTTCTTGCTTCTGGGACTGAGCGTGATTTAAGGTTCGCGAGAGAGGAGTGAGAGTGTTTTTGGGACTGAGCGTGATTTAGGATTGAGAGTGTTTTTGATTTTTTCAGTTTAAGTTTATTTTTGGATTGAGACATGTGTAACTCCATGATTTAGAATCAGAAAATGCGCAACTATTTAGCGCCCAATTTTTTTATTTTTTAATAATTGTCCTCTAGGGCGACGTTTCTGAATCGTTCAATAAAGCTTAAACAAATAGCCGTTGTCGTAGACCTTATGTGAACGTTTTTCAGCCGTTGCCAATAAAAAAAATTAAAAAAAGTGAATCAGCCACGGGTTCAAAAAACCGTTGTCATTGTTGGCTAAGGCAACGATTTTTTGGGTGTTGCAATTTTCGGCGTTGCCATAGTGTCTAAATATTGTAGTGATCGTCTCTCTCGTGGTAGCATCATCATCTCATCAGTTTGAGTGAAAAAGTCCAAACTTCAAAAATCATCTTCCACTAAAATCAAGCATCAAGAAGGGCTACGAAACCCAGTTTAAAATGATAACATTTAAACCCAAATTGTTTAAACTGAAAACCATACCTGCTAGTGCATCACCGAAAAATTCATGGTATTATTAATAGAAATGTTAGATTCCTGATATTATTAATAGAAATGGTAGATTTCTTTTAGTGCATCACCGAAAACCATACCCGCTTTTAGTGCATCACTGAAAACCATACCTGATATTATTAATAGATTACCTTGATTTGTTTCTGGATTTTTGTTTCTGAACCCTAGTTTCTATTATTTTAGGCGTGTTCAAAATCGAAACCCAGATTCGTTGGGTGTGTTCAAAATCGAAACCCAGATTTTTGTTTAGATTCGTTGGGTGTGTTGAGTTTTATTTTCGTTCAGATTTGAGTACCATTTTCGTTCAGATTTTGTTCTTGATTTTCGTTCAAATTTCCTGCAATAGATCTAGAAGAGATACAACAAAATTGGGGATAAACATAAACCCTAAATTCAACACTTGTATTTTCCATTTTTCTCAAACTCATCTTCAATTTTTTCCAGCAAACCCATTTCTTCAGATCTGTCATATTTGCTACGGCAAACTCAGGAACTGGGGAAGAAGAAGAAAGAAGATGGTGACATGGATTAATTTATTTTTTGACAAATCATCACTTAACTACCAAATATGTCTTTTTTTACAGTGTTAGACAAAAATAGACGAAAAGGGTAACGGTGAAACCGTTAAATAACTTAAAAAAACTTAAATAATATGAAAAAACATAAAAGACCAACTTATTAAAAATAAATAACTTAAATGATTTCTGCGATATTTTTCCGAATTATATTTGAGTTCATTGTTTAACCGATTATTCCGGTGTGTAGAACAAAATAAAAAGGGCATAATTCGCAGTCGCCCGTGAAACATCGAGAAAGCAGCTTCCCACGCCGGAGATTAAAATACAATCAAGCAGCTCTACCGGTTTACTCACAATTACGGGGATTAGGGTTCGTATAGTCGCCGGAAGAAACTTCAGTTCCTTGCTGCAAAGTATTCTGTTCACAGGAGGATGAAACGAACAATTTGGGGAAATATTTTCTTGAGATATTACAGCCAGTCATCATTATTATTTTGAGTCAACGGTTTTGTAGTTCCTTTTGGCCTGTGGGTTTGGTGTGATATGGCAACGCCCGGCAATACTCCGACGGCGAAGGTAGGAACCCTAGGATTAGGAGCAGCCGTTGTTGCTGCTCCGGCGAAATCTCAACGCGGTCAGAACAAGCCCAAGTGCAAGCAGTGCGGCAATGTTGCTCGCTCTAGGTATTTATAATCTCACTCTTTTAACTCTTTCATTTCAATTCAAACATTATGTAACCCTAACCCAATCCATCTGATTGTTTCTTCCCAATTTGCAATGCTACAGGTGTCCCTATGAGTCTTGCAAGAGTTGTTGTGCGAGAAATCAAAATCCATGCCCTATTCACGGTTCGTTTGCTTCTTTTAATTTCCTTACTCTTCTTTTTGGATAAACAAATGTATAACTGCACTTTTACTTTCTCTTAATATTTTCCACGATAGAATGATCCTAACAGCTTGCCCCCTCTTTTTCGTGGCATATGGTGAATGTAGTGTTAAAAGCTAATTCAACTTTTCCAGATAAGTCTCCATCTTCTGGTGGCGGCCAACTTGATCAGCAATCCTTCGAGCCACCTTCATCAGTGTAAGTTATTTTGTATCAGCGTCCTTCATTTCGATCATATCTATTATGTTAGTTTTATATCTCAAACATGTTATTAGGCTTAACTGAAAGAAAAAAATGTTTAAGAGGCAAGATTTTCATTTTTGGTGGAGTAGCATTGTTATTTTTCTTTTGAACGCTTGACTGGAATTTGTAGTGTGGTGCATGACTTCAACATATCATCTGCTAATTTTTCAATTTCATTCTCTTGCTAGTGGTGAGGGTACTTGAAGGGCCTTAAGTTTGGAAAGGCACCTCCGTCCTCGTTGAAAAATTATTGCATGGTCTTGTCTTCTAGAGCCATGTTTGGATAAACAACTTAACTAAGTGATTATTTATAACTTATAAGTTATTTCTGTAATAAAAGATAATAAAACTATTTTCATAAGCTATCTTGGAGAGGTCGTGTAAGTAAGCTGAAAACAGCTTATGGATATGTCATAAGCTATTTCCACAAACTCTCACAAATAGTCTCACAAGTGTTTATGTTAGTAGATAAACTCAAATAAGCCAATCCAAACAGACCCTAGATGGTGGAAGACCTTGGGGTTCTTGAAAAGCTTCATGATAGTCCTCTAAAATGGCAGCAAGCCAAGTCTGCAATGGTTCCTGAATGATTTTCTATTGGTTCCAGCCTGTCATAGGACTCAATTGAGAGTCCTCATCCTTCATCTTGAATGCCTTTTGCCAAACTCCTACACACTAGATTTTTCTCCTGTCCCCCACTTCTACTGTGTAATGAGATGTTTCCATCACTAGTAATTATTTCTTGTTCACTGACAGTGATGATACGGAATTGTGGATGTGCCACAATCCACCAATACCACGACTCTTCCCCCTCATATGCTCCCACACATTTTAATGGACTTTTGTGAGGTCAGTCCAGTAATGCTATACATAGATCGCTGCAATAGTTTGGAATCTGGTTCTTCCTCATCTACTACCTCCTTAGTTCTTTCCTCTTCCATTCCTAATCTAAAATTAGCACCTGCAGTTGCTTGTCAGGACATATGTGCCCTAGCCCGAACTTCTCATTGCAGCAAAAACAGAGGCCCTTCCTGGAATACTCTTGTATATCAGCATCATACAGTCTCCTAAACTGGGACTTTTGAAAAAGCAGTGGTTCAAACACTAATAGAGTCTCCAAGTTGCTTGCCACAGTTGTGGGTGCAGGATGCAAGTTATGCGAAATCTACATTCCTTTATTGGTCTCGCACGTCACAGTTTTGGAGCTGTAACTCCTATTGGCTCCTTTACCACTTTACACAATTCCCTTATGGATGATCATGTTTTCCTCATCAATTCTCTCTGGGGAATAGCCCTAATCAGAGGGTGTTAGAGTGTGAGTATGAAAGAAAAATGAGAAAATGAAGAGATACTCCCAAGAGTTTGAGGTCTTGGTGTCTCTTAAGAACCTTCGCTCCAATAGCTAACCGAATGATCCCTTGTCCCCCCCAATTGCTTATTTATTCGCCATTGCTTAAAATGGATCCTATCAACTTTCATGGGCCCGACCCCAGCTTTGTGCCTTCCAACATAAGTCTTACGAATTGGGGGTTTGCTACTAAGTACTAACACTATCCTTTTAAAAGTCCTAAAAAATTCAGAATGCCCTCCGTTCGGAGAGCTGCGAAGCTCTCAATATTACAGGGATGCGTGAGGAATTTCCAGGAATCACCATCTTACCCTTGTAGTATAACCTTCCCCCTTTTACTTCATAACAAACATGGGAAACTGGATCGGCAATTAAGTCCTAGATGATAGTTTGCAATTTTGCATCCTGCTGTATTTCTAAAATCTCACCAAGTCAGGGGATTTGAGAACTGCGATTGCTGCAAAGACAGCCTTCCTTGAAGGAGCACCTGTTTCTGAATAAAATGCCTCCCCAATAAGTAGTGCCCCCATTTTTCTAACAGCCAGGATCGCAGCCATTAATTCTCTTTTGTACACAGACTTAGTTTGAGCTCTTTATGATAATACCTTGCTCCAAATGCCAATGGTTTCCCCCCTGAAGTAATACTGCTCCTAACCCTTTACTAGCTGCATCTGTCTCAATCAGAAAGGGTTTAGAAAATCTGGTACAGTTAAAATGGGTAATGCTGTAATGGCATGCTTTAGATCTTCAAATGCTATCCGTGCTTCCTCATTCCACACCTTTGAAGCCCCGATATGTCAAAAATGAAGAAGTACCCGTATCTAACACGTATCCGATAGTGATACGCGTCGGACACGCCTAGATACGTATCCAGGAAGTATCCAGAATTTTTTTATTTTTTTAAAATTAAAATTTCCGATACGGCATAGATGCGGCTTTGATACGTCGTAGATATGACTCTGATACGTCGTTTTGACAAGGGACACGGCTGGAACAGCGGTGCTGAGGAGTTGAGCTTAAACAGTAAGGAGACAGCGATTCTTGTTTCTGCATCTCTCATCTTCGTCGTTGGTCTGAGTTGATGGCGGCCGCCAGCGTAAGGATCTCTCCTTGCCGCATCTCAGAAATTCTACTCTCTATCTCTCTCTCTTGCATCGGGCTCTGTTTTTGAGACTATATTTTCTAATAGAGGCGGCAGCAACAAGCTAGTGAAGGGGATAGAGAGGTATTGTCACTTTAGGGTTTTTTTGGGGTTGAGCTATTATGAGGCCCAAATATTTTGTTTTTAATGTTCTTTGTCTTTCTAATCCTAACCGGGGCTGCGTTCTTTTTAATTTTAACAAAGGCTGCAATTTTTTTAAAAAGAACAAAAGCTTCCGTTACATTATAAAAATTTGGGGTATAATATATATTTATATTATATTTTTATATATAACAATCTAAATAGTAATTGTAATTACTTGTAAAAAAATAGTAATTGTATTAAAAAAATTCAGAATAATATAGCAAACTAAATAATAAGAGTATTGTTTAAAATGTTCATCAAATTAGTTAATATATATATATATATATATATATGTATATAATTTTTTATTAAAGTATCCTGGCCGTATCGTATCTTGATTTTTCAAAATTTTCCATATCCCCGTATCCGCGTCGTATTGTATATCATGTACCCGGGCTTCTTTGTTCCACACAAAGCTGTCTTTATTCAATAATTAAAGGGTTTGGAAATCTTTCCATACCCCTTAACAAAGCTTCATAGTAGCCAGTCAAGTGAAGATCTCTGTTCATGTCTCCTAATCAGGTGTGTCCTTCTGGTGTCGTGAAGATCTCTGTTAACTGTTGTAAGCCTGTAACACCCCTTCTAATGCTGCTGGTATAGTGTCATTGTCCTTCGAAGACTTCTCCAAGGAATTGGAACGGTTTTCTTCCTCCAATATTCTGATTACTGCTGTAGCAGAAGCTATGATCTTGATAGTGCTTGTTCTCTGATAGGATACTGGGTTGGGCCTTAGCTCAAGTGATATGCTGAATGTAGGTAGTAGTGACATGGCAGTAGATGTGCCATCCAGTTAGAGGGTGGAACGGTTATAAGAGGAAAAGGAGAGTAGTAAGGGTCATTGATGTTTGTTAGGAAGTTTGTTAGGAGAGTTTCTCTCTGGTAGGAGTCGTAAGCTCTGAGTAGTTTTCATTCACTACTGTAATTGAGCATTCTGCTCTTTTTCAATTCTGTAATACAAATATTTTCTTCATATTGTATTCACGGGTTCTATCATTCTCTGCTTATGAATTTCTTTTGCTCTCTTTCTTGACTAGTACCTCGTATTGTCAGAGTATTAAAATTAACTTTTATGTGGCCTAAAGTTGCCTACCAGTTCAATCTTAGGACTGTGTCAACTCCTCCCAAATCGAAAAGGAAAAAAAATCTTGCTGAATTTCATTTCCTGCAACTGCCATTTCACCCTATGACAGACTCCTTGACCTTTTATTTTGTCCCCATCTACCACCTGTACATGGTAAGTAGGGGTACTTAACACCTCCAACCCCAACTCTACCACCAATTGGATGGCTATAAAGTTGTGTGAGGTCCTGCAATCAACCAGCACTACCACCTTCTGATCTCTCAATTTTTCCAACACCTTCGATGAACTTCTTTTTGTCAGCCCTACTATGCTGTGTAGTGAAAGCTGAACACCTCGCCCCTCAGTGGTCTGTTACCCTGAAACTTCTTCACATCCTTCCTCTATCAGTTACATGTGATATTGCTTGTTCTGATGCACAAGGTTGCGTCCATGCATCTATTCACACCTGAAACACCCCCTTTCTAGCCCTTTCCTGTACCTCCACATCTGACAGCCTCTTATATCCCCCTATTCTCCCTCTAAATGATCCTCCATTGTTGCGGGGTCTGTTGATCAATTTCTGTAGCTGTACTTCCACCTGCTTTCATCTCTTTCGATATTTCCTTTGTATTGGCCTCTACAGAGAATGTTCTCAGGCTAGCATAGCTCTTATAGGGATTTCCGAAATGACCCCCAATAAGAACCCGTCTTTGCTACTGCCTAATTCTTCTCTTTCATCATATGTGCCTTCAGACTCAAGAATTTTGAATGGGTTTTCTACCACCAATGGTTGGAACTTCTTAATTCTTACCACTGATAGCTTGAATTGCTCCCAAGAGGGGTGTAGATGGTATTTTTTCTCATCATTGAAACTAAGCAAGAGCTCGTCCATCTAATTCTACCATGAGCACACACTCTTCTTCTGTTTCTTCCTTGACGTGGAAGTACCTTCCAACCCACCGGTTAATCTGAAAGTGTACTTTCCTAATCAAGGTAGTTAAAGACTAGATTTTACGCATAATCAAAAGGGGGAGATAAAATCGCAAAATCGTAGAGTCGTAAGACTAATCGTAAGATTATACAAATTTAGAAAAATGACTTATATATACTTTTAAAGTATATATATATATATATGCATATTTGAAGCCATTGGATGAGAGATAGAAGAAAAAGAGTAGAACTGTGTAGAAGAATTAAGCACGTCAGAGATAGTGGTGTAGTGGGTTCAATCTGAAATGCTGAGAGGCTAGAGAGAGAAAGTCCATGGTTTAGTGGGTTGAGGTTTGGTTTCTTTTATTTATATTTATTGAGCAGTAAAGATTTTTTTTGACAAATATTGAACAGTAAAATTATTTCCTTTTACCCAATGGATTTGGCCTAGTGGTGAGCGGGCTATGGTCCGTAAGGGTCGACTCGGTTTGCTCCCGGGTTCGATTCTCACGAAAAGTATTTCTTTGGGGAGGTGAGATGACCGATTGCCGCGCTCTCTCGCCGGGGCTGTGAAGTTCCCCTCCACAGTTTTAAAGAAAAATACCAAAAAAAAAGTTATTTCCTTTTACTGCATTAAGTTTTTCATTAAAAGAAAACCCAACTGTCAAAAAAATTAAAGAAAACCCCATTTTCAAGGGAAGAAATATTATTGTAAAAAAAAAGGGAAGAAATATTGAGCAGTAAAGCTATTTCCTTTTACTGCAGTAATAGCATTAATTTTTTCAATAAAAGAAAACCCAGCTGTCAAAAAATTAAAGAAAACCCTATTTTCAAGGCAAGAAACGTTCTGAACGGTTGTAATTCTAATAACCCTAATCTTCTAACCCGAATCCACACACAAAAAGGGTCATCTTCTTGACCCGAAAAACAGAACAGAAACGCATGCCATGAGAACCCTAGCGCTGCCCTGTTCTCCCCATCTGAAACCTGACCAAAACCTTAGCGCCGCCGCCGCCGCTCTCCCCATCTAAAACCTGAGCAAAATCACACACAAATCGTAGATGATATGATTTCACGTTTTTAATCGGCGATTCCACGCGATTCTACCAAAGAATGACTCTGTTCATACTCTGAATCGTTCACGGCTGATGTAATCGCGATTTTATACGATTTTACGTCTCAAATCGCGTTTTTAACTACCATGCTCCTAATCATATGGGAATCTCGAGCCATCTCCATCGCTCTCCAATATCCGACTCAATTAGCTCATCCTCCTATTTGATTCTTCTCTCTTTGTTGAGTTTGGTGTCTGGTCACTGCAGTTGGTAACATTCTGCATCATCTGCATCAATCTTTTGAACATTTCCTCCATTTTCTTGATTATGCTTGCATCTTGGGTGGGTCTTTTGTTCCTGCCTTTCTTGCTCCAATATGCATCATTCTTCCTCCTTCTCCTTGTGCCATGCACCAACCGTCAATTCTTTTTCACTTGCCTGCAATATCCACAGCTCTACAACAGAGCTTTGATACAAATCAACAGAATTGCATCAAATTGTGAGTGAAACGAATGCGCCTTCATTGATGAATTATTGTCCTCAATACTTCCCGGTGGGGGGTACAGTACTAAGAACTGAGTGCCATGGTTGTCAAACTCGCACTACAGATCGCGGGAGCGCACCAGCTCACGTGTTTCACTGCCTTCAACGTGGCAGCGCGGTGGAGAGATCGCCAGAAGGGCCGGCGCAGCCGGCGCGACGAGGAGGAACGTGAAATTATAGGAACAACATTCTTCTCCCGCGACGGTGGTGAAGATTTTTGACCCTTTTCTACTTCCAAAAGTGAGTCTTCATGCCTCATGCCGCTCCCTGAGAAGAACATGCGGATGTCTGTAACTTTGTGTAACCAAGATGCGGCGCTTTTCTATAGCTAACTAAAAGTGGCAAACCCTAAAAGTGACGAAACATGGTTCCTTTGGTTTGGGCTTCACGCTGGGCCCATATCAAATATATCACCGCCTTCCAAACTTCATTAAACATTTGTCGTTTGATATATTTTGTTTGACAGTTATTAAACGTTGATATGAATATCAATAAAAATAACTATAATATAATTATCTACTCCTTACTAGAATTATATTTATATTTTCTTTTATTAGCTATTTTTCTTTTGACAAACTTTATTAACTAATTATATTAAATATTATCATACTTTTATATATTTTTAATTAATTTTGTCATCAAAAAATATTAATTAATTGTATTATTTTATTTTTATATTAAAATATTTTTTAATATTTTTTGTGGGATCTTATGATTCGTGTTACGATTCCATGATTTACGATCTTGACTTTTCTCTCCGATCTTAGTTGATATCTCAAGTTTGACAGCCATGCTGAGTGCTATACAAAGGAATAGTGAATTCCTGAATGTTTGAGTGATTCAGGGTTCTCCTCTCTTTTTCTGAATTACGGTTTTGATACCTAACCTCTTCTCAACTTTGCTATTTATTCTTTATGTTTAACAAACTCTAACACTAGTTAGTTAAACTCTTCTATATACGACAGTCCCTCAACTACCCCGTAGGCTATTATTAGCTTCTGCTTCCCTCTTTATGTTTCTGCTGGTAAACCCTCCTAGTTAAAGGCCTCAATCTATCAAATTATCTCACCATGACGAGACAATATATAACAATGCTATCATCATTGTTTCTCAATTTTCTTTGTGAGAGCCATCGAAATGCATTAGTTCGAATTTTAAGATGTATCAAAGGTTTTCCCGGAGAGGGTTGTTTTATGTAATAATGAAAACAGAGGCCATTCCAATATTTTGCTGGTATAGATGTAGATTGGGAAAGATCTCATGTATAGAAAGATGACTTTTAGATATTGTGTTATAGAGAAAATCTTATTTCATTGTAAAGCAAAAAACATGACGTAGTTGCAAGATCTTGTGCAGAAGCAGAGTATCAAACCATTATGAATTTATGCGTTTCAACAAACCATTATGAATTTATGCGTTTCAACGTTGAAATAACCACTTCAAAATTTGAGGTATTGGAAGATAGGTTCTTTGAAATTGTTTTTGACAATCAAGCTACCTTGCTGGAACCTACAACTCACTTTTCATGAGCAAACTAAGCATGTAGAGATTAATTGTCATTCATATGAGAAAAGATCCTTTATAGATAAACAACTACCTCATCTGTGAATTCTAATGATCAACTAGTAGGCATTTAACTAAAATTAACTGGGTTGGAAAGGTTACACATGAATGTAACAATTTTGGCGCATATATACACCAACTTGAGAGGGTGTGTTGATATTATTTGGTTTGGTTGATTTCTCGTATCATTAGAACTGGAAACAAGGTTTCCACCTTCTTCTGTAAATGGATATATCAATCCCTGAAATTTAGGGATTTAAAAATTGTTTGTAATTGTGAATATGAACATTAATACCGAGGCTGAGAGGTTTCCTCTCAATTCTAGGTTCCATTTTCTCAATGTAGTTTTTTTGAACTTCCAAGTTTGTTCCCAGAGTATTTCCTTCTAAATTCTAACGAGTCAATGGATTCAACTACAGAATCACCATTTAAGCATCTATCGGATACATATATTTTTCCTTTAGTTTCATTTTGCTTTTTTATTTCAAAAGTGCAGGTCGAGTTGCATCACTTCGACAACTTTCTAATAGTTTTGCTCAGTTCAATAATTTGAATCTTTCACTTCGTTCAAAGAAACCTCTAACTAGAAAGGTACAGACACAATACATAAACTATGCTTGGTTGAATGTATAAGTTGTTACTGGCAAGCTATATGCTCCGTGAAAGTAATAACGTTTTGAGTGATTACAGGATGCTGCAGCTATCAACGAATGGAGATTTTCCAAGTTAAAGGAATACAAGGAGCGAAATACTGAAGTGGAAAATGAAGCTTTTGACCGATACATGCAAAACGTAGATTTACTGGAAGAAGTATTATCTGTGAAGCATTCGGATGACAACGTGTCCTCTGCATCCGAGTCTAATCCTACTCCAACGAAGAACGATGATATGATGATCCCTGGGTTAAAATTCCAGCTAAGATCAAACTCGGTAAGAGGCGACGGTGTTAGAATGAGAATAAAAAAATTTGTAGATGAGAGATTAAAGACGCTTCAGAAGTGCGTTGTAGATGGTGACGAAGCAGTTGATGAAGCTGATAAGGATTCGAAAAAAAGAAAGAGAACCGAAATGTTAACAGCTATAAGTGATCTTTTGGATAAAATTAACAAAGCTCGAAGTGAGGAGGATTTGAAGTCTTGCTTGGAGATGAAGTTCCAGCTTTTCAATTCGGAGGAAGGCTCTTCCATGGCGCAACCTCCAGACGATGAAATAGAGGACAATCAAACTGCTGAAAGCGATGATGCACCAGCAAAAGAATTGGAATTGGATTATTCTTTGCCAAAATTGGTTGGGACCACTGAAATTGATCAAGAAACTCTCAACACCATAGACAATCACTTCTCTTCTCTTGAGGATGTAGAGAAGTTATGAGCCTAGATTTCTTAAGAACTATAATGTAGCTTCCAGAGAGAATCAGAAATCTTAATTTTGTATTGTCTAAGGAAAATGCTATGCAATTAGAGTTAGCGAGTCAAAATGTATTAAAAATCAGAATGAATCAATTTATGGAATTAATGAACTAGTCTGTCTACAAACTGATTATATTTTCAGTTTGAATATAGTTTTATTTTAACTGAGACTAATCAAAATCATGATTTGAATTGAAAGTACCAACGGTTCAATTTTCATTTCAATTATTAAAACATTGGCCATAATGAGTTGGAATGTTAGTGACCTTTGAATAGACAAGTAGCCTTAGGTTTACCATTATTATGGCACAATCATGGCAAAATTGTACTATACTACTCAATTCACCATACCACTGATATTGCGATAGTGTGTAATAGGCTGAAAGACAAAGCACTATCAACAACTCTCTTTATGGCCTGCCTGTATCTGTCGGCACATCATGGTAGGCATTTACACAACACATTGTTGATTTTTGGAACTTTGAGACAATAGACAATAGTGCACATTCATTCATTTTCAACTGCATTCCCGGTTTCCAAGCTTAGCCTTGTCCTGTAGTTGATTGCTTGTTTGCTGAGCGTAAGCCTCGAGTACAAACAGACAGCTGTAGATGTCCATACTGAACAGAGTGCTGGGAGTCATTTTAGTTTAGTTGGAAGTTGAAATTGGAGGGAAAGGTGCACTTGTTTCCATCCCTCAATAAATAGAGAAATGGATCAATTATTTCATGTAACCATCCATAGGTTGCCATTATTTGTCTCAATAATATTAATTAAATTTTATTTATTTACATTTGAAAAAAAATCTATTCAAAAGTGTTTGGATGAGATGGTTCGGGTCTCTTCCAGCTTAATCAGAGGTGTCGGGTTTGAATCCAGACCCAAGAATGCAGCGGCGCACAGAGGATACCTGATTTACAAAAAAAATGAAAAAAAAATCAAAGTTCTATATGATTTTGAGGGTGCACTTAAGTTATACACTAATTTTTGAGCATTAGTACCCAAAAATCAAACTCGTTTAAAGTCTCGCTCACTTTTAGGAATTTTTGGGCCTACCCTACTTTGAACGCCGTCCTCAACCAGGCAACACCTCAACCGACACAACAATTGGATTCCTCATCTCGGGGGAAAATATCCTCTCCAGTGAAATAGCGGGAGGAAATAATGTGAAATTAATATCACTCTTAAAGCTCTTATCTTTCTTTTATTGTATCATAAACACATTTTTTCTTTCTTCTAATGGATGATGGGGATTTAAGTGGACTCTCATGTCACATGAGAGAATCCATTCCCTCATCTCGAAGTTGACCTAGTCCTTTTCCGTCTCCGTAACCTTCATAATCGATCGTAGGAGTATCAATACACAAAGACACACTATGTGTACAATAATAACACTTGATCATGTATAAAATAAAAAGTTGCTTGTCAAAAAATTCATTCTCATTAATGCCACTAGGAGCTAGCTGAAATCCGACTTCTCTGAATCAGACTTTTGAAGGGAATAAGATAAAGCTGGTTACATTGGTTAAGGGAGCATCCTCGTTGGGAGAAAATAGTGTAGTAGTGGGTCATATATCAATAGCTTAAAGCTAATAACATGATCAAAAGCATGTTGTACATATTCCTTCCCCTATACAATAAACATGTTTAGAAGTGAAGAAATCGTTTAGAATATGTTCTCTTCCTTGCCCCTTTTCAAAGATCAATGTTTTCGGTAGCCGACAAAATAACAAGAAAATCTCTTGATTTAATGGATATGATTTATTAGGGGGTTACAAAAAAAACACACTCAAATAACGTGCTACTAATTGCTTACATGACTCATTTCACTTTAAGTACTTGCAAGTGCTATTACACGTGCAGCACAGACCACATTGGTTTTTTTTAGAAGTAAAAATCTAGTTTCAATGGAGCACTCAAATACTTGATTATGCATAATTTATTTTATCTTTGAATCAAATACTCATCAATTCAAAAGGCTGGCTTATTAGTTCTAGCGTCAAAAGAAACCACAATGGGTTTGGAGGGGTGCCAGAGGCATTGAAATCCCATCTTTATAAATTTCTACTTATAAAGCACAGACACGCAAACATCAGTTATAATTAGAAAAATATTGAAAAATACAAGTGATTGAAGTGACGGTGTCAGTGTCTAGCCCGATATGTGTCGGACACTGGACATGTCTCCAACTAGAAGTGTCGGTGCTTCGAAGATTTCTACTTCAAGATGTTTTTCATTATACAACAAATAAGTATAACCAATTAACCATATAGGCATCTCAATATCTGGTTACTTAATTTAGAAGTGCTATTATTTTTTCTTGCTTTATATATTCTCCTATACTATACTATACTATACATACCTATTTTCTTGGTGGGAATGAAACTTTGAAGGACATTTTTGTTTAAAGTTTCAATGGCTCTATACTCAACTCAACATCAACCTTTTTACAATATGCTCATATATCAAACCCATTATCATGTCCAATGTTTTGATCGTTGTAATGATTCTCTCTTACAAGACTTTAATTCGTTATACAGTACTACTACATTATATTATTAGCCCACCACAAGAAAAGGAAGTAAGCAACAGAAAAAAAAAGGCTATCCAAAGTGGGAAGTGCTTATCACATAATCAACATAATCTGACTTTTGAACATGGGCAATTTGTGGTGTGCAATTAACACTATTGGTGGCTTCTAAGGTGCATCACTTGATTGGTAGTTCATGGTAAACCGGTACTTAAAATTCATCCGAAATTTCAATGGTGATCATTCAACGATGCCTTCAGAAGTAGAAGCTCACAATTTCGAACAATTTTGAAGTATTGGTCCACCATATAACACACCTAATCATAGAATTTGCCAATACTCTCCTATCTAATTATGTGTTTGTGCATCTAACTTGAAGAATGGATTCTTTCTGGTAATATTTTAGTCCAATAATAAGATCTCAACGTACTCTCCACGAAAGAAGGCACTTTAAATTTAAAATATAAAAAAAGAGGGGAAGAGTGGTTTGATGGTAATGATTTTCTCTATAATGGTGACATTAACTCCTATGCCACTGGAAATGGTCAAAACAGTTCCACAAAAGCTTTCACCCATGAAAAAAGCTATGAAATCGAAGACACAGAAAAATCACTAGTCAGCTTTACTTGTTAAGTGTCAGGGGGCCACATGGTTTGCAAACTGTTACAAAATTTGATGACTGAAAAATCTCATCATCTCATGGTTAGGTAGGTGATACTTTAGATTGTCCTAAAGAGAAATTACTGTGTGTATCTTTTTGATAAAATAAAAATAATACAATATTGTTAATACAGAAGGAGAATTTGTCCTGGATCGTATAGAAATAATCATTTTTACAAATAAAATTCTCAAAAATTTATAATTCTTTTTTGAAATAAATTAGTTTAAACATGGACTTATATATATATATATATATATATATATATATATATATATATATATGACTAATAAAAATAAATTTTATATTTTAGTAAAGAGCTTGTACTCGATAGATTGCGGGTTTAGGTCTCACTTGCTATCTTTATAGTGGAATTAAATGTAGATGTCTTTGTAAGTATTTTTAGAACCGATAGATTTTCTCTATCTGCAATGACATCCATCCCTTCACCTAAATTTTATTAATAAAAAAAGAAATGTGGTAGTAGATTTATTTTAATAGTAATTTTTATAAAAAAATTGTTGGAATTTTCAAGGGATGCTACACCCCCGTGGCGGATCCAAAAATATTATATAGTAGGCAAGAAAATAGTTTAATATTTTCTTAGAGAAATTTGTTATGAGCATTTACAAAATACTTAATCTCAAGATAAAATAGAGTAAAGATACAAACTGATACTTGACAAAAAAACAAAATGGAGCAAGTCAGAACTCTTATTTATTGTGAGAAATGAGAACTCTTAATTATAATTGTTAGATTAAAATTAACGATTGGGATCACATCTTTAATTAAGATCTTTCATTTTTAATTAAAGATCACATAAAATCTTGTAATTGATCTAATTTTAATCTAACGGTTATAAGAGTTCTCATTTCTCACAATAAACAAGAGTTCTCACCTGATACGCTCCCAAAAACACAATCTTATTTGTTCGCCAATCCTCAAATATTGGCCAAATTAGTCCTTCTAAGATGATTTTAAGGACATTTAGTCCTATAGAAATTAGCTTGACTAATATTTGAGTATTTTAATGGCAAAATTAGTAACTTTCAAATCTTATGGAGAAAATAGGTCTCCGCATTTTGTCAAATTTTTTTTTAGACTTTTGCTCCTAAAAATCCTAAAATACTTAAGCTTGTCATTATGTGTATTTAGTCTTAAAAAAACGGAGGGAACAATAAAAATTAGTACCAAATATTCCTTCTTGTATCTCTTATATTTTTTTTTATTAAGCATACTCGAGTAAAATGTTTTTACCTCATGAGGGAAATTTCCCCCACGCCTCAACAAGTGGATCCGCCCCTGGTTACACCCCTTTACATTAAAACCGATACTAAAACTAAGTTGGGGACAAGGATCATCTAGAATAATATAAGAGAAACTAGCAAGGTGATCTGATATAGCTATAATATCAGCACAAGCATTGGCCTTACGAAAGGTATGGTGACATAAGCGTGTCAACCCGAGTCATAAATCAATAGGAGAATCTCAATTAGAAAAGGCTGAAGAGGGGTTATAGGAGTGAAACATTTCTTGATGATAGTGGTTAAAACAACCGAGGGCGCCTATACAAAAAGAGAGAAAATGAAGTTGCTAGATAAGCCCGAGACAATAAAGCATCCCCCAAAATTCCTTTGTGGTAGTGGGGATTCAAATATGATAATGAAGTTCTTTTATGAACGAATTCCTTATAATCAATGTTTTAAGAATTGGCCTAGACTGTCGGTCTCAAACGACTAGTTTGGCTGTTCACTACAAAAAAGTCCTAATTACCTACATAAAAAATCATTGGTAAGAGCATCATTCATCGGTAATGAGCGATTTTCGACCACGAAAGTTCTGTCGGTAATAACGTGATCGGTAATATTTTCCGACCGAAAATTCCGTCGGTAACAAAATCCGTCGGAAATTCGTCGGTAATATTAATTCACAGTAAAAGAAACTAAATCATACATCCAAACTAATATCACCATGATTTCTCAAACTAAATCATTCTATGCAATCAAACTAATGTAATTATTAGCAATTCATTATCTAATCATATGACCAAACACTAACAAATAGAAAACATAATCAAATCAAAGTAGCATTCATGGAACCAAGCCATACCTATAAAGCTAGAAGCAAACAACATAAAAGGAACTAACAACTAACAAGTGATCAAAATTAAACTGAAATGGGAGCAAGCAATATCTATAAAGCTGTAAGCAAGCAACATATAACCAAGTTACAAATTAAAAAATAAAACAGCAAGTGATCAAAATTTAAAACACTAACAAAAGCAAGTAACAAACAAAACTATAGTTAAGCTCACAAAAAGAACTTTGTTTGTCCCGAATATTACTCCAAGTATACGATAGTCCAAATTACACTTTGCTCCTTCTTGCCTCAAGCCTCAAAAAGATTAATTAAAACAAATCACAGGTTGCTCGATCCTTCCTTGCCTTAAGTCTCAAAATATTACATTAGCAGCGGTTACAAACCGCCACAAATTGGAAAAGAAAAAATAGTTGTCGTTTAATGACAGTTCTGAACCGCCACAGTTTAAAAAAATAAATTCTCAATTCGCGGTGGTTTGTAACCGTTGTAATATAAAAATAGCTGGCGGCGGTTACGCGACGGTTAGCATAATCTCCGCAAAACAATTGCCGACGTAGAAAACCGCGGCCTAGCAGAAACCGCCATAAAAGGGACTTTACCGGCGGTTCTAGCTGCGGCCACTCTCCCCTAAAACCGTCGCATTTTTTTGTAGTGATAGAACTCTTAGCCCACAAGGGCTTTACTTTAATTTCTTGCAATCACAAATTGGCGCATAACCGTTATTTAGACGAAATTAGCACAAAACTTGATCAAGTTCACAATCAGTTTGATAGTCTCTTTTAATTTGTTTGTTTGACGCATTTGATAGACATATAATCAAAGAAACTAAAATTTCACACCAATAATTACATGCTAACTACCACATTCTTAAATCATTGAATAGTCGCAACTGAAAAAACCAAACATATTTGTACTCAAAAAGAGAGTGGTTTGCTTATAGCAAACATTTAAATCCTTAAATGCTTAAATAAAAAAACTAATGTTTAATAAGACTAAATTAATGCTTCATTAACAAAAAAAGAGAGTGAATTAGAAGAGAAAGAGAAGTCTGAATTACACTCCCCTCCCCTCTTATTTTATGTTAAAATATACACTCTCCTTAAGAAACAAAAACCTGGAGTAAATTATACTCCATTCTCCTAATAGATGTTTGAATTATAATCATCTCCCTTAATAATTAAATATGTACTATATTATAATTCATTTTAACATAATAAAATATTTTTATGATATCTACCAACTTTGAGCCGCCATTTAAGGAAAATAATTCATTTCTCTATAACCTCAATGTCGATGATAATTAGATTTGAATATTTTATTATTATTATTATTATTATTATTATTATTATTATTATTATTATTTTAAATATTTAAAATATAAAATTCATTTTTAAATAACCATATTTTTTGGATTTATAATTTTCCAAGATTTTAACTTTATTTTGCATTTTTCATATTTTATAATTTTATAATAGGATTTAAAACTATATTTTAATGATATTGTGAATCAAAATTAGAGAAAAATATGGATACGAATTTTGAATATACTAATATGGATCTGCAATACTCTTTTATTCGCACTTTGCGTGTAAGATTTTCGTTGTAAGGTTATTAGAAATTAAAAAAAAAATTAAGGGAGGAAAGTGTAGATTTTAACATAAGAAATGGGTGAATGTAATTCAAGCTTCTCTCGGGAGAGGAAAGTGTAATTTTTTCTAACATGTTTTGTATAAGAGGGGAGGAGAGTGTATATTTTAATACAAGAGGAGAGAGAAGTGTAATTCAAGATCCTCTTAGGGGCAGCCCCCTTCCCAACATTTTATAGGCCCCAAGCAAATTGTGAGAAAAGCGCCCATTTACATAACTATTTTTTAATTTGAAAATATTTCAATAAAAGATAAAAAAAACTTATTTACTTGGCTAACCATATTAATAGCAAATAAAATATCATACCAAATAACGACACCAAGCAAAAATTCAAAACTTTCTAGGGCATTAATCAAACCTTCCGCCTCACTCTTTGTCTTTGCATCATTATCACAACAATATTCATATAATTTCGACAAAGCCAATCTCATTTGGGGACATTGGAATCTCATTTGGGGACATTGGAATCTAATGGCTTTAACACTCTTAATTCAACTTTCTCAAAAAGTATTAGACAAATACTTCTTAGTTAAACCAGGAACATTATCAAGCAAAATTTTCCATCTTTTTGTAGATTCCGAAAACAATGAATATAAGCGTTGAATAACTCCAAAGAATGAAATAGCCTTAACACAAGAATGTGTCATATCACCAAGAGTGAGATTAAGACTATGACAAGCACATGACATGTATAATGCTCTAGGATTAATATCAAGAAACCTCTTTTGAACGCCTTGATGCTTCCCTTTCATATTGGAACCATTATCATAACCTTGCCCTCTCACATCATCAACATTAAGATCAAGAGCCTTTAAAACATTTAGTAATTCATTAAAAAGTCCTAACCCGGATATATCATCAACTTTTAAAAAGAACTCCTCAATCTTTTTTTTATTATTTGACATATTCATACAACGAATTATAAGAGTCATTTGTTCTTGATGGCTCGCATGGTACCATCAAGAATTATCGAAAAATATTTTGCCGTTTTAATGATCTTAATGATTGACCTTCTAACACTTTGTAAAAAAAGAAAAATAATTTCATTTTGAATTTAATGTTCAAGATAATGGTAATGAATTTCATGACCTAAATGCGTCTCACATGGTCTTGCATTATCAAATCAAATTCCGCAATCATATCAATCAATCCAAGAAAATTTCCATTACTATCTTGATATAATTTTTCATTGGATTCTAAAGGCAAGATTATTTTTAGCAAGACATTTCAACACTGAAAATATTCTATGTAAAACTTTTCTCCAATGGTCTTTTTCTTTCATAATTTTTTCTTGCAAGTGTTTATCAATTGTCAGATTTTTATCCAATTTTATTCTCAATTCATTCCAAGTATTCATATTAGTCATATGCTCGACATTATTTTCATGTTGTATGAGTCTTTCGCTAACATGCTTCCAATCATTTAGGCCCTCATTTGCTAGCAAATTCAAGTTACTAGAAAATTTAAACAATTTACAACAAAAACAATATGCTTTGTCAACATATTTGCAATAAACTAACCATTTTTGATCACTAATCTCACCATTCTTTAATTTTCTTGAATAATACTCATATGAAAAATGCCTAAAATATTTGTCTAAGGGAAAGTTAAGATTCATTTCTCTAGTAGGCAAGATTCATATCTTTTGACTTGTTATCAAGATTCTCCCAATTTCTTGGATCATAAATATCAAAATGAGGATTTCCTTGTTCACTAGGAACATCATTAGGTGCATTTTGCACATCATTGTTATCAAGATTATCAGTGTAGGGTTTTTTTTTACTTAAGAGTGAGAGAGAGGTAAATAAGTGGGTTTTAAATGTGAGATAAAAAATTTAAGAGATGATAAGAGAAAGTGAGACCCACAAAAATTAAAGATGAGATAGAATAACTATAGATTTCCAAATTTGCCCTAAAAAAACAAAAAATTAAGTGGGCAATTTTGTAATTTGATTAGTTATTTATTTTCTTAGATAGATATTTAGACATTGGTAGTTTGGTATTTTTAATAGTGGTTGAGTTGAAAAATAGATAGTTGATGATTAGTATTTTGATTAAATAGATAGATCAAAAAATGAAATGTGATGAGAGAGAGAGAGAGAGAGAGAGAGAGAGAGAGAGAGAGAGAGAATGAGAGAGCGAGAAATAGAGGTTGGAGAGATAGAGAGAAAATTGAGAAGGATAAGAGTGAGAGATAAGTAAAAAAGTGAATTTTAAATGTGAGATAAAAAAATTTAAGAGACAATGAAAGTGAGACCCACAAAAAAAATAAAATTGAATAATTATAAATTTCTAAAGAAGCTCTCAAAAAAAATAAAAAGTTAAATGGGCAACTTGGTAATTTCACCGACCCTTTATTTTCTTATAAAGCTAGTTGACTAGTTGATAATTATTTTCTTATATAGCTAGTTGATAAATGAAGAAACCAAATACTACAGAGAATCTTGACTCGAGATTCAACGAGGCACATAAAAACAAAAAATTACAAAATGCAAGTTTTTTTTGATAAGATACAAAATGCAAGTTAAGTGTTCACAAACCATACTATTAAATGAAATAATAATATTATCAAAAAATAAAGGGTCGAGTCATTTGAAACTTGCATTTTGGTTTGAAACTGTCCAAGAAGGGTCTTGCGCACTTTAGACTCAATAATATTATCCACACCGTCTTGGTTTGAATTTTGAGCCATTTGCGTGATCCTCTTTGGTTATTAGGCAATTTCAATAGGAGAGAGACTCAATAAATAAAATAATAATATTTTATCAAATGAGTACTTTTTCTCTCTCTTATTAAAACTGTCCAATAATTGAGAAAGATCTCAACCCCTTTTTGGATTACAAACACAAATCTCTATACTAGAGAGTAGAGATGACAATCCAGATGACAATTGACAATAAATAAAGACAAGATTTGTATCTATTCCCGATTTCTTTTTCATGTGCTTTTCTTTTGCACAAAATCAGGCCCGTTAAGGGGCATGCAATTTTAGAATGTGAGATAACGATTTGGTAACCCCCAACCTAAAATTTTTCCACGATTTGAGCTAGTAGACAGTTCTTGTGTTTTTTCCCCTTTATTCTTGTTAGATTATTATTGTGAGATTGCTGTCACTTGAATAATGGTTTCAAAGCTCACTCAATATATAAAGCACTCAATCACAATCGAATTTATTTTATTTTTTATGCTAATCTTGTGAGTAGAGAGAGTTCAAGATTCTAAGAAAAACCTACACCGGATCTATTTTTGAATAGCGTGCGCGGGCGCACGGTTGAGTCGAGAACACTCTCCTTAACATTAAGATCCCATCGTAAGAGTGTAAGCAACCCCATTTACTTACCTCTTCAATTCCACATAAGATTCATTAGGAGTAATTAAAATTAGATGCTTACAAACACGGTAATAGCTCTCCAAGTTCTAATACATCCCCCGTAACATTATTGATGTTGTTAACCACTATTTTAGAGTTTAACTCTAAGAAACCCTATCTAGCTTGAGATCAATCACCCACCTAATTGCATGCAACAAACTAGTGCTTCGTCCTTGTACATCTAAATTATCTTGGCATAAAGAAAGCGCCATTGCGATCATGTAGACACATGATTATTCCCACCGTATTGAACCGAAAATAGAAGGACGAGCCTATGTTACACAGTTACAACCTCGTCGGGTGGTTTGCGCCAGAGTAATTAAACCTAAATAATAATCTAAAACTTCCGATAGCCTTATTTGTTTTTTAAAAAAATAGAATGAAAGCACAAAAACAAAACCACCACCCTCCAATTTGGGTTAGTGAAATGGTCATCATAACCAAACTATGCCACAAATTAGGGAATCGATTAGATTAGATATTAAAATGTTAAGATAAAGAACATGTATGTAGTAGGCATTGCCACAAAACCAAATTATGGGGGACAAAGATTAGATCCATGGATCTTATTATATGTAAAATAAAATTTGTACTATCTGTTTTTGCCATCCAATATCCCAAAGTCCCATGTTAATCACATGATGTGTTTGATACCAATTGTCACCCATTTGTATATAGTGTGACTGAAAAGGATATCTTACAAATGCATAAAAATTGGGCAAAGGTTGGGACCCTAACAAATTGTGATGTGAAGGACAATATATTATTGGATCCAATTAATTAGAGGTTATCAATGGGTCTATTGCAAGTGTACCTAATATGGTCCTATTAGTATAGCCTATGCATGATGTGTGTGGGGTCCTAAATCTGCATTTTTTTATTAAGACACTCAAATGTATTTTTCTCCTAAAGAAAACAAGAATAGGGTAAAAATTAAATAGCCATGGTGGTTTGTGGTCACTGCCTACATTTTAGTGCTTATAAATTAAATTGTCAGATGATTTGTGACTATGGCCAAATAGGAAAGAGATGTGTAACTCAACAATGTCACATGTGTATGGTTTTCATTTTGAAAACCTTATGATAATTTGATGTTTAAAACGTGTAGAGATAATGTGACAGAAGGTGCATTTTGTAACCCTTAATGAAAGTTTGGTAAATTATGTGTAGACATAAAAGGTTAGACAGATTTGAACCCACCATTGACTAATTAAGGTTAGAAAAGGTTCCATGTTAATTTGTTTACTAATTACGTATATTAGAGTCCAAAATGTGATGGAGATTTTTGTGCTATAAGGTAGGTGAAGAAATTATGTTGAGTGAGAGGGGGGATTTGAAATTGGGATACGTGCTTCATGAAATAAGTGAAGGCATGAATTATGGCAATGAGAGAGAGAGAGAGAGAGAGAGAGAGAGAGAGAGAGAGAGAGAGAGAGAGAGAGAGAGAGAGAGAGAGAGAGAGAGAGAGAGAGAGAGAGAGAGAGAGGGTCAAGAAGGCAACAAAGGAACGTGGTGGCAAAGGAAAGGAAACAAATTGAAAATGTTTGTATTAGTGACAGACAACCATATATATATATATATGTTGTGACCTGTGAGCCATGATATTGGTGGGAGAAAAGGTTGCTAGCTAATTAGTGAGAATTTTGATGAGTTGGGCATATTTTATTTAGCAACAAAATTGACCCCCCCTTAATTGATTACTCTCACCTCCCCCCAACTCATGCTGACATAAACAGAATAAAATTGACATTACAAAAGAAATATGCAATGACAAAATATAATGAAGGCTAAATATATATTTTGGCCCTTTATCTTTGGGGTTGTGGTCACTTTGGCCCTTTATCTTTTTTTTTTCTCATTTTAGACCCTCATGTTTTGTGTGTGTGCCATTTTGGCCCCTGCCGTTATCATTTTGGTCCCTTATGTTTTTAATTGATTTCATTTTAGTCCCTTATGTTTTTAATTGATTTCATTTTGGGCCCTTATGTTTTTAATTGATTTCATTTTCGTCCTTAAAAATTTGCCTAAAAAAACATAAACATAACGGCAGGGGCCAAAATGACACACACAAAAAACATGAGGGTCTAAAATGAGAAAAAAAAGATAAAGGGCCAAAGTGACCACAACCCCAAAGATAAAGGGCCAAAATATATATATTTAGCCTATAATGAATGATAACCATATGCATTGTTTTGTTTTCTTTATACAATGTATCTTGCGCGCAACTGTAGAGACGAATATTCCAAGTATTGAGATCTATTTAAGGGATTGACTTCTTTCCCATATATTTTTCCATACACACACACCGATCAATGATCGAACCCTTGATCAAATGGTTAAAGAGCCTACCTACCACTTATGGTACACCGTGTTGGTTGCATGTTTTGATTTTCCATCCAATGTTTTCTCACTTGCATCATGCATGTGTAGTTAAAGTTAGTGCATTGTTTTGTATGTTTTTGGACTTCTGATACATCTACATATTATAATTATTGGGTTCTGATATTCCACCACCAAAGCTGTTTACTTTCATGAAATTAATTACTTGAACCAAACGTGTCAACCAATAATTTTTGTACAAGCAACTTGAATTTGGAATAAACCAAGTTGAAAATCCCTCTTATTCTCTTATAGGTTTCTTGTTCTGGACCGGACCAGAAGGTCCATTCAGCAATACCAGGAGGTGCATTTAGCAATTAGATATGGATTGGCCCATGTATTTCGGCCCATATCCACAACATACAAGCCCAACTAAGGCCATCACACTTGAATGGTTGAGATCGATTCTACCAATCTGACGATCCACAGACAGACACGATTTCCTATAAATACCGGTTCCCATAGCTTTCATAAGGTACATACTCTGATTCCTAGCTAAATCACTCACATATTCTCAATACTGACTTGAGCGTCGGAGTGGCTTCGCAGGTACCCCCCGGCTCACACAAACCTCTGGCAAGGTAGCAGGAGACCTACCAACTGCAGTCAACTTAATACTGCAAGGTACAGAACATTTCTCAATTACTATTTCATCAATATTCGCCAATAGAGTCTATCTCAATTTAATTTGGATTTCCCTTTTTCCTCTACAATAAGATCTGCGAGGTCATTCTCATCCTCCTCATAATTGCTCTCTTCAGTGAGAGCTTCATTCCATTTTAGGGTTAGGTTCATCAACAATGGGTAAAGTTATTTGACGATTTGGTGCCATCAAGGGCGCCAAAGTGGAAACACACCATCAAAGTGTGTTTTTTCGTTATCTCTAACACTTCTGAAGCATTATTTTAGGGTTGTATTAGATTGATGCACTTACTGATCGCATATTAATTATGCATTATCGAAATCAATTTTATCAAGAGAAGGGCTAACAACACTCTTTTTAAGACTCCCTCCAACACTCACTCCATGATTGGGTGAAATTCATCTAAGTTCCACTAAGTTAGATGGTCTGATTGCCAAAATGGTGGAAACTACTTGAATTTCACACAATCATGGAGTGAGTGTAGAAGAAAGTATTACTAGCACTTCTTACTTATCAATACCACACGCTTTTACAAGTTATCATAACTGATAACGCGTACGGAAATCACTCTCTTTTTCTCGAAGAAACAAAATGAATAAAGTTAAATAAGCTAAATAGCGAAGGGCAATTCTATTTCTTTTTCCTTCCATGCCACCTTTTTCTCCATGTGGAAGAAGCAAAGAAACTAGCTAAAAGTTGGGATGGGTCTTGTTGAAATAATTACATATATATTAGATTGGACCTCAGCATTGAAAGACAATAGCAGCTTCCCTTGTTTGCGACCAAAAAAATCAATAAAATGCCAATTCACACCACAGTCATTCCAGAGTCTGCCATGCCACCTACTGGTCCCCATGAGCCCATGCCCATGATCATGATAGGAAAACCTTCATTGAAAGAGAGATTTCATGTAACTATTATTTTGTGACTAATTACTAATTAGATACATTTTATTTTGCTTCTAAGTGAGGAGGACAAAGATATATAATTCAAAGGAGAATGGTCTTGGATCGTGCCTCGTGCTCTCACTATTAGAATATAAGACGGTATCTAATTAATTTGATTTGCATGCTAATTGCTACAATCAAGCCATCACATATAACACAGACCTTTTATTTTCTACTGATAATATATATGAATGGTTGGCTTGGCATTATAGTCGTGGTTGCTAATAATCCTTGATTTTTATCAATACACGTCTCTTTCTCTTGCTCGTGTTCAATCTCAAATTATAGCTTAATAATATGTTTGTTCACCAAGAAACATTTTAAAGTCGAATAAACCAATTTAAGATTGTCATTCTAGCTAGTTCATCTTTCCCTAGCTAGCAATATATGGTAATTAATTATATATATTAATATTTACATATCTCCATCACGTTAAAAACAAAAGGCTTTGGTAGCACTACTCATCACCGTTACACCAACTTGATTGGTGAAGTTCATGGGCTTGTTCATCGATATTGGAGGATTCGGATTTCTCATGAATGTCGTGAGGGGAATCATTGTGCTGACTTTTTGGCTAAGTTAGGAGCTACTTCTATCGGGGAGGGGATGTTTCTTTCGGTCCCTTCGTCTTGCTTGATTGTGCACATTGCAGCTGATTCTGTAGGAGTCTCCTTCTTAAGGAGATAGTTTATTGTTCTTTGTTTTTCCTTCTAGCTGTTGTAGATACAATACAAGGTATTAACGACAGAGTGACAACGTAGACCAACAATTAAGAATTAAATGCAAATTAGTTAAGTCTACTAATTAATTAATTGTAAATATACACATATAAATGATCGACTTAGGATCATTCTATAAATAATTATATCTCCTCCCTATTATTTCATTATTGACTCTATGTTTATGCATTAGACTATAAGTATGATCGGGTGCACTCAACTATGCCTATATATTATGAATTCAATCTTGTTCAAAGAGAATGTCAACCTTATCACACACACCACTTCTCAATCGCTTGATTCGAATTGTCTGGCAGGAAGTCGGTTTCCAACTTGTTCCTATTAGTTTTTCAAATCATTTAATTTCACAAAAATATCTCTCACCAATTGGCTCACCAAGTGTATAGGAAAAAATATAATGGACAAGTGCATACTTCAATTTCAGTGATATAGCGATATCGACTCTCGGATTTTTACTAGGTGTTCTCACTGGATAATGTGTTTGGTGTTTATTTGTCATTTCGTCTAAATTGATAAAAAAATATGAATAAGACAATGTTAAGTGATTTTTTTTTCAAGAAATACAAACATAAATAATATAAAGGTGTTTAAAAGAAAATGTAGTTAATTTAATGGTTTTTTATTGGTACATTCCATCCATTAAAAAGTTGGTGATATAGGATTGAACTACCGATCGTACCCCCAATTTGTTCTCTGAAACTCTAAAAACAATTGCCACCTAGAGGGGAGGAGGGATCCCTCCACCGCCCTCAGATCCCCTCCTCTCACCCTCGTTTCTTCTCACTCCTTGTCCCACCCCAATCCTCTTTGTTTCTTCACCCTCATTCTCCTTCTCTTCTTCGAGTCACCTTCATTTGCCCTCGGTGCTTCGGTCATTGCTCCTTCTCCTTCTCTTATCCCACTTCTTTAACTCGTTTTCACCCTCGTTCTCCCTCTCCCGCATTCTGAACGCCCTGCTTTGAAAGCCTGATATTGGGATTTTTGTATTGTGAGAGCGCGATAGGGTTTTGATGATGGAAGGATCACAACGACACTCCCGATGGCTGTGTTGCTCACAGTTGTTCGACGGTGCTCGCTTTGGTAGCTTCCGTGCTTCTTGATATTGCTCTTACTTAGCTTTGTTTGTTTTGGCGGCTTAAAGGAATTGATCCAACATTCGAATAGGTGTGGTGTGGAGGGAATCTATCGTTGGGGTTATTTTGTTCAGAATGTTGTATAGGGTGACAACATAATTTGTGTGTAGGCTACCTTCGTTCCTAGTGGCCGATTGGAGGTATCTCGACGGATTGGAGGTTGTGATCCTTGTTGTGGTTGATGGACCTGCTTCTAGAGCCTTTGGTGTAGCTTATGCAAGGGGTTTTAATTTGGTGTATCCTCACTACAAGAATAAGTGCTTTTTCCTGTCATTTTTTCCGACGAACTCTTATTCGTCGCAATGTCCGACGGATTTCCGACGAAAAAGTTGTCGCAAATGTTCAGGAAAAAAGGCGCTTAATTTCCCGCTTACATTTCCGACGAAAACGTGTTTCGTCGCAAATTTGCGACGGCTATGTTCGTCGGAAAACGCTAAAATGTCGTCGCAAACTAAATAACCCAATTAAAACTCAGAGTTTTCCCTCGAACCCTCATTCACTCACTCTCCTCTGTCATTCTCTCCCTCACTCTCCTCCACCCTCCGTAGCCCTCCACCGCCTTCTTTCGCCCTCCTCCATCGCAAATGTGCTCCAAGGCTACGAAGACAGTCTCTCGTTCTCCCTCTTCCCCTGCCTTCCACTCTCCCTCTCCTTGCGCCTCCACTGTTTCCATCGCCTCCACCGTTTCCATCGCCTCTCCTTGCAGGTAATCTCTATTGTTTTCTTTAATTTGTCCCATTTTTTTAAACGAAACCCTAACCACATCTGAATATTTGTTGCAGCATCAATCCACATCTGAATATTTTGTTGCAATATCCCCCAGTTCGATTAATGCCCCTTGCTTCATGAACCAGTAACTGAGGGTAACAGATCTAAATTTGTTGTTGTTGTTGTTGTTGATTTTTTCTGGTTCTGTGTATTTCGGTTCCTCCAATTCGATTAATATTTTGTTGATTTTGTTGCAACATCTTACGTTTTCTGGTTCTGTGCAATATCCCCCAGTTCGATTAATGCCCATTGCTTCATGAACCAGTAACTGAGGGTAACAGATCTAAATTTTTTGTTGTTGTTGTTGTTGTTGTTGATTTTTTCTAGTTCTGTGTATTTCGGTTCCCCCAATTCGATTAATATTTTGTTGATTTTATTGCAGCATCTTACGTTTTCTGCTTCTGTGTATTTCGGTTCTGTGTTCTTGCGGTTTATTGTGTTTTGAAACTGAAAATCGTTTATCTGTTCTTGTTTCTGGTTTATGTTTTCAGTTTTGTATCAAGAAAAGTTTAACTGTGTATTTGATTGTTCACGCGTTCATTTGTTCTTTTATTCTCTGCAATTGAAATTTGTTAATTGTTTACGGTATTATTGCTCTGTTTGTTTACGGTACTGGTTGCAATTATGGAAATAGCTGCTGGTCTTTGTTGTTTAATTTCGTTTTAGGTCCAGGTCAAGACACAACAATAAGAGATTTTTGAAAATCCCCACTAACACAGCATTTATATAACACACTTCACTTGATTTTCAGAATACTTGTTGCTGGTCTTTGTGTATGATTTTCAGAATACTTGTTGCTTGTTTTATATTTAACTTCACTTGTTCTTCTGATGTGACTCAGGGAACATGTACACCAACAGATACATGTATAGCAAATGATTTTCAACCACAGTTTACTTGTGATGAAGCAAATAGTGCTTCTATTTCTTATTCAATGGGAATAGGGTACCCTTTAAATCTTCAGGTAACATTTTATTTGAATATTAATACTTCACTAACACAGCATTTATATAACACACTTCATTTGATTTTCAGAATACTTGTTGCTGGTCTTGGTGTATGATTTTCAGAATACTTGTTGCTTGTTTTCTGTTTAACTTCACTTGTTCTTCTGATGTGACTCAGGGGAACATGTACACCAACAGATACATGTATAGCAAACGATTTTCAACCACAGTTTACTTGTGATGAAGCAAATAGCGCATCTATTTCTTATTCAATCGGAATAGGGTACCCTTCAAATCTTCAGGTAACATTTTATTTGAATATTAATACTTCACTTTCACATAATCACTTTGTTAAATTTCATGGTTCTTTGAGTTTGTATTGTAGTATACTAATACTAGTCATGTAGACGTGGCATGACTATATAGATTTATAGGAGACATATAAAAAGAAAGATGGGTCATAGCATGATCATTATTTTATTGATCTGCTTATAGAGTATATTAGCTTTTCCTTTTTCTCCACCATGTTTTTAGCATTTATGCTCATCATTACTTCCTTTGCTAATCGTGGAGTTGGTTCATTATTTGGATAATATTTGTCAGTGGAAGTTGATGTTTTTGCAGCTATTTCTTTAGAGATGTTTTTTTCGTTTATTTTATTGTTTTTAATTTTCTGTTGAATTTATTAATATCCTTGTGTTGTTTCAAGTTTTTCTGTAAGCATTCTGATGGGAATCTAGTCAATCTACAATTAGCACATACACTATCTGTTCATCAGAATTCCTTGTTAATTTTCTGTAAGATGTGGCTTGGTGTTTTGTGTTTACTGCTTACTTTGTTTGGGATGAATTGCTTTGAGTGAATCTTCCGTCTCCCCCTCTAGCAAAGTAGCCAACTTGATTTTGAACATAAATTATATACAAATAACTACCTGTTCATAATTTCAGAGATCTGCATCCTCGGGTAGCTTGATATCCAGCGAAGAAAAGCCTGTAGATGTTAAGATTGAAACTATTAGCAGCCTTATTGATTTCGATGCTGATCCTGAACCTATTGCTCAAGCAATTCCTCAAGCCCAAGAAACTACTGTGCCTCAACCTGTTTTGCAGCCAGGAAATGCCAATTGGGCATCTTTTGATGTTGCTTCTGAAGCAAAAACGACTCCAAGCACCTCAAATTTAAATCCCCTCGAATCTATGCTGTCCCAGTTGTCCGTGTCAGCATCTTTTCTTGCTCATGTTTCTGGAGTCCAAGGTGATACACTGTAACAGCTACTTCTAGTGGCAATGTGATAAATTACCAAAAACTGTCGACTCATATGTTTACCTTCAGGTCCTATTCCAGAAGCAGCTCTTACTTCTGCTTTTGGAGCAGCAAGTGTTGGCGGTTTTGCAGCCTTCCCACCCAGTGGTGCTTCAGTGCCAAATCCCGGACTGGCAACTACAACACCTCTTAATAATGTAGGTCAGTGGGCCAGTTTGCAGCATCAACAGTCAATGTTCCCTGCTGCTAGTCAGTATACTAGTCAACAATTTCCATCGTCAGTAGTTGGTGCTGTGAATAGTCAGGTTTGGCTAATGAGTAGTCATCTTAAATGTGTTTTTTTTAAAACCCTTCTTAAATGTGTTGTCTGCTTATTTCTGATGATGTATTATTTCACCCTTTCCTGGAAATATCTTGCAGCCATGGAATGTTCCTTCTTGTTTTCGTTGGAAGTTAACTGTCTCTTTGTTTTTTGTATGATCTCCTCTAATTGAAAGGGCTGGAACATTGATGTATGACATACTGACTTTTGAACATGTCAACTTATTTGTTAACAATTCAGACTGTATAAGTTTTTTTCATGACCAGTTTCTGATGTTTTTCTTATATTTTATCTGTTGTGTTGTTCTTATGTGGTTTTTTGTTTGATGATTAGTGGAGGGTCATAGAGATACTCAAGAGGAGTATATTGAGAAAGATGAATTTAGTTTTGGAAATAGAGGAATGGAAAGAGAAATGAATCAACATGAAGGTGAAAAAATTGGAGATGGAAAGCCAAAAACTATGCCACCAGCAAGTGTGATGACAAGGCTTATATTGATTATGGTTTGGAGCACATCTTTCACATTTCATTTCATGTGTACAATAATAAAATCAATTGTTGTTCTATTTTGATTGATTATGGTTGTCTGTTTTGTTGTTGTTCCTTGTAGATGGAACATTGAGATACCTGCTATAATTGCTAAGTCTATTTCCATATTGTCAGATGATGGCCTTGGCATGGCCATGTTCAGTCTTGGTCAGTTCACTCTTCTCCTTGTTATCATCTTGCAAAAAACTTTTACTAAGAATTTTTTTCAAAAAGAAAAATACTCATGATATATTTAACTTGTGCTTCTGACAAAGTAAAAGATATAGAGAAAGAGAAGAAAATCTTTTAGTGATGATATCATAAAGAACAATTTGAACCATTGAAGTACAACAATTTTATGTTTTTAAATTTATGTTGTTTGTGTATTGTGACTTGTTAAGCATGAGTTTTATGTGGTACTGATTGCTCCGAGATTGTACTCTTTGGCCCTTACGTTTGTTTTAAAGTGTTTTTTTCAAAGGCTTATTAAAGAATGAGTCTGAGTGTTGTTTCTATATGGTTAAAGAATGCCTATAACAAGAAGATCAAATGAACTTTACAGAAAATATTAACTTACTATCTGCATCCAAAATTTCCATCCAAAAAGGATTAGCCTCAATTAGTGCTCAAATCTGGTGTTGTTCATACTCCTTTCTGAATTATAAATTCTGTTTTTTTTTGTCAAAGAAATAGAAGCTAAACTACGTATGCAGAAGCAGAAACTAACACTAACTAGAAACTGAAAACTAACTAGCTCTAACTGAAGATAAGTTATAAGATGATAAGTAATTCCTCTATGGTATAAGCTAGCTCTCTGCAGTATTGTTATGTACAATACGTGAGAGCAATACTGGTGTCAAATCCCCTGACCATTATCTTTAACAAGGTCCCTAGAAGCTTTAATTCATCAGAAATGGAAGATAATTTGACAAGGCTTCATGAAGACATTAAAAAGGGCTTAGATCTACATGGTTTTTCTAAGAAATTGGCTATGACTGTTTAATTCATAGAGAGCAGACCCTACCAAGTGTCTTGTGTTTTATATCATCATTCCCTTTCTTATTACTTATGAGAATTTGACATTCTTAGCTTTTTTATTTATTTGATTAATTTTGCAATACAATGTAGTTCATGTCTTTCTCCTTTATGATATTTGGTAATTTACTATTCTTATTGATCCCATATATAAGAGAAAATCACTCTTTATGTTCATTCTTGTTATTCAATGAACATAAAAAGTGATTTTTCTCTTATATATGGGACCAGAGGGAGTATTATGTTTTTCTTGCCACAAGATATTTCAAATTAATCTACTAAAAACAATATCTATATTTTTGCACAGAAAGAATGGAGCTTGTGCTAAGCATTTTGTTGGTGATGGTGAAACCACAAAAGGAATCAATGAGTACAACACAGTGATAAATTTCAGAACGGGTGTAGCAACAACTTGATCTATAGAATATGAGTCTCTGAATTATTAGCTTTTCTCCTATTTTGAGATTATATGAGGAACTAATTTGATGAATTATTAGCTTTTCTCCTATTTATTGGATGTATGACCTGGTTATTACATGTTTATTCACTTCTCTTGGAGCTTGTTACCTTTCTGGTTGTGATTGATTATGACTCATAACTTCAAATACTACAAATGCTTTAAAATAAATTAAAATTGTAGAAGCCGTTCAACAACTTCTACCACAACCCTTCAGAAGATTTTATTTTATTTTTTAAAATTTCCAACGGATTTCCGACGGAAATTTTCGTCGGAAGTGGTTTTTTGCGACGAACATTTGTGACGGATTTGCGACGGATTTCCGACGACTTTGCTACAGAGTCATTTGCGACGGAAAAAGTCGTCGGAAACGATTTGCGACGAGCGATTTTGCGACGGCTTTTTGTCCGTCAGAAAGTTCGTCGGAAGTCAATTTGCGACGAAAATCACTGCATTTGCAACGAAAAACGCCGTCGGAAATCGTCGATTTTCTTGTAGTGCCTAGTCCACATTTTTTTGTATAGATGGACTTTTATCAATGTTGAAGCAAAATCTCTTAGTTAAAGTTTTGATGAAAGCAAACAGTTTTGACAAGCTCTTTAAGCATTCTGATTCATTAGTTTTCTAATGAATCTTCTTAAGTGCTCCTAAGACAGGAACAAATCATTGTAATCTCAAGAAGAACATGTGTTAATCAAAGCACATCATGAGAAGGTAGTAAAAAGTTTCAGAAAATATATGTGAAGCTTAAAGAGGTGCTCAGAAGATAAAAACATTGAATCAATCTTCAAAGGATATGTAATAAACCAAAGAGGTCTCCTGCCATGATATATCTGGTATAAAACAAAGTATATCAGAAGATATGTCAAGATATCAAAAGCTCAATGACTAAGAAGGTTCTTCAGAAGGCACTCAAACGACAAATTTCAGAAGAGTCCTCAAAAGCTTCTTAAGGATTAAAGTCAGAAGACAAATTCTTCTAAAAAGGCAAATGATGATATCAAGATAAGAAAAGTCTTTAGAAGATAAGAAATCAAGACAAACGAGGCATTCACTTAGTGTTTCCTTGAGAAACGGGTTCAGAAGCTCCCAACGGTCACCTGCTGCAGTGTACGGTTCTACACAAGTGTACCCGTATTTGAGAAAAAATCACAACAACTACAATTCATCATAGAGATCCATTCCAATGGCTCTTTTGAGTCAGTGATGTGAATCCACACATGTATCACTAAGTTTAGGATCTAGAAAATTACAAATATCTATGAATCTCTATGTCATGAAGATGAATAAGAACACAATTTCAAGATTAGATCATGAAATTTACTTGAAGAACACAAAAGTGAAGAAAGAATCAAATGTGGAAAGAATAGAGATGAAGTGGAGAATGATGTCCGCCACTTCTTCATTGGGAAGAAGATGAAGACCACACGCCGCTTTGAGCTTCTCCAAGCCTCAAAGGTAGGTGCTCAATGTTCCATTCTAAGAACCAAGGAGAACATGATGAACTCACTTCTACAATGCCCTCAAGCTCTCACACCTCATGCCTCTCTTTGGCTCTCACGGCTCTAGCTTTTGCAAAATGTAGCAAATGATTTCACATTCATCAAAGTCTAAGAAATTACAAGGAGTGGAATAGTATTTATATGTTGGGTCTAATGGATCCTAAGCCCAACATACAATCAACTTAGAGATAGAAAAACAAGGCTCATAGCCACAATAAAGTAACTAAAGACCTTAACCTATTCTATTGCCAACAAGGCTCAAATCAAAAGCACATTACACTAGAAATGAAATCCTACATTTATTGAAAGCAATTACAAGGAAATAGAAAACTCGAGAGTTTCCCTCTTTGGTCTTTTGAGTCTTGATACTTGTGACTTCAATCCAAGCTCTTATGAGTAGGCTAGCCATGCATGTGGGCTCACATCATACTCCCCCTCTTGAATTTCACTTGTCCTCAAGTGAACCCCCCTTCTTGGAAACCCACATCAAGCATGGACAAAAATCACTTATTTTGAAAATAAAATACAACTAAACTAATGCATTAATTGCTTAGGCTCCACCGGGATCAAAAGGAAAGTGAGTGACCCCAAATAATAGCCTAATCATGCAAAATTCAAGCACAAGTTTCCTTAAAGCACAAGGCATCTTACATTTCCATTTAGTACAACTAAGCATTGGATATAGGGAATGGAGAATATAGGGAGTAGATTATACCTTCGCAATGTTGTAACACTAACAACCATTTCCATTACCTTTTCCTTGCTACTTGGTGGCTCACCTTTGGGAGGTCTTTCTAATTCCTTGCCTTGTCCACAAGAGAGTGGCTTAGTCAACACATGCATACATTCCCTCAACAAGGAAGTTATAAAACTTTGTGCAAGAAAAGAGTTAATAGTGAAAACCATTTTATCATTTGACATATCATGCAAGGGTTTCCTAGGCAACTTAACTCTTTCACATGATTTTCTTTTCTTATCTTTGTGAGTGTCATGATCAATATTAGGGTTGCCTACCATAACTATACTTGTAATGCTCTTTTCCTCATGTACCTCACAATTTGTTTTCTTTTCATCAAATGGGTGCTCTCGGCCACCACACTGCTCCAACTTGAGTATGGACTTTTGTTTTTTTTCCTCCTCCTCAATTTTATTTTTCAAAATGACTTTGGTCTTTCAAAACTTCTTGAGGACTAAGGGGAGAAAGAACAATTTTCAAATTCTTATGCATAAAGGAGTATTTGTTAGTAAATCCATCATGGATTGCTTTTGTATCAACTTGCCATGGCCTTCCTAAGATTAGGTGGCCGGCATCCATAGGGACAACATCACATAAGACATCGTCTTTGTACCTATGAATGGAAAAACTAACAATCACTTGTTTATCCACAACTATTTCTTTTTGCTCATTAAGCCATTGTATTTTGTATGGGTTTGGATGATTGATGGTGGGAAGATTGAGCTTTGTGACTAAGCGAGTGCTAGCCCAATTAACACAACTTCCAACATCAATTTGCAAACAACATAATCTAGTTGACACAAGACATCTAGTATGAAAGATAGAAGGAGTAGTAGTAGAAGAGAAAGTTTCCTTACATTTTGGCACTATGGCCGAAGCTTTATCTTTTACCGATTTAGATGTATAGGCTTCCTCCCTCTTTGAATTGGCCTTCCAAGTGTTGGTGTGGGTATACTTTGAGGAGTTTTCTTCTTTGATGTCCCTCCTTCTATGGCTCATTTCATCCTCCTCAACAACATATCTAGGCCTCCTATTTCTTTTGTCATAATATTCACAATGAGAGTCATATCTAATAGTGGAATGATATCTTATGGGGGAATTATACCTTCTTGGGGAGTGATACCTTCTTGGGGAATGATACCTCCTAGGAGAATCATACCTCATTGGGGAGTCATACCTCAATGGTGAATCATACCTCCTATTAAATATGAACTTCATCATGCAATAATTTGTATGTTAGTATAAAAATAACCATCAATAAGTCCACAAAAAGTGTTTATCTCACAAAGTGTCACTCCACTCGTGTATAGGCTTTTTAGGAAACACTCTCACTTAAGGTTTTTTTTGGTCAAACACACAATGTAAGTAGGTCACTCAAGTCACTCTTATCCTCCTTTAGATTTTGAAAAGGAACCTCAAAAGCCTCTTTCTACCTTTGATGTTGATATTACTTGAGATCTCAAAGGGAGTATAGTCTATCACCAAAGAATGACAAGAAAGAAAGAAACTACTATGACAAACTTAGGAATTTTAAAGACCAAAATCAAAAACAAAAATTTAGAAAAGCTAAACCAAATATAGAGTATTTAAAGACAAATTTAAACTATAAAAAAGAGACTCAAAAGATTGGTAGCAATGATCCAGATGTCCCCAAAATTTTTGACAAAATTGCACAATGATCCAAAAAATGTATAGAAACAATAGAAATGTTTTTGGAATTTTTTGAATTATTATGATGCTCCCGCGGTTAGGTTTTGCCTTTTTTCTTTTGACTATTTAACTATTTTTTGCTACTATTTTTTGCAGTATTTTTTTTTTCAGATTTTTTTTTAGTCTCTCAAATAATAGTAGATTTTGAGACGAATAACCTGGATTTTGAATCACCGTAAACGAAGCTATATTGAATTCACTAACACAAATTGAAGTTTGACATCAACAGTTTCGGATCAAAGTGCAGAATTGAAGAACAGATTATCAAGAACATCAAGAACATGAGCAATTTCCAAATTTCGCAATTCAGCACCAAATCATACAAATGAGTAGTGAATTTCATGCGAAATTTCACAAGGAATCCAAATAAACCATCAATTTGAACAAAAAATGCGAAGCACTTAAGCAAAACGCGAAATTACAAAGAAAAGCGCGTTTAGGTTTTGTGATTTGGGGAAACGCTCAATACTCAACCAAAATTCACCAAATAAGGTGCGATAGATTCGCAATTAGTGCAGTAAGTGAATGCTAGCAACAAATTTCATCAAAAACGATTAAGAAATGAGCACGAAATCAAAATTCGAAGAACACAAATGATGAAGGTTTTTCACTTCGAATTTGCTCAAATCCAGCGAAATAAAAATGAAATAGGTATAAAAAGTAACGAACATCAAGACGAAATCAAGAAATGTGGATGAAATCAAACAAAAAACGAAAATGAAATTCGAGGTGAAGATAGATGAAATTCGCAAGAAAGTGTTGCTGAAAATAGGATAGGAAAGGAAAACAGTTTTTCTATATTGATAAATTTTCCTTCCACAAAGTTTGTTACCTCTAGATCTCAAAATTTTGATCAATTGTGACTTCAATTTCAAGATCTAACTAAATTTAAACTTGAAATATTCTGATCTAACACTTTTAACAAATGAATTCATCAAGAATTTGAATCAAATTTCAAATCACTCAAAAAAAAGGCTCACAAATTGAAATTGTGTGAGAAAAAAAATTGTACTAAATTTTGATTGAATCTTGGCACCAAAACTGAATTGAGATTCAAAATATGTAATATTCATGTAGCTCTGAATACCACTTGATGTGAATCCACACATGTATCACTAAATTTAGGATCTAGAAAATTACAAATATCTATGAATCTCTATGTCATGAAGATGAATAAGAACACAATTTCAAGATTAGATCATGAAACTTACTTGAAGAAGACAAAAGTGAAGAAAGAATCAAATGTGGAAAGAATAGAGATGAAGTGGAGAATGATGTCCCCCACTTCTTCATTGGGAAGAATATGAAGACCACACGCCGCTTTGAGCTTCTCCAAGCCTCAAAGGTAGGTGCTCAAGGTTCCATTCTAAGAACCAAGGAGAACATGATGAACTTACTTCTACAATGCCCTCAAGCTCTCACACCTCACGCCTCTCTTTGGCTCTCACGGCTCTAGCTTTTGCAAAATGTAGCAAATGTTTTCACATTCATCAAAGTCTAAGAAATTACAAGGAGTGGAATAGTATTTATATACTGGGTCTATTGGATCCTAAGCCCAACATACAGTCAACTTAGAGATAGAAAAACAAGGCTCATAGCCACATTAAAGCAACTAAAGACCTTAACCTATTCTATTGCCAACAAGGCTCAAATCAAAAGCACATTACACTAGAAATGAAATCCTACATTTATTGAAAACAATTACAAGGAAATAGAAAACTCTAGAGTTTCCCTCTTTGGTCTTTTGAGTATTGATACTTGTGAATTCCATCCAAGCTCTTATGAGTAGGCTAGCCATGCATGTGGGCTCACATAAGTCAGGCTCTATAAATACAACATGGAACACCTCATATACGACCAAGAGAGATAATACAATTGGTCATCTATTTCAGAACCTTCTCAAGAGCTTCTGAGTTACCTACCTCTCTCAAACACACTCACTGCAATTCAATATTCTCTGGAAACATTCTGAGTGTGTTCATAGCTTTGTTGTCATTTGATGTATTATTTACTAAAGCTATTTTCTATCCCAGTCCATAAACTAAACATATTTTGTATATGTGTAGTTGTGTACCTTCTAAACAAGACATTAGTTGTTGTATTGTTAGGGAATAAGTCTAAGAGGTCTCGTAGAGGTTTAAGTCACTAGAACTTGTGAGAAAACTAGTGCGACAGTAGATAGAGTTGTGCTAAGAAAACTATCAAGTGTGTTGCCCTGTGATTGGCTTGTAAAACTATGTGGAAAATAATGGAAATACTCATTGGGCATGAAGAGTGGATGTTGCCCTTTTTGATTGGGGTGAACCACTATAATTTCTGGGTGTTCTGTACTATCTTTCTTTATAGCTTTCAGCATTTTACTTTGAAAGAACTCTTTTCTATTTTCACACTTAAATTCACTTGAACTCTACTCTTCAAATACTAATTTTCTCAAATCACTGTTACCTTAAAAACAAGCTTCTAAAGGAAATTGGATTTAGAAAATAACTTTAAAATGTGTCACAATTCAAACTCTCCCTTTCTTGTGACTATATTGACTTCAATCAATAAATTTATCTACGTATCAAAAAATAAAATGGGGTAATTATCCAGAAGTTGTTATGTGCTATGGTATTTCTCCAAGTTTATGAGATATAAATTCATGTATATTTTTGGCTCTGATTTGATATACCACAATCTCATTCTTTTGTTCTTTACGAGATAGATCGCGTTGAGGGTGGTGTTTGGCTCTGATTTGATATACCACAATCTCGATTTTTGGGATATGAAGAATGGACTTTTTTCTCTAGGAAGATATCTGATTTGGGGCTTGTGCGGTGGACTGAGTCCAACCCCGTGTTAATTTCTCTCGAGAGGGAACACCCCTAATTGCTTATTCTACGAGTGGTTCATAGATCCGAGAGGATGTATTGCTAGACGATAAGACTTTATTCGTCATTGTTAGTGTTTTCCCTTGGGGGTACTTTTCTCGACTTTTCTCAACTAATGATCTGGTATAAGGGTTACCACTAATACTTCCCTATTAATATATTATTTTGCTATTCAAACAAAAACTCAATCAAGGAAAATTTATTAATCCCTCAACTAACTCAAAATTAGATTGGAATTAAAAGAGAAAGTTGATGAAGAATTAGGTGCATGCATGGGGCCACGATGTAAGGATGAGATGGATACGGAGAGGAAGAGTCTAAATAAAAGTTGTGCCCACTAATGAATGTGTTGTGTAGAGTAGGGTTGCAGCTGAGGGAGATAGCTATAACCTTTGATTCTCTTGCAGCAAATGCAAAAGATAGAGAGAGAGAGAAGAATATATATAGCTAGAGAGTACTGTTGGTTGTTTCTTCATTTCAATACTACCTCATTCTCTCTCTCTGTCCCCTCTCTGCTGCACTACCTGCTACTTCTTGTGACTGCCATTATCATCAGAAAACGGAAGCCAATGCACCAACACAAGCGCCTCATAAATTACTATTACACCTCCCACTCTCTCCATCCTACCAACTGTACTGACAATTCCATAAGTACCAGTCGTATACCGTGCATACGCACGGGTGATATCGTGTTCTTTTTATTAATAAACTTAAACAGTATTTAAATAGTCTGATCATTACTCCGTGAAAATAAAAAAAAATTAAAATAGATAAAAAAAGTGGTCTAAAATAAAAAATAGATAAATATTAAAATCTAAAAATGTAAAAGTATTATTTAAAAACAATTTGTGTATTTATGCCGCGTTTTTTTATATATCAGTGCAGTGTTTTTTTATATATCAGTGTTGTTATCTCGTGTTTTTTTATATATCAGTGCAGCTATTCCGTATTTTTACATATATCATTGCAGTTATTCCCGTATTTTTTTATATATCAGTGCAGTTATCCCGTGTTTTTTTTATGTATCAGTGCAGTTATCTCATAGTTTCAAGGCTTAATTACAGTTTTGACCCCCCTATTATGACCAACTCACGATTTTGGTCCCCAAAGTTTTAATTTGACGATTTTGATCCCCCTATTTTCCTAATTTGTAAAATCAATGTCCCCCTCTTAATTTGGTCAAAATTAAACCTGACTTTGACTTTCAATCCTACGTGGCAGTCCACGTGGACTGCCACGTAGGCAGCACTGTTCATCTCCTCTCTCTCACTGTTCATCTCTCTCTCTCTCTCTCTCTCTCTCTCTCTCTCTCTCTCTCTCTCTCTCTCTCTCTCTCTCTCTCTCTCTCTCTCTCTCTCTCTCTCTCACAGCCCCCTCCCCTCCCCCCACCGTGACCCCTCCCCCCTCCTGAACCCCACCCCCCACGTGGACTTATTAATTATCGCACGGCAACATTACATGCATTACGAAACAAAACAAAAAAGCTAGCTATCCCATTAGGTTTTCCTTTATATATAATAAAGGCTTACATAATTAAATTAGAATTTAAGGTCTTAATAATACTAGTACAGTACTACACAAATTTATCTTCATATATTTTATATACTTGTTGGTGCTTTGATTTGCTCTTCTGGGTTTTGTTTCTAATCACTTTCACATTTTTGTTTGCTGGCATATATATATATATATATATATATATATATATATATATATATATATATATATATAGAAATAAGATTTGGTATAATAGACAATATATATCATCTTTCACTAGTAGCTAAACTACCATTCCACTATGAAATTTCAAACAAACGAAAAATGAAGGCCAAGACACGTGTGATGGAGAATGCGTTTAGTTATCCACAAAATGCAAATGAGGAGTCTATTATACTTGCACAACGTTATTGGTGATTGGTTTGGTTTTTAGGTGATAGTTCACCTCACTATTATGTAGGGCATAAGCAAATGCGAGTCACTAATTAATCTTTCATATTAAAAACACACGGGATTATTGCGGTGAAGTATTTTTTTAGTGATTGAGATAAGATGTCGGTTAATTCCAATAGTCCAATTAATATACATATTTGATATGGCACAAGTGGTCATGGGTTCGATCCTGGCCGGTGCGTATGGAAAAACATTTGTTGAGAGATGTCAACCCCTTAAATAGATCTCAGATACCTCAAAAGATTAGTCTCTACAATCGCATTTGGAAGATACCTTTAGTTTACCAAAAAGAAATATACATATAGTTGTATATATCATTACGAGAAAAAATGTAGAAAAGAAAAATGGCATGGCACAAATCAATGTTTTTAAAACCGGACCGGAGATCGAACCGGCGAGATCTCCGGTTCATGGTTCAATCGGTTCAACCGGTTCAACCATGGTTGAACTGGATAAGTAATTTATTAAATAAAAAATAAAAAATATTAAATTTTGGAGAAAAAAGTAAATTTAAAAATAAAAAATTGCATTTCAGGCGATTCAAACCGGTTCAACTCGGTTCGGTTCCCAGTTCTTTCCCGGTTCAAAGCGGTTCTTGGCGGTTCAATCCGGTTCTGGGGCAGTTCTTTGGCCTGCGGTTCAAATGGGGTTGAACCAACCGACCAGGGGTCCGATTCCCGGTTCAACCGGTTGAACCGATCGGTCCGGTCCGGTTTTTAAAACGTTGGTACGAAAATTTGATGCTCATAGCACTTGTGTGTGGCTTGTGATAGTGGAGTCATGAGGATCTAGCTAAGCTAGCTAGGTGGTCTTGGAAGGGAAAGACAGGATGAAAATATATAGTTTTAAAATAATAACATAAAGAGGAAAATGTTAAAGAGAATGGCATAATATTAATAGGTAGTGGATTAGACTGTGAAGTGGTGGGCCGGGGTGGTGAAACAAGTTGGTGCCATGTAACCAAAAGGAACCACCCCATAAAACAAAAATCGCGATGCAAAGAAAGGATAAGAAAGACAAAGTTAAACAGTATAATTGAAAAATGAAAACCCTAGAAAATGAAAGGAGTAATTAGTCTTGGTTGGTAATGCGTGGGTCAAATTAGGGGTACTGATTAACTGGACGAGCGATCGAGGACAAAATTTAGAACTTTGTTAAGCAATGATTTCACCAAATTAGGCATGATATTTCTTGAACATTGGTGACTCGTATAAGCACCTCTCTTCATATTTATTTTATAATATAATCATTAATTAATTTACTTTATCACAAAAAACGCTGCTCGATCAATTCAGGACGTTCAGACTTTAGTAGAGCATACGATATAATGATGTGACCAAATTGTTCTTTTAATTGTTAGTTATAATAATAATAATCATAATCAAATTTTAAATAATAAAGAAGTGGAAAGTCACGAAAAGTTTGGCTCAGCTTAGGCAGACAGCAGAGAAAGACAATATGTGATCTTCTGTAAATTATTGGTTTGATTTAATTCATTTGAAATGTTTTGATCATGATCCCTTTCATTCACAAGTAAACAAACACATTTTACAAACTAATGGTCTGCTTTAATTTCTAGATGCAATTAACCTTGGATTGATTGATTATAGCTAGATATCATATGGCCTTTAACGTCACCTAACCTATGGTGTGATTGATAATTTCTGTTTAGTTGTGAACACAAGGATTATATTTGTGTATGAGATCAGCTCAACTAACGATGGTGTTGGTCCATTCTTTGGTTCTAGGACAACATTTTCCATAATTCCGGGTAATAATTGTCAAGCCTATAAATCTAATACAGAATCTAGCCTTTAAAATCAAACTTCAAACTTTTTATTTCCTTTAATATAACATCATCATTGACATTAATTTGTACTTCAAAGAAATGCTATGTTATAATAAAATATTACGATGAAATATCAATTGATTTTAAATTATAAAATTGTATAGGTATGTTAAATTTTAATGTTCATAAAATGTTATAAAATAAAATAAATACAAAAAAATTACTCTTAAAGGCTGTGAATTCTCTCACTTATATTATATGGACCAGTTAATATACTCCTGCTATTTTCAAAAAAGGAGATATTGGTACAATTTTTTTTCATTCAATAATATGCTTTAAAAGATTTTTTTTAAATAATTCAAACTTGATTGATAAATCATTTAGCTCGCATCTTTGACACATACTCTCTTCACCTTCTATGAAGAGTTTGTGAGGGTACTCAATCATGTGCTAGAGGTAAATGATGAGATGCACGGTAGAGAACTCCCTAAGGGATAAAACTGCCTTTAAAAAATATATAGTTTACAAAATAAGTTGAAGTATTTTAATAATTAGGGTTGATAATGAACCAAACCAACTCTAACATAGTTTGATACTTCACTTGATAACTAGCTAGTTGAACTTGTTTCATGAATCAAATGAGTTGAAAATTAATTGTTATATTCACGTCGAACTCGAGTTGAGTTTCGACCTAAACTAATTCTTATCGAGTCGATTTGAACAAAGTTCTTCCAGACCTGACTCATTTTTAGTCCTATTAATATTCTTTTTGGTCATTAATATATTTCACATTTTAAGGAGTTTTTTATAGGCAAATATTGGTGGCTAATTAATTAGGAGGGAGTTATTAGTTTCAGGCATTTGAATCTTAGACCTCTTTGTTGCTTTAAATTCCTTCGATATTCCTTAACTCATCAATAACAACTAAAAATATTGTATTTGTTAATATATTTTTAAAGTTTTTTTGACAATAATATATTTTTAAAGTGGTATATAATGTACTAATATGATCACTATAAAACTTATAAATGAGTATATAATAATATTTCTGTGAGGTTATTTATGTCTATCGGAAGGGAAGAATGGATTATTATGGAGCTAGCTAAGCAAAGGCAATGAATTAATGGGGTGCTCTGTTACCGTTGGTGGACCAAAAGATAAAGAGAAAAAAAGAAAAGAAAAGAAGAGAGCTAGAGCAGTGTGTTGTTGTGTCGAGCATGGATTAGGATTTATGAAGGAAAGAAGGGAAGGCCAGAAAGGTTGTTGCCCTATTAACTGTATAAGCACCAACATTATTATTATTATGTACTCAAACAATAAACAAACAAAACAAGGTGGGGCTATCCTGATTAGGATTGAGGCCGTTGGTTAAGAAAACAATGGCTAATATAGAGATAAAAATTAAGAGTCATATTTGCCGTGCTAGGTTGTACTAATAATATTGACACTATTACACTAATATTATATATATATATATATATATATATATATATATATATATATATATGAGGTATAGCTATAACCGAGTAGCCGACCCTCTTATTGGGGAACCTAATCAAAGACAAAATATGTGATGCCATTCCAAGCACTCTCTTTCACATATTTCTCTCTCTTTGCTTTCCTTTTCTCCTTTTTTTAGTGCCTTCCCTCTTTCTTTGTAGCTCTCCTTCATTAATTAAACTTACAAATCCTTATTGCTTTTTGGGGAAGATCACCCAAATTATTATTATTTACACCGCCTTCAATCCTTTTCCTTCTTCGTTGGATATTCATCATACTATTTAACCTTAAATTATACGACAACTAATTTTTCACCCCTACCGTAAGTTTATTTGATATACCAAATCAAAGATAAAAAGAAGTAGTAATTCTAAATTTTTATATTAGGCATTGCATGAATTATTATTTATAATTATAAAGGTGACTTGAAAAATTGATGATAACCTTCCCCGGTAGTTTTTGATTTTCGAGGTCTGCAACCTGACCTACCTGTTGTTGTTGTTGAGGATCTGCAATTACTCCTTCGACTTACGTTTTTCACAAGATGCGTGTTTCATCGTCATGTAATAATAAATATATATGCGTGATGTAATTGTAAGGTGTAGTATTTTGTCACATATACCAAATTTATTTGGTGCCTCTTCAATTCAGTACGATTCTTTTCTCCATAGCATGACCAAACTTGTATGATTTTTTAATGCTTTTTAACTTACTCTATTTTTTCTCATTTCTCTTTATAATTGTAAAATTAGTTAGGCTAGTGAAAATTAAAGTATGGATAACAGCACAAAATTAATTACTTGTGTTACCCCAACTATATATGGTAACTTTTGACCCCTTAATTACTCGAAGGAAGTCTCGTTAAAACCTTCTGATGTAAAAAAACATAAAGAATGAAAAAGAGTATTTCCTCTTAATTTTATTAATAAAAAAAAAGACAAAAGCGACGCTAAAGGGGACTAGACCAATTTCTTCTTTTGGGTCTTGGACACTGCCGATTCAAAATTATCATCACGTGCAGTCGTGCACCTATTCCTTGGTATCGGTACCCAAAAGATCACCAACATCATCTAACACATCAGTACCCTAAAGCTTTCCTAATATTCTCATGTCAGATGCTACTAGTGGATTAGAACTAGCAGCGGACTCTGAGGCATTTAGCGAATCTAGCCTGGTGGTGGAAGGTTGGGTGGAGGATGAGACAATAGAATGACTCCAACATCGACTAGCAATATTCATATCAATTGGAGTTTCGATATTACAACAACTAATAGTATCAAATGTAGAAGTATATTGGACAGTGGTAGTAGCATTAGCCGATTTTTTACTGGAATTAGGGATGTCTTATGCATCTGCATAATTGTAGGTGACACTTGCTTACTTTCATCCGAAGCGAAAGAGTCATGGACAAAGTGCATCATTCTATTACAATTGCTATTGGTATGACCAATAGTCATGCAATTCATACAAAAGAAAGATATATTTTATAGATACTAATAAACAAATGTATTCTGCTATGTTAGCTTTAGCATGTGATTAAACACCCTCTCAAATCCTTCATAAAAGGTGGGGGGAGGGAGTGGGTGTCAATGATGTCGGGCTAATTGGCTATTAATAAATTATTTCCAATTACAAAAGAATAAATTGTAATCCATTTTTTGTTAGTTTAAACGAAAATAGTGAATTTTATGAATCATCAATCATATTATGTTTGAAAGTTTCTTTTCATACTTTTGTGTGTGTCTGATTTTTTTTGATAATTTCGATAACTAAGAGTTTATTGATATAGTCGTCTAACCAAAAAAACTAGACAAAGAGTAACAGATGAGATTAAATTTTGCTAAGTTGGTTTTAGGTCTTGAAATAGTCCTATAAGAAATCCTTTTAATTAGAAAATCCCTTGCCAACAAGAAGGAAATTATCAATGGATCGGAGGAGAACTCAAGATAGCTCATCGTGCATCAAGATCGGGTATACTTTAATCTATTAATAATTTTCTAAGAAAAGATTCACGAGGAAACGACACATGAGCTGTTTATTTAGGATCTGAAGAACATTCAGGACTCAGTAAAAATTAAATTTAGGTATACCACTAACATTATTGCCTTTAAGATTCAACAAGAAAAATGCTAAATATAACAATTATGAGGGGATGTACACAAAGTTACCTAGTTGAGTTGAAATTGGAAAATGCTTTTAGTTTAGTTTTTGAATACCAACCGAATAAATTATGGTAAATAACCAAGAAAGCAATAAAATATTATTTTTCAGAGCTATTATTGGGAAAGCAATTACAAGCATATGAAACATGATCAATCATAAGTAGTATAAACATAGAGGCAGAAATGCTTGATTAAGCAATATAGTGGTATGAATTCCATTTATATTCCGTATCTTTTTCGTGTCAAATTGTTTTTGTCAAAAAAATATTCTCAGGATTGCTATTTTTTATGGAAGAAAATACTGGAATCACTCAGTTATTATTTATATTTTCTTTAAATACTATAAAAATTTAAAATTATGATTAATTAGTAATATATATAAATAGGAAAAGGAAAGCGTGGAGAGATTCATCGAATTTATATAAGGCAATGGAAAAGTGAGTGATTAAATTTGATGGGAATAATAAAAAGAGCTATACATTGTTCCACGTGGAAGAGAGCACCATAATCTGAGAAGTTCCAAATTATTATCCAAAAATACAAATAAGAGGAGTATCCATTGAATTATGATTTTCAGTTTCAGTGCTAAAATAATAATAATAATTAAAATGGGGATTTAGAAAAATGTAAACGAAATATGGGGGAAAATGAAGGTAGGGAGAGAGAGAGGCATGGGATGAGCATGTAGAAACAATTCGAGTGGAGCGGCAGCGGTAGCGGCAGAAAACTGCATACCCCATCAATATATATAGATCACCCATTTACCAACGATGTCTCTATGTACATACCGGTCTGACCCCTACCAAATACTTACCACTTGGTTACCAACGCCTTCTTTGTTGACACACAATTATATTTATTTATATTTATATTATATCTAAATATATATTATAAGTAGTGAATAGTAAAAAAAATAGATGGACATATATAATTGGGAAAGTATATATATAAACAATATTGGGTGTGAGGCCTCTGAGACTAGTTCTTGTAACCCGAGGAAGAAAGAAAGAGTAGGAAGGAAAAAACTAAAAAGAGATAGCAAAGGAGCAGAATAAGGTGTCTCTCTTGGACTCATTCCCTTCAATTGCATCTATCTATTTATCTTCTCCACCTCTCTCCCATTTCCATTCATCTATCTATTTATCTCTCTCTCTCTCTCTCTCACACACAATATAACAAAGGACTCCATCTTTGTTGATGGCCGTTCAAGCTCAATACCCATCCAATGTTATGAATTTACCAATTAATTCCATCTCTTGTAACGCTAGAAACGTTCAAGAAGGACATGACTACTCGTTACAACCACAACCGTTAGGAATCCTTGATCAAACCCATCCCCCCCATATCTTATACAACAACAACAACAAACCAAGTAAGTTTTGTTAATCCACTTTTTCATTAATTATTCATTTATATTATTATATGATACCAATATCATCTCATTTTTAATTTGTTTATCACAAAACAGGTACTACTAATTCTCTCAAAAGAGCAAGAGAAGGGACATCGATAGGAGTTAAATATGTTATGAATCCACCATATTCTTTACAATCTCAGTCATCTTCACAACTCATAAATCTTTCTCAGCTCCATCAACAAAATGCTGTCTCTACTGGCCTTACCTTATCCTTCCACGACAAACAGCAAAGAATACAACTTCATCAATCTCAACAAAAACAACAAGGTTCTCAACCTATCTCTCGGCCTAGCATCCCAAATCAAACAACATCAAGATGAAATAAACCAATATCTTCGAACTCAGGTAAATAAATAAATAAATAATATCCCTTTAATATATTCACCCCAGAAATTTCATTTCTTCATCTTTATTAGAAATATTTTAGTTTTTAAATTAGGAATGTGTGGTGGTGGCAATACCAGGAAGAGCAACTACGGCGGACATTAACGGAGAAAAGACAGATACATTACCGTCAGCTGTTACTCACGGCGGAGGAGGTGATGACACGGAAGCTAAGAGAGAAAGAAGAAGAGGTAGAAAAAGCGACGCGCAAGAACGCGGAGCTAGAAGCGCGTGCGGCACAACTAAGCGTGGAGGCCCAAGTGTGGCAGGCCAAGGCTCGGGCCCAAGAGGCCGCTGCGGCTTCTCTTCAGGCCCAATTGCAGCAGACTATAATGTGTCACCCTCGTGAGAATAGCGGCGGTGGAGTTTCTTGTGCTGTGGAGGGACAAGCAGAGGATGCTGGGTCGGCTTATATTGATCCAGAGAGACTTGTGGAGGCGCGTCCCGAAATGTAGAGCCTGTGGGAAGCGCGTGGCGTCGGTGGTTGTTTTGCCTTGTCGACACTTGTGCATATGTACACAATGTGATGGTGTTCATTTACGAGCTTGCCCTTTTTGCCTTACCCCTAAGAATTCTACGGTTGAGGTCTTCCTTTCTTAGCATCATCCATCCCAAGTTATTATTATTATTATTTACCATGTCCATAAACAAAAGGACACATAAAACAAACTCTCTTCAAAATCAAAATATAAATAACATTACATTTTTCTTTCTCTTTTACTGAGCACATGGGTAACAAGTGCCATTTTTTTATTATCAGAAATTCTATTGCAATGATATAATAATATATTAATTCTTTCACTGGATTAATGCTTGGTTAGAGATTGCCAAAGTTGCGTGGAGTAATTTGAGGTTTCCATTTCTTTTCATTAATTAATTGCATTAAGGTCATAATCATATATACTCAGATAGATTAGGATGCATTATGAGATCAGATTCCATTGTATATAATTTATGGGGTATCTAGTGGCATGGTTAGATGTGAGATGCCATTAATATTAATTAGTTTGAAAAAATAATCTCAATTTTATAAATTAATCACAGAAACCTCAAAATTGGATGAATTTTAAGATCTAGAAACAGTGTCTTTGTCACGCCTATTGTGAAGTTGCGTGTAAATTGATATCACATGAATAGAATGTTGAGTATTCTCTTCACGTTGATGATACATTTCTATACCTAACTAGCAACTTGTCATATATAGAGTTATTCATTATGAAAATATGATCCTAAGTCATTGAGAGTGCGAATGACAAGATCAAGTTGCAGTAAAAGTGGCCATGAGGGTCGAACTTCAACTGTTAAGAAGAGATTGCAACGGCCAACAGATTATTTACTATGTTTAGAAAATCAAACCGGACATCGAACTCGCGAGACCTCTAGGTTACGGTTCAATCGCTTTAAACAGTTCAATTCCGAATGAAATCGTGGTTGAACCGCTCAAATAACTGAATCAAAAACAGTGTCGGATCATATGGTTTAATCGGTTGAATCGTTTTTTGTCGCTTCGGTTTTCATCTAAATATAGACAATTTAGGAAAGACTCTATAGGGGTTGTATTAGCAAAAATACAGTGAGAATAGTAACTCCTAAAAAGTAGAACCAGTTGCAAAGCCCAATATCACACAACACAGCTCACATTTTTTTACGGGTTCCATTTTTTATACCCCACACTTATACACCATACCCCCACCAATTTTTTTATTCCCGTTTTACCCCTATTAAAATTGTCCAACGGATTTATCAAAATAAAGGATAAATCAGTTTTGTTTTTAAAAATTAAAAACGGATTTATGGTTTATTTAGGTAAATTTGTTTAATCAAAAAAATTAAAACGGATTTAAAACGGATTTATGTAAATCCGTTTTAATTTTTTTTGGTTAAACATATTTATCTAAATAAACCATAAATCCGTTATTATAAATTAACATGACGGAATTACCTCGAAAAGAGATAAATCCGTTTTGTTAATTTATAATAACGGATTTATTTCTATAATAGGTAAACCGTTTTGTTAAAAATTATTAACGTATTTATCATAAATTTGATAAATCCGTTTTGTTAGAAATTAAATATTTTATTTATTTAATTTTTAACTGAAATAGTTTTGACGGCCAAGATCCCACCGACAATTTTGATCAACGACCCCCTTTTGTTCGTCTTGATACATGTGCCCCAACGGAAAGATTTTTAACGGTGTAGATCGCACCGACAATATCAACGGCACAGAATCAATGTTCATTGCTATAAATACCCATAGTTAGCCTAGTTTATTTCACACCAAACATTTCACTCTGAACTAGTTATTTCACACCGACACACTCACCTCAAAATGGACACTTTTTCCACTTAGTACTCAAGTGACAGTACACTTACTGCTATTCATCATCGTGGCCAAATCACCAGTAGAGAATATGGTGTCTTTTTTTCCTGCTGGTACTGCTCAGGCTCCTCCTCCTCCTCCATACGGTGATGTCCACGTCGTTCCCGGACAAACCTATCTCGATTAGAAGCATGACCATCTCTTCTAACCCGTGTGCGTGTACTAACCATAGTTTCTTCCGGTTCACCACGACCAGCAGAATGTGAGAATTCCCCTCGCATTATTAAGCCCCTCCTCGAGTCTATGATCTGTCTGTCTCTACCTCTCGATCTTGCCACTGAAAATAAAAAATAGAGTTTAGTTAAAAATAATTTAAAACAAAAACAAAAACAGATTTAACATAAATCCCTAGTTGAATATGAAAATTATAACAAAACGAATTTATGTTAAATCCGTTTTTGTTTTTGAAAATTCTGAAACGGATTTAACATAAATTCGTTTTGTTAATTTCATTAACATTCAACTACGTATTTATGTTAAATTCGTTCCAGAATTTTCAAAAACAAAAACGGATTTACTGAACAAATATAAAGCCGTTGCGAAAAAATAGAAACATATTTACTTAAATCTGATGAAGAAAAAATTGTAAAACGGATTTAAGTAAATCCATTGCGTCGGATTTATGTAAATCCGTGAAGATAAGTTTTCGGACTTACTCTCTTCTCTCTCTCTCTCAAACGAAAGTACGGGGAAAATGACAAATAGTTTAGGATTTTTGTTAAGGCTAGAGGGTATTTTTGGAGATTTCACTATGGGTGTGGGGGGTATGGTTTATAAGGGTGGGGTATAAAAAATGGAACCCTTTTTTTTATCAACACCGCTAACAATCAAACAAACTTATAAAAGGCCCATTTAGATGTCGAGAACATATAATTCATATACCATTTTTTTGACAAAAAAAATATTATTATTTCAAAAGTAGCCTTAAATTGATTCATTAATCTTGTTTATAGTACCACTAAATTTAAAAATAGTTTAGTAAATTAATGTTTTGAAATGAAATTAAGAAAATTTGATGTAATTAAAAATATTTTAGTGAATTAATGTTTTGAAATGAAATTAAGAAAATTTGATGCTTGTGCTTAATAACTGTAAAAGTACTCCACCTATTTTATTGATATCTCATATAATATGAGACAATTTTTTGCTCGAGAACTTGCATGCTTGTTCCAAAAACGCTCTCAATGAAAGTAAAATTCTAGTCGTGCACACAAATATAGGTATCAGGATTCAGATGTATTATTGACCCTTCAAAGTGAAGCAGCTTAATAATCCTTTTTAAAAGACTGGTAGTAGTAGGACACTGGCAACATAAGCATTTCAAATTCAATTGATTTCCGTGAAAAATAATTAATGTCCTTCATCTTTGTGTCACGATTCTTTTCTTTTGATTATCTGTATTTCAAATTCACGTATAGTCCGAAGTCCGTATATATATTATGATAAAGAAAACAAAGTAGTCCCTTTGTTCCAACAACTTCCAAGAAGAAGCAACCCCTTTTCTTTCTCAAAGGACAATTCAAAAAATAAATACTAGTAATTAAAATAAAGTTGTCTGGTATCATGGAGAAGAAAATAAGGACCAAACAAGCAAATAATTGGACAAGACTTTGCATCTTCATTTGATGTTAATTAACTCTTCTCTCCTTCAATTTCAAGTATATCAAAGTAGTGCAACTCAATTCAAACCCAAACTCATAACCATTTAGCCTAAATCATGCCCTATCAAACAACATAGCAAAAGAGAAAGCTCATTATCATTAAAATACTTGCAAGACAAGAGTTGCATGTTTTGTTTGTCGTTTTCCAAAATAATGAATTTAATTGGAAATCAGATTAACGTATATATATACTTTTTTTGCTACTACTATAATATATAATATGATACTAATTAACTATATATATCCGTCCTTTGTGGGGTGTGTGTGTGAAAGCATGCACCATAATAAAATTGTCCCCTCATTCATGTGATCTTACTCCACTTTCTCTACGCTCTCTGATGCTATCAGTTTTCTATGTACTCTCTCTGACTATTCATTTCCATAAGAACAAGGAAAAGCAATTTTTTTTGAAACGTAAAAACAAAATAGTGGAGGGAAGGAAAAAGGACAGTATATATAAGACGTGTTATTCATTCATTCATGTAACATTAACTTATGTAAATTATTGGTGTGGTGTGTGTTGTCATGGATAGTTGAATGGAGCAGGGCACGCTAGGTAGATTCCTATAATTTCATTGAAGGACATGACTCTCACTTTTGCAAAGTCACTCATGTTCTTGAAATTGATGATGTTTGCTTTCATAGTATCTCAAACCTTTGTTAGTGAGAAAAATGTTTATTAATTTTGATCATGGGCTAATTAAATTTGCTAGATTCTTCCTCTGGGTTGGTGAATAATGAAGGACACATTTGAGCTTATCCAGAAGGTGACATAGAAAAGAACCATACATGAATCAAATTCAATTATGATAAAGCAATCAGATGCTTTTTAAGTGACCAACTAATAGTAGTATTTATTCAGTATTCATAGAATCATAGATGCACAATTTCAAGTCAATTCACATGCATGATCTCATTGCACCTTCCTTGTACATGCCAAGTGTCTCCAATTAGCTTAACATTATTGACAACCTGAATATATATATATTCATATATAGATATAATTAACTATATTATTTGAATAGCATAGTACCAATATTTTTAATTATGAAAATTTTATTTGTAATTGTCCAAGTGAAGACTTTGTTTTGGGGTGGTTTTTAGCATAGGTAGGAATCTAGATTGTATGAACTAAATGAGATGTTTGGAATCAGTCACTTGTTAAAATTAATCTTGATGTATATTAGGTTGGAATACTACTACTAATATTTTGTGTTAGTAAAATTTTTGCTTATAAAAAAACCTAGACCTGCTAGCATATATGTCATCATGTGTTGTAAGGAAAGAGCAAACAAGAAAAGACATTGCCATGTGTATCAGTTCTCAAGAGGACTCTGGTGACGATTTTCAAGAGGCGAGGAAAACGTGAGAGATCGGTAAACAACTAAACTTATACACGAATATGGAGGAGGAAGGATTATGGAACCTAACAAACCTTCACAAAAGTTCAACAAGAGGCGTGGCTTGAGTATCGGGTATCAGAAGGCATATGATAGATTTATGGCAGTGTTGTCAAGGAGGCCATCTATAGGCTTGAGATGTTGTAACTTGATTCAATATATAGGGTGTCATATAACTTTCAATGTATGTTGTGTTTGGAGTGGCTTCATTAGAGGTTGATAAGCTTATTTAGTTTTAGCTATTTTTAGGTGTGTGTTATATTTAGCGGTGACAGAGTTTTTGGCATCTTAAGTGAAATCAAGGCTTACATAATGTTGTATTTGCTCTCCAGCTAGTCTTTTTCTTAGTCTGTATCAATAAACTCATAATTACTGAAAAAAATGTGTGTTTGGAGGGAATGATCCCTCCACTGACTTTCCTGTCCGATGGGATCTCCACCATTGATTAAAAATGAAAAGAGTGGGACTTTAATACATTAAAGTATGAGAGAGAGAGAGAGATGGTGTTGAATGGTTAAGATTCAACACTGCACAATTTCTAGTGAAATTCCCAATTTGGAGGTAGTGTAATTTTTTAAAGGAAATTGTAATTTGAATTAAATTATTTCAATTCCTTGAAAACTAGTTACCCCAAAAAATTCTTCATGGTTAAGGTATGATAAATATTTGAAAGTAAGCTAAAATGACAAGGACATGGACTCGGTCGGAGAAAGAGAGAGAAGGAAAAAAAGGTAATAAGAAATATATTTGCTACAGAACAATATGTATAATAAGTTTTCATTGAAAAAAGCAAAAGAGAGAAGAAATTATGACTTTATTACCATGAGTGGAGGTTGAGGACAGATAGATAGATGTGTTGAACCGTCTTCTAGTTATGATTACTCATGTCACTGTTTGATCCCATTTTGATGATAATTAAGAACACGACACCATTTGCAGTTTTACTAACCTTTTTTTTGGGAACATATGCGGATTCATTTTGGCTTTGACACTGCATCAGAGGAATATTATTATAGTCCATATAATAACATACGGTAAGGTGTCACGCTCACTACAAATTCAATTTCAATACTGTTAAAATATTGCTTAATACAAAGTAATATTATGTATGCATATTGACTTTATTATTATAATAATTGGTCTTTCAAACCTCATTTTAATTCATGATGAGACATGAAACTGAACCATACTAATGACAAGTCGTTGGTGTTTCTTTTTTTCTTTGTTATACTGGTGAAACACTTTATTCATAGTGGTCAAAGACCACAAAACATTGAACCAAGTCCATGCTCACATAAGTTCATGCTCCCACATTAGGTAAACTCGTACCAGTCGAGTTTACGAGTTGAGTTCCTTTAGGCAAAACGAGATTACTTGAACTCTCAATTTTGACAACCTTGCATAGAACCATAAATGCGATGACACGTCTGAACCACAATCCAATGTTTTTGCTAGAGGGCAGAAAGCAAACCCAAGACTAAGAGGCGGGCTGAGAACAAAGCAATCTGAGAGTGAGACAGATAGAATGAGAACATATAATTGATCAGAGACAATGTGAGAACTAGAAACCGTGAGACAATAGAGAACATAAGAGAGTGAGAATAATATTTATGTCTCGCAATATATTGCGAAAGTGCGAAAAATAATAATTAACATAATTTAACCCAGATGATTCTAGGTAGTTCGAGTTACATTATCCACTCAACATAAAATTAGCTACTAATAAAAGTGGTAGTTAAGATCCTAGCAAATCTTTAAAAAAGAAAAAAGACTTATCAAATTTGGGCATAGTTTAAGCATATTTTATTTATCTTAAATAAATGCAAGAAATGGGGGGAGAAAATAGCTAATTGAAAATATTATATATATAACAAAAATAAAAATAAAAGAAGAAACATACGATTTTCAATGAAATGACGTACATATTTATTGAAGAAATAATTAAATTGTTTCTCTTGAGAGTTAGATATTCGTTCGAGTAACATGTAGTAGCTACTAACCATATCATCTTCCTAGTGAAAAGTGTTGTGTATCCTCCTGGTGAAAAAAGATTTGGACGTCATTTCTTCACCCAAAACCTTAAAACATTAGGTATATGAGTCATCTCTCTTATATATCTTTTATTTACCTCATTCTTAGCCGATGTGAGGCTAACCAATCACACTTGAATTCCCAACATTAAATACAAGGTGAAAATTAAAACATACAGCACATACACTAAATTCTAACACTAAATAATGCTATACAAAACATATAGTATATCAAAAAAATTCTATCAACATCTGCTAAAACCTACTCCTACAAAATTTGCAAATTCCATGCTATCTAGTTAATATAAACACTAAATAAACTCCATATTTCATATCAGCAAATTGATTGTTGATGAAGATGCTTCTTCTTTTCCTAAAATCTGAATTAACTTTGCAGGAGGATGACAAATCTGAATTAACATCATCAGCAAAAAACAAATGGATAAGAATAGGAGTGTTTTGGGATACTTTTAGTACAAATATAATATTATTCTCTTGTGCCTAGTTAGCATATGAGATATGACTTCGACCGCAAGAACGAATAAAAATTGGAAAATGGATCTCCTAGTTATAATCCCCTGAAGTTGGATCTTTTCTGTTAGAAAACCATTCACTTTAAATCTATAAGATACAGAAGTGAGTAGTTTCACTACCAGGTCAGCCCATTTTGTTGGGGATAACTGCTTTGATACAACTGTTGGAGAAAACCGCACACGTCAATGGATTAACTCACACGCCCAAAGATCTTTGAGGGAATATGGATAAACACACCGCAAGATTAATAAAGGAGAGAATGGAGAAGAACACACAATAAGTTACGTGGTTCGGCACCTCTTGCCTACGTCTACGAGAACATCTCAACATACTTCATTCATCATCTCAAACATGATTGCAATATTAGTAACCCAACCCAAGTTGTGTATCACCCTACAATACTCTTCTCACTCTAAGAGTTACCATGAATGATAACACTCAAATCTCACACAAGTGATTACCAGCACTCTCCTCTACCTAGGACCTGGCTGGAGATTCTCCATTACCTAGGACCTGGCTGGAGATTCTCCATCTCTCTACATTGTCACCCAAGAATGAGGATGCCTCACCTCTTCATTTGGGCATGTATCATCTCTTCATAAGTCTCTCTATTTATAAGAGAGAACATGACTTCTATGCATGCATAAGACTTAGTGAACATTTATTGTCTCACCTTTGAAAGACTCTAGATACATCCACCTCCCTTGTGAAATGTACCTCTTGAATTTCTACACATTTGCATTTTCTAGGAAATTACAATTTACTATTTCCAACAATTTTGAATTGTAAAACGTTCTACTCCAACCTATCATATGCCCTACTCATATCTAACTTAATGACCATATTGTTCTTACCCCATTTTTTTTGGGTTCTTGGAGCATGGAAAGCTTCTTAGGCAATAATAATGTTATCTTGAATCTGTCTCCCACCCACAAAGACAAGACTTTCTTTTAGTATTGTGAAATCAATTTATCCCTGAAACTTCTTAATTTATGACAATGATTTTAGACAAGACCTTAGGTATGAAGTTGCAACAACTTATAGGTTTGATTTGATGAGATGTTTCAGGAATAGAGATTTTAGGAATAAGGGACGCAGTTGTTTCCTTCATTTCTGGGGGAAGGTCTTCCCCATTGAAGAAATTGTTTGGATGGCTTGGCAAACATCTTTTCCTACCGCATCCCAATTTTTCTTAAAAATAGTCTGTTATATCCATTCGGACCAGCAGCCTTAAGTTCTCTGGTGTCAATAGCCTTCTTGATTTCCTCATCAGAAACTGTCTTAAGAAGTTTTTTTTTATTAATTTCATCGGTTACTAAACAAGGAATATATTTAAGACATTCATCCAAACTAGTATGATGTAAAACATTTTGGTTTGGGTTAGTCATATACTTGAAAGTGCCGAGACACTACAATCTTTTGCGGATTTCACATTATTTTTAACTTCCGGAATTATCTTTTTGACATAATCCAGAATTCCATTTTTGACATAAATCAATTTCGTATTTATGTCAAAAAGATGATTTCGGGAGGAATTTTTTTTTGGAAGTCTTTTAACAGCGCTTAGTTGAGTAAGCGCTATTAGAGGTTTATAGGTAGTATGGTGGTGGTAGTGTTTATACTTAAATAAGCGCTATTAAAAAAATTCCAAAATTTTTTTTGGACTTCCGGCATTATGTTTTTGACTTAAAACATAAATCCGGAATGTATTTATTTAAATTCCTGATTTATGTCAAAAAAAACATAACTCAGAAAGTCAAAAAAAATCATTCCAAATTTATTTTTTGACATAAATCCGGATAATTCTTAAAATACCATTTTGCAATCATGTCTTACATAGATAATTTCGGGAAAAAAATTAGAATTTTTAATTAAATTTTGAATATTTTTGAAAGCTTAAAATTGGAATAAAAGAAACTTGGGGGTAAGTGGTCCAATAAGGGGGTATAAAAATCAAAACCTGGAATAATGATGTAGACAATAGATGACATCACAAAGCCCAATAAAAGTAAATTAGGCTTCTTGGGCTAGTGAATATTGAGGGCAACTGCAAAAAAAACTCAATTTTTTTAATACGACTCAATGTTGTTTCCTTCTTAAATTTCAAAAAGGTATTGAAACCAGTGTTTTAAAAACCGAACCAACCGGAGCAGTTGATCCGGTTAAATCATGACCCGACACCTTATCCGGTTTGGTTATTTCAGCGGTTCAAAACAATTTTATCCGAGATTGAACGGTTTTAAACGGTTGAACCATGACTCGGAGGTCTCACCGGTTCAATTCCCGGTTCGGTTTTCAAAACATTGATTGAAACCCATCCTCCACCCAATTTCATCTTCATCAACTATCCATTTCATGAAGTGTCATGCACTTTTTCCGAACACTTCTAGAGGTACCCTTCACCTCCAACATCTTCTTCTGTCCTCTATCATTCTCATGTGCAAGCATCTTCACTTAAGATCGTCGGTGATTTGCATATTTTGCGCTTACTTTTTTGTGTTTGAACACTTGTCGAAAATATACTTTTGGGATGTAATTTTTATGAAGGTAGACAAACATATCTTTTAATGTACCTATTTTGTTATTTTTCAAGCAAATGTAAAAAACTTAAAAACAAAAAAAAAATACGTACAAGTTTCAAAAATCAAAGCTGTGAACAAATTGACAAGCTTGCAAGAGAGCCATAGCTTCACTTTCCAAGGCTTATGTGAGCATTTGTCCAAGATGATTGAGCAATAATAAATAATATCAGATAGTCATGAAAACAAAAATTAATTCCCATTTTTGTCTCCTTGAAAATATTGTGAATCCAAATTACACTTCATACAGCATTCAATTGGGGGGACTGTAGGAATTTTAAAAAAAAAGTTCCAAAAGGAAGATTTGAGAAAGAAAAATATTAAGAGTAGTGGGGTGTATAAAGACAAATGTGGTGTAAGAAATAACCCAAATAAAATATACCAAATATTCTTTAAAAAGGTCCAACAAATATCGTTGCCCCATACTTCCTACAACCCCCCCCCCCTCAACTCACTGAACACCCCTAACCCTCAAATATTCCAAAAATACTCTCACGTTAAACGCACTCCCAAACCTCCCTCATGCTTCATTTTGGCTTGGTACGGTGCTTTAGTACCGAACGAGTACTGTACTTTAGTACCGAACGAGTACGGTACTTTAGTACCGAACTGGTTCGATACTAAAGTATCAAACCTGTTAGATTCTGCATATTATTCAACTATAGTCTTTTTCACTTTTCAAAATTGAGGTAAAGCAAATGAAGGCAATAAGAGGTGGGCGGTTATAAGCTTGCAGTCGGAAGTGCTTGCGATATATGTGTGGCATCGACAATTGCTCACGACTTTGCTATGGCACGACAATTGCTCTCCTTATCTTCTCCCTTTCATATTCTCATCATATCCTCTTAGTTATTTCTATTTGTTGTTTGTTTGTTGTGATTCATGAATTATTGTGGGCCTACATTCCAAAGGCTAAGTGAGGTTTGTGGTTACTGTGTATGGTTTGGATACTTGTTTAGAATGTCTTGAAATAATGGGTGAGCTTTCAACAGGGGTAGTCATGGTTGTTCTTGTGGATGATGCTAAGAACATTTCTGGACTAAGGTAGATTTTTAATAGGCACGGAAGTTTGGTTCCAAACCGGTACGGTTCCAAACTTTCGGACCTTTCGGTTTGGTTTCGTACCTGCGTAATCCCAGAAAAAAAAAAGGGGTGTGCGTGTTTCATTAATGGCATTTTGGTTTTTTCATAAAGGTTTGGGGATGTCCAATGAGTAGCTAGGGGGTCGTAAGAAGTATGGCTCATATCGTTAGTATTGTAAATATTTTGTAAAGGGGGTTGTTAAGTGCAATCTTACACTAGCTAAATACACCCATCCAAAGACATGAACCGGTCAGACCTTCCTTGCTTTAATTAGATCTTAGCTAAATTGTCTTTTCATATGTTTTAGTCTAGTACCCCCATAATTACAAGTCGATGGTTTATTTTTGGTCTAATCCTCCTTTGATCCCTCTTTTTTGTTCCTATTCTTTTTTCACTTGTTTTTAATACTAGTGTGTATTACCCGTGTGCTGCACGGGTATACATTGTATTTTTTAATTTAATTTAAAAGTATTTTATTATTAATATCTTACGTAAATAGATATTGATATGTATTGTAAATATTTATGATTATGTGTTTGTACTTTACGAAGAAATTTTTTTACATTGGCTGTTTGACTTAATAGAATACAAAAAAGTAAATTGTAATACGATAATCCTTTGTCAAACAGTCGGTGAAAAATTAAAAGTTGTCTGTAATGGATAAGAAATCTGTAAATAAATTAATATTATTTTAAATTGTGGCTAAACATAGTGCTTCGAATATATGGATTAGTTGTTGGTTTCGTATGAAAAAAATATAACTTCCAACGTAGGAAGTATTGAAAGCTAACATGAAAGATAAGTCAGGTATATGAGAATTTAGTATTGAAAAAATATAACTTCAGCGTAGGAAGTATTGAAAGCGAAGATGATGATTCATTGTGTTGGTTATCGTAAAAATTAGTCAAATCACATTGTTACAGGCATATGAGAATAAAATGTAGTTTTACAACATTTAAAAATTAATCTCATATTTCTTTGTAAGTCTCTTCTACACAAACAACCATCATTCAAATCCCTGACTACAATTAAGTCCAAAATATCTTCCAATTTGTGATTACAATCATGTAAAAATTATTGAAATTATCTGATTCTACTTGTATGCATATATCAAAATTTGAGATTTTATGGAACTCTGTCTCCTTTGAAACTATCATGGTGGATTGAAATTTCAATATATATATATATATATATATATGTAAAATACATGTTATATTCCTTATTATTGTTCCTTTTTCCTCTCTTTGGCTGATCTTGGAGTTTCGTTTTTGTTCCTCGTTGTTTATTTTAACGAAACTATTGCTTCGGGAGCTACTCTTTCCCACGGTAGCTCATTAATCACGTATTAAATCGACACACCCAGTTCGAACACTGAAGTGGACGTCCCCATTTCATTGAAAATTGTTAATGCGGACAACAATGAGGGGGACCTTTTAGAAATATGTATATCAAAATACACACCCTAGTGGTGCCACCCCATCCCATTGCTTTAGGCATGGCTATGCGGCGGGCCAGGGGCGGGTTTTGCTTCCTCGCCCCTATGTCTGGCGGGTTTGAGTTAATTTTGCCCTTCTTGTCTCCGCCTCCAAACAGGGTCAAGTTTCCTTGTAGGTCCTCGATTCCGCCACTATATAGCAAAAATGAAAAAAATATTTTAGTTAATTAATATAAAAAAATCGAAATTATTATATAATGGTAAAATAAAGTTAAAAGCTATCACTACAAGAAATTCGCTCATTTGCGACGGCAATTTCCGTCGCAAATGGACATTTTTCCGTGGCAAATGTGAATTTGCGACGGAAGTTGCGACGGACGAAAAGTCGTAGCAAAACAGCTCGTCGCAAAGCGTTTGCGACGAAACTCCTCGTCGCAAATAATCTGTCGCAAACGCGTCGCAAGTCCATCGCATATATCCGTGGCAAAGTCGTCGAAAACTCTGACAACTTTTCGTCGCAAATCCGTCGCAAATTTTAAAAAAAAATAATTTTAATTATACCTCCTAAATACTATTATAATGCAAAGTGTCAAGAGTTCCATCGAGTGCTATTTGTATTTACAGAGCTGTGTAACAAATCATGACAGATGATGTACTAGTACAATATATAAACTAGTGCCGTGACCCGTGCGCTGCACGGGGTCAAAGCTTTAGGAAATACATAATTGGGCCAATATACAAAATTGTTGGATAAATTGAAAATTAGCACTCAAAAACCATTCTACATAGATACTACATAATAATTGGGTTATTGACAGTCTCTCCATACTCAAAAACCCTATCATTAGCAGAATTGTTAACAAAGTTTTCTCCAATGACTTCATTATGAGGATGCTCAACTTGAAGAGCTGGTACTTAGAGGGAAAAGAAGAATGAAAAGCAAGAGCAAGCTACTAATTAAAAGTCAAAACCTGCAAACAAAATGTTTAGTTTATATATGAAGAAGATTCTGAAGTAAAAATCAAATAGACATGTTGTCCATAAAAATGGAGTATGAGTTAGAATGTTGACAAAATATGGCCAAAAAGTATAGACAAATTGAAGTCATGAAAGCATTCTTATTCAAACTAACTTAGGATAGAGAACCATATATATATATATATATATATATATATATATATATATATATATATATATATATATGCGCATTAGATAGAAATGGAAAGCATAATGCATAAATAAAAGGAATCAGAGGTATTGCTAATAGATTACAGCATAAATTAGTAGTGCTAAAAGGAATCAGAGGTATTGAAGACATGCATTAGCAAGGTAAAACAGATCAATAAGTCATAACTTCCTTACCGGTGGCCACCTTCTGAATTAGTAGACCTGAAAGACCTGATTCAACAGGAAAAGATCATAAATTAGAAAATAGAGTTACGGAAATGCAATGTCTAAATTTATGATGCTAAACACAAATCAGCATTTTATCAAATCCAATGAAAAGAAGGTAATATAGCAAAACTCATACAGCAACAGGGAAAATTAACATGAAAAACAGATTATAAACAGAAGGTGATATACCAAAACTCAAACAGCAAAATGACAAATCAATTGTAAGCATAACTGAAATTCAGAATTATAAGAAACAATTATGAAGAAGTAGAACAACCCTAATGTAAACAACGAAGAATGCTAATCAAAAGAATTAACCTAAGATGTCAACTAAAAGTAAAAAGGAAAACAGAGAAAAATCGAGAGATTCTGAAAGAAGAAATTTTAAACTTACATTGGGTAATTCGAGAACTTGGAGGAGAGAAAGCCGAAAGTGCTGTGATGGGTGAAAAACCTTGAATTGAAGCGTGAGAGAAAGTGGTAGGGTTTGAAAAATTAATAGTGTATTTGTGGCAAGTATATCTTCTTCAATTTAAGGGAAACACTTACAGCTAAAAACAAAGTTCATAACCTGATAACAACTATTACATGAGAAACCAAACGAACAAACATAAAAACACCTAGCACTTTATCTTAAGCCAAAAACAAACACCATTATCCTAATAACTTATAATCTATTCATATTAGACATAAAGAATGTAACAAAATAACAAAATTTTGATTTCACGGACAACAAAAACACAGCACAAGAGCAAGTGAGCAACAAACCTTATTGCAAAAGCTACATACATAGCTAAAACTTATGTTACCTAAAGTATATATTTGTGAGTGTTATTCATAAACAGAAAAGAGAAAACAAGAGAAAGGAAAAGAGAGAGAAGGTGAGATTATACCTTCAGTGGTTCTTGCAGCTTTGCATTCTTCACAAGTGGTGAAGATCCTTGCACGTCCAGAGGTTACGAAGTACATACAGCAGCAATCAACACAAAAAATTAGAGTTTGTGTTGAAAATCAAGACAGATTCAACAATAAGAAAGAAAACAGTAAATATAAGGAATTTATACCCTTGGTTGAAGTCTTGGCACCAATGAAATTCAAAAGCTGTTCTAAATCCTACAATCAAAAAACCATCAAGGAAAGGAGCAATCAGTCAAGGTTGATTAATTAGAATGGATATTTACACAGTTGTATAATGATATTCTGCTAAGACAACCACACTTCAAGAATAAATCAAACTAACAAAGCGTTGAAACTAAAACTAACTTTGAATTCAAGTATCTCTCATGTAGGCATAACTGAAACTAACTTTGAAATTTTCATGCCATGAACGATCAAAGGGTTAGGAGAATAAAACACAAGTTAATTCTGGTGGAGGAACCAATTAGGTCAACATGGAGGTCAATCAATTCAGTCTATTCATTTCAAAGAGAAAAACAAGAGCAAATCCAAAATGATCCATTATGTCAAATGCTGGAGCAAAATCTAGAAACGCATCCAATCTTTAATCAAATAAGCTATTTTCAGTGAAACGGATATGAACTAAGCCGCCTAACGACGAAAACAAACAGATCATAATCGGATAATACAACCTAGCGAAATAAAAGAAGGTACAAATGTCACGAACATTTAGGAAAAACTCACAACCGAAACACATAAATTAAGCAAATGATGAAGGGGACTACTAGTCAGTGAAAAGATATCTGATTCTGAAGGTAACAATGAACAAGAGAGAGACTATCCTGTTATGTTTGCCAAAATTCAAGCTAAGCATTATATTCAAAGCTGGAAAACAGCTACATGACGAATATAAAAGTAAATGTAAATATATACCTTGTTTAGCAAAAATACGGCATAAGCTGCTCTTGTGGTGTCTTGACCTTCTAAAAACAGGGGGAACTCTACATGCTTGGCATTTGTGAAAGCCATTGCACTTGATGATGCTTCAGAAGATGTTAGCTCTATTGAAGGTGCATTGTCATTAATGTATGAATGAGAGGCACCCAACCGTATAGGATACCGCAAAGGAACTTGCAAGTACGAGGCTATAAGTGAAACAGCCTGCAAAAACACCAGTCTAGTAAAAGCATATTTCAACAAATATTAGGTCAACAATCTCATGTTAAAATAAAAAATACTACAGTTGGAAATACAAAAGTTCGATATAAGGTAAGCGAACAAAATGGCAATCAGTGAAGTTTTCCAAATATAAGACATCAAAATGTGTATTTTTTACAATTTAGAAAACGTACGTCACATGACTTAGGGAATGGAACATAAAAAGCACAAGATAGAAAATAAAGCATCAAGAGATTAAATCTGAGGCCAAGGGCCAGGGAGGTACTGCGACTTACATGTGCAACATACCCTAGGGCTGTAGCAGACCTCTGCATTTCCTTTTTATCAGTGAAAAAACTCATCTTCCTAAAAGAGAGCAAATTTAATTGCAGACCCTGAATCGTCAAGGTCCCTTGATTAACTGGTTTAAGTCCAGGAGGCGAACCTAGGTAATGAAATAAAGGCAACATTCAACAATAATTTAGAGAAGGTGCATTTAGAAATGCAGTAAATATTATCCAAAAGTTGTGATAATTTAGATTAGCATAAGAGAAAATAGACTTCACATTCAGTGAATTGATATGGTCTTATTGTGCATCCATGCCATATTGTTAAACATCCCTTGAAAACCTCTTACAGTATGGAGAAAAGTGCTAGGAAATAATTAAAATACTAATTAATCAGGTATGGGTTCAAAGGGTTTGTGATTTTGCCACTGTGACATATCCCCAAAAGACCAAAGAATTCAACCTGTTCATAACACAATATAGAGCAACAACAATGGAGTCTATAAGCTATAACTTATTATACTGTACTAAAAGAATACTAATTTCTTTCTATGAAAAAGGAAAGAAGAAAGTGTGAGACAAACATCTACTACTAAATTACTAATAAGGAGATGACATAGTAGTTTTTTAATTTAGCAATAAAAGCTAAAATTATAATTCAAGGATGTAGACATGAATCTAAAACTAAGCATCAATGAAAAGAACAAAACGCAAGGCACATCAGGTGGATGAAGTACAGGATGACAGACATCTTTTTCATATCAGATTTGAACTACATAGCAAGACACAACTTTCTGATTAAATTCAGACTGAACAAGAACTACATAGCAAGACAGATTCAGTAATAAGAAAGAAAACAGTAAATAGAGGGAATTTATACCTTTGGTTGAAGTCTTGATTTGTTCATACTGAGTATCTAAGCCTGTAGCAACAAAACCCAGATTTAGGTTTTCCTAGAACAACCAACACAGCAAGAAACCAGAGGAAGATTACTAGAATAATACATTCGTTGTTCTTGTTCTTACGTCCGATTCAAAACCCAGTACATAGAAACCTGTAAACACACCAAACAGAAGTTAGGGTTTCAATTCAGAAGTGAAAACCAAAGAAATAAAGAAGAAAACTAAGTGTTATACCTTTGCATAGCCATTAACTCCGCTTAACTGAAAGATTCAAGCACTGATTACGGTAACCTTCGAAAACCGAAGGATTTGTAAGTGACAAACCTCAGAACTGCTGATTCAGTGCATAAACCATAGGGGTTTTGCATCATCATCATCATCAAGCATCATCATAGGTGTGAGATTGAAGAGCTTCAACGCTTCAATCACTGAAAAATCAGTGAGAACATCAAAAACCCTAAGCGAACGGTGAGAGAGAGAAGAAGAGAACCAGAACAGACGGTTTTGTGTATAACCAGTAAACGAAGCCTCGTGATGCATCATTGAAGAAAAATCACGCTTCAATCATCAAGTTTGCTCAAGATTTGAGCATACCCTAGAAGCAAAACCCAGCAGAGAACGAGAGAAGAAGAACATCGAAAACGGAGAGGAAAGGGTGATGGTGAGGGTGAGGAAAGGGTGATGGTGAGGGAGAAGAAACACGACAGTGAGGGAGAGGAAAGGGTACTGGTGAGGGAGAGGAACAGAGTGAATAAACGGAGAGGAAAGGGTGCTGGTGCGTGCGTGAGGGAGTGAATAAAAAAATGTGAATAGAAGAGAGGAACCGATGATATGAACGCATGGGGTTTTAAGTGAAGATCATTTGCGACGGGCTTGTGACGGGATCTCCGTCGCAAATTTGCGACCGTTTCCTAATTCGTCGCAAACGCCAGCGGGAAATTTCCCGCTCCTTACTTTCTATACACGCCGTCGCAAATCCGTGGCAAATTACTGACGGATTAAGCTCCGTCGCAAATGTTGGTAGGTAAAACAGGTTTTTCTTGTAGTGTATTGACATCCCCCAAATCGACACTACAAGAAAATCCTGTATTACCGGCGGATTTTTTCCATCGGTACGTTTCTGGCGGATTTTTTCCGTCGATAAATTTCCGGCGGCAATAATGGTATTTCCTGCGGATTTTTACATTACCGGCGGATTTAAAAAAAAAAAAATTTTGAAAATCCGCCGGAAATTTACTAGCGGATTTTTTTGAATTACCGGCCGATTTTCAAAAAAAAAAAATTCCGAAAATGTCGCCGGAAATTCAAAAAAATCCGCCGGAAATGTCGCTGAAAATTTATCGGCGGATTTTGTTTAAAAATAATAATAAAAAATTTCAAAAAATCCGCCGGAAATGTTAAAAATCCGCCGGTAAATCCGCCGGAACGTTTTGAAATTCCTATAAATAAAACTTTCTCCTACACTCTTCTCATTCTCTCATTTCACTTTTTATTTCCTTCTCACTTTCTCCTACACTCTTCTACATTTCTTTTTTTTCTTCCTTCTCATTCATCACTTATTCATTCTTATTTCTTCTTTCTCATATACTCTTCAAACTTAATTGAATTTCTCTACATATTTATTTTCTATATTTCCCATTTCTTCTTCATTCTCACTTCTTATTATTTCTTCATTTACATACTCTCATCTATTCTTATTTCTTATCACTTATTCATTCTTATTCTCTCCTATATTATTTTTCCATACTCTCTTTCATATATTCTTTTTTTTTGACACAACTCTCTTTCATTCTTATTCATTCTAATTTCTCTATTACTTCTCATTCTATTCTATATAATTTTTTTCTCATATTCTAATTTATTTTTTATTACTTCTTATTTAATTAAAATACAAAATTCGAAAAAAAAATTAAAAAAAATTAAAAAAAAAATTAATTTTATCCGCCGGTAATTCAAAAAATCCGCCGGTAAATTTCCGGCGACATTTCTGGCGGAGTTTTTGAATTACCGGCGGATTTTTTTTAAAAAAAAAAATTAAAAAAATCCGCCCGAAACGCTCATTTCGGCGGAAATTCCACCAGAAACCGTTACCTATGAATGAATTTTCGGCGGAAAAAATCTGCCGGTAATGGCCAATTTCCGGCGGATTTTGGCCACCGGTAATACAGAGATTTCTTGTAGTGCGAGCAGGTGTTTCCTTTCAAAGTCAGGTCAAATGAAAGAGAATTAATGTGAGACAAACTGTGAATGTTAGAAACTTTTCCACAAAATTACTATAGATGAAAGAATAAACATGCATGCATACATCCATGATATCCTAAATCTTGAGCGAAGATGATGATTCATTGTGTTGGTTATCGTAAAAATTAGTCAAATCACATTGTTAGAGGCATTTGAGAATAAAATTTAGTTTTACAACTTTTAAAAATTAATCTCATATTAATTTCTTTGTAAGAAACATATTATATAGAGATACTGATATAAAAATTTGAAGATTAACGGTCATATATTTAGCTTGTGGTGGATATAGGGGACTATATAGAAACAATCGATAATGCTGTCAAATAAAATGTTTCAACATCAAACTGAAATATCTTGTTGATCAATTGAATAGCAAGATAATTGCCTAATGCAAAAGGGGGTGCAGTTCGCAGAACCCAGTTCAGTTTCACATTTTTTGGGCTTTTAAATCTAGTCTGCCAGTTGGGCTTAATTAGCAGGTGGGCGTAACAAATGAATTGGGGGTGCAAAAGGGAAGTGGTATTGGTTTTCTTTTGAGGCTTCTAACATCAATGTTGCTTATGGTTGTATTGCTGTCATTTTTAAATAAATTTGATATACAAAAAACTAAATAAATGAATAAAAAAGGGGAGTGATATAAAAGGGAAGTATAAAAGGGATTGCGGAAACCTAATTTCACACTCCCTTCTCAGCCCCGCATGACCAAAGTGAGAGAGAGAGAGAGAGAGTTTAGCAGGAGAGAGAAAAGAGAGAAGATCACGGAGAGAGAGATTTTCAGCGAGAGAAACTGAGAGAGAGAACGTGTGAGAGAGAAACTGAGAGAGAGAGAGAGAGAACGAAGAAGATGTGGTGGATGGAATCCATGGAGGGTGCCACGGCGGTGATTTCGAATGACGACGCTGACAGCTCCGGTGGGGGATGAAACGACGGTGTTCGCGGAGGTTTGGCTAAATCCAGATTCAATTTTTTTTATTGCCGATTGCTAATATATTCTTTTGTTCCAGACTTGTTATATTCTTTAGTCAATCGAATCTGTTGAATTGTTGTTCATATTTATGTTCTAATTTTGAATTAGAAATTCTATCTAAATAAAAAAATTATATAGGAAATCAAAAAATATGCGCGTGGAGTCAATGACGGCGTCTGTTGATTGTAATTTTCATTTGTTTTTTCGGTTTTAGAGGGAGTAAAGTATTTTAGGAAGTTTTAAATTATGAATTTGATTAGAGAAATTATAATGTTTGACTTATTATCCGTGGAATTTGTATGTATTGAATCCCCGTAATTAATTACTTTTAATTTGCATCAAAAAATAACTAGGCGGGTTACCCTTCTTCATAATAGATGTTTTTTTTGTCGAGGAGAATTTTGCATCAAAAAATTTTAACGAGACTCATCTCCTTTTCACCTTAAAAATCATAAAATAGAATAGAATGATATACATTAAAAAAAAACTAACACTTATTGAATTGGTTGTACCAAATTTAAAAGGTGGATTATTTAAATTGGATGTTTGGACAACCGATTTAAAAACTCTTTCCAGAAGGCCAATATATCAACATTTTAATGACCTTATTGAATTTGTTGGGGAATAACCTATTTAAAAAGATGTTCTTTTTACATCATTGTATAAACAATATAAAAAATATACATGTTTTACTACTAAAGAATCTAAATCGACTAAACAATATTCAACTTAAAGTCTCATCTTAAACGACTTTAAAACTCAAAAGTCGTATTGTTGTTCATTTTATGAGTTATCCCAAAACGCTTAATTTAGGGGAACTCAAAAACTCAAGTAGGAAATAGCTTTGAATTAGAGGATAACTAGTGTGTATGACTCGTGCGCTGCACAGATCGACATTTTCTATGTTGAATTAAATTTTAGAATAATATTTATTTTTAAATTTATGGATATATATATATATAATTGTTTAAATACTTTGATGTGACTAATTATGTTTTTTTACCAAGAGACCAATGATATTATTGTATATATGTATATATATTGTGTTTTCTTAAATTTTGATTAGGTAAAAAAAGGTTAAACATTTTTAGTTTAACTTATCGGAAAACAAAAACTAACCTGTGATTCGGTACTAATTTATTTAATTATATAAACTATTAAAAAATTTGAATAAATGATTAGTAATATAACCCCGGATGTCACCAAATTTTGAAAATATATATCAATATCTTTTCAATAAATTAAATTTCGAATGTGTCCTTCATGCGATACATACAAAGTTGACTACAATATTTTCAAAAAAGTCACATATTAGTCATTAGAGGATGGTGGGGTTAACTTAATTTTTTTACAATTAAATATGTTAGAATCTAAATATAACAATAATTTGATTATATTTTTGGTATAATTACTATTCTATACCAATCGTGAGAATACTTTTTGTGAATACAAATAGTTAAAAATTAGAAATATTTTTGGTTTCCCAAGGTATCATCCCCGACAATTGGGGAGACTAATCCTTCGAGGTACTGAAGTTCATTTTAGGGCTGACCTCTGCCAAACGATGTCTCTCCATACACACCGGCTAGGGATTGCATGACCAAAAATGCTTAAGGGGCCCAAGCAACTTACAACTTGAGACACACCCGCTTGGTTACAAAATAGATTTTATACATATTGATATTTATTAATTTATCATTAGTAAACAAATAGAGGTATTAGCTTATTTAATTACTAGTTTTATCAAATTAATTAATATTATGTATAAATAAATATTCTATACACAAATAATACTACTACTAATTTTTTATTTTTATTAAAACTACCACTAAATATTTTAAATTTTAAGACTTTTATGTTTTTAGTATCAAAGTGGTTATAATTTCTTAATTTATTATTTATGAAACTTGTTAAAAAAATTTCAAGATAATACTATCCATATTTAAAAGGTAAACAAATTTTAAATCAAATTAAAAAATGCACACAGCAAGCTTAACATATGAAAAGGTACGAAAAGGGAAAGTGTAGCGCACGGGTCGTACCTTATCATTTTTCGTTTTTCATTCAGAAACACAACCATGTGTTGCATTGAAACCAACAGGTTAACATATGAAAGGGGAAAGTAACCCAGGTTGATAATATCCTCTCAGAAAAAATCTAGATTACATTCACTGCGTTCACACCGTCAATCATCTCGTGAGGGATCCGTTTGATTTTGGTTTTCACAACCTCAATCACCCAGATTTGTTACCAATCTGCTGCGTTTGGACTGATGAATGCAACACGTTACACGTCGTTGAGTCTCAACTATGTTGCTCCATCGCCGATTCATACGCTGTGGTCGGATCTCGTTCGTTGGTCACTTCACGCTAGGTGATTCAAGTTGATTTTAATTTTCTGCACCAATATTGCTTAGTAAATTTCTTTTTGTTATTTTCTTATAACCCAGATGAAGAACGCACTAACTTTTATTTTGATCTTGCTTTTCACACCCTCAATCATCCAGATTTGTTACCAATTTGCTGCATTTGGAGATGAATGCAACACGTTACACGTCCGTGAATCTCAATCCTGTTGCTCCGTCGCCGATTCATACGCCGTTGTCGGAGCTCGTTCGTTGGTCACTTCACGCGAGGTGATTTGATTCGATTTTAATTTTCTGGTCGAATATTGCTTACTACTTTTCATTTTGTTATTTTGTTATAACCAAGATGATAAATCAATAGACTCTAAAATTATAATAATTGACTATAGCTCCAAAGTTTTGATATTTCTAACTCACGAACAACAATTTCAGATTAGAGATTTAAATCTTTAATGAATTTTTATATGATGTTGAAGATGGAGGACTCGGGGATTTGCAGAACGGAATGCGTTATTCTAAGATTTCGGATCAAACTCAAGCCACCCATTTTGCAGGGATTGGGATTTTGGTTCTTATACTGAGATTTCTGTTCAATCTCAAGCAACCCATTTTCCAGTAGTTGGGATTTTGGTCCTGCAAACAAAGGTCAGTCACTTGTACTAATTCTTACTGCATATAGAATAGTGGATGGAATTGAAATGATATGATTAAACATGTTTTATGAGATAACAATAGGATTTTAAAAACATTGAAGGCACCAGTACACACATATTGATATGTGTATGTTACAGATTACAGGGAAGACAAATCCACATATCAAATAGCGTTAAAAATCTTATTATGAGACTTTGCATTTAATGTTGTACTATTCAGATGTTACGAATTCGTAAATCGCTTTGCAGTTAAGAAATGTCCATTATATCAAATAGATGTGGAGGTAGTTTGAAATTAGATTTAGAAGTTTCAATCTGCCACATATAAGTGTTTAACAGTCAAAAAATGGCAGTAATATACATAGACCAAGTCTAATTTTACCGGGCCTTGGTCAAACCCTCCTTGGAAACACTCTTCAGGAGGGGTGAATTTGTATACGGGCAGAGGGACAGCATCAGAAGCAGCTTCCTGAATCTTAGTGCCAAGATTGAAGTTTAGTCTAAATTCATGCCTAGTCGGACGATAATCACCCAAACTCGGACCGACACCAAATGTAGTCACATAATACACACACCCTTCACTGATGTGCTTGTCTAGTTTGTATATGTATGGACGATTAATATGAGCGTGCATTCTATTTCCCTGAAATAAATAATTGACGAAAGCAGATTTACTGAGTTTACTAAATAATTAAAATCATGGTAAGCTCTATAAAATCATTTACATACCTCAGCATCCATGAGGACCAATTCAACAGACTTTGGTAGTTTGGATCCTTTATTATCAAGGACACACCATTTGTTAATAACACGAACTAAAATAGTCCATGTTTCATGTGCAGGATCGATGACATTCAGCAGATCTACTTTTTTGGGAAGTGGTGCAGCAACTTTGGTACTTGGAGCCATGGAAATAATGCACAACAAAGTATGTATTTCTGAATTTCTGAATTAGTGTAGTTTAATTGTTCGATCAGAAGTAGGTGTCTCATGTGATGAATAGGAACGTCATATTTATAGGTTGGTCAAAGGTGAAAGAAGTAGGGTTAGGTTATGCAAACTACGGTTAGTAAAATTCCTCATGCATATGTATAGGTGGTCATATATTGATCAGTTACTTTGGTTAAAAATAGTTTAAAAATAGGGACTGATTATAGGATTGAAAGGTTGGGTGTATTAAGAATTTGCTGAGATTACTCCTGACTATTTGCAGATTGTTGTTGACGACAATTAGGGACATAAATGTTACGTGTGGCAGGATTTGAATAAAGGTACAGAATTGCGAAATTGAAGCTGTTTGATTGCGTTTTTGATTGGAGGTAACTGTAAGGGATGGATGGAGGGAAATGAAGGATTACATTTATTGAAATTGACTAATAAATTGTTGCAATTTGCAATCAATCAGGAGCTAATTTTATGGAATGTAATTATTGTTATATGTATTTGCGAAATATTTGCATGCAATCAGGAGCTAATAAATACCATTTGATTGGAGCTAATTGTAAGGGATGGCTGGAGGGAAATGAAGGATTAATTGACTACTAATTTGCTCCAATTTGCATGCAATCAGGAGCTAAGATTATGGACAGTAATTATTGTTATCTGTATTTGCGAATTAATTGGAGGCTGAAATCACGTTAACAGCATAAATAAATTCCTGTTTGTATATAGTATTGGATAATGAATGCAATTTATTGTAGTTAATGTTGACAGGGAAACGTTCACGTATTTGTTCGAATCACTACAAGAATAAGCTCCGTTTCCTGCGAAACTTTCCGACGAACTCTTATTCGTCGCAATTTCCGACGGATTTCCGACGACAAAGTCGTCGCAAATGCTCAGCAGAAGAGGCGCTAAAATTCCCGCTCACGTTTGTGACGAAGTTGTTGTCCGTCGCAAATTTCCGACGGATATTTTCGTCGGAAACGTCAAAAAGTTCGTCGCAAAATAATAGATCCAAAATTAAATGTAAACTCTTCCCCGTATCGTTTCTTTCTTCCTCTTCGAACCCTCTCATACTATCAAACATCTCAAAACCTCTCAATACTCAGCCTTCTTCTTCTTCCTCCCTCCACATCCTTCCTCCCTAAATCACCGTCCACCACCGTTGTTCCTCCCTATTCTCCACCACCACACCACAAACACTGTTCTTGCTCCCTAAATCGCTCACCACCACAGTCTCTTCTCTCTCCGCCAGAAAGCTTGGTCGTGTGCCATCGTCAGACGCTCCTCGCTGGCCAGTCGTTCTTCTTCTTCCTCAAGGGTAAGTGTTCTACTAGTATTTTACTCTTTTCTGAATATAATCATAAAACCCCTATTTTTGAAGTAACCGAAAACCTAACCCCCCTTTTCTCTTTCTCATTTCTTATTAGCTCGAAACCCTAACCCCTTGTTCCTAATTTTACAGCTTCAATCTGAAACCCTAACCCCCTCTTACTAATTTGACAACTTCATTTGTCCCTCATGCTTCATTATTTTGTTGGAATCTTAATTTTAAATGTGAAAGTATTTGTTGTTGATAATGATTATCACTGTTTCAAGTTTCAGATGATGGGTTGGATGAAGAAGTCATGCTTCCTAACAGTGATTATCACTGATGCTTCAATTTGAACCTTTCCCCTTTGCATTTCATTGTGTTTTTTACTCTTAATTTGTTGTTTATGCTTTTATGTTAGATTTTGTGTTTGATTTTGTAGTGGTTCATGGGATTTTTGCTATTTGGAAGGATTGATGTTTTGTCTACGCTACACGGGATTGATGTTTTCTCTGCTCAATCTGGTATTGTTCAATTTCTTGAATGTTTATTTGTGTTCTCTAATTGTCTTTTATGCTGTTGCTGTATAATATAGCAATTGTTTTTATTATTCGGCCCATTAGAGATATTTCTTTATGATAATTTGAAAAAAATCACTGGAAGAAAGACATCTAGTAAAAATAATTATGGGAAACAATGAAATTAGCAGATGAAGGTATCCTTAAAATGAGTCTAGAAAAAATGTCCTTGATCATCGCAGCTTCTACTTTAAGCAACAGGACACAAAAAGCTTGAGATGGTAATAGAAAACTTTTCGCTTTATGAACTGTACCTGAATAGAATTTCATTGATGAACTAGGATTACTTGGAAAATCAACTGGCATTCGGCACACTGTTGTGAGTAATTGGCTCCGTATTTGATGTTCTAATGTGATAGATATGAGACACTGACGTCATACAAGAGTTAGATAAACATGCCATATCAATTAGTGCATAAAATGTTGAAGCAGCTGATGAGATTTATGCACCAGGTTATTAAGAATGGAGAGATGCTTGGCGTTTCACATTTGAGAAATAGAAGAGTCCTTTCTAATGGTTTTATTTCACTTGGAAAAGAGAATCTGCAGGTGTGTAGTCCTCAAAGTATTCTAGTGGCCTCTTTTTTAAAAAAATTAATAATTCTTAGATCCTACCTCTCTTTTCATGCAGTTGAAGTATAGTGATGGTGACAAAGCATTTGGTACATCAAGTGAACTCTTCATCGATGAAAGATTAAAAATTGCATTAGATGGCATCATTGTGGTCAGGTATAATTTTCAAGTCTTGAAGTTAGTAAAAGCCAGGTTTAACATGTTCATTCACATGCTGATATTGATCTGTTTTACAGCATGGAAATATGTCGCCCTCAAACTTTTGACGGATCAGTAGAAAACTCCTTAAAAGGCAAGATTAGAATTACCACAAGATGCCTATGGCTTGACAAAGGGAAGCTGTTGGACGCACTCTATAAAGCTGCTCATGGTGCGGAAGTATAGTGGCAAACGGCCTGAAGTTATTGCCATTGCTATAGAAAATCCTGCAGCTGTTCTCGCTAGTGAGATTAACACAAGGTTGTCTGGAAAATGCAATGGACGTCCATGGTTTATCATGTTTTGAATTTTTACTATATTTGATGGAGATATCAGTGAATTTCAATTGATATTTCTTCTGCTGTTATTTCTTATTAAGTCCTGTATCCCTTTTCTCACCTTTGTTATATTAATGGGTGCAGATGATAATATTGGTGTTGAAGATCTTCTACCTAAGGAAGATGCTGCTACCTCAAATGGAGCTGCGGGTGACTTGTCTAAAACAGAGGATTCAGATGAATTTTGGAAACCATTTGTTGCTTCCTCACCATTTGAGAAGTTAATTGAATCTAATAATGCTTATTCACACAGCATTCCCTCCCTGCATTGTATGCCTTCAAACCTTTGACACTGTACATGCAATTTGAGAAATCAACGACCATATCTTAATTTGTATGCCTTCCATGGTTTTTTGCTTGTTGTTTAAAACAGATATACAATGGAGAAATTGGGGATTTCCTTGATCCAGCCCAGAGGAACCTTGAGGTAAGAATATCTCATCCTCTGTGGTACAATTTCTTATACAAACATTACATACTACTTCTGTTTGCATTGCTGCATGCTTATTTTGCCTTGGTCGATATTATTGCAGATGAAGAATGATTCCAAGAATGCATTGAATATAGAGAATGTGACTGAGGAATATGTCGCTAGCTATGATGATGTGACACAAATTTTGATAAAGGTAGAGAAGGGAAGCTTTAAAGAAAATATTTTTGAAAATTGAATGTCCAAGTGCTATTTATACTTTATGAGCTAAGGTGATTTTCATCTTTATATATGCTGCAGGGCCTCTCGAGCAGAAAAGTTGGAGCAACAAGCTTAAATTCTAAGAGTTCTAGATCACATATCATTTTCACTTTTGTGATTGAATTTTGGTGTAAGGTATTGCCATTATAATTCATTTTAACATGATTAACTGTGGGAAACTACCATTTCTTCTATTCAAGATTGAAAACAGGTTTATACTGTTAAATTTCTATGTCTGATTTATATTGATTGGTACTGCAGGGAACCTCAACAAATGGTTTCAGTAGTTCAAAAAGTAGCAGTATCAGTCTTATTGATCTCGCTGGACAGGACAGGAACAAAGTTGATGGTGTAGGCAGACAGTGTCTAAAGGAAAGCAAAAATGTAAAGAAGTCTTTATCTCAACTTGGGTAAGGATGCTATGCCATGACTACATAACATTTATATTTTCTACTGCTAAGTCGGTGGTTTTTCAATTATCTAGGTTGAAAGTAAGATCTTGGTCTTATTTTACTTTGTTTCATTCTTTGTAACAGTTTCATTTCATTGATGTAGGTGCTTAGTAGATGCTTTGACTAAAAAAACCTTCTCAGGAAAAGCAGTAGAAATTCCAAACAGGAACTCCTGTTTAACACGCTTATTACATGAATCCCTTGGTGGAAATGCAAAACTCTCAGTGATCTGTTCCATCTCCCCTGATAACAAGTATTTACCTAGACCAATGAATAATTTATATTCTTGAGTGCCTAAAATGAAAACATTGTATATTCCATTTCCAGTGGTAAAGATGTTACTCATTGTTTGTAGGAATAATGGTGAAACATTGCACACACCCAGATTTGGACAGCGAGTAAGATCGATTAGAAATGAGCCTGTTATCATTGAAATAAAGGAGGATGATGTTAATGATTTGAGTGATCAAATCCGAAAGCTGAAGGTATTATTCATCTCCATGATTTCACTGGAAATCCTTTTTAAAGGATTATTTAACATCTCTTAGCTTGTGTTCCACTCTGGAGATTTTACTAATATACCTGCTTTGTTACTGAAATTTTGATTATTTATTTCAATGAATGCAGTATTGTTAAGGACAAGGTTATTTTTCCAACAGTAGATGGAAAATTCTCTTTTTTTCAGCAGTAGATGAAAGTTGATAATATAGACAACTTTTGTATCCGTTTGTTGCTGATTAATTGACTTTCATTGGGAGAGAAGTGTGACATGGGAAATTCTTTATAAGATATTAGCAAATAAACTCCCTTTTGATCTTCTAACTTGGTGCATGATTACTCTCATCTATAGGTTCTTCCTCTTGCAAGAAAGCACTTTTGCTTTACAAAGCAATGTGAACTTCTGTATCAAAGTATATACATGATGCTTCTGAAATTGATTGAGCGTGTCCTACCATGGTTGGTAGGTTCTTTAACTGAAGAAGAAGCAATGATGTTTATGAGAAACATGAAATTAGCAGGTTCTATTTCTAACTTAATTTCTTGGCTGCTAAAAGGCTTTCTATTTTATTAAAAGGCCCTGAAGCTTGTGATTTCTATTTTATTTAACACAGGATACTATAGTTGGGTTTCTGATGGCTGGAGTGGGAAACATTGACATACGTAGAAAGACAAATTACCTTATTGTGGATTCAAGTATGTCACTGAACTACATTCACCCTCTATCTTATTGAGAAAGACAAATTACCTTATTGAGAAATACAGGGGTCTGTTACTGGTCTGTCAGAAAACAAGTTGGTTTGCAACCAATAAATTCAGCTATATTTGCACTCATTTCTTCTGTTCCATCTATCTTGTTATTCAGATTTTCTTATAGTAAAGGTCCTATGCAGCATCTGTTTTAAAGGAAAAGCTTTCAGCCTTGGGTTCATCAGGGGTGTTAGCTGACAATCAGCTTCAAGCTGAATTACAAGAGCATAATCTGAAAGGGTGAGTTACTATCTTTTTGTCTTTTTGTATTAGATGGTATTCTCTTGTGTGCATTTATGTGAGTACTTTAATATCTTTTTGTATCAGATGGTATTCTCTTGTGTGCATTTATGTGAGTACTTTAATATTTATCTTCATTCTTGTTATAGCTGTGGTGCTATGACACGTGATTCCAAAGCATGCATGGAAAGACCAAGATGAGTTGGAAAACGATACAGGAAGAACCATCTCCATAAAGACACAAAATTGTATACCTATTTTTAGTAATGCTTAGAGATAAGCTATTTTTGCAATTTATTATATTTGAATTCTGAGCTGCTATTAGAGCAGTGTCTGTTTGGAATTTGCTGTAGAGGTTTTATGCGTAGTTTTTATGAAAATTTGATGATATATGTGTTGTTGATTGTTGTGTCTTTTATAAATTGTTGGATTTGATAGTTTATAGTTCTGTCAAATTTAGATTGTTAGCTATTATGAATAAGTTACCAAATTGTTAGTTATTAGGAATAAGTTACCAGAAGATTTTATTTATTTTTTTTTTTTTTTAAATTTCCGACGGATTTCCGACGGAAATTTTCGTCGGAAATGGTTTTTTGCGACGAATTTGCGACGAACATTTGTGACGTATTTGCGACGAATTTGCGACGAATTTGCGACGACTTGCGACGGACTCATTTGCGACGAACATATCCGTCGGAAACGATTTCCGACGAGCGATTTTGCGACGAAAATTTGTCCGTCGGAAAGTCCGTCGGAAACGTTAATTTGCGACGAAAATCAGCGCGTTTCCGACGGATTTTGCCGTCGGAAATCGTCGATTTTCTTGTAGTGAATTCTGAATGGAATACGTGTTGCATGATGATGTGTCAAAGAAGTTATTTATTGAAATGAACACGTCATTAGTGAGCGAACTACATGGCACATTGCGTGGTGCAGTGATAGGTTGACAACTGTGAGGATGAAAATGTGAACAACTCACAGTTGTATATAGTATAGATTTAGCTTTATATTACTAGATACTAAATTATATATTAATCGTAAATCTCTCCTTTGTTTTCCATTTTCTCCAAACTCTCAAAGACCTCCCTCGGGAAATCTGAAGTTGGCAAGTTGTTAATTTAGGTTCGGTTTGTCAAAAAATAGTGGATAATGGATAAGCTAGTGGATAGCGGATGAACTTATAGCAGATAAACTAGCGGATTGAATTTAAAGTATTTGGTAAAATTAGCGGTTGAACTATCTCATAAATGTAAAATAACATAAATGGACATTTGTAATTAATGCTTGAAAAGGAGAGACAATATTAATTTAATAGAGGATAAATGAGGAATTCAATTAAAGTAACAAGGATTAAAATGAGAGAAAAAGTGAAACCCTATAAGCTATAAGCTCAAACGCTATAAGCTAATTCTGTCAAACACTCACAAATAACTTATCCGCTATAAGCTAGCGGATTTGGTTTGCCAAACAGAACCTTAAATTAAAGGTTGGAAGATCGGTAAAAGTGGTTTGAAATAGATTTGAGAAATGCTCATTGTGTGCGTCGAGATCAAAAGATATTTTAAGACTCTTTGTTATCAATAAATTAATAGCACAAAGTGCATAAAACAGCAAAAGGGAGACAATAATTGATTGAGTATGCTTTAATTTAGTACTACTATTTTCTTTTCCTTTCGTTAATGGACTTCTAGCTAGTTTAATTTAACTTTAATCACCCACCCCACATTGCGTTAATATCATAAGTATACGATCACTTTTCACTTTTGCAAACACACCTCTACAACATCTTGATATGACGACGAAATATGTGTGCCTCTTTAAAGTAACAAGCATGTCTCCTAAATCACAATTATAACATATTAATCTAAATTCATGTCTTCCTTTAATCATATAATCCAACATATTCTCGTAACGTGGCTGTCGCCGTTGCTATTCAGAACGTTGAAACTTGGCCACTTATCAATGTGTTATAGAAAGATTCCTTGCTTTATAATTTTTATAATAATTATTTTCTTCTTTTTATTCTTTTGGTTATATGCTTTGATCGGTGATGCAGACACCTCAACTTTTCATTCTTAAGAACTATAGAAAAGCCAGATCCAAAATGATGTTGGTGATAAAGAAGAAGAAGAAGAAGAAGAAATATGAGTATTTTTGCCAATAAATTATCAAGTTGCTCGTGCTAGCTGCATACCAATAGTAGAACACTTATTAGAAGATCTTAGAGGCACTATACCCTGTATATTCGTAATGGCAAGTGGATGAACAATCTTATAGTGCATATATACTCATAAAGTTGCTTTTCCACCATCTCCTCACTATAACAGAAGTGACATATCACATATATATCTCAGAGGCGTTTTTAGTCACAGTCAAAAAATTATGGTAAAAGTCTTGAACAGTTAGGTAATATATGGTGCAGTCGAAAAAAAAACAGATTGAATGATCATAAAAAAATATCAAATATGTTACGTATAAACGTTTAATGAGTTTTTTTCAGTAGGTTAAAGTCAAAAATTTTATAGTATTTCCTTATCATGATATAGAAGAGGTGCTCAGATTATCTGCTCCCGTTGCACCATAAAAAAGTTATAGGGTGCATTTGATTTGCTAAAAAACAAAGGGTCGGACCGAATAACTTCAGTTGTACACTGTTTGATTTGGAAATTGTTCACGGTACAGTACAAAAGTTAGGGGGGTAATGGACAAAAGTGAGGGCAAAAGGCTGGACAAAAACCCAAATTTACGTATCTCACCAAACCACAGTACAACTTTCTGTCCCACAGTACAATTATCTGGTCACCAAAAAAATACAAAAATATTATTTTTATTTTCTACTCAATAAATTTCTCTCTCTCTCTCTCTCTCTTCTCTATTCCTTCTTTCTCTCTCCTCTATTCCTTCTCTCTCTCTCTCCTATCTCACTCTTCTCTCTCTCTCCCTCCCTCTCTCTCTCTCTCTCCCTCCCTCCTATCTCATTCTTCTCTCTCCTTTCTCTAGATCTCCCTCTCTACCTCTCTCCTCTCACCTCTCTTATATCTTCTCATCTCATTACATCTCTCCCTCATTTCTCCCTCTCTTTCTTCTCATTCCTCTTACTAGCAGTATACCCGTGCATACGCACAGGTGTTGTCATGTTATTTTTATTAATAGACTTAGACATAATTTAATTAGTCTGAACATTACCCCGTGAAAATCATGACTAATTTAAAGTAGATAAACAAAAAGTTTCAAATTGTAATTGAGTTAGTCCGAACATTACCCCTGAACATTTACCAGCAATATGTAATATTTTTCGTAGAGATTAGAAAACAAAATTGTATTAAAGTTTAAAATTTTCCAAATTGTAATATTTCCCGTAGAGATTAGAAAACAAAATTATATTAAAGTTTAAAATTTTCCAAATTGTAATATTTCCCATAGAGAATAAATAAAACTTATTGTTAGAGAAAAATGGAATATTAAAAATGAAGGAGATATGTAGATGAAGTTAAAGTAGATATATTGTGAAAAATAGAAAATTGAGATAGAGTTAGAGGAAGAAAGAGAGGAGGAGAGAGTGAAAAAATATGTGAGAAAGATTGAAAAAGTTTGAAAAAATATATGAGAGAGAGTGATAAGTAATATTTCCTGTAGAGATTAGAAAACATAATTGTAGTAAAGTTTCAAATTTTACAAATTGTAATATTACCCGTAGAGACTAAATAAAATTTATTGACAGAGAAAAATAGAATATTAAAAAATGAAGGAGTCGTGTAGATGAAATTAAAGTAGATATATTGTGAAAAATAGAAAAATGATCGAGATAGAGTTAGAGAAAGAAAGAGGAGGAGAGAGTGAAAAAAATGTGTGAGAAAGAGTGAAAAAGTTTGAAAAAGTATATGAGAGAGAGTGAAAAAGTGAAAAAATTTGAAAAAAATGTAAGAGAGAGTGAAAAGGTTTGAAAAAGTATATGAGAGAGTGAAAAATGTTGAAAAAGTGAAAAGGTGAAATTACATAAATATCTTAAAATTGTTTAGTTGGGAAAATGGTAAGATTGATATTTTTGTAGTAGGTTAATGGTATAGATAGGTAGTAGATATATTCTCATCTCTCTCTTTCTCTCTTCTATCTTCTCTATCGCACATCTTTCTTTATATTTTTTTTTGATAGTATTATAATATATGTTACATAAAGTTTAAATATTAGAAAAGGAATTATAGTAAAATTTACATTAATTTTGCTTATGATGTCTATTATTCACCAAACAGTATACTGGACAAAAAGTTGTCTAATACTGTCTTGTCCAGTACGGTACCGTCGTCGAATATTTACCTATTTGTAAATCACATGGACCCATAGAGAAGGTTTCCCATGAGAAAAAAAAACTAATGTAAGGAAAATGTACCGCGCGCTTATTGTGCAAATCCTGAATTTGGTATCCTTGAATGACTTTATATATTTTTCATGATTTGCAAGACTTAATAATTATCATAATAATTAATTTTTATATATTATATCATCTATATACATTATTTGCTATATATATATATATATATATATATATATATATATATATATATATATATATATATAATCGTCTATATAATAGCATTGAGTAAACTCTGATCAATTTTGGTCCCTAAATTATCACACTTTCTCCTCTTTGATCCCTAAACTATAAAAATATAATAAATAGATCTAAACTATATATACTAAATTTATCAATTTATTCTTTTAATTTCTTTATAAATAATACAGATGGTGGATAGTTCAGGAATTAAATTAATGAATTTAGAATAGTTTAGAGACTATTTATTATATTTTTATAATTTAGGGACCAAATCAGAAAAATCATAATGATTTAGGAACCAATTTGAAGATTTACTAGATAGGATTTGATGGGTTGAGTTTTTGTTTTCAGTTAGTTTATTAAGAGATTCCTACCCTATCCATTTTTTTGGTAATCAAATAGAATATCATTAGCATTTAAGCACGAAAAGTGCTAAAGAAAACTAAAATTGGTCCAGGTAACAATCCAAAACAAAATACCCAACATTTCTAACACAATATTGCACCTAGCTGCATAACAGAAAAAATGAATAAAAGTTAAGCTCTTGGTTGAAAATGATGATGTCTTCTGTAGTGGGGAATCGACTAAGCCCGTCACTAATAACGTATTAGCAATCAAATTAATTGTAAGATATGATATAGAATATAACTAATTAATCATTGAGATTTCATATGATAAATTAGTATTTCATATTGCTGAGATTTCGTCCTAGAAGGGTATATATACAGTTTACATGGTTGAGTTAAAAGACATTGTTGCTAAAAATGTAGATGTACATGGTTTGAACTTCACCGATCTCTTCTATCTGACAACTAACACACTAATTCTTAACGGCCTGTATATAATAATATATTGCTGAGATTTGTTTTTTTCGGAGATAATAGTTAACATTTTTTTCTTGTTAAAAATTTGAGGCAACTGAAGTACATTGGAGTTTAGAATGTGTAGCGCATGTGGTGTTGGCACCTGTCAGTATACGTATGGGCTGCAGATACATGTGAATGTATATGAAACACACGTGTAGAGTGGGCTCTGGAATCTGTATACTGAACTAATCTTTAGGAAGAAGTTCTGTTCTAATTTGTCCTTTGCGCATGACAAATCACTTAGCAAATTAATTAAAAACTAGACATTAACCGATAGGATACTACCCATGCATACGCACGGGTGCTGTCGTGTTTTTTTTATGAATGAACTTAAACAGTATTTAAATAGTTTGAACATTACCCCGTGAAAATAAAGACAAATTTAAAAGTAGATAAAAAATAAGTTTCAAATAAAAAATAGATAAATATTAAAATCTAAAAATGTAAAAGTATCATTTAAAAACAATCTGTGCATTTATCCCGTGTTTTTTATATACCAGTACAGTGTTTTTTTTTATATATCAGTGTTTTTATCCCGTGTTTTTTTATATATCAGTGCAGCTATCCCTTGTTTTTATATATATCATTACAGTTATCCCCATGTTTTTTTATATATCAATATAGTTATCCCGTGTTTTTTATGTATCAGTGCAGTTATCTCATATTTTTAATTGATTATTTGAGTTGACTAGTAGATTATAGTAGATAGTAAAAGATAGATAGTAGATTATCAATAAGAAATATTTATCCCGTGTTTTTTATACATCAGTGACAATTATTTGTCATCTTTTAGGTATTAGTGACAAATATTTGTAACGTGTGTTTTAAATATTAATCAGTTTAAATAGTCATTAACCCTTTTGATTTTTTTAGATAGTAGGTTTATAGAAGTCTTCAAAAATTATAATTATCGATGACAAATATTAATCCCGTGTTTTTTTATATATCACTGCATTTATCCCGTATTTTTTATATATAAGTGCAGTTATCTCGTAGTTTCAATTGATTATTTTAGTAGATTATAGTAGATAGTAAAATTTAGATAGTAGATTATCAATAAGAATTATTTATTTTAAATATTAATTAGTAGTTTAAATAGTAGGTTTGTAGTAGTAGTCTTCAAAAATTTTAATTATCAATGACAAATATTAATCTCGTGTTTTTTTATATATCAGGGCAGTTATCCCGTGTTTTTTTATATATTAGTGTAGTTATCTCGTAGTTTCAATTGATTATTTTAGTTGATTAGTAGATTATAGTAGATAATAAATGAGAGATAGTAAATTATCGATAAGAAATATTTATTTTAAATATTAATTAGTAGTTTAAATAGTCATTAAGTTTCTTGTTTTTCAGATAGTAGGTTTGTAGTAGTAGTCTTTAAAATTTTTAATTATCAATGACAAATATTAATCTCGTGGTTTTTTTATATATCAGTGCAGTTATCCCGTGTTTTTTATATATCAGTGCAGTTATCTCGTAGTTTCAATTGATTATTTTAATTGATTAATAGATTATAATGGATAGTAAAAGAGAGATAGTAGATTATTTTAATTAATTAATAGATTATTTTAATTGTTTATGGGCAAAGTAAAAAAAAATAGAGTGTAAGAGAAAAGTGAAAAAGAGGAAAGAGAGTGTAAGAAGAAAAAGAAATAAATAGAGCGTAATGACACTTTTACCTTTAAATTAGATATGTGTTTTGTTAATAAGAGATCGAAATTGATAATTTCATAAGAGGTTTGTTTGTATAAATATATATTAGATAGATTAGATAAATATATATTAGATTAAATTAGAGTAGATTAGATTATGGAACGAGACGAAGCCATGCAATGCATCACCATGATGGGCAATGGGCCCAAAGCGTCGATTGCGTCGCAAGACTGGACCTACGTGGACCTAAACGACAAAATAATCAAGTATAATAAAAGGTGTCGACTTCTTTTGCCTAGAACATTTTTAAAAAAAAATTGCCTAGAACTTTATTTGGTATAATATCTAATATACAATAATTTAACATCGCAGTATTATTGATGTTAAAAAACATTGTCGTGCTATTTTTGTATATTTTTTTTTTACACAAAAAGAGTTGGTGGCATTTTTTTTATAAGCAATGTTAAAAAACATCGCAGTATTATTGATGTTAAAAAACTTTTTTTTTGTTACACAAGAAAATTCATTTTAAATATTAAGTGACAAATCCGATGTTTTTTAAAAAAAATCAGCTTTTAAATTAAATTAAAAAAATTGATTAATGATTCCCCAACTTAATATAGATTGATTTGAATTAAATTAAAAAAATCAGTTTTAAAATGATAATTGATATTTAATAAAAACAGTAATTATACAACATTAGTAAAAATTGATTTAAAGTAATTTTTTTGGTGTCCTGATTTAAAGTATCTTATATATTGCCTTATAAATCAATTGTTACAAATATAAAAATTAAGATATTTTATTTTAGACTAGGAGAAAAATTATTAGATGTAATAATAAATTATATTTTAGTTATTTTTTAAAAAATAATTGAGAAGGGGAAATTTCCTTAATCAAAGTGGTACTAAGGGTCATTTTACAACTGTCCCGGTGGGAATTTGAACTCAGCAACTCAATGATACAATACTAAGCTATTGCCACTGAGCTAGCACCTCGAGTGTTACACACCGTTGATGTAAAAATTTTACACCCCCAATCATTAACAATTCACAGTAATAACTTTCGGTGTACTTATGAAACTTCAATTAATGAGATATATTTTTCTTTCTATTAATACTGGATCAAACCCAATCCGATCGTGGCCCAATACGACCCAGAAAGCACACTGGCAGGCCACAACACACTCTATGGCGCACCCACCAACGACCGATATTGATCTCAGCTGATCGAACGACCCTGATCTAGCGATCTCACCTAGGCGTTGAGGATGACCACTCTCCGCGTTTATAAATACAGCATCAACCCCTGAAATCAGGTATGCATCTCTCATTTGGACCTCATTCCAACTTCTGCTTGCTGGCTTTGGCATCAGAGTGTTTGCAGGTACTAAGCCCCCTCCGACTTAGCACGACGGTGGACGACTTCAGCAATACAATCTACTGGCTTCCCAACTTGGACCTCATCCAAGAAAGGAAAGGTACAAAACAAAACAAAACAAAAATTAGAGATGAGAAAATAAGATTGGTCTTTAGTTTATTTTAGAGTGTCTAATAATAGCGAGAAAATTAGAGACAAATTTCATTTTTTTTTCTTCTCGAACTTTTGTTGCTATTTTCAATTTTCCTATAGTGTGTTATTAATGTTTTAAACTCAATCATTCGAATCGAATGAAATGAACATAAACCAGAGAGGCAAAACTTTTTCAATGTTTTCTATTTACATGATTCAAATCTAAAGATCTTGTATTAAAAATTAAACTATTTACCACATAAATAAAAAAATGTGAAAACGATGATATGCTTCTCATAGCAACAAAATAAACACTTTGTAAATGACCATTTATAATTTTTTTAATAATGTTGATTTTAAAATTACTATTGGAACAGGCCAACATTGTTGTCCTGATCGATCCGCAACTTCATTTATTGGTGGTTAAATAATCATGTTTTGTTTATTCATGCAAAATAATGTTAATGTTATTTACAACCGATCTGAAGCCGGCAATATAAAGATTATTACTATGTGTATTTTGATTAGAAAGATATCTTTCGACAAAGGTTAAATGGTAATTTTGGTCTCTAAATGTGTGTGGCGTTGTAATTATAGTTTCTAAATGTATCAAATTTCAAATACGTCTCTAAGTGTCTTTTTTGTTAGTAATTATAGAGACTAAATTGATCAACAAAAACACATATAAGAACTAAATTGACTAATAAAAGACACATTTGAGAACCAAAATGACTTACTAAATATATATTTGAATATGCGCTTGCAATTTTGATATATTTAGAGACTATAACGATGACGTCTCACACATTCAGAGACGAAAATGACTTTTACCGTTTGAGAAATCATATACTCCTAGATTTTGATGGCCGACTGTTTTTAGCATTTCAGGGACGGTGTGGTGAGCCGTTTACTCAAAGTTAAATTACTCAAAGTTAAAATATATCCCGTCTTTAACGAATGTGCCTCGTACTATGTGTCTAGGCTAGTAAAAGAAATACTAAAAAGTACGAGAAGAAACCAAACAAAATGAAAGAAATGAGAGGTTAGTATAGGATTTTTGTTTCGTGATACTCCATCCGCTCTTGGTCTTTGTTACTTTTGGTTTGTTACTGTTAGCCTGCATTTTCGACAGACTCAATTAAATGCAGCCAATGATGTTGACTTGTCATTTTAAAGAAGAAATGTTGATATTCGATATCAAGAAAGCATTTTGAAGAACATCTTCGACTATGCTCAAGACTTAATGAAACTTAGAATTTAAAGGCAAAGCTTCGACTAGAAAGAAGTTAAGAAGATTGGTCGCAAATGAAAACCAAGGAGTTTAGTCGAAGAACAGAGCAGTGATGTTGTCGAAGGTGTAGGCGGTTACATGGTCGAAAGATGAAGCAGTTGTCTAGTCGAAATAGCAGTTACTTTATTTAGAAAACCGCTAGGCGGTTATTGTTTTACTCTTTTATTATAAATAGTAGTTCTCTCGTTGAGAATAATGTCGCAATTCATTTTATACAAAGTTCAGAAAAACACTCATACTTCCGCGTTAGAGAAAACGAGTCAAGTACGAACAATGTATGTGATCTGTGTACCAATCCTTTAAATTCAGCAATGTATTTACCATTCCTTTAAAAGAATTCTGCAGTTTACTTGTTCTTCTTTACGAATTTCTGCAATCTATTGCTTTTAATCTTCTTTTCTTCATTTACACTTCCTGCACTTTACTGCAATTCATTATATTTCTGCATTTCTTTTCTTAAACACTTGTTCATTTCATTATCGTTTTCTCTCATTAAAAAAAACGACTATCATCACCATTTTTCATAACAAACCGCAAACATTAGTAAAAAACTTACCACAAATGTTCTGAGATGTTTCTAGTTGGTCTCACAAGCAACACACACGTGTAACTAGCGGTGTTTACCAAAAATCACGGTAAACAATACACACAAATTAAGGTATTATTAATCTATGTTAGCTAATTACTAAAATACTCCTTTTGAGTTGTCTTGGGATAATTGAAATCAAAATAAAAGAGTCTTAATTCAAAGGGTATATTTAATTCATACTTTAAAACTCTAAAAGCCTCAATAAATATATAAAGGGTATATTTAAAATAAATAAGTGAGTTGTACATTGAGTTTCTAAAAGCCTCAAGAGTTTTTAAAATTAACATCGTTTTGGAAGAGAGAGAGTATAGTAACCGAAAGTGATGGAAAGAAAACTCTTGCTTAATGCTTTGAACCCCAACTGTTCGACACGAATGTCTCGTTGTTAGCACGATTGTAGGGCATAGGTGTGAAGGAATGAGAAATTTTTTTAGGGATGAGTGGTAAGAGCATGTGCAACTCACTATTTGTTGTTTAGTGAGTTCTCTATTATACTACTTGATTAATTCACTCACTTGAGCAAGTATTAAGAACTATACCATACATTTTTAACTTTTTCTATTCTCTCTCTAATAAATTTATATATAAATATCAAGTGTTGTGCTTTTTTTTATTATTACGAAAAACTCTTAAGAATAATTGCTTTCTCTACTTTGGCATATGGCTTAAGTCACTACGCCAGATTTAATGAAAAAGAGCGCAACATTTAGTAGCGCTTTAACGAAAACGCTACCCATGCCTAAGAATGCTAGCGAATCTGTAGCGCTTTTTGAAAACGCTACCTATAGCCAAAACACGCTAGAGGAATAGGTAACGCTTTTTGGGTAAAACGCTACCTATTGTAGAGAGCGCTAGAGGATCCGTAGCGCTTTTTGAAAACGCTACCTATAGCCAAAACTCGCTAGAGAAATAGGTAACGCTTTTTATGTAAAACGCTACCCATTGCAGAGAGCGCTCAGGTTAATCCGTAGCGCTTTTTAAAAACGCTACCCATTGAAGAGAGCGCTAGAGGATCCGTAGCGCTTTAGCAAAACGCTACCCATTGTCTTTTTTATTAAAAATTTTCAATATTCCTTTGTTTTCGTTCGTTCTCTTCCACTCACTCTGAAAACACTCACACCTGAAAACCCTAACGTTCACCAACGTTCTCTCTCGCCGTTCACGTTCTCTCTCGCCATTCACGTTCTCTCTCGCCCTCTCGTTCACCTGAAAACCCAGCAACCTCACGTTCACGTTCTCTCTCGCTCCCAGCAACCTCACGTTCTCTCTCTGCTTCCTCCACTGTGACGCCGCCGTGGATGCTGTGGACGCCGCCGTGGACGCCTGTAGCTATTCCCTCGCGTTCGCTCTCTCTCAACCGAGTTAGTGCACACAACTCAACCACCAAACTCAGTGAGAACGCAGCGTACAACACCCCTTCTGCTCCGACGAAATCCTACCACGGCCGACGCAAACGGAACTACGGAAGTCAGGTTAGTACTCTCTGCCCCCTTCCCTTCTTAGCAGATAGAACATTCAATTGGGTCTCAAGTGGTTATAGTTTCTCTTTGGTGGTCATGTTTGATTATAGTTTCTCTGTGGTGGTCATGTTTCTCTGTGGTTTCTCTGCCCCCTTCCCTTCACAGCAGATAGAACATTCAAATGGTTATAGTTTCTCTGTGGTGGTCATGTTTGATTATTGAAAAACAATTTGTTGTCTAACTCGTTTTTTAAACATCAGAATTCTGTAGACAAGTAAAGACATGAGATGGTTTTTCATTTCTTAGGCATCAGAATTATGTTGCATTGAAAAACAATTTGTTGTCTAACTCGTTTTTTATAATGATTCCATTTTCTAATTCATTATTGATTATTGATTATTGATTATTGATATTGATTCCATTTGACTTGTTCAAAATTCTTAATTGTATTGGGATCAACCATCCTATGATTAACTGGTTTTAGGTCTTGATTAATTTTAAGTTTAGGCCTGGGTCTTGTAAATGACTCCTAAATATACCAGTATTATTGCAGCCACTCCACCAACATGCCCCAAGGAGCAACAACAAACCAACCACAATTGCTGCTGCTTTTGTGGTCTTTTGATGTCCAGAACAGCATGACCACCACTGCCATAAATTTTTTCTCTGTGGTGTTCAATTGCTTGGCTTTTTAGAATTAACATTAAAAAACAACTTGTTTATAAAGATTAAGAATTTCTGAGTGTTTTTATGGCTGAAGTCAATGTCACATAAGTAGCCTAGGATTATTTCTTCAGGTGAAACTTACCTTAACAGTTTCATTTTCTTTATGTTTGTACTTATCCTCTGTCATTAAAAATCAATTTAGTGTCATGATCCTACAACAGACTTATAACTTGTGGTCCATGAAGATTAATTTCTCATCTTGTGGAGAATTTTCTCCAACAAGAAATGTTGATCATAAGGGCAGTAGTATAGAAATTGTTATTATCAATGTAAGAGAAGTAGTATAGAATGAAACTGACTTCAAATTATTTTATTGCAGGTTAGATGACATCGTCTAGTCACGATAGTGCGCATGACAATTGTCATGAAAGTGATGCTGGAAACAAAAAGAAGTACACTCCCCGTGGAATGACCGTCAAAAAGAATCTCATCAATCGGATAAGTAAAGGACATCCTAAAATGAAGGTCCTTTGGAATGTTAAGGGTCAGCCTATTGGGCAAAACGACACAAATTTGACTACATTCATTGGTAGTAAGGTGAAGCAAGTGGTACCAATTACAATCAATAGTTGGAATGAGAAAGGTAATATCTTTTTGGCTAAACTCAAAGAGGATCTCTGGGTAATAATACAGGTATATAATTTTAGATCTCTTGAGTTATCTTATTTAATAATTTTGTAACCATATTTATACCAGTTTCATTGAATATGTGTAAGCAGAATTGTTTTGATGTTGATGAGTCTCGAAAAGACTACTTACTCATGGAAGCTGGAAGGTTACATCGGAAGTTCAGAACTTATCTATCAAGTAAATGGCTGAGAGATGATGATGGGAACATCAGACATGAGCCTCCATCAGTATATGCTGGATTTATATCATTGGAGGATTAGCATTTATTTGTAAAAAGACGCACTGAAGATCCGAAATTTTTGGTTAGTACAATAATCTTTTAAGTTACATATATATGAAAATTATATATTATGCATTAATGTATACTTATCTTCCTAAATAGAAAGTAAGCAACGAGAATCGAGATAGAGCTTCAAATTCTGAGTACCCTTATAGAGGAGGTTCTAGTGGATATCAAGTTATTGAAGAAAGATTGGTAAGGCACAATAAGCTTAATTTCTTTTGATTTAATGAATCTTGATTTACAATTTCTTAACAATTGGTAAATTTAAATAGTTGGTGGAGGACGGGAAAGATCCTACTCAAGAATCCATTGGGCGACATGTGTTGTGGGTAGAGGCCCGACAAAACAAGGCTGGTGAGATTGTGGATCCTAAAACTAAGGAGGTGTCGGAAAGAATTGTAAGTATTTCCAAAATTCAAATATTGTTTTGTAATCATTATAATGTCTAATAATTTTTTATACTTATGCTCGTGAATTAGGAAGCCATATCACAGGGAGATGTAACTGATTGCTCTGGTGAGCAAGATATCCTTGCTCGTGCCTTGGGAAAGGAAGAATATTCAGGTCGGACACGGGGTTGTGGATTTGGCATTCCTCCCACCGCCATGTTTGGACCAAAGAAGCGTGGAAAAGAAGATAACTGTTGTAAAGAAAATAAAGAGTTGCGAGCAATGTATTTTGAGCTAATGGCAGAAGTTCGGGATTTAAAAGAGAGATTTGGGGTAACGCCTAAGGAACCATCCTCTGCCCAAAATAGTGTACGAGATAGCTGCACCATTGCGTCAACCAAAGTATTAATTATTACACGCTCTCTTTCTTGTACATATATATTACATCAAATACCATATTCATTTTTGTTTATAATTGATTTAGGACAACAATGAGTGTGAACTATATATCTCAAACCCACATCAAATGGTTGCAATTGGCTTCTTATGTAACCAATTGGGTGCCTTAATGCACAATTTACCCATACCTGAAAATCATCTGAGAGTCAGAATTGACTGTGCAATTGTGGGGTCTGCACCATTGCCTGTTCCGGTTGACAATACAGATTTAAGGATTGTGGATGATGCAGTTGGTACCTTTGTGGCATGGCCATCACACCTTGTCTTTGTAAGTGACAATATATTTGTTGACCACTCGTTGGCTGATTGTCATATATATATATATATATATATATATATATATATATATATATATATATATATATATATATATATATTGTGTGTGCTAATAACTAATTATTTTTTATATATATAGGTAAAATCTAAAGACAAAAGTCTTAGCAAGGCAAAATCACGACCTTCCATTTCTACTGGCCAGACAAAAGTGTCTCGACCCTCCCCTTCTATTAATGGAAAGGAAAAAGTATCAAACAAAAAAGCTATTAGTTCTTCCAATGATTTCGAATAATTCATCACTTATATAAAAATGCACGCGTTAAATAAGATGACTGATATAAGCAATTTTTTCATACCATTGGATGAGGAAGTTTTGGGACTCGAGCAAGATCTGACGATCAATCGTTAGGATCTCAAATGTGTATATCAGAGCGAGTGGGTAACCGTTACTGTTATTAGAGCATATATCAGGTACTATGTCTTTTTATTATTTGACATTCTTGATTTTTTTCTATTAAATTTTTGAGTCAGTAGGTCTTGTATATTGATTGAAATGAATTCACTGAATTACTTGATGCAGCAAGCATTGTTGATAAAATAATGGGTCAGTAGGTCAGTAGGTTTTGTGAATAAAATAATTTGCAGTTAAGAACACCACATGCTTGTATCTCCACCAACAAAAAACTATTATCCCTTTTATCAGTTAGTGAGATTGAAAAGATTGTATTAGAAATTAACAGGACTGCTGTGAGGTTTTCTCAAAGGGTAGGAGTTTTTGAAGTTTGAACTAGAGACAGAACTGATCATACATACCTATGGAGAAGCGGCTGTTTTGTCATAGGAAATTTGTTTCTCTCAAGCCAACTCTATTTCTGAACAATGGAGCATATCCTAAGGTTAATTAGAACAGTGTCTTTCCCCAAACAGAAATGTTAATTAGAACAATGTAAGCTGCTCTACAAAGTCCACTCCGGTTAATTAGAACAGTGTCTTGCAGACATGTTCTGATTACTATTAATTATGTATATTAATTATAGGTACTTGTGCAATAGCTGACATGTTCTGATTACTATTATTCATGTATATGTACTTGTACCATGACATATTGGTCCCTTTCCAACGGACACAAAGATTTGTGTTCTTATGCCCGGAGTGTACTTATGTGCGCAATGTTCCCCTCAATCAAAAAGGTGCAACCAAAATTATGGAAACAAACAAGCGTGAAATTACAAGTTATATCAGTCAACGCTTGAGGCTTGCTCAAAATACAAGCTTTGATACCATGTTTTTGGCACCGATTAAGTTAAGGGGGTGAGAAATTTAATCCATCAATCATATATAAATTGCATTTTTGAAATACTTGTCATTTATTTATTCAAAAATTTAATTTGTAGGCAACATTGGATATTGTTGGCAATCGATCCTAAGAGAGATGTGGTGTACTTCTTAGATTCATTACAAGGTCATTACAACAACTACCCTAAGTTGATCGGGATAATAAATAGGTGTGTATTTGGATCTTTCTCATATTTCATAATTAAATTATATATGTATATATTTCGATTAATATAGTTATATATATGACGTTGACTAATCTTGGGCACTGAGTGAAACTAGGACCATGTACAGGAAGTCAAGATCTGAAACAAAATGGATTCCAATAATTGTAAGTTTGTAATCAATATTCATTATATATTTAATTAAATTTTTTGGTCAAAAATATATATTTAGTATAATTTAACAATTAACTAATCTTTTGTTTTATAGGGTCCCAAACAACCAAATACCAATGATTGTGAGTACTATGTTATGAAGTATATGAAGGAAATCATCACTCACAATCAAATGGAAATTCCAAATGAGGTATCTAGTTAGATTTCTTTTTGATATTGATATTATAATAGTTTCTCCAATTTAACCATTTTAATTCTAATTTTATTTTTTCAGTATTTTCCTGACTGTCGGTTCAAGGAATACTCTGATGAGCAACTTACTGAGCTCAAGGGAGAGTGGTGTCGCTATGTTACCGGTTTTATTAACTAACCAACTTTGAATTTGATGTAATATTTTTAGATATAATGTAATGAAAGTTGTTCATTTGATTTCGATATATATATATATATATATATATATGTTGTTAGCTAATTTGTTTATATATGTTGATATGTATATATATTGGATGTTGTGTAAATGTCCAGGGAAATGGATTTGAAATTTGTAATCTAAAAGGGAGAGCACATCAGTAGTATTGGATACTCGTGTAGATGAATAGTAGATGGTAGCGTTTTATTTGAAAAGCGCTACCTACTCTCTTAGCCGCTTTTGGGAATGAGTAGCGCTTTCAATAAAAAGCGCTACCAATTCCTAAGAGGTGCTAAGAGAATGAGTAGTGCTTTCCCTTAAAAGCGTTACCCATTCTAAAGAGGTGTTAAGGCAATGAGTAGCGCTTTCTCCTAAAAGCGCTACCCATTCCTAAGAGGTGCTAAGAGAATGAGTAGCGCTTTCCCTTAAAAGCGTTACCCATTCTAAAGAGGTGTTAAGGCAATGAGTAGCGCTTTCTCCTAAAAGCGCTACCCATTCCTAAGAGGCGCTAAGGGAATGAGTAGCGCTTCTAAGGAAAGCGCTACTCATTCCTATCAATGGGTAGCGCTTTAAAAGCGCTACGCATCGTGGGAGTGGAATCTGTAGCGCTAAGATTAGTAGCGCTCGAAAACGCTACCTATGGCTAAAAAAAGCGCTACCCATTCCTAATTCTGTTGTAGTGAGTATTTCAACCATGGAAGCCATAAAAAACACCCTAAGAACCCTCCCTATAAAAAAAACTCCTATTTGAGTTGTTTTAAGTGTATTGGGTCAAAAAATAAAAAGAAAGAACGGAAGTAACATATACCCACCCCATGTCTTGATTGAGTTGTTTGCTCGCATTATTCATTATTTTTCTGTATGCTGTAGAGTGCAGTGTACATACACGCATGGGACATGGGTAAGCCCCATACGTTACATCGTGAGGTGTATATGGGAAAGGTATTTTGAACCTCCCATGGACTCGCAGAATGTGTGGGAAGAGTTATCTCGATTCAATCTCAAAAGTTATAATGAAAGAAGAGTACTTTTGTCACTAATATGTTCGGGTCAGAATAGGTTTCGCCAGCTAACAGTACAAGTAGTAGATATTTGGATTCCTTAACTATTTGGTCAATGATTCGATCTCTAATCGGTGCGTATGAAAGAACATCGGTGAGAGATGTCAACTCCTTAAATGAATCTCAGTACTACGGGAAATTATTCTTTGCAGTTGCGCGCATGCGATACATTAATTGGTTTACCAAAAAAATTAATAGGTTAGGCCGGCTGAGTTTTGTAGGACTTGAATCTAGCCTATGTTGAAAATGTTAGACTTGAGAGTTGAGTCCGGTATGTGGCCTCTAAATGTAATAGGCTCACTTTTGAAGCTTGGCCTGACATTTTTAAAAGCTTGACAAAGTCTGAAAATCTTTTTAAAAACCTATTTCACTGTTTAAAAAAAACCCATTTCACCAATTTTTTTTTTACAAAACTTTATATTCACGAGTGATGCAGACTTTTATAAATAAACAAATTAAATAGGTGTTTAAAAAGTCTTTGCTTTTTTTATTTTAAAAAAAAGTCTAATCTGATATAGGCTTGACATAGATTAGGCTATAAACTCCTGTCGGTCAGTCTGGTCTATTCCTACACCACTAATATGACGCTAACTTATGCAAATTACAAGGGACTAAAATAATGTATCACATTTTTTAGTAATCATTTCTAACCGTTACTTCTTTTTTTAACTAGTACTATACTCGTGTATTTGCACGGGTGACACTGTATTATTATAATTTTCCATCAACTTATAAATACTTTAAAAATTGTAAAATTTAATAAAAGAAAAAAGAAAAACTCAATAAAAAGACTATATTTCAACTTACTTACAAAACTTGTGCTGCAGAACATTAAAAAAAAGTCAGTATTTTCTTCTAATCTTAAAAATGGAGTAAAAATCAGAAGAAAAAAAAGAGATATAATATAAGGTATGCACCCCTATTGCCACTCCATGTTGCCTCTCTCATTCAGTCTCTCGTTGCCGCTCCTAGTTGCCACTTGTTTATAATTTTTATTCTAAATCATTTAATATTAATGTAATCATTTTAATTAAATTATTAAAAAAAATTATTTTGGAATTTTTGTTAGTGGTTACATTTTATTTGACAATTGTTACTGCTTAAATGGATTGGTTTTAGTTTTAGTAGATTATAGTAAATTGTAAAAAAAAAAAAAAATCTCACTTTGTGCGTCTCCAGCTTCTTCTTTTTTCACTGTCTCTTTTTTTTTGTCAGCGCGTCAGTAGTATTTGTTTTTTTTTTGTCTGTCAGTGTGTCGACTTTTGTCTCTTTATAAATGATTGTTTACTTTTTTCGTCACTTACGAAATTACCCTTATTAATGGACACGTGACATGCTTTTAGAAGGACTAAAAGTGTCCGTTTGCTAGCACTAATATTAGATATATTAGATTTTTTTACAATTGTTAGTTGTTAAATTTATTGGTTTTAGTAGATTATAGTAAATAGTAAAAAAAATTCTCTCGCGTCAGTGCGTCGGCAACTTTTTTATGTCAGTCTCTATTTTTTCTGTCAACGCCTGAGTAGTATTTGTCTTTTTTTTTGTCGGCCAGGGCGTCAGCTTTTGTCTCTTTATAAATGATTGTTTTTTTTGTTTCTTACGAAATTACCCTTATAAATGGACACGTGATATGCTTTTAGAATGACTAAAATTGTCATTTTGCTAGCACTTATCTTTCTTATATTAGATGAAGAAACTGGTATTGTGCTTATAGTACTATAGCTAAATATATTCCTCCAACAAGGTTGGTCCGAGCGGTAACAGAGTTCGGATTCCACCTTGAAGTTTTGAATTCGAATCTTGGGTGTGACAAAAACTATTTTGGGAGGGGATAACCACACGGGCCGGCAAAATCAGATACTCGTGGCTAGTCAGTTTTCCAGTATAATATAAATTAGTCACCGAAAAAAATCTATGGATACTAAACCTCCTATGAAATTACCAATTTGGATCTCTTATTAACAAGACACATATCTAATTTATGGGTAAAAATGTCGCTACCCTCTATTTCTTTTTTTTTCTTCTTACACTCTCTTTCTTCCTTTTTTTCTCTCGTTCTTCTTACACTCTCTTTCCTGTTTTTCACTTTTCTCTTACACTTTTTTTTTACTTTACTTTTACTTTTTCCATAAACAATTCTTGTCTTTCTCTTATCAATTCACTTTAGTTTTTTTAACTAAAATTCTAAATTTATACAAACACTACTCTACTAAAATTACCTATCTATATATACAAACAAACCTCCTATGAAATTACCAATTTGGATCTCTTATTAACAAGACACTTATCTAATTTATGGGTAAAAATGTCACTACCCTCTATTTCTTTTTTTTCTTCTTACACTCTCTTTCTTCCTTTTTTTTCTCTCGTTCTTCTTACACTCTCTTTCCTGTTTTTCACTTTTCTCTTACACTCTCTTTTTTTTTCTTTACTTTTACTTTTTCCATAAACAATTCTTGTCTTTCTCTTATCAATTCACTTTAGTTTTTTTAACTAAAATTCTAAATTTATACAAACACTACTCTACTAAAATTACCTATAAAAATGTAATTGAGTCACACTAAAAAACAAAAAAAAAAATTACCTTTTTGGAAAATTAAAGTTATCACCTTAAAATTTTAATTTTTCTCTCCGAAATCTGTTTACACTCTTATTGATAAAAAACACCAGATTAATATTTGTCATTGATAATTAAAATTTTTGAAGACTACTATAAACCTACTATCTAAAAAACAAGAAGATTTAATGACTATTTAAACTATTGATTAATATTTAAAACAAGTATTTCTTATTGATAAACTACTATCTCTCTTTTATTATCTACTATAATCTACTAATCAACTAAAATAATTAATTGAAACTACGAGATAACTGCACTGATATATAAAAAAACACGGGATAAATGCCCTGATATATAAAAAAACACGAGATTAATATTTGTCATTGATAATTAAAAGTTTTGAAGACTACTACTACAAATCTACTAGCTAAAAAACAAGAATACTTAATGACTATTTAAACTACTAATTAATATTTAAAACAAATATTTCTTATTGATAATCTACTATCTAACTTTTACTATCTACTATAATCTACTAATCAACTAAAATAATCAATTGAAACTACGAAATAATTGCACTGATATATTAAAAAACACGGGATAACTGCAGTGATATATGAAAAAACACAGGATTAATATTTGTCATTGATAATTATAATTTTTGAAGACTACTATAAACCTACTATCTAAAAAAACAAGAAGGCTTAATGACTATTTAAAGTGATTAATATTTAAAACACACGTGACAAATATTTGTCACTAATACCTAAAAAAGGACAGGTAATTGTCAGTGATATATAAAAAAACACGGAATAAATATTTTTTATTGATAATCTACTATCTATCTTTTAGTATCTACTATAATCTACTAATCAAATAATCAATTGAAACTATGCGATATACATAAAAAACACAGGATAATTGCACTAATATATAAAAAAAATATGAGAATAACTGCAATGATATATATATAAAAACACGGGATAGCTGCATATTTAAAAAAAACGAGATAACAACACTGATATATAAAAAAACACTTCACTAATATCTAAAAAAACACGGGATAAATGCACAGATTGTTTTTAAATGATACTTTTACTTTTTTAGATTTTAATATTTATCTATTTTTTATTTAAAACTCATTTTTTTATCTACTTTAAATTTATCTTTCTTTTTACGGAGTAATTTTCGTACTATTTATATAGCGTACCTCTAAGTTTATTCATAAAAAAACACAAATGCAAAACCATGCGTATGCACGGGGGTATGTAGTAGTTAATCGGAGGAAGTAGCACCAAAAAAAAATTACTTAGGAAGTAGTCATAAAGGGTGGCCCCATCTATTATTGGGAGGAAGTACTAGTACACTTGAACCTAGGAGGTGTAACTGTTAAGTTTACGCGCAATGCACGAGTTTGGGCCCACACACTTGAGACATGTGTACTTGGGTCCAAAATTGGACCTACCACTAAGGACTGTGCAAGATCTTTCACAAAAGACATGGACTAAACACCCTCCTACCCTCCCTAATATCACAAAACTGCCACTTCCTCACCATTCCACCCTCTTCCACTCAATCCCAACCTTTGTAATTTTCACTAAAAATAGTGGCAACAAAAAGAAAAACTCCCTGTACCCCCAATCATGCAATTCTTATTCTTATTCTTATTCTTATAAAAATCATAAATATTATTTTTGTTTCAACGGCGTTAATTAATGCAGCCAATGGATTCACCCTCACGGATTCCTCGTTAACCTTACCTGCCGTTGTTTATACATCTATTTCTTTCTTTCTGTTTCCAAACCCATCTCTTTATAAACCATCTATTACCTCACCACTTTCTCTTACACTCCTCCCCTCACTCTCACTCTTCTTCATGCACTCCTTAAAACCTTGTTATTTGGAACAAGACCACGGTTTAGCTTCCTTAAAAAACATGGATCCTTGTTACCGTCCCAATAGTTTTGTCTCAAGGTCTATGGGTTATGCTACTTCTTACAACAGAACTAGTTTAAGGAACCTTTCTGTTTCTTCACCAAGATCTGGAAGATTCTATGATGGTAGATTTGAAGATCACCAACCTCACTTTCTTGAAGCTTGTTTTCTTTGTAAGAAACCACTTGGTGACAATAGAGACATCTTCATGTATAGGTAACTAAACTACCCATGCTTCAAAAAATTAAATTTTTATTTACTTGCTAATTAAAAGACCCTTCTGAAAATTGATTGTGAATTTGAACTTTGATCTAATGGTGGTTTGAATTGTTGCAGAGGGGATACACCATTTTGTAGTGAGGAGTGCAGAGAAGAGCAAATAGAGATAGATGAAGAAAAGGAGAAGAATACGAATCTTTCTTCATCGGTGAAGGCTATGAGGAATAAGGAGCAAAGAAAATCTAAGTCTGATCCAAACAAGGCACGAGATTATTCCTTTCGTACAGGGACGGTTATTGCTGCATAATTTGTTGGTTGAGTGAATGGTAAATAGTAAAGAGATTCCTCTGGAAACAAGACAACGGAGGAAAGTACGAGGTTCTGAGTTTTTAACTTTTTTTGTTTTCTTTTTCTTGAACAAGGGAAGGGTCAGGAGAGAAGGGATTTTGTGAATGTAACTGTAAATGGTATAATAATACCTTTGGAAAAAGTGTCTTTGTAGTTGTAGATCTCCTCTCTCTGAAATGGCTCACTTTTTTGGGTTTGTTTTTTTGTTTTTTGGGTTGAGATGCAAGGTGATGGTTTTCTTTTATTTTTGTAGATCCTCCTCCTTGTAAGTTAACCGAATGAATACAGTGGATATTTTCTTACCATTTTCCTCGGTTCATTTGGTGAGTTGAGATCTTATTTGGCGCTCCGATATATGGTGTTATGTTCTGCGTAGATTTTAGATAAAGGTTATTATAAGTTATAACAGAACCCCAGAATTGGTAACAACTTTCTTCATTGAGGTTCGTTTGATTTTCGTGTACAAAAACCATGTCTATGCTATATTTACCCGCTGATTCTAATTTCTTCTTTTGGCTGATTCTAAGTTCTTCTCTTCCACCCCCCATGTTTTCTTTTTTTGGGACATGTTCCGTACTTTAAAATATAACTAAATTTAATTATTTTTATTCAAAATATCTTTTGAATAATTTTTTTACCCCATCAATCAAGCAATAAATAATCACGGCACTAGTTATTTTTAAAATAATTAAGATAACTAAATTTAATTATTTTCATTCAAAATATCTTTTGAATAATTTTTTTACCCCATCAACCAATAAAAAAATCACGGCACTAGTTATTTTTAAGATAATCAACCAATAAAAAATCACTGCCCTAGTTATTGGTTGAATCTGAAATAGGTCGAAGTTGATTTGTCGATCTGAACCAAACGAACACTAACAAGACGAGAAACCAAACACGCTGCACCAAGACGATGAACAACAATAATGTTGCACTTAGACGACGAATAAAAAAAATATGAAATAAAAGGTAAGTGATTCTAGATAATGTTGGAAGTTTTGAGTCACTGCACTCACACTCACACACACACACGAGAGAGAGAAAAAAATGTAACTGAATTCTGTTAAGAATGAAAACTGAAATCCAGTGTATTGTGTTATTGCATCACTGATTGTTGCTTATATACTCAGTACATGTCATCATGTTAAGTCAGCAACTAATAGAAAAACATACGAGCAAATCAAAGTGAAATTTCGACACAAACAACCTGTCTTTTCGACAGCTCAGTTCTGAAAGTCGAACTGGTTTACTTGTCGAATCTAGCTTAGTCGAACTAGCCTAATTTAACATAGTCGAACTAGCTTACTTATTTAACACACGCCCTTAAGCTAGTTTCTATCACAAACAAACAATAAAATACAACAAAATCTATCTAAGTAAACTTATTACAATCAACCACATTCAGCATGCTTCTTAGCCTTTCTCAATTTCAAGACTTTGTTCTCACTTCCTTGTTTCACAAAACCTGTTGGTTTTTCGACATAAACCTCCTCTTCCAATTCTCCACTTAAGAAGGCAGATTTTACATCAAGTTGATGTATTTTCCACCCTTGCATACTTGCATGAGCTACCACAACTCTCACAGTTTCGAGTCTTGCAACGGGTGCAAAGACCTCTTCATAGTCGACACCATATCTTTGTAGGAAACCTCTAGCCACCAATTTTGCTTTGTGCGTCACTACTTCACCTTTAGGATTTACTTTCACTTTGTATATCCATTTCACACCTATTGCTTTCTTTCCTTTGGGAAATTCGACCAATTCCCAAGTCATGTTCTTCTCTATGGATCTGATCTCCTCTTGCATAGCTTCCAGCCACTTAGAATTCTGCATTGCTTCCTGCCAAGTTACTAGTTCTGTCTCAGCAAGAAGTGCAAAGCGCACTATATCACCTTCATCATTGACTGCACTATCTGTCATCACCTCACAGTCACTTAGCCTTGCAGGAACCTGCCTTTGTCTCAGTGATCTTCTTAGTATCTCTGGACTACCTTCTTCACCATCATTCTCTTCGACAGACTCAGTTTCACCTTCCAGTTCTAACTCTGTTTCACCAGGAGGCACCTCAAACAGATTATGTTCGACAGCAGTGGAATCACTTTCGACAGCAGTGGAATCACTCCACTTCCATGTCTTCCCCTCATCAAACACCACATCTCTACTTATCACAATCTTATTATTCACAGGATTCACTAACTTGTAACCTCCAGTCGAATGATAGCCTATCATAACCATCACTTCTCCTTTATCATCTAACTTTGTTCTCTGCTGGTCAGGCACGTGTCTGTAGCAAACAGACCCAAATATTCTGAAGTGTGATACATTTGGCTTGACACCTGTCCAAGCCTCCTCAGGGGTGATATTCCCCACTCTCTTTGTTGGACTTCTATTAATGATATATGCAGCAGTATTAACTGCCTCTCCCCACCATCTCTTAGGCATATTCTTACTCTTTAACACGCTTCTCACCATATTAAGCAATGTCCTATTTTTTCTCTCAGCCACTCCATTATGCTGAGGAGTGTATGGAGGTGTGATCTCATGTGTTATTCCTTCAGCTTCACAGAACTCATTAAACTCAGTATTTACATACTCTCCACCACCATCAGTTCTTAGCACTTCAATGTTCTGTCCACATTGTTTTTCGACTAGGAGCTTGAATTTTTTGAATACTCCCAACACATCACTCTTCCTCCTAATCAAATAAATCCAAAGCTTCCTAGTGAATTCATCAATAAATGTAACAAAATACTTGTTACCTGCAGGAGTTTCATGCACTATGGGGCCACACACATCTGAGAAAATCACCTGCAGCTTCCTCTTTGCTCTACTGGTCACACTTGGATTGAAGGAACCCCTAGGCATCTTGCTCTCCACACACTCTGCACATACATCCTTTGGAACATGGATATGAGGCAGAAATTGGTCGAAGTTGATTTGTCGATCTGAACCAAACGAACACTAACAAGATGAGAAACCAAACATGCTGCACCAAGACGATGAACAACAATAACACTGCACTTAGACGATGAATGAAAAAAATACGAAATAAAAGGTAAGTGATTCTAGATAAAAAGACTGTAAACAAATAATATAGAGAGGTGATTCTAGGCCAAAAATTGACCTAAAACCACGCACTTCTGGTAGGTGGACAAGAAAGAAGAGAAGAGTGGAGAGAAAATTGAGAGAGACGGCTAGGATTAAAATCTTTATACACCGTTTTTCTTTTCACTTGTTGTCTAAGGCGTAATCCCTCGTAGTTCCATCTATGGTGAAAGAATTTGAGGATGTGGTTCTAGTTAAGGGCTGCCCTATATTTTTCTTTTGATAGGGTTTGAGTTACCTATTTGAAATGTGGTGTCTCTTTGTTGGGGGATTTACAATGAGAAATTCTTTTTTTTATAAGCTTACAATGAGAAATTCTCATCTTTAGTATGCTAACGATACTCCAATTAACTATTTTTTTTTTAAATTGCCCCTCTATACCATACCAGGAAATCATATAAATATTGTTATTATTTTTCTTCATTCTAATTTTCGTCCTCCCCTTACTATTCAATTCCATGACTTGCTAACTTCAAAATAACATATTACCACGAAGTCAAAGAATGAAAAGAATTGATCAAAAAAAAATGCTTGCTGGAATGAAAATGGAAAAGGAGCAGATACTTGACTACGTACATTACAACTTTTCATAAGATTCAACGGGCAGAAGTTTGTTTTTTTATAGAAACGGACAGAAGTTCTTGATTAATAAAGACACTAGAACTTTCCGACCAAAAAAAATAATACTATGCGGATTGAATGTTCATGGTTCAATGTTCCAACAGGGACTGAAAGATAAATGACTACTCATTTACTTGAAAAGATTTTCTTTTATTTTCTAAAGTAAGTAGTGTTCATCTTAATTTGGCAATAATTAAAAATATAAGAGACTCTTACAATAAATCATAAAAAAATATTACAACTCCTAGTTCGGATCTACGATCAAGGATTAGTAACAAAAATATAAGATGAGTTCGAAACCTTTTAATACCAAAAATAATAAGATTGTAGCAAAAAATATAAAAAACAAGAATGTTATGAAATAAGATATAAATCAAGAAGAAAGGTGGGGAAGATAAGGAGAACAAGAACAAATATGTAGAAGAGTAAGAGATTTGTATATTATTCTCTTCATAAGCCACGCACCCTGTGAAAAGACGCTTATACCCTTGACCAGTTTACAAAATTACAATTACCTTATCATTTTTCACTTACATCCATTTTACAGAGAGAGTCTGTCATTTTCGTGTAAAACGAATCTACATACATCTGTTTTCCTTCCAACAGATCTACCTACATCCGTTTTCCAGTAAACGAAACTACGTACTTCCGTTTTTTATGAAACGAATTTACATACATCCATTTGAAGCCAACGGAAGTAAGTACTTCCGTTTACATCTGTTTCTTCTCAACGGATGTACATACATCCGTTTTTGAATTTTGTTTGTTTTTAAAATTTTTCACTACAACATTTGGATCCTATGGCAACGCCTAAAATTGCAACGCCAAAAAAACCGTTGCCTTAGCCAACAATGGCAACGGTTTTTTGAACCCGTTGCTGTTTCATTTTTTTTCTTTTTTTTTTTAAATGGCAATGGCTGAAAACCGTTCCCATAAGGTCTACGGCAACGGTTATTTGATTAAGCTTTAGGCAACGGTTAAAAAACGTTTCCATAATGTCTACGGCAACAGTTATTTGTTAAAGCTTTAGTCAACGGTTATAAAACGTTGCCATAGAGACTATTATTAAAAATAACTTAAACAAAAACACTCAGCCACATCAAACGCTTGCACCAAACCCTCACTCTGCATCTCAGCCACTCGAACCCTCCTCTCTCCCACATCAAACCCTCACTCAGCCACATCAAACACTCACTCACACTCGAACGCTCCTCTCTCTGCCACATCAAACCCTCGAACGCTACAGCCACATCAAACCAGCAAACCATCAAACGCTCCTCTCTCTGCTACGGCCACGGAGGCAGTGCGCGCACGGCGGCGGTCCACCTTTCCCCCACGGAGGCAGTGCACAGCGGCGGTCCACCTTCACCTCGTAAGTCTTTGCAAACGCGCGCTCTTCTTAGACACCATCAAACCAGCAAACCCTCTCTCTGCTACGGCGAAACCCCCTCTTTGCACGGCGGCGGTCACCTTTTCCCCACAGAGGCAGTGCACGGCGAGACTGTAAGTTTATTAAACCTTTGTCATATTTTGTTCTCTGTTTGGTGTGTGATGCATGTTTATCACATTTCTTGCTTTTATTCTTTCACATCTTACCAGAAAAAAAATCATGTAGATATGCAGCTAAAATTAGCCCACATCTAAACCCTCACCTGACCAAAAAAAACTCACCCTCACTCAGTAATGGTTTTACAAAGTAATGGTGATGGTTTTACAAAGTAGTCTTGCTTGTCGTTTTGTTTGTAGTGTGGTTCTAATTGGGAATTTGATAGGTTCACTACTTTGTGATGTCTTTAGAGCATTCATGTTGTTCTAATTCTGAATTGGTACGTGGGGACAATGGAACTACCCTGTGTCTTAATAATTGGTTGAGAAATATGGTTTTACTAGTAATTTATGTGTTAGTAACATAATTGGTTGAGAAATCCATTACCCTGTGTGTTGCATTGACAAAGTCATGGGATTGAGCAAATTCCAAACTTTGCAAGAAGACATAGTCAACCAGATTTTTGTTTGCTAACAAGACAGGCTTCCAAACTGAAGTGTAAATGATGATTATGAATACCCTGAAAAACAGCTTATGGTTGAAGTTTATACTGTTGGAATTTTAAGTACTTGCTTGGCTGATTAGTTTGTTGATTTCTCTAGTATTAATATTAGTGTGTCAAGTGAATTAGATGTTTCTTTAGCATGGTGCCACTTTAGGATATGAAGAGTAATCATGGAACGCCATAGGCATGATTATGCAAACAACGAGTATTTTATCTGGTTGATGAAATTTGAGCATATTATCACTTACTTGGTTATTTATTTTGAGGATTGTATTATAGTGTAAATGTGTAGCCATTCATTTTCTTTTCTTCACTTTATTGTCTTCGATACTTTTCGAGATCCAAATGAAACTTCTACTTGTCCCACTATTGCAATGGATTATTAGTCATGGATGATATGTGAAATTTGTTATTGTTATGGATTCCATTTGTATCACTTCACTTCCATTTGTTTTAAATATAGCTGACACAAATTCATAAGACGACCCTGATTTATGTCATTCACTAATGTGCAAACCTATGGTTTCTATGGAAGATCCTTTGCTGCTAATAATGTTCATTACTCATTAGTCATTAGGCAATGATCAGGATTCGGGAGTAAGAGGATTGAATTGTTACTTGGATTATTATGTTTTCCTTTTGATACTATTTATTTAATTTCTGAAATAGCATATATGGTCTAAATTCTAAAGCTAAATGCAATAGCTCTCAACAGAAGTAGATTATAGAAAACTGAGAAGTTATATGCAGTTTGGTTGAAGAATTAGTATCTTTATGACAATGTTTTTTTCCCTAATATAAGTTATATTGCTGCAGTTACTGCTCTATCATCTCTCTCACAATCTTGGAAGAACAAACCATTAACTTGGGTGGGTTCAGATCCTTGTGGCAGTAATTGGGACGGAATTCATTGCACCAATTCAAGAATTACAGAATTGTTAGATCTTGGTTTCTTTGGACCATTTAAATTGTCTCTTACTTTATATTTTGTAAAATAAAATGAATCTGAAAAGAGTGCTTTAATTTGTTTTTCAGGAAACTACCAGGCTTGAATTTGGAGGGTCAGATGTCTTCAGCAATCCAGTCCTTTTCTGAACTTGATACACTGTAAATATTCTACTTCTTATGAGTATTTCAGTGGGAAAGTTGCTAAATCATTTCCTTTCATTAAATTCACCAACAGAATAATAACCATTCAGAAGTGGCATTTTATTTCCACTAGGTTATCTGTGGACGCAATACTCAGATGTAGCTAAATTAATAACATATTGGCGAGAGATTGGCGGAATTGGAAGCTACTGCTACTCTCTGATTCGCTCAGCACCTTCTTCAGACGAAACACTCATTGTTACAAATCAAGGTAAAGTGACATTCTCTTTTCTTCGTCGTTCCACTTCTATTCCACTTCTTCGTCGTTTAACATTCTCTTTTCTTTGTTTTTTTTCTCTCTGTGGTGTGGTAGTGTGGTGGTGATGATTTGATGTGGGGAAAAGTAAAAAAGATGTTGTTTGCAGGGTTTTCTCTTTCCGTAACAGCGAATTGATCCTCAATTCCCAATCGCGCTTCTTTATTGGTGAGTCCTTTTTTTTCCATTTTCTATTTTTTGTTTGTTTTTAAAGCCCATCTATTGCTGTATCTCGGATCTGTATTTCACTTTTGAATTCTTTAGTGTGTTTTGTTTTCTCCGTGATTTGCAAATATTAAGGTACTGATTAGATTTCATCAATGCTCCCTTATTAAGTACCATCAGATTGAATTTCACTTCTACAATTAAGTATATGACAACTTATTTTTACAAATGACAGTTCTAGTTTACTTTAGCATCCAAAACCTAAGTTGAATCTTGTTAGCAAACAACTGTTGTCCCACTTAGTTGGTATTTCTTGTTTTGAGTGCAACTTTTATGTTGTTCATTTCTACGAAGTAAAATATAATAACTGAAAACATCAAGTGTATGCCTTATTGTATATTTATTATGCCTAGGTGAGTATTGTGGTTTCTTTCCTTTTTTCTTAAAGCTGCAAGTTAATGTTCCTTTAAACTGATATTTTTGCCATTAAAAGTTGTGATAGATGTTGATTGAGGAATGTAACCCCATGACATATAATTGCTGGAAACTTGGCAAAGTTGCTGAAATTCATACATATTAAAAAATAAATGAGTTTTGTTTGTGTTGTGAGTTGGAAGGAATTGGTTTGAGTTGTGATTGTGTTGTGATAGTTCTTTTCATTATGATATTCTTCAACCTTCTTATTTGCTACTATTCTAGTAAGCTCGATGGATAAAGAGTGGATGAAATCAGCAAGAGATAGCCCAGACTACATTCTTGGTGTTGAGTTTTTTTTAAATTATGCACACACCATAGGAAAACCCCAAGGAAAAGAGATTCTATGCCCTTGTATTGATTGTCACAATTGTAACACCCCATTTCTACCCGGTATTTAAATAAAAATTATCAGAGTTCAAAAATTATTTTTCAACACATCAAAAGGGATGCTACATTTTCTTCGCACAAAACAACAACATTATAGTAACAAGGTCCTTTTAAAAATTAATACAATTACGCAACACACAGCAATGGGATGGAATCCTCAGAGATATATTATTGTTTCAGTTCACATAACAGGAACTACAACGTCTCGCAGTGGAATAAAAATAAATCTCATCACACATAACGCAGCCTCAACAATAACATAAAAATCTTAATAAAATTGTTCAACAACTCAAATGAACAAACAAAAGAAAACTAGCGCCCATCCCCTGAGTGTTACGTATCAGAGCACTAGACCGACGCAGGAATGAAGAATAACAACCTTCACTCATGGTTACCTGTAGTAATAAACAACAAATGGGTGAGTCTAAACCGCATAATAAGGCTAGGCTTATAACAAGCAGTATGCTGGAATATAGAACTACACCCATCACAGCAACATTTTTATATTTTTGATTATATATTTATATATAGGTATAGCAACTTTCATAGTATATATATATCAACATCCACAATATAAATATAAAACTACTCACAGTTTAGATACATGTATTGTCACGCAGTCATATCCCACACCAACAAAATTATTAATGGTAAGCATGCATGTATGAGGTGCAGAATGCATGTGGTACCATCATCACTTCTCATTAGCCAATTGAGCACGTCGCGACCGCAGTCGGAAAAAAAATAACGTCAAGACCGCAGCCTAAAAATGCATCGTCAAGACTGCAGCCTAATGTATGCATGTGACTCCATGATCAATCAACAAGCATAATTTTTAACAACCACAAGTCACACACATCATCATTATCAATCACAACGTCAAGACCGCAGCCTACATCATCACAAAATTTTTGATCCATAGACCCACCGCCACTTAACCACATCATTGGCAACATACAAGTGTCCAGAAACTTTCAGCTAAATTAATTATTTTCCACATTACAGTAACATATACAGATAGAGGACTGAACAAGCTTTGAAACACACTTTGAAGCACTTAAAACGGACACCCGAGTCAAAAGATACGTCAAAAACAAATTTGGGACAAAACTGAGTCACGTGCTGAAAATGGCTCCCAGGCGCTGGGCGCCTAGCAGGGAACAGCAGCACACAAAAACTGGCGCAACTTAGACAGGAACAGCAACAAGCAACACAAAAGCTGGCGCAGGGGGATCCTGGCGCCCAGACACAGAAACTGGCGCAGGGAACAGGATTGGCAACACAGCGCAGGATTTGGCGCCCAGGGACAGGGCACCCACCAAAATGTCACAACAGTACACAAAGTGCTCAGGAGCAAGGTCCAACCCACAACATATGATATAACAACCAGTTCTGGGCGCTTGGGGCACCAGAACCAGTGACACAGGCAATAGAACATGTGCATGGGCGCCTAGGGCGCCTTCCCAAACAGCATTGGAACAACATGGAGCCACACTGGAACAACTTAGAATAGTTAGGCATGGTATCCCACACTGAGACAGAGACTAAAACATCAAGGGAAACATAAATGACTTGGCGCCTAGGCATAGGGACCCAAAAACTGCAACAGAAAACAAGGCAGGCAACATGGCTCCTGGGGGAGGGGATCCCAGTGACATTTCAGGACATACAGCCTAGCAACCAAAACTCAACCACAAAGACATCCAAATAACATGACTACCCAGAAATATAACTTTGGAACACAACACGGGCAGCCAAATTTAGGCGCCACTGCACCAAGGCAGCAACACCGAAACACGGCAGATAGGCAACAGACGCCCATGGCGCCCAGACAGCAGCAACAATGCATGGAATTGGCAACAACAATGGCGCCTAAGGCGCCTAGGGTCCTTCAAACTCAATTTTTTTTTCAAGCTTACATATGTTCAATTATTCAACAATTATTTCTAACATCTCAAATTCACTCTCATACCTTCGAATACACACTTTATCAAGTATTTGGCATACAATACAAATCTTACACACATCTCATAACTCTTGCACATTTCAACAACGCATATAGGGCATCAACTCAACATACATTTCAATCACACATCAACAACAACAATAAAATCACGAATTGATCAATGTAATCTCTAAAACCCACATACAACCCCTTATAAACCCTATTATAAGGTAAGACCCACCCTTACCTTGATTACACCGAAGACGAAGTCCTTTCTACGGAGTCACCAACAAAACCACATCAACAGCTCCTTTCTCCTCTTCTCCCTTGAGCGATTTCTCTCTCACTCTTGCGATCTCCTTCTTCTCTTTTTCTTTCTCTCTTCGCGACTCCCTCTTCTCTCTTCTCCTCTCAAGATTTCTTTCTTTCTTTTTCTCAAGAATGAGGCGCAAAACCCCTAACCCCAGCGCCTTAGGAGCCTAAGTCTCGGGCTTGGGCTTCTTGGGCCAACCTTACCACCCCGGAATTACCAATATCACTCCCTTCAATTTAAATAAAATAATATGTTAATAATTAATATAAAAAATAATATTGCAACACTTAATTAATTCAATTAAATAATTAATTAAATTAATTTTGGGTGTTACAACTCTCCCCCACTTAGGAAATTTCGTCCTCGAAATTCTTACCTGAATCGAACAACTCTGGATAAGACTCTCGCATCTTACTCTCCAGCTCCCAAGTCATGCTCTCTCCAGCAGCTCCTAACCAAACAACTTTTACCAAAGCAATCTCTTTCTTTCTCAGAACCTTCACTTCTCTATCTGCAATATGCACCGGCATAGTCTCCACAGTGAGATTATCCCGCACCTCCACATCATCCATTTGAATTACATGAGACGGGTCTGGAACATACTTTCGAAGTTGCGACACGTGAAACACGTCATGCAAGTTCGAAAGATTAGGCGGCAAAGCTACCCTATAAGCAACACTTCCAACCCTCTCCGTAATCTGATATGGGCCAATGAAACGGGGAGTCAACTTCTTTGACTTCAAGGCACGCCCAACACCAGTCACCGGAGTGACTCTCAAAAATACATGATCACCGGCCTGAAACTCTAAGTCCTTCCTTCTCTTATCATGATAGCTCTTTTGTCGACTCTGCGACGCTTTCATCTTCTCATGAATTAATTTCACCTTCTCAGTGGTTTCTCGCACAATCTCAGGCCCTAGCACCGCACTCTCTCCCGATTCATACCAACATAGAGGAGTCCTACACCTCCGACCATACAGCGCCTCAAATGGTGCCATCCCAATACTAGAATGATGACTATTATTATAGGTAAACTCAATCAATGGAAGATGAGTATCCCACGAACCTCCTTGCTCAAGAACACAAGCCCTCAACAAGTCCTCTAATGACTGAATAGTCCTCTCCGTCTGACCATCTGTCTGCGGATGATATGCGGAGCTCAACCTCAATTTGGAACCCAAAGCTTCTTGCAAACTTTTCCAAAATTCAGAAGTGAATCTTGGATCTCTATCAGATACAATACTAAGCGGAACGCCATGCAACTTCACAATTGTCTTGATATAAATCTCTGCCAACTTTGGAACTGGATAAGTGATACTAATTGGCAAGAAGTGAGCAGACTTCGTCAACCTATCCACAATCACCCATATAGCATCAAACCCCCTTACGGTATTTGGCAAACCAGTCACAAAATCCATGGAAATGCTATCCCATTTCCATTCCGGAACCTCTAATGGCTGCATCAACCCCGCAGGCTTCTGATGCTCAACCTTTGACTTCTGACAAGTCAAACAGGCATACACAAACTGTGCCACATCCTTCTTCATACCAGGCCACCAGAACAACTTCTTCAAGTCTTGGTACATTTTTGTAGCCCCTGGATGAATACTCAACTTGCTCCTATGGCTCTCCTCAAGAATCATCCTCTTCATCTCAATATCATCAGGAATACAGATTCTATCCCTGAATCTCAACACACCTTGGGAATCTAACTTGAAATCCCCATTCACAGCTTGTTCATTCGCAACTAACAAGTCCACCAACTTTACATCTGACTTTTGGGCTTCTCGAATACTAACCAAAAATTCATTGCCAATCCTCAACATTCCCAATCTGACACTCTGCGGTGTCACTTCACAAACTAGGCTCATATCCCGGAACTGCTCAATCAACTCTAACTCTTTAACCATCATAGCCGACATATGTAGGGTCTTCCGACTTAAAGCATCAGCCACGACATTAGCCTTGCCTGGATGATAGTTCAAGCCGAAATCATAGTCCTTCAGCAAGTCTAACCAACGTCTCTGTCTCATATTTAGCTCCTTCTGATCAAACAAGTATTTCAAACTCTTATGGTCACTAAACACTTCAAATCTAGTACCATACAAATAGTGCCTCCAAATCTTCAGCACAAACACAATCGCAGCTAGCTCCAAATCATGAGTAGGGTAGTTCTTCTCATGGGTCCTCAACTGTCTAGACGCATAAGCTACTACCTTACCTTCTTGCATAAGTACACCTCCCAAACCCATTTTGGACGCATCACAATACACCACAAACGGTTGATCCGGAACAGGCAAAGTCAAAATGGGCGATGTTGTCAACCTCTTCTTCAACTCATTGAAGCTCTCCTCACATCGGGCATCCCACACAAATGCTTTTACCTTACACGTCAATTGAGTCAACGGAAGGGCTAACTTAGAGAAACCCTCAATAAACCTCCTGTAATAACCAGCCAACCCCAAGAAACTTCTAATCTCAGTCATTGACTTTGGGCTCTCCCACTGCAACACAGCATCAACCTTGGCTGGATCCACAGCTATACCATCACCAGAAATCACATGGCCAAGAAAACTCACTTCGTGCAACCAAAACTCACACTTCGACAACTTAGCATATAGCTTCTTTTCTTTCAACACCTCTAGCACTAACCTCAAATGTTCTGCTTGCTCTTCTTCCGTCTTAGAATACACCAGAATGTCATCTATAAATACCACCACAAACCGATCCAAGTAACTATGGAAGATACGGTTCATGTACTCCATAAATACTCCCGGTGTGTTAGTAACACCGAAAGGCATCACAGAGTACTCATAGTGTCCATATCTAGTCCTGAAAGCTGTCTTCTGAATGTCATCATCCTTCACCTTGATTTGATGGTAACCCGACCTCAAGTCAATCTTGCTAAATACCTTAGCACCCACCAACTGGTCCTATCAAATCGTCAATCCTCGGGAGCGGATACTTGTTCTTGATTGTCACTTTGTTCAATTGTCTATAGTCAACACAAAGTCGCATGCTTCCATCCTTCTTTTTCACTAACAACACAGGTGCCCCCCACGGAGACACACTAGGCCTCACAAATTTCTTCTCAAGTAGATCTTCCAGCTGCTTCTTCAATTCAGACAACTCAGACGCTGACATCCGGTACGGTGTCATAGACACAGGCCTAGTACCAGGTACAAGATCAATAGCAAACTCAACTTCCCTCTCAGGCGGAATACTCGGAATCTCGTCAGGGAAACACCTCAGGAAATTCACACACTACCTGCAACCCTTCAATGATAGCCTGATTCTCAGCAGACAATGACACCATCAAAGCAAACAGATGAACTCCCTCCTTCATCACCTTATGCAACTGACCAGCAGGCAACAAAAAAGATTCTTCCTCTTCGGGAGGAAGGAAACTCACAGATCTACTAAAACAATTAATATGCACATGGTTATCTACTAACCAGTCCATACCAAGAATGACATCCAACCCTCCCAACGGCAAACAAATAAGGTCAACAAGGAAATCTCTGCCGAAGAGTGACAGAGGACACTTAGCACACACTAGAGAGGTAGTTACCGAACCCTTAGCTGGAGTATCAATAACCATCTTCCTCATCATAGAAGACAAAGTAAGACCCAGTTTCTTAACACATAAAGCAGCAATGAATGAATGCGTAGCACCGGTATCAACAATAGCAATCAAAGGGGTACCATTAATAAAACAAGTACCTCTAATCTCATTAGCATCCTCGGATCCTGCGAGAGCAAACACTTTTCCACTAAACTTCTCTTTCTTCGGCTTAGTACACTTGGTGCTAATATGACCCACCTCACCACAGTTGTAACAAGTCACATCATTGCGTTCACAGTCAGACGCCATATGCCCCTCTTTGCCACAACGGAAACATACTCTCGCCCCCACCTTGCAATCGAAACTCTTGTGACCAGGCTTTCCACATTTAAAACATACAATATTAGCGGGAGCATCTCCCCCACTTGGCCTCTTATTATCAGCATACCTCTGCTTACCCCTACCAGCAGGAACCTCATATGGCTTACCCCGGTTCTGAAACTTGCCCCTCTGATCTCTCATGACCTTGGAGTGAGCATTACTATCTTCTTCAAAGATCCTGCAACTGTCGATCAAATCAGCAAATACCTGAATCTTCTGGTACCCAATAGCTTTCTTGATATCAGCTCTCAGCCCATTCTCAAACTTAATGCATTTTGAGAATTCAGAATCAGCATTAGTATAATGGGGATAAAACTTAGCCAATTCAGTGAACTTGGCAGCATACTCTGTTACCGACATGTTTCCTTGCTTCAGCTCAAGGAATTCTATCTCCTTCTTTCCCCTAACATCTTCCAGAAAGTACTTCCTCAAAAATTCCCTACGGAATACAGCCCAAGTTATTTCTTCATTAGCAGTTTCTAGCCTCTGCCTAACCTCCATCCACCAATCATCAGCTTCTTCTGCCAGTGTGTGCGTACCATACCTGACCTTCTGAGCATCATTGCAGTCCATGACACGGAAAATCCTTTCAATTTCTTTCACCCATGCCAGAGCTCCATCAGGATCATACCGACCCTTGAAAGTGGGCGGATTCTCCCTCTGAAACGTGGCTAAACTGCGAGTTCCAGCATTTTCACCAACATTTTGCTGGTTCCCAACAGTCTGAGCCATAGCTTGCAGAGCAGCAGCAAGAGCAGCATTGTTTCTCCCAGCCATTTCAAATTATCACTGCAGCACAAACAAAAATTTAGAACTAATCTAACAATTCTTAATTGTCATAAGACACTATGACAGGACAACTTGGCCGGACAGACCGAACTGCTTTGATACCACTAATGTAATACCCCATTTCTACCCGGTATTTAAATAAAAATTATCAGAGTTCAAAATTTTTTTTTCAACACATCAAAAGGGATGCTACATTTTCTTCGCACAAAACAACAACATTATAGTAACAAGGTCCTTTTAAAAATTAATACAATTACGCAACACACAGCAATGGGATGGAATCCTCAGAGATATATTATTGTTTCAGTTCACATAACAGGAACTACAACGTCTCGCAGCGGAATAAAAATAAATCTCATCACACATAACGCAGCCTCAACAATAACATAAAAATCTTAATAAAATTGTTCAACAACTCAAATGAACAAACAAAAGAAAACTAGCGCCCATCCCCTGAGTGTTACGTATCAGAGCACTAGACCGACGCAGGAATGAAGAATAACAACCTTCACTCATGGTTACCTGTAGTAATAAACAACAAAGGGGTGAGTCTAAACCGCATAATAAGACTTATAACAAGCAGTATGCTGGAATATAGAACTACACCCATCACAGCAACATTTTTATATTTTTGATTATATATTTATATATAGGTATAGCAACTTTCATAGTATATATATATATATATATATATATATATATATATATATCAACATCCACAATATAAATATAAAACTACTCACAGTTTATATACATGTATTGTCACGCAGTCATATCCCACACCAACAAAATTATTAATGGTAAGCATGCATGTATGAGGTGCAGAATGCATGTGGTACCATCATCACTTCTCATTAGCCAATTGGGTACGTCGCGACCGCAGCCGAAAAAAAAATAACGTCAAGACCGCAGCCTAAAAATGCATCGTCAAGACCGCAGCCTAATGTATGCATGTGACTCCATGATCAATCAACAAGCATAATTTTTCACAACCACAAGTCACACACATCATCATTATCAATCACAACGTTAAGACCGCAGCCTACATCATCACAAAATTTTTGATCCGTAGACCCACCGCCACTTAACCACATCATTGGCAATATACAAGTGTCCAGAAACTTTCAGCTAAATTAATTATTTTCCACATTACAGTAGCATATACAGATAGAGGACTGAACAAGCTTTGAAACACACTTTGAAGCACTTAAAACGGACACCCGAGTCAAAAGATACGTCAAAAACAAATTTGGGACAAAACTGAGTCACGTGCTGAAAATGGCTCCCAGGCGCTGGGCGCCTAGCAGGGAACAGCAGCACACAAAAACTGGCGCAGGCAAGCTGGCGCAACTTAGACAGGAACAGCAACAAGCAACACAAAAGCTGGCGCAGGGGGATCCTGGCGCCCAGACACAGGAAATGGCGCAGCAACACCAAAAACTGGTGCAGCAGGGATCCTGGCGCCCAGACACAGAAACTGGCGCAGGGAACAGGATTGGTAACACAACGCAGGATTTGGCGCCCAGGGACAGGGCACCCACCAAAATGTCACAACAGTACACAAAGTGCTCAGGAGCAAGGTCCAACCCACAACATATGATATAACAACCAGTTCTGGGCGCTTGGGGCACCAGAACCAGTGACACAGGCAATAGAACATGTGCATGGGCGCCTAGGGCGCCTTCCCAAACAGCACTGGAACAACATGGAGCCACACTGGAACAACTTAGAATAGTTAGGCAAGGTATCTCACACTGAGACAGAGACTAAAACATCAAGGGAAACATAAATGACTTGGCGCCTAGGCATAGGGACCCAAAAACTGCAACAGAAAACAAGGCAGGCAACATGGCTCCAGGGGGAGGGGATCCCAGTGACATTTCAGGACATACAGCCTAGCAACCAAAACTCAACCACAAAGACATCCAAATAACATGACTACCCAGAAATATAACTTGGGAACGCAACACGGGCAGCCAAATTTAGGCGCCCTTGGCGCCCAGGCACAGAGATCCAGCGCCCAAGGTGCCACTGCACCAAGGCAGCAACACCGAAACACAGCAGATAGGCAACAGACGCCCATGGCGCCCAGACAGCAGCAACAATGCATGGAATTGGCAACAACAATGGCGCCTAAGGCGCCTAGGGTCCTTCAAACTCAATTTTTTTTTCAAGCTTACATATGTTCAATTATTCAACAATTATTTCTAACATCTCAAATTCACTCTCATACCTTCGAATACACACTTTATCAAGTATTTGGCATACAATACAAATCTTACACACATCTCATAACTCTTGCACATTTCAACAACGCATATAGGGCATCAACTCAACATACATTTCAATCACACATCAACAACAACAATAAAATCACGAATTGATCAATGTAATCTCTAAAACCCACATACAACCCCTTATAAACCCTATTATAAGGTAAGACCCACCCTTACCTTGATTACACCGAAGACGAAGTCCTTCCTACGGAGTCACCAACAAAACCACAGCAACAGCTCCTTTCTCCTCTTCTCCCTTGAGCGATTTCTCTCTCACTCTTGCGATCTCCTTCTTCTCTTTTTCTTTCTCTCTTCGCGACTCCCTCTTCTCTCTTCTCTTCTCATGATTTCTTTCTTTCTTTTTCTCAAGAATGAGGCGCAAAACCCCTAACCCCAGCGCCTTAGGAGCCTAAGTCTCGGGCTTGGGCTTCTTGGGCCAACCTTACCACCCCGGAATTACCAATATCACTCCCTTCAATTTAAATAAAATAATATGTTAATAATTAATATAAAAAATAATATTGCAACACTTAATTAATTCAATTAAATAATTAATTAAATTAATTTTGGGTGTTACAACAATGCTTTTTGGAAGACAAGGGCAGTTGTATTTAATCATTTGGTATATTTCGGATTTGAAAGAGGATATGATGTCTGGACTCGTCATGGTGAAAAGCGTAAAGACCCCAATCGTCTCGACAGTGGCACAAATGAAGAAATTGATGATGTTGATGTACTACTATATGAAAGATTCAGAGATGTCGCACATGATGAAGAATGTCGAGTTAATGAAGGCCTTAATGAAGGTGCTAGAAAGTTCTATGGTCTTTTAGAAGAAGCAAAACGAGAGTTGTACCCGGGTTGCAAAAACTTCTCTAAATTATCGTTCACCATTCGACTATATTTTTTGAAGTGTCTTTATGGTTGGAGCAATGCATCATTCAATGCTCTCTTAGAGCTTTTGAGAGAAGCTATGCCTCAGTTGAACATTCCGGAAACATTCAATAAAACCAGAGGCATGATAAGGGACCTAGGTCTTGATTATAAAAAGATCGATGCTTGTCCTAATGATTGCATGTTATATTGGAAAGATCATGAGAATGACACTTCCTGCTCTGTTTGCGGATTTCCACGGTGGATTGTCAATGCCGAAGGAGATTATCAAGTTGAGGAAAACAATAAAGCTCATAAAGTTCCTAACAAAGTTTTGAGACACTTTCCCTTGATTCCTCGACTTCAAAGGTTATTCATGTGCTCAAAGACAGCCGACTCATTAAGGTGGCATGACGAAGAGCGTTCTAAAGATGGGAAGTTGAGGCATCCAGTTGATGGAGAGGCATGGAAAGACTTTGATAAGCGCCATTCTGATTTTGCTGCTGATTCTCGTAACATAAGACTTGGGTTGACTAGTGAAGGATTTAATCCTTTTAAATCCATGAATCTGTCTCATAGTACTTGGCCCGTCGTATTGATACCATATAATTTCCCACCTTGGTGGTGCATGAAGGCTGAGTATTCTATGTTGTCTTTACTAATTCCTGGACCATTTTCACCCGGGAATAACATTGATATGTACCTCCAACCATTGATTGAAGAGTTGAAAGTGTTGTGGGAGGTAGGAGTAGAAACATATGATGCCTCACTAAATCAATCTTTTCAAATGAGGGCAGCATTGTTGTGGACTATTAGCGACTTTCCCGAGCTCACTATGTTGAGTGGGTGGAGTACTAAAGGGAAATTAGCATGTCCATGTTGTAATTATAATACTAATTTGACTTATTTGAAGCATAGTCGAAAGGTGTGTTACATGGGTCACCGTGTATTTTTGCCTATGGATCATAAATATAGATCGAATACAAGGGCTTTTAATGGGACTACAGAATATGGATCTCCACCAGCTTTGTTAGAAGGAGAAGATATCTTAGAGTTGTTGGTAAACTTTAAAAATGTCTTTGGTAAGACTCAAAAAAGGCGTAATGATGGTCCATGGAAGAAAAGATCCATTTTTTTTGAATTACCATATTGGAAGCACAATTTGTTACAACATAACCTTGATGTGATGCACATAGAGAAGAATATATTTGATAACATCATTGGCACTTTGCTGGATATTCCGGGTAAGACGAGAGATCACGAGAAAGCTCGTTTTGACTTGCAAGAAATGGGAATTAGGAAGAAACTTCACCCTAAAGAGACAAATCAAGGTAAAAAACTTATGTTTGCAAAAGCATGTTTCTCCATGACACCGAACGAGAAGACTGCTTTTTCTGGTGTCTTAAAGAAAGCAAAAATGCCCGATGGTTGTGTATCAAACATTTCAAGATGTGTTCAACTTGCTGAAAGAAAAATTATTGGCTACAAGAGTCATGATGCACATTTCATCTTGCATTACTTGCTTCAAGTAGCTGTAAGAAGCACAATGTCCGACCAAGTCGCCCATCCTTTAATTCGCCTCTCTTCATTCTTTCGATGTTTATGTCAAAAAGTTATTGAAGTGGGGGATCTAGATATCTTGGAATCAGAGATTGCAGAAACACTTTGCCAGTTGGAGACGATTTGCCCCCCTTGTTTCTTTGATGTTATGGTTCATTTGCCTATACATCTAGTGAATGAGGTAAGATTGGGAGGCCCGGTTCAATTTAGGTGGATGTATTTTCCAGAAAGATATTTAGGTAAATTGAAGAGTTATGTACGTAATAAGAGTCGTCCTGAAGGTTCTATTGCCGAGGGATGCTTGGTTGAAGAATGCTTGACACTATGCTCACGATATTTGCATAATGGTGTTGAAACAAGACATAACAGAATGACAAGGAATAGTGATAGATTTGATCCGGATGAACTTGAAAGCTCAGACTCTTATCCGGGCATAGGTCATCCTATTGGAGGAAAGAAAAAGGGAGGAGCCATTTCTTTAGATTCCAAGTCAAGGAATCAAATCCATCATTACATCCTATTCAATTGCGACGAAGTTGAAGAGTTCGTTAGGTAAATAAATCTACTTGTACGTTTTAGTTACATGAAAGAGTTGCTTTACAATTATGCTAACAACGATTTTTAAATTTTAGGGAGCATGAAAATGAAACGACAAATATCAATAAAAGAAAGAGGTGGAACCAAGCGAAGAGTCAAGGGCAAGATTTTGTTGAATGGTTCAAAACTCGTGCTTTAATGGATGATGTTTCTGATCAACTTAAGAAGTTGTCTAGAGGACCAAATAGAGTTGCACGGCGTTTTTCTGGCTATGTCATTAATGGTTATAGGTTTCACACCAAACAACGTGATGCAAGACGTAAAACCCAAAGTAGTGGTGTGACGTTGATGTCCGTAACCCAAAGTTTTGCAAGCACTAAAGATAAAAATCCTACAACAAATTCAATAAATTACTATGGATCAATCATTGAAATAATTGAAGTAGACTATTATGGTCATTTCAAGTTTGTGTTATTTAGATGTGATTGGTTTGAAGTTGAAGACGACAAGTACGGGTTGACTTGTGTTCACTTCAACAAGAGATGTTCTATGGATGACCCTTTTGTGTTAGCTTCACAAGTCCATCAATGCTTCTACATTCAAGATCCTATTGATGTGAATAGGAACTATGTTATGAAGACTTTTCCGAGAGACTTTTTTAATATGAAAGATGAGTCTTATTCAAATGCCCAACATTTGTATCAAAGAGAGTTGTTAGATCATGCGGTAAATCTAGCTACGAGCGATGACAACAGTGAAGTTGAATTGGCTAGGAGTGACATACCACCAACCATTATCGAAAAGTCTCTGCTTGATTCAAATGAAAGGGATGTTGGAGATGATTCTGATTTTGATGACACTTTGTTTGACTACATGGATTAGTTTATTTTTCATTTCATAATTTATTATTGTTAATATAAGGTGATATTGGAATCTGTGCATTGATTATTATAATTTCTTATAATTTTTATCACTCACATGTGTGTTTAGTTATTAATATATATTGTGTTTCAATGATGCAGGTAGTGTTTTCTTTAATTTCATTTCAAGAACATCTCCATTCAAGTTACAAACTACAAAGGGTGTAGGAAAATGGACAAGGACAATGATTTTGATTTTGAACAACTTAAAGCTAAATCAAGAACAAGGAATTGAGGGAGATATCAACTATGGAAGTAAGGAAGTTGGGGAATTTAATGAAAATACAAGTAAAGGTATATCAATTTCTGTGTTGACTAGTATTTTTACTAATGGCTATGTTTAGGTATCTTTTTACTCTTATTTTTACTAATTTCTGTATTGACTCATTTGTATACTATTATAGATGAGGCATGGAGGCGATATAAGTGTACTATTAGAAAGAAGCATTTTACCAAATATAAAACCTTGCATGAGCGGTTGAAAAATCGTCCAGATGACATACCGGAGGAACACTTTAAAGCAGTGATGGTATATTGGAGCCTTCCGGCCGTTCAAGTAAGAAATAATGATATTTGTGTTTTTTATTACATTCATTTCTCAAATTTACTAAATTGCAATGTCCATTAATTAGGAAACATGCCAGCAAAATGCTCAAAATATAGCTCAACAAAAATGCAGACATCGAGCTGGTCCTGTAAGCTTTGCTCGCATAAGGGAGACAATGGTAAATCAATAATTCAGATTTTGACTTGTTTCTACTTTCTACATGTGGTTCTGTTTTAGACCTTACCTTTGCTATTGTGTTAATGAGCTTATTATCTTGGTAGTGTGCAAGTAGTGAGGATGGAGAGCCTCCTTCTCAACTTGAGTTGTGCACCGAAACATGCCAAAGTAAGAAAGGAAAGCAATTGAACGAAGAAACAAATGATACAATTGTAAATTTTTTTAATGAATTTATCATTTCAAATATAATAATGTATATCTTTAACTGTGATTTCTTTTTAAATATGGTAGATAAAACTTCAAGACTTCGTGAGTTCTGGTCATTCTCCTTCGGAAGCTTTTCAAAAGGTGGTTGGTAAAGAAAAACATGGGAGAGTACGTACCCAGGGAAGAGCGGTAACAGCTACTATGTTGAAGAGAAATGAAGAAGTTTCACAAATGAGGAGAGCACATGCAAATGAGATGGAACAACTAAGAAAAGAACATGCCGATAAGATGAATGAACTTGAAGAGAAACTACAAGAGAATCAGAAAGGCATGGAGAAAAAGTTTCAGCTTCTAGTACAAACCGTATTAGATCAAAATAACTCAGGGTTGAATGTGGAGGCTTTGACAGCTATGTTTTCAACTCCGCCTGATGCTACTAGTGCTCCACGTTCTTCGACATCAACACATGCCCCGGAAGCTCTTAGAGTAAGTATCTAACACCAGCTGTTTTTATAACATCAGTATGCTTGGAATTTTAGAATTTTTAGCTAAATTGTTTTATAATTGTTGACAGACCTTGATTTGCATTTTCTTTGTGAGATTATTTCTGATGCTTTGAGGGCAGAGTCAAGAAATTGACATTCCACAAATATTACCTTGCATGGCCCTAGTTGTTCCAATATCAGTGCCAATGTTGTTGCATCTAAATTGGTGTTCATTTGATATACTTGTAGCTTTATGAATGTGATTTAGTTTCTAGTTTGGTGTTTATTTGGTGTTGCAACTAGTGGTTTAGTTTCTAGTTCATTTGAGTCAATGATTTTCTCCGAACATAATTAAGTATGGCAATTATGACTCTTGGTCTCTTCTGATGGTTGAGAAATTTCCTGGCAGTTTCATTCGCAACTTAGAACTCGTATTTCCTTTTTCCTTTTATTTAAGTTTCCTTTTATAGAGTATTGTATATTGCATTAATCGAATTTTGTTACTTTTGTAGGAAAATAATGAAGGTATAGATCTTGGTCTTGATGGCTTGGATGATGAAGACTTTGAAGACACGTGTTGAAGACACATGTTGAAGACTTGACAAGTTTTATTTTGGAAATAGAACATGTTTTTTGCAATATAACTTTTGCAATGTTTTTTGTACTTATTGAAGTAACAAATTATATATGCTCAGATACATTAATTATGTACTTGAAGCAATATAATGATACATTATGTCTGTTAATTTTGACGTTAATTTTTCCCTTGAAATGATTAGATTAAGAAGTTTGTGATGCGATTAAGAAGCTTGGATGAAGAATACAATAGTTTTTTGCGTTTTTCAGTAATAATAGCAAAGGGATGATGAAACAGGGAATGGTTTCTAAGTGTTGCCATACACAACGGTTCTAAATTGTTGCCACAGTTGGAGACAGTTTACGACCGTTGCCATACATGGCAACGGTTTCAACGTGTTGCCATACCTGGCAACGGTTCTAAATTGTTGCCACAGATGGAGATGGTTTAGGACCGTGGCCATTTATGGCAACAGTTTCAACGTGTTGCCATATCTGACAACGGTTTTCGACCGTTGCCATAACTGGAAACAGTTTGCAACCGTTGTCATAGCGTGGAAACCAAAACCGTTGCGTTCCAACTGGCAGTGGCAACGGTTTTCAGCTTGCGTTGCTTTTGGGGACAAATAACCGTTGCCTATACCTAAGGCAACGGCCGCAGGAACAACGGTTTGAAAACCGTTGCCGTATCTTTTGGCAACGGTTTTATGGCTTTTTGGAACGTTTTTCGAGCGTTGCCATAGGGTCTAAATGTTGTAGTGTTTTTTTTGCAGTGCCTTTTCATAGGGTCGGTGGCCGGATCCCCCGCGATTCATCGGGGTTGATTTTGCATGGGGAAGAGTTCTTCACGACCGAGTTTGCGAGGTGGTGGTGACCCAGTAGATACTCCTGGTCCTAGTACACACACCCGCATCAGGAATGCAGGGCATGCGTCTCACCGACGTAGGCGCACCCAAGAGCAGGCTGTGGAGGATGAGGAGGAGGAGCAGCAGATGCAGGAGCAGTATAAGATGGATGAGGAGCCTGAGTACCATCATTATCAACAACAGTACCAGACTGATTACCAGCACCAGTACGAGGCACATGAGGAGCAGGAGCATGCTGACATATGACCTATGGATGGTTCTTTCCTCACTGGATTTGATGCTCATGTAGCGTCTAAGATACTTGGAGACCAGGTAAATATAATTTAATATATTTATTTACATAGTGTTGTTATATAAATTTATAGATTAATAGTATAAGTAAATTTATTTATTTTTAATTCAAACATTTGTGCGTAAGTTGAAAGTATCTGCACATGGCAACAAAATTGGTCAGAGGTTGGTCCCTTATTCACAAAATCAGGGGTTTTGGGAGTATATTCGGCAGTCAGGATTAATTAGCCCCCATCGCCAGTTCAGCTTACACGACTGTGGATCATGAGCTGCTTTCTGCTTTTGTGGAGAGATGGCACCCAGAGACATCGTCATTTCACCTACCATTTGGTGAAATGACTTCACTTTGAATGATGTGTCATGTCTGCTACATCTACCATTGGCTGGTAGATATTTCTGGTCTCCTGCTCAGTCAGTTACCATTGATGATGCCATCTAGCTGGCTGTGAGGTTGCTTGGGGTTACTCTTGCTGAGGCGACAGAGGAGTGCATCGTCAGTAAGGGGCGATATTTCTGGTTTGACTAGCTTCTGGAGATAGTTAGCCGTGATATAGGCGTGGACCAAACTTGTGCTGTCAGGGCATTCATCTTGCTTATTTTGGGGATGAGCATTTTTTTTGTAGCAAGACTGGCATCAGAGTTGAGGCAAAGTGGTTGCTCTTACTAGAGGACATCACCGCAGCTGGCGGATGGGCATGGGGACCAGCAGATTTAGCTTTCTTGTACGACCAGCTGAGCTTTTCATGCCTAGAGGGTACCACTCAGTTAGAGGGGGTATGCCACGCTGTTCATGATAAGTTAATTTTTTAATTTTAACGAGTTTGTTTGATTTAATGTTAAATACTTTATTTTTAACGATATTGTTTATTTGTGCATTTCAATCCTGGATCTTTGAGTACTTTCCTCAGATAGTTGTGCGGGGGGAGTCTGGGATTACATCCGGGCCTAGGTGTGGGCTTTGGAGGAGTTGGAAGACGGATGCAGTCAAGCTGGAGGAGTATAGCAGGAGGATTGATGCTTTGACTCCTGAGGATGTCATCTGAAGACCATTTGAGGGCCACTGCAACGAGAGACCCTTTGATCAGATGTCATTATATAGAGTTCTTTATTTGGGAGGACATCATTGTTCCCTACATGCCGGATAGGTGCCTCCGGCAATTTGGATACATTCGGGTGATCCCTCGTGACCCGCTTCGCGGTCGGCCACCGTATACTGAGATCATGATGCATATCACCAAGTGGAGGGACAGTGTTCGGGAGGTTTTGAGCACTACTACTCCTGCTATAGAGCTGGGTGAGCTTCATCAGCAGTACTTGCCATGGTATGTTAGGGTATCAGTTCCTCGTCTCCTTCCAGCAGCAGCAGCAGCACCAGGTGTGAGGGGACCTGAGGAGAAACTGATGATTGTGAACGAGCAGCTGCTGTCGGTGCTTGCATTCGGAGACATTCATCCTCAGTCTCGGACGTACAGACGGCTCACGAGGTTGCTTGATTTGGTAGAGGGACCACTACAAAAAACTTGCTAATTAGCGACGAATTATTCCCTCGCTAAATGCCCCAAATCCGTTGCTAAATTGCTCCTCGCTAATGGGATTAGCGAGGGAATCTGAATCCCTCGCTAATTAGCGAGGGATTAAAACTCCCTTGCAAATAAAGACAGCCACGTGGTTAAATTCTGACAGCCACGCGTCCAATTTCCCTCGCTAATTCACTCGCTAATGGCCAACTGATTGGATTTTTTTTGTTAAACCTGCTTTTATACTTGTTTATTTTATTAATAAATAATAAAATCTAAAATACATAACACAGTTTAAAATAAAAATTTCGAGAATAAAATTCTTCAATAACTTAAAATTCGAATCAACAACACTTAATCTGAAATGTTATAACAAAATATTGAAATGTCAAACTGATACAACAAATCCTAAAAGCTGCCCCCATCAGACTCCCCAGACTCCTCATCTTGCTGCTCATCTTGCTGCATATTCTTAAAATACCTAAACATCCGCTCCTGCCTACGGGTCACCTTCGCAAAGTCTTCCTGCATCTTTTTCATAGCGCCAGTAGAAGTCCTGACCTCCTGTCGAGTAGACTGCAGCTCCTGCTCCAGCTGCCTAATATGCTCTGTCTCCGCAGGAGTAGAAGCTGGCCGACTGCGTCTTCTGCTGCTCCGGCCACAGACTGACCCATTCATGGAGCCAAGGGCTTCGTACCATACAGGCGACCCTTAGACCAACCTACCGTCTTCTCCCAATTTTTGTTTACCAGATCTATCATCTCAGGAGTAAGTTGGCCAAGTGATTCAGGGTCCCAACTCCCCTGAGTCAGCTGAGTCATGATCTCATTTATTTGCCCCTGTTTTGAATAACCACAAATTAGCGCTCCATTTTGACAAAGAAATATTATATAATACAAATCAAGTTGTATATTTACCCGAGTCATCCTGGAGCGCTCATCAACATACTCGCCAGTGCCTTTTCTCACATGGGTGGCTCTATGCAGCTCAGGAGCAGTGATAGGGCGTCCTGCCTTCTTACTCTGTAAAATGAAACACATTTTCAAAAATTGCTAACTAGTTAACTAATGTAAAAAAACATACAAATTTTAAAAATAATTTACCAATCTAGAAGCATGGTGAGCCACCCTTGAAAGTCTCTGTAGCCCAATGACCCTTGAAGGAATTCCAAATTTCATCACTCATGTAGTCAGGCTTCTTATCTTTACACCGCAACTTATAAAGCAAATCTGATATTTGAGCGCCCATCCTTTTAAAAAAAAGTCTCTGCACATTGTCATCACCTTCTATGTCCCATGCCACTTTGGTTTGTATTAAGTAAAATGAAAATATGTATTAGTAATTATATTAAACGTTTTTAAACATAAAATTTAAACTAACAATATAAGTAATGACAAAATAATTGACACTTACCTTAAAGAAGTCCAGCAGATCCTTCCTGTCATAATCATCGACTTTACTCCACATTTTATGGAACTTTTGAAAATATCTTTTGCGGATGACATGAGTGATGCTTGATGAAGCTGTCTTTGCAGGAAGAAGCCTGCATAATGAAAGATATATCAAACAATCAAATATATATATATATATATATATATATATATATATATATAAGTCGTTGCATAATTAACTTTAAAAAAACAAACAATATAATACTTACGCGTTACCACGACTATAAATGACTTTGAGTCAGAGACCATTAATAACAACCACCTCCACTCTCTCGTCATCGGTCGATGCATCAAAATCAACATTACCACCACCAATATCATGCTCAATATTATCCTGGGTCTCTGGTGTAGGCATAGATAACCTAGCTAGTCCAGATGACGAGCCTATATGCCCAACTGATGTGCCCATATACCCAGCTGGTGTGCCCACATACCCAGATGATGTGCCCATATGCCCTGCTGCATACGCATTTGGTGGTCCCATATAATGCCCATGTGATGGTAAATGATACCATCTGGGGCCAGATGGAGGCGAAGGTTGTGGGTTAATCGGAGCGGTAGCTGGTGGGCCCACAAACGTATGACCCCTCATATTCTCAATATTAAGTACCACCTCACGATTATGCCTCCTCTTAGGAGGTTCATCGGTCATAGTCTTCTTCCCTTTATCAGGACGTCTCGGTGGGTCAGAACCTCCTCCTGGATCCATATCTATGAAAAATAGAAACGAAATGTGATACTAACAACATTAATTATATATATATTTATAAATAAATTAAAAAAAGTAAATTAACAAAAACAATATTGATATATTAATGATTCTAATAAATTTAAAGACAACATAAGGAGTCAACATAAGTAGAAAACATATATAAGAAAACACAAGAACAATAATGACTCTAATAAATTTAAATACAACATAAGATTAATCAAATTATTCATCTTCATTCTGTTCATTCTCTTCTTCATCTTGTTCATCTTCATTCTGTTCTTCATCTTCATCAACTTCTTCAACTAGGAGTCGATCATCACATAAGGAGTCAATCGGTTCAACTTCAATTACCTCATCTACTCCCGAAATTTCATCCACCTGATAAGGAACCTCATCCTCCGCATCAGTGGCTTCAATGCGACCTCGTGGTTTTGTCTTAATTGCAACACACCATCCTCTCTGAGTTGATGGATATGAAATATAATACACCTGCCTCAAGTGTCAGATTTGGGGAGTTGGTTCCGCTTCATAAACCTAAGTAAACCACATATGGAAAAACTAAGTCATGTCTCATATCTACTTTAAACGTGTGACATTAAAACATTAGTTTTATTTACTTACTCTAGCCTTGAACCAGGATGGAAAACTTTCATGTATACGAATAGAAGATTCTTCAGCGCCTATACCCTCAATTCGTAAGAATGCACTGAAAAAGAATTATTATTACGACTCTTTAGATTGAAAGTTGATCAAAGTCTGATTTAACTTCATATTGTATAGATTAACAACTGAATTGGAGCATACTTACTCAAGATATGGTTTAACTTCAGTGCAATTGATCAAGACATGAACATGTGCTGATTTATGCTATTTATCTGATAAGTAGTTGGTTGACTTCTTTCCCGAGGGGCGACCAGGTTTGATAAACACATAAAGTGAGCGGATGTCTTTCTTCATCAATTTCTATTTCGTGTCTATTATTTGTTGACAACATAAAGTTGTTGAAATAATGTGAACAAAAATAAATTGTTTCACGGTGTAGATAAGCGGTGCAAATCGATCATTCAACTCTAGCTTTATTCTTCACCGATCGTTTATAATCACCCATTAATCTACATATGAACAAAAAACACTTCATTAAACTATTCTCTCCACCAAATGTTGAAATAAAATGTTGAAATAGATAATTACCTCTCAAATGGATACATCCACCTATAATGACTTGGTCCACCAAGTCTTGCTTCATACGCAAGGTGAACCGATAGATGCTCCATGGAATCAAAGAAACCGGGAGGAAATATTCTCTCCAACTTACAGATGATGAAAGGAATATTCTGCTCCATCTTAATAAGATCATCTCTTCTCAATGTTGAAGAGCACATATTTTTAAAAAATTGACTCACTTCAATAAGTGGTTCCAAAACACACTTTGGTAATGAATTAAAAGCAATTGGCAGCAAACACTCCATGAATACATGACAATCATGACTTTTCATTGCATACATCTTCCCGGTGTTCACATCGGCACATCTTGCAAGGTTAGTAGAATAACCATCTGGCATCCTCAATCCTTTCAACCATCTACAAACATCTTTTGCTTCATCTGGTGTTAGACAATATTTGGCTTTGGGTTTTAACATCTTCCCATTAGGCATTTCCACCAAATTCAAATCGAATCCATGTTTGCTACAGTAAAGAGCAGAATCCAATCTAGCCTTATTATTGTCTTTGGTTTTATCTTTCACATTCATCACAGTGACAAATATGTGGTCAAAGAAATTCTTCTCGATGTGCATAACATCGAGATTGTGCCTCAACAGATTATCTTTCCAATATGGGAGATTCCAAAATATGCTTTTTTTTGTCCAATTGTGCACCTGTCCATAACCATCCAGCCGGGTGAGTTCCCCTACCTCCGTGGCAAATCCATAACTCTGCTCCAGATTTCACCTGATGTCAACAAAGGTGGTGGTCCATCTATTTCAACTACCCCTTTATTGAAGGCCTTCTTGTTCTTTCTAAATTTATGATCTTACGGTAAGAATCTACGATGCGAGTCAAACCAAGAACTCTTGCCCCCATACTTTATGGTAAACGCCTTTGTCTGTACCATGCAGTGGGGACATGCCAATTTACCGTGAGTCCCCCAACCAGACAACATACCATAAGCAGGAAAGTCGTTAATTGTCCACATCAAGGCAACTCTCATCATAAAATTCTTCTTTAGTGCTACATCATATGTCAAAACACCACCCCACAATCTCTTAAGATCATCAATCAGAGGTTCCAACAAGATATCAATGTTAGCTTTTGGATTGGATGGACCAGGTATCAGACAAGTCAAAAACATATACAGTTTAGTCATGCACATCTCAGGAGGAAGATTGTAAGGGGTAACAATGACTGGCCAACAAGAGTAGGGTGATGCCAATGCCTGGATATATGGAGTAAATCCATCAGAGCACAAGCCAAGTCAAACATTCCGTGGGTCTGAGGCAAAATCTGAATGCACTTGATCAAAGTGCTTCCACGCTTCACCGTCATATGGGTGGCGTAAAATGTCGTCTGAGGTACGCCTATTGTCATAATGCCAAGTCATTTTCTGTGCAATTTCGGTCGATGCAAACATTCTTTGCAACCTTGGAACTATAGGCAAATAGAACATCGACTTTACATGAATAGGTTTATAATTACGTTTTGCCCCTTTACGATCATGATACCTTGGGTTTCCACAGAATTTGCATTCAAGTAGCTCACCATCATTTTTACCAAATTCGTTGTTGTAAAACAACATGTGTCCTTTCTCACAACAATCAATCTTCTTAAATTTCAATCCCAGCTTCGAAACTAACATCTTTGCTTCATAATAACTTTTTGGCAAATTATTCTTATTAGGTGTCGCTTCCAACATCATTTCAGTCACATAGTCTAAACCCACCTCAGAAATATTACTCATGGATTTGAGAGCTAAAAGTTTCACACACATAGATAATTTTGACTGTGGCGAGCCTTCAAACAACGGTTTGTTTGAATCTCTTAACAAATTATAAAATTTTTGTGCTTCTTCATTTGGAAGTTCATCATGATCGTCATATTGAGGCTCATCAAATGGCACATTCACCCTGAGACCATCACAAATCATGTTTTCCATCGACTCAAAAATTTCATTACGTGGAACACCAACACCAGAACTGCTTGGAGCCCCTACCTCAAAATTTTGACGTCGTTGTTCTCCATGGTCCACGCAAATCCAATAATTAGGCCTAAACCCCCAATGATACGAGTGCTCCCTAATTTCATCATCGGTCCTAATAGGTACACCGTCGCATTTTAAGCATGGACATCTAACCCCCTTTTCCCGTTTAGCCATTTCATGTTGCCACGCTACCACAAGAAACTGTTCAACACCAATTACAAAAGATTCCTTCAAACCCGCTCTTCTCAGATATAACCGATCATACACCCAATCACGATTAAATTCATTCAAATTCATTTACACGCATTTAAGAAAATGCGTTAGATTCCCTTAACATTCCCAATAATCTTTCAAGTTAGCGGCATCGATATGATCTCAGTGGAGATGATTTCGAGCCGAATATGAGGGTTAAGGACAGATCAGACAAAACCCTTTTCCATATAAATAGTGAAGGAAGTTATTTCTAACTCTCAACCTTAAAATTGTTAGTATCGTCTCGCAATTATCTCAATGGAGATGATTTCGAGCAAAATATGGGGGTGAGGGACATCACCTCACCCTTTTCCATCAACAACACACAGTCATCTAACCTAGGGTTCATCAAAACAACAATTAAACACTTTTCAATTAACAACTCTAAAATAATACACTTTTCAATAAGACATTTCAATTAGCATCTTGATAACTCTATTTTATTTAGAGTTATTTATGCATCTAAACATAACTAATTGCTTGAAATCAAGTGTAATATGTGTTAAATATAGTAGTATGAATAAAATAACAATATTTATGGTTTCGAGATGAATGCCATTCATAATTTAGCACTTTGTATATATATATTGGTATGTTTGATGTGTTTGTTCAGTGCACCTGCAGTTGATGCACCTGCACCAGAAAAACAACAGTGCATCTGCACTAAATACATTAACAACAGTGCATCTGCACTAAATACATTTACAACAGGGCAACTGCACTAAGGTGCATCTGCACCATCCTGCACTAAAGACAGATTACCCAACATTGGGAGCACCTCAATCCATACCAATGCATAAACACATCAATGGCATCATGCTTAGTCACAAGTCACATGCCAACATGCAAAAGGAGGTGCCTACAATAGAAGACCATCATGAAGGGTCATTCATAAGGGACACATGGCCTTCCACGATTGGACCTCTCTTTGAGGTTGAGTGTTGGACTCAATTCCCTTCATCAAAGTTCTGAAAAGTAACCATGGTTAAACCTCCTTAGGTTAACTTGATCCCCAAGCAAACCCTCAATTGAAGGAAACCTCCAAGGCTATATAAAGGCTTCCACTTCTCACTTGAAAGAACATCCACATACATTCCATTATAATCCATAATCATTTCCTTTCTTGTATTTTATTTCTTTTCATAGTTTTAAGTTAGTAGTTAGTTTGCAGGATGGTAAGTAAGGAATTGATGACTTCTCCCTTCACTTCTTCATAGCATTAGAAGGTGCAGGAAATCATTGCATCTGCACTGCTGGGCAAAATTATGCAAGAGTTCTTCAATCGGTGTAATCTCTACCCTATTGGTATCTCTTGTACTTTCCATTATATCAACATGCTTTATTCTATTTATCTTTGCCTTGCAATGCCTATTATGAGCTAAACATCTTTGGTTGAGATGTTCTAACTTTATAATGAGCTTTTGAGTAAGTTATTGTGCTTTTAAGTGTTGTATGCATTTTGGTTCTTGTGTTATACTACATCCATCTTATTTTAAGGTTGATCGCTTAGAATAAGTAGAGTTATATTCAAAGACATGGTTTATAACTAGAAATCAATAACTAATAAGGATGAGTGTTTTAATAAAGGCTTTGTTAACTTGTGTAATAAGAAAACTTTGTTAAAACTATGTTAAAGTCCTAGACATAGGATAACATAGTCCTTAGGGTGATACAGTGGGTACTTTAAAGGTAGGAGTGAACTTGTTTAGCAAACCTAGACATAGGAAGCTTGTAACGAAACTCTGAAGAAAGTAGCTGAAAGGCACATACCGATGCAGCTGCACTTAATGCATCTGCACCACATAAAAACACAAAACTCTCAAAAGTGAATTATTTAGTGAAGACATCTCAACTATCATTCTCAACTGATTTCCTCCATATTTTCTTGCACATTAACATTCTATTTTCGTAAGCATAAATACCCAAAATTGTGAGTAGTATAGCTGCACTAATTTATATCTTTTTAAACATACAAGAGTTAATCCAATCCCTGTGGGTTCGATCTTTTATACTACTTGTTTGTGACTGTGTATACTTGCACATCTTTTTCACACACCAAGTTTTTGGCGCCGTTGCCGGGGATTGCCATTAATTTTTGTTGTTTAGATTTATAAATTAGTGTTTTATTACTTTGGTATTTTGTTTTCTGTGCAGAAGCATTAGGTGCAGAAGCACTAGCATATGCGCAGAGCCAAAACACCAGAATTTGAATTAGATACAGAGAAGGTTTAAAAAGTTGCTTAGACTCTAGAAACAAAGACTTCAAAGCCGCGGAATCACAATGTCTCAACAAAGTGAAGAAGAGAGATCTAGACCAAGTTCCATTGGAGGATCAGTTAGAGGTGGTCCATGCTCACATCATGAACGTGAAGATGATCACAGAAATCAATTCATCAACATGGTACCAATAGGTATGATTAATGATAGAAATAGACCCATGAGGGATTATGCTATGTTTGATCATCAGAATATGCAAACAAGTATAGCAAGACCTCATATTGATGCTGTACATTTTGAATTTAAACCCATGATGTTCCAAATGCTACAAACAATTAGTCAATTTGGTGGATCTCCCCATGAGGACCCCCATGAGCATTTAAAACAGTTTTTAGAAATATGTAGTAACTTTATCATTCCTGGTGTTGGTGAAGATGCATTTATACTTAAGCTATTTCCATATTCTTTGAAAGATAAGGCTAAATCTTGGTTGAATTCATTATAGCCTAATTCTACTCATTCATGGAATGAAATGACTGAAAAGTTTTTAGCAAAATATTTTCCACCCATCAAAAATGCTAGAATGAGAAATGATATTACATCTTTTAGACAAAAAGAATTTGAATCATTGTTTGAAGCATGAGAAAGATGGAAAGAGCTTTTAAGAAAATGTCCACATCATGGTGTACCTGTCATTATTCAAATGGAAACTTTTTATAATGGTTTAGAACCCCAAACCAGAATAATGCTTGATGATTCATTTGGGGGTGTGTTATTAAACTTGTCTTATAATGAAGCATGTGAATTGATTGATAGAATTGCAACAAATAGCTCTAGTTGGCCAACTGAGAGGGTGAGTGCCCAAAAGAGACCATCAGGTGTACATGAAAGTAGTGAAGTATCAGCCGTATCTGCTCAGTTAGCCTCATTGACAAACATGTTTAAAAACTTCACTTCAACCAGTGCACCTGCACCTGGTGCAGCTGCACCAACAGAAAACACTGCAGCAGCCATAGAACAGGGCCCCCCAGGTGATACAAGTTGGGTGTATTGTGGAGGAGGTCATTTGTATGAGGAATGTCCTAGCAACCCTGTCTCTGTCAATTATGTAGGATACAATAGGAATAACAACTCTTACTCTAACACCTATAACCCTGGCTGGAGAAACCACCCAAATTTTAAATGGAACAATACTAGTGCACCTGCACAAAATGGAGCTGCACCAGTCACACCACCAGGATTTCAATCTCAGAACTACCAAAGACAACAAGCACCTGCCAATGATAACTCCTTAGAAGCCTCGCTCAAATCCTTCATTAGTGAAACTAGAACAGTTAGGCAAGCACAAGATGCATCTATAAAGAATTTGGAGAATCAAGTGGGACAATTAGCAACAGCTCTGTATCAAAGACCAACAGGTACACTACCATCAAATACAGAAGCTACCACATCCCAAAGGCCAGGTAAGGAACAGGCTTAGAAATGGAAAGGATCTTGCAGAACCTTATGAGATTGACGGTGAAGGTAAGGGAGAAAATGAAAAAAATAAAAACAGAAAAGACAAAAGTTTGCAAGATGCAAAAGCACCTCATGCACCTGCATCTCAAGAAGTTCAAATACCAAGGTTAATTCCTGAATAGCCTCCTCCTCCTTATCCTCAAAGATTAAAAATGGCACATGAGGAGAAGCAATTCAGTAAGTTTCTTGAAATCTTAAAACAATTACACACCAATGTTCCCTTAGTTGAAGCACTTCAACAAATGCCTAATTATGCTAAATTTATGAAAGATGTGCTTTCAAAAAGAAAAAGATTAGGGGATTTTGAAACAGTTGCTATGTCTGAAGAATGTAGTCTAATTTTGCAAAACAAAATTCCAAGGAAATTGAAGGATCCTGGCAGTTTTACAATTCCATTCTCAATTGGAAAATTTTATACATGTCGTGCATTATGTGACTTAGGTGCAAGTATCAACTTGATGCCTAAATCCATATTTACACAACTTGGAATTGGAAATACTAGGCCTACTACAGTGACACTCCAACTTGCTGATAGATCAATAGACTATCCAGAGGGAATTATTGAAGATATTTTGGTTAAAGTTGACAAATTTGTGTTTCCTGCAGATTTTGTTATTCTTGCTTTTGATGCAGATAAGGAAGTACCAGTCATTCTTGGGAGACCATTCTTGGCAACTGAGAAAGCACTGATTGATGTACAGAAGGGAGAACTAACCATGAGAGTGAATGATCAAGAAGTGAAATTCAATGTGATGAATGCTCTGAAGTATCCTGCAGAGGAGAGTGAAGAATGTTCAGCAATCATTTCTCTTGACCATTTAGTGCAAAAGCAATTCCATAAGCAGTATGATCATCTCACTAGTGCACTTGCACTAGATGCAGCTGCACCACCTGAAGAAGAAATCTTGGAAAAAGTCATTCTGCCAAGAGAAGAACCACCACAAAAGGTATGGTCTAGAACTTTTGAATCTCTTAATTTAGAAGACCCTAACCTTAAAAATAATTTACCCTCAATTGAACAACCTCCAAAATTAGAATTGAAAGAACTGCCCAAACATTTGAAATATGCTTTCTTAGGGGAAGGTGATACACTTCTAGTGATCATTGCCTCTGACTTATCAATAGAGCAGGAGCATGATATCATTTGTACCTTAGGAGAGCATAAAAAAGCAATAGGTTGGCAAATGGCAGACATAAAAGGAATTAGCCCTTCAATATGCATGCATAGGATAATTTTAGAAGATAATTCTAAAAATTACATAGAAGAACAAAGAAGGCTAAACCCTATAATGAAAGAGGTTGTAAAGAAGAAATCATTAAATGACTGGATGCTGGAATCATATACCCCATATCAGATAGTGCATGGGTAAGCCATGTACAGTGTGTTCCAAAGAATGGGGTGTGACAGTTATAGCCAATGAAAAAAATGAGTTAATACCAACAAGAACTGTTACAGGATGGAGAATTTGTATGGACTATAGGAAACTCAATAAAGCCACAAAAAAAGACCACTTTCCTTTACCCTTCATTGACCAAATGTTAGATAGGTTAGTAGGTAAGGAGTTTTATTGTTTCTTAGATGGTTATTCAGGATACAATCACATTGCAATAGAACCTGAGGACCAACAAAAAACTACTTTTACACGTCCCTATGGAACCTTTGCATTCAGAAGGATGCCTTTTGGACTTTGTAATGCACCTGCAACATTCCAAAGGTGCATGATGTCCATTTTCTCTGATTTCATTGAGCAATCAATGGAAGTATTCCTGGATGATTTCTCAGTTTTTGGAGAGACATTTCAACTATGTTTATCAAATTTGGAAAAAATTCTCCAAAGATGTGAGGAAACAAATTTAGTACTCAATTGGGAGAAGTGCCATTTCATGGTACAAGAAGGCATTGTGTTGGGTCATAAAGTGTCAAAGAAAGGTCTTGAAGTGGATAAAGCCAAGATTGAGGTCATTGAAAAACTACCACCTCCAACAACTGTCAAAGGAATTAGGAGCTTCTTAGGTCATGCAGGCTTCTACAGAAGATTTATCAAGGACTTTTCAAAGATATCCAAGCCATTATGTACACTCTTACAAAATGATGCACCTTTCAACTTTGATGAACCATGTATGGAAGCATTCCAAAGGCTCAAAAAAGCATTAGTGACTGCACCAGTGATTGTTACACCAGATTGGAGCAGGGCTTTTGAATTGATGTGTGATGCTAGTGACTTTGTTGTGGGAGCTGTCTTAGGGCAAATGTATGATAAAATCTTTCATTCTATTTATTATGCTAGCAAGACATTACTTGAAACTCAGATGAATTACACTGTAACAGAAAAAGAATTATTAGCAGTGGTTTTTGCATTTGACAAATTTAGATCTTACTTGGTTGGCACCAAAGTTATTGTTTATACTGATCATTCTGCCATCAAGTATTTAATTTCCAAAAAAGATGCAAAACCAAGGTTAATAAGACGGGTTCTCCTCCTTCAAGAATTTGATCTTGAAATCAGAGACAAAAAGGGGGTGGAGAACCAAGTTGCTGACCATTTATCTAGACTTGAAGGTGAAGGAACAGGTACACAAAGGAGAAATCAAGGAAAATTTCCTGATGAAAAACTGTTAGCAATTGTTTTAATAGCACCCAGTGCTTCTGCACCTGGTGCAGGTGCATCTAATGCAGCTCCACCATGGTTTGCTGACCTAGTCAACTTTCTTGTGAGCAAGGTGATACCAGTGGATATGACTTACCAACAAAGACGGAGATTTTTCCACATAGTCAAACAATATTATTGGGATGATCCATTTCTCTATAAGATGTGTCCAGATCAGTTAATGAGGAAATGCATCCCTAAAGAAGAACAACAAGAAGTGCTCCTGCATTGCCATGCTGCACCATATGGAGGTCACTTTGGAAGCACCAGAACAACAGCTAAGGTATTACAGTCTGGTTATTATTGGCCTACTTTGTTTAAAGATGCATATTTAATGGTCAAAACTTGTGACAAATGTCAAAGAGCAGGTAATATTTCTGAAAGACATGAAATGCCTAGAACCAATATTTTAGAAATTGAACTTTTTGATGTATGGGGCATGGATTTCATGGGTCCTTTTCCATCTTCTTCTAGCAATCAATATATCTTGGTAGCTGTTGATTATGTGTCCAAATGGGTAGAGGCAGTACCATTGCCTAATAATGATGCCAAATCAGTTAGTAAATTCCTTCTAAGAAACATTTTTACAAGATTTGGCACCCCAAGAGCAATCATTAATGATGAAGGCTCACATTTTTGCAATAAACTCATTGAGAATCTTCTTGCAAAATATGGGATTATACATAAAATTGCTACAGCCTACCACCCACAAATAAGTGGACAAGCTGAATTATCAAATAGGGAAATTAAAAGAATGTTTGAAAAAATGGTTGGACCAGCAAGAAAGGATTGGTCTTTACACTTAGATGAAGCATTATGGACATACAGAACAACATTTAAAACTCCATTAGGTATGTCCGCCTATAGGATAGTTTTTGGCAAAGCATGCCATCTACCTGTTGAGTTAGAGAACAAGTCATATTGGGCTATCAAAAATTTAAATTTTGATCTCAACAAAGCACGTGCACAAAGGTTTTTGGAATTAAATGAATTAGAAGAATTTAGGCAATTCTCTTATGAGAATGCAGAAATTTACAAAGCAAAAACCAAAGCATGGCATCACAAGAAAATCCAAATGAGAGAACTTAGAGAAGGAGGAATGGTCTTGTTATATAACTCTAGGTTGAAATTGTTCCCTGAAAAACTTAAATCAAGATCGTGAGGGCCATTTAAGTTAGTTAATATCTACCCCATGGTGCAGTTGATTTATATGATGCAGCCACAAATACCACTTTCAAGGTAAATGGCCAAAGAGTAAAAATGTACTATGGTGAGCATGTGGTGAGGGATAAATTCACCACACATTTTCAAAATCTCTAAGATAAGAAGATAGTCAGACTGAAAGACTCTTAAAACAAGTGCTTATGGGAGGCAACCCATATTAAAATATTAATTTTGCTATTTTTGTTCAGTTTGATATTTTCAAGTGTTTTGTAGGAACACAGGTTTCAGTGCATCTGCACCTAGATGCATCTGCACCTCTCATTCCTCAGTGCTCCTGCACCAATAATTCAAAAATATCACTTTGGTGTAAAACTTTCAAAATTGCCAGCACAACAATGTGTAATCATGATTAGTGGCTGAGATGTTGAGTTGTCGCACCTAAACTCCCACGTGTCTTATTGCATGCAATCCCACATACCCCTAACGGCTACTCCACCTATCAAATCAACCAACCACTAACTCATTCACCTCTTTAAACCGTTCCAATTCCCCATGGCTACCGTTTTCTCACCCACAATTACCCTCTCTCTCACAAAACCGTAAAACCTCACCAATCACTTTCTCTCTCTCAAAATTTCCCAAATTTCTGTAACACCCATCTTCAACCTCTGGCAAGTTTTTCCAAAAATTTCCCACAAATATCTCTGCAAACTCGTTCAAATGGGTCGCAAACAAAGCACAATCAAGGCTTCAGGCAAAATCACAACTGGAACAGATCCATCATCGAGGCAGATTTCAAAGAAGCAGCCCAGTGCACCTGCACCTGCTTCAATCACTGTGAACCCTGATTTTGCTCATTTCTGGGAAATGAAGTTCCTACCTGAACGAGGGTACAATCTGATGAAGACTCATTGATAACTCTTATTTATAAGAGTTATTTGTACCTTAGTAGCTTAAATAATTAATTGTTCAAAAGCAATTTGTATTATTTAATTATTAGAATTAATGGTTTGTGGTTAGTTAGAAAGAAATTCTGGTTTATTCCCCAATGGGCACTTTGGTGCTCTATTTTTGTGTTTTAATATGTGTTCTAATGTGCTGCAGCATTTAGGGGCTATAGCACTGGTGTGGACCCTGAATTTGATGAAAGAGAAACTGCTGAAGCCACTTTCTGCGAAAATAGTACATGCTGATGCGCGAACAGTAAAATTGGGGGGTGTGCTGTCCTTTTATTAATGACCCATGTCCTTTGGGCCCAAAAGAAGAAAAGGAATTGGACTTTTAGGGATTTTCTTGGATCCCACAACCCTAGGCATATAAAAAGGACACCTTACTCCTATTCTTGGGGGTGTGCGCAGCTGAGGAGGAGATTAGACATAATTTCTCCCAAATTTCGTGCTCCTCCATTGTTATTCACAAAAGAGAGAGAAAAAAAGGATTCTGCACATCAGTGCTGCGACCAGTGCTGCAGCACTACTGATGCTGTGATTCTACGAACTGTTGCCATAAGGAGTCTGTCTTCTTCATCTGATGCTGTTACATTCTGGAGCTGATCTGATGCTGTTACATGCTGATGCTGAATCAGTGCTGTCAACTCTGGATGCTGAATAGTATATCTCTTTTTGCTACTCTACTCTTTTGTAATTTCAGATTTAAGGCACTAGATTTATCATCTATGCTTTATTTCATGGATTTGTTGCTCATTATGAGCTAAACCCTTATGGTTGGAATGCTATTAACTATGTAATGGATTTCTAATGGTTTTAATGTTAATTTGATGTTTAGCATCTTTATCGTTTGTGTGATACTATTTCCAAACTTATTTTAGAAGTGATCACCTAAATATAAGTACCATTTATAGATTCAGACATGGTTTATAAATTGATCTCAAAGGATAATATGGATAGTGGTTATTTAAGGACACTTAACTAATCCTTGCTTCATACCTAGACATAGGAGGGCAAATTTCATAGGGTGAATACTGTGGGTGTTTAATATCCTAGGGTGAACCTATTTAGAGCTTAGACATAAGTGCTTGTAGTGAAGCCCTTTACAAAAGTACTGAAAAGCACGTACTGTTGCTACAGCACCCAGATGCTACCGCATCGGATTTAACATTAAACCATTATTTAGAAGTTGCATAGTGAAAGGCATTCCAACTTGTTCCCATAGTGAATTTCCTACTATCCTTTACTTTTTATTATTGTTTATGATTAAATTGGGTTCTACAACTTGTTGCTTTACTTTGTTTTACTCACTAGCTTACTTACTAATTTAAATATAGAAAAGAACTCAACAATCCTCGTGGGAACGATCTCTACTTACTCTTTATTACTTGTTGCACTGTGTATGCTTGCACATATTGTTTTCACACAACAAGTTTTTGGCGCCGTTGCCGGGGATTGTGATAGTTAATTTCTATTGTTTAGTTAGTTAGTTTTTGGTGTGTTCTATTTTTGAGCAATTTTTTTTTCTTTCTATTTCGTATTGTGCTTTGTGTTTGTAATGTGTTCTCTTTGTTGTTTTTAGTGCCGTTATTTGTGTTTAGTGTCTTGTGAAAAGAAAAAAAATCCACTTTATGTCATGGACCATTCGAGTTTTTATTTTATGCAAGAATTGAATACTCAACAACAATGTTTCAATTTTGATTCCCATGGGAGTGAACATGAAAGGGGCTGTTACGAGACAAATCCATCTTCTCAAGCTCAAACCGAAAGATTACATGAGGACAACTCTAGTTTAAAAGAACTCTTAGCTCGATCCATTGAATCTATGAAGGTGGAACGTGACAACTTTGAAAGGGGCTGTTATGAGACAAATTTCATGCCAATGACAGCCCAAAATATGGATTGTGGCATGGAAAACTTTGTGTGTGAGCAAGATCCAAGTTGTCAAGCTCAAAGCGAAGGATTCCATGAGACCATCTCCAACTTCCAAGAATTTGTAGCTAAATCCCTTGAGGATATCAAAGTGGATAGTGAAAACTTTCAAGTGTCATGTAAGAATATAGAGGCTCACTTGAAGACAATTATGGAGCATCTAAAAGAAGAGAGTTGTATTGAAGAAGTGAGTGATCTAAAAGAAAAGAATTGTATTGAATATGTGGTTGAGAAAAAGGAAGAAATGAGTGTAGAGTGTGAACTTGAATGTGGTCATTTGGAAATAATGGAAGAAAAACAAAAAAATTGTGTAGTTGTAGAACAAGAAAAATCCCAAATTTGTGACAAGGAAGAAAAGCCAATGTTGAGATATGAAAAGATTCATGTGACAAGTGAGACTCAACCCTTGGTAATTGAAGAAAAAAGTCTTCCGCAAATGAGTTTCAATTTTTTCAAAAAAGGGGAAATTCCTATCCTAAATGCTTATTGATTGGGGCATGGGAACTCTTGCTTCCCTATGCCAAATACATGGGATTTCTGATTAAAAGGAGAAAGCGGAAGACTGACATTTTCTTCTTGTCCTATTATCCACCCTAACTTGGGTTGTGAAGGCCAAGTCTAGCTAAAGACTATAAATTAAGCGCTACTGGGAGGCAACCCAGATTTTAGGACTAATTGTGTTTTGTGTGCTTTTGTTTTTACTTTTTCAGGTATGAATTAGTGGTCTTGTGGTATGTGCTGTCAATTATGCAGAATTTTGGTGCTGCAGCACCTGTTGCTAAAGTGGTGCTGCAACACCTGTTGCCAAGGTGTTGAGTACGTGGTCAAAAAGTCAAAATGGAGTTTCAAATGTCAATGTAGCATATTTGGCAGTCACCTCTGCTAATTGGCAGTGTGTTTTCTCCTTCTCATCATTTAAACCTTGTTAAGGATCTTTTCCCCAATCACCACCCACCCAAAACCTTTCCACCACACCCTCCCCAAAACCATCACAAACAAAGAACCATCCACTCCACCCAAAAGACCTTCTCCATCACAAAAAAAACCCATTTGTCATAGTTCCAAACCTTCATTACTTACCCTTCATCCACCCCCCACCTCAACACCTTCCCTATCTCCAACACCTTCCTTATCTCCAAAACATTCCACTCCACCAAAGCAACCTACCCCACCATCTCAGCCATCAAAAGACCCAAGCCAAACCATTGTCACTGATCAGCCCCAGAACTTGCCAGGCACTGAGGGTTCAGAGAAGCAGGCTGTAGCATCTGATGCTACAACATTTGATCAAAAAGGGAGTGCTGCAGCATCTCCTGCAGCACCAGAAAAGCAAATGATAAGCAAAAAGGTAGCAAGAAAGAGGCCACATGTGTAGCCAACACCTGTGGATGAACCTGATGATTGGATTCCTCCCCCTCCACCAATGCCTACTGATGTGGAGAATCCTAAAGAGGTTGTTCTAAAGAAAGTCAATTCTCAGTTGATGCTGCAGCACCTGAGGGCAGCAGCAAAGATGATGTCAAGGAGCCGGATAAAAAGAAGCTTAAGGTTTATGAAAGCAAAATCAGAAGAGGTGGATCTCAAAGCAGCCAGAGGCTCAAATCTGGGGTTATTTCTAACTGAACCCTTCTTAATTGTTTTTAATTTCTTGCTTTAATTGTTTATGTTTTTGTGCTGTATTTTGAATAACTGCCTGGTGCTGTAGCATCAATTTTAGCACCTGGCAGCAGTGTAGTTTTGTTGTGTCTGTCTTATTTTGTGTTGTTTGTGATGTTGTGTCTTTCCCTCCTCTTAGTGGATGCATGTTGCAGTGGGGACACTGCAAGATCTTAGGTTGGGGAGAGGGTCTTTATATGCATTATTGTTAAGTATGGGAGTCCATGTATGTCAAGTTGTATGATTAAAAAAAACAAATTAAAAAATAAAAATAAAAATAAAAAATTGTTCTAGATGGGCCAAGCTTAATGATGATAATGTGCATGTGAGTGATTAAACTGTGCTTGAAAATGATTGACTAAGTTGCTAACTGCTGCCACACATTTACTCTAGGCTTAGGTAGGAGCTTAGTGAGCTAAAAATGATCTGATGCCGTGTTAGTCTGGATTAACTTAGGTTTTTGCCTAGTTTCTACTAAAATCCTAGGGTAGCGTATGAAACTAAATTTGGGGGTGAATCAGTTGTATTGAGGCTAAACATAAAAGAATAGCAGATCAATGCACTAGGCAAGAGACTTATTAAAAAAAAGGAAGAAAGAGATAAAGCGAAAAATAGAGTTGTAATAAGAAAGAAAAGAGGAAAATAAGCTGCTTCTTCTTGCCAAGTAGGGAGGCTACTCTGTGGGTGACACATTGTAGTTTCAGTCGAAAGGAAGAATTTGTAGTTAGGTTGGTCATGAAGTAGGGAGGCCAACTTGTGGGTGACACACTTTGGTTTCAGTCGAAATAAGTGGCCAACCTGTGAGAAAAGTCAGGATTAAATAAGGGCTAGTGCATTGACAATAGGATCTTAATTGTTTAAAAAAAGTCCTCTATTACGCTTTGAAGCCCCCATCTCTGTGCTTGAATTGTTAGACTACCCTTATTTTTGAAAAATCCTTGGCAAAACCAAAAGAAGACCATTCTTTCCAAAGCTAGGTGAAATTTTGAAATTTGCTAAGAGCTGAACTGAGTCTAGTAGTCACACACTCACCATTGAGCGGTTAACAACTCAAGAAATCTTGAAAAGCGCGGTATGTATTGAGTGAGATTCTGAAAGCAAAGCCCATTTAGAGCATATATGTAAATTCTGATGTGCAACAGTTGCGCAACTTGATTATGCATTATTGTTGTGTTGTTTGGTTCTTTGTCAAGTGTCATTGCTTGAGGACAAGCAACGGTTTAAGTTTGGGGGTGTGATAACTCTTATTTATAAGAGTTATTTGTACCTTAGTAGCTTAAATAATTAATTGTCCAAAAGCAATTTGTTTTATTTAATTATTAGAATTAATGGTTTGTGGTTAGTTAGAAAGAAATTCTGGTTTATTCCCCAATGGGCACTTTGGTGCTCTATTTTTGTGTTTTAATATGTGTTCTAATGTGCTGCAGCATTTAGGTGCTATAGCACTGGTGTGGACCCTGAATTTGATGAAAGAGAAACTGCTGAAGCCACTTTCTGCGAAAATAGTACATGCTGATGCGCGAACAGTAAAATTGGGGGGTGTGCTGTCCTTTTATTAATGACCCATGTCCTTTGGGCCCAAAAGAAGAAAAGGAATTGGACTTTTAGGGATTTTCTTGGATCCCACAACCCTAGGCATATAAAAAGGACACCTTACTCCTATTCTTGGGGGTGTGCGCAGCTGAGGAGGAGATTAGACATAATTTCCCCCAAATTTCGTGCTCCTCCATTGTTATTCACAAAAGAGAGAAAAAAAAAGGATTCTGCACATCAGTGCTGCGACCAGTGCTGCAGCACTACTGATGCTGTGATTCTACGAACTGTTGCCATAAGGAGTCTGTCTTCTTCATCTGATGCTGTTACATTCTGGAGCTGATCTGATGCTGTTACATGCTGATGCTGAATCAGTGCTGTCAACTCTGGATGCTGAATAGTATATCTCTTTTTGCTACTCTACTCTTTTGTAATTTCAGATTTAAGGCACTAGATTTATCATCTATGCTTTATTTCATGGATTTGTTGCTCATTATGAGCTAAACCCTTATGGTTGGAATGCTATTAACTATGTAATGGATTTCTAATGGTTTTAATGTTAATTTGATGTTTAGCATCTTTATCGTTTGTGTGATACTATTTCCAAACTTATTTTAGAAGTGATCACCTAAATATAAGTACCATTTATAGATTCAGACATGGTTTATAAATTGATCTCAAAGGATAATATGGATAGTGGTTATTTAAGGACACTTAACTAATCCTTGCTTCATACCTAGACATAGGAGGGCAAATTTCATAGGGTGAATACTGTGGGTGTTTAATATCCTAGGGTGAACCTATTTAGAGCTTAGACATAAGTGCTTGTAGTGAAGCCCTTTACAAAAGTACTGAAAAGCACGTACTATTGCTACAGCACCCAGATGCTACCGCATCGGATTTAACATTAAACCATTATTTAGAAGTTGCATAGTGAAAGGCATTCCAACTTGTTCCCATAGTGAATTTCCTACTATCCTTTACTTTTTATTACTGTTTATGATTAAATTGGGTTCTACAACTTGTTGCTTTACTTTGTTTTACTCACTAGCTTACTTACTAATTTAAATATAGAAAAGAACTCAACAATCCTCGTGGGAACGATCTCTACTTACTCTTTATTACTTGTTGCACTGTGTATACTTGCACATATTGTTTTCACACAACACTCATCCCAATTTCATGACAACCATAACCAATCAGCATTGGGACTTGTTCGTACAGCACAGGGCATTTTATTTGGAGCAGATTGTGAGGGAATTCTACTCAGGAATTCAAGACAATAAGGGAGGTAAAATTCTGAACCACTCTTTAGTTAGAGGCAGAAGGGTTTACTTTGATGCAAAAAGAATTAATGATCATTATAATCTGTTTTATAATAGTACTAATTTTGAAGAAAAAGTGGAAAAATATAGAAAGAAAGACATGGAAAGAGTAAAGGCTAGAATAGCAGTAGAGAATTTCAAATGGGATAAAATCACTCATACAGAGTTCAAGCTTAAGAATAGATACATTATCCCTGAACTAGGCAACTGGTATCTCTTTGTTGATTGCTCTATTCTTCCTACATCACACACATACACACTTTCTAAAGATAAATTGATCCTTTTGGATACAATCTTAACTGATGACAATGTGGATATAGGGAGAATAATTAATAAGCAAGTTTTGGATTGTTCAACAAAGAAAGAAGGATTTCTTTTCTTTCCATGTTTGATTACTGAACTTTGCATGAAGCAGGGGGTTGAAATTACTGCTAGTGAACAGCAACAGAGGAAGTATCCACCTGGCCCATTATCTGCTGAGATGAAGGAAAGAACTAAGATTATGAAGGAACCAACTAGCCTAATGCAAGAGTACTTGGTGCAGAAGCACCAGGCAGTTTGAAAATTCCAGCAGGAACAGCATGAATGGATGCAACTTAGGTTAATGAAAATCTCTCAAGTGCCATCTCAACTAGAAACCCCAGTGTTCCCAATTTGGGTATTTCAGAGTGAAGAAGAGGAGGAAAGAGAGGAAGAAGAAATAATGGAAGAAGAAGATGGTGAGAAAGAAAGTAAGAAGGAAAAGAATCTGAAAAGAAAGAGAGTAACTAAGAAACAGCAAAAAGGGAAGAAGAAAATTATTGAGGAGGAACCTGAACTAATGAGTGAAGAAATGGAGGACAGTGAAGAAGATCATGTGGCCAAAAAGGCAGTACAAGACATTGAAAAGGAAGTAGAGGAAAATGAGTCTGAAAGCAACGAAGAAGATAAAGAGAGCGAAGAAAATGGGACGGAGGAAGAATTGAACATGGAGGAGGTGGCTAGAACAAAGTATGCTACCAAAACAAGACAAACTCAAACACAAACCAATCCCCAACCACAACCAGAAACCACTCCACCATCACCATCAAAATCACCCGTTGGTGCAGCTGCACCATATGCACCTGCACAGCAAAGTCCAGAACACAGCCCACTCAAAACACCAACTCCACCCCATAATCCCCCATCACCACAGAAGAAATCACCAACACCCACCCAACCACAATCACCAATACCCACCCAAAAAGAACAATCAGAAAAACAAAACACACAAATAAAATTACCATCACCCATCCCTACTCAAGAGCAAGATCCAAGATCCCATACTGGACCAATCCTTGTTCCTTCTAACATTGTTTTTGAGCAATTGCAGGTTATTAAGGAAACCACCCTTGAAGAGGAGATAAAAACAAATTCTGAGGGGGAGCAAGAAGGAGATCCTGAACAGATGACAACTGGTTCATCTGCACCTAGTGCAGATGCACCCCAACAAATCCCTGCAGTGACAGTGATTCCAAAGAACAAGGAAGATACTGTGAGGCTGGTCTTGAAAAAACTTGCTGCTAAAAAGAGAGAAGAACTGGGGAATACCCAAAAAAATTTCAAGCAAGGTGCTAAAATTATGCAAGCTGTGCAAAAGGACCCGGGTTTAGGAGGTGTTGAGAAGAATCAAAATAAAGACCAATCTGTTGAGAAGGAGATAACCAAAGAAACCACCGGTGCTGACACAATGGAGGAAGAAGCAACTGGGAAAACCAACCTACTGAGAAAGAGCAAGCAAAAGAGGCTGAGGTTGTAGTTAGAGAGCAACCTATAGAAAAGGCAAAGGAATCAGTGCAGTTTAGTGCAGATGCATTTGATGCATCTGCACTGCCAAAGGATGACCAAGCTGACGCTGTACCAGCATCAAAAGCAACCGCTGTACCAGCATCAAAGGCAGCAGCACTGAAACCCTAAGACACAAAGGCCAAGAAGAAGAAGGTGACTCATGCTCCCACAAGGGCAAGCAACAGGCTCAGAAATGGAGCCAAAAATGAGTAAACTTTAATTGTTGTTTATGGTTTTATATTTTGCTATAAGTATTTATGACTTAATTATCCCACATGTACTAACCCCTCTCCCCGTTTTTTAACAAACTTCATTTTTTTTTTGCATCTCAACTTAGAGTAGTGAGGACACTGCTCAAACTTAAGTTGGGGGAGAAGCACTCTAAACACTTCATGCATGTGCTATAAGTATGTGTGTATTATGTGTGTCTGTTGTTATTATGTGTTGTTTGCCTATTTGTGAGTAGTTAAATGTTCTTTTTTCATACACTCAACAAAGCTTCTTTTGAAATGCATAAAACTGTCAATTGCATTTTTTTGCAAAAACAATAGGTGCATAAGCTTTAGTCAAAGAACATAAAAATTGTCTCAAATAGAATTAAATAATTTTGAAGCATGATCAGCTTTAATTCTTTTTCTTAGACAAATGCTTATTTATGAACTAATTTTTAATGAGAAAAGAAAGAAAAAGAAAAGAGCCCTGTTTTTCCAGAAATGACCATTGTTATTATTACTTCAACACAGCAAAGCTGAGTTTTGAAAGGAACCTTCCTATTTGAGAAGCTATCTAATGCAAAAAGGAATTTTGAGAAAGTCAAGGTCAAAGCTAAATTTTTACTAAAAATATAGAAGAGCATAAAGAATTAAGTTTGGGGGAGTTTTTATGAATACTAAGACAAAGTATGAAAAACTTAGAATGGTCAGTGTAATAGGTTACCAAAATCACTACAAAAGAGTTCAAAATGTTATAACTAGCTATATTTGCCTAAATCATTAATTGAACCTGTTCCCATAATGCATATGGTTTGAAAGAAAAGAAAAGCATCAAAATTCAAAAGAAAAGAAAGAAAAAGAAGAAAAGAAAAGCAAACCAAAGAAAAGAGTATGCATAAGGAGGTCAGTGAGGAGTGCAATATATGCTACAAGTCTTGAAATGTAGTATCAAGTGCAGCTGCACTCAATGCACCTGTACCGTTACAAAAAGTTCAGTGTTTCTGCACTTCACAAAAATACCCAGTGCACCTGCACCAAAGAAAAGAACCACCAAAAATAAGAATAGTGCATTGACTCAACAGTTTTGAAATACTCAACCAAAGTCCTTTGTTGTGCTAAAAGCCCCCCAAGTCTTGAAGATGTCGTTAGTGTAGTCTATATTTTAAAACACATTTGCTTTGACAAAACGTGATCTAAAATTTTCAAAAGGCTAAGAGAAATTTTTTACTTATTTTTGGAACTGATTGATTCTCAGGGGGACACACACTCACACTAATGAGTCTTAATAACTTTGGATGTTTGGAAATCAATGGCACAAAGACAAAATTTTCTAAGAAAATGAAGTTCATAAAATGTAAGATCATTCTTTGAAAAGATATGAGCTGATCTGTTCTTCTTGATTATAAAAATCTTAATAGTGTTTTTGTCATTGCTTGAGGACAAGCAACGATTTAAGTTTGGGGGTGTGATAACTCTATTTTATATAGAGTTATTTATGCATCTAAACATAACTAATTGCTTGCAATCAAGTGTAATATGTGTTAAATATAGTAGTATGAATAAAATAACAACATTTATGGTTTCAAGATGAATGCCATTCATAATTTAGCACTTTGTATATATATCGGTATGTTTGATGTGTTTGTTCAGTGCACCTGCAGTTGATGCACCTGCAGTTGATGCACCTGCACCAGAAAAACAACAGTGCATCTGCACTAAATACATTAACAACAGTGCATCTGCACTAAATACATTTACAACAGGGCAACTGCACTAAGGTTCATCTGCACCATCCTGCACTAAAGACAGATTACCCAACATTGGAACCACCTCAATCCATACCAATGCATAAACACCTCAATGGCATTATGCTTAGTCACAAGTGACATGGAGACACATACCAACATGCAAAAGGAGGCGCCTACAATAGAAGACCATCATGAAGGGTCATTCATAAGGGACACATGGCCTTCCACGATTGGACCTCTCTTTGAGGTTGAGTGTTGGACTCAATTCCCTTCATCAAAGTTCTGAAAAGTAACCATGGTTAAACCTCCTTAGGTTAACTTGATCCCCAAGCAAACCCTCACTTGAAGGAAACCTCCAAGGCTATATAAAGGCTTCTACTTCTCACTTGAAAGAACATCCACCTAAACACTACAAAAAAATTGGTTATTAGCGACAGAAATTTCCCTCGCAAAATGACGAAATTCCGTCGCTAATGACCGTTAGCGAGGGAATTTGCGAGGGACAAGTTGCGTCGCTAAACTGCTCCTCGCTAAATGGATTAGCGAGGGAATCTGAGTCCGTCGCTAATTAGCGACAGTACATTCCGTCGCTAATTCCCTCACTAATGGCAGCCACGTGGGAAAATTCAGACAGTCACGCGTCCACTTTCCCTCGCTAATTCCCTCGCTAATGCCTAGCCACGCGTCCACTTTACCTCGCTAATTCCCTCGCTAATTCCTAGCCACGCGTCCACTTTCCCTCGCTAATTCCCTCGCTAATGCTTAGCCACGCGTCCAATTTCCCTCGCTAAAGCCCATCTGATTGTATTTTTTTTTTAATAATCTGCTTTTATACCTGTTTATTTTATTAATAAATAATAAAATCTAAACTATATAAAACAGTTTAATTTTGAAATGTTATAACAAAAACGTTAATCAACAACACTTCAATAAATAAAAATTACGAGAATGAAATTTTAATCCACAACACTTAATCTGAAATGTTATAACAAAAACGTTAATCAACAACACTAAAAGCTGCCACCATCAGACTCCTCAGCTTGCTCCTCATCTTGCTCCTCATCTTGCTCATCATCTTCCTCCTCATCCTCCTCCTCATCTTGCCGCTGATTTTGCTGCATGTTCTTAAAATACTTTAACATCATCGCCTGCCTACGACTCACCTTCTCAAAGTTTTGCTGCATCTTTTTCACCGCCTCAGAAGAGGTCCTGACCTCCTGTCGAGTATCGTGCAGCTCATGTCGAGTATCGTGCAGCTCCTGTCGAGTATCGTGCAGCTCCTGTCGAGTAGACTGCAGCTCCTGCTCCATCTACCTCACATGCTCTGTATCTGCAGGAGCAGAAGCTGGTCGACTGCGTCTTCTGCTGCTCCCGGCCCCAGACTGGTCCATACATGGAGCCAAGGGCCCCGTACCATACAGGCGACCCTTAGACCAACCAACTGTCTTCTCCCAATGTTGATTTGCCAGTTCTATCATCTCAGGAGTAAGTTGGCTAAGTGCTTCAGGGTCCCAGCTCCCCTGAGTTAGCTGAGTCATGAACTCATTTACTTGCTCCTGTTTTGAATAACCACAAATTAGCGCTCCATTCTGACAAAGCAACATTATATATAATACAAATCAATTTGTATATTTACCTGAGTCATCTTGGAGCGCTCATCAACATACTCGCCAGTGCCTTTCCTCACATGGGTGGCTCTATGCAGCTCAGGAGCAGTGATAGGGCGTCCTGCCTTTTTACTCTGTAAAATGAAACACATTTTCAAAAATTGCTAACTAATTAAATAATGTAAATGATACACACAGATTTGTAAAATAATTTACCAATCTAGCAGCATGCTGAGCCTTGTTGATGGACCCGCCGCAGTGAAGCGAGCCACCATTTTCTGAGTTTCTATTGTTTTTGGCGCTTGTAGCATTTTTCTTGAAAGTCTCAGTAGCCCAATGGCTCTTGAAGGCATTCCAAATATCATCACCCATGAAGTCAGACTTTTTATCTTTACAGCGGAGCTTATAAAGCAAATCTGAAATTTGAGCGCCCATCCTTTTGAAAAAAAGTCTCCGCACATTGTCATCTTCTTCTATGTCCCAAGTTACCTTGGTCTGTATTAAGTAAAATGAAAATATCTATTAGTAATTATATTAAACGCTATTAAACATAAAATTTAAACAAACAATATAAGTAATGACAAAATAATTGACACTTACCCTAAAGAAGTCAAGCAGATCCTTCCTGTCATCTTCTTCGACTTTGCTCCACTTTTTATGGAACTTTTGAAAATATTTTTTCCGGATGACATAGGTGATGCTTGATGAAGCTACCTTTGCAGGAAGAAGCCTGCATAATGAAAGATATATTGAACAATCAAATATATATAAGTCGTTGCATAATTAACTTTAAAAAAACAAACAATATAATACTTACGCGTTACCACGGCTATAAATGACTTTGAGTCTAATACCATTAATAACAACCACCTCCACTCTCTCGTCATCGGTGGATGAATCACCTTCAACATTACCAACACCAACATCATGCTGAATATCATCCTGGGGATCTGGTGTAGGCATAGATAACCCAGCTGATGGGCCCATATGTCCAGCTGATGGGCCCATATGTCCAGATGATGAGCCTATATGCGCAACTGGTGTGCCATACCCAGCTGGTGGGCCATACCCTGCATACGTATCTGCTGGGCCCATATAATGCCCATGTGATGGTAATGATACCATCCGGGGCCAGATGGAGGCGGAGGTTGTGGGGCGGTAGCTGGTGGGCCCATAAAGTTTATACCCCTCATATTCCCAATATTAAGTTCCACCTCACAAGTACGCCTTCTCCTAGGAGGTTCATCGGTCATAGTCTTCTTTCCTTTATTATTACAGCACAAAACCCTTTTCCATCCAAGTAGTGAAGGAAGTTATTTCGTCTAACTCCCAACCTTAATGTTGTTAGTATCGTCTCGCAATTATCTCAATGGAGATGATTTCGAGCAAAATATGGGGGTGGGGACGGCATCACCTCACCCTTTTCCATCAACAACACACAGTCATCTAACCAAGGGTTCATGAAAACAACAATTAATTTATTTTGGAAACTAACCGTTATGAGATTGAGGTCCGGTGCGGTACGTGGTTCGGTGACGATGCGCACTCCAGTGCGGTTGTGAGACTTCAAACACCAAAAATTTCAATCCTAAACAATTTCAACTTCAATTTCAATAACTAACTTCAATTTCAACTATTAATTTCAACAACAACTTCAATATCAACTTCAATTTCAACTATTAATTTCAATTTCAAGCAGAAAACATAAATCAATTCACTATTAATTTCAGTTTCAATAAAACAACTTCTTCAATTTCAACAAACAATTTTTATCCTACACAATTTCTATAAATCCTAAACTTAATCCTAAAACCTAAAACACAATTTCAATTTCTACCAAATTTCAATTTCTAATCCTAAACACAATTTCACTAAAACAATATCAAAAATTAATTTTACAATATCACAAAACTAAATTCACTAAAATTACCAAACAACAATATCACAAAATTAATTTTACAAATCCTAACAAAACAATATCAAATAAAATCAGTTGGTAAAAAAAAAATTAAAATCAGTAAAAAAAAACCTCCAAAGTAGAGCTCCGGTGGTGAGGAGGGCGAGCTCTGGTGGTGGTGAGGAGGGCGAGCTCCGGTGGTGGCGAAAACAGAGAGCTCCGGTGAGAGAAGTGTTCGCGTAGGAGAGAGAGAGAGAGGAGAGAGAGCGACGTCGCGTAGGAGAGAGAGAGGAGCGACGGTTGAGCGGTGGTGTGGTGGCGGTGGTGCGGTGGTCGTGGGGTGGTGGTGCTGCAAAGGGTGTGGTGGGGTTGGGGTCGTGAGAGAAGAGTGAGGGAGTGAGAGGAAACAGAAGAGGAAAGGAAACAGAAGAGGAAACAGAGAGAGGAAAAGGGATCTGATTCTAATTTTAATTGGGGTTAGCAACGGAATTTGCGAGGGACTATTCCGTCGCTAATCCCTTCACGCTAACCAAGGTGGAACGGTCAAAAAACATTAGCGAGGGACTACTAATTCCGTCGCTAATCGCTTCGGTTTCCGTGCAGTTCAGATTTCAGTTTCCCTCCAACACAATTAGTGACGGACAGTTTCGTCGCTAATGCACTAACTTCCGTCGCTAATTTTCAAAAAACCGAAGACCCTTATTCCCTCGCAAATTTCGTCGCTAATGTCAGTTTTAGCGAGGGAAAAACATTCCGTCGCTAATGGCCGTCGCAAATAACGTTTTTTTTTTGTAGTGAAAAGAGGAGAGGAGGTCGTAGGTGATGGTGGTTGTGTGGTTGTGATGGTGGTGGTTGTGTGGTTGTGATGGTGGTGGTGGTTGTGTGGCCGTAGGTGAGAGAGAGAGAGAGTAGAGGAAGAATGAGGGAATGTGTTCTGAGAATCTAATTTGGAAAAAAAAATTAACGTTAGCGACGGAATGGTCCATCGCTAAATGCAGCACACATTCCCAAAATTTGAACGGTCAAAATTCGTTTGCGAGGGATCTTATTTCCGTCGCTAACTTTCCCGCCCAAGCCATTAGCGACGGACTGGCCGTCGCTATTGCCTAAATTTCCGTAGACCCTATTCCCTCGCAAATTCAGTCGCTAATTCCAGTTTTTGCGAGGGAACACTAGTCCCTCGCTAATAACTTTTTTTTTGTAGTGGACGTGATTGATTTTTGTTGTTGTTGTTGTAGTGTACGATATTTTTACTACTTGGATTGTACTGTTTTAGACTAGTTTATTATATTAGACTATTTAAAATAAAATTTTATTTTCATTGATGCAAACATACAAACTAACATAAAACGTAAAACACAAACAACAACAAAAACATAAACAACAACAACAGCAAATACAGCTCTAAACTACTGGATAAAAACAGCGTAAAATCCCATGGACGCTCCGTTTATGCTCCACGTACAGCTCCAACGGCCTACGCTTCTGAAGCATGTCATGGATGTTCAACATGCTTTGTACATCATCATCCATCCTAATCCTCATGGACGAGAAGTAAATGCGGCCATCGTCTCTGCGCTCCGGTTTGCGATAAGTGATACTAGTGACCTCACGATCATCACCAACCACTTGAACTTTGAGCTCCACTTTATCCTTCAAACCAGCGTAGCTGATGCTTTCTCGGATCCTGCATAAAATAGGGTTTGGACTTGAGAAGTAGACACCTTCTTTTGTCATGGTGATTGGCCGCCATGGTGAATAGCGGTAAGCCTGTTCTCACTTAATTGAATACTGAGTTGAACAAATTTCCATTTTGGAGTGAAATGTTGGTGTGAAAAGAATGAGGGTGAGTGTGGGTAATTTCTAGGAATCGTCACTGATTATCCACCGTTGATATTGTCGGTGCGATCTAGACTATTAAAATTATATCCGTTGGGGCACAGTTATCAAGACGAACAAAAGTGGGCCGCTGATCAAATCTGGCAGTGGAATCGTGTCCGTTAAAATTAAATAAAAACAGATTTATTTATAAGGGACATACATACGTTTTGGTAATTTACGCAACAGATGTACCTTACTGCTAGCTACTTCTGTTAGCAAAAACTGTAATAACAGATGTATGTTGACAAAACTTACTTCCATTATGATATTTTTGTAAAAAGGAAGTAGAATTTCTTATGTAAATCCGGTAGCCAATTTTTATGTTAAACGGAATTATGTCTTTCAGTAAATCCGTTTTGAAATTTTCTTCAAAACAGATGTACATGTCTGGTATGTACTTCCGTCTTTGTAAATTTCAACAGGGGTATTTTCAGACTAATTTCAATAGGTTCTTAACTTTGATTGCATCCAGTACGCAATTAGACTTGATCAGATTCTTGGTCATATCAAGCATTATACCATCTCTTCTACTGATAGTCTAAAAATGAACAGACGACGACCTTCATCGTGCCTATGTAATTTGTGGTAATGAGTTCCATACATAACCCTCAGTATCTATCCTCCAAGCCTATTAATAGAGCGTCCTTTAAATCTAAACTTGCAACGGCATTTTCTACTGCCAGAAGGATTCGAGCCAGCGTACTTGTAGAATCCTCCTTTTTCACACGTCAACATGTAGTATACTTTCCTTGTCTTCCATCTGTTGTCGAATCTAGATATGACAATCACCATGTGCAGGGGACTTTGGTGACAGTACATGCCCATGCCAATAGTTCATCACGAGTAAGAAATACTTGAATAAAAGCAGTCAGCTATTTACTAATAATTAAATGAAGCCGAAAAAATTAATTATCTATACCCGTTGAGTTGTGAGCGAACTAGTATAGTCCAAGACCAATACGTCGTCTGGCACACTATCTATTGGTGGACTTGGACAATTTTTCTCCATTTTATACCCTTAACCTTGTTAAAAACAAAAAACTGTTAAAACATGTTTCTGATGCAGGTACAGTATCTAAGTTCCAAACTAGTTCGGTACTTCGATACGAAACTTGTATTGTGCATTTTAAAAAACCAGTTCGATACCTTAATACCGAACCAGTTCGGTACCAAGTTACCATGTCTTATAATTTGCAAAACACACCCCTAAACAAAAATTTCAAAAGGTACAGTATTATGGTACGACCCTGGTTCGATACTAAGGTACCGAACCGAGCTAAATCGCACAAAAAAGCAAAAACACAGTGTTCTCATTCAAAAATGGATGATAGTGTATAAAGATCAAATGAATGACAAAGCCAGGATCAAATGACTGCAGAAGCAAACTATAAAAATTAAAGTCTATCCAAAGAATATACATTAATATATATATATATATATATATATATATATATATATATATATATATATATATATATATATATATCAACTTTTGTGAATAATATATATCATACCTTTTTAATTTATAAATGTTAATTATACCAATACCAATATAATAAATAATCTATTAAAACACATTCTGTCTTGCATGTCACCAAAATAATCTACAATTGAATCTACAGTGAACTTTCAGTAACACAAACAATAAAAAGCAACACCCAAGCCTAAGTGACATGTTTGGAGAGGATGGTGTAGTGTAGTGAATTAGTTAGTGATCTAAGAGGTGGTTCAAGTGTAGTACTGTGTGTGGTGATGAAGAAATCTGCGTAATTCATTAAGGATAATTATTGTTCTTGGAAAGGTGGTCATTCATGTGAAAGCCAAGCCATTCTAGTGTATATTTAACTCAAACTGAATAAGGTTACTTAGTGTTATGGATTGGCCCAATCCACAATAATGAGGCCCAACACCAAATGCAGATCCATCAACCGATGGTTGAGATCGCAACGCAAGATCGGACGGTCCTGATTCATCAGGTCTAACACCACCAAACTCTATAAATAAGCATTGAATGCTTCACTAAAGGTACACACTCTTTCCTACTCTTCACCTCTAATTAGCTCTCTGGCTGACTTGAGCGTCGGAGTGTCCCCGCAGGTACCACCTGCCCCGGATCGGAAGCGGAGCTCGGTTGATCAAGACCAACCCCTACCAACTATCTCGGATCGGACCTTGTGTCTAAGATCGGGTACAAGTCCAGAGATACGGTACAGAACATTGGCGACCACAGTGGGAGGTGGATCTTGTACTCTAGTTCCTATCCCATCTCCTTGATTGACGATGGCTCCGACCTTACGTCAAAAGACTATCCTGAATGTCGGTGAAGGGCCGATCCTGCAGCAGGTGACTTCGGAAGAAGTGGCGGTCATCTTACCCCTTAGCCCGGTGCATGCTCGAAGCCCGGCTACGGCTATGGTGCACGGGAGCCCATCTCGGAACCGGCTTCCACCTCCCCCTCCGACCGTCCAGGTACCGGTCGATGCTGTTCAACAACTCATCCTGTTCCTAAATCGACGAGCCGAGGTCGACCAGCAGGAAAGACAACGCTACACCCAGTTAGAAGCTCAGGTTGCTGAGACCCGAGCTCGTAACATCCCGGATCGGAGTTCCTCTCTGCGCAACTCTTCAAGGGGAACGACTCATGGCCGCGGCCGCCGTCGATCTCCGGCTTGGAGGAGATACCATCACCGCACTCCACCTTGTTGTAGAGGAGCGCGGGGATCAGAGATTCCCCCAAGTCGGACCCCGGATGATTCCTATGGTCCTGAGGGTTCCCCTCGGCCTAGCTCGTTTCTGTTTTCCTCTTCTCCGAGGCGACGTTCTAGAAGTCGGAAAAGGTCTCCGAGGCAGGAACGTCGACGCCCTAGCTCGCGGGGGTCCCTCGGCAAGTATGGCTACCGACGATCTCCACCCCTTGAGAGGTCGGCAAACCGTAAAGGACCCTTTACAGCTAAAATCGACTACTTTCCGGTGCCCAAGCACTTAGAGAAGCCCCCTGAAGGTCTGAAAATGCATGACGGGACTGGCGATCCAGATCGCCATCTCGACTACTTTGACACGGTTATGCAATACCGCAACGTTCCAGAAGAGATAAAGTGCCGAACTTTTCCCCTTACTCTAGAGAAGGCGGCCCTAGACTGGTTCAGGGCTCTTAAGCCAAATACAATCTCCTCTTGGGATCAGTTAGCCAAGCTCTTCTCTGCACACTTCGCCCACTCGAAGATGAAGCCTAAATCTCGGAAGGTATTACAGGCATTTCGGCAAGGAGAAAATGAGTCCCTCCGGGACTACATAGAGAGATTCAATAGAGAAGCTGCTCAAGTCCGGAACCTCGACGACTCTTTCCGTCTTTACTTCATGGAGGCTGGCCTTCGTGAAGGAAGTCTATTTCAGATAGACGTCAGGGTCAACCAAGTCGAGTCGCTTGCCGAGTTCCTCCAGCGATCTCAGAAGTATATCGATCATGAAGAAGGAATTAACTCAGGAAGGTCACGTTTCACCTAGGTCTCGGAATGAGCCTACGGGCATGATGTAATCCGACTTTGTAAATGTTCAACCATCTAATATATATGGATCAGCTACGATTTTCCTCACGCTGATTGCTTAAGTAAAAGTAAGTTCCGAGGTTGGATGGAAGGATTTGGGACCGGACGAGCGATCGCCTTAAAGTTTCGCGCTAAGACCGGAACTCCACCTAGGATCAGAACTCCTGACGATTCCTACGGATCCGAGGTTTCCCCTTGGCCCTGCTCGTCTCTAGCTTCCTCCTCCTCGAAGCGACTTTCCAGAAGCCGGGAAAAATTCCCGAGGCAGGAATGTCGACACTTTTTCTCACAGAGATCCTCCGACTTTAAATTGACACCTCGAGTCCCTCAGGTGGTCACGTTTTGAATGGTCGAGGTTGCCATTACCCTGAAGGGCGAGTTCGATCTGGGCCGAGTCCCGGTAAACTGCCCTGAAGGCGACTTTAAACTGACACCTCGAGTCACTCAGGTGGTCACGTCTTAATTGGCCGAGGTTGCCATTACCCGGAAGGGCGAGTTCGATCTGGGCCGAGTCCTGGTAAACTGCCCTGAAGGCGACTTTAAACTGACACCTCGAGTCACTCAGGTGGTCACGTCTTAATTGGCTAAGGTTGCCATTGCCCCGAAGGGCGAGTTCGATCTGGGCCGAGTCCTGGTAAACTGCCCTGAATGCGACTTTAAGTCGACACCTCGAGTCCCTCAGGTGGTCACGTTTTTAACATTGCCGAGGCTGGTGGCAGACACCCTCGCTGGTATAAGCCCGGCCTCGAAGATCTTTGACAAGACCCGTATCTCGGGCGCTCCGAGGCTGGTGGCAGACACCCTCGCCGGTATAAGCCCGGCCTCGAAGATCTTTGACAAGACCAGTATATCGGGCACTGCGAGGCTGGGGGCAGACCCCTTTGTAGCTATGAGCCCGGCCATGAAGAAGGTCGCCACGAAGGTCCGACCTCAAATTCAAAAACTCTCACAAAGTCCATATAAGGCATCAAGTCTAGCTCGCCCCAAGACGACCCGACTTGGGGGGAAACTGTTATGGATTGGCCCAATCCACAATAATGAGGCCCAACACCAAATGCAGATCCATCAACCGATGGTTGAGATCGCAACGCAAGATCGGACGGTCCTGATTCATCAGGTCTAACACCACCAAACTCTATAAATAAGCATTGAATGCTTCACTAAAGGTACACACTCTTTCCTACTCTTCACCTCTAATTAGCTCTCTGGCTGACTTGAGCGTCGGAGTGTCCCCGCAGGTACCACCTGCCCCGGATCGGAAGCGGAGCTCGGTTGATCAAGACCAACCCCTACCAACTATCTCGGATCGGACCTTGTGTCTAAGATCAGGTACAAGTCCAGAGATACGGTACAGAACACTTAGTATTATAATTAAAGCTTGTAAACCACAAGAAATACCATCAATTTTTTATAAAGCCTCTAGATTGAAGTAAACTGTTATATTTCCTCTATGTTCATGTCCTCAGGTCATGCATGCTAATTTCTTGGAAAGCATTTTTAAATCAAATTGAAATTTACTGCCGTGTGGTGCTAATTGGAGAATAGACTGAGAAAAAACATAGTAAAAGTTCAAATGCCAATAATTGATCAATTTTTTGAAGTTGCTGAATATGGACTTTTGGTGGCAAATGGCAATATAAGTCCTTTAAAAGAAATTTGTACATACAAGTCCATTTAAAACGTGTGGTAAATAAAATACTGGAATCACATGCATGCCGCCACAAGAAAGATCAATTTCTTAGAAGAAAAACTTGCCATCAATCAACAGATTATGTAATTGCTATTAATAATAATTTATTTATTTTGAATTTGAAGGCATTTAGTATATTAATATACTGAAGAAAAGCGAGCCATTGATCTGATCCTCAACGTTAGATCATAACTATTTATTAATTAATTATTTTGTATTATATGTATGTGCCTAATTATTGTTAGGTTCTTATTCAAATGAATGACGAGGCAAGGAGTGAGGATGAGTGACGAAATGAGGTGAGGTAGTCTGAAGTAAGGAAGGGGATAGAAAGTCACACGGCAAATGCATTATATCAACTAGGCTTTGTCTCTCACTAGAAGACAAAGAGAGAGGAAAATTATCTAAATAATATTGATTTTATAAAGTCATATATACAAGTACGTAGCTCAGTTGACGAGTTAAGAGATACGAGCTAAAAAATACTGAAGAAATGCGCCCGGCATGAAAATATTTTACATTGATTCAAAATGCTGAATTGAATAACATTAAAGTTTAATATATCCATTTGTTTTTGTAGACATAATAAGTGTGATTGGAAGTGCTTACATTGAACCCAACCTCAAGTTGAATTAGATAACTTTATGGAAATGCAACTTTTAATGAAAAAGTAATGTCTATTCCACACTTTTTCTATCTTTATTTCTTCTCAGAACCAAACACACTAGTAAAGTTATAATATTATGAACAAAGTGAAAAACAATTAGCTACATGAGAAGCATCATTTCAAGTAGTCGTCATTCACTCTATGATTTAAAAATGCACTTCTTTTTGACAACGAAAAAAAATGCACTTCTATTATTGTAAAAAAACGCCCTTCTATTAAACTATCCCAAAATATAGTATGGATTATTGGATTCATATATATCAAATGGGGAAATTGTAAATTTTAACGGAAAAAAGTTAGTGCAGTGTAATTCAAGCATTTTCTTGATTGGGAGGGAGGCTGTAATTTATCCAAAATATTTAACAATAAAATTGCTTTTTTCAGTGTTGTCGTTTCTTTTTTCAGTAAAAAAATTGTGTTAGTACATAATTATTGTAGCCGGCCTTACATAATTATTGTAGCCTGCCTTGGGCGTAACCGATTAATGCACTCATATTAAGGGGGACTTGACTGGTACCCGAATTCGATCTCTGGTGATAGAACAAATTGAAGCCGGCCGAATTCTGAATTTTTCAGTAGGGGTGTTCAGTGGTTCGGGCAAATCCAAACCAACCCACAATCCAATCCAAACCGATATATTTGGTTCGGATATTTTTTGTGTTCGGGTGAAAATCGAACAAATCTAAACCAATCCGAAGTTGTTTGAATCGGACAACGGATTTTAAAAATCAAATCCGCGAACCCGAACCAACCCATATTAGGTCATAACAATTTTGTAATTTTAGATGTACACGATTTTATTTGCTTAGACTTTTTACCTTAATAATTTATGATTAAGTTGTAAAATTCTAATACTATGAATGAGTAGACTATTAGTGGATTTGAGTTTGATTTCGTTTGATTTTCAATTTTTTTAGCTATTTAAAGTGTTGGAATATCATAAAAAAGTGTTGTTTTTTATATTTTAGAAAATTAATATTTTAGTGAATGACCCGTGAGCCCAATCCAAACCAATCTGTCCAATATCGGTTCGGTTTGTTTCGGATTTTGGAGAAAAAAATATAAAATCCGAACCAACCCAAACCGAATAATTATAATTGGTTCGGACAACAGATTTGGTCAAATCCGATCTAAACCGACCCGTGAACACCCCTATTATTATTCAGAGTCCCTTTCTCTCGAACGGCCAAAAAGGTCGGACCGGTAGAAAAAAATAATTATTGTAGTTGAAGTTCTAGAACTACTACAATTACTTGGACCAAAAAAAAGAAAGAACTACTACAATTAGTCTTTCAAATCATAATAAAAAAATACGCGTAAAAAGGAAACGAAGAAAACGATGACAGTTAGTTGCGCTCCTTTGTCCGTTTCGAAGTTAATTCTATATAGTTTTTATTTTCCACAATTCTACTTCGTGTTGGCTTTACACACCGTTCATTTCTTTTTCTAGTAAACAAGGGATTTCCACTCTAATTGCACACCGAGTTACGAGCATGGCCGAATCGGCGGAGCTACCGAGTCGCTTAGCGATTCTTCCTTTCAGAAATAAGGTCCTCTTACCTGGCGCTATCATCAGAATCCGTTGCACTTCCCCTAGCAGGTGTTTCTGTCGTTTCCTTTTTCTTTGATTGCCGATAAATTTTCTACTATTTAAGTTGTATCGTAGTTTCTTTAATGATTTTCTTTCGCATGTGCTGGTTAATTTATTATTTATAATTGTTTTTAAAGTTGTGTTATCGTTGTTGACTCAATAGCAAGGAAATACAGATTCCTCAAGATCATAATAGCCTCGTAACAGTGCTGGACACCTATTTGTGCTTGGCTTGGCACTTTATGTTTTTTTTTTCTTGAATTTCTACAAGTTAGATGAGAATACCACAAGAATTTGAGAAGTAATAGTATTATGTTTATGTTTATGGAAATTTGTTTTAACTTTTAGAACATCAATTCTCTGTTTTAACCTAAGATTTGAGATTTTATACTAATTTTATGTATGGTATAGTATTACAACCGTATATCATGAGTTATCAGTACTTCTTAAGATCAAATGGTATGGCATGCAAAAAAAAGATGTTCTATTTGATTTCTTCATTTGTCTTCAAGCATTACTTGTGAATTGTGACTGTTTTCTTGGTTAATGAAGTGTGAAGTTGGTGGAACAAGAACTTTGGCAGCAAGAAGAGAAGGGCTTGATTGGCATCCTTCCGGTGCGTGATACTGCCGAAATTAAGCCAGTAGGCCCCACTGTATCTCAAGGTGATAAACTGGTTTTTTTCTCTTCTTTTTCCTCCTTAACAAAAGAGAAGTAATCCATTTATTCTTTGTTTTATGAAGAGAGGGGAGGCAAAATATAACTAATTTACTATTATACCCTTAAAAATTGTAATAGTAAATAATTTCACACGGTGGAGGTGCTAGAGGGTGTCATGTGAGATGTGTCGGTAGTAGAGGGAGTGAGGCAGCTATGCCAATAGTGGAGGATACTGAAGGTGATGGAGGGCGGGCGTAGAGGGATTGCAATGATGGTAGAGGGTGCCTGGAGGTGGCATGGATGATGCTATGTAGTGGTGGCACTGCTAGAGGGTTCTTGACATTAGAGGGTGGTGATGGTGGAGGCAATGGAAGGATATCAAGAGCAGTAATGGTGGCGGGTAAGTGGCAAAGACCAAAGGTGCGACCTGGGGATAGGGATGGTGGTGGGTGTCAAGTTGTAATGGTGTCGGATGTCAAGTGGTAGGGTGTTAGGAAGCTGTGGCATGCAGGTGCTAGGTGGAGGTGGAGGGTGTCAAGTGGTGGTGGAGATGTGAGCCAACAACAACGGTGATGAAGGTGTTGGGTGTCAGTAGAGGGTGCCAAGCGGTATTGGCAATGGTGGAGGTTACATTGAGGTAGTCGAGGAGAGGGTTCCATGCGGCGATGACAATGGTGGAGGGTGCCCAATGGCGATGATGATAGTGGAGGGTATCGTGTTACATTGACAACAAAAGGTGCCCCATGATGGCGGTGGAGGGTGTTTTGTGGCGGTCGCAGGGGTGGCCGTAGAGAGTTAGTACATTCAAATGTTTTAAAGCTATTTTCTCTCTACTCCAAATCCCCATTATTCGAGGGGAGTCAAAAAGAAAGGACGAGTTTAGGCCCTCCATTCCCTCCCCACCCCTCCCCTCTAAAATTTTGAACCAAAGTTTATAAGAATGCCTACCACCCCGTCTAGTTTCCTTAACCAAATACTATCTAAAAACAACAGATTTCCGAATACTCATTTTTACTCTGCCTCTTTGTAAGTGCAGGAACTGATTTCCAAGACCAAAGCTCAAAACTTCAGGACAGTTCATCAGGTTTTCTTAAACCTGATACCAAAAAGCAGAATGATGTTGTTCACTGGCACAACAGGTATTAGCTCAAGCTCATACCTTTCAATTGATGTCACTTCAAGAATCTCAAATAAAGTTGCTTGATGATGAAATTACAAATTTTAATAGTTCATCAGTCAATCTGAATATCTGATCGGTCAAGATTTTTTCTGACATGTGCTGAATTAGTTTGTTGTCCTCTTTTTCTTGGTGGGAGGTGGAGGTGCTAACGGTGGCTTCTCCTTTATATTTCCACCTCCATATAATTTACAAAGGCCGAATAATTTTTTAAGGTTGTGAAGTGTGGAGTGAATAAATTTTTTATCTTGGGGCTTTTTGCAAATTAAGACCTGCAAATTGAGGTTGATAATAGACCTTCAATTCCAGGGGGGTTGCTGCTCGACCATTACATTTATCAAGGGGAGTGGAGAAACCAAGTGGGAGGGTCACATACATAGTTGTTCTTGAAGGTTTGTGCAGATTTAGTGTTCAGGAACTAAGCACAAGAGGAATATACCATACTGCAAAAATATCTTCCCTTGAGATGACTAAGACTGGTAAGTCATTAATCTTTCTCTAGCATCAGCTTTTGTATAGGAAACGTATGTTCTTATACCCTTTCAGTTTTCTTTGCAACGAATTAAAACAACAGAAGTTGGATAATAATATCTTTCTCTAGCATCAGCTTTTGTATAGGAAACGTATGTTCTTATACCCTTTCAGTTTTCTTTGTAACGAATTAAAACAACAGAAGTTGGATAATAATAGTACTTGAGAGTTGTGTACCTGATAGCAATGTGCTTCACGAAAGGTTTGATCATTTTGGTATATAAAATTTCTTTACCATATGGAGACCTGTGCCTTCCACTCGATGTAAATATTATATATCACAGTTTTCTGTTTTCTTGCTTTGAATGCATAGATCATTAAAGCATAAGCACCGTTAGTAATTAGGACGCTACCTCAGATATGTTTGATATGTTTATTAGTAAGATGCAGTCAGTTACCTGTTGAAAAAATGTTAATTATCAGACAATGACAGTAATATTCATTGTTTTAATTGCATACCATCTTGATTTTAGCTAATAAGATTTGATTCATTATTTTTTAAGATCCTGAGTTGCTTCCGTTTTTCAAATCTAGAGATGGAACAAATAGAGCAAGACCCAGATTACATAATGTTATCTCGCCAATTCAAAGCAACCGCAATGGAGCTTATTTCTGTTCTGGAGCTGGTAAACCTTGTAACTTCAACACTTACATTAACCGAAAAACATGGAAATTTCAATTTAGTGTCGAGGTTTAAATTCTGTTACAAGCTATCATCTGGTTTGTGTTCCAGAATCTATTTCTGTTACAAGTTTAACTGTCAAAAACTAAACTAGCAATAGCAGCAGCAACTACTATTTATATTACAGTTTTATTAGCTGAAATGACTGAAATACCCTTCCCCTAGCTAGTGTTCCTCCTATAGTACACCTTCTTAACATAAGGTCTACTATCATAATATCATTGCAGTCCACGTTTCCTTGAAATATTTGGAATGTGCAGTGGTACCTCTGCATTTACATCTCGACAGTTCTGCATAGTCTAATAGTAATTGATATGGACTTTTGTGTTATAGGTATAGACTACTAAGTAAAAGATTTTGGGCATGTCATGTTTTCGTGTTGCATTTGTTTTAGTAATTTACATTTTATTGCCTGTATACAGAAACAAAAAACTGGTGGAAGGACAAAAGTCCTTTTGGACAACGTTCCTATTCACAAGTTGGCTGATATATTTGTTGCTAGTTTCGAGATGAGTTTTGAAGAACAGCTATCTATGTTGGATTCAGTTGACCCTAAAGTGAGGCTTTCAAAAGCAATCGAGTTAGTTGATAGGCATTTACAGGTAATTGATGGAATTAATGATGCTGGATATGGGTCTGGTGTTTTATTGTCTGTCTCTAATTATACTTGTATCTGTCTATTTTCAACAGTCAATACGTGTAGCTGAGAAAATTACACAAAAGGTTGAAGGACAATTGTCAAAATCTCAAAAAGAGTATCTTTTGCGTCAGCAGGTAACCTTTATCACACCATCATTTTGGTATATTTATCAAATTGTAATGCAAGGGTATAGGGGCTATATTGATAAAGATTTTATTCCTTACTAAATTCAAATTAATGTTTGAAGCCAAAGTCTTTTATTACTATCATGACAGCTGGAAAATTTGATAGGATTTAAAAATAAACTTTATTGAACCAACAGAGTACACAAAAAACACAAATTTGGTTTATGAACTTCCCTACCAGCCTTAGAGTCAAGGCTCTCTTTTAAAGAAAAAAGTCCTAGCCTTACACAACAGAAAAACAGAATGCACACCAGAAACTCACAAATCCTCCCTATAACTACACCACACACAATTTATTAACTACTACATCACTGCCCTAATATACAAATAATTACTACTATGTAATGCAATGTCCTACCATACGACTGCCTCTATCACTAGTTTTGCCTTGTTATTGTCTTATTTCTCATAGAGTACACTAGCCACATTTTAGGCTTGTTTTCTGCACGATCCAGAACTGTCCCAGATTTTGACTTTGGGCTCTAGCAAGATCCTCTGAGAAGTATCCCTTATCCTAGCTCTAGCAAACCTTTCCTCTAATTGTTTGGGAATTAATTTTATATGTAAAGGTTCTATCTCAGAATTTAGGTTACACAGGGTTGCACCGATTTTTTGAGTACAATTTTGTGTAACATGATCAGTGTGCACATTGCTTAAGCGGTCATTGCTACTGTTAGATATCTAATCTGACGTTCACCGGAATTATACCATGAAAGCCTTGGAAATTAGGAAAGAGAGGAGAGGGAGGAGGAAGATAGAGTATTATTGATAGAAACCACAAGGCTTATCAAAGGAGTTACACGAACGCAATCTATGCGCCTCTTGGAATCTATCCAAGTCTCAACTACAAACTGAAAACTGCCCCCTATCCCTTATCATGATTCCTCTATAAACCACAAGGCTTATCAAAGGAGTTACACGAACGCAATCTATGCGCCTCTTGGAATCTATCCAAGTCTCAACTACAAACTGAAAACTGCCCCCTATCCCTTATCATGATTCCTCTATATATAATAGAGGAATAGAGCATAGGATAGGATAACTAACTAACTACCTCTATCTATTAAAATAACTAACTGACAGCTAATGCACTAACGGTTAGTTACTAACATAAAACAGAACAAAACAGAATAAACAGAATAACAGAACAGCAACAAAACAGAACAGACTAAACAGAAACAGCAGCTATATGGATCAGGAGGAGCAACAAAACAAAACAGAACATTGATGATCTTGAATCAGATGATGAATGGATTGTGGAGAATGGTGAAGGCTCATCTGACATTTCGGATTTTACTGTTGATAATGAAGAATTGGAACTTGACACTCAAAATGCAGGAGAAGAAGAAGGTGTTGAAGCTGCTGCCCCAGGTGTTGAAGCTGCTGCCACACTAGATGATTTGGAAATTCCTAATATTGATGATGAAATTGATGAAGCAGGAGCTGAAGATTGTATGGATGATGTTTTAGATGACTTGTTAAATTAGTGTTTTTTTAGAAGTTTTAGATTCTGGAGGTGTTTCTAGTTACTGTTTGAGACTATGTTTTTTTAGTGTTCTTTTGATTTATGGTTAAATTTAATGAAAAAAATTGCTAAGGTTATGTTGCTGGGATTTTAATTATAGTTTTGTCTTTGGTGGGATCTTACGATCCGTGTTACGATCCCACAATTTACGCTCTTTCTATACTCACACGATCTCTAGTAAGATCTCGAGTTTGACAACCATGGTTACTGACATAAAACAGAACAAAACAGAATAAACAGAATAACAGAACAGCAACAAAACAGAACAGACTAAACAGAAACAGCAGCTATATGGATCAGGAGGGGCCTAACAGCTACACACCTACTCTTGCTGAGAACAATAGATTGTGGGTTTACAAGCACAACATCAAAATATTCTTGGTCTTAAAGCCATCAGTTGTAGATAGACTTAGATGGTATTATTTTTTTATTACCGTGGTATTGGTGCGCGGTTTCCTCTGGCTTTGCCGGTGACTAATCTACGCCGAGAAACCTGGCTGACCACGTGTTTACTCGGACTTAAATGGTACTACGACACACTGCATTTTTAGGTATTATGTTATTATCGGAGTTTTTGTCTTAGGAGGGAAAAGGAAAGTAATATAGAGTGCACTTGCTTTCCTTTACGGTAGTAATATGCTGATAAATAGTGATCTATTATGCCAAGGATTTAGAAAGTCTTAGCCAGCTTTGCTGCAGAGGAGAATTTTACTGCTTTGCTATCATGTTAGGGTTTTGATCTGATTGAAATGTTATTGTTTCCTATTTTTTGTAAAATATTATTTTAGATGAGGGCTATAAAAGAAGAACTTGGTGACAATGATGATGATGAGGATGACCTGGTTGCCCTTGAGAGAAAGATGCAAAGTGCAGGAATGCCACAGAATGTATGGAAACCCGCACACAGAGAGTTGAGGTACTTTCTGATAGAATCATATTAAATATTGTTATGATTGATCTTTGTGAGGAATTACTTGCTATAGTTGTTTGATAAATTGATAAAAAACCAGATATTGTGATAATCCTAGTGATTCTACATCCTTGTAAAGACAATGAGTTCATTTTACTATAATTTCTCTCTCTCAGGAGACTAAAAAAAATGCAGCCTCAGCAACCTGGGTATAACAGTTCAAGGGTTTACCTAGAGCTTCTTGCCGATCTTCCATGGCAGAAGGCCAGCGAAGAGATTGAACTGGACCTAAGAGCTGCACGAAACCGATTGGACAGTGATCACTATGGTTTAGTGAAGGTCAAGCAACGGATAATTGAATACCTAGCAGTTCGCAAGGTTGCCAAATACCCAGTTACTGTGCCTGTCAGTATCTTGTGCGTTGTGAAGTTTAATGTGTTCCTAATTTAAGTGTCTATATGCATCACAGCTTAAACCAGATGCAAGGGGTCCAGTGTTGTGCTTTGTTGGACCACCAGGTGTTGGAAAAACATCATTGGCATCTTCTATTGCTGCTGCTTTGGGAAGAAAATTTGTGCGCATATCCCTTGGTGGAGTCAAGGACGAGGCTGATATTAGAGGACACAGGAGAACATATGTTGGAAGCATGCCTGGCCGGCTGATAGAAGGATTAAAGGTTAAACTCCACTTCTGAACGTTGCATGTAAAAGTGTCTGATATGTATGACATTCGCAAATGTAGATATTTATTGCATGTAATGCTTGCATTTTCTTGTTTGCTTTTTGCCATTTGGTTGTGTCCAAGTGAATGAGACTAGAGCTTACTCAATATTGGGAACATGGAGACACTAAATCTAGGTAGTATGGAGAATGCTGATTCAGTTAAAAGATTCAGTTAAAAGAATGCTGAAATAAATGTTAGACATGCAATAATAGACATAAAATAGCACAATATATGGAATGTAAGAGACACACAAATCCTAGCTTAAAGTTGGAAATTGAAGAGCATACAGTACTACAAATCTGATATTTTAAATATCTTGGGTCCATCATAGGAAATGGTAAGGCGGTAAGGGGTTATGTCGACCACAGGATCCAAACAAGGTGGGTAAAATCGAAGAAGACTTTGGATGTGATAAGTGATAGTAGAGTTACACTCAAACTTAAAGGAAATTTGGCCACATAGCTATAAGACCGACAATGCTGTATGAAACTAAATATAGAGCAGTAGATACCCAACTAGAAAATAAACTCGGTGTTTTAAAGATGAGAATGCAATGATGGATGAGTGGTTGCTCAAAGCAAGATAGGACTTAGAATACAATCATTAGAGAGAAAATTGGGGTAAATTTCATTGCATAAATGATGATAGAGTCTCATCTTTAGGTGGTTTTGGCAAAAAAAATTGGTAAGAAAGATCGACCAAATGATGGGGGAGACTGGTAAGACACTAGGACACTCCATTAGTTAGTTTGTTCGAGAGTTAGTGTGATATAATGTTATAAATAAGAGGAAAGAAGGATTAGCGAGGAGGTCTTTAGATTTAGGTAGTTTGGGAATTTTTATGGGAGAGTCCTGGTTCTGTCGAATAACCTGGGAAGTCAAACCAAAAAAATAAAATTTATAGAACTTATATCTTGCTTTTCTATATGTCGGGGTCTTAGACTGATAGATGCTTCTTTCATTTGACCTATAGAGAGCTGCTGTTTGCAATCCTGTTATGTTGCTTGATGAAGTTGACAAGACAGGTTCTGATGTTCGTGGAGATCCAGCTTCAGCATTGCTAGAGGTTCTTGATCCAGAACAAAATAAAACCTTCAATGATCAGTATCCTACATACTTCATGATTTATTGTATCGATTTTTTCACAAATATACATTGATAGTTTATGTAGATATCTTTTCTTATGTAGAATTATTTCAGTGTCTCATTATTCCTTTTCATACACTCAAACACACACACAAACACACGCGCACACACACACACAAGCCTTCAGTTCATGTAATGAGTAATTCAGTAGCTATTTCCTAATTGGGTACCCCTTTGTTTTTGCATTTTTCACTATTTAGTTGTCACTTGTCAGCCCATTTCTAGCAAAACCAGTTTCTTATTTTTATCGCGATCTATCTAGCAACATAATTTTCTGTATATTTTATGTTTACCTCTTGGATGATTGACGAGGATGAGTCAATCCTATAGGTCGTTGTTTTAATGTTATGTATTCCCTGATATATCTATATATCTCCTACTTTACCAGAACTTTTCATTTTTGTTGTTTTTTCTAATGTTCACTGCTAAGGAGGTTATCTTATCCTCCTTATTAGGGACATTGTATCTTTCTGCTCATTAATTATGTTTCTTCTATTGTAAAACAAAAAAAATAGAAAAAGGACTCTAAAGTTATTCCTTAATGTTAGATAGCTATTTAAATCTTCCATTTGATCTATCCAAGGTAATTTTTGTGGCTACAGCAAATAGGATGCAACCTATTCCTCCACCACTTCTTGATAGGATGGAAGTGATCGAGCTTCCTGGATATACACCTGAGGAAAAGCTCCAAATAGCCATGAAGCATTTGATTCCCAGAGTCTTGGACCAACATGGGCTGACTTCTGAGTTTATTCAGATTCCAGAGGTATAGAATCTCTTAAAATTTAAAAGTAGATCCAGATCCAGAAACTTGCAAAGTTTCTGTCAGTGGAATTGCTAATATTTTGGAAGCCATCTTGATTATTGTAAAACAAACAAACAAATCAATCCATAGGTCAAATAATATGGAAAATGTAGTTATATGACGTATTATTAATTTTACATAGTTTAGATATGTAAGGATATCGTATTTATGTTGTGTATTGATTATTACATGATGAGGTACCTATATATAGCACAAGAGGTATCTATGTACTAAATACAAATGATTACTATATGGCTCATAGTCTAGTCAGCGTCTACTAGGCCACAATGAAATGTGTTATTCTAAGACTTCCCCTCAAGTTGAAGCATATATGTCACATGTTCCTGGCTTATTACAAATGTGGTCAACTCGAGAGACTCAGAGGAACTTAGTGAACATATCAACTGGTCACCAGACAAAGTCAATAATGATTTCCCTTGACAGTCTATCTCTATGTGCTTGGTTTGTTCAATCAGGCATACCGATCTCAATGACAATATCCAGAACATACTTTTGTTGGTTTACGGCAATTCCTGTAGTGGACTGAGAAACTTCAATCCCTAAGAAGTATTAGAGGTGACCCAAATATTGTGTTAAACTATTTAAACATTTGGGTTTTGAGCTGCTGGATACCTTCTGAGTCATTACCAGTAATTATGATGTTGTCCACAGTGTTATTAAATATCGGTGATAGCGGCCACAGATAACACAATAGCGTATCAGATTTTTTCCTAGCTGCTATGTAAAGCGATTTGTGATGCACCTATTGGTGTAGTGGTGATGTCGGTGCTGTCTGATTTAGCAGAACTTGGATTTTTTTGATTTTTTTCGTTTAAAACTCAAACGATTCACATCTCATGGCCTTTTATTTTTATTTAAAACCATCCACCCTAGTACATATCCAATAAGCTATGCAACCTTGCTCTTCTACCTCGTGCCCTCGTCCCTCCCTCTCGCAAGTTGCAGCTCCGTCGTTCGACCTACGGCGAGTTCAGCCAGCCTCCCTCTTCCTCTGTTTTCTCTTTTTTATTCTCTTCCCCTATTTCTTTATTCACTTCCTCTGTTTCTTGTGTCTTTATCTTCTCTTCCGCTATTTGGGTCTTTATTCTTCTCTCCATCTATTTCTTGTGTCTTCTGTGCTTTTAATTTCAGTCTTCCTCTATTCATTTTTTTTTTCAGTTTATTGCCTTGTTCATATATTTTTTTCCGTTAAATCATTTGTCTCTCTTTTTTTCAGTTTGTTTCCTCCTTTCTCTATTTTGTTTTTCCTATTTATTTTTTGTAAATGTTTTTTTCTCCTCCTCTATGTTCTGTTCCGACCACGTTCATATGTCTATTTATGACTTTGGCAATTTTCTTATGTCACTTCTTAATTTTTATGTATTTTTTTTATTATATTTAGCCGCAGCATTTATGTTGTGTATATAATTGGATTATTTCAGCAGCTATGCGGGGCTCCCGCTATTTTCCGTCAACAATATCTGATATTTCACCTGTTTTTCGGGGTTCTGCTATTTTCTGTGATCTGCAATTGACAACACTGGTTGTCCACATATACAACAAGAAAGATACGTCATTCAGTAGAAGAATGGATATTGAAAACTAAGGCAGAGCTAAAGCATCCAAACCAAGCACAAGGGCATTGCTTCAATCCATAAAGAGATCGGCAGAGCCAACAAACAAGTCTGAGAGTCACCAAAAATAGTAAAACATGGGGCTGGCCCATATAGACTTCTTCCACAAATCACCATGTAGGAATGCATTTTTAATATCCAACTGGTGAAGAGACCAGAGATTGGGAGAGCCAACAAACAAGTTGAGAGTCACCAAGAATAGTAAAACCTGGGGTTGGTCCACAACTCATCATGTAGGAATGCATTTGTAATATTTTAGTTGGTGAAGAGACCAATGATGAATAGCGGCCATGACAAGGAATAGAGATCAAAGGTGACCCTGTAACCTAGACCAAAAGTTTGTGTATAACCTTCAGCCACCCACCAAGCTTTGTAACAGTCAATCTAACCATCTGGTCTGATCTTCAATGTGTAAACCCAACGACAGTCCACTGTAGTCTTGTTTGGATGTAAAAGAACAATCTCCCAAATTTCATTTGAATGTAATGTTGTCATCTTTTCCAACATTGCTTGATGCCAGTCGGGATCTGTCATGGCTTCACCTATAGTCTTAGGAATAGGCACAAAATCCAAAGCATTACAGGAAACATAGGATCTAGATAAACGAGCATATTTTTTCAATGCAGATAAACATGGCTTCACATGTTAAATGTGTTATTCTAACAAGATAAATTATGGTTTAGCAATTCAGTTTTATAATTTTTCAATCCAGGGGATCTGTTTCCTTTGCTTTGTTTCAGACATAAGTGATACATTTTGTTTATTGAACATTAAAGCATCTCTTTAGTAGCCCTTCCTATTGCACTCATTCCTTCTGCAATGCTTATACTTATGGTACTAAAACGATGCAAAAAAACTTATGAAAACATATGAAACATATTAATCATTGTTAAACACTTCATGTAATGTTTGTACTCTTGGAAGGCAATTTGGTTGCAAAGAATGCTAATTTGAAACTCTTTTGATGTAGGCGATGGTGAAACTTGTCATTCAAAGATATACTAGGGAAGCTGGTGTGCGAAATTTGGAGAGGAATCTCGCCGCCCTTACTCGTGCTGCTGCAGTAAGAGTTGTAGAGCAAGAACAAGTGATTCCATTAAACAAAGGGATGCAAGGACTTTCTACACCACTTCTGGAAAACAGACTCGCCGATGGAACTGAAGTTGAAATGGACGTGATACCATTGGGTGTAAATAGTCGGGACATCTCAAACACATTCAGAATTGCCTCTCCATTGGTTGTGGACGAAACTATGCTTGAAAAAGTGCTCGGGGTAATTGATATACAATGCCATTACTATGTTATCAATACGTTGAAATTAATATCTGATATATAAGCTGTGACGGGTTTCCTTGATTGTGATGTTAAGCAAAGCTTAATAGATGATATGCTGAGTAAGACTGAATATTGATGCCTAATTTGTTGATATAATTCAATGCAGCCTCCAAGATTTGATGATAGAGAAGTTGCAGAACGCGTGGCTTCCCCTGGGGTCTCTGTTGGGCTGGTTTGGACTGCTTTTGGTGGAGAAGTTCAGTTTGTAGAGGCTACAGCAATGGTAGGGAAGGGCGAACTGCATCTCACTGGTCAACTTGGTGATGTAATCAAAGAATCAGCTCAGATTGCACTAACATGGGTAAGCAATCATATCTAATGGACTTAAGTCCCTTGGTCAAAAAAAATGGACTTAAGTCCCCTATCGGCTGTATAACTTTGTTTCTAACTTCGTTTCTTTAGCTCACAGATAAGTCATTGAATTTATATAAGAAATATATTACCTCTTAGTTATGATGTAATGCCGCATCATCTCCTCTGATAAAAGTGGTGTGTGCGTGAGGGGAGGGCGTCATATATGCGTACACATATGTAAAATATTTTTTTTTGATTGGCAAATGTTATGTTAGTGGACTTGATTGGTTCATTCTTACTAGCATCTCTATGTTTTACTAAACCTGGGAATAAGGGGTGTATCATCTGTGTTTCGGTATGACATTTGGTGCATATAAAGATCATCTCATGGTGTGTGTGACAAAATGATTTTTTATTAGTTGTTTCACTGCACATTGGCTCTCATGTTTGTATGCATTGAACACTTGCCATCTCATTGTTGTATGTGCTCAACATATACATATGGATTTGGATCAAGAATCATTCCTTGCTTTTTTGACTTTAAAGGATTGAATTCATAGGTAAGGGCAAGAGCGACCGATCTTAGGCTGGCTGCTGAAGGATTCAATCTTTTGGAGGGCCGTGATGTACATATTCATTTTCCTGCAGGTGCTGTTCCTAAAGATGGGCCCTCGGCTGGAGTGACTCTAGTCACATCATTGGTATCACTTTTCAGTCAGAAAAGGGTAAGGTCAGATACAGCCATGACTGGAGAGATGACGTTGAGGGGACTAGTTCTACCTGTTGGTGGTATCAAGGATAAGGTAAATTTCTCATGTCTTCATGATCTTTGTCAACTTTCTGAGGTGGGACTATCGGCATTAAAAGAATGAAATCAGAGCTTAAGCATAATTAGTTAGTATTCCAATAACAGGAACAAAAATATTTAATCTCCTATGATGAGTTAATTTGCTGGAAAAAACATGTTAGGTTTGTTGTTTGTGTCTTGATACAAACTATTCGCTCTAGTTCACACTTTTAGATGTTCTGGTTGAATTTTACATTTTTTTTTCCTAAAACGGTTGCCTTAGTTCTGGCGTTGGCCAGAGCCAGCAACACTGTCCACACTAAAACTATGGGGAATTTTATAGTGCTGTTGGCAACACAAGGTTCATGCAACTGACATCACCTAATGAGATTAACGTTGGTTGTTGTTAAAAGTTGGAATAACCTAACTTGATTAATATCTAGTGGATATTACTAAGCTCTATTTACTTGTTTAAGTTCAACTTTGATTTCTTTGCTGGGATAGACATGCAAAAAATGGGCGTCTTTTGTGCTGATCATATCTGCATAAACATTTTCCATTGACAGACTGACAGTGACAGATTAAAAATATTAAAGTTGCGGTGTCATAATGTGATTTTTGTTAACCTTACACAGATATTAGCTGCCCATCGTTTTGGTATTAAGAGAGTTATCCTGCCTGAAAGGAACTTAAAAGACCTGGTTGAAGTACCATCATCAGTGCTGGCCAATTTGGAGGTAATTCTCTTCCATGTTTTGCAGAATGGTGCTCAGACAGTTGTGAATTGAGCATGGCTCTTGCATGTTCGCTTTTCCAGTTTTCATTAATATATTTTCAAATATACCGTAGACCTTGTATTTGGTTTTCTACATTCTTATGCTGCTAAATAAGATCCATAATATCTATCTCCGAAATGAAACACAAAATCATAGTTTCCTTTTTGTACTTTGTTAACAGATACTGCTTGCAAAGCGAATGGAAGATGTGTTAGAGCACGCTTTTGACGACGGGTTGCCCATGGCGACAACACTCAAAGTTATAGCAGTATTCTTAACTTGCAGTTGCAGCACGTATTAGTACACCTCTCGTGTTTCGACCATCAGTGGCTTGTAATATCAATTCAACATATGATCCCATCCTGAAGTATGAATGTTAGTATGATATTGGGGACCAAGTATGTAGACTTATTCAGCTGGTCCTAACAGAGCAAAGCCCAGGAAATCAACAATTTGGATGGGAGCTACTGACAATGTCCATATGACAACGGAAGTAAATAGTTTACCTGAGACTGAGACCAGCCTTTCTTGTTCTTGTGAAAGGTGAGCAGCTGCAGCTGCCTCTTTTGCATGCTCTCCGACTCACCCTGTTGTAAATTCAAATTGTATGTTCTGTCGCCTTCTTTTTCCCCTTTAATAAAATGTGCATAGAACATCGATTTCTCTAAACAAGCAGCTCTCTCTTTAATGTGGTTACGACTTCTTGTTTTTCGCTCTTTCTTTTAACCCTGCGTCTGTTAAGCCCCTTCAGCTGCGTGAAGGATTTATGTTAGTTGATAATTATTTTAAAATAATTTCATTGTTATAAAATTATTTCAATAATATTTTGTAAACATTTGATTGTATTTTTATAAAAAATAAATATATTTTGAAATTTTATATTTTTTAAAAATAAAAAAATTAGTTTCATTGATAAAATATTATTTCATTAATATTTTTTAAACATTTGATTGTAATTTTATGTTGAGTCTAGGGGTGGCAAAAAAAAATCGGCACAAGTGGATAAAACTCGTGATTGGTACGGTGAGTAGTTAAACAAGTATATGTGGGTAAAATAATTAGGTAGTTATATTACTCATTAGTAGTTAACGAAGTCTAAAAGTAAATTGAAATATGAGGGGTGCAAACAAGCACAAGAAATTATTTCAACTAATACATGTTAATGGGACAACATGTCACCCACAGTAAACATATCGTGCGCCCTGCGACCTAATAAGGAGCTACTGCTAGGAGAGGGATTTTACCTTATAAACCACATACTCACAACTTGGGGTTCTGGCAGAGAAAATATACCCATTTTGTATGTCCCAAAGAAGCCATAAGATGGAACGCCAAATCAAACTCAAACCCCACTTTTCCCTAGGCCCCAGGCAAAGGAACAAAAAACTGCAAAAAGGGAGAATAAGTCTGGTGGTAGTTGCCACCCTAACCATCGGAAGACGGCATACCAAACCCTGGGTGAAAGGGCACCACATAAATAGATGTAAAACCGGTTCCTCTTGGCCCCCACACAGTGTAGAAGAGGCCAGAGATGGATCCAAGATAACTCTTCGACGGACCAAGTTCACCGAGTGGGAACTCTATCTAAAAGGAGCTGCCAAGAGAACACAATAACCTTTAGGGGGCCATGCTCCGCCACAGTCTACCCAAAGACACCACCTCGTCTTCAAAAAAAAACCTGAAAGTGTAGAAGAGTCCTCCATAAGCCCTGCATAAGCTAATCTAACCAATTACAGTCCAGAGACATCGCCTAGCCATGTCCAACAACCCTCCTAAAGCTTGAGAACAAGCGGTTGAAGGAGTTGCAAGAGATCCGTCACAAGTGCCTCCTCTGACGCGAACACACTTTGTCTCCACCTATAAGGCTCTAGAAACGCCATCCATTCAGCTGTCAAAATCAGCAACTCGACCCTCCTGCAAAATCGAGACAAGGAACAGCCTTGGAAAGGACCTGTAGAGGGGTTGAAGGCCCACCCAAGTATCACACCAAAACAAAGTCAAGTTCCCATTACCAATCTCCTTGCAACTCTATCATTTCATTCTTTCGATTTTTTAAAATCTCAAATATATATTAAAATATAGGTCAAACCCTCCCTTTCTAAACACTCCCAAAGCCCCTCCCAAACATACACTTATGGGATTGTATGTTAATTTTATCCATATTAAGATGTTAAAATAATAAAGTCTGTTATTTTTTTTTTGCGGAATAATAATGCATGTGAGAGTATATTTCAGAAAAAAGTTTATAGCCATCATGATAAACCGAATGCTTAATTACAATTAATCAGCTTATAAAAAAAGTAAAACCAAAACATCTAACTTTAACAAGGGTTTTACTGTATATATGTTGTATTTTTTAAATATAGTTGAGCTTCAAACTGATTATACAACATTACATTCACGCAAAAATCGTTTTCCAGAACTTCATCTAGTGATTAAATAAGACAAATAAAGTACCTATAATGTCGAATACATCGCAGTTCTCTTTACTTTTACTATAAATATCCTTTATTTTACCTAAAGAGCTCACATGTGACATGTATATATGCATGCGTTACGTGATATCTTGTGGTTTCTAGCCAATAATATGACGTAGATATAGATATGATTGCCAAAAAAGCCAAATCATAACAGAAAAGCAAGCAGAAAGAAACATGATATTAGCTTCCATTTAGTCATTTGCCAGAGTAAGTTTTCCTTATTTACAATTTTACATGCAGCATCAGATTCCAAACCACAATCTTTCGATATATATCATAAAAAAAAAAGAATATATAACGTGCACCGATCACATTATATTATTAGGTCTACAACTATATTCCATTTCTCATAAACAAACACCATTAGAAGAAGAGAAAGAAAAAGAAACAAGAAGAATGAAGATCCCTTTATACATAACGATTTTCATTTTCTTTCTCTTTTTCACTCAATACTCAAATGGTTTCGATCTCATATCTCAATCTTGCATTGTAGCCTCAAAGCATGATCCAAATTTGAATTATGATTTTTGTGCTACAACCCTTAACGAGGCAACCTGCAACAAACCACCCAACAACCTTGAAGATCTTGTCGGCTTGTCAATTCAGCTAACAAAATCCAATGGAACAAATATCATTTCAATAATTTCAGAACAGTTGAAGAACCAAACTTATGATCAATATATGAAGGGTTGTCTAAAAGATTGCTTTGATCTTTACAATGATTCCCTTTCATCTTTAGAAGATGCTTTGGCTGCTTTTAAATCAAATGATTTGGATACTGCTAATATAAATGTGAGTGCTGCGTTGGATAGTTCTGATACATGTGAAGATCAATTCAAGGAAAAGGATGGCGAAATTTCTCCTTTAACAAAGGAGAATCATGATTACTTTCAACTCAATGCTATATCTCTGGCTTTCATTCAAATGGTTCGTCAACATTAACACTATTTTTAGTACTATATTCACGGTTTGTTGTGATTGTGATGAGTGCTCATGAAATTGATTTTACGAGCTTCATGGTGCCTTTTTATTTATATATATAAATATAAAATTGTTGCGTATGTAAATTCTTTATTTGTCATATATTTTGTATTGAGATTGAAATTGTAAATGTGAATAAAGTTTTGAATGAAAGTGTGTGATCATGTTGTGGTGGTGTTGCAATTCTTAATATTGTTACAAAAAATTAGAATGTAATACTATTAATATTACACCCCAAGGTAACTCGACTTGGATCTCAAGTTCGAATCTTCGGTGTGGTAAAAACTCTGTTGGGAGGGGAGAACCACACGGGCCGACAAAGCCGGAAACTCGTGGCCAGCCAGGTTCCTCTGCATAGATTAGTCACCGGCGATGCCGGTGGAAACTACGCACCAATGACATGGTAAAAAAAAAATTAATATAGACGAAATTCTTGTTGGAATCTGCAGTGAAAACGACAAAGATCCTCTAATATTAAGGTGAGAAAAGTTGATTTTCTCTCGTATATATTAAAGTCACGTGATTTTACTACCTTAAAGTTACAGAATTCATCTCCAAATAAAACATCATAAGCATTCATGTTGTATTTTTTCAACTTTTTCCTGCTAAAGAACTCAAAATTCATCTCCTAATTAAATGCTCTCTTTTTTTCCTTCAATTTTTTTTTATCTCCATTTCATTCGTTTTTTTGTGAAATAACCAAACAAAACATACTTGTATAATTATCTTTCATATATATGGAACAATGGCTTTCTTCCATATATATGTTTCCTTTCCTTCTAAGGTTTGTTATTTCTTTATGTTATTTTGTTGTTTGATGCTTTTGGTTAATGATCATAATGTTGCGTGACGATTAGAACGAAAGGTTTTGGATTCCTTTATGTTATTATTGTTAATATTATTGGATGATGACTCGTAGAATTGGTGAGAGGCTAGTTAACTGTTGGGCTTGATTGGACAAAAGTGGAGAATGAATGCGACTTATTACAAGTTCAATGGTTTTTTTTTATGGTAACACCAGTTATACACACTATACCCCCACATATTTTTTTATTTCAGAATGCCCTTAATAAAAATGTGCTAACGGAATTACCTAACCCAAAGTTAAATCCGTTTTTACTGAAATAACAAAACGGAAGTATGTTGCTTTTAGGTAAATCCGTTTCTAACGAAATAACAAAACGGAAGTATGTTGCTTTTTAGGTAAATCCGTTTTGTTTTTTCTCAAAACGGATTTACCTAATAAATATATAAATTCTTTTCAATTAATTGTGCTAACGAATTTATCTATTTATTAAGTAAATCCATTTTTGTTAAAATTTAACAAAAACCAAAAGTAGGTACTTTTGCACAGCTTCAAAAATAGAAGTAGGTACTTCTGCGTAGGTGAAAACGGAAGTAGGTACTTCTGCGTAGGTGAAAATGGAAGTAGTGAGGGTGTAGTGTTGGGAGTATTTTGGTGCTTTCACACCCAACGTGGAGGGTATAGTGTGTATAAGTGGGGGTAAAAAAAAAACCAAGTTCAAGTGCGTTCTCCCTGCGCCTACCTTGAACTTGGCCTCTCTGCTGTTAACTATTCCATATCAATCATTTGCTACAGTAGTTTAGGTGAATTGTTCTTGTTCAATTTGTAACGTTAACATCATACCACAGCGATGTCGGTGTTGTTGGAACTTGGAATGAGACCAAGTCAAAATTTACTGTAAATATGATCATAATTATACAATATTTATCATCCTTTGTAAATATGATCACTAAAAGATCAAACGGACGAAAATACCCTCTAAATTTCAAAAAACTTTGGAAATACCTCAAATCAAAATAAATTCAGAAGTATATTTTTTTTTGATTTTTCGGAAATATCTCATTTTATGGTATTTCCGGAACACATTTTACGTTCTGGAAATACCGTAAAATGAGATATTTCCGGAAATCCCTAAAATTTGCCTTCCGAATTTATGTAAATTTGAGGTATTTCCAGAAATCAAAAAAAATTGTCTTCCGAATTTATCTAAATTTGAGGTATTTCCGGAAATACCTCAAATTTGTCTTCCGAATTTATCATATAATATAGTGTTTTCGGAGTGCAAAAATAAAAACTCAAACATTCATTTGATTAATTAAAAACGCGTTCTACATTGATTTAAAATAACAGATTGTAGCAACAAACAAAATGAAGACATAATAGTGAGAGAAGAGTCTTCGTAAAAATGAAGACATAACAGATTAGTAAAAATGATAGTGAGAGAAGAGTCTTCGTTGGCCATAGCCATCATCATTTTGTATGAAAGAAGTGTTGTGTGTATCAAAGAAGTGATGTGCGTATGAAAGAAGTGAAACCCAATGGGACGACTTGCAGAGGGAGCGGGTCCTATGGAACCCCTAGGACGACCACAGACAGTACCTCCGGTTTCACAACATTTCATTATTCAGAGGTTGGCTGCTGTGGGGGGAGGTGGCTGTGCCTTATATGCCAGACATGGTCTGTTGGCAGCAGCTGATGTTCTATCAGTCCCCAGTGCGGGCTTTCAGGGACAGCGGTCGACGGACAGTCATCCAGGGTGCTTGTGATGACGAGTACCTACCATGGTACTTCCAGGTGTCCATTCCCCGCCTGACTCCGGCTCCGCCTTCACCTCCGGCTCCTTCTTCACCTGCAGCTGCTGAGGATGTTGTTCCACTTCCCTTCGAGTCCAGGATGACAGCAGCTACGCATGTCCCGGATGCCTATGATCGTCTTTTGTCAGTCGACGGAGTCGACGGCATTCCTGAGGATGTCTATGATAGTCTGTTGGCTGCTTTACCGATTTTGAACATTTAGTTGTATTATTTTTTGTATTTTTACTGTATTATTTCGCGTAATTTGATTTCACGTTCGGTTACAATTATTTTGCGCGATTTTAAATAAATTTTTTTTTTTACAAATTTCCGGAAAATTGTAAAAAAAAAATTTTAAGGGTATTTTAGGGATTTAGCATAAAAGGGGGGGTATGGGATTACCCGGGGGGGGGTTTAAAAAAAACACCCTTTGTCAATTAGGTAAGAAAAATTCAGTCAAAATGAAGGCTACTTTGGTCGTATCAAATTTGGCAGCAATACTATATACACAGTAAATGAGAAGTCACCCATCACGTAAGAACTATGCACCGTAAATGAGAAGTCACTTTTTAGGGGCACCTGCTTACGATACTAAGCCAAAAGCTTAGTTTCTTTTACTAAATTAATTTTAGTCATTTGATCCTTTTTTTATTAATCTAATTTGGTCTAACGGTTGATAATGAATAAGGGTATTGTTGTCATTTTATATAAAAGTAAATATATACATATATTTATATATTAAAATAAATAGCACCACCACTATCGCTGACTGGCAACCGGAGCTCCGCTGCCGGTCGCCGCGTCGGTTGCTGGAGCTCCGCCGCCGGCCGTCGCGTCGCCTGCCGAAGCTCCGCCGCCGGTCGCCAGAGCTCCGGCGGCCACCACCTGCAACCACCACATATATATTTATATATAATATATATTTATATCTATTATATATAATATATAATAAATATTAATATATATATTTATCTATTTATAAATATAAAAAATTAATAAATAAAAATGTTTTTTTATTCATGGAGGGTTAGTAGTCACTTAACCATTGGTATACAAAACTGTGGTTAGTGGCATCTAACCACATTTGTGCATATCTATGGTTAGTGGCCACTAACCATTGCTATGCACATTTGTGGTAAGTGGCATCTAACCACAGTTATGCATATTTGTGGTTAGTGACATATAACCATTGCTATGCACATTTGTGGTTAGTGACATCTTACCATTTGTGGTACAAATTTGTGGTTATTGCATCTTGCGAAATCGTGTTCAATTGCGTTTCTCTGCATTATTTGAGCAACGTAATTCACTCACACAACGGTCTCACACGCGAACAAATCTTTTCTCACGCAACTGTTCACTCATATATGTTCAACGCATTCGTTCAGATCTGTGTGCGCATTCGTTCACATCTCTGATCAACGCATTCGTTTCTCACTTCTGTTGTTCATCTTTGTTTGACTTCAGGTATTCTCTTCTTTCGTTTCTCACCATAATTCAATTCTTTATTATTAATTTATTATAATTTATTTGTGCTATTATCTAATTTGGTCTTTTCTTGTCTGAATTTACTTTGTTTATGTATTCTTTTGATTCTCCCTTTGTAACTTGTATAGCTTGATTTCCTATGTTCCTTACTCGCAGAACCTTTAATTTGAATTTCAGTGTTAATAGGATATCTGGTAGTGTTTTTCCACAGATATTATTCTGGTTAGTGGCCACTAACCACATAATTGCTTAAGACTGGTTAGTAGCCACTAACCACAGAATTACTTAAGAATGGTTAGTGGCCACTAACTACAAAAGACCCAAAACCCTGTTGACTCTAGCAATTCTTTCCTTCTTCCATCAATGTCATTGAGAAATGTCTGAACCATTTGTGGTTTACACATATGTCTATATGTTCAATTTATGGCTTCTTTCAATCTCTTTCTGTTTGCCGTCCTTATTTGAAAACAATGTGGACATTGAAATTAAAAGTGAGGGGCAACAACCATGAAGTTAGAATAAAAAACTGAAATTAGAATCACATTATCAATCTAACAACTAATAATCACGATTGTACAATCTGTGGTTAGTGGCCACTAACCAGTCTTAAGCAGTTCTGTGGTTAGTGGCCACTAACCAGTGTTGTGCATATGTGTGGTTAATGTACAATAAAAATACAACACGTGTGCCTTTCTCTTTAATTGAGTTAACGCCATCCATTTCCATTAATTAAAATCTCCATTTCCTCTACAACCCAAATTTTTGGGTTTTTTTTTGCTTTTTGACATCTGATTTCTGAGCTCTTGCCAACAACCATCTTAGGCTTTGATTGAGGAATCCTCAAATCTCAAAAGGTGTGGAAAAAAAACACCATGGCCATCGTATGGGCTCAACAAGAATCTCGATGACTTCTGTTTTCTTTTCCTCTTGCTTATGTATTTGCTACATTCATCAACCTTCGGTGGTTCCACCCTGATTGGAGTTGCACTGAAATTTACAAGTTATCATGTTAGATTACTTGAAATGATGACTATGAGATCAATGTACAAGTTACTATTATAGGCGTATTTATAATTACACTACTATTTTGTCCTGCATATCGTCTTCACCAAAGAATCTCAAAAAAGTGAACTTCGCAAAACTCAATGTCCTTTTGAACTTCGTCAGCTAGCTTCTGTCTAGCATCCGGAGGAGTTTGGGCCAGGCTGTAATTTTAGCATCTAATTACTATTCAGATCTATGGCTATTGAATATGTGATTCTGTGATAATGTTGTAAGAGGCAATAACCACAACTAAGTACCACAATGGTTAGTGGCCACTAACCACAGATTAGTACAATTGTGGTTAATAATTGTTAGATGCCACAAATTTCCAATAAGTACTATATACTAGTTTCTCTCTAATTATTAGCAAGTTATCAAAAATGAAAACTCTCTTTGTCACGCTGCTAATTTGTTCCCTTCTTTTACTGGAGCCAGCCATTGCCATTGAGGAATTTAGTATAAAACTAATGAATCATAGAAGCCAATTCATAATCTTATCATGTTATAGCAAAATCTTCTAGTATGCAAAAGTAAGGAAGCATTATGCAATTATGCACTCAACAAGAAACAGGTGTAGAAAATAGACAAAGGGAAGACCTTATATAAGACCATTTCCCCATGCTCACACCGTTCATTTTCTGGAGGATAATCATCTTCTAATGTTCCTTCATATGCTTCAAGAATTTCAATAGCTTTTGATGCATTGTATCATATTTAAAGTTCAGTACAACTAACTACTAAAATTAAAAAAAATTGGCATGCCAATAACACCTATTGATACTAATACCATGATAAATTGAAAAAATGGCGTTTACCCCTTTTTGTGTGTCCTTTCTACAAATAAAATATGGAAGGGCAAAAAAGCATCAGAAAATAATTGTTTTCCCTAATCTGACTACATAACTTGAATAACTAAATCATATATGAAATGATGCATTTCATGCTATTTCAAATCGGAAAATTGACCTTCCAATTTGCAATTTCATTCACAAATTTACAGAAATAATACAAATGCAAGACACCCGTTTTTAACACTTCAATAAGTGCACTTTCATTCAAAAATCACATCAACGAGCAAATTCATAAATATGAGAATGTCATGAACCAAATTCATAAAACACACGCTCCAATCTGAAGCCACGTCAGTATTTTTTTATATCACATTACCGGCTGACTGACTCTCCCAGTTTCGAAATAATAGACTGCACCTCCATTCACTTTTTGAACCCACATGTCTTCTTCAACCTAAAAACTCAACCACCAAATCCCTAACTTCTGCCCAAATCATCAACATAATTCATTAATCACAGCAACAAACAAGTAAACTCAACCACCAAATCCAAAACATTCTGAGCATCAACAAGAAAACCCATGACTACCCGCATTGAAAGCTCGCCCAATCTTTCAAGCCATTCTGAACAAGTATCAAAACCATACACAGTAATCACAAATCAGCCTTTGCTTTTTGAATGTAAGCCCTCAATAATTCATTAATCACAACAACAAACAAGTAAATAGAAAAACTACTAAGAGGGAGAAGATAAGGAGAAAGGGAGAAGATAAGGAAAGCAAAAGGAGAAGGTAGGAGCAAGAAGAATCTAAAATCGACGCCACAGTTTCACAAGCACTCTCCACCGCAAGCATGTCATGTTTTCTCTACAGAGGGAGACGCAAACAAAAGTTTCAATCGATGAAGAGAAAGAGGGGAAAGAGAAAAAATAACCTGTTCACGGTGGATTGCGACGGTGGGTGTTCTTCTCTGCTCAGAGTTCGGTTGCGACGGCGACGGTGGACCTGCTTCGTGAACTTTGGGTTTTTTTTGAAATAAAAGTTATGATAAATTATTAATGCTTATTAAATGATATCTGTTGAGTGTTTTTTAGTTATTGGAGAAATTACTCTGCTACCCCTTTCGTATTTGTTACTAAGCTTTTGGCTTAGTATCCTAAATCAGTCTCCTTTTTAGGGATAATTAATTTTATGGCTGGTGGCCAAAAATTGAAACATGAGCTATGGGCCGTTTGGATTGGCTTATTTTTGAGCTTATGCAAAATAACTTGTGCAAATAAATAAGTTTTTATGTATTATTCATAAGCTTGTGAATGTAGTTTATGAAAAAAAACAGGTTATGGAGATACAATTTTCGTTATTGAGAACTTATGAATCTAATACTAATCTAATCTATCTAATCTAATCTAATATAATATCTAATACTAATATAATCATCTAATCTAATACTTCTAATCTAATATCTAATATTATGTAATACTTCTAATATCTAATCTGATACTATCTAATATCTAATCTTATCTAATCTAATCTAATCTATCTAATCTAATCTATCTAATCTAATCTAATCTAATCTATCTAATCTAATCTAATCTATCTAATCTAATCTATCTAATACTTAATCTAATCAAACAATATGCTAGCAAATTGACATTTTTAGACATTCCCCTAGCGCGCCACGTGTCAATATTTTTGGGCATTTTAGACATTTTGCCACTAAAAAACAAAAAATCTCAATTTTTTACAACTTTTTATTTGTTCTCTTAGACACTTTTCCATCATCTCTCTCCTCTCTCTTTTTTTATTTATTTTATTCTCTCCTCTCTCTTTTACTATAATCTAATCTAATACTAATATTATAAAACATAAATACTAGCAAATTGACATTTTTAGACATTCCCCTTGCGCACCATGCACCCGTTTTTTTAGTATTTTAGACATTTGGTCACTAAAAAACAAAAAACAACAGCTTTTAGCAGAAAAAGCCGACCAAAAAATGCCCAAAAGCTGAGAAAAAAAAACTGACAACAGCTGCAAACAAAAAAGAGAGAGGAGAGAGATGATGGAAAAGTGTCTAAGAGAAAAAGTAAAAAGTGTAAAAAATTGAGATTTTTTGTTTTTTTAGTGGCAAAATGTCTAAAATGCCCAAAAATATGGACACGTGGCGCGCTAGGGGAATGTCTAAAAATGTCAATTTGCAACCGACAACAACTGTAAACAAAAAAGCAGCAAAAACTGCCTGTTACTTGCCGCACTGACGCGCGCAGTAAGATTTATTTTTCAATTTTTTTTTAATTTAGTTTTGTAAAAAATGAGTAGTTACATAAAATTAAGATTAAATTATGTAGAATTTATTATTTGCTATAATCTACTCAAACTACTAAAACCAATTAATTTAACCACTACCAATTGTCAAAAAAGCGATATCGCTAGCAAAAATTCCAAAATTATTTTTCTAAAAAAATCAATAATTAAATCTCATTTGTTTTTTTTTCGTGAGCCGCACAGAGCGGCAACGAGAGCGCCAACGGGAGCACCAACGGGAGCGCCAACGGGAGCACCAACGAGAGTGCTAACGGGGGTGCATATTTTATATTAAATCTCATTTTCTTTTTCCTCATTTTTACTCTATTATTAATATTATAAGAAGATACCGATTTTTTTAAAACTTTTTGCAACAAAACTATTTTAATAAATTTGAAATATCGCCTTTTATCGAGTTTTTCTTTTTTCTTTTGTTTCATTTTGCAACTTTCAACGTATTTATAATTTCATAGCACGGGTGAAATACTAGTTAACATAAAAGCTTATTTATTTGCATAAGCTATGTTTCATAAGCTCAAAAATAAGCCAATCCAAACGGACTCCTAGAGGCTTAAACCAGAGTAGATCTAGAGGCTTAAACCGCCACATTCTCTCTTGTTTTTCGGCAACCACGAAACTCCAATAAAAAATCTGACCATATGTCAGAACCATGGAAAGGAGGGAAGGGGGAGAGATGAGGAGTGATTTGGTAAAAATAATCCACCGTATGATTGTGTGTGATTCATCAATCCAACGGTTATTATTATATCTCAAAATATGTGCCATTATTTTTATCTTTGTGTACCATGCGGTTGGGAGGGATTCAGTGCCTTTAGGGCGGGAAATGTACCCCCATTATGTGTCTATTTCTCTCATATATTAATTTCTCTCTCATCTTATCTCATTTGTTACTCTCCTAAAAAGTCTGAAGTCACCAAAGGTACTAATTATAAAAGGAAGCTAATCCAAATCCCAATATAGTGGTGGTGTACGGTAGACGCCGCCTATAAACTAGCAAAAGTTGCTTTGCCTAATTATGGTGATTAGACTTAGAGGCATAGGCGGAGTTAGGTACATCCCAGTGGGTGCACCTACACACCCTAAAAACAAATGCATTAAACGATTTATATGATTTTTATTTTGACCCCCCTGAGTTTAATATTTTGCACTTAGATTCTTCAGTACTTTCAACTTTGACGGTTAAATAAAGATTGAATACTCAATTTAATTCGTGAACGTACACCCATTGTTGTCAAACTCGCAAGTTAACTCGTACGAGTTTACGAGTTTTCTACTACCCCAAAATGAGTCAAATTCCATGTAGAATCGCAATTGCTGTAAAGTCAGGTAAACTCGCATAGAATCGGGTAAACTCATTCAGACTCGCTTAGACTCACTTGTTAAGAGACCGAGTCCACGAAGGTGTTAGCCTACATTTTCGACAGGCTCAATTAAATGCAGTCAATGAAGTTTGACTTGTCATTTTAAAGAGGAAATGCTGGCCTTCGACACTGAGAAGGTATTCCAAGGGAGATTTTCGACCACTCCTAGAACTTAACAAAATTGAGAGCTTGAAGGCGACATTTCGACAAGAAAGAAAGTAAGAGATTTCAAAGCCAAGGAAGTGCTGTCGAAGAGTGTAGCAGTAGCATTGTAGAAGAACGTAGCAGTTACACCGTCGAAGGATGCAGCAGTTACGGTCGAAGGATGCAGCAGTTATGTCGTCGAAAGATATGGCAGTTGTTGTTTTAATTTCCTTTGCACGGTTATATATAACCGTTGTAAGCAGTTACAGTTTCTGCACAGTATATATAGTAGTTTCTCATAGAGAAAAGAGGTCACAAAACTCTCATACATATTTCTCACGCTCAGAATTCCAAGTTACAGAGAAACATGAGTTACAGAAACTAGATGTATGACATTGTGTACCAATTTCTTTTATTTCAAAGCAATCCAGTTATGTTTTCTTAAATATTTCTGCAATTTACTTGTTTTCTGCATTTGATCGAATTCAAACATACATAAACAAATTCGACAGTTTCAACAATTTTGAAATTGTCAGTTATTACAAATAGCATCAAGAACATTCATAACTTTTCTGGAAAAACCTATAGCACAAATGTCCTAAGATTTACTGGTTGATCTTGCAAGTAACAAATTTTAAATCAGCGGTTGTTTACCAAAATCCAGGGTAAACAATTTCCAAATTGGTTCTTAAAACATAAACTTGTGATCTGTTGTGTGTATGCATTTAAGGAGTGGAAAACATCTTTCAGAGATGACACGTTCTGGTTCAAACAACGCTTCGACGTCTAATGCACAGAACCCACAAAATTCACAAGAACAAGCGTCAATGGGTGACGCTAGTGTTGCAAATGTCACAGGAGCAACTGCTCCTACGCCCTCTTCAACAATAGCTGGGGTAACTTCTCTTGTAATAGTGTTGACTACAGCGGCGTTAACACAGCCATTGATATTAGGGTCTTCGACCAACCCTCTAATGGCTAATCCCTTAGTTGGAAATACTTTCGATACAAGGTTTCCAAATATCTCCCAATTTAGGGATTACCCATATGGTATGCCAACAGCCATGATGGCAGGCCTTCAAACAAATATCTCTACTTATGCAGACCCTGCAGTCACAGCGTTTTCCCCTCTCCATGGTTCACCAGAGAGCACTTTTGGTCGAAACGCTCAACCTGCCTTAACCACATCATCGTTGCCTTAAGGCAACAAATGGATGAGAGTAACCATGATATGGTCAATATGCTGACCCAACAAATTGGTATGGTGTTTAACCCTTTAATGCAAAACACGAACCATAGTTACCAGATGTTGGCTAATCAAATGGGGAGAATAGCAGATTTCTTTGGCACTGCACCATTACAAAACCAGCAAGTGCCTCAAATTCAGAATATAAGGCCTGTCGAAAACCTTGTGGGTCAAGGACAGCAAATTGCTGTTGAACCACCTCCAAGAAGGGAAGTCGAAGTAAACCCTGAGGTTGTGTTGGTCAACAGAGGCCAGAATGCTGATGAAGTGGTTAGACAAGTTCAGCAAAACAATTTTGGGCTCCAAAATAACTTGCCTAATTTCGTCGAAACCATTTTAGCCCAGAATGGCCTCAATTTGGGCCTGCATAGGCCAAATTTTGTTTCACCCTTGTCAGATTATGTGTTACAAACTGAGTTGCCTAGGGGTTGGAAAATTCCCAAGTTCACAAAATTCGCAGGGGAAACCAGCGAATCCACTGTCGAACACGTTGCCCGTTATTTAACTGAGGCTGGTGACATAGCACATAATGAAAATTTGAGGTTAAAATACTTCCCAAATTCCCTTACAAAAAATGCTTTCACTTGGTTTACAACTTTACCCCCACATTCCATATTTAACTGGGGGCAATTAGAGAAAGCATTTCATGAATAGTTCTACATGGGCAGTCGAAGATTAGTCTTAAAGAATTGGCTAGTGTTCGACGCCAAGTGGAAGAGTCTATTGATGACTGTCTCAATAGATTTAGACTTCTCAAGGCAAGGTATTATGTGATTCCGCTTGAGAAGGTTAACGATCAGATAGTATTATGTGATTCCGTTTGACAAGTCAAACGTGAATACGAATATGAAAGTGAGGTGACTGTGGACTGTTTTTCACATTGCGATTAACCACCAAAGGATTAAGTGATGGATCTGCTTGCAAGAGTCTGAAATTTCCGAAGTGAAGCTCGGCGTGCGGTATGGTAGTTTTGAAAAATCATTTTTGTGAAAACCCGCAGGCTAAAGTTAATTTTGGGAACGAATCAAGAGGTTAATAAAGTTTGATTGAGGAAGAAAATCCTAGGAGGATTACTTTGGTTGAGGGGAAGTTCTCAACGCTATGGACTAATTTGGAAAGGAATCGGGTGCGTCGTTGGTAAAAACCTCGTGATGAAGTTGCAATAGAGGAAAAAGAGTTCTGAGTTTGTTTGATAGTTGTTTTGAGAACAACTGAGGTGATTTTTATTGCCTTCGAAATTAATTGATGTTTCCACGGTTTATTTCTACGTTAAGGTCAAAGTTTTTGGTAAAACCCTCATTCCATCTTTTTGAAGAATTTTATCTTGAAATCTTGGGGGGCGAGTCAAGAAGTTTCACGGATGACTTTTCCGTCACAATTGTTTGATGTGTATGAGAACTGTTTTGGATTTTATAAGATTTGTTGAGAACGCGTTTACACCCTCCGAGGAAATCGTGTTTGTTTTTACCTCTACCGAGGAGTACCAGTTTGTGGATCTCATTTCCAACCTGTATTTCTATCAAGTGCCTCATATTAAACCCTTTGATCTAGATTAATCGAAGTTGGGGTGCAAACGAGGATAATTGGAATAAAGTTAAGAAAGTGTTTTCAAAACCCGATACCAAGCCCATGTAGGCGAATGATGAGTTTCTCGTATAGATTGGTAACCAGAGAGTTCGTATCAAGGTAGTAGTGGATCATACTTGGAGATTGATGTGCCAACTTTGGGAAGATTTTCTACACTTATTTCGTTAATTCAAGATTGTGTTCCAGCAACTTAAGATCTTTCTGAGAATGTCGATTCTCGGTTAGTCAGATGAAAGACTTGACGAAATTTTGAGAACAAAATTCTTTCAAGTTGGGGAGAATGTAACACCCTCAAAATAATTAGTAGAATTATTTGGGTGTTAACCCAATTAAACTAATTTAGTACTTGACGGGTAAATTTATTGAGTGCTAAAATTATTTATTGGTTGTCATCGGATCGTTAACCGGATAATACGGGTCAAGGAAGTTTTGGAATCGAAATAAGAGATTTAGATCAATATGGTAATTTGACCACGTTACCACTTATCTATTAAATAAATATATATGTATGCGTGTATGTGTGTAAGTGAAGGAAGAAAAGAAAGAAAAATAAAAAGGAAAGAAAGAAAGAGAGATACAGAGAGAGAGCCGTGAGAGAAGAAAGAAAGAAATGGAGAAAAGGAGAGAATGGGTTTGGAGAGAAGAAGGAGAAAAAGGGCCAACATAGACTCATCAAAACACAATCCTTCCTTCACAAAAAATGATCTCCTCATCATCCTCTTCCTTTTGGTACCAAAATCATCACCGACAACTCACTCACTCTCATCTTGCCATTTTCGAAATTGTGAGGTAAATGAGGGATTTGGTTTGGGTTTCATTCTTCCTTTCCACAAATTGAAGGTTGGGTAGTTCAAGCAAGAGGTTGATTACTAGCTTGGAATGGAGGAATCAAAGTTTGATAGAGTTAGGGTTTGTAAACAAAATTTGGGGTTTTTGTGAATAGTAGCTTTTGGAGGTTAGGGATGATGAATAGTGTTCATGGAGGATTTCGAGGAATTCGGTATTTTGGTCAAAAAGAGGTCTCGTGATCGAGTGGAAAGCTTAGGAGCGGATTCGGATGTCGCCGGAACGTATAGTTGATTTGGGGAGCGTTCGTGTGGTTATGTCAGAAAAGCGTTCTCGCGGAAAGTCTCGGTGCTTCGTGATTTTCATCACGATAAGTGAGTTTTACTCACGTTTAGGATTTATGTTTTGAATTGATTGATTGAAACGAATTTTATGTTAATTGATTCGACTGTTTGTTTGATGTGATTGTTTCGACTTGAATTGCGTGTAAAATATCGTTTTGGTCGAAAAACCGTTAGATCGACGATTAACGGATTTTGAGGAAATTGATGTGGAAGTGTTATGGATTGATATGTTTGATTGATTGATGAATATTATTGGATATGTGTTCGTACTATTTTTGTGTTGGGACTGGACTGGAACAGGTACCGGAAGTGATCGGAATTGATCGGAACAAAAAAAACTTAAAACGGAATGAAAACGGAATGCTGTCAAATGCGCACGATCCGTGCGCCCCTGGCGCACAAACTGTGCGTCCCATTCGGTTTCCATTCCTCAAAAATGCGTTACAGGGCGCACGACCCGTGCGTATGGGAGCACGGACCGTGCGCTGTGTTCTGTCCAAATTTTCCAAACTTGCCCGAAACGATCCCGATCGATTCCAATCCTCTTCTAATCCTTTCCTAACCCTTTTCCAATGATATTAGGCTTACAATGCCATGATTTTGAGCATGTTTCAAAAGGGTTTTATAAAATACTTTCGAAGTTGAAATTGTTTCGAAAAGCCGAACAATAGTACACGTGTGCGGATACGTTTTATTGATAACAAAGCGGACTATGAGTCCTACGTGGTAAGGTATAATTTAAATGAACTAAATCTTCATATGATTGTAGATATATATATATATATATATATTGTTGCGTCAAAGACACACTTAGAGCAAGTATACTCTATCGCAGAAGTAGTATAAAAAAAATATCGTCTCCACAGGGATTAATTAATAAGTACCAAACTACTCGAGATTAATTATTATTTAGACTAACAAATATTGGTGATTGTAGAAACTAAAATAAGAAAAAGTAAAAAGCACGAACTCAAATTGTAAAGTTTAACCAATGGAGAGAAGCCTAGGGTCACGGTTTCACTTGCAAGCTTCGATTCCCCTATGTCTAATTCTACCTGAATTCCTTTATTTTATTCAATTACCAATCCCTTTACTAAAGCTATTAATCCGTTTGGTCATTCGCGATTAATATTCTTTTTCCTAAATTAACCCTTGTTTGGTCATGCAAGAATTTAAATTCAAGAAAAGCATAAAGTACAAAAAGGTTGAATGATTGGAAGACTAAATTAAAGTTTGGTCATTCATTAATTATAGTCTCAATTATCCTATAGGTCCACCAACTAATTGCAGTACGGTCGTTGATCAACTAATTGATTATGAACATGCAAAGGTTGTCAATCCTAATTATGTGATAAAAGCAATAGGATAATATCAATTGAAATAAAAACCAGGAATTCAAAGTATAAATTAAAACATAAAAATGTATCTAATCAAGCAAGATCCACCTAGACCCTAGAAGAGGATTTAACTATCCATAGTGTTCGAGAACAATAAAATAGAATTAGGAGTCATAAATTACAGAGATAAAAATAACCCGGAATAGAGAAATTTCTGATCCTGCAAATTTTGTCTCCTTTTTCTGCTCCAGAGCTCTCTCACGATGTCAAGAACGGGTACCCAAAACTCTCTCCTATATTTGCCGGCGGTACTGTTTGCTTCTCGTCTATCTGCGTGCGTGACTTTCTCCCTAATGATGTCGTCAATTCTTCCTTTTATTATCAAAAATAATTCTATTTGTGTTGTGTGGCTCTGTCCCTTGAATTCAATTTCTTCTCCTCCCTGTGTGCGGCTCCCCTTTATAATTATTAAAACTCTCCTTCTTTGGTTATTTGTCTACGTTGCCGTCCTCTTTCTTTCATCCACTGTTGCGAGCATTTTAAAGATAAGTTTTAGGTTTCAACCGTGGGCCTTCTCATGCGATAATGGGCTTTGACAATTGGGTTAATGGGCTGATCTTTTTCTTTTTTTAATTTAAGCCCATATATATATTGAACTTTGAGTGGCATAAAATTGGACTTTTATTTTTTTTTTATCTTTTTCTATCTTTATGCAAAACAAGAGCAAATTAAGTTAGTAATTCATATTATTAATAATAACAGCTCTAAAAATGATACAAAAGTGTCTCTAAAAATGCACTAAAGTTGAGCTTATCAACTCCCCCACACTTAACTTTTGCTTGTCCTCAAGCAAATTTCCTGGCTCAATAAATTTTTCAAAAAAGTAACAGAGACAGCCAAATAAGGGATCCAAAATTAAAGCACAATGACAGACAATAGACAGTATAGCACAAATGAGGTGTCAAAAGGTTGCCCAATTAGAGGCTCATGTCCCTGAAGAACACATTTCTGTGAACAAAGGCACTCGCTCACAATCTCTCTAAGTGTTTAGGGGCTAGTGAAAATATACACTCAAGTTTCAACAAAATGCACATTACCATATGTTTGTAATTTGACCAAATCTCCACTAAATAGTTCACATGCATGCAAAAGATGGGGTGTTATGGGTTGTAATGGGGCCAGGGTGAATTCATGCAGGATAGGAAATAAGAAATTAAGAAGGGATAATCAAAGGGATAAAAAACAAGAAATAAATAGTAACCTTTGAAACCAAATATGGAGCTCCTATCTATTTTACAATTTTTGTCCAAACTCCAAATTAATTTCACTTCCATTCTTCACTCTTCTTTTTCCTATTGAGACAACTCTTTTTGATTTGCCTTCTCTTTTGAGTAGACTATTTTTTCTCTTTTTTTTTTGGATTTGCCCTTTGGCTCTTTTATTCTTTTGATGTGCATTTTTCTCCTTCTTGCTTTCCTTTTTTTTCATTTTTTTAGGAGGAAAAGGAACTTTTAACCATATGAGACACTCTTATTTTGTTTTTAGGTCCTGATGAGATAGACAATTAAAATACAGGACAAAATTGTAACTTTCAATAGTTGCTCCAAATTTAATTTCAAATGGTTACCACAAAGAAAAGAAAAAAATTATATCTGGGTACCAAAGAAAAACTATAACAAATAGGCTCAAAGGGGGCAACTAATGGATAAATTCAACAAACAACTCTGAGGCCAGAAATATACCTACATTCCCCAAATCTTTTTACATGATGCAAATCAATTTTCGCCTTGAAATGGTCAAAAGACAAATTCTAGAATGTAGCAAATTGGGAAACACACTTATAGAAGAAAAAAAGGGGGTAAAAATTTATTATTTAGTAGCAATCCCCTTATGAAGGCTCGGATCTCACATTTAGAAGCTAGTTCACAAAAGTACTCAACAGGCACAAATGCTAATTATCAGCTTCCTAAGGACAACCCCACAGTTACAATTAAGCACAAGTCTGTCAAGTAAATTAATTATGGGATCCCCTAAAGGCAAAATCTCTATTTTTTTTCAACTTGAAGCATAAGTCGCTAAAATAAGCCAGAAAAAAATGCTATCAACATATAGAGTGGGTATGTGCATTAATAGAGATCAAGTGACAAAATAACTCTCCTCCCCCACACTAGCATGAAGCATGGTCCTCAATTCAAAATGAACAAATAGAAACCAAAAGAAATAAATGAGAGAGAGAGTAATAGTGACTTCCCTGAGAGAGCTTGTAGTCCGAGCTTATCCCTAAAAACAAAACAAAACAAAAATGAGAGAAAATAAAACACAGGTTGCCTCCTGTGAAGCGCTTGTTTAACGTCCCGAGCCTGACGGTACTAGAGTCAATCCTTGAGGGCAGTGACATAGCTCACTTGACTTAGCCCTTCCTCAAAATGCTTCACACGCTGCCCATTGACCTTAAAAGTGGTACCATCTTCATGGGATACCTCGAGCACTCCATAAGGAAAAACTTGAGTAATAGTGTAGGGTCCATACCACCTTGAGCGCAACTTTCCTGGAAAAAGACGCAAACGTGAGTTATAAATTAAAACTTTCTCACCTACTTGGAATTCACACTGCTGGATGCGCTTGTCATGCCACTTTTTAGTCCGCTCCTTATATAACTTGGCATTCTCATAAGCTCCCAGACGGAGCTCATCCAATTCATCGAGCTGCAGCAACCTGTTTTCACCTGTAAGCTGAGCATCAAAGTTTAGAAATTTTAAAGCCCAAAGTGCTTTATGCTCCAATTCAACAGGAAAATGACATGATTTTCCAAAAACAAGACGGTAAGGAGACATCCCAATGGGGGTTTTAAAAGCAGTTCTATAGGCCCATAGTGCATCATCAAGTTTCAAAGACCAATCCTTTCTTGATGAACTGACTGTCTTCTCTAAAATCCTTTTCAGCTCTCTGTTTGAAATTTCAACCTGGCCACTAGTTTGTGGATGGTAGGGAGTTGTCACCTTATGAGTGACACCATATTTGCTCAAAAGATTTTCAAATTGTTTATTGCAAAAATGGGTGCCACCATCACTAATAATTGCTCGGGGAGTGCCAAATCTTGTAAAAATATTTTTCTTTAAAAATCTCACTACCACCCGAGCATCATTAGTGGGTAAGGCTACGGCTTCTACCCACTTAGACACATAATCTACAGCAACAAGAATATATTGATTTGAAAAAGATTTAGGGAAGGGCCCCATAAAGTCAATACCCCATACATCAAATATCTCACAAACCAAAATGTTGTTTAAAGGCATCTCTTGACGCCTAGAAATATTGCCACTCCTTTGACAACTATCACAAGCTTTCACAAATTCATGAGCATCTTTAAATATAGTAGGCCAATAAAAACCACATTGTAAAACTTTATATGCGGTTCTATTTGGGCCAAAGTGGCCACCTACCTCTTTAGAATGACAATGCTCAAGGATAGAAGTTACCTCATCCATAGGCACACAACGCCTAATAACCTTGTCTCCACATACTTTAAATAGGTAAGGGTCATCCCACAAGTACTGTCTAGCATCAGAAATTAATTTCTTCTTTTGCTGAAAAGAAAAATCAGGGGGAACAACCTTACCCACCACATAGTTGACAATGTCTGCAAACCAAGGAATAGTAGAAATAGCTAGAAGTCTCTCGTCAGGGAAAACCTCCTTGATCTCCCCATCATTTGAGGCCTGCATCACACTATGGTCAAGCCTTGAGAGGTGGTTAGCTACAAAGTTCTCTGAGCCTTTCTTGTCTCTAATCTCCAAGTCAAACTCTTGTAGTAACAAAATCCACCTGATTAACCTGGGCTTAGCATCCTGTTTTCCAAGCAAATATCTAATGGCAGCATGGTCAGTGTAAACAATAACTTTAGAAAGAACAAGGTAATGACGAAACTTGTCAAAAGCAAACACTACAGCTAGCAACTCTTTCTCCGTGGTAGTATAATTTCTTTGAGCATCATCAAGAGTGCGACTAGCGTAGTAAATGGTATAGAATACCTTATTCTTTCTTTGCCCCAAAACAGCCCCCACAGCAGTATCACTAGCATCACACATAATTTCAAAGGGAAGCGACCAATCAGGGGAAACAACAACAGGGGCACTAATTAATTTTTCCTTTAAACAATTAAAAGCCTTCAAACATGTGTCAGAAAAATCAAAAGTGGTCTCCTTAACCAAGAGGTCAGTCATAGGTTTTGCAATTTTTGAGAAGTCTTTAACAAACCTCCTATAGAAGCCGGCATGGCCTAGAAAACTACGGACCCCCTTAACAGAATTGGGTGGGGGCAACTTTGCAATTACCTCAACCTTTGCAGGATCAACTTCAATACCTCTAGTGGACACCTTATGTCCTAGAATAATGCAATCTTGTACCATAAATTGGCACTTCTCCCAATTGAGCACTAAATTAGTATCCCTGCATCTCTGCAACACTGAATTCAAGTTATGTAAACAATCCTCATAAGAGGATCCAAAAACAGTAAAATCATCCATGAATATCTCAATGCATTTTTCAACCAAGTCAGAGAAAATAGCCATCATGCATCTTTGGAAAGTGGCAGGGGCATTACATAAGCCGAATGGCATCCTTTTATATGCAAATGTTCCATATGGGCAAGTAAAAGTAGTCTTTTCTTGATCTTCAAAAGCCACTGGTATTTGCAAATAACCGGAATATCCATCCAAACAACAATAATAATCATGACCTGCCACTCTCTCAAGCATTTGGTCAATAAAGGGAAGGGGAAGTGATCTTTCCGGGTGGCATCATTTAATTTTCTATAATCAATGCACATACGCCACCCAGTAGTTTTCCTAACTGCAATTAATTCATTTTTATCATTCTCCATCACAGTAGCACCTCCCTTTTTAGGAACACATTGAACATGACTTACCCACTTACTATCAGAGATAGGATAGATGATACCTGCATCAAGAAGCTTAATCACTTCCTTTTTGACCACCTCTTTCATGTTGGGATTGAGGCGGCATTGAGGTAGTGCCCGGGTTGGTAATCATCCTCCATGTAAATCTTGTGAGTGCAAATTGATGGGCTAATGCCTTTTATATCATGAATAGACCAACCAAAGGCCTCTTTGTTGGCCCTTAATACCCTCAAAACCTTATCCTCCATAGTGTCTGTCAAATCTGCAGAAATAATCACAGGCAAAGAGGAAGGGGGTGCAAGAAAGCATATTTTACATTTGAAGGGAGAGGCTTTAATTCAAGCTCAGGAGCCTCTTCAATTGAAGGTTTGGGATTTGGAGTATTACCCCATTCCAATTCCTCAAATCTATAGTTACTCCAATTTTTCTGAGGGTGGTGAGCCTGCAAAAACATTAAGAACTCTTCTTCCTCACCACCCTGCAATATGCCAAGTCCCTGCACAGTAAGTACTTTTTCTAGAGGGTCCTGAATTCTAAAATCATCAAAACTTTCAGAGGTAACCACATCATTAATATCCATAGCTTGAATAAAATTACAAGAAGCAAATGAGGAAGGATTTTTTAATGAGTTCAAGACTTGAAATACAACTTCCTCATCTCCAAATCTCAAAGTCAATTTTCCCTGTTGAACATCAATTAAGCTTTTTCCTGTAGCTAAGAAAGGACGCCCCAAAATAATTGGGACTTCCTCATCTTCTTCCATATCCAATACAACAAAATCAGCAGGGAAAATAAACTTATCAACTTTAACTAAAACATCTTCCACCACTCCACGGGGGTGGGCAATGGATCTATCAGCTAGCTGCAAAGTGACGTTAGTAGGATGTGGTTCCTGCAAACCAAGCTTTCTAAAAACAGAAAAAGGCATCAAATTTATACTTGCTCCTAAATCACATAAAGCCTTTTCAAAATGAGAGTTACCAATTGTACAAGGGATAGTAAAACTACCTGGGTCTTTAAGCTTAGGTGGTAACTTTTTTAGAACTATAGCAGAACATTCCTCATTAAGCCTAACTGTCTCAAAGCCTTCTAACTTCCTTTTGTTAGAAATAATTTCTTTTAAAAATTTGGCATATTTAGGCATTTGAGCAATAGCTTCAGCAAAAGGAATGTTGATATGCAATTTTCTAAATATTTCAAGAAATTTGGCAAATTGCTTATCATGCTGCTCATTTTTAAGTCTTTGAGGATAAGGAACATTTACCTTTGCTTGCTCATATTTTTCCCTTTCCTTTTTGCTTTCCTCAGAAGTGCTCCCCTCAATAGGAGCTTGTATTTCTTTCTCGGGCTCCCGTCCATCTTGATTGTTTTCTTGAACCAGCTCCTTGCCACTCCTAAGAGTGACAGCCTTGCAATGCTCATTTCTTGGATTAGGCTCAGTTTGGGTAGGCAGTGAGCCTTGAGGCCTTTGAGACAACACAGTAATGAGATTTGAGATTTGACCCTTCAGGCTTCCAAATTCGTTGTTCATGGCTCCAATTTGGCCCTCCAGGCTTCCAAATTTGTTGTCCATGGCTCCAATTTGGCCCTCCAAGCTTCCAAATTTTTCATTTGTCTGCTGCATAAACCTTGTCAACACATCATTGGTATCCAACTTTTTCTCCTCTTGCCTTTGCACATGTGGAGGCTTATAGGAGTTCGAGCTTTGCTCCTTTTGTTGTCCTCCCCAAAAGAAATTAGGGTGATTTCTCCAACCCGGATTGTAAGTGTTTGAATAAGGGTCATTTTGGGTCCGGTTGGAATTCTGAACATAATTGGCCTCTTCAGTTGAAGTTGTTGGCCGGCCCTGTGCTTTTATCAGTTCTTCAATGGATTGCAACCTCTCATCAGTCCTGTCCATGTAATTGGATAAAACACCCATTCACGAGTGTCCAACTTTTTCCATGTATCTAACTAAAGCCTCTTGCATACCAGGCCTTAACTCACTTTTCTTCTGACCAAGATAGTTAGTTGACTTCTTCAGTTAGGCCTCCCCAGAGGTTATTCGTGATGTCACTAGTGGAGGTAATTATTGGAGTAGATTGAGCTTGTACCTTCATCAGAGATTGCATCTGTTTAGAGAGAGCATCCAGCTTTATGTTAACACTAGTGTCATCTTCAACCTTGTAGATCCCAGCTGATTTCTTAATGTGTCTGTCACTTGTCTCCCATTGGGCATTATCGGCTGCTATTTCTGCAGTTAAGTCATATACTGTCGCAGGTTCCCCATTCATTAGAGAGCCTCCACAAGCCATATTAACAATTCCCCTATTTTGAGAAGATAATCCGTTGCAAAAAATATTCAAGCAATTGCCACTTCTCAAATCCATGATGTGGACAACTTCAGAGTAAGTCTTGAAATCTTTCCCAAGCTTCATGTAAAGATTCTTGCTCGAGTTGAGCAAAGCCGATTATTGCACCTCGGATCTTAGTAGTCTTACCTGGAGGAAAATATTTGGTCAAGAATTTTTGCTTCAGTTGATCCCAAGTGGTAATGGACTCAGCAGGTTGAGAGTCTAGCCAAGCAGATGCCTTGTCAGCTAATGACCATGGAAACAGTCTCACTCTAATGGCATCAGGAGTGACACCATTACAAATTACTGAGTCTGCCACCCTCAAGAAGTTTCTAAGATGGGTGTGCGGGTCTTCTGTTGGTGTACCTCTGAACATAGTAGAATTCTGAACCATTTGAATTAAGCTTGGTTTGAGCTCAAAATTAGTAGCTTGCACAGGTGGATTGACTATGCTTGTAGTGATAACCGCTGTGGGAGTAAAGTAGTCCCGAAGAGTTCTTCTCGGATTGGCAACCATCGCTCTTGTCTCTTTTCTTATCCTTCGAGCAGTTCTTTCAATTTCTGGATCAAAAACCAAAATAGGCTCTTGGGAGCGGGTGAGCATGCACGAGTAATAGTAATAAAAATTAAGGCTAAAGTGCTCCCGGGGTCCCTTATCTTTATTTAAAGTAACGAATTAGTCCTTTATGTTTTTTTTGTCCCAAATAAGTCCTTTATCTTTCAAAATTTTGACACATAAATCCTTTTCCGTTAACAATGCTGATTTATGTGTCAAAAAAAAGGATTTATGTGTTAAAATTTTGAAACATAAAGGACTGATTTGGGACAGAAAAGGATTTATGTGTCAAAAATTTAAAACATAAAGGACTGATTTGGGACAAAAAAAAGATAAAGGACCAAATCGTTATTTTAAATAAAGATAAGGGACCCCGGGAGCACTTTAGCCAAAAATTAAACTAACTAATAAAATAAAACTAAATATAATTTTTTTTTCTTTTTATTAAATTAAAACAAGAAATGAAATAAATGTCTAAAGCAATAAAAAATCTTTTTCGTTTAATATTATTAAATTAATCCCCGGCAACGGCGCCAAAAACTTGTTGCGTCAAAGACACACTTAGAGCAAGTATACTCTATCGCAGAAGTAGTATAAAAAAATATCGTCTCCACAGGGATTAATTAATAAGTACCAAACTACTCGAGATTAATTATTATTTAGACTAACAAATATTGGTGATTGTAGAAACTAAAATAAGAAAAAGTAAAAAGCACGAACTCAAATTGTAAAGTTTAACCAATGGAGAGAAGCCTAGGGTCACGGTTTCACTTGCAAGCTTCGATTCCCCTATGTCTAATTCTACCTGAATTCCTTTATTTTATTCAATTACCAATCCCTTTACTAAAGCTATTAATCCGTTTGGTCATTCGCGATTAATATTCTTTTTCCTAAATTAACCCTTGTTTGGTCATGCAAGAATTTAAATTCAAGAAAAGCATAAAGTACAAAAAGGTTGAATGATTAGAAGACTAAATTAAAGTTTGGTCATTCATTAATTATAGTCTCAATTATCCTATAGGTCCACCAACTAATTGCAGTACGGTCGCTGATCAACTAATTGATTATGAACATGCAAAGGTTGTCAATCCTAATTATGTGATAAAAGCAATAGGATAATATCAATTGAAATAAAAACCAGGAATTCAAAGTATAAATTAAAACATAAAAATGTATCTAATCAAGCAAGATCCACCTAGACCCTAGAAGAGGATTTAACTATCCATAGTGTTCGAGAACAATAAAATAGAATTAGGAGTCATAAATTACAGAGATAAAAATAACCCGGAATAGAGAAATTTCTGATCCTGCAAATTTCGTCTCCTTTTTCTGCTCCAGAGCTCTCTCACGGTGTCAAGAACGAGTACCCAAAACTCTCTCCTGTATTTGTCGGCGGTACTGTTTGCTTCTCGTCTATCTGCGTGCGTGACTTTCTCCCTGATGATGCCGTCAATTCTTCCTTTTATTATCAAAAATAATTCTATTTGTGTTGTGTGGCTCTGTCCCTTGAATTCAATTTCTTCTCCTCCTTGTGTGCGGCTCCCCTTTATAATTATTAAAACTCTCCTTCTTTGGTTATTTGTCTACGTTGCCGTCCTCTTTCTTTCATCCACTGTTGCGAGCATTTTAAAGATAAGTTTTAGGTTTCAACCGTGGGCCTCCTCATGCGATAATGGGCTTTGACAATTGGGTTAATGGGCTGATCTTCTTCTTTTTTTAATTTAAGCCCATATATATATATATATATATTGAACTTTGAGTGGCATAAAATTGGACTTTTATTTTTTTTTTTATCTTTTTCTATCTTTATGCAAAACAAGAGCAAATTAAGTTAGTAATTCATATTATTAATAATAACAGCTCTAAAAATGATACAAAAGTGTCTCTAAAAATGCACTAAATTTGAGCTTATCATATATATATATATATATATATATATATATATATATTATATCGAGTTTGGGTGACGACCCATGTTGACATACTAGGCGGGGAAGTCATGAGCCCTTACCCTAGGCTCCGTGCCATTAGGAAACACTATTGGATATGGGGTTCACCGGGATTACCATGTCTGGGATCGGTGTTGTGTCAAGAATTGATAATGCGGTTCATCGGGATTACCATGTCTGGGGTCGGTGCCGTGTTATGTAGTGCGATCCATCGGGATTACCATGTCTGGGGCCGGTGTCGTGCTAGGTTAAATTGCGTGGTTTATAAATTAAACTCCGAGATAAAAGATTTATAATTGGACCTAGAGTGTTAGTAGGGGTCTCGGTAGAACTCACTGAGATTGTATCTCATTGTTTAAATGTTGTTGTTTTACAGATAAACAGGGAAAGTGGAGATCCAAGAGGCACGAGTAGGTGGTACTCGGATGGTTGCTGAAGACTTAGCTTTATGCTTAAGTGTATTATCTTTCCTTGTTATCTGTGTATCAAGACATTTTGTCTTTAGCGTTATGTCTTTATTTCCGCTTTCTTGTAAGATATTGAACACTGTGTTTCACTGATGGTTTATGGTCTTATTTATGTTTAAGACTGTCCTGTTATTATTCAGTGAAAATTTTATAGTGGTGTTCAGTATTTAAACAGGAAATATATCTCTGATAGTTTAGGGATGGTGCACTTGGGTATTTTTACTCGATAAAAATATCGGGGTGTCACATCTATTTGTCGGCGCTACTGTTAGTGCATTCTTTTCCTCGTGTGTGCGGCTCTCCTTTTATAATTGAAGCCTAGGTTCCGTGTCCATCAATTTCTTCTTCTCCAAGTTTGTTGATCATGTGCCTCTTTACAACATGCTAAATACATGGTTTTTTTTTTCTTTCTCAATTATTCAAAGCCCAACTTAGTTCCATTCTTTTAATCCAAACTCCTACCATACGTGTTCCCTTCTTTTAATATATATATATATATATATATATATATATATATATATATTACTTGGACTTTTAAATAGCTTTCTTTTATTGTTTCATTCTTTTTATCTTTCCTTTCTTCCTGCAAAATAAAGAGCAAAATAACTCGCTAATTTATTTAAATGGTATTAATTACTCTAACAATGTCTCAAAGATATCTCTAAAAATGCATAAAATTGGAGTTTATCAACTCCCCCACACTTAACCTTTGCGTGTCCTCAAGCAAATTTCCTGGCTCAATAAAATTTTCAAATGAATAATAGAGACAGCCACATAAGGAATCTCAAGTTAGAAGCACAATGACAGAGATATTATAGCACATATGAGGTGTCAAAAGGTTGCCCAATTAGAGGCTCATGTCCCTGAAGAATACATTTTTGTGAACAAAGACACTCGCTCACAATCTCTCTAAGTGTTTAGGGACTTGAGAAATATACACTCAAGTTTCCACAAAATGCACATTACCATAAGCTTGTAATTTGACCAAATCTCCACTAGATAGTTCACATGCATGCAAAAGATTGGGTGTTAAGGGTTGTAATGGGGCCAGGGTGAATTCATGTAGGGTAGGAAATAAGAAAGAAGGGATAATCAAAGGGCTAAAAACAAGAAATGAATAGTAACATTTGAAATCAAATATGGAGCTCCTATCTATTTTACAATTTTTGCCCAAACTCCAAATTAATTCCATTTCCTTCTTCACTCTTTTTCTATTGAGTAGACTCTTTTTGATTTGCCTTTTTTCTTGAGTAGGCCCTTTCATTTTTTTTGGATTTGCCCTTTGGCTCTTTCATTCTTTTGATGTGCCTTTTCCTCCTTGTTGCTTTCTTTTTTTTTTCAAATTTTCTTCCTATTTTTTTTTGGAGGAAAAGGTAAGTACACGATTCACCCTCTTTTTTTTTCCTGACAAGATAGACAACTAAAGAATAGGACAAAGTTTCAGTCCTAACAATATAGACAACTAAAAATATAGGACGAAATTGTAATTTTCAATAGTTGCTCCACATTTAATTCCAAATGGTTACCACAAACAAAAAAGAGAAAAATTATATCTGGATACCAAAGAAAAAAATATAACAATTAAGCTCAAAGGGGGCAACTAAGGGATAAATTCAACAAACAACTCTGAGGCCAGAAAAATACCTAAATTACCCAAATCTTTTTACATGGTCCAAATCAATTTTCGCCTTGAAATGGTCAAAAGACAAATTCTAGAATGTAGCAAATTGGGAAACACACTCATAGAAAGAAAAAGGGTAAAAATTTATGATTTAGTATCAATCCGCTTATGAAGGCTCAGATCTCACATTTAGAAGCTAATTCACAAAAAGTACTCAACAGACACAATGCTAATTATCAGCTTACTAAGGACAACCTCACAGTTACAATTAAGCACAAGTCTGTCAAGTAAATTAATTATGGGATCCGCTAAAGGCAAAATCTCTATTTTTTTTTCAACTTGAAGCATAAGTCGCTAAAATAAGCCAGAAAAAATGCTATCAACATATACGGTGGGTATGTGCATTAATAGAAATCAATTGACAAAATAACTCTCCTCCCCCACACTAGCCTAAAGCATGGTCCTCAATGCAAAATATCAAATTGGCACAAAAATAAATAAATGAGAGAGTAAGAGCGACTTCCCTGAGAGAGCTTGTAGTCTGAGCTTATTCCTAAAAACAAAACAAAACAAAACAAAAATAACTGAAAATAAAACACAGGTTGCCTCCTGGGAAGCGCTTGTTTAACGTCGTGAGCCTGATGATAGTTAGTGCTTAATCAGGGGGCTCTCCAAGAGCAAATTTTACGTCTAACGCAGTACACCTTCTTAACTTTCTAGCCATGTGGTTCACATTGTTCTTTCTTTTTCCACGTGGTGGATGAATTTCAAAGGATGGTGAAATTTTTATTTTATTTCCATCCACCACTATGCTAGGATCCTGCAAAATAAGATTTTTTCCAAAAGGTCTTGCATCTTTAAATCACCAAATTTGTTAGTTTCAACCACATACTCATCAAAATAAGGAGAAGTAAAAAGAGAGAAATTTTCACTAGAGTTTAAAGCTTTTATAACATCATCTTTTTTACCACTCCTTAAAGTTAGCTTTCCCCGGTGAACCTCAATCACAGCATCACCAATGGTTAAAACAATTTGCCCAAAAATTTGGGCTTTCTTCTCTTTCTTCAGATCAAGAACCAATGGGTCTTTCTCATTCTCCTCACAACCGCTCTCATTAATAGGATCTTTTGTTTCAATATAACTCCCTTCAGTAGGAGCTACTATTTTGATTTGACTCTCTTCAGTAAGAGTCTCCTCATATTTCTTGAGAGCTTCTTCCTCTAGGTTATATTCCAGGGAGACACCTTCATCTCTCGTAGGAATACTTTCTTTGTATTGCTCAGCTTCTTCATTTTGGGTAGACTTAGTTTGTGAAAGAGTTTCTTGGGCCTCTTGAGATAACAAAGCAATGAGAGTTGAGATTTGACCCTTCAGGCTTCCAAATTTGTTGTTCATGGCTCTAATTTGACCTTCCAAGCTCTCAAAAATTTCATTTGTCTGCTGCATAAATTTGGCCAAGACCTCATCGACATCCGACTTTTCCTCCTCTTGCCCTTGCACTTGTAATGACTCATAATTATCCAAGTGGGAGGAATAAGGAGGTGGCTCATAGTCATCCCAATAGTCTGAATAAGGTTCATAAGGAGGAGGAGCAATTTGAATCTGGCATTGAGACATATACCAATATGACTTCTCTAAATTTCTTTGTGCCTCTGCCTCTCTAATGTAGTCTCAAAGAGTTTTAACCATGATTTAGACTTTTCTCTATAAAACAAGGTAACTTGCAGTGGTCTCTTGGGAAAGTATTAGTAACTTTTTTTTTATATATTTTTTTTGATAAAATAAAGAAAAAAAACAAAATTTAAAATTAAAGCAAAAAATTGTCTAAAGCAATAAAAATGTCTTTCGCTTAATATTGCTAAATTAATCCCCGGCAACGGCGCCAAAAACTTGTTGCGTTAAAAACACACTTAGAGCAAGTGTATTCTTTCGCAGAAGTAGTATAAAAGATTATCGTATCCACATGGATTAATTAACAAGTACCAAACTAGTAAAGATTATATATTGTTTAGACGAATCGATAATTTAGTTGTAATGAAAACAAATAAAAAGAAATAAATAACAAGAATTAAAATACTAAACTTAATAAATGAGGAGAGGTCTAGGGTCACGGTTTCACTTGCAAGTTTCGATTCCCCTATGTCTAACTCTACCCGAATTCCTTCATTTTATTTAATTACCAATCCCTTTACTAAAACTATTAATCCGTTTGGTCATTCGCGATTAATATTCTTTTTCCTAAACTAACCCTTGTTTGGTCATGCAAGAATTTAAATTTAAGAAAAGCATAAAGAGCAAAAAGGTTGAATGATTGGAAGACTAAATTAAAGTTTGGTCATGCATTAATTTTAGCCCCAATTATCCTATAGGTCCACCAACTAATTGCAGTACGGTCGCTGATCAACTAATTGATTATGAACATGCATAGGGTAGCTAATCCTAATTATGTGATAAAAACAATAGGACAATATTAATTGAAATAAAAACCGGAATTCAGATATGGAATTAGAACATAAAAAGGTCTCTAAACATGCAAGATCCACCTAAGACCCTAGAAGAGGATTTAGCTATCCATAGTGTTCGAGAACAATAAAATAAAATTAGGAGTCATAAATTACAGAGATAAAAATAACCCGGAATAGAGAAATTTCTGATCCTGAAAATTTAGTCTCCTTTTTCTGCTCCAGAGCTCTCTCACGGTATCAAGAACGGGTACCCAAAACTCTCTCATCTATTTGTCGGCGCTACTGTTAGTGCATTCTTTTCCTCGTGTGTGCGGCTCTCCTTTTATAATTGAAGCCTAGGTTTCGTGTCCATCAATTTCTTCTTCTCCAAGTTTGTTGATCATGTGCCTCTTTACAACATGCTAAATACATGAGCTTTTTTTTCTTTCTCAATTATTCAAAGCCCAACTTAGTTCCATTCTTTTAATCCAAACTCCTACCATACGTGTTCCCTTCTTTTAATATATATATATATATATATATATATATATATATATATATATATATATTTATATATATTACTTGGACTTTAAAATAGCTTTCTTTTGTTGTTTCATTCTTTTTATCTTTCCTTTCTTCCTGCAAAATAAAGAGCAAAATAACTCGCTTATTTATTTAAATGGTATTAATTACTCTAAAAATGTCTCAAAGATATCTCTAAAAATGCATAAAATTGGATTTTATCAATGGCACTGAATGAAGGAAGACTGAAATTTGGAGACAGGTCTAAGCCTCCAATGAAGATTGACACTGCTCCTCTGCCAGTAGTAGATGCTATGTATGTTGAACTAGTCGAAATCAATGTGGTGGAAGCCACTGAGTTTGCTGCTGCAAATGTCGACAAGAAAGGAACAATTGAATGTTCAAAGGACAACGTTGAAGTGGTCACTGAGGACCAGTATAATGAGAAGATGCAAGTGGTTTACCCCAAAGCTGAAGAAGAATTGATCGACTTCCTTAACCGTTGCAAAATTAACAACACTGAGGTCATGTTGTGTCCAAGGTGTAGTTCTGTTTTCGACAAGAAGGCTGCAGAGAACCTAGAAGGATTCAAGCCTCAATGGAAGAGGAAAGCCAAGTGGGTTGACAAGAGGCCAAAGTTCAACTTCAACAACAGAGGAATACCATATAAGGTAACTTCGACCAAGAACCCTCAGAAGGCGCAAATCAAGACTTTTGTGCCACCAGCTAAGTCACCTGTCGAGAAGTGGGTGTATTCAGGTGGCAAAGACACAGGTCATCATTCAACTACGGTCAAAGGAAGTACAAGCATTGCAAAACAGAGCAAGGCAACTGGTTCGAATAAGTATGCCTACAACAATAACTACAAGGGAAAGAACCCGATGCCAAGAACACAATGGCGTAGGTATCAACGCCAATAGAAAGCTGTTGCTGCTGTAGGAAAGGGTGAGAACTCCAACAAAAGCAAGGGTAAGCAAGTAGCCTCTTTTGTCGAAATTCCCAGGAAGCCTGCAACAGAGAGAATATTTCCTCCACTGCCTGTTATTAAAGAAGGTCTTGATCCAAAAGAGGACCTCAATGTTGAAGAGGAAATGGGTTCTGGTTTCACTGATTCAGAACCTGACTTCGACGTGATATGCAACGTAGTCTCCATTCTTCCAATAGAGTTCGGCGTGGTTTCAGAAGTAAACGAAGTCGAAGAAGACTTCGATGAAGACATGGCTAAACATAAGCCAATATGCTACTATGTTTTGAACAATGGCTGCATTGAAGAGCAGAGTGCTGTCTTTGAAAGGCCAGATGGGGGGATGAAATACCACCTTAAACCATTGTTCATTCAAGCCAGGGTCAACAATGTGGGTGTCAACAAGGTGCTAGTTTATGGGGGTGCTGCAGTTAACTTAATGCCCCAAGGTATGCTCACGAAGATTGGCAAGTCTGACACAGATTTAAGGCCACACAATGTAGTGCTCACTAACTACGAGGGCAAATCTGGCTATCCACGGGGAGCAATTGAGGTCGAACTTGTTGTTGGCAGCGTTAAGAGGTTAACATTGTTCATGGTTATTTCAACCAGGGAAAACTTCAACTTGCTGCTTGGCAGGGAATGGATACATGGAGTAGGAGCAGTCCCTTCGACCCTACACCAGAGAATCTCCATTTGGAGAGAAGATGGACTGGTAGAAAATGTGGAAGGTGATCAAAGCTACTTTCTAGCAGAAGTAGATCACATCACAAAGAAGCCCTTCGATAAGCAACTAGCAAACATTGCGCCATGTACACCTTCTGACAGTGCCTATATACCCCAAGACAATGTCTATGCTTCACTAGACCTACACCCTACTCATGGATTTATTTGGGAAAGGGAGGTAATTGGTGAAGCAAGCTACCCAAAAGGTTACAGCAAACCTACTGGGTGGGATGGACCCTAAAAAAAATTAGTAATGTCTCAACCCAGTGCATGGGAAAGGATTACGGTCTATGTGGCCGAGAACAAGCAAAATGCGGCTTTAGAAGCCGAAATGCAACAAAAAATGGTAGGTGAAACCATTAGACATGATGATAAAGAAAATATGGTCGAAGACCAAAGGCTAGACTGTATCTATGATGACGAATGTCATACCCTAATTTTGTCCGGCTAATTTAAAGTTTATTAGAAAAAAAAATCAAAATATTGCTCGTTATGCTTTTTGAGATTTTTTGTCGTTTACGCGCGCCGTTTGGTAGCGGCTTGACGTCATTTCTATTGTTATTAGTAGAACTTATTTTCTTTTTATCGATTGCAAGAAGAACTTAATTAAAAAAGACTGTTATTAATATTTGATGTTAACTCTTTTTTTACATTACAATGGAGAGTGATGTGTAAGTCCATTTTGAGACAAGAGTTTTAAACTCTTTTATTATGTTACTGCCCTCTTTCACCAACTAAGGAATGCCTCTTTGCACTACACCAAAGCCTCCATGCACAGCCTGTACACAAAGAAACAAATGTGAGCAACAGTCAAACCCAACAAAATCGTGAATGGGGCAGGGGCTCGGGAGAAAGAAAATTGTGATCAGAATACTTTATACATCAAAACATGAAATACTTGAACAAATACACAAAACTGAGAGGCAGAAAAATTGACAACACAGTACAACAAGCAAGGCAAATCCTTCTATATATCCAACTTCAAAAACAAAAAATAAGGGAGGGGGAACCGTAGGAGGATTGTAACAAGGAAAGAAAAGGATTAATTAACAAAACACAATAACACAGAGAGGAGGAAAACAAGAAGCAAAAGGGGGAGAGAAAGAGAAGAGGGAAAGCACTCCAACAACCAACCACTACCTCACCGTGACAACCCTCCACCACCAGCGCACCATATCACCGCCGTTCCACCACCACCGAACAGCCCCCACTGTCAAACCCGAATCACCACCACGTCGCCGCCCTCTCCCTCTCTCCAACAACCAACAACCACCCCCATTCACAACAACACACACTGAACCATGAGATTTCAAAAGAGAAACAAAAAATGAGAGAAGAGAAGGAGAAGAGGGAGCCGCGCAAACCACCACCCTCCACCTGCCGTCATCGTCGCCGCCAGCCACAACACCGCCTCGGCCAGGCTCCCTCCGCCACCGGACTCGGTTCTGCATCTCTTTCACACTCTTTCCCTTTTTTGTTCATTCTCTGTCTAAAAACCATTTTTTCTCACTGTGGGAACCAGCCGCACCACATCTTGATTGCCTCACGTTTTCTAAATCAGGTTTGTCTCACTGGAACATCCTAGTTTTAGAGTTCTCATATTATTTATTTTATGATTGGTTTGGGCTTAAGCCCATTTGTTTAAAGTTACATGTGTGTGACCCGTATACTACTTTGTAGTTGCACTCCCCTTCATAGTTTATCCCCCATTCCAATAATATCTAGTTTTTGATTTATTCCATTTCTTTCAAAAGGTTTATTCCATTAATATAATCTCCATTTTTTAAAATCATTGTAATTTTGGATTTAGGTTCATCTGTCACTTTCGTTAGTCAACCAGCCTAATTTATTTCACTCAATTTTAATCTTCAAAACAACATTTCAAGTCCAATATTTTCATAAAAAAAATCACATTCAGATTTAAAAACATGTTCTTAATAATGATCACTTTGGGTTGAGCCTATTTGATTATGACAAGCAACTTCAATAGTCAAACAAGCTAGAGACCACTTTAGATTTTGTCTATTTGTTTATTACGGGCATCTTTCATTTCAAACACATCTCTTTCATTTTAAAAATCAAAAATCTTATTTTCAAAGTAGGGGATTAAGTCGGTCGTACGGCCGGGTTAGTCATCGTTTTAGGATAAGTGAGCTGTGGTCCTTCAGAGCCCCAGCGCTCCTTCAGCCCTCAGCGGCCCTTCAGAGCCCCAGCGCTCCTTCAGACCCCCAGTGGTCCTTCAACACAGATCACACAGTCCTAAAACCCCTATATTAAAAAACACCAACCAACAAACATTTTCTACACCAAGAACTACGTGTGATTTGATTCTCTACCAAGAGATACGTAGGAGCCGAGGGCGGCCGACCTCTGTCAATTGCACTAATAAAAAACCTTTTTTAGTATTTTCCTAAAATAATCCCTTTCTCAAATTCAAATAAAAGATCAATTTTCTTCTTTCTTTTTAATTCACAATAAAAGGGTAAAAATAAATTTTTTTCAAAATTAACTTTCGCTTCTACAACTAATTAGCAGGTAACCTTCCATAGGAAGGATGTCGTGGGGTGCTAACACCTTCCCCATGCATAACCGACTCCCGAACCCAAATTTGGTCTCAAGGACCCTTATCCATTCCAAAAAGGGATTTTCCAATGTTTGCCCTTAAACTAAACTTTGGTGGCGGCTTCATTTTTGAATCTTCGAGGAATCCTCACCCGGATTTTTCGGTCGCTACAGCTGGCGACTTCACTAGGGACATTTTAGAGAGTCAAGCCTTGTTTAATTAGTTGTAGGATTAATTGTTGATTTAATGTTTATTTTTACCCTATCCTTTTGTATTTTATTCTTGCATATTATATTATTTTCATATGATATGTAAACCTTAGGATAGAAGACCATTATGTTTGTTTATGTGATTATTCTTTTATTTTATTGCCAATTATATTCTTTTATGTATATAAACCCTAGGGTAGAAGAATATTATTGTTGTATGAGTGTTTGTTTGTTTTGCAGCTTGGGGGGTATTCCTGATATTTTGCTCCTTCACACACTCCACTATCACACTTTTGCACACACGTGAGAATAGTCCTATACCCGGACTGGAGCATAAACTAAGTTAGAACGAGACTGCGTAGTAATGGCCCTCTGGATGTACGTCCAGCTCGGTAGTTACGAAAGTCTCACCTAGAGTTTGATCTCTTTTGAGGATGCTATCACTTCTAATAGCTTGCCTATTGTCGCGATTTGCATTCTTAACTGGGGTCGTTGGCTCTAGGAACCTTATTAGGACCTTGTAGAGCTACTCTTTGAAAGGTTCACTCAGTAGAAAGAATCTTAAATCTATTCTTAAGGAAACCCTTCTAGGACACAAAGGAGCTTAATATTCATGCATTCAAACAAATACTAGTGCATTTTCCCCCCATTTTCTTGAAAAAAATAAAACAAAAATCACCTATTCTTATTTTTCTTCTTCTTCTTTGCAAATCACATAAATAAATATAAAAATATCTCATTTTGCGTGCATTTCAATGACCGCCGGGGAATTACAAAACTTTTTAAAAAAGGTGGATGAAAGTATAATAAAAAACCATTTGAAAGTCAGACCCTAGAATCATACTTTAATAAAAAGTTTTGGATTCCCGGACGAGATGAATAAAACCATACATTCACATCTCACGCACATTCATTCATTCAATCAAAGGCAAGCTGGTTCACCAATACTCATGCATCTGTTTTCCCGTTCCAAGAACAACAAAAATATTCAAAATCATGTCAAGCATCATGTTCTCTTTTCTTTCTATGCATAAAAAAAATCACTGCGAGTGTCATGCATTTTATTTCCTCTCACAAAAAAGAGTAATTTTTAGTCATATAACGTGAGGATCTCAACATGCACCGAAATTCATACATAATCATTCAAAATCATTATCACATAGCGTAGGCATCACATCATTTGTAAAGTCATGAATTACATTTCAAAAGAAAACGTATCATTCATACATCATTTTCCCTCATGTTGCCATCCTAGTTTAAATCATCCACTCCATGTTCGTGTATCATTTTCCCAAATAAAAAAAATCACTTCATTATTATTGTATAATTCGTCATCGAATAAATCAAAAATAAGAGTCTGCATACATGTTGCACTACCTCTTGAAAAATAAAAATAATTGCATTAGGATCAAACATTTATTTCTTCATGCATACATGCATTTGCATTTTTCATACATATCCGTCATCATGGGCATCATATTTTGCTAGAAAATAAAAAAATCACCATAGAACGAATCACTTGTTCTCATGGTACTAACATGCATAGCATCATCATCCAAAAAAAAAAAACAAAGACACTACATATTTGCCCAACTTGCATCATCTTGCATACTCATATAGAAAAAATATACTATATTCATTACTCCTCTTCGTGCAAAAAATATAAAAATAAAAACAAAAGCTCTTCATTCTTAACCAACTCGAATGCATTAGTCATCTTGCATGCATCATTTCCAAATAAAAGAAAGTAAAAAAATAATGCCACTTTCTTGCATTATTCATCAGTATATTGCAATGCCTCCGAAAAATCATTTTTGGATAGTCAATATTTTCAAGTGATCATTCACATCTCATGCATCTGCATCACGCAACATCATTTGTTCATTCATGCATTTTTTTTTCTAAAAAAGAGATAATAGAAAAAACCACGAGCACAATTAAAAAAAATTGTGATAAGCATTGGCATATCTCATTTAGCATGCACTTCCATTCACAAAAAATCATCACCAAATAATGTAGACATTTCATCATGTGCAACATCATGAGATGCATGTAAAAACATATCATTCATACATCATTTCACTCATCCTAATAAATAAATAAAAAACCGCTGTTTCATCGATCATTCATACGTCATTTCATTCCCCGTTTCAGCATGCATCATTTCACAAAAATTATGTCATTATTTTTGATACATAAATGAGGCCCTGCATCAGTCACATGCTGCATTGCCACCAAAAAAATCATTTAGAATAACTGGTCTTTCTAAGTGACCATTTATGCGCGCATTTCATGCATTTGCATCTGCAATTTCATCATGCATATCTATCACCATGTGTTTATTCATGCATTAGGACACAAGGGGCATGTAATTTATTTATCCTCGTTGCATGAGTATAGTTAATCTTTTAACTAGAAAAATCATCATGCATTTATAATAGGAATAAAATCGTTGGTCTTTTCAAGTGATCAGTTCCTCCATGCACTTCATACATTTGCATTTTCATCGTACATATCCATCATCATGTTCTAAAACAAAACAAAAATATATCATCACTCTTTTTCATGCATCATTGAGCACCCAATAAAAATGAGAATTTGTAACTTTGCATCCTTCACGGGTTGCATTGCCTTCAAAGATCATTTAGAATCATTGGTTTATTTCCAAATGATCGTGGATTCACGTGTTTCATGCATTTGCATTTTCATCACGCATATACATGATCATGTGTTCATCCATACATAAAAAAAACATGAGCATTGCTTCTTCAAAAAAATGGATGAGAGATGAGACGAAATTGATTATTTTTTCTTTGGAAAAGTTTTAGCTGCACAAAACAAGGTCAAACTCAGTTGCAAACTCAAGGTGTTTTCGAGACACTCAATTTTCAAAGATTTTGCAGCTCGTTCACAAATTTTTACCAGCAAAACGATGCATCTCATCAGTCCCATGATAAACGATCAAAATGGTCCATTTTGTTAACCAATGTGTTATCAAAAATTTCTCCTATCATGTCGCTAACTATGTTAACTCTCTGTGAAGCATTCGTATAGTGACTTTGAACGCAACGTGCATCTACTCTTGTTTGAGTCAGTTAGTATCCACATTTTTCCATCCTATCATCATCTTTTGTTCATGTCCAGCCCCACCCCAGCCATCCCATAAGGTGCATATTTTCCACACAAGTACCTAGTTAACCATTTGGTTTGTTCCCAATAATGAAATTTCATGAGCTAACACTTTAGGCCCAAGCTGGGGCAAATTTGTGATCACTAGATATCTTTTAAACATTGTATTTCCTTGATGTAAGTCCTTTGCAAAAAAAAATCAAATAAGCCTGTTAGGTTGAAAACTCGCAAGAGCAGCCTAAGCAAAAATTAGGGCAAATAAAAGAAATAAAGAGAAAAAGAGCGAATATATAAAAATAAATAATTTTTGTCCTTGAATTAATTTTTGAGAACAACAAGCAATCATGATTTGAAATAAAGTTTGGTCGTTTTCCCATATCCTAAAAAAAAGGGTTCTTTACTACCCCTTTGAGCAAAAAAAATCAAAAATCTTTCAGTCACCCGAGACAAGGATCAATTCCACATAAAAAATGGTGTGTCACTTTTATCAGCTCACTCTACTAAAAAAAAAGATCACAAAAAATGCGAAATTCAAAAAAGAGGATTGAAAAAGAAATCCTCAAAAAGAAAAAAGCAAAAGCAGTAGAAATTGTGAGCTGATACATAATATCACCAAACACAGAAGATATCCTTGTGCGAATAAACCCACAAACACCTCCTTAGGCCGAATTATCATTTCTTCCACAGAACCTAAATCATTGGCCTCAAACACTTCTCTGAACCTACTTATCTTTTAAAAGGTCATCGTATCAATAAACCATCAAACACCTCTCTGAGCCCATTTGAGTCTATACTCCACAACCCCATAATCATCGACCACATTGCCCATAACCATTGACCACGTTACAAACCTTTCTTTCATAAACCTCTAACCACTGGCCACATTACAAAGTCCATGCTGATCTGTGGCTGATTGCTTTTATTTTCTCAAAGATTTAATTTTAGGACAAGTGGGTTTATTTATTTACAATATATTTGCTCAAAAAAAATCAAAAAAAGAGGATAATAAAAAGAGAGAAAAAAAGAAAAAAAACTCAAAGGGCTTGCACTCCAATATTCATTCAAATCGCACTGATATCAAGGCAAGGTTTAGTGATCACCAATTGAAATTTTCATCGTATCAAAAACTCAGGATTATCATAGTCTGTGGGAGTCACCTTCGAAGGGCCAAAAGTTTGGACTAGGACCATCACCTAGATCCCAAAGTGGGGCATACCTTTCACCTTTCATGCTTCTTGAACTTGGGGAAAATGTCCGGCATCCATCCCATTCATATACCACATCCAATCCATACGACCAATTCCAAAGACCCATGACCATAACTCAGTCACCTTTCATAACCCCACTAAAAGCAATCATTTAAATATCATTCCAAAGTGGGGCAATCCCGTCACCCTTCACTCCATCTAAAGTCAGGGAAATTCGCCCTACACCCATCTCATCCCCTTGTCATATCCACATCCAGAAAACCATGCCGAGGCATCTTCTCAACCCATTATCCAAAATACAGCCTTTCGCAATGTTACTCCAGTCGGGGCAACCTTGTCCTTGTCATAGTTGGGGCAACACCAAACAAAGGGTTGAGACAAAATCTTTCGCCTGCCACCCTTCATTCCAAAGTCATGGCGTTCCCAATTCATAATTTTCTCTACACCCCTTACTGTTGTCATCACTAGGCAGGGGCAGACGATTCGATCACCTTCACTGGTAGTCTAAATCGGGGCAGTTTCACATTTCTTGAGCTGGGAAAAACCTACCTTTCATGACTTTGGGGAAAACCTACCATTCATCCCATCGTGTGTCATATCTGTCTTACCAAGTCAACTGGTTCATTCACTGTATTCGTACTGCTCTACATGTCTACTAAACAATGCTTCAAAGAGAGAGAACACAAGTTAATAATGTGACGTTGAACACTCACTCTGTTAACTTTGCGGACCTAAATTCAATCAATCATGGGACACCGTAAGGGAAGAACAAACGTGAACGAGTCTGTAAATACAGTCAAGTACGGTTGCGCATCAGTGACTGTAAATAACAACCTTGAGATTGTCAGAGCTTGAATTCAAATCAAATCCAGTTTTTTTCCAAGGAACGATTATTGCAAAATATTCACTTCTGTGCCACTTGCATCAAAAGCCTCATCTCTCATCATTACAAAAATCTTTCTGCATCATCAATAAGATCATAGCATAAATCATCCCGCCATACAACCATGCATCCAATAAGTGATGATTCCAAAGCATCCACTTCTCAGTTTCTCGCATAAAAAAAATCTTTCATCAATAAATCATACCATACATTTCATTCCACCATGCAAACATGCACCTACCATGGCACCTGCATCAAAGCATTACATTTGCATTTGAACGTCATCGGCACTCACATATACTGCTTATCAATTTTTTCGATCAGCTTCAGCGTCCACAGTTCAGGGGCCTTTGTGGTTCATTTGTCTCCACATTGCACATACATGACATTGCATGCACACACATGACATTTTTACTTCGATAGACATGCCAAGTGTTAGTCTCGTCGTTGCTAAAAATATTTCTACATAACTAATTATGTTATTGTACCATGCATTCACGTGTCTTCCTTTATCCACCATAGCAATCGCATCAAAGCATTACATATGCATCATTCGCATTTCATACAATTATCATGTACCAAGAAAATAAGCAAAAAAAGAAGAAGAAAAAAGCAAAAAAGGCAACAAAAAATCTCATTACATTCATTCATTCCACTTAAAATCAATCATTACAGATGCATACATTACAGGCATATGACCAGTTGCTCTCTAATCGACTTCAAGTGTCGATCCTAATTACTTCCACTTCTTAAGTCAATTCGACAAGTGTTGAATCTTATATCAAACACCAGATCGCAGTGTTAGCACAGAGTCTAGCATAGATCCTTCAGACCAGTTGGTCCTTCAGTTCAGTTCGAATTAACACGTCAAAGCGACGACTTCAAACTCTACCTTCAGAACTTAACGTCGCCACTGAGCGCGGCGGATCCTTCAGACCCCCCAGAGGTCCTTCAGATTAGCTGTGTCTGCCTAAGACATAGTGGACATCCTTCGTGGTCAACATATCAGTTCTAGATCTGATCTTGACCCTCACGGCCGCATCGACGTAGGTCACCCTCAGACTGTTTTATTAGTATCATAGCTAGTTGCAGTCCATCAGACCATTTTGGTCCATCAGGCCCAGGCAGCCCTTCAGACCCACCGGTCCTTTAGTTTAATTCAAATCAATGCGCCAAGCATCAACTGCGAATTAGACCCTCAGATCATTATGCCGACACTTCAGGGCATCGATCCTTCAGACTTCCAGTAGTCCTTTAGAGCCCTAGTGCTCCTTCAGATCCCCAGTGATCCTTCAGAGCCCCGGTGCTCCTTTAGACCCGCAGTGGTCCTTCAGAGCCCCAGTGCCCCTTCAGACCCCCAATGGTCCTTCAGAGCCCCAGTGCTCCTTCTTTATTCCTTTCTCGTCGATGCGCCAAGTGTTAACCGTTCTCTGTTAATTCTCAAACTCTACACTTTTCTACTGAAAGGACAAAATTAGCATTTGTCTTATCTTTATTTCTATTCCTACTATGAAAACCCTTCAGTTTATCTACGGAATATAAATAAAGAGGGGCAGCTGTCATACCCTAATTTTGTCTGGCTAATTTAAAGTTTATTAGAAAAAAAATCAAAATATTGCTCGTTGTGCTTTTTGAGATTTTTTGTCGTTTACGCGTGCCGTTTGGTAGCGGCTTGACGTCATTTCTATTGTTATTAGTAGAACTTATTTTCTTTTTATCGATTGCAAGAAGAACTTAATTAAAAAAGACTGTTATTAATATTTGATGTTAACTCTTTTTTTACATTACAATATAAAGATAGAAAAATTAGAAATCAGAATTGCTAAAAATTATAGATAATACAATAGAGAGTGATGTGTAAGTCCATTTTGAGACAAGAGTTTTAAACTCTTTTATCATGTTACTGCCCTCTTTCACCAACTAAGGAATGCCTCTTTGCACTACACCAAAGCCTCCATGCACAGCCTGTACACAAAGAAACAAATGTGAGCAACAGTCAAACCCAACAAAATCATGAATGGGGCAGGGGCTCGGGAGAAAGAAAATTGTGATCAGAATACTTTATACATCAAAACATGAAATACTTGAACAAATACACAAAACTGAGACGCAGAAAAATTGACAACACAGTACAACAAGCAAGGCAAATCCTTCTATATATCCAACTTCAAAAACAAAAAATAAGGGAGGGGGAACCGTAGGAGGATTGTAACAAGGAAAGAAAATGATTAATTAACAAAACACAATAACACAGAGAGGAGGAAAACAAGAAGCAAAAGGGGGAGAGAAAGAGAAGAGGGAAAGCACTCCAACAACCAATTTTAATCTTAGAGTCTAATTTAGGTTCATCTATCACTTTCGTTAGTCAACCAGCCTAATTTATTTCACTCAATTTTAATCTTCAAAACAACATTTCAAGTCCAATATTTTCATAAAAAAAATCACATTCAGATTTAAAAACATGTTCTTAATAATGATCACTTTGGGTTGAGCCTATTTGATTATGACAAGCAACTTCAATAGTCAAACAAGCTAGAGACCACTTTAGATTTTGTCTATTTGTTTATTACGGGCATTTTTAATTTCAAAAATGTTCAAATAATAAAAAATACAAATATTTTTTTCTACCTAGAACTACGTAGCCTTTGATTCTCTACCAAGAGATACGTAGGAGCAAAAGGTCACGCCCCTGTCAAGCACAAAAGTAAACAATTTCCGTTACCTTTCTTTCTTAATTCATTTTTTTACAAAAACCACAAAATATAAATAGGGGACTAAGTCGACTGTACAGTCGGGTTAGTCTGCTTTTTAGGTCACTAATGAACCGTTACAGATCATGTCCTAAAATCCCTATTTAAAATAAATAATTTCTAAATTAAAAAATACAAACACATCTCTTTCATTTCAAAAATCAAAAATCTTATTTTCAAAGTAGGGGATTAAGTCGGTCGTACGGCCGGGTTAGACATCGTTTTAGGGTAAGTGAACTGTGGTCCTTCAGAGCCCCAGCGCTCCTTCAGCCCTCAGCGGCTCTTCAGAGCCCCAGCCCTTCAGAGCCCCAGCGCTCCTTCAGACCCCTAGTGGTCCTTCAACACAGATCACACAGTCCTAAAACCCTTATATTAAAAAACACCAACCAACAAACATTTTCTACACCAAGAACTACGTGTGATTTGATTCTCTACCAAGAGATACGTAGGAGCGGAGGGCGGCCGACCTCTGTCAATTGCACTAATAAAAAACCTTTTTTAGTCTTTTCCTAAAATAATCCCTTTCTCAAATTCAAATAAAAGATCAATTTTCTTCTTTCTTTTTAATTCACAATAAAAGGGTAAAAATAAATTTTTTTCAAAATTAACTTTCGCTTCTACAACTAATTAGCAGGTAACCTTCCATAGGAAGGATGTCGTGGGGGTGCTAACACCTTCCCCATGCATAACCGACTCCCGAACCCAAATCTGGTCTCAAGGACCCTTATCCATTCCAAAAAGGGATTTTCCAATGTTTGCCCTTAAACTAAACTTTGGTGGCGGCTTCATTTTTGAATCTTCGAGGAATCCTCCCCCGGATTTTTCGGTCGCTACAACGAACCTTTGGGATTTGAAAAAGACCCAATGGGTTCAACTAAGAGAATTCAAGCACAAGATCCCTTGGAAGAAATTGACTTGGGAGATGGCTCTATAAAGAGGCCAACGTTTATTAGTGCTAAAATCGATAATAGTTTGAGAGATCGAACAATCGAGCTCTTGAAGGAGTACAAAGATTGCTTCGCATGGGATTATAATGAAATGCCTGGTCTGAGTCGAGAAGTGGTGGAATTGAAGCTACCAATTCGACCAGATAAGAAACCTGTGAAACAAACACCAAGAAGGTTTGCACCACAATCTTATCGAATATCAAAGAAAAGATCGAAAGGTTACTTAGGAGCAGGTTCATCAGGACTGCAAGGTATGTTGATTGGTTAGCTAATATAGTTCCTGTAACTAAGAAAAATGGCACTCTTAGAGTCTGCATAGATTTTAGGGACTTAAACAATGCTACGCCAAAGGATGAATATTCCATGCCAGTGGCAGAAATGTTGGTCGACTCAGCAGCAGGGTTTGATTATCTAAGTATGCTTGATGGGTACTCAGGTTATAATCAAATCTATATTGCTGAAGAAGATGTGTCGAAAATAGCATTTCGCTGCCCTGGGGCTTTAGGCGTTTATGAATGGGTAGTAATGCCTTTTGGCCTAAAAAATGCTGGTGCAACATACCAAAGGGCAATGAATTCTATGTTTCATGATTTTATAGAAGATTTTATGCAAGTATACATAGACGACATTGTTGTTAAGTCTTCATCAGAAAGTGGTCATTTAGACCACCTTCGACAATCATTCGAAAGAATGAGAAAATATTGATTGAAAATGAATCCAATCAAATGTGCCTTTTGTGTTCGTGCAGGTGATTTCTTGGGTTTTGTTGTGCACAAAAAAGGCATTGAGATCCATCAAAACAAGACGAAAGCGATCTTGGAAATGAAGGCCCCTTCGACAAAGAAAGAGTTACAGTCTTTACTAGGAAAGATTAACTTCCTCAGAAGGTTTATTTCAAACCTAAGTGGCAAGACACAAGTATTTTCGCCATTACTTCGACTGAAAAAAGAGGATGTGTTCAGATGGGATCTAGAACACCAAAAAGCCTTCGACGAGATCAAGTCTTACTTGATTAAACCACATATGTTACTTCCCCCTATTAGGAATAGGGTAATGAAATTGTACATAGCAGCGTCAGAAATGACAATAGGTAGTATGTTAGCACAAGATGATGAAAATGGTGTCGAAAGAGCCATTTATTATCTTAGTAGACTATTGAATGATGCAGAAACGAAATATCATCCAATTGAGAAGCTATGCCTATGTTTGTATTTTTCATGTACAAAATTGAAGCAATACATAAAGCCTGTTGATGTGTATGTTTATTCGCATTATGATATAATTAAACATATGCTGTCAAAACCAATTTTACATAGTCGAATTGGAAAATGGGCTTTAGCCTTATTTGAATATTCACTCACATACCAGCCTTTGAAAGCTGTTAAAGGCCAGGTCATTGCTGACTTCATTGTAGACCACTCTTTGGTCGAAGCAACGTTAAGCTTTGTGGATGTTCAACCCTGGAAGTTGTACTTCGATGGGTCAAGCCATAAAAATGGTACAGGAATTGGAGTACTCATAATATCTCCAACAAAGATACCAACAAAAGTTAAGTTTAAAATCGAAGGAAATTGCTCCAATAATGAGGCTGAATATGAAGCCTTGATAGCAGGACTTGAAATGCTGCTAGAGTTGGGGGGCAAAAGTCGTCGAAATCAGAGGTGACTCTGAATTAGTTATGAAACAATTAACAAAAGAGTACAAGTGCATCAAAGAACACTTAATCAAGTACTTTATTACTGCCAATGCAATGTTAAAACGTTTCACTCATGTTGACATTAAACATGTGCCTAGAATTGATAACCAAGGGGCAAATGAGTTGGCACAGATTGCTTCAGGCTACAGAGTTTCTAAAGAAAAATTGCAAGAGTTGATAGAAATAAAAGAGAAGCTCTTTTCGACAGATAGTTCCAACACACAATTGTCAATGCCAAAACTTGGGGGGGCAGACATGTCAGAAGTGGTGTCACCTCCAACTGAAATTGAAAATTTTGAAATTTTTGCCATTGACAATATGTCGAATGATGATTGGCGAAAACAAATTGTCGAATACTTGGAAAATCCAACAGGAGCAACTAGTCGAAAAACCAAGTATAGAGCCTTAAGCTACATGATTGTTGGAAACGAATTGTTCAAAAAGACTCCTGAAGGAGTTTTGCTTAAATGCCTAAGTGAAAACGAAGCTTATTTGGCAATATCCAATACTCATAGTGGTGCTTGTGGCTCACATCAAGTAGGTCACAAGATGAAATGGATTTTGTTTCGACAAGGTGTGTATTGGCCAACTATGCTGAAAGACTGTATAGAGTTCGCTAAGGGTTGTCAAGAATGCCAAAGGCATGCAGGAGTTCAACATGTGCCCGCAAATGAATTGCATTCAATAATTAAACCTTGACCATTCATAGGTTGGGCTTTAGACATAATTGGTGAGATTAGACCAACTTCGTCGAAAGGCCACCGTTATATATTAGTTGGCATAGATTACTTTACCAAATGGATCGAAGCTATCCCCTTAGCCAATGTTGACAAAGAGGCAGTTATGAATTTTATTCAAAACCATATTCTATATAGGTTTGGAATTCCAGAAACTATTACCACAGATCAAGGCTCAGTTTTTACTGGTCGAAAGATTTTGGAATTTGCCTCTAACACAGGTTTTAAGTTATTAAGTTCGACACCATATTATGCACAAGCCAATGATCAAGTGGAAGTAGCCAATAAAATCATCATTAACTTGATAAAAAAACATATTGGACAAAAACCAAGAAATTGGCACAAGACTCTTGACCAAGCTTTATGGGCTTGTCGAAATTCCCCTAGAGAGTCTATTAATGCTACTCCATTTAGACTTACGTTTGGGCATGATGCAGCGTTGCCAGTTGAAATTCATCTACAGTCAGCTAGGATTCAAAGGCAATATGAGATTCCATCAGATTATTATTGGAATATGATGTTAGATGAATTAATTGATTTAGGTGAAGAAAGATTAGCTGCATTAGATGTCCTTACAAGGCAAAAAGAGAGAATAGCCAAAGCTTATAATAGAAGGGTTAAGTCGAAAACGTTTGCCTTGGGAGACTTAGTTTGGAAAGTTGTTTTGCCTATGGATAAAAAAGATAGAGTCTTAGGCAAATGGTCACCAAATTGGGAAGGTCCATTTCGAATTACGCAGGTTTTTTCTAATGGTGCCTATGAAGTCGAGGAATTAGGCGCTGATAGTCGAATTTTGCGAATAAATGGCAAGTATTTAAAGAAATATAAGCCAATGTTGCAAGAAGTTAAAATAGCGCAAGAGTAAAACAGTGAAGTTAAACCAAACATGGCATTGGTGCCAGAATACATTGTAGAATACATTGTCGAAACTACAAGAACCAAGATAAAAAAGAGCTAAAACGCCAATATAAAAAAAAGAAGAGCAATGACGGCAGTTACCTGGGGAACGTGTGTAGCAGTTACAAAAGCGATGGAAGTGATGGAGTGTGGCAGTTTCCAAAGCAAAACGTGGCCATTAATATGACAGCGCACTCAAGTGCTAACATGACGAGAAAGAAAACGTCTCTTCAACGCTGAAGAGTGACGTTGATGACGTTAGAGTGCTACACACGTCTCTTAACATAGGATTGTCGAGAGACAATTCAAAAACGTCAATTTTCTACCTTCGTTTAAACCTCAGTCGAAAATGACATTTTTGGGGGGCAATTTGTTAGCCTACATTTTCGACAGACTCAATTAAATGCAGTCAATGAGGTTTGACTTGTCATTTTAAAGAGGAAATGCTGGCCTTCGACACTGAGAAGGTATTCCAAGGGAGATCTTCGACCACTCCTAGAACTTAACGAAATTGAGAGCTTGAAGGCGACATTTCGACAAGAAAGAAAGTAAGAGATTGGTAACAGATCAAAGCCAAGGAAGTGCTGTCAAAGAGCGTAGCAGTAGCATTGTCGTGAACATAGCAGTTACGTCGTCGAAGGATACGTCAGTTCTTGTCGAAGGATGCAGCAGTTACGTCGTCGAAAGATATGGCAGTGGTTGTTTTAATTTCCTTTGCACGGTTATATATAATCGTTGTAAGCAGTTACAGTTTCTGCACAGTATATATAGTAGTTTCTCATAGAGAAAAGAGGTCGCAAAACTCTCATACATATTTCTCACGCTCAGAATTCCAAGTTACAGAGAAACATGAGTTACAGAAACTAGATGTATGACATTGTGTACCAATTTCTTTTATTTCAAAGCAATCCAGTTATGTTTTCTTAAATAATTCTGCAATTTACTTGTTTTCTGCATTTGATCGAATTCGAACATACATAAACAAATTCGACAGTTTCAACAATTGTAAAATTGTTAGTTATTACAAATAGCATCAAGAACATTCATAACTTTTCTGGAAAAACCTATAGCACAAATGTCCTAAGATTTACTGGTTGATCTTGCAAGTAACAAATTTTAAACCAGCGGTTGTTTACCAAAATCCACGGTAAACAGAAGGATATTGTTTCTCTCATCTTTTTAAACACCCATGTATCATATGCCTTAAATTTTTTTCTTTATTTTGCTTGGGCTTTGATTTCTTGAAAGGTGGGGATGCCATTTTCGTTGCTATGAAGCTTCAAACTTGAAGAAGATGAACAACATATGATAAGATGAGAGAGAGGGATGAAAAAGAGAGAAATAGTAATAAATTGGGTAGATAGCCTCGAGACCATAACTATTAATGGCATAGCTGTTGAAAGAAAAATGTATTGGAATCTCAATGCCAAATTGCCAATGGCGAAGTGCCACATCAAATGGACTAGCTAATGTGTTGACAACACTACACTTTCTTTTTTGACAATCTTTCTTCTTTTTTCTAGACTACTAGATTATGGGGAATGTACATGAAGTGAAAATACTTGAGGAAATTAAGCAACTACTTGTGAGAATACCCATGAGTCTCAATTTCAATTTTATTTTGTTACTAAAAGAAGTTTTTTTTTATGGAATGCCTCCACATTTTTTTCTCCACCTTCATATACAATATTTCTTGAAAAAAAAGTACAGAATTAATTTTGACTTGCTAATTTTAAATTTTATTCATACATTTTAAATATATATAATACATCTAATGTGTTATTTATAGATTTTTAATGTTATTTTTAAATTTCATAGACTCTTACGAGTCTACGAGTCGAGTTTACGAGTCGAGTGTACGGACTCTCCACGAGTCTATATAGACTCTCGAGTTTGGCAACATTGCGTACACCTTCTCTTCTACTTGTTCCTTAACATATACAAAATAATCAGTAGTCTCTAAAGCTTGTGAACTATGTCAAATTAGTCTCTACAATTTAAAGAAATTTGTCTCATCAATGTCCGTAATGGGCTACTTATAAAACTTTAGGAATTAATTTGATTGACGTCACAAACTTTAAGGACTACTTGAATTTGAGAATTAAAATTGAGAATTTTCTCTTAATTTGGTTTCTAATATTTAGTGATTCAATATATGATATTGAAAAAAATATTTCAAACAATCTTGTGAATGTTATGAATAGGGTTTCTTTTTGTACCCCCATAATATCACAATATACCCCCACAAAATATGAAAATCCCAAAATACCCCCCATAATTTTGACTCAATCGGATTTACCTTATAAATAGGTAAATCCGCTTTGAGATTAATCAAAGGCGGATTTACCTAGATCCGATTAAACATAAAAAATCGCATCGGATATACCGATAGAAGGGTAAATCTGCTTTTGAATTTAACAAAGCGGATGTACCCCCACAACAGGTAGATCCGCTTTGTCTCTTTATCAAGTCGGATCTATGTAACACCCCTTTTTCTAATAACTTTACTTTTAATAAAATCAGAGTCTCTTTTTTTTTTTTTTGAAAACAATTCAAGCGAGTGCTACATTTACTTCATAAAAATCACGATACATAACACCATAAGAAAAAGGCTTAGCTCGCATCAGCTAAATCCAATCACCATCAGCAGCGGAATAATAATCAATTCAAAAATTAAAACCAATACATCACCAACAAAGTCTAGCAGTTTTAAGAAAATAAAGCATAAACCTAAGACACCCCCCCCCTGGTGCTACGTATCAGAGCGTGACACTTCCTACCAGACGAAGGCATACAGGAAACCTTCACTCATCATTACCTGCACGTTGCCGACATAAGAAGCAACATAAAGGCAGTAGGGTGAGTCTCTTTTCATAATTAATAACATATGAAAATTAAGCAATGCATAGGAAAAAGGAAGTCAGGCACATCAATTCACAATAATGGAACGATCGCATCAATATTTTATTTCCAAACAGCACCACACAATATATGATTTATGCATGTAATGCAACCCAAACTCCACGGGTACATGCATGTCGGATCCGTCACCAATACAAATAGGCCGTAGCCTCTGCTCACCAAATCAAAATTAGGCCGTAGCCTCTGCTCACCAATAATGCATATGTCCATGAGATGCTATGGAAAATGCATTACAACACACCAAGTCCAAGCAATTCATCATTTAAAATTCATGATCTCACCATTGTATAATAATCAGCTCACCAAATTAAAATTAGGCCGTAGCCTCTGCTCACCAATCTCACCCTATCACACTCACCAATTCAGCTCACCACTCACATCAACACCCATTCAAATAGACCAGCTTAGGACAATTGACACAACATAGGGAAGTGGGTAAAAATAGCCATTTGGACACTTGAACACCCTCAGCCAGAAACACCAGTAAAAATAAATTATTTTTGCATAAAATTATGGCTATTGGATAGGCACTGAAATTAGCTTCAAAACGCATTTTGAACCGTCGAATTTGGATAACCGAGTCAAAAGTTACATTAAAAACAGTTTAGGAAAAATGTTAGACATTCTGGAAACAGGCGCATGGGCGCTGGGCGCCCAGGGGCAACACAGCGCTTGGCGCATGGGCGCTTGGCGCCCAGGAAAGGCAACACGCAACAGCGCACAGGCGCATAGGCGCTTGGCGCCCAGGAGCAACACGCGCAACAGCGCACAGGCGCTAGGCGCCCAGGAGGCAACACGCGCACATAGGCGCTGGCGCCCAGAAGCAACATCCAGGGAACAGCAGCAACATGGCGCCCAAGCACTAGGCGCCTAAGGCCAACATGCTACACAACTCATTTTGCTTCGAAATTCATTTTACACGAGCCAAATGCTCAGGACATGATAAATCAATAAAAATTTTCCCAAAAACTAAACTTTAATTTTGGCGCCCATGCACTAGGCACCTATTGAATTTTCGCAACTCAACTCATTTCTTGACCAAAATCAGTTTTCATGAGCCATTTTACCCAAGTATAAAAACCTGAAAACAATTTTCACAAAACTATCACCAGAACTTTGGGGCCCTTGGCGCCCATGACTCAAGCAACAAGCGCCAAAACTGGCAGCACAGGGAACACAGTAGGCAACACAGGCAACAGGGACAGCAACACAGGCAACAGGGACAGCAACACAGGCAACACAGAATTGTGGAAAACTGGCGCAGCACACTGCTGGGCACTTGGCGCCCATGACCATGGCGCAAAACAGAATTTTCAGCAACAATCCATATGGTGCCTAAGGCGCCTAGGGGCATCCAAACAGAAATTTTTCCACTTTAAATTACCAATTAAAATTTACCAACAATCCTATTTATAAATATAATCAAAATGTCACCATAATTTCCCAATTTCACCACATAATCACCAAACAATCATACACTCAAACAATTGGCCTACAATTCGCATATTGCCCCAATTCCAACATCAATCATAGAATTCTCAACATGTTAATTCAATAATAACATCACAATACTATAATTTCTCAACAACAATACAATTCAATCATGGAAACTAACCTAGGACCCTAACCCCAAGCAATTCCCAATTCACATAAGTATTAAGAACAAAAAGAGGACCCCCTAACCTTGAGAAATTCGAATTGATAGCCAAGCTTCAAGGGAAGAATGCGAATCACAATTGAGCCTCCTCTCCTTCTCTTTGAGCTTCGCCCCTCACCTCTACTTCTCCTCTTCTATTCGCACTTTTCTCTTCTCACTTCTCCTCTCTTTTACGTTACTTTCTTTCTTTTCACAAATGAGACAAAAATGCCACTAAGCCACAAGACCCATAGTGAGTCGAATCCTATGACCATCCCATGGGTCATGGGCTCACTTGTGGGTCATGGGCTCCGTGCACCATCAATTTCGAGACAACACCTCCTAATAATTTAAAATTAAATAAATACATTAAACCTTGAATTATTTAATTAAATTAAATAAATATTGTAAGCCTTAAATAATTTAATTAAATAAATAATTAAATTATTTTGGGGCGTTACAACTCTCCCCCACTTAGAATATTTCGTCCTCGAAATTACCTGAATCAAACAACTCCGGATATGCTTCCCGCATCCTGCTCTCCAGCTCCCAAGTCATACTCTCACCAGCAGCTCCCAACCACACCACCTTCACCAACGGAATTTCCTTCCCTCTCAGAATCTTTACTTCTCTATCTTCAATCCGCACCGGCATAGTCTCAACCGTGAGATTATCCCGTACCTCTACTTCGTCCATCTGAATCACATGAGACGGGTCCGGAACATACTTTCGAAGTTGTGACACGTGAAACACGTCATGCAAGTTCGAAAGATTAGGCGGCAAAGCCACCCTATAGGCAACACTTCCCACCCTCTCCGTAATCTGATACGGACCAATGAAACGGGGAGTCAACTTCTTAGATTTCAAGGCACGCCCAACACCAGTCACCGGAGTGACTCTCAGAAACACATGATCACCGGCCTGAAACTCTAAATCCTTCCTTCTCTTATCATGATAGCTCTTTTGTCGACTCTGTGACGCTTTCATCTTCTCACGGATTAATTTTACCTTCTCAGTTGTTTCTCGCACAATCTCAGGCCCCAACACTGCACTCTCCCCAGATTCATACCAACACAACGGAGTCCTACATCTCCGACCATACAATGCCTCAAACGGTGCCATACCAATACTAGAGTGAAAACTATTGTTATAGGTGAATTCTATCAACGAAAGATGAGAATCCCATGAACCTCCCTGCTCAAGAACACATGCCCTCAACAAGTCCTCTAACGACTGAATAGTCCTCTCCGTCTGACCATCTGTCTGCGGATGATAAGCGGAGCTCAACCTCAACTTAGAACCCAATGCTTCCTGCAAACTCTTCCAAAATTCAGAGGTGAATCTTGGATCTCTATCAGACACAATACTAAGCGGAACGCCATGCAACTTCACAATAGTCTTGATGTAGATTTCTGCCAACTTTGGAACTGAATAAGTCATATTAATTGGTAAGAAATGAGCAGACTTAGACAACCTGTCCACAACTACCCATATAGCATCAAACCCTCTCACTGTATTTGGCAACCCAGTTACAAAATCCATGGAAATGCTATCCCATTTCCATTCCGGAATCTCCAATGGTTGCATCAGCCCTGCAGGATTCTGATGCTCAACCTTAGACTTCTGACAAGTCAGACAAGAATACACAAACTGTGCCACATCCTTCTTCATACCAGGCCACCAGAACAGTTTCTTCAAATCTTGGTACATTTTCGTAGCCCCGGGATGAATACTCAACTTGCTTCTATGGCTCTCCTCAAGAATCATTCTCTTCATCTCAGCATCGTCAGGAATGCAGATCCTATCTCTGAATCTCAATACACCTTGGGAATCTAACTTGAAATCTCCACCCACATCTTGATCATTCACAACCAACAGGTCTACCAACTTTACATCTGACTTTTGTGCTTCTCGGACACTAACCAAAAATTCATTTCCAATCTTCAACATCCCCAATCTGACACTCTGCGGTGTCACTTCACAAACCAGACTCATGTCCCGAAACTGCTCAATCAATTCTAACTCTTTCACCATCATAGCCGACATATGCAAACTCTTCCGACTTAAAGCATCAGCCACGACATTAGCTTTGCCGGGGTGATAGTTCAAGCCGAAATCATAATCCTTCAGCAACTCTAACCAACGTCTCTGTCTCATATTTAGCTCCTTCTGATCAAACAAGTATTTCAGACTCTTGTGGTCACTAAACACTTCAAATCGGGTACCATACAGATGGTGCCTCCAAATTTTTAGCACAAACACAATTGCAGCTAGCTCCAAATCATGAGTAGGGTAGTTCTTCTCATGGGTCCTCAACTGTCTGGACGCATAAGCTACTACCTTACCCTCTTGCATCAATACACCTCCCAAACCCATCTTGGAAGCATCGCAATATACTACAAATGGTCGATCAGGAACAGGCAAAGTCAAAACGGGCGATGTAGTCAACCTCTTCTTCAACTCATTGAAGCTCTCCTCACAGCGGGCATCCCACACAAAAGCTCTTCCCTTACACGTCAATTGAGTCAACGGAAGTGCCAACTTCGAGAAACCTTCAATGAATCTCCTATAATACCCAGCTAATCCCAAGAAGCTTCTGATTTCTGTAACTGACTTCGGGCTCTCCCATTGAGACACGGCATCAACCTTGGCTGGGTCCACAGCTATACCATTACCAGAGATAATATGACCAAGGAAACCTACTTCATTCAGCCAAAACTCACACTTAGACAATTTTGCATACAATTTCTTTTCTTTCAGCACTTCTAGCACTAACCTCAAATGTTCTGCATGCTCCTCTTCTGTCTTAGAATACACCAGAATGTCGTCAATAAACACAACGACAAATCGATCCAAGTAACTATGGAAAGTACGATTCATGTACTCCATAAACACACCCGGCGCGTTGGTAACACCAAACGGCATCACAGAATACTCATAGTGCCCATACCTCGTTCTGAAAGCGGTTTTCTGAATGTCTTCATCCTTTACCTTGATCTGGTGATAACCCGACCTCAAATCGATTTTACTAAACACCTTAGCACCTACCAACTGGTCCATAAGATCATCAATTCTGGGAAGCGGATACCTGTTCTTTATTGTCACTTTGTTCAATTGCCTATAATCGACACAAAGTCTCATACTCCCGTCCTTCTTCTTCACTAACAATACCGGAGCACCCCACGGTGACACACTTGGTCTTACAAATTTCTTCTCAAGCAGATCTTCTAATTGCTTTTTCAATTCAGACAATTCTGAGGCTGACATTCGGTACGGTGCCATAGACACAGGCCTAGTACCAGGTATAAGATCAATGGCAAACTCAACCTCCCTCTCTGGCGGAACACTTGGAATCTCATCTGGGAACACTTCAGGGAACTCACACACTACTGGAACCCTTTCAATGATTGCCTGATTCTCAGCAGACAAAGACGCCATCAAAGCAAACAGATGAACTCCCTCCTTCATTACCTTATGCAAATGACCAGCAGGCAACAACACCGATTCTTCCCCTTCGGGAGGAAGGAAACTCACAGATCTCCGGAAACAATTAATATGCACATGGTTAAATACTAACCAGTCCATACCAAGAATGACATCCAACCCTCCCAACGGCAAACAAATAAGATCAACTAGAAAATTTCTGCCGAAGATTGACAGAGGGCACTTAGCACACACAAGAGAGGTAGTTACTGAACCCTTAGCTGGAGTGTCAATAACCATCTCCCTCATCATAGAAGATAAAACAAGGTCCAATTTCTCAGCACACAAAGCAGCAATAAACGAATGCGTAGCACCAGTATCAATAATAGCAATCAAAGGAATACCATTAATAAAACATGTACCTCGAATCTCATTAGTGTCCTCTGATCCTGCGAGAGCAAACACCTTCCCATGGGACTTCTCTTTCTTCGGCTTAGTACACTTAGTACTAATATGACCTGATTCCCCGCAATTGTAACACACCACATCCCTTTTCTCACATTTCGCAGCCACATGACCCTCTTTACCGCATTTGAAACATTTATTATCTGAGCAGTCAAAACTCTTGTGACCCGGTTTGCCACACCTGTAGCACACAACCTTCGCAGGGGCATCTCCCCCACTTGCTTTCTTATTGTCAGCATACCTCTGCTTACCCTTACCAGCTGGAGCCTCATACGGTTTTCCCCGGTTCTGAAACTTACCCCTCAGATCCCTCATGACCCTGGAGTGAGCATTACTATCATCCTCATATATCCTGCAACTGTCGATCAAATCAGCGAATACCCGAATCTTCTGGTACCCTACAGCTTTCTTAATATCAGCCCTCAGCCCATTCTCAAACTTAATACACTTTGAGAACTCAGAATCAGCATCAGCATAATGGGGATAAAACTTAGCCAATTCAGTGAACTTGGCAGCATACTCTGTCACTGACATGCTTCCTTGCTTCAGCTCAAGGAATTCTATTTCTTTCTTACCCCTCACATCTTCAGGAAAATATTTCCGCAAGAACTCTCTGCGGAAAACAGCCCAAGTTATCTCTTCATTAGCAGTTTCTAATCTCTGCCTCACCTCCATCCACCAATCATCAGCTTCCTCTGCCAGCGTATGGGTACCATACCTGACCTTCTGCGCATCATCACAATCCATGACCCGGAATATTCTTTCAATCTCTTTCAGCCATGCCAAAGCACCATCTGGATTATACTTGCCCTTAAAGACAGGTGGATTCTCTCTCTGGAACGTAGCCAAATTGCGCGTCCCATCATTAACAGCACCGGGTATATTACCCATCGCCCCGGCTATCGCCTGTAAGGCAGCAGCAAGTGCAGCATCGTCCCGTCTGGCCATTTCAAACTATCACTGCAGCACAAACAGAAATTTAGAACTAATCTAACAATTCTATTTGTCATAAGACACTATGACAAGACGACTTGGCCGGACAGACCGAACTGCTCTGATACCACTAATGTAACACCCCTTTTTCTAATAACTTTACTTTTAATAAAATCAGAGTCTCTTTTTTTTTTTTTTGAAAACAATTCAAGCGAGTGCTACATTTACTTCATAAAAATCACGATACATAACACCATAAGAAAAAGGCTTAGCTCGCATCAACTAAATCCAATCACCATCAGCAGCGGAATAATAATCAATTCAAAAATTAAAACCAATACATCACCAACAAAGTCTAGCAGTTTTAAGAAAATAAAGCATAAACCTAAGACACCCCCCCCCCTGGTGCTACGTATCAGAGCGTGACACTTCCTACCAGACGAAGGCATACAGGAAACCTTCACTCATCATTACCTGCACGTTGCCGACATAAGAAGCAACATAAAGGCAGTAGGGTGAGTCTCTTTTCATAATTAATAACATATGAAAATTAAGCAATGCATAGGAAAAAGGAAGTCAGGCACATCAATTCACAATAATGGAACGATCGCATCAATATTTTATTTCCAAACAGCACCACACAATATATGATTTATGCATGTAATGCAACCCAAACTCCACGGGTACATGCATGTCGGATCCGTCACCAATACAAATAGGCCGTAGCCTCTGCTCACCAAATCAAAATTAGGCCGTAGCCTCTGCTCACCAATAATGCATATGTCCATGAGATGCTATGGAAAATGCATTACAACACACCAAGTCCAAGCAATTCATCATTTAAAATTCATGATCTCACCATTGTATAATAATCAGCTCACCAAATTAAAATTAGGCCGTAGCCTCTGCTCACCAATCTCACCCTATCACACTCACCAATTCAGCTCACCACTCACATCAACACCCATTCAAATAGACCAGCTTAGGACAATTGACACAACATAGGGAAGTGGGTAAAAATAGCCATTTGGACACTTGAACACCCTCAGCCAGAAACACCAGTAAAAATAAATTATTTTTGCATAAAATTATGGCTATTGGATAGGCACTGAAATTAGCTTCAAAACGCATTTTGAACCGTCGAATTTGGATAACCGAGTCAAAAGTTACATTAAAAACAGTTTAGGAAAAATGTTAGACATTCTGGAAACAGGCGCATGGGCGCTGGGCGCCCAGGGGCAACACAGCGCTTGGCGCATGGGCGCTTGGCGCCCAGGAAAGGCAACACGCAACAGCGCACAGGCGCATAGGCGCTTGGCGCCCAGGAGCAACACGCGCAACAGCGCACAGGCGCTAGGCGCCCAGGAGGCAACACGCGCACATAGGCGCTGGCGCCCAGAAGCAACATCCAGGGAACAGCAGCAACATGGCGCCCAAGCACTAGGCGCCTAAGGCCAACATGCTACACAACTCATTTTGCTTCGAAATTCATTTTACACGAGCCAAATGCTCAGGACATGATAAATCAATAAAAATTTTCCCAAAAACTAAACTTTAATTTTGGCGCCCATGCACTAGGCACCTATTGAATTTTCGCAACTCAACTCATTTCTTGACCAAAATCAGTTTTCATGAGCCATTTTACCCAAGTATAAAAACCTGAAAACAATTTTCACAAAACTATCACCAGAACTTTGGGGCCCTTGGCGCCCATGACTCAAGCAACAAGCGCCAAAACTGGCAGCACAGGGAACACAGTAGGCAACACAGGCAACAGGGACAGCAACACAGGCAACAGGGACAGCAACACAGGCAACACAGAATTGTGGAAAACTGGCGCAGCACACTGCTGGGCACTTGGCGCCCATGACCATGGCGCAAAACAGAATTTTCAGCAACAATCCATATGGTGCCTAAGGCGCCTAGGGGCATCCAAACAGAAATTTTTCCACTTTAAATTACCAATTAAAATTTACCAACAATCCTATTTATAAATATAATCAAAATGTCACCATAATTTCCCAATTTCACCACATAATCACCAAACAATCATACACTCAAACAATTGGCCTACAATTCGCATATTGCCCCAATTCCAACATCAATCATAGAATTCTCAACATGTTAATTCAATAATAACATCACAATACTATAATTTCTCAACAACAATACAATTCAATCATGGAAACTAACCTAGGACCCTAACCCCAAGCAATTCCCAATTCACATAAGTATTAAGAACAAAAAGAGGACCCCCTAACCTTGAGAAATTCGAATTGATAGCCAAGCTTCAAGGGAAGAATGCGAATCACAATTGAGCCTCCTCTCCTTCTCTTTGAGCTTCGCCCCTCACCTCTACTTCTCCTCTTCTATTCGCACTTTTCTCTTCTCACTTCTCCTCTCTTTTACGTTACTTTCTTTCTTTTCACAAATGAGACAAAAATGCCACTAAGCCACAAGACCCATAGTGAGTCGAATCCTATGACCATCCCATGGGTCATGGGCTCACTTGTGGGTCATGGGCTCCGTGCACCATCAATTTCGAGACAACACCTCCTAATAATTTAAAATTAAATAAATACATTAAACCTTGAATTATTTAATTAAATTAAATAAATATTGTAAGCCTTAAATAATTTAATTAAATAAATAATTAAATTATTTTGGGGCGTTACAATCTACCTGTTGTGGGGGTACACCCGCTTTGTTAAATTCAAAAGCGGATTTACCCTTTACCTGGGTAAATCCGACTTGTAAAAAAAAATTAAAACATTTAATTTGTTTTTTTTTGACACATTTAATTTGTTGGATATATATACATATATATATATATATATATATATATATATATATATGGATAAATAATTACAAAAATGTGGGTACAATAATAAATACAAGAAATGTCAATCTAAATCGTCGGAATCATGGACTAAGTCTACAACGGTGGGCGCATCAGTGGGAGGGAGACGGGGAATGACCGGAGCGGTAGACTGCCAGAGGGCAAAACGGTCGGTATAAGGATCCAACCATGATGTAGATTCCTCTGATCGATTATGAGACCACATCAAAGCAACTGGAGGCAACGGACAGACAGGCGAGATCGAAATATGCATCCAATGGATATCCCCGACGTTCAGAATAGATATGATTTTATACTTAGAAGAAGAATAACTACCTCTCAAAGGAAGATAAGTAAAATTCATATCCAAAGACAATTGAACTAGGGCCACATTATACTTAGTAGCTATAAAGTACCCCATCTCAGGCAAACTCAACCACTTATCCTCCTTCTGAAAATCGGGGTATTCAATGGATAACGCTTTTCTAAGCACTGCAAGTCTGTCCTGTCCAAATATGTAAGTATATAGTTGCTCCCTCTTCTTTGTTTCTTTGATTAAATCTTGCCTAATTATAGGCCAACTATCCTCACCAAGATCACGACCAACCGCTACTGCTCGGAACCCACAATTACCATCCCTTTCAACATCAATAATTTTTTCTACATAAGAGTGCACGTGATGAGGAACCGACGGTAAATTGAATTTAGTCTCACTCTGCTGTGTTAATTTTTTAGAAACACTCTGAGATAGCTTTGAAGACCATTGTGATGATTTTGTACAAGAAGACCGCTGTGATGAATTTTTACAAGAAGTCTCAGATTCTTGAGTCAGTTTCTCATCCACATGCTCCCACCCAGAAGGATCACGCTTGACATCATATAATTTATGCTTTTTCTTCTTTGGGGCACCTTTTGTTTTAACATTAAATGGTGGTGCAACCATTGAAGAAGTGGTAGGGAATGCAAGCTCATTAAGTTGTTTCTTGAGGACAAATCTCTCATCAGGAGTCATACGATTATATCGCGCCCAAATCATCTCCATTTGGTAAGAAATATCAGTCAGTAGATTTTTCTTGGGAGAATTTATCATCTATACAGTCGGCAGATTGTATTTGTTGGTCTTGTAGGTGGTGTCAAGAATAAGAACCTTTAGAAACAACCGGAATAACTTAATAGAAGTGGGATGCACCCACATGATGCCACTGACCACATTGGAACCCTCAACTTTTCTGCTCCAACATAAATAATTTTGCGACTCAATCAATCTCAAAAGCTCCTGAATGTCTGTTCTAGGACCCCTCTTAGAAGACCTATAGGCGTAACGCTGCCTATATATTTGAGGAAGAGAAGTGACGTTGTCCGAATAATGATTCTTCAAAGCAGTAACACTACAAAAAAAACGTCATTTAGTGACCGATTTTTCGGTCACTATACGGGAAAAATCGGTCACTACACAATTTAGTGACTGAATTTGCGACCCAAAAAAATCGGTCGCTATATCACTGGTCGCTAATTGTAGCGACCGATTTAGTGACCGATTTATAGCGACCGATTTAGTGACCGATTTTGGCGACCGATTTAGTGACCGATTTATAGCGACCGATTTAGTGACCGATTGTTGTGACCGATTTAGAGACCGATTTTGGCGATCGATTTAGTGACCGATTTAGTGACTGATTTTAGCGACCGATTTAGTGACTGATCTTAGCGACCGATTTAGTGACTGATTTTAGCGACCGATTTAGTGACTGATTTTAGCGACCGATTTAGTGACTGAATTTTAGTGACCAATTTTGTGACTGAATGCAACAACTGCTTTAACAACCAATTTAGTGACCGAATATAGTAACATAATTAGTGTCCAATTTAGAGATTGAAAGTTGTCTAAAGACCATATTGTATGACCAAATTCATCGGATTTTTTATTTTTTTTTACTCACTAATTCGATCTCCAACATATCAAATTCAACTTAATGAACAAAATGATTATATTGTAACTTTTTTTACTTACTAATTTAATTTCTAACATATAGATTGTTAATATATATTTTTATACTTTGATTCATGCCAAATTATTTGCACAATAACAATACTTCATTGCATTAAAAACATAATGTACTTAATAAAAAACATAACAGTAATTTGAGTTTGTAATTAGTTTTTAAATCATAACAAACAACATCAAATGTTTAACTCTCTTCATCACTTTGTCCCTCTGAATCAGACTCTTCATCATCTTCGTCATCCAGCTCTTCATTAAATGGAGATTGTTGAGACTTCATCGTTAATTTGCTCACTATGATAGAATATAGTCCATAGTCATACATCGTTCCTTTATTTACTCCAACTATATCACGCCACGCGTCAAACTGACTTGGTGGAGTAGCTCCTTGCAAAGATGTGTTTGTAAAGTTGCTCTGTTACTTTTAAACCTGCTAAATGAAATAATAAGCAAGAGTATTCCAAAAAGTGCAAGTATTTGAAGCTTTATTAAAGCTACTGATATTAGGTTCCCAATTGAAAATATGGTTATCAACCTAGAAGCATTTTGAATCTATATTTAAAATTTTAAATGCTGAAAGTTTCAATGTGACCTTTAGCAGCTATATCATTGCTTACATGATTCAAGTAAGCCTTCGATGTCTTGAGCTTTTAGGGAATAGATAGTCTTCAGACAAAAGAGAGGTCATCAAATTAAATTCAACTAAATAATTGACACGTGTTGAAGACTCACCCTGTCAAAAACAAATGAATCTATATAATTATAGAATACAAATCTATTCATAATTAAAACCTTTATAATTTGAATTTGAAGGGAAAATGATTGCTTTAAATTCATCACTAACCATTGGCCCATCCATGACTTCTACACATATAATATCATCTGATAAGATAACAATGACATTGATTATGCAATAAAGTTTAACAATGAAGCCATTATAAAAAAAGCCATAATAATCTTTTACCTGATAGAAGAAATAATTTCCAGCAGAGTCTACATGAATTGTAAGCAAACAAAAAGAACAAATAAACCACGGTTTAAATTATGCTGCTCTAATCTTATAAGCTCCAACTTTTTCAGTCAACACTACACAATTATGTGAAAACTGGTTTGGTTTTGAGACAGAACAAATATTTTTCTTAAATCAGAATAATTCCTGTTGAAAGCATGCATATCAAATCAGTAAGTCAAGCAAGTCGTATCACACAGCTTCTACAAGAGAAACATGGCATGACTGAGAAATCTCACCTCATGCAAACAAGGTAAATATGCATGAAGACAAAGTTATGGAGCAGGAGTTTAATTTCCAACTATGTTGGGTTGCAAGTTTTTTCAGTTTTTTCTTTGGCATAGTCTACAGATGCATTATTTCCTCTTATATACTCTAAACATAGCCAATACATTGAACAAAATAAACCATTTGGAATGAAGCTGTAGACTTGAAACAGACATCACCCATCAGTAGAAAGCACACAAACAATGAAATAAATGGGTTCTTAACATTTACTCACCTTCATTGTGTGCTCAGAGCTCATCCGGAAGTACCATGAAGCCCGTTTCTCAAGCTCAATAGTATTCAAAGGATGGGGAGGATATTTCAGCTTCTCCTGCTGTCTAACGTTTGTGACCTGAATGGTAATAACTATTATGTAATATGTATGAGAAAATCAATGAAACCAAGAACCTCAGATTCTTTCATCAAATGGAACACAAAATATCAGTTCCATCCATCTAATTCTGAGTCAGAAAAAGGCGAGACTCACCTGCCTAGCATCCACGGCCTCAGCAAACCACTTATTAGGCTCAACAAGATTCTGCACAGCCTGATGGATTTCCCTGCATCAAATCAAAAGCAGCAATTATCACACACTAGGGGGACAAAAATCAACAATAACCATGAGGACACGAAACGACACCGAACCTGTCAATCAATGCAGAAAATCGAGCCCTCTTAATATTGAGATTACGATTTGCCACAGTACACACATCAACCACTTCAAACGCAATGTTCTCACCCTCTCTATCACAATCGAGCCATAAAACAAGCCACTGACACCGCCTAGCTTCCTCCTCCAGTGTCGTCTTGATATCCTTTTTGTCCTTTTCCTTTTTGTTTACTTACTGTAAACAGAAAAATGCTACAGAAGGATTTTGCAATAAATCAAACAACAATCAAACAAAAAGCAATAAATCAAACGACAATCTAACAAAAAGCAAATTACCTCTCAGAACCACCAAATAGGGAAGCAAATTCCAAAAGACCCAGACAATATATGATTTTGTATCTTCAGCACTCAAGAAAATTTTCACGACATTCAAAGTGGATTAATTAAATATACGAGGGAAGAAACCCAAAATAGAGGTGAAAAAACCTAGCATGTAGTGTGGGTGAGGGAGACGAGAGGAGAGGGAATCATTCTTCAGAATATTCAAGAATTGAAGAAAATAAATAAATAAGAAAACATGAGGGATCGATAAAGGAGAAGAATAGAGTGAGGGAGAAAAAAATCACCTTATGAGTGTGGGTGAGATGAGAGCTGAAGTGAAGGATGGAGCTTTCAGAAGTGGTGACGGACTGGCGGTGAGAAAGAGAGAGGTGGTGGCGGACTGAAGTGAAGCACTGTGTTTCCCCTTTGAGAGCACAGTGAATGAGAGAGTTAGCGATATTAGGATACCCTAATTTCTGAGACCGACGCACGCCAGAAAGAAAGAGGGAATTTGGTCAAAAAAAAAAAGAAAGAGAGAGGGAACCCAGCGCTAATTTACGTTTTGTTTTTGGAACGAAGGTTTTGTTTTTCGAAAAGGAAAAAAAAGCGCCTAATTTTTATCCCCACGTTTTACTTTGCACCACCCCCTCTACTAGCGACCGAAAAAACGGTCTCTAAAGCTAGCGACCGAAATATCGGTCACTAAGCAAAAAGTGTTTTATACATTGAATCGGTCTCTAAATCGGTCGCTAGTAGTGACCGAAAAAGCGGTTTCTAAAGCTAGCGACCGAAAAATCGGTCACTGAGCAAAAAGAATTTTATACCTATTGAATCGGTCTCTAAATCGGTCGCTAAAGTGACCGATTTTTTTGGTCGCTAAATCAGTCACTATTTAGCGAATTTCTAGTAGTGTAAGACAATCTTTCGGGGCAACAATCAGATCAGTGTGGTCATTAACAATAGCTTTCTGTGGCTTAGTTAAACGACCAAAAGCTGTCGACCCGACCTGGGTAGTAAGCAACTCATGTGTGTGAAGACCAAACCTAACATTCACACTCCAACCCCCATGACGTATTGTACAAGTAGCTCTCAATGTAAACAAACAGCTTCTTCTCTTAGACCCGAAAACTCTAGAACCATTAGACCACTTCTCTTGCTTCTCGCAACCAAAAATAATCTTATCTCTAGAACCCACAACTCCAGCTTTGTCAGATCTTACAATGATAACCACAACTCCAATACGTCTCCCAACCGCTTTAGCCCACTCTTCTACATCCCCGCGTGTAGAAAATATCTACAAAATAGAAAAAATAGAAAAATGTTATGTACTTAATTAATTAAATATCTACCAAATTTTGATTAAAAAAATTAGTATGAAAGGAACAACATGTGACTCTGTATGCGGGTCAATATTTGTTTCAAAATAGAACAACAATTATACAGAAATTAATTTAAAAAAAAACAAATCAAATTTACGTACCCCAAACGTAAATCCGCTTTGTATTTTTCAAAATCGGATATACCCCCATCCAGGTAAATCCGATTCATTAAAAGACATAATCGGATTTACGTTTGGGGTACGTAAATCCGATTGCGCATCGGATTTAGCTATATCCGTCAGGACAAAATTTTGCTTTCTGTACTGAAATAAATGGTCAAATCGAATTTATCTGTCAGTTTGATACATCCGATTTGACTTATGCATGTGTATTTATTACATATTTAAAGCTAATCGGATTTACCTTGCATTTAGGTAAATCCGATTACCAGATAAAGTGGTCCCCCACCAGAGAATCTTCCAAAAGTCAATTTTTGTTAATTATGTCAGGAGTATTTTCGGGATTACGATAATGTGTGGGGGTAGAAGGGAGTTGATGGGGGTAAAAAAAAACCCTTATGAATATTATGATCATTGGTGGATGTCCATTCTTCTCCCTTCATCTCTTTACTCCCTTGTAGTGGCCTTTTATTAGTGACCACTCACATTCCAATTCTCACCCTATAAATAGGGTTCACCCTTATGTATAGATTTGCATGTGTGAAGAGAAAAATAAACAAGTTCATATCTTGTTCATAGTTGCTCTTGTTCTTCTCATCTTCTACATCCTTCTACATACTTTTATCTTTTGTTTTATAACACGTTATCAGCACGAAGCTCTAAAGCAACTTAAGGTACTATTGTTTTCCCCTTAAACTTCTGTCTTAAATCATGATTTTTTTTTGTTTTGATGATGATACTTCCTTTTTTGTGTTTTCTTTAAAATAAGTCACTTAGAGATGAAGGGAGAAGAATGGACATCCACCAATGATCATAATATTCATAATAATAATAAAGTTGGAGAGTGTCTTAGAATTTCCCATGATAATAAAATATTTTGAATTTTCTATGCTAATAATAATAAAGCTTTATATTTAAATGTGTTTTCAACTTCCATAGATTATGTTCAAATAATTCAATCATAAAGTTGTTATCTTTCTCATGCTTCTCTCTTATCATATTTTTTTTATTTGGATAGAATGAATATTGACACTAGCATCAATAATTGAGATATGTCTCTCGTTGATAGCGGAACTACCCATACAATTTTAAAGGATGCGAAATATTTCTCTTATTTAGTAAAGCGAGAAACTGATGTTAGTATTATATCTGGCTCTTCAAAGATAATTGAAGGCTCCGAAAGAGCTAATATACTGTTATCCCGGTAAACAAAGTTACACATCAAGAATGCATTATATTCCCCCATGGCTAGTAGAAATTTGTTAAGTTTCAAAGATATCCGTCTAAATGGATATCATATTGAAACAAGAGATGAAGGAGATATTGAATATCTCTATATAACAAAACATACTTTGGAAAAAATGAGTGTAGTGGAAAAGCTGCCCGCCTTTTCCTCTGGTTTGTACTATACTTATATATGTGCAATTGAAGTACACGTTGTTGTAAACCAGAAATTTACAAATCACAAAATATTTGTTGTTTGGCACGACCGGCTGGGCCATCCCGGATTCATAATGATGCGAAAAATAATTGAAAACTAATATGGTCATCAATTGAAGAACCAGGAGATTCTTCAATCCAATAAATTCTCATGTACCTCTTGTTCACAAGGAAAGTTGATAATTAGACCGTCACCAACAAAAACCGAAAGTGAATCTCTCAAATTTTTAGAACGAATACATGGTGATATTTGTGGGCCAATACACCCACCATGTGGACCATTTAGATATTTTATGGTTTTAATTGATGCATCAAATAAATGGTCACTTGTTTGTCTGTTGTCAACTCGCAACCAAGCATTTGCAAGATTGCTAGCTCAACTAATTCGAATAAGAGCTCACTTTCCTGATTATCCTGTCAAGATAATACGTCTTGACAATGCTGCTAAGTTTTCATCTCAAGCATTTAATAAATATTGTGCCTCCATTGGAATTGACATTGAACATTCTGTACCACATGTTCATACACAAAATAGACTGGCAGAATCATTTATTAAGCGTATAAAGTTAATTGCAAGACCACTTCTCATGCGATGCAAACTTCCCATTTCCACTTGGGGACATGCAATTTTACATGCTGCAACATTGATTCGCATCAGGCCAACAAGTTATCAAGACTCTTCCCCTTTACAGTTAGTTTTTGGTCAAGAACCTAATATTTCCCATCTTAGAATTTTTGGATGTGCGGTGTATGTTCCAATTTCTCCACCACAACGGACTAAGATGGGTCCTCAAAGAAGGTTGGGAATATATGTTGGATATGAATCTTCATCTATTATAAAATATCTTGAACCAACAACAGGAGATTTATTTACAACTCAATTTGTTGATTGCCATTTTGATGAATCAAATTTCCATCATTAGGGGGAGAGAATAAGCAGTTGAAAAGAGAGATCAGTTGGAATGTATTATGATTGTCTCATCTTGATCCTCGAACTAAACAATGTAAACTTGAAGTTCCAGAGATAATTCATTCGCAAAGCTTAGCAAACCAATTACCAAATGCATTCACTGATCCAAAAGGAGTGACCAAATCATATATACCAGCTGCTAATGTGCCAATAAAAATAGATGTCCCTGTTGGGCAATCTAATATTGCAAATGAGTCTCAACCACGCCTGAAGCATGGTAGACCAGTTGGTTCCAAAGATAAAAATCTTCGAACAAGAAAAGGAGCCAAAAAGAAAGATGGTCCAGAGGAGGATATAGAAACTCTCAAAGAGTCTACAGACATAATTGACATTTTAGTCCCAGAAGGGACTGATCAGGTACCTGAAAGTCATGAAAATAAAAAGATCTCAATAAATTATGTCACCAATGGAATACAATGGAACCGACATGAAGTCAACGTTGATGATGCTTTTTCATATCATATAGCGTTAAATGTGATAAATGATAGTGAGGATCATGAACCACAATCTATTAAAGATTGTAGACAAAGTAAGAATTGGCCAAAATGGAAAGATGCAATTGAAGCAGAATTAAACTCGCTTTACAAGCGAAATTTTTTTGGACCTGTAGTCCGAACACCTGAAGGTGTGAAACCATGTGGATACAAATGGGTTTTTGTGCGAAAACGGAATGAGAATGGTGAAATCGCAAGATACAAAGCTCGACTTGTTGCTCAAGGGTTTTCGCAAAGACCTGAACTTTTCGGTACTTAATTAGTTTTGTAGCACATGACGGCCTTAATTTGCACATGATGGATGTTGTCACAGCCTATTTATATGGCTCACTTGATAGTGACATTTACATGAAGCTCCCTAAAGGATTTAACTTGTCTGAGTTACATAGCCCTGGATCTCGAGAGGACTATTCCATCAAATTCAATAAGTCTCTCTCCGAGCTAAAACAATCTGGACGCATGTGGTATAATCGCCTCAGTGAATATTTGCTAAAGGAGGGATATACAAATGACCCTATTTGTTCATGTATTTTTATAAAAAGATCTGGAAAAGAATTTGCTATAATTAATGTCTATATTGATGACATAAATATTATTGGAACTCCTGAAGAGCTTCCAAAAGCTATAGACTGCTTAAAGAAAGAATTTGAGATGAAGGATTTGGGAAAGACAAAGTTTTGTCTAGGACTACAAATTGAGCATTTGAAAAATGGAATTTTTGTGCATCAAGAGGCTTATATAGCAAAAGTTTTAAAACATTTCTACATGGACAAATCTCATCCGTTGTCTACTCCAATGGTTGTTAGATCACTAGATGTGGAGAAAGATCCCATTAGACCTCAAGAGAAGGGTGAAGAACCACTTGGTCTTGAGGTACTGTGAACACCCAATTTTAACCGGTATTTTCTTCTTTTTTCGTGAAAATCCCAAAAATACCATTTTATGCATTTTTTGTGATTTAAATTGATTTCATGTGCGATTTGGTACTCGTTAGCGGTTTTACGTTATTGTTATTATTATTATTATTATTATTATTATTATTATCTAGTTACCTTTTTTAAAAAAAAACAAAAGATTAATAAAATAGACTAATTAAAATATAAATATATGCAAAAGGGATCAAAGTAAGGTCACGTTCTTCTCTTGATTGGGACTAAAGCCAAGTTAGTTTTCTTCAAGATGAGACCTTCATGCCAAAATGGTGCAAGCAGAAGTGCAGACCTGAAACACAATAAAGCAAAAGTCAAGTGAGGCCAGCTCATAAGCCTAAAACCGTGAATACATCTGTGGCGTGGGAGGAGGAGTGTTCAACGCAGAATCTCTCTATAAATTCAACTTCAATTTTCAGAATGAGGGGGAAGTAAAAAAAAAGAAAGGGAGAAATGGGGATGATATAACAATGTGAGAGAGAAGAGGGGAATAAAAATGGGAAGGAGGAAAAAAAAAGGATTAGAGAGTGGACACTAACAACAACAACCATTAGAACAGAAGCAAAGTTTGAGAGGGGAAGAGGGACACACTAAATTAGAATTAGAAGCGACATAAATAAAAAAACAGAAGCAAAAGAGTTGAGTTTTCGGGAAAGAATGTTTTAAGCATAAATCAAAAGAGAAGAGGAGAAGTAGAAAAATTTCAGAAGATTAGAAGGAAAAGATAAACTGATAGGTTGGTTTTCCTCACCTCTGATCTTCTTCCTCGCGCCAACTCGTCGTTCACGCCGCCGCCGCACCGCCGTCGTCATCCGCCGTTCACGCCGTCGCCGCACCGCCGTTCACATCCGCTGCTGGCTCTCTCTTTCTCTCATCGCATCTCCATGTTGGTCCGCCGTTCACGCCGTCGCCGCACCGCCGTTCACATCCGCCTCTGGTTCTCTCTTTCTCTCATCGGATCTCCATGTTGGTCCTCTCTCTCTCTCTCTCTCACCTTGCGGCGGTGTATTTCCAAAAAAGCAATTTAGGAACCCACGATTTGTTTTTTTTTTTGGTCAATAGGACAATGATTTCATTTCAAGTGAAATAATGGGCCAGGCCCAAACCATACATCCGTTGGAACAAACAACACAAAAGAAACAAGATCGTGGGCTGTTAACGGGCTAATCAGGTACCCGATCCACAAAGCCAAAAAAAGAAAAAAGGCATAAATCTAGTACAGTGCTATAAGCAGCAAAAAATTAATCATTGAGTCAAGTCAACCCTCACAAAAAAGGCAAAAACCCTAGATCAGCGATTCCTCTTCCATCAACGATCCAGAACCTCAAATGCTTGAAACTCCTTGGAACACCATGCTCAACGTGTTCAAGGAAGCAAGGAAACATCACGCTTCAAGACCAATAGCTTTGAGCATCAGACATCAACACACGTCGAAGGAGGGGAGGAGGGCGGAGGATCCACGATCCACGCAACAGGTCGTCTCGCGCAAGCATGGCGATGGTGTGAGCACAGTGATTACCTTCGCGCTTAACCCAGGATAATTCTGAAATCAGCTTCAGTAGCTTCCTCTCAATTGCAATAAGGATCGATCACCATACGCCTGCAATCGTCTCTTCTATCTCCAAAGGGCTTGAGCATCCTTAACAAGCACGATTTGTTTAAAGCCTCTGCCTTTTATTTATTTATTCAATTTATTTAATAGCTTCATTTTAGTAATTGTTATTTACAAACCATTTTTTTACTTACATCATTCCTTTCTACTAAAGGTGACTGTGGAATTAAGCTTTCACCTTCCCTATACATAACCGACTCCCGAATCCAATCTAGTTTACGCAGACCAAATAACTTTAAATGTAGGTTTTTCTCAATTTTTCCTATTAAATAAATTGGGTGGCGACTCCTAAAAAAATCATTTTTGGGCCGTCCACGTCGAGATCCCGGTCACGACAGGTACCATATCTCAGTGCAATTGGAGCACTGATGTACCTTGCTAACTATATACGTCCTGATATATCATTTGCTGTCAATCTATTAGCAAGATATAGTGCTTCACCCACACAAAGACATTGGAACGGAGTCAATTAAGCATATACTTCGTTACCTTAGAGGTACAATGGATATGAGGTTGTTTTATTCCAAAGTACCCAAATTAGAATTAACAGGTTATGCAGATGCAGGTTATTTGTCAGATCCTCACCATGGTAGATCACAAATAGGTTACTTGTTTACTTGTGGTGGTACATCTATTTCATGGAGATCTGTGAAACAGACTATAACGATGTCATCAAATCATGCAGAACTTTTAGCACTACATGAAGCAAGTTGAGAATGCGTTTGGTTAAGGTCTCTGATTCAACACATACAAGAGACTTGTGATTTGTCTTTCGGAAGAATAGATGCAACAACAATCTATGAAGATAATACTACATGCATTGCTCAGTTGAAAGAATGTTACATTAAAGGAGATCGAACAAAGCATATTTCACCAAAGTTTTTTTTCACTCGCGATCTTCAGAAGAATGGTGATATAAGCATTCAACAAATCCGTTCATGTGATAATCTTGCAGACATTTTCACAAAGTCACTCCCAAGCAAAACATTCAAACAACTGCTACAAAAGATTGGTCTTCGTCGTCTTAAAGATGATTGTCGGGTTGAGGGGGAGAAATAAGTAAATTTTGTAATTCTCACAAAATGATAATGTACTCTTTTTCCCCCACTAGATTTTTTGCTCATTGGGTTTTTTATAGTAAGGTTTTAATGAGGCATATCCTAGGTGGACATCCATTTCCTAGGTGGACATCCAATGGTGAGTGTTATGAATATTATGATCATTGGTGGATGTGCATTCTTCTCCCTTCATCTCTTTACTCCCTTGTAGTGGCTTTTTATTCGTGACCACTCACTTTCCAATTCTCACCCTATAAATAGGGTTCACCCTTATGTATAGATTTGCGTATGTGAAGAAAAAAATAAACAAGTTCATATCTTCTTCATAGTTGCTCTCGTTCTTCTCATCTTCTACATCCTTCTACATGCTTTTATCTTTTGTTTAATAACAGTGAACCAATAATCCTAAAAATGGATTTTTTTGCACCCGTTGACTCAGGGTCTTAAATTCGCCATTGCTAGAGGAAACCCCTTCTTGTAATGTTGCTCATTTTGTGATGAATTTGAAGGTGTATAATGGACTTTTTTTTAAAGAAAGTTTAGGTGAGTTGGGTCACTGAGCTCACTATGGTTGGGGAAAGCTTAAAGACTCTTTGAGCGCTTAAGATGTACTTAAAATATTATCTACCAACGAGATTTTTACATGGGTAGCAAGATTCGAACTCACATCATTGAAGAATGTGAGCTGAATTCTTACCAACTCGAGTAAACTTTGTTGGCTTTACGTGCATGATGTAAGTATTTACCACACAAAAAATATATCAAAAGAAAAAAAATTGAAATTTCTCCGGCATATTTTGAATTTAGTAAAATCCACGTAGACATGCATTAAAAATAAATATATTAAAACACCCGGCGAAGCAGCCAACCGTGATCTGTTTTTGTTGTTGTAGTGCTTTGTGTAGCACTTGTACGACATTGCAAAAAAGAAAAGAAAAATTTAGGGGTCGCGTCGAGGGAATTGAAGGGGATTGATCCGTAGAGTGAAGTAGGAAGCAGATCTATCTTGGGGTTGGGGTTGGGGTTGGGGTTGGGGTTGGGGTTGCTAACGGAATCCGAAACGAGTGTCGTGATCGTGATTCGTGAATATTTGGTTTGAATGGCGCCGGCGCCAGTTTCGGCTCTTGCAAAGTACAAGTTGGTTTTCTTGGGCGATCAGTCCGTCGGCAAAACCAGCATCATCACTCGCTTCATGTACGACAAATTCGACAATACCTATCAGGTTTTCTTCTTTTCCCTCTTCTTTTCAGATCCAATCTTAATTTCCAAATTAACACACTATTCTTTATTTCATCATATGCCTCACTCAATGATCATTCATTTTTTCTTGATAGCTTAGCTGGTTATATAGAGATCTCGCTTTTTCTGTACTTTTGTTATGATTGATGATGATGAGTTATTGACGACGAATATGAAGCATCATACACATACACTTATACGTAGACACCGATCATAATTTGAGAAAATGAAAATAATCGAAGTGCCGGTGTCCAACACGATAAGTATTGGACACCGGACACGTCTACGATACGAAGTGTCGGTACTACAGGATGATGATGATGATGATGACGACTTGTTCATATTACACACCTCAACTAAATATTACCAAGTTTAAGTCCATTATTTATTTATTTTTTGAAAAATACTGTATGATAATTCTGTCATTGTCTACATTTTGTCTTCCTTCTAATGTGTAACCATTCATATCTCTACCACAAGTTTATCATTCAACCAGGCTGTCTTCTGAAAATTCTTGCATCATGCACATTTCCATTTTGCTAAATTTATTTTACGTTTTTATTTTTATCTCTGGCTTGTACTCAACTTATTTTTCCTTTTTCCAACCAGGCTACAATTGGTATTGATTTTCTGTCAAAAACTATGTATCTTGAAGATCGGACCGTTCGACTGCAGTTGTGGTAAGATATGGCTTCATCATTTTCAAAATTCTATTAGGAAGGGTGAGAAATGGCATTAGGGAAGAAAATGGATCCTAATAACATGTGTTGGATTATGAATTTTTAATTTCCATATATAAGCATTACACTAATGCTTTATTATTGATTTTAGTTTTTTACTCCTCTCAAAACCTTCATTTTGTTCCATGTGTGTGATAGGGATACAGCTGGGCAGGAGAGATTTAGAAGTCTTATTCCAAGCTACATCAGGGACTCATCTGTTGCTGTCATCGTGTACGATGTTGCAAGTATGCCTTCAGATATCTCTTCTTTCAACTATTCCTTTCATGACAATTTATATTTTCATTCAAATTTTGCATTTGCATAATATATCAACAGTTAACTAGAGTTGCTTTTTTCTTTCCACATGCTGCCTGATTAAAGTATTGCCTTTGAAGAGTGTTTGAGTTTCCAATTCGTTGTTTGTTTCTTCAAACACCTAAGAGGACCTGAGAGAAATATAGATGTGGCATATAAGAAAAGTAACAAATATTGAACTCATTTAAGTTATTCCTTTTACTTTATTTTGGACATGAGCCAAATGTTCAATTTTCCCATTCGCAGGAGCTAACCCTTCCCCCTTTCCCCCTATTTTCTCTATTTTCTCTCCTTCTATGTATAGACTACATTAAAGTGAGTGAATACTTTTAGCCAAAAAAAAAGACTGAATATGGAAAGAACATGTGGCCTTCCTCAAGAGTCTTGGAGGCACCTGTGCCAATTAGCTGATAGTGACACACTAACACATCAAAAACCAGAATTTGGAGTAGCTTCCTTTAATCCTTAGCTAGATTTTCTCTGGATAACTTGAATGTGTGTGCGTAAATTTTTGTTCTAAAACACTTTGAAGGATGCTTTCTGATTATTCAGTATTTTTATGATATAGGTCGTCAGACATTCCTAAACACGTTAAAGTGGATTGAAGAGGTGCGCAGCGAGAGAGGCAGCGATGTTATTGTTGTTCTTGTTGGGAACAAAACTGACCTTGTGGATAAGAGGTAATTAATATTCAATGGTGGACTAACTTCATCAGATAGCTTATATTGGTCTGTTCCATGGCATAGCTCTTTTGTTCTATATTATCTAATGACCTCTTTGATTTTTGATATTTCGCTTAATACTGATTGTCTAATTCAACACTTAGAGGAATTTTATGGTTTGGTAAAGAAGAAATTGTTGTGGTTACGATTATTGTACTATACAAATTATCATTTCGTTCTTCAAAAGTAAGACTGTGGGATATGGTAAGAGACTGGGAGAATAATGCTGTGAGAGGGTCATAAGATAATTTGAAAAGTTATCAAGCATACAAAAGAGGATAATTAGTTTTTAATGGTGAAATGAGCTATGCGTTGGTTAAGATCTGAAGTTCTGAATTAAATAACTGATGGTTACTTTGCCACTGTTTCAAGCCTTGTATTGTCTCTAGAATTCCTCGAGGGTGGTTGACTCAATTCATGTACTCCATAAAGATAAAATGAAAATCGTCTCAAGCTATATGCTAGACATCTTTGTAACCCCTTTTATAAATAATGCATGGAAGACCTAGAGAAAGATTTTGAAAGAAGCTGGTTTTCTGAAAAGCTGTGTTCCCAAGACAATTTTAGGGCTTTATTCAGTCTCTTGTTTGCTGCCATATATTTGTTATCAGATGTTTGTATGAATGAGATAGATATGTCTAGGCAACAAGGTAGTTTTGACAGTGAAAAATGTTATCCGATACTGCACTGCCAAGGGCACTTTTAGGGCTTTATTCAGTCTCCTGTTTTCTGCGATAAATTTATTATCAGAAATGTATATGTATGAGAGAGTTACGTTTGGGAGAAAAGTGAGTATGGACGGTAAATAGCTTTCTGTCCTTTCTCCGTGGTTGCAACATTGGCCAGAAAAAATCTGTTCAAATATGTTCTTTCCTTGCTGAGGGCCACTTTTAAAAGAAGCATTTTCCTGACTTGGTGAATTTGGACAAGGCTTCATTTTCCTAACCAGTGTACTAAGAGTGTTGCTTAGTTTTTGGAAACGTGTCAGAAGGTGACTGTTACCCCTGAAAGATAAATGCAGGGAATTAGCAGAGTCCTTTATTTCATGATAGTACTATGAAAGGGAGACCTATATTTCTCCTTGGCTTTAGTAGCCTGAACCTGATAGGTCTATTGTATATTTGTACTTGGCAGTGACATACATTCAACTTGGATAAATCCAGGGAAAAAATGGCTACCAAAAAAGTGTCCTTCGAGCATTGTCTTTTGACTCTTTTCTTTATGCCTAATATGCTTTACATGAATCTACAGGCAAGTTTCCACAGAGGAAGGGGAAGCAAAGTCTCGGGAGTTAAACGTTATGTTTATTGAAGCTAGTGCCAAAGCCGGCTTTAATATAAAGGTAAGCCTCTCCATGCCATGGGGTGCATGCATACTTTTACTAAGTTTGCCTTGGAAGAATGGATAGATATGATTTTCTTGTATAATTATATGCTTATTGCATTGTCTTGTGTGACATGTTTCAAATGGTTCAAATGTGGTATAGCATATCCAATTCATCTGCAATGTTGTATAATGACAGCAGTTGGTTGGGAAGCATATCAAGTTAGAGTGCTTTTATTGTGAGGGTGAGAGGAGTGAATTGTAGCCATAGATTGTATGATTAGTGGTTGAGATTAAAACAAAAAGTCAATGTGATAACCAACTACCTTTTTAATCACAACCACCCGTGTATTATTATACAGTCGAGATTTACTCGTCTCACCCTCTCATATTAATACTCCTCTCACTTGATACACCTCTTCAACTTATTTTACATACCTGGTCTTGACATTTTATTTGTACTGATTTATCAAACCTACGTATATAGGCCCTCTTTCGAAAAATAGCTGCTGCATTACCTGGAATGGAAACACTATCAACCACAAAACAAGAAGACATGGTCGATGTGAATCTGAGGTCTTCTGCCAGCAATGAATCTCAACCTCAGTCGGGTGGATGTGCATGCTGAAAGAGCCTTTGTCTTAAAAAGTTTTGTATCTTTCTGCTTCATGCTATTTGTTTTTGGGTGTGTTGCTTCAGATGTGTAAAGGTTCCTTAGTCTTCTAGACTTCAACAGCATTGTGTGAGAAAAATTACAGAAAAACAAGTGGAGAGGTAGCAGTAACTCATTTAATACAGCTTGTTGATTACTCAGTTATCCGTTATTGTTTAGTTCTATTGAATTTGAAAGATAAATATTGATTTGAGACTTTTACTTTCTTCATTTTTATTTATGAAAGGCTGCTAAGTATTTGTTGCAATTTGCCGCCGAAATACATTATATTTGTTAGTTCCGGCTTCCCAATTATGGAATATTTATTAAATTGTTGAATAAATATTTGGGGTCTAATAAGTATAAATAACATCGATTGCAGGCGTGCTTATATACTCTCCCTCACTTTGTTCCTTTTTGTTTGTCCATTTGTAAGAAGTTTGTTCTTTTTTATTTGTTAATTAGCGCATGAATCATGTGCATTGCATTGAAGAAATTATGTCTACAAAAATAGTAAGAGTTTTTTTTTTTTACAATTTAAAAAGAAAACAGAATTTTTACTATTTAAATCTGCCTTTCTATATTACCCGGGAATAGATTTCTTCATATATAATTTTTCATTAATGTTATCATGGTGATTGGGTCTAGCTGAGGGGATTTATCTCCCACAATGTGGCAATAACCACTCAACTGCAAGAGACTGTAATTCTCCTCTGTCAAATAAGTAGTGAGAAGTACAAAGGAAGTTTCTTTAATAGGTTTGTAGTCGGGTTAGTAACAAAAATATAAAATATTTTGCGTTAAATATGTTTTTGGTCCCTACTTTTATAGCGAATTTTGTTTTTAGTCCCTATAAAATTTTTTGGGCAATTTTGGTCCCTACATTTTTTTCCGTTAGCACTTTTAGTCCCTACTGTTAAAATCAACTAACGGCGCTGATGTGGCACTGCTTATGTGTCGTATTTTAATAAGTTGGCAACTAAGTTTTATTTCCATGTCATTATTTTAAGGCTTAAATATGTTTTAGGCCCCTGAAAATATAGCGTGTTTGAGTTTAGCTCCCTGCAAGTTTTTTTTTTAAAAACTCCTTGTAAGATTTTTGATTTAGGGTCTTTTGTTAACTCAACGTTACAAAAAACGCTGAGTTGGCTAACAGAGTTTTGACTTGTCATTTTTTTTTCTTTACTATTTTTTTATTGCTGACTTGTAATGCCAGGTCATTATTTTTAATTTTCAAAAAATTTTGCAGGAGGCTAAACCAAAATACGCTATATTTGCAGGGGCCTAAAACCCAATTTGCTCTTCTTCTTCCAATAACTACAACAACAACAGTCAACCCAGAAACCCAACCCATTCTTCTCTTCTCTGAAACCTAACTAGAAATTAAACGAGGGAGAGAAATTGAAACCCAACGCATTCTGCTCTTCCATTTTTGAAACCCATTTTATTCTTCTTCTTCGTCCAACAACAATAACCCATAAACCCATTTTGCTCTTCTTCTTCTCCAAACAACAACAACAACAACAACAACAATCAACCCAGAAACCCAACCCATCTCTTCTCTAAAACCTAACCAGAAATTGAAAGAGGGAGAGAAATTGAAACCCAACGCATTTTGCTCTTCCATTTTTGAAACCCATTTTATTATTCTTCTTCTTCCAACAACAACAACAACTACGCTCAGAAATCAAAATGGGATTTTGGTTGCTGATATGTCTTCAAATTTTTGTTCTAAACCAGTTGATGTGTCAATTTGGGTTGATTTATACTGGTGCTAAAAATGTGGGTTGATTTATACTTGTTATGAATTTATTATATGTGTGGGTTGATGTTTGAGGATCTTTTGGAACAAGGAGGTTTGGTGGAGGTTGAGAAGAAAAACATGAAGAGAGGAGAGAGAGGGTGAGTAAACATAGGAAGAGGAAAGCTCTTGATGGTTGAATTTGGAGAAGAAAACATTGAGGTTGGGGAAGGAACCGTATTCTCGAAAAGGGATGGTTGGTGAGAGAGTGAGATTAGGGAGGAAGGGAGAAGAATAGGGTTCTTTGAAAACTAAAAATAATGACTTGGCATTACAAGTCAGCAATAAAAAAAATAGAAAAGAAAAAAAATGACAAGTCAGAACTCTGTTAGGCAACTCAGCGTTTTTTGTAACGTTGGGTTAACAGAATGGCCTAAATCAAAAATCTGTATTTTGCAAATAGTTTTTTAATTTTTTTTTGCAGGGGGCTAAACCAAAACACGCTATATTTGCAGGGCCTAAAACATATTTAAGCCTTATTTTAATGCCACATAAGCTACTGAAAATAATAAACAAACTAAAAAACAAAAATTAATAAAACAAAACAAAACAAAAACATTTCCCAGCAACCTTCATCTTCTTCAATACACCATCACTCTGCGCTGTTGCATGGTCCAAGTGAGATCACAATGCACCGCCACTATAGCTATTTCTTGTTTCGCGCGCACTGGCTGTTGTAGATTAAGGACCTGAAACAGCGATGGAATAACCTGCAAAAGAACAAACGTTAGCGAAAATCAACCGGAGGGGTCTAACGACGCGCCCTTAAGGATTTATCCGCCTTAATAGCGCAAATCCCCCGAGGGTACAACCGGTCTCGTCTCAGATGACAATAGCCACTGAGGAATCAGAACTGGCAAGAATTATTGTGTTTAGATATCAGGAGATGAACCCAGGAAAAAGAGAAAAGGAAGTGTATTTTGTTGTTGTTGTTTTTGCGTTAACTAACTTGCTCTACGTTAGGAAGTCAATTAAAGAAGAGCCTATAATCACTCGGTTTGTTACGCTAAAAAAGTGGAAGGTTGAGAGTACTCAACAAGTAACGTATCTGGACGCATTTAAGTCAAATGAATGTGGACAATACTTGGAGCTCGAGTAAATAGACATTAGTAAAATATTTAACACTAATATTCAATACAAAATAATTCTGATTAATCAAAATAGCTTAAAATAATCATTTTCAGATAGGCTTGTGTAAGTCTCTATATATATATATATATATATATATATATATATATATATATATATATATATATATATATATAGATATATCAGTAAATAAAGACTTTGGTATGTCCAAAGCCAAGCAAGGGACTTCCCAACTTTTGAAATATCTCTTAAAATCAATAAAGTCACAACAATCCCCCACATATTTCAAAAGTTGGAAAAAGAAATAATGAAAAGAAGTTTCCTGGGTTAACATCGTAGATGTAATGCATCGGAACTATATAGCAAGCTATGGAAGCAGTCCTAGACGGATAAGACGTAACATACAGTGAATTGGTTTAGCAAGCTATGGAACCCAAGACACATGTTACATGTTAGAGGTTTTACCATCACATTACACCCCCACAATTCTTGCTATTTCCGCCGTTTTGCGCTACTTGGCCGTTGTTTACCGTGTTTTTTGGTAAACACCGCTAGTTACAAATTAATACTGCTTGCAGGATCAACTAGAAAATCTAAGAACATTTGTGTTAAAGTTTTTCCAGAAATTATGAGTGTTCTTGGGGTTTAAACTTGAAAATATGAAGATAACCGTCGAAGTTATCTCCAGAAGGAAGGGAGGATTCTGAATAGAAGTCGAAGAGAAAACAAATAAAATGCAGAAGGGAGAATTCTGAACAGAAGTCGAAGAGAAAACAAATAAAATGCAGAAAACTTAAGTAAAAGTGAAATTGCATTAATTGTAAAGAGAATGGTGCACAAGTTCATACATTGTTCTCTGACTCGTTTTCTCTGTGATGTTGAAAGTTTGAGTTTCAGAATTCTGTATGTGAGTTTGTGACCCGTTTTTCCTATGAAAAACTACTATTTATACAAGGAGGGAAACACAATAACTAACTAACTGTACATAGAATTTGAAAAATGGTAACTGCCATGTCTTCGACCACAATAACTGCTACGTCGTTTCGACAACGAGCACTTGACTTCTGATCTATCGCTAATTTTCTTCTCGTCGAACCATTGACTTCAATTCTTCAATTTCTACTAAGTTAAGCACCGTGTCGAACATTCTTGGGAAAACTTCTCACTATCGAAATCAACACCTTTCCTCTTGAAATTAGCAAGTCAAACCTCGTTGACTGCATTTAATTGAGCCTGTCGAAAATGTAGACTAACAGTCGTGCGCGTGCTCGGTATTCATGAGTGCTCTAGAGACCTCGTCAGGATCTCATGCAAGCGGCCCCATTTGACACTCATATAGGTGATTTCATCAAGTGTATGCTGCAACTCATACACCACCCATAAGGGCTATGATAATCATTAAAAGCTTTAAGCTTAACCTCTTAAACCTACAGTCTAGCACTATCACAATAACACCATAACACCATAGGAAGGGACAAGAATAAATTAATTACTTGAATTAATTTTAGTGCCAGCAGTATCAAGAAGTGACTTGTTTTTACCACATTGAACCTTCTTCGTGGGATCTCCAATCACAAAGGTTGGGTTACCATCACTTCTTAATTTCAATTGGCTCATGTCCCATTCCCCTCGATGTTTCACAAATTAATTTCTTCCCTGAGGGTTTTGTCAGAGGATCGGCCAAATTCACTTCTGACTTCACATAATCGATCGATATCATTCAATATTTTTGCAATTGTTTGACAATATTATGTCTCAATTGCACATGTCTATTTTTGCCATTATAGGTCTTATTATTTGCAACGGCTATTGCCGACTGACTATCACAGTGTATTGACACTGATGGTGTCGGTTTTATTCCCAATGGAATTCCAGTTACAAGGTTCTTCACCTATTCAGCTTCAGTACCAGCCAATTCTAGAGCTACAAATTCCGACTCCATAGTCAATCTAGCTATTATGGATTGTTTGGCTGACCTCCAAGCTACCGCACCACCACCAAGTGTAAAGAAATAACCATTAGTGGATTTGTCTCATTTGAATCAGTTATCCAGTTAGCATCGCGGTATCCTTCTAATACCGCGGGAAACCCACTATACACAATACCATAATTCATGGTACCTCTTATGTATCGCATGATGTGAGCAAGTGCCTTCCAATGATCCTGACCAGGATTGTGAGTATACCTACTCCGACGACCAACTGCGAACACAATGTCTGGTCGAGAAAAATTCATTAGATGCAATAGGCTCCCAATTACTTGGCATACTGAAGTTGGTCAATAGGATCGCCTCTATTTTTCTTTAAGTGTGAGTTGGCTTCATAAGGGGTACTCAAAGGGGTTGAGTTATAGTGACCAAACTTCCTAAGAAGTTTCTCAACATAATGTTCCTATGATAGTATAATACTATCACCTTCCCTAATGACTCTAACTCCTAATATTACACTTGCCTCACCCATGTCTTTCATATGCAAATTAGATGAAAGAAAGCATTTGGTTCTAAGAACAATATCAAGACAAGTACCAAAAATAAACATGTCATCTACATACATGCAAATAATAACATGTTCTCCACACACAGATTTAGTGTAAACACATTTATCAACTTCAATTGTGGAGAAACCATCATTCATCATAATTTGATCGAATTTTTCATGCCACTGTTTTGGTACTTGTTTTAAACCATATAACAATTTAAGGAGTTTGTCCTAAATCCTCATGACCATACCTAGGAGGTTGTGGTGAACGCCTGTTGTGTCTATCTGGAACTCTATGGATTGGTCCTCATGAAAATGATCACCACCATCAACCCTAGGATCTAAGGTTGGAAGGGGATCACCATCAGGGGGAAATCTTACTGTTGGTCTAGGGGTTGCGTGACTCATATTATTAGGGCGCCGTGTGTCCCAGAAGTGGAAAGTATTCCGTGCACTGACCTTATAGAATAGAATAAGGGGAACCGTTTAACTGCCTAACTGAATCCTATAAATCCTCTCCTACAGGGCGCTTACCAAAGTGTTTCAGGATTTGTGAAAACTTCTCTCGACCCTTATATTCTCGTATATCATATATATATATATATAGGTAAGCTCGCTACTAATCCCGCCTTAACCTGACCTATCGCGAAAGAAAGCCTTATCAGTGAACCGGAAATAGTGAATAGGTACTTTTCAATGTTGCGGGGACGAGACGGCGTGACATACTACGACCACGTACAGAAGTGCCTTCATTGCAGGATGAATCAGAGAGTAGTAGTGACACTGGCTTCTTCGGAATTCCCACCTGTGGAACCAAAAGCCCATCTGACCGATCTCAAGCTGGATGAGAAGAAAAAAAAAGGATGGAAGCCAAGCCCCCTTCACTCTGCCAGGCCGATTGTACCAACCTACATATGTCTCTCCTCCATCAATCAGTGGGGCTATTACTTGACTTTATGTCTACCCGGTCCCAGTTCTTTTTGGTGAGTAGAGCCACCCTGGACTTTGGCCAGGCCCCGGTTCCCAGGGTTAGAGCTAGTACTACTCACTGCCAGTAGACTGAATCAGGTAGACAGTCAGCTCTCTTACAACCGGTTACTGCTTGTTCGTGAAGGTTTCCACAGAAAGACCCCTTGGTTCTGGCAAACAGATCACAATTACAGGTACCTGAGAGCATACCGATGGAATGAACGAAATACGAACAGTTAGCATAATATGGTCATAGATCTTAGGTTGTAACTTGATCATGCAGGACTCTGCTAAGTGGTAACACTATGTATAGAGTCTGACACCTGCCCGGTGTTGGAAGGTCGGAAGGAGAAGTTTTATAAGCTTTGAATGGAAGCCCCGGTAAACGGCGGCAGTAACTCTAACTGTCCTAAGGTAGCGAAATTCCTTGTCGCATAAGTAGCGACCTGCACGAATGGTGTAACGACCTTGCTTTCCTCCTCTCTATCTCTTATTGTGTCAGCAAGGCCGGGCTCTCTCGGAAAACACAAGCAAGTAGGAATGAAATAGATCTCCGATTCTATCAAGAAATAAGGCTCCACCCGATTAGTATTGAGATTGAATTGCACGTGTTATCCTAGCCCTCACCCAGTACATAATCTAATTAAAGACATGACTCTCACAACCGAGCCCTTCGATCGAGTCTTTGTCCTGCATCCATTCCAAGTTAAGGAACCTAGGGAATAGTATCCCGATCAAACAGCTGTCCAATTTAGAGTGCATGGTTTGGTTGTCAGTTTGTGGAGTGCTGATGATAGGTCTAGAGATCTTTTGCCGTATAACTATCAAAAGTGAGTGACTGTTCATCGGAACTGTTATAGTCTGAATACTCATAAGTCCGATACCATTGATGGGCATACTTTATTCTCATGACCAGGAACTATACATCCTTTAAAATCAATTAAAATCACAACACAGATCACATGACAAAAACAAATGACCAGAATAGGTAAGAGAGGAAAAGATAGGAAAGTTTTTAGTTTTACCATATATGATACACCAAGATCTCCCATCTTCTGATTCATTGAAGCAACTATTCTCAGAAAATTGCTAGCTGATCTGATTCTATCAAGTGAAAGACCTGTCATCTTTGCAAATTCATTATCATCTGCGTGTTTCATGGAGTTATTTTTCAAGACTTTTCGTACTTTCTTGATCTGATTTATTGCCCTGCTCATTGACCAAGGAATAGTAACTCCTTGAGCATATCGTGTCACCATTCTTGTACTGTCAAATCGCTCTGCTCTTTGGAGAACACCTGAAGAAAATCTTCCAAAAGCATTCCCATACCCCTGTATTTTCTGGCAAAGCATAGAACCAAGGACCGAGTACTCCGTATCAGCTCTTCTATACAATAATAGCTATGATAAAGTTGCTGCTGTAGCATATTCTCATCAACTCCAGATGCTTCTGCCCAGGTACTCGAGCTTACCACATCGTTGGTATCTTCCTCCATAGCTTTTCTAATTTTCTCTAACCCTGCTAAAACCTTTACACCTTCAGACATTTGCGCCTCCCTTTTAGCAATTGTTGTTCTTCTATAATTTATATTTGATGCTCTTTTTACAAACGAAGCTGGGAATCATATAAGATCTTCTTGATCATCTTCCAAAGGCAATGACTGAGTGGAAGCCCCTATGGCAGTAGATTATCCCTTTCTTCTTGTTTTCTTTTCCTTTTTCTTGCAAGGCCAAACTACAACTTTGCCTCCATGCTCAAGTAGGGGGTTTCTTCATGAAAGAAACTCAATTTGTCTAAGCCAATCAAACAGCGAATTTACATCTTGCGTTCCGCGGCTTGGACAAGGCCTTCTCACCCACCGTAGAATTATTCTTCTCGGCGGATGAACCTCATCAAAAAGAAGATTTGTTATTGCATATAATAGTTAAAAACAGTTTGACATAAATTCGGCTCACAATATTTAGTGTCAATCCCAAACATAACCAAATAATCAAGGGGTTATTAAAACCAATTTATCTTCTTTGCAACACAACATGCACCTAAATCCGTCCAAACATATAAAATCTATGATAGCAAGCAACCCCATCATAATAAATAAACACGAGTCTTTCAAAAACTATGAATGAAAAAGTGTGGCAAAAACTACTCTATAAAACACAAAATCTATACACTAATCGTTCGTTCAATTTCTATTGCTACAGAGAAAGTCAGTGCTAAACTTGAGCACGAAAGATGTGGAGTATTTAAGATTTGATGATAGTGCAAGGAAGCAACAAAATGACTATAGTGAGATAACAGAAAATAAAAGTGACACCGAAATTGAATATCCTTCTTTTTTAAGAGACAATAGTGTATAATAGTATTCCTATACGATTTCTATACGGTTTGCCATCTTTCCTCACAAAAACCATCCAAAGTCCAAGAGAGCATTAAATTAGAACCTACCATGCCACCAAAGTCAAAAGCCAAATAGTGAATGCAATATCCTACAAATTTAAATTAAAATAATGATGCAAATATGACATATTCATAATGTAATATTTCTCAACAAAAAAAATCCATCCACCAAAGTCAATATCATGACAACAGAATGATGCATATATGACGTAATATCTATAATGTAATATTTCTGAACAAAAAAATCTCCATAATGTAATATAATTCACTTCTATAAATAGAGGGAGAAGACCATGAAGACTCCTCATTTTTCATGCTCAGATGCTCTCCACCTCGCTCTCCACCTCATCTGTTTCCTGGATGTTCTCCACAACATTAGCAGCTGCACCTCCTGCAAGGACAGCCTCTTCTAGCTCCTTCACAGTTTGGGTGAGCTTTTCAACCTCTGCCACCTTCAGTCTATGCGTTTTGTCCAAAATTTTGTTTTCTTCCTGGGAGAGGTGATGGTGTGCCGAGTGTAAGAAGTTAATCATCATTGTTACGACGTATTTTGAAAGAGAAATGTCATACAAGATTGCAAATATCTGGCAAATCTCAATCTGTTTAATTAGCTCTTGATTTTTATTTTGGAGATCATCCACCATAGAGGCCTTATCCAAGGCAACCTGAACAGTCCTCTCAGCTTCAAGAAGTGCTGCTTCTTTAGATTTTGTAAGACGGTGTAAAGCTTTGTTATCATCTTGAAGTTTAACAATATGCAAGAAAGGAATCAAGTGAAGCAATTACATAAATCACATATCATAATCCATCCCCAATCCCCTTCCCTTTTATCAGTATTTAATCTCAGGAATTACCATTGAGCATAAAAAAATAAGGCCATACCTCTTGCCGAGAAAGCTTGAGTTCAGCCTCTAGAGGGGCAAGAATGGCTTCTATAGGAGGCATGTCATCATCCTTCTGAGCAGCATGGACCCTTCGGAGAGTAGCTTCAGTTGCAAATTGAGTCACCATTGATGCTTTCTTTTCATCATTGATTTTCTTTATTTCAATATTCTGCAAGAAATACCCAGTTCAGTAAACATATCATGACCTGAAAAAATCACTGATCCCTAAGGTTGATGGTGGCTCCGAGCAATACTTTGCTTTCTAGAAGAGATTGTATTAACTCCAGCTTCCCATCAACCTTTGACAATTCTTCAGTGAGCTGCAGTGCAAGCAAACAATTAGAAAATAAAGTTAAATTTCAAGTTGACACAGAGTATTAAGGGATGCATTAACAAACGGCAGTAACATGAACAAGTGAGATTATGGCAACAGATCAAGTTCTCAGGTAACCGTGTATAAACTATGCAAATAATGAATAAGCACCAATAATAGATGTAACCATAATTACTTCGAAACATCGCAATGAATGATTAAGCACCAATAATTAACAACAGGATGAGTATGCATTGGAATTGAACCACTTTTAGCTATATCTAAACGTGCTACTGATATTCCAAGTCCATTTAGAGCTGGGAATTCAGACTTGGAATATCAGTGACAAATACTGAGGTTAATGCTGTGTTGAATGAATTGTTTGTGTTTCCTTTTTGAGGGGCATGCAATGATAACCTGATGGTGTGTTTGGTTCTTTTAGATCTGCTACACGGAAATCATTGACAGCAGCATGGGAAGTTGATGAGACAAGAATTAGAAGAAAAAGAGGAAGTATGTTGATTATCATCTTCAACTTAATTATTGGATTGATGATCAATTATTGGGTTTGGTTTCAGGGTATGTGGGATTGGCTTGCTGTTTATAGAGCTGGCCTGAGATGAAGGATGTAGATGATTAATTGCTTCTATAGAGCTGGTCTGGGAAAGTTGAATGAAAAAGAAAATGTCAAAGATATGATTAATGTGATCTAAACAGGATGATAATAATAATAATAATAATAATAATAATAATAATAATAATAATAATAATAATAAGTAAGAAAGAAAGAAAGAAATTGAGAGAACAAAAGAGTTTAGAGGAGTATTACCTTTATTGAAGTTTCTGGTAGTGTCTTCACAAGTGGTGAAGTCTCTCAATGGGTTCAAGGCTCATTTGAGTGAGTGTAAAAAGATTGAGAATGGCAAAGTTAGGGTTCTCATCGAAATACACTAACGAAAGTACAATCAAAGAGATAAAGTGTGATTTTACCTTTCGTAAGTTGCTGTCCACAGTTTCGTTTGAGAGTTCATTGAACATTCTTCATCAGTTTTGCTCGTACAAGTCAGGAAAAACAAAAGATGAGATTCACAGCTTCACAAAATCAGAGAGTGAAGATAATATCAAAATTACAATTGTAGTTGTCGTGTAAAACATGCAGATGCCCTATTTTGAATGAGTAATACTATAAAGTAAATTGGGCAGTTGGAGATAAAATTAAGTTGTATAAAATTATGCAGTAGTTATCACTGTGATTGACTATATCATGGTATTGGTTCAACTGCATTGGTGTTCAAACAACAGGATTTCGTAGAGTAAGTTTAGCACAAGACAAAATTAAAAGTAATCTATAATAATACAAAGTAAAATGCCTCTCGAGGCACATTTTCAATGTGTCATTCACACAACAATTTTAGATGTTGGTCATAAATACACATCCTATGTGGCATATCCTCAATCATACGTGGACAACCATTGTGGCAATACTCCTTATTATAATATTAAAATTAAAATTAGACAATAAATTGATTTGCAGACAAAGAATTAAATGCATATATAACCGAAAATATAAATGTTTTTTTGACAAATAAAAAAATATAAATGTTAAAAGCCCTTTTTTTTACAACAAATGTTAAAATCCCTTGATTATCACTCTTTTATTTCTGATGCCATCAATCAGTCATTTAAATTCAAATAAAATATTCAAGTCATTATTCTATTTCTTAATGGATACAACTATAAAATTTAAACATGTAAAAAAAAATTAAATACTGTTGACGACTTATTTTGTATGTTTTTTCTGTTTATCACCAGAAAAAAAGATATATAATATTGTTTGAGAACCAGTTTCACAAACGAAATATTAATTAAGAAAGATTTATAACATTATGTTTACACTAAAATAAAAAGATTTATAATATTGTGTAAGAAAGAGACTCCCAAACAAAAGTTAATTTTACAATATACACTTCTTATTATTCTAATAGTTTAATATTAAAAATAAATTGCTTTGTTTGCATCTATAACAACAAAGGAAAATGCCTCTCAGGGCTCATTTCCTATGTGTCGCTTATACAAGAATTTTAGCAAAATATAATTTATGGGAAGGTGCAAATAATATCTGGTCCTTATTTTGTAACATTGACTTAGTGGGGAAAAAATATTTTTAATCTGATTACCCTGCGTTAAATAGTCAGTCAATGTGATTTCGGACCAAGGTTAAAAAAGTAACTTTCGTACGGTTCTTATCGTACTAAATATACTTAAAAGCACGAAGATAAAATGTCAGAAACGTTAAATGACAAGTCCGACTGGTGTTGTGTGATTCAAGCCCGAGGTTTACAAAGTAACTTTCGTACGATTCTTATCATACCAAATATACTTAAATGTACGAAGACGAAATGTGAGAAACGTTAAATGACAAGCCGACCGGTGTTGTGTGATTCACCCCTGAGGTTAACAAAGTAAGATTCGTACAATTCTTATTGTACCAAATACCACCTTGACTTTAAGGTCATTCACCGTGTACTCTGAGAGAGTTAGCCTATTGTGATGCAAATAGGGATGAAATCAAAATGTCATTTTCCACCTAACTACTACTTAAAGCTTTATTTGGGTAACAGATATCTGGTCCTTATTTTGTAACATTGACGTAGTGGGAAAAAAATATTTTTAATCAGGTTACCTTGCGTTAAATAGTCAGTTAATGTGAGTCCGGCCCGAGGTTAAAAAAGTAACTTTCGTACGGTTCTTATCGTACTAAATATACTTAAAAGTACGAAGATGAAATGTCAGAAACGTTAAATGACAAATCCGACTGGTGTTGTGTGATTCAAGCCGAGGTTTACAAAGTAACTTTCGTACGATTCTTATCATACCAAATATACTTAAATGTACGAAGACGAAATGTGAGAAACGTTATATGACAAGCCCGACTGGTGTTGTGTGATTCAGTCATGGGGTTAACAAAGCAACTTTCGTACGATTCTTATTGTACCAAATACACTTAAAAGTACGAAGCCGAAATGTCAGAAACGTTAAATGACAAGCCCGAGTGGTGTTGTGTAATTCAGACCCGAGGTTAGCAAAGTAACTTTCGTATGATTATTATCGTACCAAATAGTAGCGTTGTTTTATTCAGGATAATCCTTAAAACTACTTAAGAGTACCAAAATTATTGAGGTTCATTGGCTAACTTCAAACAAATAGATACTTGCCTATTTGATCTATAAATTTGTGGATTTCTTTTGATCAAGTGCACATTTTCTACTTTGTTTTTTTTAATTACGTATCACTCTTAGTGTATTTGGTTAAACTTAAACTTAATTTAACTGTTATTCACTGTGCATATCGTTTTCATGATGATAGTAGAGAAATTGAAAGGTATTACCTTCGAGTGGGTTTAAGGAATATCCCAAGCTGATTTAACCTCTTCTCGGGGACGCTGATCCATAAAAAACTATCTAGCGTAGTCGTCTTGCATCCAATAAGGGGGAGTAGATATCTCGCGATTTAAAACTTGCATGACAAATATAGAGCTGATTTGTAGCCGGTAACAAGATTTGTTGTAACCGGCCACGACCGGAGGATGTGGAATCATCGTCGGCGCGGAAGCATCGCACCGGATCGCGAGCCAACTCGTTGTAACAGAAAACGATGCGAAGGAGAGGAACAAAGAGGGAGGTGGTCTGTGCATGGAGAAGGAAGGGCGCGGGGAATAGGCATTTTAACCCTAAATGTATAATTTTTAAAAACACCTGTTATAAAATAGTAGTATATAGATTTATACCAAATTTTATTATTTAGAGTTTATAATGTTTTTAATAAAAGTGTGAGACATAATTTGTAATGCATAAAAGTTAATATTTTATTGATGTATGACATAACCTTAAATAATAATCTTGCCATTATAATAGTCGGTGAAAGACGTCAACCCCTTAAATGATCTCAATATATCGTGGGATTAGTCTCTACTGTTGCGCGCAGGAAATACCTTGGTTTAGCAAAAAAAAGTTACAAAAGAAATAAAAGTTAATTTTTTTATTAAATGTATATTTCATTATACACCTATCAAGTATCAACCCCATTTTCACTTCAATTGTTGCACTCCCTTACAATGCCACACATAAAAATTTCAATCCACGTAAACACAACCCCGTGCGTAGCACGGGGCATGTGTCTAGTAAAAAGAAACACTCCATAGACTAATTTTCCACCACTTGTTTAGTTCTGCATATCATATAATATCATATAGTATCAAATCCGAAAACTAATTTTCCACCACTTGTTTAGTTCTGCATATCATATCATATAGTTCTGCATATCATATAGTATCAAATCCGAAAATCTTCTAAAATGTAGCGGAATCAGATTCATCTCAGCATACACTACATGACAATAAAAATTACGATGCAAGGTTCGCATTGAATCAGCAGATTGAATTGAAATAGATACACTAATCAAAAACTAATCTAACATGAATTAACGAGAGAGAGGGAGAGATCCATTGTGCAGGAGGCAGTGAAACGTACTGTGGCAGGGTTGATGAACTACAAAATTTAAGGGGCGTTTTACCGATAGAGGACAGTAGGTGAGGTGTTCAACCTGAAACAGCGATGGCTGCAAAAGAACAAACGTTAGCGAAAATCAATTGGAGGGGTCTGACGACGCGCTCTTAAAGATTTATCCGCCTCAATGGCGCAAATTCCCCGAAGGTACAACCGAACCGATCTTGTCTCAGATGACAATAGCCACGGACAATAGCCACCGAGGAATCAGCAAGAATTACTGTGTTTAGATATCAGGAGATGAACCCAAGAAAATGAGAAAATGACAAGGTAATCAAAACCGGACCGGACCGGCCGGTTCGACCGGTTGAACCGGGAACCGGGAACCGGACCCCTGTCCGGTCCAGTTAGACCCCAGAACCGGATGGCCAAAGAACCGGTTGAAAAACCGGAAAACCGGTCAAGAACCGGCAAAACCGGTCAAGAACCGGCCAGAAACCGGTTCTGAGAAATGACTTTTTTTATTTATTTTATTTATTTTTTTTATTTTTTTATTTTTTTTATTTTTTTTAACTGAAATAAAAAAATTTAAACTATTTTTTGTAAAACAAAATGAGTGTCAGGGCTCTATTTATATATTTTATATATTATGAAAGCCAAGAATCTCACTTATATTTTGCTGTGCACACTCTAGCTCTATTTATAGAGAAACACAGCCCATTCTTCTTATTTGTCATCCGATGTGTGACTAGATATTCACCTTTCAACAACATTAGCTTCATTGTTTGCAATTTTCTTACATGATGTGATCTTTTCTAAATAAAGCGACATTAGATTCTTTCTAAATAATGCATTAAAATATATATATTTTAAACATGTCAAACTTTGAGTTTTTTTATACCTACCAATTTTATGTGTAACTTTAACTAATGACTTGGATATTATATTGTTGAGCTTAAGTTAAGCATAGTTTAATTGTTTGTGGTGTGAAATTTTGGGTATTATGGTTTTTTATTCTTTATATATTGTAATAAAAATATTAAATAATATATTTAATTAATTTCGGTTGAACCGCGGTTGAACCCAAAAACCCCTGAACCGCCACCTCTTCCGGTTCAATGTCCGGTCCGGTTTTGATTACCTTGGAAAATGAAGTGTATTTTGTTGTTGTTTTTGCGTTAACTAACTTGCTCTACGGTAGGAAGTCGGTTAAAGAAGAGCCTATAATCACTTAGTTTGTTACGCTAAAAAAGTGGAAGGTTGAGAGTGTTCAACAAGTAAGACGCATTTAAGTTAAATGAATGTGAACAATACTTAGAGCTCAAGTAAATAGCCATTAGTAAAATATTTAATACTAATATTCAATACAAAATAATTCTGAATAATCAAAATAACTTAAAATAATCATTTTCAGATAGGCTCATGTAAGTATATATATATACCAGTAAATAAAGAATTTGGTATGTCCAAAGCGAAAGAAGCGGGGACTTTCCAACTTTTGAAATATCTCTTAAAATCAATACCAAATCGAAAATGCTCGAAAAGTGTTCGACAAAACGCCCGTCACAGAAAACCATCACTTCCTGGATCGCAATGGCTGCTGCGTACTTCGAAGCCCATATGCCTCAGCAAGCCGTTCTTCTGTTCAATAAAATGCCCCAAAGAAACACTGTTTGCTGGAACGGGATGATTTCCGGTTACGTTAAAAACGGCATGAAGGAAGATATTCGACGTTATGCCTGAACGCAACATCGTTTCATGGACTTCAATGGTTCGTGGTTACGTGCAAGAGGGTATGGTGGTTACTAATATGATTGGTGGGTATTGTCAAGCGGGTCGTTTGGATGAAGCTCGTGAGCTGTTTGATGAAATGCCGAAGAGAAATGTGGTTACTTGGACTGCTATGATTTCTGGGTATATAAGCTCTCAGGAAGGTAAATGATGCAAGGAAGCCTTTTGAGGTGCTGCCTGAGAAAAATGAGGTGTCTTGGACAGCTATGCTTATGGGGTATACTCATAGTGGGAGGATGAAGCAGGCTTCTGAGCTCTTCAATGCGATGCCGGTGAAACCGATTGTTGCTTGTAATGAGATGTATTGAAGAAGATGAAGGTTGCTGGGAAATGTTTTTGTTTTGTCTTGTTTTTTTAATTTTTGTTTTTTAGTTTGTTTATTATTTTCAGTAGCTTATGTGGAATTAAAATAATGACATGGAAATAAAACTTAGTTGCCAACTCATTAAAATATGAATCAACATCGTTTACAATTCAATTATTTTAGCATTTCGATCGCGATTTCATCTCAATTTAAGTTTAAAATTGTTAAATCATGACCTAAAGGTCTCACCAATTCGATGTCAAGTTCGATTTTCAAGACATTAGTTTAGTGTACAAAAGTCATTTTTACTTAATTATTTCGAGCTATATTAGGTGTAAGTAGGATGTTGGGGGTGTTAGCAGTAGTAGTAGCCAATAGGATTTAAACTTCGGAAATTTTTTGTTGATAAAAAAAACTGAAAACGGAAAAGTATAATGTTAGCGCCAAAAGGAAATGGCGGTTAGGGCGAAACAAGCATGGACATGGAACACACAATGGCTGAAATCCGAGGAAAAAGTATTGTCGGCGCTAGAATCATGCGATGGAATCGAACAGTTCAACCAGGTACACGCACAGCTTATGGTTCGTGGTCTCTTCCAACACTCTTTTGTCGCGAGCAGAGCCATCAAGAAACTCTGTTCCAATCCACGCACCACCCTACGCGCCACTTCCCTCTACGACCATTTCTACCACCCCGACGCTTTTCTCTGTAACACCATCATCCGAGCCTACGTTCGCAGTTCCGATTTCTCCACCGCTCTCCATTTCTACCACCACAAAATGCTCGCAAGGTGGGTCCCACCAAATCACTACACTTTCCCAGTTATCATCAAACTCTGCGCTGACACCTCTTCTCAGCAAGAAGGTGAAAAGGCTCACGCTCGGGTTCTTAAATTCGGTTTCGAATCCGACTTGTTCGCCCGGAACTCGCTGATTCGAATGTACTCTGTTTTTGGGAGAATTGGCTGTGCCCGGTTAGTGTTTGATGAGTGTTCTGCGTTGGATTTGGTGAGTTACAATACTATGATTGATGGGTATGTTAAGAATGGGGAAACTGGTACCGCACGCAAACTGTTCGATGAAATGCCTGAGAGGGATATTTTCAGTTGGAACTGCATGATTGCGGGACATGTGGCGATTGGGGATTTAGAAGCTGCAAACGAGTTGTTTAAAGCAATGCCAGTGAGGGATGTTGTGTCTTGGAACTGCATGATTGATGGATATGCGAGGGGTGGGAATGTTTCTCTTGCTTTTGAATTTTTCGATAGAATGCATGGGACTATTAGGAACGTGGTTTCGTGGAATTTGGTGTTGGCGCTGCTCGCAAGGATGAAGAATTTTGATGAGTGTTTGAGGATGTTTGATAGAATGATCGAAGGTGGGGAAGCCATGCCAAATGAGGCTACTTTGGTGAGCGTGCTCACTGCGTGTGCAAATTTAGGGAGGCTCAGCGTGGGGATTTGGGTTCATTCTTACATTAAGCGTAAAGATATTAAGCTTGATGTCTTGCTCTCTACGTGTCTTATCACAATGTATGCGAAATGTGGGGCTATGGATTTGGCAAGAGATGTTTTTGTTGCGATGCCGGTGAAAAGCATTGTGTCGTGGAACTCTATGATCATGGGGTATGGTTTTCATGGAAATGGGGACAAAGCTATTGAAATTTTCATCGAGATGGAGAAGACCGGTCAGAAGCCGAATGATACTACTTTTATTTGTGTGTTGTCTGCATGTACGCATGCTGGAATGGTTGTGGAGGGTTGGCGGTACTTTGATCTCATGCGTCGTGTTTACAAGATTGAACCCAAGGTTGAACACTATGGCTGCATGGTTGACCTCCTTGCTCGAGCTGGTTTTGTAGAAAATTCAGAAGAGCTTATAGAGAAGGTCCCTGTGAAAAGTGGATCTGTGTTGTGGGGAGCTCTACTTTCTGGTTGTAGAACACATGTAGACTCGAAGCTCGGGGAGATTGTAGCTAAGAGACTAATTGAGTTGGAGCCACTGGATATTGGCTCTTATGTATTGCTGTCAAATATGTATGCTGCTCAAGGGAGATGGGATGATGTTGAACGAGTGAGATTGATGATGAAAGCGAAGGGGTTACAGAAAGAAGCGGCATCTAGTTCGGTTCATCTTGAAGATTTGGAATCTGCATGTATTGTTAAGAATGATTCAGTCTATAGGAAAAGGATAGTGGACTCAGTGTTGGGTGAATTAGGAGCTCAGATGAAATTAGGCATGGTAGATTCAATTGAGAAAGACAATTTCATTCATACCTAGATAAATATTGGTTGATCTATACTACAGGTGTTGGGAGAGAAGCAAAGTGCATGTTAAGGTGTAAGATGTTGAGATAATAATTTGGATATGGGGGAAAATATGCCGGGACAGAGACTGCTGTTAATTTATGGTGGTTTGCGGAATGGAGATGCAATGAGGATGAATTTTAAGGATGTGAAGAAACAAAAAGATCTACTTGATGCTGCAGAGAATCCATATTCGTTCCCCCAAAGATCTTGGTTCCGGATTTACTTTTGAAGGACAATTCATCTATTTGAAGAAGAATGACTTGCTCAATCTCTTGCACAAATAAGAATCTCAGATTGAATCAGTCTGTAAAATTCCAGAGTAGAAAAGAAGTATTTATACGATGAATTGAAGACTGGATGCATATAATCTTGCTTTAGACCACACTTTTCGTTGGGCCGGCCCTGAAGCCACATGGGAAACATAGAGATATTTTAACATTTTGGCTTAATTACAGTTTTGGTCCTCCTATTATGACCAACTCACGATTTTGGTCCCTAAAGTTTTAATTTGACGATTTTGTTCCCCCTATTTTCCCAATTTGAAAAATCATAGTCCTCCTCTTAAATAAGTCAAAATTGAAACTCAATTTTGACTTATTATCCTACATGGCAGTCTACGTGGCACCCACCCCACCCCACCCCACCCTCCACTGTTCCTCTTCCCCACCGTGAACCCCCCTGTTCCTCTTCCCCTCCCACCCCCCTCCACTGTTCCTCTTCCTCTCCCCCCCTCCCACCCCCACCTCCATCTCCGTGAACCCCCCCACACCCTCTCTCTCCTTCGCATCTCACCCCCCCCCCCCACCGATCCTCCCTCGTTCTCCCTCCTCTCCCTCCTCTCTCAATCACCGTCGCTCTCCCTCCTCTCTCAATCACCGATCCCCCTTTCCCTCTCACCACCGTCCCTCTCTTCCCCCTCGTTTTCCATCTCTCTCTTCGCATCTCTGGTTCTCTCGCTCGTCGCTCTCCCTCGTCGCTCTCGCGCGTCGCAGATCGCAGAGGAGAGGGGTTCACGGAGGGAGGATCGGTGGGGGGGGGGGGGGGAGGGTGAGATGCGAAGGAGAGAGAGAGGGTGTGGGGGGGGGGGGTTCACGGAGGTGGAGGTGGGGATGGGGGTGGGAGGGGGATCAAAATCGTCAAATTAAAACTTTAGGGACCAAAATCGTGAGTTGGTCATAATAGAAGGACCAAAACTGTAATTAAGCCTAACATTTTTGTATATATTATTGAGAACAGTTGGGTGACATGTGTTGGCTAAATAGTAAGAGCAGGCAATTTCTTCATATCTCACTTTTATTAGGAGAAAACAATATCAAGAGAGGGGAATAGAATAAGGGTAAGTCAACGAAACTTGATTTGTCGACTTGTTTATTTCTTTCATAACAATGTAATAGCAGATAAATAAATAATTTTTTGCTGCTTCTCTACTGATCCACTTGCACCCCTGAGTCATATGTTGCTCCTGCCTTCCAGTCTTCTGGTATGTTATTAACAGGAACAACCCATGTTTCTTCATCTCCATCTTCATCACTAAACAACATCCTTAAAGACAAAGGCCCACTTGGGGGAGAAGTAGTAGTCCACACTGCCCCATGACTCCTATCCAGTAACTTGCACACAAAGTTCTGAGTCTGCAGTCACCAAAAGTGGTTAAGGTCATTACAATACTCTTTACCTAACTAAATGGTCCTTTCTTTCTTAGTTTTGAGTTGAACAATTGAAGATGTCTTTTCACATGTTATTATGACTATTTGGCCAAAAATAATTAGTTTCAGTTTAGGAATTCAGTGGATAATCATAAATACTCAAATATTCACCAAGTTCTTCCCTAAAGTATCAGTTTGAAAATTTGAGTTTATTCAGCTCAAAGTTTTGACAATATTTCAACTTGTCACAGGACAAAGAAGCAGAAAGTACCTCACAGAGCTGCACAGCAGTTATGTCTCTCCTTCCTTGTTGAAACCATAGGACAAAAGCCAAGTAATGAGGGTTGCTGCTGCTTTCATCTATCTTTATTGTAATGTTTTTGTTTGGGTAGCTGCATGAAACACTGTAAATAACGAGGAGAGGCCCCAGTTAAGTTTCCATAGAACAAAAGATTTCCCTTCACATTAGTAAGTTGATACATAGTTGAATTAAACTCATCGTGTGGAAAAGAATATCTTACCGTCTGTATTGAATATCAACTACACCAAGAGCTAATAGAGATGCAGCTGCATCAGAGTTCTGAGCCATCCCACCGAAGGCTCGTTGGCTGAGAATGAAGTCGGTGTTACTACCTGAGCCTTGGTCAGTTAAAACGACGGTAACACCATTACTTGAGCAATAAACACCGTTGGTACACTTCACCTGGCAAAGGATTGAAAGTACAACATGATGAGAAATATTACTTTGAAAGCTATGTAAAGTTTTCAAATTGCTGTTCAAGAATAACATTTGTGAATGTCAAAAGGTCAAATGACAGAAATAAAAATGTTGTCTGTGTGGGTGTGTTAGATTGTGATCTAATATGTATAGGTGTGTAATAACCTGGTAACAAGCGCCGCAGCCAACTCCATCCCGATAAAGATTAGATACAGCTGATACATCCCCGCCATTTATGGTAGCACCAAAGGAACCAAATCCACATGCACCAGCTGCAATGAATTCAAAAAAATAATATATATGTGAGAACATGTTTACAAATCTCAGTTCATGTCAGTATTTTTGTTATCCTTCTATCAGTTTTCTTACTTTCAGTGCCACTTTCTTGAGAATTTGGGTAATATGATGCATGAGATTGAACAAAACAATCGGTGCATGAAGTATCTGCCAGAGTTTGCATGAAAAGAAAGGTGGCAAGGAAAAGACACAAAAGAGAGAGTGCCATGTTGGACAGAATGGACAAAGCAGTCAGAACTGTAAAGGAGAGCTTATTGATGCATGAAGAGAACGGAATTTTCTCCTATTTATAGAGAATTAAAATGTGGTCATTGTTACCAACTTTGCATTCCAAAGATGAAAAATATTAACTATTCACATTTTGAATAAGAGGAATTTTGTTACCATTTCCTCTCGGCTACTTGCTTACGCTACATTCTACTATTCATCATTTGACGTTGAAATCCACTTTCTGACCTCTCAAATTCGTACTACTTTCCCTTTTAGATATTTTTTATTAGTTTAGCTGCAAATGGTATTTCCACAGCATTTCCTGTACATAGATGTAATTCTGAGTAATCACTAACAGATGGTCCCCTATGCAACGAAGGTATAGTCAGCCATCCCCATTATTTATGTTTCAGTTAGAAAAAATATCATTCTCTTTCTCCACGTCTCTATCATTTTCTTTTCTCAATATCATGCATTATTTTCATTCTTTATTTCAAAACATATAATTAGCCAACATTCACAAGCATATACATTTAATTGTGAGAGCCATTTGATTTTGACCTTGCTCACCTAACAGAGGTAGGCTAAACCAAAGATTGAACTGTACTTTATTTTTTGTCACTAAAGATCGATTAAGTTGTAGTATAATTTCAATTCAGAGCTGTACTGAATTGAAATTATGAAACCTTGCTTGGAACACATGGAGGAAGAGTTAGGCCGTTCTGCACTTTGATGATCCTATCTATGTTAGGCATATTTTAGAGTTCCCACTTGGTCAAAAATCACATAAGGACCTTGTTATCTATGTGGAAGGTGCTTAGGAAATCTCCATGTAAAGCGCACAATGCAGAGTGCTTCTGTATTTTTTTTTGTCGAGACCAGGGTATCCACCTGCCTGAATGCAGTGACTAATCCCCTCGTTGGATTGGAGGCACCTCGAAGGGTGGGACAGCTGGTCCCAGAGATTTAAAGCTGCTCCATACCAAAGGCGAGGATCGAACCCTCGACACTTGGTTAAGGGAGGATGAGCTCCAACCGCTCGACCACACCCCTGGGTTGGAGAGTGTTCTGTATATTAATGGTTCAAAATGAGAGATTTTTAGAAAAAGCTGACAAAGACTGCCATGAAGGAAGTCCCTTGAACCACCTCAGCTATGACGTGGAAACCAATTTTGGGCTCTTGAGAATGGACCCAGCGTGCCAATTGTAATCCATTCTTATCGTTTGAGGCAACCCCACATTTTCTACATCAAGTTGAGCATATTTTGAAGCTAAGATATTTGTTCCTCAATTAGCATAATAGAGGGAGGAATAAATGGAACTTAATGTCGGTAAAAAAAAATGGAACTTAATGGAAAATTAGCAGTAGAAGACAATCATGGTATATACTTAAACCTAATGCTATGTCAACCAGATAAATGACTTTATTTTTTTTATTAGAACAAATTAGGGTTTAGGGATGATGTCCCGGATAAATGAGTTTATGTTGTACTACCCTATATATATAGCCTCCCTTTTTGCATTTGTTGGACCTAACCATCACCCTACTCTAATAAAAAGCAAAACACAAAAAGTCATAGAGAAAGATGCTATTTCTTCTCTCTTGCAGTCCAAAAGTTTGTTGGTTGTTCAAGTCACCATTATGAGCGCAAGAAGAAGCAGTGAGGAGGAGTTATCTTGGTGGGGGGTTCAATTCCTCTCCATTAACCGGACAAGTGACAAGTCTAGTATGAGAGAGAAAGACACGGTTAATATAATAGTATTATTTATAAAATATTATTATTTTATTAATTGTATTTTTCTCTCTCCTATTGGACAAATTCAGTTACTGGAGAGGATCTTTATCCATCTTAGAGAGGGTAGATACCAATTCAATCAGAGTGTAAAAAAGCCTGAAGAGAGAAGATCTTCCTATGGAACCATCATCTCATGAAATCATGGTCTTCCAAATTAACTGGGAGGTCGTGGAAGATGGTATTGTTACCAGTAGACCTGGACAGATTTACTTGACCTGCCCGAAAACTGAAGAATCCAAATTAACAAGAAGGTGTGCGGGCGGGTCACGGGTTTGGAAAGCTGTTGATTCAGTTCTATACGGATTGATGCGGGCGGGTGCGGTTTATATTTTTTGGTCCGTCGGTGCCCAGACCCGCCCGAAGGTAGATGAAAACGTTATCACACATTGGGTATTTTCATTTTCGTAGGCATAGTACGCACAGTGATAGAGAGCAGAGCCTGTGCAGACCAGCAGAGTACTATTTTTTTCTCTTTTATATTTTATGTTTTTTTACATCGAGACACACTTTCTCTACTCTTCACATTATCCAATACAATAATGCTATTCAGCCAAAAATGGTAGCCAAAATACAGCCAAAAATACAAAATACGTATGATACAATGGAAATACAGTTGTGGGACCAGCTGATTTAATTGGAAAAAAAAAAACAGAAGCCCCCTCACTCCCTCGCACTCCCTCATCTCTCGCTCTCACTCCCTCGCACTCCCTCCTCTGTCGCTGTCACTCCGTCGCACTCCCTTCTCCCTCGCGGTCTCTCCTCCTTCGCCTTGCTCTCCCGTTCAAGCGCTCATCGCCCTCCGCCGCCATTCAAGAAGGTAGCGTGTGTGTCTCCCTCCAATCGCGCGTCTCCTCTGCTCCATTCCTCTCCGTTTTTATCTCCGCCGTGACTCTGCCGTTTAATCGCTTCTCCACCTCTTCTCCACTGCAACCTTCTTCCACTCAGGTAATGGATACTGATTTATTCCTTAATTTGTCCCTAATTTGACTGATTGCAAAAACCCCAATTTAATTTGAAAGGAAACCCTATTGTTTCTTCATCTTCGTACCAGATCGTTCTCTTCTTCAACATGATGGTAGATTAATTGATGGTACAATGTTTGTTTGCTTCTTTCAATTAACACGATGATAGGGTTTCTCCAAGTATATTTTGTAATTGTGTTTGACTCAGGTAAATGTGTTTGTGCTATTAAGGACATTTGACTTTGTGTTTGTATTCTGGTTACTGGTTAGAAAGAAAACACTTTGAAAAATCAGCTTGGTTTATGACATCCAAAAGTTGGTTAATTGTAGTTGTAATGTGGCTCTTTGGTTCAAGTTGAGCATGTACATGTCAGAGTAGAAACCTTTTAGTTATAGTTACATTAATTGTCCTATTTAGCACTTAAATAGAGTCCTCATGTTGTTCATAGTGAGTAGGGAAGAATAGCATGTGAAAAACCAAGTTTGGGTTACATTGAGCCCTCTTGTCCTTTACAGTTAGATTGAAAGAAATAAATGTGAAATACCAGATTGGTTTATGGCTTTGACAAGTTGGTTAATTGGGGCAGTAATGTGGCTATCTGGTTCAAATGGATTTTCTACATGTCATACCACAAACAATTGAGTTATACTTAAGAAATTGGGGTTGAAAAGTTGGTTAATTGGGGTTGTTTAGCTGATATGTTAAGATGTTTATTTGATGACCACAAAATGTGGCACTGAAGAAACCTTTTGACTTGAGTTGTTGTTTCTATTTGTTGTTTGTAATAGAGTGAGTGAGTTTCTATTAGAACATACTTAACCTCAAGTTGTGATGATGGGAATATACAGGAGAAGTGTTATTTGTCTTCAGGCTATTGTGATGGAAAACAATACTTTATATATATTTTAATTACTAGAATCTAATTTTGACTATGCGATTGCAATATGACATATTGACTTTATATATTGATTTTGCTATGAAAATCTTGATATTAATCTTCTGGTCTAATAATTCACAGGTCAGATAAGATCGACACGACAGCGGCGATAGAGAAACGGACTAGACAGATAAGCTGGATCAAACTTATACTTGAGTGCTTTGTTGTGCATCACCACCTTTAAGTGTGTTTTCTTCCTTTGGTCGTGAAATATATGTGTTTGCTTCCCAGGTGTAATGAAACTTATACTTGATGTCAAAATAATGAAACTTTCACAATTTTTTGATGTTATAATTGCAGCTTGCTACTAACACTAACACAAAGTTATGGACCAGATAACGGCATGAAAGTTTACTTGTTGTTGCTGTGAAAATTACCCTTTACAGTGAGATTTTTTATGGTCATGGCATTGCTTGACAGTTGACACTCAAAACTGTTTATGTTCCCAGGTACACCAAATTTTGTCTTTGTTTTCTCGTACCTAATTTTTAGATTGTGGTGATTGGAACTTGAAACCTCGAGGTTTACATAATGACAGAACCAGTTAGCATAAAACTCTGCATAGTGCAAAATGCAAACAAAAAGTTTTAGCTCTATGGTAAATATTTGTGATACTGCACGACCTATTGTGCTTCATTGGTTAACAACCACAGTTCTGTAAAGCAAATAAGCAATAGATATAATTCTAAATATCAATGATATAAATGTGTTGAATGGTAAGGTTGTAGAGCTTGGAAAAGAGTTACAACTTCCACAAATTACTATTGCTAACCAGGTGCGTCCATGTATTTTTTATTTGGATTATACCTTTGAAATTTTGATGTAGTGAGTTAGATATATCTTTGAGTTGTGTGCACATGTAGATATCATATCAATAAGGCACAAATACTAAAAATGAAACTAGAGTTTTGCAATCCATTCTCTATCAGAAATCAAAGAATTCTGTATGCTTTGTGTTATGGGTAATTAGTGGACTGAATAAAGCCAGCAACATGAGGTTACGACACATGTGTGATATGTTCTATTGATTTCATTTGTTTTTTATATACTCAGCTCCCTTGGTCTCTTATTTAGGTGTCTTTAACTATGGAAGTTGTTAACTTCAGCTTGGAAACCTGTTGACATAACGAAGTCTTCATGTTTCCCACTTTATCTAACTTGAGAATTATGTTAAGCTATTATTAATGTTTGATTTCCTCAAGGTTCCCTAGAAACCACTCTCAATGGAGAGGAACCGCGGCGAGGAAATCTAAAACTCTTTTATTGAAGCCATTTCATTTAGGGAACATTTTGTTAATACAGTTTGACTGACCGTAGTGATTTATAATGTAGGACAAAGTTATTCGTGAATTACCAATGTTCCAAAATGGGACCCAAAAGCGTTGGACTTTGAAAGATTATTTGGAATTTCATAAGTTCCCGGGAAAACCCATTTATCTCTTACGGTCTTCCAATTTGGTAAGCGTGTATTTGGAGTTCTTTGGGTCCCATTGTTGTACATGTTCAAATTATGAAAATTACCTAATTAACTTGTATACATGTTTTTGATTTTTGCACCAGCCGTGTTTAATGGGCATTGGGTGTGCTACGTGCTAAACAAACACGAAAAGAATATGTATGTGTTGGACTCATTGGAACACGAAAGGAATGAGAATTGGTTTTTGCTTGATTTGGCAATGGTATTGTGTTACGATAACACTTTTTGATTTTCAGGTTTTTCATTTAACACTTTTCAAGCCTTTCAAATAAATTGACAATTTAAATAATTGTGATTTTTTAGTGCACCCGTTTTGAAGAGTTACTGAGAATCATTGTTCAAGGGGAAGTTGTTAACAATGTTGTGACGATCGTTTCAGAGCCGCGACAAATAAGCTCAATAAGAAATCGACAGGGAACAAAGAATTCAAGTAGAGCAGAACGACATTATAAGTGATCGTATGGTTGAAAATGAGAAACTCGGAAAGAAGTTGAAGCCTATTGGTTTGACTGTTTGTGAAATAAAGCCTGATGGTCACTGCGTCTTTAGCTGTACATTTATTAATTGTTATTTTGGAGTGGCTATAGCTGTACATTTCTTAACTGTAATTGATATTTTCTCAATGATTATGTATCAAATGGTCCATCGGTATCAATTGATTTTGAATGTTTTGGTAAATTTCATATTGAATGATGAGATTTTATTAACTGTGTCAGATATTTGCATAGGGGTTAGGTCATCTCCTTTCATTTGAGTAGCCAAGACCAATGACCAAGGTATCCAAGCAATTCACCAACTTTTTTAACACAATAGCCAACCCACCTTAGTCCAAAACCATTATGACATATGACTGTGTGTTCACATGGGACACCAAATAAGGGTACTCTGAACCTTGATATGTCATATATTCGCATAGGGGTTAGGTGATCTCCTTTCATTTGAGTAGCCAAGACCAATGACGAAGGTATCCAAGCAATTCACCAACCTTTTTAACACAATAGCCAACCCACCTTAGTGCAAAACCATTATGACATATGACTATGTGTTCACATGGGACACCAAATAAGGGTACTCTGAACCTTGATATGTCATATACTCGCATAGGGGTTAGGTCATTTCCTTTCATTTGAGTAGCCATGACCAATGACCAAGGTAGCCAAGCAATTCCCCAACTTTTTTAACGCAATAGCCAACCCACATTAGTACAAAACCATTATGACATATGACTGTGTGTTCACATGGGACACCAAATAAGGGTACTCTGAACCTTGATATGTCATATATTCGCATAGGGGTTAGGTCATCTCCTTTCATTTGAGTAGCCATGACCAATGACCAAGGTATCCAAGCAATTCACCAACTTTTTTAACACAATAGCCATATGTCATAATGGTTTTGGACTAAGGTGGGTTGGCTATTGTGTTAAAAAAGTTGGTGAATTGCTTGGCTATCTTGGTCATTGGTCTTGGCTACTCAAATGAAAGGACATGACCTAACCCCTATGCGAATATCTGACATATCAAGGTTCATAGTACCCTTATTTGGTGTCCCATGTATCCACACATTCATATGTCATAATGGTTTTGAACAAAGGTGGGTTGGCTATTGTGTTAAAAAAGTTGGTGAATTGGTTGGATACCTTGGTCATTGGTCTTGGCTACTCAAATGAAATGAGATGACCTAACCCCTATGCGAATATTTGATATATCCAGGTTCAGAGTACCATTATTTGGTGCCCCATGTGAACACACAGTGATATTCCCTAATAGTTTTGAACAAACGTGGGTTGGTTATCTTGTTAAAAAAGTTGGTGAATTGCTTTGCTGTGTTGGTCATACGTCTTGGCTACTCAAATGAAAGGACATGACCGAACCCCTATGCCAATATCTGATATATCCGGGTTCAGAGTACCCTTATTTGGTGCCCCATGTGAACACACAGTGATATTCCCTAATTGTTTTGGACAAACGTGGGTTGGTTATGTTGTTAAAAAAGTTGGTGAATTCCTTTCACAAGGTTTTCTTTGAAACTAAATGCAAATGAGAGCACTATATGAAACAACATGAGGGCACTATATGAGTGCCATAGGACTCTTAGAAATAACCAAGTTTTTAATACAAATGACCAATCTATAATAATCATCTTTTTTGTGAAATTGACCATGAGACTACAAGAGGGCACGAAATCAGTGGGTTGGAACACATATATGTAAGCACGACGTGATGGATCGTTCAAATGGCATATAGTTTGTCAGTTCTAATCAAATCACCATGTTCCCCATAGAAATAACCAAGTTTTTAATACAAATGACCAATCTATAATAGTCATCATTTTTGTGAAATTGACCATGAGACTACAAGAGGGCACGAAATCAGTGGGTTGGAACACATATATGTAAGCACAACGTGATGGATCGTTCAAATGGCATATAGTTTGTCAGTTCTAATCAAATCACCATGTTCCCCATAAAAATAACCAAGTTTTGAATACAAATGACCAACATATAATAACCATCATTTCTTTTGAAATTGACCATGGGACATTAAGAGGTTACTAAATCAGTGGGTTGGGACATGAACCCGATGTCATTTACAACATTTACATCAATACTAATCAAAAGATACATATATGTCTAATTACAACAAAAATTTGTCATGAGCATTAATATACATATATCTTTAATTACAACAAAAAATACTCATGACTATTAATATGCAGGGAGTATCCTTCAAGCTAAAGTCAGGGATTTGTAGTCAATTGTGACAATCCCGTGAAGTCTGTTTCCATGTTTGCCAAAAGTTCCATGAATGGAATGTCACCTCCTACCTGTTAATAATCACATTATTTGTTTTACAAATTGACCAAGACTTGTTGTTGAATTGATATATCCATCAAAGAAAGCATGTATGCTCTCACTGCGTTGTGTTGTTGACATCCCCGCCCATAAAAATTTCCTTAACAATGTCGGTGCCCATCTATGTCGCTCCTTATACAACCCACTTAACCAGTCATTCTCTTGAAGCTGAAATTTGTCTATGAAGGAACGCCATTTATCTTCAAAATCAAGTCTTGTGTAAGTATCATAAACTGCTTCTTTCATTGCCGCCTTTATCTTGTAATATTCACCATAGCCACTAAGTTTTTCGGGAATTTTTTTCATGATATGCCATAAACACCACCTATGGCGAGTAGTAGGAAAGACTGTCTCAATGGCATTTTTCATAGCCTTGCATTTGTCGGTGACAATACCCAAGGGGGCCTTTCCTAGCATGCAAGAAAGCCATGATTGAAAAAGCCACACAAATGACTCTTCGTCTTCACCGGAAACTAGGCCACACCCAAGTAATGTTGATTGACCATGGTGATTGACACCTACAAACGCAGCAAAAGGCATCTCATATTTATTGGTGAGATATGTTGTATCAAATGTCACCACATCTCCAAAATATTCATAAGCAGCTCTACTTCTCGCATCGGCCCAAAAGACATTCTTGACATGAAAACCATCATCCAAATCAAGATCATAGAAGAAATTTGAATTTTGTTCCCTCATTTCATAAAAGTAACTAATCAACGCCTTCCCATCACCGCCTTTACCAATTGAACGCCTTTCCTTGTTGACAAAATTCCTTACGTCCTTTTCACAAAATAGTATATTTTCATGCCCTCCTGCATCCGTGACAAGAGATTGGAAAGTTTTGTTGATCCTCACGCCCGCTTCATCGTTGATTTGGATTGTTCTCTTCACATGCAGATTTATTTTCTTGTTTGCCCTAAACAACCTTGACTTTGTGGGGCTCAACTGGTGACAATGCTCATCTACAAATTTTTGATATACCATACTCCATCTGTTTCTAACTTGAAACATATCTTGGCAGGACAATTGCTCACCCTAGTCGGAAGTGTCTTCAATGAACATGGAATTTTTGACATTTGCGCGCTAGACCCCTCTCTCGAGCATGACAGAATTCTGTAGTTGATTGCCCCATCCTTTCCCTTTACTGATGTTCTAATTTTCCATCTAAATCCTTTTTTAAAGCATACTCACCATAATATGATATCCCCTCATCTAATGAAGCAAAACACATCCTGATTGTTGGCTCCCAACATGTATCATCATTGTTGGGGTTGTCGACTGTTATACCTTCAGCCTCAGCACTATCACCCTCAACGAATGTATCACCACCCTCCATGAACTTTTATATGTCGGTGGCGTCACATCAGTACTGCACAATAAAATCCAATTATGTATAGCTTATATCAAAATTAATATAGTGTGTAGATGTAAACCGAAATGTGTATGCCATAATATGCAGAATACCAATAATAGGAAATAATAGGAAGTTTCTTATCTTAACTCTAAATTTATCATACCAATATAAGTAGAAAACAAAGTTTAAAAGGTCTTACACCAAGGCTGTTGTCACATTTTATTCTCAGCAATACATTATAATGAAATAGATATGTCACTCATATTTATGTAACAACAACTCAAGTCAAAAGGTTTCTTCAGTGCCACATTTTGTGGTCATCAAATAAACATCTTAACATATCAGCTAAACAACCCCAATTAACCAACTTTTCAACCCCAATTTCTTAAGTATAACTCAATTGTTTGTGGTATGACATGTAGAAAATCCATTTGAACCAGATAGCCACATTACTGCCCCAATTAACCAACTTGTCAAAGCCATAAACCAATCTGGTATTTCACATTTATTTCTTTCAATCTAACTGTAAAGGACAAGAGGGCTCAATGTAACCCAAACTTGGTTTTTCACATGCTATTCTTCCCTACTCACTATGAACAACATGAGGACTCTATTTAAGTGCTAAATAGGACAATTAATGTAACTATAACTAAAAGGTTTCTACTCTGACATGTACATGCTCAACTTGAACCAAAGAGCCACATTACAACTACAATTAACCAACTTTTGGATGTCATAAACCAAGCTGATTTTTCAAAGTGTTTTCTTTCTAACCAGTAACCAGAATACAAACACAAAGTCAAATGTCCTTAATAGCACAAACACATTTACCTGAGTCAAACACAATTACAAAATATACTTGGAGAAACCCTATCATCGTGTTAATTGAAAGAAGCAAACAAACATTGTACCATCAATTAATCTACCATCATGTTGAAGAAGAGAACGATCTGGTACGAAGATGAAGAAACAATAGGGTTTCCTTTCAAATTAAATTGGGGTTTTTGCAATCAGTCAAATTAGGGACAAATTAAGGAATAAATCAGTATCCATTACCTGAGTGGAAGAAGGTTGCAGTGGAGAAGAGGTGGAGAAGCGATTAAACGGCGGAGTCACGGCGGAGATAAAAACGGAGAGGAATGGAGCAGAGGAGACGCGCGATTGGAGGGAGACACACACGCTACCTTCTTGAATGGCGGCGGAGGGCGATGGGCGCTTGAACGGGAGAGCAAGGCGAAGGAGGAGAGACCGCGAGGGAGAAGGGAGTGCGACGGAGTGACAGCGACAGAGGAGGGAGTGCGAGGGAGTGAGAGCGAGAGATGAGGGAGTGCGAGGGAGTGAGGGGGCTTCTGTTTTTTTTTTCCAATTAAATCAGCTGGTCCCACAACTGTATTTCCATTGTATCATACGTATTTTGTATTTTTGGCTGTATTTTGGCTACCATTTTTGGCTGAATAGCATTATTGTATCCAATATATGTTAGTACACCGAGACTCTTTCTCTCTTTTTAAATTGAAGTGTACCACATATTATTTTATTATTATTATTTATTTCTTTTAACTTCCCAATGCCTTTCCTTTACCTTCTTCTCTCTTCGTTCATCAGTCGTATCAGTCGTCTTCCTCATTCCTGGTTTGGTTTTCATTTTCCACATCTTTATTAAACTTCCACATCTTTATTCTCAGTGTTGGCCCAACCCGTGCCAACCCACCCGGTACACCCGCCCAAACCGAAACCCGCATCAGCACAAACCGAAAGCTACGTTTGGGCGGTTTTGGGCCTAGCCTTTTCAACCGCGGTTTTGGTCGGTTGCTTGATTTGGGCCTGAACCCGCCCACACCCGCCCGTTGTCCAGGCCTAATTACCATGGTCTTCCAGACTTATTAAATAAATGAATAATACATTGTTGGTCCGAATTCCAAATATAGATATACCAAAACTTATCTCGCAATTTCAGACTATCTTCTTGCTTTGCAATGCGCTTTACAAATGTTAGTCTCATTAATGAAGAGGTGGAGGGCTCATTCAATGTGGATGCATATTTAGTTTTCTACTCATGTACTTGAAGGTCTCATTGATGAAGAAATTTTTCGATGTTGAATGAGCATCATCAAGAGCTATTAGAGAGAGTCAAAGATATCCCATGTGGCAAGTCAAAAGCCACCTCAACAAGTGCAACCTACACCAATAAGTCACAGGCAGCTGAGTAACCTGCTATTGCAAGTCACTGTCTCATCGCTTGCTGTGTTACACAGTTTACTTGTTTTAATCAGTTTCTGTTTTGTAAATTAGGGATATATAGAAACTAGGGTTTTAGTAAAGATTGGAGGATCCTTTTATCTTTCTGTTAGAAAGTGTTGAATCAGTTACAACTGATTCAACCATTTTTCATCTTGTTGTATAAATACTCTCTTTGTATCATTTCTAATCACTCAATGAAAATATCAAGAATTTAGTTTCTTTATGGTATCAGTCGCAGCGATCGATTCTGGAATCTTCTTCTCTGCGTAACTCTGTGAAGCTCCGTCCATGGCCGAATCATCGCCGAAACAAGCTATCACCACCGTTGAACCAACCAATAACGTGTTCAATATGAACACTGCTTCGCATCACGGATTCACCTCGGCTCCCAAATTGTCGATCAAACTCGAAGATAAGAACTTTCTCCTATGGAACCAGCAAGTCGAAGGCGTCATTACGTCATTCAAACTCCATAGGTTCCTCGTGAATCCAGAAATCCCGCAACAGTATGCGTCGGAGACCGATCGCGTTGCGAAGAAATTCACCGATGCCTACGAACAGTGGCTTGTTCAAGATCAAATGCTTTTTACCTGGCTTCTTTCCACCCTCTCAGAGGCTGTTCTTCCAAGGGTTCTTACCTGCAAGCATTCCTATCAGGTCTGGGATAGGATTCACCAGCACTATTATGCTCATCTTAAGGCCAAAATTAGGCAGCTGAGATCTGAACTGAAAAACACCAAGAAAGGTGAAAGATCCATCTCCGAGTATCTTGCTCGCATTCACGCCCTTGCTGACTCGCTTCTCTCCATCGGTGAAAATATTTCCGATCAGGACAAAATCGACGTGATTCTTGATGGATTACCAGAAGATTACAACGCCTTTGTAATGATGGTGTATGGAAGACCTGCAGATTATGCAACTCTTGCTGACATTGAAGCTCTTCTCTTGGTTCAGGAGGCGCAATTCACCAAACACCGTCAAGAACTCGCCACTGCCTCGGTGAGTGCAAATCTTGCACACGCAGCCTATGGCAACCGTGGACGCAATAGCAACTACCGTGGGCGTGGCCGTAACAACAATTTCCGGGGACGTGGTCGTGGCCGCAATAGCAACACTGCAAATTCCTCTTCGAACAACACTGGTTCTCGACCAACTTGCCAACTGTGTGGCAAGTATGGTCATCCTGCTGCTGAGTGTTGGCATCGATTTGATGAAACCTTCACTCCAACTAATGATGTTAGTTCCTCTCAATCTACACAGCACACAAATGAGGGAAATCCAAAGGACTCTCGCTCATCCAAGACAGATTCTGCTGAACCTAAGGTGAATTTCGCTTCCACTGGTGAAGAACTTCCATCAAGCTCATTGGAGGAGGATTGGTATAAGGACACAGGTGCGTCACACCATGTTACTCCCTTTCTTCACAATCTTGACACTCACATGCCCTATAGAGGCTCAACAAAGGTCTCTATGGGCAATGGACACCAAGTTCCAATCAATGCTATTGGAACTGCTAGTTTCAAGTCCCCTATGAACCCTAGTGTAGTATTCAAACTAAACAAACTACTACATGTCCCTTCCATTTCCAGAAATTTACTCTCTGTTTCTAGATTCTCTAGGGATAATAAGGTGTATTTTGAATTTCACACATCTTATTGTCTTGTTAAATCCCAGGTCACTAAACAAACATTGCTCAAGGGAGTAAGGGGCTCAGATGGATTATACACTTTCAAGAAAACTCCCTTTCAGGTTTCTGTTAAGCCTAGACTTCACATTAGGGATTTGCATTCTAATCTGTGTAAAAATTCAGCTACTGTAAACACTGCTTCTGCTACACATTCACACAGACACACTGCTAGCACTAATTCTACACTCAGTAGATACAATATTTGGCATCACCGTTTAGGTCATGCACATGTGAATGCTGTAAACTCAGTCCTAAAATTGTATCAATTTCCTTTACCTAATAAAGCTGATATTTCAATTTGTCCATCATGCTGCATTGGTAAATCACATAGAATTCATGCACCTGCATCTACTACTGAGTATTCTAAACCATTTGAACTCATACATTCTGATCTTTGGGGACCATCCCCCTCTCCATCTATTACTGGTTATAAATACTATATCACTTTTGTAGATACCTTTACCAAATTTACTTGGATTTACTTTCTTAAAGCTAAGTCTGATGCTTTAGTAGCCTTTACCAAGTTTTATGCTCTAGTACAAACACAATTCAACACCACCCCCTTAGCTGTCCAAACTGACTTTGGTGGGGAATTTAGACCTTTCACGGATTTACTGACAACTAAGGGAATCATTCATAGACTAACCTGCCCTCATACTTCTCACCAAAATGGGACTGTAGAACGTAAACATAGGCAAATAGTTAAAATGGGACTTACTATTCTTCACCATGCCTCCCTCCCCACCTCCTTTTGGGATCATGCCTTCACCACCTCCACTCACCTCATCAACAGACTACCAACATCTAGCCACTCCACATACATTTCTCCCTATGAAGCCTTATACAATAAACCACCCAACTACACCCTCCTCAAGGTATTTGGATGCACATGTTACCCATTGCTTCGACCATACAATAAACACAAACTAGAAAACAGAAGCACTGAGTGTATCAATCTAGGAATTTCCCCACAACACAAAGGTTACAAGTGTCTTAGTGCTGATGGTAGGATCTATATTAGCAAAGATGTCCTCTTTGATGAAACCAAATTTCCCTATCCTACCTTATTTCCAACCAACCCTCACTCTTCATCCAACTCTATACATACAGCCACTGATACATCTAACTCTATACATACAGCCACTGATACACTTCTGCCTGTGCCCTCACTCTCTCCACCCCCACACACAGACACTTCTCAATCCTCTTCAACCAACATACCTCCATCCCCTTTGGCCAATACATCAGCCAGTACTACTTCTACAACTATTACACCACAACCTGCCACAGAGTCAGCTACATCTGCACCATCTGTAACACCCCATTCTACCCGGCTATTTATCATAGAGATCAGAGTTTCAAAATTTCATTTTCAATGGAATGCTACACATAATCTTAATCTAACAACGATCAAATCAGTATAAGCCTTCATTATACCTTTATAATACGCAACACCATTAAATAATTTAGGGTACTCTTGACTTCACCAACAGAATCCACACATTATAATTTAGATGTCTCGCAGCGGAAAAATAACATAATCTCGAAAGTGCCGAACAACAGCCTCATCAAAAATCATTGAATCAATGCATATAAAAAAATTCAACAGCAAATGAATAACACTAGAATTCCTAAGCCCACCCCCTAGGTGTCACGTATCAGAGCAGACCGACTCGGGAGTGAAAGGAGTAAGCCTTCACTCAGGACTACCTGTGGTAAACAACAACAGAAGGGTGAGTCTCAAACCATATAATATAAAGACTATAATAAGAAGTATATTTCATCATAGTATCGCACTCATACAGTCACACAGTAGCATAGTTCATACAATCAGCAACTCACATGCTTATCATGAGGATGTATGCAATACGGTTATGCATGTGGTACCATTTTCCCAGACCGCAGCCTTATCATCATAATATCAACTCAGACCGCAGCCTTATCATTTCAATTTAGAACTCAGACCGCAGCCTTATCATCATAATATAAAACTCAGACCGCAGCCTTATGTATGCATGAGACTCCATGACAAAAACCACAATCATAATTCTTAACAACACGGTCCATACATCCTATATCACATCTTTAGTAATCTTAGTTGTAGCCCCCATGGCCTCATCATCAATCAACTCATTTATTTTCTCATCTCAATCACGTCTCTAGGACTAGGCTAGCACTTAGGGACCAATCGGTCACTTTTGGGACCGAAACCAAAACACAAAGTACGGGCGCACCACTTGGCGCCCTGGGCGGCCACACTTGGCGCCCTGGGCGGCCACACTTGGCGCCCAACACAACACGCACGCGCACAAACATAGTAGGCCACCTGAAAAATTAAAACCGCTCTAGCCAAAATGTTCAAAATGGGATTTGGTCACGTGGATACAAAATTTGGCTCGGGAAAATATGCTCAGAAATTGATTTGCACACAAGGCCCCCTTTACACAAGTTAAAACGATGCCCAATAGGACCATTTCAAAACAACACATGCAAACCTGGAAATTCTTTAGCCAAAGTGCTTAAAATACAATTTGGTCAGGTGAATACAAAGTTTGGCTAGGGAAAATATGTTCAGAACTCACAGCTCACCCATAGGCACCACAAACATAGTCAAAACAACGCCCTCTAGGACAATTTCAAAACGATGCGTGAACAACTGAAAATTCTTTAGCCAAAATGTTTTAAATACAATTTGGTCAGGTGAATACAAAATTTGGCTAGGGAAAATATGTTCAGAAACTGAGTTTTATCCAAAAAACATGTTTTGTGCGCCTTGCCTAAGCACAGGCAGCAACCTGGCGCCACCCCAGGCGCCACAGGGCAGCAACATGGGCGCCCTGCACAGACCACACACGCACCCAGCAACAGAACAGCGCCCAGTGCGCCATTTCCCCCCCCAGCAACTTGGCGCCCAGGCGCCCCAACACAAGCTAAAACATCAAATTCTCAATTTATTTTCCAAATCAAATCACCACAACAATCACAAAATACATTATGCTCATACCAACAACATTCCATCTCACATTTATACATTAAGAACACAACAAGGCATAAAATCAACACATGAAATCTTAACCTTAGCATAGGGAATCGAATTAATCATACCAATTATCAATTTCAACCAATCTAAACAATCTAACAATTAACAAATAATATCAAGTGGGATCCTATGGTCTACATACAACCTATTATACTCTCTATTATAGAGTGAGACTCCCCTAACCTTGATTATGACGAAACTAGAGCTCTTTCCACCGTAGCACCGACAAACCACCGCAACAAGAAATCTTCTCCCTCTTCTTCCCTTTCTCACGATCACAGCCCTTTCTCTCTCTCTCTTGGACCATCACGAATTGATCAAAAATAGAAAGGGTTAGGGAAACCGAAAACTTAAGCACTTGATAGAGAAGGAGAATCGAATAATAAAAGACTAGGAACTCTTACCTAGAAACAAGATGAACCAACCCTAACTCCTTAGCTTGAGATTCGCCTTCTTCCTTCTCTTCTCCTCTCCTTCGATTTTCTTTCTCTTCTCCTCTCCTTCGACTCTCTTGCTCTCTTTTGGCACTATTGAGGCGCAACCTAGACCCCTAGCGCCTAAGGAGCGCCTAAGCCAATGGGCTTGGGCTTCTTGGGCCATCACTTGCAATTCCGGTATTTCCAATGCCATCCCCTTCAGTTAAAATAAAATACTATATTATAATATAATAAAAAAAATAGTGCAACACTTTAAATAATTTAATCAATTACTTAATTAAATTATTTTAGGGTGTTACAACTCTCCCCCACTTAGGAAATTTCGTCCTCGAAATTCATACCTGAGTCAAATAGCTCTGGATAGGACTCCCGCATCCTACTCTCCAGCTCCCAAGTCATGCTCTCGCCAGTAGCTCCCAACCACACCACCTTTACTAAAGCAATGTTTTTCCCTCTCAACACCTTCACTTCTCTATCATCAATCCTCACTGGCATAGTCTCCACAGTGAGATTATCTCGCACCTCAATATCATCCATATGGATCACATGAGACGGGTCCGGAATGTACTTCCGAAGTTGCGACACGTGAAATACGTCGTGCAAGTTCGAAAGGTTAGGCGGTAAAGCCACCCTATAAGCAACCTTTCCGACCCTCTCGGTGATCTGGTACGGTCCAATAAATCTAGGAGTCAACTTCTTTGCTTTAAGTGCACGCCCAACACCAGCCATAGGCGTGACCCTCAAGAAAACATGCTCACCAGCCTGAAATTCCAAATCTTTCCTCCTTCTATCATGGTAACTCTTTTGCTGATTTTGAGACTCTTTCATTTTCTCCCTGATCATTTTTATCTTCTCCGTAGTCTCTCTCACCAATTCAGGTCCAAGAACAACACTCTCGCCAGACTCATGCCAACACAAAGGAGTTCTACACCTCCGCCCATACAGTGCCTCGAAAGGAGCCATCCCTATACTCGAATGGTAGCTGTTGTTGTAAGTGAACTCAATCAACGAAAGGTGTGTATCCCACGCACCTCCCTGCTCTAAAACACACGATCTCAATAAGTCCTCCAATGACTGAATGGTTCTCTCTGTCTGCCCATCAGTCTGAGGATGATAGGCTGAACTCAACCTCAATCTGGAACCCAATGCCTCCTGCAAGCTCCCCCAAAACTCCGAAGTAAACCTCGGATCTCTGTCAGATACAATATTTTTCGGGACACCATGCAATTTCACAATCACCTGAATATATATCTCGGCCAATCTCGATACCGGATATGTGATGTTGATAGGAAGGAAGTGAGCAGACTTCGTCAACCTATCCACGATCACCCAAATAGAATCAAACCCCCGAACGGTTCTTGGTAACCCAGTCACAAAATCCATGGAAATGCTATCCCATTTCCATTCCGGAACATCTAAAGGTTGCATCAACCCCGCAGGCTTCTGGTGCTCAACCTTTGACTTCTGGCAAGTCAAACAGGCATACACAAACTGTGCTACATCTTTCTTCATACCAGGCCACCAGAATAACTTCTTCAAGTCATGATACATCTTTGTAGCCCCTGGATGAATACTCAGCTTGCTCCTATGACTCTCCTCAAGGATCATCTTCTTCATCTCATTATCATCGGGAACACAAATCCTATCTCTGAACCTCAACACACCTTGGAAATCCAACCTGAAATCCCCATCCACATCCTGATCACCCGCAACCAACAAGTCGACCAGCTTCACATCTAGTTTCTGGGCGTCTCTGATACTAACCAGGAAGTCATTACCAATCCTCAGCATACCCAGCTTAACACTCTGCGGAGTCACTTCACAAACCAGACTTATATCACGGAATTGCTCAATCAACTCCAACTCCTTTACCATCATTGCTGACATATGCAAAGTCTTTCGACTTAAAGCATCAGCCACGACATTAGCTTTGCCGGGGTGATAGTTTAAGCCAAAATCATAGTCTTTCAGCAGCTCTAACCAACGCCTCTGCCTCATATTCAGCTCCTTCTGATCAAACAAGTATTTCAAACTCTTGTGGTCGCTGAATACCTCGAATCTAGTGCCATACAAATAGTGCCTCCAAATCTTCAGTACAAACACAATAGCAGCCAATTCCAAATCATGAGTAGGATAGTTCTTCTCATGTGTCCGCAACTGTCTGGACGCATAAGCAACTACCTTCCCATCCTGCATCAATACGCCTCCCAATCCCATTTTGGAAGCATCACAATATACCACAAACGGTTGATCCGGCACGGGCAACACTAACACCGGAGATGTTGTCAATCTCTTCTTCAACTCTTGGAAGCTATCTTCACACTTATCATCCCACACAAAAACTCTCCCCTTACACGTCAATTGAGTCAACGGAAGGGCTAGCTTTGAGAAACCCTCAATGAACCTCCTGTAGTAACCAGCCAACCCCAAGAAACTCCTGATCTCAGTCGCAGACTTTGGGCTTTCCCACTGTAACACTGCATCAACCTTGGCTGGGTCTACAGCTATGCCATCACTAGAAATAATGTGACCCAAAAAGCTTACCTCATGCAGCCAGAACTCGCATTTGGACAACTTAGCATAAAGCTTCTTCTCTTTCAATACCTCAAGCACTAATCTCAAGTGCTCTGCATGCTCTTCTTCAGACTTAGAGTATACCAGAATATCATCTATAAAAACTACCACAAACCGATCCAAGTAGCTATGGAAGATACGGTTCATGTACTCCATAAACACCCCTGGTGCATTGGTGACACCAAACGGCATCACAGAGTACTCATAATGTCCATATCTCGTTCGAAATGCTGTCTTCTGGACGTCTTCGTCTTTTACCTTAATCTGATGATATCCTGACCTCAAATCAATTTTGCTAAAAACCTTAGCACCCACCAGCTGGTCCATCAAATCATCAATTCTCGGAAGAGGGTACTTATTTTTGATAGTTACCTTGTTCAACTGTCTATAATCCACACACAGGCGCATACTCCCATCTTTCTTCTTTACTAACAAAACCGGAGCTCCCCATGGCGACACACTAGGTCTCACAAATTTCTTTTCGAGTAACTCTTCCAACTGCTTCTTTAACTCAGATAACTCAGAAGCTGACATCCGGTACGGTGCCATGGACACAGGCCTAGTACCATGCACAAGGTCAATCCCAAACTCTATTTCCCTCTCTGGTGGCACACTAGGAATCTCGTCAGGGAACACTTCAGGGAACTCACACACCACCTGCAACCCTTCAACTATAGCTTGGTTTTCAGCAGACATAGACGCCATCAAAGCAAATAGTTGACCACCATCCCTCAACACCTTATGCAGCTGATCCCCAGACAACAAAACAGACTTTTCCTCCTCAGGAGGAAGGAAACTCACGGACTTGCTGAAACAGTTGATGTGCACATGGTTATCCACTAACCAGTCCATACCAAGAATAACATCCAACCCTCCCAAAGGCAAACATATAAGGTCAACCAGAAAATCTCTGCCGAAGACTGACAGAGGACACTTAGCACACAATAGAGAAGTAGTCACCGAACCCTTAGCCGGAGTGTCGATAACCATTTCCCTTTTCATAGCAGACAATACTAGATTTAACTTTTCAGCACAAACAGCAGCAATAAAAGAATGCGTAGCACCAGTATCAACTATAGCAACTAAAGGGGAACCATAAATAAAACAAGTACCTCGAATCTCATTGGGCCCCTCTGAGCCTGCTAGCGCGAAAACTCTTCCATTGGATTTCTCTTTCTTTGGTTTGGTGCATTTAGAACTAAAGTGACCAGCTTCACCACAATTGAAACACACTGATTCCTTACGATCACAGTTAGACGCCATATGACCTTTCTTCCCACAACGGTAACACATTACTTCAGTCTTGCAATCGAAGCTTTTGTGACCCGGCTTGCCACACGTGTAACACACTATATCAGCGGGAGCACCTCCCCCACTAGGCTTTTTACCCTCAGAATATCTTTTACCAGCACCTGCCTTCCACTTATTTTTACCTCCAGCCATATCATAGGGTTTTCCCCTAAACTGAGTATTCTTTTTCTCTTTCCCAATCTTGTAGGCAGCAGAACTGTCCTCTTCATAAATCCTACTCTTGTCAACTAGTCTAGCAAAATCTCGTATCTCATGATATCCAATTGCCTTCTTAATATCAGGTCGCAGGCCACTCTCAAATTTCACACACTTGGAGAACTCCGAATCAGCATCATTGGCGTAGTAAGGACAAAATTGGGCCAGCTCTTCAAATCTGGCTGCATACTCAGCCACAGTCTTATTTCCCTGTTTCAATTCTAAGAATTCTACCTCTTTCTTGGCCCGAACGTCTTCAGGGTAATACTTCCTTTTAAACTCCCTTGTGAAGACCTCCCAAGTAACCTCTTCACCAGCAGTGTTCAACCTATGCAGCATCCCTAACCACCACTTGTCAGCCTCTTCCGCCAGCATGTGCGTCCCAAACTTCACTTGCTGGGCAGCAGTGCAATCCATAACACGGAAGATTCGCTCTATCTCATTCAGCCACGACAAGGCTCCATCGGGATCATACCGACCCTTGAAGGTGGGTGGGTTTTCCCTTTGAAACGTTGCCAGGTTACGGGCATTCATATCAGCAGCATTGTGTTGATTCCCAACAGCTTGGGCTATGGCTTGCAGAGCAGCAGCCAAAGCAGCGTCATCCCTTCTAGCCATATCAACCTAACACTGCAGCATAAACGACAATTCGGAATTAAATTAAGAACACCTAATTGTCATACACAATATGACAGACAGACACATTTGGTCGGACAGACCGAACTTTTGCTCTGATACCACTAATGTAACACCCCATTCTACCCGGCTATTTATCATAGAGATCAGAGTTTCAAAATTTCATTTTCAATGGAATGCTACACATAATCTTAATCTAACAACGATCAAATCAGTATAAGCCTTCATTATACCTTTATAATACGCAACACCATTAAATAATTTAGGGTACTCTTGACTTCACCAACAGAATCCACACATTATAATTTAGATGTCTCGCAGCGGAAAAATAACATAATCTCGAAAGTGCCGAACAACAGCCTCATCAAAAATCATTGAATCAATGCATATAAAAAAATTCAACAGCAAATGAATAACACTAGAATTCCTAAGCCCACCCCCTAGGTGTCACGTATCAGAGCAGACCGACTCGGGAGTGAAAGGAGTAAGCCTTCACTCAGGACTACCTGTGGTAAACAACAACAGAAGGGTGAGTCTCAAACCATATAATAAAGACTATAATAAGAAGTATATTTCATCATAGTATCGCACTCATACAGTCACACAGTAGCATAGTTCATACAATCAGCAACTCACATGCTTATCATGAGGATGTATGCAATACGGTTATGCATGTGGTACCATTTTCCCAGACCGTAGCCTTATCATCATAATATCAACTCAGACCGCAGCCTTATCATTTCAATTTAGAACTCAGACCGCAGCCTTATCATCATAATATAAAACTCAGACCGCAGCCTTATGTATGCATGAGACTCCATGACAAAAACCACAATCATAATTCTTAACAACACGGTCCATACATCCTATATCACATCTTTAGTAATCTTAGTTGTAGCCCCCATGGCCTCATCATCAATCAACTCATTTATTTTCTCATCTCAATCACGTCTCTAGGACTAGGCTAGCACTTAGGGACCAATCGGTCACTTTTGGGACCGAAACCAAAACACAAAGTACGGGCGCACCACTTGGCGCCCTGGGCGGCCACACTTGGCGCCCTGGGCGGCCACACTTGGCGCCCAACACAACACGCACGCGCACAAACATAGTAGGCCACCTGAAAAATTAAAACCGCTCTAGCCAAAATGTTCAAAATGGGATTTGGTCACGTGGATACAAAATTTGGCTCGGGAAAATATGCTCAGAAATTGATTTGCACACAAGGCCCCCTTTACACAAGTTAAAACGATGCCCAATAGGACCATTTCAAAACAACACATGCAAACCTGGAAATTCTTTAGCCAAAGTGCTTAAAATACAATTTGGTCAGGTGAATACAAAGTTTGGCTCGGGAAAATATGCTCAGAAACTGATTTGCACACAACGCCCCCTTTACACAAGTTAAAACGATGCCCAATAGGACCATTTCAAAACAACAAGTGCAAACCTGGAAATTCTTTAGCCAAAGTGCTTAAAATACAATTTGGTCAGGTGAATACAAAGTTTGGCTAGGGAAAATATGTTCAGAACTCACAGCTCACCCCTAGGCACCACAAACATAGTCAAAACAACGCCCTCTAGGACAATTTCAAAACGATGCGTGAACAACTGAAAATTCTTTAGCCAAAATGTTTTAAATACAATTTGGTCAGGTGAATACAAAATTTGGCTAGGGAAAATATGTTCAGAAACTGAGTTTTATCCAAAAAACATGTTTTGTGCGCCTTGCCTAAGCACAGGCAGCAACCTGGCGCCACCCCAGGCGCCACAGGGCAGCAACATGGGCGCCCTGCACAGACCACACACGCACCCAGCAACAGAACAGCGCCCAGTGCGCCATTTCCCCCCCAGCAACTTGGCGCCCAGGCGCCCCAACACAAGCTAAAACATCAAATTCTCAATTTATTTTCCAAATCAAATCACCACAACAATCACAAAATACATTATGCTCATACCAACAACATTCCATCTCACATTTATACATTAAGAACACAACAAGGCATAAAATCAACACATGAAATCTTAACCTTAGCATAGGGAATCGAATTAATCATACCAATTATCAATTTCAACCAATCTAAACAATCTAACAATTAACAAATAATATCAAGTGGGATCCTATGGTCTACATACAACCTATTATACTCTCTATTATAGAGTGAGACTCCCCTAACCTTGATTATGACGAAACTAGAGCTCTTTCCACCGTAGCACCGACAAACCACCGCAACAAGAAATCTTCTCCCTCTTCTTCCCTTTCTCACGATCACGCCCTTTCTCTCTCTCTCTTGGACCATCACGAATTGATCAAAAATAGAAAGGGTTAGGGAAACCGAAAACTTAAGCACTTGATAGAGAAGGAGAATCGAATAATAAAAGACTAGGAACTCTTACCTAGAAACAAGATGAACCAACCCTAACTCCTTAGCTTGAGATTCGCCTTCTTCCTTCTCTTCTCCTCTCCTTCGATTTTCTTTCTCTTCTCCTCTCCTTCGACTCTCTTGCTCTCTTTTGGCACTATTGAGGCGCAACCTAGACCCCTAGCGCCTAAGGAGCGCCTAAGCCAATGGGCTTGGGCTTCTTGGGCCATCACTTGCAATTCCGGTATTTCCAATGCCATCCCCTTCAGTTAAAATAAAATACTATATTATAATATAATAAAAAAAATAGTGCAACACTTTAAATAATTTAATCAATTACTTAATTAAATTATTTTAGGGTGTTACACCATCCACTCCTCCCCATCATCAAGTCATTCAACCAGCTCCAATAAACACAAATCCTCCTCCCCCCACATCAAACCACCCTATGCAAACTAGATTCAAGACTGGTAAATTAAAACCTAACGTTCTCTTAGCTGTTTCTGAACCATCATCTGTTAAAAATGCCATTAGTGATCCTGTGTGGCATAAAGCTATGTAGGAAGAATATGACACACTCCTTCAAAATGGCACATGGACTCTTACATCCCTTCCTCCACAAAGGAAACCTATTGGCTGCAAATGGGTGTTTCGTGTGAAACAAAACCCAGATGGCAGTCTTAATAAGTGCAAAGCACGCTTAGTTGCCAAGGGCTTTCACCAAATCCATGGCAAAGACTACAAAGAGACCTTTTCCCCAGTAGTTAAGCCTGCCACAATCCGTATTATCTTCACTCTAGCCCTTACTCACAAGTGGACCATGCAACAAATAGACATCAATAATGCTTTCATCAATGGTCACTTAACTGAAGAAATTTATATGCAACAACCCCCTGGCTTTACCTCCTCTAATCCAAACTTAGTTTGTAAACTCAAACGTGCTCTGTATGGTCTTAAGCAGGCTCCCCGGGCCTGGTATGACAAACTTAAGTCTGTTTTTCTCAGCTTTGGTTTTCTTTCTAGCAAATGTGATGCAAGTCTGTTTATTTATACTAGGCAGGGTGTCACTTTATATGCTTTGGTTTATGTAGATGATATAATCATCACTGGCACATCAAACACTTTAATCACTGATTTGATTTCCAAGCTGAATCACACTTTTGCCCTCAAAGAACTAGGCACACCAGATTACTTTCTTGGTCTAGAGGTTAAGAAACTCCCTGATGGCTCTTTCCTAATGACTCAAACTAAATACATTCTGGATCTGTTAGAAAGAGTGAACATGAGTAACTGTAATGGTGTGTTTACACCTATGATTGCTAATCAAAAATTAAGCAAATATGGGGCTGACATCTTACCAGCTCCACATCTCTATAGATCAACAGTAGGTGCACTCCAATACATCACTTTAACCAGGCCAGATATAGCTTTCACTGTTAACAAGCTCTGTCAATTCTTATCTTCACCTTTGAAATCTCACTGGTTTGCTGTAAAACGATTACTAAGGTATCTCAGTGGTACTATGCACCTTGGTCTTCACTTACAATCTGCTTTACCTGATACTAAATACTCCCTCAGAGTCTACTGTGATAGTGACTGGGGGAGTGATATTGATGATAGAAGATCCACTACAGGTATTTGTGTTTTTCTGGGACCTAATCTTATATCTTGGAGTGCTAAAAAGCAATCTTTAGTAGCTCGTTCTAGTGCTGAGTCTGAATACAGGGGTATGACACAAGGTACTGCAGAACTTCTATGGATAGAATCTTTACTCACTGAATTACAGGTCCCTCATCAACTTCCTACTCTGCTGTGTGACAATCTATCAGCTGTTATGATTGCTCACAATCCTATTCTACACTCACGGACAAAACACATCGAGATGGATCTGCATTTTATCAGAGAGAAAGTTGCTGCCAAAACACTGCAGATAACACACATTCCAGCTGCAGCTCAAGTTGCTGATGTTCTAACTAAGGCTCTTGGAACCTCTGCATTCCTCATTCTCAGGGACAAGCTCAAAGTCAAATCCCTCCTTGAGCTTGACGGGGGAGTATTAGAGAGAGTCAAAGATATCCCATGTGGCAAGTCAAAAGCCACCTCAACAAGTGCAACCTACACCAATAAGTCACAGGCAGCTGAGTAACCTGCTATTGCATGTCACTGTCTCATCGCTTGCTGTGTTACACAGTTTATTTGTTTTAATCAGTTTCTGTTTTGTAAATTAGGGATATATAGAAACTAGGGTTTTAGTAAAGATTGGAGGATCCTTTTATCTTTCTGTTAGAAAGTGTTGAATCAGTTACAACTGATTCAACCATTTTTCATCTTGTTGTATAAATACTCTCTTTGTATCATTTCTAATCACTCAATGAAAATATCAAGAATTTAGTTTCTTTAAGAGCCAATGTTGTGAACATTTGGCCACCGTATGATCTTATTGATGATAACCTTTCTTGATGTGAGATAGGCCTGCATTTTGGCTACCTATTTTAATTTCTTAAATTGGGTTGTTTTTTTGACAACTTAAATTGGGTTGTTACTCGTGTCTAAATGACAATTAATAATGCACCATGTGAAATGTGAACAAATTTTAGCCAAACATCTAAAATTCTATAAATAAATCTCCCTCCTTTAAATCCCTCCAATATTAGAGGGGACCAATAATTGAATCACAAGACTTCTGCTTTTTCATATCCCCTCTCCAAAAAAATGAACCAAACAATAAAATTTTAAAACAATATCCCTCCTTCCCCACTTTTGCCATAACCAAACACGATCTTAATAAATCGTCATTTTTTTAATAGATAACGAAAAAACACAAGCACTAACACATCTGCACAACGATTTACCTCCCTATCAATATGAAGTAAAGGTTGCAGGCAGAAGAATGCTTTTTTTATCAAATTAATCAAACTCAAAAGCGCTCTATAATCACATCCGTCAAGTGCATATTTCTCACCATTTGCAACCCTAAGAAAAGGCCCTAGAGCTCAGCCTCATTGCTATGAGCTAATTTACATACAAAGCCTCTAATAAAACTACCATTCGAATCCCTTATCGAACTCCCACAAGAAGATGAGCCTTAATAAACCTCATTGGACCAAAGAATCTACTCTAATTGGATATAGTGCATTATTGGCTACGTTTTAGACAAGTCGGGCAAAAGAAAATTGCAATAATTGAGAGTACTATTATTTATACAAACACAAATGGCATGCTTCCTACAATTATTTAAGATAATTAGGTTGTGCATAAGCCCTAAAGAGAATTTAGGTTGCGCATAACTTCATCGCGTAATTGAGGAAACAATTATCTCTCCCAACCTTTAAAGGTCTTCTAAATTCCTTTCAAAAAAAAGTCTTCCAAGTTAATTTACGGTAAATTACTAAATTGATCCATTTTCCTCTTGGCCTTTGATGAATACGCCTATTTCACACTGGCCTTAAACAACAGATGCACTCAAGCTCAATCAGATGCCGGAGTGAGCAGAGAAAACCAATGAACGAGACAATTTCCACCAATAGTCTCAAGCTCAGCCATATTATATCAGTCATTTTTTACCGCAAAAATTGTCTTCATATTCACTCTGGATTAATCTCATCCGGACCAACAAACTGCATCAATCTCATTCCTTGCAGACCTATACAACTCCAGCCTCTTGGCACATCGCAATCTCTTTTCTGTCAACACAGAATCTTCATCCAGCAAATATGCGAGTTGCCTTCCCTGAAAATAGAACAGCAAAAATTAGTCCAGAAAATGAGCTAATTTCCATCTGTCTGTTTTCCCTTTTAATGTATATCAGGTATTTATCTGCCCATAAATTTAATAATAGTGAAAGCATTCAATTTTTTTTCATCTTTGTAATGCCACATTATACCTTGATCATGTGATAGATGTGAATACAATATGATAAGTGGTTCATATTTGAAGTAGTGTACCTCTTTTTGACCCAGTTGTACGTAAAAATGGTCAAGCAAAGATCGCTTAGCTTCCCTCACTTGACAATGAACAACAGCCTTTGGAATGGTATTCCTCAACGTTTCAGACACCATCCCAACGTACGATAAAACATTTGAACCAATCCTTTGCAAGTGTCCCTCTGCATACCGGTCTGCGGTGAGGGGAGCTGGATTTCCTCCCTTATCGACATCCTGTGTGAGTTTACGGAAGAAATCAACGGTGATATAAGAAGATTCCATTTCCACTAGTCGTAATGTTGTCTTCTTACTGTCCTCACGGAATCTCTCCAACGCCTCATTAGCTGCTGCTGCTATTTCAGCTTTAAGAGTAGGAAATTGCTTCAATTCCTGCAATGATGCACCCGTTGTCAAAACTAACTAGCTAAAAGCACATTTCGTCTAGAAGAGAGTAATACCAAAATTCCACCCCCCACACCCAAAAAAAAAACACTGTTTTCAACTCAAACCTGTGTTTCTGAAATTGTCTTCCTCACGATTTCCTTCAGGACGAAATGAACCTGTCTCAGATAGCATAGGAATTAAGAAACATTGTAGCTTGCGAAAGACATGATGGAGAAAAACGAACTGGCTGAAACTAATGAAAGCAGGACTTACAGCATCTACAGAGGCTTGCGCAGGAGCTTTGAAATAATTAAGTGAGCTCTCTAGGAGGCGTCGGTAACCTTGCTCAGGAGCGATGAGATGAGGTTGGTATCCATCTGCCTCCGAAATCACTTTTTGCACATTTTGCAACGACAAATGACGGTCCAGTGGGAGCTTTATCAATGCAGCAGGAAGCTGGTAATCGAAAACTGCATAAATTCTGTCGCCACCTGGTCGCCTAGTAGGAGAACACAATAAAACAAGAAAGGTCAGGGTTTTTTCTTCCCAAAAGTATTAAATTTTCGAACTAGAACTAGTTTTTCTTACCCTCCATCTAAATGTTCCTTAAATACTCGATCAAAAGCACGACATAACTCTAGAATAGTGTATAGCTGAGCCTGACAAAATCAGAGCAAGTGTGAAAAATATCTTGACAGGGATTATATTTATAGTAGATACTAGATAGCACAAAATACTCCTCACCCCAGCATCAACAACAACTGGTCTACCCAGGTGAGCTAACTCCGCTTCAAGCTCATCGATGCTTCTATTAATAAAAGATGCAACCCCTGGAATCCGAGCTCTTATCACAGACTCTAAATGCTGAAACCAAATCAATTCTATAAGAACCAAAGTAAATCTGGAGAGTTACAAGAAAAAATAGCAAAAGACATGCCCACCCAACACTAAGTGCATAGCAAAAGGATAAATAGAAACCTTGGAGAGAAGCCTTGCAAGATATTCTGAGCCCATTTTACTGGCCAAGTGTGCGTAATCAGCACTGGCGGCAAAAAATTCACGCTCTCTTTGCCGAGCAGCAATCATATCTATCTTCCTATTAATATCTTCCTGAGAACGGTTTACAACTCCCACCCAAGGATTACGAAGTCGATATGATCTTCCCTCCAGGACCTACAACATGACAAAATGGGAACAATATCACCATCTACGAAAATCACTCAGTGTCCTTGTTGTTAAGTTTTGTCACCGAGCCAAATATATAATCCTGCGAGTTGACAGTTGAGTGTACTAGAAAAGCTAAAGTTCTTACATCCAAAGCATTTGTTCCTTTGTCCATCAAATCAAGCTTTGTCAACACACCAAATGTTCTATCACCTAAACAAAAAATATTTTGAATGCATTGTCAAGGAAAAACACACTAGCATAAAAAAAGATAATAAATGCATGATGTCTGTGTAGTTGAAGCATGATTGTAAACCAAATGCAGCAAGCATACCAGAAGGGTCAACTTGTCTGGAAACCATGATGGCATCAGATGTCGCTATATCTTGATTCGCTGGAGTTATGGCCAAAATTAAGCAATTAGGCTGCAATTGAATAAATTCATAAAAGAGTTTAAGTGTGTTTAACCGCAGCAATAGAAAATCTATCAATACAATAATATAAAATGTTGAAAAATGAGGAATTAAATGGATGGTATAACTTAAATAATTCAAATTATTATTTTGCTTTTGCCACATTCATTATGTCAGAATGGAAAAGGTTGAAAGCCCCTTATTTAGAGTTCAGAATATGACCAACTAATGCCACTCCATCACAAGCTGGAGTACTAGTGAATCATTCAAACAAAGACATTGAACTTATTATTTCATCCTCCAATATGATTTATACAACGGAATGCTGGCAACTACTTAAAGGCCATCAAATAGCAAAAAAATGCAATATAAGAAAAGGCGTTAGTAGTTTAGTAAAAAGTAAAAAGCTATATGATGAAAGGATAAAATCGTATCATTTCTTTTTAACCCTGATTTCATTTCATTTTGATTTCCTAAAAAGGGAAACAAAGTTGTATAATAGGCTAGACTTTAGAATCTCTCGAATAGTCAACTACCTTCTTTATTTTTGCAAACAATTCCTCTCCAACCTTGCTCTCATACCAAAAGGCACAGCAGATGGTAAAAGTGAAACTTTATTTCCTAAGATTTTTCAGCTGCACTAGTTTAAGGGGCTGCACTCATTATAGGCTTCTTGGACTGGAATGTTATGCCTATGAATCCAAGGATAATGCTTACCAAATAAAACCAACACAACAGACATGACAAAATTTTGACGCATAGCTTACATGTATTACTGTTTTTGAAAAAAAAATTGAACTAATTACTTAAGTAGAAAATGGTAGCAAGAGGTCGACTTCAGCCATTCCATTGGATTGGAATGAGTGACCTTTTCTGTACTCTTTTTCAACCATAGTAATCACTGCATCAGACTTTCAAAAACAGTCAAAGAGGGAATTATGTTCTGTGTAGCAGTAGATAAAAGTTCATCTTTCAATTATTTACTACCTTCTCAACATATGAGTGTATCATGCTTTCAATGTCTTTAACAATGCTTTCTGGCTGTCCATCTACAAAATTAAAAACATTTACCTAATTACTCGAAAATAGGAAAGAAAATTGATAATATCAAATACAAGTTTAATTGAGAAAAATAATATCAAATACATTTACCTACAGCAACCTTTGTCAAACCAGGAAGATCTATCAGTGTCAAATTGACAACTGCCAGTAAAGAAAAAACAATAAGAACAACAAGTCAACAACAACCACATAAGATAAACTTGAATATCAAAAAAACGAAATGGAAAATCCAAAATCCTCGTACAGACTGTAGCCTCTCCAACAAGCAGAGGCATATTATACAGATATAATACTAATAGAGGATGTACAGCTCCCATAAAACATCAGAATGGGTGATTACTAATTATCAATTCCTTCTGCCTAAGATAGACTAGTACTTGAACAACTTAACGAAGCATAATGCAATTCAAATAGAAATACAATACACACGGATTAGTGCTTGAACAACTTAATGAAGCATAATGTAATTCAATTAGAAATGCAGTACTAATTGAAAAAACAATGAATCGCCAATAATTTATAAACAACACACTCAGCGTGTGACTAAACTCTTTACCATTAGGTGAGTAGATGCTTAGATGAATAGGAACAGGAGATATCTGTTTTGCTTTCCCAGTCATTCTATCAGTCTCATCTTCAATTTCCTTTCGGACCAGAGCTACAGAAGATAACAAGAAATCAAAACAACTTGAAAGCAGTTTTCTAAAAAAAATACAAAAATATAGATTAGTAAATATATATTGCTCATCAATTTATGCGTAAACATCCTATGAAAATATTGGACTTAAACCATATAATAAAATATGTTCACCAGTGTCAACTTGTGTAACAATTACCAAAAAGAAATAGCAGTGGAAGCTAAAATTATTATATATCAGTTGACATAACCTATGGAATACGTCCACTACAATCAAAGTTGTACAATATCTTACTCTGTCAAAAACAAGATTACTCGTGTCATCACAACAAGTTCTAACTTCTAAGTTTTTAACCAGATACTACCATGGGGAAATTGCGTAAATGCAGCATGCCTAATAGACGGCAAGGCATTGTGAATCTATGTTAATCATGCAGTGCACAAAAATTAAGGCCTTTGAAAATGGCAGATGGAAAAGTTCAAATTGCACAATTTGAATAAAAGATAAAGTAACGCATGCAGGGCATGTACTGTGGTCAAGGAACTGTCATTTCCACAATCTTTTAATCAAGATTCAAAATCAAATACGCATTGTATGTAAAAACATACAGAAATCCGTAAACCGTTTCTTCGGCAAATGCAGAAATTCTGCATAGTCTTGTAATCCCTCCTCTATTCTGTGCAGTTGCAGTACCAGAGGCCTCCGCGTCACAATCCCTAAAATTCCACTTCCAATGTAAGACATAAAAAATAAAACCAAGTATTCTTCACAAGAAATTGCAACAAAATAATAGAACGAACACTGAAAACAAAAATCAAAACAACTGTTAAAGTGATAACAATAACGAACCCGATCCCCTGGGAAGAAAGTCACGGCCTACAATGCTCTCTAATACAGACGACTTTCCAGAACTCTGCATTTCGTAAAAATCAGAAAAACAGATAACAAAAAGCGACAGCGAGAGAACAATCTAGAAGGAAAATCGGTTTGAAACGGAAGAAAGCAAAGGAGTTAAAGTGAGAGAAGCGAACCTGACCGCCGACGACGGCGACGGAGGGAAGAGATTCCCATAGGGTGGGTGAAGTAGCGTCACCGCCGTAATCGCCGAGGAGCGTACAGGCTCGCTGGATTCTGTTGACGAGAGCGATCAAGGTATCCATTGTGGCCATTGGTTCGGGTTCGGAGGAAGGGGAAGCAGAGGAATGGAGTGAGGTAGTGAAAGAGGGGAAGAAGCGTAGTAGAGAAAGCAAGAGAATGAGAGGAAGAAGAAGAAGGAAAGCTATCTTGATTACTTGTGTTTTTCTGTTACGTTATTACGTTTCTCTTTCTGTTTGATTTTTAAATTTTGTTCTGTTTGCAAGAGAGAAAGATAGAGCGGAGAAAGTGGGGCACGTAAGTCGTAAGTGAGAGTGAATGTGAGTGAGAATAACGTGGACTTTAGTCGATTTTTTTGGTGCCGAAGAACTGCTTCCGTTTCTGCTTTACGGTTTTGAACTGAAGGAGTCAATTTACTTTTTAATTTTACCGTTTTGACCTTTCGTTTTTCACTCGGAGATCTTTTGAACCTGCTTCCGGCGGGATAGTCTTTCACCAAAATGCCTTTTACGAGTCACGAGCCCCCCCTGTCCCTTCGATCTGGATTATCCGTAAGTGTGTCTTTTGAAAGAGTTAAGATTTTTTTTTGGGTTTGTAGAGAGAGTGGAAACTGCCACTAAAAACTCACGCACACAACTATGGAGTTCCGAATTTAAACTCAGGACATGATATCCAGCCTCACTAGATTCTTTTGACAGAACACATACTAGTAAGAATAAGAATTTTTGGTAGGTTTGATGGTTAGAATAGGATAGAATAGAGACATAATATTATATAGAGTTAGATATGATTAGGATAAGATAGAGATAAGATAAGTATTATTCTATGATGTGTTTGATATGAACCTCTTCCCAACCATGTCGATTAAGCCCAATAAGAGGCCCAATATCACAAAGCCCAAATAATGCATATATAAAGGATCTCACTCACAGCTCTCCATGTATGCCTAAAATACTAGGTAAAATACTATATGGACACGTAACTTGGGCGTTGGAGTGGCTTTGCAGGTATACTCTGACGACACTTCACCTCCGATCGACAGAGTCACATCCATCCCGAAGGATCTCCCAGAATGGAACATTGGCGCCCCACGGTGGACGCCATGTTCCAATCTAATAGCTACATAAGTAAAGACCGAACACAAGATAATAAGATTATGTAAGTGAAAAATCTGGACCTCTTCATTAGCCTCTCAAGGCTGTATATATAGTACAAACAATGTAGATAATGGAAATCATTACAGAATATGGCTGCTACAAGACATAAGGTAGAAGTCCGAAGGATTCTAATAAATTAATGATTGTTTACGGATGAGCCTTCTGACAGGAATGGGGAGGCCTTCTGACCGAGGAATGGGGAGGGTCGTTTGAATGATATGAGTCGACCGACTAAGGGTTGGAGTAAGCTCTTTCTTCTTCAGGCTAGTTGTTTTTGGTCGGGCCTCTGTAGGTACCTGTGACGTGATATGATATGTGACAAGATCAGCTTATTACACTACAAAAAAAGACTGATTAGCGATGGATATTAGCGACGGATTCACTGTCTGTCGCTAAAACCAGAATTGGCGATGAATTTTGACAACTTTAGCAACAGAACGGGCCTTTGTTGTGTATGAGACATTTAGCGACGAAATTTGGCAGAATTAGCGACGTATTTGACAAGGCGGGAGAATCTGAAAATTTTGTTTTGAATTAGCAATGGATTTCCCTCTCTAGGGATCTGTTACTAATCTTGGGAAACTGTGCCACTGGCCGTTGCAGGTTATTGGATACGTGGCCACATTTAGCGACAGATTTCCCTCACAAATTCCGTCGCTAAATGTTTAATTTTTTTTAGTACACGGATCCCTCTCTATTCTATCTCACTTTCTTTCCTCTTCTCCGTTCTTCTCTCAAACTCTCTCAAAACAAAACAGCAAACCACACCACCACCGTCCATGCCACCACCGTCCACACTACCAAGGTTTGTTTCTTCTCACTCTTTCTCTCTCTCTCTGAACCTTCTCTCTATTTCTCTCTAATTGTTTCTCTCTCTCATTCCTCACCATAGGCACAAATTTATTTCTTCCTACCCACCGGAGTTCGCACAGTCACCGGACAGTCACCGCACCGGAGTTCGCATAGGCACAAAACGGTTAGTTTTTATTTATTTTTGTTTTTAGGAATGATTTTTGTTTATTTGTTTTTAGTTGTGAAATGTGAGATTTAAATGTGTATGTTATTATAGAATAAAGTTTTGTTGTTTGAAAGATTAATATTAGTGTTTAGGATTGTGAAATTTGAATGGTTGTTGTATGTGTTTAAGATAGTGTTTAGAGTTGTAGAATAAAATTGTTGTTGTTGTTATTAATTAGAAATGTGTAATTGAAAAGTGTAATTGGAATTGAATTGAAATTGAAAAATGTATGAAAAGTGTATGTTGTTGGAGATGTTAATTGAAAAGTGTATGTTTGTCAGAGTTGTTAATTGAAAAATGTCTAATTGGAATTGATAATTGGTGACAAGTGTAAGTTAATTTTGAAATTGAAATTGTGTTAAATTGTTGTTTTGATGTTTGATGAACCCTAGGTTAGATGACTATTTGATGTTGTTATTGTGTGTTGTTTGTTCTGTCCTTAACCCCCATATTCGGCTCGAAATCATCTCCACCGAGATCATATCGATGCAACTAACTTGATAGGTTTTATATTGGGAATATTATGAGAATCTAAAGCATTTTTTAAATGCGTGTAGATGAATTGGAGTCAATTGAATCGTGGTTGGGTGTATGATCGGTTATATCCGGGAAGAGCGTTTTTAAAAGGAAACTTTTGTAAATGGGGTTGAAGAATTTATTAGGGTAGCATGGCAACATGATTTAACAAAAGAGGAAGGGGGGATTAGATGTCCATGCCTTAAATGCAAGGGTGTACCTATTAGTACTGATGATGAAGTCAGGGAGCACTTGTATTGTATCGGGTTTATGCCTAATTATTGGATTTGGGTGGACCATGGAGAACTACTTCCGAATTTTCACGTAAGGGCTTCAAGCAATTCTGGTGTTGATGTTCCATCTAATGAACAATTTGAGTCGATGGAAAACATGATATGTGATGGTCTCGGGGTGAATGTGTCATTTGATGAACCTCAGTATGACGATCATGATGAACTTCCAAATGAAGAAGCACAGAGATTCTATAATTTGTTAAGGGAGTCAAACAAAATGCTGAAAAGGCCAAACAGAATAGAAATTCTGAAAAGGGTGGCTCGCTTCACTGTTGCGGCTCCGTGAACTAGGCTCAGCATGCTGTCAGATTGGTAAATTATTTTAAATTTGTGTGTTATTTTAGTTTATTTAGGGTGATTAGCAATCATTGAAAATGTGTTTCATTATTACAGAGTAAGAGGGCTGGACGCAATATCACTATTCCTGAGCTTCACAGGGCAACACATTTGAGGAAGGGTACTACGGAGTATGTTGATGAGCGCTCCAGGAAAACTCAGGTATATACAACTTGATTTGTATTATATAATTTTGTTTTCTTAAAATGGAATGCTAATTATGCTATGTTATCTGGTTATGGAAAACAGGAGGAGGTTAGTGAGATGATGGTTGAGTCGACTCAGGGGACCTGGAACCCTGGCTCACTTGGTCCACTTCCCCCTGAGATCATAGCTCTGGCGAACAACAATTGGAAGAAGGCGGTAGGCCGGCCAAATAAGGGTCGCCTGTATGGTTCGGGGCCCTTGGCTCCGTTATTGGACTCTGGGGTTGATCACTTTGACACTAGCGGACCTTCTAGCAGTGGACCTCCTCCTCCTCCTTCTGCTTCAACTGAGGAGACTGCACAACTCAGACAACAGGTGCAGGCTCAGGCACAGTTCATTCAGGATCAGGAGAAGCGGTTGCAGACTCATGAACAGGTGTAGACAACTCGGCAGGAAGACTTCTTGAAGTTTACCCGTACGCAGGCGAAGCTATTGAAGTATTATAACCGCAAACGACCAGATGGGTCTGAGTCTAAGATGTCTGATGATACTCGCTATTAGGACTTTGTTGTATTCGTTTAATATTTTAGTATTATGTTCTAACATTTCGAACTAGTTTATTTTGATTCGGATTTTATTGTTAATTGGGATTTTATTGTTGATTTGGATTTTCGTATTTATATTAATTATAGTAGGTTATTATAGAGGTTTTTTAAAAAAGCAGGTTTTAAAAAAAATTCTTTCAGGGGTCTTTAGAGACGGATATCCGATGCTAATCAGGCTAATCAAAATAGGACACGTGGCATATATTAGCGACGGATTTAGTGACGGATTTCCGTCGCTAATCAGGCTAATAAATAGGACACGTGGCAAGTATTAGCGACGGATTTAGTGACGGATTTCCCTCGCTAACGTTGATGAATCAGAGTCTGACACGTGGCACGTATTAGCGAAGGATTTTATTCCATCGCTAACCATTAGCGACGGAATTAGTCTGTCGCTAATTCCGTCGCTAAAAGTCATTAGCGAGGGAAAAATCTGTCGCTAATTCACTGTTTTTTTGTAGTGTTATATTTTGTTGGCTCAACAAACTATGAACTAATATAGGATCTTAGAATGTGGATTGAGCCTATGATAAACTCTAATTTGGTGTATATTTAGAGATATTTTTGGATCATATTTAGAGCAATTATATATCATTTATGTAAGTTACTGACTTAATTTGCTCTATTTTGCAGAAAAGAAGATAACATGAAAAGAATAATATATATATATATATATATATATATATATATATATATATATATATATATATATATATATATATATATATATATATATATATATATATTGAATTGAAGATTGAAAGATTAGAGGGAACAAGAACGCAAGCCCCAATTTAATTGGACCTTCCAACAAGCTTGTGGCAGCACAAGAATTAAACTAAGGGTTTTTTTTATACCCCCATCAACTCCCATCTACCCCCTCCCAATACCGTAATCCCAAAAATACCCCTGACATAAATTACAAAAATTGACTTTTGAAAGATTCTCTGGTGGGGGACCACTTTATCTGGTAATTGGATTTACCTAAATGGAAGGTAAATCCGATTAGCTTTAAATACGTATTAAATACACACGCATAAGTCAAATCGGATCTATCAAACTGACAGATAAATCCGATTTAACCATTTAATTCAGAACAGAAAGCGAAATATTAATAAATCGGATTTAGCTAAATCCGATGCGCAATCGGATTTACCTAAATCCGCTTATATCTTTTAATGAATCGGATTTACCTGGATGGGGGTATATCCGATTTGTAAAAAATACAAAACGGATTTACGTCTGAGGCACGTAAATCCGATTTGTTTTTTTTGTAAATTATTTTCTGTATATCTGTTGTTCTATTTTGAAACAGATATTGACCCGCATACAGAGTCGCAGGTTGTTCCTTTCGTGGTAGACACTACAGAGGCATTCTGGAGAGGGTATATTTTTCAAATTAACTAATTTTCTTAATCAAAGTTTGGTAGATATTTAATTAATTAAGTACGCAACATTTATCTATTTTTTCTATTTTGTAGATATTTTCTACACGCCAGGATGTTGAAGAGTGGGCTAACGCGGTTGGGAGGCGTATTGGAGTTGTGGTTATCATTGTAAGATCTGACAAATTCATCACAACGGTCTTCTTGTATAAAATCATCACAGCGGTCTTCAAAGCTATCTCAGAGTGTTTCTAAAAAATTAACACATCAGGGTGAGACTAAATTCAATTTACCGTCGGTTCCTCATTACGTGCACTCGTATGTGGAAAAAATTATTGATGTTGAAAGGGATGGTAATTGTGGGTTCCGAGCAGTAGCGGTTGGTCTCGATCTTGGTGAGGATAGTTGGCCTATAATTAGGCAAGATTTAATCAAAGAAACAAAGGAGAGGGAGCAACTATATACTTACATGTTTGGAAAGGACAGACTTGCAGTGCTTAGAAAAGCGTTATCCATTGAATACCCCGGTTTTCAGCAGGAAGATAAGTGGTTGAGTTTGCCTGAGATGGAGTACTTTATAGCTACTAAGTATAATGTGGCCCTAGTTCAATTGTCTTTGGATATGAATTTTACTTATCTTCCTCAGAGAGGTAGTTATTCTTCTTCCAAGTATAAAATCATATCAATTCTGAACGTCGGGGATATCCATTGGATGCATATTTCGATCTCGTGTGTCTGTCTGTTGCCTTCAGGTTCTTTGATGTGGTCTCATAATCGATCAAATGAATCTACTTCATGGTTGGATCCTTATACCGGCCGTTTTGCCCTTTGGCAGTCTACCGTTTTGAAGATGCCCCGTCTCCCTCCCACTATTGTAGACTTAACCCATGATTCCGACGATTTAGATTGATATTTCTTGTATTTACTATTGTACCTACATTTTTGTAATTATCTATCCATATATATATATATATATATATATATATATATATATATCTGTTGCGTGAAAACGTAGATAGTGCAAGTATACACTGTCAATAAGTAATATAGAGTAAGTGAGATCGTTCCCACGAGGAATTATGCTAAATAACGAGAGTTTAATTTGATTAACAATTTAGTGAGGAAAGTAAATGACACACAAGTTTTGGGCAACATAAACAGTAGTAAAAAGTAAAGGGTAATGGAAATCAGTGATGAGAACAAGTCAAGATGCATTCACTTCAGTAGCTTCATTAAAATGTGATTAAGGGTACGTTCAATGCTGCAACATTAGGTGCTACAGCAATAAGACGTTATTCTCTCGAATACTTCACACTAGGTTTCCTTGCAAGAGTTTATCTCTAAACCCTAAAGAAGTACCTCCTAGGCTGCTTGAGCACCGGCAGTGTTCACCTTATGGGCTATGCCCTCCTATCTCTAGGGTTAAGCAAGGAACATCAAGATCTCTCGTTAATGTTCACTACCCATATTACCTTATGAGGTAAATTTACAAACCATCTCTGAATTTATAAATGCTATTTAGAATAGGCGGACCATTCCTACTCTAAAATGGAAATATTTTCACACACAAGATAAAATGCATAACATTGAACATACTTCATTAATCACATAGTAAATTAGCTACATCAGATCCAGCATCTCAACTATGAGTATTTAGCTCATATTGAGCTTGCAAAACATGGAAAATAACTTAAACAAAATAGTAGAAGTCATATTACAAATTTCAAGGTAAGAAATGATACTACGAAGAGAGAACAGTAGGAGAGCTCCAAGGATGACAATGGAGGACTGATCCAGCTCGTCCAAGTAGAATCCACCGAGAAAAATGTAACTCCAGTGATGCTGCAGCAACTGTCTCAGCAATGGAAGTGTTTGGTAGTGAAGGGTGAGCTTTTGCACGCAAGAGGGGCTATCTCTAACCTTCCCCTGACGGCCCAGCATGCTAATGAAGAAAGGGAGACGTCCTTATATAGTGTCTCCCTGCACACAACCCTAAAATGATGTCCTTTTTGGGAAAATGCTGCCTAGGTTAAAGGGCAATTGTGGGAAACACACATTAGGTCATATCTTTCCGTGCCATACAGCTCTGACACCTGTCCTTGCCTTGATTTCCGTGTTTTCCGCACTCCTTTGCAGCTTTCTCTCTCATCTTCCGCATTTCCACTATTGCGCACGCACCTGTTGCTGCGGCATTGACACTAAACATAATTAAATGCATTAAGGGCATCAAAATGCCCACATCAAACCAATTCATTCCTGCATCATTATTTCTAACCTAAACACATAATTACATCATAATTGACACAACAAGTTTATTAAATCTCCTAAAATCAAGCTTAGAAAGCAAGTAATAACCATCATAAAAGATGGTTATCACACCCCCAAACTTGAACCGTTGCTTGTCCTCAAGCAATGACACTTGACACAGGCAAGCACAACTGTTAATAAGCAATCACAACCAATGAATCAATTGAAATATGAGACATAAAGAAGAATCAAGCTGAGCATCAACTTTCAGACTATCACTCAATTGCAACCCTTCTGAATAATGAGTTCCCTAGCTTATTCCTGCTCAGTAGTGTGTGTGTGACACTTAACTCAGTTCAGACCATAGCAAAGTTTAAAATTTCACTTAGCTAAGGCTTAGAGAGGCTTTCTTTTGGGAATGCTAAAGATTTTTCAAAAAGAAGGGCAGACTAACAATTCATGCACAGAAAGGGGGGGTTTGAGCTTGATTAAGGGCTTTGATGCAGCAATCCAAAACCTTTAAGGCAGTGCACTTATTCAATCCTAACATTAACATTGCTGCAGCATCAGCTGCTGCAGCATTACAGACTCAGAATTGTACTTTGTTCAGACTTTTGACTTGATTTTGTACTGCAATGCCTTTATTTCCATTTCTTTTCTGAATAGCATTTTTGCCTTTTTTTTTTTGCACAATAGGCAATTGCAGCACTTTACATATTTACAGATTTTGATGTTTTGCATCCTCATTCAGATTCAAATTTACATGTCCTAAAACTATGTGCACATAACTCAGCACTGCTGCAGCAGGGGTTGCTGCAGCATTGCATTCCTTCATGCTTTGCCTTAATATATCTCAGAGAACCCCCAAACTTAGTTTCTTATGCTGCCCTAAGTTTTTAGTAGAAATTTAGCAATTCCCTAGGTCTACCAACGCTAGCCTAGTTTCAGATCATCTTTAATTCACTAAGTTCCTACCTAAGTTCAAGTTTAAGTGTAGGAGCAGAAACAGAATAGTTCACTCACTAAACAGGGGTATTTATTCACTAAGTTTTTGCTCAACTCTACTTCTATTTTTTTTTATTTATAAATTCACTAATTTGATTGCAAATAACAGAGTACAAGACCTATGTATAGCTCCCCCCCACACTTAGAACTGTGCAGTGTCCTCACTGCATAAAGACAAAGGGGCAAGCTACAGAACACTAGAACACTAGGTTTATTCAAACACTAGAAACAGAAACAAGCAACTAAAAACAGAGACAGAAATGAAAACTAAAAACATAAAGCATAAACAGATTAGGGTGCAGGGATTCCTGGTTTGTTTCTTGGGCTTGTTCGTGTTGCACTGCCCTTGCTCTGATTTTTCTGGTAGACCCTTGGGGATGGAGCCTTGGAGGACCTTGGGACATTTGAGGCTTATGTTGCTGCAGTATTAGATTGCTGCAGCACTGGTCCTGTATCTTGCATGGCAGCAGCAATAGCAGCATTTGCTTCTTGATCTTCTTGCATAGTAACTCCTTCCACATCGAGCTCAGCTGCTTCAGGCACTTTGACTAGCCTCCTCCTCTTAGGTGCATGCTTTGCCCTTATCTACTTTGAGGGTGAAAACACATCATCAGAACCAGAATCAGCAACAACAGTTGCTGCAGCAGTAGAAGCAGTGCTGCAGCAGTAGAAGCAGTGCTGCAGCATCACCTGCAGTCACACCCTCAAACTTCCAATTGCCAGAACTATTTTCCTGCAAAACAAACACAAGAACAAACAACAACACTGGTTTATTAGATTAAAAACCCTGGGCTGCCTCCCAGTAGCGCTTGGTTTAAGAGTCCTCAGCCAGACTAGCCTCTAATGCTAGAGGTTTTGTAATTCTGTGGTGACTTTGTCCCTCACCACATGTGCTCCACAGTACTGTTTCACCCTCTTACCATCAATTTTGCATGTGGACCCAATCAACTCTCTTCTTTGAATTTTCTCAGATGCTGCAGCAATAGGTGCTGCAACATTCACTTGCTCAGCAGATGTTGTTGCATTAAATCTCAGAATCTGATTCTCTTCATCTTGTGGTTCTGGCTGAGGTGGGAGCTGGGTGGGTTCTAGTTGCTGGGGTTCAACATTCCCATGAGTTTCTTTGACAACAACATCATCATGTAACATACTTACTTCCATAAGGTCTTCTTTTTCTGATTCATCAAGAGCTTTTACCAAATGGTCACTTTGCTTATGGAAGTGCTTTTGAACTACAGAGTCAAGAGATACAACAAAGGAACATTCCTCGGTTCCTTTATCAGGAAACTTGAGGGCATTCATCACATTGAACTTGATCTCTTGGTCATTAACTCTCATAGTCAATTCCCCTTTTTGCACATCGATTAGAGTTTTCCCAGTAGCCAAGAAAGGTCTTCCAAGAATTATAGGCACCTCCTTATCTGCATCAAAATCTAAAATCACAAAGTCAGCAGGAAATACAAATTTATCAACCTTTATCAGAACATCTTCAATGATTCCCTCAGGATATGCAATAGATCTATCTGCAAGTTGAAGAGTGACAGTGGTAGGCCTAGCCATTCTAATACCAAGCTGTGTAAATATGGATTTGGGCATCAAATTGATGCTTGCCCCCAAATCACACAGTGCACGACCAGAATAGGATCCACCAATAGAACATGGTATGGTGAAACGGCCAGGGTCCTCCAATTTTCTTGGGAGCTTGCTCTGCATGATCATGCTACACTCTTCTGTCATTGCCACTGTCTCAAACTCTCTCAGTCTCCTCCTCTTGGTGAGCACTTCCTTCATGAACTTTGCATAATTGGGAATTTGTTTAAGTGCTTCCACCAAAGGGACATTGATGTGTAGTTGTTTCAGCACCTCTAAGAATTTACCAAATTGTTTGTTCTCCTGAGCCTTCTTCAACCTTTAAGGAAAGGGAGGAGGAGGGTACTCTTGAACAAACTTAGGTGATGGCACAGGTGTTGCACCAGATGCTGCAGCATCAACTGTTGTCGCATCTGTTTTACTCTTTTTTTCATTTTTTTCAGAATCTTTTTCTTTTCTTTTGTCACCACCACCTGTAGTAAGTGATGGCCCATTCAAATCCTTCCCACTCCTCAGAGATATAGCCTTGCATGTATCCTTCCCTTTAGAAGATGAAGCTTCAGTGGTGGATGGCAAAGGTCCACTCTGTCTTTGGGTGAGAGCAGTAGCTATTTGACCTATTTGGTTCTCAAGCTTTTTGATTGCAGCTCCTTGTGTCTGATATTGAGTCTTTGTTTCATTCATGAAAGCCTTAAGCATGGCCTCCATAGAGTTATCAGTTGCAGGAGCAGCTTGTCTTGATTGAGCAGGGAATCCGGGTGGCACAGCAGGTGCTGGAGTAGCTGTTGCAGTAGGTGTGGCTGCAGCATTGTTGCTCCATCTGAAATTTGGATGATCTTGCCACCCAGGATTGTAGGTATTTGAGTATGAATTATTACCCTTGTTGTACCCAACATAGCTGACTGAGATAGGATTCGCAGGACACTCCTCATAGAGATGACCTCCTCCACAATAAACACAGCTTGGAGAGGAACCACATGGAGCTGGTTCAATTGCTGCTACAGTTGCTGTAGTTGCTGCAGCATGTGTTGCTGTAGCACTAGGTGAACTCATGTTTTTAATCATATTAGTTAGTGAAGCCACTTGAGCAGACAAGGCAGTGACCTCACTCACTTCATGTACACCAGCCACCTTCTTTTGAGCACTTAACCTAGCAGTAGGCCATTGATAGCTATTTGCAGCAATATCCTCAATAAGATTATATGCATCATTGTAAGATCCTTTGAGTAGAACTCCTCCAGATGAAGCATCAAGCATGAGCCTTGTTTGGGGCTCCAATCCATTGTAGAAGGTCTCCATTTGGATGATGACAGGAATACCATGGTGTGGGCACTTCCTCAACAGTTCTTTGTATCTTTCCCATGCTTCAAACAAAGTTTCAAATTCAGTTTGCTTAAAAGAGGTAATTTCATTTCTCATCCTGGCATTCTTTATTGGAGGAAAATATTTTGTCATAAATTTTTCTGCCATCTCATTCCAAGTAGTGATAGAGTTAGGCTCTAGTGAGTTAAGCCAGGCCTTTGCTCTATCCTTCAAGGAATAAGGGAACAATTTCAGTTTGAAAGCATCATCTGTAACACCAGGGAGAATGAAATTACTGCAAACCTCAACAAATTGTTTCAAATGCAGATGTGGGTCTTCAAGGGGACCACCACCAAACTGCCCAATTGTTTGAAGCATTTGGAACATCATAGGTTTGAACTCAAAATGGGTTGTAGCAATTTCTGGCCTCACTATGCCTGTTTGCATAGTTTGAGGGTCAAAAACTGCATAATCCCTCATGGGTCTGTCCCTGTCATTTGCCATTCCTATGACATTCATATCAATAACCTGTCTTCTATACCCTCCATCACCATCACCTTGAATTGTGGGAGGTGGTGAAGGTGGTGGACTAAGATCACCATCAACAGTAGGTGTAGGACTAGCCATAGCAGCAGTTCTCCCTAATTCAATAAGTCCTGGAGTGCTGTGAACTCTTCTCAGACTTCTAAAATGTCTTTCTATCTCTGGGTGCAACTGGAATTCTGGAGTATTGCGTCTAGGCCTGTGCATATGCTGTAGCAACAGATGTTGCAGCAACTAATGCTGTAGCAACAGAAACAACACAAACAGAATTAGTAACAAAAGGCACTAAGTTGCTAACTAATTAAACAATCAATTTAACTATAATTCCCCGGCAACGGCGCCAAAAACTTGTTGCGTGAAAACGTAGATAGTGCAAGTATACACTGTCAACAAGTAATATAGAGTAAGTGAGATCGTTCCCACGAGGAATTATGCTAAATAACGAGAGTTTAATTTGATTAACAATTTAGTGAGGAAAGTAAATGACACACAAGTTTTGGGCAACATAAACAGTAGTAAAAAGTAAAGGGTAATGGAAATCAGTGATGAGAACAAGTCAAGATGCATTCACTTCAGTAGCTTCATTAAAATGTGATTAAGGGTACGTTCAATGCTGCAACATTAGGTGCTGCAGCAATAAGACGTTATTCTCTCGAATACTTCACACTAGGTTTCCTTGCAAGAGTTTATCTCTAAACCCTAAAGAAGTACCTCCTAGGCTGCTTGAGCACCGGCAGTGTTCACCTTATGGGCTATGCCCTCCTATCTCTAGGGTTAAGCAAGGAACATCAAGATCTCTCGTTAATGTTCACTACCCATATTACCTTATGAGGTAAATTTACAAACCATCTCTGAATTTATAAATGCTATTTAGAATAGGCGGACCATTCCTACTCTAAAATGGAAATATTTTCACACACAAGATAAAATGCATAACATTGAACATACTTCATTAATCACATAGTAAATTAGCTACATCAGATCCAGCATCTCAACTATGAGTATTTAGCTCATATTGAGCTTGCAAAACATGGAAAATAACTTAAACAAAATAGTAGAAGTCATATTACAAATTTCAAGGTAAGAAATGATACTACGAAGAGAGAACAGTAGGAGAGCTCCAAGGATGACAATGGAGGACTGATCCAGCTCGTCCAAGTAGAATCCACCGAGAAAAATGTAACTCCAGTGATGCTGCAGCAACTGTCTCAGCAATGGAAGTGTTTGGTAGTGAATGGTGAGCTTTTGCACGCAAGAGGGGCTATCTCTAACCTTCCCCTGACGGCCCAGCATGCTAATGAAGAAAGGGAGACGTCCTTATATAGTGTCTCCTTGCACACAACCCTAAAATGATGTCCTTTTTGGGAAAATGTTGCCTAGGTTAAAGGGCAATTGTGGGAAACACACATTAGGTCATATCTTTCCGTGCCATACAGCTCTGACACCTGTCCTTGCCTTGATTTCCGTGTTTTCCGCACTCCTTTGCAGCTTTCTCTCTCATCTTCCGCATTTCCACTATTGCGCACGCACCTGTTGCTGCGGCACTGACACTAAACATAATTAAATGCATTAAGGGCATCAAAATGCCCACATCAAACCAATTCATTCCTGCATCATTATTTCTAACCTAAACACATAATTACATCATAATTGACACAACAATTTTATTAAATCTCCTAAAATCAAGCTTAGAAAGCAAGTAATAACCATCATAAAAGATGGTTATCAATATCCAAAAAAAAAATTAAATGTTTTAAATTTTTTTACAAGTCGGATTTACCCTGGTAAAGGGTAAATCCGCTTTTGAATTTTACAAAGCGGATGTACCCCCACAACAGGTAGATCCGCTTTGTCTCTTTGACAAAGCAGATCTACCTGTAACTTAGATACATCAGCTTTGATAAATTCAAAAGCGGATTTACCCTTTACCAGGGTAAATCCGATGCGATTTTTACAAATTTAATCAGATCTAGGTAAATCCGCTTTTGATTAATTTCAAATCGGATTTACCTAAATGGGGTTAGATCCGCTTTGCAATGGGGGTAGATCCGCTTTGATCAACGGTGCAGATTTCACCGACAATATCAACGGTTGATAATCATTGACGAATTCTATAAATACCTATTGCCAACCTCATTCTTGTCACTCCCAAATTTCACTCTCACTCACTCCCTAACTCATTATCTGCTTCTTCTTCTCCACAAAAAAATGCCCCTAACACAATACTCAGAGGATTCATCCATCACTATCATTCATCATCAGGGCATCATCACCAACAAAGTTGATGGTGTCTGTTTCGAGGGGCGTGACACAATGCAGTGTAGGCTTAAACACAACATAACATTCGCTGCCCTAAAAGATAAACTACTGCGTAAGGTGGTAGTGGAGGGCGACGAGCGAGAGATAACTCGTATAGTTTATCGGAAACTGGATTGGTCTGATGGACGTGTGCACTGGTCTACAATGGATGTCAAGAACGACGATGACGTCCAAGCAATGATGTCCATTTATGTCATGTTTAAGTGGAAGAGTTATTTGCATTTGTACGTGGAAACCACACGGACCGTCACTGAGATCCTTCGTCGTTTAACTCCACCAGCTCCGTAGTTTTTGTCATTTTATCGTTTTCACTGTCACTCAGTTATTGTTATTGTAGTTTAACTCCACCAGCTCAGTATGTATCTTTTATATTTTTTTGTTATTGTCGTTGGTTATGTTTTATCTTGTATCGCATGAAATCGAAATTATATCTTTTATCCACAAATATAATAAACAAGAAATACTAATAATCAAGTAATATAAAACTAGTTCAAGCATACAATCACACAAAACCCCCTAGTCACGCCCCCTCGGTAGCATATCCAGTAATCGGGTGAGGCGAGTGTATGTCTGACTACCCATCCTAATGTCTCCGCTCCGAAGCCCCCTCCGAATCTCGTCCTCCACAATCTCTAGCAAATCTGGCTGTACTGGTGGTGCAGTTGGCTGTACTGGTGGTGGTGGTGATGCAACCCGTAAGAGTCTAGGAATAGATGTTGTCACATACCAATGTATGTAGTCCGGAGCAACCTGACCCAACTCCTCAGCAGCATAAGTAGTACGCAAAACGTCCTGCACCACATGCATATAATGTGCAATCCAAAAAATGTAGTCTGCATGGCTCGGACGACCGGTAAGAGGGTGACGTGGGATGACCTGCACGTACCCAAACTGTCTGAGGCACCTATCGGGCATGTAGGGAATAGTGATGTCTCCCCAGCTGATATGATCCCTGTATAATGAGACCTGCTCAAAGTCTCTATCCTCCTCCCGGTGCTCCTCAAACGGTCGCCAGCAGACATCATCCGAGGTCAGCGCATCAATCCTCTGCCTGTATACCCCCAGCTTCACTCCATCTGTTTTCTTCTTCCTCCAACGCCCACACAGTGCTCTAGTCCGCAATCCACTCCTCCTCTCCACCAGCTGAGGGAAATACCATAAAATCCAGCTCTGAAAAAAGAAGATAAACAACATGGTGAATTAAAAACTGTTTAACAGAAATTTAACCAAACTCGAAAAAAATTAACTTAAAATTATTACCTGTAAGAGGGTCGCATACCCTCCTAACTGATGCGCCTGGTCCAAGCAGGAGTAGTTCAGCTGGTCATCAATGAAAGCAAGTGCTGCTGCCCCCCATGCATATGATCCCACACTAGCTGCACTGACATCTTCAAGTAGCAGCAGCCACTTAGCCTCAGCCCTGTCGCCGGTCTTGACTGTGAAGATGGACCAGCTCAGGATCAGAAGGATAAATGCCCCGACAGCAGGACGCATGTCATTCCCTATGGACCCTGTAGTAACAATCTCCTGCAGCCACTCAAAACGGTAATATGGCCCAGATGAAGCTCGACACTCCAGCCCCGCCTCCTCCATAGTCCCACCTAGATAAACATGTGCTAGGTGGATGGCCTGATCAGTGGTGACCGAAGTAGGTGGGGCTCTGTAGTAGTTCCCCATAATGGGTATGTCATACCCTAATTTTGTCCGGCTAATTTAAAACTAGAAAATCCAAAATATTGTTTTTGTCGTTATGTGTGTCGTTCCCAATCGTGTATAGGCGTGTTACTTCTCATTGTGCACGCATTGTCGTTCTCGTTGTGCCACATTTCTCTCTTAATTGTGCACGCGTTGTTGTTCTCGTTGTGCCACGTTTCTTTTTTAATTGTACGCGCGTTGTTTCTCTCATTGCGTGAGCGTGTTTGTTTCTCGTTGCATACGAGCTTTTTTTTTGTACTCGTTTTTTTTTACCGCTATTAAAGTCATTGCTATTAGTTTAATTATCATTATTGTTATGAAAAAATCTAATAAAAATCAATTTCTGAATTAATGTTTTTATAAACAGTTTTTTTACAAAAATAAGAGGTACAACCTAAGTCAACTTTGATATACATGAAAACAAAAAACCTTAAATGCAAAAAAGTACAAAAATTAAAAACAAAATAAAATAAAATAAACAGGGAAGAGGCGCTGGCTACAATACTGTTGCTGGGGCAACATTTGAGGAGTGGAGCCAATTGCTCCTTCTCCTGGCCCTTTCGTTTTTTTTTCAAAATAAGTCCCAACCAAGCTGCTTTCCTCCACCCCTCTTGCTGCTGCTGCTGCATATCTCAGTGGCTGTTACGCTTTTGTCTCCAAAGGGGTTTGCTCCCCTGCTTCCTCCCACACCTACACCACACATATTGGGCTATAAATACTGTGAACATCAACAGTAAAGGGGGGAAGAAAACTGATACCACCATAAAATTATAGAGAAAATAGAGGCACAGAGAGAGAGAGAATTCAGAGCAAATTTAGGGTTTCATACTGAAACACTAATCAAAGCATCCAAACTCCTGAAATAAAAGGAGGAATAGCAGGGAGCAGGTTTAGCAGCAAGCAACAGAGTCTATTTCAGAGGCAAAAAAAAAGGAAAAAAGGTTGATCTAACTTATTCTCTTTTTTAAAAGTGCAGTCTTAGTGTTGTTTCCCTATCATGATTTATTGTTTAGCATAGTCTCAGTTTATGTTCTTTGAAAGATTGCTGCCGTGAATATATGTTAGTAGCATGAATGGATTAGTATTAGAAATAAATAAGGTTTTCAGAATCAGTTTTTAAATATAAACGAAGCTATGTTTAGCTAGTAACTTATTTAAGTTGGGTTCAGAAATAAAGATTATGATGTAAAAATTAGGGACAAATCGTTTTTTTGTTTAGTAATAAGAATACATTAGGGTCTCCATGTTCGGTTCATTTATCAAAAATGGAATCAATAATTAGCTGAAATAGGCTTTTGCATTCTGTTCCTCAAAAATTAGTAATTAGTTGTTAGTTAAAAATTAGGGTTTTTTAATAAGAAGCAAAACAGAGTTGAAAACAGGGTTCTCAGCAAAGGGGGGGGGGGGGTTTCAAAACCAGCGTAGGTTAGCATCAAAAGAAGCAAAAAATAAACAAAAGAAGAGGAGATTCGGATACCTATAGTTCCGGCCGCCGTCTAGTTCCGGCCACCGTAGACGGTGGCCGTTCGTCCAGGACCTTCGTGGGTACTGTCATCGTCTGCCGTGAACGCGCCGTCACACAACGCCGTTGTCAATCGCGCACCACTATCGAAGCCGTGGAGGATCTGGTTTCCCATCCGCGTTCACAGATCGTCCCCGCGCGCCGTCGTGCGTGTTTCTTCTCAGACGTCGCACTTCCGGCGGAACCACCACCCCTGCCTCCGTCACCACCGCCGAACCAACACTTCCATACACCACCAACCCACCACCTAGTGGCTCAAGGCGACGGTTAGAGAGGAGAGAATACGGCGTTTTTTTTGGAGAAGGGTACCAATCGGTGAGGAGGAGAGAAAGAAAGACGAACTTAGGTTAGAGGAGAGAGAAAGCTTGGGTCGGCGACGGTAGGCGAGGAAGAGGAGAGTTTGAGCGGCGTTGAGGTGAGGCTAGATTTGAGAGAGGGAAAGGTCGTGGCTTGGTGAAAAGGGGAGTGATCGAGCGGCGCTGTCATTGGTGGTGAGAGGAGAGTGAAACTGAGCTCACGGTTGGGGGAGAGGAGGCAAACGGCGCTAGGGTAGGAAGTGAGGAGTGAGCGCCGCGAGAGAGAAGGAGGGGGATTAGGGTTAGAGGAAATCAGAAATCGGCGCTGTGAGAGAGGAGAAATTAGGCTTCGAAATTAGGGTTTTGGTTTCAATTAGGCTTTTATAGTGGATTCATGTTTACTTCGCACACCCCCTCCGTTGCTGCGTGACCCCCCCTGAGAAGCCCAGCTCTTGTTGGGCCGTTGAACACGGCGGACGACTTGGGCCTGTTTATTATTTACACCCCATTTCGGTTTTATACAGCCCCAGTTTCTAAGTGCACTCCTTGTTTTAACAGCTCGCATCCCCCTGCGCAAGCCCACCTTTTAGAATACAGCCCAGTTCACAGAAAACGAACTGGGTCTGTTTTCTGCACCCACTATTTTAAAATACACCCACTTTCTGCTAATCACACCCCATTTTACTACTGCACCCCCTGTTTCTTTTTTTTTAAAGATTTTCTTTTCCCTAAATAAATATTTCCTCTCACAAACCTATTTTTTCCCAAGTAGCAAATAAATGTTTTCCTAAACATAAAAATGGGTTGTTACCGATGGTCACTCTGAGCTTAGCTTGTTTGACCGTTAATAACAACTTTAGTTTTCAAACGAGCTATGGGTGGAGACCACTCTGAGTTTTACTTGTTTGGTCGTCACGAATACCTCTCCCAATTTCAAAATAAATAAAAAAAACACCAAACATACAAACATTTTCTACCAAGAACTACGTGTGATTTGATTCTCTACCAGGAGATACGTAGGAGCAGAGGGCGGCCGACCTCTGTCAATTGCATTAACAAAAAACCTTTTTTTTTTCTTTTAATTCACTTCTCTCCTTTTTCTCAAAAAGTACAAAAATAACTAACTGTCTATCGAGTCTTTTTTATTATTATTATAAGGGTAAAAACATTATTTTTGAATTAATAAATGTTTACACATTTAGTTAAAAGGTAACCTTCCTTAGGAAGGATGTCGTAGGGTGCTAATACCTTCCCTACGCATAAACGACTCCCGAGCCTAAATCTGGTCCGCAAGACCTCCTTATCCACTCAATAGGGATTTTCCGATGTTTGCCCTTAAACTAAACTTTGGTGGCGGCTTCATTTCAAGAACTTCGAAGAATCCCTCCTCCGGATTTTTCGGTCGCTACAGCTGGCGACTTCACTGGGGACTAATTAAGAGAGTCAAGCCTAATTAACTAAATGCGTAAGTTTTTATTAGCTTTATATTTTGTTTTTGCCCCTTATTCTTATGTTACTTATTTATTAGCATTTCTGTCATATTATTGAACCTGTAGGGTAGACGACTCTTTTGTTATTATTGTTGTATATCTTTTCCAGCTTGGTTAGTTTAGGTATTTTGCCATCATCACACACCTCACTTACACTTTTGCACACACTTTTGAGTGGGGCCCTATACCCGGGTCTGCAAATAACCTAGGACGAGTGGAGATTATTAGTGACAGTCATTCTGGATTTTATCTGTCTGACTCTCATGAAAGTCTCAACCAGAGTACGCTCTTTCATGGTATCCCACACCAGGTAGCTCGCTATCGTTGTGGATCATATTGTGAAGGGGATTTTAGCTCTGGAGACCTTTGTGAGGAAGTGAATAGAGCCACCTGAGAGATTGATCACATAAGTGACCCTAGATCATGTTGAAAATCCCAATTTAGACATGACCCATCTAGGACACAGGGGCACTATACTTACCCTCTCTATCAATCTGGTTAGTTTTTCTCCAAAATTAAAATCACTCAAAAAAATTTCATGCTTCCTTCATTTGCATGCATACGAGACGACATCATTCCCTTCATTCATCATACAAAAAATTATCATAAAATAAGATCATTTTTTTCATCATATGCATCACATTGCCATTTCCCTACCGTACCATTCATCATATATTCATAATTCATAAATATCGAAAAAAATCATCAAATAGTGTAGGCATCTTGTCATTTGCAACATCATTATTACAAATTGCATGAGACATTCAATAACATTTCGCTCATATTGTCATCATAGTCCAAATGCGCAATTTCTCCATACATGCATCATTTTATCCTAGTTGCATCATCTCTCATACTCATACATCGCATTGCTATTATAAAAATTTATTTTTAAATGCATCATCTTCATGCATCATAAAAAACAAGGACAAAAGTCATTTATTCCTATCCATCTCAAATGCGTCAGTCCTTCAACATGCGTCAAAACAAAAATTATAAATTTCTCCATTATTGCATCAGTCATCACCCAATAGCATTTTGTTAGCTTTTTATTTTAGTTGAAGCATAAAAAAAAGGGATAAACCATCACGCATTTCATTCATCTCCATTGTTGCTCATGTAAAACAAACGTCCATATGTTCATGCATTATACTTTATTCAAAGAAAACACACAAAAAATCACCATTCATTCATACTAAAATCACTCCTCCATAAGCATTTCATTGTTATTGCACTATCATGCATCGCGAAGGTATCATTTTTTTTTCAAAATTGCATTCATCTCGCATATCCGTACACCAAAAGAATATTACTCCCATATTATATAAAGGTTATGTTCATTACTCTTTTCCACGCATTAAAAAAAAGGTCGCTGCGAGTGTCATGCATTTTGTTTCCTCGCACACATAAAAAAGGCAATAGCATCATAGGCACCGACATTCGTTCATAATCATTCAAAGTCATGATCACACAGTGTAGGTACCACATCATTCATAAAGTCTTGAATTACATAAAAAAAAAACATAACATTCGTACATCATTTCCCTCATGTGGTCGTCCTAGTTTAAATGCAACAATTCCATATTCATGTGTCATTTCCCAAATAAAACAAAAAAAATCATTTCATTATAATTGTATCATTTGTCATCCAATAAATCAAAAATAAGAGTCTGCATACATGTTGCACTACCTCTCGGAAAACGAAAATAATTGCATTAGAATCAAACATTTATTTTTTCATGCATTCGAATTTTTCATACATATCTGTCATCATGGGCATTATATTTTGCTAGAAACTAAAAAATCACCATGGAACGAGTAACTTGTTTTCATATACATCTCGTTCTCATGGTACTAACATGCATATCATCCTCCAAAAAAAATAAAGACGCTACATAGTTGTCCAACTTTCATCATCTTGCATACTCAAAAATATACTATATTCGTTACTCCTCTTCATGCATAGAAAAATAAAAATGCATTAGTCATCTGATATGCAAAATAAAAGAAAATAATAAAATGATGCCACTTTCTTGCATTATTCATCATCATATTGTATTGCGTCCGAAAAATCATTTCGGATAGTCAATCTTTTCAAGCGATCATTCATTCACATTCCTCGCATCTGCATCAGGCAACATTATTCGTTCATTCATACATTGCATTTTTCTTTCTTTTCCCGAAAAAGAAAAGAATAAAAAACATGATCACAATTTAAAAAAAAAATTGTGATTGAATATCTCATTTAGCATGCATTTCCATCATCAAATAATATAGGCATTTCATCATTTGCAACATCATGAAATGCATAGCATTCACGCACCTTTTCACTCATCCAAAAACTGTTGTTTCATTAAATCATCCATACGCCATTTCATCCACACATCGTTTATATACCGTTTCAACATGCATCATTTCAAAATTACGTCATCATTTTCGCATCATTCATAGATACGTATTTAGCATTTCATTCTGATACATGAAGGAGGCTCTGCATCGGTCACGTGCCGCATTGTCTCCAAAAATCATTTAGAATAACTGACCTTTCCAAGTGATCATTCATGCACGCATTTCATGCATTCGCATCTGCATTTTTCGTCATTCTTCACCATGTGTTCCTTCATGCATTAGGACACAAGGTGCGTTTAACTTGATTATTCTTGTTGTGTGAGCATAGTTAGTCTTTCAACTAGAAAATAAAAAATTATCATGCATTCATAATAGAATACGGTCATCGTTTTCATTATCATGGTACCAACATGCATCTCATCATCTAGAAAATAACAAAATATCATATTTTTTATTTTTCATCTTGCATAAGCCACACGCCAAAAATGAGAAAATAATATCACCTTGATATTATAAAAAAAAATTGCATTCATTCATTATTTCATTACTCCTCTTCATGCATCATGAAGAAACAAAAACAAAAGTCATTCATTCTCATGCATCTCAAAAACAAGAACAAAAACAAAAGTCATTTATTCCTCCCACATCCATCTCAAGGGCGTTAATCCTCTCACATGCATTAAAACAAAATTAGGATTTGCTTCATTTTCTTCTATTCTTGCATTGTTCATCATTCAATAGTTTTTTTTTTGTTGTTAGCCTCTCACTCTAGTTGAAAATTCTTTTAAAAAAAAAAGAAAGATAATAAGTAAATAATAAAAATAAAAATAAAAATCACACACTTTCTTAAGGTATGATTACGCATTTCATTTACCTGCATCATTATCTGTGTACAACAACATCCATATGTTCATGCATTCTGTTTTATTCAAATAATTTTTTCCAAAAAAAAAAAAAACGAAACTCATAAGATTTTTTTTGACACACTGTTTGATGAGAGACGATGCCTTCTTGAAAATATATTTTAATTGATTCCTCTTCCTTGGAAAATGTTGTCATACTCTAACTTGATCCACCAACATTAAGTTCTTCACCCTTCACTCCATATGCATCCTACTCATACCCACCACATTTATGGAAACCGCCTACCCACTTAACCATTCAACGGAATTCACCAATAACTCATTCACCATCATGGTCACTACAATATTGACCATATAATAGGCTTGACCCTTGGCCACTGCACACCCCACCCAAGGCATTGGCCAACATATATCTCACACCCGTGACAAGAAGCTTAAATGTCTATTTTGTTAACTTGTGTGGTTTTGACAATTAAAATTGTTCTATCTTAAGCGGTGTTAACTCTCCATGAAGCATTTGCAAAATAAACTAACCTGACATGTGTGTTTACCGTTGTTTGAGTCAGTTATACTATCCCCGTCTCTCCGCCACTTCCAAAACCAGACCCAACCATCCATAAAAGGCCCAGTCCCCACAAGAGTATTTCATTCGCTTTCCCCCGGTGATGAAATTTCACGAATAACACTTTGTACGCTCCATACTGGGGCAGAGTAATGATCACTAAGATTTTCTGCTAGCATTCTAAACACTCGTGCAAGTCCTTTGAGTAAAAAAAAAACACAAAAGAGATCCAAAAAAAGAAAAGCCCGTTAGGTTGAAAACTCGCGAGAGCAGCCTGAGCAAAAAATTAGGGCATAAAAAAAAATAATAAATAAAGAAAAGCAAATATATTAAAATGAAGTTTTGTCCCATAGTTACAATTTCAAGAAAATAAGCAATCGTGATTTGAATTGGAGTTTGGCCATTTTCCTATATCCAAAAATCCAAAAAAGAGAAATGCCCTTTGCTACCCACTTCGAGCCAAAAAACACCTTAGACAATGATCAATCCCATATCTAACAGCTCGCTCAGCTCGAAAGAAAAAAGAAAAATCACAAAAAAGTGAAATTAAAAAAAAGAGAGGGTCGAAAAATCCTGAAAACCAAAACGGTAGAATTTGTGAGCTGACACACCATTGAGCTTATAAAAGATCCTTGTCTGAAATAAACCCTCAAACACTTCCTTTGGCCTAAGCATCCTATCCTCCATAAACCCTCAAATGCGCTACAACCCTAAAACAGGTTCATTCTACCATGAAGCGCATAAAAGATTCTTTGTCTCAACCAACCCCGAACACTCTCAGGAGCAAAGTAATCATTTCCTTCATGAATTATTAACTATTGGCCATATTACAATCCTAAGGCCTATTCTGATCAGTGATTGGTTGCTTCCATTTTTCTCAAAGCTTATACTCCAGGACAAAATGATCAAAATAATTTGTTCAAAAAAAAAGAAAAAAAAAACAAAGAGAAAAATATTATTACAAAAGAAAATAAGAAAAAACTTAAAAGGGCTTGCACGCTCGAAGTTCATAACAGTGATCATCAACAAAGTGAATTTTCATCGAACCAAAAACTCTTGACTGTCTTAGCTTGTGGAGTCCTTCCCAAGGAAAACCACAAATCCCTACTAAGGCAGTTACTCGACTTATCATATCAAAATGGGGCAATACCTCACCCCCCATTCCACTCAAACTCAGGGAGATTTTTTTTAGCATCCCCAAAATACCCTCATCTTTCATCCCGTTCATATACTACATTCTAACTTTACACACTGTCACAATCCCACTCGGATGGGGCAATCTTCACCTTTCATGGATTGGGGCAACCTTGTCCTCTTGTAGACCGGGGCTTCATATCCCTCGGCCCGAAAGAATCCTCCTGCCTCCCATTCCATTCATTCCTAGCCACGCGTCACCCCAATACCTGCATAGTTCCCAATCCCTCAACCAGTCTATATCCTTAGTTGTCATTGTCCTCCCTAGACAAAGGCAGACTGTTTCACTCCCCACTATTTGAAGTCAAAATTGGGGCAGTCAAACATTTTTACCTTGGGGCAAGCTTATCTCTCATAAGTTTGAGCCAATAAACCTCATCCTCCACTCCACTCGTGTGACTATACCCTGCATTTCTTGAACCCTAAGTCAACTGACACATTCATTTGCATTCGCACTTTTTTCATATTTATTAAGCAAATGCTTCAAAAGGAGAGACACACAATAATGACAATCCCTCTAAGTTAGCATCTTAGACTTGAAAGCTTAGCCATCATGGGTCATCATAACTAAATGAGAACCCATCTGCAAATACACATCTCGATCTCTAGAAATGACACTAATACATTGCTGCAAGCCACACTTTTCAAGACGACAATCTTGAGCTTACCAGAGTTCAAGTCCAAGCCATCAAAAATCTTTCTTCCAAGGAACGATCAATTCAAAATGTTCAGCTCTCTGTTTCCAGCATCAAAAGTTTCGTTTCACATCAAACATTTTTGCATCCTTACAAAAACAAAAAGTGTTGTTACCAACAAATCATGCATTATACATGTCCTCATTATTCTAGAATTAAACCATGCATCTGGTCATACCCATCACAACTCTTTCATACAAGTATTGTACATGCATTCACATTCCACTTGTTTCGCCTACACAATTTTGCTTCTTGTGCATTACGCATTGCGTATGCAGGCACGCATAGCCACGCATAACAAGTATCGCTTCAATAAAAATGCCAAATGTCGGTCGCATCATTACCAAAAGTCTGTCTACATCCCAATCAATCACATCAATGCACCATGTATTTAGGCACCATAGTGTTTGCATCAAAATATTACGTATCCATCACATTCACATTCACATTCTCATTCCATGCATTCATCAAATACCAAAAAGGCAATAAAGCGAAAAGACAAAAAAAAAAACCTCCCATATCCCAACAAACATCCAATCATTGCATCATACAACATCAAGTCATGCGGCTACCACAACCATTCATCTAAGCATTACGTGTGCACATTCATTCATTCATTCATTCATGCATGAAAAAGAGAAAACCAAAAAGGCAAAAATCATCCACATTGCACCCGTTACCCCCCACCGAAGCATAAATCATTCCATCATACACAACTTATCAATTTCTGTTTCGACCAGCATAAGCATCCATCATTCACGGGCTTTTTGTAGTCCATTTACTTTCGCATTGCCCATTCATCACATTGCATACATATAACTCTTTTGATAGACGTGCCAAGTGCCGGTCTCGTCGTTGCCAAAAAGCTTTCTACATCACCAATCATATCATTTGCTATGCATTCATGTGTTTCCTTTTATTCGCCCTAGCATTTGTATCAAAGTATTATATACGCATCATATTCACATTCGCATTGCATGCATCAAGAAAAGAAGCAAAAATAAATAAGAAATAGAAAAAAGAAAAGTCCATTCATTGCATTTATCATCACACCAAAAATTAATCACTACAGTCACATCCACATTTCATACATCGTTGTCGACTTTCTGATTCCACCAGGTTCAACACCCATGGTATACCCATTACATTCATCATCCCCCAGATACCAATCATTGCACGTTCATCACATTACACGCATGACATTGTTTGCTTCGATAGACGTGTCAAGTGCCGGTCTCATTGTTGCCCCCAAAAAGAGTTTTTTTTTTTACATCACTAATCATATCTTTGTATCATGCATGGCATTTGCATCAAAGCATTTACATTTGCATTACATTCACACTTTGCATATACCAAGGAAAAAGTGAAAAGCAAAAAAAAAAAACAAAACAAAAGGAGAAAAATTGCTCATTCCATTACATTCATCATCAGCACAATCACATTCATATCTTATCTGCACTCACATACGTTGGTTGTCAACCCCCATGTTTCATCAACTTCAACTCGCATCATCTGCCACACTTCATTCATCCCATCGGATACCTACCATTTCACATACCTATATTGCACGCATACATCATTCATTGCATTTTTAGACATGCCAAATATAGATAGCTTTTCCCGTCTCAGGTGAATGCATTCATTAGGTATGTTCAAGGCAGGTACGCCACGTACCAATCCCAATAGTTTGTTCCCTCGAAGTCAATGCTCCAAGCGCTGGTCTCATACCACAACCCAGAATCTCAGTACTCCTCCAGACCCCCAGCAGTCCCTCAGAGCCCAAGTGCTCCTTCAGACCATCAATGGTCCTTCAATCCAGATCGCACGTCGCGTTATCGAGCAACCGACGGATCATCCGGCCCCAGGCCCTTCAGACTAGCTGTGTCCGCCTAAAAAACACAGTGCACGTCCTTCGAGGTGTGCAAATTAGGTCAACGACCTGACTTTGCCACCCATGGCCGCTCGAAAAAGGCCATCCCCCAAGCAGACCGTTTTACTAGTACCCCGTTGCTAGTTTGCGCTCCTTCAGACCCATTGGTCCATCAGGCTTAGGCATGCCCTTCAGACCTCGTCGGTCCTTCAGTTTAACTCCAATGAATGCGTCAAGCATTGACTGCGAATTAGACCATCAGAGCCCAGTGCTCCTTCAGATCTCCGGTGATCCTTATTTACTTTTATTCTATGTCAACCCATTATCTTTCAATAATTTCTAAAAATAGTCTTGAAAAAATTAGTGTATTTTTATCTTCCTTTCTATTTTACTCGAGGAATTTGAAACCTTTCACACTTCCTAGTAAAATATAGGGCTAAATATATATTTTGGCCCTTTATCTTTGGGGTTGTGGTCACTTTGGCCCTTTATCTTTTTTTTTTCTCATTTTAGACCCTCATGTTTTTTGTGTGTGTCATTTTGGTCCCTGCCGTTATGTTTATGTTTTTTTAGGCAAATTTTTAAGGACGAAAATGAAATCAATTAAAAACATAAGGGCCCAAAATGAAATCAATTAAAAACATAAGGGACTAAAATGAAATCAATTAAAAACATAAGGGACCAAAATGATAACGGTAGGGGCCAAAATGACACACACAAAAAACATGAGGGTCTAAAATGAGAAAAAAAAAGATAAAGGGCCAAAGTGACCACAACCCCAAAGATAAAGGGCCAAAATATATATTTAGCCTAAAGTATAAATAAAGAGGGGCAGCTGTCATACCCTAATTTTGTCCGGCTAATTTAAAACTAGAAAATCCAAAATATTGTTTTTGTCGTTATGTGTGTCGTTCCCAATCGTGTATAGGCGTGTTACTTCTCATTGTGCACGCATTGTCGTTCTCGTTGTGCCACATTTCTCTCTTAATTGTGCACGCGTTGTTGTTCTCGTTGTGCCACGTTTCTTTTTTAATTGTACGCGCGTTGTTGCTCTCATTGCGTGAGCGTGTTTGTTTCTCGTTGCATACGAGCTTTTTTTTTGGTACTCATTTTTTTACCGCTATTAAAGTCATTGCTATTAGTTTAATTATCATTATTGTTATGAAAAAAACTAATAAAAATCAATTTCTGAATTAATGTTTTTATAAACAGATTTTTTACAAAAATAAGAGGTACAACCTAAGTCAACTTTGATATACATGAAAACAAAAAACCTTAAATGCAAAAAAGTACAAAAATTAAAAATAAAATAAAATAAACAGGGCAGAGGCGCTGGCTACAATACTGTTGCTGGGGCAACATTTGAGGAGTGGAGCCAATTGCTCCTTCTCCTGGCCCTTTCGTTTTTTTTCAAAATAAGTCCCAACCAAGCTGCTTTCCTCCACCCCTCTTGCTGCTGCTGCTGCATATCTCAGTGGCTGTTATGCTTTTGTCTCCAAAGGGGTTTGCTCCCCTGCTTCCTCCCACACCTACACCACACATATTGGGCTATAAATACTGTGAACATCAACAGTAAAGGGGGGAAGAAAACTGATACCACCATAAAATTATAGAGAAAATAGAGGCACAGAGAGAGAGAGAGAGAGAATTCAGAGCAAATTTAGGGTTTCATACTGAAACACTAATCAAAGCATCCAAACTCCTGAAATAAAAGGAGGAATAGCAGGGAGCAGGTTTAGCAGCAAGCAACAGAGTCTATTTCAGAGGCAAAAAAAAGGAAAAAAGGTTGATCTAACTTATTCTCTTTTTTAAAAGTGCAGTCTTAGTGTTGTTTCCCTATCATGATTTGTTGTTTAGCATAGTCTCAGTTTATGTTCTTTGAAAGATTGCTGCCGTGAATATATGTTAGTAGCATGAATGGATTAGTATTAGAAATACATAAGGTTTTCAGAATCAGTTTTTAAATATAAACGAAGCCATGTTTAGCTAGTAACTTATTTAAGTTGGGTTCAGAAATAAAGATTATGATGTAAAAATTAAGGACAAATCGTTTTTTTGTTTAGTAATAAGAATACATTAGGGTCTCCATGTTCGGTTCATTTATCAAAAATGGAATCAATAATTAGCTGAAATAGGCTTTTGCATTTTGTTCCTCAAAAATTAGTAATTAGTTGTTAGTTAAAAATTAGGGTTTTTTAATAAGAAGCAAAACAGAGTTGAAAACAGGGTTCTCAGCAAAGGGGGGGGGTTTCAAAACCAGCATAGGTTAGCATCAAAAGAAGCAAAAAATAAACAAAAGAAGAGGAGATTCGGATACCTGTAGTTCCGGCCACCGTAGACGGTGGCCGTTCGTCCAGGACCTTCGTGGGTACTGTCATCGTCTGCCGTGAACGCGCCGTCACACAACGCCGTTGTCAATCGCGCACCACTGTCGAAGCCGTGGAGGATCTGGTTTCCCATCCGCGTTCACAGATCGTCCCCGCGCGCCGTCGTGCGTGTTTCTTCTCAGACGTCGCACTTCCGGCGGAACCACCACCCCTGCCTCCGTCACCACCGCCGAACCAACACTTCCATACACCACCAACCCACCACCCCGTGGCTCAAGGCGACGGTTAGAGAGGAGAGAATACGGCGTTTTTTTTTTGGAGAAGGGTACCGATCGGTGAGGAGGAGAGAAAGAAAGACGAACTTAGGTTAGAGGAGAGAGAAAGCTTGGGTCGGTGACGGTAGGCGAGGAAGAGGAGAGTTTGAGCGGCGTTGAGGTGAGGCTAGATTTGAGAGAGGGAAAGGTCGTGGCTTGGTGAGAAGGGGAGTGATCGAGCGGCGCTGTCATCGGTGGTGAGAGGAGAGTGAAACTGAGCTCACGGTTGGGGGAGAGGAGGCAAACAGCGCTAGGGTAGGAAGTGAGGAGTGAGCGCCGCGAGAGAGAAGGAGGGGGATTAGGGTTAGAGGAAATCAGAAATCGGCGCTGTGAGAGAGGAGAGATTAGGCTTCGAAATTAGGGTTTTGGTTTCAATTAGGCTTTTATAGTGGATTCATGTTTACTTCGCACACCCCCTCCGTTGCTGCGTGACCCCCCCTGAGAAGCCCAGGTCTTGTTGGGCCGTTGATCACAGCTGACGGCTTGGGCCTGTTTATTATTTACACCCCATTTCGGTTTTATACAGCCCCAGTTTCTAAGTGCACTCCTTGTTTTAACAGCTCGCATCCCCCTGCGCAAGCCCACCTTTTAGAATACATCCCAGTTCACAGAAAACGAACTGGGCCTGTTTTCTGCACCCACTATTTTAAAATACACCCACTTTCTGCTAATCACACCCCATTTTACTACTGCACCCCCTGTTTCTTTTTTTTTAAAGATTTTCTTTTCCCTAAATAAATATTTCCTCTCACAAACCTATTTTTTCCCAAGTAGCAAATAAATGTTTTCCTAAACATAAAAATGGGTTGTTACCGATGGTCACTCTGAGCTTAGCTTGTTTGACCGTTAATAACAACTTTAGTTTTCAAACAAGCTATGGGTGGAGACCACTCTGAGTTTTACTTGTTTGGTCGTCACGAATACCTCTCCCAATTTCAAAATAAATAAAAAAAACACCAAACATACAAACATTTTCTACCAAGAACTACGTGTGATTTGATTCTCTACCAGGAGATACGTAGGAGCAGAGGGCGGCCGACCTCTGTCAATTGCATTAACAAAAAACCTTTTTTTTTTCTTTTAATTCACTTCTCTCCTTTTTCTCAAAAAGTACAAAAATAACTAACTGTCTATCGAGTCTTTTTTATTATTATTATAAGGGTAAAAACATTATTTTTGAATTAATAAATGTTTACACATTTAGTTAAAAGGTAACCTTCCTTAGGAAGGATGTCGTAGGGTGCTAATACCTTCCCTACGCATAAACGACTCCCGAGCCTAAACCTGGTCCGCAAAACCTCCTTATCCACTCAATAGGGATTTTCCGATGTTTGCCCTTAAACTAAACTTTGGTGGCGGCTTCATTTCAAGAACTTCGAAGAATCCCTCCTCCGGATTTTTCGGTCGCTACAGGGTAGATGCAGCAAACAGGAGACATCATCCAAAGTAATCGTCATTTCACCAAATGGTAGGTGAAATGACGATGTCTCTGAGTGCCACCTCTCAACAAAAGCAGACATAAGCTCATGGTCCACCTTTGTATGCCCGGTCGGGACGGGGGGGCTAATTTGGAACCAGTGATAAAATCCCACATCCGGTGGTTTTGGGCAAACCCAAGCAGTCTCTGAGCCAGCTTGTTACCATGGTTGGTGTTCTGAAGTCAACTAGAGGGTCCTATTAGCAAAACCAGGAGGTGCGCTTAGCAAGTCATATGGATCATCCCAACCAATTCAGCCCATATCCACCTCAAGCGAGCCCAACATGCTTGGACGGTCAAGATCGACTCTACCCATCCGACGATCCACAAGAGGGCACGATTTCCTATAAATACAGGCAAACTTTGCCCTTACAAAGGTTGAATCTCTAATCCTTAGTACCTTCACTCTTATATTCTATATACTGACTTGAGCGTCGGAGTGGCTTGCAGGTACCCCCCCGGGCGCTCATTGACCTCCTGCCAGGACAGCAAGAGACCTACCAACAGCAGCCGACCAAAAAGCTGCTCGGTACAGAACAATTGGTAACCTTCAATTTCCGCTCATATGTCTGTATTATAAAGTATCAGAAATAAGTCTATGTAAATAAATTAAACTAAGAAGGCTATGTAAATAAATTAAACTTACCGGGTCTCTCAATATAATGGAACAGACATGAGATCCTAGCCCAGTGAATAGAGGAGACTGCTCATCATGCTGCTCCTCATGCTGCTGAGGCTGATGGTAGTGCTCCTCTTGGTACTGCTTCTGCTGCTGCTGCTGATACTGCTGCTGATAATACTGCTGCTCAGGCATAGAATGGTCCTTAGACATAGAATCCTCATCAAGAGGATGCCCCTGCTGGCCCTCCTCATACTGATAGTTAGGGGACTCCTCCACCTGCTGATACTGCTGCTGTCGCCTATGGCGGGCAGACGCCTGTCCCGCAATCCTGTGGCGGGTGCGTGTACTCGGAGCAGATGGCGATGCCCGTGACGAGGACTCCCCTTGATACCTGTTAGACACTGAAAAAAAAAACAAATTAAAAAAAAAACAAAGCGGATCTACCTATATCCGATGCGAAATCGGATATAGGTAAATACGATGGGGGATCGGATTTAGCTAAATCCGACTTACTGTTAGGGCTGTCTCTTGGGGAATCGGAAGTACGTAGATCCGATGCGTAAATCCGAACTGGAAATCGGATATAGCTCTGAATGGTAAATCCGATTATCTCTGGTAAATTTCTGGTCAAACGGATGCAAGTGAGAAGTGGTAAATGTTTTGTAATTTTGTCAAAATTTTAAGGGTATTTTGGTATTTTCACAGAGATGATGGGGGTAGATGTTGAATTGACGGGGGTACAAAAAAAAACCCTTAAACTAAAACGCCCAAAAGTGGAAATGTTAAGCCCATGACAATTGAAGTCAAAGAATTCACATATTCAACAAGTAAAGGGCATGAGTGAATTCGGAGTTTAGCTTGTACACGGAACCCTAGGAGCAACATATAATATAAAAGGAGCTCAGCTTTGTCAATTAGGGAGTTACGCATGACATAAGAATTAACAAAGCAGCCGCACACAACAGTTTTCACGCAAACAGTATCGCCGGCAAGGAGAGAGAAGAGTATTTGGTATCCGTTCTTGACACTGTGAGAGAGCTTTGGAGCAAAAACAGAGATTGAATACAAGATCAGAATTTACTCTATTTCCGGGTTATTTTTATCTTTTGTAATTCATGACTCCAAATTTTATTCCAATGTTCTTGACTAGTATGGATAGCTAAATCCTCTTCTAGGGTCTTAGGTGGATCTTGCTACCTTTTTATGTTTTAATTCATACTAGTTTTTTACCCGTGCATACGCACGGGTGATACTGTATGGTCGGTGTATTACCATGAAGTCATAATAGTAATTTGGAAGATATTGATAAGTTGTGAACAATGTCCAAAATGTATGATTTGAAATTCAAAGTGGAATATGCATCCCCGTTGACAATCAGAATTAAATTGATCCATAATAGTGTATTTGGACATTAGAGGTAAAATATGCATCCCCGTTGCCCCTCCCGTTTGCATCCTCGTTGGTCCTCCTTCGTTGCCACTCCCGTTGGCACTCATGTTGGCAGTCCCGTTGGCACTCTCGCTCTCGTTGCCACTCCTGTTGGCGTTCTCGTTGGCACTCCCATTGGCGTTCTCGTTGGCACTCCCGTTGGCATTTTACTCCTTTTTAGTAATTATAAAATAGTTATTTGGTAATTTTTGTAGTGATTAAATTGATTGATTTTATTTTTTATGAAAAAATTAATTGATTTTACTCATTTTAATTGATTTTAGTAATTTTAGTAGTTTGAGTAAATTATAAAAATGAATATTTTTTTTTAAATAGTTGTGTGGGAAAAAGTTTAAAAAAAGTAGGTTTGAGTAGTTTGAGTAAATTATAAAAATGAATAATTTTTTTTAAATAATTGATTATACTCCAATTATTTAGTTGGGAAAAGCATAAGATTGGTATTTTGGTAGTAGGTAAATGGTAAGTTTGAAAAAGTGTGTGAGAGTAAAAAAGTTTGAAAAAGTGAAAAAATAAAATTACTTAAATATACTCAAATTAGTCAGAACTTTATCCCGTCAAGACAATTTTAAAGTTAACAGATTTAATTAGCCTAAAACAAATATTAAAATTTTGTCAAAATTTGAAAATTTTAAAATAGTAAAGAGGAAAAATGAAGATGACATGTAGATTAAATTAAAGTAGGTATATTGTGAAAAATAGAGAAATGGGAGAATTAGAGGAAGAAAGAGGAGAAGAGAGTGAAAAAGTGTGTGAGAGAGAGTGAAAAAATATGAAAAATAGAGAAATGAGAGAATTGGAAAAAGAAATAGGAGAAGAGAGTAAAAAGTGAGGGAGAGTGAAAATGTGTGTGAAAGAGTGAAAATGTGAAAAAGTGAAAAAGTTTGAAATAGTGAAAAAGTGAAAAGGATAAAATTGTAATTTTGGTAGTGGGTAAATGGTATAGATAGATAGTAGACTTTGAATTCCTAATTTTTATTTCAATTAATATTATCCTATTGCTCTTATCACATAATTAGGATTAACAACCTTTTGCATGTTCATAATCAATTAGTTGATCAGCGACGGTACTGTAATTAGTTGGTGGACCTCTAGGATAATAGAGGAGTTTGAGTGGCATGATCCTCAGGTGCCAGAACAACCAGACAATGATAGTTGTGGTGTATTCACCATGAAGTTCCTAAAGGATTGGGATGGAGATGAAAATAAGATGAATTCATTCCTACATTGGAACTCAATCACCAAGACTAACAAGGTGTTGGCCACAAATGAATTCCGAATAAATCTCTGCTGCTATATAATGAGACACTCCACCAATTTGTTGAGGGAAGAGATACAAGGTGAAGCTAACAGATTTTGTGATGAGTTGAAAGCTAAGCTGCTGGGAAATGAAGGGGAGGGAAAGGCTAGAAGAAAGAGGAGGAAAATGTAGGAAAGCAATATAATTTTCTAGGCTAAGTGTAGGAAAGCAATATAGAGGAGTTGAAGCAATATAAATGTAATTATATTAGTGTAATTATATTAATGTAATTATATTAGTGTAATTCATTTGTGGCCAACACCTTGTTAGTCTTGGTGATTGAGTTCCAATGTAGGAATGAATTCATCTTATTTTCATCTCCATCCCAATCCTTTAGGAACTTCATGGTGAATACACCACAACTATCATTGTCTGGTTGTTCTGGCACCTGAGGATCATGCCACTCAAACTCCTCCCAATTATATGGGCAAACCTTCATATTTTCTTGATATCTCATAGAGATGAAGCTGCATGCTTCTTTCATAAGCTTTTTTCCAAGAGCTTCAAATATGGAAAAACCTTCTTCATTAACTCTTTGAAACCTTTGCAAGCTTGAAAGGTACTCAAACCTCCTCTTCTTCAAGTTGAGTACATACGTTACAAAGTGTTGATGAGCAAGGGCAGGAATGAGGATCTGCAATATAAAAAAACATAATCTCAGTTGACTAAAAACAACAACAAAACCAAAAAATAAAGAACACAATGCAGAAACATAATCTCAATGGACCAAAAACAAAACAAAACCAAAACTATTGGCTCACTAATCACAAAACTTACATATTCAAGTGAAGAAATACTAAATGTCCAACGGTTCATGATGTTGTCGAAAATCATCAGCTTGTCAATAAACTGTTTAGCCTCATCCGTCAGAGTACGTTTGTCCTCCTCATAGTTTTCTCCTGAAACAGAATTCACTGTGGAAATCTGTTTTCCAAAGAGTTCATAATACAATTAGTGGACTTACATATGCAACAATTTATCAAAATAAAGCATATATCATTGCCAAAATAAACAATTAGTGCTCATAAACAAACAAACAACCTGAATTCTAAAACAGAGGTGGATATGTAGTATCTTACCACTAATCGGATTCCACTTACCACAAAGAGGAATCTGTGGTAAGTGGCCACAAAGCCCCACTTACCACAGATTCCAATTTGTGGTTAGTGGAATCCGACTAGTAAGAGTCAAGTCCATAAACAATATGTTATAAGAGTCAGATCATATATGCGTCAGTAATTTCTTACATTACCCCCTGCTGTCAGAACTAGTCTGCGCATCTTGTCTCTATTTTCTCCTAAATTCAACAACATTGCGTAGCAATCAACCACAAGGTTTGAGACCCATTGATTTTCTTGCAATGTCCATAATTCCTGTCTAGATAGGGTGAATCTAGGGTCGCCGCAATTAATATAGAAGAAAACATCTAACATGGGCACCTCAAAATTAGTTTCATCAAGTATCCTAGGTTGCCGTTTAAGTGGAACTATTTTATAATAAATTTTCGTTTAACTTTATCCCAACGTTGGGATAAAGTCAAACGAAAATTTATAATAAAATAGTGTGGGGTCATTTTTTAAATACTTGATTTGTAGGCAAAAGTATTTTATTTGAGGTTGTGGAGGTTTGCCCACTGGTTTCACAAAGGGATGGCATGACTAGAGTTGAGATCATCTTGTTCATTTTTACAATTTGACTAATCTGGATGATTAGTGGAGGTGCTTAGGTTAGCATCTGTGTACTTTCTTTTTCTCATATTCAATAAAATAACTCTGACAGAGCCAGAGAGTGCCCTGCTCAGATTCCCTACCTCTTGAGCTCTACCAATATATTTCCAGGAGAATAGGATGATTGTGAAAGAGATTTGGATGCTACTTACCACAAATTGGAATCTGTGGTAAGTGGCCACCAAGCCCCACTTACCACAGATTCCAATTTGTGGAAAGCAGCATCCAATTACTTACTAAACATAGAACCAGATTTTAAAGACCAAAAAATATCTGTTATAAGCATCTTTGTCCAACACTTTCCTACACTTAACATACAAACATGTAAACACCTAACACCAAAATAGCCAAGATGGCAAACTGATACCATAAAATAGTTACTAATTACATTTATATTGCTTCAACTCCTCTATATTGCTTTCCTCATTGCCAAAATAAACAATTAGTGCTCATAAACAATCAAACAACCTGAATTCTAAAACAGAGGTGGATATGTAGTATTTTACCACTAATCGGATTCCACTTACCACAAAGAGGAATCTGTGGTAAGTGGCCACAAAGCCCCACTTACCACAGATTCCAATTTGTGGTTAGTGGAATCCGACTAGTAAGAGTCAAGTCCATAAACAATATGTTATAAGAGTCAGATCATATATGCGTCAGTAATTTCTTACATTGCCCCCTGCTGTCAGAACTAGTCTGCGCATATTGTCTCTATTTTCTCCTAAATTCAACAACATTGCGTAGCAATCAACCACAAGGTTTGAGACCCACTGATTTTCTTGCAATGTCCATAATTCCTGTCTCGATAGGATGAATCTAGGGACGCCGCAATTGTACATCGTTTTGGCACTGCATGATACATTTTGAACTCATAAATACAATTTCCAAACCATTGATGACATGTAGAAACCCCAAACAGGGGATAAATTTTCAACTTACTGTGGCTGATCCAGGCACCAAATTCTTGTCATTCTCCACTACACCAGCCTTAGCCACATGGGCATCATATGGACTCTTCAGGTACTTGGATGGCTTTTTCACTCTCTTCCTAGTTCTTATGTACTTGGTAACATCTTCATCCAGGGGTGCTGCTGCGTTGATTGGACTAAGACTGAAATTTACAAGCTAGCATGTTAGATTATTGGAAACGATGACAATGAAATCAATCTACAATTTAGGATTATTGGCGTATTTATAGCGCTGGTTACTTCAAAATTGAATACATCCACTAGTTCCCCTCTATCCTCCGGAGGTGTTGGGGTCAAGCTGTAATTTTAACAACTAATTACTATTTATCTATGTGGCTGGTGAATATGTGTTTTTGTAATTTTAGCAACTAATTACTATTTATGTCTACTGGTTTGTGGCCACTAAACTAATTACTATTTAATAATTCATACTTACAGATCAAATTTTGGAGGAGTGTAGTCAAGGTATTTCTGCTTCTTTACTGCCACAGTGTCCTCTTTTATATCGTCCCTAATGTTACATAAAAATAAAATCATTAAAAAGTTAGGTAAATGTGCATTATACAAATTCATATACGCTTTACAATAAATACTTTACCCCGCATTAATGAGCGGCACACACTTCTCACCAACCGGTGAGGGAACATAGATGACAAGTTGTTTGTCCTCAACATTTTTGGAAGGCGCATCAGGTGTCGTCTGCCTCACTGGCTCAGCCCTAATATCAGGAGGAGTTTGGGTCGGAGGAGTTGGGGTCAGCCTGTAATTTTAGAAGCGAATTACTATTATGAATCATACATTTTCCACAAATATGAATCTGTGGTAAGTGGCCACTAAGCCCCACTTACCACAGATTCCAATTTGTGGAAAGTGGAAACCAACTAGTGTTACTACTTTACTATTTTGATTATATTCTTGTTTCAGTATACTTACAGAGCAAAGCTAGATAAAAATAAAATCATTAAAAAGTTAGGTAAATGTGCATTATACAAATTCATATACGCTTTACAATAAATACTTTACCCCGCATTAATGAGCGGCACACACTTCTCACCAGCCGGTGAGGGAACATAGATGACAAGTTGTTTGTCCTCAACATTTTTGGAAGGCGCATCAGGTGTCGTCTGCCTCACTGGCTCATCCCTAATATCAGGAGGAGTTTGGGTCGGAGGAGTTGGGGTCAGCCTGTAATTTTCTTCATTGGTTTTCCTTTTTTTCTTAAGGCGTTCATACACTTTCGTAGTAACAGAAGAGTGACGTGTTGCTTCCATTTGCTTACTACCTCTTTTGCCTTTGTTTCTTCCTTCATCTTTATCTTCATTGTTATCTCCTTGTCAATACAACCACTCATGTTAATGACATAATAGGCATGAAATGCATTGTTTTAAAGAATAATTTAAAAAAGGGGTGGTTAAATATATTCACGGAACAACATAGATCCATACATCGGAAAATTCAACTGAGATTCTTCTAGGAACAGATACCTTGTCTTGCAGTCTGCCTCACTGGCTCAGCCCTAATATCAGGAGGAGTTTGGGTCGGAGGAGTTGGGGTCAGCCTGTAATTTTAGAAGCGAATTACTATTATGAATCATACATTTTCCACAAATATGAATCTGTGGTAAGTGGCCACTAAGCCCCACTTACCACAGATTTCAATTTGTGGAAAGTGGAAACTAACTAGTGTTACTACTTTACTATTTTGATTATATTCTTGTTTCAGTATACTTACAGAGCAAAGCTTGGAATGGTGTTGTCAACAGTTTTCTTCTCCTTCACCCCAATTGCATCCGGTGCGCGATGCTCCCTAATGTTACATAAAAAAAATCATTAAAAAGTTAGGTAAGTGTGCATTATACAAATTCATATACGCTTTCAAATAAATACTTTACCCTGCATTCTTGTTGGTATGTTGTTTGTCTTCCTCATTTGCATGAGGCATATTAGGGGAGGAAGAGTTAACATTAGGAATGTTACCATCATTCCTCATCTTTGTGCGTTTTTCACGCCTCACTTCTGGTTCATCATCAATGCTCTCTTCGGGTTCATCACCGCTATCTTCATCCTCATCCTCATCATCATCATCATCATCATCATCATCATCATCATCATTCTCATTCTCTTCATCATTATCTTCTTCATCATCTCTTTCTTCATCCTTATCTTCTTCATCATCTCTCTCTTCATCCTCATCATCAACCTCTTCATCATCAGCACTATCAACTCTGTCCTTCAATTCTTTAACACATTTCTTGAATGACTGAAGCTGGTACTTACAAAACTCCAAGTAACTCGGGACCTACAACATCAAAAAAACAAAAACATTCCGTGATTAGTGAGCATTTTTGTGATTTTGTGAATATATTGTTATTGAAATGTTAGCATTTTGTGCTTTCAATTGTACACTCATCAGCTTCCATAATACAGTTATGATATATAAACATACCTTTTCAATTTTACACTCATCAGCTTCCATAGGAAGGAGTGACACAGGTTTCTCTAAATCAATTTTTGGCCTTAGAGCAAAACCAGATGTTATGCCAGCTCCAAATCCACAATGTTTCAAAATTCCATCCAAATTTTTTAACTCCTTCGTCGTGTCCCATTCTTTTAGAGTTGGGGTTGTACAAGAACCTTGGGAGTAAGGACTATCTCGTCCCATCCTCTCAATGTAGTGGATCTGTGAGATTGTCAATAAACGCACAATAATATTAAAACATGAAGAATTAATATTAAAACAACTAACCATGAAGAAGTAATCTTAAAACAACTAACCAAGAAGAAGTGCATGTCTGCTTTTGGCACTCTATATCCCTTTGTGTGTCGCCTTAGATGCTTCAAAATATGTTTACACCAGTTGTAATCAGACACCGTGTTAAGGTCTTCAAGTATATGAGCATACTTAAGGGAGACGGTTGGTTGTTTATCGGGACATAGAAAGCATCCAAGAAGGTACACTATCATCGCCTTGCACCAAATTTCATCTTTCTTGGCGGTTTTTATCGCATTCTTCAGCTCTCCAATAGTGCACCAATCATTTTCTTTTACTTTCAAATTCAATCTAAGTTCTCTCCGGAGTTTTGTGATTGAACTTTCTTTGCATTCAGACTCATCAACAGTTGCCCCCTTGTTGGGTAAATCATAAACCCTTTGAATATCTTCGGCACTTATAGGAAGCACCAAATATTCGTTCAACCGGAGCTGACATTCCTCCGGTTCAAAGTTAGTTGACACCCATTTAACAAATTCGTCTGAAATCCTATTCCATTGGCACACTCTCAAAAAAGCACCAAAACCAGTAGAGCGTAATAACTCTTTCCTCCGTTGTGTATTGTTATTCATAAAGTTGAAGACATCTTTCAGTTGACACATATGTTTGTGTCTATTATTTTCACAATCTTTCTTCGCCATCCTTACTTATCTAAAAAAACACGCACATTGAAATTAGTATTGAGAGACAAAAAATTAAGCAAGATTTCCACAATCACAGATCAACTTACACAGCACATCAGTAGTACGAGAGGCAAAAAATTAGACACCTTCAAAGCAATTAAACAAGAACATAATCAAACTGTTTGGCTTCCACTTTCCACAAATTGGAATCTGTGGTAAGTGGCTACTAAGCCCCACTTACCACAGATTCCAATTTGTGGTGAGTAGAATCCACTTACCACAAATTCGAATCTGTGGTAAGTGGCTACTAAGCTCCATTTACCACAGATTTCAATTTGTGGTAAGTAGCATTCAGGTAAGACTATGAGACCAACTCCATCATACAGCAACATTGTCTTTCTTCTACTGCTCCTAACTGGATTTTGCCTCCCAATTTACTAAAACCAGCCACTAAACACACATGCAAGGGTCCCAATAACCAAAACAACTTCCCAAATTTACATCCAAACAGATTTTCATGCAAAAGTTGACCAAAAGCAATGCTCACAAAATAAGTCACGAAAGCAAAAATAAGCTAGCCAAACACTCCAATACAGGCACTACTAAGCAGAACCGTGGTTTTCTAAACACTAACATTTGATTCTTCATCTTTGCACTGAAGGTCCTAATATAATTACCCTCATGACTTTGCAGAGTGATAAGAAGCAGGATTTCTTCATGACTTTCTGGGCTATTTGGCGTCGCTATCCAGGAAACAAAACCCAAACAAAACCCAAACACCCATAAAAGTTAAGTTGCAAAATGATGTTCCATCGAAGAAAAAAGGAACCCACTACCTTACCTCTTTTCACAATCACAGCAAGCATCAATTCCTACATGCTTCTAGTTCCAGACTCTTCAGATTTAGAACCTCAACACTTACACCGTTGTTCAAATAATTTCTATTTGTCATCTCGTTACTTCTCATCGTATGTAGAAATCCCCAAAAAATAGAAATCCCCAAAATTTATTGTTTCCCAAAATTTCGTAATTGTAGATCCATCAAACGCGATCTGCAGATCCAACAACGAACAAAGAAGGATTCGAAGGGAATGGAGTGGATTTGAAAAAGCGATGGGCCTGAAAACGTTGAAGTTGTGAAAAAGTGGCGGTGGTTTATGAATCATGTGTATGGTATAATATCTTCTGATCTATTTATAAACAAATTTCCTATGAAATTATCAATTTAGATCTCTTATTAAAAAGACACATATCTAATTTAAGGGTAAAAATGTCATTACTCTCACTTTCTTTCTTTTTTTTTCTTACACTCTCTTTCTTCATTTTTCTCTCTTTCTTCTTACACTCTCTTTCCTCATTTTCACTTTTTTCTTACACTCTCTTTCTTCCATTTTCTTTTTATTTTACTTTTACTTTTCCCATATACAATTCGTCTCTTTACTCTCACTTTCTTTCTTTTTTTTTCTTACACTCTCTTTCTTCATTTTTCTCTCTTTCTTCTTACACTCTCTTTCCTCATTTTCACTTTTTTCTTACACTCTCTTTCTTCCATTTTCTTTTTATTTTACTTTTACTTTTCCCATATACAATTCGTCTCTTTCTTTTATCACTCCACTTCAATTTTTTTTAACTAAATTTCTAAATTTATATAAACACTGGGTGAAGGTACCAGGTAACTAGGTCAAGGGTCGGACCGAGGGGTCGACAGTTGAACCGCATGACCAAAACCCGAACCGCATGACCCGGACCCGATCTCTATTCCTCGAATTTTCAAGACCTATATAACTTTAGTACCTGTAAAACTTAATCTACTATCTATCTATACCCTTAACCTACTACCAAAATACCAATCTTACCATTTTCCCAACTAAACAATTTTAGGATATTTATGTAATTTCACTTTTTTACTTTTTTAAACTTTTTCACTCTCTCACATACTTTTTCAAACTTTTTCATCTCCCTCTCACACTTTTTTCAAAGTTTTTCATTTTTTCACTTTTTCACTCTCTTCTCCTCTTTCTTCCTCTAACTGTATCATATTTTTCTATTTTTTAAAATATATTTACTTTAATTTCATCTACATGTCTCATTCATTTTTAATATTCCATTTTTCTCTATCAATAAGTTTTATTTAGTCTCTACGGGAAATACTACAATTTGAAAATTTTGAAACTTTAATACAGTTTTGTTTTCTAATCTCTATGAGAAATATTACATATTGCTGGTAAATGTTCACGGGTGTTGTCGTGTTATCTACTTTAAATTAGTGTTGATTTTCACGGGATAATGTTCGGACTAATTAAATTATGTCTAAGTCTATTAATAAAAATAACACGACAACACTCGTGCGTATGCCTAGAAAAGTCAAACAAAAAATCACATCCCGCATAAAATCATCCTATACTCATAACTGATAAATATAATGCAAAAAACAAAATAACTCTAATAAACTTGATTACGGTTTCCCTTATTTAGAAGTGCTACATCAGAAAATCAAAAAATCACTGATAACAATTACTCAAATGGAGCCAATAATGCAATAATGAAAAAGAAAAAGATGAAAAAGAGCAAAAGAAACAGATTAAACGACGTTGTTTTCGCAAAATCCAGCTGAGTCACGCCGGTTTTCACCGGGTGGCTACATTTTTGATCCATAAGGCTGACCGACTCGGTTACCCCCCCGTTTTCCGGTTCGCCCGGTCCGACCGGCCGAGCCGAGCCGGTTTTTAAAACTATGACTAAAATTACCTATAAAAATGTAAATGAGTCACACACTAAAAAACAAATAAAAACTATCACATTTTTGGAAAAAAATTATTTACCAGACATTTTTGGAAAAAGTTATCACTTTAAAATTTTAATTTTTCTCTGCGAAATCTGTTTACACTCTTATTAATAATCTACTATCACATCTTATTGATATTCTACTATCTATCTTTTACTATCTACTATAATCTACTAATCAATTAAAATAATCAATTGAAACTACGAGATAACTGCATTGATATATAAAAAACGGGATAACTGCACTGATATATAAAATAACACGAGATTAATATTTGTCATTGATAATTAATTTTTTTGAAAACTACTACTACAAACCTACTATCTAAAAAACAAGAAGACTTAATGACTATTTAAACTACTAATTAATATTTAAAACAAATATTTCTTATTGATAATCTACTATCTAACTTTTACTATCTACTATAATCTACTAATCAACTAAAATAATCAATTGAAACTACGAGATAACTGCACTGATATATAAAAAAACACGGGAGAACTGCAGTGATACATAAAAAGACACGGGATTAATATTTGCCATTGATAATTATAATTTTTGTAGACTACAATAAACCTACTATCTAAAAAAATAAGAAGGCTTAATGACTATTTAAACTGATTAATATTTAAAACACACGTGACAAATATTTGTCAGTAATACCTAAAAAAGGACAAATAAGTATCACTGATATATAAAAAAGCACAGGATAAATAATTCTTATTGATAATCTACTATCTATATTTTACTATCTACTATAATCTACTAATCAACTCAAATAATCAATTGAAACTATGAGATAACTACACTGCATAAAAAAACACGAAATAACTGCACTGATATATATATATATATATATATATATATATATATATATATAAAAACATACGGGGATAAGTGCAATGATATATATAAAAACACGGGATAGCTGCACTGATATATAAAAAAACACGGGATAACAACACTGATATATAAAAAAAACTTTGCAGTGATATATAAAAAAACACGATATAAATGTACAGATTATTTTTAAATAATATTTTTACATTTTAAGATTTTTAATATTTATCTATTTTTTATTTGAAACTCCTTTTTTATCTACTTTAAATTTGTCTTTATTTTCACGGGTAATGTTCAGACTATTTAAATACTGTTTAAGTTCATTCATAAAAAGAACAGGACAACACCCGTGTGTATGCACGAGTATCCTACTAGTTGTTGTAGAAGGGAGGGAAGATTGAAGAATGGAGCTAGATTGTGGGTGGAGAACGCGTGAGGAGGGAAGCTGCTGGGTAGGGTTCCATTTTTTGTTCCGCGCGTTACTTGGAAGAAGACCCAGGCGTATCTGACCTGGCAATTACACATGGCAAAACATTTGATGTCTTCCAATCTAGCTCCATTCTTCAATCTCCTCAAATTTAATTCCCAATGGTGTGGAAATTAACCAGAATGTTTTTGCCCAATTACAATCCTTAAACACATGGTTGATGTCTTCCAACTTGTCTTCATATCTTGAACAAAAGGGATCACAAGCAATCCCCTTAGAGGATAGTTTTGCTTTACAGGGAGTGAATCATTACTAATTCTCCAAGAAAGGTGAATATGCTTAGGAATGGTTTTGCCTTCCACAATTTTGTTGACACTGCATTTTTATCAAATATGATATTTCTCCATGCGAACTAGGGGTGGATTTCCATATTTTAAAGCTATGGTAGGCCGTCTTTACAGAAAAACAAGCCTTTTTGTCCGGTTCCCATACCATGTTATCTTCTTGGTTTCCTTGAGAGATAGGAATTTGAAAAATTTGCAAAGCTTCAAAGGGCAAAAAAATAGACTCAATTAAATCATGCTTCCAAGAGCCCCCCTCAATAAGATCTTCCACCATGGATATTTCACAAATTTGGGGTTTTATCGTCCATACTTTTTGTATCCTGTCTGATAAGGTAGCCAATTATCACCCCAAATATTAATATTTTGACCATTCTCCACTTTCCACACACTTCCCTTCTTAAGCACCCAAGATGCATGGTGAATGCTTCTCCATGTGAAACTTGGATTATATCCCGCATTGGAATTCAAAAAGGTGCCTCTTGGAAATATCTTGCTTTATAACACAAGGCGAGTAGAGAGTTTGGATTTGACATAAGTTGCCATCCCTGTTTAGCCAAACGAGCTTTATTAAAGGCTCTAAACGTTCTAAACCCCAAACCCCCTTCATGTTTAGGTAGACAACATGTAGACCATTTAACCCAACTCATCTTCTTTTCACCATCTCTGCTTCCCCACCAAAAGTTCCTAATTAGTTTTTCAATGTGTTCACAAAGACCCATTGGCAAAAGAAAACAACTCTTAACATAGGTTGGAATTTATTGAGCAACTGCTTTAATAAGAATTTCCCTTCCTGCTGAAGATAAAAACTTCTCTTTCCAAACCTTTTAACTTCTTCCACACTCGATCTTGGACAATGTCAAATACATGTTGTTTAGATCTTCCTACAAAAGAGAATAAACCCAAATATTTAGATTGAGTTTCTTCTTCCTTAATTTGAGTCCATCCTTGGAAAGCAATTCTTCTATCTGTAGCCACATTTCAGCTAAAAGAAATCTCAGACTTATCAAGATTAATGAGTTGGCCTGAAGCATCCTGATATAGTTTGAGAATATTTTTAATACCTTCAGCATTTTGTTGAGTATCATGACAAAAGATTAAACTGTCATCCACAAAGAACAAGTGACTAATTTCAGGAGCATTCATTGCAATTCGGATCCCCTGAATAGAATTATTCTCTTGAGCTCTAGAGAGGAGACCTGAAAAAACTTCTGCACACATAATAAACAAGTAAGGGGAAAGGGGATCGATCCCCTTGTCGTAAGCCCCGATGAAGTGTAAAGCTATTACAATGGCTACCATTTAACAAAACAGAGAAAGAGACCGATGTAACACATCTCATAATCATTGTGCACCACCTGTCTGAAAAACCCATACTAGTCATAACTTTTTCTAATTAAGGCCATTCAATTCTATCATAAGCTTTTGACATATCAAGCTTCATACCCACAATACCCTTTTTGCCTTTTGTTTTTTTCTTGCGTAATGAAAAACATCAAAAGCAATTAGTGCATAATTAGTGATTAATATTCCCAGAACAAAAGCACTTTGATATATACCTATCAATAATATCGGGGAGAATAAGTTTCAAATGATTTGCAATAGTTTTCGTATCTACTTATCATTTTGTTATGAGGTTCTTCCTATTCGTAGATCTTTTATGGCACATAGGAAGAGCTTGTGAGCTGCCGCATAATTTGAAAAAGTAATTAGACTTGAGTTATGTGAGGAGAGAGGATATTTTCAAAATCAAATCTCACAATTAGGCGATACTCTATAGTTATCTAAGTATAACAGACATCATTGTTCATTGATAAATTACTCTATAGATAACTTAGGGGTAGGTATACTAGTTTTTCATTTTTCTTTCTTAATAATACTATGGATTGGTTGTTTTTAAGCAATCCATTTTGCCAGAAAAAAAATTGAATAGTACCTTGTTTTTGTTCCTTTCAAAAATAGGTTTTTTTTTTATCAAAATAAAAGCAATAAAGAGAAACACGGAACAGAAACAAACTAAAGTCTAACATGCTCTATAAGGAGAGAGGCAAAACAGCGGTAGGACAGAGAGGTCACACACGATCTCCATGGTTCATATTAGCTCCAAACTTTGCTAACCAATCAGCACACGAGTTACCCTCTCGAAGCGTGTGAACATAAGTCAAGTCCCAATCAGCACACGAGCAATTAACGATAGGGTAGTATGTAAATGATTTATTAATGGTTTTGTAACAAAAAATGTGGACAAAAAATATTATTTATGGTATAGATTATTAATGAAATCACCCAACTCTCCATTTGTTAAAAAAAAAAAAAATCTTTTTCGTTTCTTTTCCCTGTGAGTTACAAAAAAAAACTTTATTTCTATCCTTTTTCTTTTCTTCCTATTTCTCTTCATCTCAAGTTTATTCAACCAAAGTCTTGGACACTCAATCCATTATTTCTTTTTGTTTCTCACATGTACAGAGGTAGGGATGAGAATAAGTAGGACCACCAATCTAGGCTTTGCATAGCCCAACAAAGTCTCGACTATTCGAAAAACTCAAAAAGGTCCAAATTTGGTCTACTACCCGCATAATGATTTTGAAAGTCTGGCTTAGTTTTTTTGATAATAGTTTCTTTAAATAGATTAACCGACTAATAGGCTAATGACGTTAAGTTTTAATTATAATAATAAATAAACTATCAAAAATATGAAAACTAATTAAACTACTATATCACTAACATGAGACATCGAAGTAGAAAAAGATATTACATAGGTGACAATAGATAAGTTTTACATGGTCTAATTTTGATTTATTTATATATATGTTGTAAATCATTTTTAAAGTCTAATCTAATCTTTAGAATTTGACCAAAATTTTATTTTGCAATAAAGTATTTAAATATGTCACTATATATCTCTTATACATCCGTACTGAATTTGAGTGAGAACAATTATATCCTCTCTAGCTAGTTTCTCTATAGAATCAACATTGAGGTAGGAGGTTAAAGGCTTACGATATATTATATATATGATGGTAATTGGTAAAGCCACCATGACCTAAACAAAATGAAAAAACTAGAAGCCATATATATAAAGAAAGATACAATATTTCACGAAAATGCAACGGTAGCAATTAGCATCAGCAATTCTCTAATAACGAGCGAAGATTAGTCTGAACCAAAAAAGCATCAGCAATTCTCTACCTCAATGCCATCATCATCACTTCTATCTGCCTCAGCTTTTTTATAATCTAGATAATGTTGATACATAAAGGAAATAAATCCCCACAATGCTAACATCAAAGCAATAATCTTCACCCCATTGATATCATCCTTAAAGAACACAACAGCAAGGACAGGAACTATAGGCAATTGCAATGTACCTATTACAATTGAGAACAGCGATGATACCTCAAAAATCAACCCCAACATACCAATAGATGATATTTGCCACATCAAAGCAGTAGAAAGCAAAGTCATTATATACCACACTTTTCCTTTTTCATATTCCTTCATTTCCTTCTCTAAATTTCTCCATTCTCCACTTGCAAACAACCCCACAAGACAACCACACGTGGCGACAAAACATGGATACAATTGCATATCCAATACAGCAGAAAAAGTTTCACTTTTTATAACTTTCTCAAAAGAAATTTGCACTAAAGAGTGATGTAAAGCAAATGCAGCAGATGCACCAAGAGTGCATAGAAAACCAATTATATGATTTTCTTTTGTTGAGTGGTTAAAATCAAACTCTGAATTTATTGCAAGAAGTGAAGCTGACATGGTAAGGAGGATAGTAGAATTGAATATTAATATTGTGAATTTTTGAGAATTTATGAAATAAGAAAATAATGTACTGAAGGCTAATTGAGTTGCACTTAGTAAAGCATAGGTTGAAAGTGGAAGATATAGAAGTCCATAAGAATACATAAAGTCGTTTGCTGTTATCAATAAGCCAAAAGATAGGTAGAGAGAAACTAGAGTGAAGAATTTTGGTTTGGTTTTTTTGGAGATATTATAATCATTGTTATTATTATTCTTAGTAAATGTTATATAGCATGTGGTGATGAGACTGGGAAGTTATAAAGAAGTGGAATTATTAGTAGAGGGAATCCTGCTGATTGAACTAATGATGCCATCCATTTACTGTTACCACCTTTGTTATAGTATAATCTTCCTAATAGAGTGGCTGCAGATTCACCAGCAAGAACAAATATTACATAAAGGGATACACGTAACCACCATTTGTATTCTCTTAACCTTGGATTTTGAGGTTGTTGGGCCACACTTGTAACCACTTTTCTTCCATCTGAGGATTACATACATACATACATACAAGAAACTGAAATTAATTAGAGAAAAATTAATTGAGACAGATAGTTTTTAATTTTGATTTTCTTTTTCTTCAGAGCTTAAAAAAGTTCCTTAACTATATCATTGAATTTAGATGAATCGAATATAAGCCTTACAAATCTTAAACCATTTGTTGAGTTGAGACAGGGATATGCCAGCAATTATTAAAGTATATATTAAGAGCTAAGATGAACATAGTGATTCTTACGTAATAAATAAAAGGATGAGGATTTTTGATTGAGAAACTATAACTAACCTGTAGTTTGTATCTGTACATCTTGAACTATCTCCATAACCCTCTTTGCCATATTGTTTGTATTCTGTGATTGGTGTAATTTGTGTATTTCTTTGAGCTGAGGGATAGTACAAACAAGAAACTGAGATTAGTGTAGTAATTTTGTTTTCCAATTAGAACTAATTCATGGCATGCAGGAGAGAGTTTTACAGTTTAAGAGGTTCCTACTTATCCTTGTATAAGTTGTAACAGAATGAAATATTTATCAATTGAGGCCATGGACCAAGTTTGGTGCGTGCGTAATAGATTTTCTTTAAATCATATAATGACAATTATGTTGTTCAAAAGTTTTCTAAAGATGTCAAAAAAGTTCTCTTTCTATTATTATTATTATCATGTAGAAAAAGCTAATACAAAGCTAAAGGACTCGTCGCTTCTCTTCAAATCATTATAATGAATAAAGTTTATCAAATATTTCTAGGAAATTATATTACAAATAATTAGCTAATAAATAAATAGAAAGTGATAGTTGATGGTGATATAAGGCGTTTTAGCATTTTTAATTTTTATTTGTAATTACAAAAAATATTTATTAGGAAGATATATATAATTATCCTTTAAGATTTAAGAGTTTGTTTCTCTTGCTCACGTAGATCGAATAATAGTTGTTTTAACACGTATATCATTCAATGATTGGAGTAGCTACTTGCTCACGTAGAATATGTAGGAAACCAGAAAATTATGGAGGATGTATTTTGCTGCCAACTTTTGTGAAATGATTGCTTTTTCTTTAATAGATAGTGTAAACTTTTCTCAAAATAGTCTACAAAATGGAGGGTGGATTGTACCCATCCATCAACTTTAGTTTTGTTAATGATCTTTATAGATATTGTAAACTTTTCTCAAAAATAATAAAGCCAATGGGGGATTGGATAACAACTCTTGATTAAGTTTCAAATCAAAAAGTAAAAACCTTTCTAGATACTTGGGAATTCAAGTGTGAGTAGTCAGTTCCACATTGATTAAAAATGAGCTAAATGAATGATATTTAAGATAGGGGACTCATATAATCATTGCCTTAAGGGTTTGGGGGGAAGATATGACGTCCAAGTTTCTTAAAGGATACACTACAAAAAACGCAGGATAAGTGACGAAAATTAGCGAGGGAAACAAAATCTGTCGCTAAAAATTACGTAGCGAGGGATTTTAGCGAGGGAAATACAATTCGTCGCTAAACATGACGCAAGCGTGTTTTTTTTAAAAAAATTGAAATCTGTTGCTAATGATTCGTGGCAACGGCTGACGTGACCGTTGGGCAGACCTTGGAATGCGTGAAATTCCAAATCCGTCGCTAATGCAATATTCCGTCGCTAATGGTCCGTCGCAACGGCTGACGTGACCGTTGAGCAGACCTTGGAATGCGTGAAATTCCAATTCTATCGCTAATTACTGGATCCGTCGCTATGGATCGATCCCTCGCTAATGTCACTTAATTTTTTTAAAACCGAAACCCTCTTCTTCTTCTTTTTCTTTTCTTTTCTCTTCTCTCACTCATTTCTCTCCTCTTCCCTCATTGTACTCACAATATGGGGTAAGTTTTTGTTCTGAGTTGTTCCAATGTTCATAGTACTCATTGTAATTATTTTTTTGTTCTGATTTTTCTTTGTTCTGTTTGCACTTAGGACTTTTTGGGAGTGACTGAATGCATAGTAATTCTGATTTGGTGGAGCTGTTTCTCTTGCTGGAGCTGTTTCTGGTATAGTAATTTTGATTTTCGAGCTGCAAATTTGGTGGAAAAGCAGGTATTTTAGCTGCCAAACTTTTAATTATTAGGAATAAGAGTTGAATTGTTCTTGCTTGTCATGATTTTTTGTTGTTTATTTGTTTCTGTTCTTCAAAATTAATGGGAAAAACATTGAATTTCTTATTCTTAAGGGTAAATTTTTGGATGAATTTCATATTGTTAAGCTTGAATAAATTCTGAATAAGTGTTAGTTTTCAAAATTGTTTTCAAAATTGGAAATGTTTATTATTTGAGGGTAAATTGTTGCACAGCTCATTTGTGTATTGTTGTTTTGATGTTTGATTAACCCTAGGTTAGACGACTATATTGGAAGTTGTTATTGTGTGCCGTTGATGGAAAATGGTGAGGTGCTGTCCCTCACCCCCATATTTTACTCGAAATCATCTCCATTGAGATAATTGTGAGACAATACTAACAATTTTTAGATTGGGAGTTAGAAATAACTTCCTTCACTACTTATATGGAAAAGGGTTTTGTTTGTTATGTCCTTAACCCCCATATTCGACTCGAAATCATCTCCACCGAGATCATATCGATGCCACTAACTTGATAGGTTATATTTTGGGTTTAGTTATGGGAATCTAACGCGTTTTTTTAAATGTGTGTAGATGAATTAGAATCAATTGAATCGTAGTTGGGTGTATGATCGGTTATATCCGGGAAGAGCGTTTTTGAAGGAAACTTTTGTAAGTGGGGTTGAAGAGTTTATTAGGGTAGCGTGGCGAAATGATATGGCTAAAAAGGAAGGGGGGATTAGATGTCCATGCCTTAAATGCGATGGTATACCTATTACACCTGATGATGAAATTAGGGAGCACTTATATCGTATCGGGTTTAGGCCTAATTATTGGATTTGGGTGGACCATGGAGAACGACTTCCAAATTTTGACTTAGGGGCTTCTTCAAGCAGTTCTAGTTTTCATGTTCCATCTAATGAACAATTTGAGTCGATGGAAAGCATGATTTGTGATGGTCTTGGGGTGAATGTGTCATTTGATGAGCCTCAATATGACGATCGTGATGAACTTCCAAATGAAGAAGCACAAAGATTTTATTGTTTGTTAAAAGAGTCTAACACACTGTTGTTTGAAGGCTCGCCAGAGTCAAAATTATCTATGTGTGTGAAGCTTTTAGCTCTCAAGTCTATGAGCAATATTTCTGAGTTGGGTTTAGATTTTGTGACTCAAATGATGTTGGACGGGACACCTAATAAGGATAGTTTGCCAAAAAGTTATTATGAAGCAAAGATGTTAGTTTCGAAGCTGGGATTGGAATGTAAGAAGATTGACTGTTGTGAGGATGGGCACATGTTGTTTTACGACAACGAATTTGGTAAAACCGATGGTGCGCTGCAGGCTTGCAGATTTTGTGGAAAGCCGAGGTATAAAGTTCGTAAAAGGGAAAAACGTAATTATAAACTCATTCCTGTAAAGTCGATGTACTATTTTCCTATAGTTCCAAGGTTGCAGAGAATGTTTGCATCGCCTGAAATTGTGAAGAAAATGACGTGGCATTATGAGAATAGGCATACCTCGGTCATTTTACGCCACTCATCTGATGGTGAGGCGTGGAAACACTTTGATCGAGTGCATTCAGATTTTGCCTCTGACCACGAAATGTTTGACTTGGTTTGTGCTCTGATGGATTTACTCCATATATCCAAGCATCAGCATCGCCCTATTCTTGTTGGCCAGTCATTGTTACCCCTTACAATCTTCCTCCTGAGATGTGTATGACCAAAGCGTATATGTTTTTAACTTGCTTGATACCTGGTCCATCCAATCCAAAAGCTAACATTGATATCGTTTTGGAACCTCTAATTGATGATCTCAAGAGATTGTGGCAGGGTGTTGGGACATATGATAATGATGCAGCACGAAAGAAGAATTTTATGATGAGAGCGGCATTGGAACACACGTGGAAAATTAATGACTTCCCGGCTTATGGTATGTTGTCAGGTTGGGGGACTCACAGTAAATTAGCATGCCCCCACTGCATGGAACACACGAAAGCGTTTACGCTGAAATACGGGGGGAAAAGTTCTTGGTTTGACTCTCTCATCGTAGATTCTTACCGTCAGATCATGTATTTAGAAAGAACGAAAAGGCATTCAAGAAAGGGGTAGTTGAAATAGATGTTCCACCGCCTTGTTGACATCAGGTGAAATCTGGAGTAGAGTTATGAATTTGCCACAAGCCACAGAGGTAGGTGTGCTCTTCCGATTGGATGGTTATGGACGGGTGCATAACTGGACAAAAAAAGCATATTTTGGAATCTCCCATATTGGAAAGATAATCTATTGAGACACAATCTCGATGTTATGCACATTGAGAAGAATTTTTTTGACAACATATGGTACACTGTGATGAATGTGAAAGATAGAACCAAAGACAATAATAAGGCTAGAATGGATTCTGCTCAATACTGTAGCTAAGTCGTTCCAATTTTAATTGGGTGCCAATGGCTAATGGCAAGATGTCAAAATCCAAAGCCAAATACTGTCTTACACCCGATGAAGCAAAAGATGTTTGTCGATGGTTGAAAGGTTTGAGGATGCCAGATGGCTATTCTTCTAATCTTGCAAGATGTGCAGATGTGAACACCGGGAAGATGTATGGGATGAAAAGTCATGATTGTCATGTATTCATAGAGTGTTTGCTTCCAATTGCTTTTAGTTCATTGCCAAAGTGTGTTTTGGAACCACTTACTGAAGTGAGTCAATTTTTTTAGAATATGTGCTCTTCAACATTAAGATGATCTTATTAAGATGGAGCAGAATATTCCTTTCATTATCTGTAAGTTGGAGAAAATACTTCCTCCTGGTTTCTTTGATTCCATGGAGCATCTTCCGGTTCACCTTGCATATGAAGCAAGGCTTTGTGGACCAATTCATTATAGGTGGATGTATCCATTTGAGAGGTAATTATCAATTTCAAAATTTTAACTAAATTGCATATTTAGTATGACTATTTATTTAATCAACTCCCCTTCCTCCATATATTTAGATAAATGGGTGATTATAAACGATCAGTGAAGAATAAAGCTAGAGTCGAAGGATCGATCTGCGTAGCTTACTTACACTGTGAAACAATTTATTTATGTTCTCATTATTTCAACAACTTTATGTTGTCAATAAATAATAGAAACAAAATAGAGGTTGAAGAAGAAAGACATGTGCTCACTTTATCTGTGTTTAGCAAACCTGGTCGCCCATCGGGAAAGAAGTCGACTCAGTGGTTAACAGATATGGAGTATAAATCAGCACATGTTCATGTCTTGAACAATTGCACCGAAGTTAAACCATATCTTGAGTAAGTATGCTTCAATTCAGTTTTCAATACATAGACATTTAGAGTATGAAGTTAAATCATGCCTTGACCAATTTTCATTCTAAAGAGTATGGATAATTCCTTTTCAGTGCATTCTTACAAGCTGCGGATTCTTCTATTCGTATACATGAAAGTTTTCCATCCTGGTTTAATGATAGAGTAGGTAAATAAAATTAGTGTTTTAATGTCTATCGTTTAAAGTAGATATGAGAGATGACTTATTTTTTCCATATGTGATTACTTAGGTTTATGAAGCGGAACCAACTCCCCTAATCCAACACTTGAGGAACTTAGCTGATGGTCCTTTTCGTGAAGTTAGTGAGTGGCACACGTAGCTTGTTAACAGTTATAAATTTGACACCCAATCATGGAGTGAGGGAAAACAAACAATTAATAGTGGGATTTATGTAAAAGGGATCACAGAAGGAGGTGAAGATGAGTACTACGGTGTGATCCAACACATATATGAACTTGAATACAAATATTTAGGCTATGAAAATAAAATTGTTTTGTTTTATTGTAATTGGTTTGATCCATCGGTTAGAGGAATGAAATTGAATCCAAAATGTAATACTGTGGACCTTCGAACGGATAGAAGGTATGGAGCCTATGATCCGTTTGTCATGCCTGAAAATGTGAGGCAGGTGTATTATGTTCCATATCCATCAACTCGGGAAGGATGGTGTGTTGCGATTAAGGCAAAACCACGAGGTCGCATTGAAGCCATTGATGTGGGGGATGAGGTTCCTTATCAAGTGGATGAAATGTCGGACGTCAATGAGGTAATTGAAGTTGAACCAGTTGATACCTTATGTGATGATCGACTCCACGTTGAAGAAGTTGAACCAGTATTAGAAGAAGAAATTGGAGTATATGAAGAAGATGAAGGAGAGACTGAAGATGGAGAAGATGAAGACTTTGATTAGTTTGATTTGGAGTATATAGATAGTTTGATTTGTATTAATCTCCGCATGTAGTTGATTGTTCATCTAATTTTAATTAATACCATTTCATTTATCATTATTGTTATTGTTGTCTTTAAATTTATATATTAATATATATATATATATATATATATATATATATATATATCATTATATATTGTTCTTGTGTTTCGTTTTTCATAGATATGCATCCAGGAGGAGGTTCTGACCTACCGAGAGATGTTAAGGGGAAGCAGGTAGCTGAACCTAAACAGAGGAGGTGTCGTCGAGTTTGTGAGGTCGTTCATAATGTGGGGGATACGTATATGGGGATGCCTCAGACCACCACTACTGCTGGAGGAGATGGGACTTCACGTTCCGCTCCAGTTGCCCCACCTGTTGGTCATTCTCCCTCCGGCCCCAATTGGTATCCTGTAAACCCTTCTGGCATGCCAACATCCTATGGGTATTTTATGGGCATACCAGCTGGATATATGGGCACACCAACAGGGTATATGTGCCCACCTCTACAACATCCTATGGGCACACCAGCTGGGTATATGAGTACACCAGTCAGGTTATCTATGCATACACCCGAGGTACATACTGATCAGCCCCTACAGGACGATGATATTGACCCCCATGGTCATACTGATTCAGATCCATCATCCGGGTCAGAGCAGGAGAAGGTGCTTGTCGACCCCGATGGCCGACGTCGCAAAGTCATATATCCTTGTGGCGATGTGTAAGTATTGTTTGACTTTTTTAAATATAAATTAATTGTTTGACGTGTATATATGTTTGTTAATTATGCAACAACTTAATTATGCAGGTTTGTTAGATCGAGGACTGCTTCATCAACGATCACTTTTGTCCTTAAGAAACTCTATTTTCAGAAGTACCGTCCAAAGTTGAAAAGAATCGATAAGAGGAAAAAGAAAGATTTTTTGGACTTGTTTACGGTAAGTATCAATTATGTCATTACCTATTGTTAATTTTAATGTATTGTTTAGTATAATTACTAACACATATTTTTATTTTGTTTAACACAGACCAAAGTGACTAGACCCGAAGATGATGAAATGGTGCAGAAAATTTTTTGGACTAGAATGGCCAAGCAATTGTCGGACTTGCTCTACAAACTGCGCCTTAAAGATGAAAAGCCAAAGTATACGAGTGAAGAAGTCTGGAATCAATTCAAGGAAGTTTGGAGAAGTGACAAATTCAAAAGAAACGCTGAAAAAGCGAAGAAAAATAGGAATTCTGAAAAGGGTGGCTCACTTCATTGCTGTGGCTCCGTCAACCAGGCTCAACATGCTATGAGTTTGTTAAGTTATTTTAAGAATTTGTGTTATTTTAGTTTAGTTAGGGCGATTAGTTACCAATAATTAGAATTTGTTTCATTTTCACAGAGTAGGAAGGCCGGACGCCCTCTCACTATTGCTGAGCGCTCAAGGATGACTCAGGTAAATATACAACTTGAAGCCCGAGACGGAGCAACTCAGGCAGCTGGTAGAGGCTCATGCGCAACAGATACAACTGATGCAGGCTCAGCACGAGATTCAGGATCAGCAGCGGGATCAGACTCTCAGAGATATGCAGAGGGACTTCTTGAGGTTTGCACGTAAGAAGAAGAAGATATTAAGCTACTATAAGAGCTTGAAGCCCGATGCGCCTATACCGTCTTCGTCTGAGAGACGGATTCTGACGACGGCCCGTATTAGTATTATGTTATGGATTATGCTGTTATTGCTGATTTGGAGTATTATGTTATGGATTATGTTATTGTTGGTTTGGACTTGTTTAGGATTTGATATTTGTTTATGTTGATTTGGATATTTTGATTATGGTATTGTTGGTTTGGAGTTGGAATACATTATGTTAGTTGGGATTTTATTTGAGTATTCTCGAAATTGTGTCGTATTTGAGTATTCTTGAAATATATATTTATTATGTAAAAAAAAAGCAGGTTTTCAAAAAAAAAATTAAATCAATTTTTATTAGCGAGGGACAAATCCCTCGCTAAACTATAGACATGTGGCATCGAAAAGACACGTGGAGTTTAGGATTAGCGAGGGAATTTCCCCTCGCTAATATTTAGCAACGGATCGAAATTTCCCTCGCTAAGGTTTAGCGAGGGTCGTCGCTAATTCCGTCGCTATAGGTCATTAGCGAGGGATTTTTGACCCTTAGCGAGGGAAAAATCCGCCGCTAATCCCGGTTTTTTTGTAGTGGATATATAAGAGAGCGAACCCATTGCCTTAAGGTTTTGGGTGGAGACTTGGTGTATAAGTCTCTTGGTGGTCCTTAGCTCGTTGCCGATTCAAACGAGCCCTTAATGTGTTAAATGTTGTAGTACTGAATAATAAGAAACTAAAACATAGTGATTTGTATAAGGCAATAAGCAAATGTGATATTTTTTTTGGCATTTGATGGTGTTTGGGAGGTTTCATGGTGTGATAGAGATCAGTGGTGAATGGACCACTGCGAGACCCATTTGTGTGTGTGTGAGTGAGAGAGAGAGAGAGGGAGAGAGACTACAAAAAAAAACAGGGATTAGCGACGGTCATTTCCGTCGCAAACGCCAGTATTTCCGTCGCTAATGACTGTTACTGATGGAATTAGCGACGACCTAATTCCCCCGCTAAAACGCTCATCGCTAATTAATTAGCGACGAAATTTTGAATCCCTCGCTAATTAGCGACGGCCAGTTCCCTCACCAATACCCTTGCTAATTAGCGAGGGAATAGATCTGTTGCATATTATGAATGACATGTGACCCAATCTGAATGGCTTGTATTAAGTACTGTTTTAATTTTTTTTGGCTTAATTACAGTTTTGGTCCCCCTATTATCACCAACTCACGATTTTAGTCCCCCAACTTTTTTTTTCACGAATTTAGTCCCCCTATTTTCCAAATTTCTAAATCATAGTCCCTTTCTAATTTAGTCAAACTTGTTGCTGTGTTGGCACTGACTTAACCTACATGGCATGACTTGTCTTGCCACATTGGATTCTGAATTAAATGTTTTTAATTTTATTATAAAAATTGTTTTTAATTTTAATTTTTTTTATTTTTAATTCTTCACCTTCACCCCTCACCTTCTCCACTGCTCTCTCTCTCTCTCTCTCTCTCTCTCTCTCTCTCTCTCTCTCTCTCTCTCTCTCTCTCTCTCTCTCTCTCTCTCTCTCTCTCTCTCTCTCTCTCTCTCTCTCTCTCTCTCTCTCTCTCTCTCTCTCTCTCTCTCTCTCCAAGGCACCTTCTCCACTGAATTAAATGTTTTTATTTTTAATTCTTCACCTTCACCCCTCACCCTTTCTAATTTAATCAAGGTTCTTTTAGTTTCTACATCATCTTCTTCCTTGATTCCTTCTCATTACCATCTCTCCTTGCCATTGTTGGTGGTGAACCACCAGCACCCCAACGATTTCTCTGATCTCTCCACCACCGTCTATCTCTCTTTCGCTAGATTCGTTCTTAGGCTCACAATTTCTGGGTTGCAAATTTTCTGGGATTCTTATAAGGATTCTCAGCCCAAAAATATAAAATTGCAATAAATAACAAATAATAATGTACATATGAAAACACCATGTTGTGTGCACATAAAATGGATTATTAAAGGGGAAAAAACCAAGAGGAGAAGAAGGCCACAATATAAAACACAGGCTTTACGCATTCCATAAGGAAAGAACTTCAAATCGTTTTAGAAGAGAATGTTTAATATAGCTTTGACTTAAAACAAAACCAAGAAGGGGGATTCAAGCTTCAACATAGACAATGATAAAAGTTCCCTAACCAAGAACATAAAGAATAACAGAAAAGACAGTCATCTCATAAACAAAGGAATCCCCCAACTCAAAAACCATGCTCCGAATTCCTGAAAATCATCAAATTAGACAAATACTGTGATGATGGAAATTTTAGATAGAAACTGGAGAGAGAAACACTTCACTCCCTTGAGAGTATCCAGATCTGTGAATCACTCCACTCCCTTGAGAGTTCGAAGAAAAACACAAATTCCAAAAGAGGAAGGAGAAACTAAGCTAGAGAGAGAGAGAGAGAGAGAGAGAGAGAGAGAGAGAGAGAGTAGTGGAGGGTCTGTGGGTGAGACGCCGGAGATGAGGGAAATGTGAGGGAGGTGAGGGGGTGAAGCCGTGAAGGTGAAGAATTAAAAATAAAAAACAATTTTTATAATAGGATTAAAAGAATTTAATTCAGAATCCAACATGGCAATACAACTTGTCACGCCGCCTAGGTTAAGTCAGTGCCAACTCAGCAACAAGTTTGACCAAATAAGGGAGGGACGTTGATTTTAGAAATTGAGAAAATAGGGGGACTAAATTCGTGAAAAAAAAAGTTGGGGGACTAAAATCGTGAGTTGATCATAACAGGGGGACCAAAACTGTAATTAAGCCTTTTTTTTAAACCTGCTTTTTATATTTTTATTATCAAGCTTTCCAAAGAGAGAGAGAGTGTGGTGGTGTGGTGGTGACGGGTGGATTCGGGTAGAGAGAGAAGGGGAAGAAGAGCAAGGGAGAAAGAGAGTGAGGATGAGAGGAGCTATGTGGTGGTAGTGGTGGTGGTGGTGAAGGGTGGATTAGGATATAGAGAGAACAAGAAGAGTAAGGGAGAAAGAGAGTGAGGATGAGAGGAGCTATGTGGTGGTGGTGGTGGAGGTGGTGTGGTGGAGAATGGTGGATTAGGGTAGAGAGAAGGAGAAGAGAGAGAGAGAGAGTGAGGATGAGAGGAGCAATGTGGTGGTGGTGGTGGTGTGGTGGTGAAGGGTGGATTCGAGTATAAAGACAAGGAGAAGAGTAAGGGAGAAAGAGTGAGAAATGGAGAAGTGTGGTTTTAAAAACAAATCTACTTTGCTATAGCAACGGAATTAGCGGCGCCTATTTTTAGCGACAGACAGAATGTGTTTAGCGACAGACTGATTTTTAGTGACGGACGGTTCCGTCGCTAATTCCCTCGCAAACGTTTCAGAATCTTTTTTTCCTACGTTCTGTCGCAAATGAACTTTTTAGCGACATACTTACTTCCCGTCGCTAATGTCCGCCGTGAATTAGCGTTTTTTTGTAGTGTGTGTGTGTGTGTGTGTGTGTGTGTGTGTGTGTATGTGTGTGTGTGTGTGTGTGTGAGAGATAGAGAGAGAGAGAGAGAGAGAGAGATGAGGATTTAATTAGTTTGAGAGGAAGAAGGCTGAGAGCTTTGAAGGTATTTACTTAATTCACATTTTTTTGGTAAATATATTTACTTGGTTTGTCTGAGAGAGAGAGAGAGAGAGAGAGAGAGAGAGAGAGAGAGAGAGAGAGAGAGAGAGAGAGAGAGAGAGAGAGAGAGAGAGAGAGAGAGAGAGAGAGAGAGAGAGAGAGAGAGAGAGAGAGAGAGAGAGAGAGAGAGAGAGATTGTATAATCTACTTAGAGGGATATGGGGACGTTAGCTCTCAGGTTCAAACTCGAATGTGACCGGTGATAGTGTGTATGCGTGGTATTTATTTCTCATTTCATCTAATAGACAAAAAAATCTACTTAGAGGGGTTAAAAAACAAATGACTTATAGAATAATCTAGAAATTTTTTACAAAAAGCTAGTAACTTTTGAGTGTTAGCAACGGATATAGATTAACTCAAAAGAAAGACACTTTAAGAAAGCAAGTGTTAGAGTAAATCATTAATTGCTACTAAAAAAATGATATAGCATGTGGGACTTGGGAGGACCACGTGTTTTTTTGTCAAGATTATATGATTTCATTGCTAATGGGCAAGGCCCAAACCATACAATTAGAGAGAGAACATATGGCCCAAATAGGCAGCAAGGCACCACACAATAGATAAGTGGGCTCTTGCTCTTGAGATAAAAGACTCAAAAGTGCATAGGTCCGGATTGCAACCCGTTACACAAACCGACCCGGTAGATGGGAACAAGTACATTCATTAAAGATGAAAAGTAAATTCTGACTACACCTAAAAACGGAAGAGAGAAGAACCACATCGTCTTCAAGCTCAGGCCTAGAAGAGGAAAAGAAACCCTAGTCACTCCACCATCAAATCCATGCAAGATTGGCTCCAAGAGCACCAATAATTCACCAAATTTGAGCGAATCAAGCCAAGAGATCAACGATGCGAAGAAAGATTCACGGGATTCCTTGGCGATCTTCAACTATTTCTTTTCTCAAATCAGGAGGGGGATGACGGAGCCAATCGCCACGGAGCTTCCCTTGAGAAGCAAGCTTCGCAATCTCGTGAGTTGCTTGGTTTCCAGATCTGCGAACCCAGGTAATGCCACTCTCTGTGAAGTTTCTTCTGATACTATTAATATCTTCTGCAATACCCTTGATAACCCCTCTCTGTTGATCTCCTGTACATACATCTACGAGGATTTTGTTATCAGATTCAAGGATCAGAGATTGGAGACCCAAGTTACTTGCCAGATTCGCCGCATCACGAAGGCCCCGAGGCTTCTACAATTAAGGGAGATGGAGTGTAATATCTTTGTGACAAAGCGGTGAGAACTTCTCCTCTACTATTCCTACATATGATTCCTATGAAACCACATTTGAGATCCTTATCATGAAGAGACATCAGAATTGATCTTAATAAAAGATTCCTGAGTTAAGAATCCCAAAATGAGTTGGGCTCACCCTTAATATAGGAACAACTAAATAGGTTGGGTAATTCACCTAGCACCCCACCTCTCTACCCCCCACACCCTCAAAACTCATTAAACCACCTAGAATTCCAAAACTACTCTTACTAACCCACACCCTACCCCTTTCTAACCCACACCCCACCCACTTCACCATCTACAACTCAACACCCCCCAAAACCAAATCACCCATAACACCCCACCTCCACCAAACCTCCATCGTCGCAACCACCATGACGCCACCCACAACCATCGCAACATCACCACCTTGTTTTATTTTATTTTATGTCATATTCAACGTCTAGAAGTTAAGTTTCCGAACTGCGTTTGATTTTCTTTACTTTTTGTCAGATTCAATGTCTAGAAATTAAGATTCTGGAAGTGTAAATCAATTACACATCCCGTAATTTAGTTTTCGTATTCCTAATTTTTGGATGCTCAATTTAGTTTCAAAGTGTTACAGAAACTAAATTTTTGTAGTTTAAGTTTTCGGACGACTATTTAATTTAACTTGAAATTCTGGATGTCTAACTCAAATACACGTCCAAAAACTTTTCTGGATGTGTATATGTTAGTCATCTATGGCGCGCCAACAGGTGTTTCAGAAACTAAGTTTTCGGAAACAATGTTACTTGTTATTTTGGATTTTCGGTGGGTAGTGGTGCACACACTGTGGTTGTGGAGGTGAGAGATGGTGGCGCGATGGTCTTTCAGGTTGGGCGGCGGTGTTACAGCGGTGGTGAGGCAGTGATGCCTTGAGAGGGGTAGGATTGGATAGTTACACGTGGGGGTGGGGTAGGGGAGGAGAAAGACGGTGTTGATGCTTTCTTTTCAATGGAGTGGTGGTGTCACGGCGGCGGTGTGGCGGTGGACAGTGACGATGCTGTGAAAGGGATGGAGTTGGGTGGTTACATGTGGGGTGGTTGTTGTTGACCCAATAGGTTGACACATGGACATAGACTCATACATTTTTGGGCTCAAGTTACCCTATACTAAGATTCATGCAATTTCATTAATGTTTACTCTTTCAGTCAAAAAATAATAATGTTTACTCCTACAAAGATTACATATAATTAACTCATACTTAACGTCACATATTTACACTTGAGGTGCTAGTTCAGTGGTAAGAGCTAGCCTTATATCCTCAAGGTGCTGAGTTCAAATCCCCTCGGGGACAGTTGTAAAATGGCCGTTAGTGCCACTTTGATTAATAAAAATTTCCCCCTTCCCCAATTTAAAAAAAAAACCAATGCTTTTAAAAAAAACGTCACATATTTATATTTTTACTTAATTTTAATGCAAATTAAAATATTAATTCAATTATTTTAATTAACACACATAAAAACATTAAATTCTAAAATGTCAGAGATATTAATCAATATTAGGAATTAATATATTTTATATTTCAATCAAGTCTTGGATACAATCTAAACATATAATCAACAGTTTATGGGTCAATAAACTATACGCAGCTCAATTATGCAATTAATTACAATCAATAGAACTTTTGAGCTACTTCAAAATGAAAACCAGTAGAGTAAATGCTGTCAAAATGAAAACCCTAGAAATGATTCAATTTTTGTAGAAGTTATAAACCCTAACAATCCTGAAGTACACATAGTTGTAACAGAACCCTAAACCCTAAACATATAAAAAATAGAAATTAAAGAAAACAGTAGAAATTACCTGAGTAGAAGAAGCTTGCAGCGGAGAAGAAGTGCAGAAGCGGCGGAAATACGGCGGAGACGGAAATGGATTGGGAGGGAGCAGAGAAGAGGCGCGAGTAAAGGGAAAAACAAGGGCTATCTTCGTGGCCACTGAAGCATGGTTTAACGGCGGTTGACGGCGGAGGTCGAGGGAGGACAGTGGAGGTCGAGGGAGGTGAGTATGGGGGAGAGAGTGAAAGGTTAACACGAAGGACGAGAGGAAGGAGAAAGAGTGAAAGAGAAGAAGAATTGGTGAGAGGAAGAAAAGAAGAGGAAGAAGAAGAAGAGATAGGGTTGCAGAGGAACGACAGGGAAGAGCGCACGATACTGCAAGGGGTTTCTATTTTTTTGGCTTTTAAAATGTTATCCAAAATTCTTTAAAACAATATATACGTGTATTTGTGTGGTATGTATACGTTTTTGTATTTTGGTCCAATTTTTGGGCCACTTATTGGGCTGAATAGCATTTCTGATTCCATAAGAGATTCCAGTCCATTCCATCAGTAAATTTCTACCTCACCTCTTGAAACCCCAAGGCGATGATTTTTTCTGCCTGGATTTTTTGTCATCAAGATAATGCTGATAAACATAAGAAATAAAGCCTCATACTGCTAACATCAAGGCTATAAACTCCACCCCCATGAAAATACATAACAGCAAGGCTAGAAACTATTGGCAAAACAAGTGAACCTATTAAATTTGAGAATAATGAAGACACTTCATAAACTAACCCCAACATACCAAAGTAACATATTTGCCATGAAACAGCAGTCCATAGCAAAGTCATTATATATCGCACACTTCCTTCTTGATATTCTTCCATCTCTTCATTCAAAGTTTTCCATTCTCCACTTGCAAATAACCCAACAACACAAGCACATGTAGCTATGAAAGATGGGTAAAACTGCATGTCCAATACAGCAGAAAATGTTTTTCCTTTTATAGCTTTCTCAAAAGAAAGCTCCACAAGTGAGAGATATAAAGAAAACGTAGCAGATGCACCAAGAGTGAAGATGAATCCAAGTATGTACTTTTCTTTAGGAAGATTAAGATCGATTGAGTCGTCAGAATAAGGATTGACAGCATGTAGTGACGTTGATATGGTGAGGAGAATGATAGAAGAATCAGAAATGTATATGTAAGAAAGAAAACTGCTGGGCGCCAAGGATCCCTGCACAGCGCCAACTGCCTGGGCGCCAAGGGCGCCAATAACTGCCAAGGCGCCAAGGGCGCCAGTAACTGCCAAGGCGCCAAGGCCGCCAGTAACTGCCCAGGGGATAAATACCAAGTGGCAAACACAGGAGATGACCAGGGCGCCAAGGGCGCCAACTGTCCAGAAGGGATAACTGCCAAGGGCGCCAGAATCTGCCAAGTGGCGAATAACAGTTAGGCGCCTGATGACTAGGCGCCACTGCTGTCAAGCAGTAACTGTTCAGTAACTGTTCAGAATGTGTATTGTGTTGTATATAGTGTATTGTGTAATCATTAAGGGGTAGGCAAGTTTATATTTGGAATTATATTCCTTTGGGAGGCCCTGAGCACCTTTAATTGCTCAAGATAATATTAAGACTTGCTTTGTAATCATAATGGATAATCTGATCCATTGTAACTCCTTAATTCAATAAAACAACAGAGTTAATCTCTGTTTTCTGTCTCTAATATCATTTTACTGATTTGGTTCCTATTAATTGGTATCAAAGCACTAATCCTGGTGCAATTTATGGTAAATACAAGAAGCAATATGGAGAATAGAGTGACAGCATTAGAACAAGGAGGACATCGCATGGAAACTGCCATTGCAGAAATTCTGCAACGATTGAATGAAGTAACAATCAGGCCCCGTCACAGGCGCAATCCGCGCACTAGTGATCTAACGGATGAAGAAAATTCTCCAACACGGTCACGCTCTAATTCTCGTGACAGTGCTCGTCGAAGGCATCATTACAATGGTGGACGGCGAAAATTGGAAATTCCTGTATTTAATGGAGAGGATGCGCATGGTTGGTTGGTGCGGGTGGATAGATATTTCCGTATCAATGGGATGCGTGAAAGAGAGAAGATGGATGCCGTGGTTGTGGCCATGGAGGGAAATGCACTGAATTGGTTCCAATGGTGGGAGGAGGAAGATCTGTTGCAAACGTGGGATGAATTTAAGAATGTTGTCAAGAGGAGGTTCAATCCAGGCAGCCTCAATAATCCCATGGGTCCCCTGTTGCGCCTCAAACAAGAAGGGACTGTAAAGGAGTGTAGAGATAAGTTTGAATCCTACATTGCGCCTTTACAACGTCATGAAAGGGTAATGTTGGACAGCATCTTTCTTAATGGATTGAAGGATGAAATACAAACTGAAGTGAAGTTGTATGACTATGAGGGTTTGGCTGAATTGATGGATCGTGCATTGTTGTTGGAAGAGAAGAATGAGGCGAGGGATAAGAAGAAACAGCCTAGGAAGGAGGAGGGAGAATGGAAGGGAACCACTTCCAAATTCCGTTCCACTTGGGGAAATCCTAGTGAGAAAAAGGACGGAGGAAATTCGAACAACAAGGAAGGGGAAAAGAAGGAGGGCTGGAAGGGAAAGAAATTAAGTCCGGCTGAATTGGAGGAGAGGCATAAGAAGGGCCTATGTTTCAAAAGGGGAGAAACTTGGGGTTGACAACATGTTTGTCAATTTAAAAACATGAAACTCATGTTATGCGAAGTAGAAGGAGATTCGGATGATGAGGAGAGAGAGATACATGATGAGGCAGAATTGCTGGTTGAATTAAAAACTCTGCAATTGTCATTGTAAAGTAAGGAAGGACTTACTTCTAACAAATCTTTCAAGGTGTGGGGCGTGATTATTGGACGGAGAGTGTTAATTCTCATTGATTCAGGAGCAACTAGCAACTTTATTGCTCCTAAATTGGTGCAAGAATTAAACCTTACCATGCTTGATACTCCAGTGTATGTGGTGGAAGTGGGGACTAGCGAAAAGGTGAGAAATAAGGGGGTGTGCAGAAATCTGATGGTCACTGTTCAAGAAGTAGAAATTAAGCAAAATTTCTTCTTGATGGAGTTGGGTGGTGTGGAGATAGTTTTGGGTCTGGATTGGCTTGCAAGTTTGGGGAACATTGAAGCAAATTTCAGAAATCTAACCTTGAAGAGGCAGCAAAATAATCAGCATTTTGTCATAAAAGGTGATCCATCATTATGCACGGTGCAAGCATCGTGGAAAGTTCTCATGAAGGCACTCCAGAATGAAGGAGAGGGATATTTTGTGGAGTATAAGGGAGATGAGAATGAGATGCATGTGGGGGGCAGAATGAGGAGAATTGGGAAGCGTTTCTAGCAGAATTTGAGGACGTGTTCCAGATGCCTGAGGGTGTACCACCACCAAGGGATCGTGACCATGCTATTGTCATGCACCCTGGTGCAGCCATTCCCAACATCAGGCCGTACAGATACCCTTATTACCAGAAAAATGAAATTGAAAAGATAGTGAATGACATGCTGAATTCTGGTATTGTAAGGCATAGTACAAGCCCATTTTCAAGTCTGGTATTGCTAGTTAAGAAGAAGGATGGATCATGGAGGTTTTGTACAGACTACAGAGCACTAAACAAAGTCACAGTGCCTAATAAGTTCCCTATACCGGTTATAGATGAGTTGCTGGATGAGTTGGGTGATTCCACCATTTTTTTCTAAGTTGGACTTGAAATTAGGCTACCATCAGATTCGCATGAAAGAAGAGGACATTGAAAAGACTGCCTTCCGCACTCATGAGGGCCATTATGAGTACTTGTTGATGCCCTTTGGACTCACTAATGCACCTTCAGCTTTCCAGGCATTGATGAATCAGGTATTGAGACCATTCTTGAGAAAATTCGCTTTAGTGTTTTTTGATGATATCCTAATTTACAGTAACAATATGGAATCACATCAGAAACATTTAAGTGCAATTTTAGAAGTGCTTAGGCAGACTCACCTATAGGCCAATAGGAAGAAATGTTCTTTTGGTCAAACACAGGTGGAATACTTGGGTCATTTGATTTCGAAGGAGGGTGTGTCCGCTGATCCCAAAAAAATTGAAGATATGTTGAGATGGCCTGTCCCTAGAGACATTAAAAGTCTTAGGGGTTTTCTTGGACTAACCGGCTATTATAGGAAGTTTGTGAAAGATTATGGGAAGATTGCATGGACTTTAACACAACTACTTAAGAAAGACAGCTTTGCTTGGAATAATGAAGCACATGAGGCATTTGAAATTCTTAAGACAGCCATGACCAATATACCTGTTCTTGCCGTTCCCAACTTTGAGAAACAATTTGTGGTGGAAACGGATGCTTCAGGGAAGGGATTAGGCGCAGTGTTGATGCAAGAAGGGCAACCCATAGCCTTCATGAGTCAAACGTTATCTGATCGAGGCCAAAGGAAATCTGTCTATGAGAGGGAATTAATGGCAGTAGTCATGGCGGTTCAAAAGTGGCGTCCCTACTTACTTGGGAGGCACTTTAAGGTACATACTGACCAAAAAATTCTAAAATTCCTTACAGAGCAGAGAATAATTAGTGAAGGGCAGCAGAAATGGATTTCCAAGTTACTTGGATATGATTTTCAGATTGTGTACAAACCGGGGAAGGAGAATGGCGTGGCTGATGCACTTTCTAGAAAGATGAATTACACGGCTATCACTACGGTGCAATGTGAAGCGTGGGATGGTTTAGAGGAAGAAATTCAGCAAGATGACAAACTCAAAGTCATTGTTCACGACCTGTTAGGTGATCCCAACAGCCATAATGGGTATGTGTTAAAGAAGGGCAGATTATACAAGGAGGGCAGAATTGTAATTCCCAAGGATTCCCCTAGAATTCAATGGGTATTGACTGAACTACATGACTCTTATGTGGGAGGACATTCAGGTTATTTCAGAACATACAAAAGAATCTCCAGTTTGGTATATTGGGATGGAATGAGAAAAGCTATCCAAGAATATGTACAAGCCTGCGAGATATGTCAGCGGAACAAGTATCAAACACTTAGTCCGGGAGGGGTGCTGCAGCCTTTACCAATTCCCACTCAAATATGGACAGACATCTCCATGGATTTCATTGGGGGCCTTCCAAGAGCAAAGGGGGTGGACACCATCCATGTGTTTGTGGATAGATTAACTAAGTATGCTCATTTCATAGCCCTAAGCCACCCATATACAGCCAAGGATGTGGCTGAAATACTCACAAAAGAAGTGGTGAGATTGCATGGATTCCCTAGCACTATAGTTTTGGATAGAGACAAGATTTTCTTAAGCACTTTTTGGGCTGAAATGTTCAAACTTGCTGGTACAAAACTGAAATACAGCAGTGCATACCATCCCCAGACATACGGACAAACTGAAGTAGTGAATAGATGCTTGGAAACTTACCTACGATGTCTCACGGGGAAGAAACCGAAGTTATGGCCTAACTGGATAAGTTGGGCAGAATATTGGTATAACACCAATTATCATTCTTCCTCTGAAACTGCTTGAAGACACAAAGGTACATCCTGTATTCCATGCCTCTTTACTCAATAAATCAGTAGCACCAACAGACAATTTCCAACCATTACCAGCCTGCTTAACTGAGGATTGGCTGCTGGATGTGATGCCTGAATCCAGCAGAGGTACACGCCAGAATGACAGAGGAGAAACTGAAGTTTTGGTTAAATGGAAAGGATTACCAGAGTTTGAAAATTCATGGGAATTGATGGAGAAGATTCAACAAGAATTTCCAACATTTATCCTTGAGGACAAGGATAGTTTCGAAGGGGGAGGGAATGATAGAAGATTCAGAAATGTATATGTAAGAAAGAAAACTACTGGGCGCCAAGGATCCCTGCACAGCGCCAACTGCCTGGGCGCCAAGGGCGCCAATAACTGCCAATGGCGCCAGTAACTGCCAAGGCACCAAGGGCGCCAGTAACTGCCCAGGGGATAAATACCAAGTGGCGAACACAGGAGATGACCAGGGCGCCAAGGGCGCCAACTGTCCAGAAGGGATAACTGCCAAGGGCGCCAGAATCTGCCAAGTGGCGAATAACAGTTAGGCGCCTGATGACTAGGCGCCACTGCTGTCAAGCAGTAACTGTTCAGTAACTGTTCAGAATGTGTATTGTGTTGTATATAGTGTATTGTGTAATCATTAAGGGGTAGGCAAGTTTATATTTGGAATTACATTCCTTTGGGAGGCCCTGAGCACCTTTAATTGCTCAAGATAATATTAAGACTTGCTTTGTAATCATAATGGATAATCTGATCCATTGTAACTCCTTAATTCAATAAAACAACAGAGTTAATCTCTGTTTTCTGTCTCTAATTTCGTTTAACTGATTTGGTTCCTATTAGAGAAATATAGAATTGAATATTAATGCTGTGAATTTTTGAGAATTTAGAAAGTAAGTGAACAGTGCATTGAAGGCTAATTCAGTTGAACATATTAGAGAATAAGTTGAAAGAGGAAGATATTGAAGTCCATAAGAATACATTAAATTGAACCCTGCTAAGAGTAAACCAAAAGCTAAGTAGATGGAAAGTAGTGTGGAAATTTTAGGGTTCTTTGTGGAGGAATCATTGACGATGAGCATGTTGTTATTATTAGTAACTTTGGGATTTGTTTTGAAGTTACAAATGAGTGGGATTAGTAAAGGGAATCCAGTTGATTGAACAAATGCCATAATCCATTTACTATTACCACCTTTGTCATAGTATAACCTTTCCAAAAGAAGTGCAGCTGATTGACCTGCTAAAAGGAAGATTATGTAACATCCCTAGTTTTGTTAATTTTGGTATACGAAATTAACTAAGGATTTATTATTCGATTAGACGATAAACCGAAGAATGGATATGTTGATTCATGAAAACAATGTTTAATCGCTCAAGCATATGACGTAAACGCAATTCGTTCGGATGGTGTGCATCGTTTTGGGAAATTGAGAAAAAGGGTAAAATCGTCATCCCACCTCACATCGAAGATGTATCAATTGAGAGAAATAATAAGTCCCAACTCGAACGAAGGGTAGCCAAGAAAACTATACCTAAGGGATAACCGTGGAATTATTGGGGTTTTAGCCTCCAAACCATGACTTAAATGGGCCAAGGGCATTTTCGTCCTTTCACAACCACTCAACCCTCAGCCCCTTACACTCTCACCCAGCTGATCCACTTGACACACTTCAGTTTCCAGAATTAAGAACAAAAGGAAAACAGAAAAGAAGAAGGGAGAAAGGGAGAGGGGAGGCGAAGGAGAAGAGGAAGAAGGAGACTTGAGCTCTCACTCATCTCCTCTTGCATGTAGGTGATCTTTGCACCATTAAACTTCATTTCTCTTCCTCTTCCTTCTGGTGCCTATATCACAACCTGAACCATCCTCCTCTTCTTGATACCATTTTCGAAATAGAAGGAGCTCCAAGTGAGGAACCATGAAGCTTTAGTCGATGTGAAGTCATGCATGTCCATGTGGAGCTAGATGAAAGGTAAAACTGAACATACATTGTGGACTGGAAAAATGTTGAAGGTTGTAATGTTGCTGGTACAGAAGATTGAAGCCCAAATTCGTGGTTGCAATTGATTTGGGTTGATGATCCAAGTTAATTAGAAATTCTGGGTAAAACTGTTTTACCTACCTTCAGTGTTTTCATCGCATCTCCCTGTATACGACCCCTATGAACGTGATTCTTGTTTCTCTGGAAACTAGACACAAAGTTCTTCATTTTGGGCACAAGAACCATCGGGTTTCATCTGGAAATCAGAGAGATGTCGTGTTCACAATATTCGGTAAAGAATCAAGCACTGTTCTGGACCAGTCACCTTGTTTCGGTGTTATCTCCCAAACTACTGGTTGCATGCATGTGAATCTTTCTCCATCAGAGAGTAGACAAAATTCTCTTCACAATGGGCACTGATTTGAAGGATTTTGGTCACGTATTGACCTATCTATGCCAATTGCAAATCTGTGCGCTGTTGCTGGAAATCAGGATGAGAGCTGGAAATGTTAATTCGTCGGATTTGGGACTCGGGTCGTCAAGTAACGAGAAACACCAATTCAATATACCGGAGAGGAGTTCAGTAGCAAGAATGATTGATTGAGTTGCTGTTTGTACAAGTGGGGCCCATTGAGTTAAGTTGCGGAGGCATTCGGAGCGTGTTCGTGATTACGGGGATTGTTCGAGTGGTTAACGGTTCGATTGTTCGAGCGAGGACGCGACTTCTCGGGCACTCGTCATACCGGTGAGTTCTACTCACGATTAGGGAGTGTGTTTAACATTTTGGAAATTTGGGTTTTGATGATTGAATTTTGTGTCGAGACATTTTATTGAGTCGAAAACCGTTTTCGGGAAAATAGCGTTTTACGGTTTTTCGGTGAATATATATGTTTTTATCGATTTGTTGATTTTAATGATTTCAGTGGAATATGGACTGAAATGCTGGTTATAATATCTATTTTTAAGTCTCGATGGTTAGGAAATGTCTCGGGGTCGAATAGAAAGCGAAACGGTACAAAACGGGTTTTCGAAATACTGTTTTCAGCCAATTCTGGCTCCCATGCGGGTGCGATATATAGATTATATCGGGTTGGGTGACGACCCGACGAAATAGCATACTAGGAAGGGAAGTCATAAGCTCTCACCCTAGGCCCTGAAACGTTATGGCGTGGTCTAACGTGGGTTATCGGGATTGTGGGTGTTTGCACAGCCGATTTATGCTAAGATAGGTTCACGAATCATCGGGATTGTGGGTGTTTGCACAGTCGATGCTTCGCTTGGTAATATCGGGATTGTGGGTGTTTGCACAGCCGATTTATGCTAAGATAGGTTCACGAATCATCGGGATTGTGGGTGTTTGCACAGTCGATGCTTCGCTTGGTAATATCGGGATTGTGGGTGTTTGCACAGCCGATTTATGCTAAGATAGGTTCACGAATCATCCAGATTGTGGGTGATTGCACAGTCGATGCTTCGCTTGGTAATATTGGGATTGTGGGTGTTTGCACAACCGATTTATGCTAAGTTATGTTCTCGACTCATCGGGATTGTGGGCTTTGCACAGTCGATGTTTCGTTTGAAAAGCTTGTAATTATAAATTAATTGACAAGGCTTAAAAATATATAATGGCACTTCATTTACCGGGATTGTGGGCTTTGCACAGTCGGTAATGGGCTAGGTATATATTGACATAAATAGTTATGAATTTAACTATGTTGCAACGGTTTTATAAATAAACCGAGTGATAGTGAGGGGCACGGTAGAACTCACTGAGACAAGTTGTCTCACCCTATCATTGTTGTTGTTTTTACAGAGAACAGGAAACGGAGAAGAAAACGGGATGGTCAGTTGCCACGCTCGAGGAGAAGATAGAAGATTGACTTATTCCTAGCTCTTTATGTTTTTCTGCCGTTGTCTCTGTATTTGACATCATGACTCGAATTTGAACTTTGTTATGTTTTAGTTTCCGCTATTTTCTTGCAACGATGTATATCTAGGCAGGAATTTTTATACTCTGATGTAAACCAAATTGTATATTTAGGTATTTCTTTGATTTAGAAATACGGGGTGTTACATTTGGTATCAGAGCGGTTCGACCTTGTCGGACGTAGTGATGACCTTTGGGTCGAGTATTAGGTCGAGTCAGCTAGGGACTTAGACAGTTATGTGTCAGATCTTTTTAGTATATTATGTGACGTATTGAGTCAGGATCCACTCAATGTTTCATGTAAATTACTGAAAACTATGACAGTTAGTTGCCTCAGCCCCGAAAATGTCCGAGACCCTAAGCCATAGGATTCTTAGCCTTCTCGTTTCATCAGAAGCGCGCAGCGGCAACAGAGGGCTACAGGTGACATTTGGGAACAATGATAGACATCCGCGATGGTTCGAGGAAACTGTGGGCGGCTGTTTGGTAAACAAATCGGAGGCGGCTAGTGAGTCGCAGCATGAAACGTCGTAGGTGTTGTCGAGAGTACGAGCTAAGCAAAGCCATTGTGCAGTAGTAATGTCGGTGTACTGAAATCTATCAGATTAGTTAACACCAAAACCCTGACCATTGATTAGTCAGCCTATCAGTTATCGAAATATTGTCTCACAGTGAATCTTACCTTCTGGTGTGAGTTCACTCCAATTTAGGCAGCAGTTAAGGAAGTCCTTTCGGATAATCCCAAACATAGATCTTGATTCTTCTTCTCCTTCCGAATCACAATGTGTCAATCAGGTTAAGTCCCGATCAGGATTATGGATCAAACCCTCCTAAAGCAGTTTAGTATGTGGAACCGGTAGGAGTGACGTTATCTCAATCCGCTAGATAGAGGCATCCCAATTGTGGTCAGTAAGAAATTCTCGTTAGTCTTCCGACTCATTTTGTTCGTAACTTCTACTCCGGAACTCCGATTTTTATGTTCCGAGAGGCGTTGGAAAGCTAACGAAAATATCTACACCTCTGATTGGGTTGTGAACTGTGTCTCCAATTGCATTGTGAAGTGTACCTCTGTTTTAAATCTGAACCGTAAACTCTAAAGCATTCGTGGAATGTGAACCTCCCTGCTGTGCGGGAAATTGGAAGAACGAAAAGCTTCAGGTCACCTAAGTGGCGAACATGATGTTGTCATGAGAGTAGAATTCGTTCTGAAGCTTGGTTGATTGACGTGGTAGTGATAATCATGGTTGGATAGTTACGGGAAACTCGGAAAGAAGTGGGCCAAGAAAATGTTTAGTGATATTTACTTCAACTTCACAAATCAATACGACGAGACTTAAGGTGTGCTCGCTTGATTTCCAAAATAACTTTTTGTTTTCAAAATTCCCTTGGTGCCACTGCAATTCCAATTTCGTAACTAATCCGAGAATACTTGCTACGCTAAAGTTGATCGTTAAACCAAGGATTTCCTAGGGTGACACTAACTCTTACCTTCTAAAGAAAACCTTATATCATTCTAGTGGGGTTCCTACTATCGAAATTCGCATCTCTTTTGGATCTGAGTGATCAAGATCTAAGAAAGATAGGTATCAAAGTTCAAGCCTGGTTGATCTAGGAAGACAGCTGAAATTGAGTAAGTTGTTGACTTGGAAATTCCGAAAAAGCCCGTTAAGGAAATCATCTTACGACAGTGATAGTAGTCAAGCTTCTGCTACTGAAGTGAAACTCCAATCGTTAATCGGGATCCCGTTAGGGTTGGCAGTAAGTTGCAGTGACCCTGATCCATCGGATGGTATGGATCAAAGCTAGTTTCTCCATTCTAATAATCTATTGGTTAAACGTCAATAATGCAATTATGTGCTGAACTCAGAATTATCTGATTGTGGTCCAGCACCCGAGACTTCTCTAAGGAATCCGATGAGTTGGGTACGTGTAGTTCATCTTCCTTTTACCTTCAACACCTGTTTGATGGAAGAATGCCCGAGGATGAACCATATGTCGACACGAGACTAAATGATTGGACAGTGAGTGTATAATACACGAGTCCGTTACAGTTGACCCTATAACCATTTTTCTTTCTTTCTTTTGTGTAGTCTCTCGAGACGTTAAATTCAGGTTCGTTTTTCATCACGAAATGCAAGTCTTTGTTTTAACCTTGAAGTCTTATCTCGGGCTAATTCGAGAAAAGGATTGAAGGGAAACGAATTGGATCGAATAGAATAGCGGTTTGAGAAGAATTTTAAAAGAAAATATCCGCTTTTCTTTCGGCTCAATGTCCTTCTCGATCCCTTCCTCGAACGAACCCAATTATTTTATCATAACGGAGCCAAACTCAAGCACGATAATGGAAGTTTGTGAGATTTTGATCGCACAAATAGTTGATTCCAACAAAGTAACACTTTTATTCTCACTTTCAAACTCGTAAATTTTAAAAACATGAGAATGAGATTCCGCTTTGTTGAAGCGTCGTGCATCGAGTAAGTTCATCTATAAGTTGGGGTGAATTAACGTTTTGGGTAGTCGTATTTATCGAGGTATCATTATTTTAAAACACCATTGAAAAGGATTTTCATCCAAGTGAAACGAGTGTGCTTTCAAGTTTTAGAAAAGAATTAACGAAAGAATATATCACTACTATTTTATAGTTTTCTTGGGTTATGTTGCAAGGAAAATCGTTTTCTACAATTCCTTGGACTGAGAGTCATCCTCTTTTATAAAATAACTTTGTTTGCTTCAGTCGATATTTTCAGTAAAATGAGTCAGGCGCTTATGTAAGCGTAACTCAGGAAAGGAAGAAACCGTTCCTCCGAATACCGAGTGGTTTGAATTCAAATAATCCTTTCATAGACACAATTTCCTCCCAGTTCAAGCTACGGCTAAGCCGGAACCTTCTGAGTTCTGACTTTGATAGTGCAGGATGTATAGATACCCTAAACTATAAGTTGTGTCCTCAACAGATTGTAGGTATTCCGTTTGTCCATAACAACTAGTGCCTGCCATAGAGAGGTCGGAATAGTTAATTTTCGTAAGAGGCTTGTGTCAACGAGGTATATGAGTTATGAGTGATTTTGAGGACAAAATCTTTCAAGTGTGGGTGATTGTAACATCCCTAGTTTTGTTAATTCTGGTATACGAAATTAACTAAGGATTTATTATTCGATTAGACGATAAACCGGAGAATGGATATGATGATTCGTGAAAACAATGTTTAATCGCTCAAGCATATGACGTAAACGCAATTCGTTCGGATGGTTTGCAACGTTTTGGGAAATTGAGAAAAAGGGTAAAATTGTCATCCCACCTCACATCGAAGATGTATCAATTGAGAGAAATAATAAGTCCCAACTCGAACGAAGGGTAGCCAAGAAAACTATACCTAAAGGATAACCGTGGAATTATTGGGGTTTTAGCCTCCAAACCATGACTTAAATGGGCCAAGGGCATTTTCGTCCTTTCACAACCACTCAACCCTCAGCCCCTTACACTCTCACCCAGCTGATCCACTTGACACACTTCAGTTTCCAGAATTAAGAACAAAAGGAAAACAGAAAAGAAGAAGGGAGAAAGGGAGAGGGGAGGCGAAGGAGAAGAGGAAGAAGGAGACTTGAGCTCTCACTCATCTCCTCTTGCATGTAGGTGATCTTTGCACCATTAAACTTCATTTCTCTTCCTCTTCCTTCTGGCGCCTATATCACAACCTAAACCATCCTCCTCTTCTTGATACCATTTTCGAAATAGAAGGAGCTCCAAGTGAGGAACCATGAAGCTTTAGTCGATGTGAAGTCATGCATGTCCATGTGGAGCTAGATGAAAGGTAAAACTGAACATACATTGTGGACTGGAAAAATGTTGAAGGTTGTAATGTTGCTGGTACAGAAGATTGAAGCCCAAATTCGTGGTTGCAATTGATTTGGGTTGATGATCCAAGTTAATCAGAAATTCTGGGTAAAACTGTTTTACCTACCTTCAGTGTTTTAATCGCATCTCTCTGTATACGACCCCTATGAACGTGATTCTTGTTTCTCTGGAAACTAGACACAAAGTTCTTCATTTTGGGCACAAGAACCATCAGGTTTCATCTGGAAATCAGAGAGATATCGTGTTCACAATATTCGGTAAAGTATCAAGCACTGTTATGGACCAGTCACCTTGTTTCGGTGATATCTCCCAAACTACTGGTTGCATGCATGTGAATCTTTCTCCATAAGAGAGTAGACAAAATTCTCTTCACAATGGGCACTGATTTGAAGGATTTTGGTCACGTATTGACCTAGCTATGCCAATTTCAAATCTGTGCGCTGTTGCTGGAAATCAGGATGAGAGCTGGAAATGTTAATTCGTCGGATTTGGGACTCGAGTCGTCAAGTAACAAGAAACATCAATTCAATATACCGGAGAGGAGTTCAGTAGCAAGAATGATTGATTGAGTTGCAGTTTGTACAAGTGGGGCCCATTGAGTTAAGTTGCGGAGGCATTCGGAGTGTGTTTAACATTCTGGAAATTTGGGTTTTGATGATTGAATTTCGTGTCGAGACATTTTATTGAGTCGAAAACCGTTTTTGGGAAAATAGCGTTTTACGGTTTTTCGGTGAATATATATGTTTTTATTGATTTGTTGATTTTAATGCTTTCACTGGAATATGGACTGAAATGCTGGTTATAATATCTATTTTTAAGTCTCGATGGTTGGGAAATGTCTCAGGGTCGAATAGAAAGCGAAACGGTACAAAACGGATTTTCGAAATGCTGTTTTCAGCCAATTCTGGCTCCCATCGCGTCGCGGCCCGTGGCCATCGCGTCGCGACCTCCCTTATTTTTGCAACGCAAAACTTTCTGTAACTTTTCGCATCGCGACGGAACCAGTTCGCGCCGCGACGCTTTGCAGTTTTTCAGCAAAACCCACTGATTTTGTTTTCGCAATAACTTTTGATCCGGGAGTCCGATTGAGGTGTTCTAAAATGTGTTGGAAAGATTATTCAAAGACCTAACTATATATATGTAACTTGAATTGGAAAACACACTGTTTTTGAAAGTCAAAGCTGTTTTCAAAACCGAATTGTAGACCGCATGTGAGCATATGTTTTTGAATAACAAAACGTATAATTCGTCCAACTTGGTACTGTACTATAATGCCGGATGACTAACTTTGAATTCATCAAAACGGGTTATAGGTCAACAATAGATATAGAATATCTAAAACTTAAGTGACGGCCCAATGCGGGTGCGATATATAGATTATATCGAGTTGGGTGACGACCCGACGAAATAGCATACTAGGAAGGGAAGTCAAGAGCCCTCACCCTAGGCCCTGAAATGTTATGGCGTGGTCTAACGTGGGTTATCGGGATTGTGGGTGTTTGCACAGCCGATTTATGCTAAGATAGGTTCACGAATCATCGGGATTGTGGGTGTTTGCACAGTCGATGCTTCACTTGGTAATATCGGGATTGTGGGTGTTTGCACAGCCGATTTATGCTAAGATAGGTTCACGAATCATCGGGATTGTGGGTGTTTGCACAGTCGATGCTTCGCTTGGTAATATCGGGATTGTGGGTGTTTGCACAGCCGATTTATGCTAAGATAGGTTCACGAATCATCGGGATTGTGGGTGATTGCACAGTCGATGTTTCGCTTGGTAATATCGGGATTGTGGGTGTTTGCACAGCCGATTTATGCAAAGTTATGTTCTCGACTCATCGGGATTGTGGGCTTTGCACAGTCGATGTTTCGTTTGAAAAGCTTGTAATTATAAATTAATTGACAAGGCTTAAAAATATATAATGGCACTTCATTTACCGGGATTGTGGGCTTTGCACAGTCGGTAATGGGCTAGGTATATATTGACATAAATAGTTATGAATTTAACTATGTTGCAACGGTTTTATAAATAAACCGAGTGATAGTGAGGGGGCACGGTAGAACTCACTGAGACAAGTTGTCTCACCCTATCATTGTTGTTGTTTTTACAGAGAACAGGAACCGGAGAAGAAAACGGGATGGTCAGTTGTCACGCTCGAGGAGAAGATAGAAGATTGACTTATTCCTAGCTGTTTATGTTTTTCTGTCGTTGTCTCTGTATTTGACATCATGACTCGAATTTGAACTTTGTTATGTTTTAGTTTCCGCTGTTTTCTTGCAACGATGTATATCTAGGCAGGAATTTTTATACTCTGATGTAAACCAAATTGTATATTTAGGTATTTCTTTGATTTAGAAATACGGGGTGTTACAGATTATGTAGAGGGATACACGAAACCACCGTTTGTATTTCTGCATTTTTCTGTCATCCGAGGAACACATTTAAAGTATAAAAATATAATAATTAGATGACATAATATGATTCTTATATATGCATGAGATAAAAGGATGAGGAAGAAATAACCTGTAGTTTTTAGCTGCAGCTCTTGAATTATGTCCATTAGAAAAAAGTAAACACTATGGTAAGATAATTAAACACCTTAAGTTGTCTGTAGACTGTTATAGTATTCCAGAAGAAAAAATGTGTTGGGGATATATACACGCAAACCACCTTTTGTAATGCTGATCAGTGTGCAACTGTGTTCTGCTATTATATCTATATGGGGTTACATGCTAGCAACTGTGATTGGTTCTGTGATTGATGAGCAAGTTGTGCAAGTTAGGGATATGCGCCGGAGACATTTTCATAGGTTAAGAGGTTCTCCATGTCCTTGTAATAAAATTCGGTTGGTTTGAATTCTTAAATCTTTAGTTTTGGCTAACCATCTTTGGTTCTAGTTATTCTTTTTTTTTTTACAACATGGTTCTAGTTATTCTTAATAACTACTCCCTCCGTCTCATTTATAACCAAAAAATGCACTTTCTCAATTAATTGAATAACCGATAGATAGATACATCAGTTATTCATTTAACTTAGAAAGTGCAATTTTTTTACTTATAAATGAGACTGGATGTTAGGGGTGAGCAAAAGACGGGTTGGGCCAGGTTATACTTGTCCCTTACTCGGCCCTAAATTTTTATAGGGCCATTTATTAGACCATAGCCCGTACTAAGACCTGAACAAATCTGATTCTTAAGGTCAAAGTAAGATCGGTCTATTTAGGACGAGACCGGGTTGACCCGAAGGACAATTAAAACAAAATTACAAGTTGATCACTCAAGTATTACTAAAAGTTAGAAGTGATAAATTGAATTTTTTTTAGTATTTTATATTATTCAAACTCAAAACATGACTTTTACAATAATGTTTCTACTTAAATTAACGTAGATTTCAAATTCAATATTTTATTTATAAAAGTGCCATTACCAATGTAAAAGAGTTAAAAATTAGGGTGAGGAGTGAGTAAGGGACGGGTTGGAACGGGTTATACCTAACCCTAACCGTCCCTAAATTTTGGTCGGTCCAATTCTTAAGACCCTAACCCATCATTAGACCCAAAGAAACTCGATGTTTTGTGGGTTAAATGGGACAAAGACAGAGAGGTCTTAGGGTTGGGACGGATCTTGCAAACTCCTCTTGGAGGTAAAGTATATTAATCTTAATTTTATAAAAATTATATTTAATTAAAAATGAGTTCAAAATGAAGCATTTAAGTGTGGAGGCTTTTATATTAAAAGTAAAGTTATAAAACTTATTATGAAATTTTAAGTTCAACTTAACATTAAGCTTTTTTTATTTTTACTTTCAATGAAAGGTAGGAATAAATTTGATTTTATTTGAAAACAATAAGGATTTGTTTGATTATGATTTGGTTTTTTAGTTTTCAAAAATTGTTTTATAAAATGGTTCTCAAAAACTCTTTTTGAAAATAAATATTATCTATTTTGATGTTTTAGTGTTAAAAACATGAAAACGAGAAACCCTTTTGTAAATCAGTTTTACAAAATAAGCTAACCAAACAACTTTTCGGTTTTAAACTTTTAAAAAACTATAAAAAAAATATTTTAAGAAGGGGAAGTAGCTTTTTTAAAAAAGAAAATTCTTTAATTTTCTGAAAAGTCACGATTGTAGATAAAGAAAAAGGTACATTCACTACAACATTTGATCCAAAGGCAACGTTTGAAAACCGTCGTGTAAAGTCAAAAAACCGTTGCCGAAGTTAAGAGGAGGTGAGAAGTAGAGGGTTACAGGTTCGAATCTGTGGCCTCAATGACCATATAATATTTACATGTGTTTTACTATTTAGCTGTGTCTCTCTGAATTATTTAAATCTTTGTTTAATTGTATTGGCCATATATACAAGAAGGGTTTTTTTTAAACCCCCCCCCCCCCCCTTCTCCCCTATACCCCCTAATTAACGTAAATGGACAAAAATACCCTTAGAATACATTAAAAAGGTAATATTTCCTCATTTACACCTATTTCCAGAAAAAGTAAGATTTTCACCTTAAACTTTCCGGAAACAGGGGTATTTCTGGAAGGCAATATTTTAAAACTTTTCGGAAACACCCCATAGAAGGTAAATGCGGGAGGAAAAAATTTGGGATTTCCGAAAACACCTAAACGGGGTATTCTCGGAAGTCATTTTTGACTTCCGGAAGTACGAAATGACTTCAGGAAGTACGCTCTGCTGAGGTATTTCCGGAAATCGCAGGAAATTTCCCTTCCACAATTATCTCCCCAGGGGGATGTTTCCGGAATTGTTTTTTTATTTATTTTTGTTTTTAATTTTTTTTTAAAAATTTCGTTTTTAACTTTTTTGTTTTGGTTTTTATAGTGGCGAGACGTTTAGGACGTTTAGAGCGAGGCGAGTCTTCACAGGCAGGCGGAGATGCAGATCATACTCCTCCTGCTCCTAGTACCGGGACTAGGAGGATTAGGTTGGTCAGGCAAGCCGGTCACGCTTCTGAGCGTAACTGGCATGTCCGTGACCGGGACTTAGGTGGGGCTTATGAGGCTGCAGACGCTCCACAACAACAACAGTATGATGAGCGTGTTCAGCGGGATTATGAAGCTGCAGACGCCTCGCAGTAGGAGCATTATGATGAGCACGAGCTAGATCAAGGTCCTAGGGACCAAGCTCTGTTGCATCGGTTTCTATGGGGTGTTTCCGGAAAGTTTTAAAAAAATTTCTTCCGGAAATACCCCTATTTCCGGAAAGTTTAAGGTGAAAATCTTACTTTTTTCGAAAATAGGTGTAAATGAGGAAAGATTAAATTTTTAATGTATTCTAAGGGGTATTTTTGTCCATTTGCGTTAATTGTGGGGTATAGGGAAGAAGAAGGGGGTAAAAAAAACCATACAAGAAAGGCTCCCCCATGCATGGATGGGGTTGCTAACATTTTTTTGCTTATTTATATTTTTAGTCCCCTAGGTATTACAACTATGCAATTTGGGTCAATCAGATTTCATTTGCACGAATTGTGTTCTTAAAAAATGGTAGTTGTACAATTTTGGTTGCTTAGATTCCAATAGCGGGAGTTGAATCCAGATAGCCATAAAAAATATCCAACCTAAAAACGGCAACTTTATCGGTTGTGCTAAGTCTTAAAAAATCAATATTTACTGTACCTACCTATTATTTTGAACAATAGTCATTATTGACTCCCCAACTCTTTTTTTTACTCACACTCATCTACTTCTTTTTTTTCTGTTACTGTCACACCTAAGATTTGAATCTGAGACCTTGAGGTGTGATTTGAACCCAATTACCACTGAGTCTGGCCCTTATCGGTAAACTCATCTACTTCTGATGTTGGCTTACTTTTAATTTTTTCGTTTTCATGAATAGTTATACTGAATCGGTCCTATCTTTTGTTTCTCTTAAAAAATAATCAATCGCGTAAGTTTTTTGCATTGATAAATTGAGTAGAATGGGGTGAGATGAAGTGGTATGGAATTATATTTTATTGTTTGGATTTTTAAAAAATGAGTGGAATGAATTGAGATATGATGGGATTCATTTTCTTCTATTTCATCTTATTTTATCCTCTTTCTTATTTTCCTCCCACTATGGTCGCCAATGAATATGTACTTGAGTCCGGTAGCCCGGCTTTGAACTATCGGTAGGATGCTTCTGCGTAAGTCTTGCCTCAGAGCTTGACCTAGATGATGGTACCTGCAATGACACTCTGACGCTCAAGTCAGCGATGAGAAGTCAGTGGCGAGGTAGGGAGAATGAAGGTGTCCCTGATCATGCTGATGAGCTGGTATTTATAGGCATCAAGTGTGCCTCCAACGCATGAATGAGTTGGCGTACTTAGATCCATAGGATCCGACCGTGTGCCCACAGCCGTCGATAACTGCAAAGCACGAATTGCAAGTGTGGACGTGCACGGATTGTGGCTCGCCCATGTGAAGAGCTTTATTATGTGCAGTTGGGCCGCTTCGTAGCCCAAAGTCGGGATTGCCCGCTCCCTCAACATAATAGTGTTTTTTAGTAATTTAGTAAGTGTAAAAATGGAAAAAAATTATAACGTTTTCTATTCCGCCCACTTTTCAAACAATGGAATGTTTGTTCCGTCTCGTCATAAAATATTTTCAACCCTTTTTTTAGCAAATAGAGGGTCGAAACCCAAAGAGAACTACAACAACAAAAATCTAGGAATAGAAACTCCAACTACGTCAGTGAGCACAAGCAGCTCAATACAAGCAGGAATAATAGTAAGCCTTACAAAAATAGAAACTTGATTGCAGCTAAGGGTGTCAAATTGGACAAACTTGATGGTTTTGAATTTGAAATATAATGGATGCATGGGAGACAATCCATTTATATCTCTTAAAAGATAACTAACAAATCCAATCCAATTCATTAGCAATTTTTTACAGATGGATATCCAACCCATCCATTAATATTTTTAACACAATTTTTTTTAGTAAAATATATTTTTAGTCATAATTTTAATATTTTTTGTTTTTGCAAAATTTTAATTTTTTTTCCTTATCAAAAAGGACTATTTTTTAATTTTATTAATACATATATAAATATGTAATATTTATATATCATATTTTATTATATATATATATATATATATATATATGGTGGTGGTCTTGTGGTGTTAGGAGGAGGCCGACAGCGGCTAATGCGGTGGAGTTCTGGTGGGCGACGGCGACTGCCGGCGACAGACGGTGGTTGGCGGTGGCGCTCTAGCGACAAGTGGGCTGTTTTTTTACAATCAGTCTGTTTTTTTACTTTTATATATATATATATATATATATATATATATATATATATATATATATATATATATATATATTGCTGTGTGTGTGTTGTGTGCTCCGGCGACAGACGGTGGTTGGCGGCGGTGGAGTTCTGGTGGGCGACGGCGACTGCCGGCGACAGACGGTGGTTGGCGGTGGCGCTCTGGCGATAAGTGGGCTGTTTTTTTTACAATCAATCTGTTTTTTACTTTTATATATATATATATATATATATATAATATATATATATATATATATATATATAAATATATATATTGTTGTGTGTGTGTTGTGTGCTCCGACGACTGACGGTGGTTGGCGGCGGCGCTCTGGCGACAAGTGGGCTGTTTTTTTACAATCAGTCTGTTTTTTACTTGTGTGTGTGTGTAAAGTAATTGTTTCTTCCGGAAACAAGAAACAATTATTTTTGTTAAAATCTGGAAAAAAAATTAGGTAAAAAAAATATTTTTATAAAAATTAATTTTTTCTTTACAATGAATTTTTCTAGTTTTTTTAATGTAATCCAAAGAATCGGAAAAGTTAGTGGATGAACCAAAACCATCCATAAGAATAAATGGATGGATTGGATCCAATCCATTAAATTTTTTAAATTATATTATGGATGGGTTTATTAGTGGATGGATAAATGGATATTTTGACACCCCTAATTGCAGCCCATAGTAGCAAGTGCTTCAGCACACTTATTAGCTTTCCGGTTAGAGTGAGAAACAACAACCTCACAATCTTTGAGAATCAAGGCTTAAGTTCTACGTAGCAAACTCCAACCATCAGCAACCACCCCTTTAGAAGTTTAAATGATGAACCACAACCTCCAAATCCACATTAAGCTCCACTTGAACAAAACCCAAATTATAAGCAAGCTTAAGTCGACCCTCATAGACCCCCACAACTCAGTAAGATAAGCTGTCTTCACCTCAAGTTTCTTAAAAGAATCACCAAGCCAGTTTCCATCAACGCCTCTAAGAAGACCTCTACAACCAGCATTCCCCGCGTCTTGCTTACATACCCCAACTGTATTTAATTTCACCCAACCACTAGTAGGAGGCATCCAACCACCCCTCCTCGATGAAACAATTCAGCACTCAAAGCACTAGTAGCATTATACAACTTTGCTTCATCAATAATTGTTTTCCACGGAAAGGAGGGTTTAACAAAATCATCATCATGGATCTCCTTATTCCTCCAACTCCAAAGACTGTCACTACAACAGAAAAGTCTAAAAAGAGCGCCAACATAAGTAGCGCTTTCTAGGTGAGCGCTCCTTATTCCCAACACGGACGTCCAGTGAGTAGCACTTTGTACACGAACGCTCCCTATTGCTAAACACGGACGTTGAATGAGTAGAGCTTGGTACGCGAGCGCTCCCTATGGCTAAACACGGAAGTTCAATAAGTAGCGCTTGGTACGCGAGCGCTCCCTATGGTCAAAATGCGTTTTCAATGGGTGGCGCTTTTTATGCGAGCGCTCCCTATTGCTAAATTTATTTTTCTAAAATTATTTCCTCTCGTTCTTCCCAATGAAACACAGTATACTCAAACACTCTCTCTCTCTCTCTCTCTCTCTCTCTCTCTCTCTCACGCAGAAAAAGCCAGAAACCCTCACGCTTCCAAACCACTGCCTCCTCCCTGCGCCGCCGCGTTAGATGACGTCGTCCTCTCCTTCGACGACGTCGTCCTCTCCTTCGACGGCGCCGTCCTCTCCTTCGACGACGTCGTCCTCTCCACCACGCTGTTATCTTGTTTGCTGCGAACAGAGCGCCGTCGTTCTTCTCATTTGTGACGTCGTTCTTCTCTCTTTTGCGAACGCCGTCCTCTCCATCTCTTTTCTGTAAGTTAATCTCACCCTCATTGGTTTGGTTGTTGATAATAGATTTGGTTCTTGCTCCTTTTTTATTTAGGGATTTTAGGTTTTAGGGTGTTTAGATGAAGACCCACCATTGTCCATTTTCCATCACTTTCTCTATGTTACCACTGATTTTAGGTTTTCCACATTTGTGTTGTTTTAGTTTTGATTTATATTACTGTTAGAAAATGATAGAAGCTGAAATTTGACCATTTTATATGATGTTTACCCATCTTCTGGTTCCATCTTCATAAATAATATTTAAGTTTGGATAAAAATGTGTTACCAAGTACGTTGTCTACTTATACCCCTAATTATACCAGTTCAACATTAGTTATATAACATTAGTATTAATGTTGGCACCAGAAGATGACAACATTAAATTAGTGCTAATTCGATTACATATATGTTCAGTTCAAAATACCTACTGTGCGAGTTCAAGTTCTCATTGCGAGTTTGTTTTGCCGGAGCTTCGCATTCTTTGTTTGAGTTCGTCCTGGTTCGAGAGTTCATTGTAGTTTGAGTTCACATCTGGCTGGAGAGTTCGAGTTCATTGTTGCTTCCACTTGTTCAGGTACTTTTGTTGTTCTCTTGTATTTATTATATCAAGAATGGCAATATGGAAGACATCAAAGTCTTTGATTTCTTTAGTTGAAAATAGTTGAATGTCTTAATTAAGGACTTCTTTAGTTGAAAATAGTTGAAAGTTTTTGTTGTTCGACATTTAGGGAAATTATAAAATAACAAAGTGTTTAAGTGAAATTATAAAATAACAAAGTCCAATGTCTTAGGTTTAAAAAATTGTACTTTGGGCGTTTTTCATCTATAACATATTTAAGTTCTCTTATCAGGATTTTATTATCAATTTTGGTTAAATATGGATCGAAAGTGGATGTCTACAAATCGTCTGTCGAAGGAATATGTCGATGGAGTAGAATATTTTGTTAACTTTGATGTTCGATGATTGGGAACTTCTTGTAATATCAAATGTCCTTGTTTACGATGTTGTTATGTAAACCCAGTTACTACAGTTGAGCTGGAAGGACATTTAAAGGCTTACAGAATCGATCAAAGTTATACTTGTTGGACAATGCACGGTGAGGAAAAAGGTGAATCTTCAAATATGAATAATAGTACTGAGAGATGTGCGCCGGTTGACACCGAAAAATATACATTTGATGGCGACCAATTTGAAGAGATGACAAAGACGGTTGAAGATGATCTTAATGATTGTCCTCAAACGTTTGAGATGTTGATAACCGATGCGGAGACACCGTTGTATGCGGGTTGTACTGATCGAGTTCATAATATTATTGGCTGTGATAAAGTTGTATAATTTGAAAACTTGCCACGGATGGACGGATAAGAGCTTTACGGAATTACTCGCACTATTGAAAGATATGTTGCCGAAGGATAATGTGCTCCCTTCTCGGACGTATGGTGGAAAACAAATGCTAGGCACCATTGGCTTGAACTATGAGAAGATACACGCTTGTCCCAATGATTGCATATTATTTCGGAATGAACATGCATTGTTAAAGTCATGTCCTAAATGTAATGCATCGCAATATAAGAAGAAAGAATCTGCTCCAGAAAAGGTGTTGTGGTATTTTCCTATAATTCCTAGATTTAAGGCGATCTGTAGTAGAGTGATTGAACCTGGAAAGTTGCCAGCGTTGCAAAGATCAATTACTGTCACATTATGTGAGCTTGAGATGTTTTTCCCACCTTCATTCTTTGACATAATGACTCATCTAATAGTTCATCTGGTTAGAGAGACACAATTGTGTGACCCATGTTACATGAGAAGGATGTACCCGTTTGAACGTTACATGAAGATATTAAAAGGATATGTTAAAAACCGATCAAGACCCGAGGGTTGTATTGCTGAGCGCTACATAGTTGAAGAAGCTATTGAGTTCTGCACCGGCTATCTATCTAGTGTTGAACATTCTGTGGGGCTGCCAAGGGAGCGTCACACAGGAAGCATTGGTAAACGGATGACAGGAAGCAAAATAGTGATGGTATCAAGGAAAGAACTAGAGCAAGCACACTTATATGTTCTGCACAATGACACTGAGGTTGATTCATATGTTGCGAAACACATGGACATGCTTAAGAGTGATTACCCAAGTAAGGGTCAAGTTTGGTTAAGAAAAGAACACAATAGGAGTTTCATAGTGTGGCTAAGAAATCACATTTCCTTAGAGTTTGCTTTGAATCCTACCTTGATTTCTGATAGATTCAGATGGTTAGCAAAAGGTCCAAATATACATGTTATCTCTTACACAAGCTATCTACAAAACGGGTACACGTTCTATACAAAAAAACCAAGATGATCTGAGTAAAATGCAAAATAGTGGGGTGACTCTTGTAGCTCAATCTATGCATACATCAAGTTCCAAAGACAGAAATCCCATTTACGCAAATATGTCATACTTTGGAGTCATTGAAGGAGTTGGATTACAATATTTTTCGTGAGCCTGTGTTCCAATGTAAGTGGGTTGACAATAATAATGGTGTACAGATGGATGAGTCGGGGCTCATGCGGGTGAATTTCAACAAGTCAGGGTATAAAGACGAGCCTTTTATTATAGCCTCGCAAGCTCAACAAGTGTTTTATGTCACTGATCCAGTTGATATCAATTGGTCCATTGTTCTATTGACAAACAAAAAACTATTGGTTAATGACATTGGTGATAAAGCACCCGAAGATGTTGATATTGAGGATGACCCTTTCTTCGGGACATCACAACAAATACTAGGGGAAAGTACTTCTAAAGAGGATGTTGTGTATATTAGAAAGGATCATAGCGATGAAATTACGTTTCGTCGAAAATAAAGTACCAAGAAGCGAAAAGAAAAATATCATACAAATAAGCAAATTGTAAATAAAATTGTATCGAGGAAAAGGAAAAGGTAATCTAAACTTACTTTTAGGCCTTTTTTGCTTGTCTCTTCTTTATTCATCTTCTTTAATTTTTTGTTGGTCTTTTGCATAAATATAACAATAACACTGATTATGTTTTATCGCAGGTCAGATGACATCGCATAGCCATGATAGTGGGCATGATAGTGCTCATGAGCCCCCAAAAAAGGTCACTCGACGTGGAATGACCGTTAAAAAGAATATAATCAATCGGGCGAGTAAAGGATTTCCTAAACTTCCAGTAAGATACTTACTAATTAACTAAATTTATTACTTAGTTTAAACCGTTTGTTATCTAATTTACATAAGTAATAATGTAGGTCCAATGGAATGTTAAAGGCCAACCATTTGGTCCAAATGGTAAACAGTTGACTAGCTTCATTGGTACTAAGGTGAAGCAAACGGTACCGATTACAATCAATAGATGGCATGATAAACATAATCTTGCTTTGGAAAAACTCAAAGAGGAGCTCTGGTGTTTGATCCAGGTATATAATTTTAAATCTATATAGTTATCTTCTTTTATAATTATGTAAGCATGTATTTATAATCTTTTCATTGTTTATGTGTAAGCAGACTTATTTTGATGTGGATGAGTCTCGGAAAGAATTTTGCCTTATGAAAGCTGGAAGGTTACATAGGAAGTTCAGAACTATCCTAAAAATAAATGGATTACAGATGATGAAGGAAACCTCATACACCATCCCCCACCACTATATAGTGGGATTATAACACAGGAGGATTGGAATGTCCTTATAACCAAACGCACCGAAGATGAGGACTTCTTGGTTTGTACAATTACCTTTTAACTTAACTATATTTGACAATTATTATGCATTAATGTATATTTATGTGTCTATATAGACATTATGCAATGAAAATCGAGAGAGAGCAAGAAGTCCTGATTACCCTTATAGAGGTGGTGTTAAGGGTTATCAAGACATTGAAGAAAAAATGGTAGGCACAACTTCCTTTATTTCAACTTTCACTATTGTAAATGAATCTTTTGATATATTTATTAACAATTGGTAAATTTTAACAGCCAGTGGAGGCCGGGAAAGATCCAACTCAAGAATCCATTGACAGACATGTTTTGTGGCTAGAAGCCTGAGTAAACAAAGATGGTGTGATTAACGATCCGAAAACGAAAGAGGTGTCTCAAAGAATTGTAAGTATGATAAAATTAAAATTGTTTTGTAATTTTGATGATAGTTATAATGTCTAATAATTTTTGTGAATCAGGAGTCCATATCACAATCAATAGAACAAGGAGTGATAACTGATTGTGATGGTGGGAAAGACATCCTTGGCCGTGCTTTGGAACGTGAAGAGTATTCAGGTCGTCTGAGGGGTTTGGGATTTGGAGTCACTCTTTATGGGGTCCAAACAGGCCTAAAAAAAAGAAAGTAGAGAAAGACATTTGGAACAACTGGTGTACAAGCTAATGAATGAAGTAGTGGAATTAAAAATAGAGTTGGACCAAGGATTGATCTACCATCCCCTAAGCTAGATAGCTTCAGAGATAGTTGTACCATTGCTTCCAATGAGGTATTAATCATTAGATCCTCTTTTTCTTGTACATATTACATCAATTTATACATATTCTAATTTTTGTTTATCATTGTTTCAGGGTAACAATAATGATTGTGAACTATATATATCAAACCCGCTTAAATTGGTCGCAAGGGGAGTAATTTGTAATGAGATGGGCACCTTACTGCACAATCTACCCATACCCGAAAATCATGTGATGGTCAAAGTTGACATTGCAATTGTGGGGGATGCAAACTTGCCTGTACCAGTAAACAATATAGGGATCATGACTATGGATGATGCAATTGGTATCTTTGTCGCATGGCCAGTAAACCTCATCAATGTAAGTGGCAATATATTTGTTAGTAATTTATTAGCTCATGTCATATATTATCTTTCCAACTATATTTGTTACTAACTAATTATCTTTCCAAATATATAGGTATCCCAAAGGGAAAAATCTAAAGTTAGTGGGAATGTTGGCAAAGGAATATCTCGACCTTTCTCTTCTACTGCTGGAAAGGGTGACAAAGTTAGTGGGAATGTTGGCGAATCCCAACCTTCCCCTTCTATTGCTGGCAAGACAAAAGTGTATCGGCAAATAGCTAGCGGGAAAGAGATTGAATCCCGACCTTCCTCGTCTATTGCTGGCAGATCTTCTAATAATCCCATGGAGTTCATCAGTTATTTAAAAATCCATGCGTCAAACCACATGGGTAGTGCAACCATAATAGAGTCATTGATGGATACAGAAATTTTTGGAGATGAGCAAGCACTGACTTTGAATCTAGAGGATCTCGCAGTGGTATATGAGCACGAGTGGGTAAGTGCGACTACTTTTAGAGCATATATCAGGTATGTATCTATCTTATTATTTCAGTGGTATATGTTGTTATTATTATTATTATTATTATTATTATTATTATTATTATTATTATTATTATTATTATAATTTGTATACATTTTAATTAAAGGTATTTGTACCATGAGATATTGGTCCCAAGAAAACAAACACAAAGATTTGTGTTCTTATGCCTCGAAAGTACTTTTCTACTTAATATCCCCCTGGATAAAACAATGTCAAAAGATCATATAGAAAAATGCAAGGCACAAATGGAAAGAAGCAAGGTAGAGGTTAAAGTCAATATCGATCGGGAATAAGGAACGCTTACACTAAAAAGCGCTCCTCTTTCCTCATCTTCGACTGATTCAACATTGTCTTTCTGATTGTTTTCTTTGTCTTCTTCTCCTTCGTTCTGGTTTTGAGGTGAAGGTGGACCATTGTTTTCCATGTCGATATCAGGATTTTGGTCATTGTTTTCGACCCTGTTGTCATTTCCTTCTTGTGGCTGATTTTGGTCAGTGTTTTCGACCAGTGCATCATTGCCTCTTTGTTGTTGGTTTTGAGTTGTAGGGTCGACCAGTGCTTCATCAGTTGTTTGCTGTGGAGTTTGGTCTTGAGTTTCGATCATCTTTGTATCAACACCTCTTTGATCTTGTTTTTCGACACCTTGTTCAGGTATGGTGGTTTTAGAAGGAGAGAGGGTCGAAGTTAATGTTGGTTGTTTTGGTGGTACCTCAGCATTGCTACTTTCAGGTTCCTGTTCAAAATTAATTGATAAATACCTTGTCATAATGAACTAAAACTGTTAAAAAGAAGAATAAATAGAAGGTTAATAGTACCTTTGAAGTGTTTCCTTCGACACGAGAATGTGCACTCTCAGGTCTCTTCAGCACTTTTCTCTTTAAAGGCTTCTCCAAAACTTGTTGTTGTTGAGTGCTTTCGCCTTGTTGCTTCTTTTCGACAGGCGTTTGTTTGATAGTCTTAGAAGAAACCTTTGAAGCATCTTGAGAGTTCTTCTTCTTCTTTTCTCTTTCGACCTGAGATTTGGAAGCCTCATTTTGTTTGGGATTGTTTACTGGTTCGTCCGGTTGAAGATTCGACACTCATGTTAGTAAGAAACAAGAAAATGTATAACTGTTATAAAACAAAGAAGTTAAGGATTTCGACCTCTGATTCATCACTCACAACTATGGTGTCAATCCTCTTGGTTTTCTTGGAAGGAGTGGCAGTGGTAGAGCTGCTTGGTCTTTTTGACGAAGTACCAGTACCTTTCTTCGTCACCTTCTTTGTTGATGTTGTTGTGTCATCCGTTGGAGTGGGTGAAATAGGCACAGCTGCAAACATTCGACAGTTACGTTAATAAGTCATGAATGAAAGGAAAATTAAATTTTTTCTAAGAGTTTTATACATCACCTGTTTCGACAGTAGATGTGACTCAAACATGCTGAATGTCCAGATATAGATTACCCTCAAACGTGTATATGTTATGCTTAGTCGAAAATACTTTCTCAGCTGTCTTATTTGAAAGAAAATTGTTTAACGCCATAGTCGAACCACATATCAACCATCGTGGAAGTGGTGGTCGAAATGCCAAAGCCAGTTTACTGGTTGGCAAAGGCGGGAATTTAAGTTTGTTGTGTGCTAAAGCAAAAGCCAGTTTACTTATCAGTTACATAAAATGGAAAAACCATTGTTGGAATTTTGTCGAGAAGTTTTTTGTTTTAAAACTCTTGCAGCTTGAGAAACAGTCGACTAAGATTATTTGGATCATATACAGTTTCAAAGTATTTTTGGAATGCTTGAATTTCTTGAATGTGCGTACCTTTTTGTTTGGTCTTCTTTTTCTGCGAAGAAGGAAAAGCAGAGATTAGATTCGACAGCAATGTAGCCTCTTCGACATCAGTAGATTTTCTTTTGAAATACTCTTTCCACCACTTTGAAAATTCTTTGGTGCAAGAAAATAAAGGCTCAAACTCAATCGGGTCAAAGTTAAAAGGGCCATTGGCAAAGCTGTTGAGGCATTCTTTCCATTCCTCTTCATTTTCTGGAAGTCTCATGTCTTTCCTAGATCTGAAAAAGGGCTTGGTCGAAGCTGACATAACCCAAACTGTCTTGCGACCAGGCTTGGGTGATATGCGTACGCACCAAATAGAGTTGTAGCCTTTCCAGGTGCTATTCTAGCTGACAGAAATTTTGGAGTTAAAAAGGCTTCCCAAATCTGGTTGGTTTCTTCTTCGTCGACAAAAGAAGTTGCAGGAAACTCTCTTTTAAACCAGTCTGGTCCATGAGTCCTTTTGACGAAAGGTGCCATTGAAGGGGTGAAATCTTCGCAATTCATGAGCCTGTTGAATGCTTTGGAGAACAAGTCTTGTGGAGATACCCCTATCTCTATAGGCTTTAGAAGAGCAAGCCTAATTCCTTCAACATTCCTCGTTTCGAACATTTCAGTATAGTCTTCAGGAATGTACATTTGCAGCTTCGACTCAAAAGTGGCAAGAAGCCACAATTGGAACAACCAAACTGGTCCAGAGACCAAGTAATTTCCTTCAGGCTTGAGTTCTTTTAATGCATGAACTCCTTGTCGTAAGCCTTCATAAAGTGATCCTAAAATAAGTTGGCCAAGGTTTACCTCTCGTATCTCGTGTAGTTGAATGGCTAAAGGAATGTACATTTTTGCCACTTGGACTGACGAAGAGCAGAAAACATAGAAGGAGAGCCAAAAAGTGAGAAAAGCGATGTGTTCTTCGTCAGAAACTTCTTCAGTGGTAATGACATGTTTGTCTTCAATGTATCCTTTGAAGGAAGCACGCTTGAAGTCAAATTCATGGTTGTTGCCAGTAGTGTTAGGGTCGAAAACTTCTCCTATTGGTTTAAGTCCAGTTATGGCAGCCACATCTAACAGAGTAGGAGTGAGCATACCACATTTCAGATGTAGGCTATTGGTGGTCAGTTCCCAAAAGTGTAAAGCTGCAATAAGCATTGGGCTTTGATATCTAGGCCCATATCTTGACAGTTGAATTATGTCGAAGATGTCTTGTGCCTTCCAGGTTTCTCCTTTCTTCGACTCAATTTTGTTAAGCCAGTTAATGTAAAGTGGGTGATTCTTGTCGACTGGTGGTGAAGACCTAAAAGCCCTATTTGGGTTACTCATGAAATCCCTCACATATGGTCCTTTACTGAAAATCCTAGGACTATATCTATGATAGCTAGGGAAAACTTCTTTGATTTTGTCAGAATCGTCACCAGAGTGAGGAAGAGGACCTAACAATGCATGCTTGTAAGGTTTAGGAGAAGGAATTAGTACCTGAGATTGCAAAAAAAATTCTTCTTCTTCTGTCAAAACTGGTTCACCAACGAGAGGCTGTTTTCCAGAAGCTACAGTGCCAGAAGCTTGAACATTGGAAGATGAAGCCATTAATGATAGTTATGAGTTTTTCAAGTGGTTTCGCTGCTTCACTGTTCGGGTTTAACAAGAATAGAGATCGCGTAGTGTTGGATGAAGAAATGAAGCTTCGCAAATGGAGTTTTTCTGGTGTGTAAACGCTGGATTTCGCAAGGAAGAAGAAGAGAAAGGGTTCGCAGAAACAGAGAGAGTAAAAAAGGGAAAATAAAACGGAGAAGTTGCTTTTATAGCTGTTTCAGCAAGAGATAGAAAAGGTAAACTTTTTGGTATTTCTTTAAAGAACAGTTATTTGCAATAAGTAGTGGGGGAGTTACAACACAAAACGTGGCCCACTAAATCTGAGATAACGGCGCCATTAAGTGTCTTTACTAGAAGTGTCTTTTCAATTCTGAAAACTGATGGTAGTGACGTCATAAGATTCGACATAAAGCTGTTGATTGTAATTTCAAAAACGTCATTTTTTGACTTCATTTAAAACTGAGTCAAAAAAAGACATTTTTGGGGGGCAATTTGTTAACCTGCATTTTCGACAGGTTCAATTAAATGCAGTCAACGAGGTTTGACTTGCTAATTTCAAGAGGAAAGGTGTTGATTTCGACAGTGAGAAGTTTTCTCAAGAAGGTTCGACGCAGTGTTTAACTTAGTAGAAATTGAAGAATTGAAGCCAATGGTTCGACGAGAAGAAAATAAGTGATAGATCAGAAGTCAAACGCTCATTGTCGAAACGGCGTAGCAGTTATTGTGGTCGAAGACATGGCAGTTACCATTTTTCAAATTCTATGTACAGTTAGTTAGTTATTGTGTTTCCCTCCTTGTATAAATAGTAGTTTTTCATAGGAAAAACGGGTCACAAACGCACATACAGAATTCTGAAACTCAAATTTCCAACATCACAGAGAAAACGAGTCAGAGAACAATGTATGAACTTGTGCACCATTCTCTTTACAATTAATGCAATTTCACTTTTATTTTCTTAAGTTTTCTGCATTTTTATTTGCTTTCTCTTCGATTTCTACTCAATTCTCCTTTCTAGAGATAACTTCGATGGTTATCTTCATACTTTTAAGTTTAAACCGCAAGAACATTCATAATTTTTGGAAAAACTTTAACACAAATGTTCTAGGATTTTCTAGTTGATCCTGTAAGCAACATTAATTTGTAACTAGCGGTGTTTACAAAAAAAAACACGGTAAACAGATGCATATTTTACCTTAATTCTCTTCTTCATTTTTACTTCATTATTAATATTATTAGAAGATACCGACTTTCTTTAAACTTTTTCAACACAACTATTTTAGTAAATTTGAAAATATAGCCTTTTATCAAATTTTTCCTTTTTCTTTTATTACATTTTGCAACTTTCAACATATTTATAATTTCATACCAAATTATAACAAATACAGTATCACACGTGCGTATGCACCGGTAAAATACTAGTTTAATAGAAAACTTGTTGAAACCAAATTTCACCTCAAACAACTTAAATTAGACTATGTAAAAGGGATGGAAAATACTTTCGAAATGAATTTCTCTTAGAGTGCGTTTGGATGAGGCATTTTCAAATTCTAGGGAATTTCAAATTCTAGGGAATTTCAAATTCTAGGCAATTCAAATTCTAGGCAATTCAAATGCGTTAATTGAAATCCTTTCATTTTCAAAATTATTTGTTTGGATGGGAAAATTAAAATGTTTCATTTTCAAAATTCCTTGTTTGGATAGAGTAATGGAAATTTTTCTTTTTTTTTATATTTTTTAAAATTCTTCACTGTATCCAAGGGTCGAATGTCATGCGAGTTCAACGACTCTCGGGCCCAACCCACCGGATGTCGGGCCCAACCCACTGGATGTCGGGCTCAACCCATTGGAGTGGATCAGTACCGACGAACCGAGTTAGAGGTGGCAAAGCAGGCTACCAGATCAGTGTTGGGCTCGGGTGTTTGCAGGTCGGGCAAACAAGCCCAGTTTGAAATTCAGGCTGAGACTTTAACATTAGCTTTTAAGAATCCCATTTTAACCATGTACCAATTAATCTAACATTTAGTTTAAGAATCACATTTTATCCATGTACCAATTAATTTAACATCTAGTTTAAGAATCCCATTTCAATATTGAGATACACAGTTTCCACTGTTTTCGGAAGTTGAGATATAGAAGATCAGAATTTTGTTAAACAAAAAAAAATACGGTTCAACTAAAGAAAGGGTGCTTTTTATTTTTGTCACTGGTTTGATGAAATCCAACAGCTCCATAGATTCTCAAATATTGAGTTCATTTTGAGTTAAAAGATAACTTCTTTGACCGATAAAAATAAAATCAAACAAAGGAAATACGTGATTGGGTTCCCTTGGTTGCTATCAAAGAATCCCATTCTCTATGGGAGATGCAAACACATTGATGTGCGATTCCCTTACTTGAGGCATCTTGTGAAGGAAGGGATAATTGAATTGGTATTTTGCAGAACAGAGCAACAAGTTTTAGGTATAATGACCAAGCCTATGAAGTTAAATGACTTTCTGAAACCGAGGATCTGGTTAGGAGTATGTACTGGCAGTGAAGTAAACTAGTTGCTAAGTTACTAGCATCTAGTTTAAGGGAGGATTTGTTAGATGTATTGGGCTCTTTGTAATAAGTAATAGTTTGGGCCCTCTTGTATTATAGTGGACTAGGCCGAGTCCAATTGGATAAGTCGTTGTTCAATTAGTAGTTATGCTAACAGTTGATTAGTTAGTGAGTAACCACTTGTAACAGAATTGTAAAAACTCTATTAAGAGCTATTCAATGCATCAATGTGTGATTTGCCAAAAATCCGCCGGAAATGCCAAAAATCTGCCGAAAATACATGTTTTTCTTGTAGTGGAAGAAGAAGAGATGCTTCTCTTGATGGCAGAAACTGAGATTGACTATGAGAAGGAGATAGCTAATGAAGAGGAAGAACTTCACATGACAAGAATTGCCTGCAAGAACAATACAGAGGAAGAAGAAGTTACACTGCTCCTGATGGCACACACAGGCTCTTCAAAATCAACTAATCCCAAGGTTTGGTATCTTGACTCTGGCTGTAGTAACCACATGAGTGGTAATAGGGATTGGTTTGTTGATTTGAATGAAGAATATAGGATAACTGTGAAACTAGGAGATGATAGGAAATTACAAGTTATGGGTAAAGGGAATGTCAAATTGAAAATTGATGGAATAACTCAAGTGATAACAGATGTTTACTTCATTCCTGAATTAAAAAGCAACTTGTTGAGTATAGGACAGTTGCAAGAGAAAGGGTTAACTGTGATGTTCAAGGATAATTTCTGTAGAATTTATCACCCTGAGAAAGGCTTAATTGTTAAGTCTAAAATGGCTTCTAATAGAATGTTTTTGACACAAACTGAGGACATTCCCCCTAACTGTTTTAAAGCTACTGTTGATGAGGATTGTAGCATGCTTTGGCACAATAGGTATGGACATTTGAGTTACACTGGTTTAAAGCTATTGAGTCAAAAGGGAATGGTAAAAGGGCTGCCCAGAATTGAGGAACCACTAAAGGTGTGTGAAGATTCTCAAATTGGTAAGCAACATAGAGATCCTTTCCCAAAGAAGAGCCCTTGGAGAGCCAAGCTGAAGTTGGAGTTGGTCCATGCTGACATTTGTGGGCCTATACAGCCTGAGTCACACAGTCACAAAAGGTATTTTCTTACCTTTATCGTTGACTATAGTAGGAAATGCTGGGTGTATCTGTTAACTGAGAAATCAACTGCCTTTGAATGTTTTAAATTGTTTAAAGCAAGAGTTGAAAAATAAAGTGGTTGTGAGATTAGTGTATTAAGAACAGACAGAGGGGGGGAGTTCACCTCTACTGAATTCACTAAGTTTTGTAATGAAAAATGGATCAAAAGACAGTTAACTGCAGCATATACCCCCCCCCCCCAACAGAATGGGGTGGCTGGGAGGAAAAATAGGTCAATCATGAATATGGTAAGAAGCATGTTATCTCAAAAGAACATGCCTAAAACCTTCTGGCCAGAAGCAGTGAATTGGTCTGTATACCTTCTAAATAGAAGCCCCACTGTAGTTGTAAAGGACATGACACCAGAGGAAGCCTGGAGCAAGAAGAAACCCTCTGTACATTTCTTCAAAACCTTTGGCAGCATTGCATATGTGCATGTTCCTGACTGTCAAAGGAAAAAGCTAGATGATAAGAGTGTGAAATGTGTTTTTCTTGGGTTGAGTGAAGAATCAAAAGCCTATAGGCTATATGATCCAATGGCAAAGAAAGTGATGACTAGCAGGGATGTGGTGTTTGATGAGAATGGAAAATGGGATTGGCAAGAACAAAATGAGAAGGATAGTCAAGAATTAATTGATCATGGTGAAGAAAGTGAAAGTGGACCAGAAATCAGTAATGGCATAATAGATGAGGAGCAGGACAGTGGAAACACTGATGATGCTTCCAACATCCAAGCAGTGAGTGACGAGCAGGCCAGTGGTAACACCACTACAAGCCATGATTCAGTGACTGAGGAGCAGGGCAGTGGAAACACTAGTGATGTTTCCATCACTGCAGACCATGACACGGGGAGGATAAGGAGGAAACCAAGCTATCTCAATGACTTTCTAACTGATAATGAGATAGATGAGTTAGATGAACTAAGTCTAGCTGTATTTGGCCAAATAGAAGATCCCATGACCTATGAAGAAGCTGTTAAGGAAGAAAATGGAGAAGTGCTATGAAGGCTGAATTAGATTCCATTGAGAAGAATCAAACTTGGGAATTGGCTACACTTCCAAGTGGAGCAAAGTCAATTGGTGTGAAATGGGTCTTCAAGACCAAGTACAATGAGAAGGGCAACATAGATAAACACAAGGCAGTGTTAGTAGCAAAGGGGTATACTCAAAAAGCAGGAATTGATTACAAGGAGGTGATTACCCCTGTTGCTAGATGGGAAACCATCAGAACCATTCTTGCATTAGCTTCACTCAAAGGTTGGACAGTGTATCAGTTAGATGTAAAGAGTGTTTTCCTCTATGGAGAGCTTGAAGAGTCTGTCTTTGTGGATCAACCACAAGGGTATGTGAAAGAAGGGAAGGAAGAGAAAGTATTTAGGCTCAAGAAAGCCCTATATGGGTTGAAACAGGTGCCAGGGGCTTGGTACAGCAGAGTTGAGTCTTACTTCATTAAGAGGGGTTTTGAAAAATGTTACTCTGAGTATACACTGTTTGTAAAAACAAAATCTAATAGAGGAATTCTTATAGTTAGCCTCTATGTTGATGACCTAATCTTCATAGGAAATAGTGAAGAGGTGTTCAAAGAATTTAAGAGTACTATGGAAGAGGAATTTGATATGTCTGATCTAGGAAAAATGACATACTTCTTAGGAGTGGAAGTGACTCAAAATGAAGCTGGCATCTTCATCAATTAAAGCAAGTATGCAAGAGTAATACTTGGCAGATTTAATATGTTAGAAGCAAATGCAGTAAAGACACCTATTGTTCCAGGAAATAGACTAACAAAAGAAGGGAGTGGAGATGAAATAGATGCAACTCTGTATAAGCAAATGGTTGGAAGTCTCATGTACCTCACTGCCACTAGACCAGACTTGATGTATTCTGTCTGTCTAGTAAGTAGGTACAATGCATCTCATGGCAGTGAAAAAAATCTGAGATATCTCAAAGGGACTATGAGTGTGGGGATTATGTACAGCAGAAAGGGAAAGCTTGAATTGAAGGGGTATGTGGACAGTGATTATGCTGGTGACACTGATGATAGGGAAAGCACCAGTGGATATGTGTTCATGTTGCGATCTACAGCAGTATCATGGTGCTCCAAGAAGCAAGTTGTAGCCACTTTGTCAACTATAGAGGCTGAATTCATCTCAGCAGCAACAGGAGCTTGTCAAGCAGTATGGCTCAGAAGGATACTTGAGAAACTGGGGCAGATTCAAGAGAAGAGTACTCCTATGCTTTGTGATAATAGCTCAAGCATAAAGCTATCAAAGAATCCCATTCTCCATGGGAGATGCAAACACATTGATGTGCGATTCCATTACTTGAGGGATCTTGTGAAGGAATGGATAATTGAATTGATATTTTGCATAACAGAGCAACAAGTTTTAGATATAATGACCAAGTCTATGAAGTTAAATGACTTTCTGAAACCGAGGAACTGGTTAGGAGTATGCACTGGCAGTGAAGTAAACTAGTTGCTAAGTTACTAGCATCTAGTTTAAGGGAGGATTTGTTAGATATATTGGGCTCTTTGTAATAAGTAATAGTTTGGGCCCTCTTGTATTAGTGGACTGGGCCGAGTCCAATTGGATAAGTCATTGTTCAATTAGTAGTTATGCTAACGGTTGATTAGTTAATGAGTAACCACTTGTAACAGATTTGTAAAAACTCTATTAAGAGCTATTCAATGCATCATTAGCACACTTGCTTCATTTCTGTTCTAACATCTGGTACCAGAGTTCCACCTAGGGGCTGAATTCGCAAATTCACCAAGAAATCGTTGCAAAGAAGAAGCAAGAAAGATTATAATTTGTGAATTAACACACTTGCTTCATTTCTTTTCTAACAAAAACCCATGAAAATTCTACGCACCCTAAAAAATTGGCTCATTCCATATGCTTAACATAATAAGCATGAGGAATAATTTGAAATTTTCTGGTTTTGTTCTTCTTCGCTTTTCTCTCACTTTCAAAGTTGGTATTAAGTAATTGTTTGGTTCGGCAGTGGGGATCCCCGGACATGCATTTGGCTTTCCCTGTCGTGGTTTCATGTTGCAACATGTTGTTTGGGTTTTTATTTATCAAAGCGCTTCAGCCATCGAAAATCAATTCTGACAGAAGCTATCCCAGCTTTTACGGTGAAAGCAAATCAATTAAAGGAGGTATTTCTTTCACCTTCCTTTAGTACCCTTCCTTCCTTTCACTTTCCAGCAATAACTGCTCATCAAACTTAAAATTTCTATTCTGTATTAGATATATAGCTTGGTAGTTATTGTTAGTTTGTTAGGTAATTCAGTTAGAGTTAGTTTTATAGTTACTAGTTTGTTACATATTAGTTAGGTGAGATTGGATCTATATATATAAGGTCAAACTCTCATTGTAATCAATCACTTTTTGTATCAATTTCATTTTGATGAATATTAGAGTCACTTAATCTTTTCTCTCTTATCTTCCATGGATACCATATCCTTCAATATGGTATCAAAGCAAATATGGTATCCTCCATGAAGATCGCTTCCGTTGCACTTCACTATAGGTTCTTTATTTTTCTTTAATCAATTTCTTTTTTGTTTCAAGTTCATTTTACTTTCATTCTTTCTTCTTCTCGGTGTCTCTCTAATCTTTTCTATGTTCTTGTCTAATATGTGATTCTTTGCATTTGTGATTCCTCATTTGCGACTTTCGTATCTTCATATCGCAATTTTCCTTGATTGCTCTTTTGCGTTTTGCAATTTCTGAGTTTGTGATTCTCCATTGCGTTTGCATTTTCGATTTCACATGCTTTTTGCTTTCCTCTCTGTGAATCGTTCTTGAGTCCGATTTCATCTCAGTTTCGTTCTTCAATTCTTGTTCGAAACTCCTCCTATTTTTGTTGCGGTCTTTGGTTTTGCTCTTCAATTCATGTTCAAAATCTCTTCAATTCTTGACCGTTTTCTCCTTCCTCTCTCGCTTCTTTGAGAGTGTGTCTATTTCTGCAACTTTCCTTCTCCAATTCGATTCTTGAAGTCTCTAAATTTCTTTCAACTCGTTTTGCGATTCTTGCAGTTCTGTTTTTCGATTCTGCTTCATTGTCCTCCTTTCATTTGTTTTTCTGATGATTGTGATCTGAAGCGGAGTTCGAATTTCATTTTTGGATCGAGTTTCAATTTTGTTTTCGATCTTGAATCATACAGCATTCAAGCAGTTTGCTGAAATGCCTCATAGAGAAATTTTTTCAAAACCGCTCTACATTTCATTTCATTCACTCAAAGAAAACAAAAAGGATATTTCTCCCATCCAAGATCATCATCATTATCATCATGGATATTGCGCATTTCTTGTTCGGAATATTTGGAAATGCCTCTGGTCTTTTCCTCTTCTTCGCTCCAACAATCACTTTCAAGAGAGTCAATTTAAACAAGGTCATTTGCTTAGTGGTTCTGATGATGCTCAGATTTGTCTTTGGGATATTAATGCTACTCCAAAAAAAAAAAATCCATAAATGCAATGCAAATTTTTGAGGTTCATGAAGGTCTTGTCGAATATGTGGCTTGGCATTTGAGGCATGGGTATTTGATTGGTTCTATTTGGGATGATCAATATTTGCTTATTTGGGATCCTAGAACACCCTCTGTCACCAAGTCTCTGGGTAGTTATCTCTGCAGGTGGCAATCAATACACAATAATGCTGGTTGACCTTTGGATGCTTACCACATGATGTTTCTGCTGTTTTTGCAGTGTCCTCTTTCTAGCTTTCATGACTTGTTTCTTTGGCTTATGTCTTAGTTAGTTTATTGATAGTTTTGATTTTTCGCCGATGTATTTCCGGCATTTCTCGATGTAATTTTCTTTTGTCTTGATGTATTTTTCTATTGTTCATGTCAAGCTAGAAGTGTTGTGAATAACTTCTAACTTGCGGGGGACTATTAGATATATAGCTTGGTAGTTATTGTTAGTTTGTTAGGTAATTCGGTTAGAGTTAGTTTTATAGTTACTAATTTGTTACATATTAGTTAGGTGAGATTGGATCTATATATATAAGGTCAAACTCTCATTGTAATCAATCACCTTTTGTATCAATTTCATTTTGATGAATATTAGAGTCTCTTAATCTTTTCTCTCTTATCTTCTATGGATACCATATCCTTCAATATTCTGATATATAGTATTTATGGCTACTTGCAATGTATATATATTTTACCTAATTCTTTGTTTGGTGGACAATTTCAGCTCTCTTAAATTTTACCTATGTGTGTTAAATTGTTAATAATCTGTCTCCTCTTTCAAGTTTATTCATTTTTTCAACGGAGCATTTGGAAAGAATACAGTCCCAACAACTTGTTCTGTGAAGTTAGAAGGTAAGCCCTTAAAATGTTTGACAAAATGCTTGTAAGAGAAAAACCTATGTTTTTGCTATTGCTCTTCTGCACCACAGCTCTTCTGTATTTTTGCTTTTAAAAATATGCTCGATAAAGATATACTGGTGTTATGTGTTCTAACATATTTTCTTCATTTTAGAAATTTAAGATAATGGCAGCAAAACACTTATTTTATGGCTCATATGTAACTCCATATGTTCTTTCTTCTTTTTTATGTAACTGCATATTATCCAATACCCCCTAATACATGAAACTTGAAAGGTTTTGTAGTGTGATATACTAAAGCAGACGTTTTCTAAATCTAAAGAGATTGTATTTTGCATTCGGTCATAGAAAAGAACAAGTTTTTCAAACAGAATATAAATCAGATTGGATGAGGATGAGTAATTTGGAACAGCGTATATAGGAACATTAGGCGTGTGTTTGTTTGATACGATTGTAACTATGTGGTATATATATTAGGCCATGTGGATATGTCGATGGAACACCATGTTGGTTATTGCATTTGCTGCTCTACTTTGTATTTCTTTTTCTGGTTTGTAAGGGTGGAAATTGGCTGGGCCGAACTGAGCTTTGCATAGTCTGAGCTTGGCCTGCGTTGAAAACGTTAGGCCTGAGCTTGATTTGTGGCCTATAATAGGCCGACTTTTGAAGTCTAATCTGGCCTTTTTGAAAGTCTGTTTTACCAACTTTTTTTATGAAAGTCTACTACCTTTTAGTGGTGTAAACTTTGTAAATAGACTAACAAGTTAATAGGTCAATGAGATTAATTTTTAATTCGAGATCTAACAAAACTTTTTAGAGAATTATTTTTATATGACATCCTACGTAAATTCTATTTTATAATAATCCTTTTGAATATGTCAAAAATTGATGTTGGTCAATATTTTAAATAAAAAAAATGTAAGCAAATTTATGAACTAACACAAAGTAAAAAATTTATTATAATAATAGTATAAGTAAGTAAACCGGTCTGGTATGCCTAAAAGGCTTTTTCGATTGCCTCTATGTTGGTCTTTTTAACTAAATAGGCTTTTAAAAGTCCTTGACCTTATCTATTTAAAAAAAACCTAACTTGGCCTGGGCTTGATATAGGCTGGGTCATAGGCCCCCCGTAGGTGGGCTTGTCCAATTCCCACCCCTACTGGTTTGCATCTCATCATGCCGCAGCTCATTGGCTGTTTGGGATATACTTGTGTGGCTTGGAGTAGTTTTTTGAATAGGTGATTAATACGTGTGAAGTTATTTGTCAAGTAGTTTTAAGTGCATTATTACTTGGTCTATATAGAATGGCAACTCTTGTCAAGAAAAAAGCTATTGCGGATCCTCCTTCAACTAACCATGGAGATAGGAAATTGAAAGCTGCTTGGGATCATAAAGTAACTCAATCTTTTGTCCAAACATGCTTCGAGCAAGTTTCCAAGTGAAAACGCCTTGGTACTAGTTTTACAAAAAAAAAGGGTGGAAACGTATTGTTTCCAAATTTGTAGAATTGACCGGAAGAAAATATGACAAGACTAAGCTAAAGAATAGGTATGGCAGTCCGAGAAAGGCATGGTATAAGCTAATTGGGAAAGAAACTGAATTAGGGTGGGATCATGCTAAAAGTATGGTTGATACTCCAGATGAGTGGTGGGAGAGCAAACAACCGGTATGTCCCAATGAAATTTAGTATTTTCTAAGACTCACACACGTAAAAGTAATTCTAATCCAACCTATACAAACAATAATGATCGATACAAATCACCCCAAATAAAAATCACGTTACGTCACGTTACCCCAAGCAGCAAAGAGAAAAGTCTAGTAAGAAGTGGCAATAATAATAAACAAAAGTAAGGAATAGCTTAAACAAATGAAAATAAACGTATGATGGATTTCTACTGATACAGTAGTGGTTGACTATCTGAGAGTCTAAGATGAATAAACAAAATATACAATTCTCAATATTGCATCCTTTCCCTGGCTCTTTTTCTAAATTCAATTCCATGCACAAGAGATTGGTAAAGCTTCATATTGATCTATTCCATCAATCAGCAAATTTCCACCTCACCACCCTTTGAAACTTCAGGACATTGACTTGCTTTTGCCTTGGCTTTTTTGTCATCTATATAATGCTGATAAATGTAGGAAAGAAATCCCCACATAGCCAACATCAATGCTATAAACTTCACCCCATTAATCTTATCATGAAAGAAAATAACAGCAAGAATGGGAACTACAGGCTGTACCAGTGTACCAATTACATTTGAGAATAATGAAGACACTTCAAAAACTAATCCCAACATACCAATTGAAGATATTTGCCATGAAACAGCAGTCCAAAGCAAAGTCATTATATAAGACACTCTCCCTTTTTCATATTCCTTCATTTCCTTATTCAAAGTTTTCCATTCTCCACTTGCAAACAATCCCACAACACTAGCACATGTAGCAAAGAAAGAAGGGTAAAACTGCATGTTCAAGATTGCAGAAAAGGTTTCACTTTTTATAACTTTCTCAAAAGAAAGCTGCACTAGAGAAGGATACAAAGAAAAGGTAGCAGATGCACCAATAGTGAAGAAGAAACCAAGTACATGCTTATCTCGAGGAAGATTAGTCGAGTCATAATCAGATTCTGAATTTAATGCAAGCAGAGAAGCTGACATGGTAAGAAGGACTATAGAATTGAATATTAATGCAGTGAATTTTTGAGAATTGAGGAAGAAAGAGAATAAGGCATTGAAGGCTAATTGAGTTGCACATAGCAGTGAATAAGTTGAAAGTGGAAGATATAAAAGTCCATAGGAATACATCAAGTTATCCCCTGCTAATAGTAAACCAAAAGCTAAGTAAAGAGAAATTAAGGTGTAAACTTTTGGTTTAGTTTTTTTAATAATTTCTATGTTGGCAGGGCTGTCACTGAGATTTTTGGTGCCCCGTGCGAAATTTGAATTTGGTGTGAAGTTCCAGAAGAGTGGAAGTAGTATAGGAAATCCAGCTGATTGAACAAATGTTGCCATCCATTTACTATTACCTCCTTTATCATAGTATAATGTTCCCAAAAGTGTGGCTGTAGATTGGCCTACCAGGAAAAAGATTATGTAGAGAAATACACGAAACCACCATTTGTAATCTCTAAATTTTTTATTCCGTTGTTGAGGTAGTTGCTGAGTTACCCTTGTGTTTCTTTCGTCTGAAAAGAACATAACATCATTAGTTTTATCAGTGATTATCTTATTATGTGTAACAATATGTAACATCATTATTTAAAAGTGGTGATATTAAAAATTAAGAGAGTTTGTTGAGAAAGTAAGTAACCTGAAGTTTGAAGCTGAAGCTCTTGAACTATCTCCATTAGAAAAGAGTGAAAAGTATGCAGCCGATTTTGCGGTGGAGTTTTGTAAAGCATCAGTGTGCAGCCGATTTTGAAAATTTGATGTGTGTAGACTATATAAACACGACGAAATAGAAATTTGACTTGTTGTATTGTAGGTAAACTCAATCAGACGGCACACTTATTTGGAAGCATATATAAAAATAAGGGTAAAATGCGTTGGAGGTCTCTTAACTTTATTTAAAGTAATGATTTAGTCATTTTTTTGTTGTTTTAAATAAGTCATTTATGTTTTAAATTTTTTGCATAATTGCCCTTTTCTGTTAGCCTCCGTCTATGTCAGTTAAAAAATGCCTATGTAGCTTTTTTTTTGCTTATTTTGCATTGTTCCTTGCTGACTGTTATTTTAATAGATTCTTTTATTAAAAATAAAAAATAAAAAATGAGAGGATGTTTCAACGTGTTTATCATCTTCAACACATCTTCATCTTCAACGTGTTTATCATCATTCAACATATCTTCATCTTCAACGTGTTTATCATCATAAACCCAGTTTTTATCATATACGTGAAGCCTAAAAAACTAATCCATGCTCACATATGTTCATCATCTTTGAATTAGTTGATAACATAAATCCATTCCCATTTTTGCACAGATCTGCACAAAATATAATCCATTCTTCGAATCTGTAAAACGAACGAAGGGAACATCGAAATCGAAAATCGAATGAATCTGAAAAACGAACGAAGCTGAAAATCGAAAATAAAAAATGAAACTGAAAACGAAATCTGAACCAGGAACAACAACTTAAAACAGTTGCAAACCCAGAAACAAATCTGAAAACACACTTGCACAAATCGAAAACGAATTGCAAACCCAGGAAAAACGAATATAAGAGATCTGGAAACATAAAAGATCTGTAAAACGAAAAACAAAATCGAAAAGGAAAAACGAATCTGTAACGAAAATCGAAAGCGAAAAACGAAAATCGAAAACGAACAACAAAAATCGAAAGAGAACAAAATCGAAAAGGAACACGAAATCAAAAACAAACGAAAATGAACGAAATCGAAAACGATTCAGTCTTGGGGTTGTTATTTATCCTATCGGCCATGAAATTGAACACCAAATGTTGGGTTTTTCCTAACGAAAACGATTCTAAAATTGTTTGATTTTTGTAAAAGTTGCTGGGTACTTTTTTTGACGGAGGGTATTTTTTTATTTCTGTAAAAGTTATTTTTCTTTTATTTTTAATAAAAATAAATCAAAAATTACATGTCAGTAAAATAAATAAATAAAGAATGACATGGATTATAACACATAGGCAGTTTTTTAACAGAGTTGAACGGTTGCTAACGGAAAAGGGTAAGGTTGCTCAAAATTTAACAGATAAAGGACTCATTTGGGACAAAAAAATGATTAAAGACTAAATCGTTACTTTAAATAAAGTTAAGGGACCCCGGGAGCACTTTAGCCTAAAAATAATTAACTAACAAGGGCAAGGACACGTATATAACGAAAGATCCAAGGAGGAACTTATTTATGAAAACAAAGCTTTAAAAGAGAAAGTAAGGGATTTGACATATGAATTGCTTGTATGTGCACAAAATTTTGAGTCTGCTCAAATGTGTACCACTACATCTGAGAAGGCGGAGATTTACAAGAAAAAGGCATGAAACACAAAACCAAAATCAAAATGCTCCTATTGTAAACAGGTTGGACACTACATTTCAAACTGTTTCAAAAAGCAAAAAGTCAAATTTTGGAAACACACTAATCATCAAGGACCCAAAAGACATTGGGTACCTAAATCTTTGTTAACTACAATTTTAGGAGTGCCTCTTAGCATCAAGGAAAATGTTGTGTTTCTTAGACGGTGGATGGTCAAGGCACATGACTGGGGAGAAAGCTAAATTTCTCTTCATAGAGAGCCTTGATGGAAGTTTTGTCATGTTTGATAATGATGACAAAGGTTGGATCAAAGGTATAGGTCCAGTAGGTTAAATAAAATCTGCTCGGATTCAAAATGTTCAATATGTTGAAGGTTTGAAACATAATCTACTTAGTGTGAGTCAATTGTGTGATGTTGGAAATGAAGTGAATTTTAGATTTGATGTATGCAAAATAAATAGTTTAGATTTTGGAAAAACTATTTTTGAAGGTCATAGGAAAAATAATCAATATAGTGTGTGTCTAGATGATTTGTCTGATAAAACTTGTCTTCTTTCAAAAGAAGATGACAAATGGACATGGCATATCTATATAGTGTGTGTCTAGATGATTTGCCTGATGAAACATAGGAGATTTGGTCATGTCAGTATGAGAACAATTTCAAAGTTATCTAAGTTAGACCTTGTAAGAGAGGATTGAGAAAGATAAATCATGTGAAACGTGTATCTAACGGAAACGTGTAAAATCATCTTTCAGAACCTTAAACATGATATCTACTCATAGACCTTTGGAACTTCTCCACATGGATTTGTTTGGTCCAACAAAGCATGCAAGTCTAGGTGGAAAAATATATGGTTTTGTGATTGTTGATGATTATTCAAGGTATACATACGGGTGTTGTTTTTGAAAAACAAAGATGATACTTTCAATGAGTTTAAAACATTTTTCGAAAAGGTTCAGAATGAGGCAGGTTGTAACATCACTACAGTTAGAAGTGACCATTGAGGAGAATTTGAAAATTCTTCCTTCAAGGAATTCTTTGATGAAAATGGTGTGTCACATAATTTTTCTTGTCCTAGAACTCCATAACAGAATGGAGTTGTGGAAAGGAAAAATAGAACTCTGCAAAAGATGGCTAGAACCATGCTAAATGATACTAAGATTGAAAAATATTTTTGGGCAGAAGCAGTTAACACTGCATGCCACATTCTGAACAGAGTCATTATTAGAAAAACCTTAGAGAAAACCCCATATGAACTTTGGAAACAAAAGAAACCAATCATATCTTATTTTCATGTCTTTGGTTGTGACTGTTGTGTTGAACAACAAAGATAACTTAGGAAAATTTGATGCCAAATCCGATTCTCCTATATTTCTTGGTTATTCTTCATCATCTAAAGCATATATGGTTTATAACCTTAGAATTAAACTTATGGAAGAAAACATGCATGTTATGTTTCTTGAAGCTAACCATGCATATGAAAGACATGATGATGATGATGATGATGATGAGGACGACGACGACAAGGAGAAAGAAAATACTGAAAAGAAAGAATCAAACAGTACTCCTCAATCTTCTAAAAATCAAAAGGATCCACATGTCTAATCTACAAAAGCTTTTGAGTTGCCTAGAGATGATGATGATGATGATGATGATGATGATGATGATGATGATGATGATGATGATGATGATGATGATGATGATGACGACGACGACAAGGAGAAAGAAAATACTGAAAAGAAAGAATCAAACAATACTCCTCAATCTTCTAAAAATCAAAAGGATCCACATGTCTAATCTACAAAAGCTTTTGAGTTGCCTAGAAGTTGAAAAATGGTGGTAGATCGCCCACAAGATCAAATCATTGGTGAAACCTCAGAACTAGAAAGGAATCTTCTCAAAGTGCTTTCATTTCAGAAATAGAACCCAAAAACATCAATGAAGCCATATCAGATGTGTCTTGGGTTGAAGCTATGCAAGAAGAACTTGCTCAATTTGAGAAAAATAAGGTATGGAATCTAGTTTCTTCTCCTAAACATCAATCTGTGATTGGCACAAGATGGGTATTCAGAAATAAAATGGATGAAAGTCGTAAGGTTGTTAGAAACAAGACAAGACTTGTAGCTCAAGGATATAATCAGCAAAAAGGTATTGATTATGATTAAACTTTTGCACCTGTTGCTAGACTAATTAGAAGCTATTAGGATTCTTCTCTCTTATGTTGCTCACAAAAACTTTAAACTATTTCAAATGGATGTCAAGAGTGCCTTCTTGAATGATTTTCTAAATGAGGAAGTGTATGTACACCAACCTTCTGGTTTTATTGATGAACGAAACCAAATCATGTTTTTACACTGACTAAGGATCTATATGGACTCAAGCAAGCTCCTAGAGCTTGGTATGAGAGACTTAGTTCCTTTTTGATCAAAAATGGTTTCTCAAGAGGCAAAATTGATGTTACACTCTTCAGAAAAATCCAAAAAAGATGAACTATTGATTGTTCAAATCTATGTTGATGATATCATCTTTGGGCCAACAAATGAAAAACTTTGCAAGAATTGTGGAAAACTTATGAAGAGTGAATTTGAAATGAGTTTAATGGGTGAATTGAGATACTTTCTTGGCCTTCAAATTAAACAATTAGAGGAAGGTATCTTTATTTCCCAATAGAAATATGTCAGAGATCTTCCTAGGAAATATAATATGAGTGAAGCCAAAACTATGGCTACATCAATGCACCCTTCTTCTAGTCTTGAAAAATATGAGGAAGGCACACCAGTATTTGAGAAGGAATACAGAGGTATGATAGGATCCCTATTATATCTCACAGCTAGTAGACCAGATATAGTCTTCTCAATTGGTTTACGTGCTTGATTTCAATCTGCTCCTAAGGAATCGCATTTCACAGTTAAGAGAATATTTAGATATCTTGTTGGTACTCCTAACATTGGTCTGTGGTATAGAAAGAACACTCATTTTGACCTAGTTGGATACTGTGATGCTGACGATGCTGATGACAAAATTTAAAGAAATGGCACTAGTGGATCATGTCAAATCCTTGGAGAATCTCTAATATCTTGGAACTGTAGAAAGCAAAGCACAATAGCTTTGTCCATAACAGAAGCTGAATATGTTGCTGCAGCAAGCTACTGCTCCCAAATCTTACGGATCGGAAATCAACTTGAGGACTTCTCTCTAAATTATTCAGGTATTCTTATCTTTTGTGTTAATACAAGTGTTATACATCTGTCCAAAAATCCAATTCAACACTCTAGATCCAAGCATATTGATATAGAGCATCATTTTAAAAGGGATAATGTTAAAAAGAAAGATGTTGAATTAATTTTTGTTGATACAAAGCATCAATTAGCTGATTTTTAACAAAACCACTTTTAGAAGAAAGTTTTAATTTCATCAAAGGCATGATGAATATTGTCAAGGCTCCATCTTGTCTATAAGGCACTTACCAGTGTCTTCTTAGGGCTCAGAAGGCACATCTCATGTCTTCTGAAGTGCTCAGAAGGCACATTCGTTCATGACAAAACTCTGTTTTAATTTTCTTCTCTTTATTTGTGTTTTCTTGTTTGTATTTATTATATTTTTGGTAAAAATAGTTGTAAGTTTCAAAAGGAATGATTAGTAGAAGTTAAAAGAAAAAGCGAAGGACAAAATGGTCGTTTGTAGCCGTTGCGAAGCCATCACATCACATCACGTCAATTCTCAACCAGTTTTCTCACTCGTGCCTTCTAATGGTTACAAATTTGTGGCCGTTCTTATTTATGTCTTAATAGAAGAAATTGATGACCTAGATCTTCTCATGATAATCTTTATCTCTCTCTCTCTCTCTCACTCTCTCCAATACTCCTCTCTACAAATACCCAAAATCTTTTAAAATGACATCCTTCAAACGAAGATCCCCTCGCTTAGTAACCAAAAGCACACAACCATCCATTTCCAATACTCTGAAACACCTATAGTACTCATAGGAAACGAAGAGAAAAGCCCAAATCAAAACATGAGTCAAACACCATCTTCTTCAAAGAAAGACAGAGATTCAGCGTCGTCGTTAAAAAAGAGATGCCACAAGGAGACCAATCGAAGCAGGAAAGTGTTTTCACCTCAAAGAACTCAGGGAAAATGGTTATAATCTACTTCCATGCCTAAAAAGAGAAACGTGGGAAAACTTTGTTCAAATTAAGGAACTTGTCTATCCTGATTTAGTGAAAGAGTTTTATGAGAATGCTTACACTAATGATTCTCTCAAGTGGATTAAGAGTACAGTTGGTGGTAAATCACTGTATCTCACTCAAGAGATTATCTCAGAAGCTTTGGAAATTCCTACCACGGAAAAGCAAGTGTAAGGTGAAGAATGGATGTCACTGCTAAACACCACCAAGGAGCGTGTTAGCAGAAGAGTGCTAAAAGAAGGAACTGAGGAGATAACTGCAAGGAATTTGCAAGACCATTTGAGGATCCATCACAAGAGTTGTGTTCATAATCTTGCTCCCAGAGGAGACACATATGAGAAAGTAACCACTACAGACCTCATCATTCTTTATCATCTAGCCAAGAGAAAATGTCTAAACCTTCCCTACATCATCCTAAGACACGTGATTGGAGCTATCTATGGAATAAGAGTCACCTCCACTATTCCATACGGTCTTAACTAAGATATTTCATTTTGAGGGAATACTTCTTGAAGAGTATGAGACTATAGATGCATGTACTGTGTTCATGTCCAAAAATCTTTAGCAAATGAAAATAGAGTTGAGACCCATTGAAGAAGAAGAAGAAGAAGAATCTGGCAAAGAGACTGTGGCTGCTAAGAACCTTCTGAAGCTACAAAAGAAAGTTAATCCAAAATAGACAAGAAAAAGAAGGAAAAAGAACACAAGAAAATCACTGAGATAGTGAAGAAATAGTTGCAACTCAAAGAAAAAGAGAGTGTGCAACCCAAAGGAAAACCTACGGAAATCCCTAGGAAACAGCGAACTCTGAGATCACCACTCAGAAAGTCACCTAGGCTGATAAGTGATGAAGGAGCTTCTGAACCACCATCCACTCAACAAACACCACTCAAATCCATTATCAAATCACCCACAAAGGAAAAGACTCCTTGGAAGTCTCCAAAGAAAGTCACTTTTGAGGAGCCAACGACAGAGAAGACTGAGGAACTTCATATCTCTCCTGATGTGGTTGTTGTAAATGATGTGAAACTCACAGAAGAACTCCCTAATCAAGAGTTGGAAGATGAAAGTAACTCTAATCCTGATAATGATATCTGTGATGAAGGAAATGAAGAAAGTAACACTTAAGTGGATATTGAGAATGTCACTCTGACATCCTCAGGAGCTACTCAAAAGACTGTCACTGAGAAACCTCTCAGTGAGCCTTTTGTTGATGGGGAGCACAATCTATTGAAAACTCTTGGTCCCTCAACAAGTCAAGTAGCTTCTGAAGATTTGGCTGCAATGGAAAAATCATTTGAGAAAGCAATCCCTCGGCCTAGAAGTCAATTCATAAACTCTCTATTTGAAACTCCAGAAGCTAACTCTCTTCGCACATTCCAAACACAAGATTTTAGCAAAATGTTCTCACCTTCTCCTGTGTTTGACTCATCTGTTCCTCCAAATATTCCACCTCAAAGTCCCCCCATTGTTGCTCAGCCCATTAATGTTGGTGGAATTGTTGTTGTCTACTCTAATAATCCACCTTCTAAAGGTGCTTCCTCCTCCACCAAAGTTGAAAATTAGCTGAGAAAGGTTAAAACCATTCTCAAGCAAGTTTTGGAAGGGAAAAATCTGATACAGGAAGGCCAACGTGCTCTGAATCAAAAGAATTATCAGATTCAACAGTGGCTTTGACCAGTGCTTTGCCTATGATTAGTGCATCCCTTGGTATTCCAGAATTCTGTCCTATTTCTCGTGTCCAAGATGTCCCTAAGCCTGCTACTTCCACCTCTTCAGATGACTCATCTCCATCGAAGTAGCTGCTTAATCTGGTTTCTACCCCCTTCCTTTGATTGATGACAAAAGGGGGAGAAGGATAGATTAATTTTCTAGGTTATTTAGTGGGTTATAACTGGATAGGATAGTAATATTTTGGATATGTTCTGTATTGTATATCTGTGCTATAAAGAGCACGTGTTTTGCGAAGTCAAAACTTCATATGTTAGTATCAGTTGTTATATTTTTCATTCGATGTTATATGCTCCAGAACTGTGAGCCAAAAATGTATTATTTTGCTTCACAATTAATGAAATATGTTCTGGTCCCAAAGGTCATGGATACATATTTATCTGTTTCTAAAGTTAAAACAAAGCATGAATTAAGGGGGGGAGCATATAGTCTATTTTAAAACAACTGTTATATCAGAAGACCTTAAAAACTTATCAAAAGAATTTGTCATCATCAAAAAGAGAGAGATTGTTGAGACAAAATCCCTAACACAAGTTTTGATGAGAACAAACAGTTTTGGTAAGCTCTTTAAGCTTTCTAATTCATTAGTGTTATAATGAGTGTCTTCTTGAGTGATCTCTTAGACAGGTATCTAATAACTATATATCTAATATCTATTTATCTAATATCTATTTATAAACATAAACCTCATATGAAATTACCAGTTTAGATATCTTATTAACAAAACACATATCTAATTTAAGGGTAAAAATGTCATTACCCTCTCTTTCTTTCTTTTTTTTCTTACACTCTCTTTCTTTTTTTTTTCTTTTTACACTCTTTTTCTTCCTTTTTTTCTCTTTCTTCTTACATTCTCTTTCCTCATTTTCACTTTTCTCTTACACTCTTTTTCTTTCTTTTTTTTTCTTTTTACTTTACTTTTACTTTTCCCATAAACAATTTTTATCTTTCTATTATCATTTCACTTTTGGTTTTTTAACTAAATTTCTAAATTTATACAAACACTACTCTACTAAAATTACCTATAAAAATGTAAATGAGTCACAATAAAAAACAAAAAAAAAACTATCACTATTTTGGAAAAAGTTATCACCTTAAAATTTTAATTTTTCTCTCTGAAATCTGTTTACACTCTTATTGATAATTTACTATTACCTCTTATTGATAATCTACTATCTATATTTTACTATCTACTATAATCTACTAATTAACTAAAATAATCAATTGAAACTACGAGATAACTACAATGATATATAAAAAAACACGGGATAACTGTATTGATATATAAAAAACACAGGATTAATATTTGTAATTGATAATTAAAAATTTTGAAAACTACTATGAACCTATTATCTAAAAAACAAGAAGATTTAATGACTATTTAAACTACTGATTAATATTTTAAAAAAAAATTCTTATTGATAATCTACTATCTCTCTTTTACTATCTACTATAATCTACTAATCAACTAAAATAATCAATTGAAACTATGAGATAACTGCAGTGATATATAAAAAAACACGGGATAACTGCACTGATATATAAAAAAACACGAAATTAATATTTGTCATTGATAATTAAATTTTTTAAAGACTACTACTACAAACCTACTATCTAAAAAACAAGAAGACTTAATGACTATTTAAACTACTAATTAATATTTAAAACAAATATTTCTCATTGATAATCTACCATCTAACTTTTACTATCTACTATAATCTACAATCAACTAAAATAATCAATTGAAACTACGAGATAACTGCAATGATATATAAAAAACACGGGTAACTGCAGTGATATATAAAAAAACACGGGATAATAATAATTTTTGAAGACTATTATAAACCTACTATCTAAAAAAACAAGAAGGCTTAATGACTATTGTCATACCCCAATTTTGTTCGGCTTAGGTCAAAACCCTAATTTTCCAAAAAATAAATAAATTGAAGAGCGAAGAGTCTTATGCACTACATTTCGGATCCTAGAAGGTATTCCAAGGTTCTTGAAATCGTTTTTAGGGTTGGAACGCACTTTTCGGGCAAATTAGGGTTTTAGAGCCAAAAAGGGTATTTTGGTCAATTATAACGGTTTTTTTTTCTCTCACTTTCAAAATGGCTCAAAAATATGTATAATTAAAAATAGAAATCTGAAATCAAAATAAAAAAATGAATAACAAAATAATATTGGATGCTTATGGTATTTTTAGAATTAGGGCTAATTCCTTTTAGGTGCTTTTTGCTTTTATCCATTTTTGGCCAAAGTAAGCACCAATTTCACAAGCAAACAACCTCCCTCACTCCACCCTCATGCCCTTCACTTCAGCCCCATCAAGTGCACATCACAAAAAAAAGCCTTTCATCATGACAAGCACACCTTTGAGTCCAATAACATTCAATACACAACATATTTTTACCTTCTTTCTCTCTACACCACTAAATACACACTAATTTCTTCACCTCCTTCACTCCACCCTCATGCCCTTCACTTCAGCCCCATCAAGTGCACATCACAAAAAAAGCCTTTCATCATGACAAGCACACCTTTGAATCCAATAACATTCAATACGAAACATATTTTTACCTTCTTTCTCTCTACACCACTAAATACACACTAATTTCTTTATTTCCCTCTCACAACCTTAAACCCATTAGATCTTTGGCCTCCCAAGGATTTGAATAAGAACAACTCACTTCTCTCCTCTCCAAAAAGACCAAGAAATTCGTAGCCCGCCTCCTCTTCCTCACTTCCTCTTGTTTTTTCTTTCATCTCAGAGGAACCTTCTCATTTTCTCCTACACCAAAAACCCTAACAAACAACTCACCTCATTTGCATCCCTCTTTCACATACTCCCTCCATTTCTCATTCAAAGTTCAAGCATCATCATCAAGTAGGCACTTCTTTGAAGGATATTGGAGTTTTGTTGATTTGTGCCTAGCTTCATCTTCTCATCTCACTTTCTAGCTCAAAGCTAAGGTAATCCTTAAAACCTTGCATCATCTTTGAGTATTTCCTCAAAAAATATAAAAAGCATTCATCCTATCATCTTCATATTCTCATATTGTTGATTGTTGTTGGTGAGAAGTGTCATAAGCACTTTGACAAGCACTTAGGGAGGCTTGGGTGCTTATGATGCTTCTCACCCTTTGATAAATGTTGATTTGTGTTGATCTTAATCCTTGCCTTTCATGAAATAAAATGTTGTTTTATGGCATGTTGTATTTCGCATACGCTCATAAAAATGTGATTTGCTAGTTGTTGTTGTGTTTTCCCACATTTCCTTGCATATTCACTCTTGTTTGCATAACTTTCACAAAATAAGAAACTCATTTCAAGCATGATGACATTCGGCCATGGGCCTAGGTTTAGGGTTCTTGAATGCTTTTGTCTATTTCATGATTTGGGGATGAATAATAGTTGATTTAGGGTATGTATGCTCCTAGGTTTTAACATAAAAAATTAGGGTTTGGGTTTGCTTTAATAAACTTGTTTTTGTTGATGATTGGCAAGGTGATTCACACTTGTGCACTTGTGCACTTAATCTTAAGTGTGAGGATTGACTAAAGTGATTCAACATTCTTTGATACTTTGGTTGCTAAATAATTTGCTTGCTTATGCTTGCCCATGATCATGATTGAGGCAACTCTTTTCCTTAAGCTAACAATTTCATTGTCCACTCTCATATAAGAATATCATCAACACTTAGATAGGTCAATTCCATACATTGCATCTTCCAATAGATGTGCATTTAGATTCCCTTGCATCTTGTAGAAATATTTGAGTATGGTTCTCACCTAGCATCTTCCATTAGATGTGCATTTAGGTTCAATCTTGCCTACTCTTGTATTCTTACTTAAATGCCCACTTCAAGTTCCTTCCTTGCCTACCTTTGTGTTGTGATCTAATATATATAGTTTAGGCTTGATCCTTGTTTGCAAATTCAAATGTTGTTGCTTAATGATTTGATGCCAATGATCGTGAATTCACTAATTCTTTCTTGCACTCATTGTTTTCATTTCTAAACGACTTGCCATAAAAATGGTTACTAGTGGCAATCCATCACAACCTTTGTTGGTTCGATTGTCATGAAAGCCTCAATTTCAAAAGAACTTTCGCAAGCATAAAGCAAGCTACTAGTGATAATCCATCACAACCTTTGTTGGTTTGGTTATCATAAACGCATCCAATTTCAAAAAGCATTTTCCTAAGTATCAAAGAATCAAAAACAAGTTATTGGCGGTGATCCATCATAATTTTTGTTAGTTCGATCACCATGAAAGTTTGCATTTACAAAAGGCATTTTCAAAGAGAGTTACTAGTAATGATCCATCATAACCTTTGTTAGTTTGATCATCAAGAAAGCTCTCATTTTCAAAAGAAGTTTCAAAAAGATTTTTCAAAGCTCGTTAGAACTACGTCGCTTTGATTCCCATTTGGGATACGTAGGAGCGAGTCACATTCTCGTCAAGCGCAACCATAAAAAAGTTTAGCATTTGCATAACAAAAAGAAAAGAATTATTTTCGTAACAAAAAGAATCACTTTCGCAAACTAAGATCATTTTCAGAACAAAAACCTTTTCCTTTCTAAAAACCATTTCCAACCCATCGTCGCTAGTGGTTAATCAGAACCTTTGTTCGTCTAGCCATTGGTGGCGATGTCTTTTTCCCAAAAGAATAATAAATGATGATCCATCATAACCTTTGTTAGTTTGATCATCGTGTAAATCAATCTCTTTCGAAAATCACTTTCAAAAAAAAGATAATAAAAACGAGTCGCTACTAATAGTCAATCAGAGCCTTTGTTCGTCTGACTGGCGGTAGTGACTCTCATTTTCAAGAGTACTTAGCGGTGATTACCCATAACCTTGGTTAGTTTAATCATTCACTAAATGCCCGTCCTATTTCGAAAACTCACTAAAAAGATAAAAGACAAAAACCTTTTTAGGACAAAGAAGAACTACGTAGCTTTGAGTTCTCCATCGCACCAGGAGATACGTAGGAGCGGGCCATGTCCCGTCAAGCGTTTTTTTTCTAAAAAACCATTTTCCCCCCTTTTTCATAATAAATAAAGATTTTCATTAAGAATTTTTCAATAAGAAGTAGAGAGGCAAAATTAAGTATTTTCAAGTCAACACACTAAAACCACACATTTAATTAAAGGTTCCCTCTCAGTAGAGAGGACGTGTGGGGTGCTAACACCTTCCCCGCGCGTAACCGACCCCCGAACCCTATTCTCTAGTTTCGCAAGACCAATCGCTTTCCAAAAAAGGTTTTCCTAATATTTTCCTTAATAAATATTGGTGGCGGCTTCATTGTCTTAGGAAAAGTTGTGAACGAGGAAGGTTCTCCCACGGGACTTTTTCGGGCGCAACAGCTATTTAAACTGATTAATATTTAGAACACACGTGATAAATATTTGTCACTAATACCTAAAAAGGACAATTAATTGTCACTGACTTATAAAAAACACGGGATGACTGCACTGATACATAAAAAACACGGGATGACTGCACTGATATATATATAAAAACACGGGGATAACTGCAATGATATATATTAAAACACAGGATAGTTGTACTGATATATAAAAAACACTGCACTGATATATAAAAAACACAGGATAAATGCACAGATTGTTTTTAAATGATACTTACATTTTTAGATTTTAATATTTATCTATTTTTTATTTGAAACTCATTTTTATCTATTTTAAATTTGTCTTTATTTTCACAGGGTAATTTTGAGACTATTTAAATACTGTTTAAGTTGATTCATAAAAAGAATACGACATCACCCGTGCGTATGCATGGGTATCCTACTAGTAAATCCTTAAAATCTCAAGAAGAACATGTGCTTGGCATATAAGCACATTGTGAGAAGATAGTTTGAGCTTCAAAAGATATCTGTGAAGCTCAAATAAGTGCTTAGAAGAACCTATAGAAACAATGAATCTATGATGCAGGACATGAAATCAAGTCATAAGTAACTTAGAACCTTAGAAGATTTTCAAAAGGTACTTCAAAAGATACTTGAAAAGACAGAGTTTGGCTTGTAAGCTATTTGAAAATAGTGGAAATACTCACTTGGTGTGGAGAGTGGATGTAGCCCTTGATGATTAGGGTGAACCACTATAAATCTCTGTGTGTTCTTTACTATTTTCATTTATTGCTTTCAGCCTTCATAGCCTTCAAAGAACATTTTAATAAACAACTTAAATCTTCTCTACAATATTTATCTTACAAAGTCATCATTACAGTTGTTGATAAACAAGCTTCTCAAAGAATTTGGATCTAATAAGAACTTTAAAATGTGTCACAATTCAAACTCCCATTTCTTGTGACTTATATTTGACTTCAAATGGTAACTCCTGTCAAGAAGAAAGCTATTGCGGATCCTCCTTCAACTAACAATGGAGATAGGAAATTGAAAGATGTTTGGGATCATAAAGCAACTGAATCTTGTGAGTCTTCCTTCAACTAACAATGGAGATAGGAAATTCGTATAAACTAATTGACGCTTGCTTGATAAATTTATTATCAATCAAGAATTATCAAGTCTTGCATGAATCTTTATTTTAGAATCGATGATAAATCCAAGATACGCATCTGAAACCAATGGATTGATTGTCTCTCTAAACTGTTAAACCCCTTAAATAGAAATTGTTTCTTAAAAAAAACCTTTTATATTTTTAATTTCGTGCTTGTTGTTGGTAATCTTAATCTTAGAGGTCCTTGTGAGACGACCAATATTAACTCACATTTATACTACATTTTAATATTTTCTAATTATTTTGACATATTGGTCCCTATTGGTCTTAGGATAGGATCATGCCAAAAGTACAGTATGCTCCAGATGAGTGGTGGGAGAACAAGCAACTAGTTTGTTCTAATAAAATTTAGTATTTTCTAAGACTTACATACGTAAAAGCAATTCTAATCCAACTTATGCAAACAACTAGGATCGATAAAAAACATCTTTTCAGTAAAGGTATACAAATAAAAATCGCGATTATTGTTATTATATCCTGATTTGACGCCTTTAAATTATTAAATTATATAAATAAAAGTGGGATGTTACCCATAACCCATATCTTTGTCTTTATTGTTTAAAATGTAAGAGAAGAACCACAAAGAGAAAAGTCTGGCAATAATAATAATAATAATAAACAAAAGTAAGGAAGCTTAAACAAATGAGAAGAAACAATAACAGCATCCTTTCCCTGCCTCTTTTTCTAAACTCAATTCCATGCATATTGATCTATTCCATCAATCAGCAAATTTCCACCTCACCACCCTTTGAAACTTCAGGACATTGACTTGTTTTTGCCTTGGCTTTTCTGTCATCTATATAATGTTGATAAATGTAGGAAAGAAATCCCCACATAGCCAACATCAATGCTATAAACTTCACCCCATTAATCTTATCATGAAAGAAAATAACAGCAAGAATGGGAACTACAGGCTGTACCAGTGTACCAATTACAATTGAGAATAATGAAGACACCTCAAAAACTAATCCCAACATACCAATTGAAGATATTTGCCATGAAACAGCAGTCCAAAGCAAAGTCATTATATAAGACACTCTCCCTTTTTCATATTCCTTCATTTCCTTACTCAAAGTTTTCCATTCTCCACTTGCAAACAATCCCACAACACAAGCACATGTAGCAAAGAAAGAAGGGTAAAACTGCATGTTCAAGATAGTAGAAAAAGTTTCACATTTTATAACTTTCTCAAAAGAAAGCTGCACTAGAGAAAGATACAAAGAAAATGTAGCAGATGCACCAATAGTGAAGAAGAAACCAAGTACATGGTTTTCTCTAGGAAGATCAGTTGAGTCATAATCAGATTCTGAATTTAATGCAAGCAGAGAAGCTGACATGGTAAGAAGAACAATAGAATTGAATATTAATGCGGTGAACTTCTGTGAGTTGAGGAAGAAAGTGAATAATGCATTGAAGGCTAATTGAGTTGCACATAGTAGAGAATAAGTTGAAAGAGGAAGATATAAAAGTCCATAGGAATACATCAAGTTATCTCCTGCTAATAGTAAACCAAAAGCTAAATAAAGAGAAATTAAGGTGTAAACTTTTGGTTTAGTTTTTCCGTCACTGAGATTTTTGGTGCCATGGACGAAATTTGAATTTGAATGTGGTGTGAAGTTCCAGAAGAGTGGAAGTAGTATAGGAAATCCAGCAGATTGAACAAATGTTGCCATCCATTTACTATTACCCTCTTTATCATAGTATAATCTTCCCAAAAGTGTGGCTGTAGATTGGCCTACCAGATAAAAGATTATGTAGAGGAATACACGAAACCACCATTTGTAATCTCTCAAATTTGGAGACTGTTGTTGGGGTAGTTGCTGAGTTACCCTTGTGTTTCTGTCCTCTGAAAGAAAAAAAAACATAACACAACTAACTGAAATTATATCCTAGATTATGTGTTCTAATTTTTTTAATGATAATAAAAATGAAGCGAGCTGTTTGTTGAGAAAGTAAGTAACCTGAAGTTTGAAGCTGAAGCTCTTGAACTATCTCCATCAGAAAAGAGTGAAAAGTATGGTAATTTGCGGTGGAGTTTGTAAAGCATCAGCATGCAACCGATTTTGAAAATTTGATGTAGAGAGTTCAGAGTATATAAACACGACGAAATAGAAATTTGACCTATTGTAGCTAAGCTCCATCACACGGTACACATAATTTGGAAGCGTATATGAAAATAAAAAGCAAGTGCAATGATGACACATATCTAACTAAAATGCCATGTGTTGAACATCATTTGTTACTCGTGCCACGTAAATTCGGTGTCAGATTCGTTCTCAATCAGTATCGTTCGTCACGGTTCACGGTTCACCTGATCATTTGTTTTTTTATGCGGAGAACCCAATGTTGTAAAATCAAATTTATAAAAAATTGCTCTTGAGGTACTTAAATTAGATTTAAAATTCCAATTTAGTTTTTAAGTTTTTTTCTTAATTTGGTTTTTTAGTTTCAAAATGTTAATAACATTTATCTTTTATGCAGGTTTAGGAATCGTTTAGAGAAACGGTCCGAACCTGTTGATTCAACCGGTTGGATCGGGAATTGGCCAGGTGTCCGGACTAGTTCATTGTAGAAACCGGCATGCCTTAGAACTGGTGGAAACCGGCTAAACCAGCCCAGAACCAGCCAAAAATTGGATGTGGAAATTGGTTTGAACCCGTTAGTTTTTAAAAAATTAAAAATCGTAGTTTTAAACTTAAATAATTATTTTTTACTTAAATAAACGGTCAATGTCAAGTTATAAAATTATATATACATATATTTTTTATTTATCTTTTTGATTAATATTTATTCCTATGAAGTATATATATAATAATTATTTTATCTTAGTTTAAAAATTTAGATATATTTAAAATTTATCACTTAATATACCATAGAATCAATGCCTTCACCGATTCACCGGTTGAATCAACTCCTTTAGGGTCAAGCGACACATGACACAAGATCAATCCTGCCATAGATGTGGTGCTACGAATGAGAAACTTCTCCACACTTTGAGAGACTGCACCCGGTTCCATCCTATTTGGCGCCTTTCTGGCTTTGTTAATTTGCCAGAGTTCAACTCTAACGATCCTTGTCTCTGGTTTGAATCAAATGCTACGGCAAGTATGGTATTTTGTTTATCATTACATGTTGGATGCTTTGGAGGTCTAGGAATGATGAAATCTTCTCCGACACCCGTTGGGAAACTGGAGAATTGTTAATAGTATTCGCTCTCTATTGGATGCTACTTCGAGAGCTTTTCCCAACACTTCTTCTCATAAGGAACTGTGCTTCGTTACTTGGGTGCCACCCCCGGCAAACTTTATCAAGCTTAATGTTGTTTAGCTCCTTTCGCAACCCTGGTCGCCCAGGTTATGAAGGGCTCTTCAGGGACCATAACGGTAACTGGATTACAGGTTTCTCAGGTGGATGTGGCTACACTAACAACATGAATGCAGAATTGCAGGCCATTGCCCAGGGACTCAATATTGCTTATCAAAATGGTTATCAAAATTTGGTTTGTGAAACTGATTCGTTGACCGCTTTGAAGTTCATTAACGAGGGAGTGTCTACTTCCCACCCTCATTCACCTATTATTGATTACATTCGCTCCTTTATGGATCGTGGTTGGCAGCTCACCTTTCAACATTCCCTTCGGGAGGGTAACTCTTGTGCGGATTGGTTGGCAAAACAAGACTTATCTATGGAGCATGGAGTCCATTTATGGAACAATTGTCCATCGGCTATTTCTTCATCTCTGCTCGCAGATGCTTTAGGAATTGCCGGATTGAGGCCCTAGTCGGGTTGTTTGTTGGTTTTTGTTTTCTTATTCATAAAAAAAATTCATCGGTTGGTCCTGTTCAAGCACAGTTGGATCATTGAATCTTGAACCAGAACCTTCACCAATTCAATGACTAGTCTGATTTTCAAAATATTGGTTTCAGGTCAACCCGACTAAAAATTCTTATATGGCTGTTAAAATTCCAAGATGTGTGTTATATATGCTTACGTAATACTAAATATTTACGATTAAAAATAAAAGAATATTGTGAATCTATTCATCATCTCCACAGAATCACCTCGTTGAAACCCATTTTCTTCTCCACCTTCTCCCTCAATTCAATATATTCTTTGAAGATGTCCAAATCTATGATTATTCCAGATCTAATTCCTCAAATTGAAACCCATTTGTCCCAAACATATGCTTAAAATAGTTGTTGTGGGGTTTTAATAGGAGAGGAGCGTGTTGAGGGAGAAGGTCATGGGATTCAAACTTGTAAGGTAGAAAGCGAGACAACGCCGCAAATTGCGTATCAGGTTCGGAGGTTACAAGGATTTTGATGTCATGTGCTTCACGAGTTTTTGGACGAACGGGCAACATTGACCATAGGGGTCGTGTTTGGAGTCCCACATTGAGCAAATAAGAAGTCTCAAAGTGGTACTTAAGCCACGAGGCTCTCACACTAAATGGATTAGTCTTTTGGGTTGGGCTCTCCTCATGTGCTTAGTTGGTGTTTTCATTGTACTCCACTGAATATTGATAGGTGTGTGAAGCCGCCAAGAGAGAAAAGCCACCACTCGGTTAGTGTCATTAGAGTGAAAGTTGTCATGTACTTTTCCCACCAAAAAGAGTACAAGAAGGAGGTCCAGAGTTTAAACCCCGGAAACTAACATTCCCCCACCCCCACTAACATTGCTTATCAAAAAAAAAATCTATTTTGAAACCAACTCAACCCACTTACCCGAACCAACCCAAGTTGTGTGTGTTTGGTTGGGTTGAATTGTACCCGTGCCCACTCCTAGTAGTCAGTAGCGGATTCAGAATTTTTTGTTTGTGAGATCAAAAATTTAGTATTGTTATAAAAGACAAATGGGTAAACCTTCTATTTAGTCCCTTAAGTATACTCTCTCTCATATTTAGTCTCTAAGCTATGAAAACCTATTAAATATCCTCTAAAGTTTATTTCAATCCATCAATGTATCCCTAAGGCGAAAATTACAAAGACTAAATTGGTGGAAGAAGGTAAACTAGAAGATAAAGTTTACGGATTTTTATCATGTTTTCATAGTTCAATCCATCAATTTAGTCCTTAATAGTCAATATTTTTTCATCTCTTAAAACTTTAGGTATTCACTTAAAAGTATGAGTAAATAACAAAATTGGTGCTTGAGAAAAAACAATAAAATATATTTAGTCCTTAAGAAATGAAAAGTCTCAAATTTGTCTCAAAAATCTAGTACCCTGTTAAATTAGTTTTTTCAGGTAATTTTTTTGGAGAACTTTATTCTCATCAAGGGTTAATTTAACCATGATTTAAGATTTGTTGAGGCTAAATGACTACTTTTCATTTCTAAGGACCACATATGTCTTTGTGGGAGGACACTTATTTTTTTATGAAGGCAAAATTTATTTTATTAAGTATGTTAAAGGAAAACAAATTTAGCTAGTGGGGCAATTACCCCATACCCTTGAAGGTAGATCCGCAGTGCAAGTAGTCCAACAAATCTTGGCTATGCTCTATTATCATTTTAAGATTTTGGGTCTAATTCATCCAAACAAAATCGACTTGTAAGATGAGATATGGATTTTTGAAACCTTATTTCTAGTCAATATGAAACTTAGAATTTTTCCAATAGACCCACTCACGCCCAATACTCTTGAGTTTGGTACGTGGATAATATATAATAGGTGCAGTGGCAGATCCACAAACGTTTTTGGTGGGGCAAGAAAATAGTTTATAATATTTTAATAAAAAATATGAAAAACTTGTGCAAAAATAACATGATTTTATGACAAAAAATTCAAGCCCCTAAATATGATGTGTTTTGTATTACTCTGTGTCTAATGTTAGAAGAGCATAGCAGTAAATAGCTAAATATAGTATCAACCTATTCTCTCTTACGAGGGTAACATCAGTTTTTTTATTGGGCCAAAAATAAATGTATTAAGTCATTCTTTTGAAGATGGGGTTTGATGAGCAATGGGTCTGATGGATGAAGATGTGTCTTGAAACCGTGAACTACTCAGTTGTGGTAACTGAAGAGAAAGTGGGACCTATCACACCAGGGAGAGGACTCAGGCAGGGTGACCCACTGTCACCTTACCTTTTTATATTGTGTGTTGAGGGACTTACTACTTTACTAAAGAGAGCGGAAGCGAGAGGAGATATTCATGGTGTTAGAGTGTGTAGAGGGGCTCTATCCCTCACACACCTTCTTTTTGCTGACGATTGTGTTTCTTTTTTTGCAGGGCTGATGTAAGAAATTTACAAAAGAACTAAAAAAAGAGTTTTTATTCATGCAATTGACAAAGGTCGGTCGCCCTCTGCTCCTACGTATCTCCTGGTAAAGAATCAAATCACACGTAGTTCTTGGTAGAAAATGTTTGTGTGTTTGTATTTTTATTGTTAAGTATTTTGAGATTTGGTTAGGTGTTCGTAATGTTTGTGTGCGATGATATGATATGATTGATTGAGATGTAGACAGACTTTTGGTAATGATGATGCCGACATTTTGGCACTTTTATTGAAGCAATACATGTTATGTGTGGGCGTGCGTGTATGCATGCACAATGTGTAATGCGAAAAGGATCAAGACGCTAAAGCTAATAAATTGTGTAAGCAAAAACAAGTGGAATGTGAATGCATGTACAATACTTGTATGAAAAAGTTGTGATGAGTATAGTCAAATGCATGGTTTGATTCTAGAATAAGAAGGACATGCATGATTTGTTGGTGACAGCAAGAATGTTTGATGGGAAACAAAACTTTTGTTGCTAGAAACAGATAGCTGAATATTTTGAATTGATCATTCCTTGGAATAAAATTTGATGGCTTGAACTCAAACTCTGGTAAGCTCGAGGTTGCCATTTTGAAAAGTGTGGCTTGTGGCAATTTATTAGTGCCCTTTTAGAGATTGTGATGTGCATTTGTAGACTTGTTCAAATGGGTTTTCATTTGGTTATGATGACTCGTGATGGCTAAGCTTTCAAGCCTAAAATGTTAACTTAGAGGGATTGTCATTAACGTGTGTTCTCTCTTTGAAGCATTTTGTTTAATAAATATGAAAAACAGTGTGAATACAAATGAGTGTGTTAGTTGGCTCAGGGTTCAAGAAGTGTGACACGTGAGCAGAGTGAAGGATGAGGTTATTGGCTCAAGCCTATGAGAGATAAGCTTGCCCCAAGGTAAGAAATGTTTGACTGCCCCAATTTTGACTTCAAAAAGTGGAGAGCAAATAATTTGTCTTTGTCTAAGGGGGACAACGACACCTGAGGTTATAGGTCGACTAAAAGTTTGGGAATCGTGTTAGTCTTGAAGAAAAAGGTGGCTAAGGATGAATGGAATGGGAGACAGAAGAATTCTTTTGGCACAAGGGATATGATGCCCCAGTCTATAAAAGGACAAGGTTGCCCCAATCCATGAAAGATAAAGGTTGCCCCATTTCGAGTGAGATTGTGACAGGGTGCAGTAGTATAAGAACGGGATGAAAGGCGAGGATATTTTGGGGGTGTTGAAAAGTTTCCCCGAGTTTAAGTGAAATGGAGGGTGGGGGTATTGCCCCATTTTGAGATGGTAAGTCATGTAACTGCTATAGTAGGGATTTGTGGTTTTCTTTGGGAAGGATTCCACAAGCTAAGTCAGTCAAGAGTTTTTGATTCGATGAAATTTCACTTTGTTGATGATCACTAAATTTTTACTACTATTATTTTCTCTTGATGAACTTCGAACGTGCAAGCCCTTTTTAGTTTTTCTTTTTTTTTAGTTCTCTTTTTTTTATTGGATATTTTTTTTAGCAAACATTTTGTAAATAAATAAAACTTATTTTATCCTAAAATTAAAAAACCTTGAGATAACAAAAGCAATCGGTCATTGATCAGAATGGACTTGTTTAGGGTTGTAACATGGCCAATGGTTATGGGTTTGTGAAGGATATGATAATTAGGCCCAATGAAGTATTTGAGGGTTTATTCTGACAATGGTATCTTATGTGTTTGATGGTACGATGTATCAGCTCGCAATTTCTACTGCTTTTTGTTTTTTCTTTTTCCAGGATTTTTTTCAATCCTCTTTTTTTGAACTTAACTTTCTTTTTTGTCTGTGATTTTTCTTTTTTCTTTTGAGCTGAGCGAGCTGATAAAGTGATATACCATTTTTAGATATGGAATTGATCCTTGTTTAGGGTGATTGAAGGAATTTTTTGGCTCAAAAGTGAGTACAAAGGTTGATTCTTTTTTTGGATGTGGGAAAGTGGCCAAACTTCACTTCAAATCATGATTGCTTATTTCCTCGAAATTGTAACTATAGGACAAAACTTCATTTTAATATATTTTTTTTTATTTATTTTTTTTCTTTTTTTTGCCCTAATTTTTGCTTAGGTTGCTCTTATGAGTTTTCAATCTAACGGCCTTTTCTTTTTTGGATTTCTTTTTTTTTTTTTAACTCAAAGGACTTGCACGAGTGTTTAGAATGCCAGCAAGAAATCTTAGTGATCATTACTCTGCCCCAGTATGGAGCTTTCAAACTGTTATTAGTGAAATTTCATCACTGGGGGATAGTGAATGAAATACTCTTGTGGGGACTTGGCATTTTATGGATGGTTGGATTTGGTTTTGAAAATGAAGGATAATGATAAACGGAAAGATGGGGATAGTATAACTGACTCAAACAAGAGCAAACACACATGTCATATGAGTTTATTTTGAAAAATTCCTCATAGAGAGTTGACACCGGTTAAAAAAGAATAATCTTAATTGACAAGACCACATAAGTTAACAAAGTAGACATTTGGGTTTTCATCACATGAGGGTGAGACATATGTTGGTTGATGCCTTGGTGAGACACGCCTTTGAGGCTAAGGGTCAAGCCTACAGAAGCAAGGGTTTGAAGATGTGCAAAACTGATGTTGGCTTAGCCTTTGGTGAGACACGTTTCTGAGGCTTAGGGTCAAGCCTACAGGGGGAAGGGTTGAAGTGGTTGAGTCGATGCGAAGTGAGCTTGATGGTAGGTGAGTGATTGGTGAATGTCCTTTAAGAGAATAACATCGGGGTTAGAAGGACGGATCCCATGAAGGTGATTACATAGTGGTTAAGTGGGTGGATGGTTTCCACAAATATGATAGGCGTAGAGCGGGTGTGTATGGGATGAAGAGTGAAGAACTTGATGTTGCTGAATCAAGTTAGGTATTTACTCAAAGGATGTGAGGACTTTTTCTAAGGGAGAAGAATCAATTCAAATATACTTTGCAAGCATTTGTTGTTTCTCATCAAACAGTGTTTCCACAAAACCAAACAATATTTTCATGAGTTTTTTTTTATAATATAATGCATGAACACACGAGTGTTGCTGTACATGGACAACAATGCATATGAATGAAATGCGTAATCATACTTTAGACAAGTGTATGATTTTTATTTTTTTCATTTCAACTAGAGTAAGATACTAACAAAACAAAAAAACTATTGAATGATGAATGATGCAAGAATAGAAGAAAATGAAGCAATTCCTAATTTTGTTTTGATGCATGCTGGATGACTAGGAATTTTTGTTTTTGTTTTTTATGATGCGTGGAAAGGAGTAATGGACATAACTTTTATATAATATGGGGGTAATATTTTTTGTGTACGGATATGCAAGATGAATGCAATTTTGAAAAAAATGATATCTTTGTTATTTTTTTATATGATGAGATGCGTGATGGTGCAATAACAATGAAATGCTTATGGAAGAATGATTTTAGTATGAATGCATGGTGATTTTTTTTATATGTTTTCTTTGAATGAAGTATAATGCATGAACATATGATTGTTTGTTGTACACGAGCAACAATGGAGATGAATGAAACGCGTGATGATTTTTTTGAAAGTGATAGAAGGATACCTTAAAAGGGTATGGTTTTTTTTTTATGCTTCAACTAGAATAAGAAGCTAACAAAAGGCCATTGGGTGATGAATGATACAATAATAAAAGAAAATGAAGCAATTTCTGATTTTTATTTTGATGCATGTGGGAGGTTATGTAGGAATATGAGACACATGTAAGAGGAAAAATTTTTACTTTTGTTTTTTATGATGCATGTGGGTAATGCATTTGAAGTGGATGTGAAAGAAATAAATGCCCCCTTTTTTTTATATAATGCATGAAGAGGAAATGATGAATGAATATATAATATCTCGGTGATTTTTTTTTTTGAGTATGGATATGCAAGATGATGTAATTTGAGTTTGAAAAAATATAAAATATGATATCTTTGTTACTTCCTACATGATGGTGTAATGATAATGAAATGCTTATGGGAAATTGATTGTAGTATGACTGCAAGGTGATTCTTCCTTTTTATTTAGGAATGATGCCTGTACGGAGAAATTATGTATCTGAACTAGGATGATTGTATGAGTGAAATGATGTATGAACGTCTCATGCAATTCATAATATTAATGTTGCAAATGATGAGAGGCATGATAGCGCAATGATAATGTGATGCATATGAAAAGAATGATCTTATTTTGTTATGAATGCATGATGATTTTTGTTTTTTTTTGTATGATGATGTTGCCTCATGTGCGTGCATATGAAAGAAAGAAGCATGGAAAATTTTTTTGAGTGATTTTATTTTTTGGAGAAATGCTAACCAGATTAATAGAGAGAGTAAGTATAATGCCCCTGTGTCCTAGGTGGGTCATGTCTAAATTGGGATTTTCAACATGATCTAGGGTCACTTATGTGATCAAAATCTCAAGTGGCTCTATTCACTTCCTCACAAAGGTCTCCAGAGCTAAAATCCCCTTCATGATACGATCTACAACGATAGCTGGCTACCAGGTGTGGAATACCATAAAAGAGCGTACTCTGGCTGAGACTTTCATGATAGTCAGACAGGTAAATCCAGAATGACTGTCACTAATCGCCTCCACTCATCCTAAGTTTCATGCAGACCCGGGTATAGGGCCCCACTCAAAAGTGTGTGCAAAAAGTGTAAGTGAAGTGTGTGATGAGGGCAAAATACCTAAACTAACCAAGCTGGACAAGATATACAACAACAATAACAAAAAAAGTCGTCTACCCTAAGGTTCAATAATATAAAGAAATGCTAACAAATAAATAAAATAAGCATAAGGGCAAAAACAAAATATAAAACTAACAAATACTTATACATTTAGTTAATTAGGCTTGACTCTCTTAATTAGCCCCCAGTGGAGTCGCCAGCTGTAGCGACCGAAAAATCCGGAGGAGGGATTCTTCGAAGTTTACAATAAAGCCGCCACCAATATTTATTTTTAGGAAAAATATTTGAAAAAACCTTTTATTTGAATAAAGGGGGTTTTGCGGACCAGGTTTAGGTTCGGGAGTCGTTTATGCGTAGGGAAGTTATTAGTACCCTACGACATCCTTCCTAAAGAAGGCTACCTTTTAACTAAATGTGTAAAATTATTAATTTAAAATTCTGTTTTTACCCTTATTTACAAATAAAAAAAGACTTGGAAGGAGGACATTTAATTATTTTTGTTTTTTTTTGAAAAAAAGAGATAAGAAATTTACAAAAGAACTAAAAAAAGGGTTTTTATTAATGCAATTGACAGAGGTCGGCCGCCCTCTGCTCCTACGTATCTCCTGCTAGAGAATCAAATCACACGTAGTTCTTTGTAGAGAATATTTGTGTGTTTGTATTTTTATTGTTAAGTATTTTGAGATTTGGTTAGGTGTTTGTAATGACCAAACAAGTAAACTTAGAGTGGCCACCACTAATAGCCCATTTAAAAACTTAAGTTGTTATTTACGATCAAACAAGTTAGACTCAGAGTGACCATTAGTAACAACCTATTTTTGGGTGTTGGGTTGCTAAAAAATATTGGTTTGGAAACATCATGTATAAAAAAAATGCATCATTAAAAGTAAGGGTGTGAATAGGTGTTTAAAAACTGAGAGGTTGTATCATTAAAGAGGAGGTGTGGCTAGAGACTTGTTCGTTTAAAAAGACAAGGGGTTTGTCTTAATAAAACATGGGGGTGCGAACAACAACCTGATAAGGGTGGCTGTATGATTAGAAAATGGGGGTGTAAGTGGTAGCGTTGTTGGGCTCTTTAGCCTGTTCCGTGAATAGGGGTTGATGTACAAACAAGGGGGTGTTACAAGAAAACGAAGGGGTGTAAGTATTAATCTGATAAAAAATAAAAACAAGAACACACATATATAAGGAAACTAAAGAATGGCTAAACCTAATTTTCAATCACCCAACTCTCTCAATGCCGCATCAACCCACATGGGGAGAGAGAGAAACTGCCAAAACGGCGTATTTCCGGCGAGAGAGAGTTTGTGGAGAGAGAAGATTTCAGCTAGAGGAGAGAGAGATATGACATTTGAGAGAGAGGACTAAGGGGAAGAAGAAGGAATCGCCGAAAAGGGAGCTTCGCCGGAGAGGGGGTTACGACGGCATTGATGACCGGTCAGAGGAACGGTGCCGGAGACAACAGATGTAGATGGAGGAGGAAGACGGTGGTGGAAAGGGGAACACGACGGTGGTGATGGATATGCGACGGTGTGGTGCTCACGGTGGCAGGAGCGGTGGTGATACTCGCGAGGAGGGTGGCGTTGTTTAGGTGTTTCATGGTGGCCGTGAAGGAGGGTGTTCGGTGGTGGTGCGAGGGTGAGGGGGAGAATTTAGTGGCTGTTGGTGAGATGGTGGTCAGTGAGGTGGTGTTTGAGGAAAACATGGGTGGTGACGGTGGTTGAGGGGTTGGCCACGATGGTGGTTATATTAGGAAAAGTGGTGGGTGCTTGGCGGTGGTGGTTTTGGGGTTTGACGGTGGTGAGAGAGAGAGGCCGAAGGTGAGGGAGGTGGTGTGCGACGGTGGAGTGAGGAGGAGAGTTATGGTGGTTCTCGGCGGTGCACCGGTGATGGGGTGGAGCACCACCGTGGGAAGATGGTGTCCGTAGAGATGTTCCTCCTCTGTGTTTCTCTTCTTAGTTTTTATTTCGCTGATCCCCCCTTTTGTTGAAACCCAATTTTCCTATGATGATATCAGCATTGTGTGTGTGTATTACTATTTTTTGTTTCTCAGATTTCCTCCCTAATTTTTCTGTGTTGTTCCCCCCTCCTTACTGTTTTTCGTCTTCCCTTCCCCCCTCCTTACTGTTGTTGCTGAATTGTATTTATAGGCAGAGTGGCATGTTTTCCTCAGCTGCCCTCAGGCTACTGCCGTGTGGGAGGCTGCTGCTTTAGCGCAGGATATTTATTCAATTATGTGCATTGCTGCTGATTTTTGTGACTGTTTTTTCACGTTGATGCAGTCCTTGATTGACACTAACCGAAACAAATTTGTGATGTTTCTCTGGTCCTTGTGGCGTAGAAGAAATGATAAAGTTTGGGAGGGTGTATCACAATCGGTCACTCACAGCAGTGGCGGATTCTCTTCGAGAATGGTCCTGGGCGCAAAAGAAAAATTCTGGTGCAGATGGCGTTCGTGACCAGCAGCACCGGGAGGAGGCTCGGTAGCAGAAACCATCTGTCGGAACTTATAAGTGTAATGTGGATGCTGCACTATTTGCTAATGAGAATAAATTTGGTATTCGTTAGTGCATTCAAACATCTACGGGAAATTTTTACAAGAGCAAGACTATGTGGTTTCCGGGTACTCCAACACCCCAAGAAGCTGAGGCAATGAGACTTTGGCAAACCTTACTCTGGTTGGAGGGATTGGGGCTGACTTATGTTTCCATAGAACTGGATTGTCTTCCGCAAGGTAATCAAAACCGGACTGGACATTGAACCGGAAGAGGTAGCGGTTCAGGGGTTCTTGGGTTCAACCGGTTGAACCGGGGGTTCAACCGGAATTAATTAAATATATTATTTAATATTTTTATTACAATATATAAAGGATAAAAAACCATAATACCCAAAATTTCACACCACAAACAATTAAATTATGCTTAACTTAAGCTCAACAATATAATATCCAAGTCATTAGTTAAAGTTACACATAAAATTGATTGGTATAAAAAAACTCAAAGTTTGACATGTTTAAAATATATATATTTTAATGCATTATTTAGAAAGAAAAAAAATAAGTCCCACATCGGATGGCAAATAAGAAAATTGCAAACAGTGAAGCTAATGTTGTTGAAAGTTGAATATCTAGTCCCGCATCGGATGACAAATAAGAAATTTGCAAACAGTGAAGCTAATGTTGTTGAAAGGTGAATATCTAGTCCCACATCGGATGACAAATAAGAAGAATGAGCTGTGTTTCTCTATAAATATAGAGCTAGAGTGTCCACAGCAAAATATAAGTGAGATTCTTGGCTTTCATAATATATAAAATATATAAATAGAGCCCTGAAACTCATTTTGCTTTACAAAAAATAGTTTAAATTTTTTTATTTCAGTTAAAAAAAATCATTTCTCAGAACCGCTTGTAACCGCCGAACCGCCGGTTCTGGCCGGTTTTGCCGGTTCTTGAGCGGTTTCCCGGTTTTTCACCCGGTTCTTTGGCCATCCGGTTCTGGGGTCTAACTGGACCGGACAGGGGTCCGGTCCGCTCCGGTTTTGATTACCTTGGTCTTCCGATTGTAAATGGCTTGATGGCAGACCCTTTACCAAATACCGAGTTTGGTACGCTAATTTCATATTGTAAAGAATTTTGGTTAATTTCCCAAGCTTTCAGGTTAGCTTTATTAGGAGACAAGCTAGTCTTCCCGCTCATACTCTAGCTCGAGCATCAAGATTATACGCTAGCTCCAATGTTTTTGATTTGATTCCATCATGTATTGACACTATTTTACATAATGAAATGATCTAAGTTTGTTATCTACTTTCTATATAATAAAACAACATGCCAGCAAAATTGAGCCAATTAATTTAACCACTATCAATTAGCAAAAAATTCAAAATAATTTTTTCTAAAAAAATATCAAAAATTAAATCTCATTTGTTTTTTTCGTGGCCGCACAGGAGCGGCATCTCATTGCCTGAAGCGCCAACGTGAGCACCAACGTGAGAGACAACGGGAGCGCCAATGGGAGCGCCAACGAGAGAGCCAACGTAAGCACCGACAAAAGCTGCTGCCACTGATGCGTGCGCTAACGCGCCTCTGACGTGCGCAGTCAATTTTTATTAAAATAATAATAATATTTTTTTATTTTTTTAATTTCTTTTTTTATTTTTTTAAAAAATCAGTAATTAATTTTTATTTTTATTTTTATTTTTTAAACCAGAATTTTTTTTAAAAACTCCTTTTTTTCAAAAAAAATCAATAATTTTCTTTAAAAATTAATTTTCTTTTCTAAAAAATTAGTAATTTTATTCTTTAATTTTTTTTTTAAATTTTTTTTCTATAATCTACTCAAACTAATAAAGCCATTTAATTTAACGGGAGCGCCAACGCTAATGCTAGCAAAATGACATCCATAGACATCTTCAAATTTTGCCATTTGACAAAAAATAAGGGTAAATTAGTAAATTTATCAAATTTCTATATAATCAAAACTAATCCTAGCAAAATGACATCCATAGAGGGCCGACGAGGATGTAAACGGGAGGGTCAACGAGGATGCATATTTGACCTCTAATGTCCAAATACTTTATTATGGATCAATGTAATTCTGATTGTCAATCTCCTTTAATTTCTTCTACTCAATATATAATTTTCATTTGTATGTTATATGACATAATACCTATCTCTTAACACTTTGAATTTCAAATCATACATTTTGGACATTGCTCACAACTTATAATTATCTTCCAAATTACTATTATGACTTCATGACAATACACCGACCATCGTAAAATACTAGTTGTAATAAAAAAAGTCATTCTTTTGAAAACAAATATTCCATGTGGGGACCATTGCCCCCGTATACTATAAGGTGGATCCGCCACTAGGTTGGTGGCTCGAAAAATCTAGTACAGACTATGATATTATTTTAAAATTTAGGTTTGACCTAACTCAACTCTACAAATTTGGCTTGTGAAGAGAAATATTATTCCATTTGTAAACATTTTTTCAGGCCATATATCACATTCAATGTAAAATTCTCAACATATAATTAGCTATTGTCCATAATATCGTGCGAGTCTTGTGTGGATTTAAGTTTAAATAATATTTTTAAAAAAATTAACTTAACATATTGAAAATTGTAGTCTATGGTAGAATAGAATGGGACTTTGTCAAATGTGTGCATGCTTTCATTAATGGAATGCCCCGATTATTTTGTGAGTCTCATCTTGTGCTATATATCCTCAGTCATCTATCAGATTCTTCTTATCAACGACCTTACGAGTAAAGGTTTCTCAGAGCAAGAACTCAGACAAGATGACCCTCTCTCCTTACTTGTTTGTTTTATGTGTTGATGTGTTGTCTAGACTCCTGTCAACTAATGCGAGGAACAAGAAAATCTTTGCAATTAAGGTAGCAAGGGGTGTCGTACACATATCCCATTTGCTTTGCTCTTAGCATTTGACGGTTTGTTTTTCCCCAAGTCAACTCTACAGAATCTAAGAATATCCTGACAATCCTTTCAAAGTAACAATAGTCAAGTAGTTAACTTAGAGAAATCCGAGGCATCCTTTAATTGAAATGTGTTTGAAAAGGAAAAATAAATTATCTCTAACAAGATGACAGTTAAGACAATGATGTCTCTAGATACTTGGGATTGATTTCCTGTGGCATTTGGGAGATCTAAAAAGGAAATCATTTCCTTTATTATTGACTGTGTCTAGAAGAAATTGAAAGGATGGAAGGAGAAAAGTCTTCCAAGAGCTGAAAAGGAAATTCTCATTAAATCGATGGCACATGCCATCCCAAGTTATATTATGAGCTACTACAAGTTACGTGAGGAGGTGTTGTCATGAAATTGAAGGTATGGTGGCCAAGTTCTGATGGAGATCCAAAGAAAGGAAAAGTAAAAATACACAGGGTTTAGAGATAGACAACTAAGGTCAATGACTTTGTATAAGAAGAAATCTTGAGCGACCTCCAAGAAGGGCACCTCAGAACATTGATCGTTTTAATTCCTTTTAGTTATGCTCGGTGGTTCCTAACTCACTCCATCAATGGTTTCTTACTTGCATTGCAAGTGTGAGAGAACTCTTGAGTGGCCTCCAAGAAAAAAAAGTGAGGCAAGAAACAATGCGCAGAAGAACAGTAGTACCCTGAAGAACAAGAATCAAAGATTTTGATCAAGAACGAGAAAGAGATAAGGAGGGAGTAAAAAACACGAAGGAAATGTGATTACTTACCAGCCCTGGCATTTTTAAAGGCCAAAGGAAGGAACTTATAACCGTCACTTTTTTAAAGCTCACAAAATATACAAAATAATTGAGTTAATTGGTCTCTCAAATTTTAAAAAAATTACTTTGGTCTCTCAAATTTTAAAAAAGTTCAGTTTAGTTCCCGACATTAACAATATTAGTGTTGAGTCTCTGTCATTACTAAACGTTGTTCAGTTTAGTCTCTCAAAATCTAAATATCCGTTTGTGTTCAGTACTGTGCTTCCGATCTTAGTGATTGGTATTATGCAGTTAGTAGATGTTTTATCCTTGATTCTATTTCTATCTTCAGGTCCTGGGATTTCGATGTGGTTCGATCTTGAGATATTCGATGTTGTTCGATCTTGAGATGCTCGATGTTGTTCGATCTTGAGATGTTCGATGTTGTTCGATCTTGAGATGTCCGATGTTGTTCGATCTTGAGATGTTCGATGTTGTTCGATCTTGAGATGTCCGATGTTGTTCCTGCAATAACACTCCGACGCTCAAGTCAGTATTTGAGTTAATCATGGAAAAAGTGCTTACCATTTAATGAGCATTGAATGCTGTATTTATAGATTTTGAATGGTGTTTGCTTTGGTCGATTTGGGCCGTCCGATCTTGCAGAGTGATCTTGGCCATTGATGAATGGACCCTGTTTCTATGTAATGGGCCTCTCAATAATTGGGCCTTGCAGGAGGTGTGAATAGCAGAATTTCTCTTTACCATAACAGTTTGGTTACTGACTTTTACGGCGGCAAAGCTCTCCTTAAAGAGATTTAACACTGCTGCATGCCCAAGACTGGATTCGAACCCATGATATTGGTTAAGCTGGAAGAGACCCCTACCATCACATTCAAGTGCTATTAGGTAAATAGCGAAAAGTTGATTAATTAATATTTTTACTTAGTTTTTTTTTACTCAATATTTTTACTTGGTTATGACTAGAAATAAGTAACTATAAATTATCCTTACTATTTCTTATATCAAATCAAATTAAATAAAGATAGGATACTCTCTCAATTGGTTTGAGTTTCTGCATCGGAATTGAAACCTGCCTAGTAAGTTTATCCACGATCCCTTAATCACTCTGTCGGCGGATAAAAATCTACAGAGCAGGGGTTAATAGCCGGCCAGTCCATGTTCCTCCCACACACTACTAGTGCCACTTTCCAACTTACTAGTAAGTCTCCACTAAATCTCATGATATATAGTAGTAATATACCGTTAACACACACACACACACACTCCCCTCTCTATCTCTCTTATTAAACTCAGCTTGTTGCTGTCGGTTTTTCTTTTCTGAGTGATCTAGATCAGTGGGGTGATCTATATTTCTAGAAGCTGAAACAGAAGAAGAAAAAACCTCTTCTAAAGGTTAGTTATTTGAACGAGTAAATTAACTTGCATTTGTGTTCTTGCTTTTATGAGGATCATTTCTAAAATGATATTTGTATACTGCTGTGCTTTTCTTTTACCCATTTTGCTGTGATTTGTTGTTTCTTTTCCTTCTTTATGCATCGTTTGAGTTCTCACATTAAAGTTTCGATTTTTATAAAGCTAATTACTTTTGTGGGTTCTCTTTTAGTGAGATCCTTCTTAGATCTTTAGCTGATCCAGCAAAACTAGAGAGATTAGGGGCTAAGGAAGGAAGTGTTGTAATGTACAGTACAAGAATTCTATGAAGTTAGACAAAATAATATAGACTAGTGACACTTTGTTTTTCAACATTTTTTGTCTCCTTGTGTAATATATCAGTAGCAATCCCCTTACATGTTTGTTTATTTGCTTGTGAAACAAAGTGCCGATCTAACTGTCACTGAAAGGGAGTTAGGTTTGTTTTCTTTCCTTTTGTTTATAATGGAGATATAAGATCTTCTTGTGCTAGAAAATAGAGATCATGCTACAAAACTATCTTGTAAATACTAAGTCGAGTTTTGATGTATTTATTTTGTTAACATTATATGCTTTGAGCTAAGATGACTAGTTTCAGTGGCTTTCTTGATTTGTAATAGTGATCTACTTTAACATGTCACTAACTGATTTCAGTGTAAACTTCCACAGGTTTGACAATTTGAAAGAATATTTAATGGGTTCTAAAAATATAGCACCAGGCAATAGAGTAAGAAGGCCTTTATCGATATTTGCTGTGCTTGCACTGTGCTGTTTCTTTTATCTTTTGGGAACATGGCAAAGAAGTGGTTTCGGGAAGGGAGATAACCTTGCAATGAAAGTGAACAAACTGATGACAGATTGCAATGTTGTACCCAACTTGAGTTTTGAATCCCATCACAATCATGTAGAAATTATTGAACATTCCAAACCGAAAGCTAAAGTGTTCAAGCCGTGTGATGTAAAATATACTGATTATACGCCTTGTCAAGAGCAAGACCGAGCAATGCAATTCCCAAGAGAAAACATGATCTATAGGGAAAGGCATTGTCCACCTGAAGAGGAAAAATTACAATGCCTCATTCCTGCCCCTAAGGGGTACACAGCTCCTTTTCTGTGGCCTAAAAGCCGTGATTATGCCTACTTTGCTAACGTTCCTTACAAGCACTTGACAGTGGAGAAGGCTAATCAAAACTGGGTGGAATTCCAGGGAAATGTGTTTAAATTTCCAGGTGGAGGAACCATGTTCCCTCAAGGAGCAGATGCATATATTGATGAACTTGCATCAGTTATTCCTATTGCAGATGGAACTGTTAGAACAGCGCTGGACACTGGTTGCGGAGTAAGTTGTAATGTTAAGAAATATAAATACCTGACCATGTATAATGTTGTTCTTTTTTGACTATTGCATTCCAGATTTCTTAATTTTCATGTGTAATTAGAATGCTCAGAAGTCAGAATCCCTTGTCTTTTTTTTTTAATGCTTTGTGTTGCAGTTTACTTGCTTTCACTAGGTACCTTTCAATTGGTTCCTGATTGCTTTATGAATGTAAAACATGGACATTGAACAATTATGCAGGTTGCAAGCTGGGGAGCATACTTGCTAAAGAGAAATGTGCTGGCTATGTCCTTTGCTCCAAAGGATAACCACGAAGCACAAGTTCAGTTTGCCCTCGAACGAGGAGTACCGGCTGTTATTGGTGTTCTTGGTTCCATCCGTCTTCCATACCCTTCAAGAGCCTTTGATATGGCCCAGTGTTCTCGATGTCTAATACCGTGGACTTCAAATGGTTAGTGCTAAATTAGACAGTCAATAAGACTGATCTAGAATATAGTGTTATCAGCATTTTCTTAACGTGTTGACTTTCCGCCCAATACTTGAATGCAGAGGGAACATATCTAATGGAAGTTGATAGAGTCTTAAGGCCTGGTGGATACTGGATTTTGTCTGGCCCTCCAATTAATTGGAAAACATACTACCAAACGTGGAAACGATCCAAGGAAGAACTGAAGGCAGAGCAGAAAAAACTTGAGGATTTGGCCGAAAGCCTTTGCTGGGAAAAGAAGTATGAAAAGGGTGATTTAGCTATTTGGAGGAAGAAAATAAATGATAAATCCTGTCAAAGAAAGTCTTCCAATTTATGTGATTCAGATAATGCTGATGATGTCTGGTAAGTCCTGTTCATCTTTACACACTTCATTCAAACCTCTTGGCCATTATGCTTCCAAATTTTTTATATGTCTGTGTAATGTTTATGCATAATTTACAATAGGTACAAAAAAATGGAGGTCTGTAAAACCCCTTTCCCTGAGGTAACCAGCAAAAGTGAAGTTGCTGGAGGGGAGTTGAAGAAGTTTCCTGCTAGGCTTTTCGCAGTCCCTCCTCGAATAGCTAAAGGCATTATTCCAGGCGTTACAGCTGAATCTTATCGAGAGGACAACGAGTTATGGAAAAAGCATGTTAATGCTTACAAAAGAATTAATAGATTGATTGGAACTAATAGATTCCGGAATTTGATGGACATGAATGCAGGCCTTGGAGGATTTGCAGCTTCACTTGAATCAAAAAAATCTTGGGTGATGAATGTTGTGCCCACAATTGCTGAGAACACTTTAGGTGTTGTCTATGAAAGAGGTCTCATTGGCATTTATCATGACTGGTATGTTACTAAAATTATCTTATTTCTTTAAGTGTTTTACTACTGTGAAGTATGAAATTGCAATGACATTAGATTACTTTGTTCAGGTGTGAAGGCTTTTCTACATACCCAAGGACATATGATCTTATTCATGCTAATGGTTTGTTTAGTTTGTACCAGGACAAGTAAGTTTCTTCCTCTTCTTCCATATAGACTATTCATAAGCTTTCATCCAACAACTTAAGCTTTAGGGGTAGTCGGTAAAATAGTAAGATTGTGACATAATTTAATGAAGTATTGGTGATTTGATTAACAGATGCAACCTAGAAGACATTCTTCTAGAGATGGATCGAATCCTACGACCAGAAGGAGCAGTGATAATCCGAGATGAAGTTGATGTCCTTAACAAGGTTAAGAATATTGTTAGTGGAATAAGATGGGATGCTAAACTGGTGGATCATGAGGATGGCCCACTTGTACCTGAGAAGATATTGGTTGCTGTAAAACAATATTGGGTTGGAAGCAGCAACAGTAAAAACAACACGTCCAGTTAGACACAAAACAGGTAATGTGTTAGGAGTGTGAAAATCATATGTCAAGCCTTTTGTTACAATCAAGCTTTCTAAACCAAAAGCAGAGATAAAATGGAAAAAGAGAAGATTATAGAACAAAGTACAAGCAAAGCTTGTTATGTTATGTAAGTTTTTTACATATAGGTAAATGCTAGTGGCAATTTAGTTATGTGAGTTTATTCTACGCTGCCTTTTACCAAGTGTAAAATTAGTCCTAACTATCTTTTTGAATTGATTTTAGAGGATATAATGTCAGAATATTGAAATATTACAATTATTTTTCAGTTCGTTATTTTAAAAAATAAATTGTGCTCATTTTGGCTACCTTTGGTTTCATTTTGTTGTGCTTATAATGGGGAAGGATGTACCACATATGGTAATGGTACATGATTCTTTGCAGTTCTATGTATCCTTCTCACTCTACTGATAACTTTTCTTTATAATTTACTCATTGTTAGGGTTAAAAAATCAGATCCAACGGCTTACATGCCCCCTGACTGGTTTTTTTTATTGGCAATATTAGGGGGGTAGTTAGTTTCCCGGACCCTCTTCTTGCACTCCTTCGGTATCCGTTAGTTCACCAAATGATTGGTGAATGCAGTGAAACATGATCCACCACCTACACACACTCCACCTCACGTCCTCACCAATTATTGTGTACTTGAAACGCTTTTTTCGCTCGCCAATTATTCTAGTATCTGAAATTATTTTCTATTATTTTCTGTTAAATTTTTGTTTATGGGAATAAAGTTAAACAACTAAGAAGTACTATCGTTGAACCAAAAAAACAATTAAGAAGTACTATTGTTGAGATACACAATGATGATTCTGCCAAGAACTTTGCAAGATTGATTGAGACTCAATCACAAACACCAATCGCACGAATCACCGAACTCAATTAACCGATTGAACCAACGAATTGAACAATCCAAATTAAGAACCCTAGAATCGCGAATTTGGGAAAAACGGAAATCAAACAAATTAAGAACAGAGACACGCAAATTTGATCACCCAGTTCGGTATCAAATCAATACCTACGTCTGGGGAACTAAGTAATCACTTAGTTCTTGCTGCATTCAATCAATATATGTTCAATGTACAAGATGAAGAATTTCCCCAATTCAAGCGAACCCCCTCACTTCCCAGAACCCTAATTTCCCGTGTTTGCACTCGCACACACCCAGTGAATCTATTGAGTTCTGTTACTTTTCAATTTACAGCATTAAAACAAGATTTATAGCAAAGCCAGAATCGCGCGCCAAGAACACAGCGAGTTGGCCGTTACAACCGAATTTTAAAACTGTCCAATGACACAGTGACACGTGGCACAAGCTTATAGGGCCAGAAATGAATTTGTTGCCACATCACCACAATCTCCACCTTGGCAACACCTGAACCACTTGCTGCAGCAAGAACCTTTGTAGAAAAACTTAGTTCAATCTCATCACAACACTTAACTAATACTTAGCAAATTCAAGCAATGCTTGAACTTGCCAAGTGAGACCACCTTTGTGATGAAATCTGCTGGATTCTGACTTGTGTGAATCTTCTGAATCTTAACTCCACCTTGAGCTATGATATCTTTAATCCAATGAAGCCTAGTGTCTATATGCTTGGTCCTTTCGTGGTATGCTTGATTCTTACACAAGTGTATTGCACTTTGATTGTCACAATACACACTTACACAATCCTGCTTCACACCTAGTTCATTGATCAATCCCTTCAACCATAGTGCTTCCTTTACTGCTTCAGTCACACCTATGTATTCTGCTTCTGTTGTTGATAGAGCAACAACATGTTGCAGAGATGCTTTCCAGCTGATTGTGTTGCCAAACAATGTAAAAACATAGCCTGTCAATGATCTTCTCTTGTCACGGTCACCTGCAAAATCTGAATCCACATATCCTATAACTCCACCTTGATCCTTGCCTCCTTGACTATACACCAGACCTGAGCTCACACTTCCTTTTAAGTATCTTAGAACATTCTTGGCAGCAACCCAATGTTGCTGTCCTGGATTTGCAAGGTACCTACTGATCAAGCTTAGAGAGTAGGCTAGATCGGGTCTAGTGCATACCATAGTATACATTAGACTTCCAACTGCACTAGCATAGGAAATTTTCTGCATTTGAGCTTTCTCTCCTTCTGTGGATGGACAGTCATTTCGAGACAATTTGATTTGTGCTCCTAAGGGTAAGTTTGCAGGTTTAGCATCTGTCATGCTAAATCTTTCTATGATTCTCTTAGCATACCCAGTTTGAGTGATACTTAGAACTTGTGCTTTCCTTTCCCTTCTGATTTCCATACCAAGGATCTTGTTTGCATTACCCAAATCCTTCATGTCAAACTCCTTAGCAAGCAGCTTCTTCAACTTCAGTATCTCATAGTCATTTCTGCTGGCTATGAGCATATCATCAACATAGAGCAGCAGGTAGATGTAATTCTTGTCACTTAGCTCCTTGAAGTAGACACAACTGTCATAATTGCTTCTTTTGAATTTTATGTCTATCATGTAAGTGTCAAACCTTTTGTACCACTGCCTAGGTGATTGCTTCAATCCATACAAGGATTTCTTTAGTAAACAGACCTGATCCTCCTTGCCCTTCTCCTCAAAACCCTTTGGTTGAGTCATATGAATTTTCTCCTCTAATACTCCATGTAAAAAAGCAGTCTTCACATCCATTTGTTCAAGTGTCATGTTGTAGTGAACTACTAGAGATAGGAGTACTCTAATGGAGCTGTGTTTTACAACAGGAGAGAAAATTTCAGAATAGTCAATACCTTCTCTTTGAGTGTATCCCTTGGCAACTAACCTAGCTTTGTATCTAGGTGGATCCTTTTCAGTCATACCTTCCTTTTTCTTGTAAATCCATTTACACCCTACTAGTTTCACACCAGCAGGTTTCTTGACCAATTCCCAAGTTTGATTTGTGTGAAGTGAAATCATTTCTTCCTTCATTGCATTGTGCCAATGAAGCTTGTCACTGCAAGTTATTGCTTCTTGATAGCTAGTTGGTTCTTCATTCACAAATTCCATGGCAGTATTGAGTGCATAAGCAGTATCAGCTTCTTCTACAAATCTAACAGGTGGTCTGATTTGTCTTCTGGTTCTGTCTCTGGCAAGCAAGTAATCATTCTCATTGTTGTTGTCCTCTGGTTCAGTGTCTGAGCTAGATGGAGAGCTCTCACCTTGCTCACCTTGATGTTGATTTTCATCAATGTTAGCTTGGCTCTTTTCTAACTCCACCTCAACCTGTGATTCCTTGTTCAGTTCTGTCATTCCAAGTGTTTCAGTGCTCACTGTACTTTCCATCAGTTTTGACTCTTGAAACACTACATCTCTACTGATAATGCTCTTCTTTTCTTCTGTCAACCACACTCTATACCCCTTTACACCACTTGGATAGCCCATGAAAATTCCTTTCTTAGACCTTGGCTCAAGTTTTCCTTCTTTCACATGACAGTATGCAGGGCAGCCAAATATTCTTAAGTTTTGAAGATTTGGTGCTTCACCAGTCCACATCTCTTGTGGAGTTTTGAAATTCAATGCTGTAGATGGACTCCTATTCACCAAGTAGCATGCAGTGTTGACTGCTTCACCCCAAAATGCTTTAGGCAACTTTGCACTAGTCAGCATACATCTAACCTTTTCAAGCAAGGTCCTGTTCAATCTTTCTGCTAAGCCATTTTGCTGTGGTGTGCCTCTTACTGTCAAATTCCTGTAAATGCCATTTTCTTTGCAAAACGTATTAAATTGTTCATTGCAAAATTCAAGTCCATTATCTGTCCTAAGTGCTTTTACTTTCAAGTCACATTGATTTTCAACCATTTTCTTCCATTCAACAAAAGTTTTAAAAGCTTCATCTTTTGTTTTTAAGAGATATATCCAAACCTTTCTACTGTAATCATCAGTTAAGGAAAGAAAGTACCTCTTACCACCATGAGTTGGTGTCTGTGATGGACCCCACAGATCTGAATGGATGTACTCAAGCTTCTCCTTTGTCTTGTGTATGCCTGTGGCAAACTTCACTTGTGTTTGCTTCCCCATAACACAATGTTCACAGAATCCTAGCTTGTCAATTCTGTCACCACAGAGAAGATCTTGTTTCTCCAATTCCTTTAAGCCTTTCTCACTCATATGTCCTAGTCTTTGGTGCCACATGAGTGTTTTGTCAATAGCAGAGCTTGTAGCATGTGCTTCACCAGTCACTGTGCTACCTTGCAGAATATACAGTTTGTTATTCTTTCTTTCACCTTTCATCACTACTCTTGATCCTTTCATGACCTTTAGTGAGCCATCTTCACCTTTAAAACTGTAGCCAGATGCTTCCAATGACCCTAGAGAGATTAGAGGCCTTTTTAGTTCAGGCACATGCCTCACATCAGTTAGCAGTTTGATTGAACCATCAGCTAGTCTTAGCTTGACAGTTCCAATCCCTTTAACTCTGCAGGCCTTGTTATTACCCATTAACACTCTACCAGTATTTAATGGCTTGTAATCAACAAACCAGTCCCTCCTTGAGCACATATTGTATGAGCAGGCAGAGTCCATTGCCCAGTTTTCTTCACACTTAGCTTCTATGGTGGCATGTATCTCACAGTCTTCACTTTCTTCACAGTTTGCAGCAACCAGCACCTCACAATTGTCATAGCCATCAGAAGCATATGAAGCATTGCCTTCATCATCATTCTTTTGGCCTTTTCCAGTCTTCTTATCTGGACATTTGTTCTTGAAATGTCCTTCTTTGTTGCATATGAAGCATCTGTTATGCTTAACCTTGGACTTGGATCTTGATCTATTCTTTCCCTTGCCATCCCTCTTCTCACTTCTTCCTCGAGCCACAAGACTCTCATTCTGCTCATTATCCTTGGAATCCTTTTTCTTTGATAATTCTTTGGACATGAGTGCAGCTTGGACTTCTTCAAGGGTAATAGATTCTCTTCCATATATGAGGGTATCAGCCAAGATTTCGTATGAATCATTAAGGGACCTTATCAGCAGTAATGCCTGGTCTTCATCATCAACTTTCACATCAATGTTTTCAAGATCCAATATCAATTTATTGAATTCATCTATGTGATCAGTTATTGAAGTACCAGATTGCATCTTAAAGGTGTATAATCTTTGTTTTAGGTATAACCTATTTGCTAAAGATTTAGTCATATAAAGACCCTCAAGTTTTTGCCAAATAGCCGCAGCAGTTTTCTCCTTAGATATCTCTGTAAGAACCTTATCACCTAAACACAAGATTATACCACTATAAGCTTTATTCATTACCTCTTTCTTTTCTTTTGCTGTCATTGTCTCGGGTAGCTTGTCTTCCCCTTCAAGAGCCTCCTCCAGACCTTGTTGCACAAGCATGGCACGCATCTTCATCTTCCATAGACCAAAATCATTCTTTCCAGTGAACTTTTCAATGTTGTATTTTGCCATTTCCATGGATGGATCTCAACGTAGCTCCTGATACCAATTGTTGAGATACACAATGATGATTCTGCCAAGAACTTTGCAAGATTGATCGAGACTCAATCACAAACACCAATCGCACGAATCACCGAACTCAAATAACCGATTGAATCAACGAATTGAACAATCCAAATTAAGAACCCTAGAATCGCGAATTTGGGAAAAACGGAAATCAAACAAATTAAGAACAGAGACACGCAAATTTGATCACCCAGTTCGGTATCAAATCAATACCTACGTCTGGGGAACTAAGTAATCACTTAGTTCTTGCTGCATTCAATCAATATATGTTCAATGTACAAGATGAAGAATTTCCCCAATTCAAGCGAACCCCCTCACTTCCCAGAACCCTAATTTCCCGTGTTTGCACTCGCACACACCCAGTGAATCTATTGAGTTCTGTTACTTTTCAATTTACAGCATTAAAACAAGATTTATAGCAAAGCTAGAATCACGCGCCAAGAACACAGCGAGTTGGCCGTTACAACCGAATTTTTAAAATTGTCCAATGACACAGTGACACGTGGCACAAGCTTATAGGGCCGGAAATGAATTTGTTGCCACATCACCACAACTATCTAGACAACTGATTTACCTACCTAGTAGTCAAATATTGTTTAGTATGATCTTTGGATGGACCAACAATCTAAAGAGAACTGATAGAGTTGTTCACTTCATTTGAGATGCGAAGGAAACTAAAGGTATGTTTTTTTTTTTGGCTACAACAACTAGAAGGAAAAACAAAGAACAACAAACTATCTCCTTAAGAAGGAGACTCCTTCAGAATCAGCTGCAAGGTGCACAATCAAGCCAGGTGGAGGGACTGAAAGAAACATTTCAAGTCAGCACAATGATTCCCCTCACGACATTCATGAGAAATCCGAATCCTCCAATCTGGATGAACAAGCCCATGAACTTCACCAATCAAGTTGCTGTAACGGTGATGAGTAGTGACACCGTTGTTGATATATCTCGCAGTGATAAGGGAATCTGAGACACACATGACATTGTGATAGCTTCTCTCCCAACAAAGCAAAAGCCCCCTTAGAATGCCGAAAATCTCCGCATAAATAATCTCATCCTTATTTAAGTTGCCATAGAAGCCACATAAAAAAGAACCACTCGCATCTCGAACAAGCCCGCCGTATCCCATTCCACTCGTGCTACCCAGAACTGAGCCATCAACATTGAGAAAAACGGTTCCAGTTGGGGGCCGAGACCAACTAATCTCTCTAACCAGACTGAACTTGATGCAGCGTTGCTGCACATTTAATCTCTCGAAAGTTGAAGTTGTTTTGGCCTCAAAAAGAAATTGATCCTAGCACACCACAAAGTCCACAACATGATAGGCACACCAAAGTACAAAAGAAATTGTTTTGTATTTAAAAACTTAATAAAGTACAAATTTTGAAAAAAACAGAGAATTTTTTTTAAAACATAATCAAGCAATTGTTTTGAAATTGAAAATGAGTATGTTTGGTTTTGTGGTGGCGAAAATTGATTTTGAATGAAAGTGAGTTATGTTTAAATGAATTCATGTAAAAGTGAGTTGAATAATAAATTTGAAAGTTAAAATCATTTTCAATAACAAGAGTGACAAACCTTAGCTTCAAGTTAGAATTAATTCTAGAGGTAGAATCAGTTTTATTTGAGCACACACTCAAGCTTGTCAAACGCAATTTTATTTCTCTACAATTCTTTTTGACTCTCTCAAAAGCTATGAAGCCTCGATACTTCAAAAATGGTGACGTACCCATGTCGGATACGTATCCGATACCGACACGCACCCGATACTTCCCGATACGTACCCAAAGAGTATCCAATAATTTTTTAATTCTTTTTAAAAAATATTTGACTCGATACTTTTCAGATACATCTTTGATACTTCTTACCAACTAAGGACACTTCTCAGATACTTTTTCGATACCTCTTACCAACTAAACACGTGATTGTCACTCATATATGATACACTTTAATACCTCAATAACTAAAAGACAAAATTATATGTTTTTTCATAATACAATAATAGAAGAAATAATACATTGTGATATGAGTGGAATAAATATACGTAACTATCTCTACTTGATAAGATCACAAGTATTTATTTCTACAGTGTGATGAATATATATTGACTAATGATATGCTTATGTTTTATTGAGCAACTACGTACTAATATGAATATCTTAGTCTATAAAAAGTCATCTATTTCTGCCACTGACTATTCGTATTATACGATTTCGGGTGGTCTCAGTTACTTGTCCACCCTTACTTTTTATGACTAGTCACTCATACATAGGTGTGTCGGTTGTCCTCTTCTTTTCATCCATATATTTTTGTGTGATTTTTTTATCTATTTGGGCTAGTTTTTTTTTCATATCCATAAAATGCAATATTTCAGTTTTTCATCTTTGTTTTTTTCTATTTGTATTTCTATTCTATTTTATTTTTTCTGTTATGTTTTTTATATTTAAATTTTAATTTAATTTTTTATTAAAGTATCTCAACCGTGTCGTATCTTGATTTTCAAAAATTTCTCGTATCCCCGTATCCGTATCGTGTCGTATCCCGTATCGTATCCGGTATCCGGGCTTCATAGCTCAAAAGTAAATTCAATCATACGCTAAACTTTGTCATTCGTTTATCCACATGAGGAGGCAATGAAAGTAACCTAAGCACGATTAGTGTGTTGAGACATAGTTTTACTGTAATTCCAAGCACAATTAGAAAATGATGCCAAAAATCATATGATGCAGTTATCAGGTTGAGATTAGGATATTGTACAACTCATCAACTCTAAAACTTTGGGGGTGTGGTATCTGAAGAGTTTAGCGAAACAAATCCCCCCAAAAACTCATGGAGATATTAGTAATTTACTAATTTTGCACAGACACACCCTTTCATCTCCATGTTCTTGTTACAAGTTTAAAAATGTATTCATGCATTAAAGAAGTAAAAAATTATAGGTATAAAATATATATTTATATATTTTTATATAAAACTAGGTTTACTAAAATTGAAAGTCTAAAACACTATTAAGGAATTAAAATATTAAAAAAAATTATTAGTGTTTCTGCAGTATAAAATTTTCACATTATTTGGAAATCAATGCTAATGATAGTTTATAAACATTCTCATCTTTATTTAGTCAAAAAAAAAAACATTCTCATCTTTAATCTTTTGAGATGCTTTTTAATGGCGAAATTGTAAAGGCCAACATGAGGGCTAAAACCGACAATATGCCATGGAAAATGATGTCAAGACTTGGGGTCGAAACATTGGAAGCCTAAGTATGGGACCTAGACCTCACGTGAGAGTCGACAAGACCCTTTAGCACATTGGGCCTAATGGGAAAGCAATTGTTTTTGTAGTCTAAAATTCTCATAATAAAGATCATGTAGTTTAATTTACTTTTACTTTTTTTGCTAAATAAATGTTAGTGATTATTTGTTAGGGGAGGGCTGAACCATGAACATCATTTTTATATTCATTTGGCGTCCTTTATCTCGCTAACTAAGCAACCTACTTGAAATAGGTTAAATATAATTTATAAACACCTGCATTCTAAACCGACAAATGCTATTTTAAGAATAAAATTGTGAAGGTCCACACGAGGGCCAAAATAGACAATACATCATAAAAATTATGTTGAAACTTGAGGTCAGAACAAATAGAACTCTCAATATTTAATATATGTATAATTTAAAAGATATAATCTTATATTTTTTAAATAATCAATATTCTTTTACAAATCTAAGTGAATTGGTTTAGTAGAGCATGACAAAATTTCGTATTTGACGGGTCGCAAAACTGAATCTCCACTAGTTTTTGGCGAATATAAATTTCTTTTTAAGTGTTCTTAAAGCCTAAGAAATTCTGTCTTATTGAGGTACTATCAAAAAAGATATATTCTATCTTACAATTGTTTTGGGACAATGCTTCAAATTGCTGGTTAACATTTATCGATTTCCATTGGAGGTCTTTTACTAAAAAGTTTCGTTGGAGTTACAACCTAGACATGCAAGTTGAAATAAAACATCCGATGCTAATTGTAGCAAAGCGATATCAACCCAAACAAAAGTCATGAAAAAGACTGCTTTTATTTTGAGGTTTTAAATCCTATATTACAAGATAGTAAAATATGTAACAGCCCGTCTAGCTCAGTTGGTAGAGCGCAAGGCTCTTAACCTTGTGGTCGTGGGTTCGAGCCCCACGGTGGGCGAATTTTAGCAACTTTATAATTGTTCCTTTTTTGTATTTTTAAAGCAAATTAAAATAACATTGAACTAAAATATTAAAGGAAAAACTGTAAAAAAATATTCAAGAAAATTTTGAAAATTTACATGTGCATAAATTATGAAAATAAAATGTGTAAAAAAATATTCAAAAAATTTTTGAAATTTTACATGTGCATAAATTATGAAAATAAAATGTTAAACGTATAGTTATGCATAATTTTGATATTGATAATTCAAATATTTTAGATTACTAAATTTTCATGATAGTATTTAAGAAAAGTTTCAAATACAAAAAAAAAAATAGTAGTAGAAGGAGAAATGCAATGCTGTTTGTTGCATTCGAATTGGAATTGGACAGTGCTGCAAAACGAGTCTTGTGTAATTGGAATGGGAAAAAATGGAGAAAGTAGCATATATACATGAGAGAGCTCAGAGAGTATCCGTTCTGGACTGGACCAAGAGGCCCATTCAGCAATTAGACAAGATAGGCCCAATCCTTTTGACCCATTCCACAATAAATCAGCCCATTGTGGCTCTCACGCTTGGATGACTCAGATTCATCCGATCGATCCAACGACTCAAATCCTGCACGAATCTCTATAAATACTGGCTCACATTGCCATAAATAGGTACATTCTCATTCCTAAATCATACTACTCTATTATTCCCTATACTGACTTGTGCGTCGGAGTGGCATTGCAGGTGCCCCACCCTAGATCCTTTCAACACTCCGCTCGGAATACAAGAGACCTACCAACAGTAGTCACTGCAGCGCTGCTAGGTACTGAACATTGGCGACCACTGTGGGAGCTGTCTAGCTTTCACCTCATTTCAATCTCTTGAGATTTTTCTCTTGCATTTCGATGGCACCCAGAGGCAGACCCCAGGTCCGAAGCATTGCCGTGTCTCTTCACCCCTGCGTCGCGTCGCACCTCTTCCGGCCTGCGTCGCGTCGCACCCCTTCACGCCAGCATTGCGTCGCGCCTCTTCAAGCCCGCGTTGCGTCGCGCCTCTTCTAGCCTGCGTCGCGTCGCGCCTCTTCACACCTGCGTCGCGCCTTAGCAGGTTATCTATATGCAATATTTCTCCGTAAAAAAAACTATACTTAATGTTTAATGTTTAAAAAAATTTAAATAAATAAAATTAAGGGTATAATTTAATTAATATACACCGACAATGTATAAATATTATACATTGTCGGTGCTTACCAATTAATTTGTTAAGGGTATCATAATGTAATTTGGGGTGGCAATATCTACCCTTGGATAGAGATCCCCACGGGGATTGCCCCATTAGAGACACCGCACAGAGGGAATTCACCCCCATAGGGATGGGGACAGGAGATAAAATCCTCTTGTGTTCAATTTGGGTATGAGGACGGGGCCTATGTGTAACACCCTCAAAAAAAATTAGGATATAAAAATTGTATATAATCACTTAATATATATAGTGTTCTAGGATATTTATGATCAAGTCGGTTGTTACAAGTATGAGGAAAAGAAGAAATGGCCGTCCTCTCTTCTCTGGCCTAGAGTTCTATATATAGTCTTCAAGGCTTCTCGGCGGTTCTCTTTTGAGGCCTGTTCTCAGCGGTTACCCCTCCACTCCAGTCATGTGAGTTCCCACGTCCTCTCCTTCCTGTGACACCTGTCCTTGATAACTCCTTGGCAGTTAACTTCTCGTGTGCGCATGAGCTCGGTTAACCTTGCGTTGGGCCGAGTTTAATTCTTTGGCCCAGTCCACAGCCCCCCAAGCTCGAGCTGAGTGAGCTCGGCGAAGAGGTTTGAACTTGTATTGCCTTGTTTTGACGATTGAAGTGACCGTTGACTTGGGAAAACGTGTCATGCTTGGGAAAATGTTCCAGCTGACTGAGGTGACGTTCCAGTGCAGACGTTTCACCTACCCGACGCTTGATTGAGCGCGTGCATTGAAGGTAAGCTTCGGCATGGTTTAAAAGGCGCGCGGGGGATGTGAGAACTTCGCTGTTTTCGTCTGCTCTTTTGATTTCTGCTCGCTCTTCTGCCGAGGTTTGTTTGCTGTGAAGTTTCGCCTTCCTTCAGCGTTTCGCTTGCTTGTGTTGAGGTATACTTTTCTATCCTTCTTCTTCCTTTTTCTCTTGTACCTTAGTTAAAATGGTGGAAATTTGGGAAGTTGATGAGAGCGGAAATGAGGTGAGTGAGGTACCTTCAGCGTATCGAGTGATTTTGGATGAATCTCGTCCTCGTTGGGAAAGGATAAAGGAGAAGTGGAGGCGCCTCGAATCATCCATTTCCGAGACCCTCTCAAGTCTCCCTGACTTTAGCTCTTCAGATTCTGGTTTTTCAGATGGTGAGGATGCTGACTTTGCTTCTCCTCTTTTCCCAGGGACCAAGATTCATTTCGAAAACACTGTGGCCCTTTCAGATTTTAGGCGAGAAGAGGTGGGGCTCTTGGCTCTTCCTTCTACTCCTGTGCGTGAAATCAAGGTGCTGATGGCATCAAAACAGAGCATCGAGTCCGTTCCCAACTTTGAAGCGTGGGATTTATTCACCATGTTTACCAAGCCAGAAGATTTAATAGCTTTTCGGCAAAAGAACGCCGTGTCCTCTACTAGAAATGAAGAAGATGTGATTCTGGAGTGCTGTAGGCCCAACGAGCCAGTATGTATGATGCGGCCTAAGGGAGTGGTGGAAGAGAGTACTTATATGTACGCCTGCCTTTTCGAAGACTTGAAGGTGAAAATGCCCTTCACTCGCTTTGAAAACCACGTGCTGCAGCTCCTCAACGTTGCTCCAACGCAGCTTCACCCGAATAGCTGGGGGTTTATACGCGCTTATGAGATAGTATGTGGAGCTTTGGGTATGACTCCGAATGTAGGGGTGTTCTTTCAGTTTTTTCGAACTAAGGGTGAAGGTTTGGGAAAGTGGATATCTTTTCATAGCCATTCTCCTCGCCCCCTTTTTAGTCTATTCACTACTTCATACAAAAATTTTAAGGCGAAGTTCTTCCGAGTTCGAGCTCCTCCTTCCTTTCCCGAGCTCCTCATAAACAAGACAGGAGCGCCGCACTTCCCTTTGTATTGGCAGAGTGAGGTGTTTGGTGTGACTGGAGTCGTCTTGGATGACTTAAGTACCGAGCTTCTTGAGGACGCAGCAATGCTGCAAAGGTTGTATACTATGACTTGTAAGGAGGTGATTAGTCTGGAGGGGGATGACAAAGGTCTTCAGGATTTATTGAGTAAGTTTTTCTTCTCGCCTTCTTTTTGATATTTTATAACCGCTTCTAATGTTTCCTTTTATTTCGCCGTGCAGTTAGGATGGGTTTGAAGGAGAAGGACATCAAAAATTACATCAAGAAGGCCCAAGAGAGGTTAGCGAAGGAGAAACTGAATGCCCAAAGTCAGGGTGGGACTTCTGCGACGGAGAGCTCGGACAAAGGCTTGGTGAAGATTGCTAAGAATACTGGGCGAACGACTATTGTTGGAATGAGTCTCGGCACTACTCCCATCGCGGCTGTCCCTTTGAAAGCTATTTCTGGAGATTCTTCTGAGGTGTTGAAGGAGGGTAAAGGGGGTGCCGTTGTGAAAGAGACTGAAAAGACTGCTGCTGCGATTCCAACTCCTGCCAAGCGACCTTTTATGCGGGAAGGTTCTCCTTCTAAGAAGAAGTTCAAGAGTTCAGAGGGCGAGATTTCTTGGGTGGAGTTTCTGCAGGATTTTGAGGGTCAGGGGGAGATCGCGTCCTTGTGGGACAAGCGTTTCCCTTTGAAGCACTTTGTGAGGGAACATATTACTACTGCAGATGATGGTGATCGCATCCGGAGTTTGGGGGTGGAGCAGGCTTTCTTGGCGATGCAGTCTTATGCGTTGAAATCTGCTGCCCTTGGTCATGTGGTTTGCGACGAGTTCGTGAGACTTAGGAGCCGAGAGCGTCAAGGGCGCAAAGATGCTGAAGCTGCCGAGAAGGCTGTCGCTGCTCATGCCGAGTTAGTGGAGGAAAATGAAGCGTTGAGATCCAAGTTAGCCGAGCAGATAAAGTTGTCTGAGGAAAAAGAAAGGTTCGTGCGTAAGCAGCTCGAGGAGACGGAGGCTCAGTGGGAGGCCAAGATAAAGGAAGTTCGAACTACTCTGAAGGAGCAAGAAGACAAGGTCTCTTCTCATGAGTCTACTATTGCTGGGTTGAGGGCTGAAAATACCGGACTTACGGTGTCTTTGGCTGAGGTGAAATCTCAACTATTGGAGTTGCGTGTTGCCAAGGAGGCCGAGATCGAGGAATTGCACATTGAAAATGTTGTAGCTCTCTTGAAGGGTTTTGAGAAGGCTAAAGGCCAAGCCTTTGCGCTCTACCCCACTTTAGATGTGAGTGGACTTGACCCACTGAAGGAGGTTGTGGACGGCAAATTGGTGCTGCTGCCATCGCCTGAGGAAGAGGATGTTGAGATGAAGGGAGTCGATGAAGTTTTTTGATCTACTTTTCTCTCCTCGGTTTTCCTTGTTATTTTGTTGTATGTCACTTTTGTACCATCAGGTTATGAATGAAGTTTATCTTTTCGCTATTTCTTTCAGTTCTGTTCTAATTTCGCGAAACCGTTTGGTTGTATGAACACTTTATGTATTTGTAAAGTTTATAGAGGCTTCGCCGCGTTTTTGAATATGCTAGTAAATAGTAGCTTGATCGAGTTGTTTTATAAGGACTTCCGTGGGTGACCCTCGAGTTTACGAGGACTACGAGGAGCAACTATGGAGTAGAACTTGATCCATCTGTTCATTCCAGTAGTTGCTTTTTTCTTACCTTATTTCGGCAAGAGGGAGTATCTCTTTCTCTTAAGAGTTTTAACCCTACATTATCCCAGATTGGTTTAACCTTTATATTTGTTAGGTTATGGATCTCCAACCGTTGTTGTATGGGATTTTGAACAAATCACTTGTCTTGATCTTTGCCGAAGTGTTTTGAAATGACTTCGGTTAGAAATTTTTGCAGAGGTGAGTTGTAAATTGTTTCGCTTTGTTTTAACCGAGCTGTATCGATTTGTTCCCAGCAAAGATTTAGTAGTAAAAAAGTGTAAGAAGTTTTGACACCACTTTTTCAACTGGCAAGTCTCGTTAAAAACTCCCGGTGGGAGAAAAGAGTACTTGCCAGGTTTTTATTCGTTGATGCTATAATGTCTGCGCATCTTTCTGAGTACATACATAATCAACTTTTGTCTAGTGTAAAAAACAGGAAATGAATACATGGAAGGGGAAAAAACAGGGGGTGCCTCATTAAAAACTCCCAGTGGGAGAAAAGAGTGCACACTTATTGTTACTGAAATGACTTGAAAGAGCTTAACTGAAGTAGAAGCGGAGATTTGCCGAGTTCCAACTCCTCGGTATGGGGTGTCCTGTTAGCGTTTCTAATTTGTAGGCTCCGGCACTTAACTTCTCCAGGACCTTATATGGACCTTCCCAGTTAGGTGAAAGTTTTCCTTTTGCATCCGTTCCCGAAACCTTCCTTAGAACGAGGTCGCCTCGCTTCATCTCACGAGGGAGGACCTTAGAATCATATTTCCGAGCTACGCGCTGCTTTACTGCGTATTCTCGTAGATGAGCAGCTTCTCTGATTTCCTCCAGGAGGTCTAGGTTTGCTACCATGTTGATTGTGTTCGTGTCCTCCCTTGTGTTCTCTCGCCTGAAGCTAGGTTCTCCCAACTCTACAGGTATCATAGCATCTGCACCATATGTAAGCTTAAAAGGGGTTTCACCAGTTGAAGAGTGGGGAGTTGTGTGATATGACCAAAGCACTTGGCATAACTGATCTGCCCAGGCCCCTTTGTGTTCATCAAGTTTCTTTTTCAGACCAGATAGTATGACTTTATTTGCTGACTCAGCTTGGCCATTTGCCTGAGGATGCTCTACCGACGTGAACTTGTTCTTGATTCCGAGTCCAGCGCAAAAGTCTGTGACCAGGGAGCTGGCAAATTGTGTACCATTATCTGACACTATTTCTGCTGGCATACCGAATCTGCAGATAATATTCTTCCAATAGAATTTCTTGACCCGAACTGCTGTGATGGTTGCTACAGGCTCCGCTTCTATCCATTTGGAGAAGTATTCGACAGCAACGAGCAAGAATTTTACCTGTCCGGGTCCCACTGGGAATGGGCCCAAGATGTCAGCCCCCCATTTGTAGAAAGGCCAAGGGGTTGTGATTGATTGCAGCGTTGTTGCAGGAGCATGGTGAAGGTCGGCATGCCGTTGGCATTTATCGCATTTCTTCACAAAATTTACACAGTCCTTGTCCAGCTGGGGCCAGTAATATCCTGCTCTTATGACCTTATTTGACAGTGATCGTCCCCCGATGTGGCTGTCGCATATGCCCTCATGGATCTCTTTCATCACGTATTCGGTTTCAGTGGGTGTCAGACAGCGTAGGAGCGGTGCTGCAAAGCCCCTTCTATATAGCTTGCCTGCGAGGATGACATACTTTGCCGCGTTGCGCCGCATCTTTTTGGCCTCGTTTTCCTCGTGAGGCAGGATGTCGTGCTGCAGAAAGGCTATTATTGGAGTAGTCCAGTTGGTTGACAGTTCTACTGAATGGATCTCTTTTGTTTCAATGCTTGGCAGTGGGAGTGTCTCCTGAATCACAGTGTGATTGTTGCCAGGCTTCTTTGTGCTTGCCAACTTGGATAGGATATCAGCTCGGATGTTCTGCTCTCTGGGGACGTATAGCAATTCGAAGGAGGGGAAACTGGCAGAGAGTAGTTTAACTTTCTTGAGGTACTTACCGAGTTGTGGATCCCTTGTTTGAAATTGGCCAGAAAACTGGGAAGTGACGAGTTGGGAGTCGCTGTGTACTTTGAGATGTTGGACTCCGACCTCCCTTGCAAGATTCATTCCTACGATTAGAGCTTCATATTCTGCTTGATTGTTACTAGCTTTGAAGTCGAATCTTAATGATTGTTCAATGAGGAGGCCCTCAGGACTTTCAAGTGTGATGCCTGCGCCACTTCCCTTTAAGTTTGATGCTCCATCTACCGAGAGGGTCCAGGGAGAAACGCCTGGTTCTAATGATGGTGGTGTCAATTCTACAGCAAAATCTGCTAGGACCTGAGCTTTTATGCCATCTCTTGGGTGAAAGACAACGTCGTATTCAGAAAGTTCGATTGACCAGGCAACCATTCTACCTGCAAGATCTGGCTTACGTAAAACCTGCTTGATAGGATGGTCTGTCTTCACAATTATCTGGTGACTTTGGAAGTAAGGTCGAAGTCGACGTGCCGAAGTGATTAAAGCTAGAGCTAACTTCTCTATCTTCTGGTATCGGACCTCGGCCCCTTTGAACACTTTGCTGCAGAAATATATTGGTCTTTGTTGCTTCCCGTCTTCAGATACTAAGACTGAACTCATGGCTCTTTCTGAAATTGCTAAGTAAAGCAACAATGGCGCTCCAACTTTTGGTTTCACCAGGATGGGAGGAGAGGATAAGAACGCTTTAATCGCTTGAAAAGCTTCTTGACATTCAGCTGTCCAGTCGAAACAGCCCTTTTTCTTCAAGGAAGCGAAGAAGTGGAAAGCTTTGTCACCTGCTCATAGTTAATTACAAAAAATGGAGATAGTATGAGAAAAAAGTAGTGAGTCATTGTAATACCCCAATTTTGTCCGCCAAATTGAAAAATCCCAAAAATTTTATCGCTTCGCATATTATTCTAAATGCGGGGGTATTTGGCACTCTCGTGCAACGGTTTTGTTTGGCGCTCGTTGTTTTCAAAAAAAGAGTCCAAAAAAATAATAAAAAATAATGAACGCAAGCGCGTGTCGGTTTCGAGTCGTGTGGGCAAATGCGTCGGTGCGCTTTTAGTTTTACCGTTTTACGCGCATGCGTATTCTGATCGCGTGCGCGTTCCTAGTCTTAGGGTGAACGCGCGTTTCATTTCGAGTCGTCGTGTCGGTACGCGTTGTTTTTACCGCTTTTATTATCATAAAGAAAAAATAATAAAAATAATAATAATAAATAGTAATAATAATTTAAAATCAGCTGTCCCTTTATTTATTTTGTCACACATTCAAACAAAATTAAGGTGGATAGTACCACAAAAAAAGGGGAGTCAACTCTTTTATACATTGAGACAAAAATAAAAACAAAAAATTAATTAAAACAAAATTAAAAAAAGAGGAACAGCAGGCGCTGCCTTTGCTGTTGTTGTGGCAGGAGGTATTTTGAGGATGAAGCCCAAATTCCCTTCTCCTTGCCTCTTGGCTTTTCACTTTTTTGGCAAAAACAGGTTGCTGCCCCTGCTGCTCCTTGCTGCTCCACTGCAACAGCAACAAACTGGTCCCCTTAGGGTTTTGATCCCCTGCTCAGCACCCACCTACACCACAGTTTCTTCAGCCTATAAATACCAATAAACAGAAACAGTGTAAAGAGAAGACAGAACACGGGCAGCAATATACAGAGGGCAATTCACACACAGAAACGCACACACAAAAAATATACTGAAACCATATTTCAACTTGAGCAGAATAGGAGAGTCTGGAACTAGGTTAGTTCCTAATTTATTTGTTTATTCATAAGATCTGCTTTCAGTATTGTTTTTACCTTATTCATTTGTTATTATAAACCATGTAGCCTCATAAAATCATTCATTCACTAATCATGTATATATGTATATAGTCACAGATTATCCCCAAACATGGTTTTTGTTTCTTAAAGAATACACTTTTCTCATGATAAATATTGGTATATGAATGCTTGGACAAAGTAAAAATTAGAAAGGCAAAGGAAACAGAATAGGAAATAGGGAGAGGCGAAGAAGAAAAAAACGATTTCGGAGAGAAAACAGAGACGCAGCGATACCAAATGCACACAGTCACAAAATACAACCAAAAGAGAGAGAGACAGTTAAACGAAAAAGAAAGAGGGAGTGGAGAGATTTTACCTCCGGCCACCGTACGGTGGCCGCCGCCGTAACCTCGCCGTGAACCACCAGACAACCACCGCAACCTTCCCTTCCCCTTCGCACCACCGTGTCCCTCTCCTGGCTGTCGTCGCCACCGTCGTCCTCCCCAAGCACTTTGCCGTTATTGTTTATCCAGAAAACAAACTACCACCACCCCAAACGGCCGCTCCACCGTCAACAGTACACCAACACGAACCACAGCCCCCTCCTCCACCACGAAACCACCCTTAGCCACCATCGCACACCACCGATCCACCTCCTGCACCCACGAAATCACCACAGAACGCCTCCCCTTCGCCGGAAATCGCCGTCGTCAACACCGCCTCCACCACAAACAGAACCGCGACCAAAAACCACACCCTCAAACAGCAACTGAACAAAACCGCACCACCGACCGGAACCACATCGGAGAAACAGTGGATCGGATTTGAGAGGGAGAGGAGTGCGAGCGGTGCTAAGGGAAAGCGGAGTCGAAAAGAGGGAGGGGTTTACGACGGCGGTGGAGAGAAGCCGATCGGAGCTAGGGGAGAGGGAGAAGATGAAGCCGTCGCGTGGAAGGGGAAGATTGAAATTTAGGCTTTGTGAATTTAGGGTATGCACAGCGCCGTGGGAGTAGGGGAATGGATTTTAGGGTTTCCAAATTGGGCTTTCCTTTTATAGTATGACACAAGGGTAGTTTCGTCTTTTCGCGTTTTTTATTTTTCAGATTTCTATTCACACCCCACGCTTTACTTCGCACGCCTCCCCTCTGAAGCCCACGACTTTGAAACGGACCAGCCCACTAAAATAAGAATTGGGCTGCTGTTTACACCCCAATCTTAATAATACAGCTTTCCCTTTACTTACACCCCCCATTTTACTACTGCACCTCCCTGTTTCTTTTTTAAATTTTGTTTCTTTTCCCCTAAATAAACTTATTTATTTTCTTTTTTTCACAAACCTTTTTTTCCCCAACGATGGATAAATGTTTCCCCGAACGAAAATCAATCCAATTGCAAATTCCTTCCATCACGACGTTCTCTCCAATTAAAACCAGCGAAGGCACTTTTTAAAAACAAATCTTTTCAAACGTCGAAATCAAAACTAATCATCGCCAATGATCACTCGCGCCGTTGCCGTTTGATTGTGGGTGATGATTTCATTCCTGCGGGAGCTAGTAGTGTGGCCACTCTAAACCGTTGTTGTTTGGTCCTCACAAACGCTCTCCTTCAATTGCGAAAACCTTTTCATTGCCCAAAATAAAAACCGATTATCATTAATCATCACTCGCGCCGTTGCCGTTTGGTCGTTAATGATAATTCATTTTCATAAGAGTTAGTAGTGCGACCACTCTAAACCGTTGTTGTTTGGTCACTGCGAACGCTCAACCCCTTTTGCGAAAAACTCCAAAAAGATTAAAAAACAAAAACCCTTTTCAGGACAAACAAGAACTACGTAGCTTTGAATTCTCCATCGCACCGGGAGATACGTAGGAGCGGGCCATGTCCCGTCAAGCACTTCTTTCTAAAAACCCTTTTTCCTCCTTTCTCGCCAAAAAATAAAATTTTCATTAAGTCTTTTCTTTCTCTCTTCGAAAAAGGGCAAATTTAAGTATTTTCCAAATCAGCACTTAAAACCACACGTTTAATTAAAGGTTCCCTTTCGGTAGAAAGGAGGCGTGGGGTGCTAAAACCTTCCCCATACCTAACCGACCCCCGAACCCAAATCTTCCGGTTTTCCAAAAGGCCATCCGCTTTCCAAAAAGGTTTTCTTCAATATTTTCCTTATAAAAAAATATTGGTGGCGACTTCATTGATTTTTAAAAAAGGGTTGTAAACGAAGAAAGATTCTCTCAGGGACTTTTTCGGGCGCAACAGCTGGCGACTTCACTGGGGACCTTTTTTTTAAAAAAAGACGAGGGTCAAGCCTAACTAATTAAAATGTGTGGTTTAATGTATTGTTGATTTGATTAATACCTTGTTTGCCTTTCTTTCTTATCATTGACTGTAGGCATATGCATTTGTCTTCTTTGTTGTTCCCTATCTCCTCTTCTACTCCTTTTCTCTTATTGCTTATGCCCATGCATTTTTCCAATCCCCACGATCCCTTCTTTTTCGCTCCCTTTCTTCAAGGTAAGCTCATGCATTTCTCCCCAATTTTATCATGTCCCCTCTTCTTGGCTCCTCTTGTTAAGGTAAGCAATATCCTTGTTTATAGATATCCTAGATATTAAACCCTAGGGTAGACAACATGTTATTGCTTGCTTTTATCTGGACTGTTCAGGGTTTTCATTTGCAGGTGGGGTGATATGTGTTGGGTAGTTTTAAGTGGTATGTCCTTGCTACACATACTCACACCTCATGCTTATTGTGCTTTGAGAGGGGCCTAAAACCCAAGGTCTGACAAAACTTAGGAGAGTGGAAACGAGTAGTGACTGGCAATTGGACTGCTGTCCTTCTGACTCTCACGAAAGTTTCAGCCAGAGTACGCTCTTTCATGATGCCTCACACCAGATGGCGTTCCATCGTTGTGGGTGCTATTGTGAAAGAGAATTAGCTCTGGTAGCCTGGTGAGGAAGTGACTAGAACCCGCATGGGAGGAACATTTGAGTTGTCCTAGAACTTAGGTCCCCACCTTCGTAGGACACAAGGGGCATACCAAATTGTGTGTTGCATGGTAATATAGACATGTTTTCAAAAAAGAGTAGGAGGTTTTTCAAATAAAAAGTAGAGAAAGAGCTGCCGTTGTAGCCTTTCTTTTGCTGGTCCGTACGAAGTGACATATGGCCCACTCTTTTCAAAAAAAGAGTGAAAGAGTTACCGATGTAGCCTTTCTCATACCGGTCCATATGAAATAACGTACGACCCGCATTTTCCAAAAAAACTTGAATCACTGCCAATAAGGACTGGTCTCTGAGTTACATAGACATAGAACATCATCATCATCATTTACACATCATCCTTTGCATAAAACATACATTTTCGATAATTTTCGCATGCATCTTTGCATTTCATCATGGTTTGCTTACCGAGAACCCCAAGTAATGAGAAATTTTTGTCATAGATACGGCATGGAATCTAGAAGGGAAACGGTGTATACTCCAAGGTACCCCGTTGTAAACAAGGTAGATGTGACTAGTCTGAAAAAATGGGCTGACCTGATGGGACCTATTGAAAAGGGATCGTTTGATAATGCTTATGGGAACCTCCGGAAGTTGTTGTTGCTAGAGGTGCAGACTGAGGCTATTGTGGCTTTGAGTAGATTCTATGACCCAGAAATCAGGTGCTTTCTTTTCAAAAATTTTCAAATGGCACCCACATTGGAGGAATATCAGCAGATTTTGGGTTTCACTCAGACCGAAGCTGTCCCCTACCGGTATCAAGAACAGTACTACACAGATGAGGGGTTCGCTGCATTATTGCAAGTAAGTGTAGAGGATCTGAAGCTCCAAAAGCAAAAGAGAAACAATGTGATAGGTTTCCCGCAGAGCTACCTTGAAGGTTTAATGGGAGCCTATGCTAGAAGTAAAAATTGGGTTGTCTTCAAGCGAGTTTTGGCCTTAGCAATTTTTGGGGTTGTTCTCTTTCCGCAGATTGAGAGGTATGTGGATGTGACCGTTATTGGTATTTTCCTAGCTTTTCAGAATAGGAAGAGTCCCATCAATCCAATTCCCGCCATCCTTGCTGACACTTATTCTGCTTTCACTCATCATTGTGAGTTGAGAAGGAAGAAAATCTCTTGCTCTTCTCACCTGTTGTATGCATGGCTTCTCATTCATGCCTTCACCAACCCAACACGAGTGGAAAAGTTGATTAGCTACGCTGTAACTTGTGAGGTGAAAGCTATGAGTATTCAAGAGTGGATCCAGTTTCTAGGGGGTCTAGATGAACACTCGATCCGCTGGTATCTCTCATCTTGCTGGGAAGACAGGCCCGAGGTGGTCTTCCGCTGTGGTAGTTTTCAAAATGTCCCGCTGATGGGCACTAAGGGATGCATCAACTACAACCCGTCTCTGACTCTGAGGCAATTAGGGTATCCGATGAGGAATTCGCCTACTGAAGAGATGATATTCCCGCTTTACATCTATGAAGGAGGACCAAAAGATGACAGTTTGCTTAGAAAGGTCTTGCAAGCCTGGAGTACGGTGGTTCGCATGGGAAAGGTAGAGCTCGCTCAGAAGACTAGTGGTATCACCTTCGCTCAGTGGCTCGGAAAAAGAATCCAGAATGTTCAACTGCCTTACCAAAAAGAGTTACAAGTCGAGAGGGAAGTAGTAGACGCCAGTGCCCCTGTTGTCGAAGAATTAGGCGAAGTTAAGTTGGCCCTGATGAAGGCAGAGGAAGAGAAGAAATCTTTGCAAGCTGAGATAGAGAAGATGGCTCTGAAGAACAAGAGGTTGAGAGAAGAAAACGCCCTAAAGTCTGCTACCATTGAGAGTTTCAGTCGGAAACTAAAAGGGGAAGAGGAGAGCAAGTTAGAAGTTCAAAGGTATCTGCAGGGAGCCAAGGAGGAAATCAAGAGGCGAAGCTTGAAAGAGAAGAAGGCCCTGGAAGAAGCCAATCAGTGGAAAGAGTTATGGGATGAAGCAAAAATGGGAGAGAGAACGGCGAAAAGCTTGCTTGCCAAGTCAAAGAGAGAATCCCGCATGTTACAAGCTGAATGGGAGAGTAAGTTAGACAGTGTTGTGCAAGAGAGAGACTCTTTTGAGAACATCCTCAGGGAATATCAGCGGGCCCTAAAAGCAGAGCAAGAGGATTCTGATGAGTTGAAGAAGCGTCTTTGTCACATCAGCAATGCATACCTGCAAGTGAGGGATGAAAGTCAGTATTGGGAACATCGCTATGTTGAGCTGCTCGGTAGGATTGAAGAGCAGGCAGTCATCATTGAGCTGAGGGATGAAGTTCAACACTGGAAGGATAGGTTCTCCAAGCTATCAGAGTCGGTCAACCAGGCTCTTGCGGATGTGCCCAAGAAATTAAGAAAAGCTGAAACTGAGATGCATCCCCTCAACACCCCGCTTGAGGTGTACAAATTTGTGGAGTACTGCAGAGCCCTAGTTGAGGAAGCCAAAGGAAAAGCCGGAAGTACCTCTACCAACAACAAGAGGAAAAGGAGTGGAAATATCAAAGCTCTTTGTATTTGAGCTTCTTTATTGTAATTTTCCATTTTGTTATTGTACCTTTCCTTTTTCAATCATTGTATCAGAATGTCGTACTCAGATTTTGAAGTATTTTGTTTAAATACACCCGTTTCGCTTCCAGATTCCAATTTCAGTATGATCCAAAGAAAGTGATATAACAAAAATAATCAAAGATTTACCTGCGTATCTATGACAAGACATAATACGCTGCGATTCTCGGCAAGAAAAACTAAACACGCATTCATTCGCATTGCATTTCATTTATTCGTTCTTGTGTTCATAAGTGTGTTCCGTCAACAGAGAATTAGGCAAGCTGGTTAATCATCGCTATTGGACGCGTCTGCAAGCAAGAAGCATGGAAAACGATCAAGCCAACCATGATCAGAACGATCCGCAGCCACATCAGGATGACGGAATTCCAGGAGGTCCGGATCCTAATGGTCAGGGTCAGCATGATCAGAATCAGGGGAATCAAGTCATTCAAGCTGAGATGGAAGTCCTAAAGGCTCAAATGGCGGAGGTCATAAGAGTGCTAAGTGCCTTAAGAGATGTTGGCCCAACTGAAACTGCTATTGCTGGGACGAACAATCCTCCTCCCCTTCCTGGGTCTGGGATCTCTCAAACCCTCCAAGCTGTGCAATGGCCTCCCTATGGTCTCCCATTGGGCTATACGCCTCCTGCCGCTGATGCAAACCCTGGAGGAGATCCTTCGGGAACCACGGGGCACGCTCAGCCTAATACAATTGTGAACGAAGTTGGAACAGGGACACATCAAGCCCAGATTCAGATCCCAATTCCTGTTATTGCTCCAGGAACTCCGGCGGGTTTCAATTCACCAATAATGGTTCATCCACACGTGCAGGGCCCAGTCCCTCAGAATATTGCTCACCGACACATGACCCCGGTCGTGGCGTCGATGAATAACCCTCACTATGGTGCCGGCGTTTTCCCACAGAATTACCCTGCCGAAGCTAGAAGTCAGTATCAGATGCTGGAAGAAAGGTTAAGAGCTGTTGAAGGGGCAGGTTCCCGAGCCAGGAATGCCCATGAGTTGTGCTTGGTTCCTGATCTAGTCCTGCCGCCCAAGTTCAAAGCACCAACTTTTGACAAATACAGAGGGACAACTTGCCCAGTCAGCCATGTGACAATGTACTGCCGAAAGATGACTGCCTATGCCCGTGACGATAAATTAATGATGCATTGCTTCCAAGAAAGTTTAGCTGGAGCTCCCCTTGACTGGTACATGCAGTTAGAGCCAACTAATATCCGTTGCTGGAAAGACATGGCGGATGCCTTCATGCGTCAATACCAGTATAACAATGATTTGGCTCCAGATAGAACTCAGCTACAATGCATGTCTAAGAGGGACAACGAGTCGTTCAAAGAGTATGCTCAGAGATGGCGGAACCTTGCGGCTCAAGTAAAACCCCCTCTGCTGGACAAAGAAATGGTCCACATGTTTATGGAAACCCTTCCTGCGGTGTATTATGATAGGTTGGTTGGCAGCGTAGCCTCGAACTTCTCTGAGATGGTGGTCACAGGGGAAAGAGTAGAGAATGGTATGCGCAGCGGAAGAATAGCTCATAGCCCGACGCCTCCTGCCAGTCAAAAGAAGCCATTTTTTGGGTCTCATAAGAAGAAAGAAGGTGAAACTAATGCAGTCATTGGAGCCAGTGGTCCGTCGCACAGCAATCCATCGCAAGCTATTTCGGTTCCTCCTCAGGCACCGCTGGCACAGCCTTTTCAATCAAATTATCAGTACCGGAACTATAATGAAAGGAAGCCTGCTGTCTTTGATCCCATTCCTATGTCCTACACGGACTTGTTTAATTATCTCATCACCAACAAAATAATCAGTACTCGTCAAATGAAGCCATATCAGCCTCCCTATCCCAGAGGGTACAACGCAAATGCCACCTGCGCCTTTCACTCTGGGGCAGTAGGTCATGTGGTGGAGGATTGTAAAGCGTTCAAATACGTGGTGCAAGAATTACTTGATAAGAAAAGCATATCATTTCAACAACCCAATGTAGCCACCAATCCGTTGCCAGGGCATGGGGGGTCTGCTATTAATGCCGTTGGCCATCAGGAGGGTCAGTGTTTGGTTAGAAAAGTTGACTGCATTCAGATGCCTTTGAATTTTATCCATGCTGAACTATGCCGTTTTGGTATCATCAAAGAAGGTTGTGCTAGGAAAGAAACCTGTGATAATCCTCGCTGCATTGGGGCATGTGAAGGCTTTAAACTAATTCTCCAAGATCTCTTAGACAGACACCTGGTCCAAGTGGGAATCCAGGAGAGAGAAGAAGGTGTATTTACCTTGCAATCAGGCAATGGAGGCTTCAGGAGACCAATTGAAATTCCCTGCAATCTGAATTCCAGCCTAGCTGTGACGAGGCCCTCGACTGTTGTTATTCCAGTACCTGCTGCTGCCCCTAGTGGGGAGACTAGGATGACTCCATGGAGCTGCAATGTGCAAATGCAAGCGGAGGTCCCTAAAGGCACTCTGGATATAACAAACATTGCTGGAGGTGGTTGTATCACAAGGAGTGGAAGGATGTATACTCCTGAAAACCTTAGAAGAGAGCAATCCAAGGGAACTGAAGAAAGGGCCCGTAAAGGAAAAGACAAGGAAGCTGTAGAAGTCAGGGATGTGTCGGACAAAGAAGCTCAAGAATTCCTGAGAGTAATGAGACAGAGTGAATATCGGGTGGTAGACCAGCTGAATCAAACTCCATCCAAGATCTCAATGCTCTCTTTGCTGCTTAGTTCAGAGGCACATCGTGCTGCACTGCTAAAGGTCCTGAATGAAGCTCACGTCTCTCATGACATTACAGTAAACCAGCTTGATGGTATTGTTGGCAGCATTGTAGCCTCCAATTACTTGACCTTCTCAGACACTGAGCTGCCTCCGGCAGGAAAGAGTTATAATCAAGCTCTTCACATCTCAGTCAAGTGTGGAGACCATATACTTGCCAGGGTGCTTATTGATAACGGTTCATCCTTGAATGTGCTGCCTAAGTCTACAATGGATAAGCTGGATGTAGACTGTTCATATCTGAAACCGAGCTCCACCTTGGTCAGGGCGTTTGATGGGTCAGTGAAGGAAGTTTTTGGAGAAGTGGAAATGCCGATGCAGGTAGGCCCTGAAGTATTTTATGTCGTCTTTCAAGTGATGGACATCAATTCATCCTACAGTTGCCTGCTAGGACGTCCCTGGATACATGCGGCTGGGGCAGTGCCATCCTCGCTCCATCAGAAACTCAAGTTTGTGGCTAGGGGAAAGCTGATAGTGATCTCCGGAGAGGAAGAAATATTGATAAATCGATCACCACCTGAACATTATGTGGAAGCAGCAGAAGAGTCCTTTGAGACTGCTTTCCAGGGATTGGAGATTTCAAACGCTGTCTTCGTCGAAGGGGAGCCTCGGTGGAAGCCTAAGTGGTCCAGGGCTGACATGATGACTGCAAAGGTGATGCTGGGACATGGGTATCAGATTGGTAAGGGCTTAGGAAAAGCTGCTCAAGGAATTGTAATGCCTATCCAGTTGAGGGGTAATATTGAGAGGTTCGGTGTTGGGTACATCCCAAGTCTTGCTGATCGGGAGAGGCTGACATCTGACAGGAGGGAGAAATGGCTGGCCAAACTCAGAGGAAAGGCACCCAATCAGGAGAGAATAGTCATCGCTAATCTTAAGGACAACTTCCGGAGTGCTGGTATGCTGAACCCTGACCAGGTTAATATGGTTGAAGAAGGATCAAGCTCAAGTGGCCGTGCTGAAGGTCTGGTGCGCTGCTGTGCGGTTGGAGAGAAGCTGCAAAACTGGGAGATCATGGATTTCCCCGTATTTTCCAATTTAAAGTAATTATCATTGTAATGCAGATCCCTCGGCTCTGCCCAAGGCCTTGGGATATTTCATTCGGGCACACATGTTTTCGTCGAAAATCATCAATCAATAAAGTGTTATTTTGAATTTTCAATAAAATTTCTGTCTTCATCTTTTATCTGTGTTGCTTTTTTCTTTGTTTTTATTCGCCGCTCCATTCTAATGCAGATCGAAAATAAACTCTGAAAATAATAATGCCCATAACTCATACTGTGATTTTGATTACCCGGTTAATCAAGCCGAGGAAGACGTTGAGAATGATTGGGATACTCCTCCAGAAATCATGAGAATGGTAGAACAAGAAGAAAAAGTCATCGAACCCCATGAGGAGTCTACAGAAATGGTCAATTTGGGTACTGAGGAAGACAGAAAAGAGATCAAGGTTGGTACCGCAATGGAGGATAAAGAGCGCAAAAAGTTGATTCAGCTCCTGTTCGACTACGCTGACGTATTCGCATGGACATATCGGGACATGCCAGGGTTGAGCACAGATATTGTTGAACATAAATTGCCGGTGAAATCAGAGTGTCCCCCTGTGAAACAGAAGTTAAGGCGGATGAAGCCTGAAATGTCTTTGAAAATCAGGGATGAGGTCAAGAAACAGTTTGATGCAGGGTTCTTAGCTGTGGCAAAATATCCTGAGTGGGTAGCAAACATTGTCCCAGTCCCTAAGAAAGATGGGAAGGTCCGAATGTGTGTCGACTACCGTGACTTGAACAGAGCAAGCCCTAAAGATGACTTCCCTCTACCCCATATTGACGTTTTGGTGGACAGTACTGCTCAGCATTCGATGTTCTCCTTCATGGATGGATATTCAGGCTATAACCAGATCAAAATGGCTCCGGAGGATATGGAGAAAACCACCTTCATAACCCTTTGGGGAACTTTCTGTTACAAAGTCATGCCTTTCGGGTTGAGGAATGCCGGGGCAACCTACCAAAGAGCGATGGTAACCCTATTCCATGACATGATGCATAAGGAGATCGAAGTCTATGTGGATGACATGATTGCTAAATCAAAGACTGATGAAGAGCACGTGGTTAACCTACAGAAGCTGTTCGAGCGTCTCAGAAAGTACAAACTTAGGTTGAACCCCGCTAAGTGCACCTTTGGGGTTAGGTCAGGGAAGTTGTTGGGTTTCATTGTCAGCCAGAAGGGAATTGAGGTAGACCCGGACAAGGTACGAGCAATCCTGGAGATGCCAGCACCTAAGACAGAGAAAGAAGTTCGTGGTTTCCTGGGAAGACTAAACTACATCTCTCGATTCATCTTCCAGTTGACTGCGACTTGCGAACCAATTTTCAAACTGCTGTGCAAAAACCAAGAGATGAAGTGGAATGATAAATGTCAAGAAGCATTTGAGAAAATCAAGGCGTATCTTCAAAGTCCACCCATCCTAATGCCACCTGTGTCTGGCAGGCCCCTCATCCTATACCTCACGGTGCTAGACAATTCTATGGGCTGCGTGCTGGGGCAACACGATGAGTCAGGAAAGAAAGAACACACGATCTACTACATAAGCAAGAAGTTCACAGACTGTGAGGCGAGGTATTCATCATTGGAGAAGACTTGTTGTGCTCTAGCCTGGGCTGCGCATCGACTGAGACAATATATGCTGAGTCACACTACCTGGTTGGTGTCCAAAATGGACCCAATCAAGTACATATTTGAAAAACCCGCGCTCACAGGTAGAATTGCTCGTTGGCAAATGCTTCTGTCAGAGTATGACCTCGTGTACGTAACCCAGAAGGCGATTAAAGGTAGCACACTGGCAGACTACCTGGCACATCAACCGGTTGAGGATTACCAATCAATGAAATGTGAGTTCCCAGATGAGGACATTATGGCATTATTTGACGCAGGGAAGTCTCAAGATGATGAAAGGTGGAGAATGTTGTTTGACGGTGCCTCTAACATGTGGGGGCACGGAATCGGAGCAGTGCTGATCTCCCCAGACAACCGCTTTATACCAGTCACCGCTAGACTAAGCTTCTATGTCACAAACAATATTGCAGAGTATGAAGCGTGTATCTTGGGTATCCAGGCAGCTCTCGATTGGAAAGTCAAGAGGCTCGACGTATACGGAGATTCAGCTCTAGTTGTCCATCAAGTAAAAGGAGACTGGGAAACAAGAAATTCTGATTTGATTCCTTACCGTGACTACATTCAAGAATTAATCAAGCCCTTTGAGGAAATCACTTTCCAACACATACCCCGCAGCGAGAATCAGTTGGCCGATGCCTTGGCGACTTTGTCCTCTATGTTCAACGTCAGCTGTGACAAAAGTCTGACGACTGTCAGAATCCAGCACAGAGAACAGCCTGCTTATCACTACTGTATGGCAGTCGAAGAGGGATCAGATAGTAAGCCTTGGTACCATGACATCAAGCAGCATATCACAAACAGAGAGTATCCTCCCGGAGCTACAGAGAATGACAAGAGAACCCTCAGGAGGCTGTCAACAGGTTTCTTCTTGAGTGGAGACGTCCTTTACAAGAGAAACCATGACTTGGTACTCCTCAGGTGTGTAACAGGAGAAGAGTCAGTAAAGATTATGCGAGATGTTCATGAAGGCTCATTTGGGGTTCATTCCAACGGGCACGCAATGGCTAGAAAAATCCTGAGAGCCGGATACTACTGGTTGCAGATGGAATCAGACTGTTACAGTTTTGTGAGAAGATGCCATAAATGCCAAATCTATGCAGATCACACCCATGTACCTCCAACTTCTCTGAATGTTTTGAGCGCACCATGGCCATTCTCAATGTGGGGCATGGACATCATTGGTCCCATTGAACCCAAAGCTTCCAATGGTCACCGTTTCATCCTGGTTGCTATTGACTACTTCACTAAGTGGGTGGAAGCTGCCTCTTATCCCAATGTAACGAGCTCAGTGATTGCTAAGTTCATCAAGAAAGACTTGGTTTGCCGCTACGGCCTTCCAAACAAGATTATCACAGACAACGGTAGTAATTTGAACAGCAGGATAATGAAAGAATTGTGTAAAGACTTCAAGATACAGCATCACAACTCTTCTCCCTACCGTCCAAAGATGAATGGGGCAGTTGAGGCAGCCAACAAGAACATCAAGCGGATAATACAGAAGATGGTCGTGACCTATAATGATTGGCATGAGATGCTCCCCTTTGCCCTGCATGGTTACAGAACCTCAGTACGCACCTCAACAGGGGCAACCCCTTACTCCCTGGTTTACGGGTCAGAGGCAGTCCTCCCCATTGAGGTTGACATACCATCCCTACGGGTGTTAATGGAGACAAAACTTGATGAAGCAGAATGGGTTCGGTCTCGTCTTGACCAGTTGAATCTCATTGATGAAAAACGGGTGGCCGCAATGTGTCATGGACAGTTGTACCAACAGAGGATGAGGAGGGCTTTTGACAAGAAAGTCCGTCCTCGTGAATTCCAAGAAGGAGATCTTGTGCTCAAGCAGGTCTTGCCGATTCAGACCGACTCCAGGGGCAAATGGGCTCCCAAATATGAAGGACCTTATGTGGTGAAGAAGGCATTCTCAGGAGGAGCTTTAATTCTGGCAAACATGGACGGAGATGAGATCCCAAATCCAGTGAACTCAGATGTGGTCAAGAAGTATTATGCCTAGAAAAATAGACGAAAAAAGAGAAAGATAAGCCAAGGAAAATCAGCTCGCTAGGTTGAAAACCCGCAAAGGGCGACCTAGGCAAAATCAGAGCGGCCCGGTGGATTGAAAACCCGCAAAGGGCGATCCAGGCAAAAATTAGGGCCAGAAAACTTGGGCTTGAGAAAAGAAAAAGGCAATCAGCGCTCCAAAGGTTCTGATAAAGGGGTGATCAGTATTATGAGTATGGACGGTGGGCACCGTTACTTCAGAGACGAAATCACGAGATTTGTTCCTTTATTCTTGTATTTCTTAGGTTAAAAGAAAGATTGCAATGTACTTTCGATTGACGTGACTTTCCGCACGTCCAATTTCTATATCAATGAAAGTCCAACTTTTCTTTCATATGTGTGCTTTTCGTGTCTCTGCTTTCATCTATTCAGTTTCTTTCAAAATAATAACTTTTATGATTGATGAAATCGAATTGCAAAACATGTGCACATTCAGAGCATTACAGGATCATTGCGAAATCTTTGAAAAAATACAGAAAGAAGTGATTTCCCAAGTGAATAAAATTGCAAAAAAAACAGTCGTGACGAACCAGTGTGCAATCCTCGCGGGATCATCGTCCTGGAACAGCCTCCGTCCGGCAGATCGATTTAACCAGCAAAAAAGAGTGCCAAAAAAAAAACAAATAAGCAGAAAAAAGAAAGCTGCTTGAAGAAAACAAACAGAGTAAACAAAAACAAATAAGCAGAAAAAAGAAAGCTGCTTAAAGAAAACAAACAGAGTAAACAAAAACAAATAAGCAGAAAAAAGAAAGCTGCTTAAAGAAAACAAACAGAATAAACAAAAGTAAAAAGTTACAGGAGACGGAACATAAAAAGAACACAACGTCTTCATATCATTCATCATTCTCATATCATCCATACCATTCGTCACTCCATGGCATCGAACGGTAGTGCATTACACTTTCAAATGCCCAAAATCAATCATTGCATTCATGTGCACCCAAATACCCAAGTGCATGCATTTCATGCACCATCCAAGAGAGAAGTTACTTCGGACCAGAGAGTCCCAAAATCTCATTTTTAGAAAATCACCACAACACAGAGTTAGTAAACTCCATCAACACAGGGTTAGTAAACTCCATCAACACAGAGTTAGTAAACTCCATCAACACAGAGTTAGTGAACTCCTTCCACAGATCACAACATCGTGTACGAGCGCGCGATGGATCCATCAGACTTCGTTAAGTCCTTCGGATTAGTTGTGTCAGCCTAAGGCATAGCGTAAATCCATTGATCAAATCAGTTCCGGACCTGATGTTGATCGGCCGCTCGAAAAGGCCACCCCCAAAGCTCGGACTCGACAAGAGTTCGTTAGAAGGTTTTTAGGCAACCTCCGAATTCCCAATTTACCGCTTTTTCCAATTTACCGCTTTTTCCAATTTACCGCTTTTCCCAATTTGCTGCTTTCCCGTTAATGCGACAAGTGTTAACCCCCCTTCCTCAAAAGGAAGATAACAAAAAGAAAATTTGAGCTTTTCTGGAGCGGACAAAATTAGTATTATTCCTATATCTTTATTTCCATTTCACCAACAAATATGAAAAGGCCAATTCATATTTCTTGGCGAGATGTGAAATAAAGAGGGGCAGCTGTAATACCCCAATTTTGTCCGCCAAATTGAAAAATCCCAAAAATTTTATCGCTTCGCATATTATTCTAAATGCGGGGGTATTTGGCACTCTCGTGCAACGGTTTTGTTTGGCGCTCGTTGTTTTCAAAAAAAGAGTCCAAAAAAATAATAAAAAATAATGAACGCAAGCGCGTGTCGGTTTCGAGTCGTGTGGGCAAATGCGTCGGTGCGCTTTTAGTTTTACCGTTTTACGCGCATGCGTATTCTGATCGCGTGCGCGTTCCTAGTCTTAGGGTGAACGCGCGTTTCATTTCGAGTCGTCGTGTCGGTACGCGTTGTTTTTACCGCTTTTATTATCATAAAGAAAAAATAATAAAAATAATAATAATAAATAGTAATAATAATTTAAAATCAGCTGTCCCTTTATTTATTTTGTCACACATTCAAACAAAATTAAGGTGGATAGTACCACAAAAAAAGGGGAGTCAACTCTTTTATACATTGAGACAAAAATAAAAACAAAAAATTAATTAAAACAAAATTAAAAAAAGAGGAACAGCAGGCGCTGCCTTTGCTGTTGTTGTGGCAGGAGGTATTTTGAGGATGAAGCCCAAATTCCCTTCTCCTTGCCTCTTGGCTTTTCACTTTTTTGGCAAAAACAGGTTGCTGCCCCTGCTGCTCCTTGCTGCTCCACTGCAACAGCAACAAACTGGTCCCCTTAGGGTTTTGATCCCCTGCTCAGCACCCACCTACACCACAGTTTCTTCAGCCTATAAATACCAATAAACAGAAACAGTGTAAAGAGAAGACAGAACACGGGCAGCAATATACAGAGGGCAATTCACACACAGAAACGCACACACAAAAAATATACTGAAACCATATTTCAACTTGAGCAGAATAGGAGAGTCTGGAACTAGGTTAGTTCCTAATTTATTTGTTTATTCATAAGATCTGCTTTCAGTATTGTTTTTACCTTATTCATTTGTTATTATAAACCATGTAGCCTCATAAAATCATTCATTCACTAATCATGTATATATGTATATAGTCACAGATTATCCCCAAACATGGTTTTTGTTTCTTAAAGAATACACTTTTCTCATGATAAATATTGGTATATGAATGCTTGGACAAAGTAAAAATTAGAAAGGCAAAGGAAACAGAATAGGAAATAGGGAGAGGCGAAGAAGAAAAAAACGATTTCGGAGAGAAAACAGAGACGCAGCGATACCAAATGCACACAGTCACAAAATACAACCAAAAGAGAGAGAGACAGTTAAACGAAAAAGAAAGAGGGAGTGGAGAGATTTTACCTCCGGCCACCGTACGGTGGCCGCCGCCGTAACCTCGCCGTGAACCACCAGACAACCACCGCAACCTTCCCTTCCCCTTCGCACCACCGTGTCCCTCTCCTGGCTGTCGTCGCCACCGTCGTCCTCCCCAAGCACTTTGCCGTTATTGTTTATCCAGAAAACAAACTACCACCACCCCAAACGGCCGCTCCACCGTCAACAGTACACCAACACGAACCACAGCCCCCTCCTCCACCACGAAACCACCCTTAGCCACCATCGCACACCACCGATCCACCTCCTGCACCCACGAAATCACCACAGAACGCCTCCCCTTCGCCGGAAATCGCCGTCGTCAACACCGCCTCCACCACAAACAGAACCGCGACCAAAAACCACACCCTCAAACAGCAACTGAACAAAACCGCACCACCGACCGGAACCACATCGGAGAAACAGTGGATCGGATTTGAGAGGGAGAGGAGTGCGAGCGGTGCTAAGGGAAAGCGGAGTCGAAAAGAGGGAGGGGTTTACGACGGCGGTGGAGAGAAGCCGATCGGAGCTAGGGGAGAGGGAGAAGATGAAGCCGTCGCGTGGAAGGGGAAGATTGAAATTTAGGCTTTGTGAATTTAGGGTATGCACAGCGCCGTGGGAGTAGGGGAATGGATTTTAGGGTTTCCAAATTGGGCTTTCCTTTTATAGTATGACACAAGGGTAGTTTCGTCTTTTCGCGTTTTTTATTTTTCAGATTTCTATTCACACCCCACGCTTTACTTCGCACGCCTCCCCTCTGAAGCCCACGACTTTGAAACGGACCAGCCCACTAAAATAAGAATTGGGCTGCTGTTTACACCCCAATCTTAATAATACAGCTTTCCCTTTACTTACACCCCCCATTTTACTACTGCACCTCCCTGTTTCTTTTTTAAATTTTGTTTCTTTTCCCCTAAATAAACTTATTTATTTTCTTTTTTTCACAAACCTTTTTTTCCCCAACGATGGATAAATGTTTCCCCGAACGAAAATCAATCCAATTGCAAATTCCTTCCATCACGACGTTCTCTCCAATTAAAACCAGCGAAGGCACTTTTTAAAAACAAATCTTTTCAAACGTCGAAATCAAAACTAATCATCGCCAATGATCACTCGCGCCGTTGCCGTTTGATTGTGGGTGATGATTTCATTCCTGCGGGAGCTAGTAGTGTGGCCACTCTAAACCGTTGTTGTTTGGTCCTCACAAACGCTCTCCTTCAATTGCGAAAACCTTTTCATTGCCCAAAATAAAAACCGATTATCATTAATCATCACTCGCGCCGTTGCCGTTTGGTCGTTAATGATAATTCATTTTCATAAGAGTTAGTAGTGCGACCACTCTAAACCGTTGTTGTTTGGTCACTGCGAACGCTCAACCCCTTTTGCGAAAAACTCCAAAAAGATTAAAAAACAAAAACCCTTTTCAGGACAAACAAGAACTACGTAGCTTTGAATTCTCCATCGCACCGGGAGATACGTAGGAGCGGGCCATGTCCCGTCAAGCACTTCTTTCTAAAAACCCTTTTTCCTCCTTTCTCGCCAAAAAATAAAATTTTCATTAAGTCTTTTCTTTCTCTCTTCGAAAAAGGGCAAATTTAAGTATTTTCCAAATCAGCACTTAAAACCACACGTTTAATTAAAGGTTCCCTTTCGGTAGAAAGGAGGCGTGGGGTGCTAAAACCTTCCCCATACCTAACCGACCCCCGAACCCAAATCTTCCGGTTTTCCAAAAGGCCATCCGCTTTCCAAAAAGGTTTTCTTCAATATTTTCCTTATAAAAAAATATTGGTGGCGACTTCATTGATTTTTAAAAAAGGGTTGTAAACGAAGAAAGATTCCCTCAGGGACTTTTTCGGGCGCAACAGTCATGTTGCGAATTCGCATTGTCAATGGGATTTGGTCGAGGGAGTGAAACATTTATAAAGATGTTTTCACCTGCGCAAGATAGGAAGCGTGATAAGGCTGCCAGGCGTCCCGTTAGTTGCTGAACTTCTTTGGGATTTGAGGGGCTTGGCATCTCCAGTATTGCTCTGCACTTGTCAGGGTTCGCTTCTATGCCTCTGTTGGTCAACATGAATCCTAGGAATTTTCCAGCTTGTACTCCGAAGGAGCATTTTGTCGGGTTGAGCCGCATTTGACGTTTTCTGAGGGAATTGAAGGTTTCTTCTAAGTCTGTGACATGACTATGATTTTCCTCGGTCTTGACCACCATGTCGTCGACGTACACCTCTAGATTTCTTCCGATTTGGCCTCGGAACACGCTGTCCATTAGACGCTGGTATGTCGCACCTGCGTTTTTGAGGCCAAATGGCATGACAGTGTAGTGATAGTTGCAGGTGTCAGTCATGAATGCTGTTTTATCGGCATCTTCTGGGTCCATTTTAATCTGATTGTAGCCGGAGTATGCGTCCATGAAGCTTAGAACGCGATATCCGGAGGCCCCATCTATCAGTGCATCAATGCTGGGCAGAGGGTAGGGGTCTTTTGGGCAGGCAGCGTTCAGGTCCGTGAAATCCACGCACATACGCCACTTTCCATTAGACTTCTTCACCAGCACCACATTGGAGAGCCAAGTTGGGTATTGAATTTCTGTAATGAAACCGGCTTCAAGTAATTTTTGGGTTTCCTCTGCAACCGCTACTTTGCGCTCAGGTCCGAGCTTCCTCTTTCTTTGTGAGACCGGCTTGGCAGCTGGAACTAATGACAGCTTGTGACAAATGAAGGAGGGGTCAATCCCAGGCATATCTGCTGGGGTCCAAGCGAAGAGATCAATATTCTTTCTTAGCAGCTCAACTATTGCTACCTCTTCGTCTACTGGGAGGGCACCTCCAATGTTTGTCGTCTGCTCAGGGTTTGAACCGATCTGAATTTGCTTGAGATCTTCCGTTGGTTTCAATCGGTGATCACTGAAGTCTTCCCTGGGGTCTAAGTCAGCAAAATTAATGTTGTAAGATGTGGCCTTTACCGTCGAGTCTACGGTGTTTTTCTTCTTCGTTTTCAGGCTTTCTAAGTAACATTTTCGTGCTGCCTCCTGGTCTGCTTTAAGGACTCCAACTCGTCCATCGTCAAGGGGATACTTCATTGTGAGATATCGGGTGGACAAGGCGGCGCCGAGGATATTGAGCGCTGGCCTTCCCATTATAATGTTATAAGACGATTAAGCATCAATCACCAAGTATCTGACCTTGATTGTTTTGGCATTGTGGCCCACGCCAAATGTGGTGCGGAGGGTAATGTATCCTTTTATCTGCACCTGTTCTCCTGAAAAACCAACTAGTGTACCGTGGTAAGGTTGCAAGTGGTCATTAGATAAGTTCATACCTTTGAAAGCTTCCCAGTAGATGATGTCTGCTGAGGATCCGGGGTCAATCAGTACTCGTCTGACATTGTAGTTGAGGACTTGAACTACTATAACCAGGGGATCATCTTCGTGTGGGGAGATTCCTGCGAAGTCCTTGGGAGAGAAGGTGAGATCAGGAATGTTGGATGTCGTGGAACTATCAGATGAACTGCTGATGTGCATGACCTGGCGTACATATCTGCGTCGAGCCGAGCTTGTTTCTCCTCCTCCCGCGAATCCTCCGGAAATGGTGTTGAGAGTGTGTTGCACTGGTGGAACTTCCTCTGCATGCTCTGCCAACGTTACCACTTGAGACTGCAACTTGGGCTTCGGTTGCTCCGGTGTTCTGACACGTGAGTTTCCTGGGTCGTCTTTCACATATTGCTTCAATAAGCCACGTCGGATCAGCTTCTCGATTTCGTTTTTTAGGGCAAAGCAGTTCTCGGTATCATGTCCTCGACCTCGGTGGTATTCGCACCAGCTATCACTGTCTCTGCCTAGGACTCTTCTTGCTGGGTTTAATTCAGGGATTAACCTTGTGTGCAGGACCTCTTTCAAAATCGTCGCACGCCTCTGGTTTAGAGGTGTTAAGGCTCCTCTGACAGGGCTGCTTCGCCGAGGAGGTGGGGATCTTCTCCGAGGTGGTGGTGGAGGATCGCGCCGTTGAGAAACACTTCGGTTATAGTCGTCATATCTGCTGCGACGTTCGTATCCTTTATCGGGCTGCCTTTCGCGCTCATCCCGGTGCCGCTTCTCGGCATTACTTTCTTCTCCTTTCATGTAGGCCTCTGCTCGGGCTAAGATCTCTTGCATATTAGTTGCAGGCCTGTTTGCTAGTGACTCGTTGAACTGTCCTCCACGCAAACCGTTTGTGAACGCGTCTGCAAATTGCCTCTGATCAGGGTGTTCTACGTCCACAGTGATGTCACTGAATCTTCCCAGGTATTCACGGAGAGTTTCGGTTGGGCGTTGCCGGGTGTTAAACAGTGTAGCAGTGGAGGTCTTTTTGTGTCTTCTATCTGAAAAATGTCTGAGGAACTTCTTGGTGAAGTCGGCGTAAGAAACAACGGACTGCCGAGGAAGGCTCATGAACCATCGTAGCGCCGCGTCTTTCATGGTACCGGAGAGAAGTTTACACTTGAGTGTTTCATGCGCTCCAATGATGGCCATCTGGGTGTCAAATGCGGTTAGGTGTTCCTGGGGATCTCGGCGTCCATCATATGGTTCCAAGGGTGGCGGCTTGAAGTTCTGGGGAACTAAGTCGTTCATTATTGCATCTGTGAATGGTTGGGGTTTTTCCAGTTGGACTCTATCAAGCGAGTTAGGGTCTCTTTCTTGCTTCATGTCATCAACTTGCTGTTGTAGGGACTGGTTCTGCTTCCGTAGTTCATCAAGGACTGCGTTGACGCCAACCATGAATGGGTGTTCAGGTATCGCAGCCTGATTTGGTTGAAGAATTGCTTGTTGTTCTTCAGTAACTGTTTGGGCGGTTGCAGCGTTGGCTGCTTGAGTAACTGGTACTTGAATTGTCTCCGGTGTGGCGGGATTCGGTGTATGTGGTTCGGCTTGCGAAGCTTGAGTTCTGCGAGGGGGGGATAGCGGCGGTTGACGCCGGCGTCCGCGACGGGTAGTTACCATGGCTGGGAAAAATGAAGGTGTGGCCGGGATTAGATTTACCGGGCCCCACGGTGGGCGCCAAATGTTCTAGGATATTTATGATCAAGTCGGTTGTTACAAGTATGAGGAAAAGAAGAAATGGCCGTCCTCTCTTCTCTGGCCTAGAGTTCTATATATAGTCTTCAAGGCTTCTCGGCGGTTCTCTTTTGAAGCCTGTTCTCAGCGGTTACCCCCCCACTCCAGTCATGTGAGTTCCCACGTCCTCTCCTTCCTGTGACACCTGTCCTTGATAACTCCTTGGCAGTTAACTTCTCGTATGCGCATGAGCTCGGTTAACCTTGCGTTGGGCCGAGCTTTAATTCTTTGGCCCAGTCCATATAGATATAAAGAACATGTAGCTAAAAAAAATAGATGAATCGTGAGGTTAGGAACGAATTGCTTTCACATATAAAATATAATACATATAAGTTGGGGTTATGATTTCATTCTATTATTATCATTAAACCAATAAAGTAATAAAATATATATATTATCAAGCATTGGGAAGAGCCGAGAAGCTTCCCTTATTTTCACATCCTGCAAAACGTAAAAGAAAGATATTAGAGGAGTATCTTAAGAAAAGTAGCAGAAAGAAAGCAAAAGGGGGAGCAAATGGATTGTGGGTGTTAGAGGTGAGAAAACGATACTGAGGAGGATGAGAAATATAAAACGCAATGTTTTAGTGTAGTGGTAGTACATGCGATTTGTCGTGGTGGTGAGATGCTCTGCACAGGGTGAGAAACAGAGGATGAGATTTTTGGGTTGATCAAAGCATAATAAGGGATTCAGAAAGAAAGTTTCAAAGGTAGAAGATTGCGGTAGATTGAATCTAGAAGAAGGTGTTTAAAACAACTATACACTATTTGAGGTAAGAAGAATATCATCTATTTGGTTTTAAAAATTTGTATGTTAGGGTTTGATTGTAAACTAATTAGAAATTTAGATAAGAGTTATACATGGAAGTAGGAAGCTTTAAACTACTTGTAAAATATTTTGAGATTGTAGGGGAAACTAGATATCTAAATATATATTATATATAAAGTAGGATAGTTTAGATTATCTGATACATTAAGGGCATAGAATTTATGTGAAGGAGGAGGCTGATGAATAAACTAAGTGAGTTAGAAATAGCGTAGTTAGTTTAAATAAGGTAGTAGAAACTTGAAAGCGTATAAATTAAATTCATTAGTAACAAAGGAAATTGAGATGGTGCATATATAGTTGAAGATAGCATCTTTAAGTTCAAATATATAGATATCGGTAGTCCCCAAAATTTGAGTTAAAAGCAATAAGGAGGAGTTCAAAATATTGATTCAGTTTTTATATTTTTATCCAAAATACTAATTTAATTTTCTCATTATCTAGATTCAGAGAATCCATCTTAGCAGTATCGGTCCTCGACTTCTCTCTCAGCGGCTTAGGAAGTTGGTGAGTAAATAATGGAGACTATAACAAGTCCTATATAATTATTTGCACTCATTTTATACTTATTTGACGACACTTTTTGCTTATGTTTACTTAAAGTCATTTGTTTTCTTACAGGGACATGGTATTATGATCATATAGTTTGCAACATTTAAATAAATGGATTTTGTTGGACATTTGGTTTGATATTTGTGATTGAGATATTTTTATATATACGGGTTTATTTTGTTGGAGTTTCGAAACGATTTGGGGTAAAACTTTGTCAGAACACTGCATGCTAACAGCAGTATGTGTTAGTCTTGGTGCACCATGATTTATTATTAGGCGGGGAGCCTATTATTGATATTTCGAGACGGGGAGCCTATTGTTGATATTTCGAGGCGGATAGCCTATTGTTGATATTTCCAGACGGGGAGCCTATTATTGATATTTCCAGGCGGGGAGCCTATTTCAGTTCGGCATATGTATTACCCCATTTACGACTTTATGCGATTTACTTATTTATGATTTTCGTGGAAATCACTTTATGATCGGTATTATCGTGTCTCGCTTGTTATTCTCTTCATTATTTGCTCACTGAGTGGTGACTCACATCGTCTCTTTTATATGTTTCAGATTCCCAGGTTCGTGCTGAACCGAGCTCCTTTGCGAGAGTCAGAGTCTAGTCTCTTACTTTTTGGTGAGGCCCATTTATGGTTTTGGAGGGCCACTGCTTATGTTAGCTACATTATCTTTTGTTTCCATGTGTATTTGACTTGTACAAATCTTTAGAGGCTCTGTTGCATTATGGGGTTGTCTGATAGTAGTTAGATGTCACTCTGTTGGCCTCTGTGAGGACCTATCTATGTTGGTATTTTGTGCTTTGAATATACATGTATATATATTATTTTGGGATGTCCATATTTTAGAGGAAATTCTGCCGAATTTTCGTTAGAAATGTAAGCTATTCTAGGTTTGTTATGATAACCGTTCTTTAGGTTGATGTAGAGTTTGTTGAGGCTTACCAGATTAGTGTGGTAGTAGCCTGTGTGCCGTTCATGGTCCAACACGGGTCGTTTTTTTTTATAGGCAATGTTAGTGGGGGAAATGTTAGTTTCTCGGGTTTGAACCCGGGACCTCCTTCTTGCACTCATTTGGTGCACTCCTTTGGTATCCCTTAGCTCGCCAACTGAGCTACCTTCTTGGGATTCCAACACGGGTCGTGACACTGTGTTCTCTGCCCCGAGCACAATATTACATAAAAACCGTAATTGATGTTTTTAGTCTTTTCATATGTATTTTTTTAGTTTTCATTTTATATTTTTTTAATTTAAAAATATAAAATGAAGACAAATTTTTATATTTTTTATTTTGAAATACTAAATTATTATTTTATTAGTCATACTTTTATATTTTTTTTTCAATTTTATTAGATTTTAATTTATATTTTTGATAAATTCTAATATTTTTTAGTGTCCCCGCATGGACTACAGAGATCCGCGGGGACTAGGAGGGAGACGGGAACTAGAGTCGTGGCGCGGATCGAGGATGGGGAAGAGTTTTGGAGCCGGGGAATGGGGAGTACTCCTTACCCCCGCCCTACCCCATTGTCATTTCTAAATCTTTTTTTTATTCGGACCATTGTCATTTTTAAAACGAACCACTATATATATAAATTAAAAAATAGTAAATACCATTATATTTGGTTTTTATTTATAACACGTGCCACCACACAATTTTTTTGTGATTAGCCAATAGTTTTATCGCAACACTCATTATAATATATCATACATTATTTGGAATCAAAGTTGTTAGAATCATCGAAACTATTATATCTTGACATTACAACGCAGATTACTAAAATATTTAAATAGTAATCGAATTCTATAAAACATATATTATCCGTCGAATATAATAATATGTGAAACTCGATTATATTTTTAATTAATAAATAAACTATATATATATAAATCGTATGATACTTTTTTTTGATACAATATCACTACTAGAAAAATCAAAATTAGAGAGGGAACAAATCCGTCACTAAACCATCAAAAATCCGTCACTAACGATTTTAGCGACGGAATTTGTGACGAATCCAGATTCGTAACTAATTTTGGCGTCACTAAATTTTTAGCGAGGGATTTTGAAATCTGTCACTAATAGCGACGGAAAATTCCCTCACAAACATATGAAATCCGTCACTAACAAATAGTTCGAAATTGATGATGAAAAGTGTATTTCCGTTGCTATTTGTGAGGAATAAATTCGTCGCTAATAGAGAGGGACTAAATCCAAACATGAAGCTAATACAACATACAAACATGCAAGCCTTAGAGATCAATAAAAAGAACATTCAACAACAATGAGGACACCAATTATCATTGTAATTAACATATAGTTCCTTCAACAATCATATAACACTCAAGGTGACATCTAAACATGGTTTCCGTTTCTAGTAGTGTTAAACTTCACCCAAAGATTAATGAGGCCTAAAGACACTTTCAATCAAGTATGGTACTATCAACTTAGTAGCAATAGGCATTTTTATACATCACAACCAAGATCATATTCCTATGTCATGATTCAAATTACAAAGAGTCTATATAACACAAGCAGTGCAATTTATGAAGTCTAAAATTTAAAACAAATAAAAAAAATCAATTCTCTTTTAATACTCTAATCATGGACACAACCGAAATACTAGTAATTAAGAGTTTTTACTTTCATTACTCAGTCCCAATCCACCAACAAAAGGCATGAGCATGTCACATAATCAGACGATTGGAAGAGATATTAACCAAGCTCATCAGTACACAAAACACCTACAATATTAACACATGTCAATCACATTTGATCATGATATTCAATTAGCCTTATTTCATTCATGACATATTATGTTCATTTCCTTATTTCAACTAGCCTTATTTCATCAGTACACAAAACACCTACAATATAAGCATGTTTCGTGCTCTGTGTGTTGAGTGTGTGTGGCATTTCCTCGAGCACCTTGTGTTCCAACAGTGTGACAGTTAAGCAAAAAACAAAAAACCTAATCTTTTCATTATCAATGACAGTTAAGCAGATTTGACCTTTAGCTTTGAAAGTTTCGCTTTGAAAGTAGAAGGGATGAAACAAAAACGAAAAAACGCAAATGGAAGGGATGAAACAAAAACGAAAAAACGCTAATGGAAGGGATGGAACAAAAACGAAAAAACAAAAAGATGATTTACCTTTAGCTTTGAAAGTTTCGCGAGCAAGATCTTTGATTCAGAGCGAGAGAGTGATTGGAAGAGCGAGAACGCGAATGGAAGAGCGACAGAGAGATAGAACCTATCTTTGGTTCAGAGCAAGACAATGATTGGAAGAGAAGAACGTTGGAGAGTGATTCAGAGACGTTGGAGGGTGATTCAGAGAGTGATTGGAAGAGAAGAACGATGGAGACGCGAATGGGGCTTGATGATCTGTTAGGGTTTCAAAGTGTGTTTCACGAGGAGGACGGTGGGAGTGAAAATTTCATTTCACGAAAGAGTGAAAGTTTCATCAGTTTTAAGTGACAAAAAAAAAGCGGACGGTGGGAGGGAGGGAAGCCAAAAAAACAAGTGGGGCCTAGTAAAAAACTTTCTCAGCGACGAACTAAGAATGCCTCACTATTAGTGAGGGACACTTTTCCTCTCAAAATGCGTCTCTAAACGCCTTTTCAATATTTTGTGACGAATTTAGTTACGAAATTTTTAGAGAGGGATATTTTCCATCTCTACATTCGTCACTAACATAAGTTGTAGGCGCCCTCCTTAGATTTATTTTTTTCGTAGCTAAATCCCTCACTAATAGTGAGAGATATTTATTCATCTCTAAAATCCCTCTCTAAAAACAATTTTTCTAGTAGTGTATATCATATGATACCTAATAATTAGGGAATTTAATCATATAGTGTATACATGTGCATCGCACGGGTTATACACACTAGTATTATAAACAATCGAGAGTTTGTTCACGGATCCAGATCAGCGTACATGTAATCGTTCCAAAAAAGCATTACATGTACGCTAGCAAAAGAATTTTTTTTAAAAAAACTACTGTATAAAAATAACTCATACAATTACGTACTAGGACATTAAATGCAAATTAGAACCCGACTTAAATGTTAAATGTTAAATGTTAGCCACTATTAATGTAATCAATTCTGAATTAGTAGAAAATTTTCAATGAAAATTTGAATTTGAAAATCTTATAAATCTATAAAGAGAATCGATAGTAATGGTATTAATATAATATATAAATTGCCAATTCAAAAACCGCTAAAAAACATTCATTTGGGAAGTAGACCATATAATCCGAATTGAAATTTCTGGGCAATAATGGATTACCAATTTCATATGTTTTTCCCAATTTTGAACACAAAACCATCATCATATCAGCACATATAAAGAATATTAATGGATGGAATCACAATTTCAAAAATATGCTAAACAATATCAATTACCATAATGACTAACAATAATAATTGTATTTCATTTTAAAAGAAAAAAAAAAACATAAGATGAAAGAAAATTAATGGTCATTGTGATTTACCAGCCTGTAATGTAGCCAACATAAGCAGAATTTGACTCCTTGGACAATAAGAAATTTCTCACAATTTCTTTTATCAACGGGGCATTAATTTGCCTATTTGTCATTGCCTACAGATAATTTGTCACTATTCTATTTGCCCCGTCGATATTTGCCCCTACATGTCGTCATTAATTTGTTGAGTATTTGTAATTCAGTTGAGTACCATTTACTATTTTTAGTGATTTGTAATAAGTGGCATTACGGTACTTTTGTTATTGTAATTGATATTTGTTAAATTTGGTTGTATTTGAATTACAATTTGGTTACTCAGTAAACTGTTAACTGAGTTAGTTAGTCAAATGAGATACTTTGTAATATATATACATTTTTTACACAGTTAATTCAATTAGTCTTCACTTTCATTCACTGTAGCAATTTTTTTTCGTGACTGAGTGTTGCTATGCTAGGGTTTCCAATTCTTCCCTTTCCCTCTTCTCCCTTAATCCAAATTCCTTAATTTCTCTGTGTGTGTATGTCCAGGATCTGTGTATAGAGGTGAGATTCAACATGGTATCGATACATTAAGGAAAGGAGTTTGTGTCGATCCATTAAAAAAGTAGTGTACCGTAAAGTATTTGATAACGTGTAGACATCATTGACGGATGCATTTTTGTATTTTATTATAAATTTAATAGTTTTTTTTGTTAGGAAGTTGTCAATTTCTTTCAGTTATTGGTTTGGGGTATGGAAAAAAATATACCTTCACTAAACAATAAATAATATTAAGTTATTTACGTATTTGGTATCCAATATACACAACTTTTAATATTTCACCGGTTGTTTAACAAAAGATTACTGGATTACAATTTAATTTTTTTATACTAATACATAATCAGCTTTCAATTATAGTTTTCTTCGTAAAGTATATATACATACATAAGACATAATCATAAAAATTAACAATAAATACCAATAACTATTTACGCAAGATATTAATAATAAAATACTTTACAAATAAAAACAAGGAAAAAAGACGTTGTATACTTGTGCATCGCATGGATCATTCATACTAGTTAACACTATACAGAAACCTAATTTCTCGTATGTCAAAACTTTTTTTTATAAGTTGCAGGTTTAAGTTTTCACTAACTTGAATTAATGGAGTTTAATATGTGGATCATCTCTTCCTCCTCTTCTACTCCAGACTCATTTATAAGCAAAAAAACCTAAGCTCACACACTACAAGAAATTTGGCCATTACTGACGGCCAGATCCGTCGATAATGGACAAAAAACGGTCATTACTATTAGTTTTCCGACGAACTTACCGACAGGTCGGGACAGTCACTGCGAGGCTAGTCGGTAACACGCATCGACGGCCATGGTAAATCCGTCAGTAATTACCGACGACTTTACTTGTCGGTAATCTGTGGGTAATTAGTGTGGTGTGTATATGTCACTAATTATCAACGGGGCATATCCGTCGGTACGCACAACACGTGCCATGATTACCGACGGCCAAATCCGTCAGTAATTAATTAACTAGTGTATTAATTTTTTATTTTTTATTTTTTTCAACCTGATTTTTTAAGCAAATAAAAGGAATGAAGTCTCATTAACTCATCTGATGTAAAGCAACATCAAGAAGGAAAAAGAGAACTACCCATCATTTTATTAGAAAAGAGAAACATCAAAGATGACAAAAAAGAACCCAATGGGGCACTTGACCAATACCCTTGGCAAAAAGAAAATAAAGTCAAAGCAATAATAAAGAGCTTCTAACAAAGCCCCCTAAAACACTCTATCCCAGAGACACTTATACGGGGCTAACTAACAATAGTCACATTAAAAAGAGACAACGATAGAAATTGTCCTTGAACGTGGGTTATAGCCTGCAATTTTCTATAACAATTTCTAGATTTGATGAAATTTCTAAGATTAACCTACAATGGTTAGATTAAAAAGAGACAGAGACAGAATTTGTCTTTGAGCGGGTATTAAAGCCTATTGTTTTCTCAACCAATTTCTTTTATTGCCGAAATTTCTTTTTTTTTGGTCTTGAACACCGTCGGTTCGAGCTTATTATACTGCGCAACTGTTACTTGGGTATCAGTAACCATGGGATCAGACACTGAGGCCTTTATCATATCTAGCCTGGTATTGGGAGGTTGAGTTGAGGATGAGTCAACAGAATCACTCCAACACCAACTAACAATATTCAATTCCTTGACTATACATTGGCATCAGAGTGTAAAGATAATATTTGACTAAATATAAATTCACTTTACTATTCAAACTACTACAAAAAATATTAGATTATCCATTTCTAAAAATTTGACATTCATCAATTTTAAGGACAAATATGTCAATTCCGATTATTTTATCACATTTTTTTTCTTTCTCTCACTTTAAATTTCGCGGATCCCTCTCCCACATCATTTTTTAATTTGTTATTTCACTTTTAAATTCACTTTTCTTTTTCCTCCCTCTCACTCTTATCTTTCCCACCTCTCTCTCTCTCTCTCTCTCTCTCTCTCTCTCTCTCTCTCTCTCTCTCTCTCTCTCTCTCTCTCTCTCTCTCTCTCTCTCTCTCTCTCTCTCTCTCTCTCTCTCTCTCTCTCTCTCTCTCTCTCTCTATATATATATATATATATATATATATATATATATATATATACATTTACATCCCGTGGTACTCTCCACGTCATCCTCTCCGACCATCTTCCAGCTCAGTTGCGCGCCAATGTTTCCCGCTCTCCCCCTCTTTTCTTACACCACTTCGCTGTCGCCGCGTGTTCCACCTCATATGCCAGCAATTCATTGGATCTGAAATGGTTTCTGCCAGCCTGGATTTGGCGCCCAAATCTCCATTCCTTTCCATTGACGTCATCAAAGATTCAATTTCAGATCCTTGTGACCACGTGTGTTCGTTCTTCTGCTCGCTCTGCATTTCCATGTAGCAAATCAGAATTTGGAAACGGAGACATGCAAAACACTCTCTACACGCAAAACTGTTGGCTACTCTTCTGATCCCTCTGCATTTCCATGTAGCAAATCAGAATTTGGAAACGGAGACACGCAAAACACTCTCTACACGCAAAACTGTTGGCTACATAGGTTTGTGGCTTCAACACATAACAAACGAGGGAGAGAGGGACGAAGGAGAAGGTAAGGGGTTGAGGAAGTAAAGCAAAGAACGGAGAGTGAGCGGCAAACAAGGGTTGAGGTGAGAGAGTGCATCGTCGCTGAAGCGACCTTCTCACTGTGACGTTGCGGTCTTCTCAGAGACTATGCACGTGGCGGCGTCCCTCTCGGCGACACCCTACTCTCCTGTCTCCATCTCATCTCCCTGCTGGCTGTCGAATCGTTGTTGTTGATGCTTCCAAAGGAAGCCTCTATGTGGTTGTCGTGGAACTTGATGTCTTTGCCGCCACCATTCTCTTCTCAGCAACGACAGCAACACCTGACTCCACTTTTTCAACATTCACCTTCTACTGGTTTGGGTTTTCGGAATTCTCTGTCAGCACCACAACCTTCGCCATTCTCAAATGCTCAATTAATTACTCAGATGGCTAATGCAGCTTCAGTTCCTTTCTCCCTGCAGATCGTGATGTTCAAGTATTGTTTTTTTATTCACTACAAACTTTGAATTACTTTAATTTTATTTTAATTAAATTTATTTGCAATTTTTTTATTGATTCATTTTGTGTTATTTGTGTTCCTGTGAAGACAATCGTTGATTCTTATAAGGAAGATTCTGGAAACCCTAAGTATGCTTTTAAGGTCTTCTCTTCACTCTCTTTGTTTTGGAAATCTCAATTTTTGAGGTGGAGCGAGTCGGTGTCGTTGTGTACGTCGCTTGCTTCTGGTGCCATTGGACAGCATCGGTGGCGTGCCACTGTTTTTGTCGCGTCGGAACAAGGAAGCAGAACGAGTCGGTGATGGTTCACACCGGGATGCTGAATCCCTGTTCTTCTCTTTTCAATTCATTCCAAAATCAGGTTTATTTTCACTTCTCAAATCATGTTTATTTTCATCAATCAAACAATTTCAATCCTTTTATTTTATAATTTTGATGTTATTTCATGTTACTGATGTTAGGGTTTTGGCTATCTCTATTTTAATCCTCTTACTCTGCTACTAATTTGGGACTAGCATAAATATTTGTATCTAAAAGGGAAGAAGATAAAACTTAGGCCAAATAGGTTTTAGCTATGTATGTGGCTTTTGCAGTAAGGTTTATTGCTCACATACTCTTGTGCTCTGTTTTTGTTGTTGATGAAATCAAAATTTTGTTATTTTGTTACATTGTTTGTGTTTTATATGCAATGATCATAGATTTAGTTCATGTGAAAAAGTACAGCAAAATCTCTTTCCAGCTTGAAACTCAGGGTGTTTGCTATTTGTGTGGTTTGATATTACAGTGTATTATATTATATCAATAGTGTTTGTGTTTCAGTTTCAGTATTGGTTATCTACAGGAAGCACAACGCAAGGAAAAAGGGACGAGAGCGGCAACGACGACGTGATGAAAAAGGATGTGGACTATGGTGAGCATGGTGCATTTGGGGGCATTGATATATGTTTTTATTGACTGACTTTTATTTATTTAGTTTTCTGTCTAACTATGTTTTGATTAATATAAACTTCATGCTATATTTTGTTCAGTGTGGATTGCTTTTTAAGGGGATTTAAGATATGCATGGTGTTGTGAATTGATTTTTTTTGTTACCAGTTGTGAATTGAATTGATTGTGATATATGGCGCGTACAATTTATTTTCGATTTTTTTAGGGTTCTAAAGTAATTACAAGGCTTTAATTTCACTTTCTAGAATCTGCTTCTATTTTATTGAAATGTATATGTACCTGAACTTGATTATTGTTTATTTTCGTGAGAGAAATTGTGAAAACAAATTTCGGATGAAGGGTAGACCTTTTTTGCCCTATTGTAGTGTTCGCTGCACCAGCATGCTCAGAACAATGATGTTAAACCAGTAATTTTTCAGCAAAGGCTAAATGATGTGGCAGCAGAAAAATTGATAGTCATAACAGTGTTTGGGGTAGTATCTGCTTTAATGTGATTTTCATGTAGAAACTAAAGTTTATTATATTCAGGGGAGAGATTATCTACTTCATATTGGCCACCAATAACTAAAGGATTTATTGTTTCAAATTGCACCAATTTTCTTCCAAATTTGCAAGCAAGCTACTTTGGCTAAATTCCTTCATATGGTGAGTTGGATTGGTATCTTCTCATATAGCAGTGAAAAACTAAATACTATTAAAAGCTTTTCAATTGAATGACAGTTATGCAATGTTGTTATGAACAAGAGCTTCACCTCTCATATTTAAGGGTAATTTTCCTCTACATTCATCTGAGACAGCGTTAGGAAAAACAAAACAGCCGCCGCTGGGTGTGGGGGGGGGGGGGGGGGCTCCCTCCCCGGTTTCTTCCCCTCTCCTCTCAGTGCTCCTTCTCCTCTGATTTGCGCTTCTTTTGGATCTGTTGAATATGTTGTTAAGCGATTTGGATCTCTTCGCGATCTGGATCTGGAGAAGTTCTTGCGCCGTCGCCGTTTCGTGTTCGACTTCGGTTGTTCCGGTGGCTGTAAATTAATAAAAATGGGTTGGGCGCTGCTTGGGTTGGAACCGCCGTTGGGGGCTCCCTTTCATCGGATCTGATCTCCTCTGTGACGTCCACGGCCTCTCCCCCGAGGCGTTGCTGGTCGGATCTCCCTGTTGGTGGATCTGCGCGCTTTTGGAGGTACTATGGAGTGCTTCTGTTCACGGTGGTTTGTGGCTCTGTTCGCGCAGGGGTTGTTTCGGATGCGGTGTTTTTTGCAGTGTTTCGCGGTGGTTTGTCTGATGTTCGCAATGGTGGCTGTCGTTTCGGACTTTGGACCGCAGTCACGCCTCCTCTCCGTTTGTCGTGGGCACTTCTCCCTGTCGCTCGCGGTTTTGCTTGATTGTGCCACGGTGTTGGCCGGGGGCGCAAGGCCGCGGTGGTGGTTGGTGGCTCGGCTACCTCGATCAAGCTAGGTGTTGTCGCGGTGTTGGCCGGTAGCACGACTTCGCGATGGTGGTTGGAGTCACGGCGCCGGATGTCTGGGGGTGTGCTGTCAGTGGGTGCTGATTCGATAGTTTGTACCTTGTCGGACGCCAGATTGCAGTTTGCAGATCGCCGGGCTCCTCCCCCTTTGCCTTCTGCTTCTTTGCCCCCTCCCAATCGTCTCCGGGCCTCCACCTCTAACCTCGATACTTTGTGATGTGCTTAATGTGAGGATAGCGAGGTGATGCAGGCTGTTGTGGTTTGGAGTGTGAGTTCAGGAGGTGGTGGGTGGAGGTTGTGTGGGGACTCTCAAGTGTTGCCCTGCCTCCTTTCGGGTTTTCTGTTCGCCTTAGAATTTCTTCCATTAGAGTTCTATGGTTGTTTATTTTAGAGGCCTTGTTGGGCATTCTATTATTGTTCTTATTACCAAGGGTTTTGGTCTAGTCCCCCCTTGTGCTTTTTATATCTCTCTTTATTTTATTAATAAATTCGGGCTGACTGCCTGTTTGATTAAAAAAAAAAAGTGGAAGTATGCCCTCTACATACAATTCCACTCCACGTATTGCCACACACCTCTGTTTCTTATTCTTAATAATCTGAACAATTTCATGCAGGTATGGGAAGGTCAAGCTTAACCATGCAGTGAAATATGGTTTTGATTCTAATTTTTTTGTTCAAAAGGCTTTCATACATCTGTTTTGATAAATTTAATTTAACGATTCAAGTTGTTGTGTTTTACCATTTACTAAATGTCATTCAGTCCGATTTGCATTTGTTTTACCAGTTTTACCAAATCACTGGGCCACTGACTTTTTCATTTTAGAGAATATGAAGAGGATGTTGGAAGCATTTTTATTTTGCAGCTTTCAAGTCATTTTTTTATATAAATTTTGGTTGATTCTTCGGGATTTATTTATGAGGTGATTTTGTTGTTTTGTTGGTATTAGATTTAAAATGTTTTAAGTTGTTTGCGTAGATTCTTCTATCTCTTTCGTTCTTTCTTCCTCCAATTATTTGCTCTAATTCTCTTCCCTAATATGATGTTTGGATTCTATATTCATCATTCCCCCTCTTATCTAAATTTCCCTCTTTTACATTTTTCCTTCTATAGGATGTACTTATATAGTTGAGATCATTTAGTGTCTTTATGAAGATGTTATTTAACTTATATACCCTTTGTCCCTGCAGTCTGAGAACATGCATAATTTGAAAAAAGAGAGGGGAAGAACTTTATCTTAAGGTAATGATTGCTTAATTACTTTGAGACTTTTGTTGTCTATCTCCTATGTGCATAGAGAAATTCAGATGCTAATTGAATGGAATGTAAAACCTATCCTTCCATTCTTTTCTATCCCAACCATGTCTTTGACTTATTTTGGCTTAAAGCATGGTAAACTATTCTTTTAGTTGCTTTCAGCAATATTAGCACATCATGACAGCTTTAAAAAGAACTTAAATATTGAGTAGTAATTGGCTCACATTGCATAGGCTCTTTCACCCTATTTTATTTCATATGAGCTTAAACTCTGATTTTGTACAGAGGATACAGTTGTATTTGCTTCATGTATATCGATGAGTATCAGAAAGATAAATGGAATGGTTTTTCGGTTCGTGTTAACTATATTGTATATTTATAGCTTTAAATATTTGAACTGGTAGGACTATTAGTTGGGGAGCATTTTAGAAATTGCAATTGATCTAATTATGGATGTGTTGAGTTTTGATTGTTGTGCATACAGTGTGGTATTGTTCACTCCAATGGTTATATTCACTTGCTTACACTCAATGGAAAAGAAGGTGGTTCAAAGCCTCTACGAGCCTATGATATTATGAGTTTCTGGGTTAGGCTTTGGGATGCACTTTTGTTAGGTAAATACTAATGAAAATGATGAGGCTTTTAATTGGATGGTATTGTGTATTGAAAAGGGAGCATTCTTTCAGATATGTTGAATTGGATGGTATTTTGTATTGAAAATGAATAGTATCCAATTCATCAGGTCAAATGATTGGTGTGTTATCTTCAAGATACTTTTGGCTTCATATTTGAACTTATCTCTTTCATTAAATTTTGAAATCAATATTTAAATAAATTATTTTCAATAAATTTCCTGATTTGTTTTGCGTAAATTAGTTTTTCTAAGATATCACTTGACCATTTTCACAAGGAAGCATGTTCAAGAAACCTGTGAAATTTGTGAAACAAGTTGGATTGGGGTTTCAAATGTACATGAATTGTCTTTACTTTTATATCAAATATGTTCAGTTTGGTACTTTCATGATATGTTGTATCTCTACTGCATTTTCAATCATTTGATTTGTTTGATTGGTGTTGAAGAATAACATAATTTGTTTGTGGTGTTAGCAAAATGGATGTGCCTGTAATCACTAAGGCTTTCACAACGTGAACTATGATGGATATCTTTCCTTCTAGGCCTCTCCAAGTTATATTTGGCCTCTTTTTTATGCCAAATCTTTTAAGCAAATCTCACCTAGACACACACATTACGCTAATAAACTAGACACTAATTAGATTACCAATTTCTCGCAACATGTGATGATGAGATTGATATGAAAATTGGTCATGTTGATATTCTAAGAGAGCATCAGCTTGGTCTTAATGTAAATTTATCAAACCTTTCAAAGATCTAAGAGTCCAAAGGTTAAAAACCTAAACCAACGTAAATTAATTTTTTCAAGGAAATTTATATTGATCTTGATTTCTTTTTGATGATTGATAGAAAAGTACATTAATATTGAAGGTAAAGGAGTAGTGATCGGTCATTCATGTTCTGAATTATGGGTTATGATTTTCCGTTTTGTCTATATTTAAACAATACTTCTTTCATATTGCAATTTAGGTGATAAATTTTAGTGTTACAATAATTTTGTATTAACTATAACTTTGACCCCATGCAACGCACGGGTCAAGGCGCTAGTATATATAAAACTATCTATATCCATTTTTAATCTATTATCCATTTAATCAAAACACAAATTACAAAAATCTCTATTTTGTCTGTCTATCTATCGATCTATCTATCTATCTATAAAGCTATCTATACATGTATAAGACAATAGATATTTTCAAAATACTTATTTTTTATTCTCTGCTTTTAAAAATACTGTAAAGAAATTTGATTAAAGACATATAAATTGGCTTTACTATTAAAATCTATTTTTAGAATATTTGGTGCCATATAATTTATTTTTTATTAAATTTTATTTTTAGAATATTTGGTGGAACGTTACACATTGTCAGAATAATTGTTTTATATTCTGCTTTTGAGTTACAACGAGAAAATGTTACATGTTGATGGTCTAATTTTATTACTAAAAAAATGTTAAAAAAATCTTTTATTTTATATTCTTCTTAAATTACACTTTTTAATATATTTTGTATATTTATTCACTACGGGAGCTATATTATTACTATATGATTGGTAACTAGTATGTATGACCCGTGCGCTGCACGGGTATACATTTCTTTTTAACTTAATTTGTAATTTTGTTGTTGTTGAAATATAACAGACATTTGTATATTTATGTTAATTAGATGAAATATAAAAAGTTGTGTATAATATGTTTTGTTTGAAGTTTATTTCCTGGACTAAATAAAATAGATGAGTCTTATTTGATGACAAAACAATTTTGTTGAATTAAAACAACTAGTATGTATGACCCGTGCGCTGCACGGGTATACATTTTCTGTTATAATAGTGATTTGAGTTTTTTCGATAATAAATTGAAATTATTTAATTAATAATATACTTTCCTGGATGTTTACGATTATGTAGTCGGAATTTTTGTTAAATAAACAACACATATTTGTATATTGACTTATTTTAATCAAAGTCGTAGTTTCTGGTATTTTTTAAGGTACATATTATGATTTTGAATTCGAATTGCATTTTTGCGGGAGAAATGCCATTATATTTATTTTCATTTTCATTTATCACAATAGCAAGTTATGATCTCAATTTGAAATATAAATTAATTGCTAAAACGCATTAAGAAGGTAGTACATATTCTGATTTCGAATTGCATTTTTGCGCAAGAAATGTCATTACATTTAGTTCAATTTATCACAATGGCAAGTAATGATCTCAATTTGAAACATAAATTAATTGCTAAAGGAATTAATGTCGAACCCGGTGAGAAAAAAGTTTATTATTGTTGGAAATTTGAGATTTCAAAATGACAATTGTAAGTGAATTATTTAATGTGATTAGTTGTTTATTCAAATAGCATTATATTCCTTCGTTTTTCTTCAGATTTTATTTCAGTCAAGAAATGTTTCTGTGGATTTTTCTGGTCAGGGTATGCGTATACATAACAGATTAATATGGGCTTCTATTTGCTGACATGTTATCCACATATTATTAATTTGATTGCGTGGCTTTTTATTAAGTTATGCATGGCAGCCTACTTTATTAATTTGATTTTATATAGTTATGATTATGATTACTCAATGCTGTATAGTTTTTGTGTGCATTGTAAAATATAAGAATTGTAATAGTTTTATTATTGTAAGGATAAATTTAGAAATTAAAAAAAAAATTATCCTGAAAATAAATTCTAAATCTTTATTTAGAAAAAGTTAAAAATTAAAATTTAAATGATAAGTAGGAAGTTAAAACTGAAAAAATCTTGGTAATTTAAAGAACAATAAGGTTACGTGCAATGTTTTAGAAACAAAAATAGTAAATCCTATGTCAAACTTTTCATAGTTCAAAATACACTTTAAACCATTGCTTGATAAAGAACTGGTGAAATATAACCAATATTTGAAGCATATCATGACACACAAATCATAGTTTTATAAAGAACTGAAGATTGTTATATTGCTCTAGCTACACCCAACTTCCTTCCAAGTCTTAGACGTATATATTTCTTTGGTTGTATAAACTTCATGCATCAACAATTGAAAAACTTAGAAAATTACATCTTGGATCGGCTCAAAATCATTTATTCCAACTACATATACTCCATATTTGGTAAACTATCTTGTCATTTTCTATAGGTAAATCCTTGAACTATATTAACATATATTATATCATCTTAATTTTGAAGACTCAAAATGTGCTCCAATTAGTTACCCCCATCAGCCATCAAGCCATCAATATGCCTCCAGCTGAGACATCAAAACATCACAGCAGAGAAAAAGAAAATGTAATTAGAAAAAATGCATGTGATGAAATTTACTGTTAAAGAGGCGATTCATTTTGGTTGTAAAAACCTAGAAACAAATATTTGAAATATATAAATAGAAATAGAAGAAAAAGAGGAAGCTATAGACCAAAAAAGAGAACAAAAGAGAAGCTAGATGATAACATTTAGATATAAAATAGTCTAAAAAGAATATTTTTAAAGTTTATTTTTTCAGATGTGTGAGTGGGGTAAATATTTAAAAAAAAAATTTTGACAACTATTTCAAAAAATTATTTCAAATTTTTGAAATTCCAAGTAGTGAAAAAAATCAAAATCGGTTTTTTTACCGATTTAGTGAAACTTCGAATACATGATTTTTTTTTTTGAAATTATACAATTCAAATGTATGCATCAAGAATGTCCAAAACTATGAAATGCATTTAGCAATTAATGGTGCAAATTATGATAAGAATAAAAACAGCTACAGGTACCATTATATATTAGGAATATGGGAGCAAATGTATTTAATTTGCATTAAACTCTTTTTTTTGACAGCCAATTTGCATTAAACTCCATTCGGAATGCATTTAAACGCAATTATTATTACCCATAAAAAAAGGAGCCGCAATTTTGTGAAATGATAGTCGTCCAGATCGCCACACATATGTAACTTTGAGACTGGGCCGTTCAAATTAGACAGATGGATGACTTGGACACCACCTATTTTTAATTTTTAATACATGGCTTTTTTGATTAGTGACATGGACTGCTGATTTGGACCATTCGTGAATTTATATAATTATGATTAAGAGGTACATCAGCTAAAATAAGCATGATATGTGATATAGATATATTTTATACTGAAATATTTATTTGATTTGTAATGAGCTATATAATTGGTTTGTCTAATATTTTTTAGTCTTATGAAAAGACGATTTTTTTAAATGTTATATCATTTTGGATATTAGGAGCATTATTTTTTTAAATATTTATATTTGTTATGAAAATATCTCTTTGATTTAGTCTTTCACAAATTACAAATTAGATCAATAATGATGTAACCTGTGTTGTGCGATGCACCGAAAACAATTTTCATGCATAATATTAAATTTAAATAATTTTGTGAATAAAAAATATAATAAATAAATAAGAGAATTAAAGAAAGGTGTGTCTATTTTTTTATTTGAAAAAAAGTGTACATAAATTTAGCAAAGTGCAACTACTCTTGACCCTGAGTCTTTGATATGTCACCGTCACTGATAGCTTATTTAACTTAAATATTAAAAGTATATATATATAGTCTCTCTAATTAGCAACATATTTTAAAATTTGCCGTCATTTTGTTTTTTTTATGTCTGTTCAATTGAAATTATTTCCACAATTAGTCATCTTATTTTATAAAAGTTAGTATATGATTTCGTAATGAAATTTTTTATCAAGTAACGGGGAGGTGTTTTTTGTTAACAGCAGTGGAGAGTTGTTAAATTAATAGTAATTAATTTTTTTAAGATCAGTAATTAAAATCAATAGTAATCATTCTGATTGTTCTATTTTATTTTAGAGTAAAGTAAAATAAAAGAAAGAAACTGATAAAAATAAAGAAGGAAAGGGGTTACGGGCTTCTAACTTGGAAACCCTAAATACCCAAATGTTGCGCAGCCGCAAGAGAGAAGAGATAGCAAGAGGGGAGCGGAGATGAGAGATGACGGACGAAATCTGAGATGGAAGAGAGTGAAACGACACTGGAACGACAGTGATTGGTCACGAGTAGAAGGATGGTGGCTATTCGTGTGTCAGACGGAGAGAGAAAGAGAGAAAGAGAGAGAGATCGAACGTCGAACGGAGGGTGTTGGTCGCACAGCTATGGCAAGGTGTTGGTAGCTGTCGTGGAGTGGAAAAATGTGGATGTGTGCGCCTCGGTGGTTGTTCGTGCAGCTGGGGTGCGACGAAGGCAGGCTCTACGCGAAGAGATCAACTTTGTTCCTAGTTGGATGGCAGCAATGTAGATTCGCAGGGGTTGTTGTTCGTGAGTGAACAGAAATGTGGTGTGCTCGCAAAATAACATTGAGGTTAAATTCTTCAATATAATTTTTTCTCTACTTGTCTCTATGATTTTTTCCCCTTTTCTCAGTGTTAATCTCTCTATAAGGCTATATTTTCTCTTTAAATTTCTTTTTTTTTTTGACAAATCTCTTTAAATTTCTTAATCTCCTATTTCGTCTCCAATCCTCCTCGTAACGATATTTATTTCTATTTATAAATAAATTAGTTTAATTTTTTTGATCAACGTAAGTTAACACTCTGTTTCAAATCGTGTATCTATATCTATAACATTTGACAATGCATCTCCATTAATGCATTGCCAAATGTCATATTCTGGTTAAATAAACATTAATTACATTAGTAAGGTCCCACTTATTATTAACATTATATACTATTTTTGCTAATAAAGTATTATGTAAATGTATAATTTTATATTATGTTTTGTGTCCAACAAAATTCTCGATCATGGAAGGTAGTGCTTCAGAATTAATGTGAATTTTGCCAAATTGTTATTGACATTTGAACTATATATATAAGTCCAAATACCCGAAAAAGTATGTTAACAAAAATTAAATTGTTACATACTAAAATTATGCAACACCTGAAAATTTCAATTCATTGTTCACCTCATTGAGTAAACAATTTTTCAGCTCAAATTTCTGTTTTTCATGAACCTACAATATAGTAGGTCATTAAAGAACAAATTATTAATACTGACTTCATGGTTTTGATAAACACGGTTAGATTTGCAATTGGTAAAAAATATAGGATTATTTTTTTAAAATCCGAAAATGGCATAAAAAATGAATTAAAGACATTTCTTTCATTCATATGCAACATTATAGGAATTTAAAAGAATCTGCATACGAAAATGGCATGAATTTTCATTCTACTTTAATAACCAATTTAAAATTCAAAATTGTTTCAATTTGGCACATCTGGCTCTATTTTCTGAAATATGAATTTGGAATTTCATGAACTATTCCCACCAAATATGACTAGCAAACATACTATATAAAGGGTGGAAGGGTTGGTGTAAAAACCATTCAGCATTTGGTGATTATTTGTTAGCAAGTTTTCATTGTTTTTCATTGATTTGTAGTGTATAATGGAAGATAGTACGAATGGCAATGGGGCGGGGTGTACTCCCCCGCTCCCCGTCCCCGCCACCCAAATGTTTCCCCGTCCTCGTCCCCGATCCCCGGCATGGGGAGTTTTACTCCCCCAACCCCGTCGCTGCGAACCCTGCGGATCCCCACGTGGACCCCATAAAACTACAAAAATAAGCAAAAAAAAAAAGTAAAATTACAATAATAAAGAGACAATATTAACCATAATTTCAAGATAAAATTAATCATCATCTTAACACAAAATCTCAGTTTGCACTTCCAACTTTTGAAAATAGAAATCTGCAATTGTTTTGGGCATTGTTACAAACATTTTGTGTGCAGCTGAAAGAAGAACAGAACAAACTTCAATGGAGAGGATGAAAAATACCAATTTTTTTTTTCATTTCAGAAGATGAATGACACAACCAGCAGAATGGAGGGGATGAAAAATACCAATTTTTTTTTCATTTCAGAAGATGAATGACACAACCAGCAGCAACATTCAGAGAACAAAAATTTAAAACCGAAACTCACAATAACATGCACAAGAAGGAAAGGAAAAAAAATTAAAAACGGAACTCACTGGTTGTTGGACGCGAAACAGTGCGGTGGACGGTGGTGAACGCGAGAGAGATGAACGACGAAGAGGAACGGAGCAACGGCGCACACGGTGGTGCGTGAATCGCGCGAAGAGAAATGGAACGAAAGATGGAAAAATGCGAGATGAACAGAACTGGGCGCGGTGGTGAACGGAGGAGAAACGATGTGCGGTGGAGATTCTAAAAAAATCGAAAGTTGGGGTGTGTGTTAGTGAATCACTATGCGCGAGAGAGAAAGAGGAATGAAAGATTTGTTCTTTTTATTTTTCTCAGGTGCTTGTGCGCTTCAGACGCAAGAGAATGGAACTTACGATGATGGTGGCGAACTGAACAAGGAAGAAGGAGTAGAGAGGAAATGACTTGGAATGGAGGAGCGGCGCTAGGGCTTGCTGGAGTGGAGAGCGTGGTTTCTGTCTTTCTGAAACGGGGAAAGAAGCTGGGTTTCTTAATTTGTATTTTTATCAATATTAAAAAAAGTTATTAAAATAATAAACACTTAAAAAGGCAAAAACACCAAACATATATAGTATAATATATATTATAGTAAGGGTATTAATGTAAAGTGCTCGGGGCGGGGAGACAGGTCCCCGTCCCCGAAATGACCTCGGGGGATTATTTCTCCCATCCCCTTCCCCGCGGGGACAAATTCCCCGCCTGCGGGGCCCAATTCGGGGCAATCTCTGCGGGGATCCCCACGCTCTGGTGGAAATTGCCATCCCTAGAAGATAGTGTTCAAATGGTTGAGGAGTTTCTGTTGTTAAACTGGAATGTCAACATTGTTGAACTAATCCATTCTAGAACACATATAAAAAATTAAAAAATTCTTCATTTTCCCTTTCTATTTCGTTTTTTAGAATTTTTATTCAAATACTTGGTAGTGACTTTCATATTCATTTTTCAGATTTTCTTTGGTTTTCAGTCACTCGAATTTTGCCTGAAGTGTTTTCCTAATGTTTTAACAGGATTCTCATCATATAGTTATGGCTTATGTTTCTGAAATAATTTGGGCTGATTGGTGAGGCAAAAGTTTTCAAATTGTATGTTTGTTATATATTTCGTTATTGTGCTTTTAACTTTTTTATCATTGATTTTCTATAGGTTTGGAATTCAAGTTAGAGTGGTTAATCACTCAGGCTCTGTTGTTTTCATTCTAAAAGAGACTGCGGTTTTTCACTTTTATGAAAAGCAATTGACTGATATAACTGATCCAGCCAAGAAAGATGATGTAAACGAAAATTTTATAATTGCAAAGGAATATTGGACAATCATTCTATTGATATGTGTGTGTGTGTGTGTGTGTGTGTGTGTGTGTGTGTTACAATGTAGTGATTAAATGTGTCTTCCATAGGTATCTGGCGCATTTCGTATGACCGGTGAATTCAAACAGTCTTTTCTTTTTAACATTTCTTCACCCAGAACCCAAACATTTGCTGCTAATCATACATATGTTGTTAAGGAGATATTAGATCGCTTTCAATGTAGAATGAATATAGATGTTATTACTGACTTTTGTTTATCTTATATAATCTATATTCTATATTCTATATCTATAACAATTGAGAATGAATCTTATTTAATGTTTTTCCAAGTGCCAGCTTCACAGAAATTGGCAATTAATGTCCTTTGGTGATTAATGATGCTTCCTCTACAAGCAATTAAAATTTAAAAGTCTTATCAATCACATTAACGGAGCAATTAAAAACAAACACAATTATGGAAATTAAAAATTCAGATTAATGCAAAATTTGAATTTTGAAATATGGAAGCATAATTTTGTCATGTTATGATACTTAATTGATAATAAACATGGACACATAATTTTCTCTATCTAAAACCTTTGGAGTTTTAGCTTAATTTATTTCTCCCAACGAAATACATATAACTATATGGTCGCGTTCGTCCATCTCTCCCATGACACCATTGTCGAGTTTGCATCATCATAGCCAATACAAATGCCGTAATTGTCGTTCGATTTTGAGCTCTCTAATTCCAATCTTCACATGCTCAAGTAAATTTCCTTCCCCACTTAGATTTTAATAAAAAAAACATTATTTTACTGTCTCTTTTCCTTAGAACTTTCATATCTTGAACACAATACAAATTTGACGATTAGAGCCTTTGAAGTTGTTATCATAGATAAAAAAGTCAGATGTTTCTGTTATGAACACTTTTGTTTGTCTCTGCCTTAATCATTAGTTATTAGTATTGGCAATTATTTACATTTGAAAGCCCATATTTCTATACACTACTTGCAAACTCTGTTTTTTTCCTTATATATAGGTCATCATTATGTAACTGAACTGTTCTTTTCTTTTATTTGTCAATGGGTGATGAAACATATTGTAGTTTGTCAAACAAGAATGAAAGCACCAGGAGCAAAGTTTTTGTTCAAGGCTCTTTTGATCCTTTTCAAGTCAATCAATTCCTCATGTTTGATTTCATTATTTCAAATTATTCTGTTTATATTAATTTGTTTTTTGAAGAGGTGAATATGTGTTATTTGCTTAAGATAATTATCTTCTCTTTAATAACTTTATTTGCAATATATTTGTGGAAGGATTTGCAGAGTGAGTGTTAAAGACAATGCATAAAAAAAAGTGTTGATAGCATTTCTCATCAAATACAACCCTTCTAGAATCCAAGTGTGGTTCTCCCCTCCCAACAGAGTTTTTGCCACACCCAAGATTCAAACCCGAGACCTTGGGGTGGAATCCAAGTCCAGTTTCGACTTGGACCAACCATTGATGGTATGATTTTAATTGGGTTGTCAGGGAGTAGCAGGAATTTTTATAATTTTTCAAGTATTTTAGTTATAAAATGTGCAATGTTTCAAATTAAAATTGCATTATTCGACCAATGTTCGTTTTTTTTGCCATATTTCTTGATATTTTTTAGTAAACTATGCATTGTGTGGGCAATCGTAGTGTTTATTTGTCATTTCATCTAAGTAGAGAAATTTTTTCTTGCTCATTCCACAATTCCAAAAGCAATATATATTCATAAATTGACATATACACGAAATAATGAAAATTCAATATTATGTCAAATGTGATATAAATATGTCCATTTTAAATTGAAAAAAAATAAACTAAAGGCAAGATCAAATTAGCATAAATACACAAACGCCTGCCTTAACTCGCGTTACTTTATAATATCCATATCAATTAATCAATGTATTACCAAAGATTCATAAGGAGCTGATATAACCAAAAACGATTCACCCATAAATTAAAAAGACAGTTTTTGTAAACAAAATTATAATAAGAGGAAATTACATTCATCTCCACTAAACCATGATTAAACTGATCCTTATAATAAAATGTTTTTTTTTCGACCGATCCTTTTGGTACATTCTACAAAATTAAGATTGTTTGACTAATTTTTTTTTTTGTATATTAATGAGATCCTATTTAAATTCATTATATTTACAAAATTGAAGTCTTTTTTTATAATTTATTTAACAACGTAAACTTTTTATTTGAGTTTTTGATACATTTCTTATGAAATTTCTCATAATAATTCTTTTGTTATATTTCTTAAGTACACATCGTATGTATGATCATTTTTTATATTAAATGAAATACCAAATATTAAATAAATATCATATATATATTTATATTATTTTCTATTTTTTATTTATACATTTATATCCCTAACACACGAATAAAAATAGAGATATCAGCGGGACGGGATGGGGACAGGAAATATTTTCTCACTTCATGTCCCCACATCTTATGTTACTCCACATCTCTCCACATTGGAGAGTTACCCCTCCCCGTGGGACCCTATTGTTCATAAAAAACATAATAAATAATAAACTAAATACAACATATATGGGAAAATGTATAAAAAACAAAAAATTATCGTAAAGTTTAAAGTTATGGTAATAGGGATTGTGTAATAATTTTGGTTTCTTAGCAATATTAATTTGATAAAATAATATTATATATATTGGTTAGAGTTTCATAATAGTTTTATTGGAAATTGAGACCCCACAGGGTAGGGGTATAAACCCTCTCCCATTCCTGCCATGTCTTCACGAGAATTTAGTCATTTGTCCCCAAACCCCATTGGAAATAATATTCATCTTTAGGTCTTTAAACTGGGCAGTTCCCACGAGGATTTCTGCGTATAAGGAAAAATTGGCACCTCTAACACCACACATAAATAAACCTTTTCCATGAAAACATTAACTTCTATACATAAATTGACGAACAAAATGAATATTTTTTCCAACAATTTTCAATAGAATAAGTATACCCGTGCATGGCACGGGTCAAACAATCTAGTATCGTATTAATTACAGACTCCCCTTAGTAGGCAAGGCAATAAAGTGATCAATATTGATCACAGTTTGGTTTTTCCATGTTTATGTTTTGTGAAAAACAATATCGATGGCATCAAATACTAACATACCAACGTTAATTTATTCATGGTTGCTAAGGAAAATAGCAAGCTTGGTAAATTACATCATGAGAAAGAAACTTTGTCATTAAAGCTGAAATCACATGTGGATTTACATTAAGTTCTCAGGATATGTTTATGGTCAGATGCTGTTCTGGAGTGGATCTTCGGCCCAATCCGATGCAGGACTGGCCGAGACCGGCCCACGAACGAAATGGAGAAATAATGACCTAAATCCACTAAGATCAACGGCTCGGATCTACCTTCGCTGAGGCTCGCTTGATCAACGGTCGAGATCGACCACACTGATCCAATGGCCAGCACTGCCCCCTGACACTATATAAAGAGGCATTGTTCCCATTGACAGGTACACGTATTGTGGATACCTTGTATTGCAGGTAGACTAATATTGCAGAATATGTTTTGATGATGAAAAAGGCAAAGGTAAAGTTGATAGCCAAAAGTAAAGAAAAGTGGCTAAACATCAAAGTCACAATCCAAGACAAACAAGTCAAGAATTGAAGATTCAAGTTTAAGGGTAGTCCTTAAATATAAGGGTAGTCCTTAGGATTTGGGTGTGTCTTAAGAAAAAGTGTAAGCTCTTTCAAAGGTCAGCTCGTATATCAAAGTCACACACTCACAAGTTTTTCAAAGATGCATGCATACTTACGTAAACATACCTATCATCTTTAAAAACATAAAATCGATTTCCTCATGCATAAATATACATCAAAATCGATTTTCAGGTAAAAACAGAAAAGAAAGAATCGATTGTCAGGTCATGTATTTTCAGTACATAAATCGATTTCTGAGTCAAACAATTTTAAGGGAAGAATCGATTCCCACTCTTTTGCACTTAACTGAGAATCGATTCCCACATGTCTCAGGCAAGTTGAGAATCGATTTATACATATTTTCACTAAGTATAGAATCGATTCCTAGCTCTCCAGGGTACTCAAGAATCGATTGTATCTATTTTTCAAACAAAGATAAATCGATTCCTCACTTAAATAAATCGATTCCTGGATCAAATGCATTCAACAAATAATCGATTCCTACAATATTTTCAACGTAAACTTAAATTCCTCGTAGCCTATAAATAGGCAGTGCTTCACGTTCATTTTCACAGAACAACCCATTTCACGAATCAGAGAACTTTTTGAGAAAAACTCTTTATGCTTTTACTTTTGCTCGTCACGCACCGTTGGTCCGTCTGAGCTGATCTGTTACTAAGAGTTAGTTGGGGTTGCATTCTTCAAGTTGTAATATCTGCCTTCATTAGAGGTATTTCTGTCTTTACAATTGTTTATTATTTAATTGTTGTGTTTTGTTCTAGGGAGTGGGGTATCTCTCTAAGGTAGCTGCATGTACTAGGAAGTGGGGTATCTTTCTAGGGCAGTTGATTGTAACAGGGGTGGGGTATCTCTTGTTATTGTATTGTTAGATTTGAGGGCTCTCCATAGGTGGGGTATCCTAGGAGGAGAGTGCCTGAGTCTGTAAAGGTTTTCCAAGGCACCTGTAAGCCTTGTTGTTTTGGTTAGTGGAAAATCTCACAAGGGTGTGAGGACTGGACGTAGGTCACTAGGAGGTGACCGAACCAGGATAAATCTCTGCGTGTTTTACTGCTTTCTTGCTTTACTGTTATACCGCTTTACTGCTTTATATTCTAATTCCTTCGCTTCCACTTAACCTGCGCGAAAATTGATCTAAGTCATTGAAAAGGGGAAAAACGTTTTCGAATGATCTGAAAAGTCTTTAAATCTCAATTCACCCCCCCTCTTGAGACTGAAGCCACTTGGTAACACGTATTCCTACCCATATTGTTACTCTGCTCACACTCTTATTCCACTGACTTGGGCGTCGGAGTGTCATTGCAGGTACCATCCGGGCAAGACTCTGCGTACGACCAGATATCATTCACCCAATCAATTCATACATTCGGACTTAGGACTCGACTGCTCGTGCCCGCTCCAAGGTCGAGCACCTCAGTTTAGATGTTTTTTTTCCAATAAAAATTACTGCCTCAAATTTTAGAATATGTATACAGTTTTAATTGGATTCGTATAAGGAGTTACTCTAAGCATGTGTTATATATGTTTGTGCCTATGTGGTACTATAGACAATAGATATAAAAAATACCTATTTGTTACGTATGTTTCTTTATAATCAAACTTTTTTCTACCCCGTCATGTCTTGGTAGTAGGCAAACAGGGGATCAACTAACATATCATGTTTGTTTGGTTTTCTCGTATTAAGGTTGTTTGAAAAACAAAATCAAACAAATTAAATACTAAAGTAAATTCATATGCGGTTGATAGGGAAATAGCAAACTTGGTAAATTAGACCATGAGAAGGAAGCTCTATCATTGGTGCTGAAATCATCTGTGGATCTACATTAAGTTCCCCGGATATATTGAAGGTCAGACACATTTTGTTCATGTTAGTATTACTGCATCTAGGTGGAGTATATTATTATAATAATGTGAGCTCCAAACTTAATATGAAGTTGAAATTGTTTAGACTCAAGAGCATGAATATCAAATCGAAATCCTTTAGACTAAAGAATATGAATATCAAATTCAAATCCTTTAGACTCAATAGTTTTGAGCATTTTTTCATTATGCTTCTAGTTGCATGCCCGGCCTCTTCTCTCTCAACTTGCAAGGAGAAAAACCTATATAGAGAATCACATAATAAATAGTGAAAACAACACTAAAATGAAAAAAATATTTCAGGTCAAAGAGAATAATAGAACCAAGAACATAAGATAAGAACATATTCACCTATAATATAGTCAAATGTAGGGGTGTTCGCGGTGCGGTTTGGTTCGGTTTTGAGCAAAAAAGTGGACCAAACCGCAAGGTCTAAATAGTTGCAGTTTGGTTTGGTTCGGTTGACTTTAAAAAAAAAACAAACCAAACCAAACCAATGCGGTTTGGATTGGTGCGGTTTTTAGCGAGAAATAAAACCTGTCTCCAACAAATAAAATCTGCCAATTAAACTTTAAACTGCCAATATATATTCAATAAAATCTGCCAATGAAACAATACATTAAACTTAAACTTGGATTGGTGCGAAACATAAACTGCCAAATCAGACAAAACATAAACATTCTCCATACTAAACTTAAATCTGCCACAAAACATTAACATTCTCCCATGCAACAAAACATTAAACATTCTCCCATACTAAACTTAAATCTGCCAAATCAGACAAGTCCAAAAGCAAAGATAAAGAAATAGATGTAACAAAACATTCTCCCATGCAACAAAACATTAAACTTAAAACATAAACTTAAAACAAAGTTCTACAAATAAACTTAAAGCATTCTCCAAAAGCATTCTCAACAAGTCCATAAGTCTCAACAAGTCCTACAAATAAAAAATAGACAAATAGATGTACAAAATTAGTAACTATTAAGCAATTCAATAACTAATAGAGTAATAAAATCTAACAAGATTCAATCAAATTAAAGTACATACCATCTAGTCTGCATCAGTTTCAATATTAGAAAGCCCCTCATTAAGTTGTGGGATTGGAGCAAGTTCTAAGAATGTATCAAATATATAAACAAAAGTTAGACAAAACATATAATTGTAATTTCACAAAACAGAATTTACAACACATATATACCTTCTTCCAGCTTTTCCAAGTCTTCCAAGAGCTCTTCAATATCCACTGACAAAGGGGAAAATCTCAACCAATTTTGTGCACAAATTAAAGCTTCAACAGTTTGTGGTGTAAGGGAGCTCCTATAAGAACAAAGAACTCTACCTCCAGTGCTGAAAGCAGACTCTGAAGCAACAGTGGATATGGGCATGGCCAATATATCTCTGGCCATTAGACCAAGAGTAGGGTATTTGGTAGAATTTACCTTCCACCAGTTCAAGATGTCAAAATCTGGACATTTCTTCTCCCTAGGCTCCGTAAGATACATATCCACTTCATTTTTACTCATAGTCTGATCATTGTCCATGTCCTTATCAAATGCATCATCAATTCGACTAGAAGATACAACATCTGATAATTCTATTTCTTGTGTAACAATTTCAGCTTGGCCTTCATTATAGAACTCCCTATAGCTTTCAAACATTTTGTATAATGTTTCCTTTACCTTTTCACACAAAGAATCAGCAACATCCTTCTCATAACCTCGAGTCAAGCCCCACCTAATAAACTGAAACTTACGCCGAGGATCAAAAATTACAGCAACAAAGACCAACATATTCATCTTTGTGACGTCCCCCCAATACTTGCTATATTTAGTTTTCATATTTTCGGCCATTTTCGTAAGTAATGGGTCACGAAGTCCCATCCAAGTCTTGAATGCATCCAATATCACACAATGTTCAATAAAATAAGCAGAAGATGTTACATAAGTTGAACCTGACACCTTCTTAGTGATTTCAAAAAACAATTTCAGAAATTGCACAAAACACTTTGCATTATTCCAATCCTCTGTTTTTGGGATACCACATTGCAACGTCGCATAATCAACATGCTTCTCACCTAATCTCTTAAAGGCCTTTTGGAACCTCAATGCACGTTCAAGCATAAGGTAGGTTGAGTTCCACCTAGTAGGGTAATCCAACTGAACCGTAGACTTATCTTGTATCCTAGCTTCCTTAACACATGTTTTAAACCTATCCAAACGACCAGCTGATCCACGAACATATCGAACTGCACTTCTAATTTTTAAAATTGAAGAATGCATGTCCTTCAATCAATCATTGACAGTAAGGTTAAGAATATGCGCACAACACCTAACATGCAAATGTTCCCCTTTTAGTGGATGTGAATTCCAATCCTCCATTCTACCTTTTAGGTAACTAATAGCAACATCATTAGAACTAGCATTATCAACCGTAATGGTGAAAACCTTATCTATTATCCAACCTTCCAAACACTTTTCAATCTTTTTGCCAATCATTTCTCCCCTATGAGACGTAATTGGACAGAAATTAAGAATTCTTTTATGCAACTTCCAATGTTGATTAATGAAATGTGCAGTAAGAACCATATAATTAATAATTTGCACAGAAGTCCGTGTATCAGTTGTTAGACTAACACTTTGATTTGTTTTGCTAAACATGCTTTTTAACTTATGTTTCTCACTTGTGTAAAGAGTCAAACAGTCCCTAGCAATTGTAATCCTTCCGGGAATCGAGAGTCTAGGTTGTGCAACACCCATAAAATGACGAAATCCTTCATTTTCAACAAACGAAAAAGGCAACTCATCCACAATTATCATTCTAGCTAAAGCTTGTCTACATGCATCAAGATCAAAATGAACACCAACAAGTGCACTACTTTTCCCATCTTCTTTGTTCAATCCTTGAACACTAAGAGTGCTTTGAGTAGGATCAAGCAAACTTTTGGGAAACTTCTTACATTTCTCTAAATGTTTTTTTAAAGTAGAGGTACCATTTAAATGTGAATCAGATGCATAAGATGCCCCACACCAATTACATGTAGCTCGCTTAGTCAAAACATCCTTTGTAAAATATTCCCAAACCCAAGATTTAGGCCTACAAGGTTTTCGTTTACATGTATCTCCATCATTTGCAGTTGTAGGTGCTTCATTGACTTTCCTCTTCTTTTGAGCATTGGAACCTTCCACGGTTTCCAAATCAATAGTTTGCGGTGGTTCTGTTGTTGGCATGGGTGATTGGCTATTTTCAGCCTGCAAATTAGATAAAAAAAAGCACATTAGATAAAGTAAGAACGACAACTTGTTCTAAAACTGTATTCAAATTTATGAAACTATAATAGGGGGAAAATCAATTACCTGATTTTCAATCGGAGAAACATCAGGGACAGCAACAGAGTAAGTTTACTTCATTGTCAATCGTCATTATCAACTGTCAATACAACAACAGATTTAATACAACAACAACAACAACAGATTCAGATTCAGTACAGATTCAGATTCAGTTTATACAACAGTTTCAGTTTCAGATTCAGTACAGATTCAGATTCAGTACAGATTCAGATTCCCATCGCGTATTTAATACAACAACAAATTCGGATTTAGATTCAGATTCAGTACAGATTCAGTACAGAATCAGTTTTCAGATACAACAACAGTGTGAGTGAACTAGTGAAAGGCAGTGTGAGTGAAACAACAACAGATTTAGATTCAGATTCAGTACAGCAACAACAACAACAACAATCATCAACAGTTTGCAGATTTAGTGAAATCGAAAACGAACAGTTTGCAACAACAACAACAATCATCAACAGTTTGCAACAACAACAACAACAACAACAATCATCAACAATCAGCAACAACAACAACAACAATCAGTACAACGGTGTGAGTGACAGTTTGCAGATTCGCAGATTCGCAGATTCAGATACAACAACAACAATCAGTACAACGGTGACAGATTCAGATTCAGATTTAGTGAAATCGAAAACGAACAGTTTGCAGATTTAGTGAAATCGAAAATGACAGTTTGCAGATTTAGTGAAATCATCAACAACAACAACAATCATCAACAACAATTTGCAGATTTAGTGAAATCGAAAACGAACCTGTGAATCGTCGGTGCTTCTGGGTGAGTGAGAGATGGGTGCTTCAGTGAGAGAGACGCGTTGAGAGAGATGGGTTCAGTGAGAGAGATGGGTTCTTCAGTGAGAGAGTCGGTCACGGTGCTTCAGTGAGAGAGATGGGTGGTTCGGTGAGAGAGACGGTCACGGTGGTTCGGTGAGAGAGACGGTCACGGTGGTTCGGTGAAAGAGATGGGTGCTTCAGTTCAGTGAGAGAGACGGTAGAGAGACGCGTTGAGAGATGAGAGATGAGAGACGGTGGAGACTGGAGAGACGCGTTGAGAGATGAGAGATGAGAGACGGTGGAGACTGGAGAGACGCGTTGAGAGATGAGAGATGAGAGACGGTGGAGACGGAGAGACGCGTTGAGAGATGAGAGATGAGAGGCGGTAGAGACACTGAAACTAGGGTTTCTAATTTTGCAAGGTAAGAGAGAATGAGATAGGGTGGGTCGCGTACTCGCGTTAACCGTGAGGCCCAAAACACTATTAATTATACAAATTGCGGTTCGGTTCGGTTCCTGAAAGCAGAACCGCAAACCGAACCGAACCGAACCGTGCGGTTCAGCAGAAAATAAAACCAAACTAAACCAATAGAAAGCGGTTTCTTGCGGTTTTCGGTTTGGTTTGGTTCGGTTTGCGGTTCTGCTTTCGATTTTCGGTTTGGTTTTGTTTTTGCAATCAGGTACCAAATAATCAAATTGGTCACATTGTAAAAATATTATGGCAAACATAACTTTGAAGTCATGGGATGGAGGTGTGGCAGAGGCAAGTACCACAGGTGGCGTACTCAGCCCTGGATGAAGCTTGAAATGAACAATGGGAGTGATAAAAAATAAAATGAGCACAGAGTGGAACACTTTTTGTAATTATTTGACGATTATGAGAAAAGACATGCACGTGAATGTTGATTATAGTAAATAATAAAATCAAAATAAAATAGATGGAAATACAAAACATACAGGGATATTGTATGAAGCTTGAAGCTTGAGTATTTCTCAATAGTAGATAGGACCAAATAAAACTTATCCAAATGGGGTCGTATAACTTGACCTGTCAAACAAACTTCAGTTCAGTATTTCTTTTTCTAAAAAAAGTACATTTGTTGTAAAGGAAGAATGAATAGGAAATAAGCATGTGAGTAAAATCTCACTTGAGGAGGCTATCTGAAATTAAACCTAGCTGCAACAAAAGTAGAGAGCAAAACCTATGTTCTTACTCAAAACCTGGCTGCACATATATGTAGAAACTGGAGTAAATGGGGGAGAGGAAGAGAGGGTATTAAAAAATTTGAATTTGGAATTTGAAGTTTGAATTGAAAATGTGTACAAATGTACAATATGTGGGAGTGGGGTTGTACGAATTTTATTTACTGTGCAGTACATATATGTAGTACAAAAAATAGTTGTACAGTAAGGGATGTTTAATACTAATTTAAGAAATTCGATATTTAAATGGAAAGTACTAATAGCAATTGTTGATTGCTTGTTTGTAGCAATTAATTGATACACAATTACTACCAATTTGATTATTTGGTACCTGATTGCAAAAATCATGATATTTTCCTATTTGGCATGAGGAACTTTGCGCCTGAAATGGTCCAGATTCAAAAGCATTAAAAATGTAATGCAAAAAATTAACTGTCATTTTAAATGGAAGGTTAATGCACTTTGACCAGGATTCTATATTCATTGATGGTGATTTATTATCTGAGTGTCATTGTTGGTGATTTAATTTGAGAAATTCGTAGAATTAAGTCTGAATGCAGCCGCAAATTAAATGAATTTGAGCCATCCATTCCATGTCACCGTGTAAGGTTTATGCAGAGCCGTTAAGATTGGTCAGATTGCTGAGTTGGATGCCACATAATTTTATAGAGAATTGCGTGGAACTAAATGGGAATGCGCGTGGCACCTACGTGGACTGTTGATGTGGACTATTCCTGATTTTATATAATTATGATTATGATTACCTAACGATAAAAACACGCAATCGGATAAACTTAATTTCTTATCAATTTTGTATCAAATATATGTATTTTTCTCATAATGTAAATTGCTAATTTGACATAAACCCAATAATTTATCTTTGTTTGTGTGCACTGTGCACCAACTGAGTTCTGTTTCGGTTTATTCATAGAAATCTTATCCGTGCGTAAGCATCACTTTGATGCTAGTTTTCGGAAAAACAAAACACTTGTTGGAGATTGATCCACGTCATTGATTCCAAGTCTGTGGTTGTGAAGAATGAAGCAAGTGACTTTATGGGTTCAATTCAATTATGAAATTACGAAAATTCAAAAGGAGACCATCATTATTGATAGGAGTTTGAAGCCATAGCCAGGTAAACAGAACAGACTCTGCACCTCGTGCTTAGCGCACCTAACTAAACCTTTTTTTGTCTCCCTTCAATCCACCGGGTTGTTGGATGATTTTTCTCTTGAGTGGGATCTGATCTACTACAAAATAAATGAAAGAATACTACTCTATATACTTACTCCTTTTCAAAATAATTGTCATTTTAACAAAAAAAAATTGTTTAAGAATGAATATCATTTTTTATTTTCAATGCAATAATAATTACTACCTCTGTTTATAACTTTTAGTATTTTTTATTTTTTATTTTATTTTAAAATAATGGTACTTTTAAAAACCCAATGTATAATTTGTCAATTTTTTTCAAATATACTATTTATATTTATTGAGTCTTTTATTTTCAATCTTTCCCTATATACCCAATGAATTAATTGTCCTAATACTCTTTTATTTTGATTTCAATTATCCTAAAATACCTAAAAACATGGGGTTTTTTTGTACTCAATAACACAAATTAATGGGTGTAACAAGTCAAAAATATCAAATATTAAGAACGAAGGGAGTACTTCTTTCCAATTGTACCCTCTATGTACTCTAGTTCCAAAACATTACTTCTAGTTTGTATTAATGATAGTGGAAAAGATACACATAGCTTTTTTTTGACAAAAAAAGACACTCATAGCTGATAAGGATATTTGTCAAAAAAAAAACCACTAAGGGTGATTTGGTAAAATATCTATTCTCCTTTTTCTAATCATTGCATTTTTTTGGCACGAGTGTAACAACCTTAAACCACGTTCATTTTGAAATAGAGTTTGTAGTAAAGATAGTATGATTTTTTAATTCTTCGTTTGATGAGACAAAACAAAATTTGATAATGAAATTGGTGAAGATCTTTTTTAAATTTTAATTGAAGCAGTTTGTTAAGTGTCAATTAAAATTTGAAGAAAGATAAGATAAGATATGATGAGTTTAAATGGGAGTATGTTCTAGGATTAATTTAATTAACATTATGATTTACTTATTTAATTATGATTAGAAGCCTTATATCCTAATAAATGTAATGATTCAGAACATTTTGTTTTGTTTTTTTTTGTTTTTGGTCAAGTTTTGTTTTGTTTTGTTTTGTCAAGGTTGTTTTGATTAAAATACGGGTTTTTTTTATACCCCACAATTTTTAGAAACCCGAAAATACCCTCTCATTTATTACACAAAATTGAATTTGGACCAGATTCTCTAGTGGGACCCACTATATCAGCAAACAGGTTTACCTGTAGTAGAGGTAAATCCGTTAATCATTAAAACTGGATTAAATACGACGCCAAACGGAAGTAAACGGTGAAAGATACTTCTGTTAGTTGACTTTTTTCTCAAAACAGAAGTATCTCAAAAGGCTTACTTCTGTTTGGCATTTAATTGTGTCCATAGCAGATAAATCAGGGTCACAGTTGGTTCCGGTCGAGATAGATACATCAAGGTCATTCAGAACGGAGACGGTATATTTAATTAATTATTTTTTTTTAAAACATGTATGTAGATATTTAATTAATTAAGTACCTAACAATTTTCTATTTTGTAGCTATTTCCTACACGTGAGGATGTTATACGTTGGGTCAGAGACGTTGGGAGAGGCATTGGAGTTGTGGTTATCATTCTTAGATCTGCGAGAAGCATGAGAAGTTCACTAATAATTCTAGAGTCATCTGGTCAAAGAAGTGCGACTGTCCATTTAAGTTGAGAGCTACTTGTACTGTTCATGATGGGGGTTGGCGTGTGAAGGTTAGGTGTGGACTCCACACACATGAGCTGCTTACTCCCTCGACCGGCTCGGCAATGTTTGGTCGGTTATCAAAGGAGGAGAAGGCTATGGTCGATGAGCACACTTCATTGAGAGTTGGCCCAAAAGATTTTCTTAATGCATTGAGCACACTTCATTGAGAGGTACTTATTCTTCTACTAAGAGTCACAGCATCATCTCTATTCTTCACGTGAACCCCTGCCACTGGGTGCATGTTGCGCTCTTTCCTGACTGTTCGTTGCCTCCAATTTGTCTTCAATGGGAGCGCTTTACATCTCCTGAATCTACTTCATGGTTGGATCCGTATACCGGGCGTTTTCAGCTATGGGTTGCTCACACTCCGGTCCTGCCACCACCCGCTCATCTGCCCATCGTTGTAGATTTAGCAGCTGATTCAGATGATTTAGATTGACGTTTCAGTTACTTATTTTTGTAGTAGTTTTTTATAATTATTTTTCCATATTAATTTATTATTTATAGAGGTGTTATAGGCTTATTTGTTTTTTTTACAAAACGGATTTATCTAATTAATAGATAAATCCGTATGTACAAAATTACAAAACGGAAGTACCTTGTTAATAAACAAATTTGTTACCTTACATTGCTAAAAACGGATTTATCTAATAACAACTTACATCCTTTTCGTAAAATTAACAAAACAGATGTAAGTTTCTCCAACTACTTCCGTTTTACATTTTTTGTTGCAAACAGAAGTAACTATCAAAACATACTTCCATTTTTAGATTTCTTTATAAACGGATTTACCGATTAAACAGGTAAATCCGTTAAATTTAAATTTTCAAGGGTATTTTGGGATTAACAAAAATTATGGGGGTATAACTTGATAATGTGGGGGTAAAAAAAAACCCTTAAAATAATTGGGCAAGGCCCAAGCTAAAAGACAGCCAAATAACCCACTGGGATAAGGAGTTATGATAAATTTAATAATATGGCTTGGACCAAAAAAAATTAAGAATATGGCCCACCACCAATTACGTGTCTATCAGAGAGAGAGAGAGAGAGATTAATCATTTCGGTAGGATCTAAGTTGTCTCGGGTGGAAAACGGTACTCTCTAAATTTTTTAGAGAGATAAGGTCTGCTAGGTTTTGTATTAAACATAGTGGTTGAGGTAGTTATTAACCATTGGGTTTTTAACTAGTTTAGAGTATTACCTTTTGGATTTAAGTGCTGTCCAATTTTGAGAGGGTGTTATAGTTTGAGTTGGGCTTTTATTTTATGGACAAAGCATATGCATAGAAGAGTGTATGGTATGTCTATCCTGAAATTATTCTCAAGGCGGCTATATTTCTCTCAAACCTCTTGATCAAAACTTGAAATTCAAGATCTAAGCTATTACATTCATGTCTTCAACATCAGTACTCTTGAAGAAATCTTCACAGTGGAATCTTACAGTTTAGTTCAGTGTTTATTTTCATCTCAGATTCATTCTCCAGTAAGTTATTTCATCTTTTTGAAAGGAAGACTAGACACTTAAAGAGCAAAAGTGCAAAAAGAGCAAAAGAGCAAAATCAAAAGAGCAAAAATGCATTAAAAGAGCTAAAGAGCATCAAATTTCTGTCTTCCTGTCTTTAGAAAATCTCTGTTAACAGCCCTTTCATTATGGCTGATATGAATACAGCCAGTATTTCTGAGGATGAGAGGGATCCAGTTCTGGTGAAGCTGGCTCCAGCATCAAAGAGCAATGTTGAATATGCTCTTAGGGCTCTTGTAGCCCAGGTTATCTCGCACAAAGTCCTAAACAAGAAAATCACAAGATCCATCATGTTCAAAACGTGGGAACAATACAAAGAGCTAAAAATAACTGATATGGGGGACAACAAATACCTTTTCACTTTTCCTTCAATGGAAATTGCTGATGAAGTGCTGGAGAGAGGCCCTTGGTTTGTGATGAATCAACTTATGAGCTTGCAACGATGGGGTGAAGGTATAGCTTTTAAAGATATTAACTTTGATTTGGTTCCTTTTTGGATCCAAATACATGGCCTGTCAATACATGAAATCAATCCTTCAAATGTCTATATACTTTTAGAGAAAGTCGGTACTATTATTGAGGTTGATGATAATTTCAATTCGGGTTCTGCTTCTACTCATTTCCTAAGGGCTAGAGTATTAATAAATGTGAAAAAGACATTATGGTCTGGGTGTTGGTTGCAAAGATCTGTTCATGAAAGGATTTGGATTGGATTTAAATATGAAAGACTTCAAGGGGTATGTTTTGGCTGTGGTTGGTTTGGCCATGAGTTGAAACATTGTAAAGTTCCTAGGATTATGGCAGCTTTTGATAAAAGTATTCCTAAGTATGGTGATTTCTTGATTGGTGCTAAACCTAAAACCTTTCATAGGAATACAGCTAGAAGTAAATACAAAGAGGGTAGTCAATCTCAAACCAATCAGCCCTCCCATTCTAATCCTGAGTCTAATCATGATACTAATGAAAGAAGTGAGAGTGATTCAAACTTTATACCTGAGATCAATCTTCAAATAATTAACTCTAGATTTGTTCAGCCAGAAAATATCCCTGCTCCAATTATTCCTCCCCCCAATCATAGAATCATCCGTAGGTTTGTAGGTAATGACTTCAACCTGCCTTCTCACTCATCTCCACCTTACTTTGTTGAATTCCCCCCAAATGATGAAGGTTGGTCTGAACCAAGTGAGAATATTATACCTGCACAAGTAGAAGATGCTCTGAGTCATAAATTAGCTCAAGGTCTTAATATTAAGAGGAGTAGAGAGAAGAGAAACTTGAATATTGCTAGTGGGGATGCTTCTGGTTCTGTGCAGGAAGGAGCTAAAAAAGCTAGAGTGATTGCTATTATTGATGGCCAAATGATAATGGATGCTACTGATATGACTGAGGAGGCGGGTCTTCCCATGCCCCCAACTTTTCAATGACTGCTATCTCTTGGAACTGTCGTGGGTTGGCAGCCCCCACGACAAATAGAGAGCTTCTTGACCTTGTAAAGGGTAACAAGCCTGCCATTCTCTTTCTTATGGAAACTAGAGCCCATAAGAAAAGAGTTGATAGAGTTAGAAGGAAATTTCGTTTCCAAAACTCTTTCTGTGTTGAATCAATTGGTACTTCTGGTGGAATTTGTTTATTTTGGAATGATTATTATGAGATTCAGGTTCTTGAATCATGTTCTAACTATATTCATACTGCTGCTAAAGAAAGAAGAAGTGGTTTTTTGTTTCAGTTCACTTTTATTTATGGAAATCCAACATTTGCTGCTAGGAGGAATTTGTGGTCTAAAATTTCAAATCTCAAACCATTTCATGATGGCCCTTGGTGTTGTGCTGGTGATTTTAATGAAATGACTTCTGACCTTGATAAAGATGGTGCTCATGATGTTGAACCTATTAGAATGAGGTTGTTTAAGGATTTCTTGAGTGACTCTAATCTTATGGATATTAATCTGCAAGGTAATAGATTCACTTGGATGAGTAATCCTAGAGATGGAGTTGTTACTAGGCAGAAAATTGATAGAGTCCTAGCTAACTGGGCCTGGAGAGCTTATTTCCCTCATGCTGTAGCTACTGCTCTCCCAATTATTAATTCTGATCACTCTCCTATTATTATCAAGCCTAAGCCCCCTATGACTAGTGGCTACTCTTTTAGATATGAATCCTTTTGGGAGGACCATGTTGACTGTAGAGGTGTCATTCAGTCTGCCTGGGATAAGTCTGGTTCAACTACTCATTGGGATAATTGGAGTAAGAAGGTGAAGCATTGCAAGAGAGAGCTTCAAAGTTGGCATAATAATACTTTTCAAAATGCTGCTAAAGAGATTCATATTCTTAAACAGCATCTCCATCTTGCTCTTAACTTTCCTCCTAATATGGTTAACTGGGCTAATGTTGCTTAGATTAGGAGTAAAATTGATAGGCTTTGGCAACAGGAAGAACATTATTGGGGTCAAAGATCTAGAATTAAGTGGCTCAACTATGGAGATAAAAACACCAAGTTTTTCCATGCATCTACGGTTCAAAGGAGGGATAGAAACAAACTACTGAGGATCAAGAATGCTGATGGCTTTTGGTTAGAAGGTCAATCTGAGGTGATGAATGGTATTGTCAGCTTCTACAAAGATCTATATACTGATGAGCCTACTTCTTGTACTGAATTATGTCTAGAAGTGGTTCCTAAGTGTGTAGATAATTCTATCAATCTTATCTTGGAGAGTCCTATTAGCTTCAGTGAGGTTAAAAAGGCTGTTTTTGACCTCGGTGCTTACAAATCCCCAGGTCCTGATGGGCTTAATGGTTTGTTCTTTCAAAAGAACTGGGAGATAATTAAAGAAGATGTTTTCAACTCTGTCAATCAATTCTTCACTGAAGGTAATCTAGGTGAGGATATTAATTTCACTAATGTTTCTCTTATTCCTAAAGTTCCTCATCCTGAATCAATTTCACAGCTTAGGCCTATAAGTTGCTGTACCTTTATCTATAAAGTCATTGCTAAAATATTTGTTGCTAGGCTTAAACCTTTTCTTTCTGCTATTATTTCCCCTCAACAAAGTGCCTTTGTAGGGGGAAGATTGATTCAGGATAATCTTATTATTGCTCATGAGGCTTTTCATTTCCTCAACAGTAAGAATGGGAAGAAGGGTAAAGGGATAGCTCTTAAGCTTGACATGAATAAAGCATATGATAGAGTGAATTGGGACTTTCTTAAAAGTGCTCTTTTGGCTTATGGCTTTTCAGTTTCTTGGGTCAGTTCTGTTATGTCCTTAGTGTCCTCAGTTTCTTATTCTTATCAAATCAATGGCTTTTCCTCTAAAAGAGTCATTCCTAAAAGAGGTCTAAGGTAGGGAGATCCTCTCTCTCCTTATCTGTTTATTCTAGTGTTTGATGTCCTTTCTAGAATGATTACTAAGGCTTGCACTAATGGATCTATTCAAGGTATTAGGTTAGCAAACTCTGCTCCTATTCTTTCTCACCTTTTCTTTGCAGATGATGCCATTTTGTTTTCTAGAGATTCTCAAGAGGAGATTTATCAAGTTATCAATATCCTCAATACCTTTACTAAAGCATCTGGTCAAAAAGTTAACTTGAGTAAATCTGGTATTATTTGTGGATGTAAGGTGAGTCATGATACTAAGCTTGCAATTGCTAGAATAACTAATATCCCTCTTTGGGATCATCCTGGAAAGTACCTTGGTATCCCTGTTGAGTGGGGAGGCTCTAAGGTCCAAGGTTTGGCTTGGATTAAAGATAGAGTTCTAACTAAAATGGAAGGTTGGAAAGGTAATTTGCTTAACCAAGCAGGAAAGGAGATTTTGATAAAAGCTGTTGTTCAAGCTATTCCTACTTACATCATGTCTATTCTGCAGCTTCCTAAAACCTTTTGTGCTTCTCTCACTTCCTCTGTGGCTAGGTTTTGGTGGCAATCTTCATCTAATAATAGAGGTATTCATTGGAGGAAGTTTGATGAATTGTGTTCTCCTAAACTTCTTGGAGGGCTGGGGTTTAAAGATTTTCAAAAGATGAACTCGGCTATGTTATCTAAGCAAGTTTGGAGAATAATCAAGGAGCCCAACTCTTACTGGGCTACCACTTTGAAAGCTATTTACTTTCCTAAGTGTGAGTTTGGGCAGGCCTCCATTGGTAGAAATGCTTCTTGGGTGTGGAGGAGCTTAATTCATGGGAGATGTTTGATTGCTAATGAAGCTAAATGGGATATTGGTTCTGGCCTAAGCATTAGTATTGCTAATGATAAGTGGACTACTTCGGGTGATAAAGTTCTTCTATTGGCTTCTGCTACTATCTCAAAGGTTGGAGAGCTAATAGATAACTCTCATAATTGGGACTTAATTAAACTTAGGGTTAATCTAGTTCCTCTATCTGCCATTGAAGTCATTAAAACTCCTATTTCTTGGTCCTCTACTTATGATCAATTAGTCTGGCCTCACACTTTTGATGGTAACTATTCTGTAAGGTCAGGGTATAGAATGCTTATGAATCCTACTCAGAATAATTTGAATGCCTCTTCTTCTAATGGTATCCCTATTGATGTTTGGAAAATCATTTGGAGTGATAATGTCCCCTCTAAGATGAAACACTTCCTTTGGAAGGCTCTCCACAATTATCTCCCTACTAAAGATTCTCTTTTCAAAAAGAAGATTTCTATTACTCCTAAATGCCCATTTTGTAGGTCTGAACATGAAACTGTTGAGCATCCGCTATTGTTATGTCCTTGGACTCAACCTCTATGGTTTGGTCTTCAGGTTGTTCACCCTCCTAATCCTATAGGCTTATCTTCCTTTCATAACTGGTTTCTGAGTAGGGTCGTAAGCTTATCCCAGGATTCTGATCATAGCTTAACTAAGCTTATTTTCACCCTTTGGAATATTTGGAATGCTAGAAATGATGCTATGTTTAATGATAAAGTTCCTAACCCTTTGGAGTCTCTTTTTAGGATTAAGGCTCTTTGGCATGAATTTTTAATAGCTACTAGACCCTCCCCTTCATCTAATCCCAGACCTGCTAATGGCTGTGTCAAAAAGGTCCCATGTAGATGGAAACCTCCTATTGGGAATGCAACAAAGATTAATTGTGATGCTGCGTTTAACAAAGTAGCATGCACAGGTGTTATTGCTACTGTTTGTAGAGATAGTAGAGGAAGAATTCTTACATCTAGTCACAAGAAGATTTTTGCTAGTTCCTCCCTTGTAGCTGAGGCTCTTGGGTTGCGTGAAGCCATCTCTACTACTGTGTCCCTTCACCTCAGGCATCCAATGATTGAATCAGATAATCAACAAATTGTCAACATGTGTGAAACAAAGAAATACTCATCAGAAATCAGTGTTATTCTCAAAGATGTTGAAGATTTCAGGAAGGTTTTAGGTGGTTGTGACATTACCTGGACGAATCGTGATGGTAACAAACTAGCTCATGAGGTGGCTTCACTGTTTTCAAAAGGGGCTCTTCAATCCAACTGGTCTTCAAGACCACCTGACTCGATTCGTAAAATCATAGTCGAGGATTGCAAAGCCTGTTATGCTCCTGATTCGCTGAGTTTTGGTACCGTTCCTTGATAATCTTGTCCTCACCTTTCGCTTACGATTGCTCTGCTCTCGTTTAGGGTTTCGTAAAAGCTCCTTGTGCATGCCTCTCATTCCTTGGTGTAATCGGGTGGAAGATTCTGTGCTGCAAATCGGTTTCTTGAAGAGCTTTCTCGCTGTGATCTTCGTGATTTGGGTATGATTGTCTTTGTGGTGGAGATTGTTTTGGGGTCTGCTCTCGTTGCTGGAGTTTTTGGCCCTTCTTTGTTTTTCTTTTTGTTTGTTTAGGTGATACTCGGCTAAAATGCTCCCAGGGTCCCTTATCTTTATTTAAAATAACGAATTAGTCCTTTATGTTTTTTTTGTCCCAAATAAGTCCTTTATCTTTCAAATTTTTGACACATAAATCCTTTTCCGTTAACAGTGCTGATTTAAGTGTCAAAAAAAAGGATTTATGTGTTAAAAATTTGAAACATAAAGGACTGATTTGGGCCAGAAAAGGATTTATGTGTCAAAAATTTAAAACATAAAGGACTGATTTGGGACAAAAAAAAGATAAAGGACCAAATCGTTACTTTAAATAAAGATAAGGGACCCCGGGAGCACTTTAGCCGGTGATACTCTATTGCTTTCGTTGCACTTGTGTGTTTTTGGGCTCTACTGGGCTCTAGGTTGGCCTGCTCTTGCTGGGCTTCTGAAGTTATATTTAAACCTGTTGTTTTTTTCTCTCTGTATACCCTCTGATCCAATAGCTTGTGTTGGACTTTTGGGTTTTCTTTGCAATGTTTGTTGTATTTGGTTGTGGCCTTGCCCATTTCTATAAAAATCATTACAACTTGACCAAAAAAAAGAGAGAGAGAGAGAGAGAGAGAGGGAGAGGGAGAGGGAGGGAGAGAGAGAGGAGACCATATGTTAAGTCCATTAGAAGATTCCAACTTAAAACAGTAGTCCATTATATGGGAAAAATTTTATGCTTAAACTAGTAGGATACCCGTGCATACGCACAGGTGCTGTGGTGTTCTTTTTATGAATGAACTTAGGCAGTATTTAAATAGTCTGAACATTACCCCGTGAAAATAAAGACAAATTTAAAGTAGATAAAAAAAGAGTTTCAAATAAAAAATAGATAAATACGAAAATCTAAAAATGTAAAAGTATCATTTAAAAACAATTTGTGCATTCATCCCGTGTTTTTTATATATCAGTGTTGTTATCCCCGTGTTTTTTTATATATCAGTGCAGCTATCTCGTGTTTTTATATATATCATTGTAGTTATCCCCGTATTTTTTATATATCAGTGCAGTTATCCCGTGTTTTTTTATGTATCAGTGCAGTTATCTCATAGTTCCAATTGATTATTTGAGTTGATTAGTATAGTAGATAGTAAAAGATAAATAGTAGATTATCAATAAGAAATATTTATCCTGTATTTTTTTATATATCAGTGACAATTATTTGTCCTTTTTTAGGTATTAGTGGCAAATATTTGTCACACGTGCTTTAAATATTAATCAGTTTAAATAGTCATTAAGTCTTCTTGTTTTTTTAGATAGTAGGTTTATAGTGATCTTAAAAAATTATAATTATCAATGACAAATATTAATCCCGTGTTTTTTTATATATCACTACAGTTATCCGGTGTTTTTTTTATATATCAGTGAAGTTATCTCGTAGTTTCAACTGATTATTTTAGTTGATTAGTAGATTATAGTAGATAGTAAAAGTTAGATAGTAGATTATCAATAAGAAATATTTGTTTTAAATATTAATCAGTAGTTTAAATAGTCATTAAATATTCTTGTTTTTTAGATAGTAGGCTTATAGTAGTATTCAAAAATTGTAATTATCAATGACAAATATTAATCCTTTATTTTTTTTATATATCAGTGTAGTTATCCCGTGTTTTTTATATATCATTGCAGTTATCTCATAGTTTCAATTGACTATTTTAATTGATTTGTAGATTATAGTAGATAGTAAAAGATTGATAGTAGATTATCAATAAGAGTGTAAACAGATTTCAGAGAGAAAAATTAAAATTTTAAGGTGGTAACTTTTTCCAAAAAGGTGATAGTTTTTTGTTTTTGTTTTTTAGTGTGACTCATTTACATTTTTATAAGTAATTTTAGTAGAGTAGTGTTTGTATAAATTTAGAAATTTAGTTAAAAAAACTAAAGTAAAGTGATAAGAGAAAGAGAAGAATTGTTTATGGGAAGAGTAAAAGCAAAGTAAAAAGTAAAAAGGAAGAAAGAGAGTGTAAGATAAAAATGAAAAGGAGGAAAGAGAGTGTAAGAAGAAAAAGAAAAAAAGGAAGAAAGAGAGTGTAAGAAGAAAAAGAAAGAAAGAGAGGGTAATGACATTTTTACCCTTAAATTAGATATGTGTCTTGTTAATAAGAGATCCAAATTGGTAATTTCATAGGAGGTTTGTTTGTATAAATAGATATTAGATTAGATACCACATCAAACGTTCTTATGACTACACAAATGCCCAACATAAAACATAAATGCTTAATTATAGTTTTGGTCTCTCTTTTATGACCAATTCATCCCTAATTTGGTCAAATATTTACTAATTTAAGGCTCACTAATCCTATGTGGATGACACGCAGGACTGTTAGGTTGGATTATAAAATAAAAAACTATTATGATCAACTCATGATTTTAGTCTTCAAACTTTTTTTTATCACGAATTTAGTCTCTTAATTTTCCCAATTTCTAAAACCAATGTCTCTCCCTAATTTGGTCAAATATTTTGCTAATTTAAGGCTTACTAATCCTATGTAGATGACACGCAAGACTGCTAGGTTGGATTATAAAATAAAAAAGTATTATTTCTTTCTTTAAATTAGAAAAAAAGTTCTATCTTCTTCATCAGGGTTCATTCAAATTTCTCCAAGAACCCTAATCCACCGAAAGAAAAAATGTAGAGTGAATTTTCAAACTTCCCCAAAATAAGATTTGTCTTTTTTTTTGTATATATGTTGGGATTTCTCAATATTGTTATCAAAAATTTGATGTGTGACTAAATCAAACGCGTCCAGATTTGATGTGTGCATACACACTAGTACCAGTGTACTCCATCAAAGATCAACTATATGCTGCATGTTTTGACAACAAAACAAAATGATGTGCCAACATTTCCGCTGGATTTTTTCTGGGTACAGAGCGAAACCCAGTAGTACAAAGCGAAACTCACTAAGCTAACTTATTTGTAGAGACCATTTCTGCAATATAAGTTAACTTATGTATAAACTGCAACAACAAGTTACCACAAAAAATCTAGACCGTACAAAATTTTAAGGACAAAATCAATGGCATCTAAGAGACTTTTGTATCATACACAAAAAGATGAATTTGTGTAACTTAAAAGCCACCATAATACTAATACGTGATTTTAAATAATTTGAAAAGCTTGCATGTTGCATGTTGCATGTTGCATGTGCCAGGTCACTAACAGTAATGCTTGAGTTCTGATTAAGGGTGGACAAGAATTTGGATCCACCCGTTACCCGTCATATCCGAGAGTAAGAAAGGTAGCCGGGTGAGTTAATCCGGTTTTCCGGGTTTTGGATTTTGCAATTCAGGTTCAAGTGGATAGTATCCGTCGGTTACAAATTGGTCAAAAACAATCCATAAGAGACCGTCACCGACCGGATTGTATGTAGAAATAATTTCACAATAAGATTGAATGACTCAGAAATGACCACAATAGGATTAATTTTTATGCCTAGGATCATGACATGGTAACTATTGTAAGGTTCAGATTGCACCTTTTGTGTTTCTTCAAATTCTATTATTCAATTATCATTTATGGCTTTTAATTTTGAAAAATGTTATTTAGACAAAAAAAATGTATCAAAAGTGTACCAAAATACAAATATGTATGGGAAACGGAGGAAATACACATATAATATATTTATTTTTTTATTTCAAATTAAATATATTATATGTGAACTTAATTTAAAATAAAAAAAATAATTATATTATATGTGTGTTCCCATATTCCATACATATTCGTATTTTGGTACACTTGTGGTACATTTTTTTTGTTTAAATAACATTTCTCTTTAATTTATTGCTTTTAAAGTTTTGCACTTCGAAAATATTATTTTTTGTTTTTTATTTACTTTTCTCTCAAGATATAACAATTTTTATTTATTCATTTATTTATTAGTTATCTCGTTTTAACCACGGTTGAACCAATTGAACCATGAAATGTAGGTCTCACCATGACTTTGACTTTGGTTTTAAAAACATTGCATCAAACACTATGACTTTGGTTGATAGGGTCAAAAACTACTAGTTTATAGCGGATAAACTTGTTTCGCGTGTTTGGTACGTATCTACTAGCTTATAACGTATTTACATACGGTACTTGAAGTAGTGTTTGAAATTATGACTTATAACGTTTCTTTTTGTATCTTTTCTTAACATTATTATTTTAATTAAATTCCTCGTTTATCCTTTGTTAAATGAGCATTTTATTTCATTTTTAAGCATTGTTGAACCGCTGAACACTTTAGATTTAATTTGTTAATCCACTATCAACTTATCACTATAACAGTAACCAAAAAACTTATCACTATAACTTAGTTTATCTTTTATCAATTAACTTATTTACCACCCACTAATTTTTACAAAACATTACTTAGATATAGATACTTCTCTTAGTAAATACTGCCTGCGTTTCACAATGTATGTCGCTTTTCAAAATGAATTTTATTTCAGTTTACTTGTTGTTTTCGAATTCCATCAAAAATAAAAAAAAAATTATTAATTTTCCTTATATGGATAAATAGCCTTAAAACGTGTAACCAATAAAACTAACCTTAAAATGAAATGTATTTCGAAAGGGATGGAGTATTGAAATGGGTGGTTTGCTATTTTGTGGGTTATAATCGACCCCTTTTACCTTATGCTCAACATTTGATACCCAATGACATGAATGAATAGTAGTAAAACTTTTACGGTAACAAGGGTCAAGGGAAAAGGCTGCCACAATTATTCCTCTATAATAATCATTTAGGAACATAATTATGCCCAATAATGTAAATTTAGGTTTTTGATGGTGATGCAAATTTAGGTTTAACATGGAGAAAATATTGCCATAAACAAACAAACAAAACCAAACTCGTGATTATAAATATCCCCCGCCACCATATTTGGCAATTTCAATCAAAGTGGAAAAAAAGAAATTGAAATGAGAGGATCGTGATGAAATGATGAACTCAACAAATCAAAACCAGGTGGGACTACATTATTCAACCATGGCAGGACAAGGACAACGACGTTAGGTGGTATTTTAGAATTCTAGGTGTTTGCTAGAGAATCACGGATGGAGGAGTAGACAGAGATATCTATAGGGTGATCATGTGGGACTTTCCCACTACCTTGTGAAGATATAAAGCAAAAGAACAGATAGAGAACAACGTAAGGCAAGGTTCTTGTTTTTATCTACCTTGTCAAACTGTGGGTGAGTCGTTGTAATCTCTGGATTCTCTCTGGGTCCTTTCGCGATTCTTGATTAGAGCTGTTAAATTAGGTCGTTTGACTTATCTATTGAGCTGCGCTTTTTGTAGTCCAATCCAAAACATTAGGTCAACCGGCTATGTCGGGCTCAATCTAGCCCATGAGCCTATTGTACTGGGTCAAAAACGGCCTAATTACTTTTTAGGCCTCTATTTAGCGAGTTCTGTCCAACTCGAAATATTGGGTTATCGAGCCAACCTATTGAGTTGTGCCGAAATTGACAACTCTAATAGTTGAAACATAAAAGAATATTTGGCGACTCATGAAGTTTTGAACTTTTTTTAAAACTTTGATGATGATATTTTCATTACTTTTCCTACATACTTTTCATTACTGATCACCACTCATTAGTCATCACGTGTCTCATTTCATTTCTTTTTCCTTTCAATCTACTATCTCTTCTCTTTAATACTATTCTCAGTTACGCTCCATGTACAGTGTGAGAATATTAGGTTTGTTCTTGTAAATATGGATAGAGCGGATAGTGACGACTTTGCTTAATAGAGATCATGCCAATCGATCGGGATCATGCCAGTCTATAAGTCTTTTGATAGTGTTCTGGACTGGGCCGAAAGCCCACTCTGGTTTAGACTGGCCGAAGCCGGCCCAAAAACAAGATCAGAAGCCAACCCTTGCAAAATCAACGGTTCAGATCGATCCTCGTAGAGACTCGCATGATCAACGGTCGAGATCGACCACGCTGATCCAAGGGCCAGCGCTGCCCCTCTAACGCTATATAAAGGAGTATTGTTCACACTGACAGGTACACTTTTTACCCATATCGTTACTCTGCTCACACTCTTACTCTACTGACTTGGGCGTCGGAGTGTCGTTGCAGGTACAACCCGGGCAGAGCTCAGAATACGACCAGACATCAAATATCAACTCAACTAATACATTCGGGCTGAAGACTCACTCACGGCCGTTTCCTTGGACGAGCACTTCAGTTCATTGGTGACCACAATGGGAGCTCCGTCTCCAGGCGTTATCCCACCTTTGTTCCGATGGCTCCGTGAGGTAGACCACCCCGCTAGAGGAACCTGCACTCACAGAGCGTGGTTGATGTCCCGAACCAACCGCAAGAAACCCCGGAGGGCGTCCCAGTTACTGTTGAGAACCCTGTTCAAGGCGCACCCTCCGGACCGGCTACTCAGGCAAATGTCGTTCTACCGGCCAACGCCGTTCAACAGATTCTGGAAATGTTAACACAAGTAACTTCAGGGCGCAGGTCATTTGATCAATATGCCCTCGTACCAAGAATCTTCTTACGATTCATCTGGATCGACCACCCGGTCAAGGAGCAGGTCATTTGATCAATATGCCCTTCCCCATCACAAGAGGCATTCACCAGAGCGATGCCATCAATACGGGTACTATCCAGAGCGACGCCATCAATACGGGTACCCACCAGAGCGATGTGGTCATCGAGGCCGACACTTCGAGGACCGACCACCTCGCGGAGAAAAGAGCGACATGAGGATGAGACCCTTCACCCGAGACATTGACGAATATCCTATCCCTCGTGCCCTTGAAAAAACCCCGTCGGATTTAAGAATGTACAACGGCGTGAAAGACCCTGATGCCCACCTGAGATATTTCGATTTGATGATGCAATACCGGGGGGCATACGGGCCAGTGAAGTGCAAGATATTTCCACTAACCTTGGAGGGGCCAGCCTTAGAATGGTTCACGGAGCTGAGGCCGAACACCATCTCCTCCTGGGAACAACTCGCTAGGGTTTTTTCTGCCCGTTTCACAGCTTCAAGGGTGAAACCCAAGCCGCAAGTGATCCTGAAAGCGATCAGGCAAGAGCCCGGAGATACCCTCCGCGACTACATAGAACGGTTTAACAAAGAGGCTGCCAACGTAACAGGACTGGAAGACGATATGAGACTATGGTTCCTCCGGGACGGGCTACGATGGGCAGTCTGTTCGAAATTGAAGTGGGTGTGAACGAACCGCCCGATTTGGAAACTTTCCTCCACGGATCTCAGAGATTCATGAATTATGAAGAGAGGGCGATGGCAATGCAAGCTGTCGCAGGGGGACCGACCAAAGACCCCCAAGGGGAGCGCGACTAGAGGTCGAGAAGGGATCATGGAGGTCTGTCAAGGGACTCCAGATCTAGAAAGTTTTCAGATCACACTAAGCAAATACAGAGTTTAAGGATATCAAGAGGCCCGAACCGCTCGTCCTTAAAGAAGGACAGCGCCCGTCCCATAAGTACTGTCGTTATCACCGCAGTAACGGGCAGGACACCAACAACTGTATGGCCTTAAAAGATGATATAGAAGAATTGATCAGAAAGGGTAAGCTTACCCAATATGTAAAGAAGGGACAAACAGATGAACGGGATGAAAAGCAAGCCAGACGCTCCCCTCGAAAGGGGAAGGCGGTGGTCAACGAAGTATCTAAAGCCAGAGAAGACGACGACGATGAAGAAGAAGAAGAGCTAGACACCAGAAAATCAAAAGGGCGGCAAGTCGCCATGGTGATTACCGGGGGGTGCCCTATTGATGGAAGAGAAATGAACAAGTCCATGAAAAGAAGATGGAAGGAGATCATGAGTGTCGCTTCAACATCCATGCCCAGGATTCTCTCGAAGAGACCCCCCATATCTTTTGGGGACGAGGATTTGCTCGATGAAAAGCCAAACAAGCAAGTTCCACTACTAGTAGTCGCTGTAATGGCAAATGTGGAAGTAAGGAGGATCTTGATCGACCAAGGGAGTTCAGACGATATAATCTTTGAAGACCTCCTGGACGTGCTGAAGATTTCGAGAGACGACTTAAGACCTTACAGAGGAACAGATTTGACCGGTTTCAATGGGTCATCCACAACACCCCTCGGTCGCATCGAATTGATGGTCACCTTTGGGGGACGACAGCGCAGAGAAACCTCAATGTAGGACAGTGAAGACCGAATTCCTAGTGCTCCCGTGAAAATCAGTATACCAATGTATAATTGGCCGACCATTCTTGGGACGACTTGAGGCAGTCACCTCGACTGTCCATCTAATGATGAAGTTCTACTCTGATGAAGGCGAAGTGGTCACCCTCCTAACCGACCCCCTTTCTGCAAAGTGTACATTCTATATGAGTTTGAAGGAGCAAGGTGAGCTTGAAATGAAAAAGGCGGATAACCCGAGAAAAGGAGGGAACGAAGTCGATGTGGTCGACTTAGATGCCCGCTACGATCCAGATAGCGAGGAAGAAGAGGGAGATGACTTTCTGACCAGAGAATTGAAGAAAATAATTAAGAGACCAGAGCCTGATGGAGAGTTCACCCAAATCCAGCTGGGAGATGATCTCGAGAAAACAGTCAAGATCGGAAGCGACCTCCCTGAAGAAGTGCGGGATCAACTCGTCCAATGCCTAAAGCAACATGCTGACCTGTTCGCTTGGAGCGCGGCCGATATGCCAGGGGTCCCACCAGAGGTAGCATGCCATCACCTAGCGGTTGACCTGTTAGCTAGATGGGTCGCTCAACGAAGACGTGTCCAGAAAGAAGAAAAAGCGCGAGCTGCAACGAAGGCAGTCGAAGACTTAATCGAGGCCGGCTTTATCAAAGAGATCAAGTATACGACATGGTTTGTCTAACGTGGTATTAGTCAAGAAGGCCAATGGGAAATGGCGCATGTGCGTAGACTACACCGACCTTAATCGTGCATGTCCTAAAGATGCCTTCCCAGTCCCCAGTGTTGATCGATTGGTAGACAATGCCAGCGGGTTTCGATTACTGTCATTCTTAGACGCATATTCGGGATATAACTAGATCACCATGTACCCACCTGATCAAGAGAAGACAACGTTCATGACAGAAAAAGGAAACTATTGCTATCAGGTTATGCCCTTTGGGCTGAAAAATGCAGGAGCGACCTATCAAAGAATGATGAATAAAGTTTTTCAAGCGCAGATAGGCAGGGTAGTAGAAGTCTACCCGGATGCCATTATTGTCAAGAGTAAAGTGGATACTAACCATGTGGCCGACTTAAAAGAAGTATTTGCGGAAGCCCGTAACAACTCGCTCAGGCTAAACCCTAAAGTGCATGTTTGGAGTAAGGGCGGGCAAATTTTTAGGCTTCTACCTGACGGAAAGAGGAATTGAGGCCAACCCGGATAAATGTCGGGCTGTGACAGAAATGAGGTCGCCCACCACCAAAAAAGAAATACAGAAATTGAATGGGATGGTGGCCGCGCTTTCGCGGTTCATTACCAAAGCAGCAAATAAGTCGCTCCCACTCTTCAAACTACTCAAGAAGGAGGCAGAGTTCGAGTGGCGCCCGAGTGCGATCAGGCGCTGGATCAGCTGAAGGCCGCTCTACTACAACCTCCTTTACTGACAACACCAGAGCCAGGAGAAACTTTGTACCTTTACCTAGCGATCACTGATGAGGCACTGGCCGCAGTGTTGGTACGCAAAGGCGACTCCAAGCAAAATCCTATTTATTTTATCAGCAAAGCCCTTCATGGTCCTGAGCTCAGGTACCAGAAGATTGAGAAGTTGGCTCTCGCAGGAAGGATGATAAAGTGGGCGACTGAGCTGTCAGAGTTTGGCATCAGATATGAACCCAAGTCGGCCACTAAAGCACAAGTATTGGCCGACTTCCTTGCCGAGATGACCTCGATCCCTGAGACGATAATGCCAGTTTGGACCTTACATGTGGACGGCTTGTCAAACACCAAAGGCAGTGGAGCGGGCTTGATTCTTGAAAATGCTGAGGGGACGACTATTGAAGTGGCGTTGACGTTCTCATTTTCAACATCCAACAACCAGGCGGAGTACGAAGCATGTATTGCTGGACTCTTGCTTGCCCGCAAGTTCAACGTAAAGAGGGTGGAGTTGCACTCGGACTCACTCCTGGCAGTATCCCAAATCAAAGAAGTGTTTGATGCCAAGAACGTGGTCTTGCAAAGGTATCTGGCAAGAGTGAGAGAACTACTCGGGCAGTTTGAATATGCAGAGGTAAAACATGTCCCTCGATCAGAAAACACCAGGGCGGACATATTATCAAATTTGGCCAGCACGAAAAACACTGGGAACCATAGAAGTGTGATTCAGAAAGTCCTACCTTAGTCCAGTGTCCGACTTGATGTCGCTCTGACTCCGGATATTTGCATGGTCGATCTAGAAGATTGCTGGATCGACCTTATCCTCAGATACATCAGAGACGGAGAAGAACCAGGCGACCACAAAAAAGCAGCCTTGGTACGTAGGCGAGCGGCATCTTACTCGATAATTGAGGGGAAGCTTTTTCGAAGAGGATTTTCCATGCCACTCTTGAAATGTCTCCCACCAGAGGAGGCTAGTTATGTCTTAAGGGAGATACATGAGGGGATATGTGGAAACCACCTTGGAGCTCGAGCTTTAGCAAAAAAGGCATTAAGAGCGGGATACTACTGGTCCACAATGGAGGACGATGCAAAAAAGTTAGTAAAGAAATGTGATAAGTTCCAGCGACACGCAGACATCCATGTCGCTCTCCCAGTCGAATTAAACAGCATGACTGCACCATGGCCGTTTGCATGGTGGGGGATCGACCTCTTGGGTCCGTTTGCAGTCGCTCCTGGGCAATTGAAATACTTGGTCGTTGCGGTAGATTATTTCACCAAGTGGGTGGAAGTCGAACCTCTGGCAACCATCACGTCCAGGAACTGTTTGAAGTTTTCAAGAAGAACATCCTCACCCGTTTCGGGTTTCCTGAAGTGTTGGTCTCAGATAACGGTACCCAGTTTATAGATAAAAACTTTCAAGAGTACCTGACTGAGCTAGGGGTGAAGCAGTGCTTCACCTCAGTCGAGCACCCCCAGACCAACGGTCAGACAGAGGCCGCCAACAGATTCATCTTGCGTGGGCTGAGGAGGCGGTTAGATGAGGCAAAGGGAAAATGGGCAGAAGAACTCCCATACGTACTATGGGCGTACAGGACAACCCCCCACTCTACCACTAGCGAGTCTCCTTTCAAGCTAGTTTATGGCAAGGACGCAGTTATCCCGGTCGAGATCGGGGAACTGAGCTGGAGAATAAGACACCCCAAGCCGCTCCAAGAAAATGAGGAGGCGATCAGAGAGGAACTTGATTTGATTGAAGAACTCCGTTCACGGGCCACCCTAAGAGAAGCGTTGATCAAGCAAGGGATGGCCACGCGGCACAACGCCAAGGTCGTCCCAAGAGACTTTGCTTTGGCACAACTCATCCTTTGAAGAGCCAGCATCGGTCAGAAGAATGCTTCTCAAGGGAAACTCGCCCCCAATTGGAAGGGCCCTTATAGGATCATCACCAAGACGGGGAAGGGTGCTTACCAGCTTGAAACGATGAATGGAGGACCTATCCCAAGAACTTGGAACGTGATGAACTTAAGAAGATACTTCATTTAGTTGTAAAGAATGAATGTCATGATATGAAACGAACTATGTAAACCGGGCGGGACACTCTTTTTCCCACAGGGTTTTTTATTTAGGCCCGCCCGTCCATCATAAATAAGACGAGCCATTATTTTTATTCTGTGTCCAAGTTTATTTTCCCGCTCTAGGTTCAGTAACCTAACGATACGAGCAGGCCCTAAGCATAGCCTCGTAGAGTCAACGACCTACGTGGTGAGTTAAACCTAAATCGAGTTTGGTAAACTACCCGTTAAGATTAAAGTACTTGGACGAACCAAGCTACAAATGAAGAGACCTAACGAGACGGCCGCACCTCCACGAGCGAGTTCAATCTGGATAGAGATCCGGTAAACTGCCCGTGGACGATCATAAATATTCAGCGAAAAGAACTGTCTTAAATATTCAACGTAAAACAACGAGCACAAGCAAGTAAAATAAAACGAGAGTGCATTAAAAGATATTTTCCCGGGAAAGGACGGGCTCCTTAAGTGCATATTACAACAGCGAGGGTGACATCGAAAGCCGCCAAAATAAGTACAAACCCACGAAGGGGCCATTAAACAAAAGATCAAATAAATTATGCAGGTCGCTTGTAATCCACGGTCTTAGGCTTGATAATATTGCCGTCCTCATCCTTCTCTGCAGGTTGAACGATGCGGCCGTCTTGAAGGGAGTGAGCATTATTGATGATGTTGGGGTCGATCTCAAGATTGGGATAGACATATTTCATTTGAGCCAAGGCTTCGCCAAACCGCTCTTTGCACAAAGCCACCGTAGGTTCAATCAACTGATCATACTCCCCCAAAGCATCATCTCGCTCCTTACGCAAGATCGACTGATCTTTCTCCATAACTTCAACGTTTTTCTTCAGGTCGACAACCTCCTCTTCAAGCTCCTTAACCTTATCTGATAACCCGTTGAGTTTAATCTCCCCGGACTTCACTTTCTGATCCGCCTCAGCTTTTGCGGCCTTTAAATCATCCCGCTCTTTGGTTACGTTGGAGAGTGATGTCCTGGTCTCATTAAGGGCATCCACAGTGGGTTTAAGGGTGGACTCTGACTCTAGAAGTTTCTTTTTTACAGACTTCAGCTCCGCCCGCAACTCTGAAATATATTCATAAGCACGATTTAGCTTATCGGTTTTATCTAAGTTATCACCCTCCAACCATAAGTTTTGGGCGAGGAGATGCTTACCTGCAGTCCGTTCTGCCTCCCCCTGTATGAGTTTAGCAAGCCAGCGAGCACCCTCCTTGGAAACGTCAACCATGAAGAGAAGGGGATTTTGACGGAAGCGGTCTAAATCTGACTCTGATAGATCTTCCAAGTCGAGATTGGAGGACGGCCTCTTCTGAGCATCTTTCTCCTTCATCGGTTTTGATTTCTTGTGGGGAGGGTTGATCTCAGCCGCCTTCCCACTTGATCCAGCAACTTGATAAGAACGATCTCTTTTCTTGTGAACCTGCGCGGGCACCTCACCGCCCTGATCAACCTCAGTGTTAATTCCTTCCTCATCCAAAGGAGCAGTGACAATGGGAGAAGGGGCGGCTTGAGACTTTTTCCCTCTCCTGGCCCTCCTCATAAGTTCTTCATACCCGACGCCGGCCATTTCACCTACAAGAAGATTAAAAAACGATTAGAACGCTGAATGAGTAATGAAAGAAAAAGGAAGATTTCGAAAGCCGGTCGCACCAAGAACGACTTTAAACTCAGCGTCACTCCGAACCCGTGCTAACTGGTAGCATTTAATCATCTCTTCGTTCATCCAAGAAGCCATATTCTCGAGTAGTTCAAGAGTTTCCAAGTCGCTCTCCCTAAGGCGACATCGAGTCCTATATGTGATCGGACTACGGCGATAATGTGTGTATGTCCACCCCATGGGAAATTTAAAACCAGTCACTCTTCCCCGATTGTCCAAAGAACCGACTGCTTTGCAAGCCTCATCACAAACGGGCACGATCCACATAAAAGAATGCTTCCAAGGTTTGAATGAATCAGAATAGGGCTTGAAAATTTTGAAGTCCTGATGACCTTTAATGCTTAAATGCTCCCACCGTGTCCTGTTGCTATTGGGCTCGAGACGCCTGCTCATTTCAAGGATCTTAAAAAAAAAGACAGCGAGAGCAATCGCTCCCCATCACTCCCATCAGTTGCTCAAATACCTTAATGAACGCCCAAGTGTTGGGGTGCAGCTGAGACGGGGCGACCCCCAAGTAGCGTTAAACTGCATGTTGGAAAAAAGTAAAGGGCGGGCGAATTCTCATGTCGCGAAGGACGTTGGAGTACATGGTGAATTTGAGTGTCGAAGGAACAGCGGCCACATGCTCATCCGCAGCAGGGCCTTCGACCCTCCATCGTTGGCCTGGATCGCCTACCATCTTCACGAATACCGAAGCAACTCGTCCCCAGGTGCGATTATCGAGGGCACCATATTAATAACGCCCATCGAAACCCAAGAGCGACTGTCACCGATGGTGCCACCCCAATTTGGTTCCTCGGTCACTCTAGATTCAATAACTCCCCGCTCAGTTTGGGTGACTTCACCAACAGGCTGATCGGTCATGTCTTCGTCATTTGAACGCTCAACGGGCTGGTTGGGCGCGACTTCATTGCTAGAAGGCTCAATGTCATTCCTTGTCCTTTGAGAGACCGACTGTTCAACCGAGGGGGCGGGATTGGAGTCTGCTAGTGAAGAAGGCTGATCAGACGTACACATGGATGGAGTGTTCTCAGAGGATGTATCTGAACTCGACCTATTGGTGGGAGAAGGGTAAGAACGACCTTTGGATAAGGACCCGCTCATCGCTTCACATGTAGCCAGGCGAGTGATGTGTTCAGCCAAATGAACAGGAGGTTCACCTGGAATATGGGCGGTTTGCTTCGTCTGCGCCAGAATAAACTACCCTGCAAAGAGGGGGCAAAGAAGTCAGGACCACCCAGAAATATGATTCACAGAAGGGGGCGACAAGGTCGACCCCGGGCCTGACACCCCCTCCTCGATAAAAGTAGGAATGGAAGCCGGACTAAAAAGAGAGCTAAGGTGGTTACCTGAAGTAGGGGTAGGGAGATCGCCCAGAGACACGAAGCAAGGACGGTCTGAAGAAGAATCTCACTGGAGTGGCAGGTCGCTCACCGGGGAACTCGTCGGAATCTTGATCGCTCGCCGGAAAGTGCAGGTCGCTCTCAGAGCAATCAATGTGAAGGCTAAAGTGAAAAATGAGAAGTGGAGACCTTGTATATATAGGAGGAGCAGGCCAAAGGCCGAAGCGACACGACCCGTCGTTTCCAGCATTAAATGCATCCCTTGGAAATTGAACCATCATCATTGCGCAACCTCTTCGAAGAACTCGAACGTCTTATCCAATCACATCGAAAGACGTAACGTCACATCAGACAGAACCTGATAGCCACGTCATCAAGAAAAGAGACACGACGTCCCAACATGAGCGGGCGATCGCCCACTAACCCGACCGCTCCACTGGGGGCAGATAATCCCAAAAGCATATCCACACCATCAGGGGCGATACCTCTCAAGCCTGAACCCGTTCAGCAAACGACTTCGGCTTGGGGGGAAACTGTTCTGGACTGGGCCGAAAGCCCACTTTGGCTTAGACTGGCCGAAGCCGGCCCATAAACAATATCAGAGGCCAACCCTTACAAAATCAACGGTTCAGATCGATCCTCGAAGAGACTCGCATGATCAACGGCCGAGATCGACCATGCTGATCCAAGGGCCAGCGCTGCCCCTCTAACGCTATATAAAGGAGTACTGTTCACACTGACAGGTACACTTTTTACCCATATCGTTACTCTGTTCATACTCTTACTCTACTGACTTGGGCGTCGGAGTGTAGTTGCAGATACAACCCAAGCAGAGCTCAGAATATGACCAGACATCAAATATCAACTCAACTCATACATTCGGGCTGAAGACTCACTCACGACCGTTTCCTTGGGCGAGCACTTCAGTTCAGATAGGTAGAAGTTTTTTGGTTACATAACTTAGTCTATAAGTTTTTTGGTAGAAGTTAATGTCAAATAACTTAGTCTATTTCGAAATGAAATATCAAATATTCACCTTGAATATTTTGATTGAATTTTCTCTGTGATTAGCTTGTTTTTATAAAAGTTTTTGACCGGTATTCGGATGAAACTAGACCAAAATGAAAGCTGCTTGTAACCACATTATCTTATTTTAGTTGTGTTCATTTAAATTAGAATACAAGGGACCAAAATGAAACTAGACGACATACTTAGAGGACCAAATTGAAACATGACATATAATATGAAACTTGAAATTTTTGACAAATTGTTTGTCACCAGAAATCCTTCAATTAAAATTAGTTCTTGTCAATAATTCTGGTAAAAAAAGTTGCAACCGGAATCAACTTCTTTAGCCTATGTAAATAAACCAAAAAAACATATCAATTATGTTATTAACTACAACGAAAAACTTTAAATAAACTTAGAGCACCTATTTGAAACAAAATAAAAACTTAGGACAAAAATGAAACATAGAGGCATTGAGAGTAAACCTTCACCCCTGCAACAATGGTGAAACCCAACAAACTAAAATATGATGCCATGAAATGCGAGAATGGGATGCGTTGCTGTGAAATGATGTTATGGCTGCTATGAGATTCGAAACTTCCTTTTGGATTAAGAGACTTAGTGTTTGATTTGAGAAGAATTTGGGGAAGAAGATGATGACTTGATTATTTATTTAAAGATAAACCAAGTCAGATATGTCTTTGCCACATGATACTAGTTGTTACCTATGCCACATAAGTATATGACAAGCACGTTTGCACCTGTTAACTCAGATGGACAAAATGTCCAAAAAAATGATTTATGTGTAACGAATTTGAAACATGAATGATCATACTAAGAAAAAAAACTTAAAATTAAGACCAAAATGAAACTTTAAAATAACTTAAAGGACCAAAAATGTATTTTAGCATCAATTTTATTAATTCAATGATTCAGAGAGAGAGAGAGAGAGAGAGAGAGAGAGAGAGAGAGAGAGAGAGAGAGAGAGAGAGAGAGAGAGAGAGAGAGAGAGAGAGAGAGAGAGAGAGAGAGAGAGAGAGATGAGGCCGGAGATAGTGAGATAGCGGGGAGAGGAGGCAGACATGTCTTAGACGCCAGATATAAGGGCAGAGAGAGGGAGATTTGAGGTGGTGGCTAGAGCTTTAGAGAGAGAGAGAGATGAAAGATATAGAAGGTGGAGAGGGAAAGTGAAGGGGAAAAGGTCACATGTTGATTCACAATGAAGGTTAGTGGCGACCTTTTGTACGTTACTGATAGCCCTCGAGGGAAAATTAAACAGACACATACCGACAGGCAATTTTCCAAATCGACGGGCTTAGCCCGTTGATAATCTCAACAGTCGATTGAACATTGAGGTAAGCGCGTCGGTATTTGAAAATGTGGCAAGAGACTAAAGGGCACCAAAGTTACTAATGGACTAAGTAGTCGACAACCACCCCTATCGGTAATTTTTTGCGGTTGTTTGGGTCTCATATACTGATGACTGTCGAAGACATCATTTTTTGCAACAATGAAAAGGTCATTCATAAAAGCCTGTTGGTAAGGCCAATTCTTTTATAGTGGCATTTTACGATACAAACTTCATTTGAAATTGGTGTTTTTTTCCAGATAACACGTCATCCTTTGCGCATTAATTGAAAATCATTGAGGTAAGCGCGTCAGTATTTGAAAATGTGGCAAGAGACTAAAGGGCACCAAAGTTACTGATGGACTAATTAAAAATCATTAGAGTCATTATCTCTTCTCTCTTTCTCTCTTGCTTAAACCAAACAATAGAGATCGAGTCATTCTCTCTTCTCTCTTTCTCTCTTCCCTTTCTCTCTCGCTTCAACCAAACTGACCCTTAGAGCGTTTAACACATGAATAGAACATAGTGTCTACGACACTAAAAATACAAAACTCTAATGATTTTTAATTAATGCGCAAAGGGTGAAAAAGGGAAAAGAGTAAGGGAAGAGAGAAAGAGAGAAGAGAGTGTACCAAACAGTACCAAACAATAGAAAGGGAGAAAAGAGAAAAGATTTTCTCTTTCCACTTTCTCTTCAACCAAACGGATCCTAAGAGTTGGCCCAAGTAGAAAACAAGTTAAGTCATTTGTTTTAGGTCTTTGAAAGTTATTTTGTTGATCCTTTGTCCGAAAAGAAATTGCTACTAGATTGAAACTTAGGATTAGGAGCATAAGATTTTCTATCAGAAAAATAGCCCAAATTTCATATATAGGGATTTGATTTTGTATCTAAATAACTCAAGGGATAAAGTTTAATAAAGTTTATTGGTATGATAAAGTTTAATAAAGTTAATAAAACGCAGGATTTTTTTAATTTGTATCTAAATAACTCAAGTGATAAAGTTTTGGAGAAAACCTCATTTATGATTTAAACCGGACAGTGTGAGCTTATCCATAATTTATACAACACGTGACTTTATAGTATTCACGAGCTTATCCATCAAACCACCCTTTTATTTTTCTTGTCGACGACGTCGCTCCCTTTGAACATATTTTTTCTTTGAGTTGAAATTCTTAGCATGCCTTGATCCATGAAAACAATCAAACATGCCGCTTCGAGACTTATGCGGGACTCTTTGGATAGACTTGTTTTTGAGCTTATGCAAAACACTTTATGTAAATAAATAAGCTTTTATGTATTATTCATAAGTTTGTTAAGATCATTTGAAAAAACAGTTTATGGAGACACAATTTTCGTTAGTAAGAATGTTTTGGAGTGGGCCGACGGCCCAATCCTCGAGGAGGGCCCAACCCAATCCAGGGGACTGTAGCGCGCAGCGCGCCTAAACGACTCAGGAGGCTTCAACGGCTGAGATTGAGCCGCATGATCTAACGGCTAGGGAGCACCGCCGAACTCTATAAATAGAGGCCTACCCCTCCCGAAAAGGTACACACATTCTATCCCATCTCATATTCCCTGCTTTGACTCTTTCCCCCTGACTTGGGCGTCAGAGTGTCTTTGCAGGTACACCCGTCGGCTCTACTCGCGACCTCATCGTCCCACCAGAGCGATCCACATCAACCTGTTCTAACCCTTGGGCGACCAAGGTACAAATCATTGCGGCCACAGTGGGAACCCAGGCACTATCCCACCTCATCATCCACCACCTCGCCTCCTGAGATGGCCCCTCGAGACAGACCGCTCAGCAAGCGAGCCCAACACTTGCAGAGCGCGACCGAGATTCCCGCTCAGCCACAGCCCACGCCAGAAGGCATCGCAGTAACGACCAGGGAGACCGCTCCCGCCGCCCATCCCGATCTCACTCCTCGGGCTAACTTTACCATTCCCGTAGCTATCGTGCAGCAACTTCTAGACCTGTTCAATGGGCGGAACCAAACACTGGCACAACAAGAAGAACGGTTAACGCGGATTGAAAGAGAGGTGGATTCGGGTTGGGTAGGAACCACTCGCGTACCGCTCCAGAACGATGCTCAGTCTCCGCCCAAAAGAAGAAGCCTCTCCAGACGTCATCGATCTCCGCCAAGGAGGCACCTCGTCCATCGCTCCCCGCCCCGAAGGAGAGCATGAAGAGGATCGAGGACGCCCCCTCGAACTCCCCCATCTCCAACAGACCTCGCTTATTGGCCGGACCGGTCACCTAACAGAGACTCCTCTTTCACCTCGTCAGACTCGCCCCGATACTCAAGAAGCGCGTCCCCTCTCAGATGGCGCCAACGAAGCAACCGAAGTCGATCTCCTCGCCGGGAGAAGGGTAGCCCCCGAATGGGCCCGTTCACCAGATAGATCGACGAGTACCCAATACCGTCTTCCCTTGAGAAACCCCGATCCTGAATATGTACGATGGGATCGGGGACCCCGACAACCACTTGGACTATTTCGATCTAATGATGTAGTACAGAGGTGCAAGGGACCCCGTAAAGGGTAAGATCTTCCCTTTGACCCTCGAGAAGTCGGCCCTTGCATGGTTCAGGGACATGAAGCCGAACTCGGTGACGACTTGGAGACAACTAGCGTGACTCTTCTCAGCCCAGTTCGCCGCGTCGAGGATAAAACCTAAAGCAGTAGAAGTGCTCAAGGCAGTCAGACAGGGTGAGAAGGAAACTCTCCGGGAAAATGTAGAACGGTTCAATAAGGAAGCTGCCAATGTCAGGAATTTAGAAGACAAAATGCGAATGTACTTCCTCTCCGACGGTCTCAGGCGCGAGAGTTTGTTTGAGGTTGAGATAGGCCTCAACAAACTGCGAAGCCTGGGCAACTTCCTCAGAAGATCGCAGAAGTACATGGATTACGAAGATGCTGGTATGGCAAACGAGGCGATTGCGAAGAGGGCACCCGAAAAAGAACAAAACGGGTGTGACGATATCACTTCCCGGACCTGAAACAACAAAGAGAGGCCGAGTTGAAGAAATAAGCTGTAGGCATGTCACACGGTAGCCACCAAGTCAATGTGGTCGACCTAGTTGCCCGATCTGGCTCTGACATGAGCGACAACTACCCTAAATCAAATCGAGCTTGTCATTTTTAATCGACTTCGTGTAACAAACGGATTGCGTGACTGAGACATTTTCTATGTTTAAAATGTCTGCTTTGAGTTTATTCGATAACTTGGACCCAATGAGCGGGCTGCGAATGAGCCCCATACGAACCTGTGGGATGAGTTAAGTCCGGGCCGAGCCTCGGAAAACTGCCTACTAGGTTGGGCATGCTTGGACGACCCAAGCTACACGTCGAAGCGACCACAATAGAAGGTCACACCCTCCTTTGAGCGAGTTCGATCCGGACCGAGATCCGGTAAACGGCTCCGAGGAGCGGGCTATGAATGAGCCTCGAACGAACCTGTGGGACGAGTTAAGTCTGGGCCGAGCCTCGGAAAAGTGCCTACTAGGTCGAACATGCTTGGATGACCCAAGCTACACGTCGAAGCGGCCACAATAGAAGGTCGTACCCTCCTTCGAGCGAGTTCGATCCGAACGAGATCCGATAAACTGCTCTAAGAGGCGGGCTACGAATGAGCCCGGAATGAACCTATGGGACGAGTTAAGTCCGGGCCGTCCCTCGGAAAACTGCCTACTAGGTCGAACATTCTTGGATGACCCAAGCTACACGTCGAAGCGGCCACAATAGAAGGTCGCACCCCCCCTTTGAGCGAGTTCAACCTAGACCGAGATCCGGTGAATTGTTCGTAGCGGACAAACGAAAAACGATAAAGTCACAAAATGGCCACGCGAATAATGCAGGCTTGCAAAGCGAAATCAGAAAACACAATCGAACTTTCAAGATAAGGACCCCGAGAAGGCCTGGGCTCCGCCGGAACACGATCGCGCAGCTAAAAAATCACGCGCGCACAGAATGAGAGACCGCCCTCGAATAGGGCGGGCGAGTAATTAACGCGGTCGAGCCGCGAAATGTCCTAGACTGGGGGCATTGATAAACTCCAATTTAGTGCATTTTTAGAGATATTTTTAGATTACTTTTTAGAGCAATTATTGCCAATTATATAAATTGTTGACTAAACTTGCTCTATATTTTGTAGGAAAGAAGAAAAGATAAAAATGCAAATAATATATATATATATATATATATATATTATTGATATATGTATATAATATATGGAGCAAGAGAAAAAGAAATTGGAGCAAAATGAAGAAAGGGGCATGTAAACAAGTCCAGCCCATCCAAATCCAATGAAGCCCACTAAGAATTGCAAGTTGACGGCAATTAAGAAGAAAAATAATTGGAATTGAAGTGGGCATCAAGTAAACTATGCTTGCAAATTGCAATATAAAGGAGGATAGAAGCCGCACAGAAGGAGGGAGAAAAAAGACGGCCGTACATACACGCAAGGAACAGAAGCCGCGCACAGTAGCGCCGGCAAGGGAGAGAGTGGAGTTTTGGGTACCCGTTCTTGACACCGTGAGAGAGCTCTGGAGCAGAAAAAGGAGACTAAATTTTCAGGATCAGAAATTTCTCTATTCTGGGTTATTTTTATCTCTGTAATTTATGACTCCTAATTTTATTTTATTGTTCTCGAACACTATGGATAGCTAAATCCTCTTCTAGGGTCTTAGGTGGATCTTGCATGTTTAGAGACATTTTTATGTTCTAATTTCTGGTTTGAATTCCTGTTTTTATTTTAATTAATATTGTCCTATTGTTTTTATCACATGATTAGGATTAGCTACCTGCATGTTTATAATCAATTAGTTGATCAGCGACCGTACTGCAATTAGTTGGTGGACCTATAGGATAATTGGGGCTATAATTAGGGCATGACCAAACCATAATTTAGTCTTCCAATCATTCAACCTTTTTGCTCTTTATGCTTTTCCTGAATTTAAATTCTTGCATGACCAAACGAGGGTTAATTTAGGAAAAAGAATATTAATCGCGAATGACCAAACGGATTAATAGTTTTAGTAAAGGGATTGGTAATTAAGTAAAATAAGGGAATTCAGGTAGGATTAGACATAGGGGGAATCAAAGCTTGCAAGTGAAACCGTGATCCTAGACCTCTCTCCATCGATTAAATTTAGTATTTTAATTATTGTTATTTATTTCTTTTTTATTTAGTTTCTACAATCATCAAAATATTGGTTCGTCTAAACATTAAATAATCTCGACTAGTTTGGTACTTGTTAATTAATCCTTGTGGAGACGATAATCTTTTATACTACTTCTGCGAAAGAGTACACTTGCTCTAAGTGTGTTTTTAACGCAACAGGCATCAAGCCTGAACCCGCCCTCCGGACGACTTCGGCTTGGGGGGCAACTGTTCTGAAGTGGGCCGACAGCCCAATCCTCGAGGAGGGCCCAACCCAATCCAGGGGACTGTAGCGCGCAGTGCGCCTAAACGGCTCAGGAGGCTTCAACGGCTGAGATCGAGCCGCATGATCTAACGGCTAGGGAACGCCGCCGAACTCTATAAATAGAGGCCTACCCCTCCCGAAAAGGTACACGCATTCTATCCCATCTCATATTCCCTGCTTTGACTCTTTCTACCCTGACTTGGGCGTCAGAGTGTCTTTGCAGGTACAGCCGCCGGCTCTGCTTGCGACCTCCTCGTCCCACCAGAGCGATCCACATCAACTCGTTCTAACCCTTGGGCGACCAAGGTACAGATCAAAGAACTTATGAATTGATATAAAAATTTATTTATTTGCATAAGCTGCTTTTTATAAGCTCAAAAATAAGCTAATCCAAACGCCCTTTCAGATTACTCTTGAAAATACTTTTTTAGTTAGGGTTAGAAAATAGATTTTAAGTTTTTTACAAAAGAAAAATATTTTAAAACTCTACAAAATATAATCCTATGATAAAAAAATAACCAAAATGCCGAAATTAAACGTTTTTTGTATCACTATATTTGATTAGTGTTGGAGCAACAAAAGTTTTAAACATAAAGAGATAAAATCAGTACTAATTTCTGTCTCTTTTGTGTCTAATAATATTTTACATTCATCTTTAAAAAGATTGACTAAATGGGGGCAAAATAATTTAATTACTATATTTGATTAAAAAAACTATTTTGTAAAGACACTTACGCTCATTCCTTACAAGTAGGGGCGAAGCCGAGAATTTTATGTATTTGAGAGATGCCACTACCAAAATCTATGACTTAACAAAAAAATCCGAATAATCAATTCCAAAAAAAAATCCTAATAAATAAACAAACCACCATCAAAAGATAGGAAAAAAATGTCTAAACTACAATCTTGACTCTAATTTAAAGATATTAAAAAAGTCAATAAGATGAATGAAGTGATTAAATATTATAAAATTAAAATTTTATCCCATATATATCTCTAGTATTGAATATTTCACACTCAATGCGCAAGTTTTTAGTACACATACAACTTGCATAAAGTAGGCTTCAATGTTTAGAAGAGTGAGAAACAGTGGGTTCACATTCACATTGTTAGCAACCTTATTCCGTTTTGAGGTACTATTTTTCCCTGTTTGAGTCTTTTTTCCACTGGGTTTTGGCTCAGGAGAGTTTTGAGGAGGCCCTCCCCCTTTCATTAATGTATATGGGATTGGTGCACCCCTAGTGCCCACATCAATACAATTCTTTCTTATCTAAAAAAACTTACATAAAGTAGGGATATAAAAAATTAGTATACACCTTAAAATAAATTTTGGTAGATGTGAGGAATGAGGATTATGTAATTTGATGTCTGCTTTTATTTCTGCTATAATTTAAAGACATCAGCACTTTTACTCTTATTGTTCAATAGGATAATGGCAACCAAATTCTACTTTCATTTGATAAAACACAAGACAAGTTACATAGGTGTAAAACACTAAATATAACCAAACCTAAATTACACATGACTTGGAATCAGTGATATCAAACTCGGCTCGAATTGGGCGGTCGGACTGGTTTGACCGACACTCGAGACCTTGTCCAATTCCGTTGGATTGTTGGGTCGGTCTTGCACTTGAACCGGGAGTGACATCATCAAACTTGGGGATCGAACCCCCTCTCTATTGAATAACTTCAATGTTTTAACCAAGATGGCAACCAAGTCATTTGTTAGTGTAATATAATATCTTTAAACCTTTTTTTTTCATTTCAAACATAAGTATCCAATGCCTTTTTTACATATACATATAAATATTTGAAATATACCAATATTTTTAAAACCGGACCGGAGATCGAACCGGCGCGAAACCTCCGGTTCATGGTTCAATCGGTTTAACCGGTTCAACCATGGTTGAACCGGATAAGTAATTTATTAAATAAAAAATAAAAAATATTAAATTTTGGAGAAAAAAGTAAATTTAAAAATAAAAAATTGCATTTCGGGCGGTTCAAACCGGTTCAACCCGGTTCGGTTCCCGGTTCTTTTCCGGTTCAAAGCGGTTCTGGGCGGTTCTTTGGCCTGCGGTTCAAATGGGGTTGAACCAACCGGCCAGGGGTCCGGTTTCCGGTTCAACCGGTTGAACCGGCCGGTCCGGTCCGGTTTTTAAAACCTTGAAATATACTCTTTAACATATTATATCCATTAATTATATATTTTTATACTTTTTTGCATCATATTCCATAGATTTTAGATTCTATATATTTATTAATTACATTATTATTTAATTTGAACATTTTTTCATTTTAAAATATATTTTGATAATCAATTAATTCGAATTTGACAATATTGACTTATAATATCTTATATTTAGGCGTGGGAATAGGCCCGGCCGGTCTACAGGGGCCTACGGCCCAGCCTACATCAGGCCCAGCCCAGCCCAGGCTTTTTTCTAAATAGATAAGGCCAAAGATTTTTTAAAATCCTATTTATGTAAATAGGCCAGACTACAGGCCATCGAAAAAGCCTTTTAGGCCTACCAGACCGGCCTATTTAAATAAATATAAATAATATTTTTTATTACTACTATCATTATATTAAATTTTCTACTTTGTTTAACTTATAAATTTGCTTACATTTTATGTTTATTCAAAATGATGACCTACATCAATTTTTAACATATGTAAAAGTATTATTATAAAATAAATTTTAAATAAAATGTCCTATAAAGATAATTCTCTAAAAAAATTTGTTAGATCTTGAATTAGATCTTAATTTCATTGATCGATTAGCTTGTTCGCTTATTTACAAAGTCTACACTACTCAACGGTTGTAGACTTTCGTAATTTTTTTTTTGTGAAATAGGCTTTTAAACAGACTTGCAGGCCTCGTCAGGCTTTCTAAAAGGCCAGGTCAAGCCTCAAAAGTCGACCTATCACAGGCCACAGGTCAGGCTCAGGCCAAACATTTTCAATGCAGGCCAGACCCAGGCCATGCAAAGCCTAGCTTGGCCTAGCCTATTCCCACCCCTACTTATATTTTTCAAATTCTCATATTTTAGTAGAAATTTTATTCATACTGAGCATGCAGTCCCATTCAATCCAACGAGTGACCCTCTTTTTTTTTTTTAGATAAGCAAGAGATTTATTGAGACCGAGCACAAATCGTGCCCAACCGCTACAATGGGAAGGGGGAGGGCCTCCTCAAAACCACCCAGAGCCAAAACCCATTGGGAAAAAGACTCAGGGAGGAAAAAGAGTACCTCACACATCACAAGAAAGTGTGCAACAATGGGACAATACCGTCCTAACCCATTGCTTCTCCCCCGCCTAAAAAATGAAATAGTTATAGTTTAAACAATACAGTGAAGCTCATGAATTACAACAGAGATAAACAACCCAAAGGACAGTTGTACCATTCCGCCCAAGACACCTTGCAATTCCTCCCCTTCCTTGCCTTGAACCAACTCTAAGCCAAAACTTTGATACCCGCCAATATCGATGGAACGGAAGCAACCTCGCCATTGAAGATTACCTTATTTCTTGCCGTCCAAAGACTCCAAATTACCGCCATCCAAATAATATGTTTGACCCCTTTTTGCTTTCGACCCTTCACTAGCTTCCCAAACTCCACAAAGTGATTAACAATATTTTCTATGTCACCAATCGAGGACCCCATCCAAGTGAAGACACTTCCCCATATGCGTTTGGCAACGCCACAAGACACGAACAAGTGTTCCACCGACTCCTCTCCCCTAAAGCACAACACACAACATAGATCATTTTGTGACTGGAGAATGCCTCTTCTATGCAATTCGACCCTAGTAGCAATCCGCTGTAACATTACTCTCCACGCGAATATTTGAATTTTGGATGGAACGTCACTTTTCCAAATTTTCCTGCAAGCTGCAACTGTGTCGGCCTGCTGCATATTCCCTCCACCTGCAGAAAAATTCAGCAAACAATCATAGCATTTTTTCACAGAGAAGCCTCCCAACACATCCGGTACCCAGGACCACTTATCTGCGCGCGGCGACAATGTTACTGGCAGCAGCAGCTGCTGCAATTCTGCAGCAGAAACCGATCTGCCTGCATAATGCTGCGGCATACCGACGGTCCACTCCCTTTGCCACCTCCAACCATCGTTCGTCCATGCACCAAATTTATCGATCGTAGCCTCCTTGGACCTACAACAATTATATAAGTCTGGAAATAAATCCTCCAGCCTATCCCGTCCTATCCAAACATCCTTCCAAAACCTCGCCGTATTGCCGTTCCCCACTTTGATTTTAACTAGTTGGTCAAACCAATCTTCTTGGATATTAATATCCGTTCCTAATAGGCATAAATCCCTCCACCATAAAGATTTCTTCTCCCACCCTCTTCTACTCTCAACCATATCGGGCCACCTCCCCTTTAAGCCGTATTTTTCCACCAAGACTTCCTTCCAAATAACATTACGATCTTCACTCAACAATCTCCAACGCCATTTTGTTAATAGAGCCACATTGAACAACTCCAAGTTTTTTACGCCCAATCCCCCTTTGTCTTTTGGTAAGCAAATTGTTTCCCACTTCACCCAAGCCATCTTCTTGTTTTCATCGTCCCCCCCCATAAGAACCTTCTTTGTAACTTTGTAATTTCCGCAATGGCTTTTTTTGGGGCTCTATAGAAAGAGAAAAGATACAAGGGGAGGGATGCAAGTACCGAGGTGATGAGCATTACCCGACCCCCTATGGATAATTGTCTACTCCTCCAATTATTCAACCTTGCTCTCAAAGAATCTATAATTGGTTGCCATGTGCACATTCTTCGTGGATTTGCCCCAATCGGAACCCCTAAGAATTTGAAAGGAAACACTCCCTCCTTACAAGCCAAGAATTGAGAAATACCCTCCATCGCTCTTTCGCCAATATTCAACCCGAAGACACTACTTTTTGCAAAGTTCACCTTTAAACCCGATACCATTTCAAAACTTCTTAATATCGCTTTCCAACACCAAATACTTTTATCCCCCCCATCACAAAAGAGTATTGTATCATCAGCGAATTGCAAGAGTTCAACCGACAAAGAGTTATTGACACTAAACCCATTAAGTTGGTTCGATTCTACTCCTTTCCTTACCAAACCCGCTAGCCCTTCAGCCACAATCAAGAACAGAAATGGCGCTAACGGATCCCCTTGCTTTAAACCTTTATGTGCCACAAATTCCTCCGTAGGACTCCCATTGACAAGCACCGAGATAGAATTTGACGAAATACATGCCCTCATCCATTTCCTCCATCTCTCACCAAAACCCAATCTACCCAACATGTAATCCAAGAACGACCAACTCACCGAGTCATAAGCCTTTTCGAAGTCCGCTTTCATAACCACACATTTTTCTTTCTTCTCTTTGCCATGTCCACAAGCTCATTAACGACTACCACCCCATCAAGGATGTTTCTACCGGCTAGAAAAGCGCTTTGACAATCCGAAATCACCCCCTTTAGAACCTTTTTCAGCCTTCCCGCTAGAACCTTCGCGAGTATCTTATACAAGCAGCCAATGAGGGAAATAGGCCTATACTCTCCAAGCCCTTGTGGGTTACTGTTTTTTGGGATAAGTGCAATGAAGGACGCACTTACCGCCTTGGGAAGTCGTGCACACTTATGGAACTCCTCAAAGAACTTCAGCACTTCCACACCAATGATATCCCAACACTCCTTTATGAACTTGAAGTTAAAGCCATCCGGTCCCGGGCTCTTGTTACCATCACATTCCCATACCACTTCTTTAATTTCTTCCAAGCTAAACGGTTCCATTAGCAGTTCGTTCTCAGGCCCAGAAATCTGATTAAAATTCACCCCATCTAATGTAGGCCTATTTAGGTCCTCCTCTCTGAACTTTTCTTCGAAGTGATTTTTGACCGCCCTTTTCACTCCCCCCACATCTTCTATCCCCTCCCCATCCTTCATAAGTGTCAATAGTTGTGTTCTTCTCCGGTTACCTTTTATGCAAGCATGGAAGAAGCGACTATTTGAATCACCCTCAGCTAACCATCTTACTCTCGCCTTTTGTGCAAGTAGGCTCTCTTTCGCATGTAGTTCTTTCCAAAACTCCTCTGTCAACATTTTCCTTCTTGCATCGTCAACAACACCCCCTTCCGCTGCCAATTTTTCCACCTCATTCAAGTCCCGGATTATATTCTCTATTTTCAGATCTTTATAACCAAATACCTCACGGTTCCAAACCTTCAGTTTATCCTTTAACAATTTCAACTTTTCCTTCAACACAAAAGAAGCATTCCCGGCAACCTGAAAAGAGGTCCAGCATCCTTTGACAAAGTCCATAAAATCCTCATTCTCAATCCAACAATTGTTGAACCTGAAAGGTTTAGGTCCCTAGTTAAGGGTCGAGCTCACCAACCATACTGGGCAATGATCAGATATCTCTCTGTCACCTATCCATTGTGCACTAATATTCCATCTAGAAATCAACCCCTCAGTCAGTAAGATCCTATCAAGTCTGCTCGCCCGCCCATCAACACCAAAGCATGTGAACTTCTTTCCCAGAACAGGTACATCAACTAACTCCATATCCTCCATGAACGATATAAATTCTCTGGCCTCCAAATTGTTAAAACTAGATGAGCAACAACTTCTCTCAGCTCTAGATGTAACTGCATTAAAGTCCCCTGCAATACACCAATCACCTGCCTCAAAGCCTTCCTTTAGATTCCTCAAATTATCCCATAGCCTCCTCTTTCCGGCCATATTACAAGCGGAGTAAACATTTACCAAATAACAGTAACTACCCTGAACTTTCGCACAGACACCAATAAAATGTTCCCCAGAGAAAGAAAACATTACCTCCATAATCTCTGATCTCCAAATGCTTAATAACCCTCCTGACAATCCATTAGCATTTTTACTTATCCAATCAAAATCAGAGTCACCCCATATACTGCCCACCATCCTTTTCGATAAATCGCAACTTTTTGTTTCTTGAATCATGCAAAGATCAAACTTCTCTTTAACTATTAATTTTTTCAAGCGCTTTCTTTTGGAGGCGCCCCCCCACCCTCTCATGTTGAATGTTGCTATCTTCATTGAGGACCGTTTCTTTTCCCCTTCCTTCCTTTAGCATTCTGATCCCTAGCTTCCAAATATCTTATTCTGCCTGCATATTCCTCATTACTATTTTTGCCTGTAACTCCCAAGTTACCTTTAGCAAAGCTCCACATCTTGTTAGCGAGAGCCACCTCATGATCAATTAAAAATCTTTCATTACATATTTGGATACCTGAATCACCCACAGAGACTTCACCAATAGACGCACCGTTCATATCGCTACCAAAGGACATTGAGGGGTTAGCACCAGGGGGATTGCGTGTAACTACATGCAGCTGTGACTCGCCCTTCGACCCATTTGAGAGACTAATAGTTGGAATCAAACTCCTTGCCTCCTCATTTACAATTCCAATAAGAACACCTTGATTTACTTCTACTTCACTAGCATTGACGCATGTATTAGGATTAGCATGCCTTTTGGAGCTTTTTATTTTGTTCCTCAAAAGAGGCCCAAAAGAGTTGCTGAGAGTAGGCCCACCAAGCACACCTCCCGAGCCCCCTTTCTTGGACTGATTCTTTGCGGACCCATTTACCACATGGGTCTTCCATCAACGAGTGACCCTCTGACTCGACACTCTAATCGGGTTGATGATCGATCCGGATTTAGTAACACTGCTTTAAATAATCAAACTTAAAACCCAACTTTTGGGACTTGGAACTACAACATTACTTGTAACCTTTTTTCACATCAACTAGACATAAATTACATGATAGTTTGTCAAACACGACAGGCAACCAACAAAATACAATTCCATATAAGGATTTTATTTCATTTTTTGGTAATTTTGATTGAGATGTGTAAAATACAGCCCCAACACTTCTTTCCATAGTTTGCCAAAGTAGTGGATGTGTGTAACACAACTAGATCTCACAATGACATATAGTTGTCTTAGTTTGTTGCGTGCTTGCTGAATCGGAGGGGAGTACTTCGGTTGTTGCTACCATGGTTTAGAAAATCGGGCCGAACTGGAAACCGATCACGTGGGCGGTCTGGTTCAATAGGAAAACCGACAGGAATCGGCCAAATCGGTCCAGAACCGTGAGAACCGGACAAATCGGCTCAAAACCGGTTAGTTTTTTAAAAAATAAAAAAATCTGTTTTAAATTCAAAAAAAAAATTATTTTTTAGGTAAATAAAACGCCAATGTCAAATTATAAAACTACATATACTTAGTTTTTTTTTATTATTTATCATTTTGATTAATATTTAGTAATATGAAATATATATAATAATTATTTATCTTAGTTTATAATTTAGTTATATCTGAAATTTATCACTTAATATACCAAATAACCAATGCCTTCACTGGTTTGATGATCGGTCAGGTGTAAACACAGTTAAACCCTTAAACCTTGAACCAGTGCTTTCACCGGTTCAATAATCTATCTGTCTTTCTAAACATTGGTTGCTACCTTCGCACCTACAGTTATATGAAAGTGCACAACTCTCAATTTTAGAACTTATGGTGACTAAGAATGTTAAAATGGGGAAGAACTCATAAATTTGGAACCCTAATTTTTTCAACAAAGCAGATGATTACTTCACTTCCCAATTCCCAATGGTCTAATAAGGCCACGTAATCACGCCACATTGGAAAAGTTATCGACGATGTAAGAATCAATGTTACAATGTGTTGGGGATAACTACTCTGATACCACTGTTGGGGAAAGCATCACACGTCAACGGATTAACCCACACGCTCAAGGATCTTTGAAGGAATATAGATAAACACACCGCAAGAATAAAGGAGAGAAGAACACAACAATTTACGTGGTTCGGCACCTCTTGCCTAAGTCCACGAGAACACCTCAATATAATTCATTCATCTTCTCAAATATGATTACAGTAATTTGTAACCCACCCCAATATGTGTATCACCCTACAAGACTCTCTCTCACTCTAAGAGTTACAATGAATGATAACACTCACAACAAATGATCATCAGCACTCTCCTCTCACTAGGACATGGCTGGAGATTCTTCAACTCTCTACATTGTCACCTAAGAATGGGGTTGCCTCACCTCTTCATTTGACATGTCTTATCTCTTCACGAGTCTCTCTATTTATAGGAGAGAACATGACTTCCATGCATGCATAAGACTTAGTGGACATTTATTGTCTCACATTTCCAATGAGCTCCACTTCTTGGATTTTCTTCAACATTCTAGATACGACCTCTTCATTTCTTCAAAGGTGTCTCTTGAGTTTTCCACCACTACTAATATTAAATATTATTTGGAAATTATAATTGAATTCCCAACAAATCCTCCCTCAATTAAAATTACCAAATTTCTTCTCCATCTTCATTTTGTTTTATTTTTGCATGACTAACTACCTCCACATGTACACCTTGCAAACTCACTTCAAACCAATAAACTTGTGTGTGTTCCTCACCATAATTCTGATCTCATACCTCCTCCACGAGTTTCGGATGGTGACGCTTCACTCGTACTTGCAATGCTGTTAGCAACAATCAACATGACGCGCCGCCTGACCTCCACATTGCCAGGAAGACTTTTGATACAATGATTTCACATGGATCCACCACCAAACTCGTTGTCAGAACCGATCACCTGGTCACACCAACGGCTCTGAGCTAGTCCCCTCTGAACCATTAGCTCTGAAACCACTGCTGGGGATAACTGCTCTGATACCACTGTTGGGGAAAACATCACACGTCAACGGATTAACCCACACGCCCAAGGATTTTTTAAGGAATATAGATAAACACACCGCAAGAATAAATGAGAGAAGAACACCCAATTTACGTGGTTCGGCACCTCTTGCCTACGTCCACGAGAACACCTCAATATAATTCATTCATCTTCTCAAATATGATTACAACAATTTGTAACCCACCCCAATATGTGTATCACCCTACAAGACTCTCACTCTAAGAGTTACAAGGAATGATAACACTCACAACAATTGATCACCGGCACTCTCCTCTCACTAGGACTTGGCTGGAGATTCTTCAACTCTCTACATTGTCACCCAAGAATGGGGATGCCTCACCTATTCATTTGGCATGTCTTATTTCTTCACAAGTCTCTCTATTTATAGGAGAGAACACGACTTCCATGCATGCATAGGACTTAGTGGACATTTATTGTCTCACCTTTTCATGGGAGCTCCACTTCTTGGAGTTTCTTCAACATTCTAGATACACCTCTTCATCTTTTCAAAGGTATCTCTATTGAGATATGCTTTGTAATTCAATTACTTGTAAATATAGATAGGTGTAGTAAGTAAGCCTATTATGGGCCTAGTCGAAAGTATGGGCCTGGTCGAAATCATGGGCCTGGCTTATCTATATATATACGTAGTAGCATGTACAGTTACATATTCTTGTGTAGAACAATTTTACATAACACAGTTTTACTGCATCATTGTCTTGCCCTAACTTTCTCTTCTCTCTGGCGCTTTCGCTCCTTTCCCTCACCCCTTCCGCCGTTTTCCCCAACAAACTGGTATCAAGAGCTTTAAAGATCCTTCAAGACTCATGGCAACGCGTGATAACTCTGGTGGAGGTATTCCGGGGAACCTCCCCATCTTTGATGGAAAGGATTACGAACGGTGGTGCGCACAGATGAAGGTCCTGTTTCGGTATCAAGATGTTCTTGATGTCGTGAATGATGGTGTTCCACCATTGGCAGCAAACGCCACAGAAGCGGTGAGGAACAACCACCATTTACTAAGAAAGAAAGATGGAAAAGGGCTGTTCTTGATTCACCAAAGTGTTGATTCCAACATCCTAAACCTGATCATTGATTGCGATTCAGCAAAGGCAGCGTGGGATGTCCTCAATAACTCGTATGGAGGAGAAGATAGACTGAAGAAGATACGCCTACAGTCGCTCAGAAAACAGTACTAGGCCTTGAAGATGAAAGATGGAGAATCAATTGGAGAATTCATTACGAGGTTAGTAGCTTTAACTAATCAAATGAAAGGCAATGGTAAAACTGTGTCGGAAACAAGTAAAGTCGAAAAGGTGCTTAGATCCTTAACCCAGGAATTCGACTATGTTGTTACTGCTATTGAAGAATCCAAGAACCTAGATGAATTGAAGTTAGATGAACTTCAAGGTTCCTTAGAGGCTCATGAATTGAGAATAAGGCAGAGAAGTTCAGAGAAAGAAACTGAACAAGCCTTGTTATCATACTCCTCTAAGAAAAACTGGAAAGCAAACAACAAGAAAGAGAAGGGTAAAGAAAAGGGATCAAGCAGCAAGAAGAAAGAATAAGGATCTTTCGACAAGAAGAAGCAAGATCTGTCGAAAGTGCAGTGTTATAACTGTCAGCAATTTGGGCATTATAGGAACAAATGCAAGAACAAGAAGGTTCCTAGAGATAAAGATGCTGAAGCCAAATTTGCAAGTGATGGAGACACAGATTCCGACTCTGACTCAGAATGGTTAATGCTAATGGCAGTCGAAGATGAGATTGAAGAAGACATTCATCTCAATGAAGAAATTGCTGAAAGTAGCGAGCAAAACAGTGGGAACACTAGTGAATGTGGAAACACTTGTGATGCTCAAAATACTTGTGCAATGTGTGTGTGGCAGGGCAGTGGTAACACTGGTGATGCCTCCAACATAGCTAGCAATGATGAAGAAGAAAATTATCCCTCATGACAGCTACTAACCCAGAATTACTGTTGTTGAAGGCAGATACAAATTCGACTGAAGAGAAGTCTGTCGAATGGAATCTCGACACAGGATGTTCGAACCACATGTGCTGCCACAAGGAATGGTTTGTCGAATTAAAGCAGATAAGCAAAAGAATTAGATTTGCAGACAACAGCAGAGTCACTGCAGAAGGAATTGGCACCATAAAGTTCCTGTCGTAAGATGGTAAGTGGTGCTATATTCAAGAGGTATTTTATGTACCAATGATGAAGAGCAATCTGCTAAGTATTGGGCAGATGATTGAGAAGAAATTCTCTGTCGAGATGGATAATAACTGTCTCAGCTTGTTTGATTCAAACAAGAAGATGATCCTGAAGGTGTCGATGCAGAGTAACAGAACCTTCAAGATCAAGTTGCAAGTAGTCGAAGAGAAATGCCTCAAAACTACTGTCGAAGAGGAGCACTGGAAGTGGCACAGAAGATTTGGCCACCTAAACTTCAAGAGTTTGAGTCAACTACATGAAAAGAAGATGGTTCATGGGTTTCCTGCAGTAAAGGTACCTGTCGAAGTATGTGAGTGTTGCTGCAAGTCGAAGCAACCAAGAAACTCCTTCAAGTCAGAGGTGCCAAGCAGAGCAGAGAAGAAGTTGGAGGTGATATTTTCTGATGTTTGTGGTCCATTTGAGGTAAGTTCATTAGGAGGGAACAAGTACTTTGTCACCTTCATTGACGAATACACTAGAATGACATGGGTGTACTTGATTAAAAGGAAGAGTGAAGTACTGGGAGTGTTCAGAAACTTCAAGGTAATGATTGAGAAGCAAAGTGAATGTGCAATCAAAACCCTTAGAACTGATGGAGGTGGTGAGTACAACTCACATGAATTTGAAAAATTCTGTTAAAATGAAGGAATTGTACATGAAGTCACTTCACCTTACACACCTCAGCATAATGGAACTGCTGAGAGAAAAAACAGAACTATCCTCGACATGGTGAGAAGCATGATGAAAGAAAAGAAGCTTCCTCACAGTCTATGGGGAGAACTTGTAGCCACAGCAGTGTATATTCTGAATAAGTGCCCCACAAAGAGATTGATTGGGAGGACACCTGAAGAAGCTTGGCTAGGAAGAAAGCCAAGTGTCAAGCATCTCAGAATAATTGGCTCATTATGTTACAGACATGTCCCTGAGCAACAAAGAAGCAAGCTAGATGATAGAGCACAACAAATGATCCTTGTTGGCTACCATTCGACAGGAGCATACAAACTGTATGATCCTGTGTCGAAGAAAGTGGTGAGAAGCAGGGATGTCATAGTAGATGAGTCGAAGCATTGGAACTGGGAAGAAGGCTATGAAAAACCTACAGTGATGGACTTCGACGAAGTTCAGGATCTAGATGATCAGAATGAAGCCACTGAAACCGAAGAACCTGAAGAACCCATTGCTGTCGAACCTATCAGAAGGTCACAGAGGGAAAGGCAAAGATCAGTAAGGCTAAAAGGATTCGACACGTTCCCAGATTCTGCTATTACAGCAGAGGGAGACCTGACACACTTCGCACTGATGGCTGAAGCAGAGCCAGTGAACCTGGAGCAAGCCTTGAATCACAAACAGTGGAAGGAAGCCATGATTGACGAGTTGAATTCAATAGAGAAAAATGGTACTTGGAAGCTAGTCGAACTTCCAAAGCAGAAGAAGGCAATAGGTGTGAAATGGGTCTACAAGACCAAAGTCAAACCTAATGGAGAAGTGGCCAAGTATAAGGCCAGGTTAGTAGCCAAAGGTTTCCTGCAGAAACCTGGTTTGGATTTCAATGAAGTCTTTGCCCCTGTAGCCAGAATCGAAACAATAAGATTGGTAGTGGCATTGGCAAGTCACAGAGGCTGGCCCCTACATCAACTTGATGTAAAATCAGCATTTCTCAATGGACCTCTGGAGGAGGAAGTCTATGTTTGCCAACCACCTGGTTTTGAGTCGAAGGGACAAGAAGACAAGGTATTCAAGCTTGAGAAGGCCCTATATGGACTCAAGCAAGCACCAAGGGCATGGAACAAGAGAATTGATTGTTTTCTCTTAGCTCAGAAGTTCATTAGATGCACCAATGAACATGGTGTATATGTTAAGAAGAATGGAACTTCGACTCAATTGCTACTGTGCATGTATGTAGATGATCTACTAGTAACTGGCAGTAATGAGATCGAAGTCGAAGCCTTTAAGAAAGTGATGATGTCTGAGTTCGAAATGAGTGATCTAGGACATTTATCATATTTCTTAGGAATGGAATTTACAAGGTCGAAGAAGGGAATATTTCTGCATCAGTCGAAGTATGCAGCTGATATCTTGAAGAGATTCGACACGATCAACTGTAAGGAGGTTTCGACACCAACTGACACAAGCAACAAGCTGTCGAAAGATGATGAAGTGATTGAAGTAGATGCCACCCTCTACAAACAGATTGTGGGATCCCTGAGGTACCTGTGCAACACTCGACCTGACATTATGTTTAGTGTTGGAATGATCAGCAGATTCATGGAGAAGCCGAAAAGCTCCCATCTAGTAGCTGCAAAAAGAGTGCTAAGGTATATAAAGGGAACACAAAATTATGGTATTCTCTTCCCTAGCAAGTCTGAATCGAAGAATAGCGCTGAAGTGTTTGGTTACACAGACTCCGACTGGAGTGGAGACAAGAGTGATCGAAAGAGCACAAGTGGGTATGTCTTCATGTATGGAACGACACCATCTCTTGGTGCTCGAAGAAGCAAAGTATAGTTGCGTTATCCTCTTGTGAAGCAGAGTATGTGGCTGCTTCCATTGCAGCATGTCAAGCATCATGGCTGAGCATGTTATTGGTCGAAACTGGGCTGCACAGGGTCGAAGCAATGAAGTTGTTGATCGACAACAAGTCTGCGATAGTTCTCGCTAAGAACCCTGTCGCACATGGTAGGTTGAAGCACATAGAGACCAAATATCACTTTCTGCGTGATCAAGTCAACAATGAGAAGCTGAATCTGGAGTATTGTTGTTCGGAACTTCAAGTAGCTGACGCAATGACCAAGCCATTGCAAAAGGGAAGATTCGAAGAACTGAGAACTATGCTTGGAATGATGTCACTTAGCAATGTGAATTAAGAGAGAATATTGAGATATGCTTTGTAATTCAATTGCTTGTAAATATAGATAGGTGTAGTAAGTAAGCCTATTATGGGCCTAGTCGAAAGTATGGGCCTGGTCGAAATCATGGGTCTGGCTTATCTATATATATACGTAGTAGCATGTACAGTTACATATTCTTGTGTAGAACGATTTTACATAATACAGTTTTACTGCATCATTGTCTTGCCCTAACTTTCTCTTCTCTCTAGCGCCTTCGCTCCTTTACCTCACCCCTTCCGCCGTTTTCCCCAACAATCTCTTGAATTTTCCACCACTACTAATATTAAATAGGAGTATTATTTGGAAATTGTAATTGAATTCCCAACACAAAGTAACAATGGATGGAAAATCATTTCAGTCCCAACAGTATCAACAAGAATTAAGATAAAAGACCTAGTTAACAAAAAAAATATGCAATTTTATTTATGTATTATTTCTGTAACATTCTGTATTTATTTTCTTATTTGGTATGAACGTGAGAATCTGACTAATAGATATAAATGTTTCAGAATTTATATCGATTAAAGCTTCTATAATGCTCACCTAGACTTCTTGTGCATTATAAAAAAAACAAAATGATAGTAATTGAAATCATCAAGTAGCTACGTACCTTGCGTCACCACCTGGTTTAATGAGATACTATAACTAAAATAGAAGTATCTCCTTACCAAGTATTTATTTATTTATTTAATTAGTGCATGAAACGCCAAGTAATAATAATAGCAGTCATAGTCACATCACAAGAGGTAAGCGGTCCACTCCTTACTCCTTCTCCCTGTTATAAAATGGTGGAGAACAGCCATTTCATACATTTACTGTAAATGGCTTCAGCTTCACTACCATACTCAATGTGCAGCAACAAACGAGGGTAATGTTGGAATAAATCACCTTAATTTGAAGAAAGCGAGAAAGGTTCTTCGTGGAGTCCCTTTGTGTGTGGTTGCTGTGGTCCACAACTGCAACTGCTGATAACAACTGTTCAGTAATCACAACAACACAACCCACAGGCACAACAAGTGAACCTACTTTTTAATCTCTCTTCAACATTGCATTATGATGAAGTGCATGCATGTTTTCTATTTTCTATTTTCTATACATTTCACCTTCTAACTTACCAATTCCTTCAATTTCTCTACCTGAGGGTCTCTTTTTCTTGTAAAGTTCTCTCCTTTACTTTTAGCTCTTCTTGATCATGAGATCTTAATCATCTATTTTCTCTGTTTGCTTACTTTTCTGTCAAAGTGAATCTTTAGCACACTAAAAAGGAAAAGCCTTTTCATTGAGAAATTGAAGTGTGTAAAATGGAGTTTTCATCTTTATTGTTTTTTTAATGCTCTTTATTTTTGTGCTTAAGTTTAGTTTATTGAATCAAGCTTGTGATCTGGTGGATTTTGCAGGGAGAATTGGATGTTGATAAACAGTATTTTTGATCTGTTGTTGTTACTTTCTTGGTGAGACTGAGAAACGATGCCCAGCCAGCTATGGTTTGCACTGCAAATGATTTACAAGAATGGAAAGATTTTCCCAAGGGACTCAAAGTTCTTCTCCTTGAAGGAGATACCACTTCTGCTTCTGAGATAAGTGCAAAGCTTGAGGCTATGGACTATAATGGTAAAACACTTTTTTGATTCTTTCTTTTTTGTTTTTGTTTTGGGGGATAAATTATCCCTATCTTTTTGTACAATGGCATTAGGTAAAGCATCACTGCTTTGGAATCCTTATTTTATGGTTTTTGGAAAACCTTGATCTAAGGATTTAGTTGAATTGGAGGCTATAGAATTTCAGGAATCAGGAATTCCTTTTTCCCACCTTTTCTTTCTATGTTAAATGTTTCCATGTATGGTAAATCTTTGACATCACTTGTAAAGTTGCTATAGTTCTCATCTACACGTGAACTATGTACTTAAGCTTTTTTTTTCAAAAATGAATATGATCCAAATTTTAAATACATTGAGTATCAAAGAATTGTCACTTATCTGGCTTTGTGAACTACTGAATCTCTGCTATTTTTGTACATTCGGTAGCGTTTTAATTGAAAATACTTCTCAAGGACCAACCTAAGTATAACTTGATTTTATTGAAATCCACACGGTTCTTTCCTTCTTTTACTCTATTCTCTGTCTCTTGCATCTCTCCGATCCATCTTTCCTGTGCATGCTTGTCCTCTTTGTTGATTTGTTTATTGATCCTCAGAGTTTCTTTACAGTTACTACATTTTGTGATGAGAATGAAGCCTTGTCAGCAATCTCATGTAGACCTGAAGCCTTCCACATTGCCATAGTGGAGGTAATGAACTTTCTTTTTCCATATAAGTGATAAACCACAATTGTACTAGTTTTAAATTTTAAATAGGTTTTGAATAATAAATCTTGTGTTATATGGTTGTTCTGTCGGAGTAACTTATCTTGCAACTTTTGAAATGCTACTCTCGCGAGATGATTTTCATGATGACTATTGGATCTGTATCCAAGTTTTATATATTTATATTATACTTGTTAAAAAATACAGCTTTGATGATGCTAATTGTAACCACATGCATCTATTCTAATTGCAGGTAAGTTCAGGAAGTTGCCAAACAGGTTTCCAATTTCTTGAGAATGCCAAAGACTTGCCAACCATTAGTAAGTACAGAAACCAAACCCAGATTTACTGGTTTAACTTCTTTGCGTTCTTTAAAAGTCCAAGATTTAGACTCAGTTTGGATAATTTTCTCAAGAAGTACTAATGAAAAAAGAAATATTAAAAGAATCTCACAATAACTGTGAGTTTTTAAACAATAACTTCTTGTATAAGTCAAAATTAGCTTCTGCATCTCGATATGTTCAGAAGCTCTCTCATTCAATTTCTTCTCAAATATCCATAAACTTGTAAGGACATTTTCATAAGTGAAGAACCATAAATTATTTGGGAAGTTCCGATAAGTCAGAAAACTACACAAGCCAAGCCTTCCTCTGTGTTGATGGCCTTCAGAGATCAATTATCTAGTCTGAATGCTAAACCAAAACCAGTTACAATAAGGAGAGAAATATCATTATGCCTTTCAAGTCCGATATATGCGACCACCTATACATAGTTCCTGTTATGTTATGTTTTGTTTATTCTTCACTTTCTTCTTTTATTTGTCTTGTCATTGATGCTAGCTTTTGTTTCATATATCATGCAACATCTTTGTTTTTAGTAGCTTTTACTGATTGAAATCGATGAATGGTCTAGAAGGGGAACATGACATGGCAAATATGGGAATTTTTTTTTACATCAACGCTGTGTTTGCTGTAAGGTTTATAACCGGTGGTTCTTTTAATTTTTGATGCAGTGACTTCAAACAATCATTCTCTGAACACCATGATGAAGTGCATAGCGGTAAGGTTTTTGATTTGTCATCCCAGTTATATGTGGATCTTTATCGTATTACGGCACATTCTGTGAGCTAACTTCAATTCTTTGAAATTGTTAATTCTTGCTTTTGATTGTTTCCAATAATTAGTACCTTAATAAAAGTAGTTTATATTTGGTTTTTCAGTTCAACATTTATTGGAATATGATATTTATCCCATTAGATAGTATATTTTCAATCTTTTATGATTGTTTGATGCATATTGACTCTTTGCTTTTCTCTTTTTAAGCTTGGTGCTGTTGAGTTCCTTAGCAAACCACTCTCTTCGGACAAGCTTCGAAATATATGGCAGCATGTGGTTCACAAGGTCTGTTAATATTGGCCATATTTCTCTGGTATTTACTGTTTACATAATATGAGCAAAATATTTTCTTATGTTATGTGGTTTTAACTCATGCAGGCATTCAATGCTGGGGCAAGTGCCCTGTCTGAATCACTGAAACCTGTCAAAGAAACTGTAGCCTCCATCTTGCATCTCCAAACAAACAACAAACAACATGAAAGTAGTGCCTCAATTCATATAGAGAATGTATCCAGCTTTACTGACAATGACCATGAGCACTATCCAGCTCCTTCAACCCCACAATTGAAACAAGTGGCAAGATTACTAGATGATGGGGATTGCCAAGAGCAGACTAATATCTCAACAGAAAAGGATAGTGGTGAACATGATGGAGAATCTAAATCTGTCGAAACTACTTGTGAAAATCTGAATGCTGAAAGTACTCCTCAACAAGGGAAATCTGAAATGACTTTGGTTAAGAAGGAAGAAGATTTCCCCCATGCTTCTAAGGGTGAAAGTGCTATTTCTCCACATCCACAAAATAGGGAGGTTCTCAGCAATAGTGATAGTAATACAACATCTTCAAATAAAGTTGGTGTTCGTAGCGATAAATTTGCGATAAAAGCTAATCGGAAGAAGATGAAAGTAAGCTGCTCCATGAATATTTATTCTTCCACACAGTTTGTTTACAAATTATAATGACTTAGTGGGACACATAACCAAAAACATGTTTCTCGAGTTTCACTTAATCTGTCAATGTACCAAATTTATTTTGTCTGCATGCTAGGAGTTATCAAGAAAGTTCAGACATTTCCATCCTATCTTCATGAAATGTTCCAAGGAAATTTTATAACAGAATTGTCATATGTTACCAGTCTTTGAATGGAAATTTTATAACGGAATTGTTCATATGTTAACATCCTATCTGCATTCATTCTGATCATCACCTCTCATTAATGTTGTTTAGTTATCGCAAAATTTCTCCACACTCCACAGATTGTTGATACCAAAGCAGTAACAATGATCCACATACAATAATTATCAAACTTGAGCATAATGGCGTAGTTCTCAAGCTTCTGAAACAGTTCAACCCATCATGTCCATTAACTATAATCTCAGCAGCTAATGTAACTTCAATCTGATCTTAAAGAGACTTGATTGATATTTTTATGTACTTTGCATTGCTTATCCGTGTTGTTTCTTTACAAGGTTGTTCATTTAATTGTACAAATGATCTGCTGAATCTGATTATCTTAATACAGTTTTGGTATTTTGGTCTCAGGTAGACTGGACACCTGAGCTGCACAAAAAGTTTGTGAAGGCAGTGGAACAACTAGGCATTGATCAAGCCATTCCTTCTCGAATATTGGATCTAATGAAAGTGGAGGTTTTGACAAGGCATAACGTGGCAAGCCATCTTCAGGTTTTTATTTAACTATAGCTGCTAATAGCATATCAGTATCTTTTCCAAAACTGTGAAGACTAAATTTTTCAGTACCTCATCTGGAACTGTCTATGATAAAAGGGTATTCATATATCTTCTCAGGTAAGGTTTACTGACATAACATCGATTTTTTGATTAAACAGAAATATAGAATGCATAAGAGACATATCTTGCCAAAGGAAGAAGATCGGAAATGGTTAAATCAAAAAGATTCAATGCAAAGGAGCTATTGTCATCAAAGGCCAATTATGGCTGCTCCTCCATATCATTCTAACCATACCCTTCCTCTAGCTCCTTTATATCCTATGTGGGGACAAACTTGCAGTCAAACGCCTGGCATGCAGATTTGGGGCCCTCCGGGTTATCCCTTGTGGCAGCCTGCAGAAAGTTGGCACCGGAAACCATTTCCGGGGGTAATATATTTGCTCAGACTTTATGGTTATGAAATTTTTAGTTCATAATAGAAACCTTTCTCTCTGGCTTGTGATGTAGTGGAATTTATTGCTATGGTTGGAGTTTGACTTGTGATCACTTGATGTTGCAGGTGCATGCAGATGCATGGGGCTGCCCAGTGTTGCCATCACCCCAAGCACCTTACCTTCCCTACTCTCAGGTTAGTATCAGCAAACTGAAGATCTTAACTTTGACTCTTCTATTTTGTGTGCAATGGTTAATGTAACCATGCAAGCATTCTTCTCTTTTGCTGATTATTTAAATTATTTACTTAGTGACGCTAATCATATCTTTTCATCAAACCACAGAATATACCTTTCTTAAGCAATGCTAATGCAGTAGATCACTCCTTTATCATGCCACATAGTTCCTTTGAGCACTATCCGGTAATGCAATACTACTTTCCTTTCAGTTCCTTTCTACTTGATCATTATGCAACAGAAAAGTCCCCAGTTTATACATTTTAATTGGCGCTAAGCGGATGTCCATGAATTCTTACCATATTATGTGTTATACCTTGCATACATGCAGGCAGAGGAGGCTGTTGACAATGCTGTGAAAGAGGCAATAAGTAAGCCATGGTTACCATTGCCCATAGGCCTCAAACCTCCCTCCATAGATAGTGTATTGGCTGAGCTTTCAAGACAAGGCATTAACAGCATCCCTCCCAGCACCAAGGGTTCTAATCTCAGTTGACCACAAATAAACTGGTTCTGATGGTGACCAACAACACAAAAGGGTCCACCAGATCAAGACCATGTTCTGATTATTTTGTTTATCACTTTTATCAGGTTTCAACTAGTAGAGTTAGTTGAATGGGAATAGGAATTGGGACCATTTTGTTTAGCCATATTTGGTCCCCAGCACACATTACCAACTACTTCATACAATAATACCAAATAGACAATACATTGATCCTATCCATAGCCACGTGCCAAGACAAGGCAAAAATAAATAAAAAAATTAAATAAAAAAGTCAGCTGCTTTAATGCAGTAGAAGACACCCATTAGGCAAATTGACCGGTTGAGAAGTGGCCACGGATTTGTTGATGCCTTTTGTGGTGTAAATAGATGCTGATATGGCTGTAAATGTGGTACTTTTGGGAAGCATAACGTATTCCCCCTAAGAGTGATAGGTATGTGGGGGAGGGAAGTGGGTGTCTCTGTTGGTGTTGTTGGGTGTGGGGTTCTTGGATTGGGAATCTAATAATGGTAAGGATAGGATAGGACACTCTTGTGAATAATGGATGAGTCCAACTCCAAATCCCTCATGAATGCTAGCTTTTTCTTCTTTCACATTGAATTTGTTCGGATGTTTGCTAAATTTAGAATTGAATTGTTTCTTGGTATTCCCACAACTTTGATTTTTCAGGCCTGTTATGAGACTAATCTCTCAGTCGATAGCGGGACGTCTAGTTTTTTGGGGAAGAGTCGCGTTACCAACTCTACTAATATTGTTAAATTAAGTTGTTTCTAAAGGTTTTCAACCTCCTCCATGTATGAATTTATCTATAGACAAAACTAATAAAAACACTTGTAAGGAGAGTTCTTCAAATAAGAACAATATTACAAATAATTAGAGGTTGAAAGAGACAAAAAACTGTACCAAATTATGAAAAGAAATTTGCAGATAAATTATGTAATACGAACTTGAAAACAGAGTGAGAAGCAAAAGAATGTAACATGCAAATAGCACAACACCAACACGCAAAGAAGAGATCCAAGAATTCAGAATAATATAGGATAAACCTCTGCTTTCGGCCGAGGCCATGTGTGTTTTGGTCAGGTTTGAAGGTTTTCCTAAAGGTGACGTGACCCTGTAAGACTTCAAAGGTGAAAGGACGGAAAGCTACACAGTCTTGAGTGTTAACTAAGACACGAATGAGTTATTGGACAGCCTGAGGAGGACGAGAAGAGGTTTCCCCTAATGGATTTTCAGGAGAGTCTAGAGAGATGGAAGAGACTGATTGCCTAGGAGAAGGACTTTCATCGCCTCTGTAGCTGTGCTTTCTATTTTGGGAGTCAGAATTTGAAGACATGATTAGGACAGGGTGCAAAGACTTTAGAAGCGAAGGAAAAGAGAAAGGAAGCTAGAGAAAAAAAATTAGAGCAAGGTTGGTTAGTGAACACGGCAGAGTTTCAGTAAAGCTTGTGAGGAGTAGTAACAGTAGGGTTACAACAGTTGAACGCGAAGCAACAGTTGCCTAATACATCAGGTGAAGCTAAGGTGGTTGTTTAGCATCTAATCAATAGCGTAATGAGTAGTTTAGTACTCATAGTTGCGCTGTCTTTGCAGGTTATTTTCGCGTCACTATAGCTCTGTTACCTCGGCTAGATAACAACACAAAAATGGGGTAATTTGTTAACACCAAAAATTTGCTAAGTTGTTGGCCGAGGAGGAGCGTAGCCGAGGCAGGGGCCTGAGTTTACATAAGCCGATGTGCTCAAATCATTGGAGGAAGGGCCGGAGGCTATGTAAATAACACATGTTTACTCTATTCTCTCTATCCTCTTTCGTTATCAGTGAGAAGAGCAACCACACAAGAAATATTGTATTCCTTAGTTAGGTATGGCCAATAAGGTAGACTTTTGAGAAAAAAAGGGGTATGTTTTGCTCGAGACTGAGGTAGCAGGTTCTCCTTAGCTGGAAGTCATCAATTTTGGGGAGATTCAATCTATGGTGAGGCCAATCAAGAACTTAAGGAAGAAATGTTTGTCAAGGGAGGCAGAAGAGAGTTACTTTTAAGAAGAATTTATGGAGGAACCTGAATGTTATGCTTAGGCTCAACCCACTTGCTAAAATGCTAAGAGGGTGACTCTACTTGTTGAGTATAAGCAGCTCGACTAGGGTATAGCTCAACTGTAATTTCCAAAGGGTTTGCAGCTACATGGCCGAGGCAAAGGAATTACTTTGGGAGCAAGGCGCGTGGATATTTGAAGCGTGGAGCGGTTGAAGAAGAACGTGGGAAATGCGCCCTAAAATAGGAACAAAGGTTATTTTACCCACTTTCTGTGCTAGTGGGCGTTATGGAGCATTTCTCCTAGCTTTTATTGCACGTGAGCGTTGTTGCACGTTGATCATAGCCGATCCAACAATGGTTAGTTGTAGGCTAGTGTTAGTGGCTCTATATATATATATATATATATATATATATATATATATATATATATAAGTTGTACATTTGTAAACACACGACCAATCAATCAAAACTTATATTTTTTTCAAGAATATTTACTAGCTATAATTACCCTTATGCTTAGTTTTAGATAATTCTACATGTCCCTCACACTTAGCCTAACACTCTTTGAAGTGGTTAGAGAACTCATAACTGAGGAACATAGTTCATTCGTCGATGTAATCGTTTGAAGAAAATGAATCAAAAGTTCAAGCTCTTAACCGATCATTGACTAAAACTAAAGTTTGACAACAAATATCATGACTTCGTTAAGTATATGCTTTAGAGTAATAGTGAACTAGATTGACTAATCCCAGAGAAATCTATGTAGAACGTCACCTAAGTGCCATAGGTGCTTCTCAAGGCAACCATAGTGTATGGAGTTCTTTGACATTAAGTCATTTGATTATTAAATGTGATAAAAAGGTAGCGATTGGACATAGAATAAGTCATGCAAATGAGTGTGAGTGATCTAGATGAGACAATAAACATACCAATTAATAAACATACCAAACGGTTTCATGACTTAGCTTTGTCATGTGGTGTTTTTTAATGACATGGCAACCATGCACATGGCATTTACGTGGTCGGTGCATGGGTTGACCCATTTCTCTTCTCCTTCCTCGTGTGTTGTTCTCCCATTCTCCCCCACTTCCTAGTTTTTGAAAAACATAATCTTTAAGACCTCCTTCTCCTTCCCACTCATGGAGCTGCGACGACCCTCTACTATCATTGTCCAATCGTGTATGGTCAAGAAGGACCCGTATTTTGGTTTCTCTCATCTCCTTCTCCATTCCTCTAGCCTTCTCTCTCTCCCCGAAAACCTCCATGGACAAAGCTTGAGAGCTTGATTCTGGCCACCGGAAAATCCATTTTGACAAACTAATCCTAGATTCTTTCTCCTCGTGTTCTCCTCTATCTGAAAGTCTCCTCTTTTCTGAAAACAAGCATATTGAAAAACGCCTGAATCGAACATTTCTCTTGTTTTGCTGCCACCACGCACCTCCAATGAATAATCTAATCTTGTGTTTGAGATCCCCACATCGTCTACAACAATAGCCCTCAAGAAATTTACGATCAGAACACCTTGTCGCCGCGCCCAAATCTTCCTTTGTCGTGCTAGAGTTATTTGAAAATTAGGGTTATAGTTTTTATGATTAAAAAATAGGGTGACCACGCAGAGTCCCGTTCGTCGCCGACTTGGACTTCGAGTTCTTCCTCGGAGAGTTCTTCTTCTAGGACGCTGGCCCTCCCTGAATCGATGGCTTCTCAACCCGCTCCACCGAGCGACCACGAAATTGAACAGCCAGATGAGGGAGAGTTTGAGGGAAACCCTCCAATGGAAGAGATCATTCCCGAGTCTGATGAACCGGCGTCGGCGCCCCACCCGGTTAGAGACGTTTCCTGGATTGCAGAGACCCTACGTGGGATGCGACCCTCGCTGATAGCCCCCGATAGCGAGTTGGTGAAGCTATATAAACAAATGGTTGGGGTCCCATGGTCAAGAGTGGACGGTCGAGGGAGTTCGGGGGAACGAGTCCATCGCGACCGTCCCTGAAACACTTAGATTTATGATGTATTCGATGGTGATGCTAAACTTGAGGATTCGTCCTCCCTTCACAGCCTTCCAACGAGAGGTCTTACGATATTTGTTGGTCGCTCCATCTAAATTGCACCCAAACAGTTGGGCATTTGTGAGGGTGTTCGAGCTGCTAATGGGTGCTATGGATCGACCCTGTTCTTTGAAGTTATTTTTTACCATTTTTGAAGTGAGCCATCGTGGCGAGAAGGGTACCATGAAGGGGCGATGGGAGCACCTCAGTTTGAAGGGCCACTCTTCGTATACATTCTTCAAGTCGTACTCTGACTCGTTAAAGCCTTGGAAACTTGGTTTCATGTGGGTCGTTCCGCTTTGCTCTGAAGCTATCAGGATGGTGGCGAACTTGAACGCCAATGGCGAGGTGGTCGGCTTCAAATTTCCGGTCGCGTGGTATAAGGCTCATTACAACAGGTCGGCAGCAACCTATCAATGGAAGGAGGACCGTCTCGATGAGGTCGGCAAAGAGACACTCAGGTTGCTGACGAACATGGTCTCCCATCTTCCCGAGGAACCTCAGTTGATAAAGGTTTACCCGTTAGCGAGGGTTGCTAGCGAAGTAGATATTCTCTCTGTTCTTTGTGGGTTTTAGGTCGCATTGGGATCTTAGCGAGTCGTTGTGTTTTCACATCTTTTTCCTTCCAAATGTTTAAGTCTTTCTGATCGTTCCCTCTTTCTTTTTGCAGATCAAATGGCGAGCGCTCTTGGTTTTCGGGACTCATGAAGTTGTCAAAGAAGGGCAAATCAAAGGGCCAAGGTTCGACGAGCCGCTCCCCGGTGGTTGCTCCACACCCTAACGTTGAAGTGCAGACCCCCTCAGCTGGTAAAGGGGGGATTAGAGCGGGATCGTACCCATGCTGTGGCCGATGACGAGCTGGATCGAGCCATTGGTTTCTCTGATGAAGATCCCGACCATCCTGCAAAGAAGTCCAGGGCGGTCAAAGAGATTCGAAAAAGACCTTCCCCAAAACTGAACTAGGAGAAGTTAACGGCGGTCGACTTCAATCATTACATCGAGGATCCTCTTGAAGCTGCGGCCGACGTTTGTAGGGCTGCTTCTGATCTCTTCAAGAAGTGGAAGCGCCAGGAGGACGAGCGAGTTGCAGGTAATAAACTCGAAGCCCGAAACTTGTGGTTGGAGGGCGATTTACTAGATTTTTTTTAGATAAGCGGGCGATTTACTAGATAGTATGATAAGCTAAAGAGCTGCTATACTTATATCACAGCGTTGCGGAAGGAGCGGGACGAAGTGAAGCAGAAGCTGGAGCACCAATTGAATTGTACCTTAGGGTCCCAGGATATTGACCGGTTAGGTGCTGGATCGTGCTTGTCTATGAACGAAGTCGGCACAGAGCTTAGCCCGGGTTGTACTTGCAAAGACACTCTAACGCCCAAGTCAGGGGGGGAAGAAGTCAAAGCAGGATGAACAGTGGTCAAAAAGTGTACCTGTTAGTGGGGGTTGACCCCTATTTATAGAGTCAAGCGATGTCTCCTGGCCGTTGGATAGACCGGCTCGATCTCAGCCGTTGATCTCGGTCCATGCGGTGCTGACCTATTAGCCCGTGGATCATTGGCGGATTGGGCCGGTCGCGGCCTATTTAAGTGGATTGGGCCCTCAGTCCAGTCTGGAACAGTATACTTAGGTTCCAATTTTAATAATAATAATAATAACTTAATAAAAATGCCACGTCGATGCCGTGTCAATAAAAACACTACTTTTGTTTGACAAATTAAAAAACACTACTTGTAACTTAATAAAAATGCCACGCCGTTGCCGTGCATTAAAAAACACTACTTTTTTTTGACCAACACTACTTTTTTTTTGACAAATTAAAAAACACTACTTGACAAGTATAAGTCATGAAATTATTTGCCTCACTACCGTCACTGGCAATAGTTTAACAGTAATGACTAATATTGCGAACGGCTAGTATGCGGGAGACAAAAACTTCAATGAAATTTAATAGAGGCTAAACTTACAATATTCCAATTTTATAGAACTAAGAATATATTTAACTCGATTAAATATATCTAAAATAATGCTTTAACATGTATTAACAATTTCTAAGTTTTTTTGTATTTGTGGTTTTAAGCATTCCTAATACTATAATTAATTGTTTATTGAAAAAAAAAAGTATACCTAAAATAAAGTTTAAAATTTTGATGTCCATTGCGAACACAAGTCTATTGGTCTTATCTATAGTAGGGTCGTTGTTGTTTTCTTTCTTTTAAGGAATGGTGGATATAAGGCTAGTTGTTCTACTTACCTTCTTAGAATGTTAGTTCTTATTAGTACCTTCTACAAATTCAAACAATTCGGACATGTTTGCGGAGGATAATTATTACTCGGGTTGTCCAATTATTTCAAAAAAACAAAAATAAACTAAGAAAAGAAAACAAAAACAAAAACAAAAAATTCCAAAAATAATTTTTCTGACAGAAACAATTAATTAAACAATGAGTTAGTCCACCGTTGGTTGCCTTGGCAATTTCAGCGACATGGGGACGTCGGCTTTCGAGTTCGAACCCGGGTGTGACCGGTAGTAGTGTGTGCGTAGTATTTATTTGTCATTTCATCTAGTAGACAAAAAAACAATGAGTTATAAAAATATTTATAATTATTTACAACTAGTGTGTAAGACCCGTGCGATACACGGGTATATATTGTTTTTTAATTTAATTTGAAATTAATTTGTTATTAAAATTTTAACTTTATATATGTGTGTTGTATATAAATATAAACATACATAAATATTTTAATGTTTTTAACATCGTAGTTTTCAATATTCCTACCAAACTTATATAATAATGATATAAGAAATGAGAAAGGAAAAAACATAGGTGACAATTTCTATCCGTATGTGGGTTCCCCGTGGGGACTACCCCCATTTGAAGCCCACGTCTGAGGTATCTTTCCCTGTAGGGATAGAGAGAAAATCCCCCATGGTGAATAATTATAAAAGCTTATGATATTGTGAATATCACTACAAAAAAATGACTGATTAGCGACGGAATTTAGCGACAGACTATTGGTTCGTCGCTAAAAAAAGAATTAGCGACGGAATTTTACTCCATTAGCGACGGAATTGATTTTACTAATTTAGCGACGGAATTGCACTCATTTAGCGACGGATTTGACAAGGCGCGAAACTTGAAAATTTTGGTTCGAATTAGCGACGGAAATCCGTCGCTAAATCCGTCGCTAATGTTTGGAAAATTGTGCCACTGACCGTTGCAGTTGATTTGACACGTGACAGACATTAGCGAGGGAAATCCGTCGCTAACGGGTAATTTTTTTTTATAAACCCGAATCCTTCCTCTTCCTCTTTCATTTCTTCCTCTTCTCCGTTTTTTCCTCTCTTACATTTCTTCCTCTTCCTCTTTCATTTCTTCTTACCACCACCACCATCATCTTCTCCCTTCAACACCACACCACACCATCCTCTTTCATTTCCTCCTCTTCCTCTTTCATTTCTTTTCCTTCTCCATTTTCCTCTTCCTCTTTCATTTCTTCCTCTTTCTCTTTCATTTTTTCTTACCACCACCACCATCATCTTCTCCCTTCAACACCACACTAAACCACCACCACCACCACCACACCATCCTCTTTCATTTCCTCCTCTTCCTCTTTAATTTCTTTTCCTTCTCCATTTTCCTCTTCCTCTTTCAATTTTTCTTACCACCACCACCATCATCTTCTCCCTTCAACACCACACCAAACCACACCATCCTCTTTCATTTCCTCCTCTTCCTCTTTAATTTCTTTTCCTTCTCCATTTCCCTCTTCCTCTTTCATTTTTTCTTACCACCACCACTATCATCTTCATCCTTCAACACAACACCACCACCACCACCACCACACCATCCTCTTTCATTTATTTTCCTTCTCCATTTTCCTCCCCAACCCCTTATCTCTCCCTCTTTCTATCTGAGATTAGCATTTTTTAAAAAAAAAAAAGAGATTAGCGACGGATTTTAGCGACGGATTTCCGTCGCTAAAATTGGTCAGTGTCACTGTCAAATCAACTGGAACAGTCAGTGTGAACAGTGTTTAGCGACGGATTTTTGCGACGAATTTTCCGTCGCTAATTTTAGCGACGGATTGTATTCCCTCGCTACCCAATGAGCGACCAGCTTTTTAGCGACGGAATTGGTCCGTCGCTAATTCCGTCGCTAACAGTCATTAGCGAGGGAAAAACAGGCATTAGCGAGGGAAAAATCCGTCGCTAATGCGCTGTTTTTTTGTAGTGTATTAATGTAACTAAAGCACAACAACCATTGAAATAAAACATACTTCGTAAGATCAATTCTCAAATGAAGATAATTGCCAAAAAGATATATAATTAGACCAACATTTCTCAACCATTAAAATCCTCACTAAAAGTTTCGCACCATCATTCTTGAACTTAAGTTTCTTGATAATGAGGAATATCACTTATTAAACTTAGATAAAAACTGTCTATACCAATCATGTAATCAGAGAAAATTGATAAAAAGAAGAATTCTACGGAGCTCCCAGTTATAGATGATGATTTTTTGTCATTCTTATCATATTGGAGTACCATTCTTCTGATTCAAACATCAAATCCAATCACGCCCAAACAATAATGCAAAACTTCAACAAACACACCAAGATAAGGTTACATCCTAAAGCATATGGAAAAAGGCATTTTGCAATTTTGATATGTGAAACCAACTTAATAGCATGACTACTGATAAACGAACATGCTTAAAATCCCGGCGGTGGTCTTTTGATGTCATATATACATATTGAGAACTCCAAAATCGTTCAAAGCTCACAAAATGAACAACAAATATGGTCAAAATATAAATCTAGCAAGGAATTTAGAATTGTTTCTATTTCTAATTCTTGGCATTAAAGTTTAATATTTGAATTACAAATTACTTCCTTGATGTCTTAAATGTTTTTTTAATTGTCTTGTAACATCTTGACTTGTCAATTACTTACAATTGAATTTTGAATTCAAAATAAATTAATTTTCAATGGACATATTTTTTTAACAAAAACATCTAATGCCATGTAATCGTTCGTGCCTTTTTACTTTTATATTGTATTTTTTAGTTGACTGAAACAATACAAATTGATTATTTATTGATAATTTTTTTTAAACTATAAAGGATATTCATTGGATAAAAATAGATACAATACACTTAGATAAGCATCAAGTGCTAAGGCATTCCCTAATCGCACATTGAGAGTCCTAATAGACTTAATATCCAAATTAATGGCCCCATTACATAGAAATTTAGGCCAAAGTAAAATTACATCAAGCCAAACATCTAATCCTAACAACAAAGTCAACATATTCCACACATGGTTATAGGCCAAAAGAGTTGAGGAGACCACAGTCTTTGATTCTATCCAGCTTTGGAACATAATTTTGACTGATGCAAGCTCGAATCGACTATAACAAGTCTCGGATTGGTCCAATTCAACCATAGTTTCTACAATTGTATTATTTCATATGGACTTTCAAATTCGACTACAAGCGAAATCAATTTAATGCCATGTAATCGTTCAGTGCCTTTTTACTTTTATATTGTATTTTTTAGTTGACTGAAACAATGCAAATTGATTATTTATTGATAATTCATTCATTATGTTGGCAGTATAATTTGTTTCCATTTAATGCATACTAGTGCCGGGAGCCGTGCGATGCACGATGTCAAAACTTTAGCCAGTACTTTGTTGTTGTGATATTAAAATTTGATGGATAAATTAAAAATCAACACACAAATTAACGTGAATTTATAATTCAAACATAAGTAATAGTCCATAGAAGTTAATTTTTTTTTTTAAAAAATCAGCACACAAATGAAATTGATTCATTAAAATATTGACAAAAAATGATAATCAAATAACTTTAGTTTAACGCATTATCACATTACATAAGATCTCAGACAACAACACACTACATAACATATTTGAATAGATGAATTTTTTTTACGAACACTAAAGTATCACAAAACACAGTGGCCCAACAACTAATTTTTTTTCAGACTCTAAATTACCTCAAAACATAGTGGCTAGCATCACACTTTACATAATTTATCACGAAATTAATTTTCATTTTTCACTAATCCGATTATTGAGGAACAAACTTCACCTATTTATAGATCTATTTTTTTCTTAAATTTAAATGTATTCTTAAAAAATGAAAATATTAAAAACAGAAAAAAAGGGGGGGGGGGGTGTGTGGGGTGGGGGGGGGGGGGGGTTGGAGGTTTGACGCCAAAATGGGGGAGGGAAGGGAAATTTTGCGCCAAAAGTGGGGGGAGGGCCCACATGGATGATGACATCACACACCCTTAGCCGAGATTATTTTGGAGGATGGTCTTGGCTTGAAGGATTTTCGTCGGTCTACCGGATGTGTGAAGTCGCGTGGGACACTGCCTTTGTCACGACCGTGTTTTATCATTTTCACTCCCTAGAGTAAAAAAAGAAATTTTTTCTTTGCCGTAATGTGTTACTTTGTCTGTCTTGTCGGGTCGTACAAGATCACTTCGTTGCGACCATGACTCAGGCCTCCTATGGGGTAATCCTTGTGTCGAGCGTCAAGCTAGGGTGTCGTATCCTGATGTTGGCGCCCTCCTGGGCGCCTTGCGCCAAGTGCTACGTTCTGCTGTTGGGGCCCTCCTGGGCGCCTTGCTGGATGCTTGTTCGGTGCGTGCATACGCTGGGTGTCTCCTCGTGGAGCAGGATTTTGCGAGACAAGGTTGGGTGCCCTCATGGGTGCCTTGGACTCCTCGTTGCACAGTGCTGGCTGCCCCCTTGCGAAGGACTTGCTTCCAGACCACCTCCTGCTTGGCGCCCTCATGCCAGGCGCCATCAAGCCAGACGCCCTCTGCCAGGCACCCTCCTGCCAGGCGCCCTCATGGGCGCTGCCTGCTTCTGTATTGGCGCCCTCATGGGCGCTGCCTTGGTGCTTGGCGCCCTCATGGGCGCTGGTTGCTTCCTTGCCAGGCGCCCTCTTGGGTGCCGGATTGTGTGGACGTGTGCTTGGCACTCTGCTTTTTGTTGCTCATCCTGTCTCTTTGCCAGCTTTTCTTCTTGATGAAATTTCAGGGCTTGCTTGGTGCCGAGGGGAATTGCTTCTTCCGTCTTCACCATTATCTGTTTGACATCTCCATCATCTTTTAATTTGATCAAGAGGTTCTGGCCGGGAGGCTTGTCACATACCGACCCAACGGGGTTGACTTTGATGTCATTGCCCCCTGATTTTTTTATGTTGCATTTTGAAACATCCAAGCTTCCTCTTTATCTATAATCTCATATCGCCTCATGGCAATGTTAACTCTAAGGGCAGTTTATCAGAATCGATCTAAATAATAACTCGCCCATCAGAGGTTGCGACACGTTTAAAGCCGCTCTGTGCCTCGTGGCAAAGTTAACACCTCGTGAGCTGAATTATAATCTCATATCGCCTCATGGCAATGTTAACTCTGGGTGCAGTTTATCAGAATCGATCTAAATAATAACTCGCCCATCAGAGGTTGCGACACGTTTAAAGTCGCCCCGTGCCTCGTGGCAAAGTTAACACCTCGTGAGCTGAATGTATAATCTCATATCGCCTCATGGCAATGTTAACTCTGGGGGCAGTTTATCAGAATCGATCTAAATAATAACTCGCCCCTCTGATGTTGCCATGGTGCCCTGCCATGGCGCCCTGCCTTGCCAGCCTGGGTGCCGCCCGTAGGGGTAGGATCTGGCGCCCTTGTGGGCGCCTTGTCATGTTGATCATGGAGCCGCCTCTTGGAGCAGGATCTGGCGCCCTCATGGGCGCCTTGTTGCGTTGTTTTGGCTGCCGTGTAACACCCCATTTTAGCTATTAATCTATGTGCATATATTAGTAATTATGTCATAATTTTGTGTGTCCCTATGTTATTATTAGTGTATATTCAAATAATATATTATCTTAGTGATATATTACTTATTATTATTATTATTATTATTATTATTATTATTATTATTATTATTAACTAACATCACCTCATCCGAAGTGATGAGGCGTGCGTGAAATTTGGAAAAGGGAGGGGTAGTTAATTAGGAAGGAGGGAGTGCCAATTGGGCTTGGTCCATTGGTTTTAAGAGAGCAAAATAATTCAGCCCAATTCCTTTTATAATAGTAAACTACCTAGGTTCTGTTCATCATCGTTGCAATCATATTCACTTCCGCCAGAAGCCGTCCCGCAGCCATAACAGCGTGAGCCTCCAACCTTCTTTGTTCCTGAACTCACTAGTTAAGCCACTGTTTGGTCCCAAACTTCACCACCCCACTCGAAATTACCCTCTGAACCCGTTTCCAACCTCCGTTTTATCAAAGGAAGCACCATTTGTTGCGTATTTTAGCACTGGGCGAACTGTTTTTCGCACTTTCCGGCCACCACAGTTTTCGGTTGGAAAAAACGGACGCCGTTTTTGGATTCTACGCGTCGAAACCTTCGGGAAGCACTAGTCTCTTTTCGTTTCGGTGAAGTTGACGTCGGATCCCTTTTTCGCCATATTTCACTCTCTATACAACCTGTGAATTTTTCTTCGCGCCCGTTGAGTGTTGAACTGTCGCTACCGGCACATTTTCTTGCTCTTGTTGATACCGCAGATTACTCTTATCGAGGTAAGGGTGGGGTTCTAACTCTATAACAGGGTACATGAAAGATTATATGTAGGAATGGGAATTTTATGAATTGTCACTGTGTATGATTGTGTTGTTTGTAAGTACCGAAAAATGATTCTTGTTGAACTAATTGTTAGTAATAACTACTTGAATGGTTTAGGCACATAAGCCAAGATTAATTGGGATGTAAAAGTGATAGGATTGGTACATTTCTGCTAGTAATAGTGCAACAAAGACGACACTAATAATCGGTATGATAATTGTCTAGCAATAGGATCATTTTGGTAGCAGAGGAATTTAGTAGTAGAAGCCGCAAACGAGTAGCCTAATTATTTTGACAGGCGCGACTAATAACCAGTGTAGACTTTAGTAATAATGTAGGATAGAATCAGCAGTACTGGATAGAAAGAAATTAGAAGGTGATTAATTGACCGAGTATAGTCGAAGATGGCCCGAATAACTATGCGTTTGTTTGTAGTTTACGTTGGTCAATTTGTTAAGTTGTGTACTGTGTCGATAGTGGTGAATTTGCAGGTGATGTCGTATCTGGTTGGATTGCCTCTACTTATTGGCAAAATATTAAGTTGTAGGCCTATGGCCAACGTGGGATTCCTTTTGTTGTTGTATTGCTATGTAACTATTATTATTGTTTGTTTGAGCATTCACGCCGCGTCGCATACATAGCATTCAAATAAGTTGGCCTGGACTGGCAAATTAAGTTGAAGGCTTATGCCTTGTTGATGCCACTATTTATTGGCAAATTTTTAAGTTGGGAGTTCTGCTCCAATGGTACCACATGCATGTGCATGGCATTGAGTCGCATTCCGTGTTGCATATTTAAGTGGTCAGGTTGATGACTCGTGATGATTGAATTTGTTTGATAGCTGTGAAGTGGTGAATTTATATTTCCTGAATCTAATATATTCTTTTTCATATGTCCTATTATATGGTTCGATATCTCACCCCTTCTGTTTGAATGTTACCCCTGTTGGTAACGTGCGGGTAATCGCGAATGAAGGCTGTTTACCTTCATTAGTTCGAGTCGGTGTCGTCGCTCTGATACGTAGCATTCGGGGGGATGAACGCCCGTTTTCCTTACTGTTATGTTATTTTATCGTTGGAACTTAAAGTTTTTGTTATTAAGAATTTTGCTATTTCTGAGTTGTCCTAAGTTGGATAAAGATGCCACAACTACTTTGAATTGAACTTTTTGTGAGTCCGCTGCGTAGTAATGAAAGTTGACTTATTTTTCTTTAAGACTAAACAGAATGTTTATTGGTTCATCCAAATCAGAGTGTTATGTATCTGATTTTATAGGCGATTTGATTATGTTTGTTTTCTTTTAAGTCGAAAGTGTAACATTCCATTTGTTTGTTGGAAATTCTTGCAACTCTGAATTTGTAATTAATTACCGGGTAGATATGGGTGTTACATTAGTGGTATCAGAGCGAGTCGGTCCGTCCGGCCAAGTGTCGAATTGTTGTGTCATTTAACGATCGAGTATTGTCATTTAGTTCTAACTACTGTTTGTGTTGCAGTAATAAGTCAAGATGGTTGGGAGGAATGATGCCGCTATCGCTGCTGCTTTGGCGGCTATGGCACAGGCTTTGGAGAATCAGCCGAACGTTGGCGAAAATGCTGGGTCTCGTAGTTTGGCGACCTTTCAGAGGGAGAATCCGCCTACCATCAAAACAGGTATAATCCTGATGGGGCGTTGGCTTGGCTGAAGGAGATAGAGAGAATCTTCCGTGTGATGGACTGCACTCCAGCGCAGAAGGTTCGTTACGGTACTCATATGTTGGCAGAAGAGGATGATGACTGGTGGCTAGAGACTAGTCAGAGATTGGAAACTGCAGGTGAAGAGATCACTTGGGTTGTGTTCCGTAGGGAATTTATGAGAAGTATTACCCTGAGGATGTTCGAGGTAAGAAGGAAATTGAATTTCTTGAGCTGAAGCAGTGAAACCCGTCAGTTACTGAATATGCTGCTAAGTTTGTGGAGTTTGCCAAGTTTTATCCGCACTATAGTGAAGCAACTGCTGAGTTCTCAAAGTGAATCAAGTTTGAGAACGGGTTACGGCCAGAGATCAAGAAGACAATTGGGTATCAGAAAATCCGTGTCTTTTCTGATTTAATTGATAGCTGCAGGATCTATGAAGAGGATAACAATGCTCATTATAAGATTATTAATGAGAAAAGGAACAAGCATCAGAATCGTGGTAAGCCGTATGATGCTCCTATTGGTAAAGTTAAACCGAAAGTCGCTGATGGTAAGAGAACTAGTGGGGGCGACGCTCCTGCTGGTATTGTGTGCTTCAAATGTGGCAAAGCTGGTCATAAGAGTAACGTGTGCAAGGCTGAGGCGAAGAGGTGTTTCCGTTGTGGTAAGACCGGGCATGAAATGGCTGAGTGCGCGCATAAGGAGATGATTTGTTTCAACTGTGGCGAAGGAGGGCACATTGGTAGTCAGTGTCAGAAACCGAAGAAAGAACGAGCTAGTGGAAGAGTGTTCGCTTTGGCAGGGACAGAGACTACTAAGGAAGACGGACTTATTAGAGGTACATGCTTCATTAATAGTACTCCTCTAATTACTATTGTTGATACCTGTGCTACTCATTGTTTCATTGCTGCTGATTGTGTTGAAAGATTGGGTCTTGCGTTGTCTTCTATGAATGGAGATATGGTTGTCGACACTCTGGCTAAGGGATCGGTGACTACTTCTCTTGTATGTTCTAAGTGTCCTTTGTCGATTTTCGACAGAGACTTTGTTGTTGATTTGATTTGTTTGCCGTTAAGCGGATTGGATGTGATCTTAGGTATGAACTGGTTAGAGTATAACCATGTTCATCTTAATTGTCATAGCAAGTCTGTGAGTTTTTCTACTCCTGAAGAGGAGGAAACTGGTTTGTTGTCTGCTAGACAGTTGTGGAAGTTGAGGCAGGAGGAACTCCAGTTATTCTCGCTGATGGCATCGATGTCTGTCGAGAAGCGAGCCATAATTGAAGAGTTGCAGGTAGTGTGTGAATTTCCTTAAGTTTTCCCTGATGAGATTCCAGGTGTACCGCCAGAGAGAGAAGTTGAATTCGCTATTGATCTTGTACCTGGTACCAGACCTGTTTCTATGGCACCATACAGGATGTCTGCATCTGAATTGTCCGAATTGAAGAAGAAACTTGAGGAATTACTCGAAAAGAAGTTTGTGAGACCAAGTGTGTCGCCGTGGGGAGCTCCTGTGTTGCTAGTAAAGAAGAAAGATGGAAGTATGAGGCTTTGTGTTGATTACAGACAGTTGAATAAAGTAACAGTTAAGAACAAGTATCCACTTCCAAGAATAGATGATTTGATGGATCAACTGGTGGGTGCTCAGGTGTTTAGTAAGATTGATTTGCAATCGGGTTACCATCAGATTAAAGTGAAAGGTGAGGATATTCAGAAGACGGCTTTTAGAACTCGGTACGGGCATTATGAGTATTCGGTGATGCCTTTCGGTGTTACCAATGCGCCGGGAGTATTTATGGAATACATGATCCGTATCTTTCATACTTACCTGGATCGGTTTGTGGTAGTATTCATTGATGATATCCTGGTTTACTCCAAGTCAGAAGAAGAGCATGCAGAGCATTTGAGATTAGTGTTGGAAGTCCTGAAAGAGAAGAAGTTATATGCAAAACTGTCTAAATGTGAATTTTGGTTAAAGGAGGTGAGTTTCCTTGGTCACGTCATTTCAGGTAGTGGCATTGCGGTGGATCCATCTAAAGTAGATGTTGTGTTGCAATGGGAAACCCCGAAGTCGGCTACCGAGATTAGAAACTTTTTGGGATTAGCTGGTTATTATAGAAGGTTCATTGAGGGTTTTTCTAAGTTAGCGCTTCCATTAACTCAGCTGACTTGCAAAGGTAAAGCCTTTATATGGGACGCTCGTTGTGAAGAGAGTTTCGCCGAATTGAAGAAGAGATTGACGACGTCTCCTATCTTGACGTTACCCAATCCAGGGGAGTCTTTTGTGGTGTATTGTGATGCCTCCAAGATGGGTTTAGGAGGTGTGCTTATGCAGAATGGAAAGGTAGTTGCCTATGCGTCAAAGGCAGTTGAGGACTCATGAAAAGAACTATCCTACGCATGACTTAAAACTTGCTGCGGTTGTTTTTGTGCTGAAGATTTGGAGGCATTATCTTTATGGTTCTAGATTTGAAGTATTTAGTGACCATAAGAGTTTGAAGTATTTATTTGATCAGAAGGAATTGAATATGAGACAACGACGGTGGTTGGAGTTATTAAAAGACTACGATTTCAGATTGAATTATCACCCAGGAAAAGCTAATGTCGTGGCTGATGCTTTAAGTCGAAAGACCTTACATATGTCAGCGATGATGGTTAAGGAGTTGGAATTAATTGAACAGTTCAGAGATATGAGTTTGGTTTGCGAAGTGACACCACAGAGTGTTAGGTTGGGAATGTTAAAGATTAATAATGACTTTCTAGACAGTATCAGAGAAGCTCAGAAGTTGGATGTTAAACTGGTGGATTCGATGGTTGGAATCGATCAGTCTGGGAATAATGATTTCAAGTTGGATGTGCAAGGTGTGTTGAGGTTCCGTAATAGAATTTGTATTCCTGATGATGCAGAGATGAAGAAAGCAATTCTTGAAGAGAGCCATAGGAGTAAGTTGAGTATCCATCCGGGAGCTACTAAAATGTATCAGGACTTGAAGAATTTGTTTTGGTGGCCAGGGATGAAGCGTGATGTAGCGCAGTTTGTGTATGCGTGTTTAACTTGTCAGAAGTCAAAAGTCGAACATCAGAAGCCTGCAGGGTTGATGCAACTGTTAGAGGTTCCAGAATGGAAATGGTATAGTATTTCAATGGACTTTGTGACGGGATTGCCTAATGCCGCAAGAGGACATGATGCGATTTGGGTGATTGTTGACAGGCTAACGAAGTCGGCTCATTTTATTCCTATTAACATCGCATATCCAGTACCGAAGTTGGGAGAGATTTATATCCGAGAAATTGTAAAGCTGCATGGTGTTCCTCTGTGTATCGTTTCGGATAGAGATCCGAGGTTTACTTCTGATTTTTGGAAGAGTTTGCAAAGGGATTTGGGTTCTAAGTTGAGATTGAGTTCGGCGTATCACCCTCAGACGGATGGTCAGTCAGAGAGGACTATTCAGTCGTTGGAGGATTTGTTGAGAGCGTGTGTTCTTGAGCAAGGAGGTTTGTGGGATACCTATCTTCCATTGATAGAGTTCACTTATAATAACAGTTACCATTCTAGTATTGGAATGACACCTTTTGAAGCGTTGTATGGTCGGAGATGTAGGACTCCTTTATGTTGGCATGAATCCGGAGAAAGTGTAGTACTTGGACCTGAAGTTGTTCGAGAGACTACTGAGAAGGTGAAGTTGATTCGGGAGAAGATGAAAACTTCGCAAAGTAGACAGAAGAGTTATCATGATAAGCGAATGAAGGATTTAGAATTTCAAGCGGGTGATCATGTGTTTTTGAGGGTCACACCGGTGACCGGTGTTGGGCGCGCTTTGAAGTCTAGGAAGCTTACTCCTCATTTTATTGGTTCGTACCAGATTTCAGAAAAAGTTGGGAATGTTGCTTATAGAGTGGCCTTACCGCCTAACCTTTCGAATTTGCATGATGTGTTTCATGTGTCACAACTTCGAAAGTATATTTCAGATCCATCTCATGTAATTCACATGGATGATGTGCAAGTACGGGATAATCTTACTGTGGAGACAATGCCTGTACGAATCGAGGATCATGAGGTGAAGACTCTAAGAGGCAAGGAGATCTCCTTGGTGAAAGTAGTCTGGTTAGGAGCTGCCGGAGAAAGCATGACGTGGGAGCTGGAAAGCAAGATGCGGGAATCCTATCCCGAGTTGTTCGAATCAGGTAAATTTTCGATGACGAAAATATTCTAAGGGGGAGAGGATTGTAACACCCCATTTTAGCTATTAATCTATGTGCATATATTAGTAATTATGTGATAATTTTGTGTGTGCCTATGTTATTATTAGTGTATATTCAAATAATATATTATCTTAGTGATATATTACTTATTATTATTATTATTATTATTATTATTATTATTATTATTATTATTATTATTATTATTATTATTATTATTATTATTGTTGTTGTTATTAACTAACATCACCTCATCCGAAGTGATGAGGCGTGCATGAAATTTGGTAAAGGGAGGGGTAGTTAATTAGGAAGGAGGGAGTGCCAATTGGGCTTGGTCCATTGGTTTTAAGAGAGCAAAATAATTCAGCCCAATTCCTTTTATAATAGTAAACTACCTAGGTTCTGTTCATCATCGTTGCAATCATATTCACTTCCGCCAGAAGCCGTCCCGCAGCCATAACAGCGTGAGCCTCCAACCTTCTTTGTTCCTGAACTCACTAGTTAAGCCACTGTTTGGTCCCAAACGTCACCACCCCACTCGAAATTACCCTCTGAACCCGTTTCCAACCTCCGTTTTATCAAAGGAAGCACCATTTGTTGCGTATTTTAGCACTGGGCGAACTGTTTTTCGCACTTTCCGGCCACCACAGTTTTCGATTGGAAAAAACGGACGCCGTTTTCGGATTCTACGCGTCGAAACCTTCGGGAAGCACTAGTCTCTTTTCGTTTCGGTGAAGTTGACGTCGGATCCCTTTTTCGCCATATTTCACTCTCTATACAACCTGTGAATTTTTCTTCGCGCCCGTTGAGTGTTGAACTGTCGCTACCGGCACATTTTCTTGCTCTTGTTGATACCACAGATTACTCTTATCGAGGTAAGGGTGGGGTTCTAACTCTATAACAGGGTACATGAAAGATTATATGTAGGAATGGGAATTTTATGAATTGTCACTGTGTATGATTGTGTTGTTTGTAAGTACCGAAAAATGATTCTTGTTGAACTAATTGTTAGTAATAACTACTTGAATGGTTTAGGCACATAAGCCAAGATTAATTGGGATGTAAAAGTGATAGGATTGGTACATTTCTGCTAGTGATAGTGCAACAAAGACGACACTAATAATCGGTATGATAATTGTCTAGCAATATGATCATTTTGGTAGCAGAGGAATTTAGTAGTAGAAGCCGCAAACGAGTAGCCTAATTATTTTGACAGGCGCGACTAATAACCAGTGTAGACTTTAGTAATAATGTAGGATAGAATCAGCAGTACTGGATAGAAAGAAATTAGAAGGTGATTAATTGACCGAGTATAGTCGAAGATGGCCCGAATAACTATGCGTTTGTTTGTAGTTTACGTTGGTCAATTTGTTAAGTTGTGTACTGTGTCGAAAGTGGTGAATTTGCAGGTGATGTCGTATCTGGTTGGATTGCCTCTACTTATTGGCAAAATATTAAGTTGTAGGCCTATGGCCAACGTGGGATTCCTTTTGTTGTTGTATTGCTATGTAACTATTATTATTGATTGTTTGAGCATTCACGCCGCGTCGCATACATAGCATTCAAATAAGTTGGCCTGGACTGGCAAATTAAGTTGAAGGCTTATGCCTTGTTGATGCCACTATTTATTGGCAGATTTTTAAGTTGGGAGTTCTGCTCCAATGGTACCACATGCATGTGCATGGCATTGAGTCGCATTCCGTGTTGCATATTTAAGTGGTCAGGTTGATGATTCGTGATTATTGAAGTTGTTTGATAGCTGTGAAGTGGTGAATTTATATTTCCTGAATCTAATATATTCTTTTTCATATGTCCTATTATATGGTTCGATATCTCACCCCTTCTGTTTGAATGTTACCCTTGTTGGTAACGTGCGGGTAATCGCGAATGAAGGCTGTTTACCTTCATTAGTTCGAGTCGGTGTCGTCGCTCTGATACGTAGCACTCGGGGGGATGAACGCCCGTTTTCCTTACTGTTATGTTATTTTATCGTTGGAACTTAAAGTTGTTGTTATTAAGAATTTTGCTATTTCTGAGTTGTCCTAAGTTGGATAAAGATGCCACAACTACTTTGAATTGAACTTTTTGTGAGTCCGCTGCGTAGTAATGAAAGTTGACTTATTTTTCTTTAATGAAAGTTGTCCTGTGGCTGCCTTGGCGCCCTGCCAGGCGCCCTCTTGGGTGCTGCCAGTGGCTGCCTTGGCGCCCTGCCAGGCGCCCTCTTGGGTGCCGCCTGTGGCTGCCTTGGCGCCCTGCCAGGAGCCCTCCTGGGTGTTGTGTTCTCACTTGGCGCCCCCCTAGGCGCCCTCTTGGGTGCCGGGCTGAATGTTCACTTGGCGCCCTCGTAGGCGCCTTTGTCCTTGGTTTCTGCTTGTATTTTATTTGTTGTACTCTTCGCTTATGTTGCTGATTTGTTTTATGTTGTTTTGCAGACAAGATGGCCGCTCCATTTTCCTTTAATGACTTGGCTTCTTGGGCCGAGAGGAGGAAGCCTTTAGGTGCCGAACCTAATGAGGCAAGCAGTCCAGCTCCTGCGGTATCAGCTTCTGTTCGTCCCTCGAACGAGCCTCGCCTAAGCCTAGGAGCTCCTAGTCGAGCTGGTGAGGATTCCTCGGGGCGCCGATGGTTCCACTTGACTCTACTACCCCAGGGGTTCAAAGTAAGTCCAAGCGCAAGAAAAGTTGTGCACGTCGCCCCCCTTCAGCGGATTGCCCTTCCCCTGCTAAACGTCCTCCTCTCGTGTCTGACGAAGAAGGTGAAATTTCCTTCACTTCTGATGAGCGCGGTCACTTCTGAGAGCACGCTTTCGAACTTTCCATTCATATGGTCAAGGATGGGGAGAGTCTGCATGCGAAGTGGGGAGCTGAGAAGGGGTCTGGAATTCGTTCAGGTAATCCTTTGAGGTGTTTCTTTATGCATTTAACATATCTGTAGGAGGTACTCTTTAACCCTGTTATGTTGTTTTTTCTCTTATGCAGCGGTGAGCGAGGAGAGGGATCGACTTGTGTTGGATAAGAATCGACTTCGGGTAGATCTTCATGACGCTTTGGAATCTGCTCATCGGGCCAAAGAGGCTGCTCGTCACTATCAGAAAGACCGGGAGGAGGCCTATGCTGAGAGGGATGAGTACAAGAAGAGGGTGGAGGAGCGCCAATCTGAATTGGATAGTATGAAGAAACTGAAGGATGAGGCTGAGACAAAGGTGCAGATGGTGGGCGGGAAGGCTGTAGATTTTTCCTATGCCACCTATGATAAGGCGATTAGCCATGTCCAGTGTTTGTATCCGGAAGCCATTCTAAAGTCGAGCGTCTTTCAATTTGATCACGATGTTCGGGACGGGAGGATAGTCAAATACCACTCCAACGGGGTTGACTTCGATGTCGTTGCCCCCTGATTATTTCTTTCAGTCCAGTTGCTTTGATTGTGTAATATTTCTTTAACTTGTCGAATTTCGTTATGTGTCTTGCTTAATGGAGTCTTGCTGTCTCCGGGGCGATTTTTGTATTACATTTCGCCCCAATGGGGTTGACCTCGATGTCATTGTCCGCTGATATTTATGTTACCTTTTGAAACGTCTATGTTTCTTCTTTGCCTAGCTTGTTTCTTATGTTTATAATTGGCACGCGTTGGATGGCCTCGGGCACACGTTCTTGCCTTGCAACCTGAATATACAATTTCATATCGCTTCTTGGCAAAGGGCTGTGTTTTGAAGTTGGCGCCTTCGTGGGCGCCTTTTGCCATGCCTCCTGATGTTGGCGCCCTCCTGGGCGTCTTGTGTCAAGGTGCAAAGTCCTGATGTTGGCGCCCTCTTAGGCGCCTTTCCGGGCTCAGGTGCAAGTCATTGCCTTGCACATCTGTATGTATGATCTCATACCTCCTCGTGGTAGGTTTATTCTGGAGGCAGTTTGTCAGAGGGGTCTGAATCTAACTTGTCCATCAGAGGTTGCGATATGTCGCTTCGTGCCCCGTGGCAAAGTTAACTCCGGGGGTAGTTTATCAGAACTCGGTCTGAATTTAACTCGCCATCAGAAGTTGCCACACGTTTAAAGTCGCTTCGCGCCTCGTGGCAGTGTATACTCTGGGGGAAGTTTATCAGAATCGATCCGAATTTAACTTGCCCATCAGAGGTTGCGACCATTTCCGAAGCCGCTTCGTGCCTCGTGGCAAAGTTAACACCTCGTGGTGACTCTGGGGGCAGTTTATCATAATCGATCCGAATTTAACTCGCCCATCAGAGGCTGCGACCATTTTCGAAGGCGATTCGCACCTCGTGGTGACTCTGGGGGCAGTTTATCATAATCTATCCGAATTTAACTCGCCCATCAGAGGTTGCGACCATTTTCGAAGCCGCTTCGCACCTCGTGGTGACTCTGGGGGTAGTTTATCAGAATCGATCTGAATTTAACTCACCCATCAGAGGTTGCGACCATTTTCGAAGCCGCTTCGCACCTCGTGGTGACTCTGAGGGCAGTTTATCAGAATTGATCCGAATTTAACTCGCCCATCAGAGGTTGCGACCATTTTCGAAGCCGCTTCGTGCCTCGTGGCAAAGTTAAATCCGGGGGCAGTTTATCAGAACTCGGTCTGAATTTAACTCGCCCATCAGAGGTTGCGACCATTTTCGAAGTCGCTTCGTGCCTCGTGGCAAAGTTAACTCCGGGGGCAGTTTATCAGAACTCGGTCTGAATTTAACTCGCCCATCAGAGGTTGCGACACGTTTAAAGTCGCTTCGCGCCTTGTGGCAAAGTTCGATATTGACCTGCGTCGGTCGGGGGATCTCCTCGATGGCGATCCCCGGTGGTGCCTCTAGTGGATATTGACCTGGTTCCACCGTTGCCCCCCCAAGTCGAGATTATCCTGGGAGATGGTCTTGACTTGACGTTGCCGTTTAGGATGCCCTCGTAGGTTAGGTTGCCCTTACGGCTCGTGCCGTCGTCGGGTCTGCTAATTTTGTCAGAGGATCACAGCAATTGTCCTGCTCGTCTATTGATATTTTTTGCTGACTTGCCTTGATCGAGGTGATTGATGGTGAGTATGGGCGAGCAACACCACATTTTCTTTTCCTCTTGGCCGATTACATTGCACCTAGGGGGCGAGCATAGGAGAGTGTGAGGGCGAGCGGAGGAGAGTGTGAGGACGAGCAGAATCATACCATCACTTCACGCGTTACTTTATTTCCTCTCACGCTCATGCATCATTTGATTTTCTCACGTGCTCGCGCACTATGTTATTTGCTCACGTGCTCGTGCACTATTTTATTTTCTCACGTGCTCGTGCATTATGTTTTTTGCTCACGTGTTCGTGCACTATTTTATTTTCTCACGAGCTCGTGTTCTATTTTTTTTTGCTCATGTGCTTGTGCACTCTTTTATTTCCTTTCATGCTCAAGCACTCACATGCTCATGCATCCTTTAATTTTCTTACGTGCTCATGCACTCTTTTATTTTCTTACATGCTCATGCACTCACATGCTCATGCATCCTTTCATTTTCTTACGTGCCACGCTGGCTGCTTCCGTAACAGGATTTGGCACCCTCCCGGGCGCCTTGGGTGCTGGCTTGCCATGGTGCCGTCAGCTTGTTTCCCTTTCTGGGTGCGGATACGTATGAATTGGATTTCGAGCTTAACATGAGAATTGTAGCTCTGCTTCTTAGCTTTCCAACGCATATGCTTACACGCCTCAATCGGATAAACACAGATGAAGTTATGGCCTGCAGACTAGACATCACCCTTGTAGGTGGGTATCTCTGGTGTCTGTGACCTCATGGTCTCGTCATTTGCTTGACTTCCGCGCCTTTCTTAGCGCTTGCTACCCAACACATCGTGGTCTCATACCTTGGATCCCCGTCGGGTGGGTGTCGTGATCTTGGCTGCTTTGCTTTAGGAAGATGAGCGCGTCATGACACCCTTGACTCCCATACTTGGAGAGATGATCTTGGCTTTAGGTTAATGTTGAGGTTGCCCCCTACGATCCATGCAGTCCCTCCCTGCATGGTATGTTGGGTCTCAGACTTGTCTCTCTCCACTTCTGACTATGGAGTTGGACCTTTTTTCTTTCTTGATATTCTGCTTTTGTACTCAAACAACAAAATTCACAACTAGGCCTAGCCTTAGGCTCGAGTCCTGATGCTCTGCTCCTTATTCGGAGTCGCGAGTTTCATTCTCTTCTTCATTCACGTATTGGACGAGCTTCCTTTCTTCAATGTCATCCCTGGGGGTGCTGCATTTGCTGGTACTGTGCCCATAACAAGTCAGACCAGCCTTCATGCTGCCAACCTTGGCCTCCTCTTGGTAGGCCATGTTGTCTTCTTCATAGTCCATTTACTTTTGATGCCTGCGTCGGTCGGGGGATCTCCTCGATGGCGATCCCCGGTGGTGCCTCCGGTGGGTGTCGACCCAGTACCTCGACCTCTCTCGAGTATCAAGGGATGTGCGTGAGGAGGTACTAGAGCGGGAGTCGTGAGTCTGGTAGGTATCATCCGGAGGGGATGGAGGGGTCCCTTGGAGGTGAGCCTGATCCTCATGGGTGCCAGGCACCCTCATGGGCGCTGTCTGATGCTGTCTTGGCGCCCGGCCAGGCGCCCTCCTGGGTGCCGGGTTGGGCATGTCCTTAGCACTCTGCTGGTCTTCCTGATGCAGCATAGCTTGAGTGTGATTGGCCAGGAGATCCAAAAGCTGACTCACATTCGAAGGCTGGGCAGGCTGACTGGTACTCTCGTCAGGTAGGGTTACGATGTTGCCTTCCGGAGTATCCTCTAGTCGGGATGCCGGTACGGCAATGCTTTCCGGGGTCTGCCTCTGGGAGCCATGGAGTAGCAAGAGAAAAGTTCGAGTAGTGATGATGTGATATATCTCCCACTGTGGTCGCCAATGTTCTGTACCTAACAGTATTTTGGTCGGCTGCTGTTGGTAGGTCTCTTGCTGCCCTGGCAGGAGGTCAGTGAGTGCCCGGGGGGTACCTGCAAAGCCACTCCGACGCTCAAGTCAGTATGAGAATAAGCTAGCGAATTTGCAAGGGAAGAGTGTGTACCGTATAAATGGCTATGCGAGCCAGTATTTATAGGAAATCGATGCTCGTCTGTGGACCGTCGGATTATCAGAATCGATCTGAACCATCCAAGCGTGGTGGCCTTAGTTGGGCTTGTATCACTAATGGAAAAAAGACATTTAGCGTCGGTTAAATTGGACATTTAGCGTCGGTTACCGCCCGACGCTAAATGTCACTCAACGTCAACAGAAATGACATTTAGCGTCGGTTGTTTTAAATAACCGACGCTAAATGTCTCCAAAACGTCATTTAAAAATGACATTTAGCGTTGGTTATTTGAAACAACCGACACTAAATGTATCAAAGGGGACATTTAGCGTCGGTTGGTTTAAACATTTTACACATTTTTCACATTTTACAAATGGGACATTTGAAACAACCGACGCTAAATGTCATTTTACACATTTTAGTTTCATTCATTTTTTTATCCCAGAAATGACCAATTCCCAGAAACAACCATTTCCAAAACAGTCCAATTCACAGACCAATTCCAAAACAGACAAATTCATTCTAAAACCATTCCATTCTATAGTTGTACAAATTACACAGACAGCAATTCCAAAACAGACCAATTCACAGACAGCAATTCCAAAACAGACCAATTCACAGACCAATTCACAGATTGCAATCCCAAAACTGACCACTTCACAGACATCAACTAAACTGAATCTATAGTTGTACAAATTACCAGATTGCATCACAGACAGCAACCATAACAGAAACGACCAATTCTATTAAAAGTATGCATCACAGACAGTATACAAATTAACAGAATCAAAGAATTTTAAACAATGTATCTTTTTGCTCCGTGCGAATCTTCATAAAAAATTCTGACCAAAGCAGACGAACCTCAAAAATCTCCTCTTCGGTGTATGCCTTTGAGTCATCAAATACCTACAAGTTTAAAAATTACTGAAACAAATTATATTCAATCATTCTAATTCCAAATAAATGTGTAAAGTATAATTTTAACCAAAAATTTATACCTGCTCCCAATTATCAACAATACCAGCATTCACAATGGTCAGCATAAACTTCATCACATAATAGCCACAATGATAACCATTCAGTTGTATTGGCATCTACACAAATGAATTCACTCCAAATTAAATCAACTCAATAACATAAACAGAATATATATATATATATATATATATATATATATATATATATATATATATATATATATATATATATATCATAATTATATAAAATCATGAATAGTCCAATTGGACTGTCCATGTAGGCTGTCACGCATGATTTCATAAAAAGCCACGCAATCATCAAAAAATCCACGCATTTATCTATAAAATTAAGTGGCATCCAACTAAGCAATCTCACCAATTTGTACGGTTCTGATTAAATTGTGATGCATTTCTCAAATTAATACGTGGCATCCACCTCACCCAACATAAAAAACGATTTTAAAAAGGAACAATCTGAACGGCTGTAAATGAAATGTTAAAAAAATGGACAGCATCAACGGCAGAAATTGATTTAGATTGCGGCTGCAACTTGACAAAAAAGAAGAAATGATAATGAGGTAATAAGGAAACGTAATAAAGGACGGTATTAATGCTGATGAATTCAGGCCGCACATCAGGGAACAAAGTTATAATGCTATAAGGAATTCAGTCCATCTTTAATACACCCTCCACTTCATCTTCTCTCCCGTCTTTGTATCCTTTCTTCTTCTCACAATTTCTTTCTCCTCCCATTTTTTCTTCCACTCTTCCTATCTCTCATCTTTCCCCAATCTGAATCTGAATTCTTACATCTCTTTCTCCTCTCTCTGCAATGCATCGTTCCAGCGGCAGCAACAAGGGAGTGCGGCTGTGCAGATCCCCACATTGTCCACTTCTCTTTTGATTTTTGTTTGTCGTGCATTTCAAATTTGTTCTCTTAATTTTTTTTGCCATTTCCTTCTACAGGTGATTATAAGAAGAATGATAAGGACGAGGAACAGAATTAATTTGAAAACCAAAACTAATGTTATTGTATACAATCATTAGAGCAATTGGTAAACTATTTATTGTTTCACATTTTGCAGGGAAACCGAAATTTTGAAAAAATCAACACATTTGGTGGGATCTACCATTTTCTTCTTTGTTGCTGGTATTTCTCTGATTCGATTCTATTTAGGGTTTTTTGTTTCATAAAAATAAAGCAATGTTTGATTCTGTTTAGAGTTTTTTGAATTTCATCTTCCTCAAGTTGTTGTTTCAGATTTCCAATTTTGGTTTACGCTCTCACTATCTTACCGATTTTACGGGTTTTATGGTTTGGGTATTTAACCCAACTTTCTTTGTTATACTAGGGTTTAGGATTTTATTGATTACCAAATTTGAGGGAGATATAGGTTAATCACATATTCGTACAAATTTAGGAAAAATAAGTTTAGTCATTCAATTTAGTCATGTGCTTTGTTTTACTGCTTTATTAGACATGGGAGCTGACAAAATTGTAAATGATTTTCATGATTGATAGATTTTAAAATCAAGGTTGAGGGGAAGCGGCGACAGGACGCGGTGATGGGAAGCGGCGACGGGAAGTGGCGACAGGATGCGGCAAGTGCAATACTGAAACCTTTACCAAGTGCAATACTGAAACCTTTGCCAAGTGAAAATGTTACATTTTCTCAAAACTCATTTCAGTTTTGTTTTTACAGCTACTGTTAGATTACAATGATCTTGAGTATTCTGAATTAGTGTCAAATGCAGTGGATAATGCGAAATTGTTTCAATATAATGTGAACTTGGTGCAGTGACACAGATGATTTGGTTTTTTCATTTGTTCTATTTTTAAAGTCTTTATTGGATTTATTTTGTAATGGAATGTGTAACCCATATTACATATTTGGTTTCCATTAATAATGATTTAACCTTGCTATAGTGACGGATGATTTGGTTTCTTAATTTGATTTTTAAGGTGGTTTGTTCTATTTCTTTGAGTAAGAGTAGCAGTCGATTTGTTTGATTGACTATAAAATAATCCGTGTAGCCAGAACTGATTGTCCTACAAGTTTGGAGTTCTTTGAATGAAGCTCAATGATATTTGTCTTTTAATAAGTAGCAAGTACTTTCACTCATGAGTCGTGTATAAGACTATAAGTTAAAATAGACTCAATCTTAATCTTTCAATGTTAATGACTTCTCCTTTGCATAAATGTTTGAGTTCTTATTTGCTACTATCATGTTTAGTGGCTATTGGCTACCTGTTTTAGCCTTCAGTTCACTCTGCTGCAATGGTGTGATGTCTCATGTTGATGGGAGACTGATGCCTTATGGTGAGCTGCTGAAAGACAACAATCTACAACTGTTGCATTATTTTTGCAGGCTTATCTTTGAACTGTTGTGTGCCTCCATTAGTTTTGGAATCTTTTGTTTCTTACTTCGTTTGAACTGATGTGCCTCCATTAATTTTGATAATTTTTATTTCTATTTTGCAACTTGAATTTCTGATTAGATGAAATTTTCCTGACATATAATAACAGACCCTGAATTTCTTTTCTTCTTAGTTTATTTAGTTCCAAAGTCTTTTATGCTAGCAATTATACTTTGTAAAATCTTATTGATTTTGGCTGGATGGAAAAGCATAGTATCTAATTGTAGTTTGTTTGTATCCTCATATTGAAGATATTGGTTTTGATGAGTATGGGATGGTAATTTTCTTTCTTTCTTTCCTTTTTCTCTTATTGGGTTTGAGGTTTGCTTCTTTTGAGTTGTTTTGTGTATTCATTAATATGATGGAACATTGTTTATGTTTTGTTTCTTTTGGCGTCCGTCTTTCATGATTGGAGCATCTTGCTAAGGTGACTGACACATCAGGCAAATCATCTGCGCTACACTACCATCCTTCATTTTCAGGTTTGTTGATTTTTTTGATATGCCAATTATTTATTTCCTTGCTATTCCTCTTTATCTTTTAAATGACTAGGGAGAATTTAGTATTTATTTGAGGAAAGTATATGACATGAATTTAGTGTGAAATAATTTTTTCTTAAAACTTCAAGTGTTTGACTTAAGGTTGAAGTTCATATCAGTGAACTGAATCCTCAGAGACAATGAAAATGATGAGGAATAATATTCAATTGGTCTAATACAACATTGTTGCCTTATATAATTTGTGTTACAAATATTTGAAACTCCTATAATTTGTTTTTTATATATTGCAAGATTAATGTTATGTACTTATACATTTCTTTCGATATGTTGTTAAAGGAAATGGCAGACAATAGTGCGTCCGTTTGACTTGATAAAAAGACTTAGAGACATAGTTGGGAGTTCAATCGGAGTGTGTAGGAGGACGGGGGCGGAGGTATGAGGAGTGTGTGGGATTTCACCGTAGAGAGATAGTTGGCACAAAAATATACTATAGGTTCTGAATGATAGACACACACACACACACACGGAGAGCGAGAGAGAGAGAGAGAGAGAGAGAGAGAGAGAGAGAGAGAGAGAGAGAGAGAGAGAGAGAGAGAGAGAGAGAGAGAGAGAGAGAGAGAGAGAGAGAGAGGGAGGGAGGGAGGGAGGGAGAACTTGCCTTGGTGAAGAGGCGATGAGTGTCGTTGGTAAAGAGGAGATGGGTACTGTCGTTGAGGAGATGAGAGCGACACAGAGAGAGAGAAGCGCTAGGTCGCGAGGTATTGAGAACATTTTGAGAACCCGCAATTGGTCTTTGAAGAAGTGCCTTTGAGGAAACTGAAAACCACATAAAGTAACCGAAGGAAGCATTAGAACAACTATATTTGCTCAGAACAACTATATTTAAAGGTGAATTATAATGATTTAATAATTATATTAAAGAATTCTGTTTCAAGAAACTGGAAAATACTTTTATATGGGAACTGAATCTAAACTAGGATTCTCATATAGTAAAACAGTTGAGAAGACAATAGCCCACGGCAAAAAAAATCCTTCACACACGAATGCATCACTGACCAGGTACAATTTTCACAAATCGATTTCCTGTGCATTTTTATTTTGCTTCGAACAACTATGAATGAGTGATTATAATGAATTCCAATACTAAAGAACGTATAAATTTTTTATTGTTAGTTTGGTTGTTATTAGTTATGTTGGTTTAGTTATATGATGAAATTACTAAACACGTTGAAGCCTTCTTAGCATTATGGATAAAAACACGTGGCTTTGGAGGATGAAGTCCTACAAAGGCGATTGATTACATATATATATATATATATATATATATATATATATATATATATATATATAGGTAACAAAAGTACATGCCTTAACTAATGTTTTAGTATTATCATTGTTCAATTTAATTTTGTCTGATTTCCAGTAGTTGCGAATATATTTGCCAAGGCAAAACTTCAGCTTATGGTTTCAGATTCATCATCTGAGAGCGGAAATAGAAAGCATTGGTCATTGTTGGATTAAAAAAGGTAGAGATGGTATGAATCTTGAACGCATCATAGATAACTTATTTAAGTCATCGTGCATTCTTCGTTTTCACTTGCTCTACTACCGACTATATAGTTTTTCTTTATACAATTTAGACTTTCTATTTAGAATTCACAACTTGAGGATGGAATCATTATTTTTTTTTCCAATTAACACTTTCTTTCGAATACAATAAGAGCCCATTTGGTGGTCAGGATAGGATATAAACAAAATATGATATGAAGCAGGATAATGATAGGATATGATAGTGCCAATATATCGAATACACTTTGTATTTCAATTGATTTTCAAGTATGTGACATATAACATTTGATTATTCCTTTGTTAGATCAATCAAATAACATTTGTATACTTTATCTCCCCCTCTGTTTCTTATGCGATTTTTGTTGCATGTGTAGATTTTCTGTTTGGTATTTATATGAGTCATTGTTGTTGTTGTTTTTTGTGCGACAGTATTTGATGTAAATTTGGTTCGAATGTGTTATATGTAGGAAGTGACTCAATTGCTGGTGAAGGCACACAAATGTTTGTTAAAATTATTCAAGTGAACTTTTGGATGCTTTGAGAAGTGATTCAATTTCTAGGTGTGGTTTTCGTTCTCTCACACTGGCTTGATATTGATTCATGGTGTTCAATTGTTCATGTAATTTAGTGCTTTATATTTGATGCTTTAGTTATTGATGAATGAATGGAAGAGAATAAAACAAAATTGTTATTGACATTATATATTTCAACATTTATCATCAAGTTCCTCACCATTAAGCTTTTAACTCCAAAATCAATGGAGTGTATCTTACATATTTCAACATTTATCGTTTTGTTCCCCACCATATCCCTCCTTCTCCGAATACTTATTTACCCTTTTGAATGTTATTGGGAAATAATCATTATTTGTGTATTGATCAATTCGAATAAAATATGGTCTAAGTTGCTGACCCTATACATGCGTCAGGTGCCCATGGGGAGACATGAGTGCTCATCCTCATAGAACTAAAGGTATTGAGTTTTCTTGGAGCAAACTTCATTTTTCTGGTATATTTTCCATAAAGATGCTCATCATCATAGAACTAAGGGTATATTTTTCAAGTATTGATGTTCATCCTCATAGAACTAAAGATACTGAGTGCTCTCATCCACATTTATTGGTGGTATATGTTTCTGTATTTTGTTATTATTGAGTTGTGGCTAAAATGTTGTGTTTATAGCTACGTTCATTGGATTAATTCAATGCTATTTAACTTTGATACTAAAAATGATCTTTTATAGCTTTAGTTGTGGGTTTAGTCCATCTTTTAAATTTCCAATTAGCTTGGCTATGGTTTTTTTCCCTTCGCACTAAACCTGCTTTGCAATGTATATAAACATCGATAACTTCAAAGGATGAGATAACTTCTATATGAGTAGAGTACACTTGAAATGTGAAATCCATCAACTTTAGCTTCTTTTCATGTTTTATGTTTAGAAATCATTAGTTGATTACTTGATTGACAGGTTGTCTTCTCACTAATGCAATTCATTGACAGGTTGTTAATGTCAATTGCGATGACATTGGAGCCCATGAAAATGTCACGCGCGAATTGCAAAGGTCACACAACTTTAATTTTCAAGTTGGATTTTATGAAGTTGTGATGTCATTATTTCAGAAGTTCCTAATAATTTTGTTTTCTTCGCCGTCACATTCTTAACTCTCAAAAATAATTTTTCAAGGATGTTGTGCTTATAAATTTGTCTTTATATGCACTAATGAAGGTAAATTCATAAAGATTTGAAGTTGGAGCCTTTTCCAGATGATTTTGGTCACTTCTTTATCCTCATTAGTCCTCTTTCTTCTTGAACCTTTGTTGTAATTTTTTTACGATATTTATTTAAATCGTTGTCATCTTACGGTTAATTGAGAATAGTTTCCCGGTTGCTTATAGGATTAATATGAATGCGCAATTTATGCTATTTTGAATGTGCAATAATGTGCGATTGAGTATGGTTTATTCGTTGATTATGTGATTAATATGAATGTGGTTAAAAAAATTGGTGAGCGTTTCAAGTATCGTAAATTATGTGTGAAACATTTTAAGAGGTTGAATAACACCAATTGAAATTGTTTTTGATGACTCAATAAAGTAATAATTGGAGTATTTCTTTTCATATATTCCTTTTTCGTCTTCCTTCAAAAAGAAAATGAGATGATATATAGAGAATAATTATCACATTCTTGATAAAAATCTTCAATTACCTACTACAAAATCCATTTTATGCTTGAATAACAATACAAAGATAACAAATGTCTTGGTGTGTCTCATTTTCTATTGGTTCAAGGGAATTTTGGACTTGGCAAAGGGGTAATGCCTATTGCACTTACCTTCTCTCTTTGTGTCAAATCTCACTTATTTATTCAAGATAAACTAAATGTGTCATATATATAAACTTTTAAGTAATCATCTTTTTCTTACATTTTTAATGTGTGATGTGCAACTATACTACAATTTTTTAATCCATGTAAAAATATGATGTATACCCGTGCAGCGCACGGGTCATACATACTAGTATATATATATATATCATATATGACCAATTTCAAATTAAATCAACTCAATATTTTAAATTACTTACTGTAGTGTACAACCACGTGGGGGCAGATGTAGAATAACCTTTGACAGCTCTAATAACAATATAAAAGTACTTATAAGTCCTCAACCCAACTTAATTCAAATACTACAATCTAAACCATGATAAAAAATAAAAACTTACTTGCTAAGCATGCCTTTGATTTCTTTGTTTGGTTTGCGGCCTAAAGAACACATCCAGACCACAGTATTTTGATTTGGGATTAAGATAATTAGTTGCCAATGTCCACAAATTATCATATTCATGCGCCCGCTTAAAAGATTCAGGACCAATGTCACGTATCATGTCCTCCATTCGATCATCCATATCTTCATCGACTTTCTCACTTTTGGACACACTTGGGTTGCCGCTTGATTCACCATGCCATATGCATGTGGTATAACTGGGTAAGATCCCATGAACAAAGAGATGATCCCGTATTACACTTGGTGGTTGTGGGGTTCGATTCACACAATTACAACAAGGACATGAATAAGTTACAGCAATTTCGGGAACATTAGTTTTGGGAGCATCAGTTTTGCGAAGATTTGCTTGAGCAAAGTTTATAAACTCTTCGACTCCTTTCGCATACTCATCACTCAGACGATTACAATGTATCCAACTATGATCCATCGCTACGCTCCAAAGATAGTAAAAATAAATTCATAAATCAAAATCAAACTATCACATCAAACCAAGATAGTAAAAATAAATTCATAAATCAAAACAAGTAAAAATATAAATGTATAACATCAAACCAACATAGTAAACTTAAAGCTTCATTAATAAGGTTCTTTTTTATAGCATGATTCTTCACAGAAACATGAACAACAACTCCAACAACTCCACATACTAATATGCTCTAGTGCAACAATAAAATCAGCCCACAAAACACAACGGACAAGTGTTTAATCATGTTACTATTGTTACTAGTATTTAATAATATTAACATAATTTTGATCAGGGAATGAACTCAAATGATTAACCTAGACAAGAAATTGAATAAGTAATATACCGAGAAGCAGATGCAAGAGTGAGAAGCGGGTTTGACAGTGAACTTCCCGGGTTGACCCGTCCGAGCAACGGCGATTTCCGGTTCGCGCTATTCGTATACCACTGTACTCAGCTTTCCACTTCTAGAAATCCAATTTGATCTAAAAAAATCACTTGGAATATCAGTTGCAACTTACCTGCATGAAAATTATGAATATTGGATAAATTAATAGTACTACAAAATGATATTATGAAATGATTAAGGACTTTAACACCTTCAAAGAATACTACAAATTATGCAGTTAACAAATTCAAAGTTCCCTTAAGGAATCACAATCCAAAACAAGAATTAAAGTTCCCTTAAGGAATCACAATCCAAAACTAGTTTAATTACAATGAAATCAGTCAAGAACCCCCAAATGTCATCTTCACAATCCAAAACTAGTTTAATTACAATCCAAAACTAGTTCAATCACAATAAACAAACAGATTTGTATAGTTGCTAATTGTCAAAATCATGTCTTCAAAATCAGCAAAGAAACTATATAACAAAAGAAGGAAGCACTACTATGGTCTAAGATTAAGATCAATTCGAGAACACTAAAAAGTAAACACAAGGCTAGCAATAACTCAAAACCAAAGACTATACCCTAGCCCTTAAGCAACCACCACAACTTCAAACCAGCAGACCCCACAAACTTTTTTCTACGTGGACAGATTATCATTTCTGTTACATATTTTCTGTTATTTGAGATAACAATAAATTAAAGTATTAGTGAAATAAAATTAAATGGCAAACAATTTGAAACAAGTAAAATCTTCAAAAACATGATAGATAGAATAAGAGGAACGTGATAATGGCTATGTAACAGGAAGATGCAGGATGTGACTTACTAGGATCCACTGAAATAGCAGATATTAAAGATCCATAAACTCTTCTTGTTGGTATGCCAGTGGTTCCTTTTCCAGCCCAGTAGAAGTGAATCTTCAAAGTATGTTCTGTGACACTAGCATTAAAGGTCTTCACAGTTGGTTTTTCAGTACCACCAGCTTCTCTTTCAATATCAAAGTCTTTGAGTACCAATTTCCCCTTAATTTTAGTACATAACAATATATTCCATCTAGCTTTTCAGTACCACCAGCTTCTGCAACAAAGAGTGATATTTAAGGTTAAATACTAAAGCTAATACCAAAGACCTTATTTTACAGAACATTCCTCAGAAAGCAAAATCTGGAAAGATAGACACTATGTTTCAAGAACAACATCTTATTGTTTAACCACAGATGAAGAGTAGCTCTCGACAAGGTTTTTGGAAAATTAACAAAAAATTGTTATAGTGATAAGTGATAACTGATAATTAACACTCATTCAGCAAAACTAGAACTCAAAGCTAGTTGATAACTGATAACTAACACCCAAATCAGAAGCAACAATCAAAAAATAAACAATTAAACAATCAAATTAAACACCCAAATCAGAAGCAACAATCAGGGATTCCAAATTTAAAAAATCAGAAATTAGGGTTTTCAATTCACGCAGAAATTGAACAATTTTCCCCAAATCAAACAATCATCAAAGAAGAGGAGAAGAAATCTAACCTGATAAGAAGAAGAACTGAAGAAGAAAGCTCGCGATTCACTAAGAAATTTGGGACTGATACATTGTTTTCGCGACTGAGAGAGGGAAGCAAGAGAGGGAAGATGAAAACCCTAAACCGTCACAGAGGGTGGAGTGGTGGCGACGAGTTCGCGAACGGAGTGCACGACGAGGCGGGGCGGAGAACGGAGTTCGCGAATGGAGCGCCGCTTGTGTGAGGAAGAGAAGGGTTTCTGTGAGGAAGCGAGAGAGGGAAGATGAAAACCCTAAACCGTCACAGAGGGTGGAGTGGTGGCGACGAGTTCGCGAACGGAGTGCACGACGAGGCGGGGAGGAGAACGGAGTTCGCGAATGGAGCGCCTCTTGTGTGAGGAAGAGAAGGGTTTCTGTGAGGAAGAGAAGAGCGTGTTTTGTGCGGACGAGAAGAGCGTGTTTCTGTGAGGATGAGAAGAGCGTGTTTTGTGCGAAAAATTAAAACTGGGACATTTAGTGACGGGTGTTTAAACAACCGACACTAAATGTACTTGTTTTGGACATTTAGTGACGGGTGTTTAAACAACTGACACTAAATGTACTTGCTTTGGACATTTACCGACACTAAATGTCCAAAGCAAATACTTTTAGCGTCGGTTGTTTAAACACCCGTCACTAAAGGTAGGCGCGAAAAATGGAATATTCAATTTAATTGCAAAAATGCCACCGGTCACACATTTAGTGTCGGGTTTTCAAACACTCGACACTAAATGATGCTTAATAATGTCATTTTTCCACTAGTGTATGTAGTGGATATGGGCCGAATTGATTGGGCTGATCATATCCAATTGCTAAACGCACCCCTTGATTTTGCTAAATGGACCTCTTGGTCCGGTCCAGAACGGTCCATGAAATTGTAAGACTGTATCAACTTATTTCTCCAAATTATCAATATTTCAAAATGATTCTGGATTTGCAAAACTTTAAATCATATTCGTCCATTTGTCTCGATAAACATATCTCCAACATTACCAGCATAGTGTCATCATATATAGCTCCACAACAAGGGACAAACCTAATTAACCATTAGGAAATTTAGAGATATCGATAATGTGAGAGACTAAGTTGATACAATCTTACAAATTTAAGCAAAAGAAAGTACTTGTAATTAATCGAGATACGTATATTATTTTACACTACTAGAATTTTTTATATTTCCTGCAAAATTTCCTGCAGATATTCCTAGAAATTTTGCAGAAAACCAGTTTCCTGCGGATTCTGGTTCTCAGTTATTTCGTTCGTGGATAATTGTTTCCTGCGAACTTTCAAATCGGGAGGAAACTGCCGCAGAAAAATTCCGCAAGAGATTCTGCAGGAATTCCGTAGGTAATTCAGCAGGAACCGTCCACAGGAAATTCCGCAAGAAATCACAATTTTTTTTATTTCAAATCAGCAACAAATTTTAGTGACAGCTATTACTATTACTATTATTACTGCTACAATTATTATTAATGAGATTTCTATATATGTCAATAATTATATGTCATTAATTAAAAAAGGTGTAACTAATTATATATCAACTGTGTTGATTATAACCAAATTCCAAAACTGTAGGAAAAAAATCACTCATTGTATTAGATAGATTCATAAAAGAATTTTCTGAGAAGAAAATAAAAATCTTATGAAACATCATATATTCTACATCTAAAGACATTCATGCCTAACTGCCAGATGATCTGCATTAAGTAATAAGACTTGAGGAGATATAATATTTTTTGAAAGGAATAGTGGCAGCACAAATATAAACTATGGTTAAAAACTGATAATCACTAAAACGGATGCACTAATTCCATCTTAGAATGTGGTTAAGGCCTAACTCCATCTGAGAAGAAAATAAAAATCTTATGAAACATCATATATTCTACATCTAAAGGCATTCATGCCTAACTGCCAGATGATCTGCATTAAGTAATAAGACTTGAGGAGATATAATATTTTTTGAAAGGAATAGTGGCAGCACAAATATAAACTATGGTTAAAAACTGATAATCACTAAAACGGATGCACTAACTCCATCTTAGAATGTGGTTAAGGCCTAACTCAACCCCACAAAACCGGCTTGTAAGGTGAGGGATGCCTCCCACTTATAAACTCTTTTTCAGGCCATATCACATCCGATGTGGGACTCTTAACACACCCCCCTCACGCCCAGGACTAGACAACTGGAGCGTGACCCGAGTGGCCCAGCGGATCTTGGATTGGCTTTGATACCATCTTAGAATGTGGTTAAGGCCTAACTCAACCCCACAAAACCGGCTTGTAAGGTGAGGAATGCCTCCCACTTATAAACTCTTTTTCAGGCCATATCACATCCGATGTGGGACTCTTAACACGCCCCCCTCACGCCCAGGACTAGACAACTGGAGCGTGACCCGAGTGGCCCAGCGGATCTTGGATTGGCTTTGATACCATCTTAGAATGTGGTTAAGGCCTAACTCAACCCCACAAAACCGGCTTGTAAGGTGAGGGATGCCTCCCACTTATAAACTCTTTTTCAGGCCATATCACATCCGATGTAGGACTCTTAACACTCCACCGGTTAACAAACATGGTAAATGGTTATAATAAGCTCAAATAACAATACCATCTAGACAACTAAATAGATTGATTAAGAAGTAAAAGAAAAGGACACAGTAGTGTGTAGTATGATAAAATCTTTGTTTGTTTAACATAAAGAAATATTTAATAAGGCAAACTAACTGCTATAAGTATAACAAGCAGAAGCAAAAGAGCCTTTGCGAATCTCTTCTAGTATTTCATACTGCTCTATTTTGAACTGAAAAATGGCATCACTTGATAACTACACATATCTTCATACCTGTCAATCTGTCATGGTTCCTTGAAACATTAGAAGGCAGTTGTGATTCCTTTCAAACTTCCTCTGTCATTTACCTGATCTTGTAGTAGTGTCAAACAAGTTCTAGTTTGGTGTACCTGCAATGATAAAAATCTTAAAAGAGAGCAGCAACCTATGATAAAAAATGCATAAAACAAACAGAATATCTCATTGGCAGGGCCTAAAAGGAACCTCCTCTTTTGGTCTGATCTACATGATTCGGAACACAAAGAAATGGAGTGAACATAAAAACATTATCATTGTAAACGTTGAAATATGAATAACAAATTTTACAATGAAAATAAGTAATTCTGTGTAAATATACTTCTCTCTAAACCTTGTTATAGTTTTGAAGAGAAGGTTGTGTTATACTGAACCTACAGATGGCTTGCCATTTGTACCTTCTCTTCCTTCTTCCTCTTTAGCTGCAAAGCTCCACCACCCTGAAAATTTAAAAGCAGTATGATATTACTGACAAGATAGTTGATATTTAAGGAATTCCATTCTTTATAAACTATCATAAACCCTCAGTTACTGGACCTAAACAGAAATCAACAACAGAAAACCTCTGTCCCCATGGTGTAAAAATACGGAAAATCGGGAATCAAAGCAAACATAGCAGATTTAAAATGAACATTGAACAGAATAAGCCCGTGAGATAAACTAGCATACTGATGTGATGGCTACTGTTATAAAAATAATAGCAGACTCAAGCATATTTGATCAGGTGTTTCTAATTGCAAGCAAAATTAGAAAGCCTAATTTCAAACTAGTAAAACTTTCATACCTCAGTTATACTTCATTCCTTCACAATGCCTACTGCACCAGCACACTGCATGCCACAAAAAACCAATCATTGTAAGAAATTCCCTTGAGCCAACAATGCACAAGTACCAATCAAAGAATTCCTAGTTGCAGGAAGTATACGATTGTTGTGTTGCATCTAGACACATAATTAAGAAATATAGTTCATATGAAAGGGCCAAATATAAGTAAAAAATGTTAGGCATCTGCATGCTATAAAGCATTAAAATTTGTCAACCCAAGTATGAGTGATAATATCTATTCTGTCTTTACCGAGTCCTGAATTATTAGACCATAAGATTAATATCAAGATTTTCATAGCAAGATCAATATATAAAGTCAATATGTCACATTGCAATCGCATAGTCAAAAATAGATTCTAGTAATTAAAATTTATAAAAAGTATTGTTTTCCATCACAATAGCCTGAAGACAAATAATACTTCTCCTGTATATTCCCATCATCACAACTTGAGGTTCAGTAGTATGTTCTAATAGAAACTCACTCACTCTATTACAAACAACAAAAAGCATTTTATTTGTCAAAACTTTTGGCTTTAGTGTTATGCCCATTTTGCTATCACTATAAATATCAAAGATAAGAAAATTAAACCAAATCATAGAAAGCAAATCCATCTTTGACCATCCTCTTGAAATATACGTACATGGTGGTGCAAATCCATCTAAACCTACATTTTATCAAACACATGGTGTGCAATCTGGTAGAGATTATACCTCACCCGAAGTTCTTTGCACGGCGGTGTCGTTGTTGTTCTCTTCTCTGTTTTGCAATTGACAACATTGTGGCTGTTCAAATTTTCTTCTCAGTTTTTCAAGTTTAGATGACTAAAATCTGCAAAATTTTATTAGATATATAGTTAGTTAATATCAAACTTTCTGTTAGTTTGTTGTATTAGTTGTTAATGATTAGTTAGATTAGCTGGCTATCATTTTACCCTTTTACTAATCTAACTAGGATCAGTGTTCTTGATTGTCCGCATTATTTGCATTTACCTTATGCTTGCACTTGTTTTTCTCCACAAGAATGAAGATTGAAGACAATATTGGGTTGGATTTCTTTTGCATGTTGGAGGAATTTGGGACAGATTTGTTGGGTTGTTTCTTCATCTGCTTCTTGGTTTGAAAATTTGGACATAATCTCCTTTCCTTATTGGATATCGTCTTCCTAATTTGATAACCTCTTTGTTACAATCTCATACGGGGATAGATATAGATGCATTGACTGTAAAGAGAAGATTGGCTTCTCTATTTCGTTAACTTTTGTAAGAGTAGTTAATAATAGATAGCTATATTTAGCTTGTTGTATCAGTCAAACACTGAATAGTTGCTCTTGTAAGCTTGTACAGTTACATTAGTCACAAAAGCTTTTTATAATTCTGTTAGAGTGTGCACACGTTGACTAGTGAAGTGTGCACACGTTAAGCTTAGCTATAAATACATATCAGTGTACACAATTCATTTTTAGAACAGAAATACAAAACTGAATTCAGAGTTTCCCATTTTCTCTCTTCTCTTACAGTCTGTTATGAATTTCTACATGGTATCAGTAGACTAGCGATCCATGGCCGAAACCAAATCAAACGGTGGTTCGCCACCGCACACTCCACCGGCGGTTCCGCTTTCATCGGCACCAGCAATCGATCCTCTTATTACGTTCACCTTAAAGATTTCCGATAAACTCGATGAGAAGAATTTCCTGGTGTGGAGGCAGCAAGTTGAACCTATGATAAACGCGCACAACCTCCAAAGCTTCATACACTTTCCAGAAATTCCAGATCAGTTCCTTAACGCCACCGATCGCGATGCTCGGAGAGAAAATCCTCGTTACCGGAATTGGTTGAAGCAGGACCAGTGGTTATTGTCGTGGCTGCAATCAACGCTCTCAAGCACAATTATGCCTCGTGTTCTAGGATGCGCTCACTCGTTTCAACTATGGAAGCGCCTACACGATCATTTTCAAAAGCTAACGCGTGCGAAGGCGAGGCAATTGCGAACGGAACTCCGATCTACAACTCTGGAATCGCGCACTGTTGATGAATACCTTTTACGCATCAAATCCATTGTTGATAGCCTTGCTTCAGTCGGTGATCCCGTACCGATCGAACAACACATTGATGTGATATTAGAAGGTCTACCGAAGGAGTATGCGCCGGTCATCTCTGTCATTGAAAGTAAGTTCGAAGCAAACCAGCTCGAAGAGGTCGAAGCGTTACTGTTAGCTCACGAATTGCGCTCAGGCAAGTTCAAAAAGAAGTCACAAGCAGAAACTCTTTCAATCAATTTAACAAACACTTTACCTGCAATTGCATCAAATTCTGAAAATCAACAAAACTCGACTGGTAATTCTGTTCCTTTCACTCATACTGCTAGCAATGACAATAATTTCCAGAACACTACTTTTAATGGCTCATTTCGTGGCCGTGGAGGCCGCGGTGGCCGCGGTGGCCGAGGACGAGGCCGCTTTGGCAATGTCCAATGCCAAGTTTGCTTCAAATTTGGCCATTTGGCTTCAATGTGTTACCATAGGTTTAATCAACATTTTCAGGCACAAATACCTTCGAATTACCAAGGCTATTCCAATCCAACCAACAGCCCAATCCCTTTGCCTACACTTACCCTGCAACTCAATCTCTATACCAAAACACATGGACCAGACCTAACTTCACACCTCGCCCACCCTCTCAACCATCACCACAACAGCAACAACATCAATTTTCCTATCCCCAAGCCTTAATGACTACCTCTGTTCCCTCCACTACCAACACAGCTCAACTTCCCTGGCATCCAGACACTGATGCATCTGTCACAGCAACTCATCAGTCTCAGAACATTCACCAACAGTCCCCGTTCGAAGGTCCAGACCAAATTTACATTGGAAATGGTCAAGGTTTGTCTGTCAAAACCTGTGGAACTTCTACATTTACATCTCCTATTAATCCTCAAGTCTCTTTAGTTTTGCGAAATTTGGTTCATGTTCCCTCAATTACTAAAAACCTAATAAGTGTAAGTAGATTTGCTGCAGATAATAATGTATACTTCCAATTCCATGCTAAGGATTGTCTTGTCTTCTCTCAGGACACCAATGAGTAACTGCTACATGGTCCAGTCCGTGATGTTGGACTCTATGAATTTGCACCCTTCAAGTTCCATCATCAGTCATCCAAGTCTCAGTCCAATTCTGCTGCTGCTACTGTTCCATTGAAGTCTGCCAGAGATTCTACTTTGAGTTCCAGTTTACATTCCCCCAATGTATCTAGTTCTAAGTCTGTTCCTACTATAAACTCTGTAACCTCCCCCTCCCCTAGCCTTAGAACAACATGGCACCTAAGACTAGGCCATCCCAATCATGCATCCATGAACAATGTATTCCAAAGATGTAACATTCCTATTAGTAATAAAGATATTTCAGAATTTTGTGCAGCTTGTTGTAAGGGTAAAGCTCATAAACTCTATGCCCCCCCCCCCTCTCAAACAACTTATAATACACCCCTTGAACTCATTTATAGTGATCTTTGGGGGCCTGCACCTATTGAATCCATAAACAAAGCCAAATACTATGTAACTTTTGTAGATGCTGCCACACGGTTCACTTGACTATATTTGCTCAAGAATAAATCTGACACTCTAGCCATTTTCAAACAATTCAAAGCACTTGTTGAAAAACAATTTGGATTACCTATTAAAGCTCTACAAACTGACTGGGGAGGTGAATTCAGACCCTTCACTACCTATTTAGCTGACCTTGGCATCCTTCATCGTATCATTGCTCCTCACACCCACCATCAAAATGGGGTAGTCGAACGAAAACATAGACATATAGTTGATCTTAGCCTATCCTTACTTAGCCATGCCTCTCTACCACTAAAATTTTGGGACTATGCAGTCCAAACTGCAGTGTACTTGATCAATAGACAACCCTCAGCCCCACTAAATCACATTCCTCCCTACACTGCTTTATTCAAACAAGAACCAAATTACAAATTCCTTAAAGTATTTGGCTGTGCCTGTTTTCCTTTGCTAAGACCCTATAATGCACACAAATTTGATCTCCGTTCTCATGAATGTCTCTTTTTAGGATACTATACAAGTCATAAAGCTTATAAGTGTCTCTCACCTAGTGGCAAGCTCATTCTCTCTAAGGATGTAATCTTTAATGAGATAAGGTTTCCTTATCCCTTTCTTTTTGAGTCCTCTTCTCCTTCAACTACCTCTTCTAGTCATTCTGTCACCTTGAGTCCTCTACCAAATAATTCTGGTTCATCAAATTTATCAGACAACAATACACAGTATTCTGAGCAATCTGGACAATCCACCGCAACTACAACTCGTACACCTAATCATGAGCAGAACACAGACACCATTCCTAATTCCACCACTACTACCTCACCCTTACCTACTGCTGAACCACCTCAACCTAACCCTCCCACCAACAACCACCCTATGCAAACTAGATCTAAATCTGGCATCCCCTTACCTAGACCCCCATCCCTCTGTTTTCCTCACCACAACTGAACCAAAAACAGCAAAACGGGCCCTAAAAGATCCTAACTGGCTTGCTGCCATGCAAGCTGAATATACAGCACTCCAAAAGAACCAAACCTGGACCCTTGTTCCTTTACCCTCACATAGGAAAGCCATAGGTTGTAAGTGGGTATTTTGTGTCAAAGAAAATGTTGATGGATCTATTAACAAATATAAAGCTAGGCTTGTGGCAAAAGGTTTTCACCAAATTCAAGGGTTTGATTTTCATGAAACCTTCTTACCCGTGGTAAAACCAGTGACAATCAGAATAATTCTCACCTTAGCCCTCACATACAGCTGGCCTCTTCATCAGCTAGATGTAAACAATGTCTTTCTCAATGGCACTTTACATGAGGAAGTTTATATGGAACAACCTCCTGGCTTCGTGTCTTCCGATACCTCTCTGGTTTGTAAGCTTCACAAGTCACTATATGGATTAAAACAAGCACCAAGACAATGGTTTGAGAAGGTAACAAATACCTTGCTTACTATTGGGTTCAAAAGTAGCAAGTGTGATCCATCTTTATTCATTTTTAGAGCTAAAAACAATGTTGCCTATCTCCTAGTCTATGTAGATGATATTATCTTGACTGGTAATACTCCATCCTTGCTTCAAATAATTACTCAAAGACTACACAAGGAATTTTCTCAAGGAACTTGGTGACCTTGACTATTTTTTAGGCATTGAGGTTCACAAACAACCCTCGGGCACACTGTTATTAACTCAAACAAAGTACATTCGTGATCTATTGCTTAAGACAGATATGCAGAATGCTGCTCCGGTTGCTTCACCTATGGCCACTAGCACTAAACTATCAAAGACAGGCTCTCCTAAGTTTAAAGATGCTACATTGTACCGTTCAGTTGTGGGGGCTCTGCAATATGCCATCTTGACTCGCCCTGAATTGAGCTACTCAGTTAACAAAGTCTGCCAATTCATGGCAGACCCATTGGAAGATCATTGGACATCTGTGAAATGTATTCTTAGGTATCTACGGGGTACTACTCATCATGGTCTTCTATTCAAACCAGCAAACACCCAGCATCCATTTGTTTTAGCTGGTTTTTGTGATGCTGATTGGGCATCAGATCCTGATGACAGGCGCTCCACCTCAGGCTCTACAGTATATGTTGGACCTAACATTGTCTCCTGGTGGTCAAGAAAACAACCTCTAGTTGCCAGGTCAAGCGCAGAAGCTGAGTACAGGAGTTTAGCTCACACTGCATCAGAGATTCTATGGATACAGACCTTGCTGACAGAGCTGCATGTGAAGATTCTGTCACCTATAATTCACTGTGATAACCAAAGCACGGTTGCTATGGCTCACAACCCAGTTCTGCATGCTAGAACAAAACACATGGAGATTGATCTATTCTTTGTCAGAGAGAAAGGTCTTGCCAAGCAACTGCAAGTAACTCACATCCCTGGACAGTTTCAGATTGCTGATGCGCTCACCAAACCCCTCTCTACTGCTACTCTTCTGGAATACAGAGACAAGCTCAAAGTGGCCTCTCTTGCTCACCCACCTTGAGCTTGTGGGGGGGGGTGTGTAAGAGTAGTTAATAATAGATAGCTATATTTAGCTTGTTGTATCAGTCAAACACTGAATAGTTGCTCTTGTAAGCTTGTACAGTTACATTAGTCACAAAAGCTTGTTATAATTCCGTTAGAGTGTGCACACGTTGACTAGTGAAGTGTGCACACGATAAGCTTAGCTAAAAATACATATCAGTGTACACAATTCATTTTTAGAACAGAAATACAAAACTGAATTCAGAGTTTCCCATTTTCTCTCTTCTCTTCTCTTACAGTCTGTTATGAATTTCTACAACTTCAATATGGTATCAAGAGCGCTCTAGCTTCCGCATTTCACTCTCCTCGGTGATTTCTCCATCGTCTTCTAACAAATTTCCCCTTCTATTTCGTGATTCTTGAACAATGGTGCTCATCGTGGTATCATAAGTTTCTTTTCAACACTTCTTCTTGCGTGTGTTCAAGAAGTTCATTGAAGTTTCTTCCTCGATCATCCCTCGAGCCAGCTTCATCATCTTTGCTGCGTTTTTGTCTCTTGTTTTCTTCTTGGTCCAGTCGTGTAGCTATGGAAGAACTAATGATACAACAATTTTTTTCCTGAAAGAAGCCATGTTTCGCTTTCTTTATCCCTTCTTGCATGTGTTCAAGAAGTTCATTGAATTTTATTCCTCGATCATCCCTCGAGCCAACTTCATCATCATTGTTGTGTCTCCATCTCTTGTTTCTTCTTAGTCGAGCGTAGTAGCTATGTAAAAACAAATGAACCAGTAAATGAAATCTTTTCCAACTCATGTATCTAACAATCCAATTTTTTGCTAGAACTGTTGTTTGTTTTTGCAAATTAAAGATCCCGTTCAACATTTGGTTGTGTTTTGTCCATCATCGGCACCACCATGGGAACAGTCTTTCGGATATGTTTGGTACATTTTAGGATTTGCTCCTACTATTCTTAACCCTGATCTCTCCTTTCCATAGAATTCCAGGTTTGCTATATGTTTGATAAGGAATTCACCGTTTGGTTGTATTTCATCTTGTTTTCTTATTGGATTTTTGGATTGATTTCTTGGATCCACATTTTTGTCTTGGGGTTTTTGAAGACTACCCTATATTCTTTCATCGATGCGTGGTTTCTTGCAAGTACTCAGTTGCCGTCAACAAAGGAGCACTATTATTTGACATTGTGGAGTGAGATTTCATTCTCCTAAGTTTCTCAATGTGTCTACGATGATTGCTCGATGGAGTTAATATTCACGTGGTGTGTATTTGAATTTAGCATCTCAGCTCCAAGTTGGGAGATCTTGACATCTCTCTTTCAACTTGAGGGGGAGTATTAGAAAGTTAGTTAAAATTAGTTAAAATTCTGGAATTTTTTTTTCAATTTTATAATTAACAGTTAATTTATTTATTTTATAGATATGACTACAGCTAATGGCAACTTTCCCTTTACAATGGATTTATCGGACGAATTTACCACTACAGAGGTACATATCTCCCTAAAGGTCTTCTTGTTTATGATTATTTTTAAGTTATTAATTATGTTTATGATTATTTTTGTAGATTTTTGCTACTCGTGATAATCTCGTACGTTGGGCTAGAGACATTGGGAAATCCAACAGAGTGGTTGTTATCATTCTTCGATCCGAGTCCACCATGAATGGTAAAAGGAAGAAGAATAAAACTGTTTTGGGTTGCGAGAAACATGGTAGATATGTCGGAGTAGACATTGGGTGTTCTAGAGTGAGGTCCTCAAAGAAGTGTGGTTGTCCTTTTAGGCTGAAAGCTACACCATTGAAGCCTCCTGATTGGCATTTGAAAGTCAGAGTTATGTGTGGAATACACAATCATGCGCCTCATAAAACGTGTCTCGGGATTGCAATATTTGGGCGGTTTAATAAGGAGGAGCGATCTCAGGTTGAAGAGCATTTATTGTTGAATGTTAAAGCGCAGAAAAGTATGGCTGCAATTAAGAAGCGATTTTCGAACAACTTGAGTACTATCTCGTAGTTGTATAGAACCCGCAACACATTCCAATCTAGCCGGAGAGGTTATAGAACTGAAAAACAGGAGCTTATGAGACTGGTAGAATCTGAACATTCTTTGTGTTGGACTAGACAACTTGATAACACTGATGTTGTTAAAGAGATCATGTGGGCACACCCTGAGTCTATCAAGTTATTGAGGATGTTTCCTAGAATTTTGATTATGGACAACACCTTCAAAACCAACAAATATAGATTGCCTCTCTTGGAGATTGTTGGTGTCATTTCCACTGAGTTGACATTTTCAGTGGCATTTGTTTACTTGTCTGTAGAGCGGTATGATGATTATAGATGGGTATTGCAGACATTGAGAGATTTGATGGTGGTAGATAATCCACCTCCTCAATTGATCCTCACCGACAGAGAAATATCATTGATGAATGCTATAGAAGTTGTGTTTCCTAAGAGTCTAAATTTGCTTTGCCGGTATCACATAAACAATAATGTCAATGCTAAGTGTAAGCAGGCGGTGAAGGGGGATAGAGTCAAGTCAGTGATGGAGCTTTGGAAGTTTATAGTTGACTCTACAAGCGAGGAGGAGTTTTATGAGCGGTTGAATGGATTTGAACAATCATGTGTCGATGTACCCCAGCTTGGGACTTATGTGAACAACACTTGGTTAATTCCTCACAAGGAGAGATTTGTTGGACCGTGGATTGATAGGGTGAGACACTTTGGGAATACAACAACTAATAGGGTCGAGGCAGCCCATTGGGCATTGAAGAGGGCATTGGGTTTTAGTGGAGGAGATTTATGTAGATGCTGGGAGTCAATGCACAGTATGGTGAATGCACAAAATTGATAAGATTGTGGATTCTTTTCAAAAAAGCATCAACCGAGTGGATACCCGACACAACACTCCATTCTACAAGGATCTACGTGGTTTGGTCTCGGTAAATGCATTGAATAATATTGTTGATGAGTTTGATAGCATGTTGTCTGAAGTGGGTACTGATAAAGGTCGTTGTGGTTGCACGATTAAAGTTACACATGGTTACCTTTGGATTGCGATCTTGGTTATATGCACCTAGCGGGTCGTCCAATCCCATTGGAGGTGGTTGACTCCCATTGGATGAGGCTCAGTTTGGATGAGGAGCACATCAAACAAGCATCAAAAGATTGTCACATAAGCTATACTATGGAGACAATTTGGAAGCGGTTTAATGGTATGGATCTTGAGGAGAAATTTGTATTTAAGAAAGCTCTTGATGAATTTGCCTTTCCAAGCACTACATCTATGGTTCCACCTAAATCCAAAGTGCAGACGAAGGGTGCACCAAAGAAGAAGAAACAGTATGATGTGAAGCGAGATCCTTCATATTTTGAGCACGTGGATGAGTCTTTGAAGAATCACAGCCAGAGCTCAGTTAGGCAACCCTCCAAAAAGTCATCAAAGCAATCACCAGTGGTCATCACATCAACTCTCCCAGCTACCGTCACAGAGGACGGCAAAGGAGCAGGCACAACATGACATCCATTTGGTAAGTCACCTTCCGAAACATATCCATTCATACATTAATGACATTATTGATGTAGTCGAGGATGGAAATTGTGGCTATAGATGTATAGCTGCCTCACTTGGCTACTCACAGCTGGTCATTAGTTCGCTATGACTTGATTGAAGAGATAGACACACATTATGATCTATACTCACAAGTGATTGGTGACAACCTTCTGCCAGCTAGGGATTCATTAGTTGCTTATGATACAGAGCATCAATCGACTGAGAAGTGGATGACGATGCCTGATATGGGGCACGTTATAGCAACCAGATATCACATAGCCCTGGTTGTGTTATCACTTACAGATGGTGGGTCATGGACATTCTTGCCTTTGAGAGGCAAATATGTGGCTAGTCAGAGCCAGTTGGTCGGTATTGGGTTTGTCCATGGGATTCATTGGGTCCAAGTTATGTTGAACTCTACTAGTCCATTACCTCCTGCTCATCGATCTTGGTCTGCTTATGCTTCACCAGACGCTAGATCGTGGATATATCCATATGTTGGACGTCTTCAGTTATGGACTTCTTTAGCTCCAGGCCATATTGCACCAACCATCCCAATTGATTATGTAGACATTACCTGATTGTATGATGATATATTTTATTCCACAACTTTATAATATATTTTATTCCACGGCTTTATTGTTTCACGGTCCTAATTTTGCCGACACTTTTCAACGACTTTGATGTTGCCGACACTTTCAACGGTCTAGATTTTTCCGACACTTTTCATCAACGGTGGAAATCCTGTTTAGGGTTTCAGATCTTTCGCTATAAATATACCCATTTAGGTTTCAGTTCTTTCACACTTTCAACTTCTTTCACAGCCCACACAAGAAAATGGACATCAACACCCCTTCAACCCAATATATAGTCTCGTGATTCTGCACTGATTGTCATTTACCATCAAGGCACAATCACTATACGAGATGGTGATGTCCATTTCCAGTGTCCAAAACCTATTTCATGCAGGCTTAAATACAATATCACCTTCGCTTCTCTCAAAGATAAACTAGAGAGTAAGGTGCAAGTGGAAGGTGACGAGCGAGAGGTCAAACGTATCATTTATCGCAAACCCGGGCGGTGCGATAATGGATGTGTTTGCTGGTCCACAATGGATGTGAATAACGACGATGACGTGCAAGCCATGATCGACATCTATGACACCTTTTGATGTCTCAGACATATGAATTTGTACGTGGAAACCATACGGAGTGTCGCCGAGATCATTCACTGTTTAACTCCACCATCACAATAGTCGAACGTTTTAATTAATTTGTATTTGTTTCTATTATGTTTGTTTCAATTGTTGTAATCCGCTTTTCAATCAATGTAATCTGCGTTTTTAATTAATTAAAATAAAGTTTCAATTAAAAAAATACTTCCGGAATTATGTCCTATGGGATAATTTCGGAACACATTTTTTTTCATTTTCCCAGAATTACCTCAAACGACATAATTCGGGAAGTCAAAAATGTGTTCCGGAATTATCTCATAAGACATAATTCCGGAAATATCTGGATAATTCGTTCTGGAATTATGTGTTTAGACGTAATTCTGGAAATTTTTGAAAAATACGTTTTAGAACTAATATCAGATTAGAACTAGTTATAGTCTTATAGTTTTGTCTATATAATCTTTCAGTGGTAGTATTCTGTGTCTCTGTCTTCTTGATTCCTTCTTCTTTATCTTCAGTTTGTTGTCCCTGCTTGTAGTTTTTCCTGTTGTGTGAGTTTCTGGTCATGGCAGAAAACATATTTGTGGAGATCCCAGAGGATGAGAGAGATATTGTTTCTGATCCTCTCATCCCAGCTACTAAGATGAATGTTGAGTACTCTCTGAGAGCACTCATGGGCCAAGTTATCTGTGACAGTTTTAAACAAGAAAGCAATAAAGAATATCATGTTTAAGACATGGGAAGATTACAAGAAACTATTTATTACTGAGATGGGTAGTAACAAGTTTCTATTCACCTTTCCTAGTGTTGAAATTGCTGAAGAAGTCCTTCAAAAGGCTCCTTGGTTTGTGTTGAATCATTTGTTGAGTCTGCAAAGATGGAATGAAGGTGTTGTGTTTGATGATATTGATTTTAACAAAGTGCCTTTTTGGATTCAAGTTCATGGTCTACCTAGAGAAGATGTTAATCATGAGAATGCTCCTATATTTCTAGGTAGAGTGGGTATGGTCCTTGAAGTTGATGATCCCTACAGATCAGGTTCAGGAGCTACTCACTACATAAGAGCAAAGGTAGCTGTTGATGTTTCTAAGCCTATGTGGTCTGGATGTTTGTTAAAGAAACCAGGGAATACAAGAGTGTGGATTCATTTTAAATATGAAAGATTGCAAGGAATCTGTTATAAGTGTGGTAAATTTGGACATGAGCAGAAATATTGTCAGAAACCTATGATTATGGCAGCTTACAACAAGCAGGTTCCTAAATATGGTCCATTTCTATCAGCAACTAAACCTAGGGTGTATCACTATGGTTATCAATATCAAAGGAGGGAAGCATCTCAAACTGAGCATGGATCAGGTAGCAATAGTTCTGAGTTTGATGAAAGAGAGGTACCTGCAAGTGAACAAAATATTCCAAATCAACACCAGTCTTCAGATAATGCAACAATAGGAAACAGTACTAATTCTATGGGTGATAATATCAATAGCCCAGATCAGAATCAATTCCAAGGTAACAATCCAGTTAATTCAAATTCCTTAAACAATGATACTAATATGTCAAATGTTCAATCAAGGATTAGAAGGTTGCCTTGTAGAGATTACAATTGGCCTAAATTTACTACTCCACCACCTTACTATGTGGAGTTTCCTTATGATGAGAAAGATGATGGTGATATAGGATCACTTAGCATCCCTGGGAGAGTAGAGGAAGCTCTCAGTGAGGAGCTGCACTCAAGACTTAATATCAAGAGAGTGAGGGATCCTGAACCCTTATGTATCACTACTGAAGTTGATAGCAATGATCCTAACAAAAATAGCAAGAGAGCTAGAGTTGTTGCAGTGATTGATGGTTATATCTATGTTGAAACTTCTGAAATGACTGAGGAGGCGGGTCTATCCATGCCCCCAACTTCTAAATGACTTGTATCTCTTGGAATTGTCGTGGATTGGCAGCTTCCACGACAAATAGGGAGCTTGTTGACCTTGTAAAGGGTCAAAAGCCTGCCATTCTCTTCCTTATGGAAACTAGAGCCCATAAGGAGAGAGTTGAGAGAGTTAGAAGGAAATTTCGTTTCCAAAATTCCTTCTGTGTTGAATCTATTGGTACTTCTGGGGGTATTTGCTTGCTATGGAATGATTATTATGAGGTCCAGATTCTTGATTCTTGCTCAAATTTCATCCAAACAGCTGCTAAAGAGAGAAGAAGTGGTTTTATGTTTCAATTCACTTTTGTTTATGGTAATCCTACCTTTGTTGCTAGGAGGAATTTGTGGTCTAAACTAGCTAACATCAAACCTTATAATGACGGTCCTTGGTGTTGTGCTGGAGATTTTAATGAAATGTCTTCTAACCTAGATAAAGATGGTGCTCATGATGTTGAACCTATCAGAATGAAGTTATTCAAGGGTTTTCTTAGTGACTCTGACCTTATGGATATGAATTTGCAGGGTAATAGATTTACTTGGATGAGTAATCCTAGGGATGGGTTAATTACTAGACAGAAGATTGATAGAGTTCTAGCTAATTGGGCTTGGAGGGTTAATTTCCCTCATGCTATGGCCACTGCTCTCCCTATCATTAATTCAGATCACTCTCCTATAGTTATTAAGCCTAAACCTCCTATGACTAGTGGTCATTCCTTTAGATATGAGTCTTTTTGGGAGGAACATGGGGAGTGTAGGGAAGTTATTCATTCTGCTTGGAAGGATTCTAACTCCATCAGTCCTTGGGATATCTGGAATAAAAAGGTTAAACGTTGCAAGAGAGAACTTCAGAATTGGCATAATAATACTTTCAAGAATGCTGCTAAAGAGATTAGCTCTCTAAAGCAGCAACTGCATCTTGCTATTAATTCTCCTTCTATTTGTATTAACTGGGCTGATGTTGCTCAGATAAGGAATAGGATAGACAAACTTTGGCAACAAGAAGAACACTACTGGGGTCAAAGATCAAGGATAAAGTGGCTCAACTATGGAGATAAAAACACTCAGTTTTTTCATGCCTCTACAGTTCAGAGGAGAGATAGAAACAAGCTTCTAAGGAACAAAAATGGTGATGAAGTCTGGCTTGAGGGTCAATCTGATGTAATGAATGGTATTGTCAATTTCTACAAAGATCTCTACAGTGATGAGCCTACTAGTTGCATTGATACCTGTCTTGAGGTGGTTCCTAAGAGTGTAGATAGCTCTATCAACCTTATTTTGGATTGTCCTATTAGATTCAATGAAGTAAAAGTGGTTGTGTTTGAGCTTGGTGCTTATAAATCTCCCGGACCTAATGGCCTTAATGGTTTGTTCTTCCAAAAAAACTGGGAGATAATTAAAGATGATGTTTTCAACTCAGTTAATCAATTTTTCACTGAAGGTATTTTGGGTGAGGATGTAAATTTCACTAATGTTGCTCTAATTCCTAAAGTTCCTCATCCTGAGTCTATTTCTCAACTTAGACCTATAAGTTGTTGTACTTTTATTTACAAGGTTATTGCGAAAATCTTTGTTGCTAGGCTTAAACCGTTTCTTTCTACCATTGTTTCCCCTCAACAAAGTGCTTTTGTTGGGGGAAGAATGATTCAGGACAATCTAATCATTGCTCATGAGGCTTTTCATTTCCTCAAAAACAAGAATGGGAAAAGGGGTAGAGGGATTGCCCTTAAACTTGACATGAACAAAGCCTATGATAGAATTAATTGGGAATTTCTTGAAAAAGTTCTTTTGGCTTATGGTTTTTCAGTTTCTTGGGTCAATTCTGTCATGTCTTTAGTCTCTACAGTTTCTTATACTTATCAAGTCAATGGGTTTTATTCTAAAAGAGTCTTTCCTAAGAGAGGGTTGAGACAGGGAGACCCCCTATCTCCTTACTTGTTTATTCTAGTGTTTGATGTACTTTCTAGGATGATTACAAAGGCTTGTAATAGTGGTGCTCTTCATGGTTTAACTCTAGCAAATTCTGCTCCTACTCTTTCTCATCTATTTTTTGTAGATGATGCTATTTTGTTCACTAGAGATTCTCAAGAGGATGTTTATCAATTGATAAATATCCTCAATACTTTTACTAATGCATCTGGTCAAAAAGTTAATCTCAGTAAATCTGGAATCATATGTGGATGTAAGGTGGATCATAATACAAAACTTGCTATAGCTAGTATAACTAACATTCCTATTTGGGATCATCCTGGGAAATATCTTGGAATCCCAGCTGAGTGGGGAGGCTCTAAGGTTCAAGGGTTAGCTTGGATTAAAGATAGAGTTTCTACAAAACTGGAAGGGTGGAAAGGTAGCCTACTTAACCAAGCAGGGAAGGAGATTTTAATAAAAGCTGTAGTTCAAGCAATTCCTACATACATCATGTCTATCCTACAACTCCCTAAAACTTTTTGTGCTTCTCTCACTTCTTCTGTGGCTAGGTTCTGGTGGCAGTATTCTTCTAATAATAGAGGAATTCATTGGAGAAAATTTGATGAATTATGTTCTCCTAAGCTTCTGGGTGGTCTAGGATTTAAAGATTTTCAAAAGATGAATTCTGCAATGTTATCTAAGCAAGTGTGGAGAATTATTAAGGAACCAAATTCTTACTGGGCTACTACCTTGAAAGCTATTTACTTCCCTACTTGTGATTTTGGGAAAGCTACTGTTGGTAGGAATGTGTCTTGGGCGTGGAGGAGTTTGATTCATGGTAGATCTCTAATTTCTAAGGAAGCTAGGTGGGATATTGGTATTGGGAGTAATGTTAGTATTACCAATGATATTTGGACTGCCTCGGGTGAGAAGGCTTCTCTCTTGCCTTCTGCTTCTATATCTATGGTTGGTGAACTAATTGATAGCTCTCATAACTGGGATTTATCTAAGCTTAGGGATAATCTTACTCCTAAGTCTGCTATTGAAGTCCTTAAAACTCCAATTTCTTGGTCTTCTTCATCAGATCATCTAACTTGACCTCGTACTAATGATGGGAAGTATTCTGTTAAGTTTGGATATAGAATGCTTAACTCCAATACTCAGAATAATCCTTTTGCATCTTCTTCTGATAATATCCCTACTGATGTTTGGAAAATAATTTGGAGTGCTAAGGTTCCTTCTAAGATGAAACATTTCCTTTGGAATGATCTCCACAATTATCTTCCTACTAAAGATGCTCTCTACAAAAAGAAGATCACTCTTTCTCCTAAATGTCCTTTTTGTAGGATTGATCATGAAACTGTGGAGCATCTACTATTACTTTGCCCTTGGACTCAACCTTTGTGGTTTGGTCTTCAAGTTGTTCACCCTCCTACTCCTATAGGTTTAACTACCTTTCATAACTGGTTTCTGAATATGTATCTAAGTTTTTCCCAGGATTCTGATCATAGATTAATTAAGCTTATATTCTCTCTATGGAATATATGGAAAACCAGAAATGAAGCGATGTTCAGTGAGAAAGTTCCTAATCCTATGGAGGTTCTTTTTAGGATTAAGGCTCTATGGCTAGAGTTTATAAATGCAACTTTTCCTTCTATTCCATCTAGCCCATGCTCTACCAAAGATCAAGACAGTAAGGCTCCATGTAGATGGAAGCCTCCTAATGGGAATGGCACAAAGATAAATTGTGATGCTGCTTTTAACAAAGCAACATGCACTGGTTATATAGCTATCATTTGTAGAGATAATAGAGGAAGTATTCTTACTTCTAGTCATAAGAAAATCTTTGCTAACTCCCCTCTTGTGGCCGAAGCTTTTGGTTTGCGAGAAGCAATCTCTACTGCCTTGTCTCTTCAGCTCCATCATCCGGTGATTGAATCAGATAATTTACAGATTGTCAACATGTGCAAATCAAAGAAATTTTCATCAGATATAAGTGCTATTCTCAGAGATATAGAAGATTTTAGGAAAAGATTAGGTGGGTGTGTAATTACCTGGACTAATCGTGATGGAAACAAACTAGCTCACGAGCTGGCTTCGCTTGGTTCTAAAGGGATTCTTCACAGCAATTGGACTTCGAGACCGCCTGAATCGATTCGCAAAATCATTGTAGAAGATTGTAAGGCTTGTTACGATCAAGATTTTGTGTTTTGGTGACTTTCCCTGATGTTCTTCACACTGTTGTAAGCTTCTTCATTTTCTTCGATAGGGTTTGAGGTGATTTCAGGTTTGCTTGTCAATTTCTATGCGATTCGTAGTGAACTGAAGCTGATTGAAAGAAGAATAAATGCTATGTTCTAGATCTCTCTCTGTCTGGTGTCGTTTGAAGTTGATCTAGGGTTTGTATCTGGGGTTATCGATCTCAGGTGATGATTAGAGATATGCTATGCTTGTTTGTCTCAATCCATGCTTCATTAGTGGTTCCGGTTTAAGTGATTTGTTCGGTTTAAGAGTAATGGGCTTTTATTTTGTTAAGTTGGGCCTATTATTGTTAATTGAACCGTATACATGTCTTGTGGTGTTCTCTTTTGAATCTATATCTTGTGTAGATCATTTGGGACAGCTTGGCACATTTGGTTGTATTTCGTTGGGGCCTTGCCCATTTCTATAGAAATCAGTACAACTTGACCAAAAAAAAATAGCTTAATTACAGTTTTGGTCCCCCTATTATGACCAATTCTCGATTTTGGTCCCTGAAGTTTTAATTTGACGATTTTGGTCCCCCTATTTTCCCAATTTGAAAAGTCATAGTCCCCCTGTTCAATTTTGACTGACTTATCCTACGTGGCAGCCCACGTGGACTGCCACGTAGGCGCACCCCCCCCCACCCCCACCCCCCTCCACTGTTCCTCTTCCCCACCGATCCCCCCGCCTCCACTGTTCCCCTTCCCCTCCCCCCCCACAACCACTCCCTCTCTCTCTCCTTCGCATCGGTCTCCCACCGTCGCTCTCCCTCTCTCGCTCGTCGCTCTCCCTCTCTCGCTCTCGCACGCTCTCCCTCCTCGCATCTCCCTCCTTCGGATCTCCAGTCTCCCACCGTCGCTCTCCCTCTCTCGCTCGTCGCTCTCCCTCACTCGCTCTCGCACGCTCTCCCTCTCGTCACAGATCGCACGCTCCGAATCGCTCGCCGAATCGCACCATCTAATCGCTCTGTTGGGGGTGCGGTGGTGGAGGCGTGGAGGCGTGATGGTGGTTTTGGAGAGGAGGAGGCTCACGGTGATGAGGGGGAAGGGAGATGTTTGCGACAGTGGAGAGAGGTTCAGGAGGAAGAAGAAGGTGGGGTGGGAGTGGGGGAGGTGGGGGTGGGGGTGGGGGGTGCGCCTACGTGGCAGTCCATGTGGGCTGCCACGTAGGATAAGTCAGTCAAAATTGAACAGGGGGACTATGATTTTACAAATTGGGAAAATAGGGGGACCAAAATCGTCAAATTAAAACTTTAGGGACCAAAATCGAGAATTAGTCATAATAAGGAGACCAAAACTGTAATTAAGCCAAAAAAAATTAACATTGAAAAAGTGGCGACAACACAGTCGGAAAGAGTTATTAAATTTAATTGCATAATAATGCTTTTAGAGTCGCGACAGTGCGATACCATCATTAAATTCATTCATCAGTCTGTTTTAAAATAACCCATGGTGAAAAAGTGAAAATGTTCAGCTTTTGTTTTGTAATCGAAAAAATCTGAAATTACGACCGAATTTCAAAATAAAATATACTAGTCCGCTGGATCGACATCTGATGTCAAAAAAAAAATGCTGGATCGACATCCAAAACGAAGTCGTTTTGCAGTACGAAACACGTAGCGGATAAGGGCATTAATGTCATTTAGAAGTTTCTTTCAGTGGCGGTGGCGTTGTTAACATTCCAGTCACCGTTTCTTTTTCTGTCTGTCTGTTTGGTTGAGTGATCCCAAGACGCTCAGAAAAAGCGCAACTTCGCAATTAAATCCATTACTGTGCAAATCGCCGATTCTATCTGTGAGTAGTTGCACTTTCTATGCATCACAACTCTCGTCGACATTTTCACTTTTGTTTTTCTCGCCATTTCTTGCTGAAAATCTTGGCCGTTTATTACTTTATTTATTTATTTTGGTTAATCAATTGATCCTGAATGGTTTTCTGAGCTAGATTTTATTAGAATTTATGGTCAATTGCATTATAAACAACATGATCAGTTTAAATTAATGATAATTGGGGGATAAATTTTGTAGTATTGATTATCCACAAAAATGATTAGTTTTTCTATTAGATGCCTGAATTTACAAAGATTGTCTAAAGAGGAAGGTTAGGGACTCAAAAATGCTAGAGAAATTAACCTGGGCTAATTGTCTTTTAGAACCCCTGATGTTAAATTCATCTGTACATATCAAAAGACAGTTGTTATTGTTTTGGTACCTTTTGTAAAGTTTGTGAATGAAGCATTAGTTTGGTGTTTCAGTAAAAACTGAACCTGAATTTGCTGGTCTTTTTGTTGTTGCGGTAGTTTCCTGTTATCACTGTTTTTATTTTTTGACAAAAATTACGGTTGTTTTATGGAAAGGCCTTTTTGTGCAGAGAACATATTGCATTGGACACTGTTTTCAATTCTGGTTGAAGGATTGAAGTGGGATTGTGAGTAGAGGAGGATGGCTTGTAGGGGTTGCTGGGAGTGCCTTTTGAAGCTCTTGAACTTCTTAATGACCGTTACTGGTCTGACCATGGTGGGCTATGGGATTTATCTGCTGGTTGAATTCAGCAAAGCTTCGGATAACACCCTGACTGTTTCTACTGCCAGTGATGATCAAACTCTAGTTCAACTCGGCCGACCCATGCTTTTGGCTGTGTCGTTGTCCAACAGTTTTCTTGATGATTTGCCCAAGGCTTGGTATGAATGCTAGTCTTCTCATGCTCATTTTTGGCGCATAAGAATTGAGTAATGTTTATTGATTACCTGTACAGTGGGAAACAGTAATGTTTTTAGTTTGAGTTTGCTGCAACAACAGTTTCCTAAACTATTTCTACTGAAGTAATTTGTGCTGAAATTAGTGCTTTCAGTTACCTTTAAAAATGTATCTCTAATATTGAAGTCCTCACTTAAAAAAATGAGAAATATTCCAACGTTGGAAAACATAATGGGTAAAATGCATTTGGGTTATGTCGTAGGCCTCAGACCTCTGCAAATGCAATTAGTGATTGTAATTATGTGATAGTTGGAAGCAAGCTTCATTAGTTAGTGTAATTGATGCATTACTTATTGTAGATAGTGCTGAAGAGAAGAAACTTCAAATGAACTTACTCTATTTACTATCTATATTGCTGCACTAACACCAGATGTGAGTTTGAAATAACCTCTATGACTTCAACATGTAGTTATTTTTATACCTACCGGCGACATCTATGTAATTGTTTGACAAAGCCAATTACCATTGAAATGCCACGTGTATTCTTTTTTCCTTTTTTTTTTTGACAATTAAACTTCTTTTTTCTTTGATACTTATAGTTTATGTCATTGTCTGCATTCATTCTAATGTAACTTGTTACTTTTATAGGAAGATGACACAGCTCATACTTTTTTTTTCTCACTTGCTCACACTGATTGTGCATTCATGTTTGGCAGGTTTATTTACTTATTCATTGGAGTTGGGGTTGTTCTCTTTGTCATTTCTTGTTTTGGTTGTATTGCATCTTGTACGCGAAATGGATGCTGCCTGAGCTGTGTATCCTTCTAGAATGTCTTATGCTGAGGCCTAACATATTTAATGGGCTCGCAAATTTTCCACTAATATACCAAAGCACGAGTTGAAGCATCTTTTCAACTTTCTCTCCCTCCCTCTCTGAGTGTGTTTGTGAATAACTCTGCGTGTATTAATCTTATAGGAATTGTTGGTAATTGTTACTTTAGTTTCCTTAAGCCAACAAAGTATTCAGTTTTAGTGATCCTGTTGATCTTAGTAGAGCTGGGATGTGCAGCCTTTATATTTTTTGACAAAAGCTGGAAAGAAGTAAGTTGTAACTGGTATTTTATAATATGGAATACTAGAAGTTATATTTTCCATCTTATAATCATCTTTCTGTCAGGAAATTCCAACGGACAAAACTGGAGATTTTGATATGATATATCAGTTTCTGAGGGAGAACTGGAACATTGTCAAATGGGTCGCTCTTGGGATTGTTATCTTTGAGGTAAGCAAGAACTGTTATAATTGGCATTTAAAAGAAAGCAATATTGTTTCATGGACGTGCTTGTGAACTTCAGCCAAACAATTAGTTTTGGAAAGGATGCAAAGAACTAATACCTTATTTTCGATATGTTTGAATTCTTGTTCAAGAAAATACACTGGTTTTTTAATTGATAGAAACATATACCAGTCCATGGAGTTGGTTGATAGTTACCAACATCCCGGTAATTATTAAATGGGAGTCAACTTTCAATAATGTTTTTTTTGCCAAATTCTTTATAATGTTTTTTTATTGATTAAAAGTGGATTTATAAATATATAGTTTCACAGGTAGCTTTTTGAAGCAGGAAAAATAGTTGTTATTCAATGCTAAGAAAAAAAGAAAGCAAAGAGGGAGAATAAAGAGAGTACAGATCATAGTTATGAATCCCAGATAGCGGCGTCTAGCTGCTTAACTCAAAAACGCTATAGCGGAATACTGCATAGCAGATGACGTCTATTCTGAATTTTTTTGTATACATAAGGGTCTTGGAGAGACTAATACTAATAGTAAACATAAAAGGTTTTAGACCTGTATGTGAATGTGATGTGCCAATTGTTATGCTAATGGAATTGCAGGCCCTTCTTTTCATCTTAGCCCTTATTGTCCGGGCTGCAAATAGGCCAGCAGAGTATGATAGTGATGAAGAGTTCATTAATCCAAGGCAGCCAGCCCGTCAGCCTTTACTCAATAATAGACCTGCAGGCTCAGCACCAGGTGCACCTGTTGCCGGCACACTTGATCAGCGTCCCGGCAGAAATGATGCATGGAGTGCAAGGATGAGGGAGAAGGTGCAATCTTTTGTCTCTGCAATGCACTTTATCTATTATTCTTGTGTTGGGAAATTTTCATTTGCTTGTCTTAACTTAGCGGTGCAAATATAACCAGTGGTGAAGCCCCCTTGGGACATGGAGGTTCATGGTTCACTAGTCTTTTTCCATAACAAATATAAATGTGTATTTCTCTCCTTCCCCCAAAGATTCCTCTGCTGTTAGGGCTCACCTTTCTCGAGAATGCTTTTAAAAGTTGATGTGTTTTGTTGTCCCTTGGACAATCACTTGCAATAGTTTGACCATGGTAGAATATATGAAAAATATATCATATATCATAATATCGGTATTTTCATGATTTCTTTCCTTGTTTAATCAATATTGAATTAAAAGTGTAGTACAAGTGAGTATGTTAAGTATTTTCATGATGCAATTTTTGTAACAGAGCACGTCATTTTATATTAAGTATTTTCATGTTAGGTTAATTTAAAATTAGAAGTAGTCTAATTCTGTTCAAAAGAATGTTTTCTTACAACACAAAAATAAATATTCCAGCTTTTAAACAACAGTTTAAATTTGATCCATTTTTACTGTACTACTTTTTCACACAAACAAGAATCAAGATGGTATGGAATGACTAAACCCGATTGCTTTGGGTTTATCTTGTGTCAATGTGAAGCAGGATATCCTTTTTGCATTAATATTTCACAATAATAATCTTTTTGCCATTTGTAATGTAGATTTGCTGTTTACATAATTCTGTTTAGGACCATCTTGATTGTTGCAAGAGATAATTAAAGGGAATATTATTATTCTTGTTTTGTAAAATGATTATTGCACTGTACTCCATATGGCTATCTGACACCAATGCTGCTCTTTCTGCAGTATGGACTGGATACATCAGAATTTACATACGACCCATCAGAGTCACACAGGTTCCAGCAAGTAAACTCACAACCAACTGAAGAGAGGAGCCGCTGCACCATTATGTGATCACACTAGATTGCTCTAAATTCACAGCAGGTTGAATTTCAAGGGTTGTTTTTGTGGGCAATGGAGTTAAGGCTACAAGTTTGTCAGAAAAAGTGTCTCTTTTACTTAATTTGTCTACCATTCCCACAATACTGGATCTTCATAACTTTTTTCCATGGCATGAAAACACTTCTTGATTTTGTTGTGTGCAACATTATGCTAATCGAGAATCATAATTTGTTATGTCGTGTTACTTTACTTGTGTTCATAGTTCAGGGGAGTAAATGAAGTTGTTGATCATTGTAATGTCAATATTTTGGGTCGAAATAGGTGCTTTGTATCGCCCTATTTTGAAGTTGTGTAACTGATTGGTTGGTTCATATGTATGTCTGTGTGACGAGGGTATTCTATTTGCACGCAAATTAAAATATATTAACCTGCATTCTGGTGTTTATTTTTGAGTGCTAAACTCTAGTGGCAATAATCTGGTTTGGCGTGAGATGTGACAACGTGCAATACATGATCAAAAGTTTACTTTAACTTTTATGTAATACTATCTTGAATATTTTTCCTGCAAATATGGTGTTATTCAATGATTGTTGGCATATGTTTGAAATAGTAAACTGTTGTATTTTTATTAAAAAAAAAGTTGCCACAACTATAGAGCCTCAATTTCAATTCATATCTCCATTCTCCAGTACTACTATAGTGTATTTTGTAGCAGTTTGGTTCCTATACACATTTATGATATTTGGTAAATAGGTTAATATTCAAAAAGCTCTAAACAGGGATATCAGAGGTTTTTTTTTTTGTATTCCTTGAAATGTGTTTTCTCAAAAATGTCTCTAATCAAAGTTGTAAGTGCTCTATTAACGCTATTATCGTTAATTACTGTGTTGTATCTTTTCTTAATAAAAGGATTAGAAACTAGTTGATTATATAAGGGAGGATAGGTCCCCTAGCATCATCATCTAAAAACTAAAACTAGTCTAAGGTGAGGATTTGGAATCAACACCTTGATACAAGAAAACCCTCTTGTGTCTGGGTGTCCTAAATTGGTAAGATATTAGTCTTAGCCTCGCGATGCAGGTTCAGAAATTCTTCAAGCAAATGTGTTAGCTGTAAACAATGTGAGAACTTCATCTTAATTATGTTAAACAATAATCTGGGAGTCAATCTCAAAGCATATGATTAAATTAATGGCAAACTTTAATCCTAGAATTAGCGCCCTCACTTCATCCTGAGAATGCTTTCTTTTTCATATCAAGTGGGAAGAGAATATTTCTTTATTAATTAAGATAGTACTATTTTTCTTCTTAGCCCCTCTTTTAACCTTGAGAACATAATTTAAAATCTTAAAAAAAATTAAAAATATCACGTGCATATTAACTAGTATAAAAGCTTATACTAGTTATATTTTATCATATCTTTATCCAGCTCTTCTATACGATATCCTTAGATCAAAATCTTTCAAGACAATGTCCTGAACTTCTATCAGAAAGATGACTTGATCCACATTTGAATTTTGCACACATAGCTAGCTATCAAAGTTTTAATTTGATCTTTTTTTTTTGGTCAAAAGTTTTAATTTGATCTTGACATGCTACAGATTTAAGATTAGTATCTCTCTAATTCATTGAATCAAGCCCATGACAGCAAGTCAGCGACTTTCACTTTGAAATTTCAACATATAGGAGTGTTTTTAGGTTGTTTTTTTGTCTGTGATAGCAGGTAGGTGTGGCACTGTTGTGTGTAATATGTAGCTGAATATTAAATATTGAATTTAACTATATATATATATATATATATATGTGTGTGTGTGTGGGGAACGGATTGCATGCCTTGAGGGCGCGCAACCTTGGTACCTTTCCTTACTTTTTATCCATTGGATCAATTCTGTGGTTGTAAATTTGACACGTGTCCAGTAGGGGTTATGATAAGATAGTAGGGATTGTTATAGTAGGGGTTGTATTAGTAGGGGTTGTGATAGTAGGGGGTGGACACTTGTCATAATTAAAACCATGTGATTTATCTAATGGCTAAAAATAAAATAAAGGTACCAAGACACCTAATGCTCAAGGTACCTAATCCATTTCCATGTGTGTGTGTGTGTCTTTTTTAATTTTGTATTTGGGCTTCATGTCATGTCTGATACCTAACTAATGGAGGCCAGCGAAATGAACAGCTTCAAACAAAACTGTGAAAGAAAAGTGCATAAATATCCTTATGGAAATATGCTTATTCAGTGATGGATACTACAATGACATCACAAATCACAAGTTCGAATTGTCCTTGTTTATCATAATTCATAAAAGTCACTCAATGGTAGACGTGATTCTATTCTAACTAACACATCCTGCCACAATTGTTTTTGAACATTATGCCTCATCCATCCTTGTCAGTATTTGAAGCTTAGAAATCGACTCATAATTTTATCGTGTTAGAATAATTTTAAGACTTTTCTATGCAGCTAAATGTTACGTGATTATGTTATAAAAAAGACAAAAAGATAGAATTACTTGATTGGATGCCGGTTCATTGCGCGCACCTTGGAATTGACCAAAAATGAAATTTTCAAGTACTCTTTAGCTAATTTTTTTAACATCAAAAAATAATGAGCACTGCTATTTAGTAAGAGTAGTTTTTGTAAGAAATACACTAAAATCTATATTTTAGGGCACTAACTAACACTACACACCGAGTGTCTTGTTTTGTTATTCCTCTATTCTTACGTTTCTTTTCTTACTATCTGTCATTTCTCAAAAATAATTTAATAACTAAGGAATATAAAAGGATATTCAACCCATTACATGAAAAGAATGACGAAAGTAATTAAGTTCTGTCATAGGGAATTTCCATTTCGGTGTGTAATATCTGGATCATCAAATGTGTTTCCCTCTAGCTAGTTAGTTTGTTAGTTAGGTTGTTATTTTCAGTTACAACTAAGTGTTGTTCTTTGGTGTTAGTTAGGCAATTGCATGTAACTAGCTATAACTATCATTTATACATGGGAATGGTGTATATAAGTTGTACTTGTCGTTTAGAGAGTATAAGGTGGATTCTCATCAACAAGACTAATCCAAGCTTCATGGAGAAAGAGCGAGTTTTGGTAGAGTGTGAATTGGGCAAAACTCCAAATCAAGAAATTTTGTATCAATCGAATATTCAAGTCTATGAGAGTGGATTTGGGCAATTGCCAAATCCCCAGATGATGGAATCAAGCATTTGATTCTGAACTGGGTAAACAAGCACAGTATTGCTGCGTTTTACCTGTTCTTGTGCGAGTGTTGAGTCTTTGTGAGATGCTGCTTTTTGATTGCTTAGCGTTCTTGCGTGCGTTTGTCCTATTGGTGTTCACGTGCATTCTGCTGGTGTTCGTGTGCGATCTGTGTGGTGTTTAAGTGAAAGGTTTCTTCTTTTGTCCCCGCTGAACGCGCACTTCCTTTTTCGTTTTTCTTTCTTTTTATTTCTGTGTTTTACTTTCTTTTGTAATTATTCATTTCGATTATTCCTAATTCATATAATGTTTATGTTTTGTTAACAGAAGGATTTATTGTCTCTTTTTACTAACACGGTATATTACCAATCACTACCATGATGTAACCTTCACCTAGGAAGTGTGAACAACTACTTTCGAAACGAAATGTAAGGAGAGGGATCTCAAATAGGCCATTGTCCAGTTGCCCTAGGGTTTTGACAAAAAAATACAGAAGATGTCATTTGACTTTCACACTTCTACGTGATAAGTTTACCCTTGTGAGAAGTCTCCCACGCAGAAGCTACACGAGAACACTATTACCTTCGGAGGAGCATAGCTCCTTAATTGCTTCCCCAAGATTGAGCTCCCACGATCCTACCCAACTTCTTGTAAATACCCATCAAAATGGCATAAGCTTACTTCACATGGAAGGCAACATTATTGTTAGCCTCGCAATCCCACTTGTCATCTAAATGTGAAAGGAAAATCAAAGATAACGAGTGTCTCTCCCTCTACAATCTATCCTTTCAGAGATTCTTTTTCTCATGTGTGACCTGTGTTGGTATTTCAACCTCTCCCGTGTGTATATAGAGAAGCCAATAATTGTATTGATTTTTTGGCAATCATAGCCACGATTTCCGTTGCTTTACAAGTGATGAGCCCCTTCTCCACCTAATACATTTGCTTCATTTTCATATAACGGATTGTAGTATACCTTATCTTCTTGCTTAGTCTTTTTTTTTCTTTGCTTTATACTCCCTCTGTTTTCAAATATTAGTCAATGACGACTCCACAAGGATTTTAACAAAATCTAAAAAGTTGAAATGGAAGTTCCTAAACTATCCTTATTTATTAGTACTATCTTACTAATTTGAAAAGTGTGAAGAGTAAAAGTAGGGTAATAAAGAAGGGTAAAGTTAGTATATTAAGTGAAAAAACTTTAACTTGTTTATATTTAGTAACTTGATTTAGTGGGTATTTTTGCTTATATATGAAAATAAAGGAAGTATAAAGGAGGAAAAAAGTATCTAATAGGAAAGTTACCCTCACTAAAATAAAAATGAATCCAATCAATCCACTTAATTAACTTAATTAAGGAATCATTCACCAATTATAAGATATGATAACTTGGTTGTTAATGTTTCATGCCCTCATATATGTAGATCCATATTGGTGTCTTTCGCCTCACCGTGCAAAGTTTTAACAGTTTTGTTGGCATAACTGACATTAAGAATTCCACGTGGTGTATTTGATCTTACCTATTAGCATAATAAACACTTATGAGATTGTTTGAGAGACTTTATAAAAACCGCACATGAGATCTTCATAAACTGTTTTCCGGTTTGAGTAAAATGTTTATCCAAATAAACAAGGAAGAAAGTTGCTTTCATTTTCTCACACAATTTCACTTTTACCAATAGTTGTTAACATTAATTTATTTTTTCAGTTAATTGAAAGTATTCAACCCACGAGTGAGAGAGGTATGTTTTTGTCAATGTGTGTTATTCCCCACCACCGTTGCTTGTCCATTTGACATAAAGTAGATGAGATGGATGCTTTCACAGTTGAAAACTCAAAACCGTTACCTTCACATATAGTGCGCTGGCCCTACATCCTTGTCCTCACTTTCTCCATAAACTCATCTTTTTCCAATTTTTTATGCCTAGCATGTCAATTTCCAGACCTGTTTTTGCATGGAAGAATAAAAAAAGTAAACAATAATAAAAAAAAAAATAGAAAAGAATATGGTCGACTTGCTAACCAATATAGATCTACTCTATAGCTAGCTATTGTTGACATAATGGATACTAATAGATACAACCGCGACGACACACTTTCTAACACTTAGTTATTTTTCAACACAGGCTCTCTTATTAGTTGAAATTCAAATAAGTCTCACTCACTAAATCACAAGGATACCGTCTAATTTACGTGTGACTCATTGAAATTTCGACAAATAGAAGAAAATGTATCGAAAAGGTGATAAAAAAACTTGATGTTAGCATTTCTCTTGATAATTGAGCTAATCATCCATCTATAAAAGTCTCAAATCTCAACTATGTTTTATTTATTATTATAAGATCGTTCCTTAACAAACCTTCCCATTTGTGGAGTAATTGGCAAATAATGCACACTTGATTTGTACGTATCTTTTCTTTTTGGTTAACATTCGTCATCAATTTTGGTATCTGCTGATGTATTAGCTTCTTCAATTTTGTGGCAGTGGTGAATCTGCAAATGTAGTAGATATAAGTTAGTGCATTATTGTTCTAAAAATAATAGAAAAAAATACCCATTTGAATTATTTAATGATTTTAGCTATTTTTTGTTAATAGCTAGTTGCTTTACCGAATACTAGTACTAGTGCATCCGCACGGGCCGATTGCATTACGCGATACGATTACCTCAAATAGAAACGTTAATTTGAAATCGCATTTGTTTAGTACCTGCAGTATTGAGTTGACTGCAGTTGGTAGGTCTCCTGCTACCTTGCCAGAGGTTTGTGTGAGCCGGTGGGTACCTGTGAAGCCACTCCGACGCTCAAGTCAGTATTGAGAATAGGTGAGTGATTTAGCTAGGAATTAGAGTATGTCCCTTATGAAGGCTATGGAAGCCGGTATTTATAGGAAATCGTGCCCGTTCGTGGATCGTCGGATCAGTAGAATCGATCTCAACCATTCAAGTGTGATGGCCTTAATTGGACTTTGTATGTAGTGGATATGGGCCGAAATGGTTGGGTCAATCCATATCCAATTGCTAAGTGCACCTCCTGGTATTACTGAATGGACTTCCTGGTCCAGTCCAGAACATCATTAATCTAAAATCAATTGTAAAATATAGAGGATGACTTGCATACGTACAGGTGCTGTCGTGTTCTTTTTATGAATAAATTTAGACAGTATTTAAATAGTCTGAACATTACCCCGTGAAAATAAAGAAAATTTTATAGATAAAAAATGAGTTTCAAATAAAAAATTGATAAATATTAAAACTAAAAATGTAAAAGTATCATTTAAAAACAATACGTGCATTTATCCCGTGTGTTTTTATATATCAGTGCAGTGTTTTTTTATATATCAGTGTTGTTATCCCATGTTTTTTTTATTAGTGCAACTATCCCATGTTTTTATATATATCATTGCAGTTATCCCCGTATTTTTTTATATATCAGTGCAGTTGTCCAATGTTTTTTTATGTATCAGTGCAGTTATCTCATAATTTCAATTGATTATTTGAGTTGATTAGTAGATTATTGTAGATAGTAAAAGATAGATAGTAGATTATCAATAACAAATATTTATCCCGTGTTTTTTTATATATGAGTAACAATTATTTGTCCTCTTTTAGGTATTAGTGACAAATATTTGTCGCGTGTGTTTTAAATATTAATCAGTTTAAATAGTCATTAAGCCTTCTTGTTTTTTAGATAGTAATTTTCAAAAATTATAATTATCAATGGAAAATAATAATCCCGTGTTTTTTATATATCACTGCAGTTATCTCCGTGTTTTTTATATATCAGTGCAGTTATCTAGTAGTTTCAATTGATTATTTTAGTTGATAGTAGATTATAGTAGATAGTAGATTATCAATAAAAAATAATTATTTTAAATAGTCATTAAGTCTGCTTGTTTTTTAGATAGTAGGTTTGTAGTAGTGGGCTTCAAAAATTTTAATTATCAATGACAAATATTAATCTCGTATTTTTTATATATATTAGTGCAGTTATCTCGTAGTTTCAATTGATTATTTTAGTTGATTAATAGATTATAGTAGATAGTAAAAGAGAGATAGTAGATTATCAATAAGAAATATTTATTTTAAATATTAATCAGTAGTTTAAATAGTCATTAAATATTATTGATTTTTAGATAGTAGGTTTATAGTAGTCTTCAAAAATTTAATTATCAATGACAAATATTAATCCTGTGTTTTTTTATATATTGGTGTAGTTATCCCGTGTGTTTCAGTTATCTCATAGTTTCAATTGATTATTTGAGTTGATTAGTAGATTATAATAGATTATTGCAGTTATCCCGTGTTTTTATATTAGATTATTTGAGTTGATTAGTAGATTATAGTAGATTATTGTAGTTATCCCGTGTTTTTTTAGATAGTAGGTTTATAGTAGTTTTCCAAAATTATAATTATCAATGGTAAATATTAATTATAAATTGTCAAAAAAAATTATAAATATCAATGGTAAATATTAATCTCGTGTTTTTTTATATGTTACTGCAGTTATCCCGTGTTTTTTTATATGTTACTGCAGTTATCCCGTGTTTTTTTATTTATTAGTGCAGTTATCTCATAGTTTCAATTGATTATTTTAGTTGATTAGTAGATTATAGTAGATAATAAAAGTTAGATATTAGATTATCAATAAGAAATATTTGTTTTAAATATTAATTACTAATTTAAATAGTCATTAAGTCTTCTTGTTTTTTAGATAGTATGTTTAGAGTAGTAGTCTTCAAAATTTTTAATTAAAGTAGTGTTTGTATAAATTTAGAAATTTAGTTAAAAAAATTAAAGTGAAGTGATAAGAGAAAGAGAATAATTATTTATGGGAAAAGTAAAGTAAAAAGAAAAAAAGAAAGAAAGAGAGTGTAAAAGGAAAGAGAGTGTAAGAAGAAAGAGAAAAAAGGAAGAAAGAGAGTGTAAGAGAAAAGTGAAAAATAAGAAAGAGAATGTAAGAATAAAGAGAAAATAAAAGAAAAAATAGAGTGTAATGACATTTTTACCCTAAAAAATTTGAGGTGCCTTTTAGATAGAATGGGGGTATTGGTAAAATCATATGTGGTGAATTGGTATAAATCTATATTAGATGAAAACTATTATTATTTTTTTTGTAAATGATTTGTTCTATATAAGCAATGAATAGAAAAAAAAAACTATTATCTTCATCATCTTTGGTGTCTGCTGATGTGTTAGCTTCTGCATTTTGTGGCAGCAGTTAATTTGCAACTATATATAGTGGATATTAGTTTGTGCATTATTGTTCTAAGAATAAAGAAAAAAATACCCATTTGGAGTTATATTTTATGGTTTGAACTAACTTTTGTTATTAGCTAGTTGCTTGACTGAAAGTGAAAAATAATTTTTGTTATCGCAATGGATATAGTAATACTACTAATACAACAGTTGTGTTTTTGGAGCTAGCTCATTGATTTATCTTTTAGAAATCTATCTCTCTTTTTTGAAAGTGACATTTGTTGTTGGATTTCCTTTTGAGATTCTACCAAAATTTCAATATGTTTTTCCTGTATTTTATTATTATTATTATTATTATTAGAAGAAGAATATTAATTAATGCATTGTGCTGTGAGGACCAGTAGTATTTTTTTCACTTTATGCAAGTTGTGGTTGTGGATATCTTGTTGATTTGTCACACATTTTTCTATTAGGTTCTATGTTTAATTACATTTTTGTCCCCTTATTATGATTCACTTACGATTTTAGTTCTCAATGTTTTTTTCACGATTGGTCTCCTCATTTTCTCAATTTCTAAAATCATTGCCCCTCCTTAATTAACTCGATCAAATATTTTGCTAACTTTTCACTCACCAATCCTAACTAAAATGACACATTGTACTGTCATGTTGGATTTTAAAATAAAATATATTATTTCTTTGGGTTAAATTAGAAATAACAACTTCATTTTCTTCTATCGAGACCAGTGTTTTAAAACCCGGCTCGGACCGGCCGGTTGAACCGGTCCGACCGAGAACCGGAGGGGTAACCGAGTCGAGTTGATTGTTGGATCGGATATGCACTGAACCGGTGATTATGTCATCAACTCGGCCGAAACTCGGTAGAACTCGGTCAACTCGACTCGGGCCGGGCAACAAATGGCTGCATCATTTTCGAAATTTTTGCAAAAGTCCAAAGCTGGGATTCGAACCCAGCACTTGGTCTTCACCTCCGTGCGCACCAACCACTAGGCCAACGATACTATTGGGATTTAAATGCAAATATATTTGTTTTATAACATCTCTCATTTCAATTAAACAAACAATATCACACGTTATGCATTTGAATAAGAAACGTGAATTTACTTTTATTAAAAAGAAAGGAACCAGTCATCACAGGTACGAAATCTATACTATATAGGTCTTGAAAATTCGCGAAATAGAGACCGAGTCCGAGTCATCCGGTCCCGGTTTTGGTCATGCGGTTCAACTGTCGACCCTTCGGTCCGACCCTTGACCCAATGACCCGGTACCTTCATCGAGTCGGTCACCGGTCCGAGTTTTAAAACATTGATCGAGACCCACCTAACTTCACCATCTTTATTTTTTTTTGTTAAAAATAAGATTTTTTTAACTTAAAATCCAACATGACAGTCCGACATGGCATTCCACGTAAGATTAATGAGTAACAAGTCAGCAAAATATTTGACCAAATTAGGGAGAGGTGTTGATTTTAGAAATCGGTAAAATAGGAGGACTAAATCCTTGGAAAAAATTTGGGGACTAAAATCATGAGTGATAATTATAGGAGGACCAAAAGTGTAATTAAAGATAGGATTTATTAACACCAACTTTGTTTTTGTTATTTGTTACAAACCTAAAAAGAATGTTGTTACTTAAATACTAACAGACAAATAGTGTCTACAAGTTGTCAGTGACTGGTTTCATATTTAAGAGCTTGAGCTTTGAAAGTGTGGCACAAAACAAAAGTGCTTTTGAGTTCAGTTGTATAGTTATAGCATCTTTAGTTTAACTTGAGGATATGAAAGCAAGGAGAGGAAAACGCTCAGAGGTAAGCTTTAAGATATGTGTGAGAATAAATAAATATAAGGTGCATGTTTTCTTAAAGTATTATATTATGGTTTCATTGCAGAGCTTTTGGCCTTCCATGGTGATGAAGAAATGGTTGAATATAAAGCAAAAGGCTTATGATTTTAGTGAAGATGAAGCTGACACTGAAACTGAGAGTGAAGATAGTGGTATGTGCTTCTGGTTTTTTTTTTGCTCTTTGTTCTTTCAATTTTTAGTTTTTACCCATGTTACTCTGCTATGCAATGGTTGGTTGATTGGTTTGAAGGAAGGAAAAGGAAGAGAGAAAAATATGAGAGATTTTAGAGATATTATGTTTTAACTAGGAGAAAGAAATGAGACAAAATTCACCATTTCCATTGTTAATTAAGAATAGGAAGGAAACTATGCTTAAAAGGCTAAACTATATTTTGTGCGCCTAGTATTAATTTAATGGAGAATTCTATGATACCCATTGAGTTTTGATTTGGTATTAATATATTAAAAATTTCGAACCGGTTTATTATGCTTAAAAATGTAAATGGAAGAATCCTCTTAGTTTTTTTTCTTTGAAATGGTCCTTATTATGTTATAAAAATCATACCAACATGGTTCATTTTTCAACCCAAATTTTCGCAAATAAAATGGAGCACTTTGGTTTAATTTTGGGTCAAATATGTAATTAGTCCTTATAAAACATGGTCTTGACATTTTTTGTCCCCAATAAAATTTTCAACTTCTAGTCCCCAAATATATCTCTTTTATCACTTTTAGTCTTTAACATTTAGTTAGTGCTCATCTCGCTACTAGACAGCCATGCTAGCACCTGCCACATGGCACTTTTTAGTGACTTGAATATCAAATCACATGACACACCAACGAGCTTCTTTCATTTATTCTTTTAATAATGAATAATAGAATTTAAATAAAAATTAAACTAAAACATAACTAAAATCAAAATACAAGAAACTAACTTCTGAAACCCTAAAAACCTCATCCCTAAAAAACCAACCCCAATTGCTGCAAAAGCATGAGTTACAGTTGTTGTTTGTCCTGTCCTTTCGCCCCGTTAGTTGAGTTTACCTAGTTCGTTGTGTTTGTTCTAGTCGTGGAGTCCCAACTATGGAACTCTAGACAGGTGTTATTAAACCTAAAGCAATCATAGACTTGGTCAAGGTACTAGGTCAGTGGTTCGCTAATCAAACTGGTGGGTCACTAGTTGAACTGCATGACCAGATCACATCCAATCATCCATAACACTCCATAATAATGTCATTTTGGAGCAAAAAATAAAAAATTTGCTTGAACCCATTGAGTCACTAGTCCGATTGAGTCATTGGTTCAACCACATGTCCTACCGACAAGGTTACTGGTTCGACCACAAAATCGGCTCAGTCACATGCATTTCTGATCCAATTAATCACCCGAACCGGTCATCCCACCAGTTCTAGTTAGAGAGGACGGTTCGATCTGGGTTTATTTGTGAATCGGGAATAAATCGATGAATCAGGAATAAATCTGTGTCTGCAATTATATTTATTAGTTTTGCTATTTTAGGCTAGACAAATTAGGAGTTGATTTGATCTCCATTAATTGTATTTATGAGTATTATTTGTTTCTTGATATACTTATTTAGGGTTGAGTCTTTGTATTCCCTATAAATAGGAATTAGCGTTTAGTCTTTGATAAGGAAGATACTATCAAGCCAATTTTACTGACATGGTATCAGAGCCACTTCTCATCTTCTGACCTCGTCTTCGTGCTTCAGCATCGCTGCCGGCAGCGACATCGACCGCCGGCAGCACCAGTTTGTTCAGTTCTCAATTTATACCTGTTTCTGCTTTCTGCCGTCATGTTCCTCTTTTCGACCGTGTTGTGCGTTCAGCGACATCTCCCTTGGTCGCTCTTGTCCTAGTACCGTTTGCTGCAACGAAGAGATAAAACAGCTTATAGGCTATATGCTCATAGTCGTGTTTGTCGTTTGCTGCAACGAAGAGATAATGCAGTCTATGAGCTATAAAAAAAACTCATAGCCTCGGGCCGTTTGCTACAACGAAGAGAGATTGTAGCCTATGAGTGAAATGCTCATAGTCTTCGTGTTTACCATTCATGGTATTCTTAGTGTTCTTGATGTTCGTGATTCTTGGTGTTCTTGGTTCTCACTGGTTCTTGGTGTGTGTGCTTCTTGGTGTTCGTGATTTTTAATGTTCTTGGTTCTTACGGGTTCTTTATGCTCAAATTACTTCTTGGATTCTGAGTGGCGATGTTTCTCAACTGTTCTGAGCTGTTTGACAAAAGTTGTTCCCCATTGTTAGCAAATTTATGCTCCTTGAAGAGCCGCATCAATTTGAGGGGGGATGTGAATCGGGAATAAATCGATGAATCAGGAATTAAATCAGGAATAAATCTGTGTCTACAATTATATTTATTAGCTTTCCTATTTTAGGCTAGACAAATTAGGAGTTGATTTGATCTCCATTAATTGTATTTATGAGTATTATTTGTTTTTTGATATACTTATTTAGGGTTGAGTCTTTGTATTCCCTACAAATAGGGATTAGCGTTTAGTCTTTGATAAGGAATATACTATCAAGCCAATTTTCCTGACATTAATAACACTACTCTAGACGAGGACACTTGTCTAATAAATTTTTAAAACCACCCTTTGCTACTCTTACTTTTCCACATGTGGCTCATAATAGTATGCGTTTTTTCTTAATGATTGTTGATGACTACCCTAGGTTTACCTAGATATATTTGTTCCACCTTTTAGTCGATTCGGAAAATTTATGTTCTTAATAAAACTCAATGGTTCCTACCAAGAATATAAGAAGTTTGTGTTGTATCATTTAGCATTTGTGAGTCTGTTTAATAATAGGGTGTATTTGTATTCTGAACGGGTGTAATTAGATGGCCCAAATCAGTTTTTTTGTTGTTTTGTTGGGCCAAGCCCATTATTCTTGTAAACCATTAGTTACCCTTCTGTAATCAGAGAGCCAAGCAAAGTGTGCTGCAACTCTCATATATTGTACATCTTTCATTCTTGATTAATCAATAAACAGATTTTCCACAATAACTCTGATACACTCTCACAATTGGTATCAGAGCTAGTATAACCGATCCACAACCGAAATAACCGCAGTTAGTTTCGATCGTTGTCACGATTTCGTACGCATTCTGAGAAGAAACTTCGATCTTGAATCACCGAAGTTAATGGCGTCAACGACGGAGGAAAAGGCCTTCGTACAACCGGCAATTCCAAGATTCGAAGGGCATTATGAGCATTGGTCAATGCTCATGGAAAATCTGTTGAGATCCAAAGAGTATTGGAGTCTCGTGGAAGATGGTATTCCACAACTTGCTGACGATGCAACTCAAGAACAAATCAAAGCTGTGAATGAAGCAAAGCTGAAAGATTTGAAGGTAAAGAATTACCTTTTCCAAGCGATTGATCGTGGAATAATTGAGACGATGATGAAGAAAGAAACCGGGAAGGATATTTGGGAATCGATGAGGATGAAATACTGTGGCAACACGAAGGTCAAGAAGGCACAATTACAAACCCTAAAAAGAGAAATGGAGCTTCTTGGACAGAAAGAAGGTGAAGCAATCAACGACTTCGTGGCAAGAACGTTGGCCATCGCCAACAAGATGAAGGCTCTTGGGGATACGATTGGGCAAACAGATATAGTTGACAAGATCCTTCGATCCATGACTGAGAAGTTCGCTTATATCGTGTGTGCCATCACTGAAGCACACGATACTGATAACATGTCAGTGGATCAATTGCAAGCGAGCTTGCTGGTACATGAACAAAGGATGAGAGAATATAAAGGGGAACACAAAGGAGATGAAGAACAGGCTCTAAAGACTACGGTATCAAGAGGTGGCTGGAGAGGCAGGGGCAGAAATCAAAGAGGAGGTCGTGGTAGAGGAAGGCAAGGCAATAAAGACTCAATCCAATGTTACAACTGCAACAAGTACGGCCACTACCAGAATGAATGTCCAAGCTGGGATGAAAAGGCAAACTATGCAGAGCACAATGAAGAAGAAGAAGAATTGCTGCTCATGGCCATCTCCAATGAATTGAATGCTTCAGAAAAGGTACTATTTCTATGGTACCTTGACTCTGGCTGTAGTAATCACATGTGTGGTAGTAAGGAATGGTTTTGTGAACTAGATGAAACATTTAGAACCACTGTAAAACTAGGAAATGGAACAAAAATCATGGCTGTAGGTAAAGGTAGTGTGAAATTGAAGATAGGTGGTACAGTCCAAATCATAACTGAAGTATTTTACATACCTGACCTGAAAAATAACCTCCTAAGCATAGGTCAACTCCAAGAAAAGGGCCTAAAAGTTAATTTTGAAGATGATGTATGCACTGTGGTTCATAAAAGGAAAGGTCTGATTATGGAATCAAAGATGACAGGGAAAAGAATATTCCCTGTATCTGCATCTCTAGTTCAAGATAGCTGTTTTAAAGTTGAATGTGAAGACACTGCCAAACTTTGGCACTGTAGATATGGCCATCTTGGCATGAGTGGTTTGAAACTTCTGTCTCAAAAGGAAATGGTAAGAGATTTGCCTCACATAGTTGATGATAAAGCTGTCTGTGATAACTGTCTGATGGGAAAACATCACAGAGATAGTTTTCCCAAGAGTAGCTCATGGAGAGCAACTCGAAAATTAGAATTAATTCATTCTGACATCTGTGGACCTTTAAATCCTGAATCTAATAGTAAAAAGAAATACTTTATTACCTTCATAGATGATTTCTCTAGAAAAACTTGGGTATATTTCTTGTGTGCTAAGTCTGAAGCTATTAATATGTTTAAGAAATTCAAAGCCTTAGTTGAAAATGAAAGTGGTGAAAAGATTAAGACTCTGAGAACTGACAGAGGGGGGGAGTATCTATCTGGTGAGTTTATTGAATTCTGTGAACAACATGGCATAAAAAGATAGCTAACAGCAGCTTATAGTCCCCAACAAAATGGTGTCTCTGAAAGAAAGAACAGGACAATACTGAATATGGTAAGAAGTATGCTTAATGATAAGGAGGTCCCCAAAGGTTTTTGGCCAGAAGCAGTGAATTGGAGTGTATTCCTGCAAAACAGATCCCCCACCATAGCTGTAAAAGACAAAACTCCTCAAGAAGCCTGGTCAGATAGAAAACCATCAGTGAAGAGTATTAGAGTATTTGGATGCATAGCCTTCTCTCATATACCTGAAGCTCAAAGGCAGAAACTTGACAGTAGAAGCAGGAAATGTGTATTTCTGGGTATCAGTGAAGAATCAAAAGCTTATAGGCTATTTGATCCCTTAAATCAGAAAGTGATAATAAGTAGAGATGTTGTTTTCAATGAAAAGGAGAAATGGAACTGGAAAGGTAAAGAAAAGGCAGATCAAATTCTGGAATCACATGAAGAAGACAGCCTCACTGGGGGGGTAGTTCCACTCAACAGCCAAATATTCAACCAGGTGAAACAACCATGAGAAATGGGTCTGAAGAACAAACTGGAAAAACAAGTGATGATCAAGAAAGTGAAGGTAACTCTGAAGAAGAAAATGAAAATCAAGCTCAGGGGAGGATAAGAAGAAAACCTACATATCTAGAAGACTATGAGACACAATTTGCCACAGAAACTGAAAACAGTGAAGAAGAAAAGTTTCAAATTGCCCTCTCCAGCATTAGTGATGTGAACTCAAGTGATCCACTTAAGTTTGAGGAAGCAGTCAAATATAAGAAATGGAGAGAAGCCATGGACTGTGAAATGAAAGCTATAGCAGAAAATGACACTTGGGAACTTGTCAATCCACCTGCAAACACCAAAGTCATTGGTGTGAAATGGATTTTTAAGACTAAGTATACTGAAAAGGTTGAAATAGATAAGCACAAGGCAAGATTGGTTGCCAAAGGATACTCACAAGAGTATGGTGTTGATTACACAGAGGTATATGCCCCTGTAGCCAGATGGGATACTATCAGGACATTGATTGCTACTGCAGCTGTAAGAAAGTGGGAAATATTTCAATTGGATGTCAAAAGCGCATTCCTCCATGGAGAGATAAAAGAAGATGTCTATGTAGAACAGCCTCTTGGATATCAAGTGAAAGGTGCTAAAGACAAGGTTTACAAGCTCAAGAGAGCTTTATATGGATTGAAACAAGCACAAAGGGCCTGGTACAGTCGTATTGAAGCATATTTTGTGAAGGAGGGGTTTGAGAAGTGTGAGTCAGAACACACTCTGTTTACAAAAGGAAAACTGAATGAAGGTTTCTTGGTGATAAGCCTATATGTTGACGACCTGATATACACAGGAAGTTCACCTGTGATGATTGAAAACTTTAAAAACTCAATGATGCAGGAATTTTCTATGACTGATCTGGGGAGAATGAAATATTTCCTTGGAGTTGAAGTCAATCAAAGCTCTCAAGGAATATTCATCAACCAGCTCAAGTATGTAAATGAAGTATTAGAAAGGTTTGGTATGAACAACAGCAAACCAGTAAGTGTTCCTATTGTGTCAGGTTTCAAATTATCAAAGGAAGGTGAAGGAAGCAAGGTAAATACCACAATGTACAAGCAGATAGTAGGAAGTCTGATGTATCTTACAGCAACACGTCCAGATGTGATGTATGCAGTAGCTCTAATAAGTAGATATATGGAGTGCCCCACAGAACTCCACTTGCAAGCTGCCAAGAGAATTATGCGTTATCTGAAAGGAACCAGTGACTATGGCATCCTATATGAAGTATCAGAGATGAATCAATTACTGAGTTACACTGACAGCGACTATGCAGGGGACTTAGATGACAGAAAGTCCACATCTGGATATGCATTTATACTGGGAAATGGTGCCATTGCTTGGGCATCAAAGAAACAGCCAGTGGTGACATTGTCCACCACTGAAGCTGAGTTCATTGCAGCTGCTCAATGTGCCTGCCAAGCTGTGTGGCTGAAGAGAATCATGAAGAGACTTGGTCACTCACAAACAGGTGGAACTGTCATTCTCTGTGATAATAATTCCACGATTAAATTGTCAAAAAATCCAGTGTTGCATGGACGATCTAAACACATAGATGTCCGATTTCACTTCCTTCGTGAGTTAACTCGAAAAGGTGAAATTGAATTGCTGCACTGTAACACAAAAGAACAGGTTGCAGACATCTTGACCAAGCCTCTAAAGGCTGAAAGTTTCCAGAAACTGAGGAATTTGCTGGGCATGTGTAGTGCAGGAAGACTAAAGATTTGCAAGGATTCAAATTGAGCTTATAGCAGTGCAATGTACTGAACAAAACAATAGTTTTGATGCAGTACTGGTACACTGAATGGAGCTCAATTTGAGGGAGGATTTGTTGTATCATTTAGCATTTGTGAGTCTGTTTAATAGGGTGTATTTGTATTCTGAACGGGTGTAATTAGATGGCCCAAATCAGTTTTTTTGTTGTTTTGTTGGGCCAAGCCCATTATTCTTGTAAACCATTTGTTACCCTTCTGTAATCAGAGAGCCAAGCAAAGTGTGCTGCAACTCTCATATATTGTACATCTTTCATTCTTGATTAATCAATAAACAGATTTTCCACAATAACTCTGATACACTCTCACAGTTTGAAGTAATTTTAATGTGTTCCAAAGCAAGAAGTATAATAGATTGAGGAAACATCGTTTTAAGCCAACTAGCCTGGTTTTATGAACTTCAAATGGTTGACTGTTTTTGACATGAGATGTGCTCATAGCATTAAAACCACTATTGTATTTGATTTGATATTTGTAAATCAGATTCACCTTGTCAAGATTACAAGATAAGACACAGAAGAGGAAAATCAGAAACTCTGCGTGTTCAATACATAAATACAATGGAAGTGAGGTCTGGTAGTACATAATTACGTGACTTGTTATTGATTTAATGATATAGAAGTGCTAGCAACACTCTAACACTCTTTTTCATTACACACTCTCCTATTTGTTGAAATCAAGTGGACCCATGTGATTTTATAACCTAATGTCTAAAATAGTGTGATTCACTTGAATTTCAATCAAGTGGAAAGTGCGTTCGGCCGTTCATAAGAGTGTTAGAGAAGATGTTGCTAGTATTTCTGTTTAATGATATTATTGAAATGCATTATAAAATGGTTAATTTTCTAGGGTAGCAATTGGCACTTGGAATGTTGCTGGAATACTTCCATGTAATGATCTTGAAATTGAGAACTGGCTTTGTACAGAAGAACCAGCAGATATTTACATTATTGGGTAAAGTAGTTTCTTGATTTGCTTAATGATTTACTATTTCTGTTGTGTTTTGGGTACATTTGATTTGATGTGTATATGACGATTGAACAGTTTTCAAGAGGTGGTTCCATTGAATGCTGGAAATGTACTAGGAGCAGAGGATAATAAACCCATCCCAAAATGGGAGGCACACATTAGAAGAACTCTAAACAAAACTTCTATGCCTAAAACTAAACGAAAAAGCTACACTTCCCCTTCTTCTCCTATGCAAATAATGTCTCCTTCCACTGATGTTCAACAAGATATGATGGATGAGGACTATTTAGGAAATTCAGACAATGATGAGATGAAAAGGGAGGAAGAGAGAAGCATAATTGGTGTAGGAAAGAATTTACAATTGAGAAGAATGCATGACATTGATCTTCAAACTATACTTGATTGGCCTGAACGTCCATTAAATCCAATACCACATGTTGATTCTAGTACAAAATTGCGTAGAGTGCTAAGCAGCTCAACTATAATGGGTTCATTGTATGGTGGTGGAATGAAGCGTTCATACCAAAGTTATGGAAATTTGAGTTTGTTCATGAGAGAGAAGCAACTAGTGGCAGTGCCTCAAGTATTTGATTCAATTGATGACGTATCTGACAAGTTATCTGATGAGGAAGATGATAGTTTCTCTGAATTACGAAATAACAAAGATAGTGATGGGGTATGTGTTGTGGAATCACATCCTGAGTATGTTCGGATTGTTAGCAAGCAGATGGTTGGGATATATGTGTCTGTTTGGGTGCAAAGGAGGCTGAGAAGGCACGTTAATAATTTGAAAGTTTCTTCGGTTGGAGTTGGTCTTATGGGCTACATGGGAAACAAGGTAATTGTAAAATCCATGTCTAGTGTTGATAAATTCTTCAAATATGATGCGACACGAAAACTGGACTTGACACTTACACTAACATGTAGTCATCGATGATAATTTGAGAAAATATAAGTAATTGAAGTGTCGGTGTATGACACAACATGTCTCAGACATCAGATACGTCTTTAATTTCAAGTGTTTGTGCTACATAGCTTCAAATTAGTGACTTACACGACATGAACAACACCTATGGTGTAAGTCACCCACACCAACACCAAAACCTAATTTCTTCTATTTTCTCAAACTATTATCGGTGTCTACACTTTTTTGTCTATGTCGTCTAGTGATCGTGTATGTGTTGGTGCTAGTACATGTTTGACATTGAATTTTACATCATGAGTTATAAGAGAGCTGAACATTGCAGGGGTCTGTTTCAGTTAGCATGTCTCTCTTTCAGTCTAGTTTGTGCTTTGTTTGTTCCCATTTGACTTCTGGTCAAAAGGATGGGGCAGAACAGAGACGAAACTCAGATGTTCATGAAATTCTACGACGCACTCGTTTCTCATCAGTCTTTGACACAGATCAGCCACAAACAATCCCATCACACGAGTAAGCTTCGCTTAACTTTGCTTTGAAAATTATCCTTTCTAAATTGTGAATGAACATATTGAGTTCACTGATGAGTTGTTTTCTGCTAACAGTCAGATTTTTTGGTTTGGAGATTTGAATTATCGCATCAATATGTCAGATGAGGAAGTTCGAAAGTTGGTAGCTCAAAATAAATGGGATGAGCTTATAAATTATGATCAGGTGAGAAGACATAGTAACTCATGCTATAGAAATAGTTACTTTGTCTTATTTATAAGAAAAAAAATGTAGTTTTTGGTTGATTGAATAACTAATGTATCTGATATAGATGAGAATTTCTAATTGCTTCACTTTATTTGCAGCTAACCAATAAATTACGTAGCGGGGAGCTATTCGAGGGATGGAAAGAAGGGTTTATAAACTTCCCACCAACTTACAAGTATGAATTCAATTCTGACAAATATATTGGTGAGAATCCAAAAGAAGGGGAAAAGAAGAGATCTCCAGCGTGGTGAGTACAAAGCATGTTTAATGATATTTTATGCATGAATGAGACACTTATTATTTTCGACAAGACTATATAGGTGTGATCGCATATTGTGGCTAGGAAAAGGAATAAAGCAACTTCAATATCAGTGTGCTGATAATAAGCTCTCAGATCATCGACCAGTTAGTTCAATATTCTTGGTTGATGTTGAAGTATTTGACCACCATAAGCTACAACGAGCTCTAAATTTTGCAAATACAGTGGTACACCCAGAGGTTTTCTTTAAAGAAGATGGGGACTTGTCATATTAGATACCAACTCCTTTCTCTCTTCAACAATCCAAAGTTGAGAATTGCTTTTTGGAAAATACAGATAAAAAAAAATGTTGATTAATCCATCAAATTAAGTGCATTTCAAATTTGTGACATAGTTCAGAGATTAGCTTCTGTTGATAATCTTTTTGATATATATAGTGAGTCTAATTCTCCTGAAAATTCATCATTTATACATGTTTCTTATGATTTGGACCAAAAAATTGACTCTTTGTTTCTTATAAAAAAAAGAATCAGAGAGAGTAATTTGAATGAGGGTTGATAGTTCTTTGTTTGAATATGCTCTTTTGAAAAATTGATATGCGACATAAATTGAAGCAATGAATTTCAATTGACAATTTATTGACTGTATCAGTTTAGATATGAAAATCAAATTGCAAAGATATTTTTTTTGGTAAACCAACCTATCTTCCACTCGCATTTGTAAAAATTAATCCTTCGAGGTAACAGAAATCCATTTAAGGGGTTGACCTCTCCCAACAAATGTTTTTTCATACCGGTCATATTGGTAATTGCAAAGATATTTTTAGATAATAAGGATATCAATCCAATAAAATGAGCTATAAATTTTGTAGCATCAAGTAACTTTACCAATAGGATCTGTGTCCAACACCTAAGAACTATAATGATTACAATGTCCAATAACACATATGATGCTTTTTTTCAAAAAAAAAATATGCTTTCACCCAAAATTGATTCATTACATCAAATGTAATGTAAATTCAGCACTGACACCCCAAAAGAGATAGTCAAAGAAAGATGAGTGAGAAGCTATGCCTTTTCTCTAGAAACATCTGCTCTCCTCCCGACCCTAGGGTTAGTGGCAGCTCCCTTCTCCACCATGGAGGTTCATCCCTTCGACATGGAGGCTCACCACTTCGACGTGGAGGTTCTTTCCTACCTTATGGAGGCTCTGTTTCCCTACTTTGATGCCTCTGCTGTCGGCACAACCACCACTCTCCACATCCACTCACCTTTCGTCTCTTGAAGTCTGACCACCACCAAGCCTCCACCTTCGCCTTTCCCCTCCACTGAAGCACCCCCACACGCAGATCTGGACCAGCCTCAACCATCGCTGAATCCCCCATGGACTGGCCTTCACCATTGTGTTTCAACTTCCTTCTGGTTTTGGTTTATTGTTCCCAGGCTTCTGTTTTTGAGTACTGATGTTTCCTCTTTGTATGTCTTGTTTTGTGTCTGTTGGTTAGGTTTCGATTGTGTTAATTGTGCATTTAGGGTGTTTGTTTAAAAGCCTATGTATCTATGGGTTTTACGGAATGTTTTGTTATGTTCCGGTTTCAATATCTTTTTAGCCCTTCTAATGGATCCTACACATGTGATGATTTTGGCTAACATTGATACTATTTATAGTCGTAAAGTGATGATTTTGTAGAAGTCAAAGAAAGTATCCTTAATTGGACGGGATTAAAGATTGAAGGCCCTCTTGCCATTGTTCGTGTGTGGATGAAACTAGTTTGGTTGTTAGGGTTATGTTGTTGGCTTGTCTATCAGGAGCTATTAACCGTAAAGAAGCGGAAGGTCAAACCTAGGATTCTCATCAGTCTCATCTTTTTCTTTGACGGGCAAGCGATTACCATGCTTATATTTGAAGTGGACCAATCTGAGACTTGTCGTAGTCAATTCGTGCTTGAATCGGTCCAAAAAATGCTCTATAACTGGATAGATCCAAGCACTGGAAGAAACGAATAGCATAGAACAGCAAAATAACACCTACCTCCCGGACACTATTGTCCAGGACACAACTATTCACCATGCTAGTCTTTTGAACATGGGAAGGAAGGTCATTCTTCAAATAACTTGTGTACCGTGATTTATTGCAAAAAAAAATATATTATACTTCCATTTTTTTGGGAAAACAGCGGTGGACCGTGAGAAAATTATACTAAACACCGGTGGACAAATCAAGGCTAAACAAGTCTACATCTGGTGACTAAATCCTCACCAATAAAAGTGATAAATTAAATTAAAAGACTTCTCTTTCTACTTTACCTTCATTTCAACATAAGCAGTTCCTACACTATGGCACCAATAAACTGCACACTGTGACATAACTGTTGAAGGAAATGGTTGGGCATACATATTCATTAGGAAGAATTGTTCATGTGTATATCAAGTAATATGTGTCTAACACCACTTTGAACCCCGTCCAACGATAAATACGGAAATACCTTTTGAAAGATATATCTTGGAAAAAGACAGTTATTTTCTGACTCAAAATACACTCCGGATTATGGAAGCCGCATGAACCACAAACTATAAACATCATTACAAACTTGTGTACTTTTTTTTACATTCAAATTCAACATCAATCATAAACATCATTCAAACCAAGCCGCACGAACCACAGATTATAAAATTCAGAACAAATTATAGACGCATAAAAATCAGTACAAATGTGACACTTCAGATGATCTAAGAGAAGCTACTACGAATGGGTTAATTAGTATTATAGCCGAACGAACGACAACTAGAAAAACTAAACAAATTGAAGACAAAATATACAAGTTCAAATAAAACTGAAGAGCTCCGGACATTTCTAGATTAGACACCTACTAACAAACAATGCCAGTCGAACTCATGTTTGCAGTGTCCATTAAAAAAATAACAACACAACTGAGATACAGGTTGGACAGTGGTTTAAGAGACAGCTCAACTCAAAACAATAAAAACATAGGTCAGTCATTCTACTGTCGTCATGCTTCTTTCCATCGCCATTGTCATCACCAAGTCAAGGATTTTGTTTGTTGCTGTTTGTTTATTCCTCTCATTTACATGAGAGGCGTAATGAAAAAAAAGCACAACAACTTCCTATTTTTTAATGTTATTTTAATGTTTCGAGTTGGGCAATGTCCCTCAAACCAATGTCAATTTTGGTGTCCCCATATGTTTTCAATAGCTTTATGCTTTGACTTTTGCATAACCCTATTCAACTAAGATAAAAACTGGATTTGGGCATCAGTTCTCCAAGGTGATAGCATCAATGATTTATTCAGACGCAAATTACCCATTTACGTATTAAGATTCATCACACACCCATTGACGATTTTGATTTAGAATAAGTCAAAAATTAGATAGATTTAAAATCAACAATAAAGGGAAAATACTAAAAGACAACATGACCTAGAATACCAAAAACTAAAACAAATCAATATTTAGTGAACAAAAGAGGGAATTCTAGCGATCAGAACCTGTCGGGATACATGAATGCATCACGAGAATCAGCGGATTGACAGACATGAATTGTTATCATCACTTCGCATTTCCCTCTCGATTACCATTCAATTAATCATAACAAACTCGAGAATTTCTTTATAATGGAAAACAAAACAAAACAATTTAATATACATGAAAAATATAATCGTGAAAAAATCGAAGTAGTCTCAGAACTTCTTAGAGGATTGCGCCATCATCGACGAGCGCAATAGATGACTCGCCTCCGGCACAGGTATATCTTCATCATAGACTCCGTATTTTACTACGAACAATAGAATTACCGGTTTGGAAAATGTTTTCCAAGCAAAATCGGAGAAATTTTCAGCGAATGTATAAAAGTCAGAAAAGAAACAAATTGAAGAGATAGACCGAACCAACTAGATAGTAAAGATGCATGAGAGGAACGAATGAGAGACTCGAGATTAGCCGCAGTTGTATGCTTTTCTGAATTCTGAATGAAGCTAAAGAATTTGACAATTATTTATAGGTACAAATTAGGGTTTTAGCAATTTAGGCACGGGATTGGATCCATTTTACATATTTGAGAGCCCAAGTTAGTCATTATCTGGGTTTTATTGGGCAATCGGGCCCATAACTAATTATATGTAAACAAATAATATTATTGTCAAAAAAAAAACAAATAACAATAAAAAAACACATCGTCCAAAAAAATTGTATTTTCATACAAAAGAAAAAGTCGGCACCTGAAAATTGGATTTAATTAGTAGTATATACTAATATACCATATACCAATAGAAGCATACAAATATATTATCATCTACCAATCAAAAATTGACACATCATAAAAATGTTTTACTTTTATCTCAAATTTTTTTAAAATTCACACATACTCTAATTTTTTATTGGGTGACAGTGTAAACCATTTTTACTCTTTCAATACATACCAATGAAGCTCCTGAAAATTGTCATATAAAGGATTATTGGATATTGTACTCTTTTTCCTTCGCTAGATTTTTATCCCACTGGGTTTTTTCTAGTAAGGTTTTAATGAGGCATATCCTAGGTGGACATCCAAGGAGGAGTGTTATGAATATTACTATTGGATGTCCATTATCCTTCCCCTACCTTCTCATCATTATCTAGTAAGTGGTCTTTTATGATGGACTACTCACTTACCAATCATCCTCCTATAAAAAGGGTTCACCCTTATGTATAGATCTACACTTGTGAAGTGAAATCCAAAGACTCATATTCTCTCATTCTTTTATCATTCTTTTGTTCTTCTTTTGCTATAGTTTCATAACACGTTATCAGCACGAAGCTTTAACCAACTGAGGTAATATTGGTTCTTGGATGAATGGGATCCGAAAGCATACATCTTTCCATGCTCAGATTTTATAAGATTTTTGTGTTATTGAGATCATGCTTGACACATATAAAAGAATATTATTATATCTGATTTTCGTTGCGATGAAAAGGTTCAATTGCAGAGTGATATCTCATATCTCATAATATTAAGCTTGACTTATAATTATTCTCCATATTGCAGATTACATATACAGACCATTGGGAAAACTTTTGTGTTGTTTTTAGGATTCTTTTATCTTTATATATGCTCTTTTATCAAGACTTTGACTGATCGTTCAATTATTCTTTTATGTGTGCGATTTTTATTCACACGGTAAAATTTAACCAATTTTTTACAAGTTCTTGTTGCTGATTAGAATAGTTGAAAAATTTTCTTTTTATTTGTAGTTTTTGTTTAATACCTTTCATGATGCTTCTATGCCATCTACTTTTCATGATAAGCAGTTTTCTAAAATTTTAAAATGATTTAAGGATATTAGTTGGTTGATTGTTTCATTGGTGAGTATAGTTTTGATTGAAATTCCTTAACTGAAATGTTGATTGAGTAGATATTAATAAAGCTTACATAATATGCTATTCTGTATCACTTTTCTTTTCAATCCATTTTTTTTGTCTATTTATTTAATAATTTTTGTATTGTTTATGTACATATACCATTAACCAATCTTTCTTCACAATCCTATATTTCTCCAACTTGCATAATTTCACACGAAAACTATTGCTTAATGATTACTATAATCTATATAATTTATTGTCTTAGAAATTCATGGGAAAAGGCAACATGACCTTATAATACGCTCTCAAGCTAGTACACTATAACAGAATATTATTACTTGACTATGGTGTTGTTGCGTCTTCAACTCAAAGTCCTTGGAATATCATGAGTCCTTAGAATATTATTATTTGATTATGAGGCTCATCTCACTAGTATTGCTTCATTTCCAAAAGTGAATGTAGCATACATGATAACAAAAATAATAAACATTTGATTAAAAATCATGAGACTCATCTCACTAGTATTGCTTCATTCCCAGAAGTGAATGTAGCGACACACGATCACTATGGGTGTGGTCATGGTCTTGATCATATATAATCATAGTGCAAATTAGAAGAACACATATTTTCACCAGAAGTGGAAAAATGTTTGAAAGAATGAAAGACGTGGGTAAAGTAGCAAAAATAAATATTTGCTCTCGTTTCTGGAGGCAAAGGTCATTGGGGTGTACCTGTCGTACACCAAAACACCATGTTGATATCTATCAACAACCACTTAAAAATTAAGATAAAAAGATTGATACAAATTTATCTAATGAAGATGACGGTAAATATGGATGTTACTCACTTATATGTTGTTGACTTCTTTAACGATCCTAATTGAGATATGTGTCTCATTGATAGCAGAACTACCCATACAATTTTAAAGGATACGGAATATTTTTCTCATTTAGTGAAGCGAGAAACCGATGTTAGTACTATATTTGGCCCTTCAAAGATAATTGAAGGCTTGGAAGCTTGGAAGCTAATCTACTATTATTAAGAAATTTATAATAAGCTTGGAAGCTATTTGACAAATATATGTTTTCTTCTACTATCTTATAGTTAATCTAACTTATTATCATATTATGATGTTCTTCTTCTTCCCACTGATCAAAAATTATGATGTTCTTCCCTATAGCTTTTATTTTATCATGTTAATATTTTATATTCCTTGCATAGAAATTTTATTAAAAAAAGTTTTCTTGCATAGAAATTCTATTCTTGATGAATTCCCGAAGAATTCAACATTCAAGCATCTCTATTAGATTGCATAAAGACGATTATCATGTTTGACTATTCTTGATGAATTCAATATTCAAGCATCCTACAAGAATTGCACAAAGAACTTAATACTGAAGCATATTGTGTTTGTCTATATTCATGATGAATTCCAGAAGAATTAATCATTCAAGCATCCCAGATAGATTGCACAAATAACTGAATATTGAAGCACCCTATAGGATTGCTCAAAGTGTGAAAGTTTGTCATATAGTTCTTGAAGAATTCGAAAAAAAAAGGTTCAAGCATCCATTAAAGATTGCTCAAAGCATGATATTTATTTTGTCATCGTTAAATTTGAGATATAGTTCCTGAAGAACAAATGAAATATGATTGTTGATGAAAATTTGTGATACGGTTCCTAATGAACAATAAATCCAATATTCAAGCATCCCTGAAGGATTGCACAAATAACTGTTTCTATGTATAATTGCACTAATGAATCAAGTTTATTATGTTGCTTATCTAAGTTTACACTTTGAGAATCCATTGCATTCCACTAAGTCTCGTAAAAAAAATTATTAAGTTTCAAAGATATCCGTCTAAATCAATATCATACTAAAACGAGAGATGAATGAGATATGGAGTATCTTTATATAGCGAGACATACTTTGGATAAAATAAGTGTAGTGGAAAAACTGTTCGGTTTTTCCTTTAGTTTGTACTACACTTATATCAGTGCAACTGAAGCACATATTGTAAACCAGAAGTTTACAAATCACAAAAAAAAAATTGTTGTTTGGCATAACCGGTTGGGCCATCCCGGGTATATAATGATGCGAAAAATAATTGAAAATTTATGTGGTCATCAATTAAAGAAACAGAAGATTCTTCAATCTAATAAGGTCTAATGTATCTCTTGTTTACAAGGGAAGTTTAAAATTAGACCAACACCACAAAAATTGGAAGTGAATATCTAATTTTTTTTTTGAATGAATACATATGATAATATTTTTGAGCCAATACACCCATCATGTGGACCGTTTAAATATTTTTATGTTAATTGATACATCAACTAGATTGATACATGTAGTTGTCGTCAACTCACAACAGAAAGTTTGTGAGATTGTTTGCTATTCTAATTTCACTAAGAGCTCATTTTTAAAATGGTCTTGAAGAACCATTCTTTAGATGTCTAAAGTTAATTATATGTCCAATATTTATGAGATAAGAACTTCCAATTTCTACTTGGGAACATGCAATTTTGCATGTTGATTTGCATCAAGCCAACAAATTATCACAACTCTTCCCCTTTGCATTTGGTTTTTGGTCACGAACCTAATATTTCTCATCTCAGTTTTTTTTTTGGATGTGCAGTGTATGATCCAAATTCTGTATGATCCAAATTCTCCGTTCACAATGCACTATGATAGGTCTTCAAAGAATTTTGGGAATATATATTGGATATAAATCTTCATGTATAATAAAGTAATTTGAGCCAACAATTGGAGATTTGTTTATAGTCCAGTTTGATGATTATTATTTGATGAATTAAATTTCTCAACATTAGGGGAAGAGAACAAGCAGTTGAAAAAAGAGATCAGTAGGAATGAATTATCATTGTCTCATGTTGATCCTCAAACTAAACAATGTGAACTAGAAGTTCAAAAGATAATTCATTTGCAAAGCTTAGAAAATCATCTAGCAAATGCATTCACTGATCTAAAGGTGTGACCAAATCATACATATCAGCTGCTAATGCTCTAATAAAATGGATGTCCCTGTTGGACAATCGAATATTGCAAATGAGTCTCATTCGCGCCTGAAGCGTGGTAGACCAATCGGTTCCAAAGATAAAAATCCTCGAACAAGAAAAGGAGCTAAAACCAAAGATGGTCCAAGCGAGGATATAGAAACTCTAAAAGAGTCTTCAGACATAATTAACATTTCAGTTCCAAAAGAACTAATCAGGTACCTGAAAAATTCTGAAATTAAAGAGATCTCAATGAATTATGTCAATAATGAAATACAATGGAACCGAAATGAAGTCAACATTGACGATATTTTTACATATAATATAGCGCTAAATGTGATAAATGATAGCGAGGATCATGAACCAAAGTCTACTAAAGATTGTAGGCAAACTGAGAATTGGCCAAAATTGAAAGATGAAATTGAAGCAGAACTAAGCTCATTTTACAAAAGTTTTTGGACCTGTAGTCCTAACACCTGAAGTTGTTAAACCAGATGTTGAATGAGGATGGTGAAATTGTGAGATTCAAAGCTCGACATGTTGCTCAAGGGTGGATGCAAGTACTTTTCAGTACTTAATTAGCCTTGTAGCAATGAAGAGCTCAATTTTCACCAGATGAATGTTGCTACAACTTATTTGTATGACTCATTTGATAGTCATAATTATTTGAAGACCCCTGAAGGATTAATATTCCAATACATACTTTTCTAATTCTCACTTAAATTGAATCAATCCCTCCATGAGATAATATAATTTGAACACATATGGTATAATTGTCTAAATTTATATTCTAAAGGAGAGATACAAAAATGACATCACCTATCCATATAGTTTTATAAAAATATTTGGAAAAGAATTTGCTATAACCGATGTCTATGTTGATGACATAAATATTATTAGAGCTCCTGAAGAGCTTCCAATAAAAAACTATAGACTGTTCAAAGAAAGAGCTCTAAATGAATAACCTCAAATTATATCTGATGGATTTTGAGGTTGAACCTGTAGGTGACCTCTACATGGAAAATCCCAGAAGGATTCAAGATAAAAAGAAATATCTTTAAATAAATTCTTTTGATCTGCAGAAATTATTTACATGAGTTGTGTGGTAAGAATATATGAAATATCTGAGTCCCGAAGACTATGAAAGCATGCATGCATATTACGAAATGTTATATCCCTTGATATGATTGTATTATGTGATAATTAGTAGTAATATAGTTTATCACAAACCAAAATTCATCAGAAAAAGGGTCGGGGGTACGATGCATATTTATGTTTGGCTATTGTAATGAATAAATATTTTATGTATGTTACACAAATTAACCATGCAGATATAAAGTATTTTTTTGATCTAGATCAAGTCAGATTACAAGACAGCTATTATCTACATGTGGTGACATTGAAATATCTTTATAATCTATAAGCAATCTATGGTTCTTGCTTCTTCATTTCATGCCCACATGCCAACAATTCAAGGAAGATGTTTTGAAGATAATACTGATCGCAAAGCTCCATTAAAAGATGATACATCACAAGTGACAGCGGAGTAGATTGCTCCATATGCACTCAGGGAGAAACTCCAGATGTTGAAATTCATATTTTGAAGTGACGCTTCATTCAGGGGGAGAAAAGCTGCACTCGTTTTTCCTTTGCCATGGTTTTGTCCCACTGGGTTTTCCTGGAAAGGTTTTTAACGAGGCAGTTCCCATTAGCAGGATATTGTACTCTTTTTCCTTCACTAGATTTTTATCCCACTGGATTTTTTCTAGTAAGGTTTTAATGAGGCATATCCTCGGTGGACATCCGAGGGGGAGTGTTATGAATATTTATATTAGTGGATGTCCACTACCCTTCTCCCTCCTTCTCATTACTCTCTAGTGTAGTGGCCTCTTAATGTAAACCACTCACTTACCAATCCCCTACCCTATAAATAGGACTATCTCCTATGTGTATTAGTGTACTTGAAGTGAATAGAAAATCTCTTATCTTCCATCATTCTTCTTGGTCTTTTATCTCTTATTTCACAACAGATTCGGTATAATAGAATAATAATTGTGGTTAAATTTCAACACATAAATTTGTTGTTAGTAACACATAAATTATAACAAAATTATAATTATGGTTATGAAATTTTGTTGATGGTTAATGAAATTTTAGAGTTATTTTACAACTAAGTGTTTTGTTTTCATTTGTAGGTTAAGTAAAGAGCAAAAGTGAAGAATTTGAGTGTCCAGAGTGAACCGGACTCTTCGCTGAGCGATTGGTCCCTTTGATGCAGTCAATATATCTGTGCTGATGTTGATCTGGAGACTCGGGCGAGGTGTTGAAGTCGCTCCTTTTTATGGGTTGGTCGCGTTCAGAGCTCTCGCGGAGTGTACCTGCGATGGCACTCCAACGCCCAAGTCAGTGGGGTGATATTCGAGTATAGTAACGGTATGTGTAAAAGCGTAGCTGTCAGGTGATGTCATGGACTCTTTATATAGTACCAGGGGTGCTGCAGGCGACCGTCGGATCCTGCGTGGATTCCTCTCCGCCGTTGATCTTCCCATCGTGGGCATTAGATGGCGTCGGGTCGCTATTGGGCCGCTCGCACAGGCCCAACATTCTTTACGGGTCGCGACCCGATCCAAATCGACGTGTAATGCTGGCTGATTATTCGACCGCTCGACCCGGCCCAGTATTCTTCGTGGGCTGCGGCCCAGTCCAGAACACAGAGTATGATGGTAAAGTCACAAGACCAAAGAATGCAAAAAGGAATAAAAAGCATCAAAGAAAAGTAAAAAAATGTGTGATCAAACAGAGAGTAACACGGTCAGTCGTGTTAAACCATTACGGCCCATGTTGGGTGTTAAAGGAAGAGCGGTTAAAGAATCGCAGGAATCCATTACGACCCATAACGATTCATCAGATGCCCAAAACTGTTACATTTCATCTTTCATTGCTTGTAATTGGCCTTAATTCTGATGTTTAATAGCATTGATGGTCCTAGGCCTATAAATAGCACGAAATTCCGAGTGATTGATCATCATTCCATCATTGTAAACACTTCTCCAAATTACTCTAGATTTCTTTGCAATTTACTTTCTAGCTTTCTTTTAGTTGTTATTTTAAAATTTTGTCTTTTACTTTTCTGCAATTGCCAGTATTTCTTTACAATTCTTGTCATTTATATTCAGTCATTTACAACATTTCTTTACATTTTTGTCATTTACATTTCAGTCATTTACATTATTGTCTTTAACTTTTATGCAATCGCCTACTATGATCATGAGTGAGTAGACTCCCTTAGTCTTGAGATTGTGGGAATAATCCAATGATAGATCCCTAAAATAATCCCAAGTCTAAACTCTATTTTACTAAGTTTATATTTCAATCTAATCTTAGCATTCTTCAAGTTTTATTTCAAATATCAAACAAAGTACCGAAAGGTGAAGTTTGATATTGGAACTATGATATTAGACAAGATGATCAAAACATGAAAATAGTTTTGAGACTCTAGGGATAAAGAAAGGTTTTGTACGTAAGGGGTTTGATTAACCATGAAAATAGGTTTGATTAATAGTTCAAAGCACACTCTTGATTAACCATGAAAGGTTGGCAATAATCAACCATCAAAGTAGGTTTGATTATTAGTTCAAAGCACACTCTTGTATTCAAAAAAGAAACTTGAGTTACCATTGAATACATTGTCCACAGAATATGATACTTTTATAAAATAGAGAATAGATGAGAGATTGTGAATTCATTTTATCATTGAGATCAAACCACAATCCTAGGACACTTTTATTTATAATTGAGATGAAACCACAATCCTAGGACACTTTTATTTATAATTCATTTTATCATTGAGATGAAACCATAAAATCAAACAACATTCTTCTTCCATAATCGATCTTTTTAGCTAATCACCATTGAATAAGAAATTGGTACTCATATAAAGTCTCTCTGGGATCGATACTTTTATTACGTGATAGAACCGTAAAATTGCGGTCTATCATGACTTTATAGAAGAAACACTAGCAAAACTTTTTCATATTCTATTTTCAACCTCCTGAAGAAAAAATATTCATGTAGATCTCATATAAATATCTTAGGTCTACTATCCGAATCTATTTATGTATATATAAATAATGTAATAATATTGTGTTGTTATTAAGAAAATGTTTTAATTTTATAATATTTTACAATTATATGCTAATTAACCTTCTAAATATATAAGCATGTTGATCTACATAAAAAACTTGACACCGTAAACTTAAAATAAAGATTTATTGGAGCACCTAACCTCCATTGGAATACCTAGGACCCTCTACAGTGGCAACCCCTAGCAGTCGAGCGTGGTCAAGCTTCAGAGAATGGCAGAAGCCCACCAAATCTGGTGTCAAACCTGCACCGGATCATCGGCTTGAGTCTAAATACCAGAGGAAATTGACCAACCAACTAAGTGCACTATTCACCTTCTAAACACCATAAACATTTACTAACTTGGGCATTGAAGTGCTTGTACAGGTACACCCCCACCACGGCGAAGCTTGGACAATGTTTATGGTGAGATAAAATTCATGTGAAAGTACTATAGATAGAAACAAAATTGAAAAATAATAACTAATATATTAAGTCAAACTTGACATTAAATAAAATAGCAATCGACCTTGATGCTCCCAAGTAAGATACGCGGAATTCGCTATGCCTTTATCGAGATCGATCAATCAAATATATATGAGGAAATGATCAAAGAAACAAAAGGATGTTGAAAACAATGAACTATAACTACCAGTTCTGCTTGTTCACACCAAATCAACAAGTTATCTTCATCAAGTTTCTCTGAAATTGAATGTGAAAACATTTGAGACATAGATGTAGGAATCGACTATATCAGAACAGAGTTGATTGATGACACACACACCGGAGAAGGAGGAATCATATAGGCCTAAGTGATACTTTTGATGTCTATATATGCACCTATTCTAACTAAGTGAAGCAGTTCTAAACTCCACCATTAAACTATATTCATATGCAATAAAAGATTAAACCAGACCAAAGTAACTCCAAATACCAGAAGATAAAATCCAACTCAAAAGATGAATTAATCAGGCAAAATTTAAATTAATTTAGGGAGCATAAACCAAATGCAACACTTAGAACAAATTAAAAATTCAACCATGGTAGTGAAGCTAAGCCTCTGTAACAGGATACTCAAAAACAACATCTTTGCCAGACAACTTCCTATAAACCGCAGCAAATGTCTCCAACTTGTACTCAGTGTTATTTCTTTCCTTTGGGTCCAAAAATACCTTCATGATCTTCGATCCATCAATTCGATACCTAACTCGCTTTCCAACAATCTCAGCAGGCATAACAACATCCTCAAGCATTGCTTCATGAACTGCAGTGAGAGTACGACTACGAGGACGCTGAGCAGCAGAACCCTTCTTTGGTGGCCTCAATATCCTCCTAGTGGCAATCAGAATAACATCCTTGCCACTAAACTTCTTCTCAAGCTCTCTAACAAGCCTAACATGAATCTTCCTAAAACCTTTCCGTAATCTATATGGGACATGGATAACAACAGCTTTGCGGTTTCCAGACACATCAACTTGAACTGCTGAATTAATGTATAGATCCTTCAATTCACTTTTAAGCTCTTGGTTAGTATTTTCAAGATCAAACAATGCTTGACCAACTGACTCTTCAAATTCAGTTGGTTCAACATCCTTGTCTTTATGGATTTTCTTTCTTGATGTGTACATTTTCACAGCTCAAAAAGTGATACGATCCGCAAGCGAGATCTGCAGCAAAATGAGATTGTTTATCATTCAATTAACGATAATCAATTTAAGGCGTTCTTAATTAATGGAAAATCAAAAACTTAATATAATTGAGCCATCATCGACGACTACGAGCGCAACAGATGACTCGTCTCTGGCATAGTTAAATCTGCAACATAGACTCAGCATTTTGTACGAAGCATATAAATAACTGATTTTGAAATGAATTTTTTTGAGAAAAATTGCTGCATTGTTCACTCAATGGCTTAAAGAGAAATAAAAAACTGAACATGAAAGAGATAAACTGAAGCAGTTAGATAGAAATTAAGTATGAGAGGAACGAAAGAGAAGATCAAGGTTACCTTACCCGCAGATGTATGGCTTTCTCAAAAAAAGGAAGGTCGAAATTGTGGGTACAGATTAGGGTTTTAACAGTTTAGGTACCACGGACTATAGGGTTCCGCTCTAAAGCATGAATAGGAAGGAAACACATTTGGATCGATTTTACATTTGCGAGAGCCCAGTAAGTCATTTCTAGTCGAATTGGGCCCATAATAATATCTAGGGTTTTTTTTTACCCCCACACTTTGACGGTATACTCCCACATATTTTTTAATTCCCAAAGTGCCCCTAGTAAAAACTAACTAACGGATTTACCTAACCAAAAGATACATCCGTTTCTGGAAAAACAACATAACGGAATTACCTAACCCATAGATACTTCCGTTTCTGGGAAAAATAACATAACAGAATTACCTATTTGTAACATACTTCCGTCTTTATATTTTTGAACAACGGAAGTATGTAACTCAGACTTACTTCCGTCTTCATAACGTTATCACAACGGAAGTACATTTATATTAGGTACTTCTGTTTTGCTATTTTTCAAAACGGAAGTACTTAATAAATAGATAAATCCATTTTGATTTTTTGAACTAACGGATTTATCTATTTATTAGAAATCTTGGTCTTATGAGTGGCATTCAACAAGTATTTCCGCCCTCTTTGAATTTGCTTTGCGAGCGACACATAACGAAGAATGTGAAAGCAAAGTGTAAAGAGTATGTGAAAGTGGATAGGCAAGAGTCAGTGATCACTCTTTGGCACGCTCTTATTGATTCACTTGACGGGGTTCAGTACTCACAGAGGTTGCAGATATTGGAGCAGTCATGTGTCGATTTGCCCTTTTTTCTGAAGTACTTGAATGACACATGGTTGACTCCTCATAAGCATAGATCTGTTTTGGCATGGACTAACCATGTGACACACTTGGGGAATACCATTACCAATAGATATGTCATCTAATTTACAACTATCTTTTAGTTTATTTTGTTATATGGTTATGGAGTTTAATTTTGTTTTGCTATTATTTTAGGGTTGAGTCGGCCCACTGGGCGTTGAAGAGGGCGTTGGGGAATTCCGGAGGAGACTTGTGTAGGTGTTGGAAATCGATGAATGATATGCTTAATTTACATTTTGCTAAGATTGTGGAGTCTTTTCAAAAAATTATCAGCCGTGTCGAGGTGGCTCACAATACTCCATTCTACAAGAAACTACGCGGGATGGTCTCTTTAAATTCCCTAAACATATTGCTACCGAGTTTGAGAAAACCACCTCAGGTGTGGGTTATGACAAAGCTCGTTGTGTGTGCATCATTAAAGTTACACATGGGTTGCCTGTGCTTGTGAGTTTGGTGTTTATCATGTCTCAAGTACTCCAATTCCATTGGAGGTGGTTGACAAACATTGGTGTAGGCTGTGACATCACTTATTCTATGGAGAAGACTCAAGAGGAGAAGTTTGTGTTCAAGAAACAGATTGATGAGCTGGCATTTCCTACCACATCTTCAATGGTTCCTCCACCATCTAAAATTAAGACAAATGGTGCACCAAAGAAGAAGAAAAAAAATATGTATGATCAGAAACATGACCCTTCTTATTAGGAGCATGTGGATGAGACAATGAAGAATACTCAAGACTCTGTCGGTAAACCATCACATCAACTATCACTATCACAAGGGACTTCAAAGAAACTCTCACATCGGATCTCACAGCGTTCATCAAAGCCTTCCTCCCAGCATGATATGCCTTTATTACCATGGGTTCCTCTACATTTCCACCCCCTATACGTTGCAGACATTATTGATGTAGAAGGGGATGAAAATTGTGGCTACCGAGCAGTTGCTGTTGGACTTGATTTTGGTGAGAATAGTTGGGCATTAGTTCGGCAAGACCTAATTCAAGAAATAGTCTCACATTATGTTCTATATGCTGAATTATTTGGGCCTAACCGACTTGCAACTATTAATGAGTCATTGTTTGTTAGGGATATGGGGAAGCAAGATGTGGACAAGTGGCTGTGTCTGAGATGGGGTACATTATAGCTACCAAATATAATGTCGCCCTAGTTTCATTATTGTTGAGAGAGTCATATACTTATTTGCCTTTGAGAGGTTCATATTCGACGAGTAAGCGTCTCGGCATCATCTGTATTCTTTTCGTGAACGACTTTCACTGGATGCATGTTGCGCTTTTGCGTGAGTGTCCATTGCCTCCACTTGCTCTTCAGTGGTAGCGTTTTACATCTGACAAGACTACTACATGGTTGGATCCTTATATAGGGCGTATCCAACTATGAGGGTCTCTAGCTCTGGTCCCAAAACTATCAACTCATCCACCGATAGTTGTAGACTTAGCAACCAATTCTGATTGATGTTACACTAATATTTAACGCTTTTTTTTGTATACAATATTATATTCCTTCTATATTTTATTTATTTGTCTTAAAATTGTAAATGAATTTAATTTTAAAAATATTTTACGAAACAGATTTATCTATTTGTTAGATAAATCCGTAGTTGAATTTTCAATAACGGATTTATCTAACAAATAAATAAATCTGTTTTGTAAAAAGTAGCTAACGGATTTATCTCTTGGTTAGATAAATCCGTAGTTAAATTTTTACAAAACGGATTTATCTACTTATTAGAGAAATCCGTTATTTAAAATTCAACTACGAATTTATCTAACAAATAGATAAAACCGTTTTGTAATTAATACATAACAGATTTATCAATTGCTGAGATAAATCTGTCTGGCCAAATATTCAGGGGGAAAATGGGAAGAAAATTAACTGGTGGGGGTATGGTGTCTAGTGGTGGGGTATAAAAAATGCAACCCAAAAAAAAATACTTTGGGCCCACCTCACCAAGTCTAATTTATACAACACAGCCATCCACAATGTAGACCCAAAAAACATAGCCATCCACTATAAGACATCTAACTTTGTTATATTGAAAGTTAAAAATAATGGACCAAAACTGAGTACAGATTGAATTAAAAGAAAAAAGGCTAGGCCTATAATAATTAAAACAAGTACTTATTAAATTTAGTGCAAAAGGCAATTTGGATAGTTCACTGAAAAATACTACTGACAGAACTGTCATCATGAATACGCCAAATAGTTTCACCCAACAAGTTTGCTACGGTAAGAATTGTTAACTGGGGGAAATAGTTCTGCTCTGCAACTGGAATGGTGTTTGTAATTATCACCTCTTGAAACAAGCCACTGGACAACCTCTCGATTGCAGGAGGACTGTAATTATTATTCAAATAAAACAATATAAGAATACATACAAAACAAAAACAATATAGGAATGACAATATTGTATAGCAGAACCCAGGAGGAATACCTGAAAACACCATGAGTGCAGCATGCATAAACTTCCCTAGCTCCCTCTTCATGTAATAGTGCTGCACCCTTAGCAATGGTCCCTGAGATCCAGAATATTTAGAATAAGACATATACCAACTAATATTAATAAAGAAAATGAAAAATAAACTAAGAATACCATCATACTTGCCTACTAGTACAAAACAACAAGGAAACACCATAAATGCCAGTTAAGGAAATCTAACTGAACCTCTCAAGTAACAACCAACCACCTTCTCAGGCAAATGCAGTGAATAATAGAATGATTGTAGATTTCAATTTCTAGTATTTATCATTTAATAATTAACTCCTAGTCTCTAAAGTTATATTTTTTTTATCCGTGTCTCTAAAGTTACATGCAGCAATTTCCTGAATGAAAAAATGCTTGTGTAAATTGTGATGCAAATACATAAAATTAAGGAACACCAAAATATGCTATAAAAGAACGGATTTGGACTCTCAACAGCCACTCCAATGCTGTAGAGGGTATAAACTCAATCACCAAAAATGCACTATACAACATAAAAAGGCAGAATTGCAGAGGACATATCAAGAAAAAGGGTCTAGAATGCAATTGAAAAGAAAAGTTTAGTTAACAAAGACAAGCTAAGTATTTGCTGGCTAAGTTAGATTTCCTAGACCCGGCAAGTAACCATTATACACAACAAAAACACAGTAAAAGAAACTTCGTTCCAATGTTAAACTGGGCATTGAAGAAGGCATACCAGCAGTGTCGATCATATCATCCACCATTACAGCAACTTTTCCTTTGACATCACCAATCAAGTTCATTACCTGTAGGGAAAACATAAGACAGATAAATATACCTGAAAGATCCATGTGGTTAACTTCAACTAATCTGAGGAGAATTGGCATACTATAATATTTTATCATACTAAACCATGTGCAAGTTCAAAGATAACTAAAAAAAACAAGGGCCCTCAGTCACCCCGAGTAAATACCAATGTAACTTAAGATTGGCCAACCAAGTACCTTACTAATATGGCACTTGAATAATAGCATCGTGATCCTTCCAGGTCAAAATGACTTAAACTGGACAGCAGTGAGAAAATGCCCTCTTTCAGGGACAAAAGGGTAAAAGGCCGTAATTGATTCTACTGTATTGATTTTATCACAACCTCAAAGACGACAAGTGGTATGCATACCTAAGAAAGCTAATCATATGAGAAATATTATGGTAATTTATATGATAGGATAGGATAGCCATAAACTATCCTACTATGCTCCTGAAGTAGGACCAAGCATACATACTCCAACCCTACAGGCACAGCATTACTTCCAAATATGCTGAGCAGATAATATGGCAAGGAAGCATCTTTCTCATGAACTTATCTTTATCGAGTTTAAATTTTAATGGAAATTAGATGATACCAAAGAAACCATTTAACATAACACACACCAAATCGCCATTACGAATAGCCACAATGGTCGGTTAAGCAACAGGTCCCGACGAGAGGACAGACTTATTTCTGGAAAAAAATAATTACTGACAATGAACAATAATAGCAACCAATAACCCCATGTTTGAACTTTAAACCCTTACATTAATGGCAATTTCAAAAGATATGGAGCATGACAAGGAACATTCATAGATTTTATTTGCAAGCATTACCTCAGCTACATTGTGTCCATGGCGCCTTTTGTCTACAATAGCTAAAGGTGCATCCGATAATTTCTTTGCAAAAGCACGTGCTCTTGCAACACCACCGACATCAGGGGAAACAACCACCAAGTCATTTGAACTTATTGTCTTGCTGGCAAGATAATCAAGGATCACAGGCTAGTGGACATAAAAACAATAGTATTAGATAACACATTGTGAAGAAACACAGTACAACCATTCAGACATTACTTACTTGACAATGCACATGATCCACAGGAATATCAAAGTAACCCATGGACTGCCCAGAATGAAGGTCACAAGCAAGGACACGGTCTGCCCCAGCTTTGGTAATAAGGTTCGCAACAAGTTTAGCTGCAATGGACTCACGCCCTTGAGTCTGTTAAGGAAGAGCCGTAATTGATTATAAACACGAGAGGATGGAGGGAAATTAGACAGATACATCAAAATCACTCAGAAAAGAACAGAAGTACAAGAGTACACAAGAGCAGTAAACCAGCGAGTAGGAGAATGCAGTCTGTCACTGTGTGATATGTAGATCCCCATAAAAAACTACAGATTGCAAAAGTTCAAATCAGTTACAAACAAAAGTACTTGCCTTTCTATCTGCTCTAGCATATCCAAAGTATGGAATCACAGCAGTGATATTTTTGGCGGATGCTCTTCGACAAGCATCGATCATTATCTGAAGCTCCATGAAATTCTCATTAGCAGGTGGGCAGGTTGGCTGGATAAGATATACATTGCACCCTCTAACACTCTCTTGTAACTGGACATAGATTTCACCATCAGCAAATCGCTTTATGGAAATCTTTCCAAGTTCCAGGCCCATGTACCGGGCAATTTCCTAGTTGAAGAAACAGAGAGTTTAGAAGAAAAAATCTCAGCAGAAACCTGCTCAATAGAAAAAATGATTCACAGAACTATATTTCATTGTAAGGGACCAAAAGGTTCGGTAACTGCTCAGAGCCTGGATTCAAGAAACAAGGTTTTAACATATCATGTTTATATAACATCTATGTTGCATTTTGTCAAAGAAAACATCTATGTTGCATTTTGTCAAAAAAAAACATCTATGTTGCATGAAATGCATTATCGATATCGATACTGGGTACAAGTACGGGATACGGGGTTTTTTAAAAAACTGAGTTACGGTAACGGTACGCATAAAATAAATATAGAAAAATTAGAATATGAATTGAATATTTACATAACAGAGTATAGAAAAAATTTATTTATGTATCAGAAAGTAGGGAAAGTATCAATATCATAAAAAAAGGTTCGGAAAAACCTTTTTTTATTCGAGTTTAATTGGTATGCACATACAGGGTAAAGCTTTTTTACGCTATCGACTAATAAAAAAGCACTGTGTGACTTTCAAGATGAAAGCAATAAAAGTCGAATATTTTTATGATGTGTTGATTTCTTATTAATTAACATTGTAAAACATCTATACATTCTTAGTGCATACCAATATGCGAGTTTTAGTACGAGTACATCATTAATTTTAGATATCCACATTCTTCAGATTATAACATACACATTAAGTAAATAAATACAGAGGTCCATCACATGAAGACTAATATGGTGGAGGAAAAATAATTTAAATGAGCAAGAACGTGTTTTTCATACACTAATTGAACTATGTATTGAATATATAAGTAAATAATAGTTAGTACCTGAGAAAGTGAAGGATTAGCAGTGCCAGAGAACAATTTCAACCTGTTACCGTTTCTACCAACGGCTCTCTCCGTTCTAGCAGATTCCATGAACTTGGGCAGTGTTTGTTCGTTGAGAACCGGAAAGATCGGTTTCCCGTTAACAAAGTTTGACGGGTCCGACATATCACATTTCTGTGACAAATTCCATAAAAAAAGTAAAAATATAAAATATTGATGAGTAAATAACTATAAGGTATTTAAAACAATAACAATGGGCGAGTACCACGCCGTTAGTAGCCGTGATTCGAGTGCGAGGAGAATCAACAACAAAACCTAATGTTTGAGGAGCGAGGCCGTTGCCATGGGAGGTGCCAGTAATGAAAGAAGAAGGAAAAGTCATGGTCGAAGACGACGCGGGTTGAAGGAGTAATGAGGCCATGTGTGAAAAAACAAGACCACGTGTCGCCGTTAGGGTTTGTCTTCTTCTCTTTTTCTCTGCGAGAGAGAGAGAGAGAGGGTTTGGAGCACAGCAGAGCGATTTTCAAGCTCTTGGCTGTGGCGGGGGGTCTGGGTTAGACGAGAGAGAGAGAATGAGAGGATTCGGCTTTTTAGTATTGCGGACGGGGGTCACTGTGCGACGTCGTTTTACAAGAAAATATTAAAAAATAAAAGATTACAAAAAGGAAAAAACTACCCTAGCTAGCACCTAGGTATTAGTGGTGCCGTAATTCAAAGTAAAAATTGGAAACTGCTCTAAGACAGACAAGTTGTATCGTGATATACATTGAACCATTAAAATTAATCGTAATTAACCGTAAGATATATGATAGAACTTTATCGATGATTGAGATTTAATATTAGTAAATTCAATTTTAACCATTCATAATATTTTATGTAATATCTTACAGTTAATTTTAATGGTACACAATGGAGGAATTTAATTGATCTCTCACTCTATAAGTTCTATAATAATAACTAATTGAGGAAAAATAAAGCAGCTGTGAGAAAAACCTTTTCATATAAATTGTTTCCTTTACTTTGGTAGAGTAACTAGAATAATTGACCCGTGCCTCGCACGGGTATACCTCATCTTTTAAAAAGATTACCAATATTGTTATGTTTAAATTGGTATTTTTATAAATATTTGTATGAGATCTTACATAACCACTACATTTACACGCACATAATTTATTTTATTTTTAGTAAAACACATATCTTTTTGAATGAGTGATCTCTCGGGTAGGGATGGCAATGGGGCAGGGGCGGGGAGCACTCCCTCGCTCCCCATCCCCGCCTCTCAAGTTGTCCCCTGTCCCCATCTTTGTTTCGAGGAGTTTTCCTCCTCCATCCCCACGGATCCCCTCGGTCCCCGTGGGGACCCTGAAAAGTTATTAAATATCAGTTTAACATTTAATATATAAAAATAGGACTAAAAAACAAAACTTTAACATTTTAATATAATAAAATACAAAAGTTAATCTTACTTTTATATTTAATATTTAGAAAGTATAAAAGTTACAACAATTTAATATTTTAAATTAAAAACACGAATAAGAAAGTCTAAAAAATTACTTATAATATAATATATATATCTATAACAAAAATATTTATGTAATATATTCGGGGAAGAGTCCCCGCGGGGCGGGGGTATGATCCCTGTCCCCATCCCCGCTTTGACTACGGGGGGATTTTCTCCCCCGTCCCAACGGGAAAAAATTCCCAGCCCACGGTCCCCCGAATGGTGCAATCCCCGCGGGGATCCCCACATACGGATAAAAATTGCCACCCCTACCCTTGGGTACCTAACGACTCTTGTCCTCCATCCCTGATGGCTTTTTGTTAAATATCAATTGGTATATATGGTATTGAATTGAATAAAATACTTAAAAGGAAAGGGATAAAAAGTGCTTGTTAAAAGACTTCTGGACATAATACATCTCCATATAATGGTTGTGTGTTCCTATTTGACTTTTCCTCATTAGAAAAAAATCACAAGCTAATTACTAATTTAACTTCATATTAAATAGAAATGATAAAATAAATTTAAAATATATCAAACAATATATGTAGTATCACACATTAGATATATTAAAACAATTATATTTCAATTGGTTTAATTATTAAAACTTTGACAAATATAACATTCACCTAAGTATTTCTCTCTAAATTTTATTACATTTTTATAAAAGTATGTCATTTATGTGTAAATTTATATTCAGCTCTATAGATGATGATAGTCCATAAAGTACGTTGGTTGTGAAAATAGTAATAAACTCTTTTTTTTTTGCGAAAATTCCAAAGATACGTCAAACATAATATTAACTTAAACATAATATGCAGTATTGTGTCAATTATTTTCCTAAATAGGAACAAGAGATAGGTGGAAAATATTCAAATAGAGGTTGTTAAATTAAAACCTATGATTTAAAAGAAGAGAAATTAGTGTATACCTTTAAACAAAAATGGGGAGTTGGATTCCTGTAAGTATCAAGAAGAAAAAATAATTGGTCTCAATAGTATTCTAACACGTATTTTTTGGTACACATTTCATAAGTACAAACATAACATAAAATTCAAAAGAAAGAAAAACAGTGAGAGGGCATGATGATGCATTTTACCCAATACATACACTTGCCTTAATAGTAGGCATGACTGCCACACAATCACTTGTTCTCAATAATATTCTAAATAACCTCCTTTTTATGTGGCCTAAAATACTAAAAATCATAGTAACTCTTACTACCGATTGCAAGCATTGAAAAGTATCATAACCTTCAAATGTTCGCAAATGATAAACTCATCAAAACCGGACTTTCATTTCTAATATTATTTTTCAAAGCAAAAAAATTGTTTTGAATTCCCCTGGCTAAATTGAAAACTCCAATTGGGTATCAAATCTTTTTTTTCAACAAACAAAAAATCGTAATGGAAGCGTGAGTGCAAAATAAGAGGTTTTATTTTATGAACAGAGAGTGTGGTGTCCATAATGAATAGCGGAGGAAAACAATTGTAAGTTGTGCCACTCAAATACTACCGCTGATACTCCCTTTCTAGATCATCTTCATAAGGCAGCTCGAAATAAAAGCCTCCAACCCTGCAAATCTCATTGTTGCAAAAGATGACCCAACAGATCTCATCTTTGCAACAAAAAGCTATAAATTTGAAACAAAAAGAAGAGATAAAGAGGGGTTAGTTATTATTTACCATTGGAGATGATGTAAACAGACACTAACAAACAAAAATTTAAAGCAGAGAAAGTGAGGTGTGGAACTATGGACATAAAGCCAAAACTAATATTGAAGAAAAAATTAATCTATAGAACGTATTTTAGAACACGGTACAATCATCAAAGTCCTGTGAGTATGCCTCTACAAAATTTTGTTGCAATACAACCTACAATCTTCAGTGGTAATCTCTACAGTGTGTTCCGAGAGGGTGGGGAGAGTGATAAAATGACACCATGGGGTTCAATGCTTGAAGTGATAGAAAAGAATGAGATGCATAAAAGATAGGAAGAGAAACCATAAATAATCGAACCTGAAAAACCATGAGATATCATAGAATAACATAGAAATAAAACACTTTCAGATCTCTGATATAGGTGTAGAAGGGGGCATGGAAGATCGTATCAGAGGGCCATGGTTGATAATGGATATAAAAAGCGAGAGGGATCGAATGAGCGCTGATTGAAAACCCTAATCCCAAATATTATGCTCGTTTGAAGAATATGAGATAACTAACTTGGGAAGGAGTCTAACAGTTATTTAGAACGGTTTGAAATTAGGGTATTGGGAAATAAAGGAGTTGATATTTTTTTGTTAAATCATTTTTTTGGGCTTGAACTTTTGTCCGTCAAATTTATTAGTATTTCCAATTTGGTATACTATAGTTATACGTAAAATTATTGGCCATGAACGACAGACATGAACTTAAATGAACATTTTTTTACTTTAAAAGTTACATTTTTGGGCCTAAAAGTCAATTTGTCTACTTCATAAAAAAACTAACATATCTATAAATTATAAATTTAACCTTAAATACAGATGTTATATTATTTTATCATTTCAAAACTTTTGTAAAATTTTAAATAACTAATTCTATACTTATTATTTATACAACGATTCCAAAGTAACAGAGGTGGATTAAAGTTACTATTTACAATTTTATATGTTTATTGTCAAAAAAAAATTATTATGTTTATATTTTTATTATATTTATATTTGATTCATTTATAAAGTTACTATATTTACAATTTATTATGTTTATAGTAAATAATAAGTTAATGGCCAAATGTTACATTCATGATTTGTTTATGATTGAGAATCCATCTTTATTATTCCACAAATTATTCCTTTTTTATTGCATTGGTAAAATATTATCATGGATAGCATTATTTACAAAAAATTATTTATTACTAAATTGCTGAGAGGGTGACATGTGGAAATGAATTTAATGAGATTCATTCTCAATTGTTATATATATAGATTATTATTTTTTAGAAAAAAGAATCAATTTCTTACCAATTAATTAAAATAAATCAATTAAGAAAGATATTGAGAGAGAGAGGACGCATTTGTCTCACGGCATTTATTCCAACTAATTTTTATACATCGAATAGTTACACTTCAAAATAGGATACTCGTGGATACGCACGGGTCCCGTCGTGTTTTTTTTATGAATGAACTTATGCAGTATTTAAGTTGTCTCGTGTTTTTTTATGTATCACCGCAGTTATCTCATAGTTTCAATTGATTATTTGAGTTTATTAGTAGATTATAGTCGATTGTAAAATATAGATAGTAGATTATCAATAAGAAATATTTATCCCGTGTTTTTTTATATATGAGTGACAATTATTTGTCCTTTTTTAGGTATTAGTGACAAATATTTGTGACGTGTGTTTTAAATATTAATCAGTTTAAATAGTCATTAAGCCTTCTTGTTTTTTAAGATAGTAAGTTTATAGTAGTCTTCAAAAATTCTAATTATCAATGGCAAATATTAATATTTTTTTATATATCAGTGCAGTTATCCCGCGTTTTTTATATATTATTGCAGTTATCTCGTAGTTTCAATTGATTTATCTAAAAAACAAGAAGATTTAATAACTATTTAAACTACTGGTTAATATTTAAAACAAATATTTCTTATTGATAATCTACTATCTCTCTTTTACTATCTACTAATCAACTAAAATAATCAATTGAAACTACGAGATAACTGCACTGATAAATAAATAAAACACGGGATAACTGCAGTGATATATAAAAAAAACATGGGATTAATATTTACAATTGATATTTATAGTTTTTTTTTTGACAATTTATAATTAAAAAAATATGGGATTAATATTTACCACTGATATTTATAATTTGTTTTGACAATTTATAATTAATATTTACCATTGATAATTATAATTTTGGAAAACTACTATAAACCTACTATCTAAAAAAACACGAGATAACTGTAATAATCTACTATAATTTACTATAATCTACTATAATCTACTAAGCAACTCAAATAATCTAATATAAAAACACGGGATAACTGCAATAATCTACTAATCAACTCAAATAATCAATTGAAACTATGAGATAACTGCAATGATATATAAAAACACACGGGATAACTACATCAATATATAAAAAAACACGGGATTAATATTTTTCATTGATAATTAAATTTTTAGAAGACTACTATAAACCTACTATCTAAAAAACAATAATATTTAAACTATTTAAACTACTGATTAATATTTAAAATAAATATTTCTTATTGATAATCTACTATCTCTCTTTTACTATCTACTATAATCTACTAATCAACTAAAATAATCAATTGAAACTACGAGATATCTGCACTGATATATAAAAAAACACGAGATTAATATTTGTCATTGATAATTAAAAAATTTGAAGCCTGCCACTACAAACCTACTATCTAAAAGATAAGCAGACTTAATGACTCTTTAAATTACTAATTAATATTTAAAACAATTATTTTTTATTAATAATCTACTATCTACTATAATCTACTATCAACTTAAATAATCAATTGAAACTACCAGATAACTGCACTGATATATAAAAAACACGGGGATAACTGCAGTGATATATAAAAAAATACGGGATTAATATTTGCCATTGATAATTATAATTTTTGAAAACTACTATCTAAAAAAACAAGAAGGCTTAATGACTATTTAAACTGATTAATATTTAAAACACACGCGACAAATATTTGTCACTAATACCTAAAAAAGGACAAATAATTGTTACTCATATATAAAAAACACGGGATAAATATTTGTTATTGATAATCTACTCTCTATCTTTTACTATGTACAATAATCTACTAATCAACTCAAATAATCAATTGAAACTATGAGATAACTGCACTGATACATAAAAAACACTGGACAAATTCACTGATATATAAAAAAATACAGGGATAACTGCAATGATATCTATAAAAGCACGGGCTAGTTGCACTGATAGATATATAAAAAAAACATGGGATAACAACACTGATATATAAAAAAACACTGCACTGATATATAAAAACACACGGTATAAATGCACATATTGTTTTTAAATGATACTTTTACATTTTTAGTTTTAATATTTATCAATTTTTTATTTGAAACTCCTTTTTTATTTACTTTAAATTTTTCTTTATTTTCACGGGGTAATGTTCAGACTATCTAAATACTGTCTAAATTCATTCATAAAAAGAACACGACAGCACATGTCTGTATGCAAGTCATCCTCTATATTATTTTACAATTGATTTTAGATTAATGATATTTCAAATTAACGTTTCTATTTGAGGTAATCGTATCACGTAACGCGATCGGCCCGTGCGGATGCACGGGTATAGTACTAGTTAAAAAATAAAAGATTACAAAAAGGAAAAAACTATCCTAGCACCTAGGTATTAGTGGTGCCGTAATTCAAAGAAAAATTAGGAAAACTGCGCTAACACGGACAGTTGTATCGTGATATATGTTGAACCATTAAAATTAACCGTAAGATATATGATAGAACTTTATCAATGATTGAGATTTAATATTAGTAAATTCAATCTTAACTATTCATAGTATTTTATGCAATATCTTACGGTTAATTTTAATGGTACACAATGGAGGAATTTAATTGATCTCTTACTTTGGTAGAGTAATTATTATTTTTTAGAAAAAAGAATCAATTTCTTACAGATTAATTAAAATAAATCAATTAAGAAAGATATTGAGAGAGAGAGAGAGGACGAATTTGTCTCACAGCATTTATTCCTACTAATTTTTATACATCGAATAGTTACACTTCTAGATAAAAAGGTGAGGTGATCACGGGGAGTGGAATTTGTATAAATCAAAATAGGATGCTCAGTATTTTGGGGTTGGGTCAGTCAAAATCTTAATGTTAGTGAGGACTCCTTTATTTTATTCTATTTTATTTTTTATTGACAAAATGCATGTTGGTGAATGGTGATTGCGAAGGTGAGCTCCGTATTTGCCACTGCTTTTTGGTTCGATGCATGCCATTTTTCAAGAATGAATATATTCATTTTCCACCACTGTATGGATACAAATTTCATATTCTCATCCGGCCTTTAATTTTTTTCCCTGTTTTACCTTTCCTTTTTGAGACAATAAAGAAGAGGTGAGGACCGATACCTATTGAGTTTTGTAGAGTATTTTTTTTGGCTTTATCCATGGTATCTATCGCCGATCACAGTGACTAATCCCCTCGCTGAATTATAGGTGCCTCGAGGGGCAGGACAGCTGCCCCAGAATTTTAACGCTGCTCCGTACCCAAGGTGGAGATCGAACCCCCGACCATTGGTTAAGGGAGGATCAGCCCCAACCGCTGAACCCCACGCTCTGGGTTGAGTTTTGTAGGGTATGACACTCAACATTTTTTTTTTGGTATAAGAAAGCTAAGAAAAAGAAAAGAAAACTGGAGAAATAACTAAATCCTAAGAATAGGAATTTGACTAGCATCTGATGCTAGAATGTCGTCCATGCCCGGTGGTGGATGCTGATAAACTTCCAAAGCACTTTCCATGTTACCGCCAAGCTTTGCTAAATAATCTGCAGCAAAATTTCCTCCTCTCGGCGTGTGATTCAAAGTGACACTCCATTGTCGGGCTAGCATGTCTTTTATATTGTGGATTAAGATAGCATAGCAGTGATAGGTATTAATAGCACCTTGTACCAGGTTGATAGCCAGCAGCGAATCCGAATAACACACCAAATTCATGTTCCCCTTGTCCCATGCAAGTTGTAAGCCTTTGTATAAAGCCATGAGTTCAGCAAATAAATTATCCCTTCGGCCAAGATGACCGGCAAAGCCCCAAAGCCACCTGCCATCCTCATTCCTCAAAATTCCTCCCATGCCCGAAGGACCCGGGTTGCCAATGCTACTTCCATCAACATTTAGGACGATGCATTGCTCGCCATAAGGGTAACACGATACCCATATATGCGTGTTGATATTCTGGTTGCCAATTTGTCTGGTTGTTGCTATGGTAGCAGTCAGCTTGTTCACTTCTAACTTCAACTTATGTAGGGGAAATCCTCCTTTGCAATGCAAATAAAGTTCCCAGCTCTCCAATTCCACCAAATACCTGCAACAAAGAGATCAGAGTATCTACTTGTGACCCCATTCATGAGCCACACAGTAGTGTTAGTATTTGTAAAGAATGTTGTCTCCACAATATTAAGGTCCTTCCATAGTCTCATAGAGAGTGGGTAGTCCCGTAGAATGTGGATAATATCTTCAGATGGCGCATTGCATCGATTACATGTTGGAGAGGGAAGTATATGTCTTCTATGTAACATGACTGCAGACGGGAGAGAGTCATGACAAGCAGTCCATTCCAAATTAATATTTTGATCTTCTCTGGAGCATAGTCTTTCCAGATCCAACTCCACGAGCGATGGTCAATGGGATTGCTCATTGATTGATGAAGGAGCCAATTGTATCTCGATTTGGCAGTATACTTACCGTCAAGATTGTTTGCCCAAATAAAAGTATCTGGAACTAGGCCATTGATATGCGCATGCAAGTTGTTTATATAGTCTTTAATGTGGTTAGGAATAAAAGTATAGAGAGCATTAAGATTCCAACTCTCATTATGAATAATATCAGCAATTTTATGATCTAAATCATGGATGACTACGTAGCAATTTTATGACACTCAACATTTAATCACTCATCAATAACGCCTCATTTTTTTATATTTAGATATTTTAAAATAGATTCAAATATTCTTCTATTTTTGCCTACATAGTATCATACCCATCAAAACTCAATAGACATCAAAACTCAATAAGTATGGTAGAATTCTTCTAAAGAAAATAAAATATAAATAGTAATTATAATGGAATTTCTATTTTAATAAAGTGAGAATATATCTGAATATAAACTCATTGTCATTACATTAGTTACCAAAACCTCAATAAACACTTAGTCCATTGCATTAACATAAGTTTGTGTTCTCTCTTGTAAACCCTATTCGTTTATCATTCATTTAACATACTTGGAGAACTCCAATATCTCAATCATACCTACGCTCACTTACGCGAATTACGGTTATTTTATCATTTTATAGGGTTGGGGAAAGAATTGGGAAAGAATTGAAGTCAAAAGGAATAATCCTGGAAACAGCAGAAAACACGGCTCCCAGTGTTTTAAAACACTGCCAGTGTTTTAAAACACTGCCAGTGTTTTAAAACATGGCCGTGTTTCTGCATTTTGAAAATTTTGCGCAGAAACAGCCTAAAACACGGCAAGCCGTGTAATAAAACATGGTCATGTTTTCTGCAGACAACCAAAATCCTGCACTTGTTGTTCTAAAACTCTGTTTTTCGCATATCTTGACTACTCCTTCGATTCCAATGGCTATCACACTTAATTCCTAACTCAACAACACTTACTACCAGCAACATTGATCATTTAAAACAACCAATTTCAAACAACATTCATAACGATCAAACAAACACACAACATTCATTTAAACGATAGTTTCAAAAACACAATTCTCGCATTTTCCAAATAACGGTATTGACTCAAAAACTTAACGAAACGGAATCCAACCAACATTTCAGTCACATACAGTATTTGACACGAACATTATATCCCAAAGCGAGTATAGGACTCACCTATTGTGATGAAAATCACAAACACAACCAATGAACGAAATTCGACACCAACGATTCCTTCCGATGATCTCAAACCCGCATCCTAAGCACCAACAAGATTTAAAATAGTTCCAAGGCTGTCATCAAACATGCAAGTCTCCTAAGTTCAGAATGTAGCTGTTTGAAGTGTCTCTTTCAAGGGTAACTAGATGGATTTCCTATTAGATGAAGCAAGCTTCCAAAATCTTGAATTCTGAAATGCTATGAACAAGCCATTCCCTTTGATGTCCCTATCTTCGATTTAGCTTCCAAAATGCCCAAATCCAACATTTAACCTCACATGCAAGCACTAAAGCTTGAGTTCAACTCCCTTGGTCTTATTGTTAGAAAACGTATAAGTAGAGAAAATGGAAGTGCTGAACTCAAACTTAGAAGTGATAAGGAATTTCAGAACTTTGAGTTTGAAACCCCTAGCTCCTTTTTGCATGAAGATCAGCTCCCTATCTTCAATAATCACAGTAACTTCCTATCTTTGTTCTTGAATTTATCCCCAATGGTGACATGCAATACTTCAAACCATCTCTAGAGCTTACAAAACCCAAATGTAAGCTAGGAGACTCATTTTCTCTTCAATGGAACTTGATGTGCTAAAATGGTAAAACCAGCATGGTGGAGAGGTGGATGATGATTTTAGTGTCACTAGATAGAGCTTGGTGAGCTGAATCTAATGAGCTAAGAATGAGGGACATGCACCCAAGGATTGAGACTTTCCCTCCTCTCCTTCTCTCCTTCTCTCTCGTGACTTCTCACTCTCTCTTCTTCAACTTCAGCAAATGTTTTCTATGAGAGTGTGTGGTGTTTTCTGGATATTAATGAGCTGAAAGCTAATTTAAATGGGTGCAAAAAGTCTGAAATACTCCTGCCCTCTAATTCTCACTTAAAACCACAATTTAACTAACAATCATTTACTAATGTACATATTCATATCATAAGTAATTATATTAGCCATCACACACATTTATAAATACAAAAATACTTAGGTTAACTAAATTAATTTAGTTATAACCACTCGCTAGGCAAAATGACTATTTTGCCCTTCACACTATCATTCCCACTTAACTCCAATTTTTACTAATCAATCAAACAATAATTTGTACAAATCATATTACTTAATAAATGTAATACCCTAATTTTGTCCGATCAAAAATGAGAGATTTTATTTTTAATAAAAATAATAATCATTTTTATTTTCTTGTCATATATTATTTTATTTTAGTTGCCACAAGTTTTTAACCAAAAAAATATATTAATTAGAAGTGAAGAAACAAAAAATAAGCAAAGGAGGAAATGGAGGGGGTCTGCAAAAAAAAAGAATGGAGGTGCAATCAGGATTGGGCCATCAGAAACCCAACCCAGCAAAAAAAGGCTAGCCCAATTCGCCTAACCCTAACCCATATCCTAACCCTAACCCATAACCCAACCCAACTCCTCACCAAACCCTAACTCCCTCCTCTCCTAACCCTAATTCGGCCACCCCACTCAAAAAAAAAACCTAAAAATTTCAACTCTCCCCCTTTACCCTAAAATCAAGCCACATTCACTCCCCAAAACCCTCCTTAATTTTCGGCCCCTTTCCCACTTCCCCATTCCTTGAAAGTTGCACTTTTTCCTTTCCCACACTCCACATTTCCTCTTTTCTCTCAATTCCCCTATTCCCTCTCTCCTCAATCTCACGCTCACTCTCTCTTTCTCACACCCACACACTTCACTTTCTCTTTCTTTCATCTCTCACATCACTCATCACTTCCTCTTCTCTCCTTCTCTCACACTCAACCTTCACACACCACTCACACTCAACCCTTCCTTCCTCATTCTTTCCTCCCATCCCTACGACCCCATCTCTCTCACACTCTCCATCATTTTTTTTTCCTTCACATCTCTCTCTCACTCACGGATTCACTCTCATTTCTCACACAAAAAAAAAACCATCTCCTCTCCAATGCCCATACCCCTTCACCAACTACTCCCTAAAACCCTAAATCACGAAATCTATACCCCTCTCTGTCTCAATCTCAGTCAAAACACTGTGCAAGGTAAGGTGCAGTCAGAAGAAAACCAAGAAGAAAACACCCCTGGTGGTATAAATAGGGGGCCAAGACCATGACGCCAGGACGGATTTTTTTTTGAAGGAGAAGATCTGAAAAAGAAAAAAAAGGGGGGTGTTCATCAAAGAAGAAGAAGCTTCATAGCAAAAAAGGGGAGGGTAGATTTTTAGAAAAAAAGAAACAGTGAGATTTGTTCACTGTTTCTAATTTTCATTTCTTTTCGTTTTTTCCTTCTCCTTCCAATTTTTTTTTTAGTTTAAATTCCATTGTATTAAGGAGATCCTAGGAGGAACTCGGGCCCCTAACATTTCGGGATTTCAAGGTACTGTTATTGCTGTTAATTTAAATTATTGCTGTTTTTTTTTTGTATATAAGTATTGCTGTTTTTTAGTTATTTGATGCTATTCTTCTATAAAAAAAATGTTGCTGTAAAAAAAAATGTTGCTGTAAAAAAGAGTTGCTGTTTTTCTAATGTTGCTGTAAAAAATATTGTTGTTTTTTTTTTAAAAAAAAAGTTGCTGTATTTTCGAAAATTAAAATAAAGTCCCTTTTAAAATACTTTAAAAAAAATATAATGTTTTTCTATTTATTTGTTGCCTTTTTTTTTATTGTTTTTTTGTTTGTTTTTTTTTTATTTTTAAAAAAATTGTTGCTGTCATGTTTTTTTAGATATTATTATTGCTGTTTTTTTTCTTATTCTATTGTTACTGTTTTCCTTATTAAAATTGTTGCTGTTTTTATTATTGCTGTTTTTTTCTTATTTAGTTGCTGTTTTTATTATTTAATTTGGTTGCTGTTTTTATACATATTAAAATGTTGCTGTTTTTTATTATTTAAATTGTTGCTTTTTTTATTTAAATATTAATGTAATTTTCGGATTAAAATAAAGTTCTTTTAAAAAAAATGTGTTTTTTCTTCCAAAATAAATGGTTACTAATACCACCCCCTTTTTAAAAAAAAAGAAATAATAATTATAATCATTTTCCCAAACAAAGCAGCAAAAACACCCCTTTTAAAAAAATAATAACCATGACAATAATGATACAAAAAAAAACAATGGTAATTCTTTTCAAAATAATAATAGCGGAAACCATTTTCCAAAAATCAACTTTCAAAATAGAAGACCGCTTAATCAAACAACCCATTTCCCTAAATCATGTTTTCTAAGTAAAGCGTTTTTTTAAATAATCAAACGCTCAACTACTTTTTTTCACATCAGATTTCTATTGACACCCCCCAGGTTCTGATAACACAACCCCTGTTTTAGATTTAAACACCCATGTTAATTGCACCCCACGTTTTTAGTAATACAGTACCCTTTTTGACAGCAAACCCATCCATTTTTTACTACAAGCCCATCTTTTTTTTAACACAACCTAGTTCACAAAAACCGATTTGGTCTCACTGTTCGCACCCCCCATTTTTGATACAACACTCCTTGTTGTTAATTGTACCTCCCTTTTTTACTACCACCCATTCCGCTTTTATTTACGTCGTAATGTTTCTAAACCATTTTTCTTTCTTTCGAACAATCAAACTCGTACACAAATAGGTTGTTGCTAGCGGTCACTCTGAGTTTAGCTTGTTTGACCGATAGGAATAATCTCCATTTTTCGAAGCGGATTAGTAGCGGTGATCACCCTAAGGTTACTCGTTTGATCATCATGAACACCCGCCTAAACTTAAAAAAAAAGGACTTTCAATCAACGAAAAACACACACAAACATAATCTCAAATCCATTTTTTTTATCACGTTTTCCCGGTAAGCATTTTCCGAACAAACGAGCACGCGATCACAAATTGGTTATTTATAGCGGTCACTCTGGGCTCAGCTCGTTTGAACGCTGTAACACTTTCTTTTTCGAATAAGCCATTAGTGGTGACCACTCTGGATTTATCTGTTTGGTCACCATGAACGGCCTCTAGTTTTCGCAAAAATGAAAAAATACCAACACACAAATATTTTCTACCCGAGAACTACGTAGCTTTGATTTCTCCATCGCACCCGGAGATACGTAGGAGCAGGGGCCCACTCCTGTCAAGCGCGAAAAACTAAATTTTTATTAAGTCTTCCTTTCTGTTTTTTTTTCTGTAATTAATAAAAAGGGTAAATTAAAATGTTTTCTTTAAACTTTTTTTTCTACACATTAAATTAAAAGGTAACCTTTTTAGGATGTTGCGGGGTGCTAGTACCTTCCCCGCACTTAATCGACCCCCGAACCCAAAACAAAGGTTTTTTTCAATGTTTCCCTAAAAAATAAATATTGATGGCGACTCCATTGTTCAAAAACAACGAAGAATCCCTCCTTCGGATTTTTCGGTCGCTACAGCTGGCGACTCCACTGGGGAATATTTAAGAGGGTCAAGCCTAATTTAATTAAATGTGTAGATATTTGTTAGTTTAGTACTTTATTTACCCTTAGCCCTTCTATTCGCATGTTTTTTTATTTATCTATTTATTTGCTTTATTGAACCTTAGGGTAGAAAACCTTTGCACTATTATCTGTATTTCTTTTGCAGCATGGGTAGTTTAGGTTGCTTATATCACACACATCACCTACGCATATTGCACACACTCTTGAGCGGGGCCCTATACCCGGGTCTAAAAAAACCTAGGACGAGTGGAGACGATTAGTGTCAGTCATTCTGGATTTTATCTGTCTGACTCTCATGAAAGCCTCAACCAGAGTACGCTCTTTCATGGTATCCCACACCAGGTAGCTCGCTATCGTTGTGGGTCATATCACGAAGGAGATTTCAGCTCTGGAGACCCTTGTGAGGAAGTGATTAGAGCCACCTGAGAGATTGATCACATAAGTAGCCCTAGACCGTGACCTATATATACGACCTAACCTATTTAGGACACAAGGGCAATTCACCTACCCGTTGCATCATCACAAAAACTTTTTTTTTCAAAAAAAATCAAATAATGAAAACCATTTACTCCTTTTTACGTATATTTTATGTGACATGGTTAATGTTTCTCAAAATTTGAATCACCAAAATGTGCTTTTATTAACGCATGTAACGTCTTTCTTTAATTCATCATACATCATCGTTATTTCACAAAAAATACAAAAATCCTCACATTGCATGCTATTCATCTCATTTAGGTTTGCCAGGAATTGTAAGAGGTTTGAAGGTTTTGTCATAAGCAAGGCGATATGGGATCAAACTGTGAAGCAATCCAAGCTCTGAACTACCCTATAGTAAAACAGCCTAATCTGACAAGTCTACGGGAATGTGCTGGTCGATTGCCGCCCATCGAGCGCAGGTCTTTTGATAGAGCGTATGGGAAGATTATTATGTTACTACAATTGGACGTGCAAACGGAGGCCATTGCCGCTTTGAGCCAGTTCTACGACTCTTCATTAAGATGCTTCACCTTCAAAAATTTCCAGATGGCACCTACCCTGGAAGAATATACACAGATCTTCGGCTTTCCTCAACAAGACAATGGACCCTACCAGTATCAGGGACAATACTACACAGGTGAGAAACTCGCCTCAATGTTACAAACCAGCAAAGAGAACTTGAAGCTCCGGAAGAAAAATCGAAATGGCATTGCAGGATTCCCACAAGAGTATCTGGAAAGCCAAATGGAATCCTTCGCCGACGCTAGAAATTGGGGTCCTTTTAAGCAGGTGTTAGCTTTGACTATCTTTGGCATTGTCCTATTTCCACGCCTTGAAAGATATGTGGACACAACAGCTATTGGCGTCTTCTTATCCTTCAAGAATCCGATTCCAGCCATGCTTGCAGACACTTACTGTACTTTCACTCATTATAGTGAGTTAAGAGGAAAGAGGATATCCTGCTGCCTGCACGCCTTGTATGTTTGGCTTCTCACCCATGCTTTCGTTAACAAAGTCAGAGTAGAAGGCCCAACTGAAGATGCCAGAGGGTGTGAGGTGAAGACAATGAACACTAGTGAATGGTTGCAAGTGCTAGGGGGCCTTCATGAATACAAGGTTCGTTGGTACCCATCATGGTGGAAAGATAGGCCCGCAGTAGTTTTTCGATGTGGAAACTTTCAAAACGTCCCGCTCATGGGGACAAGAGGATGCATAAATTACAATCCTTCTCTAACTCTAAGACAGCTGGGGTACCCCATGCGAAATCCGCCCACCGAAGACATGTTAATCCCTTTTTACCTCCATGAAGGAAGCCCAAAAGAGGTTGACATGCTCCGGAAGATTTCTCAAGCATGGGATATGGTCGTCCGCAAGGGACAAGAGCTTACTAAGAGGAGCGGCGATAAGGAAACCACCTTTCGTCGATGGCTCCAAAAGAAGATCCAAGACACCCGATTGCCTTACCAAAGTGCACTATGGGTTGAGGAAGAAGTACCTGAACCTACCCTTCTCACTGTCGAAGATTTAGATAAGCTTAAAATGGCATTGTCAAAAGCCGAGGAAGAAAAGAAGGGCTTGCAGGCAGAGTTAGAGAAAGTGCTCCTAAAAAACCAGAAATTTGAGGAGGAGAACGCAAGTAAGTCAGTGGCCATTGAAGACAGCCGCAAGCAGCTCAAAATTGAACAAAAGAACAAACTAGATGTTCAAAAGTACCTAAGAGGGGCGAAAGAGGAAATAAAACGTTGCAACCTGAAAGTGAACCAAGCCATCGATGATGCATACAAGTGGAAAAAGTTATGGGAAGAATCAATGATTGCTGAAAAGACCGCACAGAGCCTGCTAATGGTATCAAAAAGAGAGTCCCGGATGATGGCAGCCGAGTTTGAAGAGCAAGTGAAAAGTATCAAGCAGGATAAAAATACCATTGAAGAAATACTCCGAGAATACCAACAAGCCTTGAGAAGGGAGCATGAAAAATCTGATGAGCTGAACGACCATATCAGATATCAAGAGGAGGTTTACCACCAGTTGAAGACAGAAAGCATCTATTGGGAGAACCGCTTTGTGGAGTTGGTCAGCAGGATAGAAAACCATGAAGCCTTCATAGAGTTGAAGAATGAAAGCTTATACTGGAAAGACAGATTCTCAAAGTTGGCATGGCTGGCCAATCGAGCTATCACGGGAATCCCCAAGCGTCTAAAGGAGGCTAACGCGGCAATGCACCCGTTTAACACCCCGGTCCAAGTTTCCGAATTCATGGAGTTTTGCGAGGTTCTGATTGCCGAACTCCGAGAGAAGGCTGGCAGCACTACTAGTAGAAAAAGAGGGAGGAGTGGAAAAATGAAAGCCATGAAAGCCATGTGTATTTGAGTGAAATTTAAAGAACATTGTACTTTTCTTTTCGAAGTTTTATTTCCAAAATGTTGTACTTTCCTCCATCAATGAAGTTTGTTTGTCTCACATGCTGATCCTTTATCTTGAAAATATTGTGGAACTTTAATCTGTGTACTTATGACAAATCAGGATGCGCTTGCAATTCCCGACCTAAAACAATAAGACTCATGCACACATGCATCATTCGCATTTTCATCCATTCATATACTCATACATATACTCATACCATGTGTCCCACCAACAGAGAGTAAAAGACAAGCTGGTGCGTCAACATCGCTATTGGACTCGTTCTCAGGCCAGAAACATGGAAGAAAACCAGGACAATCCGCCTCAAGATAACCAGGATCAAGGCAATCCACCTCAGGACCTAGACAATCAAGAGCTTAGGGCAGAAATAAATGGGATGAAAGAACAGATGGCTGAAATCTTAAAGGTCTTACAAGCTTTGAGGGACAAAGACACAAGTGAAGATGTCCCCGCTGGGAACACGGAAAATCAAGTTACCAACCCTCCTCCTCCCAATGGACTCGAGATCCCGCATACAGTGCCCCCCACTGGGACTAATAACCAGGGTTACATATAGCCTCCTTACGGACTCCCACAAGGTTACACACCTCCGACAGTCGATGCTAGTCCAGAAGACGGTCCCTCAGGAGTCGCGGGCCAACAACAGCTTACACCAACGGGTCACGATGGTAATCCGGGGGCACCACAAGTACAAAACCCGACCCCCGTCGTCATACCACAAAGACTCCCACTTGGCTGCCCTCCACCGCCGATAGTTGACGCTCAAGCTCAGGGTTCCAACCTCAGGAATCCCACTCATTCACATACCCCAAATGTGAACCCAGCCATAGTTCCGATGATTCATCCTTACTATGGTATGAGTGGGCTCCCTCACAATTACTCTATGGAGAACCCTCAAGCCAAAGACAAACTACAAATGCTTGAGGAAAGGTTGAGAGCAGTCGAGGGATCCAATGTTGGTGCGAGAGATGCTTATGACTTGTGCCTCATCCCTAACGTAGTCATCCCTCCAAAATTTAAGGTGCCAGACTTCGACAAATATAGAGGGTCGACTTGCCCTGTAAGCCACTTAACCATGTACTGCAGGAGGATGGCGGCGTTTGCTCACGACAACAAATTGCTCATTCACTACTTCCAAGATAGTCTGTCTGGGGCAGCTTCGAGCTGGTACATGCAATTAGAACGTGCCCATATCAGATGCTGGAAAGACCTAGCCGATGCATTTTTGAGGCAATACAAATATAACATTGACATGGCTCCCGATAGGACACAATTGCAGAGCATGACGAAGAGAGACAATGAGTCCTTCAAAGAATATGCCCAACGCTGGAGAGGTTTGGCTGCACAGGTGGTACCACCTTTGTTAGAAAAAGAGATGGTATCAATGTTCATGGATACTCTTCAATCACCTTTCTACGACAGGTTGATTGGGAGCGTGTCTTCGAACTTTTCAGCTATGATCGTCATCGTAGAAAGATTAGAGAATGGATGGAGAAACGGGAAGATTGCATATAGCTCCGCTGGAACCAGCAATTAGAAAAAGCCCTTCCCGGGTTTCCCTAAAAAGAAGGACGGAGAAGCCAATGCCATCTCTGGATCAGGAAAGCCTCCCTACAACAACCCCCGACAAACTGTCCAAATACCTACTCAAACGCCACAAGCCCCACCTCACCAAATCAACCCAGGCTATAGACCACAAAACTACCAAGAAAGAAAGCCCGCCAATTTCGACCCAATACCCATGTCATACACAGACCTATTCAATCACCTCATCAGTCACAACTTGATCACTCCCCGTCCAATGAGACCCCTTCAACCTCCTTTCCCTAGGAGCTATGACCCAGAGGCTAGCTGTGGATTCCACGCTGGGGCAGTTGGCCATTCAACAGAAAATTGCAAGGCATTGAAATATGTAGTACAAGACTTAATTGAATCTAAATGGTTAAGCTTCGCAGAAGATGGTCTGAATGTTGTCACTAACCCTCTGCCGGGGCACGGGAAACCCTCCGTCAATGCCATTGAGGATGTTGAGGGGCAATTATTGGTCAGAAAGGTGGAGGACATTCTCACACCCCTGGACCTCATCCATGCTAATTTGTGTCACTTCGGAATCATTATGAAGGGATGTACCGGAGAGGGCTCGTGTGCTGATCCCCTTTGTGTCGGGGCCTGTGAAGCATTCAAACCAGTCCTGCAAGACTTATTAGACCGACACATAATACAAATAGGTCTTCAAAAGAAAGAGGAAGGCGTGTCGACTCTCCAGTCAAGCATTGACCAGAGCAAGAGTATCCGGAAACCACTGGAAATCCATTACAAAAAGGACACAAAGCTAACCACCGATGTGCCTAAACCAATCACTATGAAAGTGCCAGTCCCTTTTCCCTTTAAAAGCACCAATGCAGTCCCGTGGAGTTACGATGTGAAAGTTCAGACTACCCCTGATGTCATTAACATCTCAGGGACCGGTGGGATGACTCGAAGTGGGCGTTTCTATACCCCTGGAGGGCCTAGTGAGGACCGAGCAAAAGAAGGGGAGGAAAGAGCCCGTAAGGGCAAAAGCATAGAGCAGGAACCTGTCTATAAGAATGCAGGAAAGAAGACGTTATCCGAGCAAGAAGCCAGTGAATTTCTGAAGCTTATGAGACAAAGCGAGTATAAGGTGGTTGATCAACTGAACCAAACTCCCGCAAAGATATCTCTGTTGTCATTATTGCTCAGTTCCGATGCCCATCGTGCAGCATTGACAAAAGTATTGAATGAGGCCCATGTCGCTCATGACATCTCGGTCGGCCAATTTGATGGGATCGTCGGAAACCTTGTTGCAAGTAATTATCTCACCTTTACTGATGATGAGATTCCAACTGAAGGAATGGGGCACAACAAGGCCCTACACATATCGGTGAAGTGTGGAGATTACTCTCTTGCTCGGGTACTCATTGACAATGGTTCATCTTTGAATGTATTACCCAGATCAACCATGGAGAAATTAGATGTGGACTGTTCATACATGAGACCAAGCTCCATATTAGTCAGGGCCTTTGACGAATCGAAAAGGGAAGTCATCGGAGAAATGGAATTACCTGTGCAAGTAGGTCCGGAGCACTTCACGGTGACCTTCCAGATAATGGACATTGCCCCATCCTACAGTTGTCTCTTGGGGAGGCCATGGATCCACTCTGCAGGGGCAGTTCCCTCTTCTTTACACCAGAAGCTCAAGTTCATAGTCAACAATAAGCTGGTGGTTATTTTCGGTGAGGAAGAAATGCTGATAAATAAGTCCGCTCCCACTCGTTACATTGAGGCTGCTGAAGAGTCTTTCGAGACTGCCTTCCAAGCATTGGAAATCGCCAATACATCTGCTAGTTAGAACCCAAACTATCCAAGACTGCCGTGATGGTTGCTAAGTTCATGTTAGGAAAAGGCTACCAAGCTGGAGGAGGCTTGGGAAAAACCGGACAGGGGATCCTGACGCCAATACAGCCAGAGGAGAACAAAGATAGGCATGGGATAGGATATCAGCCCAATCACACTGACAGGAGAAGGATTGTGGAGGAAAAGAAGGAGTGGAGGTTAGCCAAGCTTGAGGACAGGGTGCCAAATACGAAGAGGATCATCATCTGCGACATCAAGGAAAGCTTTCGGAGTGCGGGAATGTTGAACCCCAGCCAGATCGCCGCAGTTGAGGACGATCTAAGCGCTGAAGAAGGTGTCGTCAGTCTTGTACGCCCTTGTCCTGCAAACAAAAGGCTCAAGAATTGGGAGATCATTGATTTTCCTGTGGTTTTTAGTTCAAAGTAATGTTTCTATAATGTAATCCTCTGGCTCTGCCCAAGGCCTTAGGATATTTCATTCGGGCACGCATGTTTTCCTTTCAATATTAATATCAATGCAACGTTATTTCAGTTCCCAATAAACCCCCGTTCTCCTTTTCTCTTTACATTCGCTTCTTATTTTCTTTCATTCGTTTTTATTCCGTTAATTTACACTAATGCAGATCCGAAAAAAATGTCTTTGAAAATAACAACGTCAATAATCCATATTGTAACTTTGATCACCCCATTAATCAAACTGAGGAGGATGTCGAGGATAATTGGGAAACCCCTCCAGAGTTAATGAGAATGATGGAACAAGAGGAAAAAATAATCGAACCCCACGAGGAATCAACTGAAACGATCAACTTAGGCACGGAAGAAGACAAAAAAGAAGTCAACATTGGCACCACATTGAAAGACAGCGAGCGAGAGAAATTGGTTAGGTTGTTGTTTGACTATGTTGACGTCTTCGCATGGACATACCAAGACATGCCTGGACTGGACCCCAACATAGTCGAGCATAAGTTACCAGTAAAACCAGAATGCCCGCCGGTAAAACAAAAGTTAAGAAGGATGAAACCAGAAATGTCGCTGAAAATCCGAGACGAGGTTAAGAAACAGTTCGATACTGGGTTTTTAGCAGTAGCAAAATACCCTCAATGGGTAGCCAATATTGTACCGGTCCCAAAGAAAGACGGTAAGGTTCGGATGTGCGTCGATTATCGAGATTTGAACAGAGCCAGCCCCAAAGATGACTTCCCTTTGCCTCACATTGATGTCCTGGTAGATAGCACTGCACAAAACTCTCTGTTCTCCTTCATGGATGGATATTTCGGATACAACCAAATTAAAATGGCCCCTGAAGACATGGAGAAAACCACCTTCATCACTCTCTGGGGAACCTTCTGTTACAAAGTAATGCCATTCGGACTGAAGAATGCTGGTGCAACGTACCAAAGGGCAATGGTCGCATTGTTCCATGATATGATGCATAAGGAAATAGAGGTTTACGTGGATGACATGATTGCAAAATCCAAGACTGAAGAAGAGCATATCATCAATCTGCAAAAACTCTTCGAACGTCTTAGGAAGTTCAAACTCAGATTAAACCCTGCCAAATGCACCTTCGGTGTAAGATCGGGAAAGCTGTTGGGTTTCATAGTCAGTCAGAGGGGAATAGAAGTAGATCCAGCCAAAATACGAGCAATACTAGAAATGTCGGTACCGAGTACTGAAAAAGAAGTTCGTGGTTTCCTGGGAAGATTGAACTACATCTCTAGGTTCATATCGCAGCTAACATCTACATGCGAGCCTATCTTCAAGCTTTTGTGCAAAAACCAAGAAACAAAGTGGAATGATAATTGCCAAGAAGCCTTTGAAAAGATCAAGAAGTACCTCCAAAATCCACCGATTCTGATGCCGCCTGTGCAGGGCAGACCTCTCATCATGTATCTAACGGTGCTAGACAAGTCAATGGGTTGTGTACTGGGGCAACATGATGAATCCGGAAAGAAGGAGCATGCCATCTACTATCTAAGCAAGAAATTCACCGAGTGCGAGACAAGATACTCGTTGTTGGAAAGAACGTGTTGTGCTCTGGCCTGGGCTGCACGTCGTTTGAGGCAGTATATGCTGAGCCACACGACTTGGTTGGTATCTAAAATGGACCCAGTCAAGTATATTTTTGAAAAACCCGCACTCACAGGGAGGATCGCTCGCTGGCAAATGCTATTATCTGAATATAACCTTTTATATGTCACCCAAAAAGCAATCAAGGGTAGTGCATTGGCTGAGTACTTGGCACACCAGACCATTGAAGATTACCAATCAATGCAGTGCGATTTCCCAGACGAAGATATAATGGCTCTATTCGTAGAAGGGAATCCTCCGGACAACGAAAGGTGGAGAATGTTATTCGACGGCGCTTCTAATTTATACGGGCACGGGGTCGGAGCTGTACTGATCTCTCCTGATAACCGCTTTGTACCGTTTACCGCTAGACTGAGTTTCTACTGCACCAACAACATTGCAGAATATGAAGCGTGCGTCCTAGGCATCGAAGCAGCCATTGAATGGAAAGTCAAAAAACTCGATGTATATGGGGACTCAGCTTTGGTCATCCATCAGACAAAAGGTGACTGGGAAACCAGGGATTACAAATTAATTCCTTATCATGATCACATCCAAAAGATGGTTGAACAATTTGAAGAGGTCACTTTCCATCATCTCCCTCGCGAAGAGAATCAGTTGGCCGATGCTTTGGCGACTTTGTCATCAATGTTCAATATCAATAACGACAAGAGTCTGACATTTATCCGAATCCAACATCGAGACCTACCGGCACATCATTGTGTGGCAATCGAAGAAGAGCCTGACAGTAAACCTTGGTATTACGATATCAAGCACTATATCACAAACAGAGAATATCCTCCTGGTGCCACCGAGAATGATAAGAGGACACTTAGGAGGCTGTCAATGGGTTTCTTCTTAAATGGGGAAGTGCTTTACAAGAGAAATCACGATATGGTCCTCCTCAGATGTGTAGCAGAAGAAGAAGCAGAAAGAATTATGAAAGATGTCCATGAAGGCTCGTTCGGCACCCATTCTAATGGGCACACCATGGCAAGGAAAATCCCAAGGGCTGGCTACTACTGGTTGTCAATGGAGACTGACTGCTTCAACTACGTCAGAAAATGCCACAAATGTCAAATCTATGCCGACAATATCCATGTACCACCTGCCTCTCTGAATGTCCTAACAGCACCATGGCCATTCTCGATGTGGGGAATGGATGTCATCGGTCCCATCGAACCCAAGGCATCAAACGGACATCATTTCATTCTTGTCGCTATTGATTATTTCACCAAATGGGTCGAGGCCGCTTCTTACGCTAGTGTAACAAAATCAGTGGTTGTCAGGTTCATAAAGAGAGATTTGATTTGCCGCTACGGTCTTCCGAATAAGATCATCACAGACAATGGGACCAACCTGAACAATAAGATGATGAAAGAGTTGTGTGACGACTTCAAAATCCAGCATCATAATTCCTCCCCATACCGTACGTCCAAAGATGAATGAGGCAGTTGAAGCAGCAAATAAGAACATAAAGAAGATCGTGCAAAAGATGGTAGTGACCTTCAAGGACTGGCATGAAATGTTGCCCTTCGCTTTGCACGGGTATCTGACCTCTATCCGCACTTCAACAGGGGCAACACCATTCTCACTAGTATATGGGATGGAAGCAGTTCTTCCCATCGAGGTGGAAATACCCTCCCCGCGAGTGCTAATGGAAACAAAATTGGAGGAAGCAGAATGGGTTCAAGCTCGTCTGGATCAGTTGAACCTCATAGAAGAAAAGAGAGTAGTTGCTTTGTGTCATGGGCAGTTGTACCAACAAAGAATGAAAAAGGCTTATGATAAAAAAGTGCGCCCCCGCCAGTTTCAAGAAGGAGACCTCGTGCTCAAGAAGATGTTGCCTATCCAAAAGGATTCCCGTGGAAAATGGGCCCCTAACTATGAAGGACCTTATGTGGTAAAGAAGGCCTTCTCTGGAGGAGCGCTGATTCTCACAAAAATGGACGGTGAAGACCTCCCACTCCCAGTGAACTCGGACGCAGTTAAGAAGTACTATGCCTAAAGAAATATATGAAAAAAAGAGAAAGATGAGCCAAGCAAAAATAAGCTCGCTAGGTCGAAAACCCGAAAGGGCGGCCTAGGCAAAAATTAGAGCGACCCGGTGGACTGAAAACTCTAAAGAGCAGTCCAGGCAAAAATTAGGGTCAGAAGTTGGACTTTGAGCTACAAAGGCAGTCAATACCTCCGAAAGTTGGATGATGAATGCTCATAGTTGTGTTAATGGGCGATCGGCGTTATTACTTCAAAGATACAAACAATCAAAGGATCAGCTTTCCTTGTTTTCTTTTTCTTCTCTTTCTTTTTGTAGTTTAAACTCCCAATGTAATTTTCAGCCAGCGCGACCTTCTGCGCATTTGTTTTCCATTTGAATATTAAACACTTCCTTTATTCTCTCATTTCCCTATTATCGTAAAAATAACGTTCATGGTAGACGATACTGAATTGCGAAACATATGCATGATCACAAGCATTATAATCATTGCGAAATTTCTAAAAATCACAAAAAGAGATGATCTCTCATAAAGTTGCAAAAAGGACAAATGCATAATCACTTAAGCAAATCTTAATAACCCGCACTTTGGCACCACTGCTTGAGGCAACCCTCGTATCCCACGTCAAGAGTCATGCGAGTTGATGATGCCAGCAAAGTCAATAAAGAGCTAAAGAGCAAAAAGAGCAAAAGAGCAAGAAAAGAAAATGAAAAAGAAAAAGGCCAAGAACAAAAGCCAAAAAAAATCATTCCACATTTCATCATGTCATCAATTATTTAACTACATGCACGCATGCATCATTCATTGCAAGCGTCTGTTGAGATAATTTTAGTATGTATCGTTAGCAACAATTCTTTAGACCCCCAGCGGTCCTTCAGAGCCCAGGCGCTCCTTCAGACCAACAATGGTCCTTCAATCCAGATCGCACGTCGCGTTATCGAGCAACCGACGGATCATCCGGCCCCAGGCCCTTCAGACTAGCTGTGTCCGCCTAAAAAACACAGTGCACGTCCTTCGTGGTTATATCAGTTCCGGACCTGATTAACCCTATTGGCCACTCGAAAAGAGGCCACCCCCAGACCGTATTACTAGTACCATAAGCTAGTTGCGCTCCTTCAGACCCATCGGTCCCTCAGGCTTAGGCATGCCCTTCAGACCCCGACGGTCCCTCAGTCGAACGCAAGTCGATGCGCCAAGCATTGATTTTGAACTAGACCTTCAGAGCCCTAGTGCTCCTTCAGAGCCCCAGTGCTCCTTCAGAGCCCCAGTGCTCCTTCAGATCCCCAGCGATCCTTCAGATCCCCAGCGATGCCTATTTACTTTCTGTCTAAAGCAACCTAGTTGTCATAAGTTTAAAAAAAAAACAAAAAAACCTCAGTCTGGACAAAATTAGCATCTTGTTATCTTTATTTCTATTTTCCTCGAGAAACTCGGAATCCCTCCGATTTCCTAGCAAAATATAAATAAAGAGGGGCAGCTGTAATACCCTAATTTTGTCCGATCAAAAATGAGAGATTTTATTTTTAATAAAAATAATAATCATTTTTATTTTCTTGTCATATATTATTTTATTTTAGTTGCCACAAGTTTTTAACCAAAAAAATATATTAATTAGAAGTGAAGAAACAAAAAATAAGCAAAGGAGGAAATGGAGGGGGTCTGCAAAAAAAAAGAATGGAGGTGCAATCAGGATTGGGCCATCAGAAACCCAACCCAGCAAAAAAAGGCTAGCCCAATTCGCCTAACCCTAACCCATATCCTAACCCTAACCCATAACCCAACCCAACTCCTCACCAAACCCTAACTCCCTCCTCTCCTAACCCTAATTCGGCCACCCCACTCAAAAAAAAAACCTAAAAATTTCAACTCTCCCCCTTTACCCTAAAATCAAGCCACATTCACTCCCCAAAACCCTCCTTAATTTTCGGCCCCTTTCCCACTTCCCCATTCCTTGAAAGTTGCACTTTTTCCTTTCCCACACTCCACCTTTCCTCTTTTCTCTCCACTCCCCTATTCCCTCTCTCCTCAATCTCACGCTCACTCTCTCTTTCTCACACCCACACACTTCACTTTCTCTTTCTTTCATCTCTCACATCACTCATCACTTCCTCTTCTCTCCTTCTCTCACACTCAACCTTCACACACCACTCACACTCAACCCTTCCTTCCTCATTCTCTCCTCCCATCCCTACGACCCCATCTCTCTCACACTCTCCATCATTTTTTTCCTTCACATCTCTCTCTCACTCACGGATTCACTCTCATTTCTCACACAAAAAAAAACCATCTCCTCTCCAATGCCCATACCCCTTCACCAACTACTCCCTAAAACCCTAAATCACGAAATCTCTACCCCTCTCTGTCTCAATCTCAGTCAAAACACTGTGCAAGGTAAGGTGCAGTCAGAAGAAAACCAAGAAGAAAACACCCCTGGTGGTATAAATAGGGGGCCAAGACCATGACGCCAGGACGGATTTTTTTTTTTAAGGAGAAGATCTGAAAAAGAAAAAAAAGGGGGGTGTTCATCAAAGAAGAAGAAGCTTCATAGCAAAAAAGGGGAGGGTAGATTTTTAGAAAAAAAGAAACAGTGAGATTTGTTCACTGTTTCTAATTTTCATTTCTTTTCGTTTTTTCCTTCTCCTTCCAAATTTATTTATTTTTAGTTTAAATTCCATTGTATTAAGGAGATCCTAGGAGGAACTCGGGTCCCTAACATTTCGGGATTTCAAGGTACTGTTATTTTTGTAGCATGAACTGTAATTGTTAATTTAAATTATTGCTGTTTTTTTTTGTATATAAGTATTGCTGTTTTTTAGTTATTTGATGCTATTCTTCTATAAAAAAAATGTTGCTGTAAAAAAAAATGTTGCTGTAAAAAAGAGTTGCTGTTTTTCTTATGTTGCTGTTTTCTATTTACTTGTTGCTGTAAAAAATATTGCTGTTTTTTTTTTAAAAAAAAGTTGCTGTATTTTCGAAAATTAAAATAAAGTCCCTTTTAAAATACTTTAAAAAAAAATATATAATGTTTTTCTATTTATTTGTTGTCTTTTTTTTTACTGTATTTTTGTTTGTTTTTTTTTTTTTAAAAAAATTGTTGCTGTCATGTTTTTTTAGATATTATTATTGCTGTTTTTTTTCTTATTTTATTGTTACTGTTTTCCTTATTAAAATTGTTGTTGTTTTTATTATTACTGTTTTTTTTCTTATTTAGTTGCTGTTTTTATTATTTAATTTGGTTGCTGTTTTTATACATATTAAAATGTTGCTGTTTTTTATTATTTAAATTGTTGCTTTTTTTATTTAAATATTAATGTAATTTTCGGATTAAAATAAAGTTCTTTTAAAAAAAATGTTTTTTTCTTCCAAAATAAATGGTTACTAATACCACCCCCTTTTTTAAAAAAAAAGAAATAATAATTATAATCATTTTCCCAAACAAAGCAGCAAAAACACCCCTTTTAAAAAAATAATAACCATGACAATAATGATACAAAAAAAACAATGGTAATTCTTTTCAAAATAATAATAGCGGAAACCATTTTCCAAAAATCAACTTTCAAAATAGAAGACCGCTTAATCAAACAACCCATTTCCCTAAATCATGTTTTCTAAGTAAAGCGTTTTTTTAAATAATCAAACGCTCAACTAATTTTTTTCACATCAGATTTCTATTGACACCCCCCAGGTTCTGATAACACAACCCCTGTTTTAGATTTAAACACCCATGTTAATTGCACCCCACGTTTTTAGTAATACAGTACCCTTTTTGACAGCAAACCCATCCATTTTTTACTACAAGCCCATCTTTTTTTTAACACAACCTAGTTCACAAAAACCGATTTGGTCTCACTGTTCGCACCCCCCATTTTTGATACAACACTCCTTGTTGTTAATTGTACCTCCCTTTTTTACTACCAGCCATTCCGCTTTTATTTACGTCGTAATGTTTCTAAACCATTTTTCTTTCTTTCGAACAATCAAACTCGTACACAAATAGGTTGTTGCTAGCGGTCACTGAGTTTAGCTTGTTTGACCGATAGGAATAATCTCCATTTTTCGAAGCGGATTAGTAGCGGTGATCACCCTAAGGTTACTCGTTTGATCATCATGAACACCCGCCTAAACTTAAAAAAAAAAGGACTTTCAATCAACGAAAAACACACACAAACATAATCTCAAATCCATTTTTTTTGATCACGTTTTCCCGGTAAGCATTTTCCGAACAAACGAGCACGCGATCACAAATTGGTTATTTATAGCGGTCACTCTGGGCTCAGCTCGTTTGAACGCTGTAACACTTTCTTTTTCGAATAAGCCATTAGTGGTGACCACTCTGGATTTATCTGTTTGGTCACCATGAACGGCCTCTAGTTTTCGCAAAAATGAAAAAATACCAACACACAAATATTTTCTACCCGAGAACTACGTAGCTTTGATTTCTCCATCGCACCCGGAGATACGTAGGAGCAGGGGCCCACTCCTGTCAAGCGCGAAAAACTAAATTTTTATTAAGTCTTCCTTTCCGTTTTTTTTCTGTAATTAATAAAAAGGGTAAATTAAAATGTTTTCTTTAAACTTTTTTTTTTCTACACATTAAATTAAAAGGTAACCTTTTTTAGGATGTTGCGGGGTGCTAGTACCTTCCCCGCACTTAATCGACCCCCGAACCCAAAACAAAGGATTTTTTCAATGTTTCCCTAAAAAATAAATATTGATGGCGACTCCATTGTTCAAAAACAATGAAGAATCCCTCCTTCGGATTTTTCGGTCGCTACAATAAATAAATACCACTTTCATTATTCTAACATGTCTATGACTTGACTTATTATTTAATCGAATAAACAATCGCTAGTTAATTTCGTTAATCGAAATTAACCGAATTGGGGATGTTACAATACATCCCAACTTGAAAAATTTTGTCCTTAAAATTGTTCAAGTATTAACAATTACTAATCGCGGATAGACATTCTCCCGACGGGTCCTGATTTGAGGAAACGTCATTATCGACTTGAAAACCCATTTCCTTATTTGGTACTTTAGGATCCTCGCGAATCAACATTTACCACTCGCTTGGTCTACGACTCGGCATTTTCAAAACCCACAGTTTAAAACTTAAGTTCTATCATTCAACCTCAACACTCAAAACACTAAATTGTAAGAAATTTGTCGGTAAGTACCAAAGGTATACTTAGGCTTAAAACCGAATCTTGAAAATACCTGTTTTAAGGTAAAGTTTCGTAATCGGCAATACTTGATATACAATGGAATCCTCTTGTAACATTCATTCCGAAACTTTTGTTTTATATCAAAATAACTCTTTTGATCTATGCATTTAAAGAAAACTCTCTTGAAAGTTGAACCGAAAAGAAGGTAGTGTTTGGATGGCTCGTTTTATGTAAAACAGGGGAAACTTGTCAAAATTTTCAATCTCAGAATGAGTGAAATAAGTAAAAGAAACATAAAAATTTTCAGTTGGACATATTCTAGTGCCCTAATCATTTCCAAAATTTTTGATAGAAGATGGGATAGGAGACTTATCTGACTTGGTAGAAATTCTTTTGAAAGTTCTCAAACAAACAACATTTTGAAAACATGATCCCTACGCGTTTTAATCCACCCCAACTTAAAATATCCTTACTCAAGGTACGACTTTTAATAAAACAGTACAATCACACTCGGTTTTTCGAAATTGAGCTTCACACGTGAAAAGGATATTACAATTTGCTTTGGAAATCAATCGTTCATTCTAGTCTCTTTCACGACCAGTCCTTAACTCAATCTTAAGCTAACAATAACACTTTAAACAATAACCTGTCATACTAACGTCAATCTTACACAGTCTCCCAATCATTACTTTCGGATTCATTTAATACCTTGCATCAAATTGAAATATTCATATCATTCAATCAAGCCACATCATAACAATCAGCAGGCATCTCATTCAAGCAACACCATTATCAATCAAGGATAACACGGGTGAAAAACTTGTTAATACATACTAGGATTGTTAAATCCTAGCTACATAGAAATCTTATACATTGCGTTGAATTATGAACTATATCAATTTCTACACATACTTGTTCTATTGACACTCAACCAATAGAACGCTAAAGACAATTTCCTCGCTTTTACTTGTCGAATCGACTGGGATCAAACCAACCACTTCAATTCTTCACCAAATAAGGGATAACAACTGGAACTTCACCACCGTAGTGGATACTAGGGTAGACAACGGGGCTTAAGGACTATTACTCGAATGATGACTAATACTTCCACCTTCTATTATCGGTTAACGCACTAGCACACTCATCTTAAACTCCGCTCTTGCGGCTGGCAAAGTTTGGAACATCGCCATTTGGTTTACTTGGAGATACCTCTAGTGTTTTGGTTTGGATTTGGAAACAATCATTGTTCGCGACCGACTCGTACGTGGGTAGGGTTTTAATAAAAATTTTGTTTGAAACTATTTGAACGTAAAACGATGTTTCCACATACCCATGGGAGTCAGCTTAGTCAACTAACCCAAAATACTAATAAGGGTGTCTCCCTTCTTCATAATTTGGTCTTGGGTATTTAACCGTAAAACACAATAATCTCATTCGGGTATACGGCGTCTTGGGAACCTACTACTCATACGGCTTCTCAAAAACCGACTATCCACTTGAGATCTCTAATACTTAGGCATCGTTGTACGCGGAGTTTCTTTTAGACAACAACTACGTTAACCTGGCAGACCTTATTAATGGTCCTATCTCGCATGTATGTATTTGTGTCTAAAAATATATGATTTTTATTATAACATTTTTATGATTTTATTGAGGAGTTTGTAGAATGTCAATGTATTAATGTCTTTTCAATTTTATTTCGTTGATTGACTAATGGTTGTTATCAAAATTATTTCAGGAGTCCTATTATGTTGTACTCGCCCATATAATTGGTGTAATCTAAACAACAGGGTCATGTCAATATACACTGTTTGTTCGTCTATGAAATACGTTTCACCATTCTATTCTGTCTCATATAGTGTTCCTTATATTGTTTAATTATTTTTCATTTACAGATCTGGTGTTGAGGTTATAGTAGCTGACCACACAAGTACCGCAATATTTTCCCTCAAGGGTGATGCAGCATTCTACTTTTATGATGAACACCTTTTGGACGAAAATGCTACTCCATATGAACGAGTTATGACCTCTGGGTGACGATCCTTTATTTTATGACTTTCAAAATCTTCATTTCATGTTCTAACAGATATTGGTAATTAATTTATAGATACCTGAACCATATGCCTTGGATGGAAATTACAAACAAACGTATCTTTTTAAGGTCGACTGCAACGAACATACATTGCGTGATCAGAATGTGTTTATTGTCCCGGGTATCTGCATGGTGAAATCCATCATTGACCATTTTATTCTATACAAAATGGATGAAGAGGTAACATCATTATTAATCTGATAAGAAAAAAGAAATATTCCACATATTCATTTTTCAGTTTCAAGATTGTTGTATCTTCTGACCCATCACATGTTTGGATTAATAAATTTAATTGTTGTTGATACATGATTCATTTACCTATCGTCAAGCAACAACTATTGTCATGTCTATGAGCACACCAACAACTACTTTTGTTACAAATATAAACGACGCCGACCCATTTTTTTGTGACCTTAATGGAGGACTCAAAAAAAGAATTTATGGACCATATACACTTTAGATGACCACAACGTCGTGGGATCAATTTCGAAATATTATGTTTTCTTATAATATTTTTTTATTATCAGTTTGTCTGTTAGTTGAAATTTCTAGGTTCGTACTTGTGCATTCAATGTTTAATGCAACGTCCATATTATGCTTCATTGGAGTATCTTTATGTACCTATCAAACTATTAACAACTTATTCATGCTCTATTTGGCAAAAAAAATTAATCATTCGTTGCCCAGAATTCAATTAGCTATAAAATCAATGTTAATTTGCATTTTCATCATCACTAATTATTACATTTACTCTACGGATGGTAATTGTATAATTAATACGGATATAACTTATTTTCTAATTAGTACAAACAATTCTATTGACCCATTCATCTGCGTAAATATTTAACTAATTATTAATTAGCTTATATTGGCACTTATAGTATCTACATACCATGAAGCATATTTGTGAAATATGTGCGGCATTCAAGATGTCATATGTGGGGATCAAAAGCTGCAGTTATAGAGAAAGCAAAATAAAAAGGGTCCAGAATAAACTTTAATTGAATCAGCTTTTCATTTCCCCTTGATTGAAATACTAGTGCGTATGACCCGTGCAATGCACGTGTATACAATATATTAATAAATTTTTTAATTGTTAGGTATCATATAATATGTATAAATTATGAAAATATAACCGAGCTTCACGTATTAATATATTCGATTGACAATATGTGTTTATTGAATTCGATTAATATTTAAATATTTTGGTATCCTAACATGTACAATTGCCGACATAATGTCAAGATATCACAATTTTGATGTTTCTAACAACTTTGGATCCAACAAATGTGTTATGTCATAATGAGTGTTGCGGTAAAATTAGCAGCAAATTGCAAAAATTTATTGAAATGATGGGATGACTTGTGTTATAAATAAAAAACAAAATATAATAGTGTGTACTGTTTATAAAGTCGTATATTATCTAATTCTACCATTCAAGTATTATATTGAAGGTCAGAAATAGATAAAAAGGGATCTCAACTTAAAAATATAGGTTGTTACAAATACTAAATATTAAATTTATTCTATATTTTTTATTTAAAATGTTAAACTAAAAAGATAACTTGATGTCATTTTACAAATTCTGAAAGATATATATTGGATACATGTTTTTTCGACACATATATCAAATACATATTATTTGTTGTCCTACGTTAATATCTATACCTATGTTGACATGCTTATTTAAGTAGTAAAATTAAAGGTATGAATTAAATATAATTTATTAACTCTCACTATATAGCTACTTTTATTGCATTGTTCCAAAGAATCTATTTTTTTGTAATCAGTATTAGATTTAGGGATGACAATGAGACTGGGTGAGGACGGGAGGTACTCCCCCACTCCCTGTCTTGGCCCCCCAAAATTTCCCCGTCCTTGTGTGGACGTCAGTAAATCATTAAAATTTATCAAAAATATAAATTAAAATCTAATAAAATTGAAAAAACATAAAATTTTAAGTCATAGATTAATATTTTAATATAAAAATATAAAAGTTTGTCTGTTTTTTATATTTTAACATAAAAAAATTAAAATGAAGAATAAAAACAAAAAAGTGAGCACATTTTAATACCCTTAAATTATAATTAGATTTATCACTTTTAAGTACTTTCATATTTCCTTTAGTTATCAAATTTAATTTAAAAGAGCTAAAAAGTGTACTAATTATATTCATATTTATTTATTTATAAAATCATTACATAATTTTCTATTTAAAACTCTGATTTAAAAAGAAATACGTTTAAGTACGAAACGAAAAGTTACCGAATTATTCATTTCTTGCAATCAATCCTAGTGTGTAGTTAGTCAAAACCGAGGTTAACAATTTCATATGTACGTATGTTTCTTGCATTTCATTAAAAATTTGTTAGTACCAAATAACATATCTCTAATTTAAAATGGCTACATAATTTACTAATTTAATTGGAGTTTTGTATATAGGAAAAAATTGTCAAATAATAATAATTAAAAAATTATGATACTTTTTATATTTAAATGTCTTTATTTATTATTGTTACCTATAACAGTCTCTTACTTTTTTTTTGGTATTATATCTATATAGTTATTTTTGTATCTAAAATTCAAAAAACTCTTGTCAGAAAGAAAAATTAAAAAATCTCTTCAATATTAAAATATCTACTAACCAATTTAACACTGTCTTCTCTCCGTCAAAAACCATGCGAGCAAACAAAACACCCATTTACCCAAACCCTAGAATCAAATAATGACCAAAGAAAATAAATTAAAAATCTGGAGTATAAAGAAGTGATAACAATATAATAGAATAATTTGTGGACAAAAAAATAAATGAAAACTCGTGCTTATTAAAAAATACATATGTGTACAAAGATGATTCTATGGTTACAAACCAAGTAGTGCTATGAGTAGGGTATGGAATGGTACCATTTGCATATTTGGCGTAAAGAGAAATTAGAGAACATAGAGACAAACACCTCCACCAAAGTTTCAATAGGTTGACTTCTAAATGTGAACTTCAGTGTGTCATCCTGCAAGAAAAGAATCGAATTCAAATAAAATAAAATAAAAAAATTTCACCCATTAACAACTAAGAAGAGAATATTAGTTACAATGGCTTCAATTAAAATCATATGAATCAAACTAAAATTGATAGAATCCATACCCACTGTAGGCTTAGAAGCTTCGATGCTAAGACTAATTGAAATTGATAAAAAAAATTGTGACGCCCTAAAACTGGTAAAGGAAATACTCCATTGCAAATGTCATACAAGAAAAATTAAGAGAGGTAGAAGAGACGGGCGTGCAAAAGGTACCAATTTTGATACTAATAGGTCAATTGATCATTATATATTTCCTATTTTAGTTTATGGTAATTTCCTTTGAAATGGCTTGAGTAATTTTAATTATTGGCAATTAGTAAGGGCGTAATTGTTGGCAATTAGTTAGCTGTATTTTGAATTTTAAGTTTGGCTATTTAGTCTCAATTAATTTTAGGTTTCCTTATTGATGCTAGCAATTTGTGCAATTTTAAATTCCTATTCAGCGGTTTAATTTGATTATTTTAATGACTACATTTTTTTTGATCAATTTTTAATGACTACATTTTAATTTGTAACTGATATTTTTTTTGTAACTAATATGAAAAAGTTTTTTTTTCGATAAGCCTAATATGAAAAAGTTGAATTTGAATTTGTTATTAGTAACTTATACTTGATTGTTAAAAAAACTAATATAGAAAAAGTGCAATTTTGAATTTGTTATTTGTAACTAATATAGAAATAGAGTGATTATCGAAATTGATGTTTAAAATGGAAAACATATTTTGTAATTTATTTAATTGAATTCCCTTGGTTGTCATTAATTAGGAGATGCTAAATGAAATATTTTTTATTTTTTAGAGTTATGAGGGCGCAAATTAAGGCTCATTTTGAATGATCAATTTGAATAGCCGGATTTCAATTGCTTTTATAAATGACATTAAATTTATTTGTTTGGTAACATTTTTGCATTAATCATCTGAAATTCTAAATGACATTGTACTCCATTTTAAACAAAAATAGCCACTCCATCTATTAATCTTTAATAACATTGTAGACATGTCAATGACGTGTTATGTTACATGTTAAGGTGGACCAATACTTTTTTTGCCATTTGTTAGTTTCCTCTTTGAGATTATTCATACTTGTATAATTAATAGATTACAAATAGTTTCTCCTTGAGAGGCCGCTATTGTAATTATAGGTATGCAATATTGGGACTTCTTCAATTAATTTTGAATTGTGAAATAGCTCTAATTCCATGGCTACTTTAGACATTTTTCGACACATATATATGTGTAGCAATATAATATTTTGCTTATGAGTATAGAATTTTCATCAACTCTGTAACACCCCGATAATTTCTAACTGGTAGAAGTTACCGAAGCGCACTACTGGCATACATCAGAGTGACTTTCCTTTTAACATATTGAACACATACTAAGCTTCGATGAATCACTCATCGAACGTGCTTAAAATAACTGAACTGAATATAAATAAAGTCGGTCCTTACACCCTCAACTAGTGTTCAATACTCAAAACCGAAAGTCTGCGGAAGCGATTTACAACTTGAAATACATAAGTCGTACAATCGAGTAGTCTTAAGATACTGAATACAAAATACAGAGATACAAGGGAAACTGAAATATAAGACATAAAGAAATAAGATAGCGGCTGCTCCTCAAGCATCTTCATAGCCAAGCCTCACGGTCTTCAACTTTCCCTGCTTAACTGAAAAACAACAACAATGGATTGGGTGAGACAACTTGTCTCAGTGAGTTCTATCGCGACCCCTTACTAATTCTCTCGGTTCAATTATGCTTGATTCATTATTCTGATGCTAACTCATAGTCCTCTAAATTGACTATGTGGCTAACTAACTGAAGTTGTCCTTATAACCCTTAAGCCGGTTACAAGACGCAACTCATAAACTGAACTAAACGTTGTCCTCATAACCCTTAAGCCGGTTACAAGAAACAACACATAAACTGAACTGATATTTTAGCGTGTCACCGGTCACTTGGCATAATAAGCTTCCGGTGAACCCGTCCCCACTAATCGGCTGGGTCCCTGATGGGGCCTAGGTTCATAGGGCTCATGACTTCCCCTCCCCTAGCACACTAAACTGAAATAGGGTCGTCACCCTAACTGAACTGATGTATATATTTTAATATACCTGAACTGAACTGAACAAAGAACTTAACATAACAATAAACTGATCATAATCATGAACTTAACTTAACATGAACTGATCCTAACATAAACTTATTACTAACGTGATCTAATTACTAACTTAGTCTAATTATTAAGTGATCTCTCATGGATTACTAAGGTTCGCTAACTTAACTTACACCAATTATCCTGCTAGTCCAAACATAATACATCAATCACATTTAGCATAATCATAACATGATACTCGGTCTCAATCATGAACTTAGCTTAAGCATAACAATCTCATAATCTGGTTTATGTCCTCAAGAGCGAGTTATAAACAATCAACCAATGGTATTAATAGAGTCACATCATCACAGTTGGTTGAGAAGGAGATCGGAAGAGGTTTGGAACCGAAAGGAGCGACGAAACGGAATTTAGGAGTACGGTACCAGAAGGGGGCGCACGATCCGTGCCCAGGGGCGCACGGTCCGTGCGTCCTGTGAACTCAGAATAATTTCCTCTTTCGTTCCGTTTCGCTTTCCGATCGTTTCTAATCCGTAACCCGATCGACATCCAACCTTCAAACAGAGTTTATAAACATAATTCCAGACATAATCCAATCATCACAATCCACACATCAATCATGCAATTTTAATCACAATTTCAGTCCAACGATTTATCAATCTCATGATTCAAACGATATTTTCGCAAAACGGTTTCGCACCGGAATTTCACAAATTCGCGACTCAATTAAAATGAAAAGGCTGAAAACAATCCTAGTGAGTATTAGAACTCACCTTTTCGTGACGACGATACTCCCGACGCCGAAACTTCTCGAATACGGACGAACGGAGAATCACGAATCCGCTCCAGCTATTTCCAGCAACAAACCGCCAAATTGCAACGAGCGTAACTCACTCAAATCTCAACCAAACTTAGCAAAACGAGGGTCTACGGTGAAGGGAATTTTCTCTACTTTCTGATGGAGAAAGATTCACTTACATGCAACCAGTGGTTTGGGAGATATTAACAAAACAATAGGACTGCTTCGGAACAGTGGCTGATTCTTAATCCGAAAGTTGTGAGTGTGATATCTCTCTCATTTCTCAATGAAATCCTGCGGTTCTTGTGCCCAAAATGAAGAGCTTTGTGTCTAGTTTCCAGAGGGACAAGAATCACGATGATCGGAGTCGTGCTCAGGGAGATACGTACGAAACACTGAAGGTAGGTAAAACGGGTTTTCCTGCAGAACTTATTTCTTCATGAATGGAGGTGGGTGCGAAAATGGTAACTCAAAGGAGGTGATGATTTAGTGTTTCATATGAGCATGAATGGAAAGGTGAAGGAAAAAGGAATGATGTTCAGGTCTTGGATGAAACATGCATGAGGGTTTCCATGGTGCTCTCTCCCTCTTTTCTTCCTCCTCCCTTGTGAACTCTCTCCCCCTTCTCTCTATCCTATTCTGATTTCAGTTTCTGGTTTGTGACAAAATGAAGGGGTAGGGGGGTATTGGGGGGGTGGGGCTTCAGCTGCCCACTTAACTTAGGGTGCAAAGACTGAATTACCCTCCACTTATCATGCGTAAAGACCACAATGCCCCCCCTCACTAATGTCCACTTAAATCTCTCCTAATAAACTCAACTTGATGCTAATTAATTTTAATTAAACACGTGATGCTCATAATAATTCAATCAAGCAATTCACTTTCAAATCAATGTATTTCCTACTGAGTCAATAAATCACTAAACAATAATTCACGCCAAATAATTTAAATAGCGAAAATTGGGGATATTACAAACTCGCTGCCCATCAGTTTCGATATTTTATTAGATTCCAGATATTAAACACCAATTCAGCAACACATGCATTTGCTAAGGTCTGGGAATGGAGCACTTAATTCGAATTTCATGTCTTAAATGTACATAATTCTCTTACCTGCAGACAAAATGAGTTAATTTAGGAAATAGTTAATCAACCCTAAATTATGGGATTCAATCAGACAACTCTTATGGCAGTCATATACTCCATCTGTTTCACAATACATGTTGTTTTAAGGTTATTTACAAATATCAAGATGACTAATAAATTTTGTTACTATTGATGGAAGTATTTATCATTTTCCTGCAATACCCTTAATTATTTATTATTTCATTCCACATCTACCAAAATAGGAGAAGATAAAATTAAGTGCAATCAATGATCTTTGTAACATCTATAATGCGCTCATCATGATCGAACAAAACAAAAATCCTATAGCACTCGAACACAACTTTTAATAGGTTTGTTCATTGTTGCACCTTTTTATACTAATAAAATATTTTTAATTTCTAAAGTTACAAACAACATAAAATAAAACTCATTTTTTTTAATTCACACCATATAGTATAACTAAGCATTCGCCTTTTTTCGTATCACTACTTAACAGAATCCCATTATCGCATTAATTTTTTATATACGAATAACACAATTTACAGGGAAGATTTTTTTTGACCTATGTTTACACATAGTTATAAACATCCAACATAAATACACATAAACTTTAAACACCCATATATATATATATATATATATATATATATATATATATATATATATATATATATACATACAAAATTATTAATAAAATACTTTAAAATTAAATTTAAAAAAGAAAATGTATACCCGTGCAGCGCACGGGTCATACATACTAGTTCATATATCAATTGAGCAATGCATATATTTTGCTCTGAGGTTTATAATTCATTAATCAAAATTAATGATTACTAAAATGGAATGATATGAAACGGTTTCTGTAACATCCCAAATTCGGTTAATTTCGACTATCGAAATTAACTAACATTGTTTGTAGGTTTGAGCATTAATTTAAGTCATTGAACATGATTGGGTCTATAATAACAATATTTAATTGGTAAAGTATGTGAAGTATATATGTTTATCGATTGATTGTGTGATTAGAAATGGGTTTTAGGTAAGGGATTAAGAGCAAGGGTAAAATGGTAATTTTGCTTTTATTATTTTTAACACCCACAGCTGAAGGTCATTAAAAACACCTCTTCCTCACTTGTATAAAACAACCTCACACCCACACACTCTTCATTTACTCCAAATCAGATTTTGAGAGTGAGAGAAAAGAGAAATAGAGCTTGGGAGAGGGAGAGAGTGCGAAGAGAAGAAGAGAAAGGGGGAGGTCCAATGCTTCATGCATGTTTCACTTCTCCACACCATCTTACTCAGTTTTTCATCCTTTACACAATGATACCCTGAACATCACCTCCATCCTCTTCATTTCCATTTCACCATTTTAGAACCTCAAGCTTTAAATAGCCAAAAATGGAGTCTTTTCCACTTGCATTGAGGTTGTTCCTTTGCATGTTGTTTTGGGAGCTAGGTTGGGACATCTCAGCACCTACATTGCGGATTGGAGCAGCCTAGAAGTGATTTCCAGTAGCCGTGATTCAAAAAATTAGAGTTGGGGTAGTGTTTGGTTGTTATTTGGAGCTTCAACTCTCCATCTTTGCTTGATTGATTGTGATTTGGAGCTCGTCTCTTGGTGGTTTTATGATCTTCATCACAAGAGGTGACTTCTAACTCGCTTAGGATTTTAATTTAAGATTTCGTTGGTTGCGTGATTCTGTGTTTGTTAAATTTTCGTTCGTTTTGTATATTTTTAGTCGTGAAAAACCGTAATTTTTGTCATGAATTATTGTGAAACCCGTATGGCTATAGTCTTGGTAAATTGTTCATAATTTTCTGTACAGTTATCATTTTGAGTTGGTTTTTGCTGCATTGGAAAATAGACTTAATTTATTACGAAATAGGCACTGGTTTCACTAAATTTCATTCAGAATTGATGGATAAAACTGAGTTTCAAGTGGATCAAAAAGTGCTGCCATGTCCCTCTACCCCTGAGCCTTATTTTGAAAAACTGTACTGTTTGGTTGCACATGTGTTGTATGTGGAAGTATTGATTGTTTTATTATGGATCTTGCAATGTATTGGTTGTTTTGATGCTTGTTTTGGATTGAATGGAATTATTGTTGTACCGGTTGTTGTACTGGAATGTGTGTTCTCAGGTTGGGGCTCAAACGGATTACGGAGTGGAAACGGATCGAGAAACGAAAACGAGAAAATGGACCCCAAATTCTCGTTTACGTGGCTCCTTTAGATTCCAAACCTCTTCCGATCTTTTCCCCAACCATCCCCCATGAATTTAGACCAACAATGCCATGATATTGAACATGTTAAAATGCTTATAGTGAATTGTTTTTGAAGTTATCAATATTTCGAAAAACCGTAAAGTAGTACACGTGAGTGAATATGTATCTTGATAATACAAGAAACAGTGTTCAATTCAATAATTGTACAATGAGGATGAGATGGACAATTAGTTCATCAAAGACTGATTGAGGATTAAATGAAAAGACAGATAGGTCATTATAGACTTACATGGGTGACGACCCAAAGAGGTAGCATACTAGGCGGGAAGGTCATGAGCCCGTAACTAGGCCCTAAGTCATTGCACTATGGTATGGACTAGTGGACTGGGGGTTCACCGGGATTAGCAGGTTGCGGTCGGTGTTGTGCAAAGTTAAAAAGGCACGTAGTTTATAAATTAAACTACGAGATAAGAAAGATAATAATGAACCGCGAGTGTGAGTAAGGGGTTTCGGTAGAACTCACTGAGATTTGTAATCTCACCCTTTATATGTTGATGTTTTACAGAGACGCATGGAAAGAACAAAGCGAGGAAGCATGGTTAGATGAGGCCTTATGGAGAGCTTGAAGACTTAGCTTTTGTCTTCATTTTATTTCCCTAATTTTTGTATCTCGATGTCATGTCTTGTTGTGTATTGACAGTTGTATATCGTTTCAGCTACTTCCTTATTTTGAATATTGAACACTAGGTTTTATCATGTTGTTAATCATTGTACTCAAGCACTGATGAGTTTTTAAATGAAGTTTTAGATGTGTTCAATTTCTTAAGCAGGAAGTTATCTTTGATGTATGCTGAGTTGTATATCTTAGTATTTCTATATGTTAGAGATACTAGGGTGTACATTTTGGTATCAGAGCAGTTCGACCTTGTCGGACTTAGTGACCTTTTGGTCAAAAGGTTAGTTAGATCGAGTCAGCTAGGGACTTAGACCATTGATTGTCAGAAACTTTCAGTATTTTGTGTGAGACATTGAGCCTGGATCCACTTGATATTTCATGCAACGTACTGAGAATAATGACAATTGGTTGCCTCAGCCCCGAAAATGTCTGAAACCCTAAACCATAGGAATTATAGCCTTCTCGTTTCATCAGAGCATGCAGCAGAAGCAGAGGACTATAGATGACATTCCAAAACAAAGATGGGCATCAGTGATGGTTCGAGGGAGCTATCGACAACTGTTCAGTCTTTGGAGCTGATACGACCGTGGTGTTGTCATGTAAATCATTATAGGTCATCTAGCGAGTTATAATTCAAGAAAAGTCTCCTAGTAGTAGGAGTGTTAGTGTTCTGAGTCTAGTTTAGGAGCGGATGACACCTTGAAACTCTAACTGTTGTTTAACCAGCCTATTAGTTACCGAGATACTGTTTAGCAGTTAACCTTACCTTGTGGTCCGAATTAACCCCAGCTTATGTTACAGTTTAGATAACTCCGTCGGATAGTCTCGAGTCTAGATCAGGTTCCTTTTTCTTCGGAGCCATCTTTTGAAATGTTATGAAACCAGCCTAGTAAATGATAGTACATCCTCAATATTGGCAAGCAGAACCACCCAATGTTGATCGGATTAGTTCCTGATCAAGAATCAAGAACCAAGTTCCTTTCAAGAGGAGACTAGTACATGATGTCAATGGAAGTAACCTTATTACAACCCTCTGATTAAGAGTATGCCAATCTCGGTCTGTGAGAAATTTCCGTTAGATTTCTGACATGTTTTACTCATAACTTCTGATCCAGAACTCCGATTTTATGTTCTGAGATGCATTGACAAGCTAAAAAAATGTCTACACATCTGAGTAGGCTTTGGACTGTGTTTCTAGTTTGTATTCTGAAGGGTACTTTTGCCCTACCCTAAGTCGTTAAACTCTAAAGCATTTGTAGAAAATAAACCCTCCAGTTGCACGGGAAGTTAGAAGACGACTTCCAACCAGTAAGATTAAGTTCCAAGACACCGAATTAAGATAATATTCCTTCTAGTTCCCAAAAGATCTACCTCCCGGAAATGGTTATTAGTAGTAATGGCCCTTTCAAACAATCATTAGAATCTTTAAAGTCCTAGACTATTAGACACCCTGCTTGTATGCCGAAAAAGGGGAAAGTTCGATCTACCTAAGCGTTGAATGTTTTGTTGTTCCGTAAGTAGGATGAGTTCCGAATTGGTTGATTGCGATAGATGTAATAGTTTTGTTTGTATTGCTTATGGAATTCGGAAGGATGAAGGACCAAAGGAATATTCGAATTAATTAGGATTCGTTTTCTGAATCAATACAGGATGCACTAACCGTGTGCCCGTTTGATTCCTTAAAAGGATCCTTCTATTTTCTCGTTTCTTTGATGCTACAATTGTTCCAATTCCGTACGTGATCTAAATGTAGCCGTTTACACCTAGATTTTTCAACAATTCCTTATGTTAAGATGAAGTCGATAGGTTTCAAATGAGTCTCATTTTCCCGGGAAAGCCGTTATTCCTCGACAAGGAAATCTCTATTGTCTAGAGCCCCTCAGACCTTAGTGTCTAAGAATCAGAGATCATAAGTGGATAGTCGGTTTAGGGAGAAGTTGTCTGACTAATAGGTTTCCCAAAAAGTCCGGGCACCAGAGTGAGATTGCTGTGTTTTATGGTTGAGTTCCAAAGACCGATGCATGAGGTTTGAAGACACACCCTCCCTAGTATTTTAGGTTACTTGATGGAACCGACTCCTATGGGTATGTGAGAAAATTGTTTTATATCCAAACGTTTCCAAGCAAAATTTCTATAAAACTTTACCCATTTGTGAGTTAGTCATGAGCAGCGTTATGTCCGAGTCTAACCCAAAACATTAGCGGCGTCTCTGGGAAAACGAAAAGGATATGTTCCACAGTTTACTACCCGTAAGGGGTGGAATGTGGGACGAGTATGCGAATGTAGTGGCTAGTAAGGAGAAGTAGAAGTAATAGGTATTGTAGGGAAATAGTTCCTTACCCTTTTTGTTTACCCAAGTTTCCACTACGGTGGTAAGATTCTAAGCGACTCAAGTAAAGACGAGGTTTTTGTTTCATAAACTATTGGCTGTGTGTCAATAGAGTAAGTATGTGCTAAATTAATGTTGTTCTAAATTTAGCACAATGTATAAGATTGATTGTGGTTGGAATTCAGCAATTCAGATATATATGTTAATGACTTTTCCACTAGTGGTGTTTCGATTGAATAGAGTTTCTGAGACTTCATTGAATGACTGATTGAATTAATGCTATGTGCTGAGTTTAAACAATGCATGTGTTATGGAGTAGTTTTAAATTAATACATGGTGATGAATGAAATAAATGGATTGCGTCAAAATCAAATGATTTATTATGTGAGATTGAGGGAAAGATATGAATATGACTAAATGATTGGGCAGGGAGTGTATAGTGCATGAGCCCTTGATAGTGAATTCCTTAACCACTTTGGTTGTTATTTCTTTAATTTGTTGGTCCATACCTGTTGTGTGATCTGAAATTTAGGAGAATGAAATGTAATGGTACTGAAATTGGGATGATCCATGAGATTACACGCTAAGTGTACCATGGGGAATTTGTTGGGAATGATGTTTGGTATTACTTGTTGATGGTTTGAGGTCTCGTTATTAGGTTGAATTGAGTAAAGGATTGATCGGGAAGGAATCGAATCGAACAGATTAGCCGATTTGAGGAAAAACAAAGTTTTCAACAAAGGTACAGATGAAGGGGTCTGGACTGTGAGCCATAAAGCCCGATCGTGCGCCTGCTTCTACCTCCATTTTAAAATTTTGCTTTTCCGCTCTCTTTCCGACGCGATTTCTTCCCTAATCCCTTCCTCAATCTAACCAAAGTCACTCTAACCCTAAAGGGACTAAATTAAAGTATGATGGGTCAAAATTTTTGAGTTTCTGATCACGCGAACGGTTGATTTTAACAAAAGATATACTTCCTATTTTATATTCAACGTTTCAGTTTTGAAAACTCGTATATATGTGACTGAACCTTTTTTAGTGAAACACCGTACATTGAGTAAGGTTATTTTAAGTTGGGGTGAATCGACAGTCATAAGGATAATGTTTTCAAAAATGTCGTTGTTTAAAACATTAGTAAAAGGATTTTACCCGGTTAAAGTGTGCTTCCTACCCCATTCTATACCAATTTCCGATAAGGGTTTAATGAAATTAGAGTATATCCGACAAAATTCTATTTTCCTCTTTTTATCTCATGATTTTGATGATTTAAAGTTTTTTACAAAAGCTCCTTGATTGTTGTCATTCCAAACCTTTTTCCTCCTTACAGTTAAATCTTTAAACGGAATTTCGCTAAGTCAAATAGAGTGAAATAGGAAAGTCCAATATGGTCGATCAACTTTTGGTCTCGTGTCAACTATGCGGATAGAACTTGATCAATTTTGAGGACAAATTTTTTCAAGTAGGGGTGAATTGTAACATCCCGAATTCGGTTAATTTCGACTATCGAAATTAACTAGCATTGTTTGTAGGTTTGAGCATTAATTTAAGTCATTGAACATGATTGGGTCTATAATAGCAATATTTAATTGCTAAAGTATGTGAAGTATATATGTTTATCGATTGACTGTGTGATTAGAAATGGGTTTTAGGTAAGGGATTAAGAGCAAGCGTAAAATGGTCATTTCGTTTTTATTATTTTTAACACCCACAGCTGTAGGTCATTAAAAACACCTCTTCCTCACTTGTATAAAACAACCTCACACCCACACACTCTTCATTTATTCCAAATCAGATTTTGAGAGTGAGAGAAAAGAGAAATAGAGCTTGGGAGAGGGAGAGAGTGCGAAGAGAAGAAGAGAAATGGGGAGGTCCAAAGCTTCATGCATGTTTCACTTCTCCACACCATCTTACTCAGTTTTTCATCACCTCTATCCTCTTCATTTCCATTTCACCATTTTAGAACCTCAAGCTTTAAATAGCCAAAAATGGAGTCTTTGCCACTTGCATTGAGGTTGTTGCTTTGCATGTTGTTTTGGGAGCTAGGTTGGGACATCTCAGCACCTACATTGCGGATTGGAGCAGCCTAGAAGGGATTTCCAGTAGCTGTGATTCGAAAAATTAGAGTTGGGGTAGTGTTTGGTTGTTATTTGGAGTTTCAACTCTCCATCTTTGCTTGATTGATTGTGATTTGGAGCTCGACTCTTGGTGGTTTTGTGATTTTCATTACAAGAGGTGACTTCTAATTCGCTTAGGGTTTTAATTTATGATTTCGTTGGTTGCGTGATTCTGTGTTTGTTAAATTTTTGTTCGTTTCGTATATTTCAAATCGTGAAAAACCGTAATTTTTGTCATGAATTATTATGAAACCCGTATGGCTATAGTCTTGGTAAATTGTTCATAATTTTCTGTACAGTTATTATTTTGAGTTGGTTTTTGCTCCATTGGAAAATATACTTAATTTCTTACGAAATAGGCACTGGTTTCATTAAATTTCATTCAGCATTGATGGATAAAACTGAGTTGCAAGTCGATCAAAAGTGCTGTCATGTCCCTGTACCCCGGAGCCTTATTTGGAAAACCTGTACTGTTTGGCTGCACAAACAAATAAATAAAAATCATATTTGTAAACTAGACTTATAGAGCTTTCCAAATAGTGGTCGTTTGTTTAAATCTGATGTCGGTTGATATTTTAATTAATTCGCCGAAGTAGACGTATGACTGCAGAAAACTCTGCACATGTGCTGTATGTAGAAGTATTGATTGTTTTATTATGGATCTTGCAATGTATTGGATGTTTTGATGCTTGTTTTGGATTGAATGGAATTATTGTTGTACTGGTGCTTGTATTGGAATGTGTGTTTTCAGGTTGGGACTCGAACGAATTACGGAGTGGAACGGATCGAGAAACGAAAACGAGAAAATGGACCCCAAATTCTCGTTTACGTGGCTCCTTTAGATTCCAAACCTCTTCCGATCTTTTCCCCAACCATCCCCCATGAATTTATACCAACAATGCGATGATATTGAACATGTTAAAATGCTTATAGTGAATTGTTTTTGAAGTTATCAATATTTCGAAAAACCATAAAGTAGTACACGTGAGTGAATATGTATCATGATAATACAAGAAACAGTGTTCAATTCAATAATTGTACAATGAGGATGAGATGGACAATTAGTTCATCAAAGACTGATTGAGGTTTAAATGAAAAGACGGATAGGTTATTATCGACTTACATGGGTGACGACCCAAAGAGGTAGCATACTAGTCGGGAAGGTCATGAGCCCGTAACTAGGCCCTAAGTCATTGCACTATGGTATGGACTAGTGGACTGGGGGTTCACCGGGATTAGCAGGTTGCGGTCGGTGTTGTGCTAAGCTAAAAAGGCACGTAGTTTATAAATTAAACTACGAGATAAGAAAGATAATAATGAACCGCGAGTGTGAGTAAGGGTTTCAGTAGAACTCACTGAGATTTGTAATCTCACCCTTTATATCCATACAATTAATAAAATATCCATACAAAAAAATAAAATAATCTAAAGCTACTGGGGTGCCTGCCGGTCAATGTCATCAACATTATTATAATATGTATCATCTTGAAGTAAAGCACTGAGCGATGACATTTGGACATTAAGATCAATGTCCAGCGGGGGTGACCGCTGCTGGGGGTACTGCTGGTTTGGCTGGATCAGGGGTGACTGATGTTGGGGCTGCTGGTATGGCTGGAGGGGTGACTGATGTTGCTGCTGGTATGGCTAGAATGGCGGCGCATACTGCGGTGTATATTGCGGGGGATATTGGGGTGCATACGGCGGGGGATACTGGGGTGCATACTGCTGCTGGTAGTAATGCTGCTGTGGCGGCGGCGGGTAGGATGCTGATGAGGATGGCCTCGAGTGCTGAGACACCATCTGATCCTGCAATAACTTTAAGCGCTCCTCCATGCGCTCCTCAACTACCCTAGCCTGCTCCCGAATCGCCTGAATTTCCCGATCACTTTGATCCCGAAGCGCCTGCATTTCCCGATCGCTTTGCTGCTGCCGCTCGACAATCTTACGCTGAGCCTCGCTCAGTTGCTGCGTCAATTGCCTAACCTCATTCAACTCACCAGCATTGGGAACATAATTGCGACCAGTCGAGGATCCAGAATGTGAATCTGATAGACTCGGAATAATGCTTGTTCGAAATGCAGCCGGTCCAATACCACCTGATCCTACCAGACGATTAGTCTTTTGGGGACCAACTGCTCTCTCCCAAACATCACGAGCTACTCTAGCCTCCTCCACTGGATCGACAGCTGCCTCATTGCTCTGTTGTGACTGATGGTACTCAGCCATCCCACCCTCGAAGCTCTCCTGAAAAAAATAACCCAACAAATAAATAACTAATTATTAATATAAATAATAAACATTAATTAATATATAATTGTAAAAGTAGTTTTACCTGAATACGCCTCGCCCGATCTGTAACGTACTCACCAGTCTCCTCCACCATATGCATGTGGCAATGCAACTCAGGCAAAGTGATTGGCCTTTGTTCCCTCTCCACCTATATATATATATATATATATATATTATTAATTAAATACACATATTGAAAATGACTAGTTAATTATTATAAATAATTAATTAATTAATCAAGTAATAAATTAAGTAATAAATTTACCAAACGCATGTAATGCGTTGCAGTATTAACACTCCCCCCCGTGTGTGTGCAGCCACCTTTTTCAGAAGCACGGTTCTTCTTGTCTTTCTCACAATAATTCTTAAATGATTCATCTTTCTGCCAATACTCATTAAACTCAGCCCAAGTTGAGTCTCCCATATAAGATGGCTTCGTACCCGTATTGCGCGCCCTCCGCATCAATTCAGAATAGCGATGAGAACATCTCTTATGGAACACTCTCTCAACTGCGGCTTGCTCCCCTGGATACCATGTACATTTTTCCTATTTAAGAAATTTACAATAATGTTGTTAATTATAAGGCAATAATTAATTAATTAATCAAGTCAATAAGATAATACACCAAATTAATTATTTCGTAGAATCGAATAATTTACCAAAAATGATCTTAACATCTTCTTATTTGCATCCTTATCTTTTCTAACTTCCGTCCAGTTCTTCCATCTCTTGGTAAAATTCTCCTTGATTGTTTTTGTGATGGCGGTGGCTGAAGCCTTCGAAGTAATAAAACTGCATTAAAAAAAGATGAATTTTGTTACACCAAATATAAGTTATATATATATAAAGGGCAACAAAAATAAATTAATAAATAATATATATATATATAGACTTACGAATCGCCAACAATCTGCAATATGATACGCCCATCAAGTGTAACCCTAATCACATCAGTCCCATCAATGAATGTGCGTACCCCATCCACATCAACATGCGTCGGGGATAAGCCCTCAGTACCAACAGGAATCGATGGGTCCCCTGCAGTACTAGTACTAGCACCATCCTCAGACACAGGTGGTGGCAAATAGCCGCCAGTAGTAACAACAACACGCGCAGGCTGAACACGGCGCCCTAGGCGAGTAGATGTCTTCCGCCTGCTAGTGCTGGCGGCATCGGGAGGTGGAGGAGGAACATATGCGCCGTCATGATCGGATCCTGAGTCATCATGAGATGCCATATATATCTGTATCTAGACATATATATACATTTATATAAACAAACAAACATATACTAAACAAGGTTAACATAAACATACAAAACTCATTAAAATAAATAATTTGAATCCCATTCATTCTCAAACAAATAACATCCTTCATTAAAAATAACATCCTTCATTAAAAATAGAATTGTTGAAATTAACATAAATTACATCCTTAATTATATAAATATTGATTGAAACACAAATAACTAATTTGAATCCCATTCATTCTCAAAATCATCATCATCGGAGGAGTGAATTATTGATACACCAATGTGGTCTGTTGCATCTTCACCATCAGCATCTTCGTCATCAACAATTTCATCGCCGGTGTTTTGCTCATCACATAAAGGAACAATGGGTTCAACTTGAATCACTTCATTTATATTAGACATCTCTTCCATTTGATATGGAACATCTTCCACCGTGTCATCAATATTTGTCTGATCAATGCGACCTCTTGGTTTTGTTTTAATTGCGACACACCAACCACGTCTATCAGTCCGCGTTGATGGATAAGGGACATAATAGACTTGTCTCACATTTTGTGCAATGACGAACGGATCATACGATCGATATCTACCATTCATTTTAATGTCCACTGTATTTGACTTTGGATTCACCTTTGTTCCTCGAGCAGACGGATCAAACCAATTACAATAAAAAACCACTACCTTTGGACTAAAATCTATATGGGGGTACTGAAGTTCATATATGTGTTGAACCACACCATAAAAATCATCTTCACCTCCTCCAGTGACCCCCTTCATGCACACTCCACTATTGACTGTCTCTCTGCCCTGTGTCCATTCATTGGTGTGAAATTTGTATCCATTGACAAAGTATGTGTGCCATTCTTTAACACATCTTCGAGGACCGCGTGATATGTTCCTCAAGTGTTGGTTGGTAGGATTTGGCGGGAGGGAATACACATATTGACTAAACCACATTGGAAAATGCGCATGAATATGAGCAGAAGATTGGTCTTCACGTACTGCCTCTGATGACAAGAACTCCCTAAAAAGAAATAATTTAATTGTTACACTTGTCTACTTTATATTAACTAATTAAGATCGATTGTTAATGTTGAGGAACATACTCAATAAATGGTTGCACCTCAGTACAGTTTATCAACACATGAACATGTGCTGAACTTAACTCTTCATCTGTTAGCCAGTGAGTTGACTTCTTCCCAGATGGACGACCGGGTAGACAAAAGACAGACAAAGCCAAAGGATGTCGCCATTCAGTATCCACTTCATTTCGACTGCTTCCAGGAGCAAACTGATTCTTGAAATAATGAGAACAAAAATGTGTTGTTTCACGGTGTAGGTAAGAAGAACATATCGATCCTTCAACTCTAGCTTTGTTTTTCACCGATCTTTTTGAATCACCCATGAACCTAGAGAATATGATATTAATATAATAGTCATATATTTTAATTTAAACTTGTTTCTTATATTATAATTAAAAATTAGCTGACCTTTCAAACGGATACATCCATCTGTATTGGACAGGTCCGCCAAGTTTAGCTTCATATGCGAGATGCACCGGTAGATGCTCCATAGAATCAAAGAAACCAGGTGGAAATACTCTCTCCAACTTGCATAAGATAAGTGGGATGTCTTGTTCCATTTTTGAAAGATCATCAGCTTTTAGCATTGCAGAACACAAATTCTTAAAGTATTGACTTATTTTAATGAGCGGATTCAAAACGTGTGTTGGCAACGAACTAAAAGCGATAGGAAGTAAGCACTCCATGAATACGTGACAATCATGACTCTTCATCCCATGCAACCTCTCATTATCCACATCCGCACATCTAGATAAATTGGAAGAATAACCGTCTGGCATTTTCAACTCTATATCCTTCCTAGCTTTCTCATTGTCTTTCGTTTTGCCTTTCACGTTCATGACAGTGTTAAATATGTTGTCAAAAAAATTCTTCTCTATATGCATGACATCGAGATTGTGTCTCAATAGATTATCTTTCCAATAGGGAAGTTCCCAAAAAATACTTTTTTTTTGTCCAATTGTGCCATTGTCCATAGCCATCTGGACGAGAAACAACACCGGCTATGACTTCCACAGGAGGGATATCCCTAACACTATTCCAAACTTCCTCTGGTGTCAACTGACGAGGAGGTCCAGTTGTTTCAACATTTCCCTTGATGAACGCATATTTCTGCTTTCTAAATGGGTGATCCATAGGTAAGAACCTACGGTGCGAGTCGAACTAGGGATGGCAATTTCCACCGTAGCGTGGGGATCCCCGCGGAGATTGCCCCGAACGGGGCCCCGCGGGCGGAGAATTTTTCCCCGCGGGGACGGGGATGGAGGAGAAAATCCCCCCGAGGCCATTTCGGGGACGGGGACGGGGACCTATCTCCCCGCCCCGCGGAGTCCCCGCCCCGAGCACTTTACCATTAATACCCTTAAATCTCAAAATAGAAACATTCGTAACACTGAGTCACTTTCACTTCCTTCGTTGAATTGAAGTATTGAACCCTAAGCAGCCTGCCGCCTCACCCTCACTCTCAGTGCTCTGCCTCTGCGCCTCTGCCGGCTCACCCTCACCCTCACCTTCACGGCTGCCGTCGTCTTCTTCTTCTTCTCATTCAGGTAATTTTGTGCGTTTTCTGTTTCATTTTCTGTGCGATTTCTGTGCGATTTTGAAGCGATTCTGTTTGCGATTTCTGTGCTTCATTTTCTGTGCGATTTTTCTGTTCGATTTCTGTGCGATTTCTGCTGTAGCGATTTTGTTTCTGTTTGCGATTCTGTGCGTTTTGTTTCTGTTTGAGTGTGCGTTTGATTTCAGTTTGATTTCAGTTTGCTTCTGTGCGATTTTGCTTCTGTGCGTTTTGTTTCTGTTTGAGTGTGCGTTTTGTGCGATTTTGCTTCTGTGCGTTTTTGCTTCTGTGCGTTTTGTTTCAGTTTGCTTCTGTGCGATTTTGCTTCTGTGCGATTTTGCTTCTGTTCTGTGCGATTTTGCTTCTGGTTCCTGTTCTGTGCGATTTTGCTTCTGTTCTGTGCGATTTTGCTTGCTTCTGTGCGTTTTGTTTCAGTTTGCTTCTGTGCGATTTTGCTTCTGTGCGATTTTGCTTCTGTTCTGTGCGATTTTGCTTCTGTTTTGTGCGATTTGATTTCTGTTCTGTTTGCTTCAGTTTGATTTCAGTTTGATTTCTGTTCTGTGCGATTTCTGATTCAGTTTGCTTCAGTTTGATTTCTGTTCTGTGCGATTTCTGTTTCAGTTTGCTTCTGTTTTGTGCGATTTCTGATTTCAGTTTGCTTCTGTTCTGTTTTGTGCAGGATCTATTTTAAAATGGTTGAAGATATTGCATCTAATAGTCCCACTGAAGTTTCACCCGCACCTAATTTAATTCCACCGGGAGAGACACATCAAACTGAAAATCCTCCGGATGACACGAATATGGAAGACCGAGAACAAGATGAAGAAGTGGAGCCCTCTAGTCCTAACAAAAGAGGACTAAAATCAGCAGCTTGGAAACATTTCAGAAGGGAGAAGTGGAGCCCTCTATTTTATAAAGCAATCCATTTTAAAAGTTGAGGAACAAACGGCAACTTCCTCGCAAAACGGAAAAATTTAGAGATACTTGTCATCAATTGAACTTAGTTTATGGGAAGAAGCTTGCACTTGATTGTAAAACTAGGTGGAACTCCACCTACTTAATGCTTGCTTCTGCATTACCTTACAAGGAAGTGTTTAAACGTTTAAGTCAGCGTGAGTCTCTATATAAATGTTTGCCAAATGAAGATGATTGGAAAAAGGCAACTGATATTTGTGATAAGTTGGTATTGTTTTTTAAAGTCACTGAGTTGTTTTCGGGTACCCAATATCCAACATCAAATATTTACTTTCCAAAAGTGTGTGAAATAAGATTGGCTTTAAGAGCTTGGCAAACATGTGGCAATGATATCATCCAAAGTATGGCTTCAAGTATGATATTGAAGTTTGACAAGTATTGGAGTATGATAAATGGAGTGATGGCAATAGGGGCTATTTTGGATCCTAGGTATAAAATGACATTGTTGAATTATTTCTTCCCTCTGATGTATGGATGTGATGCTCCCAAGGAGTTGGAACGTGTGATGAAACTATGTCAAGATTTGGTTGATGAATATCAAAAAATGGATGGTTCTGTTCGTCATACTATTAGTGGTACTAGTAGTGGTTCTAGTGCATCAAATGTTGCTTGTGTATCAGTACCACAGGATTCTTGGGAGTCTAGTTATATCAAATTTGTGCAAGAAAATGTCACAACTATTAATGTGAAGTCAGAATTAACTAGTTACTTTGAAGAGCCTGTTTTGCTGAATGTAACAAACTCAGAAACTTTTGATATATTAGGTTGGTGGAAGCAAAATGGATTGAAGTACCCAACCTTGCAAAAAATTGCAAGAGACTTTTTAGCTATCCCTATCTCTACAGTTGCTTCAGAGTCTGCTTTTAGTACTGGTGGTCGTGTTGTAAGTTCACAACGTAGTAAGTTGCATGAAGACACTTTGGAGGCTTTGATGTGTACCCAAGATTGGATACGTAAAGAAATGCAAGGTAATATATTTTATTTTGAATTTCCTCTATTTTTATTCAAAATGATTTCTTTTAAGTCAATCTATTTCTTATTTATTAGGTACTTCAAAGATAATGTATCAATTTCAATCTGTTGGTGAGGATGAGGATTGTGAAAATCAGGTAAATGATATTCTTTTGGATCAATACATAATCTTTTATGATACTTTTGTGAGGAAATGTTGATTTAGTCATTATTTTGCAGGTAGAGACTTAAGCACTTGGAGACATAAGCACTTGGAGATGATTAACTTTATTATGATGATGATGATGATTAACTGGAGAATATTGTAATTTTGGAACTTTATTATGATGATGATTAACTAGGGAATATTGTAATTTTGGAACTTTATTATGATGATGATTAACTAGGGAATATTGTAATTTTGGAACTTTATTATGATGATGATGATTAATAGGGAATTTTGTCTATTTTTTGTGTTAAGATGATGATTAATCTTATTATTGTAATTTTGCACATTTTTGCCTATTTTTGAAGTTTTAGGGGTCCCCGTGGGGATCCGCGGGGATCGCGGGGATCCGCGGGGACGGGGATGGGGGAGGAAAAGTCCCCGCGGCGGGGATCGGGGACGGGGACGGGGGAACTCCACAGTGGCGGGGGCGGGGGGCGGGGGGGTACCCTCCGCCCCCGCCCCGCCCCATTGCCATCCCTAAGTCGAACCATGAAACTTTTCCTCCGTATTTAAGATTAAAAGCATTTGTGTCAACCATGCAAATCGGACACGCCATCTTACCATGTGTCCCCCATCCAGACAACATTCCATAGGCAGGGAAGTCATTAATGGTCCACATCAAAGCCGCCCTCATCACAAAATTTTGTTTGCGTGCCACATCATAAGTTAAAACACCATTCCACAACCTTTTTAGGTCATCAATCAAAGGTTGCAAATAGATGTCAATACCAGTTGTTGGATTACGTGGCCCTGGAATAATAGAATTTAAAAACATGTATGGTTTGGACATACACATTTCTGGAGGAAGATTGTATGGGGTAACAATAACTGGCCAACATGAATACGGTGTTGCCGAGGCTTGAATATATGGTGTGAAACCATCAGAGCACAAACCAAGCCAAACATTGCGTGGATCACTGGCAAAATCTGGATGAACACGATCAAAATGCTTCCAAGCTTCACCATCAGATGGGTGACGTAATTCACCAGAATTATTTCTATTTTGATGGTGCCATGTCATTTTACCCGCGGTCTCCATTGAAGTAAACATCCTCTGTAGCCTTGGAATAAGAGGCAGATAGAACATTGATTTTTGTGGAATCGGTTTGCCTCTGCTCATCCCTGATCTACTGACACGATAGCGTGGTTGTCCACACAACTTGCATTCCGACAACTCTCCATCATTTATGCCAAACTCATTGTTATAATAGAGCATGCAACCAGACACACAACAATCAATCCTTTTAGATTTTAAGCCAAGCTTCGATACCACTCTTTTAGCTTCATAATAACTTTGCGGTAAACTCCCTCTAATGGGGGTTGCATCCAACATCATTTTGGTCATATATTCCATGCACAACTCAGCAACATTAAATTGAGACTTAAGACCCAACAACCGAACACACATTGATAATTTTGAGTCTGTAGATCCTTCAAATATGGGTTTATTTGTCTCACTCAAATACATGTAAAACCTTTGAGCTTCCTCATTTGGAACTTCGTCAGCATCTGGTTCTTCAAAATCCAAATTTACTCCAACAGCGTCAGATATCATTCCCTGATAAACATCTAACGGTTGTATTCCCCATCCTTCAGATGTCGTAGTCGCTGGATAACTACTTGATGTGTGATCTACTACTTCAACCGGAACATTAACCGCAGGAACTGCAGCTACCCCTGGCGCTTCTTCCCCGTGACGACTCCATGTCCAATAATTTGGCCTAAACCCATTATTGTACAAATGAAGTCTAACTTCATGTTCATTTTTTATAGCTCGAAATGAACATTTCAAGCACGGACATCTAATACCGCCTTGTCGCCCAAATTCTTCATGATCAATGTACTTAGCACAAAAAATAAACTCTTCTACTCCTTCTACAAAACGTCGTTTTACACCAGTTCTTCCAGGATACAATCGATCATACATCCAACTACGATCCATTTTCAAGAACTACGTATACTACACTACAATATAAATAAAATAAACTATCAATTACTTCATATTTTGATATATATATATTTATATATTACTCATTTTATTTTGATATTTCAATAAACTACCAATTAATTACAAGCAACAGAATTAATTTTTTAATAATGTTATATACTAATAATTTAAACATTATAAATAATAATTCCAAATTTAATTTTAAATTTCAATTTTTATAAGACAATATATGTTAATAAAATTTATAAGTAATTTAATATATTATTTTATTAATTTTTTTAAATATTGATAAAAAAATAAATCCAATAACTAATTAATTTTTAATTTAAAAAAATAAAAATTGGGAAAAGCAGTAAAATATTATCACCAAAAAAATATCCATACAATTAATAAAATATCCATACAAAAAAATAAAATAATCTAAAGCAGTAAAAATTGGGAAAAGCAGTAAAATATATATTTAATGTCTGCTACCCCTAAACAGAGACCTACGCCATTATCTTGATATGACACTCTCTTGAGCATTGTCGGCAGCAGCTCCATTAGAGTGGCGTATGTCTCCATTTCTTTGTAAAGAAATTTCCACATTGTCGTGAACACCCCTTCATCTTTTTCGTTAAAAGTAACCCATTTATCAGCAAAAAGCTCCTCCTCATTATTTTCACCACAAGAGACATATACGCTCATCAAACGCTCGGTATCATCCTTCAACTTAACAGCCCGTCCTTGCAGTTCCTCAAACTTTCTATTTAGAGATTCAACCATATTTTCAAAATAGAAAGTTTTGCAAGAAACCATCTTTTGAAAAGATGATTGAATCTCTAAATAGAAAATTTGAGGAACTGCAAGGACGGGTTATTAAGTTGGAGGATGATACCGAGCGTTTGATGAGCGTATATGTCTCTTGTGGTGAAAATAATGAGGTGGAGCTTTTTGCTGATAAAGGGGTTACTTTTAACGAAAAAGATGAAGGGGTGTTCATGACAATGTGGAAATTTTTTTACAAAAAAATGGAGACATACGCCACTCTATTGGAGCCGCTGCCGACAATGCTCAAGAGAGTGTCGTATTAAGAGAGTGCCGTATCAAGAGAATGAGAGTATTGGTAGAGGTGTGAAAAAGAAGAAGGGGAGAAGGCGTTTATATAGGAGAAACGAAGTCAAATGGTCAAAAGGCATGATCCGCCGGAAACGGCAGTTACCGGCGGATTTATGGGGTTTGCGGCGGATTAGAGGATTTGCGGCGGACGGAATTGAATTTGCGGCGGTTTATGAATTTCAAAATTGGCAAATATCCGCCGGAAATAACCTTACCGGCGGATTGTTAAAATCTCGTAAAAAAAATAAATTTTTGTAATCCCAAATCCGCCGCAAAAACCGATAAATCCGCCGCAAAAGCCAAGTCGAAAATTAATCCGCCGCAAACGTCAATTATTTCGCCGGTAACTTTGCGGCGGATAAAATCTGCCAGAAATGCCTAGAATCCGCCGGAATATTTGCGGCGGATCTATATCCGCCGGAAACTCCTGGCCGGAAAAATCAATTATTCTTGTAGTGTATGTTGATGTTTTACAAAGATGCATGGAAAGAACAAAGCGAGGAAGCATGGTTAGATGAGGCCTTATGGAAAGCTTGAAGACTTAGCTTTTATCTTCATTTTATTTCCCTAGTTTTTGTATCTCGATATCATGACTTGTTGTGTATTAACATTTGTATATCGTTTCTGCTACTTCCTTATTTTGAATATTGAACACTAGGTTTTATCATGTTGTTAATCATTGTACTCAAGTTTCTAGGTATTTTAATGTTGAAGTATGAGACTTATGTGACTCATTGATGAGTTTTTAAATGAAGTTTTAGATGTGTTCAATTTCTTAAGCAAGAAGTTATCTTTGATGTATGATGAGTTGTATATCTTAGTATCTCTATATGTTAGAGATACTAGGTGTTATAGTTTCAACAATTAAATAGGTGTAAAGCTGGAAATGGCAAGGCATGAAACTTTACTAATAATCAATTATTCAATGGTCGAATAATGAAACTTATACATCACCAATGAACAAAACCATTGCACCAATTTTGGCATGAAATCAAAATTAATTCAAATTTCAATAACCATTGGTAATAAAGGGTGATCAACAGATATAAAACTTAGGGAACAACAATAGGTAAGGTAATCAAAACTATTAAAATCGAATTCAATGCTAATATTTGTAATTATTTGAGAGTTTTTTTTGGTTTCCCAAGGTATCCTCTCTGGCGATTGGGGAGACTAATCCTTCGAGCTACTGGACTTCCATTTAAGGGGTTGACCTCTCCCAAGTGATGCCTCTCCATACACACCGGTCAGGGATCGAACTCCTGACCAAATGCTTAAGGGGCCCAAGCATGTTACCACTTGTGCCACACCCACTTGGTTGTAATTATTTGAGATTAAGAATTAAGAATACTGCTAGCCTCTAATCTAACTGTCATCTACTCAAGAGTACCTGGATGAGATGGGAGGGGTATCTTCCAGCTTAACTAAGGTTTGGGTTTGAATTCAGGCTTGGGCATGCAGCAGTGTTAAATCTTTTGAGGGAGAGCTTTAACCGCCCATTGTGGTCCTACCCGGCTTGAGGGATTAGTCTCTGCAGTTGCACGCAGATGATACCCGATTTCTAAAAAAAGAATCTACCTGTCATCAGCCTCATCTCTCGCAGGTAGAGCAAGTCTTCTCTAAAATGATTTTTTATTGTATTCTGACGATGGTAAACTTTTGTTTGTATTTACTAGCGCGAGGACCCGTGTGATACACGGGGTCAAAGCTTTAGCGAGTAGTTAGTTGTTGTGATATTAAAATTTGATGGATAAATTAAAAATCAGCACACAAATTAACGTAAATTTATAATTCAAACATAAGTAATAGTCCATGGAAATAATGTAGCATAGTAATTTATAATTCAAAGAGTTAATTTTTTTTTTAAAAAAAATCAGCACACAAATGAAATTGATTCATTAAAATATAGACAAAAAATGATAATCAAATAACTTTAGTTTAACGCATTATCACATTACATAAGATCTCAGACAACAACACACTACATAACATATTTGAATAGATGAATTTTTTTACAAACACTAAAGTATAAAAACACACACTACTTAGTATCGAACGGTACATATTTTGTTTTGATTTTTTTTCACCAAAACAAATTTTGCGCATTCAAACAGTTAATTTTTTTTTTATTTTGAGCATTGAACGTTGAGCATTTGAACAGTTAATTTTTTTTACGAACACTAAAGTATAAGAAACACACTACTTAGCATCGAACTTTACATATTTTGTTTTGATTTTTTTTTCACCAAAACAAATTTTGCGCATTCAAAGAGTTACATTTTTTTTTCGATATTGAGGACTGAACGTTGAGCATTTAAACAGATAATTTTTTTTCCAGTACTAAAGTATCTCAAAACACACTACTTAGCATCACACTTTACATATTTTGTCACGAAATCATATTTTTTTTTCACCTAACCAAATCGGTTACTGAGGCACAAACTTTGCATATTTGAATAGATTGAACGTTGAGCATTTGAACGGTTAATTTTTTTCCAATACTAAAGCATCTCAAAACATACTACTACTTAGCATCACACTTTACATATTTTGTCACGAAATCATATTTTGTTTTCATTTATTTGCTTCTAAGAAAAAAATTTTAAGACAAAACACAAAGCAGAACTCGTGTTCAGTAAAGGCTTAAACAAGTAATAAGATTAGAAAATGGATAGTAGGGGTTAGGTGCTCAATAAAAAGAAAGAAGAGAACGTATTCGTTTAATTTTTTCTTAGAAGGTAGTAGAAAATGAAATCATATTTTGTCACAAGTTTGGTTTGCTTTGTCTTTTGCAAGGGTCAACTTTGTTACCTTCGTGGGACTTGCCTCATTATTCCACTCCGTACAAGGTAGTAGAATTTCTTCCAAGGCAGTAGAAATTTCATTTATTTGAACACAACAAAAACAAACTAATATCACTTGTTTACTTACATTATAGGTGTTAATTTCTGCCATCTTTTCTACTTGCATGTGTATTTTGGAGTTCTCATATTGATGTACTTTCTAAATTGAACTTACTGTATTTTGGATTTCGAATGTGTTATATTGATTCTTGCAAACTATCACTCTTTATTTGTGTCATTACCTTCCTCCTTTTTTTGTGTTTCTCATTTTTTTCATTCTCTAATTTCTGATATTTTTTCTATCAGATATGGAATGAAGGTTTTGTTAGATAAGGTATTCAAAGACGGTGTCATACATTCGTAACAATCAACAATTTATAAGATCGGATATTTTAACTAGGCTCTAGAATGCATTAACTAGGGGTGAAACATATGTGTTATGGTAATAAGGAAAAGATTTTAATGATATTTACACCCCCTGCGAGGCCCAATAAACCAACCAGCCCATATCCAGAAATTCTGGCCCAATCGATCAACGGTTCAGATGCATCTGCAAGATCTAACGACTCAGGATCGTCAGAACGAACATCCCTCAATCTCTATAAATACCACATTCAAAACTCATAAAGGAAGGTAACTTCAAAAACTAAACATTGATTCACTCAAATACTGACTTGAGGGTCAGAGTATTCTTGCAGGTACAACACCGTCATCTCAAGATCGAACATCGCCATCTCAAGATCGAACACCGCTGATCAATGACGACATCTACCAAAACTACTTCAAACTACTCATTAAGGTCGGAAGTACGGTACAGAACAAGATGCATTGTCCATTAGCTATCCTGATCTTTTGGCCACGATAACATGTAACTCGAATGGCTTGAACTAAATGACTTCCTCAGGTCAAGATAACTGCTTCTGATAGTTTATATATGTTCATTATTTTGTTATTATATATATATATATATATATATATATATATATATATATATATATATATATATTGGCGGTATAGATTTACTTTAAATATTCAGTTTTAAAAACATCTTTCTAACCATTTTCATTCCACGTGCTCATTTATTTGTATGGTTGTCTACTGCTAACAAGCTTAAGACAACTATAGACATAGATAAACACCAGAGTTATCAGATCCTATAATAACTTACTGGCTCAGGGACAAGAGGAAGGGTGGAAAAAAAGAGAAATTCTCTAAATTCTCAAGAGAACTTGTTGTTACTTAATTATTGCTTGGATATTGCTTGGATCACAAATGCTTGGTGATGAGCTCTATTTATACTACTCTTGTAGGGCTTACATTACAAAATAGAAGGATCTAGAAGCATTGATTACAAAAGAAAAATCTAGAGATATGAATACTCTAGTTCCTATTACTAGAAAGATTTAGAAAACTTAAGATTGGACTAGTTCTTAATTATATCTTATTTAGTAGTGTATCTTGAAGGTTCCATAATACTCTTTATTTCTTGAAACTTCTATCTCATTCTCCATCATTCTCCCCGGGTTGGAGGAGACTCGTCCTCGAGTCGAAAATCTTCTTCATCTCCAAAGTATGGTGAAAGATCAGCAACATTGAAAGTTGCAGAGACTCCATAGTCACCTGGTAGCTCAATTTTGTAGGCATTATCATTGATTTTCTGCGCAATTCTGAAAGGACCATCAGCTCTTGGAGATAACTTGGCATTTGGTTTATTAGGAAATCGCTCCTTTCGCAAGTGTATCCATACCAAGTCTCCTTCCTTGAATGTGTGCAACCTGCGATGTTTGTCCCACTGAGTCTTATACCTTGAATTTTGTTTTTCAATTCTTTCACGAACCTTTTCATGCAACTTTTTTATTTCATTGGCCCTTTGATCTGCATCTACATTGTACTGTTGAGTGTTTGTTGATGGAGTCAAGTCCAGTGGGCTAAGGGGACGCATGCCGTAAACCACCTAAAATGGACACTTCCCAGTAGCTTGATTGGTGGAGTTATTGTAAGCAAATTCAATCTGAGCAAGAATAAGATCCCATTGCCTCAAATTCTTTCCCACAAAGCTTCGAAGTAAATTCCTCAAAAGCCTATTAATTGCCTCTGTTTGCCCATCTGTCTGAGGGTGACTAGCACTGCTGAATTGTAGTTTAGTACCCATTTTCTTCCACAGTGTTCTCCAAAAGTGGCTTAAGAATTTTACATCTCGGTCGGATGTGATGGTTTTTGGGATGCCATGAAGACGAACAATTTCCTTGAAGTACAAGTCTGCAACTTGGACTGCGTCATTAGTCTTCTGACATGGTATGAAATGGGCCATTTTAGAAAACCTGTCTACGACTACCATTATGGAATCCTTCTGTCCTTGAGTTCGAGGTAGTCCAAGGACAAAATCCATACTAACATCTTCCCAAGGTTCCTTAGGAACCGGAAGTGGCATATATAACCATGTATTTTGACTTTTAGCTTTGGCCAAGTGACAAATTTTGCACCTTTGGATGTGCCTGTTGACATCTCTTTCCAACTTAGGCCAATAGAAATTCTCCTTGACTAAGGCCACTGTTTTATCTCGTCCAAAGTGCCCTGCTAGTCCTCCATCATGGGCCTCCCAAATAATTGATTCCCTTAGAGAACATTGGGGAATGCATATAGTTTTTCCTTTGAACAAGAATCCGTCATGTTTGTAATATCCTTGAGATGACTGTAGATCAGTGGAACTCCAAACTTTACCAAAGTCGGGATCATCTGGGTACAACTCTTTGATAATCTCAAATCCAATAACCTTCGTTTGTAGAGTCGTAAGTAGACTATAACGTCGGCTGAGTGCATCTGCTACAACATTTTGAACTCCTGCCTTGTGTTTGAGTAAAAACGGATAAGACTTCAAAAACTCACTCCAAGCAGCATGTCTACGGTTGATCTTCTGTTGAGAGTTCAAGTGTTTAAGGGCTTCATGGTCAGAGTAAAGAACAAACTCCTTATTCAACAAGTAGTGGCTCCAGTGCTGAAGAGCACGAACAACGACATAAAACTCCTTGTCATAAGTAGAGTACTTGAGCTTACCATTGTTGAGTTTCTAACTAAAGAAGGCTATAGGATGTCCCTCTTGGCTGAGAACAGCTCCAATTCCAACGTTCGAAGCATCACAACTGACTTCGAATACTTGGTCAAAGTTAGGAAGGGCCAGCACAGGTGCTTTGGTCAAGTGATTCTTTAGCTCCTTAAAGCTTTTATTCGCTTCTTCTGACCACTTGAATTGATCTCCTTTGATGCATTCTGTGAGAGGGGCAGCAATCGAGCCAAAGTTTTTAATGAACCTCCTGTAAAAAGAAGCTAATCCGTGAAAACTCCTTATGTCATGGACGGACTTTGGAGTTGGCCAACTATTGATAGCTTCTATCTTGTTTGGGTTAACTCTTATCCCTTCAGCAGTGATGATATATCCAAGGAATTTTACTTCATCGGTCAAGAATGAGCATTTCTTGAGGTTGGCATAAAGTTTTTGCTCACAAAGAGTTTGGAGCACTTGTCGGAGATTCCGTAAATGTTCTTCCTTACTTTTGCTATAGATCAAGATATCATCAAAGTACACGACAACAAACTTACCAATAAATGGCCGAAGTACCTGATTCATTAACCGCATAAATGTACTAGGAGCATTTGATAATCCGAAAGGCATAACTGTCCACTCATACAAGCCGTCTCTTGTCTTGAAAGCTGTCTTCCATTCATCTCCTGGACGAATTCTGATTTGATGGTAACCGCTTCGAAGATCAATCTTAGAGAAGATACTGGCACCATGTAGTTGATCCAACATATCATCGAGCCTAGGTATAGGAAATCGATACTTAATAGTGATTTGTTGACTGCTCGACTGTCCATGCACATTCTCCAACTGCCATCCTTCTTTGGTACTAAAAGTGCAGGTACAACACATGGGCTAACACTTTCTCGAATTAACCCTTTTTGTAGAAGCTCCTCAACTTGGCGTTGCACTTCAACATGCTCTGTTGGATTCATCCTATAAGCTGGTCTGTTAGGAATGGACACTCCAGGGATAAAGTCAATGGCATGTTGTATGTATCGCATTGGAGGCAGTCCTGCGGGAATTTCTGATGGAACAACATCTGAGAACTTAGCAAGCAATTGCTCAACTTCCTTTGGAATGAGGGCTTCTTCATTTGATTCGACCAATAAAACAAAACTCATGGTCTGTGCTTCCTCTGCTGTCACCTTGAATGGTTCCTTTGCAACTAAAGATACTAGTGGTTTGGAATCCTTTTTTCCTTCATCAAACTCATTGGGTGGTAAGGGCAATAATTTGATTTTAACTTCTGATGAACCCGCATCACATGATGTGTTTCATTGGTTTAAAGAGAGTTTTTAAGTGGAAATGGTGATGAATGAATTAAAAGTGTGATGAAAAGTATCAATTTGTGCTATTCGAAATTGTTTTGCTATGCAGTGTTTATGCTGGGTTTTGTCGTGTTTTTGTGCCCAGGGACTAGGTGGAAATGAAGAACGAAGCAGTGCAGGCAAATGGACTCAAGGGCGCAAAATCTAGGAGCTTTCAACCAAAATGCGCACAACTGGCGCACAGGTGGCGCTGCAACGCGCAAACTGACAGAGGCCTCAGCCAAATGGCACGCCACTGGCGTGTGGCGCGCAATTTCACAGCAAGCGAGCTCCTTCTCGCGCGTAAGTGACACGCCGCGCGCAACTGGCCCGCGAAACTCCAGAATGCGCGTTAAATTATGACCAGGTGTTGCACCCCGAAAAATCCCGGTTTGGGTTTCTCAATGTACAACGTGGAAAATTTTTGAAGCCGCCACCAATATTTTAATTTTAAGACCAAAACATTGAAAAAAGGTCTTTTGAACAAGGCGGATGGTCTTTTGAAAACTAGAGATATCGGTTCGGGGGTCGATTACGTGCGAGGAAGGTGTTAGCACCTCACGCGTCCTTTCTACCGAAAGGGAACCTCTAACTAAATATGTGGTTTTAACATTTGATTTGAAGAATATCTAGGTTTGCCTATTTATTTGAAGAATGAATGGGAAAACTTAACAAAAATTTTATTTTTGGCGAGAAAGGGGAAAAAAAAGGTTTTTTAGAAAAAGTGTTTGACGGGACATGACCCGCTCCTACGTATCTCCCGGTGCGATGGAGAATTCAAAGCAAAGTAGTTCTTGGTTGTCTTTTTGAAATTTTTTTGTTTTTTTATCTTTTTTGGTAAGTTTTTGAAATAGGACGAGCATTAGTGAATGATTAAACTAGCAGAGGCTATGATGAATCACTACTAAATACTCAAAAAAGAGAGTTGTACCGCTAGTCAAACGAACAAAGGTTCTGATGGACTATTGATAACAACTCGTTTTTATTATCTTTTTTGAAAGTGATTTTCGAAGGAGGTTGATTTGCACGATGATCAAACTAACAAAGGTTATGATGGATCATCGTTTATTATTCTTATGAGAAAAGGACATTGCCACTAATAGCTAAACGAACAAAGGCTCTGATGAGCTACTAGCAACAATGGGTTTGAAAATGATTCTTTTTGTTTGTTTTATGAAAATGATTTGTTTATGGTTGCGAAAAGGATTTTTATTCGTTGCGCTTGACGAGAACGTGACTCGCTCCTACGTATCCCAAATGGGAATCAAAGCGACGTAGTTCTAATGAAAATGTTTTTGAAGGGGTTTGAAAGGGGAAGAGCTTTCATAACGATCAAGCAAGCAAAGGCTTTGAGCGATCATTACTAATAACCCTTGATGGCGTTCATGACATTCAAACAAGCCAAGGCTTTGAGTGATAGTCACTAATAACTCGCATTAATTGGAAAAGAGTTTGAAAGATTTTTGGAAAAAAAGGGTGAAGTTATTATCAATGATTGGTTACAAAGTTCAAACACATTCAATAATCACGGAATCATGCATATGTTGAACATTAATCGAAACCAAACATGCCAATATGATCAAAAGACCCACTTATCAGGGATGCAAGGTAAAGTTCTCAAAGCAAGTGTGTGTGTGTAGGAAGGAGTGTATTTACCCTAATGACTCTATGCTACAACAGGCATGTAGACTTACGTCTTCATTAGGAGGTCATACACATGGATGGAATGGCATATTGAATCGAGACATTTAAAATGCATCAAAAACAAGCAAGCAATTAATCATAGGCATAGAATGATCTTAATTAAACTAAGGAACATATGAGCAACGATTTCTCAATAACATGAACAAAAGGGGAAATTGCATCAAGGCTAAGGTAAGCCTATCCTTTGCATTCATGAATAAGTGCCCAAAGGCTAGTAACACAATCAAAGAGGAGGGAGCATCAAGGTTTTGGGTAACCTATCCTTTGCAATACCCCATGGACCTTAAACCATAAACCTAACTATCTCATCTATTATTCATCAAGAAGTTAAAAGGGGAAGGTTGAATCATCTAAAACCATCTTCACCACTTAGAACATGATGCACTAGGCATAAGTGGGAATCATATGATTCATCATCAACAATGGACAATAATATACAAGAACAAGTAAATAAACACTAAAGCTAAGTTAAATCACATAGGGCAATTTTGGCACGGATCACAATAATTAAATAATAACAAATGTAAAGACAGAAATACCTCTAATGAAGGCAGATATTACAACTTTGAAGAATGCAACCCCAACTAACTTTTAGCAAAAGATCAGCTCAGACGGACCGACAGTGCGTGACGAGTAGAAGTAGAAGCGTGAAGAGTTTTTCTCAAGCAGGTTTGCTCTGATTTCGTGAATGTGGGTTCTCCTCTGATTTGAAAATGAAAGCCCTATTTATAGGAAATTAGATTTGATCTATTTTAGGAAACATGATAATCGATTATGTTGGAAATAACCCGTGAGATGTAATCGATTATTGGCTCATTGATTTTCAAGTAGATAATCGATTATATGGCATATATAATCGATTAGGTGTTGAACCAAGGGTAAACACTCCTTTATTTTGTATGATAACAAATTACATCATATCTACTAATGTTTCAAGTTGAGCAAAGTGCAGGACTTAATTTAAAGAGAAGAAGACACAAAAGAAGAGAAGCTTGAAGAAGAAGCAACATATGATGTTCAAAACCCTAATTTGTGTCTAAACCTTATTTAGGACACCTTGTAAAGGTCCTATCACCTAAAGTGTATGACACTTTAGTTATTGAGAGAGATGACTTTTCAAAACATGCATGATGCATAAAAATAGTTTTGAAAAGGTTTTACAAAATTGCATGCATACATAAAGTCACCAAAACCCTAAAAACTATTTTGTGGAAAGTTTGAAATCCTATCATTTTATAAAATATATAATCGATTATCTTATGTTACTAAGAGGTACATAATCGATTATATAACTTCACAATGTTTCCATATATATGTATATAATCGATTATGCATTCCTTCTCACCATGTAATAATCGATTATGAAGCAAATCACACCTTCCATTTTTTAGAACCATAATCGATTATTTGCTCAAATGAACTCCATACCATAATCGATTATTGTCCTGATTGACAACAAATAATCGATTATTTGCTCAATATTACCACATGTAATAATCGATTATCAAGGCATTTCTAACCTTCCTTATTGAGCCATAATCGATTACTTGCTCAAATTTACCACATGTAATAATCGATTATGTGCCTATTCCATACCTTCCTTTTTGGTGAGTTAATCGATTATCCCACATTGCACTTGAGAGAGATAATCGATTACAACATGCATTAATTGTTTTTCAAAAATCAAACCTCTCCTATCACTATAAATAGGAGACTGATTTCATTTCTCAAACACATCTCTTCATCTCACAATTTCTCTCTATACGATTATAGATCTATTGTTCTTCATTGTTTTATTTTTATAAGCTTTTGATTTTAAATTGTTATATCTTTTTTCAAAAGCTGTTTATAGATCTAAATCTGAGATCCTGTGCTCCAACTGTTTTGAATCTTGTTTTTCAAAAAGCTTTGTTTTTAAATCATATCTATATTTTTAAAAGCTTTCAAGCAACCTCAACTTCTAATGTTATATCAATTTTGAAGTGGTTGCAAAAGCAAGATCATCCCTCATCTTATAGAGCATCTATAATATCCTAAGATCATTCATCTCTCTCAGTTTCTAAACGGACTCATTCTCTGAAGTGATTGGATCATAGAACTCTACTGTGTAATTTATTTTTATTTTAAGGTGTTTTTGAAATCCTGGGCTTTGTACTTGGGTCTCTCAATCAAGTGATTGAGTTGGTGTTTTGAAATCCTGGGCTGTGTACTTGGGTCTCTCAATCAAGTGATTGAGTTGGTGTTTTGAAATCCTGGGCTGTGTACTTGGGTCTCTCAATAGGGTTATTGAGTTGGTTTAGAAATCCTTAGCAAGAGTGCTTAGGTTCTCAATTCAGGGGAATTGAGATTCACTTATATTGGGGTCTACTGTTTGTATCAAACTCTCTTCAATATAGTGGTTACTAAGTCCAAGGGTTGAAAAGCCTAAGGCCGAGGACGTAGGGGTTTTATCCCGAACCTCGCTAAATTGCTGTGTCTCTCTCTCTTCTCTATCTCTTTATATTTTGCACTTTATTTGCTTATAATATTGATATTATCATCTACTTGATATAACTGCTTATAATACTAATATTATCATATTCTCAATATAACTGTGCAAATATATCATATTGTAATCTTATCCTGATCTCTCTATATCCTTCTTCTCATTATCTATTTTATTGCTGTATACAATATTGATCTGTCCATCATCTCATTCTACTTCTCTTCTCCTTCTATATTGGTCAAATATTATTATTCCGCATTTAATCCAAACCAATATCGAAAAAAGTTTTTTAAATTGAAAAAGAATCCATTAATCACCTATAACCTTATTCACCCCCCCTCTAAGGTTACTTTATAGACTCTCAAGTCTAACATTAGGTACTTACCATATTTAGTGAAAACTTTCCATTTATGTTCATAATCGATTATGGACCTTAGTGAAAACATGGGATAATCGATTATGCTCCTGAATTAGTTCAGAGTAGATAATCGATTATGCTCCTTGTATAATCGATTATAAGCTTTCCAAAAATAGTTGATAATCGATTATAGGCTTAGTTAAAAAATAGGTTAATCGATTATGCACTTGTATTTTAGTTGGAAAACTTGTTTTAGGTTTTTTCAAAAATGCTTCTTGTGATTTGTATATGGATGCATGCATTTTGAAAACCGCGGGACTTGAGATATGAGCTGACCTTATGTAAGAGCTTACATAAATCCTAAGACTCACCCAAACCCTAATTCTACCCTTAATTTTAAGGACTACCCTTAAAATTCTTCAATCTTCTTTTGTTGGGCTTGCTTTGTCTTGGATAGTGATTTGGATGTTTTTGACACTTTCATCACCTTTTGCCATCAACTTTGGCATTTTTACTTGATAGAGTAAAATGTACTTTTTGTGGATGTGTATTTTTGGCGAGAAAATCATTCTGTTGTGAAAAAAGATCAAAATACCCTCTTTGACCCTAAAACCCTAATTTCCCCCAAAAGTGCATTCTAACCCTAAAAATGATTTCAAAAACTTTGGAGCGGTTTCTAGGACTCAAAATGCAATGCATAATTTATTTTTTTGTGTGGAAAATTAGGGTTTGGACCTAAGCCGGACAAAATTGGGGTATGACACCAGGACGCGTTTTGAAGGGACTTTTGCACTATTTTGGAACGCTAGCACGCGTGAGAGCCGATTCCTTGCGATTGGAGTTGAAGATTCGAGACTTGGGAACAAGGATTGAAGATTCACATGCGTTCTTCATCATCTCCTATGTGTAAAAATCCCTTTTCTTTCTCTTTGATCATGTGTAACTAAACCCTAATGTTAGGGATGGATGAATTTTGATGTACAACTATTGTTGCTGGTTTATGTTAATGTTCTTAATGTTTTCTCTCTTCATTTGTGAATTGAATTTCAGTGCTTAACATTTCTATGATTGGAAAATTATAGAACAAATCTTTATTCAATGATCAAATGGGAATTTTATTATTGGAATGTTTGAATTTCAATTCCTTCAATTCGTAGCTTAGGAATATTCTTCGAATTGATGTATGTTGCGAATCCTCGTTGTTAATGCTTGCTGTTAGTAGATGCGCCTAAGGAATTAGGGCTTTTATGAATCAACAAAGGACTATTCACCTAAGGGATTAGGGCTTGGTTAGAATTCTGGATTCGATAGCAAATGAGAGAGAGAGAGATTATCTTTTGAAAATAAATCAGTGACAATAGTGTGAAATCGAAAGGCATTCATCCCTAGCGTCTTCTCATCCATATTTTCTCCTAAGCATTTCCGTTTTCTCTCGTTGAAAACACCAAAAATATTTAACTGTTTTAAATTAGCGTTAGTAACGCAATCATACCCTTTTTAAGTTCTTTCCATTTGGTTCTTTTAGCTGTTGTTAACGAGTTGGTAAATTAAATTCGATCCTCGAGGACGATACCCGGTCTTAGCGATTTTTATTAGTTGAACGATTCGGTACACTTGCCGCAATCCTCAACAAGTTTTTGGCGCCGTTGCCGGGGATCGAAATTACATTTACCAGTAAGTTCGATGGCAACAACTAATTTGAACCCGTACATACTTTAGTTTGTTTTTAGTTTTCTTGTTTCTTTTTACCTTATCATATATTTTTTTTTATGTTTTTACCACTTTTACTCCCTTGATTCTATGAAAGCCAGGTGAATACTTTGTAAGTCATGGAGGACCACATTTAAATGGCGATTGTGGGACATATTCCTATTGTGATCTTTGTGGGAAAGATCTTGTGTATTGCTCTTGTGAACCAGAATGGATACTCATTGATGAGTCTTATCCTTGGTTGGCCCAACCTAAAATTCCCGAGGAGCCAAAGTGGATAGTTATTGACAAATCATATCCTTGGTTAGCAAATGACTGGTTAGCAGATGAACAACCACTTATTCAAAATTCAGAACAAGAAGAAAAGGGCTCAATAATAGAAGAATCACGGGAGAAAAGGAAAGATGAGGAAGAAAAAAGAATTGAACGAGAGGATCCTCCTGTCTGGAAGGAAGCTAAAAACTCTCAATCTTGGGAAGGTGTAGAAATCCAACAAGAAAAGACCCAACAAATCATTTTCCATTCTCATCTTTTGAGAAGCAAGGAAGATGGGAGTGAAGAGCTTGATCGATATTTAGACTCCTTCTATGCCTTGTTCATCGTCATTCACCTTGACAGGGTATGGAAGCATATGCAATTGTACCTCAAGTTCATGAATTTCCTGCCTCATAAACGGAAGAAGAAGGGTGATGTGTTCTTCGTGTCATACATTCCACCTTGAGAGAGTGGAATTGCAACGTCAAGCTATAGACGATAAACAAGCGCTTGTTGGGAGGCAACCCAATTTTCTCAACCCTTATCTTTTTAATGTTTCGCATTATTTGTCTTAACTTAGGCACTTTAGGAGGCACCTTAGTCACAGAGCATTCTGCCAAGTCGCGCCTCATTGGCGCGCCAGTCACGCGTCACGCGCAAGACTCATAGGGAATTCTGCCAATTTGCGCCCCAGTGGCGCACCATTCACGCGTTAATTCTCTCCAAAGTTAGGATTTTTCATTTTTTTTCATCTAAGGAGCTTTTTGTTGTGGGGTTTTTGAATTCGTGCCTTCCTTTCTTCATCTACATCATTCATCAAGTAAGTACTCTCTTCTCAACTTAAATTCTTTCAAGATTCATCTTATTGCATCAATGGGTAAAATCAAATTTTTGAGGATGATATTGATAGAGTTTGTATTATGGATGTTGTTGTGTTGATTTACATAATTAGAAATTGTTGAAAAACAAGTTTGGGGTTGATTTAGTTTATTGTAAGTTGTTGTTCATGTGTGGAAGGGGTGTGCACACCACTTGTTTGATAAAAAGCCTAAACTAGAATGTCATGAACAACATGCTTGCATTTGTCAACAACAAGCTTGTCCTTGCAAATTGTTTGAGAATGTGGTCATGTGAACTCAACACTTCCTTGAGAATTTTTTTTTTTTGGTGTGACTACTGTTGAGAAGGAGGAGTTATGTCATGGTTATTTGTGCACAAACCTTGACCAATTTAGTGGTTTTTATGATATGAGCAGGTGTTGTAGCTGATGCGGATGAAGACACCATTTCACCAGCTTCTGCAATCACTGGGAACTGGATTCGCTCTAGGCTAGGACTAGAGCATCCGGTTCAAAGAGAGGAGCCTCCACAAGAGCAGCCAGATGAGCAAGAACCAACCTTCACCATGGATGATTTTGCGGTTGGGCCATCTGTAGCAGATTTTCAGGAGCTGCAAGCAAGAATGGATACTCTGGCAGCTAATCAGGAGCGTATGTCAGCTAATCAGGATGAGATGAGAAGGACTCAGGCTAGGATGGCAGTAGAGTACAAGTTTGGGATGAGAGCCCTCTACAAAGCCATGTGCACGTTCCAGAGTGGAGGACAGTTGGATCCGGAGGCTGACATCTTTCAGGCACCTCCGCAGTAGACTCTGGACGCGGTTGAGTAGTCTGCTCACCGCTATGGTTTTTTCTCTCTTTCCCTTATCTTTGTATTACTTGGTTGTGTACTTTGGTTTTCCTTTATTTAGTTGTCGTTATGTGATTGTATTTTGTTTGTTTTGTTTTTGTGTCTGTAAATAGGCCTTCCCCTAAATTAATCAGTGAGGACACTACAAAGTTTTGAGTGGGGGGAGGACCTATTGTCAAGTCAGTTGTGTCAGTGTCATGGATATGGGCAATCATGTAGCGAATTATAAAAAATAATAATAATAAATAAAAAGAGACAGTTGAGCAAACTTAGTGATGATTTGGTGAGAATTGAGTGAATAGTACCCCTGTGGTGAATGAACTAGTGCATTCTTGCTTCCACACTCAAAACATAAACGCAGGTGGAACTTAGTGATCCTAGAGATGATTGTAGCTAAGCTAACTGTTTGGTGGACCATGGGACTTACCAAATTTTTACTAAAAATATAGGGTAGCATAGGAAACTAAGTTTGGGGTTCTCTAAGTCGCACTAAGGCAAAGCATGAAGGGATGGGATTAGGGCAAGTGCACAGATCTAGTAGCTCAAAGTCAAAAGTCATTGTAGTGGTATGTGCTAAGTTATAAAGCACCAGTTCTTCAATTATGTAATTGTTGTCATTGCCTATTCATCAATAAAAAAAAAGGCAATGCCACAACATGTCAAGTTTGTAAGTTATGAGTCAGTTTGTATTTCAGATAATAAGTGCACTGTCCTAGAGTTCTGAATTGCTAAATCAAAGCCCTTTGTCATGCTTAACCCCCATTCGGAGCAAGAATTGTTAGTCTACCTTGTGTTTTGAAACATCTTTGGCATTCTCGGAAGGAAGCCCTCTAGTCTTAGTTAAACACATTTTGAAACTAGTTATGTTCCAGCTGAGTTAAGTGTCACACACACACTATTGAGCAAGAATGTGCTAGTGAAGGTACCACATGTGGGTTTGCAATTGAGTGGCCAGTCTAAAAGTTGATGCTCAACCTGTTTCTTTGGTGTTTGTGTTAAGTAATGGATTCCTATTTGATTGCCTGTTATCTATGTCTGTCTGTCTTGTCTTGTCTTTGCTTGAGGACAAGCAAATGTTTAAGTTTGGGGTTATGATGAACCCGCATCACATGATGTGTTTCATTGGTTTAAAGAGAGCTTTTAAGTGGAAATGGTGATGAATGAATTAAAAGTGTGATGAAAAGTATCAATTTGTGCTATTCGAAATTGTTTTGCTATGCAGTGTTTATGCTGGGTTTTGTCGTGTTTTTGTGCCCAGGGACTAGGTGGAAATGAAGAACGAAGCAGTGCAGGCAAATGGACTCAAGGGCGCAAAATCTAGGAGCTTTCAGCCAAAATGCGCACAACTGGCGCACAGGTGGCGCTGCAACGCGCAAACTGACAGAGGCCTCAGCCAAATGGCGCGCCACTGGCGCGTGGCGCGCAAACGCAATTTCACAGCAAGCGAGCTCCTTCTCGCGCGTAAGTGACGCGCCGCGCACAACTGGCGCGCGAAACTCCAGAATGCGCGTTAAATTATGACCAGGACGCATTTTGAAGGGACTTTTGCACTATTTTGGAACGCTAGCACGCGTAAGAGCTGATCCCTTGCGATTGGAGTTGAAGATTCGAGACTTGGGAACAAGGATTGAAGATTCACATGCGTTCTTCATCATCTCCTATGTGTAAAAATCCCTTTTCTTTCTCTTTGATCATGTGTAACTAAACCCTAATGTTAGGGATGGATGAATTTTGATGTACAACTATTGTTACTGGTTTATGTTAATGTTCTTAATGTTTTCTCTCTTCATTTGTGAATTGAATTTCAGTGCTTAACATTTCTATGATTGGAAAATTATAGAACAAATCTTTATTCAATGATCAAATGGGAATTTTATTATTGGAATGTTTGAATTTCAATTCCTTCAATTCATAGCTTAGGAATATTCTTCGAATTGATGTATGTTGCGAATCCTCGTTGTTAATGCTTGTTGTTAGTAGATGCGCCTAAGGAATTAGGGCTTTTATGAATCAACAAAGGACTATTCACCTAAGGGATTAGGGCTTGGTTAGAATTGTGGATTCGATAGCAAATGAGAGAGAGAGAGATTATCTTTTGAAAATAAATCAGTGACAATAGTGTGAAATCGAAAGGCATTCATCCCTAGCGTCTTCTCATCCATATTTTCTCCTAAGCATTTCCGTTTTCTCTTGTTGAAAACACCAAAAATATTTAACTGTTTTAAATTAGCGTTAGTAACGCAATCATACCCTTTTCAAGTTCTTTCCATTTGGTTCTTTTAGCTGTTGTTAACGAGTTGGTAAATTAAATTCGATCCTCGAGGACGATACCCGGTCTTACCGGTTTTTATTACTTGAACGATTCGGTACACTTGCCGAAATCCTCAACAACTCCATCCTCACAAATGTGTAGGTGTTGGCATGACCGTCGTATAAGGCATGACGATCATACTGCCAAGGTCTCCCAAGTAGAAGGTGGCAAGCATCCATAGGAATAACATCACACCAACATTATCTTTGTACTTTTGACCAATTGTGAAAGATACAAGGCAGCGCTTAGATACTCTCACCTCATTACCTTTATTGAGCCATTGTAGCTTGTATGGTTGTGGGTGCTCCTGATGCGGACCACAAGAGCATCGAGATAATCTAATTTTTATTAAAAATAGGATGAACTTTATTTTATTTTAATTGTAATAGGCTATACTTTAAGTTTGAAACTTGGGTTTTAAATATGTAGGCATCTGCTAAACTAGTGGGCCATGTTTTGGGCTTGTATGTGGGCCTTATTTTGCTTGTGTTGTCATGGCCAAACCTTACCTATATAAGGGTTGGTGTTGTTTCATGTAAGAGACCTTTGATCATTTTATGATATTGTGAGAATAGAGAGTGCTTCTCTAGGGTTCTTCTTAGAACCAAATTTGAGTCTTATCAAGAGCCTCTTACTCTTGTGGTGATTCCACCTTGATCTTATCATCTTCTTGGATGTGGCGATTTCTCCGTCTTCTTGCCTAATCCCATTTGTATGTTTCTTTTCCCCTTTATCTTTTAGTCTTATTTGATTCAAGAAATCACTTGGTTAGATCCTTTATTTATTATGGAATCAATTAGATTCACATCAAGTGGTATTCAGAGCCTTTACCAAGTGTTATTATGTTCTTGAATTAAGAAATAAAAAAATAAAAAAAATTCTGCAATTTTTTTCTCCCCTTTTTCATTTCTGTCGGCACCTAATTTGCTTTCTTGATTTTTTTCCCTTTGTTTTCTATTATTCCCCCTGATCGTCTAGATTTGGATTGTTATTCAGTTTAAGTTATTATGAGCTCATGAATTTCTCAATGATTCACGTTCATGTTGGTTGGGTACATTACTGGGCAATTTGATAATTGTTCAAGCCGTTGAACTTTGAAGCAAGTCATAAACAATTTGGTTTCTCATGAACTGCTAACACCGAAGAAAAATCAATTACTTCCAAAATTCCTATTTCATTGTTCCGGAAATTATATCATACTAGCAATTGTTTGATCCAAAATTTTAATTGCAAACTTGGTTTTTGATGTTATTTCGTTCATACATGTCCGATTCTGGAAATTCAAAAGCCTAAATTGATAAGAAAAAAAAGAGGAATTCAAACATGCAAAAAAAAACTGAAAAGATAAGTGCCGTAAAAAGTGATTCTACACAAAAGGAGAAATCTCTGAGTACAAAGAGTTTTGCTTAACAAAAGTCCTAATATCATCCATATAATTGGCATGATTCAGCCCTTACTTGATAGCACTTTTGATTTGCTCATAGGTGGCAGACTTCTCCAACCTCACTGTTAGGTCAACAACAGAGACATTCACAATAGGAACTCGGAAAGCCATTCCATTCAAACCAGGAATGATTTTCGCAACAGCCTTAATAAATCAAATAAAAAAATGAGCCATAAAATAAGAAATTATACCCAGTATACATTGCATAAGAAATTATCCCCCAAACAACACAATGTTAAATATTCACCTTAGCAGCTCCAGTACTAGTAGGAATGATGTTAAATGAAGCAGCTCTTCCCCTTCTCCAACTCTTCCTGGCTGGCCCATCAACAGTTTTCTGTGATGCTGTTTTGTAAAAACAACAAAAGCAAAAACAAAAATAACAGATTTGTCCCAAGTTAGTAATTAGCAAAAACCAGAACAACTATATACAGATTTGTCCCGAAACAAAAACCCTAATAAAGAGAAACTACAAAATCATTCCCAAATTATGCAACAATAGAAACGCGAGTGAATGGATGAGAGTGAGATTCTGAGAGTGAGTACGCATAAGTGAAATTATTTTTTTCTATTTTGGTACTTTAGAAGTCAAGCGAATACACGCCTGACTTCTAAAGTATTAAAATAGAAAAAAATAATTTCACCCTTAATTACAAGTTTGCCACCGTGTCACTTATGTAGTCAGGCGAATACACGCCTGACTTCTAAAGTCTAATTTTTTCCCTATTTGTTCACTTTAGAAGTCAGTCGTGTATCCGCTTGACTTTAAAACTCGCGAGTTTTACCTCTTAATTACAAATTTGCCACTATGTCTACTTATGTAGTCAGGCATCTGAGCGCCTGACTTTAAATGTCTAATTCTAATCCCATTTTTGCACTAGTGTCGATCCGTCCGATAACAAGTGGTGGAGGGCCAGACGCAATCTGGTGACAAGAAAGGGTCGAGGTAGGAAGGGGTGGGGACGAAACCTAGTGTGGATGGTCCACTATATATCATGTAGAGCTTCCCAATCCAATGATTATCTTTGCATCCCGAATAAAGAGCTAATTTTTTTTATCCTTGTATACGATACATCACGTAAAGTGGTGGTGTATGCTGGACGCCGCCTAAAAATGTATATTAAACAAATTTTATCTTTAATAATTTGTTTTAACTAACACCGTTGGCCTAGTGACATAAACTACCTTGGGACACGGGTTCGACCCGATGCTTACGGATTCGATTTTTGTAGTGGGCAAACTGGGTGTTGACCCGTACAAAATTTGCTCCTAAGCATGAGCGGAGATTAGTCATTCGATGAAAGCGTTGGGACACGCTGTGGGAAAAGCAATTGTCGAATAAAAAAATAATTTTGTCCTTCTAAAAAAGTCAATTAAAAGAGGATTAACGAGCATTTTTTATCAAGACTGAGCATATATTTTAAAATTTCTTTGTAAAAACAATTTTTGAAATTATAATTTAAATACACTAACGGTGTATAGAGGCTTTTTGTAACACCCTAGTCTCTCTACCATAGAGAAATACTAAGAAGCACCACATGTAGCATACATCAGTACTAATCAAAAAAATTAATGTAGCATACATCAGAGATAAATTCTTGCTTATGATATTGAACAAAACTAAAAACTTTGATTTGACTATCAAAGCATAACTCATATTTCATAACTTCATAATAGAAGTACTTAACTAACTTAAAACATGTTTTAACGTCTTTTCCATGTCCTATTGTTCAACATCCAACGATAGGAATAGCGGAAACGATTTACAACTTTTAGTACGAGTACAAGTCATAATATCGAGAATACATGAAAACTAGGAAAATAACATAAGCAATAACTAAGTCTTTAAGTTCTCCAAGTGAAGCACCATCTAGTCATACTTCTTTGCTTTTGCTTTCCCCGTGTCTCTGTAAAAACCACAACATATAAAGGGTGAGATAAACATCTCAATGAGTTCTATCGAGACCCCTTACTTACCACTCGCGGTTCATTAAATATCTCTCTTTCAATCGTAGTCCAAATAGATAACTACATGCATATAGCTTTTCCTGGCATAGTACATCACCGACAATAACCACGCCATTACCGGTGAACCTCTCCACTAACTTACGCTAGCTTCAAACAGTCATGAGGTCCGGGTTCTGGGGCTCATGACTTCCCCTCCCCTGGTATACTAATTCTCTAGGGTCGTCACCCTATCCTTGATATATTTTAATTTCATTTCAGACATTAAATCCGTTACTCGACACGAGGTCGCATTCTTTCCTTTTATTACTTGAAGTTAGAAACTTAGGTCTATTACTTGACACTTTGTCATATTCTCTTGATACAAAACTATTCGGATTGTACCCTATCATAACATGAATTCTTTTCTTATTTTGTACCATGAAACATAAGCGATTCGAGGCATAAAAACATTCAATCATCAATGGGAAGGGTTAAGGAGAGTGTTAGGGAAGGATTGGACCATTTACCTTGAAAAACGTGTAAAAAGACAGATTGGGACACGGACACTCGCGTCATTTGGACACGGGTCGTGTCCAAGTTTTCAAACTTTTTTGGTCAGGGACTGTTGCGCCCCGAAAAATCCGGTTTAAGGATTCCTCAGTTTGACAACGTGAAAAATTTTGAAGCCGCCACCAATATTTATTTTTAAAGACTAAAACATTGGAAAAAGTCTTTTGAAAAAGGCGGATGGTCTTTCGAAAACATTGAGATGTAGGTTCGGGGGTCGGTTAGGTACGGGGAAGGTATTAGCACCCCGCACCTCCTTTCTACCGAAAGGGAACCATTAACATTGATATGTGGCTTAGAAAAAGTTGACTTGAAATGATTTTTTTTTCTACTTCCCTTCTTTTTATTTCGTTTGAGAAACGGTTTTATTGAGAAGAAAAATATTTTTGGTATCTTTGAAAAGCGGAACGAAACAAAGATTTTTAAAAGGGTGCTTAATGGGTTACGACCCGCTCCTACGTACCCTCTTTGGAAGAGGGATCAAAGCTACGTAGTTCTAGTCTTTTGGTTTTGAAAGCGTTTTTTTGAGTTTTTGAAATAAGACTCAAGTGTTCACGAATACCAAACAAGCAATGGCTTCGAGTGTCGTTCATTACTAACTCGAAAGGAAAGAGTCGAAACCGGTAATCAAATAAGCAAAGGCTTCGAGTGATTACAAGTAACAACGTTTTATTATCTTTTTGAAATCATTTTGAAAAAGGGCGAGCATCGGTAATAATTATCACCAATAGCTCGTGTTGTTTTTTGAAATTGGAATTTTGTTTGTGTTTAGTTAAGGTGTGGGAGCTTTCATAATAGTCAAACAAGCAAAAGCTTCGAGTGACTACCACTAATAACTCCTCATTAGCGATCAAACAAGCAAAGGCTTCGAGTGGTGGCTAATGATTTATTTAAGAAAAATGCTTTAGGTTTTTTTTTATTTGGAAAAAACATTTGACTCTTGATTTGAAACAAGTTAAGAAAAAGAATTTGATTTGGAAAAGGGGTTTTGGAAAACAAGTGGGACATTTCAATCAACATACCAATCCCTAGCCAATATACAAATCATTTAATTACAATTTATGTAAGCATTACAAATCCAAGAGACAAGCAATATGCATAAATATGTAATGGTCAAAATTAATTACAAGTTGCCATAAGAAATGGTCACGCAAAGGTGAAGCATTAATCAATTGCAAAAGGGTAGCTCAAAGAATCATTTAATGATCAACAATAAAAGCACAAGAGTTAAGTTTCTTTTGGTAATCCTTGACACTTATTAACAATGCACAAAGGCATAAGTGTCTAGTCATTTTACCAAATTTTTTTAATGCTAAAATATATGCAAGAGTTGAATCCCTTTAAAGTAATCCTCAACACTTGGAAAATGCACTAGGCATAAGTGTCAAGTCATATTACTAAATCATCAACAAGAGATAAATGATTGATCCTGAAGTAAGGTATAAAAATGAAATGTTGAGTCACTTTAGGGGATCTCCAACACTTGGGATATGCACTAGGCATAAGGGTTAGATCATATCACCTAATCATCAACAAAGTATGCAAAGGAAAAATGTTTTTGAGTTTTGGTAAAAAGTAAAAATGTTTTTTATCTTTTGGTAAAAATCAAAGTAAAAGTGAAAAATAACTAAACACAATCGCACCATCTTATTTTACTCAAATGAGATCAGAGTGATAAAATTTGAAGCACAAAATATACCAAAAAAGTGGCCCTTGGCCGAATGCTATATGCTCAAATCCTCATCAAAATTTCATGCCAAAACTTACACATTAGCTCACAACCAATTGTACACCCAACAATATTTTGCAACAAGTGATATAACCCTAGCATGAACCACATGCAAAACTCAAATTCAATCATTTGTAAACCACAATCAAGACCCAAACATCATACATTCACAAGAGAATAACAAGAATTTACCAAAACCTAGCTAATTCAAGCCAAACCCTAGACTACTACATATAATTTAACAAGGTAAACTCATTAAAATCAACACAATTCATTATGGGATCATGATTCAAATTGCAAACAATTAACACAAGTGCAAACCCTACCAATTGGGGGCTCAAAACAGAGGCATATCCATCATTTAAAGATTCAAACAACTCATTTCCAAATTATTCAACACATATATAAAAGTAAGCAAAAATCAAGAGATGCACTAGGAAACCCTAGCTAACCCGAAGCTATACATACCCCAAATCCACAAATTTCTTCATCAAACTCCAACCAATCACATGAATACATGAAGAACAACAATTAACAAATATGCATAGTTCATCTTAAATCCATAAAATCAAACATGATCAAGCATGCATTTCACAAGATTCAAACATATATCATGATGGAAATGAGATGAACAACATAAATAAATCATGGGTCTACATTTTGGAGCAAAGGTTTAGAAGCTCACCCCAAAATCAAGCTAGAAACTAGTGTAGGAGAAAGAGAGAAGAACAAATCAACCAAGAACTTCAAGCTTCCTCTTTAACCACTTTGTGAGCTTCATAAACTAACCCTTCTCTCGTTCAAATCACAAAAATGAAGTGTGCAATGGAAAGATATGATGAAATGGAGTGAGGATTTTGTGTTATCTTTAGGTTTGGAGTGCTTTTGGTGAAGAAATGGAGGAAAGAAGTAAGAAGTGACTATGGAGGTTGAGAGGGATGAATGGCGGCGTGAATGAGAGGAATAGAAGGAGAGTATTCTGATCTAGGTTAGAAAATGAGAGTCCCCCTTTTTAGCCTCTCCAATTTTGGGCTTTTATGTGAAGGCCATTTTAAAGGGTATTTGTGACATTGTGCTTTTGCAAACCACTAGGATTTGAGATAGAATTTTGAATGGATGGTTTGGATTGCAATGCACAAGGATTAGGGGCATTCAAGAAGCACAAATGAGCTGGTTATGAAGGAGTACACACGGTTTTAGGGGTGGTTTTTGGAGAGCAAAAATTGTTGAGGGCATTTGGGTTTTTTTACATTGAGTTATAGCCTAGGATTTGATCAAAAATTTTAATCAATGGCTATGGATCATTTCACAAGGATCATGGGTATGAGAAAACACAAAATGTGGGCTGATATTGAGCTGAAATTCGCAGCACCTAGGAAAGAGAGTGAGTGGAATTGCAACTTCTACTATTGTACTACACTTGACCTTTCAAAATTCAAAGGAATATTGATTATTCCTTTCAAGATAATTCTTCTAAATTCTTGCCATTTTGGGCCATGTCCCATGATTCAATGATTGGGCTCTGAATTTTATGATCTCACCAATCCCAAAATTGATTTGTTGACCCCACTCCAAAGGAAATGACCATTTTACCCTTTTGTTCAAAAATCGAATTTCATGCCAAAAATATTCCCATGATGCACAAAAAAATACACAACTCCACTCACTTGGACTCACATAAATTCCTCAAGAGATGCATAATGGTTTTTACCGAGAAATTATTTATTTTAGTGAAATGACCAAAATGCCCTTTTTTGTCCCAAAAACCCTAATTTTGCTCCAAACTTCATTTCCACTCTAACAATGATCCTGAGACCCTTTGGATGACTCTAAAACTCTAGAAATGCATGCATGATGATAAAATAAGTCTTTTTGGCGAAATTACCAAAATACCCTTTGAACTAGGAAAAACCCTAGAAACCCTAGAAATGCTCTAAAGTGCTCTAAAATGCCATGCAATGCTTTTCTAACCCTAAAATGCATTCTGAAACTTTTAAGATGCAAGCATGATGCTCTTCCTAACCTCTAGGATGAATGCTAAGACTTGATTTATTTTTGATTGAAAATTAGGGTTTTGACCTAAGCCGGACAAAATTGGGGTATGACAGGGACAGCTTTGGACATGGGTACTCGTGTCATTTGGACACGGGTCGTGTCCTGATGACAGTGGCCGTTTCTCAGTTTTTAAAACTCGATTTTTCATCGTTTTACGATCCGAATGGTTCCAATACCGAATCCCTAACATTCATAGCTTAACAACAGTTCATAACCACACAAAAACATGTCCAATCAACATGGCAAACAACCAATCATATTAAACAAAACAAGTTTGACAACAAAATAATTTTAACGGTTTTTACACGAAAACATTTCTTGATAACGTACAACAACCGAAACAACAACTCAACATATCAATCAAGCCTAAACGGAGTAAGAACTCACCTCAATTCCGTGATCAACACGTAGGAAGCGAAAGGTGAGAATCGATTCAAACTCTAAAACCCCCAAATTCGCACCCTAGGCACCAACAACTTCCAAACTCCACGATCGAGCCTCAATCCGTTATCAATCAACCGTGTGAGCGATCCTACACCTCTAGGAACTCTCTAATAAAAAACACAACCCTTGATTCAACAACTCAAGCCCTCAACCTCACAAAAACCCTCAAACCTTGATGTGAGAAGAATAAGGAAAAAGTGGGTATTTTTGAAACTCTAATCACTAGATGATTATGAAATCGTCTAGTGATTAGAGTTTTAATTCTTCTTTCTTCTTCTTCTTCTTCTTCTTCTTCTTCTTCTTCTTCTTCTTCTTCTTCTTCTTCTTCTTCTTCTTCTTCTTCTTCTTCTTCTTCTTCTTCTTCTTCTTCTTCTTCTTCTTCTTCTTCTTCTTCTTCTTCTTCTTCTTCTTCTTCTTCTTCTTCTTCTTCTTCTTCTTCTTCTTCTTCTTCTTCTTCTTCTTCTTCTTCTTCTTCTTCTTCTTCTTCTTCTTCTTCTTCTTCTTCTTCTTCTTCTTCTTCTTCTTCTTCTTCTTCTTCTTCTTCTTCTTCTTCTTCTTCTTCTTCTTCTTCTTATTCTTCTTAGGTGAGGATGGGGCAAAATGACTATCCTACCCTTACTCTCTTCTAAATTTTTAAACAAACCCCACATAAATCAATATTTAATTTAGCAACCATTAATAAAAATATCAATCAAACACCATTAATTTAAATGCTTCAAGCATCAAAATAATTAATTTAATTATTTTGGGATGTTACATTACACCCCAACTTGAAAAAATTTGTCCTCAAAATTGTTTAAGTTTTACCAATTAGCTAACCGAAAATAGACATACCCAAAAGGATCTTAATCACCGGAAAACAGTGTTATTAACTTGAAATCCGCTTTTCTCTTTTGATTCAAAACCCAAACAACCTTTAAATAAAGAACAGAGTATTAAAACTTCTTTCTATGTAACTTATGTCAAACTTTAGGTACGTGCCATTACTACCCTAGAATAGTCTAAGGCTACAATCCGCACTCTCTTGCTATTAAACAAAGCGAGAAAATTATCATATGTCTACTTAGGCTTGATACCGTGTTTGAAAACATTTTCTTAACTTTATTTTGCCTAAAACTTTGAATTTGTAGTATAAAATCTTGAAACTTTATTCCAATTAGTTTGGTTTACACCCCAACTTTGATTAATCTTAATCAAAACATGTAATATGAGACACTTAATAGAAAATGCAAGATTGAAAACATGATTCATATATTTGAATTCCTAGACCAATGTAAGAGCAAAAATGATTTTCTTGAAGGGGTAAACACATTTTCAACAAATCCTCTAACATCCAAAATAGTTCTTGCACATATTGAAAAATGTGACGGAAAAGAAAACTGTAAAATTCTTAATCACTGGGGTAACATACTATGTAGGAACCTTCTCACTCGTTCCCAAGTTTTTGAAATAGAAATATTTCAAAAAGATGAGATGAGGGTTTATTAAAAACTTTTACCTTGAACATAGAAATGGGTCGTGATGGCACCAATAATTTTTGAAGAACAAGTAAACTATATTAGAGTTGTTTTCAAAAATAACATTTCCTCTTCGTAGTGCAATCAACGCATACTCCTTAGCTTAATCGAACCTAAGGACATTTCTACTTCCTGCGAAAGTATCTTATAACCTTATGACCTAATTGGTTCTCACTACATAAACTCTATCTTTACCCGTACCCGTAAACCATTTAACACTCTTGTGACACTAAACATGAATTCAATCAGTTGCTTTCAATGTAATTTATCTTTACCTGTACCCGTAAACCGTTTACCCGTACCCGTGTTCCAAAGTCTGAATTGTTCTTTCAGTTTGTTCATCCGTTTGCGGATGATAAGCAGTACTAGCACAAACCTTCATTCCTAGCGCCATATTCAGTGCTCTCCAGAATCGTGATGTAAACTTGGGATCACGATCACAGATGATACTTGTTGGAATTCCATGCAGTTTCATAATGTTCTTAAGATACTCTTCTGTTAACTTCGCAATCCTGTGATTTGAACACACCAGAATGAAATGAGCGGACTTGGTCAAGCGATCCACCACTACCCAAATAGAATCATTCGCAGCTTGGGACCGTGGTAATCCCATGACAAAGTCCATAGAAATGCTTTCCCATTTCCACTCTGGCACACTCAAGGGTTGTAACTGATCAGAAGGCTTCTAGTGCTCTATCTTAACCTTTTGACAAGTTAAGCATCGAGACACAAACTCTGCAATCTCCACCTTCATCCCCAGCCATCAATACAACTGCTTAAGATCTCTACACATCTTGGTAGACCCAGGATGTATTGAGAACTGACTCTTGTGAGCCTCTTCTAAAACCTGCTTCTTTATATTTTCATCACTCGGCACACGGATCCTACTATCAAAACAAATTACACTGTCACTATCTTCGGTGAAATTTGGCAACCTTCTCTTTTTCTGCAGCTCTAGATCAATCTCTTGGGCTAAGCGAATTAGATTTCTCAAAGAACCCGAAATCTGAATATGACTCAACACCAATCTGTTTCTTCTTGGCTTCACCTTCAAGTTAAGATCTCTAAAAGACTCTAAAAGAGCCATTTCATGCATCATTAATTCTGCCGTGTGAATAGATTTCCTACTCAAAGCATCAGCTACTACATTAGCCTTTCCTGGATGGTACTTCAGTTCAAAATCATAATATTTCAGAAACTCTACCCATCTCCCCTGTCTATTGTTCAATTTCTTTTGGTCCAACAAATATTTAGGGCTCTTGTGATTACTAAAGACTTCGAAACGAGAACTGTACAGGTAATGTCTCCAAATCTTTAGGGCATACACAATTGTCGCCAACTCTAGGTCATGAGTCGGGTAATTCTCTTCATGAGGCTTCAACTGTCTGGATGCATATGCGACTACCTGTTTGTTATGCATAAGAACACATCCTAAACCCTTACCAGAGGCGTCACTATAAATTTGGAATCCCAAAGACGGATCAGGAAGAATTAGAATTGGTGCAGAAGTCAAGCGATTTTTCAATTCTGAAAAACATTCATCATAGTCAGAGTCTCATACAAACGGTTGACCCTTACGAGGTAACCGAGTGAGTGGAAGAACCAGCTGGGAAAATCCTTGAATGAATCTCCGATAATACCCAGTCAATCCTAAGAAACTTCTTACTTCAGTGACTGAAGATGGTTGTTCCCAGTTAACTACAGCTTCAATCTTACTGGGATCCACTGCAACACCGGATTGAGATATCACATGGCCCAGAAACTTCACTTCAGGCATCCAGAAATCACACTTCGAAGGCTTAGCATACAACTTCTTCTCCCGGAGTACATTAAGAACAATTCGGAGATGCTGCACATGCTCCTCAATAGTCTTAGAGTACACCAAGATGTCATCAATGAAGACAACAACAAATTGATCCAGATAAGGATTAAAAATCCGATTCATGTAATCAATGAACACAGCTGGAGCGTTAGTTAAACCGAAGGGCATCACCACAAACTCGTAATGTCCGTATCTAGTGCGGAAAGCTGTCTTCGGAATATCCAAAGCCCTAACTTTGATTTGATGATAGCCCGACCTTAGATCAAATTTGGAAAACACTGCAGCTCTTCTAAGTTGATCTAGCAAATCATCAATCCTGGGCAGGGGGTACTTGTTCTTGATAGTCACCTTGTTCAACTGACGGTAATTAATACATAATCTCATGCTCCCATCTTTCTTCTTGCAAGTAATACAGGAGCACCCCATGGCGAAGCACTAGGTCGAATGAATTGTTTTGAAATCAACTCTTCAAGTTGAGTTTTCAATTCCTTAAGCTCTAAAGGAGACATCCTATATGGAGCGATAGAAATTGACTCTGTGCCCGGAACCAATTCTATAGAGAACTCTACATCGCGATCTGGAGGTAAAGAAGAGACTTCTTCTGGAAATACATCTAGAAACTCATTTACAACTTGCACAGATGATAGATCTAAACCTGTTTCAATTGATGTAGACAACATCATGACATAAGCTTCTACGTCTTGGAATAGACAATGACTTGCAGAGGTGAAAGAGATCACTACTTCAGAATTGGTCTGTGGCAACTCCACTGATTCGGAGGCAAAACCGATAGTCCGATTAAGGCAATCTATTGTTACATGGTTGGTAGACATTCAACTCATACCTAGGACTATGTGCATACCCTTCATTGGTAAATGGTGTGTGAAAAAGATGTGCAAGTATACACAGTCACAAACAAGTAGTATAAAAGATCGAACCCACGGGGATTGGATTCACTCTTGTAGTTTAAAAGTGTATAAATTAGTGTGAACTATACTACTCACAAATTGGGATGATGGTGATAAGTAAACATAATGCAAATAAGTAATAAAATGTAGAGGAAATCAGTTGAGAATGATAGTTGAGATGTTTTCACTAAATAAATCACTTTTGAGAGTTTTGTGTGTTTATGTGGTGCAGAAGCATTGAGTGCAGCTGCATCAGTATGTGCCTTTCAGCTACTTTCTTCAGAGTTTCGTTACAAGCTTCCTATGTCCAGGCTTGCTAAATAAGTTCACTCCTGCCTTTAAAGTACCCACTGTATCACCCTAAGGACTATGTTATCCTATGTCTAGGACTTAACATGGTTTTAACAAAATTTTCTTTATTACACAAGTTAACAAAGCCTTTATTAAAACACTCACCCTTATTAGTTCTTGATTTCTAGTTATAAACCATGTCTGTGAATATAACTCTACTTATTCTAAGCGATCAACCATAAAATAAGATGGATGTAGTATAACACAAGAACCAAAATGCATACAACACTTAAAAGTGCAATAACTTACTCAAAAGCTCATTATAAAGTTAGAACATCTCAACCAAAGAGGTTTAGCTCATAATATGCATTGCAAGGCAAAAATAGATGAAATGAAACATGTTGATATAATGGAAAGTACGAGAGATACCAATAGGGTAGAGATTACACCGATTGAAGAACTCTTGCATAAATTGCCCAGCAGTGCAGATGCACTGATTTCCTACACTTAACTAACTTGATGAAGAAGTGAAGGGAGAAGTCGTCAATTCCTTCCTTACCTTCTTACAAACTAACTACTAACTTAAAACTATGAAAAGAAATAAAATACAAGAAAGGAAATGATTATGAATTATATTCAAATGTATATGGATGTTTTTCAAGTGAGAAGTGGAAGCCTTTATATAGCCTTGGAGGTTTCCTTCAAGTGAAGTTTTGCTTGGAGATCAAGTTAACCTAAGGAGGCTTAACCATGGTTACTTTTCAGAACTTTGATGAAGGGGATTGAGTCCAACACTCTACCTCAAAGGGAGGTCCAATCGTGGAAAGCCATGTGTCCCTTATGAATGACCCTTCGTGATGTTCTTCTATTGTAGGCGCCTCCTTTTGCATGTTGGCATGTGCCTCGATGTGACTTGTGACTAAGCATGATGCCATTGAGGTGTTTATGCATTGGTATGATTTGAGGTGCTTCCAATGTTGGGTAATCTGTCTTTAGTGCAGGATGGTGCAGATGCACCTTAGTGCAGTTGCCCTGTTGTAAATGTATTTAGTGCAGATGCACTGTTGTTAATACTTTTAGTGCATATGCACTGTTGTTTTCCTGGTGCAGGTGCATCAACTGCAGGTGCACTGAACAAACACATCAAACATACCAATATATATACAAAGTGCTAAATTATGAATGACATTCATCTTGAAACCATAAATGTTGTTTATTTTATTCATACTACTATATTTAACACATATTACACTTGATTTCAAGCAATTAGTTATGTTTAGATGCATAAATAACTCTATATAAAATAGAGTTATCACACCCCGAAACTTAAATCGTTGCTTGTCCTCAAGCAATGACAAAAACACTTTTAAGATTTTTATAACCAAGAAGAACAGATCAGCTCATATCTTTTCAAAGAATGATCTTGCATTTTATGAACTTCATTTTCTTAGAAAATTTTGTCTTTGTGCTTTTGATTTTCCAAACATCCAAAGTTATTAAAACTCATTAGTGTGAGTGTGTGCCCCCCTGAGAATCAATCAGTTCCAAAACTACGTAAAAAGTTTCTCTTAGCCTTTGGAAAATTTTAGATCATGTTTGGTCAAAGCAAAGGTGTTTCAAAAATATAGACTAGACTAACAACATCTTCAAGACTTGGGGGGCTTTAAGCACAACAAAGGACTTTGGTTGAGTATTTCAAAACTGTTGAGTCAATGCACTATTCTTCTTTTTGGTAGTTCTTTTCTTTGGTGCAGATGCACCTTGGTGCAGGTGCACTGGGTATTTTTGTGAAGTGTAGAAGCACTGAACTTTTTTGTAACGGTGCAGGTGCATTGAGTGCAGCTCCACTTGATACTACATTTCAAGACTTGTAGCATATATTGCCCTCCTCACTGACCTCCTTATGCATACTTTTTTTCTTTGGTTTGCTTTTCTTTTCTTCTTTTTCTTTCTTTTCTTTTGAATTTTGATGCTTTTCTTTTCTTTCAAACCAAATGCACTATTGGAATAGGTTCAGTTAATGACTTAGGAAAATATAGCTAGTTATAACATTTTGACTCTTTTGTAGTGATTTTGGTAACCTATTGAATTGATCATTCTAAGTTTTTCATACTTTGCCTTAGTATTAAAAAAAAACTCCCCCAAACTTAATTCTTTATGCTCTTCTATATTTTTAGTAAAAATTTGTTTTTGACCTTGGCTTTCCAATAATTCCTTTTTTTTTTTGCATCAGATAGCTTTTCAAATAGCAAGGTTCCTTATCCTATTAACATAATGTCGTCAAGGTTCCCTTATTCCTAAGCTCCCATTGGGGTTCATTACATAGGTTGAAAAAGCATGTTTCCGATCGCACTATAGCCCTAACTTCATATTCCTATCCTTCGCTAGGAAAGAGTAATATTCCTATTACCCTTCAAACTATATTAACTCGTGAAATCAGTGATTTATTCCCTTCCAGATAATAAAACACACTACCCTAATCAAAGTGATCAGTTTTGAAAAGAGTTTATAACAATAAGCACACACAAGTTAATGAGGCATCAAAGATCGATCACATTAAAACACTTAAAAGCACATGTTCGCATCACCACATCTTGACTATAAAAGTATTTAGCTCATAACGAGCTTAAGAGTGGATCAACAGTACAAAGTTACCGTAGGCACAGTAGACAACATCGTAAAAGCACTTAGGAAAATACTAAGGTTGTTGCGATGAAGCCAAGCACTAGCCACGGGGTCTGCTCCTGAGTATGAGGTAGAGTATTTGGGGGAGATGGGTGTTCTGTATTTTAGACTCGGTCTCACTTCTTCTCAAAGTATTGCGTATGAGATGCTCTATATCTTTTCACCAGGGTTGCTGCTTATTTATAGGCGCTAGGAGGCACGGCGCGGCTCTTCCTCGGGATATTTTCCACTGGTCATTGCCTCAACCCTAGCGCTCTTCTTATCTTGCGGCTCAAGCAGGCGCCTTGTTCGCTTAAAAGATTAGGTTTTCCTTTTCTGGCAGCGCTAAATGAGGCGCCTCGCTGGTCCTTGCTCCGCTCCGCATATCTGCTTAGATGCTACCGCAGCACTTGTCTAGCACTGAATACTTAGTAAAATCCTGCACACTTGACACACATGTCAAATTCCCACAAATTGGCACTTGCGTGCCCAACTTCTAAATATTATTTCAGAATTCAACAATGTCAAATATGAAGGTATTCATCACAATTCATCGCATAATTTATTCTTGGAACAAGATAATTCTCGTTTGAATGACTGTAAATAACTCACACTTCTGTGAGTTATCACCCAACTCGCTCGATAATTTGGAAAGGTCCAATATACCGAAGGCTGAGTTTTTTCACCCGCAATGCTATACCGGTACCAATAGTTGAAGAAAGTCTCAAAAACACATGATTGCCTTCTTCAAAGTCCAGCGGCCTTCTTCTCTTGTCGGCATAACTCTTTTATCGACTCTGGGCAGTCTTCATCCTTTCTCTAATCTGTCGGATCTGCTCAGTAGTCTCTCGGACTAATTCAGGACCCAACAATCTTTGCTCACCGACATCCCACCAACACAATGGGGTTCTACACTTCCTTCCATATAATGTAACTAGTCTAATAGACATTGGGTGGTACTACTTGTCAATTTTGTAAGCGTACTGATAGCGTACTAGTTTGGTTTGATAACATTGGAAAGGTGTTTCTTGGGAAAAGAAACATATTCTAGAACCATGACTATCCCGAAGGATCTTACTTGGCTGAAACATAAGTTAGAGTGAATCTATTCTACACGGTAAGGTTGACCACTAGACGTCATATCAGTAACTGAGAGACTGGTCAGGCAGCAATCTGTGTTCTACGGTGCTCACTAGTCCTGAACAAATCTAGGACACTAACATTTCTTCTACCGGAAGGTTTCACGGCTCATAACTCTCTGGGTGACCCTTTTACAACTTACTCGACAATACAACAGTCGCATCGGTTACAAAGACCGAACAGTCGCCCACAGCTTCCTCGAACCAGTACGGATGCCCATCATTTACTCCGGAATGTCGTCTGTAGCCCCCTGCTTTCTGCAGCGTGCTTTGATGAAACGAGAAAGCCAGGAATACTATGGGTTAGGTTTCAGACATTTTCGGGGCTATGGCCATCACTTGTCGTTATTCTCAGTACTTTGAATGATACTTCGAGTTGATCAAGCTCGAGGTTCCACACAATACACTGAAAGGTTTCGACAGTTGATCGTCAAAGTCCCTGACTGACTCATTCTATCTCTAAGCCCGTCTAGGTCGAACTGCTCTGATACCATAATGTAACACCCTAGTCTCTCTACCATAGAGAAATACTAAGAAGCACAACATGCAACATACATCAGAGATAAATTCCTGCTAATGGATATTGAACAAAACTAAAAACTTTGATTTGACTCATCAAAGCATGACTCATATTTCATAACTTCATAATAGAAGTACTTAACTAACTTAAAACATGTTTTAATGTCTTTTACATGTCCTATTGTTCAACATCCAACGACAGGAATAGCATAAACGATTTACAACTTTTAGTACGAGTACAAGTCACAATATCGAGAATACATGAAAACTAGGAAAATAACATAAGCAATAACTAAGTCTTCAAGTTCTCCAAGTGAAGCACCATCTAGTCATGCTTCTTTGTTTTTGCTTTTCCCCGTGTCTCTGTAAAATTCACAACATATAAAGGGTGAGATAAACATCTCAGTGAGTTCTATCGAGACCCCTTACTTAACACTCGCGATTCATTAAATATCTTTCTTTCAATCGTAGTCAAAATATATAACTACCTGCATATAGATTTTCCTGGCATAGTACATCACCAACAATAACCACGGTATTACCGGTGAACCTCTCCACTAAAAACGCTAGCTTCAAACAGTCATGAGGTCTAGGTTCTGGGGCTCATGACTTCCCCTCCCCTGGTATACTAATTCTCTAGGGTCGTCACCCTGTCCTTGATATATTTTAATATCATCTCGGACATTAAATCTGTTACTCGACACGAGGTTGCGTTCTTTCCTTTTATTACTTGAACTTAGACACTTAGGTCTATTACTTGACACTTGATCATATTCTCTCTCGATACAAAACTATTCGGTTTGTACCCTATCATAACATGAATTCTTTTCTTATTTTGTACCATGAAACATAAGCAATTCGAGGCATAAAAACATTCAATCATCAATGGGAAGGGTTAAGGAGGGTGTTAGGGAAGGATTGGACCATTTACCTTGAAAAACGTGTAAAAAGACAGATTGGGACACAGACACCCACGTCATTTGGACACGGGTCGTGTCCAAGGTTTCAAATTTTTTTGGTCAGGGACAGCTTTGGACACGGGTACCCGTGTCATTTGGACACGGGTCGTGTCCTGATGACAGTGGCCGTTTCTCAGTTTTTAAAACTCGGTTTTTCGTCATTTTGTGATCCGAATGGTTCCAATGTCGAATCCCTAACATTCCTAGCTTAACAACCGTTCATAACCACACCAAAACATGTCCAATCAACAAGGCAAACAACCAATCATATCAAACAAAGCAAGTTTGACAACAAAATAATTTTAACGGTTTTTACACGAAAACATTTCTCGATAACGTACAACAACCGAAACAACAATTCAACATATCAATCAAGCCTAAACGGAGTAAGAACTCACCTCTATTCCGTGATCAACACGTAGGAAGCGAAAGATGAGAATCGATTCAAACTCTAAAACCCCCAAATTCGCACCCTAGGCACCAACAACTTCCAAACTCCACGATCGGGCCTCAATCCATCATCAATCTACCGTGTGAGCGATCCTACACCTCTAGGAACTCTCTAATCGAAAACACAACCCTTGATTCAACAACTCAAGCCCTCAACCTCACAAAAACCCTCAAACTTTGAAGTGAGAAGAATAAGGAAAAAGTGGGTATTTTTGAAACTCTAATCACTAGATGATGATGAAATCGAATTTAAAGAGGGAAGAGGTGAAGATTTTGGGTTAGGGTTTGGTGGATTCCCTCTCTTCTTCTTCTTCTTCTTCTTCTTCTTCTTCTTCTTCTTCTTCTTCTTCTTCTTCTTCTTCTTCTTCTTCTTCTTCTTCTTCTTCTTCTTCTTTCTTTTCTTTCTTTTTCTTCTCTTCTCCTTCTCTTTCTCGACTTCTCTCTTCTCTTCTCACTTATCTCTTTTCTTTTCTTTTTCTTTTAAACATATTAAAAAGGTGAGGGTGGGGCTAAATGACTATCCTACCCTTACTCTCTTCTAAATTTTTAAACAAACCCCACATCAATCAATATTTAATTTAGCAACCATTAATAAAAATATCAATCAAACACCATTAAATAAATTAAATGGTTCAAGCATCAAAATAATTAATTTAATTATTTTGGGATATTACACTTTTAAATCAACTTCTAATCACAATTCACCATTTAGCCACGTCAGATTATTTTTAATTAAAAATAAAAGAATCAGCAAAACTAGTCAAAGTAACCGCTATGTCACATCCCCCATGTTCTTGTAACCTCATTCCTCCCATGAGCGGTTGCTTTGACTAATTTTACAGTTTTTTTATATTTTAATTGAAAATAATATGACATGGCTAAATGGTGAAATGTGATTAAAAGTTAGTGTAAAGACCCATTTACAGAATTAATGTATATAAATTAAACTCATTTATAAAATAGTTTTCAAAAAGAGTTTAATTTATATACACAATAGGTGTATATGCTCTTACAACTACTACCAATGTAGTGGTTGATTACCAATTGACTTATTGATGGTTACAAATTAACCAATTTCTCTTTAATGATGTGTCACCAATCACCATATGATTAATAGATATTGTACAACATGCATACACACCTATTGTGTATATAAATTAAACTCTTTCAAAAATAAAACAAAAGACAATTAAACAGCCCTTAATAAAAAAGTGGCCTTTGTTTTTTCGTTATTCCCGCTTCTTCTCCACCCTAATTCCTTCCTTCTTTCCGCGCCAAATTCCTCTTCGTCGACGAGTTTCTAAATTCTAAGTTCGGCTTGCTTCTTCCTTCCTTGGGTTGTGGACCGCAGTGCTATTGTCCCACCCGCTTGTACAGCTATCACCTCCGATTAGAGGGTTTCTACACACATGCCGACAGCGAAAACCCTAGGGAGGGACTATGCAATTGGAGGTTACCCCGAGAGATTGGGAACTCTTCTCATGAACCACGTTCTTCCCAGGTAACCTCACTCACCTCTCCATTTCAATTCCCAATTTCAATGCATGCTAGTCAAAATTCTGTTTTCATGAATTGTCATCGAAACGGTAATTGTTCAACCGGTTTGTCAAACACAAGTATTATTTTGATTGCCGGTAGTATATCTCTTAATTTCATATTAAAGCTTTTCTGCCTTTGTATTTTGAAAACAAATTTAATCTCTTCAACAATGGGTTGGCACTCGCGTATGCTTTTATTTGATATGCTTGTTTGATATTATCAACATATGTAAGTAGGGAAATCAAGAAACCATATCTTTAGTTTGTTAGTAATGGAACCTTATCAACAAAAATAACACTAGTATTCATTAATAGTAATGGAACCTTATCAACAAAAATGGCACTAGTATTCATTAATAGTAATGGAACTTACAAAAAATGAAAGAAGGGAGGCTCAGAGTGGCCCTGAAACTTTCATTGCCTCTTCAAAATGCTTACAACAGTACACAACCGGGATTCAAGTACATGAACTGAAAATCTTAGTCAGTAGGAGTAAAACTACACTTAATACAGTTACAAGAGACTCGGGTAAAAAAGGGATTCTCTTACCACAAACCAACCAATTTTTTTTTCTCACTGGCAAATATATTCAAAGTTATTTTGACTAGTTGGTCCCTTCCTTCTCTTATTCATATATACCGTTACATTACCATTGCAATTGATTGTTGTCCGTTGCAAATTAGACTTTGAAGCTACCTGACTCATCATTATCAAATTTGCATTCCCGTTGTATATTCTTGAACCACTTTGCACATGCAATGTAAGCAATCAAGTCTATAGATGTCAAGGCAGCTAAGAGGAAGAAAAACCTATCTAGGTGACCTCTGTTGAGGTTTCCAGGGATCCAACCTGGCATGTGATCTTCAGTGGAGATTTTCATAACCATACTAACAAGTAAGCTACTCACATAGTTCCCAAGTGAGATAGATGTCATGCAAAGGGCACTTCCAAAGCTCTTTAACCCATCTGGTGTTTGAGCATTGAAAAACTCTAACTGCCCAACATACATGAAAACCTCAGAAGCTCCAATAAGTGCATACTGAGGTATTTGCCAGAAGATGCTTAGAGAGCTCGTGCCTTGTTTTGCATATTTAAGTCTATAGCATTCAACTATTCCAGCTGCAACCATTGCCATTACAGCTATAACAAGCCCAATTCCCATTCTTTGTAGCTCTGTAAGTCCCTTGGAACTTGTCTTTTTAAGTCTTCCAACGAGTGGATCAATCACTCGACGGTAGAAGAAAATGAAGACCGCTACGCTGAGGATGTCGAAGCTAGACATGCTTGCTGGTGGTATTCTAAAGCGAGAAATAGTAGTCTTCATGACAGCGCCTTGCTCAACAAAAAGAGAAGCCATTTGAGTGAAAACTACTGAGTATATTATGGTGCAGAGCCAAATGGGAAGAAGTCTTAGTATGCACTTTACTTCTTCAACTTGAGTTATAGGACACAGACGCCAGTAGTTATAAACTCCTCCTTGCTGCTCCTCTAGGTCCCTGGAAGATATAAAAGCTGCCCTATCCAAAAACCTAAAATGAAGATGACAAATGACAAATTGATCAAAAACCACTCCAGATATTGTTTAAGAAACACTTACGGAAAAAAAGTACCAAAAGAATCTTGCAATGACTTGCAGTTTTTAGAAAAATGTTTATTGGAAGTATTCAATTATTTAAAATTAGCTTCTCTCACTTACTTGAACCCGTGTGTGTGGAGAATCTTTCTGTTGCTATTGGTTGCAGATTCCTTTTCATCTGTGACATACAAGTCATCTCCGTTTGGTTCCATTTGAACTGTCCATTTCCTTGATGCAGCAACGAAGACTTGACAGAACCTGGAAAGAGGATTTCCCGCAGGTTTGAAGTGTCTATATCTTGGAGTGCCAACAAGAAATAGTACAAGGGCTGCAAAGGCAGAGCCTGCAGAAGCCCAGAACCCAAGAGCCCACAATCCCTCATCTTCAAAATAGCCCAGAATGGTGTTTGAGAAGAGTGAACCAAGGTTCAAAGCTAGGTAGAAGTAGCTAAAGAATGCCACTTTTGAGTAACTCTCCTTTGAGTGCTCTTCATCAAACTGATCAGCCCCAAATGTGGCTATATTCGGTTGATACCCTCCATTCCCTAAGGCAATTAGATAGATTGAGAGGTAGAACATCCCCATCTCCAAGCTTGAATGTTTCCCACATTTAAGTGATTCATTTCCACAACCTTTAGGTCTAATCAAGGCGATATATGATGAAAAAGACAAGGATACTAGGCCCTGTTATATCAAACCAGAATAATCGTTAATTACTACTATTAAAGAATAATATATTGTACTAATAGCTAGAAATCAAAAAGGAAGAATAAGGACTTATTGGAAAATGAAATTGATCAAAGTATATATGTTACTCACCATTACAAAGATGACCTGAAAGATGGCACAAGTTTTGTATCTTCCCCAATAAGAATCACTAAGGAAAGCACCCACAAGAGAGAAGATGTATACCGTGCCAGTCCACTTGCTCACACTGTTAGCAGCCTCAGCATTATCTTGACCTAACACCCTTGTCAGGAACAACACTAGGTTCACTCCAATTCCAAAGAATGCTAAGGTTGCCAGTCCTTGGTTCACTGTTTGATGCAATCAACAACATAAGCATGGTTAGCACCATGTTATAACTTTTTTTGAAGTCAAAATGAATATATTGAAAATATAAAGGAGTCCAAACAAAATATGTGCCTAAGTCCACCAAATTGTAGTCTTAATACAAAATGTTCTGCATGTAACAGAAATCTTTAATATAACTTAAAAAGTGATTTTTACCTCAGTTCACAAATCACAATCCTATATCATGTCACGGGAGATGTGTTTGCATGTAACAGAGAAATCTTTAATATAACTTAAATACGTTTTCAATAAAAAAAATAAAAAAATTATAATAAATGAGATTCTTTTAAATGATATATTTTCATATAAGTTGAAATCAATTTCCATATAATATTTTTTCAAAAACTCGTTTATCTAATTTATCAATGAATACAAGTAAACTTATAATTTTTTGTCATGATTATAAATCAAATACTCATCTTAATTAAAAAAAATTCAGAACTTGGAGGCGGGTGAGTGGGTGGGTGACATGTGGACATGGAAATGGCATTGGAGATGCTCTTTATTTGTTTGGATGGAGGAGGTGGTACTAACTACAAATACTACAATCTTTGGATACTCGGTTAGATCAAGGTATTCAATCTTGCTTATTTGGTTTACGGTTACTTGGGATTAGGTGAAGACTCTTATATGCCGGAGTTTTGTTGGGTATGATACTTGACTTTCAATCAATAAATGATACATCATTTTTTTATTTAATTATATTAAAATAAATTTAAATATTGTCCTAATTTTGCCTATAATGTATCATACCCAACAAAATAAATTTCCTTGAGATTATAGTTGTTGAGGAACCAAATAAATTTTAGGGATGGGATGGCAAGCTATGGCAACGTGATTCATCATATTAAAACTTTATCATGATATGCATCGCATCAATCTAAAACATACTCTTTTACCTGATTTGGAATAGAGTATCCCTAGTACACTCTGTTAATAAATTTTGCTAATAAAAAACAATTTTCACCCCAGATAAAACGGAACACACCCTAAAACTTTTTATATTGGATCGCCTAACCACCATTGCAAAAACAAGAAAAAACAAAAATTATTTTATTTTCATCTAGAAATCAATTCGGGTTATTTTTTGGTGCCTAATAAATCAGTCTCAGATTTCCGCACAGGTACATGCACGCACGTTACTTTTACTTACGCACTTTTCTTTCCACACGAGAAAAGCTTCAGAAACATCCCAACAATGACTATAATTGTCCGATAGTGACCTCCTATGAAGTCCCGATACTTCAAAAACAAAGACGTATCTGTGTCGGATACGTATTCGATACCGATACGCATCCGATACTTTTCGATACGTACCCAAAGAGTATTTAATAATTTTTTAATTTTTTTTAAAAAATATTTGACTCGATACTTTTCAGATACATATCTTTGATACTTCTTACCAACCAAGGATATTTCTCAGATACTTTTTCGATATTTCTTACCAACTAAGCACATGATTGTCAATCATATATGATACACTTTAATACCTCAATAACTAAAAGACAAAATTATATCTTTTTTCGTAATACAATAATAGAAGAAATAATACATTGTGATATGAGTGGGATAAATATACGTAACTATTTCTACTTGATAAGATCACAGGTATTTATTTCTACAATATGATGAATATATATTGACTAATGATATGATTATGTTTTATTGATCAATTACGTACTAATATAAATATCTTAGTCTATAAAAAGTCATCTATTTCTGCCACTGACTATTCGTATTATACGATTTCGGGTGGTCTCAGTTAATTGTCCACCATTACTTTTTATGACTAGTCACTCATACATAAATGTGTCGGTTGTCCTCTTCCTTTCATCCATATATTTTCTGTGTGATTTTTTTATCTATTTGGGCAGTTTTTTTTCATATCTATAAAATCCAATATTTTAGTTTTTCATCTTTGTTTTTTTCTATTTGTATTTCTATTCTATTTTATTTTTTGTTATGTTTTTATATATTTAAATTTTAATTTAATTTTTTATTAAAGTATCCCAGCCGTGTCGTATTTTGATTTTCAAAATTTTCCCGTATCTCTGTATCCGTATCGTATCGTATCCCGTATCGTATCTGGTATCCAGGCTTCATAGGGGACCTCGCAATTTACATTCACCTTTGATATCATTGTTCTGAACAAACTAATACGCATGTTAATTTGCTTTAGGCCCGCCTTGGTTGGAAGCATTTAAAATTGGTGAGGAGGCAGTATATTTTTTTTGAAAAAAGAATGCTCAAAATGATAATTGGATATCTTATAGTAGACGCAATTATCATGTATATTTACTTAAATTTATATATTATTAGGTAATAGGTATAATGCTTTTTCTTATGTAAAAATATTAGAGGTATTTTTCAACTAACTAGTAAATACAAGTATTTAATTTATTATACTTTTAAAACAATAAACAAAGTTGATAGTGGTAAAATGGCGAACACGAACGAACAGTGTCGTACCTAAAAAAAGGTACTTACTAATGCGCTAATTATGTGCTGTCCACAACTCAAATTTGGTTTGGCGCACTAAATATAGAATTTTACACTTCCTTGCACTCCATGTATGATGTACTAGTATGTCAATTTGTTATTTAATGCTTTATGACACGTGGCCAGACCGACGTCATGAAAGATCCCAGCGCAGGTTACGTGTTCCTCTCAAATGCATGCTCTCGTTTCCTCACACTCATCACTCTCTTCCCCTTTTTCCTGTCCTTTTATTAGGATTCATTTAGAATCTGTTTTTTGATTCCCTTCTCTCTTAACTCGGTCTCAAGGACTAGTTTGTTTGTTTGAAAGATATATATAGCGGTGGAACAGAAATGAGCCAGCTAAGACATTGTTGCAGGCGCAGCCAGGCAAATTAATATGAAAATAGGCTACTATAATTCATTAATTTTTTTGTGGACTAAATGAAGCACGATGTTTGCAACATTAATTAAAGTTGTCGTTTTGCATGATCATAGTTTGGGTTTCTAATATGAGGTATTTTTTTCAAAAAAAAGAAACTGATAAGATGACCGAAGGAGAGCTTGTTCGCTTGTGGACCAAAAGGTTCCTAAGTTCTTTGATCTATTCCTACTGATAAGTTATCTATCTATAAACTCATTATTACAAAGACAAGGTTCCTTAATCTTCTACGGCTTTAACTGTTGCCACGACTCCTAATTTCCTATCATTATCAACTATACATCGACGTATCACTCGCGCCCCCACACACATAACTGTGGTTTAATAATTAAGCTCAAATGATAAGATGTCAGTCCACGTTAACATACCCAGTCCTAGTGTATGTAGGGAAACCTCATTATTTTTTCACTAAGTGTTACTTGATTTACATATCCGCGCTTGCGAATACGGTTATGTGATGTCATCCTCCAAAGAAATGCAGTCGATGCAATTTTGCAGTTACCAAAACCTTGATCCACATCATGCAAATTTGATATTTGGTTTAAAAAAAATACTACTCCAAACCTATTTATATGAAAAACACTTTTTAGATTCATTGAATAACCCGCCCACGGTTATGTGCGCCCGCTTGGTGGAATATACCAAATCAATATGATACCAATGATTCTCATTGTTCATATTGGAAAACAAGGGTTATTAAAATGCACTGACAGGGTTAATAAATTAAATACAGTGAGACAAAAAAAAATTCCCCTGCTATATAGGAGTGATATTTATGTTCTGGAACAGTGGAACTTACATAGTATGATAGTTCCGGCGACCCATCTCCCAGATTTGGCTCTGATTGCAGGGCGACCATGCCAATCAACACTCCCATCAAGAGTTAACTCTTCTGCTTCTTCTTCTTTGAACTTCCCCTGTTTCAACACACAGAGCAAAATGGCAGCATTTTAGTACTTATAAAACATCCTTATAGTTTTAATTATGTAGTATTGATTAATAAGCCTTAATGACATGCTCAAAACAAGTGTGATCAATGGAGTTTGGTCAGAACTAATAAGTCTCTACAGAATTAGAAATAAGGGTTAGGCATAAATAAATATATATGTACGAGTTCTATTAATTATGTATGTGCATATATGTATGGTTACCTCTTTGCAGACCTCTAAGCAGGCCATTGGTGATATCATAGATTGAAAGAGAAAGAGGGAGCTCAATTAAGTTCTCAAGTTGCAGTTGAAATTTGAAAAGTGCAAGTGATTGAGAGAACTGAAGCAGAGGAAGATTGTTGATTTGGACAAAGGCCGAAAAGAAGGAGATTTAATTTACACATGAAGTAGTGTGGAAGTCTTCAATAAATAGAGGAAGGATGGGTGGCATGAACGGTCCAGATTTCAAAGTACCTAAGTGGGGACATCCCACGTGTCATCCTCGCCCAATTTTTTTTATGTGACTAGATAAAATAATAGTAATACTATGAGTTATAGAACATATTTGAATATGTAGAGCTGAACAGAGATAGAATAGGATAAAAACATAATAAGCTTATCGTATCATATGTATAATGTGCACTTGTAATCAATAAGATAATATATTATTATTATTATTATTATAACAAATGTATGTTATTCTATTACATATTTTAAATAAGTTAATATATCTTAGTATCTCTAGCCGGTGTGTATGGAAAAATATCTAGTGGCAGAAGTCAATCTCTTAAATGAATCTTAATACCTCAGAGATTAATCCTGCAGTTGTGCGTAAGAGATATGTTAGTGTACCAAAAGAATAAGTTAAGAATAATGATATGATATATATTAAATACATATTAATGAAAAACAGTAATTGTTAAAGATAATGAACAAATTTTACTCTTTGATAAATTGTTTCAAGAGAATAGTAGAGGATTATGCAAATTTAACCTTGTTTTTAAACATGTCAATGTTTGATGGCAATATATTTTTTTATAGCCTTAAATATGTTTTTTCTACTCGTAAATATAGAGATTTTTGTTTTTCGTCCTTTTCAAATTATATTGTTTTGTTTTTCGTCTCTACAATATAGAAATGCTTGCTTTAGTCACCGTTGTTTTGTTTGAGTCCTTACTATGTTATTTATGTTAATTTAGTTCTAGTTCTAGTCCTTGATATTAGTGAACATTTTGATTTTAGAATCGCAATTATGGACTAAATGATGAATAATTCCAAAAATAGATATTTATTGCAATGACACAATTAAATTTCCAGGGACAAAAAACAAGATTTAAGAAATTACAAAGATGAGAAACAATAAATAATTTTCTAAGAATGCCTCTATATTTGGAGGGATAAAAACATAACTAAGCCTTTTGTATAAAAAAAGTAGACTTATTAAAGAATATAAATATTTTAATATATAATACTATATAAAAACATTTGATAAATAAATTATAAAAAATAGACGAGTTATAGTTTTAATAATAAAAATAATTATAATATATATATTTTTTTGGTATTGTATTATAATATATTTTTTAATGCCCCCATGGGGTGGATAGCTGGTTCGGCTCGGTGGTACTGCAAGTCAGGTCCCGGGTTCGATTCTCGGCTTCCCCACGGTTTATAGCCTGTCCAAAGCGAACTTGCGCTGTGGGTTAGGGTAGGCGATGCCGTAATTACCAGTGAAAATCCTCAATGAGCTAGGCCTTGCATGGGGTTGGTCCTTACCCTAATCTAAACTTTTTTGTACCAAAAAAAAAATATATTTTTAATGAACATAAGTATATCACATTGAATTGAAATGCAATACAAATGACAACTATCAACTATCAATAAATGCAAAGAATTTTCTTTTGGACTGGAATGTACGGTAGGTCGACGTCTTTTCTAGTACCCACATAAAATCTTCGATCTTTTTATTTTTTTTAATTGTTGGCTATATGTTTATTATCTTTTTAATATTCAAATTTATAGCCATAGTTTTTTTTGACCAAAGGCATATTTTTCTGAATATTAATACTTTTAATTCTGTTGACGTATTTATTATTGTTAAATATATTTATTTTTTATTCACATTTTATGATAAAATAAAAAATATTAATAATATTGTTTATATATAATTTTAGAACGATACATATATAACAGTCGTAATTGCTATTTGTTAACTTTATTTTCTATTAAATAAATTTACGAAAAAATATTGAAAAGCAATTGGCCAATTCACTCTGACATTTTAACGATTATGTTGAATAAAATATATATTAAATTAAGTAATAAATAAATGAATATAGTTTTTTTTTAAAAAAAAAAACTATAGCGAGTCACTCGTGAGTCACTCGTGGATTTATATCCTTTTAAATTCACTTTGATGATGTAAGTTTTCAAGTTCTCCAAATTCAACTTAAAGATTAGCAGAAAGCCAACAAGATAGAAGAAAATTTTGAACATATTTTAACAACCTTTTCTTTAATACTGCTATATCTGACGGACAGTGAACAAGATAGTAGAGAATTTTGAACATATATCTGACAAACTTTTCTTTAATTGTAAGTTTAAACATGATCCGATACTTAGTGTGTGTTTGGTTCTGCGGTGGTGAGAATTGAGTTTTACAGAATTGAGTTTGCAGAATTGAGTTTAGTTAAAAGTGAGTCGAACGTAACATGATTTTTGTTTGGATGCATTTTCTGAAAAGTGATTTTCACCCGTCATTGTTGTTTGAATTGACTAAATCAAAAGTGCTTTTGAGTGTAAAATTACTAAAATGGGTATCAACTTAAACTTCAATTAGAAACTTAAAATTTGATACACTACACAACAAAAATACTAAATAAAAATATAAAATATCTAAATTAAAATTATAATTAGAGAATATAATTTAAAGTGCAATATATTACCAAATCTTACCAAAGACTAATAATAATGCTTATACTCGATAATTTGATCCCGAGTCAAAACACGTTCGATAAAGAAGCAGTATTTAAATTTGATAGGATAAATAACAAAAATACTAGATTAGTATAAATGTACTAATTATAAAGTATCTAAATTAAAATTACAAATAGGGAATATTAATTTAAAATAAAGTCCAATATAATATCTGAATAATGCTTATTATTATAAATATTATAATTTATAAAACTACTATTATTTATTGTAAAAAAAAAACTAAAATTATTAATTATTATAATGAGAGACTTATATTATTATTATTATTATTATTATTATTATTATTATTATTATTATTATTATTATTATTATTGTTGTTGTTGTTGTTGTTGTTGAAAGTACTGACTATTAGAAAGATAAAAAAAGCAAGAGTTCAGACAAAAATAAAATCTTATCAACAAAAAAGCATTATTGTCAACGAAATCAATTAGTGCTGTAAAAAAGTCGAAATCAATTACTATTAATATATTATTAAAAATTTGGGTTTTTTTTATACCCCTATCAACTCCCATATACCCCCACCCAATACCGTAATCCCGAAAATACCCCTGACATAAATTACAAAAATTGACTTTTGGAAGATTCTCTGGTGGGGGACCACTTTATCTGGTAATCGGATTTACCTAAATAGAAGGTAAATCCAATTAGCTTTAAATACGTATTAAATTCACACGCATAAGTCAAATCGGATTTATCAAGCTAACAAATAAATCCGATTTGACCATTTAATTCAGAACAGAAAGCGAAGTTTTAATAAATCGGATTTTGCTAAATCCGATGCGCAATCAGATTTACCTAAATCCGCTTATATCTTTTAATGAATTAGATTTACCAGGATGGGGGTATATCCGATTTGTAAAAAATACAAAGCGGATTTATGTTTGAGGCACGTAAATCTGATTTGTTTTTTTTTTTTTAAATTATATTCTGTATAACTATTGTTCTATTTTGAAACAGATACTGAGGCACACACATGAGTTGCTTACTACCCCGGTCGGGTCGACAACTTTTGGTCGTTTAACTAAGCCGCAGAAACCTATTGTTAATGAGCACACTGATCTGAATGTTGCCCCGAAAGATTGTCTTACTGCTTTTAAGAACCATTATCCGGACAACGTCACTTCTCTTCCTCAAATATATAGGCAGCGTTACGCCTATAGGTCTTCTAAGAGGGGTCCTAGAACGGACATTCAGGAGCTTTTGAGATTGATTGAGTCGCAAAATTATTTATGTTGGAGCAGAAAGTTGAGGGTTCCGATGTGGTCAGTGACATCATGTGGGCGCATCCCACTTCTATTAAGTTATTCCGGTTGTTTCCAAAGGTTCTTATTCTTGACACCACCTACAAGACCAACAAATACAATCTACCTCTATTGGAGATTGTAGGAGTCACTTCAACGGAGGGCGACGAGCGAGAGATAACTCGTATAGTTTATCGGAAACCGGATTGGTCTGATGGACGTGTGCACTGGTCAACGATGGATGTCAAGAACGACGATGACGTCCAAGCAATGATGTCCATTTATGTCATGTTTAAGTGGAAGAGTTATCTGCATTTGTACGTGGAAACCACACGGACCGTCGCTGAGATCCTTCGTCGTTTAACTCCACCAGCTCAGTAGTTTATGTCCATTTTATCGTTTTCACTGTCACTCAGTTATTGTTATTGTAGTTTAACTCCACCAGCTCAGTATGTATCTTTTATATTTTATTGTTAATGTCGTTGGTTATGTTTTATCTTGTATCGCATGATATCGAAATTATATCTTTTATCCACAAATATAATAAACAAGAAATACTAATAATCAAGTAATATAAAAATAGTTCAAGCATACAATCACACAAAACCCCCTATGTCTGACTACCCATCCTAATGTCTCCGCTCCGAAGCCCCCTCCGAATCTCGTTCTCCACAATCTCTAGCAAATCTGGCTGTACTGGTGGTGCAGCTGGCTGTACTGGTGGTGGTGGTGGTGGTGATGCAACCCGTAAGAGTCTAGGAATAGATGCTCTCACATACCAATGTATGTAGTCCGGAGCAACCTGACCCAACTCCTCAGCAGCATAAGTAGTACGCAAAACGTCCTGCACCACAGGCATATAATGTGCAATCCGAAAAATGCAGTCTGCATGGCTCGGACGACCGGCAAGAGGGTAACGTGGGATGACCTACACGTACCCAAACTGTCTGAGGCACCTATCGGGCATGTAGGGAACAGTAATGTCTCCGCAGCTGATGTGGCCCCTGTATAATGAGACCTGCTCAAAGTCTCTATCCTCCTCCCGGTGCTCCTCAAACGGTCGCAAGCAGACATCATCCGAGGTCAGTGCATCAATCCTCTACTCGTATACCCCCAGCTTCACTCCATCTGTCTTCTTCTTCCTCCAACGCCCACACAGTGCTCCAGTCCGTAATCTACTCCTCCTCTCCACCAGCTGAGGGAAATACCATAAAATCCAGCTCTGAAAAAAAGAAGATAAACAACACGGTGAATTAAAAACTGTTTAACAGAAATTTAACCACACTCGGAAAAAATTAACTTAAAATTATTACTTGGAAGAGGGTCGCATACCCTCCTAACTGATGCGCCTGATCCAAGCAGGAGTAGTTCAGATGGTCATACATGAAAGCAAGCCCTGCTGCCCCCCATGCATATGATCCCACTCCAGCTGCACTGACATCCTCAAGTAGCAGTAGCCACTTAGTCTCAACCCTGTCGCCGGTCTTGACCGTGAAGATGGACCAGCTCAGGATCAGAAAGATAAAGGCCCTGACAGCAGGACACATGTCGTTTCCTATGGACCCTCTAGTAACAATCTCCTGCAGCCACTCAAAACGGTAATATGGGCCAGATGAAGCTCGACACTCCAGCCCCACCTCCACCATAGTCACACCTAGATAAACATGTGCTAGGTGGATGGCCTGATCAGTGGTGACCTAAGTAGGTGGGGCTCTGTAGTAGTTCCCCGTAATGGGTAGATGCTGCAAACAGGAGACATCATCCAAAGTAATCGTCATTTCACCAAATGGTAGGTGAAATGACGATGTCTCTGAGTGCCACCTCTCAACAAAAGCAGACATCAGCTCATGGTCCACCTTTGTATGTTCGGTCGGGACGAGGGGGGCTAATTTGGAACCAGTGATAAAATCCCACATCCGGTGGTTTTGGGCAAACCCAAGCAGTCTCTGAGCCAGCTTGTTACCATGGTTGGTAACCTTCAATTTCCGCTCATATGTCTGTATTATAAAAGTATCAGAAATAAGTCTATGTAAATAAATTAAACTAAGAAGGCTATGTAAATAAATTAAACTTACCGGGTCTCTCAATATAATGGAACAGACATGAGATCCTAGCCCAGTGAATAGAGGAGACTGCTCATCATGCTGCTCCTCATGCTGCTGAGGCTGATGGTAGTGATACTGCTGATACTGCTGATACTACTGCTGCTCAGGCATAGAATGGCCCTCAGACATAAAATCCTCATCAAGAGGATGCCCCTGCTGGCCCTCCTCATACTGATGGTCAGGGGCCTCCTCCACCTGCTGATACTGCTGCTGTCGCCTATGGCGGGCAGACGCATGTCCCGCATTCCTGTGGCGAGTGCGCGTACTCGGAGCAGATGGCGATGCCCGAGACGAGGACTCCCCTCGATACCTGTTAGACACTGGAAAAAAAACAAAATTAAAAAAAAACAAAGCGGATCTACCTATATCCAATGGGAAATCGGATATAGGTAAATACGATGGGGAATCGGATTTAGCTAAATCCGACTAACTATTAGCGCTGTCTCTTGGGGAATCGGAAGTACGTAGATCCGTTGCGTAAATCCGAACTGAAAATCGGATATAGCTCTGAATGGTAAATCCGATTATCTCTGGTAAATTTCTGGTCAAACGTATGCAAGTGAGAAATGGTAAATGTTTTGTAATTTTGTCAAAATTTTAAGGGTATTTTGGTATTTTCACAGGGATGATGGGGGTAGATGGTGAATTAATGGGGGTAGATGGTGAAAAAAAACCCTAAAAATTTTAAGAAGTTACAACTTGTAGGCCCAACGAAAATGAATCCGGGCCCAATTTTACTTCTTCCCTGACCTACAGACAATTTCAGAAAAGGGAAAATCACAGATCAGAATCACAACAACACAGGAAAGCTAAGGGTAAAGGAAGAATAGATGAAAAATACAGGGGAGAAGCGATTCAGGCTGGACGTAGAAGCTAGGATTTGTTGCTTCGCTGCTGCCGTGAGTTTCAGCCTTCCCATGTGTGACTGCTGCTGTGTTAGGGAGGATCCAAACATAAAAAAAGCGCTTCCATGTCTATAAACATGCGTTGAAGGGTTGCAACCATGCAACCAAACAAGCACTTAGAAGAAATTTCATCCACTTTTAAAGATGATCTAAACCAACATGTCGTCCGGGGGCAGCAGACATAAAAAAAAAGGCCCATTCACATGTGATTAATTTGCGCATGTTTATTTTGGTGACAATAGCTCTCTTAAGGCTGTGTTTGGTTTTGAAGAGAAAGAGGGAAGAGAGAAAGAGGTGAGATAGAGTAAGGGAAGAGAGAAAGAGGTGAGAAATAGAGTAGATTAGAGGTGTTGTTTGGTTTAAGGGAAAAAGAAGAGAAATGCGGGGTAGAGAATTGTGTCTCTTGGTTTGGTTGAAGAAAAAAAAAGAGAGAAATGATACTACTTTTGAAAGGACAAAAACACCCATAAACTAAAAAATAATATATAATTTATTTATTAGTTTAATTAACTAAATATTTATTTTAATTTTTAAATTTAATTAACTTCATAGTTATTCTAATTATTTAATTAAATTAGCTAAATATTTATTTTAATCAGCTAAATAATTATTTTAGTCATTTAATTTAATTAGTGAAAGTAATTAAAGTGATGGTACGTAAAATGACAAAAACATAATTCATGAGTCTTTTCTCGTCTTTTTTTTCACTTTCTCCCCACAATCGGAGAGATATTACAAAAAACACTAAAATAATCATCTCTCTCTCTCTCTCTCCCATTTGTCCTCTCAACCAAAACATAGGGAAATCACCCTCTCTCTCTCTCCCCCCCTCCCCCTCCCCCCTATTTCACCTCAAACAAACACCCTAAACGTAAGCATATACTCACTTCATATTCATAGTTTGGATATTTTAAATTATTAATTATGATACTTTTATTCTATGTGATGTTGCACACGATAAACCTTGTTTTTTTACCAAACAAAATAAACCTTGTTAATTACTAATTTTATTCTTAAATAAACACTCATTTTCCTATTTTGTGGGAAAAGATAGATTCTTTGGTGGTGGGAAAATTTGGCTAGTTCTATCCAAATTGTCAAACAATAAATAAAAATAAAAATGAGTAAATCAATCAAGTTATAGAATTGAAATTAGTTAAATGGTAATCTCGTATAAAACCGACGATTGCACTAACGAAATCGCCAGAGACTTGGCTAGGCCTGTAGACTGAAGATTCTTGTCGAAATTGCGATTAAGGATAAATATGAAAGGTGTGGAGGACACAAATGCTGGAATTTAATGCAAATTCCTAAAACACCCTGGGAATAACATAACAGCTATTTAAAAGCTGTTATAAATGTGGTTTCAAATCTGTTTTGGTAGTTAACAGTTTGTTAACTAGTTTGTTAATATAACAAACTGGGTTTGTATCTAAAACAAACCCTTCTAACAGCTAAACAGATCCAGTGAAAGCTATAAATACATACATACACTTTGTAATCTATACAGAATCAATTTTATTTGAAATAAAATTTTACAAGTTAGTTTTTACATTCTGAAAACTCTTTCTTCTAAGAGCACCTTTCTTCTTTTCCTTCTCTGTTGGCTGTGTGTGTGAGTCCATTCAACAAGTGGTTGAATATCTTGCAAAGAAAACAGAAAACAGAGTTACAAATCTCTCAAGTGGAGAGAAACAAACAGTGTTAAAAGAAAGACTAGAGAAAGGGTAAGAAATATACCTATTTGTAAGATTCTGAGTGAGTTCAAAGTCGTGAAGCTCACAAATCGTCAATCAGCAGATTCAACAACAATTTTTTCACATACAAAGTACAGAAGTCATACAATCAGTAAGATACAGCACTTAGGGTTTTACCTTCTCAGTGTTCTTTTTTCTTCCATTTGCATCATCGTGTACCTGAAACATAAGAAACCAAGAATTAGGGTTTTGTCTCTGTGAGACTTTGACAACACAGTGAAGAGTTGAGCGGATCTACCTTCGTTCTGTGTTCGAAATCTCATACGCTCAACATAGAGTCGTTCCTCGTACTTGGAAACAAAGAAAGACACTGAAATCAGTGTTTTTGTGAAGAAGAGAAGGTTAAACAGAAATTAAACAAGAGGGTTTAGAGTTACTAGTGTACCTGAGTGCTTATTCTTCAAGATTAGAGGGATTGTAACCTTCGGTTTGCTGAAATCAGTGTGATTTTCAGCAAACCCTAGCCTTGAAGACGAAGAACGAAAGAGAGAGAAGCAGCGTGGAACCAAGAAGAGAGAGAGTGGCATCTTGATTTTCTGACCGGTTAGGGTTAGGAGAAGCTTTTATACTACGGGTCGCGTAAGACCTGCGTGTTCCTACAGGGAACCGGGTCTGGGTGCCGCATAGACCCGGTTGGGTCTCTCTGAATGGGCTGCTGAAAACTGGGTTACAGTTTGGGCTTCTGATACTTACACCTGTGTTTGTTTCTAATACAACCTGCAAATAAATCAAATTAAATGGTTAGAAAAAACAATAACAAAATGGAGTGGGACACAAAGCGAAGAAATATGCTCTTAGAGCATAAAAAGTTTGTAAAAGCATAAAATTTGAAAGTGCGAGAAAGGAAAATGAGGGAAAATAAATTGATTGAAAAAGTAAAGCAAAACTTGAAATAACAATGAAGATAAATTTTGCTGGAAGATAAATTTAACAAAAAGGTAAAATTACGTTGAAATGTAAGGGTTTGGAAAGTATACTTCAGTCAGTCTATAATCTACTATGTGCTAGACATGTGAGGAAATTCTCAAGTATCCAACCCTAACTACATCGAAGTAGCTAGTGTTTTTAAAGAAAATTGAAAATTAAAAATAATTTCTTAACTACGTGTGAGACACATCCTAAAATATAAATCCGGGGGAGTCTTGGCGCCAACTCTCCCGCCAAGCTCCCCCCACCCTTTTTTTCCATTTTTTTTATCCTTTTCCCTTTTTCTTTTTTTATTTATATTTTTTAGGTAATTTTCAATTTAGAAAAATTTAAATTATTTAAATACGCGAAGTTTGTTCATTCATAACTAGATTGGTGAAAAGGAAAATTAATTTTGTGGCAAATTACGTAAAGTGTGACGCTAGACAGTGTGTTTTAAGGTATTTTAAGATATGGAAAAAAATTAATTGTTCAAATATGTGAAGATTGTTCCTACATAATCGAATTCGTCGAAAAGGAAATTAATTTCGTGACAGATTTTGTGAAGTGTGACGTTAGACAGTGTGGTTTGGGGTACTTTAAGATCTGGAAAAAAAATTAATTGTTTAAGTACGCAAAGTTTGTTACTCGATAATTAATTTTATTGAAAAAATAATAATTTTGTAATAAAATATGATGCTAAGTAGTGTGTTTTGGGTACTTTAATTAGGATTAAAAAAAATTAGATATACAAATACATGGAGTTCTTTCATCAACAATTGGTTTGGTCATACCAAAAATTATTTTCTTGGTGTGTTTTGGGTTACCTTAGCGTTCAACAAAAATTTCAGAAGTTCAAATACGCAAAGTTTGTTTAAAAAAATAATTTCGTGACAAAATACGTAAAGTATGATGCTAAGTAGTGTGTTTGTGGGTACTTTTGCGTTCGGAAAAAATTATTGTTCAAATACTAAAAGTTTAAAAGTTTGTTCCTCGATAACTGATTTAAAAATCAATTTATTTTTTATTTCTTCTCTTTATATTCTTTAGTTGTTTGAATGCGCAAAATTTGTTTTGGTGAAAAAAATAATCAAAACAAAATATGTAAAGCCTGATGCTAAGTAGTGTGTTTTTTTTATACTTTAGTGTTCACAAAAAAAATTAACCGTTCAAATGCTCAACGTTCAGTGCACAATATCAAAAAAAAAACTAATTGTATGAATACGCAAAATTTGTTTTGGTGAAAACAAAGTCAAAACAAAATATGTAAAGTTAAATGCTAAGTAGTGTGTTTTTTTATACTTTAGTCTTCGTAAAAAAAATCATCTATTCAAATATGTTATGTAGTGTGTTGTTCTGTGAGATCTTATGTAATGTGATAATGCGTTAAACTAAAGTTATTTGATTATCATTTGTTGTCTATATTTTAATGGATCAATTTCATTTGTGTGCTGATTTTAAAAAAAAAAATAACTGTTTGAATTAGTTATGTTTGAATTATAAATTACTATACTACCTTATTTCCATGGACTATTACTTATGTTTGAATTATAAATTCCCGTTAATTTGTATGCTGATTTTTAATTTATCCATCAAATTTTAATATCACCACAATTAAGACCCCGTACATCGCACGGGTCCCGACACTAGTACATAATAGTTGCGGCGGGCACACATCATGGCGAGAGAGTGGCTCATTTTATGTAACACAAACCGATGGGTAATGGTAAGAAAAAGAAAAGGGTAAGTCGCTTTAAATGGCTGAGTACGGGGGTTTGGTGTATTTGGTCACTTAGGAAACAACACTATGTCTAATGATGGAGTTAATGATAGTTTTGGAATCCTCGTCCAATTAAAAATTCTGACCTACGATTCATATATGAGTACAATGAGAAGACACTCTAAACTATGCGTTATTCTAATTAGTGGGGGCTGGACAGCGGTCGGTTACGGCCGGATTCGGTCCAAAAAACACCAATCCGTCATAACCGACGGTTGGAAACATGAGGGCCAACTTTGTCTGTTTTCATTGTCGGTTTGTTCGGGTGGTGGGTATAGCGGGTCGACGGGTGGGCGGATGGGTTCCGGCGGTTACCAAGTGAAGAAGAATAGAAGAAAGGAAGCAGATCTCTACCATCTTATCAAAGGTTATTGTCAGTGGTAGAATAATAGTTGAAGAAGACGAAGAGTTAAAGAAGAAGAAGAACAATCTAAAACATAAAATATAAAAAAAAAGTTTTTTTCTTGATAGACAATGTTCGATATCCCTTAACTCGTCAACTGAGCTACCTACTTGGGACTAAATATAGGCCTACTATTCATGGAATGGAGCGTAACCTACTTGCCTTAGTACCTGCTGCATCTGCAAAGTCATAGTGATGTCTTTTCACCTTTTGGCTTTGGACTTTGACTGCACAGATCAAAACAACAGCTAAATACCTATTATCTAAATTGTATTTCGGGCGGTTACGGTTACTGTTGGATTATACAAGGTGCAATCGATTCCGACAGTTTCAATCCGTTGCTACCCTATTTCATTCAACCGATTGACCCGAAATCTGAATCAAACCGTCCGCAACACAAAAATTGTTAACAGATACAACGGTTTCGGTCGGACAAAAAACTTCTGTCCGCCCCTATCTTAACCCCATAGAATCTTTGGGGTCAAGTATGATTATCAAATTACACATGATAAATCATAAGTTTGAGTACCCCTTTTACTCAATATTAAGATAATTTCTTATTATGATATTGTACTAATTTTGCCAACAATATATCGTACTCAACAATACTCAAAAAGTATTCTTGAATCTTATAGAATAAGCGAGAGTCGCGCTTCAGTTGGGATGCGCGCGAAAACTCCCCATCCCCCTTGTTTTTTTCCTTTTCTTTTTTAGCCTTTTTATATAATAAAAAAATTATAATTAGGTAAAAATACTTAAACTGCGACACTTAGTAATGTGTTTTGAAGTACTCTAGAGTTGGAAAAAAATTAGATGTTTAAGCACATGAAATTTGATACTCAACAATCAGTCTGGTAAAAAAAATGAATTTCATGACAAAGTATGTAGAGTGTGATGCTAAGCAGTGTGTTTTGAAGTACTTTAGAGTCCGGAAAAAATTTTTAGATGTTCAAATATGTGAAGTTCATTTCTCAGTAACCGTTTTGGTGAAAAAAATTGATTTCGTTACAAAATACATAAAGTTTGATGCTAAGCAGTGTGTTTAGGGGTACATTAAAGTTTATAAAAAAATTTAGTTGTTCAAATACGCAAACTTTGTTCCTTAATAACAAGTTTGGTGACAGAATAATCATTTCTTGACAAAATATGTAAAGTGCAAAGTTAAGCAATGTGTTCTGGGGGGTACTTTAGGATTTGGAAAACGTTTAACTGTTCAGATGTTTGAAGTTTATTCCTCGATAATTGGTTTGATGAATAAAAAAAATAATTTCGTACAAAATATATAAAGTGCAATGTTAAATAGTGTGCTTTGGGATACTTTGCAGTATAGAAAAAAATTTAGATGTTCATATAAGCTAAGTTCGTTCCTCAATAACCGGTTTGGTTAAAAAAAATCATTCCATGAGAAAATATGTAAAGTGCGAGGCTAAGCGAATGCCGCCCTTCAACATTTTCCTTTTTTTTTTCTTTTTTCATATTTTAAGGAGTACTTTACAATCTGAAAAAAAAAATATATGTTCAAATACGCTGAGTTCGTTTCTCAATAGTTGGTTTGGTAAAAAAATAAATAATTTTGTGACAAAATTCGTAGAGTCCGACGCTAAGCATTGTGTCTTGATGTACTACGGAGTACAAAAGAATTAACTGTTCAAATACACGAAATTCGTTCTTAAATAACCGGTCTAATTAGAAGAAAAAATAATTCCGTGACAAAATACGTAAAGTGCGACGCTAAGCAGTGTGTTTTGAATTTGAGGTACTTTAGAGTCCAGAAAAAATTTTAGTTGTCCAAATACGCTAATTTCGTTCCTCAATAACCAGTTTGGTGAAAAATAATAATTTTGTGACAAAATATGTAAAGTGTGACGCTAAACAGTGTGTTTTGGGGTACAATTTTCTCATAAGCCATGAACTATCTCTAGCTCTCTCTCTCTCTCTCTCTCTCTCTCTCTCTCTAAACCTCACATTCTCTCTAATTTTCTCATCCACTCCAATCTCCTTTGAGCAATCCAAACACGTAATCTTCATTATCTCGACCAAATCTTTTTATGCATATAATTAGATATCCAAAAGGAGCAACCTTGAAGATGAGCCACTTTTTGGAGGAAATTTTCAGACCATATCTGGAAGTGTTACAACAAACCATGACTACTCGCCGGAACTTCAGTCACATTTATAATAGAACCCTCCATATTCTTCTTTCAACTTTGTATATGTGCTTCTATTTTATTGGTGGTTTTCATCCAAACATACATGATACCCACTTGTTTGAAATTCTAATTGTATTGTCCTTTTTGTAGTCATGCAACCCCATTCATTGGCAACTAATTTGGTGGCCACATTCCAAGAAGAATCACTCACTTCTCATTATCCAGTTACAAATTTTCTTCCTCTTCCTAAGGCCATCTTTCTTCATTCTTGGGTATTACTTAAATTCATGTTATATTTTAATTTTAGTCTCGCTTTTAGTATTCGATTGTAAATAGTATGAATATATAGAAAGTGACGAACATTGGTTTCCTTTGTTCTGTTTGTTGAAATTCTATGGTTCAACTTAAATCCAGTCTTACCGACAAATATAAACAATATAAATTTTTTCTTCTCTTTCATGATTTGTGTCTTCTCTTTGTCAACGTTCCTTTTGAATTTCATAATCTTCTTATTTAATTTCTAGTTATAATTTAATTTAATTTAATTTATAGTTATAATTTAAGTAACCAACACCATTAGACCATTGACATAAGTTACCTTAGGACACGGGGGTCAAAATTTGCGCAGTGGACAAACTCAGTGTTGGCCAGTGCGAAATTTGCTCCTAAGCACGAACGGAAATTAGTCCTTCAGTGAAAGCGTTGGGACACTCTATGGGTAGCCAGCAATGGTCCGAACAAAAAAACTATATATTTTACACAAATCAGATTTAGCCGACCCCGGGCATCGCACGAGTATTAGGGCTAGTTCTCCTTGTTTGGGGTTGAGAGGGAGGGAGAGGAGGGTCTGAGAGAAAAGGAGAGGAAAAGAGAACATTAAGGGAAAGGGGAAATAAGGATAAACCACACCTTATATAAAAATATGGATTTATTTATACATATGACTAGTATTTTACCTGTGCGTATGCACAAATGATACTGTATTTGTTATAATTTACTATGAAATTATAAATACGTTGAGAGTTGCAAAATGTAATAAAAAAAGGGAATAGCTTGATAAAAGGCTATATTTTCAAATTTCTTACAATAGTTGTGTTTGAAAAAGTTTAAAAAAATCGGTATCTTCTTAGAATGTTAATAATGGAGTAAAAATGAAGAAAAAGGAAAATGAGATTTTAGGTAAAATATGCATCCCCGTTGGCACTCTTGTTGGCCCTCCCGTTGGCACTCCCGTTGGCGCTTTCGTTACTCCTCTCGTTGCCACTCCCGTTGCCGATCCCATTGCCGCTCCCGTTTCACAAGTTAACTCATATTTTTCTATATGATTTAATATTAATTAAATCATATCAGTTTAATTATAAGTAGGTTATTTTGTAATATTTGGAAGTGATTAAAGTTTTTTTTTACAATTCTTAGTGGTTCAATTGACTGATTTTAATAGTTTTAATAAGAGATTATAAAAATTTAGATGGAGTAAAATATGCACCCCCGTTGGCGCTCCGTTGGTGCTCTCGTTGTCTCTCTTGTTCCCATTCCCGTTCCCGTTGCCGCTCTCGTTGCCGATCCCATTGCTAGTCTCTCGTTGCCGCTCCCGTTGCCACGTGTTATGACTTATTTTTTCTATATGATTTAATATTAATTTAATCATATACATTTAATTATAAAAAGGTTATTTTGTAATATTTGGTAGTGGTTAATTAATTTTTTTTTTTACAATTCTTAGTGGTTAAATTCATTGGTTTTAATAGAGAGATTATAGTAAATAGTAAATTTTAGATTATTTAATTATTGAGTATAATATTAATTTAATAATTCAATTTTTTAAAAAGAAAAATAATTTTAAACTTTTGTTAGAGGTACGTCTTTTTTTGACAATGGATAGCGGTTAAAATGATTAATTTTACCGTTGTAAAAAATGATTAATTTTAGTAGATTATAAAAATAGTGACTAATTTTTTTTTAGTAAAAAAAGGAATTTTTTTTAATGTTTTAGACAAAAAAGCTGAAAAAAAATTTGGAAAAAAAATTATGGAAAAAAACAGTTTTTTTAGAAAAGAACAATTTTTAAAAAAAATAAAAATAAAAACTGACACGCTTCAGCGCGTCAGAAAATGTTTTTTTTCTTAAAAAAAAGCTGCCAAAAGCGGAATGTTTTTGTCTTTTAGTGGTGCATTTACAATTTTCCCCCATTTCTGACAAATGGCAAAATTTGGAGATATCTAAAAATGTAAAATTGATAACATGTGTTTTTATTAGATATTAGAGTAGATCCCGCTATCCTATTTAGAGTTAAATACGTTTTTAGTCCTTATCAAATTTGAAGATTTTGTTTTTAGTCCCTATAAAAATTTTACTCACCTTTAGTCCTTATATTTTTCTCTCCTAATGCTTTTAGTCCCTCATGAGTTTTAATAGTGTTTTTTTAGGCATTTTGTAGCACTTCTAAGCGCAACTAAATATCATGATGGACTAAAAGTAGGCAGTTTTTTTTTTGTACCCCCCCCCATTAAATTTCAAAAATTTCCGGAAATAACTCAAATCAAGATAAATCCGAAAGTATATTTTTTTTTATTTTCCGGAAATATCTCATTTTATGGTATTTCCGGAACACATTTTACATTCCGGAAATACCGTAAAATGAGATATTTCCGGAAATCCCTAAAGTTTGAATTTATCTAAATTTGAGGTATTTCCGGAAATACCTCAAATTTGCCTTTCGAATTTATCATATAATGTAGTGTTTCCGGAGTGCAAAAATAAAAACTCAAACATTCATTTGATTAATTAAAAACGCCTTCTACATTGATTAAAAATAACAGATTGTAACAACAAACAAAACGAAGACATAATAGAAACTAACAGATTGCAACAACAAACAAAACGAAAACATAATAGAAACTACTGAGATGGTGGTGGAGTCAAACGACGAAGGATCTCAGCGACGGTCCTTCTGGTTTCGACGTATAAATGCAGATAACCCCCTTCCATCTAAACATAACACGAATGGCCATCATGGCTTGGACGTCATCGTCGTTGTTGACATCCATTGCAGACCAGTGCACATGTCCATTAACCCAAGCTGGTTTCCGATAAATTATACTAATTATTTCATGCTCGTCGCCCTTCGGTTGCAACTTCCGCAGTAGTCTCTCTTTCAGGGCAGCGAATGTTATGTTGTGTTTTAACCTACACTGGAACGTGTCTCGCCCCTTGAAACAGACATCATCATGTTCGTTGATGATGATGCCCTGATGATCAGGGAAGCCCTAATTAGTAAAAATGATAGTGAGAGAAGAGTCTTCGTTGGCCATAGCCATCATCATTTTGTATGAAAGAAGTGATGAAAGAAGTGTTGTGTGTATGAAAGAAGTGATGTGTGTATGAAAGAAGTGATGTGTGTATGAAAGAATTGAAACCCAATGGGTCTATTTATAGGGAAAATATGAAACCCTAAAGTGAATTTCCACTGTTGGATGAAAATTGGTCGGCAAAATCTAGACCGTTTAAAGTGTCGGCAAAATCTAGACCATTTAAAGTGTCAGCAAAATCTAGACCGTTTAAAGTGTCGGCAAAATCTAAACCGTTAAATAAAAAATTCGTGGAATAAAATTTAATATAATATAAATTTGTGGAATAAAATTTAATATAATATAATATAATACAATAATATAATGGAAATATAATCAACAGCTGGGAGGGTCGGTGCAACATGATCTGGGACAAAAGAACACCATAACTGTACACGTCCAAGGTATGGATATAACCACGATTTAGCTTCATCTGAAGCATATGCACCCCAAGTAGGATGAATAGGAGGTACTGGACTAGTAGCGTTCAACATAACCCGAACCCAATGATTCCCATGGACAAACCCAACACAGAACAAGCGGCTCTGACTAGGAACATAGGCTCCTCTCAAAGGGAAGAATGTCCATGACCCACCATCATGAAGTGACAACATAACAAGGGATATCTGATACCTAGTCGCTATAACATGTCCCATGTCAGGCATCGACATCCACTTCTCATGAGGTTGAAAGTCTTGTGGGTGAGCAACTAATGATTCCCTAACTGTGTGAATGTTGTTACCCATCACCTCCGAGTATTGAAACCAATTTGAGTCCATCTCCTCAATCAAATCATTGCGAACTATTTGCCAGTTATGCTCCGAGTAATCAAGTGAGGCAGAAATGCATCAGAAGCCACAGTTTCCATCCCCAATCACATTGATAATGTCTTAAATGTACCTATGCATATGCTCTGGAAAGTGACTTATGAAATGAATGTCATGTTGTGCTCGCTCAGCTGCTGACCTCTGTGATGGTAACTGTGAGACTTGCTGTGAGGACCGCTGGGGAAGTCTCTGTGATGAAATCTGGGTGGGTTTCTTAACTGAGTTCAAAGACGCTTCCACGTGCTCCCAATAAGAAGGATCTCTCTTCACATCATACTCTTTCTTCTTCTTCTTCTTTGGTGCACCCCTAGTCTTGACTTTGTGCTTAGGTGGAACCATGGTTGTAGTGCTTTTGAAGACATAATCATCAAGACCTCTCTTGTAGACACATCTCTCCTCAAGAGACATCTCATCCCATTGCCTCCAAACCTCCTCTATTGTATAGCTTATGTCACCCACTATATCTCCCATGCCTATCACAACCAAAAACAATCTTATTTTTCTTCCCTTTACCATTCTCACTCGACTCGGATCGAATAATAATGACAATTACTCTGTTGGCTTTCCCGATATCTCTAGCCCAACGGGTAATAATATCTCGAGTAGGAAAAACCTGTGATGTGGTAAACGCATCCGATAAATCCATAAAGGGGCATCTGCCATTTGTCGTAGCCATATTGGTAAAAAGGATAAAAATTCGTATTTTCAGAAATACGTTAAACAACGGTATTTCCGGAAGTTTAAAAATTTAAACTTTCCGGAAATACGCCAAAAAAGGTATTTCCGGAAGTTTAAAAATTTAAACTTTCCAGATATACGTCAAAAACGGTATTTCCGGAAGTTTAAAAATTTGAATTTTCGGAAATACCTAAACAGTGGGTATTTTCGGAAGCAAAAATTGTATTCCGGAAATACCATATTTCCGGAAATTTGAACTGATAAAAGTTTCGGAAATACCTTTTTTTTTATATTTCCGGAAAACTTTAACTTTTATGGGGTCTGACCAATTTTTAGAGAAAATGGAAGGGGTATTTTTGGGTTAAAAGCAAATATGGGGGTATGGGGGTATAATGGGGGGTAAAAAAAAACTGCCCTAAAAGTATTGACGAAGAAAATTGCAAAATAATTTTTTTTGACCAAATAAAATTTAACCCTTCCATTTATTATCTATGCTCATTTAGTTGCTCGACAAAAAGTAGGTATACAGTTGTAAGTTGCAACAATTCCTAGTGTTTTCTTTCACTCGCCAAACTGAAAAACCATATATATGCATATTGATATTAAGTGAATTCGTATTCCTTTTTGGTAACGGACATCCGCTTCCACTAGTGGAAAAATTGGAAAAGAATTGGAGTTTTTAAGTCGGATTCCCAAATATCCGACTTAAAAAGTGGACGCGGTGGCATTTTTGTAATAAATATGGGTAAAAAATTCGGGCGCTCACCATTTTACGTCGGGTGGAAACTTACCCGACTTGAAATGCGTGAAACAAAACACTAGAACCATCGCGTGCGGTTCTGTAGCTTTTTTTATTGAAGTTCCCTAGCTCTCTCCGCCCAAAAACGGAATACACTCAACCCTAGTTTTTTTTTGACTGAAGTTCCCTAGCGCTCATGTACGCCTTTCCGTTCCTCTTCCCCTCTCCCTCTCCGCCAAAGCTCGCTCTCTCTCTCTCTCTCGCCCTCAGTTCCCAAGCTCGCCCTTGCTCTCTACCCAACCTCGCCCTTGCTCTCTACCCAACCGTCCTCACCCTCTCCCCTTCATCGCCATCGCTGAAGAACGGTAGAGCTCAAGAACGATTTGCCATCAGTTTGCATCCGACCAAAGCAAGTACCAACTTCATCTCTGTGTGTGTGTGTGTGTGTGTCGCTCTCTCTTTCTGTCGCTCTCTCTCTAGGGTTTACTGTTGTCTTTACTTTTTATTAATTGTATGAATTTTAGGTGGAGAATTTAGGGTTTTATGAGGTTTTAAAACATAATTTGGGACTATGATTTATTAGATCCTTTGTGGATAGGGTTTTTGATTGGAACAAATCTGATGCAGTTCTTACTGTGGAGGTGTTACTGGTGGATGGGTTGATAATTAGAATGGGAAAGAGAATTGAAGCAGAAGCGCTGGTATTGGGAGATCGAGATAAAGACTTGTCTTGTGGGACAGCTAGGCTTGGTCACATATCTATCTGGTAACTGTTGCGGCTAGGAAAGAGGTATTTATCTATGTGTTATGTTACTGCTACACAAAAGTCAGGCAGAGGATTTGAGCTGTTCCAATTGGGGCGTGGAGATCTGTTGAAATAATGTTACTAAAATATTGTAACTATATCTTATCTTATCGTTAATTGAAATTGTTTGGAGCATAATCACATGCTTCTCTTTATATTACCATATTGTAATAGCTTCATGCTTCTCTTTCTCTTGATTGCCATGTCACAAGATAATTCATATCTAACTAGAATTTAAATTCGTCTTCTCTGAATTATCCAAAAAAAAGAAAAACAATCAGAATAAAAGGTGATTTATAACAATTGAAATTTAGTGTATGTATATCTTGTATTTAGTGTAGGTGCTTTGTATCAATTGGGAAGTAATATGACATTATATCAGGAGCATTTATTGAAATATTTATTAGTTTCAGAACAACATAATTCTCATGTGAAGTACCTTATTGTGTTAGGAGGTTATATTTATCACAGATGTTAATGGTTCACTTGGTTTTCTTGTTTTTCTTCTCTGATCTTCCTCTTCACAGATGTATATGATATATTGCTAGAGATCAAGCTTTAGAGGAACAGATGGCTGAGTTTCAAAATGATGCTCCCAACTCCAAAGTTAACCAGGTAAACAATTTAGTTGTTGTCTGGTGTGCTCTGAATTATTGGCCATGGCGTATCTTTCAATGTATCCGAAGGTTTTGCAATCATTCGGTTTTGCAGGAGGCAATGCGGAAAGCTGAAGCTGCTGGGAATGATGATTGTCCTATGAAAATTAAACTTGTTGCTCTCTTGCTTTATGTACTTACCACTCAAACCCTTGACAAGGTTGGTGCCATATTCACTTAAACTTGATTTGATAATTGGCTTTTTCCTGAATAGACACCCATTTTGCTGTTGAAGCTTTGACTTCAAGACACTTTGATTTCCAGATGTTTGGATTTGCTACTAATGTTTGTCTTGTTGGATTGTTGGGAATATTGGTTTTAGAACTAGTTTAGATTTTTCTTCCCACCTATTAATATGATTGTCATCTAAGCCATTTGTGATTTGTCTGTTGACAATCTAAAAAAATCAGTCCTGAACATGCTTCCTTGACTTCTATTTCGTACTAAGTCAATGTGTTGTACAGATAGATAAAAAGCTCACTATTTTAAAGATAAAAAAGAAGAGAAAGCCCTATTTAACAGATAGATTGCCCTGTCTTAGTATGAGTAAAGCTAACTAGTTGAAGATCTTGGTACTATTACAACAAGAATTGAAGTGGCATGTAGTGTGTCATATAGCTGTAGAACAATAATTGATTAACATACTCCTTTAGTTTATTTCATTGACTTTATATCTTCCCCTTTTCTTTGTTTTCTTTAGCAGAATTTGGATTCAAAGATTCATCACAATAACCTCCTTATTAACATACTTGCAAAGGTATTTTCTCATTCTCCTCAATATGTCTCATTCTCCTGATTGCCCTGCTAGGTGAGTATTTAAAATCATTGGAAATAAGCAAGATATAGTGTTGTGGAACACGATGATATTGGCACTGGCTCAATATGGCTATGGTATAGAAGCAGTTATGTTGCTAAGTAATATGGTGAAATCAGGAGTGAAGCCAGATAGGGCCACTTTTGCTGCCATTCTAAATGCTTGTTATCATTCGGGGCTTGTTCAGGAAGGGCTTCAGTTTTTCAAGTCCATGACTAAAGAGCACGGTGTTGTCCCAGACCTAGAACACTACGCATGCCTAATTGATCTTTTGGGTCAAGCTGGATGTTTTGGTGAATCGGGGAAGGATCTGCAGATGATGGATTGTAAGCCAGGTGACCGTGTTTGGTATTCTTTGTTCGGTGTAGGTATACCGAATGGAAATAAAGAACTAGGAAGAGAAGTAGCAGAATTCCTTATGAAATGTGAGCTTTAGTCATCTGGTGCATACTTATTACTTTCTAGTATATATGCTGCACTTTTGAAATGGGGATTGGTTGAGGAAGTAAGGCATATAGTGGATGAGAGACGTGTTAGGAAAGTTCGGGAGATTAGTTGGATTGAAATTGAAAGTAAAGTTCATGCTTTCAGCCTATCAGATGGATCACACCCTCTGAAGGAAGCAATGTACTCAGTATTGGGGCATTTAAATAACCAGATAGATAGAGGAGAGTTCCCCGTTACCTAACTGAAAGTTAGAGAAATCATTTCCCAGTTGGACATTTTTTGTAGAGAGCAGGAACCTAATTTCCATTGATTATTCTTTCCTCTTTACTTTACTTTTAGTGATTCCAGATTCTGCAGAGTTGAATTTCCACGCTGGTATACTTGTAACATGTTACCACCAGAAAAAACTTGAGGAGGAATGAGAAGGGCGTTGATAGGAAGAACTGACGAACACAGTTGAGTTGATTTTTATGAAATATTTCTTGATTACTTATTCATACCCATTGTTTTTTTTGCACCTTTAACCAATGGCACAAAAGAAAAAGAAAAATCCCCGCGTCAATGATCTCGCTTCTTAGTTTTTGGAAGCACTTATCTTTCCTTAGTTTGACTTGAAATGTTTGCCGTATGGGATGCGATGAAAAATTAGAATGCTAATTCTGCAAGTTCGAGTTCCTAATGGACATGATCACTGCTAGGTTGTTACTGTAGGACGTCGGTGTTAGGCCATTCAAGATATATGCAAGAAGAAATAAACAAACTATTGTATAAAACAGAATAACTAACAAGTTATTCTGTTAATTAATCTGTTAGTTGTTATTATGCTAACATAATTCTGTTTGTTAGTTATTAATAATTCTGTTAGTTATTATAGATTAGTTAGTGAGTTAGGTATCTTTGTATCAGCCTAAGCTCTGCCTCCCTGTTAACTATATAAAGGAGAGTCATGATGAAGGCTAGATAGTTTTTAGTTTTGATAAAGAATCCTAGTTCAGCTGGGGAATCCAGCAGAGGTGCAGAGTTGCATCTGTGTAGTTCTCAGCCCTCTTGAGTTTCCATATCTCAGGCAGCAGTTAGCAAGAGGCTAACAGTCGGGATGCAGATCACCATAAACATTTGTGTGTGGGCATTTGGTGGAAGAAGATTCCATGCTGTTCTAGTTCACACAGTATCATACCTGTTTGGGGTCTCACTCTAAAGTGCTTATGTTGTATCACGTGTGGGACTGTGAAACGAGCTATGCTAGTAAACCGCAACATTGTTTTGACACTTTGTTGGATTTAATTCAAAGGATCAGGGAATTCAACTAAATTCCTTAAGATTTTGTTTAGATAGAGCATTTTTAGAGGGTAATGTATTTTTAGGAGGTAATTGAAATGCTCTGGGCTACAATATCTTGTTTGGATACAAAATATATATATTTTTTTCAAATTCCTGAACTTTTTAGGAGTATTTTCTCGTATCTCTTTGGTATCACCTGATGATGTTACGGCTTTGCAATACAAGATAAGTTTTAGAACCTTCATAATGATATATCTTATTGGATTTGTGTTGTGAATTCCATTGTATCTTCTGAATTGGTATCTGGTTGTGAACACATATATTACTGCCTTGATTTTCTTTTGTTTGATTTACATGTATGTTTTTCCTTTTTTTTTATTAATTTTCTTTGTGATTCAAGTGTTTGTCTTCAAACTGTAGATTTGTTACTGTGATCCTGTAATCAGTGAAGTTAATAGTGTGTTTGGGAAGTTAATAGAAATTAGAGTTCTATTTGTTAAAATGTATAAACCTGAGGTTGGGGTTGTTACCAAAGCTCAGATTGTTGATGTACAAGCATGATAGAGACCATAATTTTGTTGCATCCTGTCTAACTAATATCCTCCCATTCTCAATCATATCTCTTACTAAATTATTAAAATGTTGTTGTTGAACTAGTGCAGATTGAAGGCAATAATGTGAAAGCAGATGATGCAATCATGCTCGACCATGAAAGTTATCTGGAGACTATTGGTTCTTCTTTAAATATGCCGTGCTTGTCGAATGGAAGCCCCCTGGTCAACTGGTCCCAGAACTTGCCCAGCTCTCAAATTTGCAGCATTTGTAAGCTGAGTTAGATATTATATTGTTGAGCGGATTTCATATACAACCTTTTTAGTTGGTTGATACTCTTGTATTTTCTTTATTACTGCTTTCTTTAAAGGATGTTATAAGCAACATCTCTATATTGAGTTAGCTGGTATCAAATGCTTTCATACAATTCATATGAATTAGTTTGTCGCCTCTTAATTTATTTGTTGTATGTGTACAATTTCAAGGATGTTATAAGCAGCATCTCTATATATTAAGTGTAGAATTTTAGTTACCCATGTGTATACGTGTTCCTTGGCTAGCTACTGAAACAATGCTGAAAGAAACTGAAATATTTGTATCTATAAGGAGAATAAAAAAAAGAAACAAACATAAAAAAAAAATAAACACTTTTAAAGTCGGACGTTTCTGTCATCCGACTTTAAAATAACACTTTTAAAGTCGGTGTTCAGAACAACCCGACTTTAAAAGTATTCCACAGAGGTCAACACCGCAGGAAAAAGGCCATAATTAAAGTCGGACGCACTAATACTCCGACTTAAAAACGTACTTTTTAAGTCGGACCTTAATCCGACTTTAAAAAATTTTACTTTCTAAGTCGCTTTGATAGAAGTCGGGTGAAGATCCGACTTTAAAAGTCCAAAATGTCCGACTTTAAATCCTGTTTTTCCACTAGTGTTCATTGAATTTCTCTTACCTCAATTAGTTGCATAGACATTCTTTACTAGGGTGTTCAGTGGTTCGGGCAAATCCAAACCAACCCACGATCCAATCCAAACCGATATGTTTGGTTCGGATATTTTTCGTGTTCGGGTCAAAATCGAACAAATCCAAACCAACCCGTAGTTGTTTGGATCGGGCAACGTATTTTAAAAATCAAATCCGCGAACCCGAACCAACCCATATTACGTCATAACAATTTTGTAATTTTAGATGCACACGATTTTATTTGCTTAGAATTTTTACCTTAATAATTTATGATTAAGTTGTAAAATTTTAATACCATGAATGGGAAGACTATTAGTGGATTTGAGTTTGATTTCGTGTGATTTTCAATTTTTTTAGCTATTTAAAGTGTTGGAATATCATAAAAAATATTTTTTTTTTATATTTTAGAAAATTAATATTTTAGTGAATGACCCGTGAGCCCAATCCAAACCAACCCGTCTAATATCGGTTCGGTTTGGTTTGGATTTTGCAATAATTGTTTTCTTTAAAAACTATGAAGCTCCAACCAGTTATCACCTAAACAACAAGAGTTTGAAAAGTAATGTGTACTAGTAGTAACTAAAAAAACGAGTTGGAAAAGCAAATAATTGATCAAACTACATTGATTTGAATAACCCTTGAGAGGTACCATGAGCTCCATTTTTCTGGCTGGTTTGACATAATTAATAACGATACATTATGAATTTTTAACATATTGCATAATGAATTTGTTGAGTTGATACCAGCTCTATTTATCAAAAAAATAAATAAAGGATTTAACTACAATAATTTGTAATGTATAAAATTTATAAATATCTTGCTTTTGTTGCGCTGACTTCCTTGTCAAACTAGGTGTTAGAAGTAGTTTCCATTTTGTTAAGAAGTTCGCTAGGAAGGATTGTGTCATCATCTTATTGTGGATGCTCTAGGTGTCTCTTTTGTAAGCCTTAGCTATTTGTCTTTATTTTCATTTTGTAAAAAAATAAATATATATACACTATCATTGTAAAGTTTTTTCTACAATACTAACGAATTACAATTTGACAAATTATTAAAAATGGTTGAGTCTTCTTTCAACTATATGAAAAGTCATATGAATTGTGAATTATGATTGTCAAAACTTTTTATGCCGACAATACATAACAATTAAATTCTTATTATTTTACACTCAAATTTACAATAATAGAATTTTTCATTTTTGAGTAATCTAGCTATAAGATATCACCCTATCTTTGCATTTTTAATTCACGCACTTTGATTTTATTTCCCTATACACAAAACATGGGAGCGTGCAAAAATAACTAAGCAAGAGTGAATTTTGAATTGCATCGGGACAATATTAATCCTCTTAGGACATCTTTGACAGGATTTTATTCTTATCCTGGCGTTGATTATAGGGTTGGGGAAATTCTCCTCCTTGTCTTTTTTATGAGTGACTTGTGGATCTTATTGATTGTTTATCTAGAAAGTAGGTGTTTGGAGCTTGTTCCCTTTTTTTTGTATATGGGTTGGGGAAACTCTCTCTCTCTCTCTCTCTCTCTCTCTCTCTCTCTCTCTCTCTCTCTCTCTCTCTCTCTCTCTCTCTCTCTCTCTCTCTCTCTCTCTCTCTCTCTCTCTCTCTCTCTCTCTCTCTCTCTCTCTCTCTCTCTCTCTCTCTCTCTCTATATATATATATATATTTGATAAGCGTTTATCTATATATGATTATGTTTGCCTTAAAAAAAATGAATTGAAACTCACTAGAATAGAATTCGGTAGACAATTATTATTCCCTTCCCAAATATTCAACCAAATTGGGTGCCGGAATTGAATCCCCTATCTCTCTACTTGTTGTGATTCTTTTATTTTTTAATAGTAAAATAAATCAGTGACTGTGATTTCTCCCACAACATATCCAATAGCTTAAAGAATGATGACAACAGTCACTGCAGCCAGTATTGACTACAGTGGATCGTGGTTCATTGTGTGTTTTATTTGTCTAAGTGGAGAGTCATAATAGGGAGACGCAATCTCTGAATTACATTTTGAAAAGTCAATGTGTCTTTAAAAGAAGAGTAAAAAGGAGGAAAAATTATAGAGAAAAGACGACAGAGAAAATAATAAAAGAGTGATAAAAGAAAGTCACTCTAATCTTTTCGTGAAAAAGTTAGAGGATATGCTCCTATCACAATAGGGTGTGGAGACATTTTCAAAAAATTTCTATTTAGTGACCGATTCAGAGACGGAAAAATTGATCGCTAAACCAATTAGCGTTTGGTCTTTTAAATTTGTTCCCAAATTGGTCGCTAAGTGATCGATTTGGCAAAGTTGCTATAAACCACTGATCACTATATAGTTAGCTACTGATTTGAAATTTTAGTGTCTAAATCGATCGCTAAGTTGGTTACTAAATAGGGAATTTTTGGTAGTGAGAGAAAATTATTCGAATGTAAGAAGTAAGAACCACAACCATCAAAGAGAAGACCAAAATCATCTTATACAAGCACCTACTTGTCATCATACTACAAGAATTTCATGTTGTAGTTGCCAACAGTTAGCAGTGTCGGTCTTTCTGTCGTTAGGCCCTCGTTAAACGTTACAAAATTAGTTTTTTATTTTAAACGTTACAAAAAAATGTAGTGTCTGCTAGCACACAAAAACAAGGAAAAAATTCTCAAACTTCTTCCTTTATTCTCTCCGTAGTGTTTTTCCTTTCTCCCTTTAGAATCCAAAAAACCTCGTTGTCAGTTCTTCCCTCGTTTTCAATCGTTTGCGTCAAACATTTTTGCCGCCAGCTCACAACAAAAGACGACGGTCCAGCCCATCTATTTTATCCGACTGGTTGGACTGACCTGTCACGTGGAGCCCATTTTGACGGGTCTTGCTTTAGTCCCTCATGACTTTAGTAGTTTTTTTAGATGTTTTATGAGTCCGTTTGTTACAGAAAATAATTAATTTTATTGTTAAATAATTTTGAGATTAGTTTCTAGAGTTTTTTAAGATAATGATAAGTTACTTGGTGTTTGTGTAACATACTGAAAATCACTTTTTTAAAAAAAAATTATTTTTAGAAAAACGATTTTTATGAGAAGCTACTCAAAACAGATTCTCATTTAAAGCAGTTTTTATATTATTTTTAGATTTTTCAATTTTTTTTAAAAGCTGTAACACACGAATGAAAAGCTTATTAAATAGATTATTTTTTAAAAAAGTGATTATTCTACAAAATAAGTTGTATCACACGGGCTCATAGCACTTCTGAGCGCTATTAAAAATTATAAATTGCTATTAAATCACAACACTACTTACATATATCACTACAATTTATATATCACTACAAGATTAAATCACAACACTACTTGCAAGTTTATGCCAAAATGGTAAAATATATTTTACCTAAGGTTTCAATCCCTCGTAAACTTCTCTCAAGATCAGTCATGAGATACATTACGAGGTTACTTGGATCTAGGATAGGGTAAGGGAAAAAGCTAACTCATCAGTCATCTAAAACACCCTACTGTCATTGATGTTGTTCTTAATTCCCTATAGCAGTGTCGCTGGCTTCATTTGTACTGTACGCAACGCTTTTCTTTTCTTTTTTTTCTTCTGCGTAAACAGGAATTACACTGATGATCACTAGCACTAGCCACGAAAGCTCGGAGAAACGAACCTCGAAAACAATGAAATAAACATTTCCCACTAGCTATGCAGATTACAGCTAGCATATTAGGTCAAATATGCATCATATACCTCAGCACCATATAATACAGTAGTCCCATGATTTACTGGAGATACGATCCTTCTTAATTCTTATCAACCTCCCAAATCCAATCAGAAATAGAAAGAAAAAAAAAGTAAGCAAGTCATATTGGCAACTTGTTCCTAATTTTACTTCTCCATTTAAAGTAACAGCAGAAACTACTTAGCTCAGCTCAGTAAAGTCCATTTCAAGCTTAGTATTTTTGTGGGGACGTTAATGCCATTTAACCTAACTTAAAGCACTTACACCTTTTATCTTGATTGTGTTATATTTTGTGGTTGATTTTCTACAGCTAAAGATATATTAGATTCACTTCTTTACAAGGAATTCTCCTATGTCTTATTCATAGACCATTTGTGCACAACAAGTTAAAATTACAAAGTAAAAAAAAAAATTGTTATAAGGAGTACAACTGTTACGCACACACTACCAAACAAACAAACTCCATTATCCCCCTTTTGTAGAGATGGAAAATGATACAAAAAAAAAAATTAACCTAAAAAGCAAGATGACCATTATCACAAATTCTGTGGGGTGTAATGCAAGGGAAGATCGTGACAAAAGTGTGATTGTAATGTAGGAATATAAGCATGGCCAAAAAGAAAAGGGAAAAAAATTAAAGTTTATAATAAGTTAAAGAGTAAAGATCATTGTGCTAGTACATTTTCAAACATTTGCTTTTTAAAGATAAAGGGTGAGATTAATTAGTGGTAATTATTATAGCAAGTTAGAGGGAATGAATTCAAATAAGCAATATTTCCATTATGATTAAGAAGTTAGTAACATAACATTAGTGAACTTTAGGTATGAAATGGAATTGCTCGTATTACGTCCATATAACTTGACTTATCAACAGCAGCACCACACCACACTACAGCATAAAGCAAAGTATGATTTTTCTTACGCACTAGATGCTGATGTGTTGTTTTCTTTATTTATACTTATTCTCAAGTCTATTTCAATAGTCAGATCCCACCACTTAATTTTTTAATAAACATCAACGTCGTGACCAAATTTATATATCAGGAGATCCATTTTATGGGACAAATTTTGAATAGATCTTGTGAGGATAGTTGAGGTAGACAATGACCTGTTTTTAGACCATGCTGACAGGCACACTTCTACTCATTCATTGGTTGCCTTTTTGTGGGTTTTCTGTTTGGCCTTTGTAACAACAGTACAACAAGTCAAACGTTTTACTGTTCCTGCTCTTTCGATCTTTGGATTCACTACTTATCACTCTTCTCTAGCTCGTATTTGTGTTGCTGTACTAGCTATTATTAGTCTTCTTCTATATAGGTCTTTGTGGCATTATACTCATTGTTCCCTTTGGTAAAACTATGGCGCATCTTATCACTTGAATCTGTTCAGGTCATTATTCAACACGTACGTGTTTATATAGCGCATATTCTTTAGCCAAGCTTAAGGTTTTCGAATAGGATCTTATTTAGTGTTTTTCACAGAATCGCACTCTTTTGAACTGATCATTTGAATATTGTTAGGAGTACTATATTGAGCAGATAAAAATGCTCACTGTGGTACATCCTTAAGTTAGCTGACTCTCCCATCTAATCTCATGGGTTAGTCTTTGGCATACTTATTTCTCATGTGCTTAAGTGATAGACTGCACTAAGCTAATCACTAGATCTAGGGTTGCAAGAGAAGAAATAAACATAAAACAACTTCTGATATTTCATATGCTTCAAAGAAGGCAGCAATACACTTAAATACTTAGGGTTTAGATCAGACACAATTGGGCCACAGGTCACTTAAGGCAAACATAAACTAAATAGAAACAGCATAAGGTTCATTACTACTTTCACCCCCTGAATTATTGAACAAAACCTTTCAACCATCCAGGTTTTTGGGCCAAACGAATGGGCTTGCTGGTTGCCACCCCCAAATTACTAACATTACTCCCGGATTCCATGAGAACCTTGTCCTCAAGGTTCAAGACGCCACGTGGCAGAAGGGTATTGGTTGCGGAGGGATCCAAGGCTGGCGCATGAGAAACGGAACCGTGAGAGAGAGATTGTGCTTTGAGATCCGTTTTGGAATTCGACGGACGTGATTCACGTAGCAAAGATGCGTTGGGATCCAACGGAGGAGAGGGAAAGGCGCTGGCACACGACAGGCGACTGAGCTGGAATGGAAATGGATTTGAAATCCGAATCTTCATCCAACTGATCAGGTGAAGCGCGCAGCAGAGAGTCGTTGGGATAAAACGGAGGAGAGGGATTTGCGCTGTCACACGGCAGGGGGTCAGCACTTGGGAAACGCGACTTAGCTGGAGCCAACCGATCAGATGAAGCACGCAGAGGAACAGGAGGATCGAAGGGCTGGGAAGCGTTGGCGTGTTCCTGCGCAGCTGACACGCGTGGGACAGTCATTGCAGGCCGTGTCAGCGTGTGTCTCTGCGCGTTGGCTAGCGCGTGGGAGGGTGACAATTCACCTTTTTCCTTTTCCTTTGTAACCAACGGCTGAGATACAATAGATTTGGCTCGGGAAGTGGAGTCTTCATCCAACGGTTCAGAAGATGTAGGAGAAAGTGAAGTGTTTAAATTGTACTTAGTTACACAAGTTACTTTACTTCCTTCAGTTAAAGAACTTAGCTGTTCTTCTGTCTTCCCATTCACTCCCAAATCGTTTCTCTCTCTGTCTTCTTCAGACTTTCCTTCTTTTTCTTCTAAGTCTGTAATATCCAAACCATCTCCCTTAGCTTCGAGCTCCTCAAGATTATAAACTTGAAAATCACCTCCAAAATAAGGACGCAACTGAGAAACGTGAACCACTGGGTGCATACGAGATTCAGAGGGAAGTTCCAGTTCATATGCTACCTTCCCAATGCGCCGGAGAACCTTAAATGGGCCGTAGTAACGCTTAAATGGGCCGTAGTAACGCTTGGCCAGCTTTTCTGAAGATCTGCGTGCAACAGTTTGCTGGCGGTAAGGATGTAAACGCAGAAGAGCCAGATCTCCAACGTTGAAGGTATAGTCCCTCCTTTTCTTGTTAGCTTGGTCGACCATCCTTTGTCTGCTTCTTTTTAAGTTCTCTTCCAATGCTTTCAGTATCTCTTGTCTCTATTGCAGATTGGACTCCAAGTTGTCAAGATCTGTTGCACCTGTAACATAATCTGGAACTGCTGGTGGTGGTCGGCCGTAGAGATCCTGGAAGGGGGACATCTGAATGGCCGAATGAAAGGAGGAGTTATGCCAGTACTCTGCAAGATGCAAAAACTTGAACCATTTACGAGGGTGATCACTCGTGAAATAGCGAAGATACGTCTCTAGGGAGCGGTTGACGACCTCAGTCTGACCATTGGTGTCAGGGTGATAAGCAGTGTTGTACTTTAGAGTTGTTCCCTGCACGCGGAAAAGTTCCATCCAGAAGTTGCTTAAAAACAAGGGATCTCTGTCAGATATGATGGATTTATGGATGCCATGGAGTCGGCAGATCTCGACTGAGAATCTAGTGGCCAGATCTACTGCAGAGTATCTGGTTGGTAGTGCTATGAAGTGAACAAACTTTGTGAGTCTGTCGCAAATCACCCAGATGGCAGTGTGTCCAAAAGAGTTTGGAAGGTGAGTTATGAAGTCCATTGTTAGTTCTTCCCAAACCTGATTTGGTGATGGCAATGGTTGAAGTAACCCTTGTTTTTTCTGTGGTAGGTATTTGCTCTGCTGGCAAGTGGTGCAGTGCTTGATGAAGAGTTTAACATCTCTATGAATTCCTGGCCATGAAAAGGAAGCAGAGAGTCTCGCCAAAGTGGGTTTAACACCTGAATGACCGGCTACAGGGGTGCTGTGATATTCATGCAGAAGAGCCTTCCGTAGATCTGCCGAGTCAGGTATGAAAAGTTTGCCCTTGTAATAGATCAAGTCATTTGAGTAACTGTAATCGTTCTTCATGTCTGTTTCTGATGTGTACTTTTGAACTAATTCCTTTCCCTTGTCATCTGTCTTGTAATACTTTTGGAGTTGAGCAATAAGCGTTGGGATTGGAGATGAGATTGCAGAGAGCAGTGTTGCATCCTCTGTATATTTGCGGCTAAGTGCGTCCGCAACCAGATTAGACTTGCCAGGTTTGTAGTAAATATCAAAACTGAACCCTTGTAACTTAAATGCCCATTTCTGTTGTTCTGGTGTTTGAATCTTCTGAACAAGGAGGCTCTTAAGGCCCTTCTGATCTGTGTAAAGGTGAAAATGCCGTCCTAAGAGGTACTGACGCCACTTTTTTATTGCTTCAGTGACTGCAAACATTTCCCGCACATACACTGAGGCTGCTTGCATCAGAGGACACATCTTTTTGCTGAAGAATGCTAAGGGGTGACCGTCTTGGGAGAGAACAGCACCAATGGCAGCAGCGGAGGCATCTGTTTCAACCACAAAGACCTTGGTAAAATCAGGGAGGGCAAGCACTGGCACTGATGTGATTTTCTATTTTAACTCTGTAAATGCCACTTCGGCATCTGTACTCCATGTAAACTTAGTGGAACGCAACAAATCGGTGAGAGGAGCGGCGAGAGAGGTGTAGTGACGAACAAATCGTCTATAGAATCTGGTGAGGCCTAAAAATCCCCTGAGTGCCGTGAGTGAACGTGGCTTTGGCCAGTCTAGTATAGCTTGTACTTTATCAGGATCTGGGGATACACCATTAATAGAAATAACATGGCCTAGGTAATGAACAATATCAACTGCAAAAACACACTTAGATAGCTTTGCAACAAAATGATGGGTCTGAAGTAAATCTAAAACAAGTCGTAAATGAAGTAGATGATCAGATAAACATCGGCTATATATAGATTAAAATATCATCAAAGAAAACCAGAACAAACCGTCGTAAGAAAGGTCTTAGTAAATCGTTCATTGCTGATTGAAATGTAGACGGCGCGTTAGATAGCCCAAAAGGCATGACTAAGAACTCGTAGTGTCCGTCAAAAGTGCGAAAAGCTGTTTCATGAGTATCTTCCGGTGCAACCCGAATCTGGTGATAACCTGAGCGTAGATCTAACTTGGTGAATATTTTAGCTGAGCCAAGTTCATCAAGAAGCTCATCAAGAAGTTCAACTCTCAATGAAAGCACCAATTGATAGACTACACTAAGCTAATCACTAGATCTAGGGTTGCAAGAGAAGAAATAAACATAAAACAACTTCTGATATTTCATATGCTTCAAAGGAGGCAACAATACACTTAAATACTTAGGGTTTAGATCAGACACAATTGGGCCACAGGCCACTTAAGGCAAACATAAACTAAATTGAAACAGCATAAGGTTCATTACTACTTTCACCCCCAGAATTATTGAACAAAGCCTTTCAACCATCCAGGTTTTTGGGCCAAACGAATGGGTCTGCTGGTTGCCACCCCCAAATTACTAACATTAAGTCCTAACAATTATTGTTTTCATTGAGAGAGGTCTGCCATCAAGTCTTTTGGGTTGGACTCCCCAAATAGAGTCTAGATCCGGACCATTTTCAAATTTTTTTATGGATATTTTTAATGGTTTTCTTTATTAAAAAAAGGGACAGAGTTGGGTTGGCTCCATGTTTTGGGTTAGACTACAAAAATATAGCTCAATTGATAAATAGATTGGTCTAACCTGGCCCTTTTTGCATTTTAACTCATTAAGCTGGGTCAGTGACTCAATTTGACAGCTCTAATTGGAGTGCGAATTCAAACACGTAACACTTCACTTTCTTTTCTTGCCCATCCACCATTCCAACTATTTGTATTAAGAACAAAAAACGATGTAATGCATTTTACCTTCCAGGGAGGTGTAATTAAATAAAAAATATCATATATTTATTAAAATTATTTTAGAGTCTTATTATCGATTAATTGATTATAAATTGGGATTTAATTTTAAGTGAATATGTGAGACTTTGTATTATTACATTTTTTAATAATTGAGAAGTAATATAATGAAATTTTAAAATTATTTTTCTAGCACACATTTTTACTATCAAGTTATATTCACTTGAGTTTTACTAAAAAGCATAAACAAGACACTTTTTTGATTAATATCTAATCAATTTATAAGAAATATGTAAATATACCAAAGGTATAAGATTAAGATTAACTATCAACACATCATGATTTTGGGTACTCAATGCAACATTTTCTAGAAGGTTGTGTTCAAAAAATTCATACTTTTAATAGGTTGGTGACGGTGACAGATCCAAAAAAATTAATTTAATATAGGGAAAAATATATATATATATATATATATATATATATATATATATATATATATTTATATTATTACATAATTCTATGTTATTCAAGTACTTCATGATCTATAACAAAAACACATATTTTGAAACATATAATCACTAATGATTCAACTTCCAAGTGATAATTTTTTTTTCTGTTCTTACATAACATTCAGTTCGAATTCTATGAATAAAAAAGTACAAGATCGAATCCATTAAATAAATTTGTTGGATTCAACTCACATCCATTTAACTTTTACGTGGTCTGTGTGATTCTCTGAATAATAAGGTCTAACGCCATAGACAGTCATTGGATAATTAATAAACATAGATTTATGGTGTGGCTTATAAAAAAAAACAGATTTATGGTGGACACTACTCATCTTAGCCATGCGCGAGGTGTGCAAAATATATATAGATTATTGAACTAATTGATTATTTAGGAGAATCCAAACTTTTTCATATATAAATTGCCCATGAGATTTCATTTCAATTACGTCATTCCACAAACAAATCTCTTCTTTCTAGAATGTCTGGTTCATCTCCCCTTTATTTTATATGAATATTCATATTAATTTGTGGTATACACAAAGTGAGACTTGTCTTATCTTAAAATATACCCAACTACCCAATTACAGCCCAAGAAAACTTCAAAACATACAAGTTACAATCCAAACCACTAGAAATGGCCTTACCTAGTTGCCTTCAATTATGGCAAGCCACACTAAAATTTGAAAGCAGTAACTCAACGTTTATATACATTTTTATCATTTGCACATGTTCACGTAATATGTAATATGAACCATGAAAGAAGACATTGAGCTGATTTTCACAATATGAAATTATGACAATCTCTTAGTGGAAGACAGAAATGTAGCCACTTGGAATATGGATGTGGGAGAGAGCCCACCATCTATCTTTTCAGTTTGGTCACTTTGTATAATTAATCACACTTTTTATCACCTTGTTTTATTATCAACGTCAATCAAAAACGTCATATTCATCCTTTTAAGTCAGGAATATAAACAAGATTATAAAAGAACTGTTAAGCAAGTTTCATGGTATTTAATTGCACCTAGGAACAACTCCTAACTGCATGCGTTAACTCAAACCTATTTATGTTGAAACTCTGTGTTGTGTGAATTGAAAAAAGTCCTAGATCGGAAAGAGTAGGCACTTTAAGAGTGCTTATACGTGTGAAATTCACACATTGGGTTGGGCCCTAATGGGTACCCAATTTTGTGGAAGGGAGAGAACCCACACAAACCAACCACCATACCCGCGCGTGTCGTCCGCCTGCCCGGGCCCGGGCTTGGCCTGAGTGGTGTGTAACATTTTTTTCGAAATTAAATAATTTTTTTTATTTTTGTGAGTGTTGCTTACTCTCCAACGGTCATATATATTGACCATGTCAAAAGAGCCGTTAAGACCAAGTCAAAAGAGCCACACCTCTTCCCACTTTGCAAAACACACCAAAACATGAAGCATTTCCAAGTTTCTTTTCTTAAGAGTGGTTTACGAACCATATGGAGTGGTTTACAAACCATATTGAGTGATTTTTTAAACCATATAGAAGGTGTATTATCTTGAGCAAAATTTTCACAGTGCCGTGATCTTTCGTATCAGTTTCGACTGGGCTGTTTTATCCTGGGGACGTCTGTTTGCATAATTTTCAGTAGTGCCACGAAACGTCTTAAAGAGAGCAACCTAGTCCGCGACTCAACCCAGTAATTTCTTCGGTGGATTGATTTTATTAAACAATATTATGAAAATCAAAAACAACAATTTTAAGACGTTTCCAAATTTAGCCATGACTACCGAAGACATTACTGGCTCTAGTTCCGCTGTTTCTAACTTTAACAAATCGTATCATTCTAAAAAATGTCAATTCAAAAGATGGCAACAAATAATTTTTTATTTATTAAATGTCAAAAATGTTGTCGGTGTGTTAAAAGATGACATTCAAGTGCTCACTGACAGCTGAACATAAAGGAAGGGATAAAATAGCTAAAGAAATATTCCTATAGAAAGAGAATAATTTTCTCTATACTATTTATCAATGGAAAGAGAATGATTTTCTCTATACAGTTTATCAATAAAAAGAGAATGATTTTCTCTATACGGTCTTATAATAGAAAGAGAATGATTATCTCTATATAATTTTTATTTCTACGGAAAGAGAATAACCATCTTTATAAGAGTGAATTTTTTTAACTCATTTTTTTGTGAATTTGAGTTTCATAAATTTTTTATTCACATATTTTTTGCTGATAGCGGCTAACGTTTAACGATTGATGATTTTTGTTGGTTTTGATCTCATCTTTATTAGCAATATAATTTTTACAATTTTTTGGAAGTTTTGTCTTACTCGATATATTGCAATATAATTTCGATTGCAATATAATTTTTGGCACCCCCTTTCAAAAATCAGAATTGTAATCAACCTCAAAAGAATAGCAACTAGAATGGGAACCCCCCAAAGTCCCCAAATCCTAAGGTTCAACCACCACCACCACCACCTAGAAATGATGACGCTCCTCCATTTAATATTGTTTCAATTGTGGGAGACCAGATCATATGGCACGCAAGTGTAGGAACATGCCAAGTTCTGCTATGCAGGCTAACCTGACTGAACAACAATATGTTGCTATAATTTCTGAAATCAATATTGTTGGTGGATGCGAAGGTTGGTGGATGGATACTGGCTCCTCTCGCCATGTATGCAATGATCATGCCATGTTTAAAACATACACAGCTACTGAAAATTAGAAAAGTATGTTAAGCCTGGTAAAAACTTTTCTAAACAATGATATTTTTTAAAGGCAGTGTTTACTCCGGCTATCCGAAGTTTTGTACGCTACGATATTTTTTTACACGTGTAATATTGTTTGACTTTGACGTGTAAAGAAACACATTCTTTTCAATATGAGCGACATAGAATTTTCCAAAGTTATTAGATAATGTGAGTATTTAGATCTGATATTTGCAAACCAGATGGAATGTTAACCAGAAATGGAAAACGGTATTTTATCACTTTTATTTATAATTGCTTTGACTACATTGTAGTATACTTTGTGAAAATAAAAGTGAAGTGCTTGACATATTCAAAGTTTTTCCTTAACGGAAAATTGAAATTCAATTCAGTAGAAAGATTAAGAGTTTTCGTAGTGATTGAGGAACAGGGTATGAGTCCCATTAATTAAATGGAATCATACATGAAACGACTGCACCATATTTTTTGAAATGAATGGTAAAGCAGACAGAAAAATAGAACTCTTATTGAATTGTTGTTGCTATTATGCTTAATTCTAGCGTTGCATCTCTCCTGTGAATAGATTTCTTGAATTTAAAGAAATAAAATTTTTACTAATGAGATCTTGAAGAAAAGACAACCCAATTTGTCTTATTTTTGAATTTGGGGTTGGTTGGCTTATGTCAGAATCCCGGATCCAAGAAGAGTTAAACTCGCTAGTAAGAGCCTGTGAATGTGTGTTCATCGGGTATGCAATAAACAGTAAAGGCTTGAGACCTGAACGCTAAAGTGATCATAAAGTCAATTGATTTTGAATTTCATGAAAATAGATTCCCTTTAAATCAAGAAATAGTCGAGGCATCAGAACTAGTCAAGTTTCTTTGCCTAGGAACGTTGAAACAACGAACAAAGGAAAATAGAACTTCGAAGAGGTAAGAAAGCACATGTTGCTAAAGAATATAAAACCCATTATATGGTCCATATACTAGAGGAGGATCCATCTAGCATTCAAGAAGTTTTGTATTCATTGGGTGCATATTTGTGGCAAGAAATCATAAAAAACGAGATGGATTCTCTAGAGTCTAACAAGACCTTGCATTTAGTAGACTTGCCTCTTCTTTGTAAATCGATAGGTTGTAAATGGATTTTGAAAAAAAAACTAAAACCTGATGGAGCTGTTAAGGCTCGCCTTGCATATAAAGGTTTTAGTCAAAGAGAGAATATAGATTTCTTCGCCACATTTTCACATGTTACTAGAATTACATCCATAAGGGTACTAATTTCGTTGGCCGCTATTTATAATTTAGTAGTACGTCAAATGGATGTGAAAACTATTTTTTTTTAATGGTGAATTGGAAGAAAAAATCTATATGGAGCAGCCTGAAAGTTTTGTATTTATTGGGCAAGAACACAAGGTCTGTAAGTTGGATAAGTCTCTGTATGGTCTTAAGCAACCTCCTATACAATGGGATGAGAAGTTTTATAATTTAATTATATCAAATGAGTTTAAAGTGAATGAAAGTGACAAATGTATTTGCACTATCATATGTCTCCATGTAGACGACTTACTCATATTTGGATCAAACATTCATGCTATAAATAAAGTGAAATCATTGTTGTGCAACAAATTTGATATGAAAGACCTCGGAGAAGCAAGTGTAATACTTGGTATTAAGATTACTAGGTTCGAGAAAAGAATTTCTTTGGATCAATCTCATTATATTGAGAAGATCTTAAAGAAATATAATTAATTTACTTGTAAACATGCTTGTTCACCATATGATCCAAGTGTCAAATTAACTTTTTAAAGAACATTGGTGGCAGTGTTAGACAAACGGAGTGTGTGAGCATCAACGACAGCCTGAGGTATGCTACTAATTGTACTAGACCCGACATTGCCTATGTCGTGGGATTGTTGTGCAGGTTTACTAGTTGACCAAATATAGAGCATTGGCACTATTGAGAGAGTTATGAGATACCTTAAAAGGATCATGAATCTCAGATTACACTATAAAGGATTTCCTAGTGTATTTAAAGAGTACAGTGATGCTGATTGGAATACTGTATCAGATGATTCCAAAACAACTGGTTGTTGTATATTTAGTATATCTGGAATTGCTATATATTGGAAATCTAAGAAACAGACTATAAAGTCTATGTCTTACTAGCTAGTGAAGAGGATAGTTGGTTGAGATTCTTACTAGAAGAGATGGGACTACTGCCTTTGGAACCATGAGTCACTCACGATGGTAACCCGACCTAAAAGACTGGAGATCCCAAGAATTAGGTTCAATGGGTAATAACAAGTTGTGAAGTGATACGAGATGAACATGTAATTATAAGTAAATAAGCATGATTCCTGAAGCGATGTAATGTTGAGGTAATAGAAACTCTTAATGAGATTTATACTCTATGTGGAGTGGAGTACCTAGCTACAGGAGTACTCTTGATAGACTCACCTTTGTGAATGTGGAAGTGGGGCCTCTTCCTATGGAATCTTTGACAGAATTCCTAGAGCGTTCCACTAAACTGGGATATATAGACGTGTCGAGCCATAAAGCACGGATTTTGAGAATACACCTATGGAAAAGGTTCTATGTGATTTTGATGTTAGAGATAGAGTTTAAGACTACGAGTCACTCTTGTTGAATCTAAATCCTAATCCCTATGCAAAGGTTCAGGTTGTAAGACACCTCTGTTTATGCACAATCTTATGGAAGCGTTTGACGCTACTTCTGAAACCTTTTTTATATTCAAGTGGAGGATTGTTAGAACTTTGTGGTGTGTGAATTGAAAAAAGTTCCACATTGGAAAGAATAGGGACTTTAAGAGTACTTATAAGTGTTTCACACCTTGGGTTGGGCCCCAAGGGGTATCCAATTTTATGGAAGGGAGAAAAAGACACAAACCGACCACCACACACGCACGCGCCGCCGCCGTCTGACTTGTCGGGCCTGGGCTTGGGCTGATTTGTGTATAACATTTTTTTGGATTTTTTTTTTATTTTTGTGCGCGTTGCTTAACTCCCCAACGGTCATATTGACCAAGTCAAAATAACTGTTACGCTTTGACCAAGTCAAAAGAGCCGTTGCACATTTATTGTGTATTATTACCCAACGACTACTTGCTCCAACAAGCCTATAAATAGAGACCACTTCCCACTTTCCAAAACACACCAAAACTTGAAGCATTTCCAAGTTTCTTCTCTCTTTTCTCTAAACACTTTTCTTTTCTCTCTCGAAACTTGAAGCATTTCCAAGTTTCTATTCTTAAAAGTGGATTACGAACCATATAGACACTACAAAAAAAGCAGTCTAAGCGACAAATTTTAGCGAGGGATCCCCAAGCTGTCACTAAATGTAACTTAGCGAGGGATTTAGCGACAGACGACCGTCGCTAAAAAGGCGCGCTATTTTTTAAAAAAAAGTCAAATCCGTCGCAAATGATAACTCTCCATTTGTTGAGTTATTTACGCATTTCTATTCTTAAATCATTGTGAGTTTGTATGTTTAGGCTAGAAATTATGTGAATATTTATGTTTAATTAGGGAAAAGGGAATCAAGCACTGAATTGGAATATATTTGGCACAAATGGTGCCCTTGTGAAATTTCTAATGTGTTCTGTCTAAGTGCTATAGCATCCCTGTGCGCAGCAGAGCTGGGACCCACTTGAAGACAGCAGCAGAAAGCAGATCTGCAGTGAATCCTAACATGTCCAATCAGTTCCTCCCTATTGCCACAATCCATGCTGATGCAGCCACCCTCCTACCACTTGCACTTCACCACTTGTCTACCATGGGGGGACAACATACCTTTAGTTGGTGAAAAGAAGACCCACTTGCTTCATCCACTTGCAAGATAGGAGGGAAAACTCAACTATAAAAGCAAGCCTAACTTCTGCACTTAAAAGAGGGAGCTGGAGCACGAAAATTCTCTGGTTTTGAGAGGAAACATACAAGTAACCAAACTATTCCATTGCACCCATTAAAAATCCATCCTCAAACCACTTGAAGATTCTGCCTGGTTCATGCTATAGCATTGTCAGCACACCAGCACACACGTGGGAGTTGAAGGAGTGTATCTTCTGCACATTCTTCTTCTATTTCTTGTCTTCGTGATATGAAACCCTCTGTTTGTAAGTTTTTGACATTATTTATCATGAGCTAAACACCTTTTGGTTGGATTGCTAAGCTATGTAATGACATCCTAATGTGTTAATGATATAGTATTTTGATGTATGCATTTTAATCTTTGTGTTTAAATATTTCCAAACTTGTTTTGGTACAGGCTAACTAAAATAGGTAGATTCATGAATTCAGAAATGGTTTATGAAAAGATCTCAAAGATTAATATGAGTGAGTGGTTGTTTTAGAGACATTTAGAACAATCCTTGCCCAAACCTAAACATAGGAGGGCTTAGTTCATAGAGTGAACACTACAGGTTCTTTAATATACAAAGGTGAACTTACTTGAAGCCTAGACATAGGATCTTGTCACGAAACCTTGGTGAAAGTGACCGAAAGGCACGCAGCTTATGCTATAGCACTCAATGCTATAGCATCAGATGCTATAGCATTAACACAGAAGAGAAATTTACTAAGCAAAAGCAGTCTAACTAATCCTTTACCATATAGTTTCCATATTTATTTCTTAAGCAATTTATCTCCTTATTTTACTATTCTCCATATTGTGAATTACTTTACACACTAATTCCCTGAGATATTCCAACTATAAATTAAGACAAATCCCTGTGGGTTCAACCTTTCTTTCTACTATATTACTTGTGTGACTACGTATACTTGCGTATATAAATTCCACAACAGTAAACCTGCAAATCTGTCATTAACGGTCCGTCGCTAAAGCTGACGTGACCGTTGGCAGACATTGGAACTCGTAAGATTCCCCAGTCCGTCGCTAAATGTGATATCTGTTGCTAATGGTCCGTCGCTAATGCTGACGTGACCGTTGTGCAGATCTTGGAAAACGTGAAAATCCCCAATCCGCCGCTAATATAAAAATCCGTCGCTACCCAATCCGTTGCTAATTTAGTTTTTTTCCCCTAAACCCGAAAATCACTTCACTTCTCTCTTCTCTCACCATTTTCTCTCCTCTTCCACCAAAACTCACTCTCTTCTCTCATCTTCTCTCCCACCACGCAACCACCACGCCACCACCTTCCCTCCTTCGCTTCCCTTGAAGTGCGACGATGCCCAATCTCTCACCATCTCCATTCTTCTTCACAAGGTAAATTTTTTTGGATTGAAACCAGAATCTGTTACAAAAATCAATTTGTCTCACCATTGTTCCTTTTGCATTCCAAGTATTTTATGAAACTTTTTCTATTAACATTTCTTATTCTTGCAGGTTTCTTTATTGTCTAATTTGGTGGGTTTGAGGTTGTAGAACTCCAAATCAAAGCTGAAGGTAATATTGATACCCAGATTTCATAACTATATCTATTAGCAAAAGTGTAAAATTAATAATTTTGTTTATTGTGAGCATAGATTGTATCTAAGGGTTAGGATAAATGGAAGTTTGTGAATTATCTTAGCATAAATGGAATTTGAAAAATTCATATGGGTTAGGATTAGGATATGTTCCCTTCCCACAAAATACAATTTGTTGTTTTGATGTTTGATGAACCCTAGGTTAGATGACTATATTGTGTGTTGTTGATGGAAAAGGGTGAGGTGATGTCCCTCACCCCCATATTTTGCTCGAAATCATCTCCATTGAGATAGTTTCGAGACGATACTAACAACTTTAAGGTTGGGAGTTAAAAATAACTTCTTTCACTACTTATATGGAAAAGGGTTTTGTTTGTTCTGTCTTTAATCCCCATATTCGGCTCGAAATAATCTCCACCGAGATCATATTGATGCCACTAACTTGATAGGTTATATTTGGGTTTAGTTATGGGAATCTAACGTGTTTTTTTAAATGCGTGTAGTTGAATTGGAATCAATTGAATCGTGGTTGGGTGTATGATCAGTTATATCCGGGAAGTGCATTTTTGAAGGAAAATTTTGTAAATGGGGTTGAAGAGTTTATTAGGGTAGCGTGGCAACGGGATTTGGCTAAAAAAGAAGGGGGGGTTAGATTAGGGATGTCAAAATGGACTTGGCCCACCGGGCCGGCCCGCCTAAAAAAGGCGGGCAGGGCTAAGGTATTGTTGCCTGCTGACCAATTTTGCCCGCCCCGCTTAAAGGAACAACCCACTGGCTAAACACAGTGGCGGGACGGGCCGCCCGCCAGCCCGTTTTTTTTTTAAAAAGTCCAGTTTAACTTTTTTTTTGTGACCCATAATAAGCATCAGTCCATGTAACCAAAAATAATTAGTTCATGACTTGCAAAGCACAAGCAGCCCACTTTTGGTTGATGGTTCTAGGTGAAATTTCTTGATGGTTTTAGTTGCTTTATAGTCAATTCTAGTAATTCCAATGCTTGATGGTTTTATGGTTTTATACTTTTATTTGTGAATGTATGCAAGAGAAGTAAACATTTGTTAAAAAAATGCTTTATAAAAAATGTTTTAAAATGAAATAAGTGAAAAATCTTGTTGAAATGTAAAAAAAAATAGGTGAAAAAGTTTGTTAAAAAAACTGCAAAAAAATAGACGGGCCAGTCCGCCTGCCCATCACTTGGCGGGCTGGGCTAGAATTTTGAACCCGAGTTTAGTTGGTGGGCTAGCCTGCCCCGCTCTATTTTTAGCGGGCTGAAGGCGGGGCGGGCCGCCCGTTTTGACATCCCTAGGTTTGATGTCTATGCCTAAAATGCGACGGTGTACCTATTACACCTGATGATGAAATTAGGGAGCACTTGTATCGTATCGGGTTTAGGCCTAATTATTGGATTTGGGTGGACCATGGAGAACGACTTCAAAATTTTGACTTAGGGGCTTCAAGCAGTTCTAGTTTTCATGTTCCATCTAATGAACAATTTGAGTCGATGGAAAGCATGATTTGTGACGGCCTCGAGGTGAATGTGCCATTTGATGAGCCTCAATATGACGATCATAATGAACTTCCAAATGAAGAAGCACAAAGATTTTATTGTTTGTTAAGAGAGTCAAACATAACGTTGTTTGAAGGCTCGCCAGAGTCAAAATTATCTATGTGTGTGAAGCTTTTAGCTCTCTAGTCCATGAGTAATATTTCTGAGTTGGGTTTAGATTTAGTGACTTAAATGATGTTGGACGGGACACCTAATAAGGATAGTTTTCCAAAAAGTTATTATGAAGCAAAGATGTTAGTTTCGAACCTGGGATTGGAATGTAAGAAAATTGATTGCTATGAGGATGGGCACATGTTGTTTTACGACAACGAATTTGGTAAAACCGATGGTGCGCTACAGGCGTGCAGATTCTATGGAAAGCCAAGGTATAAAGTTTGTAAAGGGGAAAAACGTAATTATAAACTCATTCCTATAAAGTCGATGTTCTATTTGCCTATAGTTCCAAGGTTGCAGAGAATGTTTGCATCGCCTAAAATTGCGAAGAAAATGACGTGGTATTATGTGAATAGGCACACCTCAGACATTTTACGCCACCCATCTGATGGTGGGGCGTGGAAACACTTTGATTGAGTGCATTCGGATTTTTCCTCTGACCCACAAAATGTTCGACTTGGCTTGTGCTCTGATGGATTTACTCCATATATCCAAGCATCAGCGACGCCTTATTCCTGTTGGCCAGTCATTTTTACCCCTTACAATCTTCCTCTTGAGATGTGCATGACTAAACCGTATATGTTTTTGACTTGCTTTATACCTGGTCCATCCAATCCAAAAGATAACATTGATATCTTTTTGGAACATCTAATTGATGATCTCAAGAGATTGTGGCGGGGTGTTTGGACATATGATGCAGCACGAAAGAAGAATTTTATGATGAGAGCGGCTTTGATGTGGACAATTAACGACTTCCCGGCTTATGGTATGTTGTTAGGTTGGGGGACTCATGGTAAATTAGCATGCCCCCACTGCATGGAACACACAAAAGCGTTTACGCTGAAATACAGTGGAAAGAGTTCTTGGTTTGACTCGCATCGTAGATTCTTACCACCAGATCATGTATTTAGAAAGAACAAGAGGGCATTCAAGAAAAGGGTAGTTGAAACAGATGTCCCACCGCCTTTGGTACTTCCTAAGGCTAGGGTTTCGATTCTAAAAGCTAAGGTAAGGGTGAGGTTCATGCTTTATAAGGGTTGGTATGAAGGGTTGTATGTGGGTTAGGGTTTGGTAGTCATCATATGTGTATCATGTTTGTTATGTGTTTGATAAAATGCTTTGAATGCTATATTGGTTGATTTTGTCATGTAATTGATATTCCCATGCCCTAATATTATGTTTGATGATTGCATGTGGGGGTTAGGGTATGATGATTTATCACATGTATGATTATATGTTTGTGTTGCCTTGTTGAACCAATTGTTGATGATTGAACCTATTTGTTGATGTTTGAGATCACTTGATGATGTTTGAATATGTTGTGGAGGTTGGAAATCAATTTGGGGTTTTTAATTCGCAAAGAAATTTGGGTATAGGTTCGGTTATACAGTAACAGGGAACAATCTAGTGATCCAAAAATTATGTGGTTTACCTTTTCAGAAACTAGACTTAATGCTTGTTAATTTGGCACTAGTTTGGTTGCATTTGGAGTTGTATAGCTCGAGTTATAGGTGTCACAGGTTAGGTTAAAATTCTGGAAACAATCTGGATATAGGTTCGGTATTTCGTGTATAACGTTTTCGTTTGAACTCCTTTTTGAATGATTCTTGATTCATTGAAAACTACACTCAATTTTTTTCGGGTTAGGCTCAAGTCCCATGTCATTTGACTGAGTTTTGATAATTTTAGAGGTGTCACAAGCTAGGTCATGGTGGCTGTCCTGTTTTCTGAACCTTGTTACTTATTTACTGAAACTGTACAAATTGGACCATTATTTTGCAAAATACAAATTATAGTCGGGAACTAGACATTCTTAGCTTTCCATAGAGGGGTCCTTTGCTAAGTTTCGATACCGTTTGATGGGTTAATTAATTCACCGAAGTAGAGGTATGTTTGCTAGAAATTGTTATTGATGTTGCTGGAAATTATTATTGTTGCTGGAAATTATTATTGCTGTTGCTGAAAAATTATTATTGCTGTTGCTGAAAGAAATCATTGTTGCTGGTTCTGAAAACTGTTTCCGAAAATTGTTGCTGTTTTTGAAAACTGTTCCCGAAAATTGCTGTTACTGTTTTCGAAAATTACGGTTATTGCTCCTATATTTGGGAACTATTCCTATTTTTGCGAGTTGTTCCTATTTTTTTGTGGGTTGCCCTTTTGGCCTTAGCGCCCTGTTGTCTTCTTGATTCGTTGTTGCTGCCTTGTTGGTGGCCTTAGCGCCCTGTTGTCTTATTGACTCGTTGTTGTTGCCTTGTTGGTGGCCTTAGCGCCCTGTTGTCTTGTTGATTTGTTGTCGTAGGCCAGTGGCCAATGTTGGATTGCCTCTTTAAGGCATGTATTTGTTGTCGTAGGCCGGTGGCCATTGTTGATTTTGTGTTGTGAGCTTATGGCCAGTGTTGAGTCTTGTGTCATTGTGTGCTAAGATATGTTGCTTGTTGTTGATTGTCCGTGTTGCATCATTGTGTCGCATGCATATCATTTGCATATGGGGTAGTTGGCCCCGAAGCTAGTCTCTACCACATTGGATTGCCTCTTTTGGCATGGATTTTTGTTGGAAGCCTCATTTGGCTGGACCCGGTACCACATGCATTATAGGGTAGTTGGCCCTCTGTTGAGCATCCCGCATTCATACCGCATGTTTGAAGTCACTGACTGTGGTGAACTGTTGTTGTTCTTGTTGTATATTGACTGTTGTTGTATATTGACTGTTGTTGTTATATATTGACTGTTGGGTCGATATTTGACTGTTGAGATGATATTTGTATGTTGTGCCGATGTTGACCGTTGTGCTGATATTGACTGTTATGTCCATGCTGTTGTTGACCTGTTGTCTGTTATGATTATCTGACTTTCTGACCTAGATATACGGTCTTTCATACGATTCTTTATACTGTGTGATATCTCACCCCTTCTGTTTGAATGTTACCCCTATGTTGGTAACGTGCAGGTATCCACGAGTGAAGGCTGTTGTACTTCACTAGTTCGATCGTGTCGTCGCTCTGATACGTAGCACTCGGGGGGATGAACACTATTTATATTGTTTATGTTATTTTGTGGATTTTGATGTTATAAATCTTACATGGTCACTACGTTTGTTTTAGTTGAACCCTTATGATTTTCCGCTGCGTGAATGAGTAAGAGTTGATTTGTTTTTAAGACTAAAAATGATGTTTGCCGGTTCATCCGAGTGATGAGTGTTATGTATCCGTTTAAGGTTTTTTTTTAAGTCGAAAAGTGTGACATCTGTTTCATTGTTGAAAACTCTGATTTTACGCTAATAAATTACCGGGTAGAAATGGGTGTTACATGAACACCGGGAAGATTTATGGGATGAAAAGTCATGACTGTCATGTATTCATGGAGTGTTTGCTTCCAATTGCTTTTAGTTCATTGCCAAAGTGTGTTTTTGAACCACTTACTAAAGTGGGTCAATTTTTTAAAAATATGTGCTCTTCAACATTGAGAAAAGATGATCTTATTAAGATGGAGCAGAATAATCCTTTCATTATCTGTAAGTTTTTAGAGAATACTCCCTCCTGGTTTCTTTGATTCCACGGAGCATCTTCCGGTTCACCTTGCATATGAAGCAATGCTTGGTGGACCAGTTCATTATAGATGGATGTATCTATTTGAGAGGTAATTATCCACTTCAACATATTAATTAAAGTGCATATTTAGTATGACTATTTATTTAATCAACTCACCTTCCTCCATATATTTAGATTAATGGGTGATCATAAACGATCGGTGAAGAATAAAGCTAGAGTCGAAGGAACGATCTACGCAGCTTACTTACACAGTGAAACAATTTATTTCTGTTCTCGATGTTTCAACAACTTTATGTTGTCAAGAAATAATAGAAACGAAATAGAGGTTGAAGAAGAAAGACACGCCATCACTTTATCTGTGTTTAGTAAACCTGATCGCCCCTCGGGAAAGAAGTCGACTCAGTGGTTATCAGATATGGAGTATAAATCAGCACATGTTCATGTCTTGATCAATTGCACCGAAGTTAAACCATATCTTGAATAAGTATGCTTCAATTTCGTTTTCAATATATAGACATTTAGAGTATGAAGTTAAATCATGCCTTGATCAATTTTCATTCTAAAGAGTATGAATAATTCTTTTTCAGTGCATTCTTACAAGTTGAGGGTTTAAGCGCTGAAGAATCTTTTGTTCGTATACATGAGAGTTTTCCATCTTGGTTTAATGATAGAGTAAGTAAATAAAATTAATGTTTTAATGTCTAACATTTATAGTAGATATGAGACATGACTTATTTTTCCCATATGTGATTACTTAGGTATGAAGCGGAACCAACTCCCCTAATGCAACACTTAAGGAACTTAGCTGATGGTCCTTTTCGTGAAGTTAATGAGTGGCACACGTACCTCGTTAACGGTTATAAATTTGACACCCAGTCATGGAGTGAGGGAAAACAAACAATTAATAGTGGGGTATATGTGAAAAGGGATCGCAGAAGGAGGTGAAGATGAGTACTACGGGGTGATCCAACACATATATGAAGTTGAATACAAATATTTAGACTATCAAAAGAAAATTGTTTTGTTTTATTGTAGTTGGTTTGATCCATCAGTTAGAGGAATGAAATTGAATCCAAAATGTAATACCGTGGACATTCGAATGGATAGAAGGTATAAAGCCTATGATCCGTTTATCATGCCTGAAAATGTGAGGCAGGTGTATTATGTTCCATATCCATCAAATCGGGAAGGATGGTGTGTTGCAATTAAGACAAAACAAGAGGTTGCATTGAAGCCACTGATGTGGGGGATGAGGTTCCTTATCAAGTGGATGAAAGGTCGGGCGCCAATGAGGTAATTGAAATTGAACCCGTTGATACCTTATGTGATGATCGACTCCACGTTGAAAAAGTTGAACTAGTATTAGAAGAAGAAATTGGAGAATATGAAGAAGATGAAGAAGATGAAGACTTTGATTAGTCTTATTTGTATCACATATAGATAGTTTGATTAGTATTAATCTCCTCATGTAGTTGATTGTTCATCTAATTTTAATTATTAATATATATCACACTTCGTTTATCATTATTGTTATTGTTGTTTTTAATTTTATTTATTAATATATATCATTAAATATTGTTCTTGCGTTTCATTTTTCATAGATATGCATCCAAGAGGAGGTTCTGACCCACCGAGAGATGTTAAGGAGAAGAATATAGCTGAACCTAAACAGACGAGGAGGCGTCGCCGAGTTCGTGAGGTCGTACTTAATATATATGGGGGATACGTATATGGGATGCCCCAGACCACCACTACTGCTGGAGGAGCTGGGACTTCACGTTCCGCTCCAGTTGCCCCACCTGTTGGTCATTCTCCCTCTGGCCCCAATTGGTATCCAGTAAACCCATCTAGCACACCAGCATCCTATCGGTATTTTATATATGGGCCCACATCCGCATCCTATGGCCACACCAGCTGGATATATGGGCACACCAGCAGGGTATATGGACCCACCTCTGCAGCATCCTTTGGGCACACCAGCTGGGTATATGAGTACACTAGCTAGGTATATGAGTACACCAATCGTGTTATCTATGCCTACACCCGAGGTACATACTGATCAGCCCCGACAGGACGATCATACTGACCCCAATGATCATACTGATTCAGATCCATCATCTGGGTCAGACGACGAGGAGGTGGTTGTCGACCCCGATGGTCGACGTCGTAAAGTCATCAGACCCTTTGGCGAGGCGTAAGTATTGTTTGACTTTTTTTAGTTTACATTATTTGTTTGGCATGTATATATGTTTGTTAATTATGCAGCGACTTATTTATGTAGGTTTGTTAGATCGAAGACTGCTTCATCAACGATCACTTATGTCATTAAGAAACTCTATTTTCAATAGTACTGTCCAAAGGTGACAAAAATCGATAAGAGGAAAAAGAAAGATTTTTTGGACTTGTTTAGGGTAAGTATCAATTATGTCATTACCTATATTGATAATTTTAATATATTGTTCAATGTTTAATATAATTACTAATAGATATTTTGATTTTGTTTAATACAGACCAGAGTGACTTAGAAACCCAAAGATGATCAATTGCTGTAGAAATTTTTTTGGACTAGAATGACCAGGCAATTGTCGCACTTGCTCTACAAATTGCACTGTAAAAATGAAAAGCCAAAGTATGTAAGTGAAGAAGTCTGGAATCAATACAAGGAAGTTTGGAAAGTAGAAATTAAAAGTAGATAGATCTATTGTCAAAAAAGAAAGTAGATAGATTTCAATTAATAATAAATTTATTTTTTATTCCACAAATAAAACGCGGATACATAGGAGATGAAATTTTCCAACAGAAAAAAACACAGGAGAAGAAATACGAGATAAGAGATAAGTGACCGAAAACAGTTAGGTGGTGAGTTTCCAAAACAACAATGGCATCGATGTGCTCCCTTCAATGAAACTTTGCTTATCTAAAAAAAAAAGAAGTGAGAAATTCAAAAGAAACGCTGAAAAAGCGAAGAAAAATAGGAATTCATAAATGGGTGGCTCGTTTCACTGTTGCGGCTCTGTCAACCAAGCTCAGCATGCTATGAGATTGGTAGGTTATTTTAAAAATCTTTGAACTATTTTAGTTTAGTTAGGGTGATTAGTTACCAATATTTGAGAATTTGTTTCATTTTTACAGAGTAAGAACGCCGGATGCCCTCTCACTATTGCTGAGCTGCATAAGGCCACACATGTGAGGAAGGATACCATGATTTATGTTGATGAGCGCTCGAGGAACACTCAGGTAAATATACAACTTGATTTGTATTATATAATGTTTTCTTAAAATGGGGAGCTTATTATGCTATGTTTTGTGGTTATGCAAAACAGGAGAAACATACCGAGACGATGTCTGCGGAGACTCAGGGGAGCTGGAACCCTGAGTCACTTGGTCCACTAACCCCCGAGATCATAATTTTGGCGAACCGCAACTGGGAGAAGTTCGTAGGTGGGAAGTATAAGAATCGTTTTTATGGTACGGGGACCTTGGCTCCAAATTTGAGCTTTGAGGATGATCACTTTGATACTAGCGGACCTTATAGTAGTCGACCTCCTCGTTCTTCAGCTGAGATAGAGAAGCTCAGGCAGCTGGTAGAGGCTCAGGCGCAACAGATACAACAGATGCATGCTCAACACCAGCAGCAACAACAAATGCAGAATCAGACTATCAAAGATATGCAGACATACTTCTTAAGGTTTGCACGTCAGCAGGAAAAGGTGCTAAAGTACTATAAGAGCTTGAAGCCAGATGCGTCTGAGTCTGAGGAGACAGAGTCTGATGATGGCCCGTATTAGTATTATATATGTTGATTAGGATTTCATATATGTTTATGTTGATTTGGATTATGTTATTGCTGTTTTGGAGTTGGAATATGTTTATGTTGATTTGGATTTTATTTGCGTGTTCTCTAAATATTTATTTTTGAGGTGTTTTATTTATTTTAAATTTTAGTATTAATAAATACTTATTATAAAAAAAAGCAGGTTTTCTAAAAAAAATTAAATCAATACTTATTAGCGAGGGAAAATCCCTCGCTAAATCCCTCTCAAAAATTTCGACATGTGGCAGGCAAAAGGACACGTGGTGTTCAAAATTAGGGAGGGAAAATCCCTCGCTAAAATCCCTCGATAACAGTTAGCGACGAATTCAAATTTCCCTCGCTACGAGGGATTTGGCCTGTCGCTACTGTGTGTTAGCGAGGGATTTGTGGCCTTTTGCGATGGAAATTTCCCTCGCTAATCCTGCTTTTTTTTGTAGTGAGAGTGGTTTACAAACCATGTTGAGTGGTTTTTTAAACCATATAGAAGGTGTATTATCTCGAGCGAAATTTTCACAGTGCAGTGATCTTTCGTATCAGTTTCGACTGAGCTGTTTTATCCTGGAGATGTCGTGGCTGATAGCCTGCTTGCACAATTTTCAGCAGTGCCACGAAACATCTTAAAGAGAGTGACCTAGTCCGCGACTCAACCCAGTAATTTCTTCGGTGGAGTGATTTTATTGAACAATATTATGAAAATAAAAAACAAAAACAATTTATATCGTTGTTAATTTAAAATTTTCAATTGTTATGTCGACTGAGAGGAAATGTAACATAAATAATCTAGTTATGCTTGAAATGGAATATCTTTCTGACATGCATGTCAATATTGTAAAACAAATTTAGTAAAGCATCTTTGATTAGAGCATGATAGATAGACGTACCTAAAGCCTACCACAATTGGCAAAATCGACATTGTTAGGCTAGACATTTTTTGTCGTTACCTGAGTTTGTACCCAAGATCTCGACTTTACGCATATGAATTTACGGGTGACATTTGTCAATGGAGATGAAAAAGAAGAGTATGATCGACCAAGTAAAATGAAAATTTTTGATCATTAAGCAAAATGTTCTAGTCTTGAAATGAAATCTAAACACCCTTCTCCACTCCTTTTGCAACCATGATAGGTCTTCCACAACATCAATTATATATGCCACTAAATCTGCCTATCAAAAAAAAATATATGCCACTAAATCTCATTTTAATTGTAAAAAAGTTAAATTAACATTGGTGACAGTTTTGTAGTTTCATTAGGTATGTTACCGCATGACCAATCATTTGATGCCACGTTTTTCTTGACGAGTTTTGCTGTGATGTTATTTCTCTATGTTTAATTATTTTTGTACATGGGAAAAAGATGTGTGTAATTTTTTGGCAGAAAAGTAAGAGTAACTTTAATCAAAATGAGGTAAAATAAAGGATAAAATAGTAATTTAAGATGGAGAGAGTAACATGAGATAGAAAGTAAATGAAGTGAGAGAAAGTTAGAGAAAGGTAGGGATCTCAAAGGTATAACATGAGAAAGAATAAAAATTAAAAGTGAGGTTTAAATGATCATTGTTTTCTTTTTTTTTTCTGTTTTGGATGGGTTTTTGTTTATAATGACAAATGATCATCTAATTTGCTAGAAAAATGAGTTTTAGTTATTTTTCCTTATAGAGATAAACTCAAATATAAGTGATCATTTAGTTACTGCAAGTCATCTCTATCAAAGCTCACAATAGTATATATATATACTTGTTTCACTAATGCAGATTCAGGTATTTAAGTCAGTTAAAATTAGGTTTTTAAGTCGATTGTAAAAGTTGTTTAGATTCTTCAATATATAGTAGAATGTGGAAACATTTTCAATCGGTTTTACAATCACTGTAAAAACTATTTTTAAATCGAAATATAGTTTTATAACCAATCTATAAAAAGGCTTTAAAACGTTGGTTTTGGCTTCAATTGTGTGTGCATAATTAGTAGACTGTTTTGGGGTAAGATAAGACTAATTCAGAAGAATGCACTTGATCATATTACTTTTAATTTAAGAGTTTAATTTCTATACACATATTGTGTATGAGCTCTTACAACTACCACCAATTACAATACATGGAGTGGTTGGTTACCAATTGACTAATTGGTGATTACCAATTGACTAATTCCTTTTTGATGATGTATCAGTCTCTAATTCGTAGATAGTGTAAAAGAACCTATCCACATATTGTGTTTATAAATTAAATTCTTAATTTAATGTTTTTATAATTTGATAAGGTAGACTTTTTCCAGCTTTACTTATCTAGTGACATAAAATAGTTATTTCACGTTAGTTCTATATGTGTGGCCAATTTAAATATAGTGATTGGAATGAATGAAATGGTGATTCATTAATTGGACTCAAAGTATGGTTGTGAATAGTTCAGTTGAATTTTAAGTACATAATACATAATTGAGTATAACTAAAGAAATAAATACCTGTGGCAAAAAGATATTGCAAGAACAGTTTAAGGAATGGTTAAATTGAAATACGAATAGTCCTTTAGTTCATTAATTAAGGCAAAAATACACTGCAGGTCCTTTAAGTTATGTATTTGTAACAAGTTGGTCCTTTAAGTTTTTTTTGTAACAAGTAGGTCCTTTAAGTTATCTAACGTGTTCATCGTTGACCTTTTTTGGGCTAAATCATGTTATAGGTTCAGTCGTTTTGAAACTGGTAGTGTTCTGTTAATCCAAAAATTATGAGGGTTAGTGATTTAGAAAGTAGACTTAATTCTGGTCATTTTGGCGCCAGTTTGGTTGAATTTGGAGTTGTGTAGCTCGAGTTATAGGTCTCACAAGTTAGGGTAAAAGTCTGGGCTAAATCTTGATATAGGTTAAGTCTTTTTGAAACTGGTAGTGTTCTGTTAATCCAAAAATTATTTGAGTTAGTGATTTAGAAACTAGACTTAATGCTGGTCATTTTGGCACCAGTTTGGTTGAATTTGGAGTTGTGTAGCTCGAGTTATAGGTCTCACAAGTTAGGGTAAAAGTCTGGGCTAAATCTTGATATAGGTTAAGTATTTTTGAAACTGGTAGTGTTCTGTTAATCCAAAAATTATTTGAGTTAGTGATTTAGAAAGTAGACTTAATTCTGGTCATTTTGGCACCAGTTTGGTTGAATTTGGAGTTGTGTAGCTCGAGTTATAGGTCTCACAAGTTAGGGTAAAAGTCTGGGCTAAATCTTGATATAGGTTAAGTCTTTTTGAAACTGGTAGTGTTCTGTTAGTCCAAAAATTATTTGAGTTAGTGATTTAGAAACTAGACTTAATGCTGGTCATTTTGGCACCAGTTTGGTTGAATTTGGAGTTGTGTAGCTCGAGTTATAGGTCTCACAAGTTAGGGTAAAATTCGGAAAATTTAAAAAGGTCAACGATGAACACGTTAGATAACTTAAAGGACCTACTTGTTACAAAAAAAACTTAAAGGACCAACTTGTTACAAATACATAACTTAAAGGACCTGCAGTGTATTTTTGCTAGTTGTATATGTGTGGCCAATTTAAATATAGTGATTGGAATGAATGAAATGGTGATTCATTAATTGGACTCAAAGTATGGTTGTGAATAGTTCAGTTGAATTTTAAGTACATAATACATAATTGAGTATAACTAAAGAAATAAATAACTGTGGCAAAAAGATATTGCAAGAACAGTTTATGGAATGGTTAAATTGAAATACGAATAGTCCTTTAGTTCATTAATTAATTGAGTAAACATTTAATATTGCAAGAATATTGCCATTTATGGAAAGCGTGTTAAAATTTGACTTTCGTGGTTTGAGGCTATGTATGGTGCAGGTTGAGGACCCCATATATAGATGAGTATAAATTGGAACCACTAAAGTCAGGCACATATATACATTTTGTTACGGATAAAAATGGAGATAGAATTTAATAATGATTATTATCATTTATATTTGTGGACTATTGAGCATTGTTGTTTATATTACTTCAAGGGGTAAAAAAATAGGGCAAAAGGATGGGATGGTTTGTATCCAAAGTCCTATATGCAGTAGACCTATTACCTATAGCTGGGGAATAAGTAAATGTATAGGGGTTGACAAATGGTGAGGGATAGATGGTTTTAAAGTACAACAAAAGTCTTGGGTATTGAAAGAGTTTGGAAGAATTGTTCAGAGCAGTAAGTGTGCGATATTGTATGTTTGTTTTTTTAATAAGCAAATGATTCATTGAAAAAACAGAGCACAAAGCGTGCCCAGCCATTACAATGAAAAGGGGAGGGCCTCCTCAAAACCTCCTTTGCCAAAACCCTTTAGGGAAAAAGACTCAGGTAGGAAAAAGAGTACCTCGCACCTAATGTACAACAACGGGACTAAGAAGTCCTAACCCATTGCTTCTCCCCCGACTAAGGTTACAAAGGAACGAAAAATTATGATGAGAGTTCTTACAACATTGCCAAACAGCCCATTGGGCACCGATACCAGTCCGACCAAGTCACCCTGCAGTTCCTTCCCCTCCTTGCCTTGAACCAGGTCCACGCCGAGTCCTTAGATCCCGCTATAATACCAGGTACGGAAGCCACCTCCCCTTTGAAAATTACTTTGTTCCTTGCTATCCAAATGTTCCAAATAACCGCCATCCATATAAGATGCGAGACCCCTCTTCGCTTTTTGCCTTTTACTATCTTTCCAAACTCCGTAAATTGAGTAACAATATTCTCCAGATCTCCCATCGGAACCCCCAGCCATGCATAGACGCTCTCCCAAATGGGTTTGACCTTCCGGCATGACAAGAATAAATGTTCCGTTGTTTCCACCTCCCGAAAACATAAGATACACCTTAAATCATTTTGAGATTGAATTATACCTCTCCTATGTAGCTCCACCCGTGTGGCGACTCGACGCAAAATCACCCTCCACGCAAAGATTTGAATTTTGGATGGGACGTCGTTTTTCCAAACCTTTTTGCATGCCAAGGCTGTCTCAGGCAGCAGCTGAACCGATCCTCCTGTAGAGAAGTGTAACAGCATTTCATAGCATTTCTTAACCTTGAATCCCGCCAGCGAGTCCGGGACCCACAGCCAGCTGTCCGTGCACTGCAGTGACAGCTGCACCGGCCGCAGCAGCTGCTTCAAATAATCGGCCGAAGCTCTCAGCTGAGTGTGTTCCAGCAGCAATGTATCGGCCCAGTCCCATTTCCAACACCAGCCCGCGTTCGTCCATTGACCATACTCCTCTACCGTCGCTTCCTTGGACCTGCAGCGGTCAAAAATATCCAGAAATAAATCAGCCAATTTGTCTCTTCCATTCCAAACATCTCTCCAAAACCTTACCTTGTTCCCCTTGCCCAATTTAACTTTCACCAATTCATTAAACCAATCTTCTTGTAAATTAATGTCCTCTCCAAGGAGACATAAGTCCCTCCACCACAGCGATTTTTTCTCCCACCCTCTTCTACTCTCCGCCATATCTGGCCATCTTCCTTTTAAGCCGTATCTCTCCACCAGAACCTCCTTCCAGATGGGGTTACCTTCTTCAACCAATACTCTCCATCTCCATTTAGTCAATAGTGCTACATTGAATACTTCTAAGTTTTTAATTCCCAAACCCCCTTTATCTTTTGGCAAACAAATTGTTTCCCACTTCACCCATGCCAACTTCCTATTATCTTCATCACCACCCCATAGGAATCTTCTTTGTATCTTAGTTATTTCTGAAATTACCTTCTTTGGTGCTTTGTAGAATGAAAATAAATACAGAGGAAGTGAAGCAAGCACCGAGTTTATAAGCGTAACGCGGCCTCCAATAGATAACTGATTGCTCTTCCAACTGTTCAATCTCGCCTTTATCGAGTCTAGAATTGGTTGCCAAGTGCTCCCCCGCCTTGGATTCGCGCCGACCGGAATCCGTAAGAATTTAAAAGGAACGGAACCCACCTTGCAAGCTAAGAAATGTGATATGCTTTCCAAAGCCCTCCCCTCAGTATTCAAGCCAAATATGCTACTTTTTGCAAAATTTACTCTTAAACCCGAAGCCAGCTCAAAACTTCTCAGTATTGCTTTCCAGCACCAGATGCTCTTATCTCCACCATCACAAAAGAGGATTGTGTCGTCAGCAAATTGCAGGATCTCAATCGATAAAGTACTATTTATACGAAAACCGTTGAGATTGCTCGATTCCACTCCTTTTCTTACCAACCCTGCCAATCCCTCAGCCGCTATCAAAAACAAGAATGGTGCAAGCGGATCCCCTTGTTTCAATCCCTTCTGTGCCATGAACTCTTCCGTTGGACTCCCATTAACCAAGACTGACATGGAGTTAGATGAGATACACGCACGCATCCATTTCCTCCACGTTCCCCCAAACCCCAATCTTTCCAACATATAATCCAAATATGCCCAGCTTACAGAATCATACGCCTTTTCAAAATCCGCTTTCATCACTACGCACTTCTGCTTCTTTCTCTTAGCCAAATCCATAAGCTCGTTAACTACTACCACTCCATCCAGGATATTTCTTCCGGCGAGGAAGGCGCTTTGACCTTCCGAGATAATCCCTTGCAAGGCCTTTTTCAACCTTCCCGCTAACACCTTAGCGAGCATTTTATACAAACAACCAATAAGAGAGATAGGCCTGTACTCCCCAAGACCTTGAGGATTGTTTGTCTTGGGGATAAGTGCAATAAAGGATGCACTTACCGCCTTAGGGAATGTTCCGCACCTGTGGAATTCTTGTGCTGAAAGCATATCCACTGTACACATGCAAACATTGAGAAATACACACCTCAAGGTAAAAGGGTTTAGAGTGGTTAAATTCATAAGAGGAAAGTTTCGAAAATGATGTTTGGGATGCCACCAGTTACCAAAATAATAAATAATTCCTTGAAGTAATATAACCAATGTGACGTAATATTAATATGATGTTTTCATGAACAAACCATGTGTAGTAGATCCAGTAAAGAAAGCAGAATGGTTGTTAGATATTATGCCAAATATTAATAATAGTATAGTAAGAGGAGAAGAATATAGACAGCAGGAGAAGATAACATAGGAGAAGTAGCATACAAAGAAATTCAAAAATTCTACCTAATTAGTAAGCCAACTTTGAAAGAGTTTGCAAATTATTTATGATAGATTGATAGTCCAGCTTTGAAGAAATCACTCCAAAATACAATACAAATCCCTTCGATCCATTTGAATAAGCAGAAGCTTTCCATACCAGAAACAAATTAAAAAATAAAATCATGGGCAGATGTGGCTTAAATAAACAAAGCAAGATTCACATAACAATGGATGAATATGAATCAAAATAATAGCTTGAAAATTCAGCAGTAGAAATAAACCATGGGAGAGCACCTCTTCACCTCCATCATGGAGGAAGATGGAAACTAGTACAAAAATTAGAAAAGAATAGAGGTTTTTAAGTCGGATGCCAAAATAGCCGACTTTAAAAGTGGACGCGGTGGCAATTTTGTAATAAACATGAAAAAAAATTCTGGCGCTAACATTCAAAGTCAGACAAAATGTACGTCCGACGTTAAATATGTAATCTTTTTTTTGCGTGAAAAAAAAACTGAAATCCACGCACGCGTTTTTCCTAGGTCTCTCTCAGTCCAAAACGCGTTCCACCGTTCCTAGGTCTCTCTCAGCAAAACGCGTTGTTCTGAACCCTAGTCTCGCTCTCTCCGCCAAAACTCCAACTTCCACCGTTCCATCTCTCTTCTCCTTGATCTCTCCGTCAAGTTTCCGTCTTCCTCCGCCGGTCTCTCCTCTCAACTGTCTCTCTCCCTGTCACCGTCACCATATTTGACTCTCTTTCTTTTGGTTTTTCTGAAAGGTAAACCACTCCTATTTTCATTCTTTTTTCTTTAAAAATGATCCCCTCTCTCTAATTTGAGGTTCTCTTGTTCTATTTTAGTTGACAGATCAACCTGATAGGTGGTGAGGAGGAAAAGTGGTCGCTGCCCAAGAGGATGAAGGGGAAAGGTGCAGTGAGGTATAATCTCTCCCTCTTCTCTCTAGTTACCGTGATTCAAGATGTATCTCATGTTAATGGTACCGAACATGAGTTTACTGTTTAGTTTACATGAGAATATGTTTTCTATTTTGATTTCACTATTCATGTTAATTGACTTTTGCACACAAGGTATTTGACAAAATGCTAGTTTAGATGTATCCCTATTTTGAATATGATTTGTACTATTCATGTTAATTGGCTTTTTATTATAGAATTTCTGAAAGTAATTGTGCTATTTTAGTCACATAATAAGTTGAAAACTGTAATTTTTCATCTAAAAAGTAACAAAGTGTTGTTAAAAAAAAACTGGTCAGGGTATTGATGGCTCTAGAGTTGAGAAGGTGTTGGAGTTAGGACATATTGCAGCTAATAAGAACACAGTTCTAAGAGATGTGTTTACTATGGTTCCTGGTGGCATCCGGATAGGTACAGAACCTTTCGTTGCTTACAATTTGATTTTGACTTGTTCTTGTTCAAATAGTTGGTCATGATAACTCTTGTGGATTTCAGGAACTCCTGCTCTTACTTCAAGGGAATTTGTTGAGGAGGAATTTGTTGAGGTAGCAGATTTTTTTTGATGCAGCTGTAAACTATTCAAATCTGATTGCTTGTTACTCCAATTGTAAGTTAATGATAGTCTAAATCATGTTTAAGGGTTTTACAGAATTGAATAGTTTGTTCCGTCGAGTTGACAATGCTCTTCAAGTGTAACTTGGGTGAGTAGATACTACATCTTTTGGTTTGTTGATGGTTCTAACTTCTAACTTCTAATTGCACATAGCTATTTCCAATATAAGGATTTGAATCAACTGGATATAATATGACAGTTTCTTTAAGATCTGCTGGATATGGTTTGTCCGTGGCAAAACAATCTCAGAGTATTTGATTTTGTAAGCTATTTTTTTTCATCTATTAATGATTTAGATTGAGATTGACTATATAGTTTGACTAATTTTTTGACTATCTATTCTACAAGCTGATTGCTTATTAGGTTCAATTGGTAATAGTAATAGGGATTGGTTTTCCATATTCTTTTACCTTTGATAACGTCAATTTGGAGTTGTAATCTTTTTCAAGTCAAGGGTAAGGAATCACAGGTGAGGAATTACAAGTCAAAGGGATTAGTCATGGTTCTTACAACTTTTATTGTTTATTTAGTAGTGTCATTATTAAACTAATTGATTAATATGTGCAATTTGATGTAGTTGTGCAGTGGAGTTGATTAATATAGTGACATCTCTCAACTATATGTTCATGTGTTGAGTTGCGAAATTCTGTTTGTTGTGCATATTAGGATGGTCAGGGGCTACTAGGACACTGGATTTGGCATCAGGTTTGTCTGAAATCTGTAAATTTTCTTGTTTTTAAGTGATTTTTGGAGATTAGTTTAAATGTTGTTTATGTGATTATTTGTTGTTTAATTTTTTAAATTATCATCACAATCTATACTTAGTTGATAGTTATGTGAAAGTTGCCAAAATCTTTCTTGCAATCTTAATTTGTAGAATGTTGTTTGGACGTGATATTTTGATGGAGTATTGCACAAATTTAAATTGATTTGACCTGCATTGAAAGATTAATTTTCAGATTTGAAGTTGTATTTTTTCTGACTGAATAAGTTTAATGTTTTTATCTGGATGCACACTAGTGCTGAGCATTTTAGAGTTGAGGCCCCAGCTGACAATGGGATCTTGAAACAATTTTGGCACCATTCCTGTGCAATCACGTGTTCAAGTTCTGTAAAGGTAAACACTTTTCTCTTTAACTTATCTATTCAATAGAATGTGAAAATTGAGAATTTGTATGAGGCTCTTGTTGATAACCTACTATGAGATATCCCAGAAACTTCCTTTCTTTTGCCCAAATGAACTCTCCATTGAGTAACAAGACTATACCACTCTTTTTTTTATGATAAAAAGACTATACCACATATGAATAACAAGACTATACCACACTTTTATTTGTTAATTTAGGCACAAGTTATTTCATGTTATAACTAAATTATTTCTACAGATGATCACATTGCAACATTGTGCTTATAAACTAATTCATATTCTTTGTTATTGTAAACTAATTCATTCATATTCTTTGTTTGTTTTGCGTGTAATTGATAAGTGTTTTGTGATTTTTTCCCTTTTGCTTTGTAAACCCTATGAGTTCTGTTCAAGATTTCTGGGAATTATGATTAGCTCGTACAATATACTCTTTTTTGTTGATTGATAACTGAATGTTATTTAATCAAGGAAGTCCTTTCCTTTATTTTTATTTTTATTTTCAAGTTGTCAACAGTTGAAGTATGGATTTCGAAGATTCTGCTTTTATTTCATGTTGTTTGTTATCTGTAGCAGGATGAGAACTCGAAGGATTGTTTGTTTTTGTTGCTATTATCATTATAAATAAGTTGATCTTTTCTCTATAGTCTTCAATTTAGTGGGAAGTTGAAGCAACATGACTTTAGGGTTGTGTTATGTGTGTTTTTTCAGTATTGCTTCTATTTTGTAGTTTTTGTGCGGACAATGGGCAGTATTGCTTCTCTTGGCTGTGCGGACAATGGGCTGCATTCGCGTTGATAAAATTACTAAGTATCTATGTGATCCCCTTCAAAGATGCCTAAAGGTATGCACACAGTGCTTTATCATTGCATGTGTCTATTATTATAAGTTTGAAATTCCACTGTTTTGATTTCTTTGTGTTAATTACAGTGACATGTTTATTTGGCCTACCTATTTGTAACCTTCCCTTGTGTTTGATATATTTTGATAGGATGATGACCCGTATGTTCGCAAGACAGCAGCCATTTGTGTTGCAAAGCTTTACGATATAAATGCAGAGTTAGTTGAGGATAGGGGTTTTTTGGAATCACTGAAGGATTTGATATCTGATAATAATCCAATGGTTGTAGCTAATGCTGTGGCAGCACTTGCTGAGGTTCAGGAAAATAGCAGTAAACCCATCTTTGATATTACTAGTCTCACACTCTCAAAGCTCCTCATTGCTTTAAATGAATGTACAGAGTAAGTTTCTGTTTTATAATTTTGTTTTTATTATTGAAATTGGAAATGTATTTTACTTCAATTATAGGGCAACTCCTCTGATAGGTGCTTTTTCAGAATATAGAAGAAAATAGTGTTTATTGGTAGAAATTCTACTACATTCCAGGTATTTGGAAGACCTAGGTCTCTGCCCCTCTAAAATCATCTCCAAAACTAATGATGACCCCTCTAAATCGATTGCTTATCATCTGTCATTCTCTAAGTAGCTAAGTATTCCAACTAAGGGAGTTACCTAATAATGTTCTCTCCCTTAACATTCACTTTGTTCTCACGGTGGACAGCTCATAGTTGTCAATATTGAAGCATCAGAGATCACATTTTGCATGGTTTGCTAACCACAGTTTTTAATGATATGTAGATGATCCTCCAACAAATGGAGCTCATCACCAGTACTGATGTAGTCTGTAATCTTTGCAAAAAGATGGCTCCTCCTCTTGTGACATTACTCTCAGCAGAACCCGAGATACAGTATGTTGCCTTGCGAAATATCAATCTTATTGTACAAAGAAGACCAACAATTCTTGCCCATGAAATTAAGGTAGTGCTCTAAGTTTTAGTTTGTGAACTTGTCCCCGAGTTTTTTAAATTTGTAATAAACTAGGGCACCAGCGAAGAACCTTCTTGACTCCATATTGAATGATGGGATGATTATGGATATCTTATTCTATCTGTAGGTGTTCTTCTGCAAGTACAATGATCCCATCTATGTGAAAATGGAGAAGTTAGAAATTATGATAAAACTTGCTTCAGATCGAAATATAGACCTGGTATGCTTTACATTATACTGCTATCAGTTAATATTTCCCTCCCTCCCCCCAACTTTTCATTTTCTAAAAGGTGAGTTCTGTAGTGATTTGAGCGAATACCGCACGAAATGGGTCCTACCAGAGACGTGTTGTTCATTTATCCTATGCCTTTGATAAGATTCATTCATCGCTCATGATCCATTTAACTCTCTTGTTTATGTTCTCTATTTCAATGAACAAACATGTTATTTTGATTGATGAGGCTCTATTACAAACCCAAAGAAATGAATTGGTAAATTGATTGAAACAAATGAAATTGTATGAACAATTTTATTGAATGATTGAGAATTGGAGAGAGCTCTCCCCTTCAAAGGTTTTCCCTTCAGAAAGGATCTCCGCATTTACACACACTTTCTCGTTACACTTTTGGTCCTTGCAGCCTCACTATATTTGGCAAATTAAACAAGGGTAAATTTTTTTGTTGATCTGTTGGTTTTGATATTGGCAGGTTTTATTGGAATTCAAGGAAATATGCTACTGAAGTTGATGTAGAGTTTGTCAGGAAGGCTGAAAGATGCATTAGTGTTTTGCTTGAGTTGATCAAGATAAAAGTAAATTATGTTGTTCAAGAGGCAATCATTGTTATCAAAGATATATTTAGGAGATACCCCAATACGTAATGTTATCTTTGCTCATCTGCTTTTTTTTTAGAGGGGGGGGGGGGAGAAGATAGCAAAATTAACTATCAGTGTCATACTTCTAACTTTATTTGAAAATTTGTTCCATTTTGTAGATATGAGTCCATAATTGCAACTCTTTGTGAGAGCTTAGATACCTTGGATGAGCCCGAAGCCAAGGTACTTGATTTTGAGTGCCTATGTAACTGTCATTTGGCAATATCACAGATGCTTATCTTTTTGTTTTCTTTCGGGTAGGCATCAATGATCAGGATAATTTGTGAGTATGCGGAAAGAATTGACAATGCTGATGAGCTTCTTGAAAGTTTCTTGGAAAGTTTCCCTGAAGAACCTGCACTAGTTTAACTACAAGGCTTAATTACACTTTTGGTCCCCCTATTTTCCCCAATTCACAAATTTGGTCCCCAAAGTTTTAATTTGACGATTTTGGTCCCCCTATTTTCCCAATTTGTAAAATCAAGGTCCCCCTCTTAATTGGTCAAAATTGAAAGTCAATTTTTACTGACTTATCCTACCTGGCAGCCCACGTGGACTGCCACGTAGGCGCACCCCCACCCCCACCCCCTTCCTTCGATCTTTTCCTCTGCTTCCTTCGATCTTCTCCTTTCTTCCTTCGCAGAGCAACCACCTGCCCACACCGAACCCACACATCACCACCGCAACCACCTGCCCTCCATCTTTGCACAAAAACCTCCAAACCCCCACCATCGTACGATCGCCCCCTTCCCTCCATGAAACAGTCGCCGTCGCATGCACGGCCTCATTTTTCCTCCCCTTTTGCGAACTACCACTCCATCGGCGACGGTGATGAGGTAGAGAGCGAATCTAGGGTCAGTGAGGGGGAAAGGGGGATCGGTGATTGAGAGAGGAGGGAGAGCGACGCTGATTGAGAGAGGAGGGAGAGCGACAATGAGCAAGGGAGGATCGGTGGGGGGGGGGGGGGAGGGCGAGATGCGAAGGAGAGAGAGAGAGGGTGTGGTTGTGGGGGGGGGGGGGGGTTCACGGAGGTGGGGGGTGGGAGGGGGAGGGGAAGAGGAACAGTGGAGGGGGGTGGGAGGGGAAGAGGAACAGTGGGGGGGGGGGGGTTCACGGTGGGGAAGAGGAACAGTGGAGGGGGGTGGGGGTGGGTGCTACGTAGACTGCCATGTAGGATAATAAGTCAAAATTGAGTTTCAATTTTGACTTATTTAAGAGGGGGACTATAATTTTTCAAATTGGGAAAATAGGGGGACCAAAATCGTCAAATTAAAACTTGGGGGACCAAAATCGTGAATTGGTGAAAACAGGGGGACCAAAACTGTAATTAAGCCTAACTACAATTGCTGACAGCAACTGTCAAACTTTTCCGTAAGAAGCCAACTGATTAATTTATGAGATGATTCTAAACACTTACCCTCGTGTTTGATCTTCTTTTCTTGTTTACGGCCTCAGTTTTGATTGAAATATCAACTTAGTTTGCATAGCTGATACTTATGTAGAATAGCCTCTAGTTGGCCTTGTTTTGCAAGCTTTGGAAGGGAAGGTGCTATGATGTTTGCGGTTCTTGTTTCAATGGTGGAGGTATCTATTTTCATTCTTAGTTATCTTTAATCATATTGGTTTCCATTTCACACTAGTCTGGTATGGTAGTTGATTTTTGGTTGGCTTTTGGCTCATTTTCAGAACTTTATTATGTTCACATGTATATTACATCTCTGGTGCTTCTGTAAGTTGTATTCTTATGGCGAAACTTGTTCAAGGAGTCACAAAGAGCACCAAGGTGTGCATTTATAGCTATCATTTCTTGTTACATATGTTGTTATTTCCTTTTGACTGTTAGAAAGTAATTGTATGTTGAAATCTTGCACTAAATCATGTAGATATTATGGACATCAAAGTTTATTTCTATTATGTTTCTTGTGTTGATTTTAATTTATTTGAGTGTCTCGAATATTGATTGGTCTTATATCCATATCAATAGGTGAACTTTACATGCACATGGGAAGAACATACTCAAGCAGCATCTTTGTAATGAGCTAGTCCACCAAGTCAGTTTGATGTTTGGAGTCAATGTATCTTTTTAGTTTTTTTTAGGTCAATAGATTAGAGATACCCACCTAGTTATGCACTAGTTCTTTATGTTTACCTTACTGTATAGTGTATGCACTTTTATTGGAACTTCTTTGACCTGTGTTTGATGTCTTGGGCTTTATCTGATTAAATGCATCTTCGGCTTTTGCCTCCCCCAAACTCTGAAGATAATGGCAATAAGTTGAACCGTGATCTACTCAAATAGTCAATTCAACAGGAACTGTTTTCGGTAAAGTTTTTTTTTAAAAAAAATGAAACATTTAAAGTCGGGCGCAACTAACGTCTGACTTTAAAAGGTTTTCCACAGGCCATAATTAAAGTCGGAGTCCAGAAAAAACCCGACGTTAAAGGTTTTCCATAGGCCATAATTAAAGTCGGACGCACTAATAATCTGACTTAAAAACGTACTTTTTAAGTCGGACCTTAATCCGACTTTAAAAAAACATACTTTTTAAGTCGCTTTAATAGAAGTCGGGTGAATGTCCGAAAGGTCCGACTTTGAATCCCATTTTTCCACTAGTTAAACATAGAGAGAGGGAGATTGAGTCGTATGAAGCTCCATCAGGTGACTATACATTGGTTGCCAAATCAAACCTATCAATGTTTTTAAAGAGTAAAACAATAAGTGAGCTAAGTCCACATCAATGTAGCCTGTGTAGTGTTCTGATAACTAAATATTGAAGCAAAACCATTGTAAAATAGTTCGCTACTCCAACCCAATGTTAACTCAAGTTAATAGTTAGTTGTTAATTCATGCACTAAGTTCTCAGTCTTCAATTTAGACCATTAATAATTGACGTAATGAAGTAGCTGTAAATTAAAAAAACAGATAGATGAGATACCCCTCATTCGAAGTATGTATGAGCAGTACGTAGTGAAACTTGCATCGTTACTAAAAGCAATCATTTCCATAAATTGATCCATGATCTGTATATCTATACAAGCAACTAATAGATATGAAAGCAGATTGGTGTTGGGTATTGGGCTCCCTTCCTATGTGGATAAAGACCCAAATATTTTAGCCGATTATGTTTCACTTATTATAAGTGGAGAGGGTTAAATTAGGGTTGATGAAGAGAGATTTTTGGAATAGAGAGACACCAAAAGAGAGAAAAGAAGAGAGAGAGCAATTCCTGTTTTTCTCAAACCTGTCACCGTAAAACTGCGATTGCAGATTCGATAACCGTTGGATCGTCTTCGTTTTTGCACAGCAGGTTCACCAGACATAGTTCTACACTTTCACCGTTCGGATCATCGAAACGGGGTCCGAGGAGAGAGAAACCGTCTTTGCACTGAAGCTGTAGTTTTGGGTATTTTCATCTTCTTGTTCTCAATTTGTAAGCTTTTGTGCTTTATTGTATTGGCTGGTTGTTGGCACTATTTGTGCAGTTTGTTGAGACTCTCTTGTGTTGGAGGAGAGTTGCGCAGGGAGAAGGAAAAGAATAGAGAACGCAGAAAAGGAGAGGGAAAAATCTGGGCAAGGCAATTAAACAGTAATTCAAAAGAAACTGTATCGAAAAGTATTGTTATTACACATTGTCGAAGACTGAGTAGAAGGTGTATATTTATACAAATATGCAGCGCCCATATTGGGCCAATGTTTCGACAGGGCTACATATTGGCCCATTTGATGTTTTACTAATGACACCTAACAATACTAAGAGCAATTGAATTACAAACATATTCAATATTCCCTCTTAATTCACATTGCTAAGTGGCATCATCCCAATCATTGTTCTGAGTTCTTCAAATCTTCCCTTTTGCAATGGCTTGGTCATTGCATCAGCTACTTGAAGTTCTGAGCAGCAATATTGCAGGTTCAGCTTCTCATTGTTGACTTGATCACGCAGGAAGTGATATCTGGTCTCTCTATGCTTCGACCTACCATGGGCGACAGGGTTCTTGGCCAGATCTATCGTAGACTTGTTGTCGATCAGTAACTTCATTGCTGTAATTTTGTGCAGGCCAGTTTCAACCAATAGCATACTTAGCCATGATGCTTGACATGCTGCAAATGAAGCTGCCACATACTCTACTTCGCAGGAGGACAAAGCTACTATGCTTTGCTTCTTCGAGCACCATGAGATGGGTGTTGTTCCATACATGAAGACATAGCCACTTGTGCTCTTTCGATCACTCTTGTCTCCACTCCAGCCGGAATCAGTGTAACCAAACACTTCAGCGGTAGCATTCGACTCAGTCTTGCTAGGGAATAGAATACCCTGACTTTGTGTTCCCTTGATGTACCTAAGCACTCTTTTTGTAGCTATTAGATGGGAGGTTCTTGGCTTCTCCATGAATCTGCTGATCATTCCAACACTAAACATAATGTCAAGTCGAGTGTTTGTAGAGGATGGCATCTACTTCACTTTCTGTATCATCTTTTGACAGCTTGCTGCTTATGTCAGTTGGTGTCGAAACTGACTTACAATTGGTCATGTCGAATCTGTTCAGGATATCTGCTGCATATTTCGACTGATGCAGAAATATTCCCTTGCCTTTCTTCACAAATTGCATTCCTAAGAAATATGATAGATGTCCTAAATCACTCATTTCGAATTCAGACATCATCACCCTTTTAAAGGAGTCGACTTCAATCTCATTGCTGCCAGTTACTAGTAGATCATCTACATACAGGCACAACAGCAATTGAATTTCAGTTCCATTCTTCTTAACATACACACCATGTTCATTGGTGCATCTAGTGAACTTTTGAGCCAAGAGAAATCCATCAATTCTCTTGTTCCATGCCCTTGGGGCTTGGTTAAGTCCATATAGAGCTTTCTCAAGCTTGAAAACCTTGTCTTCTTGTCCCTTTAATTCAAATCCAGGTGGTTGGCAAACATAGACTTCCTCCTCCAAAGGTCCATTGAGAAATGCTGATTTTACATCAAGTTGATGTAGGGGCCAGCCTCTATGACTTGCCAATGCCACTACCAGTCTTATGGTCTCGATCCTGGCTACAGGGGCAAAGACATCATTGAAATCCAACCCAGGCTTCTGCAGGAAACCTTTAGCTACTAATCTGGCCTTATACTTGGCCACTTCTCCATTGGGGTTGACTTTGGTCTTGTAGACCCATTTCACACCTATTGCCTTCTTTTGCCACTACAACATTTTTGGCTTTAGGCCACGGCAACCATTGCCACGGCTAAAAAAGCGTGGCTTAAACCTGGAAGAGGCCATAGTTCTAAAAGCGTGGCAATAAGATAGACAATAGGCGACGTTTTCATTACATTGATATCAGGCCACACTTTGAAAGTACATAGGCAACGGGTAAAAAACCGTAGATATATAATACCACAATTCTGCAAACGTGGCCTTTAAAATTTTAACAAACAAACGTGGCCTATTTGTTGCCTTCAGTAATAGTAATTAATAAGAAAATAATTCCTTTCACATTCACATTCATCAATTCGTGCCTTCGCTCTTTCACGTTTATCAGAAAAAAAACCTTCGTTGTTTCACATTCGCGCTCCTACGTTCCGCCAAAATTTTCGTTGAAAATTTCACCCAAAAATTTCAGCGCTTCCATTCCGAAACCTTCCATTCAATTTCAAATCGATTCTATCCAATTTCATTGCATCCTCCCTACCCCTTTCACTTCTCTCTACAAGAAAACCCTAAGCCACCGTCGATTTGTAGTGGTGTACCTACCCCTTTCATCGTCCGCCAAAACGCAACTGATCAGCCTCCGCCAATCGATCATCTGCCGTGGTAAGTACACCAGCCACCGTCGCTGGTGGTTTCTCTCCTTTCCCTCTTATTGATTCGCTCGTTGTTCTGTTCTTCCCCTTTTCCCCCTTTCTTCTCATTGTTCTGTTCTTCCCTTTCATCTCATTGTTCTGTTCTTCTCACTATTCTAAGGTCTGATTGTTCACAACTTCTCTCTTTGAGACGCCAACTCCAACCAAGCATCGCCAACGCTCAGTACTCTCGCCGAAGGTTTGATACTCACTCCCTTTTTTTTTTCAATTTGGTGTTCATTTATTTGTGTCTCTTACTGTTGCACATCCATGAGGTTGATATCTTTGAAAAAGTTACAGTAATGATTTAAAGAAATTTCAGTTGTGAATCCTTTCATTTTAGGATATCTTTGAAAAAGTTTCAGTAATGATAAGTTATCTTGGTACTGAAACTAGTTAGGATGCATACTTGCTGGTTTTAATACAAGTTTGAATATGAACACCACTTTTTCGTAAGTTAGTTTCTTGCTCTACTTGCATCAAGAGAACTTCTGGTTTCTAATTAAAAAAAAGAGAACTTCTGGTTTATTGCCAAATATGGTTATAGCTATGGATCAATATGCTTCTAGTTTATTCATTAGATATGCTTGTTACTTATGCATCAAATTCCGTATATATAGTAGATGTGCGAAAGTAGTAAACTTCTAGTAAATTAGTAAATGCTTCTAGATTTGGTTAGTAAATTAGTAAATGTTTCTAGTTTAAATAGTGGGTTTACTAATGATAAACATGTTGTGATTGATATACCCTCTACATGTTTGTTGTGGTTGATACAGATTTTGGTGGAATTGGAGCTCCTCGTTTCATAGCAACATTGATATCTTTTCTCCTTCACTTTGTTTGTAAGGCCCTACTCCCTTGATTATATGTTTTTTTTGAAGTTGAGTTTTCAATACGTTTTGGCTCCCTAGGTTATGCTTATTTTTGAAGTTGATTTATTTTTGTAAGTCCCTACTTTGTATTACTGATTTGACTATACTTTTTCTCAAACTAGTTTTGTATTAACTTACATCAAATATGCTTCTGGTTTATGAATCAATATTTCTGGTTATGATCAAACTAAAACTTTATATAGTAGAAATTAGTAAATGCTTCTTGCTGTGTTACTAAGTTAGTAAATGCTTCTTGGATCAATAGTGTATTTTTACATGTTGTTATAGTATCTATATATCATCATTTCTATTGTGAAGAATTTAATGTATTATTTTTCATTTATTAGATTTAAGTTCATGGACAAAGGCTGGACTAATCTCCCAAGATATAGTAGAGAGTATAAGAAGGGCGTTAAGTCATTTTTAAATTTTGCGTATACTGAAGGAAAGCCTCAAGGACGCGAGATTTTATGTCCTTGTGCTAAGTGTAGAAATGATTCTTCGTTTAGAAGAAAAGTGGTATACAATCATTTAGTAGGTAATGGTTTTCTAAAAGGCTACACCGTTTGGGTAAACCATGGAGAGAATATACCATCGCCTGTGAGAACCGACAATGTGACAAATGATCAAGAGGGCTCACATGATGACATTGACGGCTTATTGTACGACACATTCAGAAATGTCGCAGAAGCAGTAATGGGTAGTGAGGGTCCCATGAGTATGCTAGAAAGTTCTACAACTTGATTAATGAGGCTAAACAAGAACTATACCCAGGATGCAAAGACTTCTCTACTCTATCATTCATTATTCGACTTTACTTGTTGAAGTGTCTACATGGATGGAGCAATGCATCGTTCACCGCCCTTTTAGAATTATTGAAGGAAGCCATGCCGAATTTAAACATACCAGGATCTTTTAACAAAACAAAGGCCATGATTAGTGATTTGGGCCTTGATTATAAAAAAATTCATGCATGTCCAAGTGACTGCATGCTATATTGGAAAGAGCATGAGAAAGACACCTCTTGTAGTGTTTGTAAATTGTCACGATGGAAGGAATTCCCTCGGGTGGAAGGTGAGTTGGAGCAAGCAAAAAACGAACATAAAGTGCCCGCAAAGATTTTGAGACATTTTCCCTTGATTCCTCGACTTCAACGGCTATTTATGTGTTCAAAGACAGCGGAGTCAATGAGATGGCATGAAGAAGAACGCTCAAAGGATGGGAAATTGAGGCATCCTGCTGATGGCCAAGCATGGAAGGATTTTGATAAACTTCATCCAGAGTTTGCTTTAGAGCCTCGTAATGTAAGACTTGGCTTAGCGAGTGATGGCTTCAATCCATTCCGGACCATGAGCATATCACATAGTACGTGGCCTGTCGTGATGGTAGTATACAACTATCCACCTTGGTTGTCCATGAAGTCTGAAAGTACATTGTTGTCATTGTTGATTCCTGGACCAACATCACCGGGGAACAATATTGATGTGTACCTTCAACCGTTAATTGAGGAGTTGAAGGAGTTATGGGAATTAGGAGTAGAGACATATGATGCCTCAAGAAATCAAACCTTTAAAATTCGTGCAGCTCTCCTATGGACTATAAGTGACTACCCTGGGTATGCTATGTTGTCAGGTTGGAGCACCAAAGGAAAGTTGGCATGTGCATGCTGTAATTATAACACTAATTCATCCTACTTGAAACACAGTCACAAGATGTGTTACATGGATCACCGTGTCTTTTTACCAACGAGTCATTCTTGGAGAGCTAACAAAAGGTCCTTTAATGGAAAAAAAGAGCTTAGGTCAGCACCACCTTTGTTAAAAGGGGCAGAAATTCTAGAATCCTTAAGATCTTTCAAGAATGAATTTGGAAAGAAGAAAAAGAGGAAAGTTGATGGTCCCTAGAAGAAGAGATCGAATTTTTTTGAGTTGCCTTATTGGGCTGGAAATACATTGCGTCATAATCTTGATGTAATGCACATTGAGAAAAACATATTTGATAATATTATAGTGACTCTCTTGGATATGGCTGGGAATTCAAAAGATCATCTTAATGCTCGTTATGATTTGCAAGATATGGGAATTAGAAAGAAACTCCATCCAAGGGAGATTGGTGGTGGCCGCACAGAGTTTGCAAAAGCTTGTTTCTCAATGAATTCCCATGAAAAGTCTATTTTCTGTAGTGTTTTTAAGGGTGCTAAATTACCAGACGGGACTGCATCAAATATATCTAGGTGTGTGCAAGTTGGTGATAAGAAAATATCAGGCTACAAGAGCCATGATGCACATTTCATGCTACATTACTTATTACAAGTAGCAGTAAGAAGCACCATGCCTGATGCGGTGGCTGAGCCTCTGATTCACCTTGGGTCCTTTTTTCGCTCTCTATGTATGAAAGCTATTCAAGTGCAGGATTTGGATGTCTTAGAAGCGGATATTGCAAAAACACTTTGTCAATTGGAGATGATTTTTCCTCCTAGTTTCTTTGACATAATGGTTCACTTGCCTATTCATTTGTCCAATGAAGTGAGATTAGGTGGTCCTGTTCAATTTCGATGGATGTATCCCATCGAAAGATACTTGTGTAAACTTAAAAGTTATGTCTGTAACAAAGCACATCCAGAAGGTTCTATTGCTGAGGGGTATTTGGCTGAAGAGGCGTTGACTCTTTGCTCAAGATATCTGCATAAAAATGTGGACACGAGGCTAAATAGAAAAAGTCGGAATCATGACAACAATGACTTATGTGAAGTAGATCTAGCCGATTACTTTTCATATATTGGTCGTCCTTTAGGGGGGAAGAAAAATGGTGACCTATTTTCTCTAGATTCAACAACAAAAGCCGTAGCTCATCGATACATCTTATTCAATTGTGATGATGTTCAAATATACATCAGGTCAGCTATACCGTTAATTGTTCTTACTCGTATAAAACCTATTTTAGATTTAATCTGACAAATAACAATGTTGTCTTTGTAGAGAGCATGATGATATTGTTAATAGCCGCACTAAGAAAAGAAGGTGGATCAAGGCCAAAACCCAAAGCCAAGATTTTAGTGAATGGTTTAAAGCTCGAGCCTTGGAAGATGATGTATCAGGTCAGCTAAAGGAATTATCTAGAGGTCCAAGTGATGTTGCAAAAAGGTTTTCGGGTTATCTTATCAATGGATATAGATTCCATACTAAGAAACGAGATGCAAGACGAAAAAGCCAAAGTTCTGGTGTCACTTTGGTTTCATTGACTCCAAGTTTTGCAAGCTCTAAGGATGGAAATCCCACGATAGCAGTGGTGTGTGAAAAAGATGTGCAAGTATACACAGTCACAAACAAATAATACAATGATAAGAAAGGTCGAACCCACAGGGATTGGATTAACTTTATGTATGTTTAGAGAGCATATAAATTAGTACTACTATTCTACTCACAAATTTTGGGGTTTTTAGTTTAAGTAAAAACATAATGCAAGTATGTAAAATAAGATGAAGGAAATCAGTTGAGAAAGATAGTTGAGATGTCTTTACTAGAAAATGCTTCTTTTGAGAGTTTCTATGCTTTTAGAGATGCAGAAGCACTATGATGCAGAAGCATCAAGTGCAGAAGCATCAAGTGCAGTAGCATTGAGTGCAGTAGCATAAGTGTGTGCTTTTCAGCTACTTTCTTCAGAGTTTCGTTACAAGCTTCCCATGTCTGGGCTTGCTAAATAAGTTCACTCCTGCCTTTGAAGTTCCCACTGTTTCACCCTAAGGACTATGTTATCCTATGTCTAGGACTTAACATGGTTTTAACACAGTTTCTTTATTAAACAAGTTTAACAAAACCTTTATTAAAACACTCACCCTTATTAGTCTTGATTTCTAATTATAAACCATGTCTATGAATATAACTCTACTTATTGTAAGAGATCAACCTTAAAATAAGATGGATGTAGTATAACACAAGACCCAAAATGCTACGACACTTAAAAGCATAATAACTTACTTAAAAGATCATTATAAGTTTAGAACATCTCAACTAAAGGAATTCAGCTCATGTTATTCATTATATAATAGAGAGAATCTCTAAGGAGCATGATAACATGAATCATATAAAAGATATCAATAGGGTAGAAGTTACACAGATTGATGTTCCTTTGCATGAATTCTGATTGGTGCAGAAGCACTGATTCCTTCGTCTATCTATGAAGAAGTGGAGGAAGAGGGTGTCAGTTCCTTCCTCACCTTCTTGCAACTAACTAGTAAATAAAATGCAAGAAATGAAACTACTAAAATATAAGTAAAGTGTTTTATCTACATATTATCAAGTGAGATATGCGATGCTCTTCAAGTGAGAAGTGGGAGCCCTTTTTATAGCCTTGGAGATTTCCTTTGCTTGAGGGTTTGCTTGAAAACCAAGTTAACCTAAGGAGGCTTAACCATGGTTGCTTTTCTGATCTTTAGATAAGGAGATTGAGTTCAGCACATTTCCATAAGAAGAGGTCCAATTATGTAAGGCCATATGTCTTTAGGTGAATAGCCTTTTCATGATGATGTTTATGGTGGGCGCCTCCTTATGCATGTGGCCATGTGCTCCATGTGAATTGTGTGACAAAGCATGATGTCATAGAAGTTTTGGAGCAGAGGTATGATTTGAGGTGCTTCCATTGTGGGGTTATAAATCTTCAGCGCAGGATGGTGCAGAAGCACTAAGTGCAGAAGCATTTGTGGTGCAGAAGCACTAAGTGCAGAAGCATCGTAGTGCAGAAGCATCATCTGTAGGAAAACTAAACAAACACATCAAACATACCAATATATATACAAAATGCTTTATTCATCACATAATTCCTAGAATGTTGTTATTTTACTAATACCACTATATTTAACACACTTTGTACTTGAGTTTCAAGCAATTTGTTGCGTTTAGAAGTATAAATAACTCTATATAAATTAGAGTTATCACACCCCCAAACTTAAATCATTGCTTGTCCTCAAGTAATGACAAAAAGGGAATACAAGTAGGATTTTTAATTTAAAGAAGAACAGATCAGCTTATATCTATTCAAAGAATGATTTTGCATTTTGATGAACTTCATTTTTCAGAACATTTTGTGCTTTTGAATTTCCTAAACATCCAAAGTTCATTAAAACTCTTTTGTGTGACTGTGTGCCCCACTGAGATTCAATTAGTTCCAAAACTAAGTGAAAAGTTTCTCTTTAACTTTTGGAAAATTTTAGATCACGTTTGGTCAAAACAAAAGATGTTTCAAAATATAGACTAGACTAACAACATCTTCAAGATTTGGGGAGCTTTAAGTACAACTGAGGACTTTGATTGAGCATTTCAAAAACTGTTTGAGTCTATGCACTATACTTTATTTTTTGTGGTTCTTTTTGTTGATGCAGAAGCACTGTTAGTGCAGATGCACTGAATATTTTTGTGAAGTGCAGAAGCACTGACTTTTTGTAACGATGCAAAAGCACTTGAGTGCAGCTGCACTTGACACAAGTTTTCATGGTTTGTAGCATGTATTGCCCTCCTCACTGACCTCCTTATGCATACTTTTTTCTTTGGTTTTTCTTTTCTTTTCTTCTTTTCTTTTCTTTTTCTTTCAAACCAAATGCACTACTAGAACAGGTTCAGTTTAATGATTTGGGTCAATATGGCTAGCTCATAATATTTTGGCTCTTTTGTAGTGTATTTTGGTAACCTTTTGTATTGACTCTTCTAAGCTTCTTATACTCAGCCTTAGTATTCATGGAAATTCCCCCAAACTTATTTCTTTATGCTCTTCTATATTTTTAGTAAAAAATTTTTTTTGACTTTAGTTTTCTAAAAAATTCTTCTTGTATCAGATAATTTTTCATATAGCAAGGTTTTTTTCAAAACTCAGTTTTGATGTGTCAAGGTAATAATAAAAATTGGTCATTTTGAGGAAAACAAGGCTTTCTTTTCTTTTTCTTTCATTCATCATTAAAACTTAGTTCAAAGAATGCATTTAGCTAAGTTTTGTAAAAAGATTTCAAGCTGATCATGCTTCAAAAACTCTCAAATCTTACTTTGACATAAAAACAATTTGATGCACTTCAACAAAGGTTTGTGTGACTGATGTTTTTGTAAAAGAATTTTTTGAAAAAATTTCAAAAGAAACTTTGTTGATTGCATCACAAAATTTGAAAATAGCTATACTATATTTTGCACATATAAGGAAATAACAAAAACTCAGACATGCATACTTACTAGAAACATATCAGCACATGCATATAGTAGTTTAAAAGTGTTTTTCTCCCCCCCCCCCCAACTTAAAGTTGTGCAGTGTCCTCACTGCTCTAAGTTGAGTTAGAAAAAGTAATTTTTGTTCCAAAATGGGGAGGGGGGTTAATACATGTGGGATACCAAAAAGTACTTATAAAATAACAACATGAAAGAGTTTACTCTTTCTTGGCACCACTTTTGATTCTGGAGCTGGTTCTGCTGGGCATGTGTTTGACTTTCTATTTCTTTTTCTTTGCCTCTTCAACCTTTGGTGCTTCTGCACCAAGTGAAGCTGCACCAACCTCCTCTGTTGCTGGTTTTGTAGGTGCAGATGCACCAGGTTCTTCTGCACTGAGTTGTTCAGCAGTAGTTGTGTCTTCTGTTTGCTGCTCTAGTGGTTTGCTCAAGTGTAGCCTCAGCTTCTTTTGATTGGTCTTTATCCTTCTGTGGGTCTTCCTTTTCAGCTTCTTCTCCTTGTGCTTTGCTGTATTCTGCACCTTCCAGTCCTTGACTCTCCTTTACACTGGTTTCAACAGCTTTCTTGAAGAATTTCTGGGTGTTGCCCAGTTCTTCTCTTTTCTTCTGTGCCAGCTCTTCCAGCACCAGTTTGATAGTATCTTCTTTGTTATTTGGTATGATTGTCACAACTGGAACACCTTGAGATGCATCTGCACTAGGTGCAGAAGCATCAGTTGCTGGTTGATCTTTTTCTTCAGGGCTGGCTTCTTCTTCTTCCATTGCTTCTTCTTGAATAACCCGCAAAGTTTGTTTCTCAAAAATAATGTTAGAAGTTTGTGTGGCTGGTTCTTGTTCAGATTGGCTTTCTTGGTAGATGGGTGGTGGTGATGATGACTGTGGAATCGGTGATGGTGGAGGGGTAGGTGTCTTTCCTGTGGAGGGTGATGTTGATTTTTCTGGCTGGGGGTGGGTTGGTGGAGTGACTTGGGTGAGGAGTGGTTTTGCTTGGGATCCAGCCTCATATTTCTTTCTTACATTTTCCTCCATGCTCATATTCTCTTCCTCTTCCTCCCCACTTTTGTCTGTACTTTCAGTGGTATCATCATCCTCTTCATCTTCATTTCTCTCCATTTCCTCCACCTTGTTAATGTCTCATCTTCATCAGTCTCAACTAGTCCCTCACTCAGTAGTTCTTCCTCTTCTTCTTCATTCTTTTTCTTCTTCCATTTCTGCTTCCTGCTACTCTCCCTTTTTCTTTTCATTACTTTTTTCTTTTCCTCTTCACTCCCTTCCTTCTCTTCCTCCTTCTCTTCTTCTTTTTCCTCCTCTTCTTCTTGTTCTGGGCTCTGAAAGACCCATGTTGGAAACACTGGGGTTTCTATCTGGGTTATACCTGAGATATCTCCATTAACCTGAGTTGTAGCCACTCATGCTGTTCTTGCTGAAATTTCCAAACTGCCTGGTGCTTCTGCACTAAGTGCTCCTGCACGAGGCTAGTTTCTTCAGTTTTAATTTTTGTTCTTTCTTTCATCTCAGCAGACAGTGGGCCTGGAGGATATTTTCTTTGCTTATGTTCCTCAGGACTGATATCCACCCCTTGTTTCATACATAGTTCAGTGATTAAGCATGGGAAAAATAAAAGTCCTTCCTTCCTTGCTGCACAATCTAGGATCTGTTTATTGATAATTTTCCCTATATCCACATTTTTGTTTGCTAAGATTGCATCCAATAGGATCAATCTATCTTTTGACAGTGTGTATGTGTGGGATGTAGGGAAAATAGAACAATCAATGAACAGATACCAGTTGCCTAACTCAGGGATTAAATATCTGTTTTTCAATTTGAATTCTGTATTGGAAATCTTATCCCGCTTGGAGTTTTTCACAGCAATCCTAGACTTGACTCTTTCCATATCTTTCTTTCCATAGTTCTCTACTTTTTCTTTGAAATCAGACCCAGAATAGACTAAATTATAGTGAGTATTGATTCTATCAGCACTAAAATAAACTTTTCTACCTCTTATCACAGAATGATCATGCATGTTACCTTGTTTGTTGCCTTGAATTCCAGAGTAGAATTCTCTGACCACCTGCTCCAGATAGAAGGCTCTGTGTTGTATAAACAGATCCCAGTTGAGACTTGAGACTGTTGCCATGAAATTAGGGTGAGCCTTCATTAGACTGTAGCCTCGCTCAGGGAGAAATTTCCTTTCCCAGAAATGTGCAAATTTAGGGTCCACAGTGCTTGAAGCAGGTGCAGTAGCACTAGATTGCTTCTTTGGATGTTGTGGTGATGAGGTTACTGTGCTGGCTTTGCTCTTGCCTGAGGTCTTGTTTGCGCTTTGTTTGCGAACCATTGTTGATTGTTGGCAAGGAACTTTGAATTTTTGCAAGAAAATGGTACTTCGTATTCTCAGAAATTGGGGATTTTTTTGATAGAGAAAGGGATTTCGTGAATTGCGGTTTCTGTGAGTGAAAGAGTGATTAGTGGTGAAGGGAAACGGTCACTTTGGGGAAGTTTGGGTGTGATTAATCCTTGGTAGTAGCCATTAGGGTGTGTGAGTGTAACTTGCATGCGTGAGGACACGTGGGGGGCTAGGTGACACCACACGAAGTCTATGTCACAGCTCACAACTGCTATTTTGTTGTGCTGGCATTTTTTTGAAAATTTTTTCACCCAAGTGTATTTTTAAATATGAAATCCTGGTGCAGTAGCACTGAAGAACTGTTAGGTGCAGATGCCCTAAGTGCAGAAGCACTAGAAACCTGTGTTCCTACAAAACACTTGAAAAACATTAAATTGAACAAAAATTGCATAACTAAATATTAAATAACATGGGTTGCCTCCCATAAGCGCTTGTTTTAAGAGTCTTTCGGCCTGACTATCTCCTTTTTTTAGAGATTTTGAAAATGGGTGGTGAGTTTATCCCTCACCACATGTTCACCATAGTACATTTTGACTCTCTGCCCATTTACCTTGAAAGTGGTGTTTGTGGTTGCATCATATAAATTAACTGCACCATGGGGGTAAATTTTGATTAGCTTGAATGGCCGTGACCATCTTGATCTCAGTTTTCCAGGAAATAATTTCAACCTGGAATTGTATAGCAAGACCATTCCTCCTTCTCTAAGCTCTGTTCTTTGGATTTTCTTGTCATGCCAAGCTTTGGTTTTTGTTTTGTAAATTTCTGCATTCTCATAAGAGAATTGCCTAAATTCATCTAATTCATTCAACTCTAAAAACCTTTGTGCTCTAGCTTTGTTGAGATCATAATTTAGCTTTTTCATAGCCCAATAAGATTTGTTTTCCAACTCAACAGGCAGATGGCATGCTTTGCCATAGACTAATCTATAGGGGGACATACCTAATGGTGTTTTAAATCTTGTTCTGTATGCCCATAATGCTTCATCTAAATGTAAGGACCAATCTTTTCTAGATAGTCCAACCATTTTTTCAAGCATTCTTTTAATTTGCCTATTTGATAGTTCAGCTTGCCCACTTATTTGTGGGTGGTAGGATGTAGCAATTTTATGCTTAATCCCATATTTTGCAAGAAGATTTTCAATAAGTTTATTGCAAAAATGTGATCCTTCATCATTGATAATTGCCCTTGGGGTGCCAAACCTTGTAAAAATGTTTTTCCAAAGGAATTTGCTAACAGATTTGGCATCATTATTAGGCAATGCTACTGCCTCTACCCATTTGGACACATAATCTACAGCTACTAAGATATATTGTTTGCCAAAAGAAGGTGGAAATGGTCCCATGAAATCCATGCCCCATACATCAAAAAGTTCAATTTCTAATATATTGGTTCTAGGCATTTCATGTTTTTCAGAAATATTACCTGCTCTTTGACATTTGTCACAAGTTTTGACCATTGAATATGCATCTTTAAATAAAGTTGGCCAATAATAACCAGACTGTAGTACCTTAGCTGCTGTTCTGTTGCATCCAAAGTGACCTCCATATGGTGCAGCATGGCAGTGCAGAAGCACTGCTTGCTGTTCTTCTTGGGGGATGCATTTCCTCATTAATTGGTCTGGACACATTTTGTAGAGAAATGGTTCATCCCAGTGATATTCCTTGATTATGTGAAAAAATCTCCTTATTTGTTGGTAAGTCATATCCACTGGTACCACCTTGCTTACAAGAAAGTTAACAATGTCAGCAAACGAAGGTGTAGAAGCACTAGGTGCAGAAGCACTAGGTGCAGAAGCACTTGGTGCAGAAGCACTGGATGCTGTTAGAGTTATGGCTAACAGTTTTTCATCAGGAAAGCTTTCCTTGATCTCTCCCTTTTGTGTACCTGTTCTTTCACCTTCAAGTCTAGATAAATGGTCAGCAACTTGATTCTCCACCCCCTTTTTGTCTCTGATTTCAAGATCAAATTCTTGAAGGAGGAGAATCCATCTTATTAACCTTGGTTTTGCATCTTTCTTGGAAATTAAGTACTTGATGGCAGCATGATCAGTATAGACAATAATTTTGGTGCCAACCAAGTAAGATCTAAATTTATCAAATGCAAAAACCACTGCTAACAATTCTTTTTCTGTTACAGTATAATTCATTTGAGCTTCAATTAAGGTCTTGCTAGCATAATAAATAGAATGAAAGATTTTGCCATACCTTTGTCCTAAGACAGCTCCTACAGCAAAGTCACTAGCATCACAGATTAATTCAAAGGGCTTGCTCCAATCTGGTGTAACAACTACTGGTGCAGTTACCAATGCTTTTTTGAGTTTTTGAAATGCTTCCATACAAGGCTCATCAAAGTTAAAAGGTGCATCAATTTGCAAGAGTGTACATAATGGCTTGGATGTCCTTGAAAAATCTTTGATAAATCTTCTGTAAAAGCCTGCATGGCCTAAGAAGCTTCTGATTCCTTTGACAGTTGTTGGAGGTGGTAATTTTTCAATGACCTCAATCTTTGCTTGATCTACTTCCAGACCTTTCTTTGATACTTTGTGACCTAATACAATGCCTTCTTGTACTATGAAATGGCATTTCTCCCAATTAAGTACTAAGTTTGTTTCCTCACATCTTTGGAGAATTTTCTCTAAATATGATAAACATGTTTGAAATGTGTTTCCAAAGACTGAGAAATCATCCATGAATACTTCCATTGATTGCTCAATGAAGTCAGAAAAGATGGATATCATGCACCTTTGGAATGTTGCAGGTGCATTACAGAGTCCAAAAGGCATTCTTCTAAATGCAAATGTTCCATAGGGGCATGTAAAGGTAGTTTTTTGTTGGTCTTCAGGTTCTATTGCAATCTGATTGTACCCTGAATAACCATCTAAGAAACAATAAAACTGCTTACCTGCCAACCTATCTAACATTTGGTCAATGAAGGGTAAAGGGAAATGATCTTTCTTTGTGGCCTTATTGAGTTTTCTATAATCCATACAGATCCTCCAACCTGTAACAGTTCTTGTTGGTATCAATTCATTTTTTTCATTGGCTATTACTGTCATACCTCCTTTCTTTGGAACACACTCAATAGGGCTTATCCATGCACTATCAGATATGGGGTATATGATTCCAGCATCTAGTCACTTGATGATTTCTTTCTTTACAACCTCTTTCATTATAGGATTTAGCCTTCTTTGCCCGTTTATATAATTTTTAGAGTTATCTTCTAAATTTATCCTATGCATGCATATAGAAGGGATAATTCCTTTTATGTCTGCCATTTGCCAGCCTATAGCTTTTGTATGCTTTCTTAAGGTACAAATGAGATCGTGCTCCTGCTCTATTGTTAAGTTAGAGGCAATGATCACTCGGAGTGCATCATCTTCCCCTAAGAAAGCATACTTCAAATGTTTGGGCAATTCTTTCAATTCTAGCTTAGGAGGTTGTTCAATTGAGGGTAAATTCTTTTTAAGGTTAGGGTCTTCTAAATTAAGAGATTCAAAAGTTCTAGACCATACCTTTTGTGCTGGTGCTTTCCTTGAAAAAATGTCTTTTTCCAAGATTTTTTCTTCAGGAGGTGCAGAAGCATCAAGTGCTAGTGCACTAGTGAGATAATCATACTGTTTCTGAAATTGCTTCTTATGGAAAAGCACATTCATCACATTGAATACTTCAGAGCATTCATCACATTGAATTTCACCTCAGCACTCTTTACTCTCCTCAGCAGAATACTTCAGAGCATTCATCACATTGAATTTCACCTATTGATCATTTACTCTCATGGTCAGTTCTCCTTTTGCACATCAATTAGTGCTTTCCCAGTTGCTAAGAATGGTCTCCCAAGAATGACTGAGACTTCTTTATCTGCATCAAAATCAAGAATAACAAAATCTGCAGGAAATACAAATTTGTCAACCTTAACCAAAATATCTTCAATGATTCCTTCTGGATAAGCTATTGATCTATCAGCTAGTTGAAGTGTTACTGTTGTGGGCCTAGCATTTCCAATCCCCAGTTGTGTAAATATGGATTTAGGCATTAAGTTGATACTTGCACCTAAATCACACAACGCACGACCTGTATAAGATTTTCCTATTGAGAATGAGACTGTAAAGCTACCAGGATCCTTTAGTTTTCTTGGAATTTTGCTTTGTAGAATTAGACTGCATTCCTTAGACATAGCAACTGTTTCAAAATCCCCTAATCTTCTTCTTTTTGAAAGCACATCCTTCATAAATTTAGCATAATTAGGCATTTGATGAAGTGCTTCAACTAAGGGAACATTGATGTGTATTTGTTTTAAAATCTCAAGAAACTTACTGAATTGCTTCTCCTCATGTGCTTTTTTAATCTTTGAGGATAAGGAGGAGGAGGGTATTCAGGAACTAACCTTGGAGTTGGAACTTCAGGAGATGCAGATGCATCTGGTGCTTCTGCATCATGAGTATTTTTTTATTTTTATTTTTTTCTCCCTTACCTTCACCTTGATCTTCACCTGGATCTACAAGATCTTTTCCACTTCTTAGAGCAATGGCCTTCACCTGCTCCTTTCCTAGCCTGTGGGCTGTGGTAGCTTCTGTATTTGATGGTAATGTACCAGTTGGTCTTTGATACAGAGCTGTTGCTAACTGTCCCACCTGATTCTCTAAATTTTTTATAGAGGCATCTTGTGCTTGCCTAGCTATTCTGGTTTCACTAATGAAAGACTTGAGCAAGGCTGTTAAGGAGTTATCAGTGGCAGGTGGTTGTTGTCTTTGGGTGTTCTGAGAATGAAATTCTGGTGGTGTGGCTGGTGCAGAAGTACTAGGTGCAGATGCACCACGTGCAGATGCACCAGTATTGTTCCATCTGAAATTTGGGTGGTTCTTCCAGCCAGGGTTATAGGTGTTAGAGTAAGGGTTGTTATTCCTGTTATATCCTACAAAATTGACGGAGACAGGGTTGCTGGGACATTCTTCATACAAATGGCCTCCTCCACAATACACACAACTTGTGTCTCCTGGGGGGTTTGTTCTATGGCGGCTGCAGTGTTTTCAGTTGGTGCAGCTGCACTAGGTGCAGATGCACTGGTTGAAGTGAAGTTTTTAAACAAGTTTGTCAGAGAGGCTAACTGAGTAGATAGGGCTGATATATCACTGATTTCATGTACCCCTGATGGTTTCTTTTGGGCACTTACCCTCTCAGTAGGCCAACTAGAACTATTGGTTGCAATTCTATCAATTAATTCACATGCTTCATTATAAGATAAGTTTAATAACACACCCCCAGATGATGCATCAAGCATTATTCTGGTTTGGGGTTCTAAACCATTGTAAAAAGTTTCCATTTGAATAATGATAGGTAGACCATGATGTGGACATTTTCTTAAAAGTTTTTTCCATCTTTCCCATGCTTCAAACAATGATTCAAGTTCTTTTTGTCTAAAAGATGTAATATCATTTCTCATCCTGGCATTTTTGATGGGTGGAAAATATTTTGCTAAGAACTTTTCAGCTATTTCATTCCATGAATGGATAGAATTAGGCTCCATTGAATTTAACCATGATTTAGCCTTATCTTTTAAAGAGTATGGAAATAGCTTAAGTCTAAATGCATCTTCACTAACACCAGGAATAATAAAGTTACTACATACTTCTAAAAACTGTTTTAAATGCTCATGGGGATCCTCATGGGGATCCTCATGGAGAGATCCACCAAATTGACCAATTGTTTGTAGCATTTGGAACATCATGGGTTTAAATTCAAAATGCACAGCATCAATATGAGGTCTTGCTATACTTGTTTGAATATTTTGATGATTAAACATAGCATAATCCCTCATGGGTCTATTTCTATCATTAATCATACCTATTGGGCCCATGTTGATGAATTGATTTCTGTGTCCTACTTCAGTATCATGCTGTGAACCAAGTCCTCCTCCAACTGAGGCTGATCTTGAGCTTTGTCCTTCACTGTGATGAGACATGTTTCTGCAGTCTTGATTCCTTTGCTTTAGAAGTCTTAGCAAACTCCTGAACCTTCTTTTAATCTGTGGATTGAATTCAAATTCTGGTGGCTTATCTCCGGGCATATGCTAGTGCATCTGCACCTGTTTCTGCACAGAAAATAACTACGAGAATAATAAAATACTAATTTATAAATCTAAACAACAAAAATTAATGGCAATCCCCGGCAACGGCGCCAAAAACTTGGTGTGTGAAAAAGATGTTCAAGTATACACAGTCATAAACAAGTAATACAATGATAAGAAAGGTCGAACCCACAGGTATTGGATTAACTTTATGTATGTTTAGAGAACATATAAATTAGTACTACTATTCTACTCACAAATTTTGGGGTTTTTAGTTTAAGTAAAAACAGAATGCAAGTATGTAAAATAAGATGAAGGAAATCAGTTGAGAAAGATATTTGAGATGTCTTTACTAGATAATGCTTCTTTTGAGAGTTTCTATGCTTTTAGAGATGCAGAAGCACTATGATGCAGAAGCATCAAGTGCAGAAGCATCAAGTGCAGTAGCATTGAGTGCAGTTGCATAAGTGTGTGCTTTTCAGCTACTTTCTTCAGAGTTTCGTTACAAGCTTCCCATGTTTGGGCTTGCTAAATAAGTTCACTCCTGCCTTTGAAGTTCCCACTGTTTCACCCTAAGGACTATGTTATTCTTTGTCTAGGACTTAACATGGTTTTAACACAGTTTCTTTATTAAACAAGTTTAACAAAGCCTTTATTAAAACACTCACCCTTATTAGTCTTGATTTCTAATTATAAACCATGTCTGTGAATATAACTCTACTTATTGTAAGAGATCAACCTTAAAATAAGATGGATGTAGTATAACACAAGACCCAAAATGCTACGACACTTAAAAGCATAATAACTTACTCAAAAGATCATTATAAGTTTAGAACATCTCAACTAAAGGAATTTAGCTCATGTTATTCATTATATAATAGAGAGAATCTGTAAGGAGCATGATAACATGAATCATATAAAAGATATCAATAGGGTAGAAGTTACACAGATTGATGTTCCTTTGCATGAATTCTGATTGGTGCAGAAGCACTGATTCCTTCGTCTATCTATGAAGAAGTGGAGGAAGAGGGTGTCAATTCCTTCCTCACCTTCTTACAACTAACTAGTAAATAAAATGCAAGAAATGAAACTACTAAAATATAAGTAAAGTGTTTTATCTACATATTATCAAATGAGATATGCCATGCTCTTCAAGTGAGAAGTGGGAGCCCTTTTTATAGCCTTGGAGATTTCCTTTGCTTGAGGGTTTGCTTGAAAACCAAGTTAACCTAAGGAGGCTTAACCAAGGTTGCTTTTCTGATCTTTAGATAAGGAGATTGAGTTCAGCACATTTCCATAAGAAGAGGTCCAATTATGTAAGGCCATATGTCTTTAGGTGAATAGCCTTTTCATGATGATGTTTATGGTGGGCGCCTCCTTATGCATGTGGCCATGTGCTCCATGTGAATTGTGACAAAGCATGATGTCATAGAAGTTTTGGAGCAGAGGTATGATTTGAGGTGCTTCCATTGTGGGGTTATAAATCTTCAGCGCAGGATGGTGTAGAAGCACTAAGTGCAGAAGCATCGTAGTGCAGAAGCATCATCTGTAGGAAAACTAAACAAACACATCAAACATACCAATATATATACAAAATGCTTTATTCATCACATAATTCCTAGAATGTTGTTATTTTACTAATACCACTATATTTAACACACTTTGTACTTGAGTTTCAAGCAATTTGTTGCGTTTAGAAGTATAAATAACTATATAAATTAGAGTTATCAAGCAACCATCACATATTATGGAGCAATCTGTGATATAATTGAGCTAGATTATTATGGTCACTTCGAATTTGTGTTGTTTAAGTGTGATTGGTTTGAGGTTGAACAAGACAAGTTTGGGCTTACTCGTGTAAAGTTCAATAAAAAGTGTTACCAAAATGATCCTTTCGTTTTGCCTTCTCAAGTCCATCAATGTTTCTATGTGCAAGATCCTCTTGATGCAAATAGGCATTATGCTATGAAAACAGGTCCTAGAGATTTATTTAGCATGGGTGACCAATCAAATTTAACACCCCAAGAAGCTTATCAAAATGACGATGAAATCAATTGGGCTAGGGAAGATATGCCTGCAACAATAATTGAGAATCCTTTAGATGTTATGCAAGAAGCTGAAAATGAAGATTACTCTGATGAGAACTAAGATTAAGTAGACTGTTTATGCTACTGGAAATTTAGTAGACTTTTTTGGTTGTCTTTATTGTGTGATGCTAAGCACTGTTTTTGTTCATTGTTCATGGCCAATATAATGCTGGTCAGCTAAACCCAAAAGCAATAAGTGCATGAATAGGTGAAATGCTAAATGTTGCGGATTTCCAAAGTTAAAGTTAACCCTAGTTAGCAATTCCTTCAGAGCTTGATGTGGCTGTATGCCACTTGGGAGAAATTGCATAAGAAGGTTTCTCTCATTTTCTGATAGATGGGTCTTCCAAACCTGCCAATTTCAAAAAGATTTATGAACATGATTTATGCATAACTCCTAGAGAAATAAAAGGTTTTAGCTACAAACATGAGAAACTGACCCCAATATTTTATCTACCTCATAGGAAAGCACTTCACTTAAATTATCCAAGACAAAAATTTCATTGACTCTAGTAGCATATCATTCACTCCATGCAGAGACTCCAGTAGCATTCCATACTAAGATCGTCACTGTATAATTCATTCATTGTTTACCATTCCATAATTCATTCATTGTTTAATGGAACATGCAGAGACTGTTTTTGTTGTCTTTATTGTTTATGCTACTGGAAATTTAGTAGACTTTATGCTACTGAAAATCTCATTTTGATTAACCAAAACTGTGTGCTTGAACTTTTCAGAACAAATGCAAAACGAAGCAACCTTCAAGAGAAATATGAACTCTCAAGAGAGGGGTCAAAGAAGTACTTCCAATATTGATCTAGGTCACTATAGATCAAGCCATGAACTGCTGAGAGTATTCAAAATCAAGCGTGAAAAAGTATTAAAAAATATTGGAGGATCTAATGCACCTATGACTGAAGTTGAATCAGCTTGTAACAAACAAAAGAAGCCACCAACCCCTAAAGAAGTGAGTTCCGAAGCTATCAAAGTGACTAAACAATTCAATTCTCAAGCCAAAGAAGTTGCACAATTCAAGTTGTCTGACTTTGCAGCAGCTGGCCAAAGAATTTTGGATTCAACTAGGGAGCTTGTACCTACAAAAAAAATTTCAGATAGTGCAAGTAACACTCAACCTTAGATTCCAAGTCAAAGGAGAACAACAATTGAAGCATCCATGGCTAGAGACAAAGGATCCAAACTAATCCAAGATCCAAAAAGTAAAATATTGGCTCAAATTGAAGGACTTATACAAAGTCAAGATTCAAAAAGGCAAGCAATGAGGAAGAAAGTGGTTGAAGATGATGGATCAAGGGATAGACAACAACTTATAGAAACAACAATGGCAATATCTAAAAATCATACTTCAAGGGAAAAAGAGCGGCCTAAGAAAAGGGTGATTGAAAATGATGGAAGTGCTGGAAATGTCCTTTCAAAGCAAAAGCATCAACAACAAAAAAGGGCAATATCTAAAAATTACACTTCAAGGGAAAAGGAGCATCCTAAGAAAAGGGTGATTGAAAATGATGGAAGTGCTGGAAATGTCCTTTCAAAACAAAAGCATCAACAACAAAAGAGGGCAATATCTGAAAATCATACTTCAAGGGAAAAGGAGCAGCCTAAGAAAAGGGTGGTTGAAGATGAGTCAAGGGCAAGGCAGGAAAATGCAGGCAAGATGCCAAAAAGGATCCCATTGTGTCTGTCAATGACAATCGATGAGTTTCTTAAAGAAAATAGAGAAGTAAATAAAGAGTTCGAAAATGAAAGTGATGATGAAGAATATGATGTTATGGAAGAAGAAGAAGAAGAAGAGGAAGAAGAAGAAGAAGAAGAAGAAGAAGAAGAAGAAGAAGAAGAAGAAGAAGAAGAAGAAGAAGAAGAAGAAGAAGAAGAAGAAGAAGAAGAAGAAGAAGAAGAAGAAGAAGAAGAAGAAGAAGAAGAAGAAGAAGAAGAAGAAGAAGAAGAAGAAGAAGAAGAAGAAGAAGAAGAAGAAGAAGAAGAAGAAGAAGAAGAAGAAGAAGAAGAAGAAGAAGAAGAAGAAGAAGAAGAAGAAGGCAATGCACACAAAGGTAGCAATTGTGAAACTAATGGCAATGAAATTGAAGGTAAAGTTTCCAGTTTATAAAAAATGTGTAAGGATTAATTAAATTTTTTTCATGTGATACATGTATGTCATAGTGAGAGTGATTATTATTATTAGGTCACTTCACAACTTTAATGTCAAAATAGGGACAAAAAAGAAAAGAACGAGGGGACCAACAAGGTGTTTAAAAATACATGCAAGAACTAGCGAAGATCGTCAAGAAGTTACTTTAGATGAGGATGGAGAACCAATTGGACCCAATGACAAAACTGTATCAAACTTGAGCTATTTCCTTGGATCAATAGCAAGGAATGCAGAGTTTTGTCCCTTGATCTACACAAACTTCAAAGCTTTGCTCAAAGATCACGGGGATCGTTTATGGAAATATGTCAATGTATGAGAATTAAAGTTTCATATTTGTTTGAAATGATCAAATACTTGTCAAAGGTTGATGACACTATTGTTTTTTTGTAGGATAAGTACATTATTTCTGATAGGGGATGGAAAGCAGTGTTTTCCCGCATAAATGATGCTTGGAGACGCTACAAAAGCAAGATAAAGAGAAAGCATTTTTTGAAGTACAATAGTATGAAGGAAAGGTTACAACACCGTCCAAAGAACATATCTGAGTCTCATTTCAAAAAAACTAGTGGCATATTGGACAAATGACACCATTGAAGTAAGATAGTAGCATTGCTTATTAATTTAAATTTATATTTCATTTTCAGATTTTAATTTCTTTCTCCATGCAGAAAATTAGCCAAAAAATGCAGAAAATAGGGCTAAGCAAAAGTACATGCATCGTGTGGGACCAGTAAATTTTGCTAGAGTTCGTGCAAAATTGGTATGGTAATCATCTGCTTTTATGTATCATTTTCTATATGTAAATAAAATAGTCTTTTAATTGTTTTTTTTTCAATTTGTGATAAATATAGCTTGGTGAGAAAGAGGATGGAGAAGAAGTTACCCAGGCTGAAATGTTTATCTATACGCGCAAAAGCCATAACGGAAAAACAGTGGATGATCAAACACAAAATGCAATTGTAAGATTAATATTGCTGTCAAGTTTTTAGTTCTGTTAACTAAGGTTTGTTTGTTGCTGTTGTAGGCAGAAAATTAGTTTTGTTTTGCTGTTGTAGGCTGAAAGTTACCCAGATTGAAGATTAGTTAATTAAGGTCTCGAGTGCAATCTGTCCTAGGTTTGTTTGTTGCTGTTGTAGGCTGAAAGTCACCCAGATTGAAGATTAGTTAATTTGTTTTGCTGTTGTAGGCAGAAAATTAGAAGCCAGTTCAGTTTTACCTTCAGTTAGGACAGTTTTACCTTTAGTTTGTTGCAACAGTTTGTTTTGCTGTCCAGTTTTTAGTTTCTTTTGCTCTAGGACAGATTGGAAGCCAGTTCAGTTTTACCTTCAGTTAGGCAATTAGCTTCCTGCTTCGAATCCTTTCGATCAAACACTGCTTGTATATATAATTTTCAGTTTCTATGAATAGAGCAACAAGCTCACTTTCAACATTTCTACAATCTGCTTATATATATAGAGACAACAAAATCCATCACCCAATTTGAAAAGAAGCTTAACTGTTTGATGAAATGCATCCAGTTTTTGCCATGGTGTGCGGTGACAGCGAATTTGCCATTGCTCTAGAAATGCATCCAGTTTTTGCCATGGTGTCATTTTAACTGTGATAAAGTTTCTTCAAGTTTCTTAAAGTTAATTCTTGTTCCCACCCGTATGAGTATATGTATGCAAACTGACTGTATCTGCATCTGTGTATATGTTTGCTAAACTGTATCTGTTGTTTGTATTCTGCTTACCTTTCTACCACCTGCTATAGCAGGTTCCCTAGTTAGCATCACCTGCTTGTATATGAACAGTTCAGTTTGTTGTAACCTTTACTGCATAATGCTTGTAATCTGTACAGTTTGATGAAATGCATCCAGTTTTTGCCATGGTGTCATTTTAACTGTGATAAAGTTTCTTCAAGTTTCTTAAAGTTAATTCTTGTTCCCACCTGTATGAGTATATGTATGCAAACTGACTGTATCTGCATCTGTGTATATGTTTGCTAAACTGTATCTGTTGCTTGTATTCTGCTTACCTTTCTGTCACCTGCTATAGCAGGTTCCCTAGTTAGCATCACCTGCTTGTATATGGACAGTTCAGTTTGTTGTAACCTTTATTGCATAATGCTTGTAATCTGTACAGTTTGATGAAATGCATCCAGTTTTTGCCATGGTGTCATTTTAACTGTGATAAAGTTTCTTCAAGTTTCTTAAAGTTAATTCTTGTTCCCACCCGTATGAGTATATGTATGCAAACTGACTGTATCTGCATCTGTGTATATGTTTGCTAAACTGTATCTGTTGCTTGTATTCTGCTTACCTTTCTGTCACCTACTATAGCAGGTTCCCTAGTTAGCATCACCTGCTTGTATATGAACAGTTCAGTTTGTTGTAACCTTTACTGCATAATGCTTGTAATCTGTACAGTTTGATGAAATGCATCCATTTTTTGCCATGGTGTCATTTTAACTGTGATAAAGTTTCTTCAAGTTTCTTAAAGTTAATTCTTGTTCCCACCTGTATGAGTATATGTATGCAAACTGACTGTATCTGCATCTGTGTATATGTTTGCTAAACTGTATCTGTTGCTTGTATTCTGCTTACCTTTCTGTCACCTGCTATAGCAGGTTCCCTAGTTAGCATCACCTGCTTGTATATGAACAGTTCAGTTTGTTGTAACCTTTACTGCATAATGCTTGTAATCTGTACAGTTTGATGAAATGCATCCAGTTTTTGCCATGGTGTCATTTTAACTGTGATAAAGTTTCTTCAAGTTTCTTAAAGTTAATTCTTGTTCCCACCTGTATGAGTATATGTATGCAAACTGACTGTATCTGCATCTGTGTATATGTTTGCTAAACTGTATCTGTTGCTTGTATTCTGCTTACCTTTCTGTCACCTGCTATAGCAGGTGACCTAGTTAGCATCACCTGCTTGTATATGAGCAGTTCAGTTTGTTGTAACCTTTACTGCATAATGCTTGTAATCTGTACAGTTCAGTTCAAATGTTGTTGTTACCAAGTGGCTTCAGTCTCAAGAGGGGGGGTGAATTGAGATTTTAAAAACTTTTCAGATCTTTCAAAAACGTTTTTCCCCTTTTCAATGACTTAGATCAATTTCGCGCAGGTTAAGTGGAAGCGAAGGAATTAGAATATAAAGCAGTAAAGCGGTATGACAGTAAAGCAGGAAAGCAGTAAAGCACGCACAGATTTATCCTGGTTCGGTCACCTCCTAGTGACCTACGTCCAGTCCTCACACCCTTGTGAGATTTTCCACTAACCAAAACAACAAGGCTTACAGGTGCCTTGGGAAACCTTTACAGACTCAGGCACTCTCCTCCTAGGATACCCCACCTATAGAGAGCCCTCAAATCTAATATAACAATAACAAGAGATACCCCACCCCTGTTACAATCAGCTGTCCCAGAAAGATACCCCACTTCCTAGTACAAACAGCTTCCCCAGAGAGATACCCCACTCCCTAGTACAGATCACAAGCAATTAAATAATAAACAATTGTAAAGACAGAAATACCTCTAATGAAGGCAGATATTACAACTTGAAGAATGCAACCCCAACTAACTCTTAGCAACAGATCAGCTCAGACAGACCAACGGTGCGTGACGAGCAAAAGTAAAAGCGTAAAGAGTTTTTCTCAAAGGTTCTCTGATTCGTGAAATAGGTTGTTCTGTAAAAATGAACGTGAAGCACTGCCTATTTATAGCTATGAGGAAATCAGGTTTACGTTGAAAATAGTGTAGGAATTGATTCTTTGTTGAATGCATTTGATCTAGGAATCGATTTATCTAAGTGAGGAATCGATTTATCTTTGTTTGAAAAATAGGGACAATCGATTCTTGAGTACCATGGAAAGCTAGGAATCGATTCTATACTTAGTGAAAATATGTATGAATCGATTTTCAGCTTGCCTGAGACATGTGGGAATCGATTCTCAGTTAAGTGCAAAAGAGTGGGAATCGATTCTTCCCTTTAAAAATGTTTGGCTCAGAAATCGATTTATGTACTGAAAATACATGACCTGACAATCGATTCTTCCTTTTCTGTTTTACCTGAAAATCGATTTTGATATATGTTTATGCATGAGGAAATCGATTTTATGATTTTAAAGGAGATAAGAATGTTTACGTAAGTATGCATGCATCTTTAAAAAACTTTGTGAGTGTGTGAGACTTTGATATACGAGCTGACCTTTGAAAGAGCTTACACTTTTTCCTAAGACACACCCAAACCCTAAGGACTACCCTTATTTATAAGGACTACCCTTATATCTTGAAACTTCAATTCTTGAGCTTGATTGTCTTGGATTGACTTTGGATATTTTGTCACTTTCATCAACTTTAGCTTTGGTCTTTCTCATCAACTTTGACTTTGCCTTTTTCCTATTATCAATTTTAGCTTTTGTCTTTTTCATCATCAAAACCTCTTAACCACTTCATCATCAAAACTTATCCTGCAATATTAGTTTACCTTTTGTACAGTTGTAACCTCAAGTTCAGTTTTAATCTGTACAGTTCCCTTTTGTCAATAAATGTTTTAATTCTTTTGTATTAGGATACTCTTCAAGAATCAGTTGAAAATTCAAGTGAAGATGCAAAAAAAGCATTCCAATTATTGCTTGGCAAAGAAAGGCACGGTAGAACGCGTTGTTATGGAAGAACTGTGACGCCATCAATAATGAAGAAAAATGAAGAAATTGCTTCTGTAAAAAAGCAATATTCTAGTAAAATTACAGCCTTGGAAAAGAAGATGCAAACATATGATGCTCTTTTAAAATGTGTGTTGATGCAACAAAATCCAAATTTAAGTGAAGAGGATGTGAACAACCTAATGTAATGTGCTTTTGAAAATGACAGTAGTGAAGCACCACACAATTTGGCACTACGTTCTTCTACATCTGCTAATGCTCCTCCTCTTGAAAAGGTATATGATCTTGTAGAAGGTGTTTTACAATGTTTGTAATGTCCTTGAATGTCATGGATAGATAATTTTTGTAATGTTTTTTGGTTATAGGTGGGAAATGATTTTGAAGAATATCTTGAAGATGATCTTGAAGGTTTTGAAGAGTGATGTGATACAAGTGGAAAATATTGCTACTTTTTGAATTTTGATGAGCAATGTGCTACAAACATGGTTGTAGACTATTTTGTGGATCTTTTTTTAATTAATGAACAAAGATATTGTTTATATTTTTTGGATTTAGTTTATGTTTCTATATTTTGAGTGTTAGTGACAATTGACATGTAGATGATGAATGTTGTTTAATGTATGATATTACTATAAATTTAAAAAATTGATGTCTATTTTTTGTTAGTGTTAAACAAATGTGATATAATTATTAAAATATTACCTTGAATAATTGATAACAATTAAATAAAAGTAGTAAAAAAGTTATTTAACTAAAAGCAACAAGGCAACGGTTTTTAATCTGTGGTTTAACATTTTAGGCCACACTTATTTATGTGTGGCCAATTGAAAATCGTGGCCGGAAACCAGACTAATAAACCGTGGCCTATTTTAATAGCTCTGGCCACGGTTTCGATAATTCGTGGCCTAATGTTAAAAAACCGTGGCCTGAAGTAATAGGCAACGGCCACCTACCCCACGCCTCCAAAACCGTGGTCTCAAGTTTAGGCCATGGTTTTTTCACTTCTGGCCACGGTTTTCGGCCGTTGCATAAACCTCTTTTTATTGTAGTGTGCTTTGGAAGTTCGACTAACTTCCATGTGCCATTTTTCTCTATTGACTTCAGCTCGTCAATCATAGCTTCCTTCCACTGTTTGTGATCAAGAGATTGCTCCAGACTTACTGGTTCTGCTTCAGCCATTAGTGCAAAGTGAGTCAGGTCTCCTTCTGCTGTAATAGCAGAATCTGGAAATGTGTCGAATCCTTCTAGCCTTACTGATCTCTGCCTTTCCCTCTGTGACCTTCTGATAGGTTCGACAGTAACAGGTTCTGCAGTTTCAGTAGCTACATTCTGATCCTCTAGATCCTGAACTTCATCAAAGTCTAGTACTGTAGTTCTTTCACTTCCTTCTTCATTCTGAGTATCCGAGTTCCACTTTTTCGACTCATCTACTATGACATCTCTGCTCTTCACTATTTTCTTCTGCACAGGGTCATATAGTTTGTATGCTCCTGTCGAATGATAACCAACAACGATCATTTGTTGTGCTCTATCATCCAGCTTCTTCCTTAGTTGCTCAGGGACATGTCAGTAACTTAATGAGCCAATTATTCTGAGATGCTTGACACTTGGCTTTCTTCCTAGCCAAGCTTCTTCAGGTGTCTTCCCAATCAATCTCTTAGTGGGGCACTTGTTCAGAATGTATACTGTTGTGGCTACTAGTTCTCCCCATAAACTGTGAGGTAGCTTCTTTTCCTTCATCATACTTCTCACCATGTCAAGGATGGATCTATTTTTCCTCTCAGCTGTTCCATTATGCTGAGGTGTGTACGGTGAAGTGACTTCATGTACTATGCCTTCATTTTCACAGAATTTTGCAAATTCATGTGAGTTGTACTCACCACCTCCATCTGTTCTAAGAGTTTTGATTGCACACTCACTTTGCTTTTTATATCATCACCTTGAAGTTTCTGAATATTTCAAGTACTTCACTCTTCTTATTGATCAAGTACACCCATGTCATTCTAGTGTACTCATCAATGAAGGTGACAAAGTAATTGTTCCCTCCTAATGAACTAACCTCAAAGGGACCACAAACATCAGAGAATATTACCTCTAACTTCTTCTTTGCTCTGCCTGGCACTTCTGATTTGAAGGAGTTTCTAGGTTGCTTCGACTTGCAGCAACTATCACATACTTCACCGGGCATTTTTACTGCTGGCAACCCATGGACCATCTTCTTTTCATGTAGTTGACTCAAGCTTTTGAAGTTTAGGTGGCCAAATCTTCTGTGCCACTTCCAGTTTTCCACTTCGACAGTGGTTTTGAGGCATTGTTGTTCGACTACTTGCAATTCGACCTTGAATGTTCTGTTACTTTGCATTGGCACCTTCAGGATCAGCCTCTTGTTTAAATCAAACAAGCTGAGACTGTTATCATCCATTTCGACAGAGAATTTCTTCTCAATCATCTGCCCAAGACTTAGCAGATTGCTCCTCATCTTTGGTACATAGAACACTTCCTGAATGTAGCACCACTTTCCATCTTTCGACAGAAACTTTATGGTACCAATTCCTTCTGCAGTGACTCTGTTGTTGTCTGCAAATCTGATTCTTTTACTTATTTGCTTCATTTCGACAAACCACTCCTTATGGCAACACATGTGGTTTGAGCATCCTGTGTCGAGATACCATTCGACAGATTTTTCTTCGATCTCATTTGTGTCTGCCTTCAGCAACAACAAATCTGTGTCAGTAGCTGTCATGAAGGATAATTCTTCATCATTGTTGTTGGATATGTTGGGGGCATCACCAGTGTCACCACTGCCCTTCCCCTCACACATTGCACAAGTATTTTGAGCATCACAAGTGTTTCCACTTTCATTAGTGTTCCCACTGTTTTGCTCACTACTTTCAGCAACTGTTACATTGAGATGAGTGTCTTCTTCAATCTCATCATCTATGACTGCCATTAGCATTAATCCTTCTGAGTCAGAATCAGAGTCTGTGCCTCCATCACTTGCAAATTTGGCTTCGGCATCTTTATTCCTAGGAACCTTCTTGTTCTTACATTTGTTCCTATAATGCCCAAATTGCTGACAGTTATAGCACTGCACCTTCGACAGATCTTGCTCCTTCTTATCGAAACTTCCTTGTTCTTATTTCTTGCTGCCAGATCCCTTTTCTTTACCCTTCCATTTTCCTTTTTCTTTCTTGTTGCCTGCCTTCCAATTTTTCTTAGAGGAGTGTGATAGTAAGACTTGTTCAGTCTCTTTCTCTGAACTTCTCTGCCTAATTCTCAATTGATGAGCCTCTAAGGAGCCTTGAAATTCATCTAACTTCATTTCAACTATGTTCTTGGATTCTTCGATGGCAGTTACAACATAGTCGAATTATGGAGTTAAGGATCTAAGCACTTTTTCTACTTTACTTGTTTCAGATACAGTCTTACCATTGCCTTTCATTTGATTAGTTAGAGCTACTAATTTCGTAATGAATTCACCAATTGATTCTCCATCTTTCATCCTCATTGCCTCGTATTGCTTCCTGAGAGACTGTAGGCGTATCTTCTTCAGTCTATCTGCACCTCCATATGCATTCTTGAGGATATCCCATGCTTCCTTTGCTGAATCACAGTCAATGATCAGGTTCAGAATGTTTGAATCAACACTTTGATGAATCAAGAACAACCCTTTTCCACCTTTCTTTCTCAGTGCATGGTGGTTGTTCCTCACCGCTTCAGTGGCGTTTGCTGCCAATGGTGGAACACCATCATTCACGATTTCAAGTACATCTTTGATAATGCCGCAAGTATACGGTTATATCGCGTAATAATAATATCGATCCACAGGGAGTTATATGTGACTACCAATCTAATTCTTAGTGATGATTAGCTGAAAAGGAATGATTAAGTAGGAAAATGTTTGATTTTTAATTTAGAATATAAAAAGCGTCTTGGGATCTTGGTTAGATCACAATGAAGGTATAAAAATAACCCCTTAACTATCCCCTATCTTATAATTTAGTTTGTTTTAAGGACAAGGTATTCTTGCGGTTTAATTCAAGTTTCCTTTCGGACAACAAGAACGTGTCTCGAAACGATGATCAAGCCTATTCTCATGGTTGATCATCGCCGAAACCCATTAAGCACAACCTTATTGTCCCAAAGTCACCTCGGCTATTCTCATGCTTTGGTTACTTTGTCTAATTCCATTTGTTCTAATGTCAAGCTTCACCTTTCGGTACTTCGCTTGACATTTGGGTTATACAAATTTGTACAATGGAATTAGATTAAAAGTCAAAAGCAATCATAAGATAGGGCCTAGCTTTAGGATTATTTAGGGACCATCATTGGATTGTTTCCCATAATCCCAAGACTAAGAGAAGTCTACTCACAATTGCTCATTGTAGACAAGGGAGTAGAAGAGAAGGACATAACGTAAATAGCGAGAAATAAAATAAAGCGTGTAAAAGCTGAATTGTAAAAAGGGCAGAATAACAATAACCTTAATAGAAACTTGCAAGAACTTTAACATAAACTTGGAGTGAAAATTACAAAGACCCAAGATGATTGTGAAGCTACATTGGGGTTCTTTTTATAGGCCAAGATCAGAGACAAAGCACTAAATATCAATTACAATCCATAAAGACAGAATGGGAAGAGTTGTAACATTTTTGGCCATCAGAAGGGACGCACGGATCGCGCCTCCCAGGCGCACGGGTCGCGCCAGGGCGCACGGATCGCGCCTCCCAGGCGCACGGGTCGCGCCAGGGCGCACGGATCGCGCCTCCCAGGCGCACGGATCGCGCTCAGGGTTTTTTCAGCTTCCTTCCATTTTGCGAACCAGGCGCACGGATCGCGCCTCCCAGGCGCACGGATCGTGCCAGGGCGCACGGATCGCGCCTCCCAGGCGCGCGGATCGCGCTCAGGGTTTTTTTCAGCTTCCTTTCATTTTTTTCAACTTCCCTCCAAAATCTGATTTTTGCACCTTCTATTTCTTATTCTTCTCCCCATCCTTTTGCCTTTTTATCCTTTGCTCTTTAAGCACTAAAATTCCTCAATTGCTCCAATAATAACCTGAGAATAGAAACCAACAATTTGTAGTAAAATAGCTCTAAACTAGAATCAAAACATCAAATAAACTACTTAAAATAAGTGCTAAAAACATACTAAAACATGACTTATCAAACTCCCCCATGCTTGAATCTTTGCTTGTCCTCAAGCAAAACCATAGAACTCATTGGGCCAACTTTTGGAAAAAACTTTGAATCCTTACAAAACTTCAAGCCGACTGGGGTAAACTTTTGCAACTTTTTGACTTGAGACATACAACTCTGGGCTTTTGTGATTTGTGAGATAAGTTTTAGGTACTAGCACAATAGGAGGGATGTCAATGTCAGCATAGAACTAGTTCCCCAGCATTCTTAAGCTTGGGTCCTCCATTCACTAGATCGGGTCTCAAAGGAGGGTCCTTATACGTTGGGCATTCAAGCAATATTTCTTTTTCCTTTTCTTTGATTTTTCTTTGATTTGGGCCAACCACTTTTTAAATGAATTTTTTTTTTCTTTCTTTTTTTTTTTGACTAAAGTGGTCAGCCCTTTTGCTTGATTTTTCTTTTCTTTCTTTTTGCTTGATACCCCAATTCGGACGTTTTTCTCCAGTAACCACGCATCCGGTGAATGTCACCAAGGGAACTAAGTTTCTAGTTTCTTTTCTAAACCCCCTAAAGATACCAATAGCCAGAAACAAATCTCCAGTGTGTGCGTGAAAACCCAAAGAGCAAATGAATATTATGAATTTCAAAAATTTAATCCAAAAGAGGCCCTGATCAGATATAACATGCTTCAAAAACTCACAAGGACTTTCAGCAAGGGGAGATGAACTTTATTTATTGAAATAAACTAGAAATTAAAAACAAGAAAACAGTAAAACAGGGCAAGATACCCCCCCATGCTTGGACTAGACATTGTCCTCAATGTAAAACAGAGTAAAATAGATGAGAGGGGGTAAGAAAGCTCACATTGATTGGTACTTTGTAGCTTTCTTCTTATTCCAAGACAAAGGTAAACCAATGGGTTGCCTCCCACGTAGCGCTTCTTTAACGTCACTAGCTTGACGGTTATGGTGATTATCCGGGATCCAACGTAGGGATGTCTGTCACTTTAACTTTCCAGACTTTGAGAGGTTTTGACTTCTTCATTTTTCCCCCTATATGTGACATTCTTCCTTTAACATCATCTACCCATGTGGGTTTTGTGAAGACACCTTTTCGACGAGCCCGTTTTTTCACTTTACTCTTGATCTTTTGTGGGGATTTGTTCAAATTGTCAGATTTTGATTTAAGAATCTCTTTCTCATACTTGGGTGCCATACCCTCAACATCACTTGCCTCTAACAAATCAAGCCTGCAACAAGATACCTCAAAGGAAGGTTGGTTCATAGATTTAAATAAATTAAATTCTACCTTTTCATCACCAACATTGAAGGCCAACTTACCATGCTTGACATCAATTAGCGCTCCTGCAGTGGCAAGGAAGGGTCTCCCCAACAAAATTGGAACTTGGGAATCCTCATCTATCTCCATCACAACAAAATCAGCTGGTATAAAAATTTCTCCTATTTTAATAGGAATATCCTCAAGAATTCCAACCGGATGTTTAATGGAGCGGTCAGCCAATTGTAAGGTCATTTTGGTGGGTTTTAACTCTCCTAGGCCCAGTCTTTTGAAAAGGGATAATGGCATTAAACTCACACTAGCTCCTAGATCACACATGGCTTTGTTTATGGGCTCTCTCCCTATCACACATGGTATAGAAAAGCTGCCTGGGTCCTTAAGCTTTGGTGGAAGTTTGTTTAGAATTATAGCACTACATTCCTCAGTCAGGGCTACTGTCTCATTGTCATCAATTTTTCTTTTCTTGGATAAAATTTCTTTTAAAAACTTTGCATATGATGGCATCTGAGACAGGGCATCTGTGAATGGAATGTTAATGTGAAGTTTTTTCAGTAAATCAACAAACTTTTTGAACTGTACTTCTAGCTTAGACTTGGCTAACCTTTGAGGGAATGGTATCTTGGGCTTGTAAGGTGGTGGTGGAACATAAGGTGGTTCTTTCTCTTTTTCAACCTCAGTTACCTCACTCTCATTTTGAATCTCTTTTTCTTTCTCATTCTCACTCTCATTTTGAATCTCTCTTTCTTTCTCATTCTCACTCACACTATCCTCATTAGTTCCCTCAGGCTCTTCTAATTGTCTACCACTCCTTAAAATGACAGCATTAATTTGGGCTTTGGGATTTGGCTCTGGCTGTCCAGGAAAGGTTCCGGAGAATCTAGAGGATGAAGCGACTTGTTGAGCCACTTGAGAAATTTGGTTTTCCAACATTTTGTTATGAGTAGAGATAGAGTCCACTTTTATTGTTAACTTGACAAGAGTATCATTCAAAAATGAGTTTTGGTTTTTGAACTCTTCATTTTGCTTAGTTTGAGTTAACACAAAAGTTTCCAATAAGGTTTCCAAGTTGGATTTTTGAGGTGGCCTTTGATTTTGAAAACCGGGGGGTGTTCCAACTGCTGGTTGAGTTGATGGAGGATTTTTATATGAAAAATTTGGATGATTCCTCCATCCGGGGTTATAAGTGTTTGAAAATGGATCCCCCTTTTGAGCGAAATTAGCTTGCTCAGAACCAGCAATAGATGCCCCTAGGGTTTCACAAGAAGAAGAATATGTAGTAGGAGAGACAGCATTCACGCTCATTTTATCAAACTTAGCAAACAACGCATCTACTCTAGAAGCTATATGATCAAGGGCAGAAACTTCGTACTTACCCGGTTCTTTCTTTTGTGCAGATGGAGCCGTGACGGCCCTCTCGCTTGTCCACTGGTAGTGATTCTGCGCCATGTCTTCAATCAAGGCGTAAGCTTCCTCAATATTCTTGTTCATAAGGGCACCACCTGCAGCTGCATCAACAGTCATTTTTGTGGTGTACAACAGACCATTATAAAATGTATGGATGATCAACCATCTCTCTAGTCCATGATGGGGGCAAAGCCTTAGCATTTCCTTGAAACGCTCCCATGCATCATAAAGAGACTCCCCATCATTCTGAGTGAATCTTGTAATTTGATTCCTCAATTGAGCAGTTTTGCTTGGGGGAAAGAATCTGGCAAGGAATGCTTGCCTTAGTTGATCCCAAGCTGTGACAGACTCATTAGGTAATGAGTGAAACCAGGCCCTGGCTTTATCCCTTAACGAGAAAGGAAAAAGTTTCAGCCTTATGGCTTCCAGAGTCACTCCATTTAGTTTTAGAGTGCCACAGTATTCGAGAAAAATAGACAGATGAAGATTTGGGTCATCAGTAGCAGAACCGGAAAATTGGTTCTGCTGGACCATAGAAAGAAGTGATGGTTTAATCTCAAAATTGTTTGCATCAACATTTGGATGCACAATAACAGCATGTGGCTCTGCCGTAGAAGGCGTAGCATACTCTTTGAGAGCACGATTTGCGTTAGCAGCCATTTCTTGGTTATTGCGCAATTCTCTTCTTCTTCTATGTAAGAACCTTTCAATTTCAGGAATTGGTTCAACGATTTGTCCAAGACTTCGGACTCTTCGCATTCAAAGAAAAAGAGAATAAGAAAATAAAATAAAAGGAAAAAATTTTTCAGTCTAACCGGTACCAAAATTTTGATCAATATCACTAACTCCCCGGCAACGGCGCCAAAAACTTGATAATGCCGCAAGTATACGGTTATATCGCGTAATAATAATATCGATCCACAGGGAGTTATATGTGACTACCAATCTAATTCTTAGTGATGATTAGCTGAAAAGGAATGATTAAGTAGGAAAATGTTTGATTTTTAATTTAGAATATAAAAAGCGTCTTGGGATCTTGGTTAGATCACAATGAAGGTATAAAAATAACCCCTTAACTATCCCCTATCTTATAATTTAGTTTGTTTTAAGGACAAGGTATTCTTGCGGTTTAATTCAAGTTTCCTTTCGGACAACAAGAACGTGTCTCGAAACGATGATCAAGCCTATTCTCATGGTTGATCATCGCCGAAACCCATTAAGCACAACCTTATTGTCCCAAAGTCACCTCGGCTATTCTCATGCTTTGGTTACTTTGTCTAATTCCATTTGTTCTAATGTCAAGCTTCACCTTTCGGTACTTCGCTTGACATTTGGGTTATACAAATTTGTACAATGGAATTAGATTAAAAGTCAAAAGCAATCATAAGATAGGGCCTAGCTTTGGGATTATTTAGGGACCATCATTGGATTGTTTCCCATAATCCCAAGACTAAGAGAAGTCTACTCACAATTGCTCATTGTAGACAAGGGAGTAGAAGAGAAGGACATAATGTAAATAGCGAGAAATAAAATAAAGCGTGTAAAAGCTGAATTGTAAAAAGGGCAGAATAACAATAACCTTAATAGAAACTTGCAAGAACTTTAACATAAACTTGGAGTGAAAATTACAAAGACCCAAGATGATTGTGAAGCTACATTGGGGTTCTTTTTATAGGCCAAGATCAGAGACAAAGCACTAAATATCAATTACAATCCATAAAGACAGAATGGGAAGAGTTGTAACATTTTTGGCCATCAGAAGGGACGCACGGATCGCGCCTCCCAGGCGCACGGGTCGCGCCAGGTCGCACGGATCGCGCCTCCCAGGCGCACGGGTCGCGCCAGGGCGCACGGATCGCGCCTCCCAGGCGCACGGATCGCGCTCAGGGTTTTTTCAGCTTCCTTCCATTTTGCGAACCAGGCGCACGGATCGCGCCTCCCAGGCGCACGGATCGTGCCAGGGCGCACGGATCGCGCCTCCCAGGCGCACGGATCGTGCCAGGGCGCACGGATCGCGCCTCCCAGGCGCGCGGATCGCGCTCAGGGTTTTTTTCAGCTTCCTTTCATTTTTTTCAACTTCCCTCCAAAATCTGATTTTTGCACCTTCTATTTCTTATTCTTCTCCCCATCCTTTTGCCTTTTTATCCTTTGCTCTTTAAGCACTAAAATTCCTCAATTGCTCCAATAATAACCTGAGAATAGAAACCAACAATTTGTAGTAAAATAGCTCTAAACTAGAATCAAAACATCAAATAAACTACTTAAAATAAGTGCTAAAAACATACTAAAACATGACTTATCAATCTTGAAAACGAAACAAGACTTTCATCTGCGCGCACCATCGGTCATAATCTTTTCCATTAAAGACAGGGAGGTTTGTCGGAATTCCTCCGCCACAGTTTTCTCGCATCGCCATGATGAATCTTGAAGGATCTTTATAGCTCTGTTATACCAATTTGTTGGAGGAGAGTTGCGCAGGGAGAAGGAAAAGAATAGAGAACGCAGAAAAGGAGAGGGAAAAATCTGGGCAAGGCAATTAAACAGTAATTCAAAAGAAACTGTATCGAAAAGTATTGTTATTACACATTGTCGAAGACTGAGTAGAAGGTGTATATTTATACAAATATGCAGCGCCCATATTGGGCTTATGTTTCAACTGGGCCACATATTGGCCAATTTGATGTTTTACTAATGACACCTAACAATACTAAGAGAAATTGAATTACAAACATATTCAATATCTTGTACCCTTATTTGATTATAGTGGAGCTATTTCTTTGGTCTGGACGACCCGTGGTTTTGACCCTTTTGTTTGAGGGGTTTTCCACGTTAAAAATATCGGTGTTCAATTGTGCGTTTTTATTGCGTTTTATTTGCCGCCACGTTCGTTGTTGCTCCTCATAGGTTCTCGCAAGTTTGGGGAATTTATTTCCGCTGCATATTGCTCTGTTATTACGTTTATGTGTTGATTCCCCATCAGAGTGGCATCAGAGTTCTTGGTTAGGGGCTATTTTACTTGCTTGATTGATGGAGGCAAATGTGAATATAAAGATGGTTTCTTTGAATGGTACAAATTATCATTTGTGGAAGGGCAAGATGAAAGATTTATTGTTGTGAAGAAAATTCATCTTCCTATTTTGGTAGTAAAAAGCCGGATTCGACATCTACCGAAGAATGGGATTTTGAACATCAACAGGTATGTGGTTTCATTCGCCAATATGTAGAAGATAATGTTTATAACCATATTGCTAATGAAACAAATGCAAAAACCTTGTGGGAGAAGATAGAGTCCTTGTATGCCTCTAAATCAGGGAATAATAAATTGTTCTTGTTGAATAGCTTCATAAGTTTGATGTATAAGGAGGGGACTTCTATTTCGGATCACTTGAGTGATTTTCAAGGGCTTCTTGATCAAATGTCAGGAATGGGTATCAAATTTGATGATGAGCTTTTGGGACTATTTCTATTATTATCTTTACCAGATTCGTAGGAGACATTTCGGGTTTGTATAACGAGTTCTACTCCTACTGGTATTGTTTCTTTGGAAACGGCTAAGGGTGGTGTACTTAATGAGGAGATGAGAAGGAAGGCACAGGGTTCTTTATCTCAATCCGAGGTACTTGTCACTGAAAATAGGGGGAGAAGTACTCAGAGAAAGGAAACAAAGGGTGGTAGAGAGAAAAGCAGAAGCAAGTCCAAGTCTCGGTTTGAAAATGTGGAATGTAATTATTGTCACAGAAAAGGGCACATACAAAAGAATTATTTTCAGAGGAAGAGGGAGAATAACGAGAAAGGTAAGCAGAAACAAAGGGATAATGATGATTATGACGATCGTGCTACTGCTACTATTGGTGATGACCTTATTATTCTCCGTGATCATGAGACAGTTAATCTTGTGTCAGATGATAGCATGTTGATAGTTGATACTGGTGCTACATTGCACGTTACAGCTAAGAAGGAGTTCTTCACATCTTATACACCAGGTGACTTTGGAGTGTTGAGGATGGGTAATGATGGTGTATCTAAGGTAATTGGTGCTGGTGATGTTTGTTTGCAAACCAACATGGGAATGCGGTTGTTACTTAAAGGTGTCAAACATGCTCCCGATGTTCGTTTTAATTTGATTTATGTGTCTATGCTTGATGATTGTGGTTATGATAATCACTTTGGTGGTGGAAAGTGGAAACTCAGCAAAGGTAACTTGGTTTTAGCTAGAGGGAAGAAAATTTCTAAACTGTATTGGACAAAAGCTATGGTTTCTATAGACAGCGTGAATGCTGTGCATATGGAAGCATCTTTGTGGCACCAAAGGCTTGGTCATATTAGTGAAAAGGGGTTAAATGTCTTAGCCAAAAAGGATGTGCTTGTAGGTTTGAAGAATGCAGATTTGGAGAAATGTTCTCATTGCATGGCTGGTAAACAAACTAGAGTGTCATTCAAAAAGTATCCTCCCTCTAAGAAGTCAGAGCTACTTGAACTGGTGCATTCTGACGTTTACGGCCCTCTAAAGGTAAAATCTTTTAGTGGTGCACTTTATTTTGTTACGTTTATTGATGATTGTTCCAGAAAATTATGGGTTTATGCCTTGAAGACAAAAGACCAAGTGCTGGAGAAGTTCAAACAATTCCATACTCTGGTTGAGAGGCAAACAGGTAAGAAGTTGAAACGTGTTCGTACCGACAACGGTGGTGAGTATTGTGGACCCTTTGATGATTATTATAAGCAGCAGGGTATTGCACATGAAAAGACTCCTCCTAAAACTCCTCAGCTAAATGGTTTAGCAGAGAGGATGAATCGAACACTAGTTGAGAGAGTGAGGTGTATGCTCTCGGAAGCTAAATTGCCCAAACACTACTGGGTGAGGCACTGTACATGGCAGTGCATGTTATTAATCTCAGTCCCGCTGTTGCTTTGAATAGTGATGTTCCAGATAAAGTTTGGTTTGGGAAGAAGGTCAATTATGATCATTTGAGAGTCGTTGGTTGTAAGGCCTTTGTGCATGTTCCAAAGGATGAAAGATCCAAGTTGGATGCAAAGTCAAAGCAATGTATTTTCCTTGGTTATGGTCAAGATGAATTTGGTTATAGGCTGTATGATCCTCTAGGGAAAAAACTTCTCAGAAGTCGTGATGTTGTTTTCATGGAAGACCAAACTATTGAGGACATTGATAAGGTGGAGAAGACTACACCCAAGAAAGATGACAACTTGTCAGATGTTGATCCAGTTCGGTTGCCTATTCATAATTTGGATAGTGTTGATGGTAATGTTCAAAATGGTGAGCCACGTGTTGATGATCAACAACTTGAAGATGGGCTACATATTCCAGTTAATGATTATGAGGAGAATGAGATGTCAGAAGATGAGAATCCTGGTGAGGCTTCTGAGTCATCTCAAGCTCAACTTAGAAGGTCTAGCAGGGGAAGACAACCATCTACAAGGTATAATTCTGATGAGTATGTGACAGTGACCGATCAAGGGGAACCTGAGTATTTCCAAGATGCCTTAGAAAGTGAAGTCATTGCATGATAATCACACTTATGATTTGGTGAAGTTGCCAAAAGGTAAAAGGGCTTTGGAAAACAGGTGGATTTATAGAGTGAAACATGAGAGTAACTCTAAGTCTCCAAGGTATAAAGCCAGATTAGTGGTGAAGGGTTTGCGTCAAAGAAAGGGTGTTGATTTTAATGTAATTTTCTCGCTTGTGGTAAAGATGTCATCGATTAGAACCGTGTTGAGTTTGGCGGCTACTCTAGATTTAGAGGCAGAGCAAATGGATGTAAAAACAGCTTTCCTTCATGGTGATTTGGAGGAAGAGATCTACATGAAACAACCTGATGGTTTTCTTGTTGAAGGCAAGGAAGATTATGTGTGTAGACTAAGAAAGAGTCTATATGGTTTGAAGTAGGCTCCAAGACAGTGGTACAAGAAGTTTGAGTCAGTTATGTGTGACCAAGGATATAAAAAGACTACTTCTGATCATTGTGTCTTTGCTAGAAATTTTTCTAATGATGATTTCATTATCCTGTTGTTATATGTTGATGACATGCTTATTGTAGGGAAAAATATTTCTGAGATTGACAGGTTAAAGAAGCAGTTGGGCGAGTCTTTTTCCATGAAAGACATGGGAGCAGCTAAACAGATTCTTGGTATAAGAATCATGCGTGACAGAAAGGAGAAGAAACTTTGGCTATCGCAAGAGCACTATATCACTACAAGAATTTTGGGGATTACCGGCGGACAAAATCCGCCGGAAATTGGTGATTACCGGCGGATTTTTCCCGCCGGAAATTCGCCCGCAGGTAACGGTTACCGGCGGATTTTCCGACGCTAATTTTCGGCGGAAATTCCGCCTGAAATTAGCGGCAGAAAATCCCCCGGTAACTGCAGGGAAAACGACTGTAAAAATCCGCCGGTAATTACCGGCGCCAAATCCGCCGGTAAATGCTGTCATCCGCCGGAAATTTTTCAAATAAACCGCCGGTAATTTAACGGAATCCGCCGGAAATCTATTTTATTTTTTAAAAAAAACGGATTTTAGTTTATTTAAAAATAATAATATATTTGTTAATTAAAATATCTATTATTTAATTCAAAAAAAATATAATTAATTTTATAATATAAATATTTATTTTATATAAATGCTAATTAAACGAGGATTGAATAATGCTTTAAAATGATAAAATTTGTATAAACACCCAAGATCCAAGAATTAAAATATTTATTACATTTTGTCAAAAAAAAAATGCTAGTCATAGTAGCGCTCGGACGGCTCGGACGGGTTGTTGTTGAGGTCTGGATTATTTATCCATGTTTCAAAATCATCTGTGTTGACCTGCTGCTGGGTTTGCTCGGGCTGCTTGATAACTCATATTTATATGAGTTATTTATACTTATTCAAAGTTAAATCATGCAAGTTCTCTGGCAATAGTAGGTTGTTTCTATTAAGTTTCTGTTAGTTTATTGCTTTTTAGTTAGAAAGGGGCTAAATTACAAATTCTATGCATTTTGGCACCAATTGGCGCCTTTGTGAGCGTTTTGATGCTTCTTGTGTTTGTGCAGTAAACTGAGCGTGGCAACGTCCCTCATCACGTCTGAAGAAGGGCAGCAGAGCAAGAAAGAAATATCTTATTTTTGGCGCACAAGAAATGATGGTCAAAGATCTAGAAGTGCAGAAGATCTTCTCTCTCCTCATCGCTGACGCGGCTGACGCACTGTAGCAGTGCGGTGTCACTTCAGGGCAGAGTCAACTCGCAAGCAAGCTTGGAAGGTGGGGAATGACATCAGCAAGCATGTGACCCTCTTTTGACCATGGCTATTCTCTCTCTACAAAAAGGCAAGGGTGCACCATGCGGATTACACGCGACTCCATTCATCATCCACCTTCCTCCATTTTTCAGAGAGAGTTTTTCTAAAAGAAGTTCTGGACACAGACTTCTTCATTTTAAATTTTCTCAAGCCCCAATTTCCATCTTCATTCGCAACCATTACTGTAAGGCTCAGACGTTGTAACGTCTTTACAGCGTGCATGAAGGAAGGCCACTTAGGCGTATCATTGGCGTTTAGTCTCCTTTTCTCTATGTACGGTATTTGGATTTTAACTCCTCTTATTTCTGTAAGGATGCTCAGCATGAGCTAAACATTGGTAGTTGGGTTGTTGTTTTGCATGTAATGAACCTCTAGTTTAATGTTATGAAGTATTGATGTTTATGCGTTTTAAATCTTTGCATGTTAATATTTCCAAACTTGTTTTGAACTTGGCCACTTAAAACAAGTAGATTCATAGGTACAGACATGGTCTATGAAAAGAACTCAAAGATTTATGTGAATGAAAAGGTGCACTAAAGACATTTAGGCATTTTTATCTAAGTCTAGACATAGAATGGATAATAGTTCATAGGACATTGCTGTGGGTACTTAAAATACAGGAGTAGGCCTACTTAGAACCTAGACATAGGAATTCTAGTACTTGAAGCTCTGACGTTTTGTGACTGAAAAGCACAGCTCTTTTGCAACAGCGTTCAAACGTTATAACGTCTATACAACATAGCATTTGTACATGTTAACGTGTAAACGTTATAACGTCTGACTAGAGGAGATTTACTTGCATGCAGCAATCCAACTCATACTCTTCCATATTCACAACCACTTCTCATTTACTTGTTTTATTTACGTTCTTAGTCTTAACACCTACTTTTAGTGCCGATTTATTACCTGTTTCACTTGTGTTTTAAAGACTTGAACTCTGAAAGTTAATCAATCCTCGTGGGAACGATCTCTTACTTTTTATCCACTTTATTACTTGTACGACGTGTATACTTGCACTGATATTGCGATTATAACACACACGAGCGCAACAAGTTTTTGGCGCCGTTGCCGGGGATTGTATTCAACTTTTATTGCTCAACAAGAATTAAAACACTAGGTGAAAGAATTCTGCTGTGTTGTTTGTTGTTTTTGTGAGTGAACAGGTAAACGTTACAGCGTATGCTTAGTTCCAGTTCAAGCTCTAGTTCAACAGAACCAGGAAGTGGATCTGAGCCTGAATTCTATCCAGAACCTGAAAGAACCTTCAGGCGACTAAGGAGACAACAAAGATTAAGAAGGCAACAACAACAACAGCAATTTCAGCCACCCACCATGTCTGAACATGGTACTGGTGGTAGAAGCTCTAGAGGTGGACGCACTCCAAGAGGAGGAAGGCACTCTGATGCTGGAGGACGTGGTCGTGGACCACAAACTCATACAGAAACCTACGTTGATGATGAACACTGGCAGAGACAGCAACTCATCAATGCAGGGCCACAAGACATGGTCAATGACAGAGACAGGCCTATGCGTGATTATGCCGTGCTCAACCCTGCCCATTTACAAACAGGCATTGCAAGACCACCAATTCATACTGGTCACTTTGAATTCAAGCCAATGATGTTCCAAATGCTGCAGACTGCAGGGCAATTTGGAGGCTTTCCTCAAGAAGATCCTTATGCACATCTAAGGCAATTTTTGGATGTGTGTAGCAACTTTGTCATCCCTGGAGTCTCAGAAGATGCTTTCCGATTGAAGCTATTTCCATATTCTCTTAAGGATAAGGCCAAGAATTGGTTGAACTCCTTAGAGCCAAATTCAATTCACACTTGGGATGAGCTAGCTGAGAAATTTCTTGGAAAATACTTCCCTCCCAACAAAAATGCCAAGTTAAGAAATGACATCACTTCCTTCAAACAAAGAGAAGGGGAATCATTATTTGAGGCTTGGGAAAGATGGAAGGAATTACTAAGAATGTGCCCACACCATGGTATACCCGTGGTTATTCAAATGGAGATTTTTTATAATGGTCTAGATCAACCCACCAGACTTATACTTGATGCTTCATCAGGCGGTGTCATATTGAACATGTCTTTCTCTGAGGCATGCAGGCTTATTGAAGACATAGCTACTCATAATTCCCATTGGCCCTCTGAAAGATTCACTCCTGGAAAGAAGGCTGGTGTCCACGAGATAAGTGAAGTAACTGCCCTTTCTGCCCAGGTTGCTTCTCTGACCAACATGATTAAAAATTTGAGTACCCCAAACGTGGCAACGTCTGAAACACAGACTGCTGCAGCTGTTGAACCAACACCATCTGGGGGAGTAGTGTGTGTCTATTGTGAAGGAGGGCATGTCTACGAGGAGTGTCCCCATAACCCCCAGTCTGTAAACTTTGTATCACATAACAAAGGTAACAGTCCCTTCTCCAACTTTTACAATTCAAATTGGAGAAATCACCCAAATTTTAGTTGGAAAAACAACAATTCTTTGAATGCTAGCGATGCTGCTCCTGTAATACCCCCAGGATTTCCCCCTCAACAACAAAAGCAGTATACGCAGAATAACAACAACAGCAATTTGGAAGCCTTGATGAAAACTTTCATAAGTGATTGTAGGGCAACCTTACAGACCCATGAGTTTTCAATCAAAACTTTGGAGAACCAAATTGGACAGATAGCCTCAGCTCTTACTCAAAGACAGAATGGATCTCTTCCATCCACAACTGAAACACCATCTTCATCAAAGTCAAATGGTAAAGATGTGGTGAATGCACGGGTAAATGCTATCTCATTAAGAAGTGGCACTGAGTATCCAGAACCATCTATGCCTAAGGAATCTGAGGTGCCAGACAAGGAAAAAGAGAAAAACAAAGGTGGAGAAAAAGAGAAGAATATTCCAGATATTGTGATGTCTAAGCCAGACGTTACAACGTCTAGTTCTGAACCAGGAATCAAGACTGTTCCTAAGCTTGTACCTGAATATCCTCCTCCACCCTACCCTCAAAGACTAAAGAAAGCTCATGAGGACAAGCAATTCAGCAAGTTCATGGAGATGCTAAAACAGCTACACATAAACCTTCCCTTAGTTGAAGCTCTACAGCAGATGCCAAACTATGCCAAGTTCCTAAAGGATATCATCACCAAAAGAAGAAGTCTAGGGGAGTTTGAAACTATTGCTTTAACTGAAGAATGTAGCTTAATCATGCAGAATAAACTCCCTAGAAAACTGAAGGATCCTGGCAGTTTTACTATACCATGCTCCATTGCAGATTTTTACCTTGGCAAAGCTTTATGTGACTTAGGGGCAAGTATTAACTTGATGCCCAAGTCCATTTATGAAAAACTTGGTATAGGAACTGCCAGACCTACTTCTTTAAGTCTTACCTTAGCTGATAAAAGTAGAGTTTATCCTGAGGGCATATTAGAAGATGTTTTGATTAAAGTTGACAAATTTGTTTTTCCAGTGGACTTTGTTATTTTAGATTTTGATGCAGATAAGGAAGTTCCTATCATCTTGGGGCGACCATTTCTGGCCACTGGAAGGACAATCATTGATGTGCAGAAAGGAGAACTAATCATGAGGGTCAATGACCAAGAAGTCAAGTTCAACGTCCTCAACGCACTCAAGTATCCAGAACCTAACACAGAGGAATGTTCCTTTGTGGTTGCCCTTGACCATGTGGTTCAAAAACAATTCAATAAAGATAATGACCACTTGGAGAAGATTCTGGGCAAAGATGAGATTCAAGAGTTGTTATCAGAAGAAGCTGATCCGTTAAACGTTACAACGTCAACCACAGACGTTGTCACGTCTGACTCCCATGTACCCAGGGCATGGACAAAAAAGTATGAATCTTTGGGGCAAGAAGACTCCAATCTCAAGAAGATAGTCCCCTCCATTGAAGAACCACCCACACTGGAACTGAAGGTGTTGCCTGATCACCTGAAGTATGCCTTTTTAGGGGAAAATGATTCTTTACCTGTGATCATTTCTTCTAATCTCTCACAAGAGCAGGAAAGTGATCTCATTAGTACCTTGAAAAGACACAAGAAAGCCATTGGTTGGCAAATGGCAGATATCAAGGGTATCAGTCCCACAATCTGTATGCACAGAATTGTCTTAGAAGAGAATGCAAAGAACAACATTGAAGGACAAAGGCGATTGAACCCGATAATGAAAGAGGTGGTCAAGAAGGAAATCATCAAATGGTTAGACGCAGGAATCATCTACCCAATCAGTGACAGCTCATGGGTGAGCCCAGTTCAATGTGTACTAAAGAAGGGTGGAGTTACTGTGGTGACCAATGACAAAAATGAATTGATTCCAACAAGAACAGTGACTGGATGGAGGATATGTATGGACTACAGAAAGCTGAACAAAGCAACCAAGAAGGACCATTTTCCTCTGCCATTTATTGACCAGATGTTGGATAGACTTGCAGGCAAAGAATTCTATTGTTTCCTTGATGGTTACTCAGGATATAACCAGATAGCTATTGTGCCTGAAGACCAAGAGAAGACCACATTCACTTGTCCTTATGGTACCTTTGCCTTCAGAAGGATGCCATTCGGGCTGTGTAATGCACCTGCAACATTCCAGAGATGTATGATGGCTCTATTCTCAGATTTTATTGAAAAATCCATGGAAGTTTTCATGGATGACTTTTCAGTTTATGGAGACTCATACAAGGCATGCTTGGAGAACTTAGAAGGAGTTTTAATAAGATGTGAAGAAACCAACCAAGTACTCAACTGGGAGAAATGCCACTTTATGGTTCAAGAGGGAATTGTTTTGGGGCATAAAATTTCAAAGAAAGGATTGGAGGTGGATAAAGCAAAAATTGATGTTATTGACAAATTACCTCCACCTACCACTGTCAAAGGTATTAGAAGTTTCTTAGGGCATGCTGGTTTTTACAGAAGGTTTATCAAGGATTTCTCAAAAATTTCCAAACCTTTGTGTCTGCTGTTGCAACGTGATAACGTCTTCAACTTTGATGAGCATTGTCATGAAGCCTTCCAGAAATTGAAGACTGCCCTTGTAACAGCTCCTGTGATAGTCACTCCTGACTGGTCCAAACCATTTGAATTAATGTGTGATGCGAGTGACTACGCTGTAGGGGCTGTATTGGGTCAAAGGTATGGCAAAATTTTTCACTCTATCTATTATGCTAGTAAAACTTTAGATGATGCCCAATTAAATTATACTGTAACTGAGAAAGAGTTACTGGCTGTTGTATTTGCTTTTGACAAATTTCGATCATACTTGGTGGGTGCAAAAGTTATTGTTTTTACTGATCACTCAGCCATCAAGTATTTGATTTCTAAAAAAGATGCAAAGCCACGACTCATCAGATGGGTTCTCCTCCTCCAAGAATTTGACCTGGAAATTCATGATAAAAAGGGGGTGGAGAACCAAGTTGCTGATCATCTTTCTAGGCTTGAGAATGTTGATGCAGGTACAGGCGCAGCAGAGATAAAAGAAAATTTCCCTGATGAAAAACTGCTGACAGTAGCCACAGTAGCTGAAGACGTTACCACGTCTATGACAATTTCTTCAAACGTTATAACGTCTGATGCTACTGCACCCTGGTATGCTGATATAGTCAATTTCCTAGTTAGCAAGATTGTTCCTGTGGATTTCAACCATCAGCAAAGAAAAAAGTTCTTCCACACAGTGAAGCACTATTTTTGGGATGAGCCCTATCTGTATAAGATGTGTCAAGATCAGTTGCTTAGGAGATGTCTTGCTAAAAAAGAACAACTTCATGTGTTGCAACAATGTCATGCATCACCTTATGGAGGACATTTTGGAGGAACCAGAACTGCAGCAAAGGTGCTACAGTCAGGATACTATTGGCCAACACTCTTCAAAGATGCTCATGAATTAGTGAAAAGCTGTGATAAATGCCAAAGAACTGGAAACATCTCCAACAAGCAAGAAATGCCATTGACAAATATCATTGAAGTGGAGCTGTTTGATGTTTGGGGAATGGACTTCATGGGGCCATTTCCTATGTCTCATGGAAACTTATACATTTTGGTAGCTGTGGATTATGTGTCAAAATGGGTGGAAGCCATTGCATTGCCCAATAATGAAGCCAAATCAGTCAGCAAATTCCTTAAGCAAAACATCTTCACAAGATTTGGTACTCCAAGAGCTATAATCAGTGATGAAGGCTCTCACTTCTGTAACAAGCTGATTGAGAACCTATTGGCTAAGTACGGAGTGAAACACAAGATTGCTACAGCTTATCACCCACAGACAAGTGGTCAAGCAGAAATTTCCAACAGAGAAATTAAAAGGATACTTGAGAAGATGGTTGGTCCAAACAGGAAGGATTGGTCCCTGCACCTTGATGATGCATTGTGGGCGTACAGGACAGCATTTAAGACACCACTGGGCATGTCACCATACAAGCTAGTCTTCGGAAAAGCTTGCCATCTGCCCATTGAACTCCAACACAAAGCTCACTGGGCACTGAAGCAACTGAACTTAGATCATTCAAAGGCTGGAGAAGCAATGCTCCTTCAACTAAATGAGCTAGATGAATTCAGGCACACTGCCTATGAGAATTCAGCAATGTATAAGGAGAAAACCAAGAAGTGGCACGATCAGAAAATTCAGAGAAGGGAGCTAGTAGAGGGACAATCAGTTTTTCTGTTTAATTCAAGGTTAAAGTTGTTCCCTGGGAAGCTAAAATCAAGATGGTCAGGACCTTTCAAGCTGGTAAAAGTCTATCCTCATGGTGCTGTGGACCTGTTTGATGAGAAAACTAATTCCATTTTCAAAGTCAATGGCCAAAGAGTGAAGCATTACTATGGAGAACATGTGGACAGGGACAAGACCACAATGGCTCTCAACAACCCCTGAATTCAAAAAAGGGGATAGTCTGGCTGAAGACTCTTAAAGCAAGCGCTCTTGGGAGGCAACCCAATGGTTTTAACTAACCAGCAATTTTGTGTCTTTAAATTTTTGATTTTGTGCAGAAAGGAGAGCTGAAGTAGTATAAACGTTATAACGTCTCTGCGTGTCTAGGATGTTGTCACGTTTGCTGCCTGGGTAAAGTTTTAAATGAAAAAGAAAAGAAAATGAGTCAAGCAGTTTTCAAATGAAAAAAAAAAAAAATTTTAAATGAAAAAGATTTTTTTTAAGACGTGACTGCCAAAGTGATCATGACGTCACTTCCAACGGTTACCCCTTTTTCCCAAGCCCACGCCACCACCTACTTCTCAACTTCCCATAAAACCTCCCCAATAAACACTCACCAGTTACAATCACCAAAACCACCTTCAGACACTTTCAGAACCCGCAATCTTATCCCTTCCCCCAAATCTCAAATCTCAAATCCCCCACTCTCCAGAAAACTCATACAATCACCATGACTAAAACCAAGCAAGCTGCAGTAAAATCATCTGGTAAAGGAAAGAATGTCAACCCAAGTTCTTCCTCTGTTCCAAATCCAGAAATCCCCATTCCTTCAAAGAAGAAAGCCTTGCTGCCAGAAAGGGGCTTCAGCTTGGAAAACCCAAATCCTGACTTTCTCGCAACAGTGACAGCATTGGGATGGCAGAAATTTGTAGTTCACAGAAAGGAATATATTGCAACTCTGGTGCATGACTTTTACAAAGGAATCGTTGAAAGAACCGATGGAGAACTTTCAAGCACCTCCATCGTTCGAGGAGAAGAAGTCAAATTTGGTGTAAGAGTCATAAATGACTACTTTGGGCTAGGTTACTATGGCAAGGCAGTTGAGGTGAAGCAAAAGACTTACGGAGTAGCAGAGATGACTGAAATCAAAGAAAGGATATGTGTTGAAGGAGCTGTTTGGGAGCGAAGAGGCGACCATGGAAATGAATTCAAAATTTTGAAGAGATACCCGTGTGATGAGGCCAGTGCTTGGTTTCATTTCATTAGGCATTGCTTGATACCCACTTCTCACACTCTCTGGGTTGATAAAGAGAGGCTGATTGCTATTGATGCAATTATGTCAAGAGATAAGATTGAAGTGGGTAAGCTCATCAACAGGGAGATTAACAAATGGCAGAACAGGAAGGATGGATACCTATACTTCCCTTGTTTAATCACTGATCTCTGCATGGAGGCTGGAGTGGAGATTGAAGCATCTGAGCTAAGAGAGGAACCCCAGGGGGCATTCTCTACAAAGTTCAAAGCTAGGCAGAGAGCTGCAGATGCTACCACGTCAGTTGATGCACAGACGTTACAACGTCTGGTGGACCAGCAAAACAGCCTAGCCAAGTTTGTCAAGGAGCAATTTGAGTGGCAAAAGAAGGTGATTGCACAGACAGCAAAAGGCAAGATGGTGATTGAAGAACCAGTACTTCCAGATTGGATGCAAGAGGAAGATGAAGACAACACACCCTTATCAACAATGAACCTCAGAAAACAGAAGAAGGAAAAAGTCAAGAAAACAAGAAAACCAGCCACAAAAAGAAAGAGCCCAGCAAAGAAAAAGCAGAAGAAGGTAAGTAGTGAGGAAGAAGAGCTTAAATCAGCTGATATGGATAGCATCAGTGAGAGTGATGCAGAGGAATCAAAGAAGGTGAGTAGGGAAATCCTAAGTGATGATGAGGAAGAAACACATTCAGAAGAGAAAGGAAGCTCCAGTGATAAGACTGATATTGAGGCTGACTCTACACCAACCCAAACAGTCAAAGAACCAGCCCAACCCACACCTCCATCACCAAAAGCCAAACAACCCCATCCCTCAGCTAAAGAACAACCCACCCATGACCAAAACATCCCCAAAACACCACAATCTGAACCTGAAGATCAACCCATTTCAAAACCAACCCCCACTCAACCTGAACCAACTAAAGAGCCATCACAACCATCCATTCCAGAAGTAACCAGTGCAGATGTGACTACGTCTGAACCAACTGCTGTTGAAACTAACCCAGACCCACAACTCATTCCCCCACCCAAAAGACAAAGATTCAAGACTGTGCCCACCCAGAGTCCATTTGGGAAGAAGAAAAGGCGTGAATTAGCCGCTGCAAGTGAAGAAGCAAGGCATGGTGAAGAAGAAGAGCAACTAGTTGGGGCTCCTGCAACCAAAAGGCAAAAGTTGCAGGTAAGAAAGAAATCTGAAGCTGCTAAAGACAAGCCAACAACAGCCACCAGTGCAGCATTTGTTGCTGCAAGTGGTTCAGAGAATGCTCCTGCTGTTGCTGCTGATGAGAAAGCTGCAGACGTTACAACGTCTCAAGAGCCAGAGGTTGAAAAAGCCCAGGGGGAACCCAAAGAGCAGCAACAGATTCATCCTGCAGAACTGGAAAAGCAGAAAGCATGGGAGGAAGCAAAGAAAAGAGTTGCTGAGAGCAGTGCAAAGATGCCACAAGAAACTGAAATCTCAGTTGATGCTGGTGATGGTGAAGGAAAGAAGAAGAAGAAGGAAAAGAAAAAGAAGACTGTGCAAGCAAGCATCCCAGCCAGACAGAGTGGAAGGCTCAGGTCGGGTGCTCTGAACAAGTAAGTTAGCCCTCTTTTTAGCAGTAGTATAGTTATAGTTTGCAATTTCAGTTCAAATAAATAGCTGTCCAGACGTTACAACGTCTAGAGAGTTAGTAGTCAGTAGTTGTTTTGTTTCTGATTTGTTTGAGTGTTCCTCTCCCATTTTTGAAGATCAGTGAGCAGTGAGGACACTGCTCATCTTTGTGTCTGGGGGGGAGGATCATTTTTATGTTTCGTGTATGCATAAAATCAAATGCAAAATCAGTTTACTTCCCTACTTGAGTAATTATCAAAAATGTTTCTCTTTGGGCTAAATCTAAGAATGACTTTGTGTGAATGTGTGTGAGTAGCTGATGCATGCTTAAATGAATAAGAATTGATTACTGCTTCCACACAAACTCTGTTTTGAGGAAAACCTAGTTAGCTAGGGACTATGTGATGCAAAGCTAGTTTTGGTTGACTATGGTGATTGTAAAACTTGATTAAAAACTTAGAGTAGCAGTAGAAACTAAGTTTGGGGGTATATCAGGTTGTGCTAAGGCTGGGTGCAAAGACTGCAGGATGATTAGTGCTTGTGTAGTGTGAGTGCAACGTTGTAACGTCTACCCGTAACGTTATAACGTATGCCGTGTGTGTTTTCGTGTTGTGTTGCGTGTTATCAAGCGTTGTAGCGTCTCATCTACAAACGTTATAACGTCTACTCCAAAAAGACCCAAAAAAAAAAGTGTGTGTTGTTTCAAATAAGTGGAAAAATCCACATGTCCTCTGTGTTGGCTGCAATTTCCCGAAACAAATACTGGGTACCCCAAATATCTCAATCCCAAATTGTCAAATCCAAGGGATCAAAAAGGAGAAAATCACAAAAACTCCAAACCAAAAGTGAAGTGAATCAAATGAAAGTTGCTCAGTAATGAGGGGTTGCAGTCCTCTGTGTGTTTTGCGTTGTGTGAGTCAGAAAAGTAGTTGCACTAATCTAGTCCTAGCACTCCAATTAAGACCCTTTGTCGTGCTTAAAATAACACTCATGTCTTATGTGGAAATGTTAGCCTACTCTATGTTTTGAAAGATGTTATACTCTCACCATATGGAAACCACTCTTTCATAGGCTAGGGTAGCTTCTGAACCTAGCTAGGAATAGAATTGATACAGAGATCACACACTCACTTTGGGCAGTAATGAATCTAGAATGTAATTGTGCATTGGTGCGTGAGTGTGTAGTGTAAGTCTGAAGGAATTAGCCCCTTGAGGATAATTTTTGATCAAATGGGTGAGCAGGGTGTAAACTGCTGGCGTATTTAATTTCTTGCATCTTTTCATATGCAGTGTTTCGATTGCTTGAGGACAAGCAATGGTTTAAGTTTGGGGGTGTGATAACTCATATTTATATGAGTTATTTATACTTATTCAAAGTTAAATCATGCAAGTTCTCTGGCAATAGTAGGTTGTTTCTATTAAGTTTCTGTTAGTTTATTGCTTTTTAGTTAGAAAGGGGCTAAATTACAAATTCTATGCATTTTGGCACCAATTGGCGCCTTTGTGAGCGTTTTGATGCTTCTTGTGTTTGTGCAGTAAACTGAGCGTGGCAACGTCCCTCATCACGTCTGAAGAAGGGCAGCAGAGCAAGAAAGAAATATCTTATTTTTGGCGCACAAGAAATGATGGTCAAAGATCTAGAAGTGCAGAAGATCTTCTCTCTCCTCATCGCTGACGCGGCTGACGCACTGTAGCAGTGCGGTGTCACTTCAGGGCAGAGTCAACTCGCAAGCAAGCTTGGAAGGTGGGGAATGACATCAGCAAGCATGTGACCCTCTTTTGACCATGGCTATTCTCTCTCTACAAAAAGGCAAGGGTGCACCATGCGGATTACACGCGACTCCATTCATCATCCACCTTCCTCCATTTTTCAGAGAGAGTTTTTCTAAAAGAAGTTCTGGACACAGACTTCTTCATTTTAAATTTTCTCAAGCCCCAATTTCCATCTTCATTCGCAACCATTACTGTAAGGCTCAGACGTTGTAACGTCTTTACAGCGTGCATGAAGGAAGGCCACTTAGGCGTATCATTGGCGTTTAGTCTCCTTTTCTCTATGTACGGTATTTGGATTTTAACTCCTCTTATTTCTGTAAGGATGCTCAGCATGAGCTAAACATTGGTAGTTGGGTTGTTGTTTTGCATGTAATGAACCTCTAGTTTAATGTTATGAAGTATTGATGTTTATGCGTTTTAAATCTTTGCATGTTAATATTTCCAAACTTGTTTTGAACTTGGCCACTTAAAACAAGTAGATTCATAGGTACAGACATGGTCTATGAAAAGAACTCAAAGATTTATGTGAATGAAAAGGTGCACTAAAGACATTTAGGCATTTTTATCTAAGTCTAGACATAGAATGGATAATAGTTCATAGGACATTGCTGTGGGTACTTAAAATACAGGAGTAGGCCTACTTAGAACCTAGACATAGGAATTCTAGTACTTGAAGCTCTGACGTTTTGTGACTGAAAAGCACAGCTCTTTTGCAACAGCGTTCAAACGTTATAACGTCTATACAACATAGCATTTGTACATGTTAACGTGTAAACGTTATAACGTCTGACTAGAGGAGATTTACTTGCATGCAGCAATCCAACTCATACTCTTCCATATTCACAACCACTTCTCATTTACTTGTTTTATTTACGTTCTTAGTCTTAACACCTACTTTTAGTGCCGATTTATTACCTGTTTCACTTGTGTTTTAAAGACTTGAACTCTGAAAGTTAATCAATCCTCGTGAGAACGATCTCTTACTTTTTATCCACTTTATTACTTGTACGACGTGTATACTTGCACTGATATTGCGATTATAACACACACGAGCGCAACACTGCTGCTGGGGTTGCTGGGGCTGCTGCTGGGGTTGATGGAGTTGAGAGTTGAAACCAGAGTACGGCTGACCATATGGGCTGTGAAAGGAAGGCTGGAAGACTGGTGCGTACGGCTGAAAAGCAGAGCCGTAAGGCTGCATCTGCTGCGGTGGATAAAATGATGATGATGATGATGATGATGATGATGATGATGATGATGATGATGATGATGATGGCATAGATGGCCTCGGGTATTGAGACATAGTATCCCTCATATGCTTCCAGCGCTCATCATTCAACCGTTGCTGCTTCGCATTCACCCTTTGCTGCTCCGCATTCGCCCTGTGCAACTCCGCCTGCTTCTCCTGCATCTGCTGTATTTCTTGATCATATTTTTTCTGTCGCTCTTCCATGTCACGCTGTTGGTCGTTCAATTTCTGCGTCAACAGCTGAACATCGCTTATTTCTGAAGGCGTGGGGACATAAGAGCGACCAGTACTTCTGTCTGAATTAGAAGATGCGGGAACCACATTTGGAATAACGGAATTTGGGAAAGCAGACTGTCCCAAACCACCAGCTCCTACTAACCGACCAACTTTTGATGGCCCAACAAATTCCTTCCAAGCAAGAAAAGCCGCTCGACTCTCGTCAACGGGATCAATCTCACTGCCACTACTCAGCTGAGTTTCACGATAACTGGTCTGCCATTCATTAAAATTTTCCTGAAAGCAACAACCAAGAAATGTATAAAAATATAATCACCAGTATGTAATATATAAAAATATAATAAAAACAATATAAATATAAATATAAATATAATAAACGTTATTTACCGCAATATTCCTTGACCGTTTTTCAATATATCACCAGTCTCCTCTCGCGTATGAAGTTGGCGGTGTAACTCGGGCAAAGTAGGTGGCCGACCAAGGCTAGCCTCCTATATATATATATATATATATATATATATATATATATATATATATATATATATATATATATATATATATATATAGACACAGTTATTATTTAATATTATTATTTTATAAAATATACAATACGTATGTATATATAATATAAATTTAATCAACTATTAAATTTACCATGCGTCTGTAATGTTCAGCTGCGTTGATAGAACCACCCGTATTTATGCAACCCCCTCTCTTAGAAGCACGATTCTTCTTGGCTTTGTCACATTTTTCTTTATACTTCGCATCATTCCATTTCAGTTGGAGCTCATGCCAATCAGAATCACCGATCCATGTCGACTGCCTCCCCTTATTACGCTGTTGCCGGAGCATTTCAGAAAAGCGTTGAGAAGCTCTAGTGTTGAATGTTCTCTAACTCCTTTCGCCGCATTAGGGTACCATGCCATTTTTTCCTATTTAAACAAATATACTGGTTAGTAAACAAATTAATCAATTCAACAAAATTAAAAATCTAAAAATTAATTAATTCGTAAAAAAACTTACTCTTAATGCATTCCACATCTTAGATTCCTTATCTTTTTTTACCTCCGTCCAGTTCATCCAGGGTTTAGTGTAATTTGCTTTGATTATATCTATGATCGTGCTAGATACAATCCTCCCTGGAATAAATCTGTACAGAAAAAAGATAAATGTTTAGATAATAATTTATATTTAAAGTTTTAAATATAAATCAAACAAATATCATTAATAAATTACTAAATTAATACTTACTGCTGGCCAACAACCTTCACTACTATACGACCGTCAGGTGCAACCTCAACCACCTCATTATCAATAGTATACCTGCGTATCCCATCTGCATCTGGTGGGGGTGTCACAGTACTAGGTCTGCTGCCATCCTCCGTAGTAGGTGGAGCCACAAAAGGGCCATCAACAACGACGCGAGTTACCCGACGACGACGACCACGTAAAGAAGTAGAAATCTTCTTAAAAAAACCGGTCGGTGGGTCGACACGAGGTAGGTCATGATCGGAATCTGATCCTGATGATGTCATGACTATATATATATATATATATATATATATATATATATATATATATATATATATATATATATATATATATATATATATATATATATATATACATGATAAATAACATAAATAATGAATAGCATATATAAATGATGAATAACATATATGATGAATATATAACACATGAATCAAGTCTGATAAATATAAATATTAATTATTTCATAACAAATTAATTAGAATCCCATTCTTTCTCGAAATCACCGTCATCATCAGATGAATGAACTCCTGATACACCGACGTCGTGATCGACTCCATCCTCATGATCTGTATCTTCTTCTTCCTTAACTTCATCACCAGTGTTTAGCTCATCACATAAACGAGTAATGGGTTCAACTTCAATCACTTAATTTACATTGGACATTTCATCCATTTGATATGGCACGTCTTTCACTGTGTCATCATTTGTCTCAATTCGACCTCTTGGTTTTGTCTTAATTGTGACACACCAACCACGCCGATCAGTCCGTGTTGATGGATCACCCATGAACCTATCGATCCTTCAACTCTAGCTTTATTTTTAACTGATCTTTTTGAATCACCCATGAACCTAGAAAATGATATCCATCGATCATATGTTAATATATAATCATCGATCTAATTAATCTAAATGATATATATATATATATATATATATATATATATATATATATATATTAACTGACCTTTCAAACGGATACATCCATCTGTATTGGACAGGTCCTCCAAGCTTAGCTTCATTTGCGAGATGAAAAGAAGATGCTCCATAGAATCAAAGAAACCCGGCAGAAATATTCTCTCCAACTTGCATAAGATAAATGGGATGTCTTGTTCCATTTTTGTAAGGTCATCCACTTTTAGCGTTGCAGAACACAAATTCTTAAAATATTGACTTATTTCAATGAGTGGATTCAAAATGTGTGTTGGCAACGAACTAAAGGCAATAGGAAGAAAGCAGTACTCCATGAATACATGACAATCACGGCTCTTCATCCCATGTAACCTCCCATTATTGATAAGTCTATTTTTAGAGTCTTTTTAATAGTTATTTTATTAAGTCTTTTTAGTATTTTAATTATATTTTTGTTCTATTTTACTGCAAATGTTTACTTTTTATCTTCAGGTTTTATTTTGAAGCAATTTGGGCTGCCTAAGTCTCAGCAGGTCAGAATTCGACTGGATCTCCCAGAATTCGACTAGAGCTCTCAGAATTCGACAGCATCTGTCTCAGCAGGCCAGAATTCGACAGCATCTGTCTCAGCAGGCCAGAATTCGACTGCATCTGTCAGAATTCGACTGCATCTGTCTTCCAGATTTCGACTTCGACTGCATCTGTCTTTCAGATTTCGACTTCGACTGCATCTGTCTTCCAGATTTCGACTTCGACTGCATCTGTCTTTCAGATTTCGACTTCGACTGCATCTGTCTTCCAGATTTCGACTTCGACTGCATCTATCTTCCAGATTTCGACTTCGACTGCATCTGTCTTCCAGATTTCGACTTCGACTGCATCTGCTATCCAGATTTCGACTGTGCAGTCAAAAATGGATATTTTGCCCACTTGTTGATGGATATTTTTGATGACTACCTTGGCCAACTTGATTTGCCACTTTTTCCTCTTTTGGACCATTTTGCCCCTCATATTTTCCTATAAATAGAGGCTTGATCCTCACTTGTAACTAAGCTTGAATTTTGTTAGAAAATCAATGACAAAGGCTCTCTAATTATTCATGACTTCAATTTACTCTTCATGCTTTTTATGATTCCTGTTTGTTTACTTTCTTGCCTTTTAAATTCTTGCTATTTATTTTCCAAGTCATTTACTTTCATGGCCCTTTAAATTTCTCGCTCTTTACTTTCTCGCTCTTTACTTTTTGCTCTTTACTTTTCCGCTCTTTTATTTCCCTGCTATTTACTTTTTCGCCATTTTACTTTCCAAGTCATTTACTTTCATTGCTATTTAAATTCTCGCTCTTTACTTTCTCGCTCTTTACTTTTCCGCTCTTTTATTTTCCTTGTTATTTACTTTTTCGCCCTTTAAATTTCCAAGTCAAGTAAATCACTGGCAAGTCAAGTAAATCACTGGCAAGTCAAGTAAATCACTGGCAAGTCAAGTAAATTACTGGCAAGTCAAGTAAATTACTGGCAATTCTCTTTTCAAGCAATTTACTTTCTTGTCATTTACAATTCTGCTATTTATAATTTTGCACTTTACCGCTTTCTTTTTATTTCTCGCTATTTAACTTTATATTTTCTTCTTTTATTTCCTTTTCTCCTCTTTTGTCTACAATGATCATAAGTGAGTAGACTTTGTTAAAATATTCCTTCTTTCCAAAAAAAAACACTTTCTTTTCAGTTAATCAACTTTGAAAAATTAAATTGGTATTCACTTAGGCTCTCCCTGTGGACCGATACTCTTTTATTACGCGATACGACCCGTGCACTTGCGGGGCTATCAAGTTTTTGGCGCCGTTGCCGGGGAGGCAGTGATATTGATTAAGTTTTTCGAAACCGGTTAGACTGAAATTTTATTTTCTTTATTTTTACTTTTTCTTCTCTTGTCCCTCGAATGCGAAGAACCAGAAGTTTCGGTGAAACTGTTCAACAAATTCCCGAAATCGAAAGGTTCTTACATAGAAGGAGGAGAGAAATTCCCGATAACCAAATGGCGGCTAATGAAAATCGTGCTCTCAAAGAGTACGCAACACCTTCAGCAGAGCCATCGGCTGCCATTGTACATCCAAATGTAGAAGCAAATAATTTTGAACTCAAAACATCTCTACTTTCGATGGTACAACAAAACCAATTTTCTGGTTCTCCCACGGAGGACCCAAATCTTCATATTTCAAATTTTCTTGAATACTGTGGAACTCTCAAATTAAACGGGGTACCTCCGGATGCCATAAGACTAAAACTCTTCCCTTTTTCATTAAGGGATAGAGCTAGAGCATGGCTACATTCTTTGCCTTCGGAATCCATTACCAACTGGAACCAGCTGAAACAAGCTTTTCTTACTAAATTCTTTCCCCCGAGTAAGACAGCTCAAATGAGAAATCAAATTACTCGATTTTCTCAAAACGACGGGGAATTTCTTTATGATGCTTGGGAACGTTTCAAAGAAATGTTAAGGCTATGCCCCCATCATGGACTAGAGAAATGGCTTGTTGTTCACACTTTTTATAATGGATTACAATATGCAACAAGAATGACTGTTGATGCAGCTGCAGGTGGAGCTTTAATGAACAAAAATTTTACTGAAGCCTATGCACTCGTTGAAGATATGGCTCAAAACCATTGTCAGTGGACAAGTGAGCGAGCCATAACGAATAAGCCAGCCACATCAAAAGAGCCGGGTAAGTATGAAATATCTGTTGTTGATCATCTTAACTCAAAAGTGGACGCACTTTTTCAAAAATTTGAAAAATTAAATGTAAGTGTCGTCTCACAAACTTCTTCTCCTATTACTCCACCATGTGAATTATGTGGGGTTGTTGGCCATATTGGAGCTGAATGCCAGCTAGAGGCATCTAGTGCTGGAAACGAGCATATTAATTATGCTCAAAAGGAAGATCCGTTTTCAAATACTTATAATCCTGGGTGGAGGAATCATCCAAATTTTTCTTATAAAAATCCTCCACCCAATCCAGCACCTAGACCACCTCCTGTCTTTCAAAATCAAAGGGTTTTTAATAACCCACAAAACAACCCACAAAAGTCGAACTTGGAATTTTTGATGGAAAAATTTGTGTCATCTCAAACAAAACAAAATGAAGAATTCAAAAATCAAACTGGTTATTTGAATGACACACTTATCAAATTAGTATCAAAAGTCGACTCTATCACCACTCATAATAAAATGCTTGAAAATAAAATAACTCAAGTGGCAACACAGGTAGCTTCATCCTCTAAGACTTCAGGGGTATTTCCTGGGCAACCAGAACAAAATCCAAAAGGCCAAATAAATGCCGTCACCCTTAGAAGCGGAAAACAATTAGAGGAACCGAGAGCAAACCAAGAAAAAACTGTGAGTGAAAAACATAATTTACCAGGTGAGCTAGAAGAGAAAGAAAAAGGGAAAGAACCAGAAAAAGAAAGAGAAGAACCACACATCCCCCCTCCACCATACAAACCACCCATTCCTTTCCCCCAAAGATTTGCAAAAAGCAAAATTGACGAGCAATTCAAAAGGTTTGTCGACTTGCTTAAAAAGCTTTACATCAACGTTCCTTTCACTGATGCATTGTCTCAAATGCCGTCTTATTCTAAATTTTTGAAAGAAATTTTGTCCAAGAAAAGAAAAATAGACGACTACGAGACAATTGCATTAACAGAGGAATGTAGTGCAATTATCCAAAACAAGCTGCCACAAAAACTCAAAGATCCAGGTAGTTTTTCCATACCTTGTGTGATTGGAAGTGAAACTATAAACAGAGCGATGTGCGATCTAGGAGCCAGTGTAAGTTTGATGCCCCTTTCTCTTTGCAATAGACTAGGGATAGGCGAACTTAAACCCACAAAAATGACAATACAGTTGGCAGATCGTTCCGTTAAATACCCCACTGGAATCTTAGAGGATATCCCTATCAAGGTAGGGCAAACTTTTATACCAGTGGACTTTGTTGTAATGGAAATTGAAGAAGACTCCCAAATTCCTATTCTTCTGGGGAGGCCTTTTTTAGCTACTGCAGGGGCAATAATTGACGTTAAAAACGGTAAGTTGGTTTTTAATGTGGGGGATGAAAAGGTTGAGTTTGAAGTTTCAAACTTCATGAAAAGTCCATCTGTAAAAGACTCATGCTGCAGGATTGAGATTGTAGACTATTGCGTGCGAGAATGCTCTTTAGCATCATCTTCACGAGATAGTCTGGAAGATTGCCTTTTAGGCAACACAAATACAAATGCAGCAGGGGAAACCCAATTCTACATAAAACTTTTGGATGAAAATCCACCATCAAAAGAATTGGGTACTGAAACCTTGGGTGAGGAAAAGCCTCAGCCTCTCCCAAAAGAAACACCAAAAATAGAACTGAAGCCCTTACCATCATCTCTCAGGTATGAGTTTCTTGGCCCTAATTCTACTTTTCTAGTAATTGTAAATGCAAATTTGAAACAAAATGAGACTGAAAAATTACTTAATGTTCTCAAGAAGTATCCCAAAGCCATAGGGTATACTATTGAGGACATTAAGGGAATAAATCCGTCAATATGCATACACAGAATACTACTGGAAGAGGACTATAAACCTTCTATCGAGCATCAAAGAAGACTAAACCCAAACATGAAAGAGGTTGTAAAAAAAGAAGTTTTAAAACTCCTTGATGCTGGGATAATATATCCTATTTCCGATAGTAAGTGGGTTAGTCCTGTTCAAGTAGTACCTAAGAAGGGAGGCTTAACAGTTATTAAAAATGAAAAGGATGAATGCATTTCCACAAGGACAATCACGGGATGGAGAATGTGTATTGATTACAGAAAGCTTAACAAAGCTACCCGGAAAGATCACTTCCCTCTCCCGTTCATTGATCAAATGCTAGAAAGGTTAGCGCGGCACTCACATTTCTGCTATTTGGATGGTTATTCAGGATTTTTTCAAATTCCCATCCACCCTACCGACCAAGAAAAAACAACTTTCACATGTCCTTTTGGCACTTATGCCTATAGAAGGATGCCCTTTGGTCTATGTAATGCTCCCGCTACCTTTCAAAGGTGTATGATGTCCATATTCTCAGACTTTGTTGAAAACATAATGGAAGTGTTTATGGATGATTTTTCCGTCCATGGCTCAAATTTTGAAAACTGTTTAGCCAATCTGGAAAAAGTCTTAGAGAGATGTGAGAAGGTAAACCTGGTTCTAAACTGGGAAAAGTGTCATTTCATGGTTAATGAAGGAATTGTCCTAGGGCACTTAATTTCTCATAGAGGTATTGAGGTAGACCGTGCAAAAATTGAAGTGATTGAAAAAATGCTACCTCCCACCACAGTAAAAGAGGTGAGAAGCTTTTTAGGCCATGCGGGTTTCTACCGTCGGTTCATAAAAGACTTCTCAAAAATTTCAAAACCTATGACAAGTCTGCTCCTTAAGGATGCAGCATTTATTTTTAACGATCTTTGTCTTGAAGCTTTTAACAGGTTGAAAAAGGCTTTAGTTACTGCCCCGATCATACAGCCACCAGACTGGAATCTTCCGTTTGAAATAATGTGCGATGCAAGCGACTATGCAGTTGGGGCAGTCCTGGGACAAAGAAAAGAAAAAAAATTGCATGCCATATACTATGCGAGCAGGACCTTAGACGAGGCACAAATGAATTACGCCACAACTGAAAAAGAATTATTGGCGGTAGTTTTTGCCGTTGATAAGTTTCGATCATATCTGGTAGGTTCAAAAATCATCATTTTTACTGATCACTCGGCCATAAAATATTTGTTAAACAAAAAAGATGCCAAGCCGAGATTGATCCGATGGGTTTTACTCCTACAAGAATTTGATCTTGAAATAAGGGATAAAAAAGGCGTTGAAAATGTTGTGGCTGATCATTTGTCCCGTCTACAAGGAACAAAAGAAGAAGAGTTGCCGCTTAATGATACATTTCTGGATGATCAACTCTTCTCATTGATCAAATCTGAAGCACCATGGTATGCAGATTTTGTAAACTACCTTGCAGCAGGAGTACTCCCCCCAGATTTAAATTATCAGCGGAAGAATAAATTCTTCCATGATCTCAAACAGTATTACTGGGACGAGCCGCTGCTTTTTAAAAGGGGAGCTGATGGGGTGTTCAGAAGATGCATTCCGGAAGAAGAGGTAAGTAACATTCTATACCATTGTCATTCTTCTTCCTATGGCGGCCATGCCAGTTCTTCAAAAACTGCTACGAAAATTCTTCAATCTGGTTTTTATTGGCCGTCCCTTTTTAAAGACGCACATCAATTCATTTCTAAATGCGACCAGTGTCAACGCACCGGAAATATTTCAAAAAGAAATGAAATGCCCTTAAATAATATCTTAGAGGTTGAAATTTTCGACGTCTGGGGAATCGATTTCATGGGACCATTTCCTTCTTCTTTTGGAAACCAATATATTCTGGTAGCCGTTGACTATGTGTCAAAATGGATCGAAGCCATTGCTTCTCCTACAAACGATGCAAAGGTAGTCATAAAACTTTTCAAAAAAATAATTTTTCCAAGATTCGGGGTCCCTCGTGTTGTCATAAGCGACGGAGGATCCCATTTCATCTCAAAACATTTTGAAATGTTACTGCAAAAGTTTGGAGTAAGGCACAAAGTTGCAACGCCTTATCACCCTCAAACAAGCGGTCAGGTTGAGGTATCGAACAGAGAAATTAAAAGTATTTTAGAAAAAACTGTTTCGACTTCAAGGAAAGACTGGTCGGTAAAGCTTGATGATGCTCTCTGGGCTTATCGGACTGCATACAAGACTCCCATAGGAATGACTCCTTTCAAATTAATTTATGGGAAGTCTTGCCACCTTCCGGTAGAACTAGAGCACAAAGCTTACTGGGCAATTAAACGCCTTAACCTGAACATGGAATTAGCCGGAGAAAAAAGAAAACTCCAACTAAACGAATTGGAAGAACTGCGAATGGATGCTTATGAGAATGCCAAACTTTACAAAGAAAGAACAAAAAATTGGCATGATAAGCGTATTATTCGTAGAGAATTCAAGGAGGGTGACCTGGTGTTATTATTCAATTCCAGGCTAAAAAATTTTCCGGGAAAATTAAAGTCAAGATGGACCGGTCCTTTTGAAATCCGTAAGGTTTACCCCTTCGGATCTGTAGAGATCTGGAGCGAGAAAACTGGATCGTTTAAAGTCAATGGTCAAAGGTTGAAAAATTATTTAATTGGTGACCCAATTGAGAAAGGAACTAGTTTAGTTCTACATGATCCCAATTGAAAAAATTCTTTTTTACCGTCAAGCTAGTGACGTTAAAAGAGCGCTGCGTGGGAGGCAACCCACGGCTTAATGTATTTTTCGATTTGTTGAAAAATAAAATACCCCAGGGCCGAGTATCCTGAACCAGACAGCCAGGTGAGCTCTCCTAACCCCTTTTGTTTTATTTGAAAAAAACATTGAGGACAATGCCTAGTCCAAGCATGGGGGGGTATTTTATTACTTTTATTAGGAATTTCTTTATTGTTTTGCCAAGTTTTTATCTTTTTTGTACTTTGAGATTGTATCTGCTCCCTCCATCGCGAAACTTTGTGAACCTTAAGCATGTTTTAAAATAAGCCTTTTCTGGACAAAAATAAATTTTCGATTTTTTCATTAGCAATCATCTAGGTGGACTGGTTGGGAACAACAAAATTGTATCATGGTTCGATTTCTACTTCTAGGGCTTTTTCACACACACTATTGAGACTATTTTCAGTTATTAATACAAATAGAGGGACTGAAAAGAAACTAGTAACCTGGTTCTCTTGGTGACATTTACTAGATGCGCGGTTACTGGAGAAAAACGTCTGAGTTGGGATATTCAAAAAAAAAAAAAAAAAATTTATATATGTATATATGCAAAACCAATTCAAAAATGCAGAAGTTAGTGCATTTTAAATGTCAAAATAAATGGTTAGCATATAAGATCAAAAAGAAAAGAAAAATGCTTGAATACCCAACGTATAAAGACCCTCCTTTGAGACCCGGTCTTAGTAAATGGAGGACCCAAGCTTAAGAATGTTGGGGAACCGGTTCTATGAGGACATTGATATCCCCTCTAGAGTACTGATACTTTAAAGTTGTCTCTCAATTCCACAAGAAGCCCAAAATAGTAGCTCTCATACCAAAGTGTTAGAATTGCCCCACAGTTCACTTAAGGTTTCAATATGAAAATAATTTTCCTTCAGAAATTGCCTAAAAGATTTACACTGTTTTTGCTTGAGGACAAGCAAAGGTTCAAGCATAGGGGAGTTTGATAAGTCTACTTTTAGAGTCTTTTTAATAGTTATTTTATTAAGTCTTTTTAGTATTTTAATTATATTTTTGTTCTATTTTACTGCAAATGTTTACTTTTTATCTTCAGGTTTTATTTTGAAGCAATTTGGGCTGCCTAAGTCTCAGCAGGTCAGAATTCGACTGGATCTCCCAGAATTCGACTAGATCTCTCAGAATTCGACAGCATCTGTCTCAGCAGGCCAGAATTCGACAGCATCTGTCTCAGCAGGCCAGAATTCGACTGCATCTGTCAGAATTCGACTGCATCTGTCTTCCAGATTTCGACTTCGACTGCATCTGTCTTTCAGATTTCGACTTCGACTGCATCTGTCTTCCAGATTTCGACTTCGACTGCATCTGTCTTTCAGATTTCGACTTCGACTGCATCTGTCTTCCAGATTTCGACTTCGACTGCATCTGTCTTCCAGATTTCGACTTCGACTGCATCTGTCTTCCAGATTTCGACTTCGACTGCATCTGCTATCCAGATTTCGACTGTGCAGTCAAAAATGGATATTTTGCCCACTTGTTGATGGATATTTTTGATGACTACCTTGGCCAACTTGATTTGCCACTTTTTCCTCTTTTGGACCATTTTGCCCCTCATATTTTCCTATAAATAGAGGCTTGATCCTCACTTGTAACTAAGCTTGAATTTTGTTAGAAAATCAATGACAAAGGCTCTCTAATTATTCATGACTTCAATTTACTCTTCATGCTTTTTATGATTCCTGTTTGTTTACTTTCTTGCCTTTTAAATTCTTGCTATTTATTTTCCAAGTCATTTACTTTCATGGCCCTTTAAATTTCTCGCTCTTTACTTTCTCGCTCTTTACTTTTTGCTCTTTACTTTTCCGCTCTTTTATTTTCCCTGCTATTTACTTTTTCGCCCTTTTACTTTCCAAGTCATTTACTTTCATTGCTATTTAAATTCTCGCTCTTTACTTTCTCGCTCTTTACTTTTCCGCTCTTTTATTTTCCTTGTTATTTACTTTTTCACCCTTTAAATTTCCAAGTCAAGTAAATCACTGGCAAGTCAAGTAAATCACTGGCAAGTCAAGTAAATCACTGGCAAGTCAAGTAAATTACTGGCAAGTCAAGTAAATTACTGGCAATTCTCTTTTCAAGCAATTTACTTTCTTGTCATTTACAATTCTGCTATTTATAATTTTGCACTTTACCGCTTTCTTTTATTTCTCGCTATTTAACTTTATGTTTTCTTCTTTTATTTCCTTTTCTCCTCTTTTGTCTACAATGATCATAAGTGAGTAGACTTTGTTAAAATATTCCTTCTTTCCAAAAAAAAACACTTTCTTTTCAGTTAATCAACTTTGAAAAATTAAATTGGTATTCACTTAGGCTCTCCCTGTGGACCGATACTCTTTTATTACGCGATACGACCCGTGCACTTGCGGGGCTATCAATTATCCACATCGGAACATCTTGCTAAATTGGAAGAATAACCGTCTGGCATTTTCAACTCAGAAATCCACCGATAAACTGCTTTCGCTTGCTCCGTAGATAAAGTATAATTGCCTTTGGGTTTCAGTGTCCTACCGTTAGCTTGCTCAACCAATAACAAATCCTTTCGCCTGCAGTAATGATCCACGTCCTTCCTAGCCTTCTCATTGTCTTTCGTTTTACCTTTCACGTTCATAACAGTGTTAAATATGTTATCAAAGAAATTCTTTTCAATATGCATTACATCGAGATTGTGTCTCAATAGATTATCTTTCCAATATGGAAGTTCCCAAAAAATACTTTTTTTCGTCCAATTATGCCATAGTCCATAACCATCTGGACGAGAAACAACACCATCAATCACTTCCACAGGAGGGATATCCTTGACACTGTTCCAAACTTCTTCTGGTGTCAGCCTATGAGGAGGTTCAGCTGTTTCAACATTCCCCTTGATGAATGCATATTTTGACTTTCTAAAAGGATGCTCGATAGGTAAAAACCTACGGTGCGAGTCAAACCATGAGGTTTTTCCTCCATATTTAAGAGTAAAAGCCTTTGTGTCAACCATGCAAATTGGACACGCCATCTTACCATGTGTCCCCCATCCAGACAACATTCCATACGCAGGAAAGTCGTTAATGGTCCACATCAAAGCTGCCCTCATCATGAAATTTTGTCTTCGTGCTGCATCATAAGTTAAAACACCATTCCACAACCTTTTTAGGTCATCAATCAAAGGTTGCAAATATATGTCAATACCAGCTGTTGGATTAGTTGGCCCTGGTATTATAGAATTTAAAAACATGTAGGGTTTAGACATACACATTTCAGGAGGTAGGTTGCATGGGGTAACAATAACTGGCCAACAAGAATACGGTAGCTGACGCTTGAATATATGGTGTGAAACCATCAGAGCATAAACCAAGCCGAACATTGCGTGGATCATTGGCAAAATCTGGATGAACACGATAAAAATGCTTCCAAGCTTCACCATCAAATGGATGACGTAATTCACCAGAATTATTTCTATTTTCACCGTGCCATGTCATTTTACCCGCAGTTTCCATTGAAGTGAACATCCTCTTCAGTCTTGGTATAATCGGCAAATAGAACATTGCTTTCCTTGGAACTGGTTTGCCTTTGCTTGTCCCTTTCCTGCTGACACGATATCGTGGCTCTTGACAAAACTTGCATTCAGCAACTCTCCATCATTTATGCCAAACTCATTGCTATAATAGATCATGCAACCAGACACACAACAATCAATTCTTATAGAATTTAAACCAAGCTTCGATACCAATCTTTTAGCATCATAATAACTCTGCGGCAAAAGTCCTCTAACGGGGGTTGCATCCAACATCATTTTAGTCATGTATTCCATGCACAATTCCGCTACGTTAAATTGAGACTTAAGACCCAACAACCGAACACACATTGATAACTTAGAGCCTGTAGATCCTTCAAATAATGGTTTATTTGTCTCACTCAAAAACATATAAAACCTCTGAGCTTCCTCGTTTGGAACTTCTTCAGCATCATATTGTGGATCTTCGAAATCCAAATTTACACCGACAGCATCAGATATCATCCCCTGAACAACATCGAACGACGACTGATATCCCGTAGTCGTTGGATTACTACTTGATGCGGAAGCTTCTAGGACTGGACTTGATGTGGGACCTTCTACTTGGATAGGAACATTATCAACCGCAGGAACTCCATTAATTTGGCTTAAACCCATTATTGTACAAATCAACTCGCCATGACGGGTCCATATCCAATAATTTGGCTTAAACCCATTATTGTACAAATCAAGTCGAACATCACCTTCCTTTTTTATAGATCGAAACATACATTTGGAGCAAGGACATCTAATTCCACCTTGTCGCTCAAATTCTTTTTGACGCTTAGCAAAAAGAACAAACTCTTCGACTCCTTGTACAAAACGATGCTTCAAACCAGCTCTTCCAGGATATATTCAATCATACATCCAGCTACGATCCATTTTTTTGTGTATGTTCCTTATTATATATAAACTACACAACATATATCATATGTGTATTAGAACAATACACATTGGTATTGATATTTTTATGTTTGACCAAATATACAAATGGTAATATATTTTTGACAACATTTTATTTTACTAATAAATTTACTTTTTTTACTTCTATGATATATATATATATATATAATCTAATTTTTTCACTAATTATTACAATCAAATTTATTTTATTTTTTCGAATAATTTCTATAACATTAATAATTTTTACTAAAAAAATAACTATTACACAATAAATAAAATTTATTTTATTTTCACGAAAAATTCGTATTTTAAAATTCTCAAAAATTTTAGAAAATTATTATTATACAATTAGTCTAAACATAATCTAATTATTACACAATAAATAAAATTTATTTTATTTTCGTAATTAATTTATAATTTATAATAATAACAACAAATACATTTTATAAGAAATAATTTTGTTAACTAACCGGTAGGGAAAAGAAGTCTCTGACTTGATGCTTTCCGGACTCTTGTAAACAAAACTTCAAACTCGCAACTCCAAACTCGCAATTCCAATCAATTGCAAAACAAATAATAACAAAAGAAATATTAAACAACACATATTTAAAAACTAAATATTAACTAAAACAATCAAAATCCATTTAAAAAACATACCTTAAGGAGTAGATTGAGAGATTTGAGAGGAGAAGAGACTTCGAAAGGAGTGGATTGAGAGATTTGATAGGAGAAGAGTAAGAGATCTGGGAGAAAAGAGTGAGAGATTTCGGAGTAGAGGGTGAAGAGTGATTGAAGAAGGGGTTGGAATATATAGAAGGGAGCGCGCAACGGCTATTTCGCAAAATCCGCCGGAACCGTTGATTACCGGAGGAATGGTTGGCTTACCGGCGGATATCAGTTACCGTAAGTGAGCGGTTTTCGATACACAAATCCGCCGGAAAACGCGCGATACCGGCAGATTATTGACTAACCGGTCATTACCGGCGGATTAGGTGAAATTACCGGGGGATTTTGAATTTTGAATTTTAAAATATTATCCGCCGGAAATTGCAATTACCGGCGGATTTTTTCGTTGACCGTTACCGACGGATCCGGTTCATTACCGGTGGATTTTGAATTTCAAAAATTAAATATTATCCGCCGGAAAGTGCAATTACCGGCGGATTTTTTTCTATGATTTTTACCGGCGGATTATGCTGCCATTACCGGCGGATTTATGTTAAAAATTAGTTTTTAATTGGCGAAATTATCCACCAGTAATTGCATTTACCAGCGAAAAATTGTAAAAAATTTTTTGTGGAATAATCCGCCGGTAACACCTATCTATTCCGCCGGTAAGCTACGGTCCAATTAAAATCCGCCGGTAACACCTATATATTCTGCCGGTAATTTACTGGGGGAACCAGTCCGCCAGTAACGCCCAAAATCCGCCGGTAATGTACCGGCGGATTTTTTCCGCCGGAAATGGGCGAAATTCTTGTAGTGTATTGAAAGAGTGTTGCAGAGATTTCAGATGGAAAACTCTAAGGCGGTAAGCACTCCTCTTGCTATACTCATTTTAAGTTGAGTTCCAAACAAAGTCCTTCAAATGAAGATGACAAAATTGATATGGAACGAGTTCCTTATGCGTCTGCTGTGGGTAGTTTGATGTATGCAATGGTGTGTACAAGACCAGATATTGCGCATGCTGTTGGTACAGTCAGTAGATTTTTGTCAAATCCCGGTAGAGGGAAGTTTCAAATTTGTTGTGATATCGCCGGTTTGGCGATCGCCTCCACATTGTTGTGAGGGGGAGATATGTTGGGTATTGGGCTCCCTTCCTATGTGGATAAAGGCCCAAATATTTTAGCCCATTATGTTTCTCACTTATTATAAGTGGAGAGGGTTAAATTAGGGTTGATGAAGAGAGATTTTCGGAATAGAGAGAGCCACCAAAAGAGAGAGAGCTAGCAATTCCCGTTTTTCTCAAACATGTCACTGTAAAACTGCGATTGCGGGTTCGATAACCGTTGGATCGTCTTCGTTTTTGGACAAAAGGTTCGTGAGATATAGTTCTACACTTTCACCGTTCGGATCGTCGAAACGAGGTCCGAGGAGAGAGAAACCATCTTTGCACTGAAGCTGTAGTTTTGGGTATTTTCATCTTCTTGTTCTCAATTTGTAAGCTTTTGTGTTTTATTGTGTTGGCTGGTTGTTGGCACTATTTGTGCCCTTTGTTGAAAGGAAGAAGAAAAGAAGAAGAGTGTTTGAAGAAGAGAGAGAAAAAGGCATCTATAGCCGGAAAAGAGGAGAGTAAGAATTCATTTAAGGAAACGGTTGAGAAGGAAGAATATGGTAATGTTTGTTGTGTGTGACATGTGTACACAACATTGTCAACGTAGGCAAGATACATTTTCTATGGTGAAACAGTTAGCTAAAAACGAGTTAAGATATGGAGCATGTACACAAAATAGGTACCTACTACTCAGAATTGGAGCCAAAATTACGTGGTTGTTTGCATGGGTTATATTTTGACGCTTAGAAAGCTGAAAAAGGTGTGTAAATTTTTGCATGCATGGAATAGTGGCTGCCCATTTGGATGAATATGGATCTAACATTAATAAGAAGAGATGAGCGTACCTTTCCTAGTACACACGTTTCATTAATTATATTGAATCTCAAATGGGAAACTATGGTTGCACTCACAAATACAAAAACAAACTTTGAAGAAACAAAAGCATATGCTGAGATATATAAACAAGAATTATCCAAGTACAAGTATCCAAAATTTTAATTCAAAACGATGTAAAAGTCATAATATATTCCTCGGAAAGAGTTGATGAAGGGCTCTTTGAACTCTCAACCAGGACTCTTTCATCTGGTGTGTTGTAATTCCTCCCACTCCATGTCACTAGCTTTTACTCAAGTGTCGAGGAGTGTACTTTATGATCTCTCATTATTGCTTGATGTCAAAATAATGCTAGCACTCCAGAAATTTTTTATCGTGGGGGCAAAAAATGATCAAACATTTTTTTAGAAAAAAAATTATAAAGATTTTCAAAACTCACGATAAAAAAGATTAGACTTTTCAGCTGATACAAAACAAAGACTTAAATAATTTGAAAAAAAAAATAATAAGTATCAATTTGGTCCTTAAATAATAGTTTAATTAGTTCTTTTAAAATAAATTTAGAGACATTTTAGTCCTTTTTAGAGATTAGTTTGACTAGTATTTAATTTTTTAATGGTATAAAAATCCAAAAGACAGAGGTATTATTAAAAAATTATAGCACAAATTTATCATCATTTTACAATCTCATTCTTCAAATTCAGAATCTTGCCTAATTAAAAAAATAACAAAACAAAAATATATTTTTTGGTTGTGTTGCCAAAATAAATCTTTGGTTGGATGGGTAAAATCCTAAGATTAAATAACAAGTTTTTTTTAGATTAATTAATGGGGATTAAATAAAATGGAGATTAAATAACTTTTCTATGAATGCACAACAACGAATTCTAATCACAGATATGCTACGTGAGTATTCAATTTCTAACTTCCAATCAATACACATGACAAATAATAATAATAATAATAACAATAATAATAATAATAATAATAATAATAATAATAATAATAATAATGTGGGTTTTTTCTGTCTAAAAAACCAACTTCCTTTTGTTTATAATATTTTACTTATGAAATGAAGTATTTCAAATTGTAACCAAAAGAGGTCCGGCAATTTCTCTGGTGTCTGCACCACTAAGTCAGCTTACCACATGCTCCTTTCAAGTAATATAAATGACCACAATAGTCCTAATTGGTCTTGATTATGGAAATTAAAGATTTCAGCAAATATACAATTTTTTCTTTGGCAATTTTCTCAAAATTCTCTGCCAACTAAAGCTACTCTTTTGAGGTGTCATGTACTCCAAAATGGAAGTTGTCCTTTGTGTAATATTCATGAAGAATTCATTCTTCATTGTTTATTTTACTGTGATCGTGCTGCTCAGGAGGTTTGGAGGATTTGTTTTGATGGAAACTTTGTGTTTCCACCCAGTGATTTTATCCCTTTGGAGTGGCTTCATGATACTGTCATTAATCTTGGATCTTTACCTGTAATTGTTTTGTGGAAAATTTGGTGTGCTAGAAACTTGTTTATCTTTGAGGGTAAAAATCTCACACCTTATGACATTGTGGCTCAAGCTCAAGCTTTGCACACAGATACTATTTCTGCTTTTGGTCCGACAGTGACAACTAGAAGAATCAGTTCTGGCACCGAGGTTTCCTGGACACCTCCTCCTGAAGGATTTGTTGCTATTAATGTAGATGGAAGTGCTCTACATAATCCTGTTATGTCCAGTTTTGGTGGTTTGATTCGGGATAAGACTGGTCGGTTTCTTAAAGGGTTTCATGGCTACTTGGGGAGTTCCACCAGTATGCATACTGAGTTAAGTGCTATCTTGCATGGGCTGAGTTTATGTTGGGATCTGGGGTATAGAAAAGTTGTTTGTTACTCAGATTCTTTTAATACTTTGAAGCTCATTGAATGTGCTGATACTATTTATCACAAGCTCGGGAACGACATTTCTCTTATTTGTGACCTTTTATCACGTTCGTGGAAGTGCAGATTCATCATGTATTTAGGGAAGCAAATTTCTGTGCAGATTTTCTGTCCAAACTTGGCAGCTTAGATTCTCGCTCTCGTGTTATTGTAGAGGATCCACCTGCTGATTTGTTACGGCTGCTTAATGCTGATGCTCTAGGGCTTGTTGTTAGGCCTTAGCTTCTTTTGTTTTTTCTCTTTTGTAACCATAAAAAAAAGATTTATATACACTTGACTTTTGACCATATTTTTTCTTATGTCAGAGTCTTTGACACGATAGAAAAGAAATGGACTCCACTAAATATAATAATTAATAAGTCCAGAATCCATATCATCCATCCTTTTGCCTAGTTTTTAGGTACCGGAGGCAATGCATGATTTTTGATGGAGGCAAGTTAAAAATTCATTCAGTATGTCGCTATAAACAGAAGTCTACGTGTGGGGGCAATTTTCCACAGTGTTTACTACATAGATCCGCCACTGGCTCGCACATGGTAACTTCCCATGTAGCTAGGGTTTTTTGAAAGGACATATGGTTCAATTCCTCGCTAATGGTGAACTTCCCAAGTTAAAAATTTATTGTAGTCCTTCAAGTTAAATACAAAATTCCTTAAAAAGGACATATGGCAAGTTAAATACAAAATTCCTTAAAAAGGACATCAAAGAATATACATCCCGTGGTAGTCTCCACGTGGATGTCTGACGACGTATTCCCGCCAAGCTTCCCGCCATTTCCCCCCAAGCTGCTGCCATTGAAACTCCGTCGCGTGGTCCACATCGGATGCCAACGGAGTCTCCTCGCCAACAAGGTTTGTGTCAGGTAAGGAATGGAAACAAGAAGTGTTCTTGTCATATAAAAGTGGAGCAAATCTGCGTTTTTTGACTATCAATAGTGTCAAGGATCTGATTTCAGTTTGATCCGGCCACGTGTGTTTCATCTTCCGACTTCTATCACAGTTTATGGAGGCTTTACCCATCTTCACTCTACCCGATTCGTTTCTCCACATGTGGTGACATTTTGCTGTTTCTCTTCATTCTACACTCTTCTTCTTTCACTTTATCAATCTCTTTGCAATCCAGCCTACCTATCAAAAGAAGAAAAGAGGACTAGCGATCAAAAGAAGAAAAGAGGAAGGGAGGGAGGGGTGGTTTGAGAGAGTGACGAAGGAGTGATCCTGAAGGTGAGCAAGCGAAACACAAGGTTGCGGTGGCGTCAAAGCAGGTACGAACAACAGTAGTGGCGTCGGCACCTGATGTAGGGGTGGAGGTCATCCCTTCCAGGGACGGATCTAGGTGTTGTTAATTGGGGGCATTTGCCCCCACTTGAAAAATTATTTTGGTTGGGAATATATATAACAAATTTTTTTTTAAGCCACAATTAAATGTTTTTATTAATAAAATAAAAAGAAGACATTAAAACACAAGGGGGGACTAGACCAAAACCCTTGGCAATAAAACAATAATAGAAAGCCCAACAAAGGCTCCTAAAATACACAACCAAAGAGTTCTAATAAAAGATATTCTTAGGCGACCAAGACAGCCCAAATAAGGAAGCAGGGCAACACCAGAATAGCCCCCACAACCTCCACCCACTGCCTACTGCGCACACACTCCAAACCACCACAGCCATAAGCACCTCACTATCCTCACATTAAGCGCACTCCCAAAGATCGAGGTTAGAGATGGAGGCCAAGAGACGATTGGGAAGGGCCCAGAAGCTGAAGGCAAAGGTAGGAGCCCAACGAAGAGAACTGCTAACTGTAATCAAGGGACCCAAACTCCGAAGCAGGGTAGCACCAGCATGCCCCCACACACCACCACCCGCCGCCAATTGAGAGCCACACCACAACACCCAGCATCACCTCACTATCCTCACATTAAGCGCACTTCAACTGAACGAGGTTAGAGGTGGAGGCCAGGAGAGGGGAAGGGCTCAGGAGCTGAAGGCAGAGGGGAGGAGCTCGTCAGAGAGAGCTGCAAACAGCAGCCAGGGCACCCAACGAACCAGCACACCCCTGTCTTCCGGCGACGAAACACTAGCCACCACCGCGAAGCCGTGTCACCGGCCAACACCGCGACACAACCGAGCTTGACCGAGGTCGTCGATCACCAGCCACCACCGCGGTGTTGTGCCACCGGCCAACACCGTGACACAACCAAGCATGACGCTACAAAGCGACATTCAGCTAGTGCCGGCGACGAAAGACGAAAAAACGGCCTCGGAGGTGAATGCTACCGTGACCGCCGATCCAAGATCGATCCACCAGCCACCATCCCACTCATATCATCAAACCACCGTGTAACAGAAGCACACCACGTACCTCCTAAAACGCGCAGATCCACCAAAAAGCAGATCCAAACCAGCAATGCCACGGGGCAGAGACAATGAACGGCACAGAGGAAGCAAGATCACTTTGCGACCCACGGAAAAAACAACAAAACGCCGAGACCCCGATCATCAAACGCAGAACCAATCGCACAACCCAGATTTCGAAAATCGCAATTGCAACTCCGAATCAACACCATTGCTGTACAGTCGCACAAAACAGAACTGAATCAACAGCCCAAACCCAGAATATCCAGACCTCAGTATCACGATGCAACCACACCCAGCAGTATCACGATCTGAGATCACCAGCAGTATAACAAATTTATTTTGCCCCCATAAAAAAATAAAGGTTGCCCCCATAAGATAAATTAAATGTAGAAATTCATAAGACATAAATAAAAAGGAACGTAAATTGGTACTAATTTTATCTTTTTAGCTATGTATTTATAGAAATTTAGGTATTTTAAGGTTTCTTTGTAATGAAATTATGTTCTTTGTAAAGTTTATAATAATTTTTTTAAGAAAATTTTATAGGCTATTTTTTTTGCCCCCACTGTTGAAAATTTCTGGATCCGTCCCTGATCCCTTCCACTATTTTTGTTGTGTTTTCCCCTACCCTCTTTTTGGTTTGTACCATATGAACTGTTTTGTCTCCCCCATTTTAATTTGTTATCATTTTTATCAAATATATTTGGATTTATCCAATTGGTTTGTTGATCGCAGCACCAACATCATGCATTTCTTGCTGTTGATCCACCTTTGGCGGCAAGCGGCATCGCATCACATGGATCACTAATACAATGCATAGAACATTTCCGGCATTGCATGAAGTCGATCTGGCATCAAAGGGAGTAGAAATAACTATCGCATTCCGCAAAACTGACATCTACATAAACTAGCGGTAACCAGACAGACCATCTTGCTTTTGTATTTATTAGTTTTCTTCTAAGTGGTAACCACCACCTGTTCGATAAAATGCCTCACTGGAGTGAGGTGTATTTTATTTTTTACTTTTTATTTGTGGAAGAATTGTGTTCCATATTTTCTTATTTTTTATGCAATATGAAGAAAAGTGTTTGATTTATGGTGCTGAATTATTGTTGTTTACCAAGAGGATGGTCCAATTTCAACAATATTAAAGACTTAAAAGAAGGTGATGATCTTACCAATTTCAACAAGTTTGGTGTGCTTGCATCTGTATGTGCATGGAAATCTGATGATGCTAAGCTTTTGTTCAATCCAGATAGCTTAGGAGGCAAACAAGGTGACCCTCCTAATCAAAATTACAATTCAGAAACCAATCCAAATGAAATCTGAGCTTGGATAGTCACCAAATTAGGTGCAAGGAACTTAGATTCATCTTTATGTTTCTATCGGTTCTTATTATCTTATTTGTTTTCTTAGAGTTCAATCAACTAAATATAATGTAGTTTAACCTACAGTGTACTAGCTAAATGTTTTTTTTTCTTTCTTTTTCTAATTTTTAATCTTTAAATCATATATGCACAGAAGTGAACAAGAATGTCATAGTAACTTTAACATAGATGATTCCTCTGGTTTCTTTTCATATCTGCTAGGTTTGACCAGTATTATTTTGTTCTACTTTAAGTTTGATTTTCTTTTTTGTTACCTGTTTTAATGTTTATTTTATGTTGATCGTGCTGGGTTCGGTTCATCCATGTTGATTTCTTCAAATTCCTACATATTTTCATGTTAGTTGTATGCATGTTTCATCTCCTGTTTGACCCGTTTTTTTTTTCTTTTGAGATTTGAGGCATCTATTAGAATATCCTGCATATGGATACCAAGAACCTGCATCATATTATTACAAGGAATTTTTTTATTTATTTATATTTTCTATTGTTTGTTTTCCATGGTCTATATATGTATGGGTTAAACGAATATAGAAAGAACTAACTTTGAGGAGAAAGAAATAAATCAACTGGAAGTAGAAAGACAAAAGTACAAGCAAATCACTCAAGATTCCACTTATAAGAAGTGATTTGGTAATCTAATAATCTCACTGTGATAGTTTTTGTTCTTCATATTGGGCAAGTTTTCTCTATTTCAGTTTTGTTAATGACAAAGGACAAAGATGATGATATTGATTAGTTTGGCCTATGAAGTTGGATTTTTATCTAGGCATGAAGAAAAATTGCATGATGAGAAAACAAAAGTGGAAGATGCTAGCAAACAGGTTCGAAAAGAGTTGGAGGGAAAAATAGATCAGGTCAAGACTCAATACAACAAGTATCAACTATGTAATTTATCATGCTTATGTTTATAATAATAGCTTTGGAGTTTGATATTGGGTAATTGAAGTATCACTAAAGGTTCAACTTTTTGAGATTTTGGTCGGATCATAAAAAGTGTCAATTTGTAATTCAGTTGAGATGTGATGCCGCGGCGACAATTTGAGTGGATGTGTTTTTGAATTTTCTTTTGATGTTCTTATGGTTTCTTTTTGTGAGCATTGAGCAGGTGTTATAAAAGCTATTAATGTTTAGCAGTTGGGTTTTGCAGGTTATTTCAAAGAGATGTTTCTGACTGTCTCACATATGCTATTGTGGTTGAGCTTTCAAACAAAAATCTTCTCACCTTAGGAGAGGCATGGTATGCAAACATAAAATGTATTTTCACAGTTTCACTATAGTCATATTTCATATTACTTATTCAATGACTTTATCTACCTCTGTTAATGTTATTAGCTCAGGCTGTTGACCTTACCAACCTATATAGTTTCTCACAACAATGCATTGTTAGCTTTGCTGGTGTTAAACCATTTTGCTAAGATTAAAAGCAATTTCATAGTTTACTTTACTTTGGTATTCATTTTTCCTTTGCTGAGAAGCATTGGTTAGCTGATTGTGAACTTCTTCAGTTTCAGTTTTGATGCCATTGGGATGAGCTTCTTTTATTTAAGCTTTGATGGTATTCAGCAGCTGATCATGAGATCATTCCCATGATATTAGCTTTCATATCAAGTGACCACATTTCAGATGTTTCTTCTTTAATGGTATCCAAAAGCGTCAGCTTTGTTCTTTTAGTGAAGAAGTAAGGAACCAGGAAACCCGATGGCCTTAATAAAGACTGCAACTTAGTATCATGTTTGTTGGTTTTATATTCTACTAATAATTACAATTTAGATATAAAGAAGAGAAGAACAACCACAATACATTATCAGTCACTTTTGAATCTTATCAAACAGTTTAATTATAAAGCACAACATGTATTAAATATAAGGGTTATTGGTTTCATTTATCATATCCTAGAAATATACGGGTCAGTCTACTTAGTATTGGTACTCCCTATCTTGATTTCTTACTGCCAATTTTTGATTTCAGCTGAATACCAAAGTAAAGTAAACTATGAAATAGGACTTTGGATTGGTAAACAAGTTGGTGCTTTTGTTCAATGTGTTCTACTTTCTATTATAACAAGTTGTATAAATTGGGAACAACGGGTATGATCTTTTAGTGTGCTTGGTTTCACTAAGTTAAGGACAATAACATATCAATTTGGATAAAATTTTCAGAGCACTAATAGGAAAGGAAAAAATCAAATTAAATGATCTCTCTTAATGATTAAATGCTTTCTAAGTATTAGTTTGTCTTTTAAGTAAAATTCAACTTCTGTACCATTCATAAATTTTCTTTAGGTAGGCGTTTTTTCCAGTTGTGTGGTTTACTATTACAGGCAATGAAGGCTAGAAAGATATCAATTTTGATTTGGATTACAATTCTTTCCTTGACGATTGCAAAAGCTTAACCAATTATTTATATTTAACATGTGAAATATGTATTCACACTTTGCTGACATAATGCAATTTTTCTTCATATTTTTGAACTTATTTTTGTGGTTAACTTTAGATAACTAGAGGTTGCTGGAACCCGGAGGAAGTAAATGTTGTGACTTCAGATAAAAACAAGAAGAGGAATTCAACTATTGCTCTAACAAGGTACCGCAAAGACAAATGTTATATATCGCTTGGGTTGAAGCGATACTTCAAAAATGGAGACGTACCCGTATCGGATACGTATCCGATACCGACACGCACCCGATACTTCCCGATACGTACCCAAAGAGTATCCAATAATTTTTTAATTCTTTTTAAAAAATATTTGACTCGATACTTTTCAGATACATCTTTGATACTTCTTACCAACTAAGGATACTTCTCAGATACTTTTTCGATACCTCTTACCAACTAAGCACATGATTGTCACTCATATATGATACACTTTAATACCTCAATAAGTAAAAGACAAAATTATATATTTTTTCGGAAGAAATAATAGATTGTGATATGAGTGGGATAAATATACGTAACGATCTCTACTTGATAAGATCACAAGTATTTATTTCTACATTGTGATGAATATATATTACCTAATGATATGCTTATGTTTTATCGAGCAACTACGTACTAATATGAATATCTTAGTCTATAAAAAGTCATCTATTTCTGCCACTGACTATTCGTATTATACGATTTCGGGTGGTCTCAGTTACTTGTCCACCCTTACTTTTTATGACTAGTCACTCATACATAGGTGTGTCAGTTGTCCTCTTCCTTTCATCCATATATTTTTCCGTGTGATTTTTTTATCTATTCGGGCTGTTTTTTTTTCATATCCATAAAATGAAATATTTCAGTTTTTCATCTTTGTTTTTTCTATTTGTGTTTATATTCTATTTTATTTTTTCTGTTATGTTTTTTTATATTTAAATTTTAATTTAATTTTTTATTAAAGTATCCCAGCCGTGTCGTATCTTGATTTTCAAAATTTTCCCGTATCCCCGTATCCGTATCGTGTCGTATCCCGTATCGTATCCGGTATCCGGGCTTCATAGGAAATTGGCCTTAGTGGAGCATCCCTATTTTAGTGTACACACTCTTATGGAGAGCAAAGGTCCTGCTAATACAAAATGCATAGCAAAATAAGCTTAAAAATGTGTAGATTCCATTTGTTGTTACTAGAGTCTGTTCAACTTTGTATTCAAGAAATTGACCAGTTCTAATTTGCAAAAAAAAACCTTACCTTTTTGTTATTCATTTTGCTTGGCCAGTGAATTCATTCTTCTCTGATGGGAGACTCTAGAAGTAACAAGAAAATTGGTCGTGTTTGAAATGGTTATGTTTAGGTCAATTTATCTCGCAATTTTTACATTCTCACATACTCATACAAGATATGGTTAATTTTATCTTCACCCATACAATTATAATTTTTACGTATTAAATGAAGTTTTTGTCCCGTGCATCGCACGGGTAAACACACTAGTATGGTTCAATTCCTCGCTAATGGCGCAATGAGCCCTTCACTGATCATTGGCGCGAGTGACCTCCTCAAAGTCGCACACTTTCGACAACCCTGCCACCTATTTGTTGACTTTGTTTGATGTTCTAATATCTTTTAGTTAAAGACATTAAAAGCACATATTTATGATCAACAACTTCCACTAACAACATTCTAATAATTTTATTTTTAGCATGAAGGTTATGGACACTAGAAAGAACTTTAGACCCAAAGTAATTTTCACATGTACATCAAAGCCCCTAATTCGCTTAACTTTGCTTCTTTTCCTACGTGCGTTAACCAAGTTCACTTCATACATTCCCTATAATGATGCTCATTCCTATAAAGAAGCCAATATGTGGATATAAACCAAAACCGTGACAATATATGAATACATTCACTTCAAAACAAACAGGGAACCACATATATTATGGATATATACCCAAACTATGCCAATAACATATTCCTTCATGGTCAAGTAAGTGCAAAACTTCAAAACCTCAAAACAAACAATGTGAGAAACTACAAAACTTTTTTTCGAATGTCAAATGTTAGTATGTTAGTTATTATGTTAGTTTTTCCACTTCCAACTCTGAACTTCTCAGTCAATCTCCTTAAGCATCCATTAGCTCACCAACCGAGCTAACTCCTTAAGACGCAAAGACTAAAAAAGTAACAAAAACTAATCAAAAGTGGAAAAAAAGACAATTTCACAAGTATTAATTTTCTAGAAGAAAAAAAAAAGAGAGAAGCAACAGCCTAACCTTGTCTTTTGGAAAGAAGCAACATGTGAAGAGCAAGACTAATGGCGAGAGAGTGACAATGAGAGTGAGAACTGGATAGGAAACACAACAAAAAAATAGGCTGTTAGCGACAGCCAAATCCGTCCCGAACAACAACAAAATTCGTCACTAATGGTTTTTTACGACGGAATTAGCAACGAAAAAGCTCCCTCTCTAAAACGACGGTCCCTAACACGTAAGGACGGAATTCAAAAATCCATCGCAAATTAGCGGGAGCCATATCCATCGCTAATTAGCGTGGGAATCCAAATCTGTCGCTAACTAAAATGACACGTGTTCTAATTAGCGACAGCCAAATCCGTCGCTAATTAGCTACTATTTTAATTTTTAAACCTGTTTTTTTATATTTTTTATTATTTTACTAATAAATACTAAAATTTAAAATAAATAAAACAATTTAAAATAAATATTCTGAGAATAAGTGAATAAAATTTGAATCGTCAAAAATCAGTCTGAAATGTTTTAACATAATACCGAAATGTCAAACTAATATAAAAGTCCAAATAGTAGGCGTGGCAACATAACCCGAACCCGCGGGTACCCACCCGACCCCGCCCCGAGTTTGACGGGGAAAACCCGCTTTGACTGGGGACGGGGTTGGGTTCGGGGATGTCGATACCCACCCCGTCCCCGCCCTGAACCCGCTCGACAAAACATAAATTAATTATTTTATTTTATTATATGCATATTTACTAATTCATTTTGTTTCTTAAATTTTGTTTATTTTTAATTTTAATCTATTTCCTGTAGAAAAATCTATTTTAATACTTTTAACTTTATTTTATCATTATATAATTATTATTATTTTATTTTATTAATTATTATAAATATATTTTTTGTATTTTTCCTATAAATTGTGACGGAAACGGGTACCCGCGGGGAACCCGTCCCCGTTTGGGACGGGGTTGGGGGATGCAAAACCCGACCCCGATAGAGGTAGGGGCGGGGACGAGGAATGCCAAACCCGCCCCCGACCCGCCTCGTTGCCATGCCTACCAAATAGGGAGAATCATCGAATTCAGTAGGGTCTATCTCAATAAGAACTCAGACCCAAATGGCTGCTGTGACTGACGCATGCTCCTATAATCCCTCACCATCTTTGCCTGCAGACTGTGCATCTTCGCTAGATCATCCTACAGCGTCCTGATCATCTGATCCTGAGTTTGCACATGCTACCTAAGCTTTGTCACCTCAATTGCGGCCTATGAAGGAGGAGGTTAACGACTAGTAGAAGCACCATTGGTGTTGGCGTGATCAACCCCAAACTGCATAAATGGAGCAAAGGGCCCCGAACCATACAGGCGACCCTTATTCTTCCCGCCTACCACCTTCTGCCAGTTGCGGTTCGCCAGAGCAAATAGCTTAAATAATACAAATCATAGCATAATTAGTGCTATATTTACCTAAGCCCGAGTCATCATCTCATGAAATTCCTCCTGTTTTGCATAACCACAAAACATAGCATAATTAGTGCTCCATTTTAACAAAAGAACATTATATAATACAAATCAAGTTGTATATTTACCTAAGCCTTCCTCGAGCGCCCATCAACATAATCTTTGGTACCCTTCCTCACATGTGTGGCCCTGTGCAGATCAGGAATAGAGAGATCGAATCAACAATTCAAAATGCTTTTCTTGTGTATTCTTCATAAACCAGGGTTGATTTATATATTTCCAATAATATTTGTCTGTTTGGGAAGTCAGAAGTACCCTTGACATCTCTTCATCTGTAAAGAATTCTCGATGTGAAAACACAAACAAAAGTATCATCTTTGAATAGCAAAAAGAGTGGATCCGCGGGTTCCCAAATGAATTGGCTTATTTGAAAAACGCCTTGTTCTTTGGAAGACCTATCTCGTGTCTGGTACTAGATGGTTTCACCCTGCAAGAACTCTGAATCGTTCTCTTGAAGCTCATCCTCTTCATCATAAATGATCTGCTTGTCCCGAAATGACCTCTCCCAATAGGGAAATCCTAACTCATTGGATCTTTCAATACAATCAAATAAAAAGTCCCAAGGGCGCCATATTCTAGGGGCCCAAACTATGTGATTGAATTCGACCTTCTTAGCCTGTAAAAATGAAACACACATTTTCAACGATTGCTAACTAATCGCCCTACCTAAATTAAAATACACTACAAGAAAAACGTGTTTTCCGGCGGAAAAAATCCGCTGGTAAAACGCTCGTCGGTGATGTTTTCCGGCGGATTTTTTGGCCGGTAATGTTTTTCCGGCGGATTTTTAAAAAAAATCCGTCGGAAAAACAAATTATCGGTGTTTTTAAAAAAAATCGAATTTTTTAATTTAACATTTAATTTAACAAGAAGTTAGAAAGAATGAAAATGAAGGAGAGAATATGAGAAAAAATGATATAGGAGAGAATGAGAAGGAATAGAGGAATGAGAAAGAAGAAGTAGGAAGGAATAAGAATGGAGGAGAGTATGAGAAGAAATAATATAAAAGAGAATAAAAATAAAGAAGTAAGAAGGAATAAATATGGAGGAGAGTATGAGAAGTAATAATATAGGAGAGAATGAGAATGAGAATGAAGAAATAAAAATGAATAAAAATGAAGAAGTGAGAAGGAAGAAGAAAGGCGAAAATATAGAAGAAAGATATATAGAGAAATTTATGGAGATTAGAGAGTATGAGAAAGAAGAAGAAAGATAAGATAGGGAAAATGTAGAAGAGAATAAGAAGGAAATAAAGAGTGAAATGCGAGAATGGGAAGAGTGTGGGAGAAAGTTTTATTTATAGGCATTTTCGGACATTTCCGGCGGATTTTTTTTCCACCGGTAATATTTCCGACGGGTTTTTTTAAATTACTGGCGGAATTTTAAAAAAAAATTATTTTTTTAAAATCCGTCGGAAATGTTACCAACGGATTTTTTAAAAAAAACTTAAAAAATCCACCGAAAATGTTACCGGCGGTTTTATAAAATTACCGCCGGAACCGTACCAACGAATAAAATAGCCGGTAATACGCAGTTTTCTTGTAGTGATAGCACACAAATCTTTAAAACAATTTACCAATCTGGCAGCATGTTGAGCCCGGTTGATGGAGCCGCAACAGTGAAGCGCGCCACCCTTTTCTGAAGCTCGAATCTTCTTGGCTTTTGCACAGAGCCTTTGGTAATCATCTGAAGTCCGATGTAGCTTGAGTTTCCTCTAGAGAGCCTCACCTATCCACTTCGGCCTCCGATCTCTAGCCCGCAAATTAAAAAGCATATCCGACAAATGGTGACCCATGCTACTGAGAAAAACCTTCCTAACAACATCATCTTCCTAACATCCCTAACAAAAATTTAACACAAGTTCTATTAAGCACAACATCAATCTTATACAATTTCAAATTCACAATCCTAAACACTAACAACAACATTTCTATTCCACATTTCAAATTTCTATCACTTCTAATTCACAATCCTACACACTAACAACAACATTTCTAATAACAACCTTTCTAACAACCACAATTTTATTCTACAATATACACATTTCAAATTAACATTTAAAACCCACCTTTCACATTTCAATAATAAACCATAAAAACAACAAAACTAAAATAATATCTAAAAACAAAGATACATAAAAAACTAACTGTTATGAGCCAAGAGAAGAATAATCCAACGGTCTCGTGGCGGTCCGGTGACGGTGCGCACTCCAGTGCGATTGTGAGAGAGAGGGAGAGAGAGAGGTTGTGGTTGTAGTTGAGGAGAGAGAGGGAGACGGTTAGAGAGGGAGAGAGAGATAAGACTGAGGAAGAAAGCTTGGTGTGGTGGTGGTGGTGGTGAAAGGGGAGAAATTTTGGTGTGGGTTTCGTGTAGAGAGAGAGAGAGGGGGAGAGGGAGAGAGAGAGAGAGAGAGAGAGAGAGAGAAGAGTGAGGGAGAAAAAAAGAGAAATGAGAGAAAGGGTTCAGTTTGCGTGTTGAAGTGGCTTTAGCGACGACAGTAGCGACGTCCTGGTCTGTTGCTAACTCTAACGGTCAGATCCACTTTCTAACGGTCAGATCCACTTTAATAGCAACAACCGAGTTCATCGCAATAGCCAACAGTCCAAATTTTTTTATAGCGACGACATGGTCTGTCGCTAAATCCGTCGCAAACTACATTTAAATCCCTCCCCCTATTTGAGATTCCCTCTCTTATTTAGCTACGGACAGATTCGTCGCTAATGGCAGATTTACCTACGGACACTAGTCCGTCGCTAATGTGTTTTTTTGTAGTCAAATAAGAGAGAGAGATGTTTACCAGAACGATGACTAGATAGGGCGAGGGAGAGAGAGAGAGAGAGAGAGAGAGAGAGAGAGAGAGAGAGAGAGAGAGAGAGAGAGAGAGGCTCGCAATGAGTCAAATATAAAAAAAGCACAAGTGTTTTTGTATAGTAAGGAATGTAGATTAAAGCCCGGAGAGCACTCTCTAATGGGCCGTTACAAACAACCTATTTAAAAAGCCATAGTGATTACCATTAAATCATTTTTCTTGACAAGTGAGTTAAAAAGTTAGGTTTTCAAATCAGGTTCTTCTGGAAACCGTTGTCAAAAAATTTGGCGAATTTTTTTTGTATAAACTCAAGGCTCAAACCCAGGATCTTGGTTAAGGTGGAAGAGACCCCTACCATCTCATCTAAGTGCTCTTGGGTAGTTTTGGCGAATATTTAGTTTTTAACATAATTGAAAAAGAGCCACCGGTTTCAAATTTAGAATTAGTTAAGTAGGAACCCAATTTAGATTCTTCTATTTTTTTTATTGTTTTTGCACAATTATAGGGTTATTTTTATTTTTATTAGAGTACTGAGAAACTTTGCATACAGTTATTCCCAAAACTTTAAGGTGACAAGTTAATGAAACTAGTATATACTTTTTATGTGTTATTAATCGATGTGAAATTGTCTCACTTAGTATGATCCATAATCCAAATCCGATTTTGGATTAAATTTTCACATCAAACCGGCTGATCCGATATTGGATTAAATTTAGACAATAAAGTTGGAGCTGATATTGAAAGCCAACTATACACACAAATCATTAGTCTTCGCTTTTGTGACAAAAACGCCAAGATAACACCAATTGCCACTAGTAGTTTGCTGCAAATGATGATTGTTTGTGCAATACTATGTCTTGTCTCTTTATCATCTGGTTGAGAGAATATGAAAGAAATTAATGACTTTGGAGACTTTGATTCATTCTGCCACTAAGGGTGTTAAATTTGTGGCTAAGCAAGAAGGTGGGGTAAATCAAGTGCCTCAAACACTTGAAACTCTTGTACCATTAAATGAGGGAAAACACCATAATGTGTATTGGTAGTATTGCATTTAATTCAGACGTAACCCGTTGTCGTCCTGCAACTTTTCCCACAACTATTATAATTATGATTTAAATACATGTTTAGTCTCTACAAATATGTGTTTGATCTTGTTTAGTCTCTGTAAAAATAAAATTTCGTGTTTCGTCCTTGCAAATATATGTTTTATATAATTTAATCCTTGTAAAAATAAAATTTTGTTTTTCGTCCCTGCAAATACACATTTTATTTGGTCCCCATATAATATGTAATATATTTGAGTTTAGTCTTTTTTCCCGCTCATATTGTAGGGACTATGATAAAATATTTTACATTTTACAATTACAGGGACTAAATTGAATAAAACGTATATTTGTAGGGACGAAAAACAAAATTTTATTTTTACATGGACTAAACTTGATAAAACATATATTTTGCAAGAACGAAACACAAAATTTTAACTTTACAGAGACTAAATTGGATCAAACGTATATTTGCAGGGACGAAACATATATTAGTCTATAATTATTCTAACACCTCTTTTTTATTTGTCGATTTTAAGAAGATTCTTTTTTTTATTTGTTGTTTAAATAGTTTAAGATTATATTATTTTTTTATTTTTCAACCATACCTTTAATGGTTTACTAATGATTTATTATAGAGTTTTGTCAAAAAAATGATTAATTATAAACCCTGGTGAGAAATAATGTCACCAGTAAACTATTAATTTTTTCTTAAAGACTAATAAAATTTATTAAAATCAACAAAATTTATTACTGTCACATTTTTTTATAAGTAAATGTTACTTTTTAATTAAAAAGGAGGAGAGAAAAATGTTAGTTTATAAGATCTGAATCTTGAATCTCCTATATGTTAACTAGCAATCGAGGTAACTTTTTGAGACTTATTATTGCCACCTTAACTTGTATAAAGGAACGTAGAAAGTAATTAAATATACAATTGTTGCATAAACAATTAATGGTGAATCAGGGGAGTGCTATAATGGGATTTATATATATATATATATATATATATATATATATATATATATATATATATATATATATATATATAAAGAAAAAAAGTGTCAAAACATATGTTTAATCATCTTATGACCGTATCCTTTTTTCTTTTTGTTCCAAATCTTTCTGCTTTTTTCTTTAAGAAACTTGGATAGGGGGGCTAGCTAGCCTCTTGAGCCGATGCAGCTTAAAAAGAAAATAGAAAGCTTTAGAACAAACGCTTATAATAACAAAGATTTTGATTTCAATTAAGCAAGGTGCATGACCCAAACTGATAGGCCTCATGTTTGTGTTGAACCAACCGATAGGCCCATCTCATTTGAACTCCGTTCGATCCAAAATGTGCAACCCAAACTGTGGTGTGAAGCGGATTCAGGTGAATAAACATAAGCCCAAAAGAAATAAAAAATGGCTCATGGTGGGTCCGAAGAAAGGTAAGAAGAAAGGTAGGATTCCCCGTATTGTCCGCGAACTAGCAGAAGTCCCTCTAGCCTCGAGTGATATCCGAAACTTAGCGGAGGAAGGAAAGTCCATGCTGGCTAGAGTGAATTCTTCGTCCCTTTTCTCAGCGAGCACGGTACTATGTGCTGATTCTATTTCAAGCTCTGATATCAAGATGTGCAACAACAAGTTTTGGGCTCTCCAAAGCAAGTCAGTAGCCATGAAAGTGTGGGATGCATGTAAGAGCTTTGGGGTGGTTGGCACTCTTCCAGATGAGAATTATATCGATCTTATTGAAGCGGGAGAGAAGAGACATGAAGTTGCGAGGAATAAGGGGGCGAGCACCATAGAGGGTGGGAGGAATTAAAAGAGCTCAAGAAAAATTATGTGATGGAGGAGTGGTGTTTGGTGGGTGATTTTAATTAAGTTACTAGTGTGGAAGAACGCAAACGGAGGAGTGTTGGGGGTCTATCGCAGAAAATTTTGGATTTTAACAATTTCATAGTGGACATGGATGTTGTTGATGTGTCGGTGGCTGGTAAAAATTTTCTTGGTTTTGTTCTGTTGGTATATTCATGAGTAGACTTGATAGGTTCCTTGTGACGGAGGGATTAATTGCTCAGTGGAATATCTCGAGTCAATGGATAGGGGATAGGGATATATCTGATCATTGTCCCATCTGGTTACTTCGTAATTAATTTGATCTTTAAAGGGGAATTGTCGGTGGTAGACTCCATTGTATCGCACATTGAATGTTTATCGTGGAGTTGGTTTATCTATGGGGTTGGTAGACTTTCGTGTTATTCTGTTTCATCTTGGTGGCATAATGCCTATTTGTGTTTAAACAATTTGTAATTGGTTTTCCGAGCACACCTAGTACTTGTTTTCGATGAATCATTGTTTATCAAAAAAAATTAAGCAATGTGACTCTTGATGAGAAGCTTAGTTCTCTATGGGGTGGGGAGCTGGTGGATAAAATTTATGAATAAGCAAAGCACTAGTAGTTGCTCTCTCAGTTTTCATAGGTTCAATATCCATCATGGTTAGGACTTAGGATGTTCCATTCCACTACATTAGGCTGCCTAATTAGCATATTTCATTCATAACTAGATTAAATAAACTAAAACTTGAAATATCAATTTAAAAAGAAAACATATGGCCATTTGGTAATCTGTGAACAGAAGATACGTACTGATAGACCTTTGGCGTTGAAGATTGCAAATAAATAAATGGAAAAAAGGGAAGTCGAACACTTTGGATTCCCACTGCAGCGACATCGTGATTACAAATTGGATTATTTTGTACTATAGAATCTTTTTGGTAAACTCGGGTATTCACTGCACAGACAGCAGTGACTAATCTCTCGCTCATTGTAGGTACTTCGAGGGACAGGACAGCTGCCCCAGAGTTTTAACGCTGCTCCGTACCCAAGACAGAGATCGAACCCCCGATCCTTGATTAAGAGAGACGCTCTGGGTTATTTTCTGCTATAGAATATAGTAAAGGAGTAATGTTTTCTTTTTACAATAGTATATGAATAATGTTAGGTAGCACTGTTTCAGAAAATTTAAATATCAATAAGCATAAAAAATACTATATCACTGCATGCGTTTCATATGGGTGGATGGGATTGTTATCTGGTCAATTGCCGTTGGTATATCAGAATAGAAATTTCTATTGGATTTTTCTTTACCATTTATGCTTTTTTTTACTCAATCACCCACCATTTATGCTCTAAATTAAGTTTTGGTAAAAATTGTAGGTTTTTTTGGGTGCCCTGTATGTTAATTATCAACGTTAGTTATTATTTTTTTATTTTTCATATGGACTTCTATGTATAAATATGGTTCATTTTATTCATGGTTGATTCAATTCTTATTATTGATAGTTGATCAATTGACTTAACCATACAAATGACTCTATTTATACATATAAGTCCATATAGAAAATGAAGAAAATAACAGCTAACAATAATAACTACATAATTAACTCTTAGTGGCTGAAATTAATTTCGAGATCATTAAAAATTTATATTCAACCGATAACAAAAATTTTCCGTAAAAGAAAGTAATATTCAAAAAGGAACAACAAATTAAATAATATTCAAATTAAAAGAATTAAAATAGTAACATATATATATATATATAAACAAATATTAACCAGTGATCAGTTAAATTTATTTACTGGTGATTAGTTAAATTTTAAATAAAAAGAAAAATATTTAATTTATTTACTGGTCTATTTTCTGGGATCACCAAAGTTTTCATATGCTTATCTCAAGCTTACTTTTATCATAAACGATGAGTTCATCAATATCTGTTGAAAGGCCATTTTTTATTACACCCCGTCTTACTCAGTAAACACCCTCCTAATCATGCAATAAGACAACAATACCTTAATGAACAAAGTACGATACTTTGGTACCGTACTTTAGTACCCAACCAAGTACGATACTTTGGTACCGTGTCTTATAATTTTTTGAACACTCCAAATATAGTACCAAGGTACCGACCTGGTTCGGTACTAAGATACTGTACTTATTAATTGTGAAACAACACAGATACAGTACCTTAGTACCGAACAGTGCTCAATTGTTTTTTTTTTTTTGCAGAAAACAGAGAAAGTGGTGGTAGGAGAAGGTGGCGGTGGTGGTTAGAGGGAGGTGGTGGTGGTGTGGTGGTGGTGAAGGAGAAGAAGAGAGGGGAGAAGGAGTTGGATGTGGTGGCGGTTAGATGGAAGTGGTGGTGAGAGAGAGAAGGAGGTGCTGGTGGTGAGAGGGAGAAAGAGATGGTGGTGGTGGTGGTGGTGAGAGAGAGAGAGAGAGAGAGAGAGAGAGAGAGAGAGAGGTAGTGGTGGTGGTGTTGTTACAAAAGCAAAACTTGTAACTACTTTTTCTCTCTCAATACTCAGTCAAATAAGGTGGTTCTTGTGCCTAACTTGAAGCTTTTTGAGTCTAGTTTCTAAAGAAATTAAAACGAGCTTCAAAGGAGGTCTGTGGTGAAATATACATTGAAATTACCAAACACTGCTCCATACGGGTTTGCTGCAAAAAATTTCCAGCAACATATTCTTTTGATCAATCCTTCATGTCTCCACGAATTAGAGTTCCATAGCTAACCCAAACACTCCAATTCGAATTCCAACACCTCATGCTACTGAACCTTCTTCAAATGCGCTTCCAACCACAAAGTTAGTTCAGCTCTACTCCAATCTACCCTCCTCTTGAACATGCAACACTCTAAGTTCTCAAAACTCCATTTTTAGACAAAGTAGAGCTTGAATTTCAGAAATGGTGAAATGAGAAGGATGAATATGTGGGTGTTGTTTCTAGTATCATTAGGAAGAGGGTTAAAAACTGAATCAAATGGTGCAAAGAAATAGGGCATGCATCAAGGTTTTGAGAAACCCTCATCTCCCTCTTCTTCTCTCTATTCGCACTCTCTCCCCCTCAAGCTCTCTCTCTATTTTTTGTTTTTGGTTCTGTTTGGTTTCAGCAGCATCTGGGGTTAGTGTTGGTCATGTGAGTGTTTTGGTGAGCTGAGGTAAAAGAGCTAGGGAATCGACCAATATGCCCTTAAGTGATTCATCCTCCACAATCTCAGTTAAATCTATCTTAATCCACTTCTAATCACATAATCAAACAATAATTATACAATAATCAAGTAATGCATATGTGTGTGTTTTGTGAAAGATGGGTCAGCTGAGAGTCGCTTATGAGTGGAAAAGACGAAAATACCCCTGTCCTCCTATTCTCATTTAAAATCCCAATCAACTCACCGATCAATCAACAATTCAAGTACTTATTATATTTTAGCACACAAGCACAACATAATTCACTCAATCAATGACACCATCTCATAATTAATCAATTATGCTAATTAATTAAACATGACATCTTGCTAATTTCAATTTAAATGAAATTAGCAAAATTGGGGATGTTACAATCACCCCAACTTTTTTAAAATTTTGTCCTCAAAATTGAACAAAACATACCTCATGAGGTACCATGTTGCTTCTTCGTCAGGTGAGGCACCATCCCCAAGCACTTTGACAATAGGAATTGATCTCGTCCGGAGCGTTTCTCGCCACGTTCGATGATTTGAATTGGATTAGGCTGATAAGACAAATCCGGTCGGATGTCGACCGTCTCAAAACTCAACGGCTGACTCAGATCTGGAATGTACTTCCTCAATTGGGATACATGAAACACATCATGTAATCTAGATAAAACTGGAGGTAAGGCAATGCGGTATGCTACTGGCCCAACTCGCTCGATAATCTGGAAAGGTCCAATATACCGAGGACTGAGCTTCTTCGTTCGCAATGCTATACCGGTACCAATAGTTGGAGAAAGTCTCAGAAATACATGATCTCTTTCTTCAAATTCCAATGGCCTTATTCTTTTGTCGGCATAACTCTTTTTGTCGACTGAGCAGTCTTCATCCTTTCTCTAATCTATCGGATCTTTTCAGTAGTCTCACACTCTCACGGACTAAATCAGGACCCAACAATCTTTGTTCACCGACATCCCACCAACACAATGGTGTTCTACACTTCCTTCCATACAATGCTTCATATGGAGCCATTCCGATACTAGAATGGTAAGTGTTGTTGTAAGCAAACTCCACCAATGGAAGATGATCCTCCTATCGGCCTCCACTGTTAAGTACATATGCCCTAAGCATATCCTCCAAAGTTTGAATTGTTCTTTCAGTCTGTCCGTCCGTCTGCGGATGATAATCGGTACTAGCACATACTGTTGTTCCCAACGCCATATTCAGTGCTCTCCAGAATCGTGATGTAAACTTGGGGTCACGATCACAGATGATACTCATGGGAATTCCATGCAGCTTCGCAATATTCTTGAGATACTCTTCTGCTAACTTAGCAACCTTGTGATTCGAACGTACTGGAATAAAATGACCAGACTTGGTCAAGCGATCAACCACCACCCACATAGAATCATTTCTGGCTTGGGACCGTGGTAATCCCATGACAAAGTCCATAGAAATGCTTTCCCATTTCCATTCTGGCACATTCAACGGCTGTAACTGACCGGCAGGCTTCTGGTGCTCTATCTTAACCCTTTGACAAGTCAAGCATCGAGACACGAATTCTGAAATCTCTACTTTCATTCCCGGACACCAATACAACTGCTTAAGATCTCTATACATCTTGGTAGAACCAGGATATATTGAGAACTGACTCTTGTGGGCCTCTTCTAAAACCTGCTTCTTGATATCTTCATCATTCGGCACACCGATTCTACCATCAAAGCAAATCACACCATCACTATCTTCAATGTAATTTGGCAACCTCTTCTGCGTTTGCAGCTCTAGATCAATCTCTTGGGATGAGCGAATCAGATTTCTCAAGGGACTCGAAATCTGAACATGACTCAACACCAATCTATTCCGTCTTGGCTTCACCTTCAAGTTGAGATCTCTAAACGATTCCAACAATGCCATCTCATGAATCATCAATTTTGTCGTATGAATAGATTTCCTACTCAAAGCATCAGCTACTACGTTAGTGTCACACCCCAATTTTGTCCGACTAATTGGAAAATCCCAAAAATTTTATCGCTTCGCATATTGTTCTAAATGCGGGTGTATTTGGCACTCTCGTACAACGGTTTTGTTTGGCGCTCGTTGCTTTCAAAAAAGAGTCCAAAAAATAAAATAAAAGATAATAATAAATAACGCGAGCGTGTGTTGGTTGCGAGTCACGTGTGAGTAGTTGCGCCACTACGCGTTGTTTTTACCGTTTTCTTTTTAGAGAAGTGAGGATAAAATAAAATCGGTTTTAATAACGTACGCGCGTGCGTATTCAAATCGCGTACGCGTTCCTAGTCTTAAGGCGAGCGCGCGCTTCATTTCGAGTCGTGTGAGTCGTTGCGCGTTGTTTTTACTGCTTTTATTATCATAAAGAAAAAATAAAATAATAATAAAAAATAGTAATAATAAATTAAAATCAGCTGTCCCTTTATTTATTTTGTTACAAATACAAACAAAAAAAATTAAAAAGCAGAATAGTACAAATAAAAGTCAGCTCTTTTTATTTACATGAAGACAAAAAAAAACAGCCAAAGAGTACATTTCTGAAACAAAAAAACAGGGCAGCGGCGACTGCCCACTTGGAGAATGAGGCTGAGGTTGCCTTCTCCTTGTCCCTTGGCTCTTTGATGGTTTAGGCAAGAACACTTCAGCCCATCCATTGCTGCTGCCTGTGCTTTTCAGAAGCAGTTGTGCAGTTGTTCCCCAAGAGACTTGCTCCTCTGCTCCAACACCACACCTACACCACATTTCCCTGCCTATAAATACAATGAACAGAAATCAGTTTAAGGGAGAGGAAGACAGTAACACAGAGAGCAGTACACGCACAACAATTCAAAAACAGAAAAAAGGAGGCACAGAATAAGGAGAAATACACACAGAGATACAAAGTTCAAAATTGTCCAACGTGAATACCAGGGAGCGTTTTCAGAAGCTGGAGTAAAAGGTTGGGTTCTTAAAAGAAAATTTTTTAAACATTCATATGTTGCATGATGTTTCAGTTTGGCTGGTATGAAATGTGACTAATCGGATGCTTATGTCAAAACTGTTTGTGTATGTATTTTTTTTTTAATCAAAGCACAGTCCGTAACTGTAAACAGATTAGGATAAGGAATAAATTAAGTTTTCATTTCAATATCAGGAACAAAAACAAACACCAAACAGCATTTTAATACTTCAAAAATTGATCTAGGGTCTAGGAAAAAGAAAAGAGGGGATAACAGTATGTAGGGAGAGGGAGAGGATGCAGCGAGGGGATACGAGAAAAAAAAAGGGAGAAGTTTTTTACCTTCGGCCACCGTCTACGGTGGCCACCGCCGTGGAGCCGCCGTTGAGCCGCCGTGAGTCTCACCCTCTTTGTACCACACCACCACCGTCCATCAACAACACCCCCCGCGGCCAGTCACCACTGCTACCATCTCCCAAACGTCCACCACCAAACACTGCTACCACCACCAAACGCCGCACCACCGCCGTACGCCTCAACCACCAAACGCCGCACCACTGCCGTACTCCACTTACAGCACCCCCTCACCTCCTACAACCACAAAAACGCCCCTTTCCCACGGCCACCACCAAACGGCCCTCCCTCTCCGCCAGCCACCAACCCCAACAGCCACCATAACTCGCGGCCATCAACCATAAACACCTCCTCACCACCGTATTTCCCCCTCTCACCAACACCGCTTCTCCCCTTCAGTTTCTCTCTCTCCTCGCGAACCATCCACCCACCGTCGCACCACCCAACAACCACGGACAACCCCCAACCGACGCCATCGTGACTCGGCTCACCCCGGTGGCCGTCGTTCGCCCCCCCTCTCTCCCTCTCTCTCCGTTCGTTTTGCGTCGTCACCGATGGATGAGAGAGAGATCAGTACGGCGAGGAAGAAAAAAAAGCAGTCTCTTGGTGAAGAAAGAAGAACAAAAGCGGCGCCTTAGGGAGAGAAGGGTAGATCTGCGGACAAGGAGAGAGGAGAGAAATTTTTTTTGGCTTTGGAGCATTTTGGGGTGAGCAACGGCGCCGTGGAGGGGAAAGGCCAAAAATTAGGGTTGTGAAATTAGGGTTACGGTTCTAATTAGCTTATATAGTGGGTCCTTTTTTTACTTATTTTTTTTTTCAGATTCTTATTTGCACCCCTGCAGTTTACTTAACGCGCACCCCCCTGAGCCCATCAGAAAATAAAAAACGCAGCCCAGCTTACCAAAAACGAGCTGGGCTCACTATCTGCACCCCAGTTTTAATAATACACCCCTCCTTTTATTTACACCCTTATTTTACTACTACACCCCCTGTTTCTCTTTTTTTTAAATTTCGTTTCTTTCCCCTAAACGAACTTATGGCATCTGGAGGTACCCCGAAGGCAAAGAATGTAGCCATGCTCTTGCTCTATCCCTTAATGAAAAAGGGAAGAGTTTTAGTCTTATGGCATCTGGAGGTACCCCGTTTAATTTGAGAGTTCCACAGTATTCTAGAAAAACTGAGATATGAAGATTTGGGTCCTCCGTGGGAGAACCAGAAAATTGGTTTTGTTGAACCATTGAAAGTAGAGATGTTTTGAGTTCAAAATTATTAGCTTCCACATTTGGATGTACAATGGCAGCCGATGGCTCTGCTGAAGGTGTTGCGTACTCTTTGAGAGCACGATTTTCATTAGCCGCCATTTGGTTATCGGGAATTTCTCTCCTCCTTCTATGTAAGAACCTTTCGATTTCGGGAATTTGTTGAACAGTTTCTCCGAAACTTCTAGTTCTTCGCATTCGAGGGACAAGAGAAGAAAAAGTAAAAACAAAGAAAATAAAATTTCAGTCTAACCGGTTTCGAAAAACTTAATTAATATCACTGCCTCCCCGGCAACGGCGCCAAAAACTTGATAGCCCCGCAAGTGCACGGGTCGTATCGCGTAATAAAAGAGTATCGGTCCACAGGGAGAGCCTAAGTGAATACCAATTTAATTCTTCAAAGTTTGATTAACTGAAAAGAAAGTGTTTTTAGAAAGAAGGAATGTTTTAGTAAAGTCTACTCACTCATGATCATTGTAGACAAAAGAGGAGAAAAGAAAATGTAACACCCCGGTATTTTTATCAAGTAGAAATACCCAAGTGTACCATATTGAAATCATCAGAGATATATTTCCTGTTTAAATACTGAACACCACTATAAAATTTTCACTGAATAACAACCGAACAGTCTTAAACATAAATAAGACCATAAACCATCAGTGAAATACAATGTTCAATATCGTACAAGAAAGCGGAAGAAAATACATAATATTGTGATACACAGAATACAAGGGAAAACATAAACTAAGCACAACAGCTAAGTCTTCAGCAACCATCCAAGTACAACCTACTCGTGCTTCTTGGATCTCCTCTTTCCCTGTTTCTCTGTAAAACAACAACATTTAAACAATGAGATACAATCTCAGTGAGTTCTACCGAGACCCCTAACCACGCTCTCGGTTTATTTATAAAACCTTAACCTGGCAATCCTGTTATTGAATTGCAATTATTCATTGGTAATTCGATTAATGAATTACAAACATAAACTGGTAATTCTATGTGAATTACAAACATAATCTTTTTAGTATTTAGCACGTCACCAACTACCGCAAGCTTAGGTGAACCCCGCATAGCCAATAGGTGTACAATGTCTAAAGGCAAAAGTAACAACATAGGGGCCTAGGTCAAGGGCTCATGACTTCCCTCACCTAGTATGCTATTTCATAGAGGTCGTCACCTCGACTAGATATAATATATATATATATATATATATATATATATATATATATATATCAAGAATCATAGACCGGTTTAGATGAATACTTAATAAACATCCCGCGTCAATTACATAGTTCAGTAAGTAGAACGTACCATAGACCGGTTTAGACGATTTAACAATCATCCCGCGTCATTTATACAATATCACATAGGACTCATAGTCCGCTTTCTTTTTGATAAAAACATTAAGTCCACATTCGCTCTCGCATACTAACTCGACACTTTTCAACATAATTTTCAATACCAAAAACAGTTCATTTTGCCTTAAAAATAGAATATTCAGTTAGGCCTCTGAATAAGCTTTCCAACGCATCTTAGAACACCTCAATCGGGTTCCCGGATCAAAAGTTATCGCAAAACGAAAAACAGTGTTTGGTTGCTGAAATTCTGCCAACTGGCGCGCGAGTGGCGCGTGGCGCGCAAACGGCGCGCAAACGGCGCGCGAACAGACAGCAGGTTCTGCCAACTGGCGCGCGAGTGGCGCGTGACGCGCAAACGGCGCGCAAACAGACAGCAGGGGGGTCTGTCAAGGGCAGATTTTGGTGGTTTCGCGCGAAAACCGCGATTCCGCTTAATTCCGATTCTCGTTCCGATTGAAAACAGTTTTCACACACATATAATCAAACCCAATCAACATCAAACAATCAATCAAAATCATAATCAAATTGAATTTATCAAAACGCGACGTATTTTCCAAATATCGGTTTTTAACCCAAAATCTCTCAAATTCAATTACCAAACAATATTCCAGTCCAGCGAAAGCGATAAAACAGTTAATTAATTAATTCGAAACGTAAAATCCTAAACGTGAGGAGAACTCACCCTCGAAGCGTGTGCCGACACCGAGACTTCAAAATCACCGAGACTTCGCCAAATCACCGAGACTTTCCGCGAAATCACTTTTCTGACAAAACCACACGAACGTTCCCCGAATCCATTCCTCGCTCCGGTGACACCCGAATCCGTTTCCAACGCTTTCCACCTTTCCGCTCAATCCCGAGACCTCTATAATGCACTATTCATCATCTTCCTCCCCTAACCTCCATGACACTATTCACCAAAACCCCAAATCACCCAACTCGCTCCCAATCTTTCAATCGAACCTCAATCAACGATCCATCATCCTTGGGTTCGCGCCAAACTCCATCCCAAGCCATCCTTGAGCTTGAACCATCAACAAACCTCCATTTCCTTCAAAATTTGAAAATGGCAAAGTGAGAGAGAGAGAGAGAGTTGATGATGTTGATGTTGGTACCAAATCGAAGAGGAAGTAGCGCTGAACATTTTTCGTGTTGGACGGAAGTCGTTTCGGTGAAGTCTTCTCTCTCCCTCTTCTCTTCTCCCTCACGCCACTCTCTCTTCTTTTCTCTCCTTTTCTCTCTTTTTTCTCCTCTGTAACTCTCTCTCGTATCCTTTCTCTCTTTCTTTCTTAATTCTTTTCTTTCCTTTCTTATTAACACACACACACTTATATTTATTTATTTAATATATAAGCTGTAACGCGGTCAAATTACCATATCGATCGAAATCTCCTATTTCGATTCCAAAACTTCCTTGGTCCATATTATCCGGTTAACGATCCGATGACAACCAATAAATAATTTTAGCACTCAGTAAATTTACCCGTCAAGTACTAAATTGGTTTAATTGGGTTAACACCCAAATAATTCTATGGATTATTTTGCGGATGTTACAAAAAATAAAAGGAGAAAACATAAAGTTAAATGGCGAGAAATAAAAGAAAGCGGTAAAGTGCAAAAATCATAAACAGCGGAATTGTAAATGACAAGAAAGTAAATTGCCAGTAATTTACTTGACTTGGAAAGTTTAAAGAGCAAGGAAAATAAAGGTGCGAGAAAGTAAATAACTTGGAAAATAAAGGTGCAAGAAATTAAATAGCAAGAAGAGTAAATGACTTGGAAAATAAAGGTGCAAGAAATTAAAGGAGCAAGAAAGTAAATGACTTGGAAAGTAAAAGGGCAAGAAAATAAATAGCAAGAATTTAAAGGGCAAGAAAGTAAATAAACAAGAATCATAAAAAGCATGAAGAATAAATTGAAGTCATGAATCTTTAGAGAGCCTTTGTCATTGATTTTCTAACAAAATTCAAGCTTCGTTACAAGTGAGGATCAAGCCTCTATTTATAGGAAAATATGAGGGGCAAAATGGTCCAAAAGAGGAAAAAGTGGCAAATCAAGTTGGCCAAGGTAGTCATCAAAAAGCCATCCTCAAGTGGGTAAAAATATCCAATTTTGACTGCACAGTCGAAATCTGGATAGCAGATGCAGTCGAAGTCGAAATCTGGATAGCAGATGCAGTCGAAGTCGAAATCTGGAAGACAGATGCAGTCGAAGTCGAAATCTGGAAGACAGATGCAGTCGAAATCTGGAAGACAGATGCAGTCGAATTCTGACAGATGCAGTCGAAATCTGGAAGACAGATGCAGTCGAATTCGAAATCTGGAAGACAGATGCAGTCGAATTCTGACAGATGCAGTCGAAATCTGGAGGATAGATGTAGTCGAATTCTGACCTGCTGAGGCAGAAGCAGACGAAATTGCTTCAAAATAAAACCTGAAGGTAAAAAGTAAATATTTGCAGTAAAATAGATCAAAAAAATAATTAAAATACTAAAAAGACTTAATAAAATAACTATTAAAATGACTCTAAAAATAGACTTATCAAACTCCCCTATGCTTGAACCTTTGCTTGTCCTCAACCAAAAAGAGTGTAAATCTTTAGGCCAATTCAGAAGGAAAATTATTTTCATATCGAAACTTTAAGTGAACTGTGGGGCAATTCTAACACTTTGGTTTGAGAGCTACTATTTTGGGCTTCTTGTGGAATTGAGAGACAACTTTAAGGTATCAGCACTCTAGAGAGGATATCAATGTCATCATAGAACCGGTTCCCCAACATTCTTAAGCTTGGGTCCTCCATTTACTAAGACCGGGTCTCAAAGGAGGGTCTTTATACGTTGGGTATTCAAGCATTTTTCTTTTCTTTTTGATTTTATATGCTAACCATTTATTTTGATATTTAAAATGCACTAACTTTTTCATTTTTGAATTGGTTTTGCATATATATATATATATATTATTTTTTTTTTTTGAATACCCCAACTCAGACGTTTTTCTCCAGTAACCGCACATCTAGTAAATGTCACCAAGAGAACCAGGTTACTAGTTTCTTTTCAGTCCCTCTAATTGTATTAATAACTGAAAACAGTCTCAATAGTGTGTGTGTGAAAAAAAAGCCCTAGAAGTAGAAATCGAACCATGATACAATTTTGTTGTTCCAAACCAGTCCACCTAGATGATTGCTAATGAAAAATTGAAAAATTATTTTTGTCCAGAAAAGGCTTATCTAAAACATGCTTTAGGGTTCACAAAGTTTCTTGATGGAGGGAGCAGATACAACTCAAAGTACAAAAAAGATAAAAACTTGGCAAAGCAATAAAGACATTCTTAATAAAAGTAATAAAATACCCCCCCATGCTTGGACTAGGCATTGTCCTCAATGATTTTTCAAATAAAACAAAAGGGGTTAGGAGAGCTCACCTGGCTGTCTGGTTCAGGAAACTCGTCCCTGGGGTATTTTATTTTTCAACAAATCGAAAAATACAATAAGCCGTGGGTTTCCTCCCACGCAGCGCTCTTTTAACGTCACTAGCTTGACGGTCAAAAAGAATTTTTCAATTGGGATCATGTAGAACTAAACTAGTTCCTTTCTCAATTGGGTCACCAATTAAATAATTTTTCAACCTTTGACCATTGACTTTAAACGATCCGGTTTTCTCGCTCCAGATCTCTACAGATCCAAAGGGGTAAACCTTACGGATTTCAAAAGGACCGGACCATCTTGACTTTAATTTTCCCGGAAAATTTTTTAGCCTGGAATTAAACAATAACACCGGGTCGCCCTCCTTGAATTCTCTACGAATGATACGCTTACCATGCCAATTTTTTGTTCTTTCTTTGTAAAGTTTGGCATTCTCATAAGCATCCATTCGCAGTTCTTCCAATTCGTTTAGTTGGAGTTTTCTTTTTTCTCCGGCTAATTCCATGTTCAGGTTAAGGCGTTTAATTGCTCAGTAAGCTTTGTGCTCTAGTTCTACCGGGAGGTGGCAAGACTTCCCATAAATTAATTTGAAAGGAGTCATTCCTATGGGAGTCTTGTACGCAGTCCGATAAGCCCAAAGAGCATCATCGAGCTTTACCGACCAGTCCTTTCTTGAGGTCGAAACAGTTTTTTCTAAAATACTTTTAATTTCTCTGTTCGATACCTCAACCTGACCGCTTGTTTGAGGGTGATAAGGCGTTGCAATTTTGTGCCTTACTCCAAACTTTTGAAGTAACATTTCAAAATGTTTTGAGATGAAATGGGATCCTCCGTCGCTTATGACAACACGAGGGACCCCGAATCTTGGAAAAATTATTTTTTTGAAAAGTTTTATGACTACCTTTGCATCGTTTGTAGGAGAAGCAATGGCTTCGATCCATTTTGACACATAGTCAACGGCTACCAGAATATATTGGTTTCCAAAAGAAGAAGGAAACGGTCCCATGAAATCGACACCCCAGACGTCGAAAATTTCAACCTCTAAGATATTATTTAAGGGCATTTCATTTCTTTTTGAAATATTTCCGGTGCGTTGACACTGGTCGCATTTAGAAATGAATTGATGCGTGTCTTTAAAAAGGGACGGCCAATAAAAACCAGATTGTAGAATTTTCGTAGCAGTTTTTGAAGAACTGGCATGGCCGCCATAGGAAGAAGAATGACAATGGTATAGAATGTTACTTACCTCTTCTTCCGGAATGCATCTTCTGAACACCCCATCTGCTCCCCTTTTAAAGAGCAGTGGCTCGTCCCAGTAATACTGTTTAAGATCATGGAAGAATTTCTTCTTCTGCTGATAATTTAAATCTGGGGGGAGTACTCCTGCTGCAAGGTAGTTTACAAAATCTGCATACCATGGTGCTTCAGTTTTGCCCAATGAGAAGAGTTGATCATCCAAAAATGTATCATTAAGTGGCAACTCTTCTTCTTTTGTTCCTTGTAGACGGGACAAATGATCAGCCACAACATTTTCAACGCCCTTTTTATCCTTTATTTCAAGATCAAATTCTTGTAGGAGTAAAACCCATCGGATCAATCTCGGCTTGGCATCTTTTTTGTTTAACAAATATTTTATGGCCGAGTGATCAGTAAAAATGATGATTTTTGAACCTACCAGATATGATCGAAACTTATCAACGGCAAAAACTACCGCTAATAATTCTTTTTCAGTTGTGGCGTAATTCATTTGTGCCTCGTCTAAGGTCCTGCTTGCATAGTATATGGCATGCAATTTTTTTTCTTTTCTTTGTCCCAGGACTGCCCCAATTGCATAGTCGCTTGCATCGCACATTATTTCGAATGGAAGATTCCAGTCTGGTGGCTGTATGATCGGGGCAGTAACTAAAGCCTTTTTCAACCTGTTAAAAGCTTCAAGACAAAGATCGTTAAAAATAAATGCTGCATCCTTAAGGAGCAGACTTGTCATAGGTTTTGAAATTTTTGAGAAGTCTTTTATGAACCGGCGGTAGAAACCTGCATGGCCTAAAAAGCTTCTCACCTCTTTTACTGTGGTGGGAGGTAGCATTTTTTCAATCACCGCAATTTTTGCACGATCTACCTCAATACCTCTATGAGAAATTAAGTGCCCGAGGACAATTCCCTCGTTAACCATGAAATGACACTTTTCCCAGTTTAGAACCAGGTTTACCTTCTCACACCTCTCTAAGACTTTTTCCAGATTGGCTAAACAGTTTTCAAAATTTGAGCCATGGACGGAAAAATCATCCATAAACACTTCCATTATGTTTTCAACAAAGTCTGAGAATATGGACATCATACACCTTTGAAAGGTAGCAGGAGCATTACATAGACCAAAGGGCTTCCTTCTATAGGCATAAGTGCCAAAAGGACATGTGAAAGTTGTTTTCTCTTGGTCGCTAGGGTGGATGGGAATTTGGAAAAATCCCGAATAACCATCCAAATAGCAAAAATGTGAGTGCCGTGCTAACCTTTCTAGCATTTGATCAATGAACGGGAAAGGGAAGTGATCTTTCCGGGTAGCTTTGTTAAGCTTTCTGTAATCAATACACATTCTCCATCCCGTAATTGTCCTTGTGGAAATTCTTTCATCCTTCTCATTTTTAATAACTGTTAATCCTCCTTTCTTAGGTACTACTTGAACAGGACTAACCCACTTACTATCGGAAATAGGATATATTATCCCAGTATCAAGGAGTTTTAAAACTTCCTTTTTAACAACCTCTTTCATGTTTGGGTTTAATCTTCTTTGATGCTCGATAGAAGGTTTATAGTCCTCTTCCAGTAGTATTCTGTGTATGCAGATTGACGGATTTATTCCTTTAATGTCCTCAATAGTATACCCTATGGCTTTGGGATACTTCTTGAGAACATTAAGCAATTTTTCAGTCTCATTTTGTTTTAAATTTGCATTTACAATTACTGGAAAAGTAGAATTAGGGCCAAGGAACTCATACCTGAGAGATGATGGTAAGGGCTTCAGTTCTATTTTTGGTGTTTCTTTTGGGAGAGGTCGAGGTTTTTCCTCACCCAAAGTTTCAGTGCCCAATTCTTGTAATGGTGGATTTTCATCCAAAAGTTTTATGTAGAATTGGGTTTCCCCTGCCGCATCTGTATTTGTGTTGCCTAAAAGGTAATCTTCCAGACTATCTTGTGAAGATGATGCTATAGAGCAGTCTCGCACGCAATAGTCTACAATGTCAATCTTGCAGCTTGAGTCTTTTACAGACGGGCTTTTCGTGAAGTTTGAAACTTCAAACTCAACTTTTTCATCCCCACATTAAAAACCAACTTACCGTTTTTAACGTCAATTATTTCCCCTGCAGTAGCTAAAAAAGGCCTCCCTAGAAGAATAGGAATTTGGGAGTCTTCTTCAATTTCCATTACAACAAAGTCCACCGGTATAAAAGTTTGCCCTACCTTGATAGGGATATCCTCTAAGATTCCAGTGGGGTATTTAACGGAACGATCTGCCAACTGTATTGTCATTTTTGTGGGTTTAAGTTCGCCTATCCCTAGTCTATTGCAAAGAGAAAGAGGCATCAAACTTACACTGGCTCCTAGATCGCACATCGCTCTGTTTATAGTTTCACTTCCAATCACACAAGGTATGGAAAAACTACCTGGATCTTTGAGTTTTTGTGGCAGCTTGTTCTGGATAATTGCACTACATTCCTCTGTTAATGCAATCGTCTCATAGTCGTCTATTTTTCTTTTCTTGGATAAAATTTCTTTCAAAAATTTAGAATAAGACGGCATTTGAGACAATGCATCAGTGAAAGGAACGTTGATGTAAAGCTTTTTAAGCAAGTCGACAAACCTTTTGAATTGCTCGTCAAGTTTGTTTTTTGCAAATCTTTGGGGAAAAGGAATGGGTGGTTTGTATGGTGGAGGGGGGATGTGTGGTTCTTCTCTTTCTTTTTCTGGTTCTTTCCCTTTTTCTTTCTCTTCTAGCTCACCTGGTAAATTATGTTTTTCACTCACAATTTTTTCTTGGTTTGCTCTTGGTTCCTCTAATTGTTTCCCGCTTCTAAGGGTGACGGCATTTATTTGGCCTTTTGGATTTTGCTCTGGTTGCCCAGGAAATACCCCTGAAGTCTTAGAGGATGAAGCTACCTGTGTTGCCACTTGAGTTATTTGGTTTTCAAGCATTTTATTATGAGTGGTAATAGAGTCGACTTTTGATACTAATTTGATAAGTGTGTCATTCAAATAACCAGTTTGATTTTTGAATTCCTCATTTTGTTTTGTTTGAGATGACACAAATTTTTCCATCAAAAATTCCAAGTTCGACTTTTGCGGGTTGTTTTGTGGGTTGTTAAAAACCCTTTGATTTTGAAAGACAGGAGGTGGTCTAGGTGCTGGATTGGGTGGAGGATTTTTATAAGAAAAATTTGGATGATTCCTCCACCCAGGATTATAAGTATTTGAAAACGGATCTTCCTTTTGAGCATAGTTAATATGCTCGTTTCCAGCACTAGATGCCTCAAGCTGGCATTCAGCTCCAATATGGCCAACAACCCCACATAATTCACATGGTGGAGTAATAGGGGAAGAAGTTTGTGAGACGGCACTTACATTTAATTTTTCAAATTTTTGAAAAAGTGCGTCCACTTTTGAGGTAAGATGATCAACAACAGATATTTCATACTTACCTGGCTCTTTTGATGTGGCTGGTTTATTCGTTATGGCTCGCTCACTTGTCCACTGACAATGGTTTTGAGCCATATCTTCAACGAGTGCATAAGCTTCGGTAAAATTTTTGTTCATTAAAGCTCCACCTGCAGCTGCATCAACAGTCATTCTTGTTGCATATTGTAATCCATTACAAAAAGTGTGAACAACGAGCCATTTCTCTAGTCCATGATGGGGGCATAGCCTTAACATTTCTTTGAAACGTTCCCAAGCATCATAAAGAGATTCCCCATCGTTTTGAGAAAATCGAGTAATTTGATTTCTCATTTGAGCTGTTTTACTCGGGGGAAAGAACTTAGCAAGAAAAGTTTGTTTTAACTGGCCCCAGCTGGTAATGGATTCCGAAGGCAAAGAATGTAGCCATGCTCTTGCTCTATCCCTTAATGAAAAAGGGAAGAGTTTTAGTCTTATGGCATCTGGAGGTACCCCGTTTAATTTGAGAGTTCCACAGTATTCTAGAAAAACTGAGATATGAAGATTTGGGTCCTCCGTGGGAGAACCAGAAAATTGGTTTTGTTGAACCATTGAAAGTAGAGATGTTTTGAGTTCAAAATTATTAGCTTCCACATTTGGATGTACAATGGCAGCCGATGGCTCTGCTGAAGGTGTTGCGTACTCTTTGAGAGCACGATTTTCATTAGCCGCCATTTGGTTATCGGGAATTTCTCTCCTCCTTCTATGTAAGAACCTTTCGATTTCGGGAATTTGTTGAACAGTTTCTCCGAAACTTCTAGTTCTTCGCATTCGAGGGACAAGAGAGGAAAAAGTAAAAACAAAGAAAATAAAATTTCAGTCTAACCGGTTTCGAAAAACTTAATTAATATCACTGCCTCCCCGGCAACGGCGCCAAAAACTTGATAGCCCCGCAAGTGCACGGGTCGTATCGCGTAATAAAAGAGTATCGGTCCACAGGGAGAGCCTAAGTGAATACCAATTTAATTCTTCAAAGTTTGATTAACTGAAAAGAAAGTGTTTTTAGAAAGAAGGAATGTTTTAGTAAAGTCTACTCACTCATGATCATTGTAGACAAAAGAGGAGAAAAGAAAATGTAACACCCCGGTATTTTTATCAAGTAGAAATACCCAAGTGTACCATATTGAAATCATCAGAGATATATTTCCTGTTTAAATACTGAACACCACTATAAAATTTTCACTGAATAACAACCGAACAGTCTTAAACATAAATAAGACCATAAACCATCAGTGAAATACAATGTTCAATATCGTACAAGAAAGCGGAAGAAAATACATAATATTGTGATACACAGAATACAAGGGAAAACATAAACTAAGCACAACAGCTAAGTCTTCAGCAACCATCCAAGTACAACCTACTCGTGCTTCTTGGATCTCCTCTTTCCCTGTTTCTCTGTAAAACAACAACATTTAAACAATGAGATACAATCTCAGTGAGTTCTACCGAGACCCCTAACCACGCTCTCGGTTTATTTATAAAACCTTAACCTGGCAATCCTGTTATTGAATTACAATTATTCATTGGTAATTCGATTAATGAATTACAAACATAAACTGGTAATTCTATGTGAATTACAAACATAATCTTTTTAGTATTTAGCACGTCACCAACTACCGCAAGCTTAGGTGAACCCCGCATAGCCAATAGGTGTACAATGTCTAAAGGCAAAAGTAACAACATAGGGGCCTAGGTCAAGGGCTCATGACTTCCCTCACCTAGTATGCTATTTCATAGAGGTCGTCACCTCGACTAGATATAATATATATATATATATATATATATATATATATATATATATATATATATATATATATATCAAGAATCATAGACCGGTTTAGATGAATACTTAATAAACATCCCGCGTCAATTACATAGTTCAGTAAGTAGAACGTACCATAGACCGGTTTAGACGATTTAACAATCATCCCGCGTCATTTATACAATATCACATAGGACTCATAGTCCGCTTTCTTTTTGATAAAAACATTAAGTCCACATTCGCTCTCGCATACTAACTCGACACTTTTCAACATAATTTTCCATACCAAAAACAGTTCATTTTGCCTTAAAAATAGAATATTCAATTAGGCCTCTGAATAAGCTTTCCAACGCATCTTAGAACACCTCAATCGGGTTCCCGGATCAAAAGTTATCGCAAAACGAAAAACAGTGTTTGGTTGCTGAAATTCTGCCAACTGGCGCGCGAGTGGCGCGTGGCGCGCAAACGGCGCGCAAACGGCGCGCGAACAGACAGCAGGTTCTGCCAACTGGCGCGCGAGTGGCGCGTGACGCGCAAACGGCGCGCAAACAGACAGCAGGGGGGTCTGTCAAGGGCAGATTTTGGTGGTTTCGCGCGAAAACCGCGATTCCGCTTAATTCCGATTCTCGTTCCGATTGAAAACAGTTTTCACACACATATAATCAAACCCAATCAACATCAAACAATCAATCAAAATCATAATCAAATCGAATTTATCAAAACGCGACGTATTTTCCAAATATCGGTTTTTAACCCAAAATCTCTCAAATTCAATTACCAAACAATATTCCAGTCCAGCGAAAGCGATAAAACAGTTAATTAATTAATTCGAAACGTAAAATCCTAAACGTGAGGAGAACTCACCCTCGAAGCGTGTGCCGACACCGAGACTTCAAAATCACCGAGACTTCGCCAAATCACCGAGACTTTCCGCGAAATCACTTTTCTGACAAAACCACACGAACGTTCCCCGAATCCATTCCTCGCTCCGGTGACACCCGAATCCGTTTCCAACGCTTTCCACCTTTCCGCTCAATCCCGAGACCTCTATAATGCACTATTCATCATCTTCCTCCCCTAACCTCCATGACACTATTCACCAAAACCCCAAATCACCCAACTCGCTCCCAATCTTTCAATCGAACCTCAATCAACGATCCATCATCCTTGGGTTCGCGCCAAACTCCATCCCAAGCCATCCTTGAGCTTGAACCATCAACAAACCTCCATTTCCTTCAAAATTCGAAAATGGCAAAGTGAGAGAGAGAGAGAGAGTTGATGATGTTGATGTTGGTACCAAATCGAAGAGGAAGTAGCGCTGAACATTTTTCGTGTTGGACGGAAGTCGTTTCGGTGAAGTCTTCTCTCTCCCTCTTCTCTTCTCCCTCACGCCACTCTCTCTTCTTTTCTCTCCTTTTCTCTCTTTTTTCTCCTCTGTAACTCTCTCTCGTATCCTTTCTCTCTTTCTTTCTTAATTCTTTTCTTTCCTTTCTTATTAACACACACACACTTATATTTATTTATTTAATATATAAGCCGTAACGCGGTCAAATTACCATATCAATCGAAATCTCCTATTTCGATTCCAAAACTTCCTTGGTCCATATTATCCGGTTGCGTACTCTTTGAGAGCACGATTTTCATTAGCCGCCATTTGGTTATCGGGAATTTCTCTCCTCCTTCTATGTAAGAACCTTTCGATTTCGGGAATTTGTTGAACAGTTTCTCCGAAACTTCTAGTTCTTCGCATTCGAGGGACAAGAGAAGAAAAAGTAAAAACAAAGAAAATAAAATTTCAGTCTAACCGGTTTCGAAAAACTTAATTAATATCACTGCCTCCCCGGCAACGGCGCCAAAAACTTGATAGCCCCGCAAGTGCACGGGTCGTATCGCGTAATAAAAGAGTATCGGTCCACAGGGAGAGCCTAAGTGAATACCAATTTAATTCTTCAAAGTTTGATTAACTGAAAAGAAAGTGTTTTTAGAAAGAAGGAGTGTTTTAGTAAAGTCTACTCACTCATGATCATTGTAGACAAAAGAGGAGAAAAGAAAATAAAAGGAGAAAACATAAAGTTAAATGGCGAGAAATAAAAGAAAGCGGTAAAGTGCAAAAATCATAAACAGCGGAATTGTAAATGACAAGAAAGTAAATTGCTTGAAAAGTAAATTGCCAGTAATTTACTTGACTTGGAAAGTTTAAAGAGCAAGGAAAATAAAGGTGCGAGAAAGTAAATAACTTGGAAAATAAAGGTGCAAGAAATTAAATAGCAAGAAGAGTAAATGACTTGGAAAATAAAGGTGCAAGAAATTAAAGGAGCAAGAAAGTAAATGACTTGGAAAGTAAAAGGGCAAGAAAATAAATAGCAAGAATTTAAAGGGCAAGAAAGTAAATAAACAAGAATCATAAAAAGCATGAAGAATAAATTGAAGTCATGAATCTTTAGAGAGCCTTTGTCATTGATTTTCTAACAAAATTCAAGCTTCGTTACAAGTGAGGATCAAGCCTCTATTTATAGGAAAATATCAGGGGCAAAATGGTCCAAAAGAGGAAAAAGTGGCAAATCAAGTTGGCCAATGTAGTCATCAAAAAGCCATCCTCAAGTGGGTAAAAATATCCAATTTTGACTGCACAGTCGAAATCTGGATAGCAGATGCAGTCGAAGTCGAAATCTGGAAGACAGATGCAGTCGAAGTCGAAATCTGGAAGACAGATGCAGTCGAAGTCAAAATCTGGAAGACAGATGCAGTCGAAATCTGGAAGACAGATGCAGTCGAATTCTGACAGATGCAGTCGAAATCTGGAAGACAGATGCAGTCGAAGTCGAAATCTGGAAGACAGATGCAGTCGAATTCGAAATCTGGAAGATAGATGCAGTCGAATTCTGACAGATGCAGTCGAAATCTGGAGGATAGATGTAGTCGAATTCTGACCTGCTGAGGCAGAAGCAGACGAAATTGCTTAAAAATAAAACCTGAAGGTAAAAAGTAAATATTTGCAGTAAAATAGATCAAAAAAATAATTAAAATACTAAAAAGACTTAATAAAATAACTATTAAAATGACTCTAAAAATAGACTTATCAATAAGAAGTAGAGAGGCAAAATTAAGTATTTTCAAGTCAACACACTAAAACCACACATTTAATTAAAGGTTCCCTCTCAGTAGAGAGGACGTGTGGGGTGCTAACACCTTCCCTGCGCGTAACCGACCCCCGAACCCTAATCTCTAATTTCGCAAGACCAATCACTTTCCAAAAAAGGTTTTCCTAATATTTTCCTTAATAAATATTGGTGGCGGCTTCATTGTCTTAGGAAAAGTTGTGAACGAGGAAGGTTCTCCCTCGGGGACTTTTTCGGGCGCAACAGTTAGCCTTCCCTGGATGGTACTTCAATTCGAAGTCATAGTCTTCTAGAAACTCTACCCATCTTCTCTGTCTATTGTTCAGTTCCTTTTGGTCAAACAAATACTTAAGGCTCTTGTGATCACTAAAGACTTCGAAACAAGAACCGTATAAGTAATGTCTCCAAATCTTTAGGGCAAACACAATTGCCGCCAACTCTAGGTTATGAGTCGGGTAATTCTCTTCATGCGGTTTCAACTGTCTGGAGGCATAAGCAACTACTCGTTGACTCTGCATAAGGACACATCCTAAACCCTTACCAGAGGCGTCACAGTAAGTCTGGAATCCCATAGACGGATCTGGAAGAATTATAATGGGTGCAGAAGTCAAACGAGTGAGTGGAAGAACTAGCTGAGAAAATCTGAAAAACATTCACCACAGTCAGAGTCTCATACAAACGGTTGACCCTTGCGAGTTAACTGAGTGAGTGGAAGAACCAGCAGAGAAAATCCTTAAATGAATCTCCAATAATACCCAGCTAATCCCAAGAAACTTCTCACTTCAGTGACTGTAGATGGTTGTTCACAGTCTGCCACAGCTTCAATTTTACTGGGGTCCACTGCAACACAGGATTGAGATATCACATGGCCAAGAAATTTTACTTCAGGCATCCAGAAATCACACTTAAATGGCTTGGCATACAACTTTTTCTCTCAGAGTACGTTCAGAACAATTCGGAGATGTTGTACATGCTCCTCAATAGTCTTCGACTACACCAAGATATCATCGATAAACACCACGACAAATGGGTCCAGATAAGGATTGAAAATTCGATTCATGTAATCCATGAATACAGCTGGAGCGTTGGTTAAACCGAAGGGCATCACTACAAACTCGTAATGTCCAAATCTAGTACGGAAAGCGGTCTTTGGAATATCCAAAGCTCTAATTTTAATTTGATGATAGCCCGACCTTAGATCAATCTTAGAAAACATTGAAGCTCCTCGTAGTTGGTCTAGAAAATCATCAATTCTTGGCAGAGGATACTTATTCTTGATAGTCACCTTATTCAACTGACGATAATCAATGCATAATCTCATGCTCCCATCTTTCTTCTTGACAAGCAATACAGGAGCACCCCATGGCGAAGCACTCGGTCGGATAAATTGTTTTGAAATCAATTCTTCAAGTTGGGTTTTCAACTCTTTAAGATCTAAGGGAGACATTCTATATGGAGCGATAGAAATTGGCCCTGTGCCCGGAACCAACTATATAGAGAATTCTACCTCACGATCCAGAGGTAAAGAAGAAACTTCATCTGAAAATACATTTAGGAATTCATTCACAACTTGAACAGATGATAAATCTAAACCAGTTGCAGTTGATGCAGATAACGTAATAACATAAGCATTCGCACCTTGGAATAAAGACTGACTTTCTGAGCACCCAGAGTGTAGACTCTCACGTGTGTGGGAGCAGCTTGCTCCTCTCTGTTCCTATTCCTTGTTGGGTACTCATTAGTATTATGATCCTCCTCCTTACAATAAAAAACAATGATAGGAGTCCATACGACATTCACCATGGTGGAACTTCCACATTTGGAACACTTGCTGAACTTTGAGAAATCAGACGATTGCATTTCCTTTCCTTTGTTGAAGTTACCTTTTGACCTTGCATTCGGAGTTTATGGTTCAGCTACCTTCTACTTTCCTTTCCAATATCCCCTCTATGCTTCTCTTGATCATTCAGTACATAGATAGCCAACCAATACAACTGGGACAACTTCGCATATTCAGCAGTGTACTGCTCTACTGTCAGTTCACCCTGCTCGAGGGCTAAAAACTCCCTTCATTCTTACTTTGAAAAGTTCCAAAAATCTTTTCTACCTTATCTATCTGATGTTAGGCTTCCATCACTTCAGGTTCTCTATTCCCTAAAATGAAATGGGTTTTTGAGGAACTTCGGTCTTGGTCGAGGATTACGTCTTGATCATCCTACCATAATTCCGCTTATGATGCACCAAGTATTGAGTTGATCAGGCTCAATGTCTCTTAGCATCACAAGTAGAGTCACAACAAGACTAACAAGGAATCGACTCAACCCTAAACTAAACTAAGCCCGACTAGGTCGAACTACTCTGATACCATAATGTAATACCCCAGTATTTCTAACTTGTAGAAATACCAAAATGCACAGCTTGGCATGCATCAGAGTTGACTTGTATACCTGGAATATTGAACACAACTAAAAACTTCGATAAATAATTATCAAACGGTTCCATGAACCTCATTAAACTTAACATAAAGTACTTAAGTCTCATGACTTAAAACTTATACAACCTGGTGTTCAATATCCAAAACATAAGTAGCGAAAACGATTTACAACTGTTAGCGAGTAATAGTTATACAATCGACAATACAAAGACAACAAAAGGGAAAAAGGCATAATCATAAAACTGATTCTTCAATAACTCCATGAGTCACACCGGCTAACCGTGCTTCTTCGCCTTTGATTTTCCCTGTTTCTCTGTAAAAACCACAATAATTAAGGGTGAGATAAACATTATCTCAGTGAGTCCTATCGAGACCCCATACTAACACTAACGGTTCATTATGCATCATTTTCATTCGTAGCCCAAGTCTGGATACTACGTGTAATATTTTATTTGTAGCCCTAGTCTGGATAGCTACATGTAACATTCGTAACCCAAGTCTGGATAGCTACGCGTTACATTTCATACTAACACAACACCGAAGACCTGCAGTTTCAGTCCCCCGGTGAACCCAATCCACTAATCCTTTCATCAGTGGGCAAACATAGAAGGGGCCTAGGTTATGGGCTCATGACTTCCCTCCCCTAGTGTGTTATCATAGAGGTCGTCACCCCAATTAATGTCTTTTACATTAATTATCATACCTTGAGTTATATCAAGTCATTTCATTATATTCCTTTAATTATATCAAGTCATTTTAGTGGTTACCAAAACCTCAATGAACCTTTAGTCCATTGTATTAACATATACTTGTGTTTTTCTCAATCATAACCCTAATCGGTTATCGTACATTTAACATACTTGGACAATTTCCAATATTTCATTCATACCTACGCTTATTTATGCGAATTACGATTTATTTGTCAATACATAGGGTTGAGGAAAGGACTAGAATGGATTTGGAACCAATTGGAATAGCCTAGGACATGTTTTAAAATAGGGTAACAGAAGGGGACGCACGGTCCATGCGCTAAGGCGCACGACTCGTGAGCATTTTTAAAATTTTTATTGCGCAGGTGCGAATCACACGCATGACCCGTGCGCAGGAGCGCACGGTCCGTGCGTGACCATCAATTTCTCAAAAATACATTTTCGTGTAACTTTGGCTATTCCGTTCGTTCCAACATCTATTCCGATCGATTCCCAAACATAACATCACATCAATTCAGATATTCATAACAAAATACATCTTCACAATTACGGTTTTCGCAAAACAACGGCTTTCAATGAAATCGAACGAAACAAAACACCAAAACCTATTTTCAGTCACATGCAAGGTTGACGCAAATAAAATGAAAATCCAAAGCGAGTATAGAACTCACCTAACGTGATGAAAATCACGCAAATATCTGAAACACTTGGAGTTCAACAAAGTTCACGAACAATCGAAATCACACGAACGGTCCCCGAATGACTATAACGTTCCTGCGAGCTCGAAATCACTCTGAAGCTAGCTTAAACTCGAATCCAGCAACTCAAACACTCTTTCTTGCTACTGAACTTCCTTCCTATCTACTGAATCGATGTCTCTCGAAACTTTTACGACTCGAAACCGAAATTCGACGAACCGACATTCCAAGCTCCACTTCTGTTTTACAGCATCAGCATGCAGATTTGTAACAAGCGTATCTAGATCAATTCTCAACTAAAACCACTCAAACCAGTGTCCCTTGTGCAGGGAATTTTGTCTAGTTTCATATGGTTCAAGTCCCACACTGTTTCGACGAGTATTCAGGGATTTATGGCTACAATACGGTGACTGGTTCAAAAATCGGTACTGCTACAAAAGCAGAACTTGTAACTAATTTTTCTCCCTCAATACTCAGTGAAATAAGGTGGTTCTTGTGCCTAAATTTAAACTTTTTGAGTCTAGTTTCTAAATAAATTAGAACGAGCTTCAAAGGTGGTCTGTGGTGAGATATACATCGAAATTACCAAACACTGCTCCATACAGGTTTGCTGCAAAACTTTTCCAGCAACATATTCTTTTGATCAATCCTTCATGTCTCCACGAATTAGAGTTCCATAGCTAACCCAAACACTCCAATTCGAATTCCAACACCTCCAGCTACTGAACCTTCTTCAAATGCGCTTCCAACCACAAAGTTGGTTCAGCTCTACTCCAATCTACCCTCCTCTTGAACATGCAACACTCTAAGTTCTCAAAACTCTATTTTTAGACAAAGTAGAGCTTGAATTTCAGAAATGGTGAAATGAGAAGGATGAAGATGTGGGTGTTGTTTCAGGTATCATTAAGAAGAGGGTTAAAAACTGAATCAAATGGTGCAAAGAAATAGGGCATGCATCAAGGTTTTGAGAAACCCTCCTCTCCCTCTTCTTCTCCCTATTCGCACTCTCTCCTCTCAAGCTCTCTCTCTATTTTCTGTTTTTGGTTCTGTTTGGTTTTAGCAGCATCTGGGGTTAGTGTTGGTCATGTGAGTGTTGGTCTGAAACTTACCCTTTTTCTCAGAAGTAGCTTTGTAATGAGCAGTACTGTCCTCCTCAAAGATTCTGCAACTGTCAACCAGATCAGCGAACACCCGAATCTTCTGATAACCAATGGCCTTTTTAATATCAGGCCTCAACCCATTCTCGAACTTTATGCATTTAGAAAATTCAGCTGTAGCCTCACTGTAGTGTGGATAAAATTTTGCTAATTCCACAAATTTCGCCGCATAGGCAGTCACAGACATACCACCCTGCTTCAGTTCCAAGAACTCTATCTCTTTCTTTCCTCGGACGTCTTCAGGAAAATATTTTCTCAAAAATTCTCTGCTGAATACCTCCCAAGTAATCTCTTCCTGCACAGCCTCTAACCTCTGCCTAGTAGCCAACCACCAGTCGTCGGCCTCCTCGGCTAACATGTGGGTACCAAAACGGACCTTCTGCTCAACAGTGCAGTCCATCACCCTGAAAATCCTCTCGATCTCTTTCAGCCAAGCCATAGCACCATCTGGATCATACTTGCCCTTAAAGGTGGGCGGATTCTCTCTCTGGAAAGTAGTCAAACTCCGGAAACCAGCGTTGTCTCCAGCATTCTGCTGACCCTGCACAGCCTGAGCCATAGCCTGCAATGCAGCAGCAAGAGCAGCGTCGTTTCTCCCAGCCATTTCAAACTATCACTGCAGCACAAACCAAGAATTTAGTACTAATCTATTGTCATAAGACACTATGACAGGACAACATTGGCCGGACAGACCGAACCTGGCTCTGATACCACTAATGTAACACCCCTTTTCTACCCATTAATTTAATTGGAAAAATATCAGAGTTTTCAAAATTTTATTTCACGCAAGGGATATTACACATACTTCAATAAAAACCACAGCTCTCAATAAAACAGCTCAAAACATAATAACCAGGTATTACGTAGCACATCACAAAGGCGAATCTCAAAACCACAGTTATCATCGCAATAAAACTCAACGTCAATAAAATCATCTAAGCAGCGGAATAATAAAATTAAACAGAATTGTCAACAAAACTTAACAACCAAAAACATTCATGACATTAAGTTCGTCCCACCCCCTGAGTGCTACGTATCAGAGCGTGACGACTCGACTCGAATTAGTGAAGGTACCTAGTCCTTCACTCGCAATCACCTGCACGTTACCGCATGGGGGTAACATTCAAACAGAAGGGTGAGTCCAATTCAATTCATATAATAAATCATATGATAAATAATAAGTCAAGTTACAGCTCTAAATTACTCACGTCACAATCATCAATCACATCATTATAAATAACTCATCACAATGTCATGCAGGCATATGAAATGCAACCCACTCGCGGGCATATGCATGAGGTACCTTTTCACAAACGTCGCTTAGCCATTACGGCCTCATCGTCACTTAGCCTTTTGGGCCTCAAAACGTCACTGGGTTTATGCATATGTGATGCATGAAACACTATAACATGCATCACACACAAATTACACAATCACTTACCAATTTGCCAAATAAAGGCACAGCACCTGTCAATTCACAATTTACTCACAAATAACATCACTTAGCCTTTTAGGCATCAAAACGTCACTGGGTTTTCATCGTCACTTAATCACAAACATCATCAACTCAAACAATAGCCACCGAGGGCAAAAGCGTCATTTACTAGCCACCAAGGGCATCATCGTCATTTACACGTCATTATAAGTAGCAATAGCCACTAAGGGCAAAACAGTCATTTACACGTCATTATGAATAATAATAGCCACTAAGGGCAAAATAGTCATTTACACGTCATTATAAATAATAATAGCCACTAAGGGCAAAATAGTCATTTACACGTCATTATAAATAATAATAACCACTGAGGGCAAAATAGTCTTTTACACGTCAATATAAATAATAACAGCCACTAAGGGCAAAACAGTCATTTAACTAGCCACTAGGGGCATCATCGTCAAAACCATCACTTTTAACACTAAGGCGTTGAAAACACTGGTTACACAAAAAGGGGATTTTTAACGACACCAAAACATCTTTTCAATGTCACAGCAGTGACCACCGGGGACAGCCACTTAGGCGCCCAGCAACCTCCTAAAATTATAAGTTTTTATTTTAAAAAATGGAACACACGGATAGACAACTGAAAATTCTTCACAACGCTTTTTGAATCGTTCAAAACGGTTATCCGAGTCAAAAGATATGGCAAAAACAGTTTTCGAAAATATTTTGGAACATCCTGAAAACTGGCGCCATGGGCACCCAGCGCCCAGGCACCTGGCGCCCAGCGCCCAGGCACCTGGCGCCCAGCGCCTAGCACAATGCAACACACGCACGCACACACCCGGGCGCTCAGCGCCCAGCGCCTTGGCGCAACATACACACACACACGCGCACAGCCGGGCGCTCAGCGCCCAGCGCCTTGGCGCAACACACACACACGCGCGCACGGGCGCTCAGCGCCTAGCGCTGGCACCCAGCGCCCACCCACGCACACAGCAACGCGCACAGGCGCCCCTGGCGCCCAGCACACTTCCAGCACCAGATTTTCAGAAAAATTCAGCACAAACCTCATTTTTCTCAAATTGTCTCTTGACTCAATTTCAACACACATTACAACTATCATGGATACACATTAAAATAGTCAAAATTATACACCACCCATTCGAATTCAACAACAATCCCAAGCACACATGGATCACGCATATAGCAACATCAAGAACATGATTTCGTAAACATCATACAATCATAGTTAACATCTAGGCTATCACTACTTAGGATCTATCATAGGAATTATTATAGAAATCGATAGAACTCCCCTTACCTCGTATTCGAAGAGTAGGAGCCTCCGAGACGATCACGAACGGAACTACGGCAACGGAATCACGTTCTCCTTTTCTCCTTGGGGCTTGTGACTCTTCTCTTCTCCCTCCTCCTCTCTACGGCGCGCCTCTCCCTTCTCTTCTCTCTTTCTCAAATTTTCGCAAATGCTAGCAAGGGAACCCTAACCCCTAGGCGCCTTGCTACTTCGCATATGGCTAGATTCATGGGCTTGGGCTTCTCACTTAAGCCCAAGTCTATCTAATTTGGCACCTCCATCTTCTAATGCTACCTACACATAATAATATAATTTCTAATAATTAACTTATATCCACTTAATTAATTTAAATTCCTAAATACTTAATTAAATAAATTAATTAAATATTTAGGGTGTTACAACTCTCCCCCACTAGAATATTTCGTCCTCGAAATTTACCTGATCAAATAACTCTGGGTAGGACTCTCGCATCTTGCTCTCCAGCTCCCAAGTCATACTCTCGCCGGCAGCTCCTAGCCAAACCACTTTCACTAATGCAATCTCTTTGCCTCTAAGTGCTTTCACTTCCCGATCCTCAATCCGTACGGGCATCGTCTCCACAGTGAGATTATCCCGCACCTCTACATCATCCATACGGATCACATGAGATGGATCCGAAACATACTTCCGAAGTTGCGACACATGAAACACGTCATGCAAATTCGAAAGATTTGGCGGTAAAGCCACTCTATAAGCCGCATTTCCGATTCTTTCAGAAATCTGATAAGGACCAACAAATCGAGGAGTGAGCTTCTTCGATTTCAACGCTCGACCAACACCGGTAATAGGAGAAACCCTCAAGAACACATGCTCGCCCTCCTGAAACTCTAAATCCTTCCTCCGCTTGTCATGATAACTCTTCTGACGACTCTGCGAAGCCTTCATCTTTTCACGGATCATCTTGATCTTCTCTGTAGTCTCCCGGACAATCTCCGGTTCCAACACTACACTCTCTCCCGACTCATACCAACACAATGGCGTTCTACACTTTCGACCATACAATGCTTCAAACAGTGCCATCCCAATACTGGAATGGTAACTGTTGTTATAGGTAAACTCAATCAGTGCAAGGTAGGAATCCCATGAACCCCGTTGTTCCAATACACACGCCCTCAACAAATCTTCTAACGACTGAATTGTTCTCTCTGACTGACCATCTGTCTGAGGATGATATGCTGAACTCATTTTCAGCTTTGACCCCAATTCCTTCTGCAAACTCGTCCAAAACTCAGAAGTGAACCTCGGATCCCTATCTGACACAATACTCTTCGAAACACCGTGCAGCTTCACAATTTCTTTGACATAGACCTCCGCCAACCTCGACACCGGATAAGTGATATTAATAGGAATAAAGTGGGCAGACTTCGTTAACCTATCAACAACCACCCAAATAGCGTCATGACCCTTAACTGTATTCGGCAATCCCGTCACAAAATCCATCGCTATGCTATCCCACTTCCACTCTGGAACTTCCAACGGTTGCATTAACCCTGCAGGCTTCTGATGCTCAACCTTAGATTTCTGACAGGTCAAACAGGTATACACAAACTGTGCTACATCTCTCTTCATACCATACCACCAAAACATCTTTTTCAGATCTTGATACATTTTCGTCGCTCCAGGATGGATACTCAACTTGCTACGGTGACCCTCCTCTAAAATTGCCTTTCTCATCTCCTCATCATCCGGAATACAGATCCTACCCCGGAACCTCAACACACCACTGGAATCTAATTTGAAATCTTCCTCTTCAGATTGACCAACCCCATTAATTAAATCTACTAACTTGACATCTGACTTCTGAGCCTCTCTGATGCTGCCCAGGAAATCATTATCGATCTTTAACATTCCCAGCTTGACACTGCGAGGTGTCATTTTACAAACCAAACTCAAATCTCTGAATTCCTCAATCAACTCTTCTTTCACCATCATTGCCGACATATGCAAAGACTTTCTGCTTAAAGCATCAGCCACGACATTAGCTTTGCCGGGATGATAGTTCAAACCAAAGTCATAATCCTTCAAGAGCTCCAACCACCGACGCTGTCTCATATTCAACTCTTTCTGATCGAACAGATACTTTAGACTCTTATGATCACTGAACACTTCAAACCTCGAACCATAAAGGTAGTGCCTCCAAATCTTAAGCACAAATACCACGGCAGCCAATTCCAAATCATGCGTAGGGTAATTTTTCTCATGAACCCGCAATTGCCTCGACGCATACGCAACAACCTTTCCATCTTGCATCAGCACACCGCCCAGACCCATCTTCGAAGCATCACAATACACAACAAACGGTTCCTCCGGACTAGGCAACGTCAAAACAGGCGACGTCGTCAATCTCTTTTTCAGTTCCATAAAACTTTCCTCACACCGAGCATCCCAGACAAAAATTTTACCCTTGCAAGTCAACTGAGTCAACGAAAGGGCCAATTTGGAAAAACCCTCGATGAACCTCCTGTAGTACCCAGCCAAACCCAAAAAGCTTCTAATCTCTGTTGCGGACTTCGGAGCCTCCCACTCCAACACTGCTTCTACTTTTGCCGGATCAACCGCAATACCATTACCAGAAATCACGTGCCCAAGGAAACTCACCTCTTTCAGCCAGAACTCACACTTCGATAACTTAGCATACAACTTTTTCTCTTTCAAAACTCCTAACACTGTCTTCAGGTGCTCAGCATGCTCTTCCTCCGACTTAGAATAAACTAGAATGTCATCTATGAAGATCACCACAAACCGATCTAGGTAATTATGGAAAATACGATTCATATATTCCATAAATACACCAGGAGCATTGGTCACACCGAACGGCATCACTGAATATTCATAATGCCCATACCTTGTCCTGAACGCTGTCTTCTGAACATCTTCATTCTTTACTTTAATCTGATGATATCCGGACCTCAAATCAATTTTGCTGAAAACACGGGCACCCACTAACTGATCCATCAGATCGTCGATCCTCGGAAGCGGATACTTGTTCTTGATAGTTACCTTATTCAACTGACGATAGTCCACACATAACCTCATGCTCCCATCTTTCTTCTTCACTAACAATACCGGAGCTCCCCACGGTGATACACTCGGTCTCACAAACTTTTTCTCAAGCAATTCTTCAAGTTGCGTCTTCAACTCAGACAATTCCGACGCTGACATCCTGTACGGTGCCATAGACACAGGCCTCGTACCAGGTACAAGATCTATCGAAAACTCAACTTCTCTTTCCGGTGGCACACCCGGAATTTAATCAGGAAAAACCTCAGGAAACTCGCGTACCACTTTCAGTTCTTCAATAACAGCCTGACTCTCAGCAGACAACGATGCCATCAACGCAAACAGCTGAACCCCTTCTTTCTTCAACTTCTTCAATTGACCAGCAGATACCAAAACAGAATCTTCTTCCCCGAAACTAACCGACTTGCTACGACAGTTGATATGAACGTGATTATTCTCTAACCAGTCCATGCCTAAGATTACATCCAGACCTCTCAACGGCAAGCAAACAAAATTCACAATAAAGTCCCTGCCGAAGATCGACACGGGACACTGAGAACCTGGGACGTAATCACTGACCCCTTCGCAGGAGTATCGACAACCATATCCCCACACATAGCAGATAAAACAAGACCCAATCTTTTACAACAATCAACGGATATAAAACAATGGGTAGCACCAGTATCAATAAGAGATTTCAGAGAAGTACCATTAATAAAACACGTACCTCTAATCAGACCATCCTTCTCGTCGGGCTCCTCTCCTGCCAATGCAAATACCTTCCCAGTAGACCTTTCCTTCTTCGGCTTTGTACACTTTGTACTGATATGCCCAGACTCACCACAGTTGAAACACACCACATCCTTGACCTTACACTCGGCTGCCATATGATCCTTTTTACCACAACGGTAGCAAACCCTCTCATCAGACCTGCATGTAGTACTCTTGTGGCCAGGCTTGCCACACTTATAACAGACTATGCTAGCAGGGGCATCTCCCCCACTAGAACTCATAGCCCCAGCAGCCTTCTGATAACTCTTACCCGCAGGAACCTCATACGGCTTGCTTCGACTCTGAAACTTACCCTTTTTCTCAGAAGTAGCTTTGTAATGAGCAGTACTGTCCTCCTCAAAGATTCTGCAACTGTCAACCAAATCAGCGAACACCCGAATCTTCTGATAACCAATGGCCTTTTTAATATCAGGCCTCAACCCATTCTCGAACTTTATGCATTTAGAAAATTCAGCTGTAGCCTCACTGTAGTGTGGATAAAATTTTGCTAATTCCACAAATTTCGCCGCATAGGCAGTCACAGACATACCACCCTGCTTCAGTTCCAAGAACTCTATCTCTTTCTTTCCTCGGACGTCTTCAGGAAAATATTTTCTCAAAAATTCTCTGCTGAATACCTCCCATGTAATCTCTTCCTGCACAGCCTCTAACCTCTGCCTAGTAGCCAACCACCAGTCGTCGGCCTCCTCGGCTAACATGTGGGTACCAAAACGGACCTTCTGCTCAACAGTGCAGTCCATCACCCTGAAAATCCTCTCGATCTCTTTCAGCCAAGCCATAGCACCATCTGGATCATACTTGCCCTTAAAGGTGGGCGGATTCTCTCTCTGGAAAGTAGTCAAACTCCGAAAACCAGCGTTGTCTCCAGCATTCTGCTGACCCTGCACAGCCTGAGCCATAGCCTGCAATGCAGCAGCAAGAGCAGCGTCGTTTCTCCCAGCCATTTCAAACTATCACTGCAGCACAAACCAAGAATTTAGTACTAATCTATTGTCATAAGACACTATGACAGGACAACATTGGCCGGACAGACCGAACCTGGCTCTGATACCACTAATGTAACACCCCTTTTCTACCCATTAATTTAATTGGAAAAATATCAGAGTTTTCAAAATTTTATTTCACGCAAGGGATATTACACATACTTCAATAAAAACCACAGCTCTCAATAAAACAGCTCAAAACATAATAACCAGGTATTACGTAGCACATCACAAAGGCGAATCTCAAAACCACAGTTATCATCGCAATAAAACTCAACGTCAATAAAATCATCTAAGCAGCGGAATAATAAAATTAAACAGAATTGTCAACAAAACTTAACAACCAAAAACATTCATGACATTAAGTTCGTCCCACCCCCTGAGTGCTACGTATCAGAGCGTGACGACTCGACTCGAATTAGTGAAGGTACCTAGTCCTTCACTCGCAATCACCTGCACGTTACCGCATGGGGGTAACATTCAAACAGAAGGGTGAGTCCAATTCAATTCATATAATAAATCATATGATAAATAATAAGTCAAGTTACAGCTCTAAATTACTCACGTCACAATCATCAATCACATCATTATAAATAACTCATCACAATGTCATGCAGGCATATGAAATGCAACCCACTCGCGGGCATATGCATGAGGTACCTTTTCACAAACGTCACTTAGCCATTACGGCCTCATCGTCACTTAGCCTTTTGGGCCTCAAAACGTCACTGGGTTTATGCATATGTGATGCATGAGACACTATAACATGCATCACGCACAAATTACACAATCACTTACCAATTTGCCAAATAAAGGCACAGCACCTGTCAATTCACAATTTACTCACAAATAACATCACTTAGCCTTTTAGGCATCAAAACGTCACTGGGTTTTCATCGTCACTTAATCACAAACATCATCAACTCAAACAATAGCCACCGAGGGCAAAAGCGTCATTTACTAGCCACCAAGGGCATCATCGTCATTTACACGTCATTATAAGTAACAATAGCTACTAAGGGCAAAACGGTCATTTACACGTCATTATGAATAATAATTGCCACTAAGGGAAAAATAGTCATTTACACGTCATTATAAATAACAATAGCCACTAAGGGCAAAATAGTCATTTACACGTCATTATAAATAATAATAACCACTGAGGGCAAAATAGTCGTTTACACGTCAATATAAATAATAACAGCCACTAAGGGCAAAACAGTCATTTAACTAGCCACTAGGGGCATCATCGTCAAAACCATCACTTTTAACACTAAGGCATTGAAAACACTGGTTACACAAAAAGGGGATTTTTAACGACACCAAAACATCTTTTCAATGTCACAGCAGTGACCACCGGGGACAGCCACTTAGGCGCCCAGCAACCTCCTAAAATTATAAGTTTTTATTTTAAAAAAATGGAACACACGGATAGACAACTGAAAATGCTTCACAACGCTTTTTGAATCGTTCAAAACGGTTATCCGAGTCAAAAGATATGGCAAAAATAGTTTTCGAAAATATTTTGGAACATCCTGAAAACTGGCGCCATGGGCACCCAGCGCCCAGGCACCTGGCGCCCAGCGCCTAGCACAATGCAACACACGCACGCACACAGCCGGGTGCTCAGCGTCCAGCGCCTGGAGCCCAGCGCCTTGGCGCAACACACACGCGCGCACGGGCGCTCAGCGCCTAGCGCTGGCACCCAGCGCCCACCCACGCACACAGCAACGCGCACAGGCGCCCCTGGCGCCCAGCACACTTCCAGCCCCAGATTTTCACAAAAATTCAGCACAAACCTCATTTTTCTCAAATTGTCTCGTGACTCAATTTCAACACACATTACAACTATCATGGATACACATTAAAATAGTCAAAATTATACACCACCCATTCGAATTCAACAACAATCCCAAGCAAACATGGATCACGCATATAGCAACATCAAGAACATGATTTCGTAAACATCATACAATCATAGTTAACATCTAGGCTATCACTACTTAGGATCTATCATAGGAATTATTATAGAAATCGATAGAACTCCCCTTACCTCGTATTCGAAGAGTAGGAGCCTCCGAGACGATCACGAACGGAACTACGGCAACGGAATCACGTTCTCCTTTTCTCCTTGGGGCTTGCGACTCTTCTCTTCTCCCTCCTCCTCTCTACGGCGCGCCTCTCCCTTCTCTTCTCTCTTTCTCAAATTTTCGCAAATGCTAGCAAGGGAACCCTAACCCCTAGGCGCCTTGCTACTTCGCATATGGCTAGATTCATGGGCTTGGGCTTCTCACTTAAGCCCAAGTCCATCTAATTTGGCACCTCCATCTTCTAATGCCACCTACACATAATAATATAATTTCTAATAATTAACTTATATCCACTTAATTAATTTAAATTCCTAAATACTTAATTAAATAAATTAATTAAATATTTAGGGTGTTACAGACTCCAACCTAGCCACCAGAGCAAAAGTTTCGTCAAAATCCACCCCTTCGATTTGGTTAAAACCTTGAACAACTAAACGGCTTTTATTTAATAAAATAACACCATTTTCATCAAGTTTGTTGCGAAAAACCCATTTAGTACCAATAACGGTTCTGTCAACAGGTTTTTCAACTAAATGCCAAACTTTTTTCCGTTCAAATGTTCAAGTTCCTTTTGCATTGACACAACCCATTCTAGATCATTTAAAGCTTCCTTAATATTATTGGGAACTATTTGAGATACAAAAGCACTATGAAAGCGTAAATGATTAAGAGAAGAACGAGTTGTTACCCCCTTTGATGGACTACAAATAATTTGCTCCATGGGATGATCTCGAACTGATATCCAAGTTTTGGGCAAATCATCATCTGTTCTTCCATGGAGATGGTCATCAATGTCTTTGGGCTCTCGTTCCACTTCAGCTTCTTCTTGAGGTTCCACTTTCACCTCGGCTTCTTCCACACTTTTACTATTTGATTCAGGTATTTTGTTTTTGATCACTTCAACCACTTCATCCTAATCATCAACTTTCTTGGCAAAAGGGTTAGGCTCATCAAAAGAAACATGTATTGATTCGTGCATACATTTATCAATTTTATTGTAAACAATATATGCTCTACTATGACTTGAATAACCCATAAAAATACCTTCAGTTGATTTTGCATCAAACTTACCCAACTTATCTTTTGTGTTGAGAATGGAGCACTTACTTCCAAAAACCTTGAAGTATGAAATATTTGGAGCTCTACCATTCCACAACTCGTATAGCGTCTTGTTAAGAGATGGCCTCATGTATACCCGGTTGAGCACGTGACATGTTGTATCAACTGCATGACCCCAAAAATATTTGGGTAGGTTGTACTCGTTCAACATTGTTCTGCTCATCTCTTGTATGGTTCTATTCTTCCTTTCCACCACACCGTTTTGTTGAGGGGTCCTTGGAGCTGAAAAGTTATGATGAACACCATACTTTTCACACCAAGTCCTGAATTATGAATTTTCGTACTCTCCTCCATGATCACTTCTAATTTCCTTGTTGGCTAAGCTTTTCTCATTCTGTAACTTTCTGCACAACTTAGCAAACTCATTGAAAGCATCACTTTTATTTGGAAGTAGAATGACCCAAGTATACCTAGAATAATCATCTACAATCACAAAGACATACTTGGACCCTCCTAGACTTACAACATCAATTTCACCAAATAAATCAAGATGGAGCAATTCAAGCACATTGTTAGCGGAAATAACCGGTTTTGGATTGAAAGAAGATCTATGCAACTTGCCTAGCTGACATGCATCACACAATTGACCCTTTTCATACTTCAACTTGGGTAGACCTCTAACATGCTTATTCTTACTCAACTTAGATAATTGTTCTATACTAGCATGTCCTAGACGTCTATGCCACAGATTCACATCATCAAGCAAGGAAGGCATGCATACAATATCATTACTCACATTGTCAAAATCAACATAATACACATTATTTTCTCGAAAGCCAGTAATATAAAGTTTAGAAGTCCTATGAGTAATAACACATTTATCAACAAAAAAATACACATCAAAATCACTATCACATAGTTGGCTAACACTTAGCAAGTTAAATTTGACACCATCAACTAGTAAAGCATTTTTAATTTTGATTGTATTTTACTTACCCACACAACCTTTACCTATTACTTGAGCAGATTCATTGTTGGCAAACTTTACAGATCCACTAGCTTTGTTTCTCAACTTCAAGAATAGTGAAGCATCACCAGTCATATGCCTTGAGCACCCACTATCAACCATCCACACATTTTTCTTCTTGGATGACTGACCAACCTGCAAAAGGAACATTAACAACTAGTACGAGGTACCCAAATTTTATTGGGTCCTTAGGGATTAGTTCTCAAGGGGTTTGTTTTCACAATCCACCTTGGTTTCTTACAAGCAGGTATAAGGGTACCAAACTCACACAATCTACGAATAGGGCATCTATGAGAGCTATGGTTCCCTTTTTGACAATAAGTGCAAGAGAAAACAGTAGGTGTCTTACTTGAAGTGGCAGCTACAAAAATCACTTTCTTTTTCAAAACAGAGGAGGTGGAATTACCTTCATACCCAATGCCTCTCCTATCAACATATTCATGTTGGGAGTGAAGTATCATGGTTAAGGTCTTTTCACCAAACTCAAACCTTTTTAAGGATTCTTTCAAAATTTCATTTTCAACCTTGATTTTTTCAAAATTTTGTTTAAGCTCAAGAAGCTCAAGGTTGAAAGGTTTAGTTTTATGTAGCTCATTCTTCAACTTAGCTACCTCATTCTCAAGAGTCTCAATTTGAGTGAGCATGCTTTTTTTGCTCTTTGTCAAATTCTTAGATGTAACCAAAAGAGTTTCATGTTCATTATAAAGAGCTTCAAAAGCCTCACTCAAATCTTGACTACTACACACATCATCAAATAAGTCATCATGCTCAAGTGAATCAGAAAGACTATGGTTAGCAAGGATTACCTTAGGGGTGTTATTTGCCATAAGACAAACAACATTGGCTGCCTTCTCTTCTTCATCTGTTTCACTATCAGTGTCAGGATTGTCCCATGTAGCGTCAGGTGTGTCATTTTCCATAAGACAAACAGCATTTGCAACCTCCTCTTCTTCATCTATATCACCATCAGTATCTGTGTTGTCCCATGTAGCTTTCATGGCTTTCTTTTGTTGGTACTTGGATTCTAGCTTTGGACAATTCACTTTGAGATGACCCGATTTGTTGCATTCAAAACATTTTGGTTGATCATCTCTTCTCTCGTAACTGTCTTCTTTGTTGTACCCAGATTTCTTTGAATAGTCACCCTTCCCAAGCTTGTTGAATCTCATGAATTTTCTGAATTTCTTGGCAAACATAGCCATGTCTTCATCATCAGATTCTTCATCAGACTCAACCTCTTTCTTTGCCATCTTAGGAGTCTTGGCAGCAGCAAGAGCAAAAGACTTCCTTTCTTTGACCACTTCTTTTTCTTGAGCCTTCTTAGCGGCCAACACCACCTCAAATGCAAGAAGTGACCCAATCAAGTCTTCTTGAGGTAAAGTGCCAATATCTTTGGCTTCAGTGATAGCAGAAGTCTTGGGAAAGAACTCACTAGTCAAGGATGCAAGAATCTTCCCATTCAAATCTTTCGTTGAATACTTCTTCCCAAGTGCTCTCAAGTTATTCACTATCAGGTTCAATCTTTGGTGCATAGCTGCAACATATTCACCTTCCTTCATCTTGAAAGCTTCATACTCAGAAGTAAGAACTCTAATCTTTGTATCCTTCACTTGACTCGTACCAACATGTGTCGCTTCCAGACAGTCCCAAATTTCTTTGGCTGTCTGACATCCTTTCACCCTTCCATACTCTTCTTCACATAGAGATAGGTGAAGAATATTCATTGCTTTGGCATTGAGAGATATTTTTTCTAGCTCAGACTTTCTCAGCTCACTCAAGTCAATGGCATAAATATCTTCAATAGGTACTTCCTCAGCTTTACTAGTAGCTTGAGATTTAGTAGTATCTCCCTCAACAGCAACACCAGGTTTAGTAATCTTGATTCTCATAGGAGTGAGTGGTCCATCAACAATGATCCTCCATAAAGTGAAATCTATAGTCTGCACATGACATTTCATTCGACTACTCCAATAGTCATAGTTAGTCCCATCGAACAGGGGTGGCCTATTGAAGGACATCCCATCTTTCATAAATGACCCATAATAAAAAATTACGAGTAGTTAAGCTCTATATGCAATTTCTAGCTACTGATACCAATTTTTGGACTATATGATAACCTTAGAGGGAGGGGGTGAAGGTTATGTGCTAAAAATGAAATCTTTTGATTTTTATAAAGTTAACGATGCACGTTTAAATCGAATGCGGAAAATAGGATTTAAACTATATGCAATTCCTAAGCAAGCTATAACTATGACAGAGCCAATTACAGTGATATTGAACGCTAACCACAATAATATCAAATGTAACGATAAACAAAAATAAAGAAAAGCAAAGTAAAGATAAGGGAAAGAGATACACCGTGATTTTTACGAGGTTCGGGATAAAAGCCCTATGTCCTCGGCCTCCGGCTTTGCAACCTTTGGACTTGATAATAACCACTATATGAGAAGAACTTCTTCAACGTCTTACAAGCAAGCAACTTCCCTATAGCTACCACACCAATCTCAATTTTCCCCAAATTGAGAACCCAAGCTCCCCGCTAAGGATTTCTCTTCAATCCAATCTCCCCTATGTGCCTAACCTATTTAACATCCATGCGTATATAAAAGATTTTTCCAAGTCTAGTTCAATTTTATTTTAACAAAACAGTTCTATTTTAAAATTTCATCTCTCAACTACAAATGTCATAAATATGAAGTGATAGGATCTTACATGTGTCCTATCGAAAGCAAAATAACACAAAGTCTTGAACGCTTGAATAGCTTCTCCTTCGAGCCGCTACACTTTAAGATATCCTGTGCTTTGGTTCATGTCCTGTACTTTGGTTCAACTATAGCCATTAGTAGACAGATTGTAATTTGTTATCATACAAAACAAGGAGTGTTTGACCTTGGTTCAACAGTTGTGGCTACCGATCAGTTGCTATTGGTCTTGGTTATGGTGAGGAAAGTTGGTTGTTAATCCGACAAGAACTAATTCAAGAAATAACCTCACGTTATGATCTATATTCTGAATTATTTGGGGTTCAAAGACTTGCAGAAATTAAGGAGTCGCTGTTTGTTAGGAATTATGGGAGGCAGGACGCGGACAAGTGGCTGAGCATGCCTGAGATGGGGTACATTATATCTACCAAATATAATGTCGCCCTAGTTGAATTATCTTTGAAAAACTCATATATATATATACTTATTTATCTTTGAGAGGTTCTTATTCACCTAGTGTCGCGGCCGTGATCCCGACGTAGACGGCTCAAAAATTGATGATTTTAGGAGTCGCCGCCCAATTTATTAAATAGGGAAATCGAGAAAAACCTATCTAAGCAATTATTTGGTCTGCGTAAACTAGATTGGATTCGGGAGTCGGTTATGCATAGGGAATGGCGAAAACTAAATTCCACAGCACCCCTAATACATCTGTCCTAAGACAGTTACCTAAATTTGATTGTGCAAATTATAATAAATTACGAGTTATTTGTTTTACCCCAAAATTAAGTAAAAAAGAATTATTTAGAAATAAATAAAATAGGGACCAATTTGAGAAAATTTAATTTTGACTTGACGGGGAATCCCCGCTCCTACGTATCCTCGGGTGCAATGAGGAACTCAAGAGTCACGTAGTTCTTTCTGAAAATTTTTGTTGGTTGGTTGATTTTATTTTGAAGGGGTTTAAGATCAAAGCCGTACAGCTAAAGTCTCTCAAACCGGGATTGACAAGATGTCACATCTCAGCCAATCCCTTTTTTCGTATTTTTTTTTTGAAAATAGGTGTTAAAGAAAAAAATTGATTATTTATGGAAAAAATTAATTTAGCTTGACGGGGAAGCCCCGCTCCTACGTATCTCCGAAGCGGAGAATCAAAGGCAACGTAGTTCTTTTGTAGAAAATGTTCGTGTGTTTGGTGTTTTTATTTTGAATAGGGATTTTAGGACTATTGAGCCGTACGGTTCATCCATCCTAAAACGATGACTAACCCGGCCGTACGGCCGAATTAATCCCCTATTCATTTTTGGAAAAATGTAAATTTGTGAAATAAATTGTTTGATAGTGAAAAAATTTGAAAAGAATGAAAACATGGTGTATTTGTAAAAAAAAGGGGGATGTAGATAACAGGGGGGTTGTATTTAGAAAATGGGTGTAAACAGCGAAGGGTGTTGTATCACTAAAAGGGGTGGGAAAAGCTTCAGCCCAGCGCACATTTGGGCTCAGCCCGCGTGCGAACCAGATCTGCCCACTAGGGGGGAGGGGCGCGGTTTTATTAATAGTGGGGGTGCAAATACTAAAACGGGTCAAATGACATTAAAAAAAAGAAACCATGTAAACCAGGCCCAAAGCATATCACCATATCTTCTGAAAACCTAGTTTTCTCTTAGCTTAATCTTTCCACAAAACCATGCGCCGCATCAAGAGGGAAAAAGGGAGAGAGGGGGAAAACGGAAACCGTGGGTGGGGAGAGAGAGAGAGAAAGAAGAGGATGGGAGTGGGAAGAAAACCGAAGTGACCTATCGAGGGAGGGAGAGGGGAGAACGCGGTGGTTTTTTTTTTCGATGGTGGGAGTTTGGCGTTGTTTGGTAGCGGTTGGTGGCGTACGGTGGCGATTTACGGCGGAGGGGGGGTGTTCGGTGGCTCTGTTGGCGGTTGTGGTGATCGTTAGTGGTGGTCATTTGGGTGGTTTTGATGGTGGTCGTTGGTGGTGACTGTGAGATGGCGGTCGGTGAGGTGGTGACAGTTGTTGTTGTGGTGTTGTGCGGTTCGTATGGTGGTTGACGGTGGAAGTGGTGCACTGCGGTGGCCGTTTGGTAGTGGTTGACGGTGGCAGTGGTGCGCTGCGGTTCATGGTGGTGGAGAGAGGGAAATACAGTGGTGGGGGTGGTGGTTGGCCGCGAGGGCAGGAGGGGACGATGGTGGTTGGACGGTGGCCGTTTGGTGGTGGTAGTGGATGGTGTTGGCGGTCCGGCCGTGAGGGACGGAGAGTGTGGTGGTGCTCTCCTACCTCTTTCTTTCTCCCCCCCCCCCCCACCCTTTGCTTCTGTATCTCTGTGTGTGTTGTGTTTAAAATTTCTTTTATTTTCTTTTTTGTTACAGTGCCTCCCCCCCCCCCTCCTTGCTATTGGTTCTTGAGTCCATTTTATAGCTGATAACAGTTGTTGTATTTTGTTGTTTTGTGTCCAGGGTACAGGTTAGTGGAGCAGAGGAGCAGCAAGGGCAACAAAGGATGGGCTGTCATGTTTTTGCCCAAAATGAGAAGAACCAAGGGACAAGGGGAAAGAGGCTTCAGCCTCATCCTCAGTTTAGCAAGGCAGCAGTGCTGCTGCCCTTAAATTTGTACCCCTTTTTTGTTTTTTTCTCTTTTGCTAATTAATTAATGATCTTTTTTTGTATTATTAAAAATTTTGTCCACATATGTAACAGATTTGACTTTGTTGTACCCTATTTTTGTAAAAAAAATTGATTATAATAAAAAACAAATATTTATTTAAACCTGAATTTTTTCCTATAATACTAACAATAATAAAAGAAAGTTCGATTAATAATAGCACGAACACATGCCCAATCGTTAACAAGCACAAAATAGCACGCGTGAACAAAAAAAAAAGCGCAAAACGACATATTTTGTGTTTTTTACCAAAAAATGAAAAATATCGGTTAAAATCGAGTGTTTACACCTAGTAAGAGTCACAACATCATCTTTATTATTCACATGAACAACATTCACTCGGTGCATGTTGCGCTTTTGCCTGAGTGTCTGTTCACTAAAAGAAATTCGCGGATTTTCGGCGGAAAAAATCCGCCGGAAATGCGGCTTTACCGGCGGATTTTTTCCGCCGGAAAATCGTTCGGAGGTAACGGTTACCGGCTGAATTTCCGGCAGATTTTTCCGCCGGTAATGAACATTTCCGGCAGATTTTTTTTAAATAAAAAATAATTTTTTTTGAAAAATCCGCCGGAAACACGCATTACCGGCGGATTTTTCAGCCAGTAATTTCAGGCGGATTTTTTCCGCCGGTAATGGGCGTTTCCGACGGATTTTTTATAAAAATAAAAAATAATTTTTTTGAAAAATCTGCCGGAAATGCACATTACCGGCGGATTTTTTTTATTTTTTTAAAAATAAATTAATTTTTTTAAAATTTTTTTCGAATTTTAAAATTTAATATGTAATTTAATAAGAAGTGTGAAAAATGAAAATGAAGTAGAATATGAGAAAAATGATATAAAACAGAATGAGAATGAAGAAGTAGGAATGAATAAGAAGGAAAGAGAGTATGAGAAAAAATAATATTGGAGAGAATAAAAATGAACAGGTAAGAAGGAATAAGAATGAAGGAGAGTATGAGAAGTAATAATATAGGAGAGAATAAGAATGAAGAAGTAAGAAAGAAGGAGTGAGAATGAATGAGAAGGAAGAAGAAAGAGGAAATATAGAAGAGAGATATGTAGAGAAATTTATGGATATTGGAGAGTATGAGAAAGAAGAAGAAAGATAAGATAGGGAAAGTGTAGAAAAGAATGAGAAGGAAATAAAGAGTGAAATGAGATAATGAGAAGAGTGTAGGAGAAAGTTTTATTTATAGGCATTTTCGAACGGTTCCGGGTTTTTCCGTCGGAAATGTGCATTACCGGCGGATTTTTTTAAAATAAATAAATAAATAATTTTTTGAAAAATCCGCCGGAAATGTGCATTACCGGCGGATTTTGGAAGAATCCGCCGGTAATACACATTTCCGGCGGATTTTTTTTAAAAATACTTTTAAAAATCTGCCAAAATCGCGCATTGCCGGCGGATTTTTCCGCCGGTAATTTCCGGCGAATTTTTTTCGCCGGTATTGCACATTTTCGGCGGATTTTTTTTATTTTTTTAAATATCCGCCGGAAAATCTATTCTTTCCGCCGGAAATGCCAAATTTCCGCCAGAACCGTACCGGCGGGAAAAATCCGCTGGAAAAACACGTTTTTCTTGTAGTGGTTGCCTCCAATTGGTCTTCAATGAGAGCACTTTTCATCTGATGAAACTTTGTCATGATTGAATCCTTATATCGGGTGTTTCCAACTATGGGTGTCTTTTGGAATATGGATCACAAAGTATCTACAAACAAGATTCCAGTAATCTAAAAACACAAAAAAATGGACATGTGAGTTCATTAGTAAGCATCAAAGGTTAAGGACAGGGGCAGCGAATATGGGAAATGGTGTGGGGGTTTAGGGGGCACCTGGAGTGGTGGTTGGGAATGTAGGGGTGAATTTATGATAGATGTGGTGGTCTGAGGTGAAGATGATTGATTATCTTAGAATTTTTAGACGTAGAGGTATTTTATACATGTTAAATTGCTAAATTAATGAGGAGGTGCTTTTTAACAATGCCTTGCTATCTTTGTTATAAATTATGATTGCCGGTAGGTTATTCATCTATTCTCTTATTCATGATAGAAGATGTGAGACTAATATCAATCGTAATAACAGTTGTCCTCTTTTAAGTGTATGTAAAGCAGTAGTAATAAGATCTAAAAATGTCAATTTTAAAAATAAAAAAAAAAGTCAATTTTACATCTTTTTTAATAATAGAGATATCCAATTTATGTGAGATTGGAGAAGATCATAATTCGGTGACTACTGTTGGTCAAATTAACAAAAAAGTGAAAAACACATACCCATTCCCACCCACGAATAAAATTCACTGTGGCCTGGATTTTGATAGTCAAATCGTTAGTATTTTCCAATATATAAATATATCTCCGTCATACTTCGTACAACTCCCGGCTATGTATTGGACACCCTCAACCATCAAATATTCTAAAAATACTCTCACGTAAAACGCGTTCCCAAACACCCTCATGCTACAATTTTTACGGGTACAGCACCAAAGTACCGAACTGGTTCGGTACTTAAGTACCGAACTTGTAAAAACTTCTAATTAAGCTAGTTAGTCTCTCTTTCTCTACAATGTAAAGCTAACAAGTTTTTCTCTAAGAAAAACTACAGGAAAAATTAAACGGCACCGCTATATACTCTTATCTAAAATTGGCCTCTTCTACTTCAACACCTCTACAACAACACCTCAAGAATTCATCACTTCCATAACCATAGCACACCGCCACCATAACCACATCACACTGCCACCGTCTTTTCTGTTGTCTATCATTCTTGCGATAGCCTTACCTTAACTTAGTTAAGGGATTGAAGAATGGCAATTACCAGAGGACAAAATCATCATCATCACTGCATGTTTTGACCTTCACGGTTCTGCAATAGAACAAAATCATCATCTTTAGCTTTGACCTTCATGGTTCTGCACTTCATCGAGAAAACACTAGTGCAAAATCAAGAAAAAAATTAGACTTTTAAAGTCTGGCGCATAGATATCCGACTTAAAAAGTAGACGCGGTGGCAAACTCGTAATTAAGATGAAAATTAAAATGTTAAGATAAAAATTATTCGAAGTCGAGAAAATTTAATGCCAGACTTTAAATGTTCAACCTTCTTTTAAAACCCTAATCACAAACTTCGCTCTCGCCGTCAAAGAACTGAAACAAACACTTCGCTCCCATATGGAAAAGAACTCGAACAGAAACTTCGCTCTCTCCGCCAACCTCACCCTCGATCGTCTCACTCTCAATCACAAAACCCATCTCATCTCAATCTCGCAAAATCTAATCTCATCTCACTCTCAATCTTGATTTTCTGATTTCAAGAGAAGAAATCCCGTTGATGTCACATACTGCAAATTGATTTATGGTTAGATTAGGGTTTTTTTGTATTGTTGTCCTGCACAATGCGATTTCAACCATGCCGTCTTGCACAACGTGATTTCACCATGTCGTCCTACAAGGCTGTTGCGCTATGGTATGTCTTCGCCTAGGTTTCACACATCGCATTTCTTTGGTTTCTGCTCTTGTTTCTTTTTAACTTTTTGTGAATCTGATTTGGCTTTCTGCTCTTGTTTCTTCGTTCTTTGAGTTTACCCAGTACTTGCTTGGGCTCAGGTAGTGTTATGCATCCCATTTGATTTACCCTCTTATTTTTTATCTGTTGATATAAGAAGCGTTGAACTCTTTTCATTTACCTTCCCATTTGTTTATTTGTTTCTTATGTTTATTGTGACTCCACAAATTGATGCAGACACCTACATCAGATACAAGAAAACCAGCATTCAGGTGGCTGGGTTTGAAATGGCTTTTGGAGAAGATATCACAAACATCTGCTTTACTAGGGACAAAACAGATTTATTCATGTCTGGTGGCTTCAGCCAGAACCCAAAAAGCAAAAAACATTGGAAAATGTAAGTGGCCCAAATCATGAAGACAAGAGCAATATAAAAGAAGGAACAAAACAGACTTCAACTGGCTATCAACTTGGTACTTTTGCTCCAGCTTATGTGTCCAAAGTTGAGAATAATAATGTGAAGAGGGTGCCTGATTGGGAAAGCCTCGCCACTAAACATTGTCCTCAGTATCAAAACCAAGGCAATTAAGCATTCCCATCTTATCAGTTAGGCTGATTCATTATAAGCCTGATGTTTTGTTTAATTTTTAATGCCGCTTTGAAAGAACTATACGCTCATTGTAATACCCCAATATGTCAAACATAGCGGATATACCAGAATACTCTTTCATGCATACATCAGAGTGTAATTCTTGTTTATGAACATTGAACAAAGCTAAAGCTTTGATGAAAACTCATCAAAGCATCACTCATATTTCATACCTTCATAATAGAAGTACATAATTAACTTAAATTCCAAGTTTTAACAACCTTTTCTCATTCCTAATGTTCAACATCCAAAACAGAATAAAGGAAGCGACATAAACCTTTCGAACGAGTTCAAGTCATCTCATCGAAGTACATAAACAAAAGGGAAATACATAAGCAAAATAAACTAAGTCCTCAAGCTCTCCATGGGAAGCACCAATTAGTCATGCTTCTTTGCTTTTGACTTTCCCTATGTCTCGGTAAAACAACAACATATAAAAGGTGACATAAACATCTCAGTGAGTTCTATCGAGACCCCTTACTAAACACTCGCGGTTCATTATGCATCATTTCAATCGTAGCCCGAGTCTGGATAGCTACGTGTAAAATGGCATTAGCACAACACCGACAACCATTACGCGGTTCCCCAGTGAACCCAATCCACTAATATCTGGTTGGTGGGAAAACATAGATGGGGCCTAGGTTATGGGCTCATTACTTCCCTCCCCTAGTATGCTACTCATAGAGGTCGTCACCTCAATTGATTTCATTAGTCCAATGACTATCATACCTTGATTAATATCAAGTCATTTCATTTCATTTTTCATTACATCAAATGGTTACCAAAACCTTAACTAACAATAAGTCCATTACATTGTCGTAAACTTGTGTATTCTCACTCGTAACCCTAAACGGTTTTAACTTAGAGAATTCACAATGAACAAATCATACATACACATACACATTCGTGACTTAGAGAATTCACAATGAACAACTCATACATACACATATTTTCGCGAATTACGGTTATTTCATCAATACATAGGGTTGGGGAAGGGATTAGGATAGGTTTGTAATCATTTAGAACGCGTCTGGATAGGTTTTGAAAACAGGTGGCAAAGGGACACGCACGGTCCGTGCCCGAACACGCGCGGTCCGTGCGCAAAAGTAACATTTCGCAGGAGGTACCAGACCCAGGCGCACGACCCATGCGTATGAGGCGCATGGATCGGGTCTGTGCACCAGACCTGAAAAATGTTATTTTCACGTACGTTCCGCTGCCGTTCGAGTTCCAAACTTCGTTCCGATCGATTTCCAAACTTAACCATACCTGTTATCAATACCACAACCAGTCCAAGTAGCATCGATAGCAAACATATAAACACACGACATTCGTTTTAGCGTTAGTTCCGAAACACAATTTTCGCAAATACGGTTTTGACTCAAATATCAAAACGGACACCAAACGATACAAAACCAGGGTATAAAATCATCGGTTCAGAAACAAAGCCTAAGCGGGTAGAACTCGCCTATTGTGATGAAAATCACAAACAACCACAAATCAACGAAACTCTCGCCAACTCAACTACTCGAACAATCCCCGAATTCGATTCCTACGCTCCAACGAACTCGAAACCACTTCAAACTAGCCCCCAAAACGAACCCAGCAACTGAAATCCCTTCTAATTTACTTCAAGCCACAATGTAGGTTCTGTTTTTCCCCAAGATAGCCCTAACTTTGACATGCAAAGCTTTAAAACTCCCAAAACACCATTTTCTTCAACTTGAGCTCTAACTTCCAACAAAGGTGAAAATGATGAAGAAGGAGAAGTGATTGGTGATTTTAGTATCAATGTGTAGAGAAGGAAAAATGGAAGTGAATGATGGTACAAACTCTCACATGCATTGGAGATTGAAGATGATCTCTCCTCTTCTTCTCCCTCTCACTCTCCTGGTCTCTCTTTCTCTCTCACCTCTCTCTTTCTCTTTTCTTTTCTATTTCTGAATTTGGTGTGTGTGTGTGTGTGTGTTTGTTTTGTGGAAGTGAGTGAGAGGGTTAAATGACTCAGCTGAGGTCTTTTTAAAAATGGGAGAAATAACAGTTTTGCCCTTGCATTCTAATTACACCCTATTGTTACTAATGCACCATCCAATGTGACATAACTCAACAACTAACAATTATTTATTTTAATTCAATCAATCACACAATCAATTTATCTCATTTAGCAATTAAATTAGATATCATATATAATCCATTATGCTAAATTACTTAAATCAACTAGTCAAATAATTATGACCGCTTGCTAATTTCAATTAACGAAATTAGCTAAATTGGGGATGTTACAATCATTACGATGAAGCATGGAAATTGTGTTACTCCGAAGTAGCTGAAAAGAGGCCAATACAAATTTTATAACTTGTTTTCAGCCGCAAAGTCAATAGCATTTGGTTTTTGAAAAGAGATAACCCAGTGTTGGAAGCATTTTCTTTAATTATGTGCCATCTTTAGAGCTACTATGATATCAAATTAGGTAGTTCTTGCAAATTCTTCTATACACCTATTTACATTAGCTTTGGTCCTTAGAAGATTCGGTACACATTCCAAACTATTTCTTAATCCAAACTATTGTTAATTAAAGTCACTGCTTGCCTTTGCACTTGTGTGTGAATTGGCTGTATTTTTATATGTTTCAGCGAACATGCTTATACTTCCTTCATATGACCTATGATTTATCCTCCACATCTCTGCATGGACTCTTGTTGAGGATCCATATGAACATACTACCATTTGCTTTGGAATAGAGTTGTGAAATTAAAATTCCATTTTATTATGATAATGAAGTTTGATAAGTTGAACAAGTTATTTGTCCTAAATGAGTATGAGTACTAGTAGAATTACTTGTTAGTTATTTGGAATATAGTGAAAAGGGAAAGAGACAATGGTTTTTAAAGCATCTCACTACAGCATCTCTTAAATCAAAAGGGCGGGTTGTCTTGACTGAGGTGAGCTTTATTCCTTAGTATCTCATTCTGTCATAGTTTTGGTAAAATCTGATTTTATGTTGATTTTAGAGATGACGTAGATATCGATTGTGTGTGACAGAAATAAAGAGCTAAATGTGCATAATGTTGTAGAGTATAAACTACTATACTGATGTATCAAGCTAAGACACGTCACAATAATGGACAGCAAAAAGTAATGTCTCTTTTGACCTGAAGTAAGCATAAGAGTTTTGACCTGTATGTTTAAAAATGAGTTGTACAGTAATGTATTAACAAAAATAGACAACTTATATGTTGTGTAAATGCTGTTTTGGTGTTCTGATGTTCATTTTTTATTCTTAAACGTTCAAAGTGCTATGTGTGAGACTAGTTTTGAATGCTGCATAATGTTGCGGAGCTATGTGTGAGACTGGTGTTTACTTTTTGGTTTGAATGTTAAAAGCTATCTGTGAGACTAGCTAGTTTTGATAAACAATAGTTTAGTTGGCATTAATGCGATTTGTGATAAATTGAGATCAAACTTGCAGGATTAGGATAGGTAGAATGTGAAACAGGCAAGATTAATTTTTTTTTTAAAAAAATAAGTAAACACTTTTAAAGTCAGACATCACAATTAATTTTTTTTAAAAATAAGTAAACACTTTTAAAGTCGGACATCACAATAATCTGACTTTAAAAGGTAACTTTAAAAGTCGGGTGCCATAGTAGTCTGACTTTAAAAGTATTTCACACATGAAATTAAAGTCGGACGCTAGTTGTCCTACTTATAAAGTCGGGCTACACCCGACTTCAAATCTCCTGACATACGAAGTCGACTTAATAGAAGTCGGGCTGTAACCCGACTTTAAATCCCTTTTCTGTGTTGACCAAGTGACTTCAAACACAAGAGGGGGGGTGAATTGTGAAATTAAAAATAGCACTTAAAAATAAAGTCTTTAAAAGCAAGTTGATCAAGTAAAGTAAATTGCTTAAGAAAATGTTTTGATTTGAATAAGAGCGATAAGGAAATAAGTATAACTTGCAAGGAAAATAAAAGAGATGAAGAGAAAGAAGAAGACACGCAGAGTTTTACCCTGGTTCGGTCACCTCCTAGTGCCTACGTCCAGTCCCCAAGGAAAACTCCCAAGGGATTTTAATCAATCACTAGCTTTTAAAACAGGTTCAGCTAGAAACCTTTACAACCAAAGACCTTTTTACAAAAACCCAGGATATCACCTCCCTATGTAAAGACCTTCAAAACCTAGAGATATCACCTCTCTATGAAAACACCAAGAGATATCACCTCTCTTGAATACCATGGGATCTCACCCAACAAAAAGATATCACCTCTCTTGAATACCTTGGGATCACACCCAAAAATATGAAATACAAAAGATTTGATAGCACACTCAATAGTGTGGATAAAACAAGTTGAAGCACAAATAATACAATTTCAAACTATGTGAAATATAAAGCTCTCAAGAATAAAATAGCAAGTGTAAGAGTAGTGAGAGTGATGAGAAGAATAATAGATCTCAGATGCAAGTGTGAGTGTTGTTGAGAGTGAAGAGTGAGGTTGCTATTTATAGGCGTATAGAAAATATGACCGTTGAAACATTTATGGAAATGTGAGAATCGATTGTTTGCCTGAATGAACTGAAATTGACAATCGATTATATGCTTGAGAATGAGTAAGATGCAAATCGATTATGTGCTTAAAACAAGAGATGTGCAAATCGATTATATGCTTATTTAAACCATGAGGGAATCGATTAGTTGCTTCCTTAAAAGACATGAGGAATCGATTATGTGCTTTCCTCAAAGCATGATGAAATCGTTTATTAGCTTTCCTTAAAACATGGATGAATCGATTATGTGCTTTCCTCAAAGCATGATGAAATCGATTATGGCCTTATAGGGAATGTTAAGAATCGATTATTAGCTTTCCTTAAAACATGGATGAATCGATTATGTGCTTTCCTCAAAGCATGATGAAATCGATTATGCAAGGAAAGGAAGAGATGTGAAATCGATTTCTCATATTTTTGGAAACAATGTTAATCAAATATAGCCTTGGTAAAATCGATTATATGCTTCTAAAAAACATTTTCACATATTATGTGCTTGTCCTATTTAATTATGCATGCATGGGATTTGTTGAAAAATATTTTTATGCAAAATTATTTTTATGAAACATATTGTGAGTGAGTGGTTTATTTTATTTTAGAGAGCTTTATTTTCACTTACAAAAAGTCCTAATACACACACAACAATAAAATAACTCTTGGCTTGAGCTTGATTACATTTTTCCGCTTTTTGCAGTCTTGACATTTTTGACCTTCTTTTGTCAATCATCAAAACCAGATTATTCCTGTCAGGGCATATATTCACATTCTCCCCCTTTTTGATGATGACAAACATCATTAGGAGGGATTTGCTCAATGAAGGGGTTAGATAAGAATATTTCATAACAATGTGTATATCAGAGATAAGCGCAGATTATACTCCCCCTTTCTATATGCAAACATTTAAGAAAATACTTCCCCTGAAACATGCAAATCACATAACTCTCCCCATTTTGGCATTATCAAAAAGCGGGAAAAATAAATAAGTCATGTCAAGGCATATATTCCAACGACAAGTGAAAAAAAAAACAATTTGCAAAAATTTTCAAAAGCCTCATTTTGGAACTCACCACCGTGATCACTTCGGATAGATGCAATGATCTTATCAAATTTTCGAAAAGCATCAAAAGCGTCGTTTTTATGAAAAAAAATAAACAAGGTCCATGTATAGCGAGAGTAATAACGAGTGCATAGTAATTTCAATCATAAGACAAGTATAAGAATCAAGAACGACCTTATTACCTTTGTCGCAAAGTTGACTAATACTCAGCAAGTTATGCTTCAAGCCTTCAACTAATAATGCATTTTCAATAACAGGATTTGGTTTCTTACCAATAGTGCCAACGCAACTAATTTTACCTTTTGTATTGTCACAATAAAACACAAGTCCGCTTCTTTTTGGAGCTAAATGAGAGAACTTCTCTTAGTCTCCTGTCATGTGCTTTGAACAGGCGCTATCTAGATACCACTTTGATACCACTTTGAGCTTTTGGCTTTCAAGCACACCTACAACACAAAATCAATTTTTGGCTTTTGGTACCCAAATAATCTTGGGTCCTTTTGGGTTAGTCTTGGGAATTGTGCCCTTTGGAATCCACTTCCATTTGTCATTCATATCAATTTTCTTTCTTGCATTCTAAATAGAAGATGTATGACCTTTTCTACCACAATAATAACATTTTGTAAAAGGGCTACTAGATGTGATGTTGGGACTAAAAAACTTTTTGAAAGATTTTTCATGATTCTTTGGTTGATAGCCCAAACCAGCTTTATCATAAGTTCCCCTTTGGTTTCCCAAAATGATATTTAGATTATCTCTTCCCCTGGTGAATTTTGCAAGAGTGTTGTGCAAATCATCAATTTTATTTTTCAAAACATTGCACTCTTCACACTTGGGAATATGCTCCTTTTGATTTTTATAAGAGTTGCAAGAGGTGACTTCACTTACAAAAATTTGTTTCTCTTTAAGAATCTCTATTTCCTTGTTTAAAGTTTCGATTTTAGATTGAAGAGTGGAAATAGTTTTCTTAGAAGTGGAAACAATTTTTCTAAGTTTAGTTGACTCGTTATTCAGTTCTTCACAAGTACTAAGCAACTCATCATAAGTTAAATCAAGTTCAGTTTCAAAAGAGTTTACCTCATCTTCCTCATGCTTTTCCATGAGACATAGTTTTGCTACCTCATTTTCGGATTCATCGGATGATTCCATATCATTTTCATCCCAAGCGATATACGCCCTTCTTCCTTTTGATTTCTTTCGAAGATCTCTATGATTTTGACTTTGAGGACAGTCCGGCTTTATGTGCCCCTTCTTACGACATTTATAACATGTTGGATTGAAGGAAGTTCCTTCCTCATTTTTGCTTTGAGGATTTGGTTTACCTTTATACCTCATGAACTTTTTGAACATTCGAACCATTTTACTCATGTCTTCATCACTTTCATTGGAGCTATCATAATCTTCCGTGTCACTTTCTTTGATACATGCTTTTAGCGCAAGTCCTTTATTTTTCTTTTCACCTTCCTCACTTTCAATGAGTCGATTTAATTCGAGCTCATGTTCCTACAATTTACCAAACAAGGTGGTTAAGTCCATAAAAGATAAATTTTTAGATTCCGAGATAGCTGTCACTTTGGGTTGCCAATTTCTATTTAGGCATCGCAGAACTTTATTGGTTAAATCCTCATTTTCGAAAGATTTTCCAAGGCCTCTAAGATGGTTAACTATATGGATGAAACGTTTGTTTAGTTCTTGGATGGTTTCACCCGGTTTCATCTTAAATAGTTCATACTCATGAGTTAATGTGTTCATTCTAGCCCTTTTGACCTCGGTAGTACCTTCATGGGTCACTTGAAGGGCGTCCCACATTTCCTTGGCGGTCTTACAATGTGATACGCGATAGAACTCATCGATGCTTAACGCAGTTGTAATGATGTTCTTAGATTTCAAATTGTATTGAACCTTTTCTTTTTCATCTTTGGTCCAAAGAGATCTAGGTTTGTTCACCATTACATCATTAACAAGATGAGTGGGAACAAACAGACCATTTATGACAGCATCCCAAATATCACAATATACTGCTTCAATAAAAAATTTCATTCTTGTTTTCCAATAATCATACCCTTCACCATTGAAAGATGGGGGTCTGTTTAAGGAGTCATTTGAAGTCATCTTGCCTCTTGAGACAGTTAGTCTTGACCAAGAGTCTAGCTCTGGTACCCCTTGTTGACCAAGTGACTTCAAACACAAGAGGGGGTGAATTGTGAAATTAAAAATAGCATTTAAAAATAAAGTCTTTAAAAGCAAGTTGATCAAGTAAAGTAAATTGTTTAAGAAAATGTTTTGATTTGAATAAGAGCGATAAGGAAATAAGTATAACTTGCAAGGAAAATAAAAGAGATGAAGGGAAAGAAGAAGACACACAGAGTTTTATCCTGGTTCGGTCACCTCCTAGTGCCTACGTCCAGTCCCCAAGGAAAATTCCAAGGGATTTTAATCAATCACTAGCTTTTAAAACAGGTTCAGCTAGAAACCTTTACAACCAAAGACCTTTTTACAAAAACCCGAGATATCACCTCCCTATGTAAAGACCTTCAAAACCTAGAGATATCACCTCTCTATGAAAACACCAAGAGATATCACCTCTCTTGAATACCTTGGGATCTCACCCAACCAAGAGATATCACCTCTCTTGAATACCTTGGGATCACACCCAAAAATAAGAAATACAAAAGATTTGATAGCACAATCAATAGTGTGGATAAAACAAGTTGAAGCACAAATAATACAATTTCAAACTATGTGAAATATAAAGCTCTCAAGAATAAAATAGCAAGTGTAAGAGTAGTGAGAGTGATGAGAAGAATAATAGATCTCAGATGCAAGTGTGAGTGTTGTTGAGAGCGAAGAGTGAGGCTGCTATTTATAGGCGTATAGAAAATATGACCGTTGAAACATTTATGGAAATGTGAGAATCGATTGTTTGCCTGAATGAACTGAAATTGACAAAATCGATTATATGCTTGAGAATGAGTAAGATGCAAATCGATTATGTGCTTAAAACAAGGGATGTGCAAATCGATTATATGCTTATTTAAACCATGAGGGAATCGATTAGTTGCTTCCTTAAAAGACATGATGAATCGATGATGTGCTTTCCTCAAAGCATGATGAAATCGTTAATTAGCTTTCCTTAAAACATGGATGAATCGATTATGTGCTTTCCTCAAAGCATGATGAAATCGATTATGGCCTTATAGGGAATGTTAAGAATCGATTATTAGCTTTCCTTAAAACATGGATGAATCGATTATGTGCTTTCCTCAAAGCATGATGAAATCGATTATGCAAGGAAAGGAAGAGATGTGAAATCGATTTCTCATATTTTTGGAAACAATGTTAATCAAATATAGCCTTGGTAAAATCGATTATATGCTTCTAAAAAACATTTTCACATATTATGTGCTTGTCCTATTTAATTATGCATGCATGGGATTTGTTGAAAAATATTTTTATGCAAAATTATTTTTATGAAACATATTGTGAGTGAGTGGTTTATTTTATTTTAGAGAGCTTTATTTTCACTTACAAAAAGTCCTAATACACACACAACAATAAAATAACTCTTAGCTTGAGCTTGATTACATTTTTCCGCTTTTTGCAATCTTGACCTTTTTGACCTTCTTTTGTCAATCATCAAAACCAGATTATTCCTGTCAAGGCATATATTCACATTCTGCACTAGTGAAAGGGACACCCACATACTTTGTGGTGAAGATTCTCAAGTGGTCATAAGCCTTAAAGGTGAAGTAGAGTGCAGTGAAAATGCTCCTATTTTAAAAGCAAAACCGAAACTGATAATTGTAATAGGTTCGGAAGTTTGGTTCCGAACTGGTACGGTTCCAAACTTCCGAACCTTTAAAAGTTCAGAAATGAGGGGTGTCTGTGCGTTTGATTAGTCAAGATAACACTCGAAACTTACGTTCTGAACCGGTTCGGAACTTAGGGTCCGAACCGTCGTAAATCCAGAAAAAAAAGGCACGTGCGTAATTCATTAATGACATTTTGGTCTCTTTACTAGTTTTGGCGGTGTCCAATGAGGAGAGGGGATTGTACAAAGTATGGCCTCTATCTTTGGTTCCTTGCCATCTCCGGTATAGATGGGATGATTGTATAGTTTCTATTAAATGTAGGAATTTTATAATTTCTCATGTCTACAAAGAAGGTAATATTTGTGTGGATAAGTTTCCATCACACGGTACCACCATCAATGATAAGTTTCCATCACCTAATTTTCCAAATTTACAATATCAGCTACTCAATCTTGCGTGAACAAAGACGATTAGTGAAAGATCTAGAGAAGGATCACTCAGAGATTTTTGCGTAGATAGAGAGAGAATAAGTTATACTAGACTAACATCTAACATTTTCATAATTCTTGCTTGCCTTTATTCAATCAAGTGTGGTCATAAATAACCAATAATGAGTACTAGAATCATACAGCTGTCACAACTCATACAAGGACTATTACAGCTGTCCAAAGGAATGTTCTAGCTAAACAAAGAAAGCATATTCTCACTAATTATTCCTAGGCAGCAACAGATATCATGCTACGGTTATCACACTAAAACATCACATGATCATTAAACCATTTGGGCTTTGTTTTGTTTCTTTTAACTCGGCCTTTTGGAGTCTGCACCTCCCATTCTTCATTCAAGCCCATTTTCTCTTCATAGTCCTCAATTTCCTCTGCTGGTTCCGTAACATCTCCATCCCCATGGGAAAGAACCTTGTCCTCAAGGTTCAGAACAGGATAACTCAGTTTAAAGGCTTCTTCATCTTCCCAAGTAGCATCTTCGGGTAGCAATCCGGTCCATTGAACAAGCAGCTGACGTTTGTCGTTGACAGATTGTTGAGCTAAGATGGCAAGAGGCTGCAGTATGGGCATATTATCCACAGCCTTGGGAGGTAACTCAAGAGTATCCACAGCAGTACCAAAGCAAGGCTTCAACTGTGAAGCATGAAATATAGGGTGTATCTTACTTCCAAGAGGAAGCTGTAGCTCAAATGCCACGGTTCCAATGGCACGCAGAATTTTGTAAGGACCATAAAAGCGTTTAGCAAGCTTCTGCACTCGGTGTCCCGCCACTGATACTTGGCGATGTGGTCTAAGCTTCACAAAAACTAAGTCTCCAACCTTGAAGGGATGGGGAAGCCTTCTTTTATCAGCATGGAACTTCATAGTTTCTTGAGCCTTCAGCAACTTCTTTCTAAGTATCTCCAAAACAGTGTCTCTATTGAGCAATTCAGAATTCACAGCCTCAACATTAGAGGAGCCAGAAATGTACTGCTGCAAATTGGGAGGTGGCTTACCAAAAACAGCTTGGTATGGTGACATTCCAGTGGCACTATGAATGGAGGTGTTGTAGTGCCATTCCGCCCAATGCAAGTATTTACCCCAAGTGCGAGGTTGATCATGAGCAAAGCAGCGGAGATATTGTTGGAGAGCTTTGTTAACGATTTCGGTCTGGCCATCACTTTGAGGATGATAAGCAGACGACATGCGCAGTTTTGTACCACTCAGACGGAACACTTCTTGCCAAAACTTGCTCATAAAAATAGGATCACGATCGGACACGATACTCTTAGGCATACCGTGGACAGAACTGACCAATTTAGTAAATAGCTCAGCAACTTTCACAGCAGTGAAATTGGAAGGCAGCATTCCAAAATGTGAAGCTTTAGAGAACCTGTCAACAATTACAAGAATCACAGTATGATTTTGGAAAGAAGGGAGCCCCACAATGAAGTCTAATGAGATGTCTTCCCAAATGTTGGTGGGTATGGGCAAAGGTTGCAGCAACCCGTAAGGTAAATGAGCAGGAATTTTTGTCTGTTGACAGATTATGCAGGCCTTAACAAAGTCTGCAACATCTTTACTCATCCCCTCCCAATACACATTGTCTTTCAGTCTTCCAAGAGTCTTAGTTATGCCACTATGTCCTCCCACCAAAGTAGAGTGAAATTCCTCCATTAGAGTGAACTTAACAGGAGAGTCAGAGGGTATGTAAAGTTTGCCTTTAAAAAATAACATAGAATTGATGACTTGAAAATCAGGATACTTCTCTGGATGTTGCTGCACTTGAGAACGTAAGTGAAGAAAATTGGGATCAGATTGACACACAGCAGTGACCTTGTCATAAAAAACACAGTGAGGAACAGTGAATCCGAGACAAATAGCTGGGGGTTCGTGAATACGAGACAAAGCATCAGCCACACTATTTTGCTTTCACGGCTTGTATACAATCTCATATGAGTACCCAAGCAATTTAGCCAAGTAGAATTGTTGCTCCGGAGTTTGGACTACTTGGGTCATGAGTTCACGGAGACTTTTCTGATCGGTATGGATGGTGAACTTGCGGCCTAGTAAATAAGTTCTCCACTTCTTGACTGCGGAGGTGATAGCACAAAGCTCTCGGACATACGTAGAAGCATTCAATAACTTGGGGCAGAATTTTTTACTGAAGTAGCAAATAGGATGACCTCCTTGAGACAACACTGCACCCATACCTACACCAGACGCATCGGTATCAATACAAAAATCTTCAGCAAAATTAGGAAACCGTAACACTGGGGTCCGAGTCATAGCATCCTTTAGAGCCACAAAAGCCAACTGAGCTGCATCAGACCATTGGAAACAATCCTTCTTGAGTAATTCAGTTAATGGTGCTGCAATGGATGCATAATGAGACACAAATTTACGATAAAATCCAGTCAAACCCAAAAAACCCCGAAGCTGCTTGAGAGAAGTAGGAACCGGCCAGTTGGTCATTGCTTCAATCTTCTCAGGATCGGGAACCACACCATGAGGAGACACAATATGTCCCAGATAAGAGATAGAGGACTGACCAAATGAGCATTTAGACCTTTTCAGAAAAAATTGATTGTCCATTAACACAGTAAAGACAATACTCAAATGATGTACATGATCCTGTAAAGATTTGCTAAACACCAAAATATCGTCAAAAAAAACTATAACAAATTGACGCAAATAAGGTTGAAACAAAATGTTCATAGTTGCTTGAAAAGTAGAGGGTGCATTGCATAATCCAAAAGGCAACACTAGAAATTCGTAGTGTCCTTGGTGAGTACGAAAAGCAGTTTTTGAGATATCACCTGAGTGCATCCGGATTTGATGATAACCGGAACGCAAGTCTAATTTAGAGAAGAAAGTAGTGCCATAGAGCTCATCCAGTAACTCATCCACTGCCGGAATTGGAAAACGATCCTTGATGGTGATCGCATTCAAAGCCCGGTAATCCACGCAAAATCTCCAAGAGCCATCCTTCTTTCGAACTAACAACACAGGTGAGGAAAATGCACTAGTACTAGGACGGATAATGCCTTGGGTCAACATGTCTTGGATTTGGGTTTCAATTTCTTGTTTTTGGAAATGGGGGTAGCGGTAAGGACGGACATTCACAGGGTTTGAGTCGGCTATTAGTGGTATATGGTGGTCATATGACCGTGGAGGAGGGAGCTGAGCAGGTGGTTCAAATATGGAGGTGAATTTGATGAGAAGGTTGGCAATTTCAGGAGGGTAATTAGGTACGGGCTGTGGCATGATTGGGAGGCTAGGTTGCTGGTCTAGGAGATAAAATTGGATCACAGTATCTATTGAATGTGTGTTCATCATTCTCTGAAGCTGGTGGAGTGTAGCTTCAACAGGAGGGGGTTTGGTATCTCCCTGCAAATGTACCAGCTGACCATTGACAGTGAATTCCATTGTCAAATTGTCATAATCAGTCAAAATAGGGCCAAGAGTTCTTAACCATTGAATTCCAAGTACCAATTCAGCTCCACTAATAGGCAACACATAAAAATCCACAGAAAAATCATGAGACCCAATATTCAAATGCAACTGATGACACATTTTAGAGCAATGAAGTTCTTCACCATTGCCGACAAGAACTTCAAAATTATCGGTTGGTTTGCACTGAATGTTCAATTGTTTTATGATTCTATCTTGAATAAAATTGTGAGTACTACCACTATCTATCAAGATGGAAACAACTTGCTTACCAATATAGCCCCGCACACGAAGAGTTTGTGGAATGGCATGTCCCATGAGGGCGTGTAAGCTGATCTGAGCTGGTGTGGGGTCAGTGGTTGGGGTGGTTTCTGGGGAAGCAGTTTCTGCAGGTGTGATTGGCAGTGGTTGGTCAGGAACAGGGTCAAAGGGGTCGGGCTCAGATATGAGAAGGTGAAATTGGCGACGGCATCGATGTCCATTGTAATAGAGCTCATCACAGTTGTAACAAAGCCCCTTATCACGTCTGGCTTGTAGTTCTGCAGGGGTAAGTCGTTTGATGGGTGTAGTAGGTTTAGGGTTTATAGTGTTCTGGTTAGAAGTGTTTGGGGAAGAAGTGATAGCTGGGCGAGAGGTTGTGGTGTTTGTTGCAGTGATGGCAGGGGTTAGGGTATCAGTACGGCGAGCAGGGAAGGACGAGGATCGGTCACGGATCTTGTCTTCCTGAAGTTTGGCAAGGTTGATTGCTTGAGTGAGGGTGGTGGGTTGGAACGCTAACACCTCACGGCGAATTGAGGGTTTCAGGCCAGACACAAAACAACTGAGATAGAACTGAGGTTGGAGTCCAACAATCCTGTTGGCCAAAGCTTCAAACGATGCCTGATAGTCAGCCACCGTCGTTGTTTGGCAGAGTTTAAACAAGGCCCCTTGTGGATCTTCATATTGAGAGGGTGCAAACCTAACTTCCAGAGCATGAATGAACTGATGCCAAGAGAGTAACTAACCATTCGAATGCATCCATTGAAACCATCCAAGAGCTTCTCCTTCCATGTAGAAGGAAGCAATACGGAGCCTTTGATCCTCTGGGGTGAGGTGAAAATCGAAAAACTGGTTGATCTTAAAGATCCAACCAAGAGCATCAGTACCATTGAATCTAGGTATGTCAAGCTTGATGGAGGTGGAGGATAGTGGGTGGGTTAAGCGTTGTTCTGCTGCGAAGGGTCCGAAGCCCGGTGGAGGAAGGCAGGTACGAAGGTGGGTCATCTCGGTGGATAGGGTTGCGATATCGAGTTGGAGGTTTTGCTGGGTTTGGAGTATCTGATTCAGGGTATTGGCTATGTCAGGTGTAGAGGATTCAGGGGATGAGGTCATGATGAAAGCACCAATGAAAGATCTAGAGAAGGATCACTCAGAGATTTTTGCGTAGATAGAGAGAGAATAAGTTATACTAGACTAACATCTAACATTTTCATAATTCTTGCTTGCCTTTATTCAATCAAGTGTGGTCATAAATAACCAATAATGAGTACTAGAATCATACAGCTGTCACAACTCATACAAGGACTATTACAGCTGTCCAAAGGAATGTTCTAGCTAAACAAAGAAAGCATATTCTCACTAATTATTCCTAGGCAGCAACAGATATCATGCTACGGTTATCACACTAAAACATCACATGATCATTAAACCATTTGGGCTTTGTTTTGTTTCTTTTAACTCGGCCTTTTGGAGTCTGCACCTCCCCTTCTTCATTCAAGCCCATTTTCTCTTCATAGTCCTCAATTTCCTCTGCTGGTTCCGTAACATCTCCATCCCCATGGGAAAGAACCTTGTCCTCAAGGTTCAGAACAGGATAACTCAGTTTAAAGGCTTCTTCATCTTCCCAAGTAGCATCTTCGGGTAGCAATCCGGTCCATTGAACAAGCAGCTGACGTTTGTCGTTGACAGATTGTTGAGCTAAGATGGCAAGAGGCTGCAGTATGGGCATATTATCCACAGCCTTGGGAGGTAACTCAAGAGTATCCACAGCAGTACCAAAGCAAGGCTTCAACTGTGAAGCATGAAATATAGGGTGTATCTTACTTCCAAGAGGAAGCTGTAGCTCAAATGCCACGGTTCCAATGGCACGCAGAATTTTGTAAGGACCATAAAAGCGTTTAGCAAGCTTCTGCACTCGGTGTCCCGCCACTGATACTTGGCGATGTGGTCTAAGCTTCACAAAAACTAAGTCTCCAACCTTGAAGGGATGGGGAAGCCTTCTTTTATCAGCATGGAACTTCATAGTTTCTTGAGCCTTCAGCAACTTCTTTCTAAGTATCTCCAAAACAGTGTCTCTATTGAGCAATTCAGAATTCACAGCCTCAACATTAGAGGAGCCAGAAATGTACTGCTGCAAATTGGGAGGTGGCTTACCAAAAACAGCTTGGTATGGTGACATTCCAGTGGCACTATGAATGGAGGTGTTGTAGTGCCATTCCGCCCAATGCAAGTATTTACCCCAAGTGCGAGGTTGATCATGAGCAAAGCAGCGGAGATATTGTTGGAGAGCTTTGTTAACGATTTCGGTCTGGCCATCACTTTGAGGATGATAAGCAGACGACATGCGCAGTTTTGTACCACTCAGACGGAACACTTCTTGCCAAAACTTGCTCATAAAAATAGGATCACGATCGGACACGATACTCTTAGGCATACCGTGGACAGAACTGACCAATTTAGTAAATAGCTCAGCAACTTTCACAGCAGTGAAATTGGAAGGCAGCATTCCAAAATGTGAAGCTTTAGAGAACCTGTCAACAATTACAAGAATCACAGTATGATTTTGGAAAGAAGGGAGCCCCACAATGAAGTCTAATGAGATGTCTTCCCAAATGTTGGTGGGTATGGGCAAAGGTTGCAGCAACCCGTAAGGTAAATGAGCAGGAATTTTTGTCTGTTGACAGATTATGCAGGCCTTAACAAAGTCTGCAACATCTTTACTCATCCCCTCCCAATACACATTGTCTTTCAGTCTTCCAAGAGTCTTAGTTATGCCACTATGTCCTCCCACCAAAGTAGAGTGAAATTCCTCCATTAGAGTGAACTTAACAGGAGAGTCAGAGGGTATGTAAAGTTTGCCTTTAAAAAATAACATAGAATTGATGACTTGAAAATCAGGATACTTCTCTGGATGTTGCTGCACTTGAGAACGTAAGTGAAGAAAATTGGGATCAGATTGACACACAGCAGTGACCTTGTCATAAAAAACACAGTGAGGAACAGTGAATCCGAGACAAATAGCTGGGGGTTCGTGAATACGAGACAAAGCATCAGCCACACTATTTTGCTTTCACGGCTTGTATACAATCTCATATGAGTACCCAAGCAATTTAGCCAAGTAGAATTGTTGCTCCGGAGTTTGGACTACTTGGGTCATGAGTTCACGGAGACTTTTCTGATCGGTATGGATGGTGAACTTGCGGCCTAGTAAATAAGTTCTCCACTTCTTGACTGCGGAGGTGATAGCACAAAGCTCTCGGACATACGTAGAAGCATTCAATAACTTGGGGCAGAATTTTTTACTGAAGTAGCAAATAGGATGACCTCCTTGAGACAACACTGCACCCATACCTACACCACACGCATCGGTATCAATACAAAAATCTTCAGCAAAATTAGGAAGCCGTAACACTGGGGTCCGAGTCATAGCATCCTTTAGAGCCACAAAAGCCAACTGAGCTGCATCAGACCATTGGAAACAATCCTTCTTGAGTAATTCAGTTAATGGTGCTGCAATGGATGCATAATGAGACACAAATTTACGATAAAATCCAGTCAAACCCAAAAAACCCCGAAGCTGCTTGAGAGAAGTAGGAACCGGCCAGTTGGTCATTGCTTCAATCTTCTCAGGATCGGGAACCACACCATGAGGAGACACAATATGTCCCAGATAAGAGATAGAGGACTGACCAAATGAGCATTTAGACCTTTTCAGAAAAAATTGATTGTCCATTAACACAGTAAAGACAATACTCAAATGATGTACATGATCCTGTAAAGATTTGCTAAACACCAAAATATCGTCAAAAAAAACTATAACAAATTGACGCAAATAAGGTTGAAACAAAATGTTCATAGTTGCTTGAAAAGTAGAGGGTGCATTGCATAATCCAAAAGGCAACACTAGAAATTCGTAGTGTCCTTGGTGAGTACGAAAAGCAGTTTTTGAGATATCACCTGAGTGCATCCGGATTTGATGATAACCGGAACGCAAGTCTAATTTAGAGAAGAAAGTAGTGCCATAGAGCTCATCCAGTAACTCATCCACTGCCGGAATTGGAAAACGATCCTTGATGGTGATCGCATTCAAAGCCCGGTAATCCACGCAAAATCTCCAAGAGCCATCCTTCTTTCGAACTAACAACACAGGTGAGGAAAATGCACTAGTACTAGGACGGATAATGCCTTGGGTCAACATGTCTTGGATTTGGGTTTCAATTTCTTGTTTTTGGAAATGGGGGTAGCGGTAAGGACGGACATTCACAGGGTTTGAGTCGGCTATTAGTGGTATATGGTGGTCATATGACCGTGGAGGAGGGAGCTGAGCAGGTGGTTCAAATATGGAGGTGAATTTGATGAGAAGGTTGGCAATTTCAGGAGGGTAATTAGGTACGGGCTGTGGCATGATTGGGAGGCTAGGTTGCTGGTCTAGGAGATAAAATTGGATCACAGTATCTATTGAATGTGTGTTCATCATTCTCTGAAGCTGGTGGAGTGTAGCTTCAACAGGAGGGGGTTTGGTATCTCCCTGCAAATGTACCAACTGACCATTGACAGTGAATTCCATTGTCAAATTGTCATAATCAGTCAAAATAGGGCCAAGAGTTCTTAACCATTGAATTCCAAGTACCAATTCAGCTCCACTAATAGGCAACACATAAAAATCCACAGAAAAATCATGAGACCCAATATTCAAATGCAACTGATGACACATTTTAGAGCAATGAAGTTCTTCACCATTGCCGACAAGAACTTCAAAATTCTCGGTTGGTTTGCACTGAATGTTCAATTGTTTTATGATTCTATCTTGAATAAAATTGTGAGTACTACCACTATCTATCAAGATGGAAACAACTTGCTTACCAATATAGCCCCGCACACGAAGAGTTTGTGGAATGGCATGTCCCATGAGGGCGTGTAAGCTGATCTGAGCTGGTGTGGGGTCAGTGGTTGGGGTGGTTTCTGGGGAAGCAGTTTCTGCAGGTGTGATTGGCAGTGGTTGGTCAGGAACAGGGTCAAAGGGGTCGGGCTCAGATATGAGAAGGTGAAATTGGCGACGGCATCGATGTCCATTGTAATAGAGCTCATCACAGTTGTAACAAAGCCCCTTATCACGTCTGGCTTGTAGTTCTACAGGGGTAAGTCGTTTGATGGGTGTAGTAGGTTTAGGGTTTATAGTGTTCTGGTTAGAAGTGTTTGGGGAAGAAGTGATAGCTGGGCGAGAGGTTGTGGTGTTTGTTGCAGTGATGGCAGGGGTTAGGGTATCAGTACGGCGAGCAGGGAAGGACGAGGATCGGTCACGGATCTTGTCTTCCTGAAGTTTGGCAAGGTTGATTGCTTGAGTGAGGGTGGTGGGTTGGAACGCTAACACCTCACGGCGAATTGAGGGTTTCAGGCCAGACACAAAACAACTGAGATAGAACTGAGGTTGGAGTCCAACAATCCTGTTGGCCAAAGCTTCAAACGATGCCTGATAGTCAGCCACCGTCGTTGTTTGGCAGAGTTTAAACAAGGCCCCTTGTGGATCTTCATATTGAGAGGGTGCAAACCTAACTTCCAGAGCATGAATGAACTGATGCCAAGAGAGTAACTAACCATTCGAATGCATCCATTGAAACCATCCAAGAGCTTCTCCTTCCATGTAGAAGGAAGCAATACGGAGCCTTTGATCCTCTGGGGTGAGGTGAAAATCGAAAAACTGGTTGATCTTAAAGATCCAACCAAGAGCATCAGTACCATTGAATCTAGGTATGTCAAGCTTGATGGAGGTGGAGGATAGTGGGTGGGTTAAGCGTTGTTCTGCTGCGAAGGGTCCGAAGCCCGGTGGAGGAAGGCAGGTACGAAGGTGGGTCATCTCGGTGGATAGGGTTGCGATATCGAGTTGGAGGTTTTGCTGGGTTTGGAGTATCTGATTCAGGGTATTGGCTATGTCAGGTGTAGAGGATTCAGGAGATGAGGTCATGATGAAAGCACCAATGAAAGATCTAGAGAAGGATCACTCAGAGATTTTTGCGTAGATAGAGAGAGAATAAGTTATACTAGACTAACATCTAACATTTTCATAATTCTTGCTTGCCTTTATTCAATCAAGTGTGGTCATAAATAACCAATAATGAGTACTAGAATCATACAGCTGTCACAACTCATACAAGGACTATTACAGCTGTCCAAAGGAATGTTCTAGCTAAACAAAGAAAGCATATTCTCACTAATTATTCCTAGGCAGCAACAGATATCATGCTACGGTTATCACACTAAAACATCACATGATCATTAAACCATTTGGGCTTTGTTTTGTTTCTTTTAACTCGGCCTTTTGGAGTCTGCACCTCCCCTTCTTCATTCAAGCCCATTTTCTCTTCATAGTCCTCAATTTCCTCTGCTGGTTTCGTAACAATTAGCCAAGTGCATGAATGTTGAGATTGGCGACTGTAGGCTATCCGCTATCTGGATCATTATGATCGATTGGGGTTCTCCAATTCATCTCCATCTATTGTTGCTGATGATGCTACTAGTGGCAATTGTGGCTTGAATAGATTGGGTGACCAAAGTAACCACAGTTGTGGTTGGCTTTCCCAAAGTAGTTGATGTTTCGGTTGTCGTATTATAACTAGGGCTGTCAAAATGGATCGTTTGGATAGATATGAATTTGGATTATAATGGATGTATTGGAGAAATCTATTTAAAAATTTATATCTATTAGGATTGTACCAAACAAATCCAATCCAATCCATCCATTGACAAAAGAAAATCCATCTAATCCATCCATTAATAACTTTTTAATGGATGGATATCCAATTCATCCATTAATAGTTTTAAAATATAAAAAATCATTTAATAAAAAAAATTGAGTCAAAAAAATAAAAAATAAAATTAGTCATAATTTTTATATTTTTTATTGCTGCAGAAAATTTTTTTCAAAAATAATTATCTTTTTATTTCTATATTTATAAATATATATATATATATATATATATATATATATAAATATATATACATATATTTATATATATATATATATATATATATATATATATACAGATTTATATTTATATAATATATATATAAATATATAGATATATATATTTATTATATAAATAAATAATTAAATAGAAGGTGGTGGTGGCAGCGGAAGCCGGCGGTGGAGCTTCGGCGACCGTCACGGTGGAGCTCTAGTGACCGGTAGTGGTCGGCGGAGCTCCGGCGGCCGACACGGCGGCGCTCCGGTGGCTCACAGTGGTCGGCGACCGCGGGTGGTGGAGGTCCGGTGGTTGCTTTTTAAAAATAAATATATATAAATAATATATATATATATATGTGTATATATATAAATAATATATTTATAATATTATATATATAAATAATATTTGTATATATATATATATATTTACATTTTTTTCACAAAATTTATATTTATATTTACATTTATATTTATATATATATATATATATTTATATTTATTTATCTTGCTCAATTTAAGTTTATAAAAATAGTTTTAATAATTATCGAATGGATTTTGATTTTGTACTTTTTGTAATCCATTGGATTTACAAAAAAAAAATTAATGGATGGATCACAACCATCTACAAATCAAGCGGATGGATCCAATCCAATCCATTAATATTTTTTTTTGCAACAGATGGATTGGATGGATTTTACTATAGACAGACCGGATATCCAATTGACAAATGAATCACTTTGACACCCCTAATTATAATCATTATTCTTATGTGTAGAGTCTATATTGCAAAGGCTCTCCTCATATCTCAAGGCTCAAGTGTATACACTAAATTTAATCACGACTAGGAGAATCAAACTTCTCAATTTGTTTACATATATTGATCACACTAAGTGTGCCAAATTTATTGAAGCGTATTAAACCACTACTAGAAATTCACTAAATAGTGACTGATTTAGCGACCAAAAAAAATTGGTCACTTTAGCGACCGATTTAGAGACCGATTCAATAGGAATAAAATACTTTTTGCTTAGTGCCCGATTTTTCGGTCGCTAGCTTTGGAGACTGCTTTTTCGGTCACTAGTAGCGACCGACTTAGAGACCGATTCAATGTATAAAATACTTTTTACTTAGTGACCGATTTTATGGTCGCTGGTATTTGTGACTGATTTTCCTGTTTAGTGACCGAAAAATCGGTCACTAAATGACGTTTTTTTTTTTTGTAGTGAACTTAAATGAAAGACGTTAGTTCAAAAAGAAAGGGAAAGAGAAAAAGAAGGAGAAAGAAAACGAGAGGGAGAAAGAGAAAAAAAGAAAAGAAGCATAAATGGGAATAATTTTTTTTGAAGCAATGTAAAGGGGAATAGATATGTATCAATATCAATATAAGAAATAAAAGCGTTAGGAAAATGTCATATTTAGTCGTTCTACAAGTTTGTCACATGTCTATCTTAAGGTTAAAAAGTCATTTATCCGATGTATGACAAAAACGTGTCAACTTTTGCAGGCTGTCAAATTTTACAAAAACACCCTACCTGAAAAAATTAGCAAAACATCAACTAAAGGGTAATTTCGTAACTGACAAAAAAAATAACAAACATAAATATTAAGAGACAAAAGCTGACTCTGACTGACGCACTGACGTCAACACTGATGCAGATCAATTTTCTATTTTTGGTATTTGAATTTTTTTTTTTTTACAATTTACTATTCTCTACTAAAACCAATTAATTTAACCACTAAACTAACAGTTGTAAATAAAAAGTTTAACCGCTAAAAAAATCCAAAGTAACTTTTTTAAATAATTTAATTAAAATAATTAATTTAATATTAAATGATCTAGAATGATAAATACTTTTTTAACCATTTAATTAAAATGATTAAACTAATATTAAATTTGTAGCACAATTTTTTTTAGATAAGCAAAAAATTCATTGAAGGGAGCACAAGGGGTGCCCAACCCTTACAATGGAGATATAGGAAAGGGGGAGGGCCTCCTTAAAACCTCCGAGCCAAAACCCAATGGGAAAAAGACTCAGGAAGGAAAAAGAGTACCTCGTACAACCTGCACCACAGTGGGAAAACAACAACCTAGCCCACTGTTTCTCCCCCTACTAGATTACAGATTGTTAAGGAATGTAAGAGGGTTAGACCACCATAGAGATACAGACAAAGATGAGTTACAGTTGAGTTTATAAAGACACCAATTCCAAGATAAGTTATTGATCTGGTTAACAACCCCCTCTATATTTGGTTCCTCCTATTTGAATATGACTCTGTTCCTAGCTAGCCAAATGCTCCAACAAGTAGTTAACCAGAAGAGATGTTTCACCCGCTTTGCTTTCTTCCCTGTACACCACTGGCCACAATTACTAAAGAATTCCTCCACGCCCAGAGAGACATCCACGTCAACACCTAGCCAAGTACCAACTGTCATACCCCAATTTTGTCCGGCTTAGGTCAAAACCCTAATTCTCCACAAAAAAAAATAATAAATAAATAAATTGAAGGATGAAGAGTATCATGCATTGCATTTTGGGTCCTAGAAGTCATTCCAAGGTCTTTAAAATCATTTTTAGGGTTGGAATGCACTTTTTAGGTAAATTAGGGTTTTAGGGTCAAAAAGGGCATTTTGGTCATTTTTCGCAAAAAGATGATTTTCTCGCCAAAAATGCACATCCACAAAAAGTACATTTTTATTCTATCAAGGATAATTTTTGTACAATTTTTTAGAAAGAAAACCCTAGTCAAAATAATTAAAAATGTATTTTTCCATTTTTAGTGCATAGAAAAATAAAAAAGGGACCATTAAATATTCCTCAATTCTTAAGTGACAATTTTTATTGTCATAGGTGACTAGAGGGAATATTTTATGGTGCCCAAAAGCATGTGACACATTTTCAATAGTTGCATTCCCATTATTTCCCGTGCCCAAAAATTCAAAAAACCTCAAAAAAGGGGAAGTGTCCTCAATAAGACAAAAGACCAAAAAAGCAAGTTTTTTTTCTCTCTTCCTCTCCTCGATTTCGAAATCCTCCTTCTCTCTCCCTCTCTCTTCCATTTTGTAATCATTATACCCTCTTTGGTAAATTATACCTCACTCACTTACACTAACCCCTTCATAAGAAAACCCAAATTTCCCTCTTTGGTAACATTTCTTCTTTAAAATGCCCTTAACCCTACCTCACATAAAATATCTCTTCCAAAATAAGAAACTCATTTTTTTCTTTTCTTTTTTTCCCCCCTAACTTTCGCCCCCCACTCTCTCACTCTCACATTTTGTGTTTTCTCTCCACCCTCAATCCTTGTGATGAGTGATCTCAACCCTCCATTCAAAATCAAAGCTCAATCCTAGAGCACATCAAAATCACAAAGACTAAACTACCCTTAGACCTAATTTCATCCTATAAATACTCCCTCATTCCCACACCTAAGGATACTCTCTTTTTGCTTCTCATAAGCCTCTCATTCTCCTACACAAAACCCTAGCACACCTCCTCTCCCTCTCCTCACCAAAACCGTAGCCCCTCCTCCCCTCTTCCATATATTTTCTTCAAAAATCAACCACCAAATCCTCCATTTCTTGTTAGATCACCATCTTTCCTTCCATTCTCCTCAAGGTTGCATCATCAAATTGCTAGGAGCTAATAATTTTTGAGTTTATCATCTCCTTCTTCATTTCATTGTAGTTTTGAGGTAATCCTTGGAGCTTTACACCTCATATTTAATCTTCTTGCATAATTTCTCCTCTACTCCAAACTCCTTCTTGATTGTTGTTTGCTTTGAGGATCCATTTCAAACATTTTGACAAAGGCTTAGGGAGCTTTGGGTGTTTGAGATGGGTCATTGGCCTTGAAGGAGTTATTCTTCTACTTGAATAATTTCCCTTGCATCTTTACATATTTTGCACTAGTTTCATAAATAAAGTTGTTGTTTATAGGCTTTAGTATTTCGCATATCATAAAAAATTAGGGTTGATATGATTTTGTTGCGCTTCCTTGCTTAATCATATAAATCCTTGCAAAAAATAGATCTATGTTGCTTAGTGTTAATTTTGGTGTTTTCTTTATTAAATAAAATGTGGATCTATGTTTCCTTTGGTTCACATGCTTATAGATCTAAAAATATTTCCAAGTTGATTTTGTTGTTGTTCTTTGTTTAGTGATGTTTAATCTTGTTATTAGTATTTCATTTTAGTGTTAAATGTAACTTTTGTTGTTTGATGATTTAGCAACATGATTCCCACTAGTGCCTAGTGCACCTTGACCTAAGTGGTGAAGATTGCTAGAAATGACTCAATTTAGTTTATGTGTCCATTCATTTTTGTGTCTTAGTTTGCTTGTTGTAAATTGTTGATGATAGACAAGTTGATTCCCACTAGTTCCTAGTGCACTTTGCTCAAAGTGGGAGGATTGCTCTAGGTGATTCAACTTATTTGTGTGTTTAGTTAATCTTTGCATTTTAATTTGCTTATTGTTCATTGTTGATGATAGGCAAGTTAATTCTCACTAGTGCCTAGTGCACTTTGCTCAAAGTGGGAGGATTGCTCTAGGTGATTCAACTTATTTGTTGTGTTTATTTAATCTTTGCATTTTAGTTTGCTTATTGCTCATTGTTGATGATAGGCAAGTTGATTCTCACTAGTGCCTGCACTTTTCTCAAAGTGAGAGGATTGCTCTATGTGATTCAACTTGGTTTTACTGTTTATTTACCTTTTACCTTTTTACTTTACCATCTCATTAAATAATTACCATTTACTTCATGCATTTTTACTTTACCATCTCATTAAATAATTACCATTTACCTCATGCATTTTTACTTTACCATCTCATTAAATAATTACCATTTACTTCATGCATTTTTACTTTACCATCTCATTAAATAATTACCATTTACCTCATGCATTTTTAGTTTACCATCTCATTAAATAATTACCATTTACTTCTTGCATTTTTACTTTACTTTTCACTAACTTTCCACTTAAAGTTTTACAACTTATCAACTTGCAAAAATACCCAAAACATTTTCACATTCATGCATCTTCATTCATACTTAGTTTATGTGACACTCTCATGCATCCTCATATGCTTATATCTCTTGCATCCTCTTATGCATCCTTGTATGCCATCCATTCATAAATAAAGTGCTATGCATCCATTCCTTGTACACTCATGCACTTACATGCTTACCTAATCATGCATCCTTGCTTATATATTCAATCATTTAACTTAGAATACTCTATGCTTACAATCAATTGTATTCACTTGTTCTTGATGCCATGTAAATGTCTTGACTTGATTGTGTGCCCTCCTCTCCACTTGTATGACCTCCTAATGGAGACGTAAGTCTTCATGCATGTTGTAGCATAGAGCCATTAGGGTAAATACAATCCTTCTTGCACACACACAATTACTTTGAGAACTTTGTTTTGCATCTTTAATAATTGAATTCTTTGATTGTATGGGCATGTTTAATCTTGGTTAATGAATGATATGTTCATGATTGCTTGATTGTTGAAGTATGAGTATTATTCATTCATTTGCATTTGGTTATGGATTTAGAATTGACTTGAAATATTCTACTCCTTTTCTAAAACCCATTTCCTAAAATCATTTCAAAACACAAAGAAACTTTTACTTTCAAAACAAAAATAAATCGATCGTCATTAAACACCAATCGCGCCGTTGCCGATTAGGTCGTTAATGATGATGTTGTTTTCAAAAGGAGTTAGTAGCGAGACCATTCTAACCGTTGTTGTTCGGTCTTCGCAAAAACTCTATCCCATTTTCGAAAACTTATTCATTTCTCAAAAATAAACCAATCGTCATTAAACACCAATCGCGCCGTTGCCGATTAGGTCGTTAATGATGATGTTGTTTTCAAAAGGAGTTAGTAGCGAGACCATTCTAACCATTGTTGTTCGGTCTTCGCGAAAGCTCAATCCTTTTTCAAAACCAAAAACCGAGAACTACGTAGCTTTGATCCCTCTTCTAGTGAGGGTACGTAGGAACGGGGTCCTGTCCCACCAAGCACCCTTTTAAAAAATCTTTGTTTTGTTCCGCTTTTCAAAGATAACCAAAAATATTCTTCTTCCCTCCTGTTTTCAGTAAGACAAATCAAAAAAAAAAAAAAGAAGTAGAATAAACCGCTTTCAACTCGAACTTTTGTCTAAACCACACATCAAGTTAATGGTTCCCTTTCGGTAGAAAGGAGGTGCGGGTGCTAATCCCTTCCCCGTACCTAACCGACCCCCGAACCTACATCTCTAGTTTTCAAAAGACCATCCGCCTTGTTTAAAAGACCCTTTTTCAATGTTTTGGTCTTAAAATTAAAATATTGGTGGCGGCTCCAAACTTTTTCCACGTTGTCAAACGAAAAGTCCCAAACCGGATTTTTCGGGCGCAACAGCTGGCGACTTCACTGGGGACCATTTTTTTTTAAAAGACGAGGGTCAAGCCTTGTTAACTTTGATGTGTGGTTTTAAAATTAATTGAGTTGAAAGCTTTGTTTTACTCCTTTTCTATTTGTTCACAATGCCGTGTTCATGCATTCCTCAATTCCCATGTCCCCTATTCTCCGCACCCTTTCTTAAGGTAAAAACATGCATTTCCTCCCATTCTATTATGATCCCTTCTTCTCCGCTCCCTTTCTTGAGGTAAGCAGTGCATATGACTGTTGCTGAAACCTAGGTTGGATAATTGGTATTGTGATATTGAACCCTAGGGTAGACGACACGTTATTGCCTGCTATTGTTTGGACTGTTCTGGGTTTTCCTTTGCAGGTGGGGTATATGTGGGTAGTTTTAGGCGGTATGCCCTTGCTGCACACACTCACACCTTATGCTTACTATGCTTTGAGAGGGGCCTAAAACCCAAGGTCTGACAAAACTTAGGAGAGTGGAAACGAGTAGTGACTGGCAATTGGACCGTTGTCCTTCCGACTCTCACGAAAGTTTCAGCCAGAGTATGCTCTCTCACGAGGCCTCACACCAGATGGCGTTCCATCGTTGTGGGTGCTATTGTGAAAGAGAATTAGCTCTGGTAACCTGGTGAGGAAGTGACTAGAACCCGCATGGGAGGAACATTTGAGTTGTCCTAGAACTTAGGTCCCCACCTTCGTAGGACACAAGGGGCATACCAAATTGTGTGTTGCATTGTAATCTAGGCATGTTTTCAAAAAAAGAGAAGGGAATTTTTCCAAAGAAATAAAAAAGGAAAGTAGAGAAAGAGCTGTCGTTGTAGCCTTTCTTCTGCCGGTCCGTACGAAGTGACATATGGCCCACTCTTTTCAAAAAAAGAGAGAACGAGCTGCCGTTGTAGCCTTTCTCTTACTTGGTCCATATGAAACCATGTACGGCCCGCATTTTTCAAAAAAAAACTTGAACTAATGCCAATAAAGGTTTTGCCCTAATCTGCATATGCATAAAACATCATCATCATTTTGCATGCATCCTCGCATTGCATCCAACATAAGATTTTACAGCTCATGCATGCATCCTTGCATTTCATCAAAGTTTGTTTGCCGAGAATCCCAAAGTGACAAAGAATCTTGCCATAGGTACAGTATGGAATCAAGAAGTGAGACAGTGCACTCCCCGAGATATCCGGTTGAATGTATGGGGCGTGTTTGTTTCATTTGTTGATTCCACTCTTGTTATGTTCTAAACAAATCAAAATTCACTGTTAAATCTATGGCAAGATATGACACGTTGGGGTTCACGGCATAAGACAAACTAAAACCAACACTCATCTGCATTGCACGCATTGCATTCATTAATTTGCTCCTTCACTTAATAAAAATGTTCTACCAACAGAAGCGAGAGGCAAGCTGGTTCGCCGCCACCGATACTTCACCCGATTACAAGCAAAGCTGATGGCTGATCCTCAAGGGCATCCAGAGATTGAAACTGAAAGTAATCCAGAACATGAAGATTTGGGCGTACAAATTATGAATTCTGAGCAGCTGGCTCAGGAGAACCAAGTGCTTAAGGATAAGGTTGGGGCAATGGAGGCCCAGATGCATGAGATGATGGTCATGCTGCAAAGTTTAAAGAGTGGGACAGCTGCTGAAGGTGTCGCCGTCGTGGGTCCAGATGGTGTCACTTCTTTCGTTCCTCCTCCAATATCAGCCACAGTTCCTCCGGGATCCGGGGTCAGTCCTCCCGTCTTTGCTTCAGGAATGAATGGGCCGAATCAATACACTTCACAAAGATATCCTTGGGGTATGCCTACTGGGTACATGCCGCAAACTGTTGGACCTATCCCCGTCAGTATAGTTGCGCCTAATCAGGTCACTGCCGCCGTGTTCGGGGGAGCTGTCAGAGGACCGCAGATCCAAGCTCCTAGTCCTCATGCTGTGCTCAGTCCTACTCCGGGGCTTGCAGCACACCCTCACAATGTTCCTCAGCCTGGAGGGTATTATTACAGTATGGGGAGTCACCCCCAAGGACATATGTTTGAGGGATCACAGCCAAATGACCCGATTCGTGCACTTGAAGAAAGAGTAAAGGCAATGGAGGGTGTTGGTGTCAGAGCCAAGGAAGCTCGTGAGCTGTGCTTAGTCCCAGATTTGGTTCTGCCACCAAAGTTCAAAGCTCCCGAAGTGGACAAATACAGAGGAACAGGCTGTCCGGAGAGCCATGTTACGATGTTTGTCCGAAAAATGGGTCCTTACGCCAATGATGACAAACTGCTGATTTACTGCTTTCAAAACAGTTTGGCTGGAGCTCCTCTAGATTGGTACATGAAACTGCAATCCTCTGAAATTCGTTGTTGGAAAGATTTGTGCGAAGCATTCATGAGACAATATAAGTATAACATGGACATGGCTCCAGACAGGTCGCAATTGCAACACATGAGTAAGGGCGAAAAGGAGACTTTCAAAGAATATGCCCAGAAATGGCGAAGCCTAGCCGCCCAGGTCCAACCTCCTTTGAGTGAAAAAGAAATGGTGTACACGTTCTTGGAAACTCTGCCAGCAATTTACTATGACCGGCTGATTACAAGTGTTTCAACTAGCTTCTCCGATATGATAGTCTTCGGGGAAAGACTTGAGCATGGTCTCCGGAGTGGGAAGATTTCGAATCACCTCAGTAATGCAGGAAGCTCTGGTGGTTCAAGCAATCAGAAGAAGCCTCACTCCCATTTCCCGAGGAAGAAGGAAGGGGACACAAATGTAATCTCGGGAGGAAGTTCATCCTTTGGTACCCCTCCACCACAAACTGTTCCATTTTCTGCTCCTGTGCCATCCCAGCAAAGCAGTGACAGTCACAGGGCTCAGGGTTATCAGTACAAGAAACGGACCAGTTTGGATCCAATACCAATGACATACACTGAATTGTTTGATCACTTGACTTCCAAGAACTTGATCAACACCCGGCCAATGAAGGCCCTGCAGCCACCATTTCCCAGAGGTTACAACGCTAATGCTACCTGCAGTTTCCACGAAAACGCGGTCGGTCATACTGTGGAGGAATGTAAAGCCTTCAAGCATGTGGTGCAAGACCTAGTAGATGCTGGATGGATCTCGTTCAAGCAGAGCAGCCCGAATACAACAACTAATCCATTGCCAGGTCATCAGAGGCCAGCTACCAATGCTATAGAAAGTTCCGTTGGGCAATTGGTAAAAGATGTGCAGAAGATCAAGACCCCGTTGGGTGTTATCTACTCTGAGTTATGCCATGCTGGGGTGGTTAAGAAGGGGTGTTGCCATGAAGAGGGGTGTGCTGACTCCACGTGCGTAGGGAATTGTAAAAGCTTTGAGATGATCCTGCAGGACCTGATGGATCGGTGTGTGGTCCAGATAGGAACCCATGATGTTGAAGAAGAAGTTGCTGTCATCAAAGATGGTTCTGAGTCTGAAGAGGGCGGTGCAAGTTTGGTTCGACGCTGCGGTGCCAGTGAAAAATTAAAGAATTGGAAGGCTGCTGATCTTCCTGTGACTTTTAATTTAAAGTAATCATTTGTAATGCAACCCTGTGGCTCTGCCCAAGGCCATAGGACAAGTTGTTAGGGGCGAGCATGTTTTTATTTTCAGAATCATCATCATTAATAAAAACGTTGTTTTTGAATTTCAATCAATAAAAATCAATCATTTTCATTTCATGTGTCTTTTCCTCGCTTTATTATTGTTTGCTTGCTTGTCTCACCTTTCATTCTGCTTTTTCGCTTCGGCAAAATGCAGATCCACAGCAATTGTCTCCCAAAATAACAGTGCCAACAGTCCATATTTTGACTTTGATCACCCTATTAATTAAGCTGAGGGGGGTGTTGAGGAAGACTGGGAAGCTCCTCCAGAACTCATGAGGTTAATGAAACAGGAAGAAAGGGTAATTCAGCCACACGGAGAATCTACTGAAGTGATCAACTTGGGTACAGCTGAGAGCAAGAAAGAGGTCAAAGTGGGTACCGCCATGAATGACGAGGATCGCATGAAGTTGGTTCAGCTGTTGCACGATTATATGGATGTGTTTGCATGGTCCTACCAAGATATGCCTGGGTTGGATACTGACATTGTGATGCATAAGTTGCCAGTCAAACCTGAATGCCCGCCTGTGAAGCAGAAACTTAGAAGGATGAAGCCTGAGATGTCCCTAAAGATTAGGGATGAGGTAAAAAAGCAGTTTGACGCCGGATTCCTAGTGGTGGCCAAATACCCACAGTGGGTTGCCAATATTGTCCCGGTTCCGAAGAAGGACGGGAAGGTCAGAATGTGCGTTGACTACCGAGATCTGAATCGTGCTAGTCCTAAAGACGATTTTCCTTTGCCCCACATTGATGTCTTAGTGGATAGTACAGCTCAACACTCGTTATTCTCCTTCATGGATGGATATTCGGGATATAATCAGATCAAGATGGACCCCGAAGATATGGAAAAGACAACTTTCATAACGCTTTGGGGAACGTTCTGTTACAAGGTCGTGCCATTCGGGTTAAAGAACGCTGGTGCAACCTACCAAAGGGCCATGGTCACGCTGTTTCACGACATGATGCATAAGGAGATTGAGGTTTATGCATGTGGATGACATGATCGCAAAATCTAAAACCGACGAGGAGCATATTGTCAATCTGCAGAAGCTCTTTGAACGGTTGAGGAAATATAAACTCAAGTTAAATCCGGCCAAGTGCATGTTTGGGGTGAGATCAGGGAAGTTGTTAGGCTTCATTGTCAGCCAGAAGGGAATCGAGGTGGGTCCAGACAAAGTAAAAGTCATCCTCGAGATGCCGGTGCCCAAAACAGAGAAAGAAGTCTGTGGTTTCCTCGGAAGGTTGAATTACATCTCCCGATTCATCTTCCAGTTGACTGCTACTTGCGAGCCGATCTTCAAACTGCTGTGCAAAAATCAAGAGTTGAAGTGGAATGACCAGTGTCAAGCTGCCTTTGAGAAAATCAAGGTGTACTTGCAGAATCCACCAGTATTAATGCCACCTGTGTCAGGCAGGCCTCTCATCTTATACCTTACAGTGCTAGATAATTCAATGGGCTGTGTGTTGGGGCAGCATGATGAATCCGGAAAAAGGAGCATGCCATATACTATCTTAGCAAAAATTTCACCGATTGTGAGACAAGATATTCTATGCTGGAAAAGACTTGTTGTGCTCTAGTTTGGGCTGCTCACCGTTTAAGGCAGTACATGCTGAGTCACACCACTTGGTTGGTGTCAAAAATGGATCCAATCAAGTACATATTTGAGAAGCCAGCTCTGACAGGACGAATTGCCCGTTGGCAGATGCAATTATCAGAATACGATATCATGTATGTCACACAAAAAGCAGTTAAAGGTAGTGCACTTGCTGACTATTTGGCATGTCAGCCGATTCCAGACTACCAACCAATGCAGCATGATTTTCCTGATGAAGATATAATGGCACTGTTTGATGAGGGGAAGTCCCAAGAAAGTGAAAGGTGGAGAATGATCTTCGACGGTGCGTCAAATGTATGGGGGCATGGGGCAGGTGCTGTGTTAATATCTCCTGACAATCGCTTTGTTCCTGTCACTGCAAGGTTGAGCTTCTATGTCACAAACAACATAGCAGAGTATGAAGCGTGCATCTTGGGTATTCAAGCAGCCCTAGAATGGAAAGTTAAAAGGCTAGATGTGTATGGAGATTCAGCCCTGGTTATTCATCAAGTAAGAGGCGATTGGGAGACCAGAGATCCCAAACTGATTCCTTATTGTGTTTATGTGCAAGAGTTGATGGAGTCTTTTGACGAAATCACTTTCAAACACATCCCTCGAAGCGAAAACCAGCTGGCTGATGCATTGGCAACTTTATCATCCATGTTTAATATCAATTGTGATAAAAGCTTGACTCATGTCACAATCCAGCACCGGAGTCTACCTGCGCATCACTACTGCACAGCCATAGATGAAGAGCCGGATGACAAGCCTTGGTATCATGATATCAAACAGTACATCATCAGTAGAGAATACCCTCCTGGGGCATCTGAAAATGACAAGAGAACTCTTCGGCGACTGTCAAGGAATTTCTTCCTCAGCGGTGAGGTTCTCTACAAAAGGAATTATGACATGGTCCTCTTAAGGTGTGTTGCTAAAGAAGAAGCTGAAAGAATCATGAAAGATGTACACGAGGGCTCATTCGGAACTCATTCCAGTGCGCATACTATGGCTAGACAGATTTTAAGGGCGGGCTATTACTGGTTGCAGATGGAAGGTGACTGCTACAGCTTTGTCCGAAAGTGCCACAAGTGCCAAATCTACGCTGACCACATTCATGTGCCGCCTGCCAAATTGAATGTTCTGACTGCATCCTGGCCATTTTCAATGTGGGGAATGGATGTCATCGGTCCCATTGAACCCAAAGCATCAAATGGGCATCGCTTCATCTTGGTCGCCATTGACTATTTCACGAAGTGGGTTGAAGCTGCCTCATACTCCAGTGTAACCAGTTCAGTGGTTGCCAAATTTGTGAAGAAGGATCTGATTTGCCGTTATGGTCTTCCTAACAAGATCATCACTGATAACGGCAGCAATCTGAATAGCAAAATGATGAAGGACCTGTGCGCAGAGTTCAAAATTCAGCATCATAATTCTTCCCCCTATCGGCCCAAGATGAATGGAGCAGTGGAGGCAGCTAACAAGAACATCAAAAAGATTGTGCAAAAAATGGTGGTCACATACAAGGATTGGCATGAAATGCTTCCCTTTGCTTTGCATGGCTATCGTACTTCAGTGCATACCTCAACTGGGGCAACTCCTTTCACTCTGGTATACGGGTCAGAGGCGGTCCTCCCAATCGAGGTTGAGATACCATCCCTACGGGTACTCATGGAAGCTAAACTGGAAGAAGCAGAGTGGGTGCAGGCTCGTCTGGATCAGCTAAACCTCATTGAGGAAAAAATAATTGCAGCTTTGTGTCATGGGCAGCTGTACCAACAGAGAATGAGAACAGCTTTTGACAAGAAAGTCTGGCACCGTGAATTCAAGCAGGGAGATTTGGTGCTTAAGAAGATCTTGCCCATCCAGACTGATCCCCGAGGGAAATGGACACCCACTTATGACGGCCCGTATGTGGTCAAGAAAGCCTTTTTTGGAGGAGCACTGATACTCACGAGCATGGACGGAGAGGATTTAAGGAACCCAGTCAATTCTGATCAAGTGAAGAAGTATTATGCCTGAAAAAATAGACGAAAAAAGAGAAAGACAAGCCAAGTAAGAGTTAGCTCGCTAGGTTGAAAACCCGAAAGGGCGGCCTAGGCAAAACCAGAGCGACCCGGTGGATTGAAAACCCGCAAAGGGCGATCCAGGCAAAAATTAGGGTTAGAAAACTTGGGCATGAAAAGTAAAGAAAGGCATACAACTCCTCTGAAGACTTGGATGAGGGGGTGATCAAGGTCATGGACACAAATGTTTAGCACTGTTCCACAGAGACGGACAGTCAGAATTTAACTTCTCTCTTTTTTCGTGTCTTTTTATAGTTTAAACTTTCAAGTGTAATAAACAATCAGTGTAACTTCTTGTGCGACCGGTTTCCACATTAATAAAGTTCAACTTTCTCATATCTGTTCACTCTTTTATTTTCTGCTTTTTCTGCTCAAAATAAACGTTTTATAATGATGGTGATGATGACCTGTAAAACATGTGCATAAATCTTGGAGCATTACAATTTTTGCAAAATCCCTAAAGGTCGCGGAAAAAAGTAATTCCCCAAAACCAGTTAATCATGCAAGAGAAAGCGATTGCACTCACGATTGCCTCCAAACGGCGAAGCCAAAGCCAAGATGCACCCGGCCCATGAGCCCCGCAATTCCAATGGGTTCCTCAGTCTCGTGCCATGAGTGTCGCGGGTTGGCTGAACCAGCAAAAAATAAGCCAAAAGAGCAAAAGAGCAAAAGAAAAAACAAACGATCAGACAAAAGAAAGCTGATCAAAGAATGAAAAGCCAAAAAAAAAAACAAACGATCAGAAAAAAGAAAGCTGATCAAAGAATGAAGAGCAAAAGAAAAAAACAAACAGTCAAAAAAGAAAGCTGACAAAAGAAACAAAGAATCAAGAATAGCATCCCATTGCATTCATCATTCCACTAAATCATCACATCGCATGCAGTCACATGACATGCATTCGCATAACGAACTTTGCATAGCATGCATTCATATTCCATGCACCATGTCTTGCATCTGCTAGCATGTGCAGGTGTCCTGGATCAGTGCAATGGCATTGATCATCAATCAGAGCAAGCTGAAGAAAGGTCCGCTAACCTGAGCAGACATCCTGGATCAGTGCAATGGCATTGATCATCAATCAGAGCAAGCTGAAGAAAGGTCCGCTAGCCTGAGCAGACATCCTGGATCAGTGCAATGGTATTGATCATCAGTCAAGAGAAAGCTGAAGAAAAGTCCGCTAACCTGAGCAGGCATCCTGGATCGGCGTGGAAGCATTGACCGACTAAAGGAAACCAACTGGATTTTGGAATCCCCTCTGGACCCACGTGTCCCTAGCAAGATTGACTTCACCTTGTATTCGAGCTGCAGGTAAGTCCCCCTGACCTCAATGGGTCCAGTCGAAAAGGATAGCTGTGTTGGCCTAAAACATGGCGCAGTCCTAGGGAAATATCGAGATCTAGACTTGATAAAGTACCCTCCCTTGGTCGCTCGCAAGACCACCCCTTTGGAGCCCACGTGCTCCCAGGCCCAAGTGCAAGCTCGGATCATTCGCGATTCGTTAAAAGGCTTTAGGCAGCCTCCGTCGCCGGCTTAGAGAGGGCCGGCACCCTTTTTGCTTCCCTTTTTATTGCTTTCTTTATTGCTTTCCGCTAGCTTATTGAGGGTTGGCACCATTTAGTTTCCTGCTTACTGAGAGTTGATGATTCATCCATTGCATTCACCTCGGGCTAACACCCAATAAAAATAGAAAAAGAAAAAGAGGAAAATCCGGGTTTCCCTAAGTAGACAAAATCGGTATAATTTTTGAATTCTTTATCTTCATTTTGCCTTGGAATATGTTTCGGCCAATTCATATTCCTCATTAAAATTCAGATAAAGAGGGGCAGCTGTCATACCCCAATTTTGTCCGGCTTAGGTCAAAACCCTAATTCTCCACAAAAAAAATAATAAATAAATAAATTGAAGGATGAAGAGTATCATGCATTGAATTTTGGGTCCTAGAAGTCATTCCAAGATCTTTAAAATCATTTTTAGGGTTGGAATGCACTTTTTAGGTAAATTAGGGTTTTAGGGTCAAAAAGGGCATTTTGGTCATTTTTCGCAAAAAGATGATTTTCTCGCCAAAAATGCACATCCACAAAAAGTACATTTTTATTCTATCAAGGATAATTTTTGTACAATTTTTTAGAAAGAAAACCCTAGTCAAAATAATTAAAAATGTATTTTTCCATTTTTAGTGCATAGAAAAATAAAAAAGGGACCATTAAATATTCATCAATTCTTAAGTGACAATTTTTATTGTCATAGGTGACTAGAGGGAATATTTTATGGTGCCCAAAAGCATGTGACACATTTTCAATAGTTGCATTCCCAATATTTCCCATGCCCAAAAATTCAAAAAAACTCAAAAAATGGGAAGTGTCCTCAATAAGACAAAAGACCAAAAAAACAAGTTTTTTTTCTCTCTTCCTCTCCTCAGTTTCGAAATCCTCCTTCTCTCTCCCTCTCTCTTCCATTTTGTAATCATTATACCCTCTTTGGTAAATTACCTCACTCACTTACACTAACCCCTTCATAAGAAAACCCAAATTTCCCTCTTTGGTAACATTTCTTCTCTAAAATGCCCTTAACCCTACCTCACATAAAATATCTCTTCCAAAATAAGAAATTCATTTTTTTCTTTTCTTTTTTTTCCCCCTAACTTTCACCCCCCACTCTCTCACTCTCACATTTTGTGTTTTCTCTCCACCCTCAATCCTTGTGATGAGTGATCTCAACCCTCCATTCAAAATCAAAGCTCAATCCTAGAGCACATCAAAATCACAAAGACTAAACTACCCTTAGACCTAATTTCATTCTATAAATACTCCCTCATTCCCACACCAAAGGATACTCTCTTTTTGCTTCTCATAAGCCTCTCATTCTCCTACACAAAACCCTAGCACACCTCCTCTCCCTCTCCTCACCAAAACCGTAGCCCCTCCTCCCCTCTTCCATATATTTTCTTCAAAAATCAACCACCAAATCCTCCATTTCTTGTTAGATCACCATCTTTCCTTCCATTCTCCTCAAGGTTGCATCATCAAATTGCTAGGAGCTAGTAATTTTTGAGTTTATCATCTCCTTCTTCATTTCATTGTAGTTTTGAGGTAATCCTTGGAGCTTTACACCTCATATTTAATCTTCTTGCATAATTTCTCCTCTACTCCAAACTCCTTCTTGATTGTTGTTTGCTTTGAGGATCCATTTCAAACATTTTGACAAAGACTTAGGGAGCTTTGGGTGTTTGAGATGGGTCCTTGGCCTTGAAGGAGTTATTCTTCTACTTGAATAATTTCCCTTGCATCTTTACATATTTTGCACTAGATTTCATAAATAAAGTTGTTGTTTATAGGCTTTAGTATTTCGCATATCATAAAAAATTAGGGTTGATATGATTTTGTTGCGCTTCCTTGCTTAATCATATAAATCCTTGCAAAAAATAGATCTATGTTGCTTAGTGTTAATTTTGGTGTTTTCTTTATTAAATAAAATGTGGATCTATGTTTCCTTTGGTTCACATGCTTATAGATCTAAAAATATTTCCAAGTTGATTTTGTTGTTGTTCTTTGTTTAGTGATGTTTAATCTTGTTATTATTATTTCATTTTAGTGTTAAATGTTACTTTTGTTGTTTGATGATTTAGCAACATGATTCCCACTAGTGCCTAGTGCACCTTGACTTAAGTGGTAAAGATTGCTAGAAATGACTCAATTTAGTTTATGTGTCCATTCATTTTTGTGTCTTAGTTTGCTTGTTGTAAATTGTTGATGATAGGCAAGTTGATTCCCACTAGTGCCTAGTGCACTTTGCTCAAAGTGGGAGGATTGCTCTAGGTGATTCAACTTATTTGTGTGTTTAGTTAATCTTTGCATTTTAATTTGCTTATTGTTCATTGTTGATGATAGGCAAGTTGATTCTCACTAGTGCCTAGTGCACTTTGCTCAAAGTGGGAGGATTGCTCTAGGTGATTCAACTTATTTGTTGTGTTTATTTAATCTTTGCATTTTAGTTTGCTTATTGCTCATTGTTGATGATAGGCAAGTTGATTCTCACTAGTGCCTAGTGCACTTTTCTCAAAGTGAGAGGATTGCTCTATGTGATTCAACTTGGTTTTAGTGTTTATTTACTTTTTACCTTTTTACTTTACCATCTCATTAAATAATTACCATTTACTTCATGCATTTTTACTTTACCATCTCATTAAATAATTACCATTCACCTCATGCATTTTTACTTTACCATCTCATTAAATAATTACCATTTACTTCATGCATTTTTACTTTACCATCTCATTAAATAATTACCATTTACCTCATGCATTTTTACTTTACCATCTCATTAAATAATTACCATTTACTTCTTGCATTTTTACTTTACTTTTCACTAACTTTTCACTTAAAGTTTTACAACTTATCAACTTGCAAAAATACCCAAAACATTTTCACATTCATGCATCTTCATTCATACTTAGTTTATGTGACACTCTCATGCATCCTCATATGCTTATATCTTTTGCATCCTCTTATGCATCCTTGTTTGCCATCCATTCATAAATAAAGTGCTATGCATCCATTCCTTGTACACTCATGCACTTACATGCTTACCTAATCATGCATCCTTGCTTATATATTCAATCATTTAACTTAGAATACTCTATGTTTACAATCAATTGTATTCACTTGTTCTTGATGCCATGTAAATGTCTTGACTTGATTGTGTGCCCTCCTCTCCACTTGTCTGACCTCCTAATGGAGACGTAAGTCTACATGCAAGTTGTAGCATAGAGCCATTAGGGTAAATACAATCCTTCTTGCACACACACAATTACTTTGAGAACTTTGTTTTGCATCTTTAATAATTGAATCCTTTGATTGTATGGGCATGTTTAATCTTGGTTAATGAATGATATGTTCATGATTGCTTGATTGTTGAAGTATGAGTATTATTCATTCATTTGCATTTGGTTATGGATTTAGAATTGACTTGAAATATTCTACTCCTTTTCTAAAACCCATTTCCTAAAATCATTTCAAAACACAAAGAAACTTTTACTTTCAAAACAAAAATAAATCGATCGTCACTAAACACCAATCGTGCCGTTGCCGATTAGGTCGTTAATGATGATGTTGTTTTCAAAAGGAGTTAGTAGCGAGACCATTCTAACCGTTGTTGTTCGGTCTTCGCAAAAACTCTATCCCATTTTCGAAAACTTATTCATTTCTCAAAAATAAACCAATCGTCATTAAACACCAATCGCGCCGTTGCCGATTAGGTCGTTAATGATGATGTTGTTTTCAAAAGGAGTTAGTAGCGAGACCATTCTAACCGTTGTTGTTCGGTCTTCGCGAAAGCTCAATCCTTTTTCAAAACCAAAAATCGAGAACTACGTAGCTTTGATCCCTCTTCCAGTGAGGGTACGTAGGAACGGGGTCCTGTCCCGCCAAGCACCCTTTTAAAAAATCTTTGTTTTGTTCCGCTTTTCAAAGATAACCAAAAATATTCTTCTTCCCTCCTGTTTTCAGTAAGACAAATCAAAAAAAAAAAAGAAGTAGAATAAACCGCTTTCAACTCGAACTTTTGTCTAAACCACACATCAAGTTAATGGTTCCCTTTCGGTAGAAAGGAGGTGCGGGGTGCTAATCCCTTCCCCGTACCTAACCGACCCCCGAACCTACATCTCTAGTTTTCAAAAGACCATCCGCCTTGTTTAAAAGACCTTTTTTCAATGTTTTGGTCTTAAAATTAAAATATTGGTGGCGGCGCCAAACTTTTTTCACGTTGTCAAACGAAAAGTCCCAAACCGGATTTTTCGGGCGCAACACCAACAATATGCCAAACAGAACGCGCGAAACCACAAGTGATGAAAAGATGTTCGGCAGACTCGCGAGAGGAATTACAAAACGAACAACCAACTTCTAGCTCGGAGTGGATGACGTTCCTGTGCAACAACTGCTCACGCACCAGTAAGGAATCTAACAGTAATCTCCACCCAAAGACTACAACCTTCGAAGGGGCAATAGATTTCCATAGTCCCTCTAACAAGTGCTGATGGTTCGAAATGTTGGAAGATATGTCACTACAAGACAACTGATGATAAAAAGATTTTACCGTGAAACTCTTGGAAGTATCATGTGGCCATAGCCATGCGTCTTTCCTTCCTCTAGTCGGCTTAACTGACTGTAAAATGCTGTCCAAAATTTGGCCTTCAGCCACCTGAATCGAATCCGTGTGATGCTGCCACGGTGTAGACCACACCCAAACTTCACTATTCCAAGCACCCAAGTCAGCCACCAAGAGCTGCTGCTGCCCTTCCCCATCACATAACAGCGGAAAATTTTTGAATAAAGGCTCTAAGCCTAGCCATTGATCCTTCCAAAAATTAATGGAGGTTCCGTCACCAAGCCCCCTTTTAATACACCACACGAACCTTCGCCGTTCCTCAAGATTGTCATCCAACTTTACCAAGTGTCTCCACCAAATCGATCCCGAGTTCCGGCTAGATATACCTTCAGCCGAGTTATGAACAAACGTAGTAGCATAGTTGTAACGCCCAAATATTTAATTAAATTATTTAATTAAATATTTAGGTATTCAATTATTTTTATTATTTATTTTAGTTGGTATAATTATATTAGCGTTTGATTAAGAGGTGTGTAATTAAATATTAGGAGGTGGTGATAGTGATCGGGCTTAAGCTGGAGGAAAGCCCGTGAGCCAAGCCCACTAGCTAGGCGCATAGGTGAAGCGCCTAGGCTAGGGTTTGGTGCTCATTTGCGAATTGCTTGGAGAAAGAAAGAAAGAAAAGTTGCGAAATAGAGAGAGGAGAAGAGAGAAAGAGTTCGGCGTGCATATCCAAGGGAGAGGAAGAAGAGGAATTTGCGAATCCAAGGGAGCAGAGAGGAGTTGTGTTGCTGAGGTTTTGTTGGTGACTCGATCAAGGGAATTGGTGTTCTCCTACTATAAGGTAAGGGTGGGGTTCTTCCTTATAATGGGGTTTCATGATGGGGTTATGTGGGGATAGGTCCTATAATACCCTTTGATGGATTGTGATGATTGATTTGGTGTTACTTGAATTATAACTATGTTGGATTGAAATTTGACATTTGTTGGTGATAGTTGTGACTCTAGAACTTGGTGCTCATTGTTGTTATTACTAAACACATGCTAGGTGTTCGATTAAATTGTTGTTTGGTGTTGTGAGTGACAAAATATGATGCTTGACATTGGTGATTAAGGATTGGTGATTTGAATTGGTGAATTAACGAAATTATTGAACCCTAGGGCGCCATGGGCGCCAATGTGCTAGATGCTGTTTTTGGCGCCCTACTGCTGGGCGCCGTGTGCCAGGATGTTGTTGCTGCTGTGTTCTGAGTCCTGGGCGCCATGGGCGCCAGAGTTGCTGTTGTTGAGTTCCCTGTGTGTGTTGCAGTTTTTGGCGCCCTGCTGCTGGGCGCCGTGTCCTGGCGTGTTCCCTGTGCCATGTTGCGTTTTCGTTTGTGCTGTAGGCTGTCTAGGCGCCAAGGGCGCCAATTCCTGTGTTTTAGTGCGGTTCTGTGTGTTTCCAGGTGGACTGGGCGCCAAGGGCGCCATCTCCTGCAGTGTTGCAAGGCGCCCTGCTCCTGGGCGCCAGATTCAGTGTGTTGCCTGTCGTTGGGCGCCCTGCTCCTGGGCGCCAGTTTTTCTGTGTGGCTGTTTCCTGCTAGGCGCCCTGTGCCTGGGCGCCGTGTCTGGGGTGTACTCCAGGTTGTGTTGCGTTGCTGTGTCATTGTCCTGAGTTGCCTGGGCGCCAAGGGCGCCAGTTTCGGTGTGTTGGCCAGATTTTGCGTGTTGCTTGCTAGGCGCCCTGTGCCTGGGCGCCATTTTCAGCATGTGTCTCAGTTTTGTTCCTATTTTGTTTTTGCAATATCTTTTGACTCGGGTGTCCGATTGAGACGTTTCAAAATGTTTTGGAAAGCTTATTCAGAGGCCTAGCTGAATATTCTAATTTGGGGCAAAGTAGTCTGTTTTTCTGGAAAATTGTCGTTGTCCCAATATTTTGGCAAATGGTCGTTGTCCCAGTATTATGGAAAATTGTCGTCGTCCCAATATTTTGGAAACTTGTTGTCATCTTGGTGTCTTGGTGCTATTTGAGCTAGGTGTGAAGGCTCAAACCTTGGCATTGTGGGAGCTAGGTGTGAAGGCTCCAAATATTGGTGTTCCGTTGTCTCGGGTAGTTTGGTGTTTCGGTGTCGTTGGGCTAGGTGTGAAAGCTCAACTTTGGTGATATTCGGTGAATAATTTTTGGTGTGTCACATTGTGACTATTTTGGATGATTGTCTGTGTGCATTCATGGTGTCGCTTACAGCATGTGCATTTATTTTGGTGAAGGCCTTTGGTCTTGGAGCTAGGTGTGAAAGCTCAAATTTTCTAAAACTAGTGAGCCTGGTGTGAAAACTCAATTTTTGGTGAATTGGTGAGCCGGGTGTGAAAGCTCTCAATTTTTGGTGACGCCTCTATTTACAGGCAAAATTTTGGTGATTTGGTACCACATGCATATGCCCGTTGGTGTGGGTTGCATTCATGCATTATCATGACATTGGTGACTGGTTGTAATGTTTATAAGTTGACGTGTGTTTATGATTTGGTGTGTGTAATGGAGTGGTAGATATAGTTGTCATATTCTAGCATATTTCCTATCATTTTACGCTATTATATTGAAGATATCTCACCCCTTCTGTTTGAATGTCACCCTATGCGGTAACGTGCAGGTGATTGTGAGTGAAGGCTTAGGTACCTTCGCTATTCTGAGTCGGTGTCGTCGGTGTCCTTTGCTTTGATGTGTAACACTCAAGGGAGGGGATAAACGCTAAACTTTGGTTGTTGCATTTTATTTGTTTGGAGTCCATTCAGAACGTTATTATTTTATGTTTCAAAAACTTATATTCTATTCCGCTACGTGGTTATGTATTTTTGACAAAGTTATTTATATCGTATGAGACGTTTTATTTAACGATGAATGTGTGACATCTCTTTTCGAAGTATGAAATAAATTTTTGTAACTCTGATTTTATTAAATAATTACCGGGTAGAAAATGGGTGTTACATTAGTGGTATCAGAGCAAAAGTTCGGTCTGTCCGGCCAAGTTGTCCAGTCGTAGTGTCAGTTGACAATGGTGTGTTGTCAATTATATCTAACTGTTGGTTGTTTTGTAGCAAGTGAGTTGAAATGGCTGGGAGGAATGATACTGCAATTGCTGCTGCTCTAGGTGCTATGGCTCAGGCTGTGCAGAATCAACAGAATGCTGGTGAGAATGCTGGGGCTCGGAGTTTGGCTACCTTTTAGAGAGAGAATCCGCCTACGTTCAAGGGCAAGTATGATCCTGATGGTGCTTTAGCTTGGTTGAAAGAAATGGAGAGGATTTTTCGAGTGATGGATTGTACTCCAGCACAGAAGGTCCGCTATGGTACGCATATGCTAGCTGAGGAAGCTGATGATTGGTGGTTAGAGACGAGGCAGAGGTTGGAGACTGCTAATGAAGAGATTACCTGGGAAGTGTTTAGCAGAGAGTTTAACCGTAAGTATTATCCGGAAGATGTCCGAGGGAAGAAGGAGATTGAGTTTCTGGAGCTGAAACAAGGGAGTATGTCTGTATCGGAGTATGCCGCTAAGTTCGTGGAACTAGCAAAGTTCTATCCGCATTACACTGGAGCTAATGCTGAGTTTTCTAAGTGTATCAAGTTTGAGAATGGTTTGAGGCCCGAGATCAAGAAGGCAATCGGATATCAGAAGATTCGTGTCTTTGCTGACTTGATTGATAGTTGCAGAATTTTTGAGGAGGATAGTAATGCTCACTACAAGATTGTGAATGATAAGAGGAGCAAGTTTCAAGGCCGTAGTAAGCCGTATGAGGTCCCTGCGGGCAAGGGTAAGCAGAGAGCTGATGCTGGCAAGAGGACTAGTGGAGGAGATGCCCCTGCTAGCATTGTGTGTTTTAAGTGTGGCAAGCCTGGCCACAAGAGTGTCATGTGCAGAAGCGACGTGAAGAGGTGTTTCAAGTGCGGTAAGGACGGTCATGTGGTGGTCGAATGTGAGAGCAAGGTAGTGGTCTGCTACAACTGTGGTGAAGGAGGGAACATTAGTACTCAGTGTCCGAAGCCGAAGAAAGAGAGGTCCAGTGGAAAAGTGTTCGCTTTGGCAGGTGAAGAGCCTACTGAAGATGATGGACTCATTAGAGGTACGTGCTTCATTAATGGTACTCCTTTAAAGTCTATTGTTGATACTGGTGCTACTCATTGCTTTATTGCTGCTGATTGTTGTAAGAGGTTGAATCTTGTATTGTCTGCTATGAATGGAGAGATGGTTGTCGACACTCCAGCTAAGGGGTCGGTAACTACCTCTCTAGTGTGTTCTCAGTGTCCCTTGTCGATCTTCGACAGAGACTTTGTTGTGGACTTTGTTTGTTTGCCGCTGAGTGGATTAGATGTAATTTTGGGCATGAACTGGTTGGAGCATAACCATGTTCGCATTGATTGTCGCAAGTCTGTGAGTTTTGGAGAGGAAGAGTCTGGTTTGTTATCTGCTAGTCAGTTGCGGAAGTTAGCAAAGGAGGGAGTTCAGTTATTCTCGCTGATGGCATCGCTGTCTGTTGAGAATCAAGCTATCATTGAAGAGTTGCAGGTGGTGCGCGAATTTCCTGAAGTCTTTCCTGATGAGATTCCTAGTGTATCGCCTGAGAGGGAAGTGGAGTTTTCCATTGATCTTGTACCCGGTACGAGGCCTGTGTCTATGGCACCGTACAAGATGTCTGCGTCAGAATTGTCTGAGTTGAAGAAGCAACTTGAAGATCTGCTTGAGAAGAAGTTTATTAGGCCAAGTGTATCGCCGTGGGGAGCTCTTGTGTTGCTGGTGAAGAAGAAGGATGGGAGCATGAGGTTGTGTGTTGATTATAGGCAGCTGGATAAGGTGACCATTAAGAACAATTATCCACTGCCGAGGATAGACGATTTGATGGATCAGTTAGTGGGTGCTCGAGTGTTCAGCAAAATTGATTTGAGATCAGGTTATCATTAGATCAAGGTGAAGGATGGAGATGTTTAGAAGACTGCTTTCGGGACGCGGTATGGGCATTATGAGTATTCGGTGATGCCGTTCGGTGTCACTAACGCGTCGGGTGTATTTATGGAGTACATGAATCGTATATTCCATACTTACTTGGATCGGTTCGTGGTTGTGTTCATTGACGACATCTTGATTTATTCGAAGACGGAGGAAGAGCATGCGGAGCATTTGAGATTAGTATTGGAGATCCTGAAAGAGAAGAGGCTGTATGCAAAGTTGTCTAAGTGTGAATTCTGGTTGTCAGAAGTGAGTTTTCTGGGTCATATCATTTCTGGTAGTGGTATTGCTGTGGATCCGTCTAAGGTTGATGCCGTGATGCAGTGGGAGAGTCTGAAGTCGGCTACGCAGATTAGAAGCTTCTTAGGGTTGGCTGGTTACTACAGAAGGTTCATCGAAGGTTTTTCTAAGTTGGACCTTCCGTTGACGCAGTTGACTTGTAAGGGTAAGGCTTTTGTGTGGGATGCTCGTTGTGAAGAAAGTTTCCTTGAGTTGAAGAAGAGATTGACGACGTCTCCTGTCTTGACGTTGCCAAATCCGGGAGAATCGTTCGTAGTGTATTGTGATGCTTCGAAGATGGGTCTAGGTGGCGTGCTTATGCAAAACGGGAAGGTGATTGTTTATGCGTCGAGGCAGTTAAGGATTCATGAGAAGAATTATCCAACGCATGATTTGGAGTTGGCTGTAGTAGTCTTTGTGCTGAAGATTTGGAGGCACTATTTGTATGGTTCCAGATTTGAGGTGTTCAGTGATCATAAGAGTTTGAAATATTTGTTTGACCAGAAGGAGCTGAATATGAGGCAGCGAAGGTGGTTGGAATTGTTGAAAGACTATGATTTCGGTTTGAACTATCATCCAGGCAAAGCTAATGTCGTGGCTGATGCTTTAAGTCGAAAGTCCTTGCATATGTCGGCAATGATGGCTAAGGAGTTAGAGTTGATCGAGGAATTCAGGGATTTGAGTTTGGTTTGTGAAGTGTCGCTTCAGAGTGTTAAGTTGGGTATGTTGAAGATTAATAATGAGTTCCTTGACAGTATCAGAGAAGCCCAGAAGTTGGATATCAAGTTGGTGGATTTGATGGTCGGGAATGATCAACCTGAGGGTAGTGATTTTAAGTTGGATGCGCATGGTGTTTTGAGATTTCGTGATAGGATTTGTATTCCTGAAGACGCAGAGCTGAAGAGAGCAATTTTAGAGGAGGGTCATCGAAGTAAGCTGAGTATTCATCCGGGAGCTACGAAGATGTATCAAGATCTGAAGAAGTTGTTTTGGTGGCCTGGTATGAAGCGAGATGTGGCGCAGTTCGTTTATGCATGTTTGACTTGCCAGAAGTCAAAGGTGGAGCATCAGAAGCCTGCTGGACTGATGCAACCATTAGAAATTCCGGAGTGGAAATGGGATAGCATTTGATGGATTTTGTAACGGGATTGCCTAGTATTGCGAAAGGGTATGATGCAATTTGGGTGATTGTTGACAGGTTGACAAAATCGTCTCATTTTGTTCCTATCAGCATCACGTATCCGGTGTCGAAGTTGGCAGAAATTTATATCCGGGAGATTGTGAAGCTTCATGGGGTTCCTAAGAGTATTGTTTCGGATAGAGATCCGAGGTTCACTTCAGATTTTTGGAAGAGTTTGCAAGAGAAGTTGGGGGCTAAGCTGAGGCTGAGTTCGGCATATCATCCTCAGACAGATGGTCAGTCAGAGAGGACGATTCATTCATTAGAAGATTTGTTGAGGGACTGTGTTTTGGAACAAGGAGGTTCGTGGGATTCCTACCTTTCGTTGATTGAGTTCACGTATAACAATAGTTATCATTCTAGTATCGTGATGGCACCTTTTGAGGCATTGTATGGCCGGAAGTGTAGAACCCCGCTGTGTTGGTATGAGTCTGGAGAGAGTGTGGTGCTTGGACCGGAAATTGTTCGGGAGACAACCGAGAAGATAAAGTTGATCCGTGAGAAGATGAAGGCTTCGCAGAGTCGTCAGAAGAGTTATCACGACAAGAGGAGAAGAGATTTAGAGTTCCAGGAGGGTGAGCATGTATTTTTGAGAGTCACTCCAGTGACCGGTGTTGGCCGTGCTTTGAAGTCGAAGAAGCTCACTCCTCAATTCATTGGTCCTTATCAGATTTCCGGGAGAGTTGGGAATGTGGCGTATAGAGTGGCTTTACCGCCAAATCTTTCGAATTTGCACGACGTGTTTCACGTGTCACAACTTCGGAAGTACATTTCGGATCCATCTCATGTGATCCACATGGATGACGTGGAGGTGCGGGATAATCTCACGGTGGAGACTATGCCTGTACGGATTGAAGATCATGAGGTGAAGGTGTTAAGAGGCAAGGAGATTGCATTGGTGAAGGTGGTCTGGTTAGGAGCTGCCGGTGAGAGCATGACTTGGGAGTTGGAGAGTAAGATGCGGGAGTCCTATCCAGAGCTCTTTGATTCAGGTGAGTTTTCGAGGACGAAAACATTCTAAGTGGGGGAGAGTTGTAACGCCCAAATATTTAATTAAATTATTTAATTAAATATTTAGGTATTCAATTATTTTTATTATTTATTTTAGTTGGTATAATTATATTAGCGTTTGATTAAGAGGTGTGTAATTAAATATTAGGAGGTGGTGATAGTGATCGGGCTTAAGCTGGAGGAAAGCCCGTGATCCAAGCCCACACTAGCTAGGCGCATAGGTGAAGCGCCTAGGCTAGGGTTTGGTGCTCATTTGCGAATTGCTTGGAGAAAGAAAGAAAGAAAAGTTGCGAAATAGAGAGAGGAAAAGAGAGAAAGAGTTCGGCGCGCATATCCAAGGGAGAGGAAGAAGAGGAATTCGCGAATCCAAGGGAGCAGAGAGGAGCTGTGTTGCTGAGGTTTTGTTGGTGACTCGATCAAGGGAATTGGTGCTCTCCTACTATAAGGTAAGGGTGGGGTTCTTCCTTATAATGGGGTTTCATGATGGAGTTATGTGGGGATAGGTCCTATAATACCCTTTGATGGATTGTAATGATTGATTTGGTGTTACTTGAATTATAACTAGGTTGGATTGAAATTTGACATTTGTTGGTGATAGTTGTGACTCTAGAACTTGGTGCTCATTGTTGTTATTACTAAACGCATGCTAGGTGTTCGATTAAATTGTTGTTTGGTGTTGTGAGTGACAAAATATGATGCTTGACATTGGTGATTAAGGATTGGTGATTTGAATTGGTGAATTAACGAAATTATTGAACCCTAGGGCGCCATGGGCGCCATTGTGCTAGATGCTGTTTTTGGCGCCCTACTGCTGGGCGCCGTGTGCCAGGATGTTGTTGCTGCTGTGTTCTGAGTCCTGGGCCCCATGGACGCCAGAGTTGCTGTTGTTGTGTTCCCTGTGTGTGTTGCAGTTTTTGGCGCCCTGCTGCTGGGCGCCGTGTCTAGGCATGTTCCCTGTGCCATGTTGCGTTTTCGTTTGTGCTGTAGGCTGTCTGGGCGCCAAGGGCGCCAATTCCTGTGTTTTGGTGCGGTTTCGTGTGTTTCCAGGTGGACTGGGTGCCAAGGGCGCCATCTCCTGCAGTGTTGCTAGGCGCCCTGCTCCTGGGCGCCAGATTCAGTGTGTTGCCTGTCGTTGGGCGCCCTGCTCCTGGGCGCCAGTTTTTCTGTGTGGCTGTTTCCTGCTAGGCGCCCTGTGCCTGGGCGCCGTGTCTGAGGTGTGCTCCAGGTTGTGTTGCGTTGCTGTGTCATTGTCCTGAGTTGCCTGGGCGCCAAGGGCGCCAGTTTCGGTGTGTTGGCCAGATTTTGCGTGTTGCTTGCTAGGCGCCCTGTGCCTGGGCGCCATTTTCAGCATGTGTCTCAGTTTTGTTCCTATTTTGTTTTTGCAATATCTTTTGACTCGGGTGTCCGATTGAGACGTTTCAAAATGTTTTGGAAATCTTATTCAGAGGCCTAGCTGAATATTCTAATTTGGGGCAAAGAAGTATGTTTTTCTGGAAAATTGTCGTTGTCCCAATATTTTGGCAAATGGTCGTTGTCCCAGTATTTTGGAAAATTGTCGGCGTCCCAATATTTTGGAAACTTGTTGTCATCTTGGTGTCTTGGTGCTGTTTGAGCTAGGTGTGAAGGCTCAAACCTTGACGTTGTGGGAGCTAGGTGTGAAGGCTCCAAATATTGGTGTTCCGTTGTCTCAGGTAGTTTGGTGTTTCGGTGTCGTTGGGCTAGGTGTGAAAGCTCAACTTTGGTGATATTGGTGAATAATTTTTGGTGTGTCACATTGTGACTATTTTGGATGATTGTCTGTGTGCATTCATGGTGTCGCATATAGCATGTGCATTTATTTTGGTGAAGGCCTTTGGTCTTGGAGCTAGGTGTGAAAGCTCAAATTTTCTAAAACTAGTGAGCTTGGTGTGAAAGCTCAATTTTTGGTGAATTGGTGAGCCGGGTGTGAAAGCTCTCAATTTTTGGTGACGCCTCTATTTACAGGAAAAATTTGGGTGATTTGGTACTACATGCATATGCCCGTTGGTGTGGGTTGCATTCATGCATTATCATGACATTGGTGACTGGTTGTAATGTTTATAAGTTGACTTGTGTTTATAATTTGGTGTGTGCAGTGGTAGATATAGTTGTCATATTCTAGCATATTTCCTATCATTTTACGCTATTATATTGAAGATATCTCACCCCTTCTGTTTGAATGTTACCCTATGCGGTAACGTGCAGGTGATTGCGAGTGAAGGCTTAGGTACCTTCGCTATTCTGAGTCGGTGTCGTCGGTGTCCTTTGCTTTGATGTGTAACACTCGAGGGGGGGGGATAAACGCTAAACTTTGGTTGTTACATTTTATTTGTTTGGAGTCCATTCAGGACGTCATGATTTTATTGTTTTGAATCTTATTTCTATTTCCGCTGCGTGGTGATGTATTTTTGACAAAGTTACCCCATAACGATGTCTCAACAAACGGCTCCAGCAGACATTAGTATCCGTCAAAGCCCGCCATTTCCATTTAGATAACAAAGAAATATTGAATAACTCGAGATTTTTAATACCAAGACCGCCATCCTTTTTTGCTTTGCAAACTTTATCCCAAGCAACCCAACACATTCCCTTATCTCATTCTTTGATACTGATAACCTTATTTTATATAGGTTATTTATGCTCCTAATACTTAAGTCAAGCTTATTTCTCAAGTAATTCTAGTGCTTAAATATGTGAATATATGAATATTAGGATAAATATAGGTTATAAGTCAATTCCTTAAAAGTTGGGCATAGTCAATGCCTTTGTGAATATGTTTGATGTTTTGCTTTAGCGCTGCAGCGTGTGCTATCAAGGAAACGCTACAGCGTTATATGACGGCTGACTATTAAGATATTTGTGTGGCCACTTGAGGACATGATGAGTCACCACCCTTATCTCTTCCTCTCAGCTGGAATTGTTGACTTTCAAATGGATGCTAAATTACACTTGGCGCCTCCTAAATGGAACCCATGTAATAGTTGTTGTATTCCATCATTACCACTTTTTGTAAAGTGCTTTAAGGATAATATCTAAGTTTAATAATCATCATGTAATATTATTATTCTATTAAGACTTAGATATTATTTAGATTAATTAAGATTGCTTCACCAAGAGGCAATAGACGTAGACAAGTTGTTGTAACTTTGAAGAGAAGACTTACGCTTGACACCGTAGCCACTCTCCATTGATACACACTTTTGAAGCTTTTATATTTTTTTTAGCATAGTTTTCTAAGTTCTCATTCAAGGTTTTGCTCACGCCTCAACTTCATCTCTTGTATGCTACTTGCGATCATTGGAGTGCATCTTTTGCAACCATTCTTCTCTTGTCTTCATACGGTAATACATACTCTCTAGTTGTATTATGTTGATGGAACTTGTGATGAGCTAACTTTGTTGTAGTTGGATTGTTCTTGGTATGTAATGAACCTTGAGTAACTTTTGTATAATATTATGATGTTTGTGTTTTATTCCTTGTGTCATAATACTTTCAATCTTGGTTTGGGAATGATCAACTAAAACAAGGTAACTTTGTGGGTACAGACATGGTTCACAAAGAGAACTCAAGGAATGATATGAATGAAAACCCTTTAAAGACATTTAAAGGAAGCACTACTTAACTCTAGACATAGGGGAGTAGTAGTTCATAAGGCAAATGTTGTAGGAGCTTAATATACAGGGGTAAAACTTATTTAGAGCCTAGACATAGGAGTCTTGTAATATAGCCCTGACGAAAGTGACTGAAAGGCACGCCACCAAGGCGCTACAGCGTCTAAGGATTCTGAAGCGCTACAGCGCTTAACGCTACAGCGTCTAATATTATCTGAACATTACTCTTGGGGACTTACATAACTATTGAGCTATCCAACTCACTTTTAATTACTGCAAACTTAATCCTGTTTTATCACAACTTATAATGTTTACAACTCTTCACTTTCACTTGTTACTTAATTCTTTTCACTAAGATTCTAATCACTTAAACTTCATAGATTAATTCCAATCCCTGTGGGAACGAACTTTACTTATCAATATATTACTTGTTGCGATTGTGTATACTTGCACATCACCTTTTCGCACAACAGATACCCCAAAGGAAATCCCTTTGAATTTTGATCATCTTCTTAATCACCACTTTCGGAGCTTTATAGAATGATAGCATGTATAGAGGGATGCTATTCAAGACGGAGTTGATGAGAGCAACCCGACCACCGATCGACAAGAAACGACCCTTCCACAAAGTCAAACGTTTTCTAAGCGCAGCAAGAACGGGGCTCCAAGTAACTTCCTGTCTAGGATTTGCACCAATCGGGAATACCCAAAAACTTGAACGGTAAAGCTTCCATAAAAAATTAAAAATATAAACAAGTGGTAACCGGAGCGGCTACTAGGAGTGGCAACGGGAGCGGCAATCAAAGACTGGCAAATGGATCGACAACAAGAGAGGCAACGAGGGTGCATATATTATATTACATCTTATTTTCTTTTTTCTGTTTTTTACTACATTATTAAGATTAGAAGAAGATGCTAACAACCAACACCGTTGGCCTAGTGGCTTAATCTACCCTAGGACACGGGGGGTCGACAAAAATATGCTAACTTTTTTTAACTTTTTGCAACACAAATTTTTTAAGCAAGTTGAAATATAGCATTTATATTGATTTTTTCCTTTTTCTTTTATTAAATTTTACAATTTTAAAAATTTTTATACGTTCATAACAAATTATAAAAAATACTGTGCGAAGATTAAACCAGTTGAACCATGACTCGGAGGTCTCTCTGATATAACAATGTTTTTAAAATCGGACCGTAGATTAAATCAGAGAGACCTCCGGGTCATGGTTCAACTGGTTCACTGGGTTAACCATGATTGAACCGGGTGAATAATAATTAAATAAAAAATAAGAAAAGTATTAAACTTTGGAGAAAAAATAAAATTAAAAAATCAAAAAATGAATTTCGAGTGATTCAACCCGACCTAATTGACGGTTTAAAGCGGTTCAAATGGAGTTGAACCAACTGCCGAAGTGTCTGGTTCTTGGTCCAACCGGTTGAACCGTCCGGTTCTTACAACACTGGTATATAGTATAGCAATACAATATTAGACACGACGTCGTAAAACGGAATAGTTATGAAAAACCATCGTAAGGTTTAGGGATGGCAATGGGGCGGGGAGTACTCCCCCGCTCCCCGTCCTCGCCTCCCAAGTTGTCCCCCGTCCCCATCCCCGATCCCTGCTTCGGGGAGTTTTCCTCCTCCATCCCCATCCCCACGGATCCCCACGGTTCCCGCGGGGACTTCGAAAATTTATTAAAAGTTTGAAAAAATATAAATTAAAATATAATAAAATTGAATAAATATATAAAAGTAAGACTAAAAAACAAAACTTTAACATTTTAATACAAAAAATATAAAAGTTAGTCTTACTTTTATATTTTAATATTTAAAAAGTATAAAAGTTAGAACAATTAAATATTTTAAATTAGAAATACATATAAAAAACTAAAAAATTAATATTTATAGTATAATATACATCTATAATAAAAATATTTATGTAATATATTTCGGGGCGGAGTCCCCGCGGGACGGGGGTATGATCCCCGTCCCCATCCCCACCTTGACTGCGGGGAGATTTTTTCCCCGTCCCCGTCCCCACGGGGAAAATTCCCCGCCCACGGGGCCCCGAACGGGGCAATCCCCGCGGGGGGATCCCCACTTACGGGTAGAAATTGCCATCCCCAGTGGGACAGTTTGGTGGTGCTCCTCAAGAGGACCCATATTTACACTTAAAGCAATTTTTGGAAGTCTGCAGTAACTTCATCATTCCAGGGGTAAGTGATGATGCATTCAGATTAAAACTTTTTCCTTATTCCTTGAAGGATAGAGCAAAGGCCTGGTTAACTTCTCTTGAGCCTAACTCTATCCATACTTGGAATGAAATGGCTGAGAAATTCTTAGCAAAATACTTTCCTCCAAGTAAGAATGCAAGAATGAGGAATGAGGTTACTGCATTCAGACAAAGAGATGCTGAAACACTGTTTGAAGCATGGGAAAGATGGAAGGAGTTGTTGAGAAAGTGCCCTCATCATGGTATACCTGTGATTATCCAAATGGAGACCTTCTACAATGGACTAGATCCAACAACCAGACAAATGTTAGATGCTTCATCAGGGGGTGTGTTGTTGAAAACCTCCTACAATGAGGCATGTGAACTGATTGATGACATTGCCACAAATAGCTACCAATGGCCTACAGAAAGGTTAGTTCAGCAAAAGAAGGTAGCTGGTGTGCATGAAGTAAGTGAAGTTTCTACTTTATCTGCACAGGTTGCCTCTCTCACTAACATGATAAAATCTATGAGCACATCAAACGCTGTAGCGGTTACCGCTGCAGCGGTACATGAACCTACAGTAGCTGTTATTGAGCAAGCCTCTCCAGGGTCAGTAAGCTGTGTATACTGTGGAGGAGAGCATTTGTATGAAGAATGTCCTGGTAATCCTGTCTCTGTGAACTTTGTGGGTTTCAATAAAAACAATAATCCCTACTCAAATACATATAATCCTGGTTGGAAGAACCACCCCAATTTCAGATGGGGAGCCAACAATGCAACAGCACCTAATTATAGTGCTCCAGCAAATCCACCAGGATTCCCTGCTCAGAATTACCAAAGACAGAATGCCCCTGTGATAGATAATTCATTAGAAGGATTGATGAAAGGTTTCATGAGTGATTGCAAGACAGCCCTAAAAACTCATGAAGCTTCCATTAAAAATCTAGAAGTACAGATGGGGCAGATGGCTAATGTCCTTTCCCAAAGAATTAGTGGATCATTACCATCCACTACAGAAGCTTCAACTTCAGGTACTGCAGGGAAGGAGCATGTAAAAGCTATAACCTTAAGGAGTGGGAGAGATTTGATAGGATCATCAACTGTTTCAGATGATGAAAAAAGCAAAAATTCTGAAAAACAAAAAGAACCTACATCAAGCGCTACAGCGCCTGAACCTACCGCTATAGCGCCTGTTGTTGAGAAAATACCACCACCACCCAAAATTATTCCAACATACCCAGATCCTCTATACCCTCAAAGACTTCGAAAGGCTCATGAAGACAAACAATTTAACAAATTCCTAGAAGTCCTTAAACAATTGCACATTAATGTTCCTTTGGTGGAGGCTCTCCAACAAATGCCTAACTATGCAAAGTTTATGAAGGATGTGCTTACTAAGAGGAGGAGACTAGGGGAGTTTGAAACAGGGGCAATGACTGGGGAATGCAGCATGTTGATGCAAAACAAGCTCCCACCCAAATCAAAGGATCCTGGCAGTTTTACTATACCATGCTCAATTGGAAATTTTTACTCTGGCCGTGCCCTGTGTGATTTGGGAGCCAGCATAAATCTCATGCCTAAGTCCATATACACTCAGCTAGGAGTGGGAACAGCCAGACCTACCTCACTTACACTGCAGCTAGCTGATAGAACTCTTGCATATCCAGAAGAAATCTTAGAAGATGTTCTAATAAAGGTAGACAAATTTGTATTTTCTGTTGATTTTGTAATCTTGGACTTTGATGCAGATAAAGAAGTACCCATCATATTGGGAAGACCATTCTTGGCCACTGGAAGAACTCTGATAGATGTGCAAAGAGGAGAATTGATCATGAGGGTCAATGACCAAGAAGTCAAGTTCAACATTCTCAATGCTATGAAATTTCCAGGTCCCAATCTTGAAGAGTGCTCCTTTGTGTCTGTTATTGACAAAGTAGTTCAAGATCACTTCCAGAAAAGCACAGATCATCTGAGGCGATTACTGGACAGCAGTAAAGATACATGGTCTGATACAGAAGCTACAGGAGAGGAGGAACAGACAGCCAAAGAAATTTGGGCTAAGAAATATGAATCTTTGGAGCAGGAGAATTCAGACATAAAAAAGGATCTCCCTTCCACTGAACAACCACTAACTCTAGAACTTAAAGAGTTGCCTTCACACCTCAAATATGCTTATCTAGCTAACAATAGTACTTTGCCTGTTATAATTGCTGCTGACCTTTCTGAAAAGCAGGAACAAGATCTGATTCAGACGCTACAGCGGCATAAAAAGGCAATTGGTTGGCAAATGTCAGACATAAAAGGTATCAGTCCAACCATTTGTATGCACAGAATTGTGTTAGAAGAAGACTCTAAAAATTACATTGAAGGGCAGAGGAGGTTGAATCCAATTATGAAAGAGGTGGTGAAGAAGGAAATCATCAAGTGGTTGGATGCAGGTATTGTTTACCCTATTTCTGACAGTGCATGGGTTAGTCCTGTGCAGTGTGTGCCAAAGAAGGGAGGGGTAACAGTAATAACAAATGAAATGAATGAGCTGCTTCCAACCAGAAAGATAACAGGCTGGAGAATATGCATGGATTACAGGAGGTTAAATAAGGCACCAAGAAAGGACCATTTTCCATTACCTTTCATTGACCAGATGCTGGACAGGCTAGCAGGTAAAGAATTTTATTGCTTTCTTGATGGTTATTCAGGTTATAACCAGATTGCAATATTACCTGAAGACCAGCAGAAAACTACTTTCACTTGTCCATATGGCACCTTTGCTTTTAGAAGGATGCCATTTGGCCTGTGTAATGCACCTGCCACTTTTCAAAGGTGTATGATGGCAATTTTCTCTGACTACATTGAAAGATCCATGGAAATCTTCATGGATGATTTCTGTGTTTGGAGAAACATTCCATCTATGCCTATCCAACTTGGAAGAAATCTTGATTAGATGTGAAGAAACTAACCTTGTGCTGAACTGGGAGAAATGCCATTTTATGGTGCAAGAAGGTATAGTTTTGGGGCATAAGATATCCAAAAAAGGATTGGAAGTGGACAACGCTAAAATAGAGGTCATTGAGAAGCTATCTCCTCCAACAAATATCAAAGGTATTAGAAGCTTTTTGGGGCATGCTGGGTTCTATAGGAGATTCATAAAAGATTTTTCAAAAATCTCCAAACCCTTGTGCCAATTGTTACAGCATGATAACCCCTTTATATTTGATGAACCATGCATATTAGCCTTTGATAAATTAAAGAAAGCTTTAATAACAGCACCAGTTATTATAGCTCCTGACTGGAGTAAGCCTTTTGAGCTTATGTGTGATGCTAGTGACTTTGCCATTGGAGCTGTCCTTGGGCAAAGGTATGATAAAATTTTTCACTCTATATATTATGCTAGCAAAACACTTGTGGAAGCTCAATTGAATTACACAGTCACTGAAAAAGAACTATTAGCTGTAGTCTTTGCATTTGATAAATTTATATCATATTTGGTTGGCACTAAGGTAATAGTCTTCACAGACCATTCAGCCATTAAATATTTGATAACAAAAAAAGATGCAAAGCCTAGACTAATTAGGTGGGTTCTCCTACTCCAAGAATTTGATTTAGAAATAAGAGATAAAAAGGGAGTGGAGAACCAAGTTGTTGACCATCTTTCTAGATTGGAAAGAGACATTGCAGGTACAGCAGGTGGGGAGATTAAGGAATACTTTCCAGATGAACAGCTGTTGGCAATGACTGATGACTCATCAACCGCTGTAGCGGTCAATATAACAACACTTGACGCTGCAGCGGCTGAACCTGCAACACCTTGGTATGCTGACATAGCGAACTTTCTGGTTAGCAAGGTGGTACCTGCTGAGATGACTTATCAGCAAAGGAGAAGGTTCTTCCACACAATGAAACAATATTATTGGGATGAACCTTTTCTATACAAGAAGTGCCAAGATCAGTTAATGAGAAGATGCCTAGCAGAGGAAGAACAAATTCAAGTGCTACAGCACTGCCATTCTGCACCATGTGGTGGGCATTTTGGTGGTGTTAGAACTGCTGCAAAGGTATTGCAATCTGGCTACTTTTGGCCTTCACTTTTCAAAGATGCTCAAGACTTTGTTAAAAAATGTAATAGGTGCCAAAGAACAGGGAATATTTCAAACAAACATGAAATGCCTTTGACAAACATTCTAGAGGTTGAACTCTTTGATGTTTGGGGAATGGATTTCATGGGACCTTTTCCCCCTTCTCATGGAAACCTATACATTTTAGTAGCTGTAGACTATGTTTCAAAATGGGTAGAAGCTGTTGCTTTACCCAACAATGATGCAAGGTCTGTGAGCAAATTTTTATTGAAAAACATTTTCACTCGTTTTGGAACTCCTAGAGCCATCATAAGTGATGAGGGATCTCATTTTTGTAATAAATTAATTGAGACCCTATTGGCTAAATATGGAGTCAAACATAAAATAGCAACTGCTTATCATCCACAAACTAGTGGTCAAACTGAATTGTCAAATAGAGAAATAAAAAGCATGTTGGAAAAAATGGTAGGGCCTTCAAGAAAAGAATGGTCAATACATCTAGATGATGCTTTATGGGCCTACAGAACAGCTTATAAAACACCTTTGGGGATGTCCCCCTATAGGTTGATTTATGGGAAGTCCTGTCACCTACCAATTGAACTTCAACACAAGGCCCATTGGGCTCTAAAAAAACTCAATTTTGACTACAAGAAAGCAGGAGATGCTAGATTGCTGCAACTGAATGAATTGGAAGAACTTAGGCATTTTGCCTATGAGAATGCAGCAATCTATAAAGAGAAAACCAAGGTATGGCATGATCAAAAACTGATAAAAAGAGATCTCACAAAAGGAGGACAGGTATTGCTTTACAACTCCAGGTTAAGATTGTTTCCTGGAAAGTTAAAATCTAGGTGGTCAGGCCCTTTTCAATTGATAAAAATATATAGCCATGGGGCTGTGGACCTCTATGATGTAACCACTAATACCACCTTCAAGGTGAATGGCCAAAGGGTTAAACAATATTTTGGTGAAAATGTGGTAAGGGACAAAACCACAATTGAGCTTAAAGATCTCTAAATTGAAAGATAAAGTCTGGCTGCAGACTTTAAAAGCAAGCGCTCTTGGGAGGCACCCCAAGAATTCTAACAAAATTGTTATGTTTATTTTCTATGCAGGAAATTAGGACAAACGCTGTAGCGGTTACTTGTAACAACAACGCTGTAGCGCTTGTTCTAAATCAGGACTGGGTGAGGTCAAACAAAAAAATAAAAAGATCTTGCTCAGGGTGAGCTGGCACTGTACCCCCATCCCTAGCCTGACAAGCACGTGCACCTACTCACCTGCAATTGTCAAATCAACAGTTCATCTTCTCTCTCCCACTTCACTCACAAAACCGTAACTTTAATATCCACAACTCCCCACGCCACCATTTTCCTTTCTCTTTCTCTTTCCTAAATCTCTGAAACTGCTCGCAACCGTTACACTCACCACTCATAAACTTCCATTCCTTCTTCTTCCTTCGTCCCAACACACACCAACATTTCCCAAAACACCCAGAAACAAATACGCAAAACTCGTAACCAACCATGACCAAAAAGCAAGCCGCACTCAAACGATCTGGTAAGGGAGCTACTAAGAAACCAGAACCCTCGCATCCTACGAAAAACACCATGTCTAAAGCAACTCAAGATCCGCAGAGGTTTTGGAAGATGGATTTCATAGCTGAGAGAGGATTCAAGACAGAAAATGCTCCTGATGCGTTTTCAACCGCTGTCACAGCGTTGGGATGGGAGAGCTTCATCAAGCATCGCAAAGACTACATGACGTCCTTGGTACGGGAGTTCTATTCTGGCATTGAAGAACCTAAGGAGGGAAAACCTCAAACCCATTCACTGGTAAGAGGAGAAACTGTAAACTTCAACTCCAGAACAATCAATGATATCTTCCATCTGGGCTATCATGGAAAAGCGCTGGAAACTAAAGTTCAGAATTGGGGAGACGAGGAAATGGAAGCTGTACGAAGAAGGATTTGTGTGGAAGGAGCAATTTGGGACAAATTTGGAGCTGAATACAAAATTAAAAAAGCCTATCTGTGTGAAGAAGCAAAACTGTGGTGTAGTTTTATCAAACACTCCCTGCTGCCAACATCTCACACAATATTTGTGGAGAAAGAAAGACTCATTGTCATTGATGCTATAATGGCAGGAGAAAAGATAGACGTGGGCAGATTGATAGCAAGAGAGATAGAGAAGTGCAGAGTTAAAAAGGGAGGTAACTTATATTTTCCTTGTTTAATTTCTGAGTTGTGTCTGGAGGCTGATGTAGAAGTAGAAATGAAAGAAGAAAGAAGATCCCCTCTTGGGGCATTTCCTTGCATTTTCAAAGTTAAGCAGAAACCTGCCGCTACAGCGTCTTCTGACTCTCAAGCGCTACAGCGCTTAGAGCTGAAGCAGCAGGTTCTCTGCAAATTTGTAAAAGAAAAATTTGACTGGGAAAAAGCATTGTATGCTCAAATATCCAAAGGAAAAACATCAATTCCCCCTCCTCAATTCCCTGATTGGCTGCTGGAAGAAGAGCCAATTAAAAAGCAAGAGAAAAAGGGAGTTAGGGCAGAAAAGAAAAAGGTTGTGGCTAGTCCATCAAAGAAAGCAAAGGCTAGTCCAGCAAAGAAAACAAAGCCTAGCCCAGCCAAGAAAGTGAAAAAAGCCGTAATAGAGGAGGAAAGCCTGGATTCTGATGACATTGAGAACATTAGTGAGGAAGATGAAGAAGAAACTATTGCAGTTATGAAAGAGATGGAAAAGCAAGATGATAAAGAATCATCAGGAGAGGAAAGTGAGTCTGAAGAACAAACTGAGAGTGAGGAGGAGGAGCAAGCTGAAGAAATACAATGTGATCCAACCCCAAGCCCAAAGAAACCAAAAACCACACCTTCCAAACCAACCCCCACTGCCAAAACAACCAATCCACCATCAACCCCTACCTCCATCCCTGAAAGAACCAAACCAACACCTAAGAAAACACCTGCCAAGCAAGTAACACCAAAGAAGCCCGAAACAACCAAACCAGCACCAAAAGAAAAACCCACTGAGCAGCTCAAGAAAATTTACCAGTCATACATAAAGCCTAGAAGAGCCACAAGTGTCAAACTGGCTGAGTACCCAGAAGAAGGTATTCAGCCAGTAGGTGCTGCAGCAACTATGTCTGCAGTACCTAGTGACCCATTGCCTGAGGTGCATCTCACAGAAGAGGAATCTGAAAAAGAGGCTGCTGAGGAGCTGGTAAATATGCAAGATGAAAAAGAGCCAGTGCTGGAAGAGCAGGAGGAAGAAGAGGAGCCAGAGCAAACAGAAGAGGAAGAAGCAGAGCAGGAGTCAGACGCTGCAGCAGCAGCAGTTCAAGATGTAAGCGCTACAGCGCCACCAACCGCTGTAGCGGCTGAAAGCCCTGCTCCACCTCAGCCAAAGAAGAAGAAGGCAGCAAAAGGAGCCCCAACACCTTCAAGAGCCGGTAAGAGGCTCAAGAAGGCCTAATAAGGCAAGAATTGTTGGCTTCTTATGCCAGTTATGTACTTTGTACTTTATTTTGTTGTTATGTTAAGGCCTTTCCCTTTCTTCTCAAGCAAGCAGTGAGGACACTGCTGAATTTAATTTCTGGGGGAGGACCTTATGGTTAACAGTGTTTTTAAATTAAGTACAATGATGTTTTTAAATATTTAGTATAATTATGCCATGTTTTGCATGTGTTGCATGTTTTTGAATATTTTGTATGCTTGAATGGGAAGTATGATTAGCTGCATGTTTTAAATTTCTTAGTAAGCAAAAGCTGATTCGTATAGCCAAATATAAATAAGAATTTTTGAGTAAGGCAGCATTGTGTAAACAATGAAATGATGTATTGCTGCTTTTACACAAAATCCAAGCTTAGTAAAGAACCTAGTTAGCTAGGAGTAATCTAAGGATGAAGTTAAGTTTTGGATAACCAATGGTTAGTCAAGTTTTCATTAAAAATTGAGAGTTGTTTTAAAGCTAAGTTTGGGGGTGCATCGGTTATGTTAAGGTTAGGATCAAAATATGATAAATTGGTCTTTGCAAAATGAAGAATAAAAATGAATGTGGTCTTGAAAAAGTTGCAAAATATCTTAAATAAATTGCTGAGCTGTTCCAAAAAGCATAAAAAGAAAATGCAAATAAGGAGCTCAGTAATGAAGATAGCATCTAGTTTTTATCATTAAAAACTAGCGCTGCAGCGTCTATGGACTTTGAAGCGCTACAGCGTCTGATCACCAAACCAAAAATTTATGCACTGACCAATAGTCTGGAAAATGCCTAATTAAAGCCCTTTGCTGTGCTTTGAAGCCCCTCAGATCTTGTGTGAAATTATTATTCCACTCTTCTTTTTGAAAACATTATTTGCCCAACCCAAAAGAAATCCATTCTTCTCAAACCTTAGAGAAATTCTGAAATTAACTAGGGACTAAGTTGAGCTTTGATATCACACACTCACAATTGAGCAGTAATGATTCTATTCGAATTGTGGACCACTATGGTGTGTGAAAATGATAAGAATTAGCTTATGCATAAATCCTGTTTAATTTAAAAGCTGCAGCTAGTTATATGAGCACTTTGTCTTGTTCAAGTGTCATTACTTGGGGACAAGCAATGGTTTAAGTTTGGGGGTGTGATAACCTTATTTTATATAGGTTATTTATGCTCCTAATACTTAAGTCAAGCTTATTTCTCAAGTAATTCTAGTGCTTAAATATGTGAATATATGAATATTAGGATAAATATAGGTTATAAGTCAATTCCTTAAAAGTTGGGCATAGTCAATGCCTTTGTGAATATGTTTGATGTTTTGCTTTAGCGCTGCAGCGTGTGCTATCAAGGAAACGCTACAGCGTTATATGACGGCTGACTATTAAGATATTTGTGTGGCCACTTGAGGACATGATGAGTCACCACCCTTATCTCTTCCTCTCAGCTGGAATTGTTGACTTTCAAATGGATGCTAAATTACACTTGGCGCCTCCTAAATGGAACCCATGTGATAGTTGTTGTATTCCATCATTACCACTTTTTGTAAAGTGCTTTAAGGATAATATCTAAGTTTAATAATCATCATGTAATATTATTGTTCTATTAAGACTTAGATATTATTTAGATTAATTAAGATTGCTTCACCAAGAGGCAAATGACGTAGACAAGTTGTTGTAACTTTGAAGAGAAGACTTACGCTTGACACCGTAGCCACTCTCCATTGATACACACTTTTGAAGCTTTTATATTTTTTTTAGCATCGTTTTCTAAGTTCTCATTCAAGGTTTTGCTCACGCCTCAACTTCATCTCTTGTATGCTACTTGGGATCATTGTAGTGCATCTTTTGCAACCACTCTTCTCTTGTCTTCATACGGTAATACATACTCTCTAGTTGTATTATGTTGATGGAACTTAATTGTGATGAGCTAACTTTGTTGTAGTTGGATTGTTCTTGGTATGTAATGAACCTTGAGTAACTTTTGTATAATATTACGATGTTTGTGTTTTATTCCTTGTGTCATAATACTTTCAATCTTGGTTTGGGAATGATCAACTAAAACAAGGTAACTTTGTGGGTACAGACATGGTTCACAAAGAGAACTCAAGGAATGATATGAATGAAAACCCTTTAAAGACATTTAAAGGAAGCACTACTTAACTCTAGACATAGGGGAGTAGTAGTTCATAAGGCAAATGTTGTAGGAGCTTAATATACAGGGGTAAAACTTATTTAGAGCCTAGACATAGGAGTCTTGTAATATAGCCCTGACGAAAGTGACTGAAAGGCACGCCACCAAGGCGCTACAGCGTCTAAGGATTCTGAAGCGCTACAGCGCTTAACGCTACAGCGTCTAATATTATCTGAACATTACTCTTGGGGACTTACATAACTATTGAGCTATCCAACTCACTTTTAATTACTGCAAACTTAATCCTGTTTTATCACAACTTATAATGTTTACAACTCTTCACTTTCACTTGTTACTTAATTCTTTTCACTAAGATTCTAATCACTTAACCTTCATAGATTAATTCCAATCCCTGTGGGAACGAACTTTACTTATCAATATATTACTTGTTGCGATTGTGTATACTTGCACATCACCTTTTCGCACAACAGATACCCCAAAGGAAATCCCTTTGAATTTTGATCATCTTCTTAATCACCACTTTCGGAGCTTTATAGAATGATAGCATGTATAGAGGGATGCTATTCAAGACGGAGTTGATGAGAGCAACCCGACCACCGATCGACAAGAAACGACCCTTCCACAAAGTCAAACGTTTTCTAAGCGCAACAAGAACGGGGCTCCAAGTAACTTCCTGTCTAGGATTTGCACCAATCGGGAATACCCAAAAACTTGAACGGTAAAGCTTCCATAAAAAATTAAAAATATAAACAAGTGGTAACCGGAGCGGCTACTAGGAGTGGCAACGGGAGCGGCAATCAAAGACTGGCAAATGGATCGACAACAAGAGAGGCAACGAGGGTGCATATATTATATTACATCTTATTTTCTTTTTTCTGTTTTTTACTACATTATTAAGATTAGAAGAAGATGCTAACAACCAACAGCGTTGGCCTAGTGGCTTAATCTACCCTAGGACACGGGGGGTCGACAAAAATATGCTAACTTTTTTTAACTTTTTGCAACACAAATTTTTTAAGCAAGTTGAAATATAGCATTTATATTGATTTTTTCCTTTTTCTTTTATTAAATTTTACAATTTTAAAAATTTTTATACGTTCATAACAAATTATAAAAAATACTGTGCGAAGATTAAACCAGTTGAACCATGACTCGGAGGTCTCTCTGATATAACAATGTTTTTAAAATCGGACCGTAGATTAAATCAGAGAGACCTCCGGGTCATGGTTCAACTGGTTCACTGGGTTAACCATGATTGAACCGGGTGAATAATAATTAAATAAAAAATAAGAAAAGTATTAAACTTTGGAGAAAAAATAAAATTAAAAAATCAAAAAATGAATTTCGAGTGATTCAACCCGACCTAATTGACGGTTTAAAGCGGTTCAAATGGAGTTGAACCAACTGCCGAAGTGTCTGGTTCTTGGTCCAACCGGTTGAACCGTCCGGTTCTTACAACACTGGTATATAGTATAGCAATACAATATTAGACACGACGTCGTAAAGCGGAATAGTTATGAAAAACCATCGTAAGGTTTAGGGATGGCAATGGGGCGGGGAGTACTCCCCCGCTCCCCGTCCCCGCCTCCCAAGTTGTCCCCCGTCCCCATCCCCGATCCCTGCTTCGGGGAGTTTTCCTCCTCCATCCCCATCCCCACGGATCCCCACGGTTCCCGCGGGGACTTCGAAAATTTATTAAAAGTTTGAAAAAATATAAATTAAAATATAATAAAATTGAATAAATATATAAAAGTAAGACTAAAAAACAAAACTTTAACATTTTAATACAAAAAATATAAAAGTTAGTCTTACTTTTATATTTTAATATTTAAAAAATATAAAAGTTAGAACAATTAAATATTTTAAATTAGAAATACATATAAAAAACTAAAAAATTAATATTTATAGTATAATATACATCTATAATAAAAATATTTATGTAATATATTTCGGGGCGGAGTCCCCGCGGGACGGGGGTATGATCCCCGTCCCCATCCCCACCTTGACTGCGGGGAAATTTTTTCCCGTCCCCGTCCCCACGGAAAAAATTCCCCGCCCACGGGGCCCCGAACGGGGCAATCCCCGCGGGGATCCCCACTTACGGGTAGTAAGGTCGACCATTTTGGTATTATGTTTGCCTGGCAATTGCCAAATAGAACCTCAAAAGAAGCGTTATGTCTATAACATTTACAGGCTTCCAGCTCATTGACAATTCAATTCTTTATTTTTGGAAAATCCATAATTTTTTTCCTGAGACGGTGAAAATACTTTGTTTTCGTTCTTCATACATAAATAGTAAAATACATAAAATTGATTCGTTGAATTAAATTGATACTAGTATCACCAAACCACCCAAATTGCCTAAGCAAAATAGAATGATTGAACTAATCGGTTTTACTTTTACGGCGAAATGGTCCTTGAAAGTTGGTAAAAATAACTGGAATTTGGGCGTTATTGCATCACGCAACCTAACCCAACTTGCACTTAAAACGCGAGTAGAAAAGCAAAAGCAGACACAACAAGACCCTTAAAACATGGGGGTGGCAGAAACAGGTCACCACTTCCGGCCGTCACCGCAATCACTTACACTTTGAACCATTGATAACACTCGATTAATGATCATGGCCATTAAATTATTTTGATTTAACATAAATAAAAAAAATTGAAAAAGGAGAGAGATAGAAATAAGGTATTGCAGTGAATCAATGGATGCTGATTGCCTGAAGTCAGATGTATCTATCTCTCTCTCCTTTCAACTTTTTAAAGTTTTTAAATAAAAAATAATTTAAAGGCCATGATAACGTTGTAAATTTCCAAGCCTGTGTAAAAATAAAAAATAAAAAAATAATAATAAAGAAGTGGCATTGGAAAATGGCTCAGAAGCACAGCCCCAGTCAATTCGAGTCCCACCTGGGGTCAGCACGTGCTCCATCATACACTATACCCTCTCATCTCATATCATGTGACCTTCTCTGATTCCTCTCTCTCTCTCTCTCTCTCTCTCCCTCCCTCCTTTTCCCATTGATTCATTTACTACTGTACCCACTCAACTCACCTTTTGAGTTTTGGCCCTTTTCAGTTTTCACCTCTCTGTCTTCCGTGTTTCCGCCGCTGCAGCAACCAACAGTAGCAGCACTCACTTGCCATTTTTCCTGCTTCAACCACCACCACCACCACCACCTTCAATAATCAACCCTTTTTCTTTTCTTTTCTATTTCTATGTAGATATACCAAACCAATCATTTCACAATAACAACTCTATGGGTTGCTTTCACTCCAAAACCGCTCATCTTCACTCTCCTGAAGACCCTCCTACTGCTTTACCCGACCCTAACAAACCCGATCCAGGTTCCTTTTTCTTCTTCTATCTTATTATTATTGTTAGGTTTTTTTAGTATCTTTTGATGATTTGGTTTCTTCTGATTTTGAAGGTAATGGAGGTGATGCTGTTGATCAAGAATGTCAGGTTCAAGCATTCAAAGAGTATGCTCTCAGTGAACTACGGAGAGCCACACATGAGTTCAGCACTGATTGCATTGTCTCTGAAAGTGGTGAAAAAGCTCCCAATGTGGTCTACAGAGGGAAGCTTGAGAACAGTCGCTTAGTTGCTGTTAAACGCTTCTCCAAACACTCATGGCCTGATGCTCAACAGTTTCTGGTGAGTGAACCCCTCAACAATTGAAAGAAATAATAATAAAGGAATTGTATTTACTTGCTTTTGCATTGAGAATATTTATCTGGGAATACAAGTTTTTGATAATGATTTTGGTTGGTCAGGCAGAGGCAGCTGGAGTTGGGAAAGTGAGGCACAAGAGAATGGTGAACTTAATTGGTTGTTGCGCTGAAGGAGATGAAAGGCTCTTGGTAGCTGAGTACATGCCGAATGATACTTTGTCTAAGCATCTCTTTCATTGTACTGCTCCATGTCCTCTTCTTTTGAGTCATTAATTAAAGCTCTTTAGTTCTACTGTTTTTATTCGTACTATCACTATTATTGTCATTGTTGGTTTTGGTGGTTAATCCTGGTTGGACTCTTTTCTTGAAAGGCATTGCTGCATGTCTTAACTTTTTACCATAATTATGTTTTTGTTGCGGGACACAAACAAAGTAGGGGGTGTTAGTACGCCTTTTCTGAGAAAACTAAATGATAGTACATTTATTTTAGCTGTTGGCCAGTTTAAGTTATACAGTTCAAGGTTTTAAGGCTATATTTTTTATATAATGAGGAGGGGCATATGGAGACGGGAAAGTACAGATCGTAATGCATTTTTTTAAACATAATAAAGTTAGATATTTTTTTCAGTTTCCACCTTCCAAGTCAACAAGTCCTTGTACTTGCACTTACTTGACTTTATATGGAGGAACTAACATAGCTCTGTTCTTGTGATATGATCTTGGAGTCTGCCGTGGTAGCTATGTTAGTTGCAATCTATACATTGCTTATTCATTTGCTATAAATTTTCAAGACACAGGGCATCATGCTGAATGAACATTCATTATGGTTTGTTTCTTGTTCTGAGCTCTATTACCAAATACCTTTGTATGTTTATAGTTGAGATATAAGAAATTTTTATTTGTGAAATAATTGGTCTTTGCTAGAACATTGGATAATAACAGGGTATTTACACTTCTAATAATGTGACTAAATGCTGCATCTGGAAAAGTTTCAATATTCATTCCTTAATCATCTTTAAAGAGTCTACGACTTATATTTCTATCTCCTCATTTCTATTCCTGTTCTGTCTGATGGTTAATACATTTATGCTTGTTCTGATTCAATGTACTGTATATGGCTGGTTACAACGCCTCCCCCTCTCCCAATCTTAAAAAAACACACAATGAAAAGAGAAATGAAAGAAGTATAAATAAAGAGCAAGCATTTTAGTGAGTACTTTGTTGCCAAGTAACATGTATTTTACTTGTGAACGATAATTTGTTAATCAGTTTGCCTAAGCTTTTAATTGATGAATACTATTATCTATTATCTATGTCATTCATAGGGGACAAGCAACCATTACCATGGGAAATGCGTGTTAGAGTTGCATACCATGTTGCCCAGGCACTAGATCACTGTAGCATGGAAAACCGGAAAATATATCATGACCTGAATGCGTATAGGATTCTTTTTGATGAGGTATGATTATGAATATATCATTATGAACTCGGTCATTTGTATATTATGTCACCATTCTTTCAGTGTACATCCTGATATATAATCTACGTAGATCGATTTTTCTGTTTCGGTATATCTATCCTGTTTATTAATTCTGCACTTTTTTGGTTGAACTTGATTCTTTTTTAATCTGCTTCTCCATATCCCTAATCGCCACAATAATCATATGCTTTCACATGAAGAGTACTTTAAAGGCCATGAACATAGTAAATGTCTAAATTCTGGAATAAAATTGACTTTGGCTAATTTATTCACATATGACAGGAAGGTGATCCCCGTATATCAAGTTTCGGGCTTATGAAAAATAGTCGAGATGGGAAAAGCTACAGTACTAATTTGGCCTATACTCCACCTGAATTTTTGCGAACAGGTATAATACTTGCTAACAAGTATTTTTCTGGATGACTCTGTGCTTATGGAATTCCAAACAACAATGATGGACATGGCTTATATACATTTGATGACATGGGCTAATGAGTAATGATATACTTATATTGCTGAGCAATAGAGCAGAATTTGAAATGCTATATATAAATATTATTATATTAATCCTTTACTAACAACTAGTTGTCCGATTCATTGGCGGTTTTGCCAAGCCAATGCTCTCTGATCAGAAGGATTGCTCAGTATTATTAATGGTGATTTGGTACTTAACTCTGCAGGCAGGATAATCGCAGAGAGTGTGATCTACAGTTACGGAACTGTTCTTTTGGATCTTTTGAGCGGCAAGCATATTCCTCCAAGCCATGTATGTTGCCATTCTTTAAAAATCCTTAAGTTGGTTGTATGATAACTAGAAATATGCTATATGTTTCATGCTTAATTCTGTTCTATAAAGCACTCTGAGATTCATATATTACTCCACACTTTCTGTGTGCCTTCACATTAAATAGTCTACAAGAACATTTAAGTACTAGCTGGTTGTGATATAGTGGGTAAAAGAAATTTGCACTTAAATATGTTTGTGAAGACAGAGTTATCACTTTAGACCATCTTGAGCATACTGCTGTATATTGAGGTTGCTTTCTAGTTGAATGTTTTATAGTGTGAAAACTGTCTGGTCCATAACTTCATATCATTATTATCCATAAACCTTACAGCATCACTTGATACAGAGATGCTTATTTATGATGCATAGTTAAATTGCATAATGTTTAATATGCTATATCCAAGGGTATGAAAGTTGTTAGTAAGATTGATTTTAATCTTCAGGCTTTGGACCTAATTAGAGGGAAAAATGCATTGTTGTTGATGGACTCATCCCTAGAAGGGCAATATGCAAATGATGATGCTACAAAGTTGGTTGAGCTTGCTTCAAAATGTCTTCAGTTTGAGGCCAGAGATCGACCTGATATTAAGTTTCTTCTGACTGCAGTTGCACCACTTCAAAAGCAGAAAGAGGTATTTAGATTTTCTTTTTGCTTTCAAGAATGACCTTCATTGTACATTTGCTCTCTCTCTCTCTCTCTCTCTCTCTCTCTCTCTCCAATTGTGTTAAACTTCAGTTTTCTCTTCTCTTGTCAATCTTTACTCATCATGTTGATATATTTTGTTGGCTTTTTCTTACAGATAGCATCTCATGTGTTAATGGGCCTTACGAAAAACACAGCAGTGCTTCCAACCATGCTTTCTCCTCTTGGAAAGGCTTGTGCAAGGATGGATCTTACTGCTATTCATGATATATTGTTAAAAACGGGTTATAAAGATGAAGAAGGTGCAGAGAATGAGGTATGTCAAATCGCCATATTTTTGCCTAAAAATTTTGTTTTTTTTAATGGGGAATGTTGATATTTTGTTAGTGGGTGGGGTTGAACTCTCTTCCTCCTTATCACTCACTCCTTAACTCTCTCTCCTCAATCACCAAGGCTACCTTATAACTCCTGCCCACAAATTTTGGTTTAACCAGTCACCACTCCGGTTTTTATTATAAGCAAAAATGTACATGTATTTGGTCTAAATTTGGATTAAATACATGTACCTTTTTACTTATATAAAAAACCAGAGGTAGTACCATTGAGATACCAATGTTCTCATTGCGGTAAATCAATAAATCAGTTATGTTGGTTCATTTTAATGAAATATGCTTCATATAGCAGATTTAGTCATATCAGTTAGGTTGGTTAATGTTCCTGCTATTTCATTCATTCACAATTAAGTTGTTCTCTCTGTTTCGAGTGGCTCAAATGCATTGCAGACACATAGCATGAGATTATACTTGCAGCTTGCTATTGTCACATTGACTTGCATGTCTTGCAGACCTAGTACGCCCACTCATTTTGCGTTTGCTATTGTCTATTAACCAAGAATGTACTTGCAGCTTTCATTTCAAGAATGGACACAACAAGTGCAAGACATCTTAAACACAAAAAAGTTTGGGGATATTGCATTTAGAGACAAAGATTTCAAAAATGCCATTGAATATTATTCCAAGGTAGATGCACTATTTCACTTTTCATTGGGTTTTTGGCTGATTGGTTGTCTCAATATGTTCATAATTTTCTTAAGGACAATGTGTTTGAGGACACTTTTGTATTCTTGCAATTCCTGGCCCGTTTCCGTGCAGTATTTTCTAAGACTAATACATTATGATTCTTAACAAAGCAAAATTTTGAATATCTTATAATCTTTCAAATCACAAGATGAACATTTTGTAACCAAAACCTGCTGCCAAATATGCTTAGGGTTTGCTTTGTGATCCAAAAAAAAAATTCATACTTGTTCTTTTCTGTGTGATCAATTAGTGATAAATATGATCTGCAATACAACTAATAGTTCTAAATTGAATATTGTCTGAACTCTGAATGTCTTTAATTTCTTTGGTTTAAACAGTTGGTGGTTATGATGTCTGTTCCTTCTGCCACTGTCTTTGCAAGGAGAGCCTTCTCCTACTTGATGAATGATCAAGCAGAACTTGCATTAAGAGACGCCATGCAAGCGCAGGTATGCATACCGGATTGGCCAACTGCATTCTACCTTCAAGCTCTTGCTCTCTCAAAGCTTGGAATGGAGACTGATTCACAGGACATGCTTAATGATGGGGCAGCTTTTGATGCAAAGAGGTCTAACAGCTGGCGTGGTTAAAATTCAAATTTGTAGTTCTTTGTTTTCTAATCTAGCGGATTGGCTTCAAAAAAATGCTATTTTGCTATAATTTGCTAGAATAGGGGATATGTAGGGTGCCAGTATAGGGGGCAAGAAAAAGAATTCTGATATTAAGATGCTCTCAAGGAATATTACAGTACAGATTTTGCCACAGAAATGAGTCCCTGTAGAATGAATTTTCTCCATATGAAAATAAGTTAATTTATTCCATTATGCCTTTTAGGCTTGGTGGTCATATCTACTTGCTAAAAAGTAGGTTTGCCCTCTCTTTCAATTCCAATCCTAAATACACTATCAAACAAAAAGTACATTTATTTTAAATTGACTATGTGGACCCTTTCACTAATTCACTGGCACTTGAATACATAGATTCCTTTCAATAGAGACCACGGGTTTAACAGGTTTGCATATGCAAAGCCGATATGTGTTATGAGCCCTGTTCATACTTCATAGGATAAGGTATGAAAATTAATTTGATCTAGTTGATGAACTCACTTGTGCTACGGCTTTTTTGTGCTGTTCAATAAATGCTTTCGATTTATTACATAGATGAAAAACTGTTGATTAGTCAAAGATGACATTTATGATATTTCTAGGTGTACAGCGGTTGCACATGCCATTTCATCTAGTAGAATATAGATGTAAGTTGGCTTATGTTGAACCTTGTTTGGTCGAAAATGTCAAAGTCAAATACAGTCATGTAGTTAGTTTCATATGAATCAGAATCCTCTCCGCCCATCCAAAAAGAATGAGAAGAATTGTTTAAAGGGTAGAGATCTCTGAGAAAATACTAGATTTCCACCTTTTATAATCATTGTTTTCATTAAGTAACTCGTTAATTTCTATACCGTATCTTAAACACACAAATATGATTAAAGTTGTGGTATAGAAATTAAACAAAAAAATATAACTCCAAACTTGAGTGTAACTGCTTAATGTACTCCATCTAAAGGGGTGGATATTAATGCACTCAATTTAAAGGGGATGAACACCAAATATTTGCACATTCTGGTGGGAATTTGAACCTTAATTTGCTATGTTGTGGGAGACTAGCCTTTCTGCTATATCTAAATCTTGTTGGGCTTCCTTCTTTTTCTACTTGTAGGTTTTAAAGAAACTCGTTTTGAGGTTATATTAATTATTTCTTTTCCGATTATAATCTTAATTATTTATTACAGAGCGATAAGTAAATATTATTTGTAGTAAACAATCAAGAGTATTATATGCTTCAAAAAAAATCAAGAGTATTATAGAAAAGACTAATAATTTCATAAAAGTAATGAAGTTTATTAGTTTACTTAGTTTATATAAAATAACCTTAAAAGATAAATAAAAAGAGAAGAAGTTAGCAACTCATTAGAAAATTCAAAGCTTTGATTCAAAGCTTATCACCTACTTGGAAAATACCTTATACAAGCACTTAAAAATTGTATCCAAAATTGTGGGTCAGAGACTAACATTGAAATAAGCGGTCGTCTCGGTTGGTAAGGAGTTGGCTCATTCATTGTAGAAGCGTGGGTACAACTTCCGCTGTCGGCGTGGGGACCTCTTTGGTGAATGATCTGTAAGTACCTCTATAAGAGCTCAAAGAGCTGTGAGGCCTTCCCAGACCTTGGTGAGCCCCCAGAACCCAATTCACCTAAACTTTTTGTAACCAAAAAAAAACAGACTAACATTGAATAAACTATTGCCCTTTTCTGAATCCCTTAATTTATCAAAAAATATTCTAAGGCTTCTTTTATTTATTTATTGACAAAGGTGATAAATTTAATCAAATAATAGACTCACTATAAAACTGAAGTTTTTTATTTTATTTTTAAACCAAGGTATCCCCTCGTGTGCGCAATTACAGAGACTAACCCCCCGAAGTACTGAGATCTATTTAAGAGGTTGACCTATCCCACCAGGTATTTTTCCATACGCACCGGCCAGAAATCGAACCCTAGACCACATGGTTAAAGAGTCCAAATATCTACCACTTGTGATATACCATGTTGGTGAAGTATTTTTTTTAAATTACCATAAAAAACTGATGTATTTTATTTTGTCTAAACCCATGTTTGGTAAATTCATATAAAAGGTGAAAGTCATCTCCTGTGTATTTTGTCAACAAAACTCAAATTAGATGAAGACCCAAATACAAACAAATTGTAACCAATTTCACCTTATTTAAAGATATTATTCTCAAAATATACTTTATTAATTTTAGAATATGTTTTTTATTAGTATTTTTTGTTCTAATAAAATAAGATCCCATGTTAAATTATTTAAATAAAAGGGTAACTTGGAGAATAAGAAGCGTAAATTTAGTTTTTTTCTTCTTATTTTAAGTCGACATGGTAGTATTATTTTATTTTAATGTTTTTAATTAATTAATTTTGTTTATATCTATAGTAGGGTAGGCTGCTTAGTAGGATAGCTATAGAAAGCATTTAAATATATATACAGAAAATTCCAGAATAGCACGTTTCTCAACAATACCGTGTGATCGGACTTGAATTGCGGGCTTGCGGCTTAACTCGGAATTCACTTTTCAAAGCGTCTTTCATTCATTCTAGTTTTATTGGAAAAGGTTCAACATTCAAACACCTCTCTCTCTCTCTCTCTACCTAATTCTCATAAACCTCAACTCAAGGTACGAATTCATACGATTGCAGTAACCCTCTCTCTCTCTCTCTCTAGTTTTATTGCTGCAAACAGATTTCGCATATGTTTTTCCGAGTTTTTTTGTTTTCTGTTTGTCTCAATTTGTTAGGGATTTACTGGTTTGTCTTTGTTTTATCTTGGTTACTATTATACGCTCACTCTTTTGGTGATTGATGATCAATTAATTGCGATACTCATTTTGCATGTCCTCTAAGTCAATCAGAAGATGGGGAAAGATCGCTTTTTTGTTAAATTTCTTGCTTTGAATTTTGTCCGTTCATAAACCTTAGCAGAAACTATTTAATTTGCTTAGTTGAAGAATTTCATTTACCCCATGGAATTTTTGGGCTTAAGAAGAACATCTACTTAAGCTACTTTAGCTAATTTGCCACATAATGTCACCTCATAATTCTAGGAAATTTATCTGGTGGTACCTTTTCTTTGTAGGAGTAAGTACCAGTACTGTTTTTTTTTCATAACTGACGGTAATTAGAGTCTTTGGCTTCCCATCTTTAGAAGCTTAGATCCCTTTGATCCGCTATGGGACTAATTCCCGAATTGGCAGTGGTGGGATATCCAATTTTTTATAGACAGGGTTGGGCTGCCTCCCAAATAAGACTCTATGATCGAACCCCCGACTACTCGAGTTCTTTCTTGGGTAGAGCTGTGTTAACACTTACCACCTCTCCCAACACCATGTTGGTAGATATGATATGACTTACTCCCTCCCTCCCCCCCTTACATATATAAGCAAAAATGGGTCAACCGAAGTTGATGTGTCTGGTCCAAATTTTGAACTAAATACACCAACTTTTGCTTATATTCTGTAACAGAGGGAGTAACATTTACTAGATCAGTTAGTTTAGGAATAGGATAACTGATAACAAATATGGTAGGCATGAGGGGTTGATCATACTAGTGAAATCATAACAGCTTCTGTTTTAGGATGTTGGGTTTGCAGAATATGTTACTCTCTTAATTTTTCCTCATAGCTAGTGGCTTTTGGCTCTTCTGGAAATATTTTGATCTTGTTTGAATTATCTACTCTGCTCATCCTTATAATGTTGATGTTGAGTCTTGACTTAAACGATTTTCCTTTTCTGTATGAAGCCATTTATAGACTTATTGATGCTTGTGTTTTAGTGATATATACATTATATTAAAACTGTGGTGTGCCCACAAGCCACACAAGCATACAGTGACAGGCAAAAACGGAATGATGATAGTGGTAGTATCGGGGAAGAAGTTAACCATGCTGATAGGTGTTTACAGACAGTGTTTGTATGAATAACATAGGTTGTATAACCCCCAGAAGCATCAACCTTGTAAAGAAAAAACAAACTAGGTTATACCTCAGATCATATGGGTTGAGCTGGTTTGATCCAAAACTGGTCAGCATGTTGGATCCAATTCACTGGTTTTCACGACATTGATTTGAAATATCTGTTCTCAGAGAATTTTGGGTTTGACTTGTAGGAAAAAGAAAAACCATAAAGTTATATGGATAGCAGATCATCGAGCAAGAAGGAGTCTACTGAGGTGGCACGTGAGTCGCTTATTGCTATTTCAAACACTTCACCGGATAAGATTCTGGATTCAAATTCTGTGTCTGAGAGGAAGAAATCAGATGGGGTATTGATGTCAAAGGCAAACTGTGATCAGGATGACAAGTGTAGGTCTGAACTGATTTCAATTTCATATGCTGAAGCTGAATCCCCTGATGTCAAAATCGGTTCAGTTTCAATGGGAGTCTAGGCTACAACTATAATTGCTGGTAATTGATGTGTAACTCTGCGTTTTAGTATGGTCAAACTTTCTCTATGCAAGTATTGTGACTAAATTGGTTGTATAACTTTATTAGCAATGCTGCAACCAAATGTAAATACTTTCACTGGCCACTTGTTTGGGTCTAATGTTGGTATCGTTGTGATAAATGTTGTCTCTGTACTGTGTTAGTTCACATGAAATACTGAAAATAAATGTTCAGTTTATACCCTATTTTCATACAATCATAACGCAGCAGATCTTGGGCTCATTTGTACTATTACTGAATTTATTGACCTCTTTTCCAAGCAAAGAAGCTCCGTTTTGTAAGTCCTGGATTTAGTTTTCCAAAGAAAAATAAACTCGTCATCGAAGTTGATCCTTCATTCGTCTTTAATCCTTCCTATTTTGTTCAAACCCTCCTCTCCCCTCCAAACTTACAGACAGCTTAGAAAAGAAAGAGCTTGAGCTGAGTAAGGATACAACACATCCGTAAAGAGTCTGAGGGTGAGTGGTTTTTGTTTTGTTTCATGTCCTCCAATAAATTACTTGTTTGAGATTATTCTAGTAATTTACGACATTGAAATCCCTCAGACATTGAAATCCTGCAACATCCGTAGTGAAAACAGAATGTACAATCGAAAAACTCAGGGATTATTCGAGATTTGAATGGGCTACTATATAAGTTTAATGCTTAAGGTAATTATTTAAAAATCCCTTTTTAGAAGGTTTGATGACCATATTTATGAGTCGATTCCACATCATCCTTTTAAAGAAGAGTTATCTTTTAATTAATTGTGTAAACAATTTTAAAAATATTTAATATACTCTTTTGTTGTGAATTAAGAGGAAGAACTTAACATTTTTTATTTGCGCTCGACAGAGCTAGAAAAGTTATTTGATATCATCCATAATTATTGGGTAAAAGTTATTCTTGGGTAGAAGTTATTTCATGAAATCTCATAATTTGACACAATTATTATTAATTAGTAAGCATCATAATATTTGTTGTTACTATTAAATATAATTATTAAATATATAGGAAAAGATTGAAAACAATTATTATGAATAAAGATGGTATGTGTGTGCTACGCATAAACACATAAATATTTATATAAAAAGATTTTCCACAATAATAATAATTGTAATCATTATTGTCTTTTTAACAATTGCATACTTTTTTTTATAGGCAATGTTAGTGGGGGTGGAGGAAATGCTAGTTTCCGGTATTTGAACCCGAGACCTCATTCTTGCACTCTTTTGGTGCACTCATTCGGTATCGCTTAGCTCGCCAACTGAGCTACCTACTTGTGTTAGCACATATAGAAAATATTTTTCATGAGCCAAGTAATCTTGCATCTATAAGAAAGCACGACGAGTCTCCTATTATCAAGCAAAGACATGATTCAATGACTTGCATGAAGAGTGACGACGAAGCTGATGTACATAGTGGTATAAAAAGTGATAAAAATTTTATATTACTTGTTTTTTTTATAGACAATGTTAGTGGAGGAGGGGGGAATGTTAGTTTACTGGGTTTGAACTGGGGACCTCCTACTTGCAATCATTTGGTGCACTCCTTCGATATCCCTTAGTTCGCCAACTGAGCTACCTACTTGGGATTTACTTGTAATTTGTTATATGAAGGGGATCCTGGAGCTGTTTTAACCACATCTGAAGGGGATGATCTGCAAAATCCATCAGAATATCGTAGACTCATTGGTAGGTGGATGTATCTTACCATCTCAAGACCTGATATAGCCTTTGCAGTCAATAAACTTATTCAGTTTATGAGCCACCCTAAGCAACCTCATCTGCTGCGATACCTTAAGGGAAGCACTAGAAAAGGTCTGTTTTTCCCTTCTTCTGCTATTTTGACACTGGTTGCTTATGTGGATGCTGACTGGGGTAGCTGTGCCTCCACTAGAAGATCCACAACTGGTTATTTTGTGTACCTTGGTAATGCTCTTGTTAGCTGGAAATCAAAGAAACAAGTTACAGTTGCTCGCAACTCAGCTGAGGCAGAGTACAGGGCACTTGTCACTGTCACCTCTAAATTGCTTTGGTTGAAACAACTTCTTTGTGCTTTTGACATTATTCCAACTGGCATTATGGTCCTCTGTGATAGTCGGTTTGCAATCCAAATGGCTAGCAATCCTACAAGCAATGAAAGGTCTAAACACATAGACATTGACTGCCATTTTGTTCGCGAACATGTGCAGTCTAGCTTCATCAAACTCATACATGTGGCATCCAAGGAACAACTTGTTGATGTTCTTACAAATTCACCCGAATTTAAACTTTTACTCTATTGATTATGTCATTTACATAGTGAAATCACTATCCAAGTAATGAAGGTTGTTATTGTAAGGAAAAAAATAGCGGTGATATAAGTGAAAATCACGTAATAAAAAAGTTTACTTCATTACCGAAATCCTTTTACCAAACTGAATTATCGTTGTTACAACCTGAGTGTATAAGTAAAAAGTTGTGAGAGGAACATGTATATGAATTGAAATGAAATGGATTGTGAGATATATGGTGGAAAAGTAGTTACGACGAATGATTCAATATCCTGGCTCTATTTGTGTTCTCTATAGGTTCTTTTGACTAATAGTAATTATGATAATCTAATGTTTAACCACACAAATATTTTAATTAATATCCTTCAAAAAAATTATTTTAATTAATAATAGAGCATGAATGTAGTAAAGGGTGTGTCATACAACATATAATATATAGAAACAAATTTTTTGAATCTCAAAGGATTACCTGGACTCCAGTAATTCCAGCAATTGCTCTTCATGTTATGTTGCGATCTGCTTATACTGTAGAGTTCAAATATCGCTTTTTCTTCGCTATTCAATTCCATGAAGAATTCTTCAAGTCCCTAATTATTTGTTTTTTGGTAAATAGATAAACAATTATTTTCTCTTCTCTCAGTGTTTGTTTACATGTGAGTTAGATCCCCAATAAAGAGTCTCTAATTCTTTGCTCCGTGGAAAAGAACGTGAATTTTGCTCACCTATTTATATCTATTTTTGTTTGCGGAAGGTTGCAGGACTTCAGGAACCATGATCAATTAATCGCCTGTTTTTGAGCTGAGTAATTCATATTTTATCTTCCTTTTTTGATTGATTTTATTCCCATATGACTAGGTCTATATTAGTTTAGATTTTCACTCTTTCTTGTAATTATTATTCTATTTATTTGTAATTTTTGTAAGGATGACGACTATTATTTTTATAAACCAGCTTTGTGCATTTTCTTATTGTAATTTTGCTCAACTACTTATATCTATTTTGTTTGTGGAATTGCAAGGTTTCAGGAACAGATATGTCAATTAACCGTCTATTTTTTAGCTGACTGATTCATATTTTATCTTCCTTTTTCTGATGACTAAGTCTCTTAGTTTAGGTTTTCACTCTTTTTTGTATTTTTTATTTTATTTATTTTTTAAGGATGTGGATAATTATTTTTATAGACTAGCTTCATGCCTTTTTCTTATTGTAATTTTGCTCACCTACATATTTTAATGATCAGTTAGTGGCCTGTTTTTTATTCATATTTTATCTTCTTTTTTTGGAGGCAGCTTAGCGTTAGTACGAGCAAAGTTGTCATCTCATGAGTTCTCCGCGGTGCGGTTTAATTCGGTTTTGAGACAAAAAGTGAACCGAACCGTAAGGTAAAACTACATGCGGTTTGGTTTGGTTGGCTTCCTAAAATAAAACCAAACCAAACTAATGCGGTTTGGATTGGTTCGGTTTTTTCCAAGACAAAACATAATTTAAAACGAAGTTAAAATTAACTAACATAAAAAATGGCTAACATAAATCTTTAAGAAAAAATCTACTCAAATATATGTAGTATATAAATTACGCTCTTTTAATTCTTTTAAGATAGCTAAGACAATGCTTAAAATAATTTGAATTAAATATTTTATTGTAATTTTTAAATATAGCATAACAATATGAATTGTTCGTAAGTGAGTCAAAGAATTAATTGGATTTGGGTTAATTGGATTTGGGTTAGTAAGTGATTGAGAGTTGGGTTTTAGTTGCATTTGGGCTAGTAAGTTAGTAAGGAATGTTGTAAGTCAATAAGTCTTAGTGTTACTTGCGGTTTGGTTTGGTTCGGTTTCTGTAATCAAAACCGCGAACCGAACCAAACCGCATGGTGCAATGTAAAAAAGAACCGAACAGAACCAATAAAAAGCGGTTTTTTGCGGTTTTCGATTTGGTTTGGATCGGTTTACGGTTTTCTATTGGTTTGGATCGGTTTTGAACGCCCTGCCCTCAACCCAACGGCACACAAATGTCACGTGTAGTCTTCTTCTCTGATGACCTGATCGTCGAAATCCTAGCATTGCTTAACGTGAAATCTCTGATGCGACTCAAGTGCGCCTGCAAATCCTGGAAGCTCCTCATCTCTGACCCCACATTCATCAAACTACACCTTAAGCGATCCACAAGAAACTCTCACATTGCAATAATGAATTCGCATAGTCGTTGCAGTATCACAACTTTCTCGGTACGTAGTTTATTCGAGAACACCTCTGTTACCCCCTCTGAAATCCCTAACCCTTACTTCACCAATAAGTCTATTTTGTTGGTTCTTGCAATGGATTGCTCTGCTTGTTCCGTTATTTTTACTCCGTTGGGTCTATATATATTTTGTTATATTTATGGAACCCAGCAACAAGGACACTATCTAACAAAATAGTATTTTCTGACGAGGAAAACGAATTGGACTATCTATTCCCGTTTGGTTATGATAATTCAACGGATACTTATAAGATTGTGGCGTTCGGTGATAACAATAAGATGAAAATTTTCAATGTGGGTGAAGATAATGTTTGGAGAAATATTCAAAGTTTCACTGTGTTTCCTCTTGACACCGATTTTTTTCATATGAATCATGATCTAGCTACTAATTGTGGTGTGTATGTGAGTGGCACTATTAACTGGTTGGCCATTCTAATTGAGTCTGATTCTAAATATTACCAATTTGTGATCATCTCGCTTGATTTGAGTCAGGAGGCATACAGTCAGTTGAAGCCTCCTCCAGTTTCCGATAAAGCGCCATATCAAATGCAGAATCTTGCTGTGTTGATGGGCTCCCTTTGTCTTTCTCATGATTTTAATGGAACACATTTTATTATATGGCAAATGAAGGAATATGGAGTTGAAGACTCAGGACTCAGTTCCTTAAATTTAGTTATCAGAGTCTTTCAATTGATGATGAATTAATTTCTCTTATTCCCATTGACTGTGTCTTTCTGAGAATGATGATATACTGATATTGGCATTGCCATGGTATGCTAATAAGCCAGCCTTTCTCTATAATTTCAGAGATAATAGAGTAAAGCAGAAAACCAGAATTGCCAATCCAATAAAGTGGTATTGTTGCTAAGAATTATGTTGAAAGCTTGGTTCCAACTAATTAAAAGCACAAAAGAAAGAAGGAATTTCATTAGAGTGGAGAAGCTTGGCATGTCCAACACGTTTTAGAACCCTGCCTTTCCAGTATTATGGAATATTGCAGCTTAGAATATTGCAACTAATCAACACTTGAGGTGGTAACTCAGTGGTAAGAGTTTAGCTTTGTATTCTCAAAATGTTGAGTTAGTGCCACTTTGATTAATAAAATTTCCTCTTCCCTTATTTTTTTTTTTAAAAATGTTGCAGCTTCGAAGAGCACATTTGGACATGAATCATCATGTTAACAATGTCACCTTAATTGAGGTTGTTGGGTGCTTTGTGAGGTTGTTGGATTGTCTCTTTAATTAATTTATTAGAAATATCTTCCTTTGTTGATTGATTTTATTTCCCTTTTTTGTATTTCTCATTTTATTTATATTTTGTTAGGATGTGGATTATTATTTTTATAGGGGAGCTTTGTGAATTTTGCTTATCGTAATTTGATTTTTTTTGATATCTTACAATAATTTTACACAATTAAATTCTCCCTTTTTGTATTTTTTTTTTGGCTTTGTGGGCTTGTAATTTGATGTGGACTTAAATGATGAATAATTTTGATAGTAGTCGTATACCCGTAAATTCACACAAGTTTATGTCATGTTGGATATAGACAATATTTAGAATCAATCTATTGAAGTAACGGATGAATTATTATTATTATTATTATTTTGATAAGTGAGATATTGTATTAACGGGAGTACAGGGGATACTCCAATCCGTACAATTAATTTGGAGCATCGTTAAAACTTCATTGAGCCAAAACCCCATGGAAAAAGATTCAAGGAGGAAAAATAGTACCCCAAGAAAAACAAGGCGACAAAGCAAATTACACGGGTATCATAATACAAAAAAAAAACAGCGACCTCCTAGGTAACGAAACAACATCCTTCAACTACCAATTAAATTAAGGAGACATCAATGTTCATAAAAAAGCAAACTAGTAAAGGCTACCAATCAAACAAATAGGACGATAATCCCCCAAGTCTTGCGGGTTATCCTTTTTTGGAATGAGAGCAATGAAAGATGCCGCGATAGCTTTGGGGAGAAAAGCATTCTCGTGGAGCTCATTAAGAAAATCGGTCACATCTTGTTTAAAGAACTCCCAACATATCTTGATGAATCAAAGATTAAATCCGTCCGGCCCCGGGCTTTTATCACCATCACACCTCCAAACCTCTGTCTTAATCTCATCTTCAGAAAAAGGTTCAATTAGAGACTTAGTATCCGTACCTGATAAGTGTTTGAATGTCAGCCCGTCAAGAGTAGGACGGGAAAGATTTGGCTCCGCAAAACAATCCTTAAAGTGCTTCATGATAGTAGATTTGACGACTTCTACCTCCTCCACCATTTCACCATTATCTCTAAAAATCACCACATCACATCTCCTTCTATACTTCAATAAATAGTGAAAATATTTTGAGTTCATATCCCCCTCCTTAACCCATCTTGCTCTAGATTTTTGAGATAACATTGCTTCTTTGTAATGAAGTTGTTTCCAAAACGCAGCTGAGACTTCCTTCCTGTTCAAAACTACATCAATATGCCACCCTTCGCTAAGAACAAGATCCATTGCATTCATCATGATCATGATCAAACCATGCATTAAAAACTCTCCCAGCACTTAACGACATATGCTTTTCTACCAGATATATTAAAACTCTCCCAGCGCTCCTTGACATACGGACGAAATTCATCATGATCAAACCATGCATTAAAAACTCGAAATGGCTTTGGACCAAAGTCCTTAACTGATCGAAGTTACCAGATAGGACAATGATCCGAAATATCACGGTTACCTATCCACTGACCTGAAATACCCCACAAATCAATCAAACCCTCCGTAATGAGAAACCTGTCAAGCCTGCTAATAGAAGTACCATCAGAACTATCGACTCCTCCCCTTCCTTTCAGAGATGCAAGAGACAGCATTAAAGTCCCCAACTAAGTACCATTCACCTGCCGTCACATTCTGCTTGATGCCTATCAAATCATCCCACAACTTTCTCTTACCACTTAGAGAACACGAAGCATATATATTAACTATATCCACCACGGCGTTTTGATCAACTATAGTTATACCAATAAAACCTTCACCGAAAAAATTAGAAGTAACAGAACAAGAATCATCAATCCAAGTGCATAAAATACCTCCCGATAATCCTCTAGAGGGCTGAGCACTCCATTTAAAAAATTGATTTCCCCATAATACACCAATCTCCCTTTCCAAAATAATTTCCCTCTTGTTTTCTTGAAGACATATGAAATTAAATTTACCTGGTCGAATAAGAGACGCTAATCGACGACGCTTGCCGCTGTCTCCCAACCCACGCATATTAAGAGATAAAATATTCATGGTGGACCGAAATTGTTCACCTTCTTACTACGAGCTGCTTCATCTCTTCTTTCCCCCTCCTTAATATGATCAATATATGTATCATTTGTTACCAAGTGGCTTCAGTCTCAAGAGGGGGGGGGGGGGAATTGAGACTTTAAAAATTTAGTCCCCTTTAACGACTTGATTGATTTTTCGCGCAGGTTTATGGAACGAATTAACGAGAAACGAAAACTGAAAATAAAGCAGTAAAGAACACAGAGATTTTTATACTGGTTCGGTCACCCCCTAGTGACCTACGTCCACACTACAAGAATTACTTGATTTACTGGCGGTTTCTTTCCGGCGGAATTAATCCGCATGTACTGTTCCGGCGGATTTTAAGTAGTTAGTAGCGACATTTTTCCCACGAAAACTTTCCGGCTGAATATGGGGAGTTTCCGGCGTAATATTCCGTCGCAAAAGCGTTTCAGAAAAACGAAAATAAAAACCGACTGTAATGCATATTACCGGCAGTTTTTTGGAGGAGAGGGAAATTCAAAATTTGAAAATTCCGCCGGAACGTTTGATAAAACTGCCGGAAATAATGGACCAAATAAACCGCCGGAACTGTGCAATTACCGGCGGTTTTTGGGAGGAGAGGGAAATTCGAAATTTAAAATTTCCGCCGGAAATGTTGATAAAACCGCCACAAATTATGGACCAAATAAACCGCCGGAACTGTGCAATTACCGGCGGTTTTGTGGAGGAGAGGGAAATTCGAAAATTTGAATGAAACCGCCGGAACCTGTTACAAAACCGCCGGAAACATATAGCCGTTGGTAAAATCCGCCGGAAATGGCCAATTCCGCCGGAAATGGCCAATTCCGCCGGAAATGGCCAATTCCGCCGGAAATGGTTATCCGTTGGTGGGAAAATATTCGAATTTCAAACCAGTTCCGCCTGTAATGGTTTTAGCGGCGGTTTTTGAAAATAGCCGTTGGTCAGTTCCGAATATATAAATAGCCCTACGACTATAACTCCATTTCCCATTCCTTCATCTTCCCCGTTCATTCATCTTCCCCATTCCAAATTTCTTCAACTCCATTCACTCATCTTTCATCTTCTCCATTCATTCATCTTCCCCTATTCCGAATTTCTTCATTTCATTCACTCATCATTCATCTTCCCCTATTCCGAATTTCTTCATTTCATTCACTCATCTTTCATTCTCCCCATTCCTTTATCTTACCCATTCCAAATTTCTTAATCCCCATTCACCCATTCTATTTCATACACTTATTAACTCTCATATTCTATTGTTTCATTCCAAATTTTGGCTCATTTTGACGTGGTTGCAAATTTTTCACGGTATGTTTTTAAACAAATATTAGTTATAAGTTTTATTTTATATTAATATCATATATGTACTTAATTTAACATTACTAACTTTATTTGTTTAGGATTCGGTTGGAGGAGCTTGAAGATATTTTTGTTGGAGGGACTTTGGTTGGAGGGACACTGAGAATATAATTTGGATCAATCAGAGACTCATCTTCAGTTCTGGTTAGTTATTAAGTTGTTTGTTATTAGATATTGTAGTGACATGTTAATAATATATATGTTTGGATAGTAAAAAATTACGTTTATTTAGTAAAACATGTTAATAAATAGATATTGTAATGAGATATATGTTTAGATAGTGAAAAATTACGTTTATTTAGTAAAACATGTTAAAAAAAAGGAATGAATTTAATAATTGGTCTCAATGACAATGAGTTTAATAACTGGTTCACAGACCAGACCAGAGGAGGCTACTATGATCATGATGCATAGTAGATTTAAATTTGTACTTTAATTTGTACTTTGTCGGATTTCTACGATTATCGCTTTAATTTGTACTTTGTCGGATTTGTATAACGCTTTAAATTATCTGAACTATTCTCGTTAGCTAACATAATTATAATTTGTATTATTGTCTTTTATTTAATAATTTAAATATTTAATTTTCAGTGTTTTTAAAAAAAAAACATTTTTCGGTTTTGAAATACTTATTTTTTTCAGTATTTATTTAATATTATTGTTTAAATATTTATTTAATATTTTTCGGTTTTAAATATTTATTTAATATTAAAATTTGCAGTGTTTTTAAAAAAATTTCAGAAAACGTTTCCGGCGGTTTTGGGAATTATCGGCGGTTCTGTTAATAAAAAATTAATATTATTTCCGGCGGATTATCTTAGTTACCGGCGGTTTTTTAAAAAAACGAATAAAAGTTTCCGGCGTTTTTTGCGTTTTACCGGCTATTTTTGAATAAAAAATAATAAAATATTGAAATCTTTTTCCGGCGGTTTTTGGCGTGTTCCGGCGGTTTTTTCCATCGGTAATTTCCGGCGGAATTTCCGCCGGAAAATATTACCTACGAGCGTTTTTCCGACGGATTTCTGGTGGATTTTTTCCGTCTGTACTGTGACATTACCTACGGATTTTGTCCGTTTCCGGCGAAAAATATCTGTCGGTAAATCCTGTTATTCTTGTAGTGCCAATCCTCACACCCTTGTGAGATTTTCCACTATCACAACAAATATTACAGGTGCTTTGGAAACCTTTACAGACTCAGGCACTCTTCTCCTAGGATACCCCACCTATGAAGAGCCCTCAAATCTACCACAACAACAGCAACAAGAGATACCCCACCCTTGTTACAATCAACAACCCTAGAGAGATACCCCACTCCCTAGTACAAACAGCAAACCTAGAGAGATACCCCACTCCCTAGTACTGAATACAATGTAAAAATGAATTACAAATTTAACAACCAAAATACCTCTTATGAAGGCAGATTACACAACTTGAAGATCACCAACCCAACTCTAACCCTTGAGAGAAATCAGCTCTGACAGGCAAAAAATATGAAGACCGAATTGCTAGGGTTTTTGAGTTTTGCGTTTCAGCGTAAGCGTAAGAATGGGTTGTGTTTTTCTGAGAAACACTAAGTCCCTATTTATAGACTTAGGAGAAATATGACCGTTGAATGATTTTAGGAATCGATTAATTGCTTGAAAAGCCTAGGAGTGAAAATCGATTATTGTCTTAAAAATAGGAATAACTCATAAGTGTGTGATCGATTGATTACTTTTAAAGAATAAATGGAAATCGATTCTCAGCTTAAAAATATGACCGTTGATAGCTTTTAAAAGGAAGGAAATAGATTTTATGCTTAGATGCATGAGGAGAAGAATCGATTCTTAGCTTGAAGTAGTATAGTTTATGAATCGATTCATTGCTTGTTTAAAGTAAGAGGCAAATCGATTTATGGCTTTGAAAATATGAAGGAAATCGATTTTGCACTTTAACAATAGAGTAGGAAATCAATTTTGCACTTTAAAAATAGAGTAAGAAATCGATTTTGGTCTTATGAGAAATACTAGGAATCGATTTCTATCTCTTGAGAAGAGTTGAAAATTGATTCTTGGCTTTATGGAAGAAAGCATGAATCGATTTCTCACTTTCATAAAATAGTTTTAATGCTACGTGCCTTACCTATGTGCATGCATGTATTTTGAAAATTGTGAAGGCTATGAAACTATGAGATGAGCTCACCCTCAGAAGTGGCTTACAAAGTATCCTAAGACATGACCCAAACCCTAGAGACTACCCTTACTTCTTGAGTCTTGTTTGTACCTTGGATTTCCGCTTTGCCATTTTCTGCTTTGAACATCATCAAAACCTAACCTGCTTGTCATTTTGACTTCGAACACATCATCATCAAAATCTAACCTGCAAAAACAATATAACCACATCATCTGGTAATTTTCCTTCGACCCCCAATCCTTTTGCTACTTCCCATACCCTCCTGGCAACCGCTTTATCCTGTAAAGCCCAGAACTTGTTGTTACAGTGAGCAATATCTGTGGACGAAATCGACCCACCACAAAGCACTGTACCAGCCGAAAATAAAGAAGAAGAATTGGCCCTGAGATGAGAAGGGCCATTGCTCGAATTACCATCCACCTCAGCCATGGACGCTACACTGACTTCCTTCAGAGAGCGAAAAGCCTTTTAGAGTTTTCCAGACTTCGCATTGCGTTTCACACAAATGAACAGAGTATTCCGTTTTTTCCTGGGCCCCCTTGGGTTTGCATTCTTCTGTAACATCGGGTTGAATGAGTTTGCAGGCCTTGAAGGGAGGTCTTTTGAAACAAGTGGTGGGCTAGATTGAATATTGATAAGACCCAAAGCATCATTAGTGGATTCCTTATCATTATCGAGGCCCAATAGAGAAGTGGCTGGCCCAAAACCGTCTACAATCTGGTCCACTGAATTATTAATTTGATTCCCAACCGTTTCAGCCACCACACTTGGAGCTGAATTTGAAGCAAACGTGTGGGGCCCACCAATTATAGATAAATCATGTACTGCGGCTATCCCCTTTAATTCCTCCACATTTTTCGCTTCATTATTAACAACCGTACCCACCCTATCATCTCTCCCTGAAATTCGCCTTGAAGTAGACGCCTCTTTCGAAACTTCCACCTCATCATCATCCCCATCAGAATTTTCGCTGGCGCTGGAAAAAGATGAATCAACCAAATCCTCATCGAAACACAACGAGTCGTCCATCTCAGATTTCTTCTCGTTCCCCTTGCTCCATTGGATTGGACCACACCAATCTTCCACCACTTTAATAATGAATGCACTACAAAAAAAACTGGTCATTAGCGAGGAAAATTTCCCTCGCAAAATGACCTAAATCCGTCGCTAATGGCCATTTGTGAGGGAATTAGTGAGGGACTGGTTCCCTCGCTAATCCTAGTAGCGAAGGAATTTGAATCTCTCGCTAATGACTGCCTCAAAATTTGTGCAGTTTTTCAAACACTAACTGACACGTGTCCCAATTTGTTTGGTTTTTTTTTTATATATTTATTATAATATTATTAATTTTGTGGTTGTGGTGGTGGTGGTGGGTGGTGGTGGTGTCGTGAGTGGTGGTGGTGGTGGTGGTGGTGGTAGTGTGGTGGTGTGGTGGGAGAAGGTGGAGAGAAGAAGAGGGAAAGGGGAAATCGTAAGAGAGAGAGGGGAGAGGAAGAGGAGCTCCAGTGGAGGTGGTTGTGTGGTGGTGGGTTAGGGTTTGTAGGTGAGAGAGAGAGTAGAGGAAGAGGAAGGGGAGAATAGGTCGTAGGTTGGTTGTGTGGTGGTGATGGTGGTGGTGGTGGTGGTTGTGTGGTGGTGGAGAGTAGAGGAAGAGGAAGGGGAGAGGAATGGTGAAGAGGAGTGAACACAACTCTGTATTCACCAGAGACCTCTCTCAGGCTTCTCAGAACAGGTACAGCTCATCTCTATTCACCTTCCTTTGATCCTTTTGCTTTGTTCAGTCACTGAACACTACCCTAATCTTTTCTTTTCTGTTTATGCAAGGTACAATCTCTCACTGCAACTCACATACACTCAGAATCATAAAGAAGGAAGCAAACGTACAAAGAAAGCAGGGAAAAATAGAATAGAACTTAGTTGTAAAACTGTCAATTGCTTTATTGATTGTAAGTGAATTCTGTACAATACATAACTGTACAATGGATATATATATACACACTAGGCACTGGATACAACGGTCATATTCAGTTGAGGAGTGGTTAGACAGTACTAACTGACTTCAACTGAATAAGCTGTTAGGATTTAGGGATCACAACAAACTATAACAAACTCCAACAGTTATAAAACTGAATTTTGATAAAAGGTTGAAGTAGTTAGTATCTGTTTTGACTGCTGGTTGCAACTGCCTTCTGTTTTGTTTTATAAGGCAGTTGCAAAATCCTAGGTTGTTGATTTGTTTGGGTTACACCAAACTCAACAAAAATTAACTAACATAAAAAATGGCTAACATAAATCTTTAAGAAAAAATCTACTCAAATATATGTAGTATATAAATTACGCTCTTTTAATTCTTTTAAGATAGCTAAGACAATGCATAAAATAAATTGAATTAAATGTTTTATTGTAATTTTTAAATATAGCATAACAATATGAATTGTTCGTAAGTGAGTCAAAGAATTAATTGGATTTGGGTTATTAAGTGAGTGAGAGTTGGGTTTTAGTTGCATTTGGGCTAGTAAGTTAGTAAAGAATGTTGTAAGTCAATAAGTCTTAGTGTTACTTGCAGTTTGGTTCGGTTCGGTTTCTGTAATCAAAACCGCGAACCGAACCAAACCGCACGGTGGAATGTAAAAAAGAACCGAACAGAACCAATAAAAAGCGGTTTTTTGCGTTTTTCGGTTTGATTTGGTTTGGTTTGCGGTTTTCTATTGGTTTGGTTTTGAACACCCTACCCTCAACCCAACGGCACACAAATGTCACGTGTAGTCTTCTTCCCCGATGACCTGATCGTCGAAATCCTAACATTGCTTAACGTGAAATCTCTGATGCGACTCAAGTGCGCCTGCAAATCCTGGAACCTCCTCATCTCTGACCCCACATTCATCAAACTACACCTTAAGCGATCCACAAGAAACTCTCAGAATGCAATAATGAATTCGCATAATCGTTGCAGTGTCACAACTTTCTCGGTACTTAGTTTATTCGAGAACACCTCTGTTACCCCTCTGAAATCCCTAACCCTTACTTCACCAATAAGTCTATTTTGTTGGTTCTTGCAATGGATTGCTCTGCTTGTTCCGTTATTTTTACTCCGTTGGGTCTATAGATATTTTGTTATATTTATGGAACCCAGCAACAAGGACACTATCTAACAAAATAGTATTTTCTGACGAGGAAAACGAATTGGACTATCTATTCCCGTTTGGTTATGATAATTCAACGGATACTTATAAGATTGTGGCGTTCGGTGATAACAATAAGATGAAAATTTTCAATGTGGGTGAAGATAATGTTTGGAGAAATATTCAAAGTTTCCCTGTGTTTCCTCTTGACACTACCGATTTTTTCCATATGAATCATGTTAACAATGTCACCTTTATTGGATGGGTGCTTAATTGAGGTTGTTGGATTGTCTCTTTAATTAATTTATTAGAAATATCTTCCTTTGTTGATTGATTTTATTCCCCTTTTTTTTTGTATTTCTCATTTTATTTATATTTTGTTAGGATGTGGATTATTATTTTTATAGGGGAGCTTTGTGAATTTTTCTTATCGTAATTTGATTTTTTTTATATCTTACAATAATTTTACACGATTAAATTCTCCCTTTTTGTATTTCTTTTTGGCTTTGTGGGCTTGTAATTTGACGTGGCCTTAAATGATGAATAATTTTGATAGTAGTCGTATACCCGTAAATTCACACAAGCTTATGTCATGTTGGATATAGACAATATTTAGAATCAATCTAATGAAGTAACGGATAAATTATTATTATTTTTTTGATAAGTGAGATATTGTATTAACGGGAGTACAGGGGATACTCTAACCCGTACAATTAATTTGGGACATCGTTAAAACCTCATTGAGCCAAAAAATTCAAGGAGAAAAAAGATTACCCCAAGAAGAACAATGCGACAAAGTAAATTACACGGGTATCATAATACAAAAAAAAACAGCGACCTCCTAGGTAACGAAACAACATCCTTCAACTACCAATTAAATTAAGGAGACATCAATGTTCATAAAAAAGCAAACCGGTAAAGGCTACCAATCAAACAAATAGGACGATAATCCCTCAAGTCTTGCGGGTATCCTTTTTTGGAATGAGAGCAATGAAAGATGTCGCGATAAGTTTGGGGAGAAAAGCATCTTGGAGCTCAATAAGAAAATCGGTCACATCTTGTTTCAAGAACTCCCAACATATCTTGATGAATCGAAGATTAAATCCGTCCGGCCCCGGGCTCTTATCACCATCACACCTCCAAACCTCCGTCTTAATCTCATCTTCAGAAAAAGGTTCAATCAGAGACTCGGCATCCGTACCTGATAATTGTTTGAATGTCAGCCCGTCAAGAGTAGGACGGGAAAGATTTGGCTCCGCAAAACAATCCTTAAAGTGCTTCATGATAGTAGATTTGACGACTTCTACCTCCTCCACCATTTCACCATTATCTCTAAAAATCACCACATCACATCTCCTTCTTCTATCCTTCAATAAAGAGTGAAAATATTTTGAGTTCATATCCCCCTCCTTAACCCATCTTGCTCTAGATTTTTGAGATAACATTGCTTCTTTGTAATGAAGTTGTTTCCAAAACGCAGCTGAGACTTCCTTCCTGTTCAAAACTGCATCATTATGCCACCCTTCGCTAAGAACAAGATCCATTGCATTCATCATGATCATGATCAAACCATGCATTAAAAACTCTCCCAGCACTTAACGACATAAGCTTTTCTACCAGATATATTAAAACTCTCCTAGCACTCCTTGACATTCGGAAGAAATTCATCATGATCAAACCATGCATTAAAAACTCGAAATGGCTTTGGACCAAAGTCCTTAACTGATCGAAGTAACCAGATAGGACAATGATCCGAAATATCACGGCTACCTATCCACTGACCTGAAATACCCCACAAATCAATCAAACCCTCCGTAATGAGAAACCTGTCAAGCCTGCTAATAGAAGTACGATCAGAACTATCTCCACTCCTCCCCCTCTTTTCAGAGACACAAGAGACAGCATTAAAGTCCCCAACTAAGCACCATTCACCTGCCGTCACATTCTGCTTGATGCCTATCAAATCATCCCACAACTTTCTCTTACCACTTAGAGAACACGAAGCATATATATATATATATATATATATATATATATATATATATATATATATATATATATTAACTATATCCACCACGATGTTTTGATCAACAATAGTTATACCAATAAAACCTTCACAGGAAAAATTAGAAGTAACAGAACAAGAACCATCAATCCAAGTGCATAAAGTACCTCCCGATAATCCTCTAGAGGGCTGAGCACTCCATTTAAAAGAGTGATTTCCCCATAATACACCAATCTCCCTTTCCAAAATAATTTCCCTCTTGGTTTCTTGAAGACATATGAAATTAAATTTACCTGATCGAATAAGAGACGCTAATCGACGACGCTTGCCGCTGTCGCTCAACCCACGCATATTAAGAGATAAAATATTCATGGTGGACTGGAATTGTTCACCTTCTTACTACGAGCTGCTTCATCTCTTCTTTCCCCCTCCTCAATACGATCAATATATGTATCATCTGTTACCAAGTGGCTTCAGTCTCAAGAGGGGGGGTGAATTGAGATTTTAAAACTTAAGTCCCCTTTAACGACTTGATTGATTTTTCGCGCAGGTTTATGGAACGAATTAACGAGAAACGAAAACTGAAAATAAAGCAGTAAAGAACACAGATTTTTATACTGGTTCGGTCACCCCCTAGTGACCTACGTCCAGTCCTCACACCCTTGTGAGATTTTCCACTAACACAACAAAGCTTACAGGTGCTTTGGAAACCTTTACAGACTCAGACACTCTTCTCCTAGGATACCCCACCTATGAAGAGCCCTCAAATCTACCACAACAACAGCAACAAGAGATACCCCACCCTTGTTACAATCAACAACCCTAGAGAGATACCCCACTCCCTAGTACAAACAGCAAACCTAGAGAGATACCCCACTCCCTAGTACTGAATACAATGTAAAAACGAATTACAAATTTAACAACCAAAATACCTCTTATGAAGGCAGATTACACAACTTGAAGATCACCAACCCAACTCTAACCCTTGAGAGAAATTAGCTCTGACAGATAAAAAATATGAAGAGCGAAAGTGTGTGTGCTAGGGTTTTTGAGTTTTGCGTTTCAGCGTAAGCGTAAGAATGGGTTGTGTTTTTCTGAGAAATACTAAGTCCCTATTTATAGACTTAGGAGAAATATGACAGTTGAATGATTTTAGGAATCGATTAATTGCTTGAAAAGCCTAGGAGTGAAAATCGATTATTGTCTTAAAAATAGGAATAACTCATAAGTATGTGATCGATTGATTACTTCTAAAGAATAAATGGAAATCGATTCTCAGCTTAAAAATATGACCGTTGATGGCTTTTAAAAGGAAGGAAATCGATTTTATGCTTAGATGCATGAGGAGAAGAATCGATTCTTAGCTTGAAGTAGTATAGTTTATGAATCGATTCATTGCTTGTTTAAAGTAAGAGGCAAATCGATTTATGGCTTTGAAAACAGGAAGGAAATCGATTTTGCACTTTAACAATAGAGTAGGAAATCGATTTTGCACTTTAAAAATAGAGTAGGAAATCGATTTTGGTCTTATGGGAAATACTAGGAATCGATTTCTATCTTTTGAGAAGAGTTGGAAATTGATTCTTGGCTTTATGGAAGAAAGCATGAATCGATTTCTCACTTTCATAAAATAGTTGTTATGTTACGTGCCTTACCTATGTGCATGCATGTATTTTGAAAATTGTGAAGGCTATGAAACTGTGAGATGAGTCTTGTTTGTGCCTTGGATTTCCGCTTTGCCATTTTCTACTTTGAACATCATCAAAACCTAACCTGCTTGTCATTTTGACTTCGAACACATCATCATCAAAACCTAACCTGCAAAAACAATATAACCACATCATCTGGTAATTTTCCTTCGACCCCCAATCCTTTTGCTGCTTCCCATACCCTCCTGGCAACCGCTTTATCCTGTAAAACCCAGAACTTGTTGTTACAGTGAGCAATATCTGTGGACGAAATCGACCCACCACAAAGCACTGTACCAACTGAAAACAGAGAAGAAGAATTGGCCCTGAGATGAGAAGGTACATTGCTCGAATTACCATCCACCTCAGCCATGGACGCTACACTGACTTCCTTCAGAGAGCGAGAAGCCTTTTGGAGTTTTCCAGACTTCGCATTGCGTTTCACGCAAATGAACAGAGTATTCCGTTTTTTCCTGGGCCCCCTTGGGTTTGCATTCTTCTGTAACATCGGGTTGGATGAGTTTGGCCTTGAAGGGAGGTCTTTTGAAACCAAGTGGTGGGGTAGATTGAATATTGATAAGACCCAAAGCATCATTAGTGGATTCCTTATCATTATTGAGGCCCAATAGAGAAGTGGCTGGCCCAAACCCGTCTACAATCTGGTCCACTGAATTATTAATTTGATTCCCAACCGTTTCAGCCACCACACTTGGAGCTGAATTTGAAGCAAACGTGTGGGGCCCACCAATCATAGATAAATCATTTACTGCGGCTGTCCCCTTTAATTCCTCCACATTTCTCGCTTCATTATTAACAATTGTAACCACCCTATCAGCTCTCCCTGAAATTCGCCTTGAAGTAGACGCCTCTTTCGAAACATCCACCTCATCATCATCCCCATCAGAATTTTCGTCGGCGCTGGAAAAAGATGAATCAACCAAATCCTCATCGAAACACAACGAATCGTCCTTCTCAGATTTCTTCTCGTTCCCCTTGCTCCATTGGATTGGACCACACCAATCTTCCACCACTTTAATAATGAATGCACTACAAAAAAACTGGTCATTAGCGAGGGAAATTTCCCTCGCAAAATGACCTAAATCCGTCGCTAATGGCCATTTGTGAGGGAATTAGCGAGGGACTGGTTCCCTCGCTAATCCTATTAGCGAGGGAATTTGAATCTCTTGCTAATTAGCGAGGGAATTTTCCCTCGCTAATGACTGCCTCAAAATTTGTGCTGTTTTTCAAACACTGACTGACACGTGTCCCAATTTGATTGGTTTTTTTTATATATTTATTATTAATTTTGTGGTGGTGGTGGGTGGTGGTGGTGTCGTGGGTGGTGGTGGTGGTGGTTGTGTGGTGGTGGTGTGGTGGTGTGGTGGAAGAAGGTGAAGAGAAGAAGAGGGAAAGGGGAAATCGTAAGAGAGAGAGAGAGAGGAGAGGAAGAGGAGCTTCGGTGGTGGTGTCCTGGGTGGTGGTGGTGGTTGTGTGGTGGTGGGTTAGGGCTTGTAGGTGAGAGAGAGTAGAGGAAGAGGAAGGGGAGAATAGGTCGTAGGTTGGTTGTGTGGTGGTGATGGTGGTGGTGGTGGTGGAGAGTAGAGGAAGAGGAAGGGAAGAGGAAGGGTGAAGAGGACAGAAGAAGATTGAGGGTGTTGTGAGTGAGAAAGAAGAGTGAGTGTGTTTTTGAGGGTACACGCGGATTCATGTAAAAAAAGTTAAAAAAATTGCGAGGGATTTACCATTCCATCGCTAATTTTCACTTTAATTTGTGAGGGATTTAGCATTCCGTCGCTAAATGTCCTTGATTTGCGTGCAGTTTGACTGAATTTTCCCTCCAAACAATTAGCGACGGAAAAGCTGTCGCTATTACCTTCAATTCCGTCACTAAATCCAGACAAAAACGACAGATCCTAATTTCGTCGATATTACCTTCAGTTCCGTCGCTAAAGCCGGTTTTTGCGAGGGACCGTTATTCCCTCGCTAATGTCCCTCACTAATAACGTTTTTTTTTGTAGTGATGGAACCTCGTTGATTTTAATCTGAAAAACTCTATTCACGGTATCGGTGACTTGAGTCCGGACCAAAATACGGGCAACATCTAATGTTCTTTTCATGTGAGTATTGTCATCAGCGCTAATAAACGTCCCCACATATGCAAAGATTTTCGTAAAAAATTCTGGGTTCCATGCATGAACCGGAATTCCATAACATCTAAGTCAAGTAAGACGTTATGAATCCACATCCGATGGTTTCCATGGACGTATCCATCTAAGCCATTGATTTTATTCCCTTTTTTTTTAGATTATAATTTTATTCCCCTTGTGTAGATGACTAGGTCTGCTATTTTAGGTTTTCACTCTTTTTTATATTTTTTATTTTGTAATTTTTGTAAGGATGAGGACTATTATTTTTAGGCTTAAATATCATTTACCCCCCTACAAATATCACGTTTATCCATTTACCCCCTGGAAAAAAAACTTTTAAAACAAACCCTGCAAAATGTAATTGTATCCAGTTACCCCCCCTGCTGTTAGTTTTGGCTAACAACGTTAAGTCTAGGCTGACTTTGCTGACATTTGAGATCTAGTTAACTCCCTGCAAATATTAAGTATTTCTAGTTACCCCCTGCAAATATTAACGCTGATAGCTAAAACTAACAATAGGGGGTAACTGGATACAGTTACATTTTGCAGGGTTTGTTTTAAAAAATTTTTTTGGGTAAATGGATAAACGTGATATTTGCAGGGGACAAATGATATTTAAGCCTTATTTTTATAGACTAACTTTGTACATTTTTTTATTGTAAATTTAGAGGATTAAATTTTCTCTTGTTTTGTATTTTTTTTTTTGCTTTGTTCATGCAGTTTGATGTGGACCTAATAATGAATTATATTCCTTGTTCAGTTCCCTCACCCTCTCAACCCTCATCTTCCCTCGTCTCACAGGTGCGGCTGCTGTTGGGTCAGCTTCCAAAACCCTTCTTCTTCTGTTTTTATTTATTTAATAATTAAGAAATAAAAAATCATTTTATAAATAAGAAGGTGAGGTGGCGTTACAATGTGGCTTGCTACATCATTTAATCATTTATAAACGAGTTTCGCAACATACTCATATTTGACCAATTTTGAAAGTGGAATATGTTTGAAATTGAGAAAATAGAGGGACTAAAATTACAAATAGATGATTATAAGGAGAGTAAAAGTGCAATTAATAAATAAGACTCCACCATTTTTCCTGCCTCTCACATATCTGTCCCTGTTTATACTTTTTTTGATTATTGGGTTTTTGGTGCGTAGTTTCCACCGGTTTTACCGATGACTAATCAACACGGGAAACCTGACTGGCCACGAGTACCTCACTTTACCAGCCCGTGTGATTCTCCCCTCCCAATAGAATTTTTGCCACACCCAAAATTCGGACCCGAGACCTTGAGGTGGGATCCAAGTCGAGTTACCACTTGGACCAACCATTGTTTATACTTTAATTACAAATCATTCAAATGGAATGAATGATATTCCATTTATTTTTACTTTAAAAAATATTTAGCATCAAAATTAATATCATCACTTTTTTGTGGTAAAAAAAACTTCACTTTTTTTGTGATAAAAACTTCAATTTTTTTTGGATGAAATAAATATTATAAATATTATCAACTTCACTCAAATACACAAAAAACAAAGCCTTAAATTCTATCTTCTAGAGAGGAATTTCATTAGGGAAACCAACACAAGAAGCAAGTTAATGATCATGTTTAGAGTGCACAAGACGTTTGAAACAATTGAGTCATTACCAAATTGAACACTACAAGAAGACGCATTAGTTATCAACAAAGTTTCATATTTTTCGACAAAACGGTTTCATCTTTTTCGGTAAAAACTTAAGTTTTCTGTTAAGAAACGAGAGCGTCACGAAGTTCAACTACTGCCACAGCTTCGTTAATTGCATCCATCACTTCAAGCTTACCCCCACTCACAGCTTCGTCCATTGGAGTCCTATCGTGACTGAAAGGTTGCATTGTCGTAACAGATGCATTATAAGAAAGTCTATACACATTTGAAAATACTTCATAGACTCAGGTAATATAACAAACCTGTTCAATACACTAACATTGGCTCCAGCCATGATTAATTTCTTTACAACCTGAAAGTACTTGCCTGTTAAATAAAACCATGATATCATATGTGAAATAATACCGATACCCTTAAAAGAGCATTTACCTCAACACGCCCATTGAGACACGCCCAATGAAGAGGTGTATTCTTTTCCTCATTTTCTGAATTAAGATCCTGTTCACAAAACTACAAGCTTTCAAAACTTTATGCTATGTCTGGAATTTTATGTGAGGGGAGAGTAAGAAAGGAGAGGAAAGAGAAGGAAAGGAAATGGAAAGTATACATAAGTCACAAAGTATGAACTGAGACTAGAGTTGCTACTATTCTATGTTATATACACTGTTGTGTAAATTAACAGCTAGAGACATTGGTGTTTTCTGTGTGCAGCCAGATACTGAAATTCTTACTTTAGCAATAATGTAGGGCGTCACTTATAAAATCATGGAATGAGAAGCATTAATGAATTTTAAAAGTTTCAGGGAAAAATGCATGAGTTGGGAAAAACAGAACGTATGAAATAAAAGTGTCTTTTTATTCAACTTAGACCATGATTAGCATCATCTAATGTAAAGTGATAGCATATTAGCATGGAATTGGGCGAAAGAAAAATGGGGGTGATTGCCAAAACAATGACTTTATGAGACAGAAAATGTCTTCTCTAACTCTAGTAATTAACCAACAACATATGCATAAAGGTTAGAAAATCAAAAGAATATTTGTGATAAAGCTACTCACAACTCCTCTACTGATTAAATACTCCACAATATCAATATGTCCATTTGCCGAAGCCATATGAAGAGCTGCATGAATAAATTAGAGGAGAAAAGTCAAGTACAAAGCAAAAAAAAAATTACTTTTCTAAATTGATCATCAGATGAAATTAAATTCTCCTTCAAAAAACTTCATTATCTCTGATTCTCTGGTTAGCTTCTTAATTCCTTTCCTCCTAAATGAAAATCAACTCATTCTGTACAACCCCTTATATCTCAAACTTTACACCAAAGTACATCATAGCATCTCTTAAACATCTTTAATAAACACTCATCACTATTAATCACATTATCTGCTCTAGCTTTGTTTAGAATAGAAATCAATTCAAGAATGTGTATTTCTTATGAAATCAAAATAGCTGTTCATATGCTTTCATTGCCTGGATTGGGGAAGCTTAGGAAGGTTTTAAATTATCCAGGACCAAGCGACACAGAACAGTTGGCTTCAATTGGATTATCTTGTTGTGTTCCTTGACAACTTTCTCTAAAAGGGAACGAAGAAATTAGCTGAGCAGCCATACAAGTTATCAGGAACAGAAAGAGACTTCTAATCATCAATTATCAGGAACAGAAAGAGACTTCTAATCATCAAAGGAAACAAGTGCATGATAGGCTTGCAAAACATAGCTTGTTGCACAATGATAGGTTTAGGAATTAGGACTATGAAAGCCCCCACGGCAGAGCTTAGCAGCATTACTGTTTGTGCTTGTCTGGCAGTGTCTATTTGCCGACAACTCCATTCTGTGATAGTAGAGTTGGTTGTCTTTTGGATTTGTGTTTCTTTCTACAATAAATTTCGATTTTAGGCGATCATTGCCCTATTTTTATTTGGAATGAGCTCAACTGAGAAATGAAATACTTAGTACATCAAAGTTAAATGTGCATTCTAGGAGTGTCTATCCAACTTACTTTTATTTACTGTAAACAACATTATAAAAACCCTAAAAATAAAATTAAAATAAAAACAAGAATCAATATAGAATCAAACACCACAAAAGAACAAGTTAATTCAAAAGTTAACACAAGATGTAAATTATACCTGTTCTCCCTTGACCATCCTTGGAATCAAGAGGAACACCAATGGATGCTAAGCTCACAATATCCTCCATGTCATCATATCTTGCAGCCTATCAAAATATATTAACCTTCAAAATTATCACATTTAATACTAACAAATTATACCTGGAAAAACAAAACTTAGACTAACAGTACGCTTAAGTGTGAAAGCATAAAAGGAAAAACCTAATTTTCACAGTTTAATCCTACCTCAAGCAAGGCCTCGATGTCCTCTGACGTCATTTGAGGCGGTTCCTGCAGTTTTATGTGCTCCTCTATCGCACCCATCCGCAGTAGTCACTGAGGAGCTATAGCAAATAGAAAGTAAAATTAAAATGCAACTTGAAAGATAACATAGTATAGCATATAAGCACATTGAAATTCACGGCAGAATAACAAGGTATTGAAAATCATAATCAAACTAAAGCATGAGAGAGGAAAGAAAGATGAAACAGAAGGCAGAGAGAAAAAGGAAGAAAAGGAAAACTCAACAGGAAGAAGAGTGGACGGACGTATCTACTCTGGCGCCGTGCGATGAAAGCAGATGAAGCCGGCGCTAGCGACGGGAGGAGAACGAAACTGGCTGCTCGAGATGGGAGGAGGACGAAGCGGTTGGTTAATTTTTTTTTTGAGTAAACCCTCCTCCTTTATTACGGTGGTAAACACTCACTACAGTTCCTCAACTATCACTCTCTCCTCAATTCAGCCTCTAAATTATAAAAATATAATAATTCTTAAACTATTCTATATCTATCAATTTAGTCATGATTATATAGTTTAGGCTAAATAGCACTTTTGGTCATTTATCTTTGCTCCAGATTTCACTTTGGTCCTTTATCTTTTTTTTGGTCCATTTTGGTCCCTCATCTTTCGTTTTCGTTTCATTTTGGTCCCTCACGTTAGTTTTGACTAACGGACGCCACGCTGGCAGTTAACTGCTGACGTGGCGTCCATTAAATGTTTTATTTAATTCTCAAATAATTACCACATCATCTTATTTTCTTCACTGAAATCACCTATTTTCTAAAAACACATTTTCCAGCATCTCCCTCATCTGGAAACCCAGTTACGCTATCCTCATCTCCCTCATCTCCCTCATCTTCGATCTCTCGCTCTCCTCTGTTTCTCTCTCTCAGAACAATGTTTTGAAATGAAACCCAGAACAATGTTTTGAAACGAAACCCAGAACAATGAAAGAGAAACAACAATGTTTCTTCAACAACAAATCTGCTTCCTTTGAAGATCGAAGACGAAATTGAAGATCCAGCGTTTTTCATTTCGTTTCGTTTCAACAGATCTGCTTCCTTTCGTTTCAACAGATCTGCTTCCTTTCGTTTCCTTTCGTTTCAACAGATCTGCTTCCTTTCGTTTGCTGGGTTCTTCGTTTGCTCTTCGTTCAACAACAGATCTGCTCTTCGTTTGCTGGGTTTCTTCGTTTCTGGGTTGCTTCGTTTCAACAGATTTGCTTCCTTTCGTTTGCGCAGAGAGAAAGAGAGGAAAATAAGGAAAAATGGGAGAGGGAGAGTGAGGTGGGAGGGTTACGACGGTGATGGGGCGACGGTGGAGACGGTGGCAACGGTGGTGGGAGGGTGGCGACGGTGGTGGGAGGGTGGCGACGGTGGGGTCTGGGTTATTGCTGGGTTGTTTGAATTATTGATATATGGGTTATTTTTATTTTATTGTTTTATGTTTTATTTAAATTAAAAAAGGAATTTGCTGAGGTGGAATTTACATGTCACCTATAACTGCCACGTCAATTAATGAATGAAGGACGCCACGTCAGCAGTTAACTGCCAGCGTGGCGTCCGTTAGTCAAAACTAACGTGAGGGACCAAAATGAAACAAAAACGAAAGATGAGGGACCAAAACGGACCAAAAAAAAGATAAAGGACCAAAGTGAAATCTGGAGCAAAGATAAAGGACCAAAAGTGCTATTTAGCCTATAGTTTAAGGACTAAATCCGAAAGAGAGTGATAGCATAAAAACCAAATTGAGGATTTACACTTTTTTCAATTTTTTCGAGTATCTAATATCTATTTATACTAATACACTACCTATGAACTATCATTATTAGTCTCCTTCACTAATTGCCACCTATCCTTTCTAATACAACAACAAAGGATATTAATGTCCTTTCTCATCTTTACTTTTCATTTTTCTCTTACGCTCTCTTTCTTCATTTTTTCTCTTTCTTCTTACACTCTCTTTCCTCATTTTCACTTTACTTTTACACTTTTTTTTTCTTTTTACTTTACTTTTCCCATAAATAATTATTCTTTTTCTCTTATCACTTCACTTTAATTCTTTTAACTAAATTTCTAAATTTATACAAACACTACTTTAATTAAAAAACTAAATTTCTAAATTTATACAAACACTACTTTAATTAAAAAAATTGAAGACTACTACTATAAACCTACTATCTAAAAAATAAGAAGACTTAATGACTATTTAAATTAGTAATTAATATTTAAAACAAATATCTCTTATTGATAATCTAATATCTAACTTTTATTATCTACTATAATCTACTAATCAACTAAAATAATCAATTGAAACTACGAGATAACTGCACTGATAAATAAAAAACACGGGATAACTGTAGTGATATATAAAAAAACACGGGATTAATATTTACCATTGATATTTATAATTTTTTTTGACAATTTATAATTAATATTTACCATTGATAATTATAATTTTGAAAAACTACTATAAAACTACTATCTAAAAAAACACGTGATAACTGCAATAATCTACTATAATCTACTAATCAACTCAAATAATCTAATATAAAAATACGGGATAACTGCAATAATCTACTAATCAACTCAAATAATCAATTGAAACTATGAGATCACTGCAATGATATATAAAAACACACGGGATAACTACACAAATATATAAAAAGACAAAGGATTAATATTTATCATTGATAATTAAATTTTTGGAAGACTACTATAAACCTACTATCTAAAAAACAATAATATTTAATGACTATTTAAACTACTGATTAATATTTAAAATAAATATTTCTTATTGATAATCTACTATCTCTCTTTTACTATTTACTATAATCTATTAATCAACTAAAATAATTAATTGAAACTACGAGATAACTGCACTGATATATAAAAAAACACGAGATTAATATTTGTCATTGATAATTAAATTTTTTGAAACCTACTACTACAAACCTACTATCTAAAAAATAAGCAGGCTTAATGACTATTTAAATTACTAATTAATATTTAAAACAATTATTTCTTATTGATAATCTACCATCTAACAAATTTACTATCTACTATAATCTACTATCAACTAAAATAATCAATTGAAACTACTAGATAATTGCACAGATATATAAAAAACACGGGGATAACTGCAGTGATATATAAAAAAACGCGGGATTAATATTTGCCATTGATAATTATAGTTTTTGAAAACTACTATCTAAAAAAACAAGAAGGCTTAATGACTATTTAAACTGATTAATATTTAAAACACACGCGCCAAATATTTGTCACTAATACCTAAAAAAGGACAAATAATTGTTACTGATATATAAAAAAAATACGGGATAAATATTTGTTATTGATAATCTACTATCTATCTTTCCCTATCTACAATAATCTACTAATCAACTCAAATAATCAATTGAAACTATGAGATAACTGCACTGATACATAAAAAACACTCGACAACTGCACTGATATATAAAAAAATACTGGGATAATTGCAATGATATATATAAAAACACGGGATAGTTGCACTGATATATAAAAAAACATGGGATAACAACACTGATATATAAAAAAATACTGCACTGATATATAAAAACACACGGGATAAATGCACATATTGTTTTTAAATGATACTTTTACATTTTTAGTTTTAATATTTATCAATTTTTTATTTGAAACTCCTTTTTTATCTACTTTAAATTTTTCTTTATTTTCACGGGGTAATGTTCAGACTATTTAAATGCTGTCTAAATTCATTCCTAAAAAGAACACGACAGCACCTGTCCGTATGCAAGTCATCATCTATATTTTACAATTGATTTTAGATTAATGAGATTTCAAACTAACGTTTCTATTTGAGGTAATCGTATGACGTAACGCGATCGGCCCGTGCGGATGCACGGGTATAGTACTAGTATGCAATAAAATGAGGTTCCATTGTTTGGATCGTATAAAAGATGATGGAATCAAAATAGTAAGTGATAGAATCCATTCTATGTCATTCCACACTAACTATAAAACTATAATAATCTACACTATTACAAAACTAATCAACAACCTATCGGGAAAAACTCATATTCTACTATGATAATAATCATAATCATAATAATAATAAAACTAATAAATTTAACCACAAGTAAATTCCCAAACTATTTGCATACAAAATTGAAACATCATCAAAAAATGTCTTTTTGTATCTTTTACATTTGTTCTATTTCTTACTCTTTAATTTTTACAATTTTTTATTCTTTTTTGTCATTTACTTTTTTTTCTCTTTCTCACTCTCTTACTTTTTCTCTTACATTCTTTCTTATTACTTACTTTTTCTCTTTCTTACTTTTTTTTTATAAGCAATGTTACTGGGGTGGGGGAATGTTAGTTTCCGGGAGTTGAACCCGGGACCTCCTTCTTGCACTCATTTGGTGCACTCATTCGATATCTCTTAGCTCGCCAACTGAGCTACCTACTTGGGATTCAAATCTCTCTATCTCTCCTACTATGAATCTGCCATCTACCTTCTTCTACTATAATAAAGCTAATCAATTTAACCACTAGCAAAAATCTCAAACTACCCTAAGGTCTCGAGTTTGAATATTGGGTGTGGAAAAAACTCTGTTGGGAGGGGAGAACCACACGGGCCGGAAAAGCCGGAAACTCGTGGCCAGCCAGGTTCCCCGGTGTAGATTAGTCACCGGCAAAGCCGGTGAAAACTACGCACCAATGGCATGGTAACCAAAAAAAATCTCAAACTACCATTGCTTATAAGAACTAAAAATATATTTAGCTCTAAAAAAATAATTTTTAGCCTCTTAAAAAAACGATAAAACTTAATGATTATTCATACTACAGATGAATATTAAAAAAACACGCGACAAACAATTTTCACTAATGCCTAAAAAATTACAAATAATTGTGATTGATGCATAAAAAATACGGGAGAGATATTTATCATTGATAATTATAACATTTTTTACAAATTATAGACACAACAAATTTTTTATAATACTCATGGACGGGACAAATGTTTGTCACTGATTTACCAAAAAACACAGGATAAATTTTTGTCACTCATAATTAAAAAAACTCTGGACAAATAATTTTCACTGATACACAAAAAAACACGGGATGAATATTTGTCACTGGTAATTATAATTTACTTTACAAATAAAAAATTTGACAAAAATGAGCCAAATAATCTGTTATTATTTAGTTTTTGAGTCTCGACGGAGAATAATATAATTGTTTTCACAGAGTTTGTCGATTTAGTGTCAAAGTCTTCGACGGGAAAACATGTATTGAATGGTTGGGGATCATTTTGTCAAAAAATTGAATTGAAGACTAACAATTTATTAAGATTTATCATTATGGACTAATTTCATTTTGATAAACATTACAGACTAATTTTATAAATAATTATTCTACATTTTAATCCCAACAAGAAAATATTTTCTCCTATATTTGCTTTTATAAATATATATTTTATTTTTGAGTTCTAATGGGGAAACATTATATGTTGTTGTTATGAAAAATTATATTTTTATAGTTTTGGCGTTTAATATGTATTTATTTTTTATAAGTGGTTATTTTGCTTCCCACAAAGAGAATGATTTTTTTGACTATTGAGTTCTGACAGGAAAATATTATCTATTGCAGCTTTAACTATTTTTTTTATATTTTTTCTTTTAAGTATGTTTATTTTGCTTTTGAGGTTGAAGTTAATTAAAACTTAATCTAAAACATTATAAACTATTTTTAGATAAAACTAATCAAATTAACCACTCGCAAAAATCTCAAACTACCATTGCTTATAAGGACTAAAAATATGTTTAACCCTAAAAAAACTTTTTCGTCTCTTAAAATAACGAGAAGACTTAATGATTATTCCTACTACAGTTAAATATTAAAAAAAACACACAAAATTGTCATTGATACCTAAAAAACGACAAATAATTGTTATTGATACAGTTAAAAACACGGGACAAATATTTATCATTGATAATTTTAACTTTTTTTACAAATTATAAACACACTAAATTTTTTATAATACTCATGGATGGGACAAATGGCTGTCAATCATTTATTAAAAAAACACATGATAAATTTTTGTCACTCATAAATAAAAAATATAGGACAAATAATTTTCACTGATACATAAAAAGCGCAGGAGAAATTTTTGTCACTGATTATTATAATTTACTCTACAAAATAAAAATTAGACAAAAATAAGCCAAATAATTTGTTATCATTTTGTTTTTGAGTCTTGACGGATAATAATATAATTATTTTCACTGATTTGTCGATATAGTATCAAAGTATTCGACGAGAAAACTTGTATTGAAGGGTTGAAGATCATTTTGTCAAAGAATTGAATTGAAGACTAACAATTCAAAAAGACTTATCGTTACGGACTAGTTTCTTTTTGATAAACATTATGGACTAATATTATAAATAATTGTTCTGCATTTTAATCCCAACAAGAAAATATTTTCACTTATATTTTTTTATAGGTATATATTTTATTTTTGAGTTCTAACGGAGAAACATTATATGTTGTTGTTATGGAAAATATATTTTTATATTTTCGGCGTTTTATAAGTATTATTTTTTATAACTGATTATTTTGCTTCCCACAAATAGAATGATTTTTTTGGCTATTGAGTTCCAACAGGAAAATATTATCTATTGCAGCTTTAATTATTTTTTATATTTCTTCCTTTAAGTATGTTTATTTTTCTTTTGAGGTTGAAGTTAATTAAAAAATTAATCTAAAATATTATTATTTATTTTTATATAAAACTAATCAAATTAACCATTAGCAAAACTCCCAAACTACCCATGCTTATAAGGACTAAAAATATGATTAACCCTAAATTTTTTTTTAGTCTCTTCAAATAACGAGAAGACTTAACGGCTATTCCTACTACAATTAAATATTAAAAAAACATGCGACAAATAATTGTCATTGATACCTAAAAAAGGACAAATAATTGTTATTGATACATAAAAAAATACAGGACAAATATTTATCATTGATAATTTATAACTTTTTTTACAAATTATAAACACAACAATTTTTTTATAATACTCATGGATTGGACAAATGTCTGTCACTGATTTATAAAAAAAACACATGATAAATTTTTGTCACTAATAAATAAAAAACACAGGACAAATAATTTTCATTGATACATAAAAAAGCACGGGATAAATATTTGTCACTTACAATTATAATTTACTCTACAAATTAAAAATTTGACAAATATGAGCCAAATAATTTGTTATTATTTTGTTTTTGAGTCTCGGCAGAGAATAATATAATTCTTTTCACTGAGTTTGTCGATATAGTATCAAAGTCTTCGATGGAAAAACATGTATTGAAGGGTTGGAGATCATTCTGTCAAAAATCGAATTGAAGACTAACAATTTAATAAAATTTATCATTGCGGATTAATTTCTTTTTGATAAACATTATAGACTAATTTTATAAATCATTATTCTGCTTTTTAATCCCAACAAGAAAAGATTTTCTCTTACATTTGTTTTTATAAATATATATTTTATTTTTGGGTTCTGACGGGAAACATTATATGTTGTTGTTATGAAAAATTATATTTTTATATTTTTGGTGTTTTATATGTATTTATTTTTTATAAGTGATTATTTTGCTTCCCACAAAAAAAGAATGGGAAAATATCATCTTTTGCAGCTTTATTTATCTTTTATATTTTTTTTTCTTTAAGTATGTTTATTTTGCTTTTGAGGTTGAAGTTTATCAAAAAAAGTAATCTAAAATATTGTAATTTATTTTTATTTGTTTGTGCTAATTAAACTTCGTTTGAGTCCATTCATTATTCATATAAATAATACAATGATAGTGTTGCATATGCACGGTACACCGCTGGTCACTTTTTAAAAAACACATCATGGTAATTAATCCATATTGGAACTAAAAAAAACTAAATAGTTTCTGAATGAATTTAGACAGGTGCTGTCGTGTTCTTTTTAGGAATGAATTTAGGCAGGTGCTGTCGTGTTGCATACGGACAGGTGCTGTCGTGTTCTTTTTAGGAATGAATTTAGACAGTATTTAAACAGTCTGAACATTACCCCGTGAAAATAAAGAAAAATTTAAAGTAGATAAAAAAGGAATTTCAAATAAAAAATTGATAAATATTAAAACTAAAAATGTAAAAGTATCATTTAAAAACAATATGTGCATTTATCCCGTGTGTTTTTATATATCAGTATTGTTATCCCATGTTTTTTTATATATCAGTGCAACTATCCCGTGTTTTTATATATATCATTGCAATTATCCCCGTATTTTTTATATATCAGTGCAGTTGTCCAGTGTTTTTTTTATGTATCAGTGCAGTTATCTCATAGTTTCAATTGATTATTTGAGTTGATTAGTAGATTATTGTAGATAGTGAAAGATAGATAGTAGATTATCAATAACAAATATTTATCCGGTGTTTTTTTATATATAACAATTATTTGTCCTTTTTTAGGTATTAGTGACAAATATTTGTCGCGTGTGTTTTAAATATTAATCCGTTTAAATAGTCATTAAACCTTCTTGTTTTTTTAGATAGTTGTTTTCAAAAACTATAATTATCAATGTCAAATATTAATTCCGTGTTTTTTTATATATCACTGCAGTTATCTCCGTGTTTTTTATATATATCTGTGCAGTTATCTAGTAGTTTCAATTGATTATTTTAGTTGATAGTAGATTACAATAGATAGTAAATTTGTTAGATAGTAGATTATCAATAAGAAATAATTGTTTTAAATATTAATTAGTAATTTAAATAGTCATTAAGTCTGCTTATTTTTTAGATAGTAGGTTTGTAGTAGTAGGTTTCAAAAAATTTAATTATCAATGACAAATATTAATCTCGTGTTTTTTTCATATATCAGTGCAGTTATCTCGTAGTTTCAATTAATTATTTTAGTTGATTAATAGATTATAGTAGATAATAAAAGAGAGATAGTAGATTATCAATAAGAAATATTTATTTTAAATATTAATCAGTAGTTTAAATAGTCATTAAATATTATTGTTTTTTAGATAGTAGGTTTATAGTAGTCTTCAAAAAATTTAATTATCAATGACAAATATTAATCCTGTGTCTTTTTATATATTTGTGTAGTTATCCGGTGTGTTTTTATATATCATTGCAGTTATCTCATAGTTTCAATTGATTATTTGAGTTGATTAGTAGATTATTGCAGTTATCCCGTATTTTTATATTAGATTATTTGAGTTGATTAGTAGATTAATAGATTATAGTAGTTTTCCAAAATTATAATTATCAATAGTAAATATTAATTATAAATTGTCAAAAAAAATTATAAATATTAATGGTAAATATTAATCCCGTGTTTTTTTATATATCACTGCAGTTATACCGTGTTTTTTATTTATCAGTGCAGTTATCTCGTAGTTTCAATTGATTATTTTAGTTGATTAGTTGATTATAGTAGATAATAAAAGTTAGATATTAGATTATCAATAAGAGATATTTGTTTTAAATATTAACTACTAATTTAAATAGTCATTAAGTCTTCTTGTTTTTTAGATAGTAAGTTTATAGCAGTAGTCTTCAAAAATTTTAATTAAAGTAGTGTTTGTATAAATTTAGAAATTTAGTTAAAAGAATTAAAGTGAAGTGATAAGAGAAAGATAATAATTATTTATGGGAAAAGTAAAGTAAAAAGAAAAAAAGGAAGAAATAGAGTGTAAAAGAAAAGTGAAAAGGAGGAAAGAGAGTGTAAGAAGTAAGAGAGAAAAAAAAGAAGAAAGAGAGTGTAAGAGAAAAGTGAAAAGTAAGAAAGAGAGTGTAAGAATAAATAGAAAAAAAAGAAGAAATAGAGTGTAATGACATTATTACCCTCAAAAATTTGAGGTGTCTTTTAGATAGAATGGGGGTATTGGTAAAATCATATGCGGTGAATTTGTATAAATCTATATTAGATAGAATGGGGGTATTGGTAAAATCATATGTGGTGAATTTGTATAAATCTATAGTAGATTGCAGCAGAGTCACCAACGCCCTCTTCCTCTTCCTCTTCCACGCCCACCCCAGCCCCGGCTAAGCGTGTTGTAGCTAAGGCTCGAAACAGCAACAACGAGAAGAACCTACAAAACAAGAAATGTTAGAAAAATCAACCGGAGGGGTCTGACGACGCGCCTTTAAGGATTTATCCACCTCTACAGCGCAAATCCCCCGAGGGTACAACCGGTCTCGTCTCAGATGACAATAGCCACTGAGGAATCAGAACTGGCAAGAATTACTGTGTTTAGATATCAGGAGATGAACCCAGGAAAAAGAGAAAAAGAAGCGTATTTTGTTGTTGTTTTTTGCGTCAACTGACTTGCTATCAGTTAGGAAGTCAGTCAAAGAAAAATCTATATCCACTCAGTTTGTTACGCTAAAATTGTGGAATGTTGAGAGTGCTGCCCAAGTAATGTACCTAGACGCTTTTAATTAAAATGAATTTAGACAATACCTGGAGCTCAAGTAAATAGTTATTAGGAAAATATTAACCAGTAATATTAAATAAAAATAATTTTGGTTAATCAAACTTGCTTAAAATAGGCATTCTAGAATAGGCTCATGTGAGTCTAAAAATATACATATATATAAAATATATCAGTAAATAAAGACTTTCGTATGTCCAAAGCCAAGCAATAGACTTCCCAACTTTTGAAATATCTCTTAAAATCAATAAAGTCACAACAATCCCCCACATATTTCAAAAGTTGGAAAAAGAAATAAAGAAAAGAAGTTTCCTGGGTTAACATCGTAGATGTAATGCATCAGAACTATATAGCAAGCTATGGAACTAGTCCTAGACAGCTAAAACGTAACATACAGTGAATTGGTTTAGCAAGCTATGGAATCCGACACATGTTATATGTTAGAGGTTTTACCATCACATTACACCCCCACAATTCTTGCTGTTTCCAGCGTTTTGCGCTACTAGGCCGTGCGCGTGCTCTAGAGACCTCGCCAGGATCTCATGCAAGCGGCCCCACTTGACACTCATATAGGTGATTTCATCAAGTGTATGTTGCAAGTCATACACCACCCATAAGGGTTATGATAATCATTAGAAGCTTTAAGCTTAACCTCTTTAACCCTGCAGTCTAGCACTATCACAATAACATCATAACATCATAGGAAGGGACAAGAATAAAATTAATTACTTTAATTAATTTTAGTGCTAGCAGTTTCAAGAAGCAACTTGTTTTTACCACATTGAACCTTCTTCATGGGATCTTCAATCACAAAGGTTGGGTTACAATCATTTCTTAATTTCAATTGGCTTAAGTCCCATTCTCCTCGATGTTTCACAGATTAATCTCTTCCCTAGGGGTTTTGTTAGAGGATCGGCCAAATCCACTTCTGACTTCTCATAATCGATCGATATCATTCCATATTTTTGCAATTTTTTGACAATATTATGTCTCAATTGCACATGTCTATTTTTGCCATTAAAGGTCTTATTCTTTGCAACGGCTATTGCCGATTGACTATCACAATGTATTGACACTGATGGTGTCGGTTTTATTCCCAAAGGAATTTCAGCTAATAGGTTCTTCAACCATTCAGCTTCAGTACCAGCCAACTCTAGAGCTACAAATTCTGACTCTATAGTCGATCTAGCTATTATTGATTGTTTGGCTGACCTCCAAGTTACCGCACCACCACCAAGTGTAAAGATATAACCACTAGTGGATTTTGTCTCATCTGAATCAGTTATCCAGGTAGCATCGCAGTATCCTTCTAATACTGCGGGAAATCCACTATACACAATACCATAATTCTGGTACCTCTTAAGTATCGCATGATGTGAGCAAGTGCCTTCCAATGATCCTGACAAGGATTGTGAGTATGTCTACTCAGACGACCAACTGCGAATGCAATGTCTGGTCGAGAAAAATCCATTAGATGCAGTAGGCTCCCAATTACTTGGGCATACTAAGGTTGGTCAACAGGATCACCTCTATTTTTCTTTAAGTGAGTTAGTTTCATAAGGGGTACTCAATGGGGTCGAGTTATAGTGACCAAACTTTCTAAGAAGTTTTTCAACATAATGTTCTTGTGATAGTATAATACTATCACCTTCCCTAATGACTCTAACTCCTATTATTACACTTGCCTCACCCATATCTTTCATATCAAAATTAGAGGAAAGAAAATACAATCAGGGGTTTTACAACCAAGTTTTTGTTTTCTTAGGATCACGCAACATAACTTTAGCAAAACACCTCCACACTTCTAAATATTTCCAGTTATAGAGAATCAAAAAAAATTCTTCATTCTCTAAACAATTTTAATAATCTCATATGGTAAGGAGATATACCTCACCTCCATGCTCAAGTAGATGAGTTCTTTCATTAAACAAACTCAATTTGTCTAAGCCCATCAAACAGAGAATTTACATCTTGCATTCTGAGGCTTGGACAAGGCCTTCTCACCCACCGTAGAATTATTCTCCTCAGCGGATGAACCTCATCAAAAAAAATTGTTATCACATATAATAATAATTAAGAACAATTTGACATAAAATCAGTTCACAGTATTTATTGTCAATCCCAAACATATTGACCAAATAATCAAAGGGTTATTAGATTCAATTTATCTAGAACATCACTTTTCTGTTATGAATGAGACTTAACAACGAACAAAACGTGATTTGATAAAGAGACAACTATTAGCTATGCTATGTGATTAGTTAATTCGACACACACCTTGGTATTAAATTGACAGCGACAATATATAAAAGAAACTGATTTGATAAAATCAATCTCATTAGAATTAACAAGTATATAGAGAGATGTTGGGAATGGTTAGTCACACATGTCAATCAAAGAACAAGCATAATTAGCTTTCAGGTGGCCTTTTCTATACCAAACGGTGCTCCTAGCGATGGTGTGTGGTGGTGGTGTTCGCAGCGACAGTGTGTGGTGGTGGTACTCCCACTGACAGCGATAGGTGTAGACGTGTGCGATGGGAACTGTCCAGTGACGGCATGGCGTGGCGTGTGCGTCGTGGGTTTGTGCTCACATGGTGTCTCGCACCAAGATGGTGGTGCTTGAAGTGACAGCGGCGATGGTTGTGGCAAGTTGGGAGCGTTTTCTGTACCGCACATTTTCAGAGCGGACGAAAGCGGCGATGATGGCTAGTCCAACGACTATTCCGACCACGACTCCGAATATGAATCCCATCCTTCTAAATTCCTCGTTTTTCCTTTTCCGGAGGAAACAGAGAAGAAGAACCACAGACTGTGTGTGACTCTCACTCTCCAAGTGAAATTAGTAGTTGTAATTGTAAAACACCGTTGTTGTTGGCCTCAATAGGATAAATCCTTAAGATTGTTGTAGTTAAGGCCCGAAACAGCAACAGTGAGAAGAACCTGCAAAACAAAAAACGTTAGAAAAATCAACTGGAGGGGTCTGACGACGCGCCCTTAAGGATTTATCCGCCTCTACAGCGCAAATCCCCCGAGGGTACAATCGGTCTCGTCTCAAATGATAATAGCCACTGAGGAATCAGAACTGGTAAGAATTACTGTGTTTAGATATCATGAGATGAACCCAGGAAAAAGAGAAAATGAAGCGTATTTTGTTGTTTTTTGCTTTGACTGACTTGCTATCAGTTAGGAAGTCAGTCAAAGAAGAACCTATATCCCCTCAGTTTGTTATGCTAAAATTGTGGAATGTTGAGAGTGCTCCCCAAGTAATGTACCTAGACGCTTTTAATTAAAATGAATTTAGACAATACTTGGAGCTCAAGTAAATAGTTATTAGGAAAATATTAAACAGTAATATTAAATAAAAATAATTTTGATTAATCAAACTTGCTTAAAATAGGCATTCTAGGATAGGCTCATGTGAATCCAAAAATATACATATATATATATATATATATATATATATATATATATATATATATATATATATATATATAAAATATATCAGTAAATAAAGACTTTGGTATGTCCAAAGCCAAGCAAGAGACTTCCCAACTTTTGAAATATCTCTTAAAATCAATAAACCATACCACACTGTCCCACACCACTCTTAAAATATGGTTTTGGTTTACTAGTTTGCATATACCGGTTCATATTTGTGAACCAGTTGACAACTGGTTCAGAACTGGTAATTTTGGATACAAAATAAAAATTTGCAACCAAAAGCTTCAACAAACCCATAATATGTCATGTATTGCAGAGAGAAAGAAACAAATCTGAGAGAGGGAGGTCACTAGAGGAAGGAAGGCGAGAGAAAGAGAGATTTGATCAAAATAGAGAGACTGGTTTTGGAAAGGGGAAGCAGAGGAAGGAGTGAGAGAAAGAGAAACAGTAGGAGAGGGAGATTGGGAACGACCCCAAGGAGAACTGTGGGAGTTGCCGGCGGTGAGAAGGAGGTGTTTCGTGGGAGGCGGTGGGGTTTCGGTGGTCAACACCCTCTTTAGCAAAGAGATTTGGTTGGTTATGATGGGGTCACGGCGGGGTTTACAAAAATACTGGTAATGCTTTAATCTAAAATCAAAACTCAAATAAACTTCACGTGATATCACGTGTCTGTCCTGAGATGACAATTCAGTAAAGAGTTGATAACTTTCAACTAAAGGACGTGTAGCAAATGGGAGAGAGAAAATTGATTTCTCCTTCTTTTCGTAAACCACACACCGTACCGGTTATTGAAAATGGGATACCGGTATTCCAAATATTTTACTAAATGAATCGGAATAGTTTTTTTAAATGTGGTGTGGGGTTTTCTTATGGTTTATGGTATTGTTTAAGTTTACCATTACTTTTGCACACCACTACCCCGACCCATTGTACCACCTCTTCCACCACCAGATAATCCTTCCAGCGCTATTGACAAGCTGATTTGGCAAACCACCAGCACTTCGACCCTTTTTTAATGCAACACTCTTGTTGGGGATAAACGAAAGAGAGGTAATTGAAGGGGATCTCTAACTGTGTTCTAACGGAAAATGTGGTGTATTGTATTAGATTGTTAAAAATGAATTACACGGTTCTATATGTATAATATCAGCCAACTTGACTAAGTGTATATGCCACATCATAAGCCATGTCAGCATTGACTATTTAAAAGCAATGAAAATTACAATATATCTCAATACACCTTCCTAATTGATATTGCTTAGAGATAGCATTCCAAGCATTGATCTCAATTCTTCAAATCTTCCCTTCTGCAGTGGCTTTGTCATTGCATCTGCTACCTGCAACTCTGTTCTGCAGTAGATCAGTTTCAGCTTCTCATTGTTAACTTGATCACACAGGAAATGATACTTTGTTTCTATGTGCTTTGATCTTCCATGTGCAACTGGGTTCTTTGCCAAATCTATAGCAGATTTTTATCTATTAGCAACTTCATGGCAGTATTTCTGCCCAAGCCAATTTCAGCAAGCAGCATATTTAACCATGATGCTTGGGAGGCTGCAAAAGAAGCAGCAACATACTCTGCCTCGCATGAGGACAGAGCTACTATGCTTTGTTTCTTAGAACACCATGAGATTGGTGCTCTTCCATACATGAAAACATAGCCTCCTGTACTCTTTCTATCACTTCTATCTCCACTCCAATCTGAATTTGTGTATCCAAATACTTCAGTAGCAACAATGGAATTTTTCTGGCTAGGGAACAGAATGCCATAGTCTTGTGTTCCCTTTATGTACCTGAATACTCTCTTTGCAGTAATCAAGTGAGAAACTCTTGGTTTCTCCATAAACCTGCTGATTAATCCTACAGCAAATGATATATCTGGTCTAGTATTACATAGATACCTCAGTGATCCAACCATTTGTTTGTAGAAAGTAGCATCAACTTCACCCTCATTGCCATCTTTCTCAAGCTTAGTCCCTGTGTCTACTGGAGTGGAAACTGGTTTGCACTCAGCCATGTCAAACCTTACTAATATGTCTGCTGCATATTTCCTCTGATACAAGAAAATGCCTCTGTCAGTGTTCACAAACTCCATTCCCAGGAAGTATGAGAGAAGACCCAAGTCTGTCATCTCAAATTCTGTTCTCATTGTTTTCTTGAAATCATATATTTCAACTTCATTGTTCCCTGTTATCAGTAGATCATCTACATATGAGCACAACAGTAGATGACTTCCAGTTCCAGATTTCTTCACATATACACCACGTTCATTGATGCATCTAGTAAATTTATGGGCCAAGAGAAATGTGTCTATTCTCTTGTTCCATGCCCTTGGTGCTTGCTTAAGCCCATACAAGGCTTTCTTAAGCTTAAACACCTTGTCTTCTTGCCCTTTCATCTCAAACCCAGGTGGTTGGCAAACATAGACTTCCTCCTCTAATGGTCCATTGAGGAAGGCTGATTTCACATCAAGTTAGTGCATTGACCAACCTCTATAACTTGCCAAGGCAACTACCAGCCTTATTGTCTCAATCCTGGCTACAGGAGCAAACACTTCATTGAAATCCAACCCAGGCTTTTGAAGGAATCCTTTTGCGACTAATCTGGCCTTATACTTAGCCACATCACCATTTGGCTTGATTTTAGTTTTGTAAACCCACTTTACATCTATAACTTTCTTTTGCTTTGGAAGTTCAACTGACTTCCATGTGCCATTCTTCTTTATTGACTTCAATTCCTCAAGCATGGCTTCTTTCCACTGCTTGTGTTTGAGAGCCTGTTCTAAACTCACAGGTTCTGCCTCAGCAAGTAAAGCATAGTGAACTAGATCTCCTTCTGCTGTAATTGCAGAATCAGGCAACAGTTCAAAACCATCAAGCCTTGTAGACATCTGTCTATTTCTCTGTGCCCTTCTTACCGGTCCCTCTTCATTAAGCAGTTCTGGTTCTACATTCACAGGACCTTCATTCTGTTCCCCACCATCTAGAGCACTTCTAAGTCAACAACAGTAGTCTTTACATCATTACCTTCAACATTCTCAGTCCAATTCCAACATTTAGACTCATCAATTACTACATCTCTACTCCACACAACCTTTTTCTGTATAGGATCAAACAGTTTGTAGGCGCCTGTTGGATGGTATCCAACAAGAACCATAGGCTGTGCTCTGTCATCTAGCTTCTTTCTGAGTTGTTCGGGGACATGTTTGAAGCATAGTGACCCAATAACTCTAAGATGCTTCACCTTTGGTTTTCTTTCTAACCAAGCTTCCTCAGGAGTCCTTCCAATCAGCCTTTTGGTTGGACATTTGTTGATTATGTATACTGCAGTTGCAACTAATTCACCCCATAGATAGTGAGGCAGTTCCTTTTCTTTCATCATACTTCTTACCATGTTGAGTATTGTCCTATTCTTTCTCTCAGCAATGCCATTATGCTGAGGTGTGTATGGTGAGGTTACCTTACGTATGATTCCTTCTTTCTCATAGAAGTTTTCAAATTCATGTGAGGTGTATTCTCCACCTCCATCTGTTCTAAGTATCTTGATCATACACTCACTTTGCTCAACCATCACCTTAAACTTCTTGAAGGTTTCGAATACTTCTCCCTTCTTCTTGATTAAGTACACCCAAGTCATTCTAGTGTACTCATCAATAAAGGAGACAAAGTAACTGTTTCCTCCTAGTGATTTAACCCCAAAAGGACCACACACAACAGAGAATATTACCTCTAATTTCTTCTCTGCTCTGCCTGGAGTTTCTGACTTGAAGGAATTTCTTGGTTACTTTGATTCACAGCACTTGTCACATACATCAGTAGGTACTTTGATTGTTGGCAGACCATGGACCATTCCCTTTTCCTTTAACTAACTCAAGCTCTTGAAGTTAAAATGCCCAAACCTTTTGTGCCACCTCCAATTGTCACTGTCTACTGTGGTTGAAAAACACTGCTCCTTCATTACTTGAAGTTTGATTTTGAAAGTTATGTTGCTCAACATTGGAACTTTCAGGATCAATCTCTTGTTGGAATCAAACAAACTGAGACTATCATCCTCCATTTGCACAGAATACTTCTTCTCAACCACCTGACCAAGACTCAATAGATTGCTTCTCATCTTTGGCACATAGAACACTTCTTGAATATAGGAGTTCCTTCCATCTTTTGTCAAGATTTTTACTGTACTAATACCCTTTGCAGTAACTTTACTATTGTCAGCAAATCTGATCTTCTTGCTCATTTCTTTCAACTCAATGAACCACTCCTTATGACAACACATGTGATTTGAGCAGCCTGTGTCTAGATAACATGAATCAGACTTTTCAACATCTTCATTAGTATATGCCTTCAGCAATACAGGTTCATAATCAGGATCAATACTATCACTGACTTCATCAATCACTGCCATGAGTAGTACATCTTCAGTATCTGAGATCTTTATCATCCATGAGTCATTGCCTGCAGTGATGGGAGCATCACCAGTGTTGCCACTGCCCTGCTCCTCACTCACTGCTAAGGTATTGGAAGCATCACAAGTGTTTCCACTGCACTGCTTCTCACCTACTGTTTCAGCTTTCAAAAGAACATTTTTTGGGTCAGCATTAGAGTCTTCTTCAACCTCATTTACTACTGCCATGAACATAACATCTTCTGAGTCTGAATCATCACCATTTGCATACTTAGCCTCTGCATCTTTATCTCTAGGAACCTTCATGTTCTTACATTAATTCCTATAATGTCCATATTGTTGGCAGTTGTAACATTGAACACTACTCTTATCAGGTTTCTTCTTATTTGCATCACTAGTTTTCTGTTCACTATTTCCTTCACCAGACTTGTTACCTTTACTCTTCCATTTCCCCTTATCTTTCTTATTATTTTCTTTCCAATTCTTCTTAGAGGCTTGAGATAATAGAGCATCTTCAGTCTCTTTTTCTAAACTTCTTTGCCTAATTCTCAATTCATGTGCCTCTAATGAACCTTGAAGTTCTTCTAACTTCATTTCATCTAGGTTCTTAGATTCTTCTATGGCAGCAACCACATAATCGAATTCTAGGGTTAAAGATCTAAGAACTTTTTCTATCTTGATAAGTTCAGATACGGTTTCACCACTAAATTTCATTTGATTAGTTAACGCAACTAACCTGGTGACGAATTCAGCATAATTGATTCTTGATCCTTCATCTTTAACGTTTCGTACTGTTTCCGGAGGCTCTGCAATCGAACTTTCTTCAGTTTGTCTGCTCCTCCATACGCGTTCTTGAATATTTCCCATGCATTCTTCGGTCTTCGCCGATTCACAATCGATGATCATTTCAATGACATTCGAGTCCACGCATTGATGAATCAAGAACAAACCTTTACCATCCTTCTTCCATAACTTTCGATTTGCATTTCTCTGTGCTTCGGTAGCATTTGCTGCTAACACCGGAACACCGTCGTTGACAATTTCGTGTACGTCTTGGTATCGGAAAATTACTTTCATCTGTGCACACCATCGATCATAATTCTTGCCATTGAAAATTGGGAGATTCGCCGAAAAGTGGTTGTCGTTCACCGTTGTGGTGTTCGCCATTGATGATTCGTTTCAGAATCTTGAAGCTCTGTTATACCAATTTGTTGGGGATAAACGAAAGTGAGAGAATTGAAAGGGGATCTCTAACTGTGTTCTAACGGAAAATGTGGTGTATTGTATTAGATTGTTAAAAATGAATTACACGGCTCTATATGTACAATATCAGTCAACTTGACTAAGTGTATATGCCACATCATAAGCCATGTCAGCATTGACTATTTAAAAGCAATGAAAATTACAATATATCTCAATAACTGTTGGATACATCGTTAGAAGTAGTAGGTCGTTTTGCTCTTACAACTGCTATGGCAGGTGATTAGAGCTGGCAAAATGGGCCAGGCTAGCCCAAAAAATAGGAGGGCTTGGGCTGAATGCATTGAGCCTGTTTTTACACCCAGCTTTTTTAGCCCGGTCTACAAAAGCCTGAGCCCATATCGGGCTAACTCGACCGGGCCATGGGTAGCCCACAAGCCCGTGAACTAAAAAAATAAAGTGCACATTGTTGCCCAACCCAGAGTTAGTAACCCAAATTCATAGACCCAGACGATTTTACAAATTAGAATGTTTTGGAATATTTTAGTTTTCTGCTACTGTGTAGTGTATTATGTGGTATATTGCTGAAAATGTGAAATGAAAGTCTTCGAGTGGAGTTACAAAATTATTCTATATTATGTGGTTTGGTATTCCTGTGGAGGCAAATCCAAGAAGGAGCTCAACTTAGAAACCAGTGATCGATAAGCTTCGCAAAAGGCTGTCTTTGTGGCAAGGGCGTCATTTATCGATGGGTGGTCGGGTAACACTAATCAACTCTATTTTGAATAGTATTCCCCTTTATTATTTTTCTTTTTATAAGGCGTCGAAGGTGGTGATCAAGAGCTTGATCAAAATCTAAAGAAATTTGTTGTGGGGTATAAACGAAGTTGATAGAGGCGTGTATTGGGTGGCATGGGATAAAATTTGCAAGCCTGAGGAGGAAGGAGGTCTAGGCATAAAAAATATTGAGCTGTTTAATGTTGCTTTATTGGTCAAGTGGAAGTGGCGTATATTGTCAGAAGAAGATGCCCATTGGTGGGATTTACTCTCCCATCGCTTTGGTGACTTGAAATCTATTTTCTTTTTGGAAAATAGACCGTTGAATAGAAGAGCGAATTATTCTTTGTGGTGGCGTGATCTTCGGAGTGTGGGTGAAGATAGACTTTTGGGAGGGTGGTTCGAAGCGAATGTTAGGAGAAGGTTGAGCGATGGTCAAGGCGTGAATTTTTGGAATCACCATTGGATTGGGCAGCGCCCATTGAAGATAGATTTTTCTAACATTTTTGCAGGTTGCAGCAACAAAAATGCTTACATTGCCGATCTAGGGTGTATGAAACCAGAGCTACTGGCGTTGGAATTTGACAGCTTTTGGATTCGATTCACAGCTCCTTAGTAAGGATGGATCGACGCTGTTTGACATTCTGAGAGACGTACAGTTAAATAGAGACAGAACAGATAGCTGGGGTCGGTTACTGGAGCGTTCCCATCGTTATTCAGTGAGATCCTGTTATCGTTTTTTGTTGTCAGCTAATTCTGTTCCTGCTGTGAACACTAACGGTGACAGTAAAGACTTCAAAGCGTTATGGCAAACAGCAGTTCCTTCAAAAATCTTGTTCTTTGGTTAGAGATTAATTTTAAAAGCTCTACCATGTGCGTGAGCTACTGAGAAGCAGACAGGTTATTCGTTCAGAGGAGGGGGGCTGTGCGTTTTTTGTATCAATCAGTGAGGATCTCGATCATCTTTCCTTGATTGTGATCTTTCGAGAAATGTTTAGAGGGAGATAGAGTGATGGCTTGATGTCCAGCTGCCTATGTCTCTTATCTTATATCAACACTATATTCATTTTGGCGAGTTATGTTTGGGGAAGAAATCCAAGAAGGTTAAATACTTACTCTGGTTGACAATTTGTAGGTGTCTTTGGCTTGCTAGGAATTGAGTTTGCTTTAGAGGGGAAGAGGCCAAGATTGATTCGATTGTCGCTCGCATTAAGTTTTTGTCATGGTGTTGGTTTATTTTTGGTGTGAGTAGAGATTCTAGCTTCTCTTCGCCACTTTGGTGGAACAATGTTTTGACTTGTATTAACAATTTCTAAGTTCTTCTTGTATTTGTGGTTTTGAGCATCCCTAATGCTCTAATCAATGAATCATTGCTTATCGGAAAAAAAATGATTCTATTATGTGTTTTTTTATACAAAATATTCTATTATGTGTTAATGTGTATATTTTAGTGTTCTGCCACTGGATTTTTTCGCTTGCAATTGTGCTACTTTTTTTTTATTAGAAAAGTTAGTGGGTGGGGAAAATGTTAGTTTCCGGGACCTCCTTTTTGCACTCATTTGGTGCACTCCTTCGGTATCCCTTAACTCGCCAACTGAGCTACGTACCTACTTGGGTTTGAACCCGGGACCTCCTTCTTGCACAATTCTGCTGTTGGATAGTGATTTAAAATAATTATGCACTGCTGCATTATTCAATTGTAATATATCCCAAAACTAAAACAATTGTGCACTACTGAATTATTCAATTGGATATTTATTCTATGGTTTTAGAAGAGTTTTATCCAATTTTAATTTCCAGTGGCATTAAAAGGTTGAAAAGTGATGATAATTATTTCATTCTTTCCACGATACAGTTCATTAAAGAGAAATAGGAAAAAAATTGGCGTACAATACGGGCTAGCCCGAAAAACCTGCAGCCCACATAGGGCTGGGCTTGGGTCGAAAAGGTTGAGCCCGAATTACAACCCGGGTTTTTTGGCTTGAATCATAAAAGCCTGAACCTAACGCGGGCTGGCCCGATGCGGTCCAGGTAGCCCGTTTTGCCAGCTCTACAAGTGATGCAATTTTGGATGTTTCTTTCCAAGAAAGGTTGATTCTCTTATCTCCAATAAAAGAAGACACTTTTGCATGCAACGACTTTGTCATACATATTAGATTACAGTTGTGTTAAAATTAAGACATGTGTTTCGTGGATTGATTCTGTATGAGAAGCCTATCGCGATGAAGCTGACAAGAGCTCTTATAATCGTTACAGTCTTTTTTTTTACTTAGAAAATACAAATACGGTCAAAAAATCTCATGTGAGTTAATATAGTGATGTAGTGAAATCCTTGGTTCTTAAAAGATAACAAGGCTAGGAGAGCATATTCAAAATTCACTTCATTCTAAGTTTTCTCCATATTTGATATTCCAAGTCTTCTCACCTTACCTCACAAATGTGTTTGTGTCGAAAATATTGAATATTAAGGTTTGATTGCCACGGCCGCTGCTATTGAAAAGGAAACTCTATTCTACCGCCGCCACCATTGATGTCATGTGACACGTTAGTAAGTAGATAATAAGTAAACAACAACTTCAACATGTTTAGACTAATTTAGAAGACAACATTTGTGATATTGACAAAAAAATCTTGTATACAAATACACATTACCCAGAAACACTCCAATTTTTAAAGTGTCTATTTGTTCAATCGCTTAATCCATGAGAAGAACAAAACTTGGACTCTAACAGACTTACCTAAAGGAAAAAGGGCTATATTAGTTAAATGGGTGTTCAAGCTTAAGTTGGACCCCAAGGGAAACATAGTCAAGCATAAAGCTAGACTAGTTGCTAGAGGGTTCCAACAGAAGCTTGGGATTGAGTATGAAGAGGTTTTTTCACCAGTAGCTAGGCATGAAACTATTAGATTGGTTATTGCCTCAGCTTGCAGTAAAGGTTGGGACTTACATCACTTGGATGTTAAGTCAGCATTCTTAAATGGACCTTTAGAAGAAACTGTTTTTATATCTCAACCACCTGGGTTTGAGATAAAAGGCAAAGAGCACTTAGTTTGCCATTTGCATAAGACGCTCTATGGGCTGAAACAAGCTCCAAGAGTCTGGAATAAGCGCATTAACACATTTTTTGTGGGCAATGGCTTCACTAAGTGCACCAATGAGTTTGGTGTGTATGTGAAGGGTTCTTTGGATACTAACCTATTACTAATCTGTTTGTATGTTAATGAATCTTGGAATTCTGATCAGCAAATTAAGGTTTGGAGTTTAAATATCACGGGTTACTCAGGATCCGCGTGTTTTGTAAAAACCGGGTTCTGGGTTCCGCGTGGATCTTTTTGGACCCGTGTAAATTTTTTGAGTCGTCAATCCATGAAATTCGACCAGATCTCCACAAATATAATATTTTTATATATAGCTTGATTATTTAAGATATGTCAGAGTCAAAAGAAAAGTGATAAATAGCAATTACCAAATATATCTAACTTCAACTATGGCAAAATAAAAGTGGTAAGTAGCAATTACCAATTACCATATATAAAAGTGTTACGGTTTTGTTTTAAGTCATGTGTACTAAACGCTAGGATTTTTGAAAATAGAGGACCAAAAGTATACTTTGGTCTCAAATTTGTTAGTGTATATTTATGCGGCAACATTAATCAATTTTTTTTGGTTACCTTGTTTTTGGTGCGTAGTTTCCACCGGTTTTGTCGATGACTAATCTACGCCTGGGAACTTGGCTGACCACGAGTACCCGGCTTTGCCGGCCCGTGTGGTTCTCCCCTCCCAACAGAGTTTTTGCCACACCCAATATTCGAACCCGAGACCTTGGGGTGGGATCCAAGTCCAGTTACCACTTGGACCAAATCTTATTTTATTTGCTATAAATATATCTCTTAAAAATAAAATAAATATAAATTTTAAATATTTATTTACATTTTTCAATATACGAAAATATATATTTTTGGATCCTTATCTTTCAATTAACTATTTATCACTAGTATTCAAATATAATTTGTTCTCAATAAAATAATATTCCATATAGACGTAATACACGAGTCCCGCACTAATTTTAATATAGAATAAAAGATAGTGAAAATAGAAGAAAGTGAGAGACTAAATCAAGTTAATGAGAGAGAAGAGGTGATCGAATAATGTTTTATAAAGTAGGGTGGCTTTTTTTTTCATGTATGATTATCACATGACAATCATGTTTGCTATCAAGCAACACTATTGTGCTTGTCAAAAAAAGCAACACTATTGTGTTTTTCTGTTTAAAAGTTAGTTGTCATGTAAACATACAATTCTAATGTAGTAGTTTTTAATGTAAAAAAATAAATAAATACATAAGGTGATTTGTATGACATTTTAACTAAAACGTAATTCGTTCACAATTTTTTTTACTAGCCTATTTAAAGATACATTGATAAGTCAAATACAATTAACCAAAATCTTATTATGGCATAGAGAACTCAACACTATGTTGGATATTCTTATGCATTTTGCTTATCTCTCAGTGCCTTAAGAAACATGCCCAATTTTAATTTGGAACTTTTTTCATATAAGGGTTTGGGGGTTTACGTCCACAAGAATTTTGCAAGAGTATTAATGGTGATTCTTAATACATGTCCATAGAGGTAGGTTGCTCTTTCATCCCCTCGATCATCTAATGGGAATTTACAACGATCAAAATAATTAAATTTTTCCAAGACATCGTCCAAGAAAGCGCCCGCAAATGTGCATGTGAGTTGCCCTACACATTTCTCGTGCTTTGCATTTGCTCCCATTGAACTGTGTCATGCATCGACATATATGATCTCGTGCCCTACACTTGCGATCAGTCACTGAGACTGGCCCTGCAATCGCTCCTCCTTCTTTGGTTATGTGCTCGAATACCTCATGTTTGTACCTGCCACGTTTCAATGCCATGCACAACTGATCGGGCGATGTCTTGTGTCAAGTTCTCCAATAGTGCCATTGCACTTGGTTCTACACTTGCGCCATGTCCAGTGCTGTGTTCTATGCTAGTTTGGTTCTTTGTGCCAATGATTACGTACCATGAGCCTTGTCTCACGCCCTATGTGCCCCGCTCCTTTGCCAAGCCATTAATATGATGCACCTATACATACAAAAATCCCTAATATTCACTAGAATGTTAGAGGCTTTGACCATCATGATACCGTAACAATGTTGAAGAAAATGTGCATTTCATGTAAGCATGAATTTATTTTATTTTTATTGGGAACCTTGGATTTCCTATCATCAAGTTTCCACTCGATTTTGGAGGTTAAAATTGTTTTCTTCTAATCGTAGAGGAGATATTAAACCTAGGCTAAATTGTATTTTTGGTCATTTATCTTTGACTTTGGTTTCACTATGGTCCTTTATCTTTTTTTTTCTCGTTTTGGTCCCTCATCTTCCATTTCTGTGTCATTTTGGTCATATTTTGGTATTTTCCATCCATTAACTTAACAGACGCCGCGCTGGCAGTTAACTCCTGACGCGGCATCATAAGTGTTAGGGCTGACTTGGAATTTATTAAGTGATGTGGCAAAATGGGGGACCAAATTGAAACTAAAAAAAAAACATAAAGGACCAAACACAAGAACTTCCATCTTCATCTTCTTCCTCCAAACACCATCTCTATCTTCATCTTCTCCGGCGAGCCACCACCACCCCCACCACCACCACAAATCAATCACTCTTCAACTCTTAATCCATAACCTCTCTTCCTCAAACCCAAAATCCCAAATTTCTCAAACTTAATCTCTAACCTCTCATCCACCACCACCCCTAACGTCTCATCCGCCACCACCGCCTCCACGGGGGTAATTGTTCTCAAAACTCAGAATGTGTAATGCTCATTATTGCTCACCTTTGAGATTTGTGCCATAAAAACGGTGTTGACAATTTGCTTGAAGTTCTCAACAAGGAAACTAATAGAGGGTATTCTCTTCAAAATGTACTCTACACTAGTGCAAAATCAGGAAAAGAATTAGACATTTAAAGTCAGGCGCTCAGATGCCTGACTTTATATGTTGACGCGGTGGCAAATTTGTAAATAACTGGCAAATGTCGCGAGTATTAAAGTCAAGCGGATACACGCCTGACTTCTAAAGTGAAGAAATAGGGAAAAAATAAGACTTTAGAAGTCAGGCGTGTATTCGCCTGACTACATAAGTGACACGGTGGTAAACTTGTAATTAATAAGTAATGTTTTAAAGTCAAGCGTATAAACGCCTGACTTCTAAAGTACTAAAATAGAAAAAAAAAATACACCTTCGCAAAACACGCGAACACTTGCCTCTCCCTTCCAGCAAAACACGCGAAGCTCCCCTTCCACGCGAAGCTCCTTCTTCTTCTTCTTCCACGCGAAGCTCCCCTTCAACTCACGATTTCAGAAGCTTTTGGCTTCAATCTTTCAGCAAGAACGACTCAGTCACTGGTGAGAACAAAACCCCTCTTCTTTATCCTTTCAATTTCTGTTGAATCTTCTCTGAATACTGAATCTTCTTCTCTCTCTCTGGTTCGTTACTGCGAAGCCAAACGAAGCTTGAATCCTTCGACCTAACTACAACCGAGACTACACAAGGTATGGATCTCTCACTTATCTTTCTTGTTTCACTGATTTCTTTAATCTTCAGCGAAACCCTAAGATTCTGATCTTCTGTTTTCAGGCTCTCTGTTGCAAGGTTTTGCTGCGGACCGTTCCACTAGGTAGATTCTTCACTTAGGTTCTGTTTTGTTGTTGATTTGATGATTTTCCTTTTCAAAACCCTAACTTGTGTTTGCTGTTTTGTGTGTTTGCTGTTTTGAAGGTGTTTAATGTCTTTGTTAATGTCTTTGTTACAGCCGTCCTCTTCTTCTGTCACTAACGGATAAGATTCATTTAATTTTGACAGTTTTGCCTTGCTTGGAGATATTGGTGCAGAATTAGCTTGAGCCTTAGAGTCAGTTTCTTCGACATCTTCACATGTCATTAAAGTTTCGAAACTACGACCACTAACTGTTTCTCGGCCTGATTCAGAGTCTGTTGATGCTGGAACTCCCAGGACCACATCATAAGGCAGAGGTGCAGGAGGAGACTGGTAAGTATCAGGTGCTTCCACATTCAAGCCTACCAGCAATCCAGTAGTGATTGAATCAGCAGCACCATCATTAGATGTTAAAGACGCGTGCTCTTCTAAAATTGGTGGGCACTGAAAACAGGTTTTTTTTTTCATATTTCATAACTTATATTCATGACAAATAAACTGCAATCTAAAATAATGAAGCAGTAGACAAATTATTTTACTAGAAGCACTTGATTTTGAAGAGAACAATAAAAACAATCATGCCAAACTACAATTTAGCCACCTTCTCATCTAACATTCCGCAGAGACATGCATATGTGAGGAAATGCTGGAGAGTTTCTCTTTACTTAAGGTGAGAGAGGGGGGGGGAGAGAGAGAGAGAAGAAACTATGGTTATTATCAAAAGTTATAATAAATTGCATAACACTAAGTATCGAAATTTTGTTTAAGCTGCGAATAAATCTTTGCAAATTGCAATATGACAATGAAGATGTGCCCTTGTAAGTTGTACTCATTCTTCTGAGCATAATATTAACAAAAGTTGATTCCAACTGCAGAAAATATCAATAGGAAGCCAGACTCCAGTTATGAATTTTATTTCACTTACTGGCCATTTCCAAAAATTAATATGTTATGAATCTGACTCTAAAGCTCAAGCTAATTCTGCACCAATATCTCCAAGCAAGGCAAAACTGTCAAAATTAAATGTCTTTGCTAATTCTGATTTTCCTTTTTTCTTGTTAATGTCTTTGTTACAGCTGTTACTACATTGTAGGTTGACATTTCTCTCTCTGTTTGATTGGAATTTAGAATTTCTATCCTCTAATGTAATGTGCGGGGAAGGCAATGTTCTAGCACATTTGGTCATCTTAGGTTACAAAGTATCTCACCAACAGGTTGGTTTTTCCTTTTAGGTGTTGTGCCCAATTACTTGTGTTAGGTAGCCTGTTAGTGTGGGAACTTGTAAATTCAGATCTTCACGCGTGTGGAATCTTTTGTTGTGGGTCTTGGGCTATTTCATGACAATAGTAGATGATTCAATTTAATATTAATGCTGTTATTAGTTTGTGAATAAGTGAACCTTATCAAGTTCAATATATATGTCTTATGATGAAGTTTTACCTGGCTGTTTTGTGATTTGGTAGGGGCCTCTTGTCGAGTATGATTTCCAGATCAGAGATTTATTTGTAGATCTCCAAGATGGATTAAAACTGTGTCGAGCTATTCAGCTCTTGCAGCATAATTCTTCTATCCTCAAGGTTGGTTAAACATTTTTTTATGTATATATTGGAAATAATATCAGACACTCTTATGCTATTGTTTTTCTGGATAACCCTGATTTTTTTACAATTGTGATACATTGTCATTCTGTGTTGGAGGACAGAAAATGGTAGTTCCTTCTGATACTTGTAAGAAACATTTGGCGAACTGTGGTTGTTGGGTTTCAAGACGCGTAATCGAACACAGAACGGACCGGGAACGAAACAACGAAACTGCAGAAATTCTGCGCAGCAGAAACAGCAAAGATGCGCCTGCAGAAAACAGCAGCAACACACAGCACCTGCAAGAAAACAGCAGCAACACACAGCATCTGCACACAGAAAACAGCAACAGCAGCACAGCAAAATAACAGCAACACCTGCACCCAGAAAACAGCAACAGCAACACAGGAAACACAGATGCATCAGAAAACAAAAGGCAGATTCTTGATTGACTTCTTGAGAACGCACAACGATACAACCAAGAAGGCAACACGACAGCAGGATCCGAATTGCCTATGCTAGAACAGAATCGAAATCAGAACAGCAGAAAAGGGGAAAAAAAGGAATATGTTTGTTCATTTACAGGTTGGAGTTCTCTTTTATGTTTATTGCCTTTGCATTCAACTATTGTTAACTTATAACCTGGACAACAATGTAATTTCCTGTATCATTGGTCCTGCAGCTACCTTTGTTGGTTGATAAAACAAGTCTAGCTGGGGAAATTTCTAAAATTCGGGGAATTGGAAAGGTATTTACTTTATGGTGTTTCGGTTTATTTGTAGTAATTTGTAAAAGAATACATTCACTTCTTGTTTTCTTTCTTTTTTGTTAAACTGAGATATACCTGAGCTTTGATTTTCCTCCCCACTTTACAGGATCTCACAATCTGTGCAAATTCTAGTTCCCTGGGATTACATAATATCTAATTCAATTTTTAAAATATATGCTTTGCTAAACCGGCTAGTAGTATTTTATTAATTATGTATGCTTTTGGAGTAAGTATTTCATTTGAAAATCTTTAGCTGATACAAAAGCGGCATGCTTTGAGCATTATTAATTTGTTAGCAGTCTCTAGAATGATGTTATTATCTTGCTTAATGCTTTAACTAACCTTCTATTATGTTGCCTTTTTAGTCAAACCTTTACCTAACTATTCTTAACTAGTAATTTCTCATTTGGTAATTACATGGACTACTATGAACAAAATATAACCGTGTAATTGATTAGATTATTTAGTACTACAATTAATTCTTGTGTATGATTTTGCTTTTGTTGTTGCCATCCAGTAGAGAGAAGAAGGGATAGTGTTAGAAATATGATGGGACATAAAAGGAGCCCCTCTTTCAGGGTTATATATATGGTAAGCCCTGGATTGTTTGTTGGATCTTCCATATGGAAGTAGTACTTAGCTGAAATCCGTCGTCTGTTATGGTTTAACACAACTCCATGTCCTCAATTTAGTGTCAAAATAAAGGAAATGGTGTTATAATAGTTATAAACTACAAGAATGGAGAAATTTGTTGTCTTTATGATATGCCTTTACAAATAAATATGTTCAAATCTGTTTTACAGCTAAATATATTTTTTGCAGCATTTGATATTTGCCATGTTTTCTCGTATATTACTTCTGCCAGGTCTGTTCTATTTACAATCGATGGGGAGGTTCTTGTATAGAGTGCAGGATTGTTGATTGCTCTGTCAGGTTTCATCCTTGGTGTGCTCATCAGAAGGTATTTGCCTTTACAAATAAATATGTTCAAATATGTTTTACAGCTAAATATATTTTTTGCAGCATTTGATATTTGCCATGTTTTCTCGTATATTACTTCTGCCAGGTCTGTTCTATTTGCAATCGATGGGGAGATTCTTGTATAGAGTGCAGGATTGTTGATTGCTCTATCAGGTTTCGTCCTTGGTGTGCTCATCAGAAGGTATTTCCCTTTGCTATTTGGTAGTTTCGATCATTCAACTCTCTGATGTTAAGAATGGTCTTGGTAGACTTCATTTTGAATTTTGGTCCCTCCTTTGTTCATAAGGAGATATTGTTGAACATAAAAATATATGAATGGTTGAGATTAACTCTTCTAATGTTCTCCACAAATATACTATATATCCAAGTATCCTAAGGTTTAGACAGTGTGTATGTGTTAAGTCATTACTTGTGTCCGTGTCTATCCATCTTTTATTCCTGGATTAGGTACCGAGGATAAGTTGTCAAGCAATTTATTGGCTGCTACTAGTAATGTTTGATTAATTTTTTAACTTAATTGTGGAATATGCAGTCATTTCATGCTTGACAACTCACTTTGAATACTATATCTATTTGGGTTCCAAAATAACCCCCATTACAAATTATTTTCAACTTTTACAGAACCTGTTGCAAGGTGAATATAGCCCTATTACCCTTCATTAGGATGTTGTATTTAATGTTGGGTTCATTGAACTGTTTTAACTGGAAACTTTGAAGTTGGAGTCCAGAAAGTTGATCACTACAGCAGTCATTACCATTTTCCTTTTGTTTGTTATTTTACTCTAGTTGGTATACTATGCATTCACATTATCAGAGTGAAAGAGAGAATGGGTTCTGTTGGTTTGTTTATTGATATTGACATGTGTTTGATTATTATGCACTTGTTTGTCACAGTAACTAAATGGACATATTGCATATGCAGGTCCTATTTTATACTTTTCCTGTCACATAGTTAAGCAATATGGACACCTTTTGATATTGAAGACCATGGCTGCACAAGAAGATCACTAGCTTCATTTCAAATTCAAAGAAGAAGCTGCACAAATCCAACATTGCTCATGGTGAGTAGTAATTTTTTTGGGGATTTTTATTATGGTGAACTAACTGATTTAAAGAACTTGCTCTATCAAATACAAATTGAAGGTACTTACTAGACCATTTTTATATTCATTTTTTGTAGTCTTCTTCTTGTGCTTGCGGACTCTGGGTTTGATTTGCACTAGAGGAGCAAGTCACCTGAGACAACTCACAAGCTGTGGTTTCTCTCTATGGCTTGAAACAAGCATCCCACAAATGGCTTTGTACAGTCCTCTGCTGATCCCTCTGTGTTTACAACAGGTCCTGGATAGTCATTAGTTGTGTTAAAGCTGAGCACTCCATTTATTCTTGAAATTTATTGTTTTCAACTATATCAATTTCAACTATATCAATATCAAGCCTAGTGATGTTTATGATGTAGAATGTAAGTAGAATGTGATTTAAGTGACTGTGTTGTTCTGTTTGTTGTATATGAATTTAAGTACAATGTAATTTAGCTTTGGATGTATTTTGTACTTAAAGTGTAGAATTCTTACTTAAACCGATGAATTTTTGCTTTGGATGTATAAAGTAGAACGTGATGAATTTAAGTTTCTATTTGCTGGGAGAATGTGATGAATTTTAGCTTTGAATTATATTAGAATGTGATGAATGACCAAAATTTGTATAACCAGGGTGTATAGATTAAACTAAAATTTGAAAAAAAAAAAAAAACTTTTAAAGTCAGGCGCAATAATGCTTGACTTTAAAAGAGACTTACGAAGTCAGGCAAGAATAAATGCTTGACTTTAAATCATACTTACGAAGTCAGGCAAGAATAAGTGCTTGACTTTAAACCATACTTACGAAGTCAGGCAAGAATAAATGCTTGACTTTAAATCATACTTACGAAGTCAGGCAATAATAAATGCTTGACTTTAAAACAGACTTACGAAGTCAGGCAAGAATAAATGCTTGACTTTAAATCATACTTACGAAGTCAGGCAATAATAAATGCTTGACTTTAAAACAGACTTACGAAGTCAGGCGAAATAAATGCTTGACTTTAAAACTGACTTACGAAGTCAGGCGAAATAAATGCTTGACTTTAAATCAGACTTACGAAGTCAGGCTATCGCTTGACTTTAAAACTCCTGACATACAAAGTCGACTTAATAAAAGTCAAGCGCGCGCCTGACTTTAAATCCCCTTTTCGCCTGACTTTAAATCCCTTTTTTGCACTAGTGCTAGTAATGCTTAAATAAACTGATGACCGAGTAATCAACACCGTTATATCAACACCTCTAGGTAGTGATAAATTAGTATATTTTGCTTTTTATGGCACAAATCTCAAAGGTGAGCAATAATGAGCATTACACATTCTGAGTTTTGAGAACAATTACCCCGGTGGAGTTGGTGGTGGTGGATGAGAGGTTAGGGATTAAGTTTGAGAAATTGGGGGTTTTGGGTTTGAGGGAGAGAGGTTAGGGATTAGAAGTTGAATAGTGATTGATTTGTGGTGGTGGTGGTGGCTCGCCGGAGAAGATGAAGATGGAGATGGTGTTTGGAGGAAGAAGATGAAGATGGAAGTTCTTGTGTTTGGATGATTGATAACAAAAAAAGCGTTGGTTGTCCAAAATTCATTCTTAGCTCCAAATTAAAGTTTTTAAAGGCAAAAATTAGGGATTAGAATCACCCAAGGAATGGTTGCTCAGGAAGATCATTTCGAACCGGTTGTGTCCAAGACCCAAAAGAAAAAAATCTGACAGAAAAGAAAATTGGTTGTAGGCTATAGTACTCGTGCAATGGCAAACTCTGTCTCTGTGTCTTTTTGATCTGGCATCTATCAACTAGTCCTCTAAATTGTCTTTAAGGATGGATTGCATTAGAGGTCTTTCGTTGTAACAAGGTAGGGGCTCACTATTATTGCTTTTCTTTTCTTTTCTTGCCAGGGGTATTGGTCTAGTCCCCCATTGGGCTCTCTTCTATCCTCTTTCTTTCTTCCTTTTCTTTTTTAATAAAATCAAGGAGAGATACTCTTTTTCCTTCTTGATGTTATTTTACATCAAAAGATTTTAACGAGACTTCTTTCCTTATATTTTCCAAAAAAGGGATTAGAATCAACCTATTTTTTGCAATGTTCGTGATAAGGTCAAAGTGATTACACATCAATTAATTGGACTATATTCAGTCATTGGTAGACCAAGGATATTCTGATGATTTATCCTCTAGAGAAAAAGCAACTCAATCTGAATTAAAGAGAGCTTTTCACTTACAGGGGATAATTTTGGAAGGGAAAACCATGTGTTACTTGGCATACTCAAGGTGACAGTAACACAGTAATTCCACAAGTTGGCAAAGGTAAGACGTTCATGAAAAAACATTTCAATTGTGAGACCTAGAGACAATTTATTGGACACCTCCGCTGCTACTGAGATTCGTATTCTCAACTACTATGAATAGTTATTTGCTTCAAATCACAACTGCATTGATAATGATTTGATTGATGTTGTGATTTCTCCTTTGTTTCATGAGGAAAATAATTTTATGTTCACTGGACCTTCCTCTATGGAGGAAGTTAAAGATGTTTTTGCCATGAATGGTGATGGTGCTCCTAGTTCACATGGATTTGGTGATTTCTTTTTTCAAACATATTGAAATATATCTATTGGAGACATTTTCATTGTCGCTGGGGGTGGTGGTGGGTTAGGACATGTGGGTTAGGGGTGCATGAAACAAAAGGGGGTGTAGCGAATAACTGTTGGATTAAAATGCCGTAACAATCAAATAAAAGCCCAATTATTATTTCTATCCGTTTCATTTCATTAAAACATTCATATTAACGCATCTTTTTCAGTGAGGGAATTAGTCACTGCGTTTGGTGGTGGATACCCTGGGTTCGACCAAAAAATATTAACGCATCTTTAACCCGAAATCTTTTCTCTAAATAAATACTATTTTAAATACAAATATTTTACAAAAATACCTTAATTAGATAATAACATGTCAATATTTTATAAAAATATAACTATGTACAATTTGAACATATTTTAATAGTTTTAACACACAGTGAATTAAAATAATTTAATTTTATATTTCAAAATAATTCATAACACAAACACATTAAAGAAAATACGATATATGAAATACAGGGTGCTACAACTCAATCCCCTAAAAGAAATTTTGTTCTTAAAATTCACGCGAACTCAAGGCCACAATAAAAAGGGTAAGTATTTAAAAGAATTGAAATATAGCCGAACGGTCAAAATATATTTAGAGTTAATGAAAAGGAATGTCAGCAATAATTGAAATAAAAGGATTGGCGGGTCCAACGAGAGGCAAATCCAACCTTTCGATTAGGCGCTTGCTAGATTATCCCTCCTAAAGTCTGCACCAAACTTCATTGGAAAGGCTTAGTATATATGAGGTGAAACTAACAAATTAGCATCTCTCTACTCGTCTAAGAGGTAACTCATTAATGCTCCCGGGTCCTATTTCTTTGATTCTAATATTGCTACTCATCCACTTATCCCTAAGGGTGTTTCGTGTCAGATCGCTACTCCTAAGCTCTACGAAAGGTTCTTTTAAGGATAAAAGGTGTTCAAGTTCCCACTTGAATTCTAACTTCTTTCTATCTGTTCTAACCTTAATAATTCTTCATAGTTAAAAGAACACATATCACTCATCCCATTACCTTGATCACTTAACCAACTAAATTGATCGGTTTCACAACTATCAAGAATCGAGCAAACAATTTTTGTCAAAAAAAAAAGAATCGACCAAACAATGCATACAACTCTACACAGTTTACACATCGGAAACACAAATAGACTACACATACAATCTGATTAGGACCGAAGTGCTATGATACCGTGTGACACTTTTTACCCCAAAAGTAATCATAAAGGAAATAAGGCAAAAAACCGAGTAACTTTCTTTCTAAACTCAAACTGTGAATATTTTTGAAATGCTTTCACGAGTAAAAGATGTCATCAAATTTCTTAAATCATATTAATACATTTTATAATAATGTTATATGGTAAACCAATAAAACATTTCGTTTAGTAAAGTCACATAAACAACATTAAATTCAAATCTACAATATAATATTAGAAATACAACCCAAACAATGATGTCACATGACCAAAGCAATTAAACTTTAATACAGTCAATAAACTACAAAAGATGTAACACCAAGGTGCACTACCATATGAAACATCATTGGGTGATCCGAAGTCATTACGCATCCACCATTGCACAATCATAGAAGACTACCTCAACGACACTTGGCGCTCAATCTAAAAAATGGTGCATAGATGAGAAAGAGTGTCCAAACCATATAAGAAAAATAAGACAACTAAAATATCAAAACCTACCACAATTCATTATGTCAATATCGATCAGTTATTCACTAGTGTATATCAAACACAACATGTCACGAATGGGAGCCATGAAAGGCTCGTACCTAACTCCCACTGTGAATAAGCATCTAGTAGCATCTACACTCTAGGTGAGAGGATGTGAGTGCTCTCAACATCTCAATATAACAGCAGAATCTAGTATGGGTGACCTAATGAATTTGTGAGGCGCCTTAGTAGTGCTGGCTATAACCTACCGTTACATAAGACCCATCTCTTGGAAAAACCTGCAAGTCGAGCTAAACTCGTCATGGTCATCTCCATCTTATTCCCGAAATCGTTTGCTCACCACACTACCTTTCAACGACAACCAATGTAGCATTCTAACCTAACATCGTCATTAACATGTAGCTAGTTAATCACCAACAAGGATTATTTTCCCATATTGCAACGAATCCGGTTCGTACTACGACAACAAAGTACATTTTCGTATTCATCGAGGAACAAGTTGCCCATACTGCAACAGATCCGGTACATACTGCGACAAGAATCTTCAAAGACGAATATGCTAGTTAATCACCAACAAGGACTACTTGGCCATATTGCAACAAATTTCCCAAACAAGAATGAACGCAAGAAATTATCACAACAAAACATTAGCGTCAAGTCACTTAACAACTTAATGAGTTTAACTATCTTAGATACTACTAATCTTTTCAACATGCATCCAAACACACACTTAGCATATTTACTCAACCGCATTATGGAGTCCCCCCATGCACCGTTCGCAACTTCATTAATCTTGTTAATCTATCTATTATTATTTATAAATTACTTTACAAACTATTAATAAATCACTTGTTTTAATGTAAAACTAGTACTATACCCGTGCATCCGCACGGGTCGATCGCGTTACGTGACACGATTACCTCAAATAGAAACTTTATTTTGAAATCTCATTAATCTAAAATCAATTGTAAAATATAGATGATGATTTGCATACGCACAGGTGCTGTCGTGTTATTTTTATGAATGAATTTAGACAGTATTTAAATAGTCGGAACATTACCCCGTGAAAATAAAGAAAAATTTAAAGTAGATAAAAAAGGAGTTTCAAATAAAAAATTGATAAATATAAAAACTAAAAATATAAAAGTATCATTTAAAAACAATATGTGCATTTATCCCGTGTGTTTTTATATATCAGTGCAGTGTTTTTTATATATCAGTGTTGTTATCCCATTTTTTTTATATATCAGTGCAACTATCCCGTGTTTTTATATATATCATTCCAGTTATCCCCGTATTTTTTTATATATCAGTGCAGTTGTCCAGTGTTTTTTAGTATCAGTGCAGTTATCTCATAATTTCAATTGATTATTTGAGTTGATTAGTAGATTATTGTAGATAGTAAAAGATAGATAGTAGATTATCAATAACAAATATTTATCCCGTGTTTTTTTTATATATCAGTGACAATTATTTGTCCTTTTTAGGTATTATTGACAAATATTTGTCACCTGTGTTTTAAATATTAATCAGTTTAAATAGTCATTAAGTCTTCTTATTTTTTTAGATAGTAGGATTATAGTAGTCTTCAAAAATTATAATTATTAATGGCAAATATTAATCCCATGTTTTTTTATATATCACTGCAGTTATCCCGTGTTTTTTATATAACAATGCAGTTATCTCGTAGTTTCAATTGATTATTTTAGTTGATTAGTAGATAGTAGATTATCAATAAGAAATATTTGTTTTAAATATTAATTAAATATTCATTTCTTAACATTGATTAGTAGATTATAGTAGATTATTGCAGTTATCCCGTGTTTTTTTAGATAGTAGGTTTATAGTAGGTTTCCAAAATTATAATTATCAATGGTAAATATTAATTATAAATTGTCAAAAAAAATTATAAATATTAATCCCGTGTTTTTTTATATATCACTGCAGTTATCCCGTGTTTTTTATTTATCATTGCAGTTATCTCGTAGTTTCAATTGATTATTTTAGTTTATTAGTAGATTATAGTAGATAATAAAAGTTAGATATTAGATTATCAATAAGAAATATTTGTTTTAAATATTAATTACTAATTTAAATAGTCATTAAGTCTTCTTGTTTTTTAGATAGTAGGTTTATAGTAGTAGTCTTCAAAAATTTTAATTATCAATGACAAATATTATTCTCATGTTTTTTATAAATCAGTGTGGTTATCTCGTGTTTTTTATATATCAGTGTTGTTATTTCGTAATTTCAGTTAATTATTTTAGTTGATTAGTAGATTATCAATAAGAAATATTTGTTTTAAATATTAATCGGTATTTTAAATAGTCATTAAATCTTATAGTTTTTTAGATAGTAGGTTTATAGTTGTCTTCAAAAATTTTAATTATCAATGACAAATATTAATACTGTGTTTTTTTATATATCAATGCAGTTGTCTCGTGTTTTTTTTATATATTATTGCAGTTATCTCATAGTTTCAATTGATTACTTTAGTTGATTAGTTGATTATAGTAGATCCTAAATGATAGATAATAGATTATCAATAAGAGGTGATAGTAGATTATCGATAAGAGTGTAAACAGATTTTGGAGAGAAAAATTAAAATTTTAAGGTGATAACGTTTTCAAAAAAAGTGATAGTTTTTTTTTTGTTTTTTAGTATGACTCATTTACATTTTTATAGGTAATTTTAATAGAGTAGTGTTTTTATAAATTTAGAAATTTAGTTAAAAGAATTAAAGTGAAGTGATAAGAGAAAGAGAATAATTATTTATGGGAAAAGTAAAGTAAAAAGAAAAAAAGGAAGAAAGAGAGTGTAAAAGAAAAGTGAAAAGGAGGAAAGAGAGTGTAAGAAGAAAGAGAGTGTGAGAGAAAAGTGAAAAGTAAGAAAGAGAGTGTAAGAATAAAGAGAAAAAAAAGAAATAGAGTGTAATGACATTTTTACCCTCAAAAATTTGAGGTGTCTTTTAAATAGAATGGGGATATTGGTAAAATTATATGTGGTGAATTGGTATAAATATATAGTAGATTAGTTGATTATAGTAGATCCTAAATGATAGATAATAGATTATCAATAAGAGGTGATAGTAGATTATCGATAAGAGTGTAAACGGATTTTGGAGAGAAAAATTAAAATTTTAAGGTGATAACGTTTTCAAAAAAAGTGATAGTTTTTTTTTTGTTTTTTAGTATGACTCATTTACATTTTTATAGGTAATTTTAATAGAGTAGTGTTTTTATAAATTTAGAAATTTAGTTAAAAGAATTAAAGTGAAGTGATAAGAGAAAGAGAATAATTATTTATGGGAAAAGTAAAGTAAAAAGAAAAAAAGGAAGAAAGAGAGTGTAAAAGAAAAGTGAAAAGGAGGAAAGAGAGTGTAAGAAGAAATAGAAAAAAGGAAGAAAGAGAGTGTGAGAGAAAAGTGAAAAGTAAGAAAGAGAGTGTAAGAATAAAGAGAAAAAAAAGAAATAGAGTGTAATGACATTTTTACCCTCAAAAATTTGAGGTGTCTTTTAGATAGAATGGGGATATTGGTAAAATTATATGTGGTGAATTGGTATAAATATATAGTAGATTAGTTGATTATAGTAGATCCTAAATGATAGATAATAGATTATCAATAAGAGGTGATAGTAGATTATCGATAAGAGTGTAAACAGATTTTGGAGAGAAAAATTAAAATTTTAAGGTGATAACGTTTTCAAAAAAAGTGATAGTTTTTTTTTGTTTTTTAGTATGACTCATTTACATTTTTATAGGTAATTTTAATAGAGTAGTGTTTTTATAAATTTAGAAATTTAGTTAAAAGAATTAAAGTGAAGTGATAAGAGAAAGAGAATAATTATTTATGGGAAAAGTAAAGTAAAAAGAAAAAAAGGAAGAAAGAGAGTGTAAAAGAAAAGTGAAAAGGAGGAAAGAGAGTGTAAGAAGAAAGAGAAAAAAGGAAGAAAGAGAGTGTGAGAGAAAAGTGAAAAGTAAGAAAGAGAGTGTAAGAATAAAGAGAAAAAAAAGAAATAGAGTGTAATGACATTTTTACCCTCAAAAATTTGAGGTGTCTTTTAGATAGAATGGGGATATTGGTAAAATTATATGTGGTGAATTGGTATAAATATATAGTAGACAAATGGATTCCTAATTTTCATTAAAAAATGGATTTTTTTTACTCAGCATAAAAAAGTCTTAAGATAATTTTTCCTTTGGTCACATATTTAATGATTGACTATATATATTATCCTATGTCTTTTTTAAACTAAAGTTTGTAAGACTTTTTTCTTCAAAATATGATTTAATTTAAAATGCAATGGGAAAACTGGTTCTAGTCTAGAACCAAAACTAACTTCCTGACGATATTACTTCTTCTACCGAAACTTGATAATGAGATAAGGTTGTCTGTCGTATAAAATATCTCTAAACTGCTTGGTTGGATTTCAGTGTACCCTAATAATGGCCGCTCCTCTCTCTAGCATCCACAGTATCTCTTTCGTAGACACCAAAAGGACCGCAACTGGGTTTACTGTCAACAACACTCCTATTCTTAAGCTAAAAACTTGTTCCAGAAAATTTGTTATTAACAGTTCTAAATGGATTCCAGAAACTCCTCCCACCCCAATCTCAGAAACCGCTACCACCAACAAGAACAAGAAAAACTCTTCCTTATCCGACCAACTTGCATCTCTTGCAAATACCACTTTATCCACTTCTCCAAAAGACCAACCTGATGTATTATCAAAGCCAAAGCCCACATGGGTCAATCCCACTAGGGCTAAGCGCCCTGTTTTGTCTCACCAAAGACACAAGCGCTCCTCTTTCTCCTACAGTCCACAATTGAGAGAGTTCCAAGGTTTTGCTCAGAAACTGAATAATTGCAATGTCTCCTCAGATAGTGATTTCGTTGCTTGTTTGGAAGAAATTCCAAGCCCACTAACTAGAGAAAATGCACTCTTGGTGCTCAATAGTTTGAAGCCATGGCAGAAGACTCATATGTTTCTCAATTGGATGAAGACCAAGAATTTACTTCCCATGGAAACTATATTCTACAATGTCACAATGAAGTCTCTAAGATTTGGGAGGCAATTTCAACTAATAGAAGAGCTTGCCCACCAGATGATTGATAGTGGGGTTGAATTGGACAACATCACTTACTCCACCATCATAACTTGCGCTAAGAAGTGCAACCTCTTTGACAAAGCTGTGCACTGGTTTGAAAGGATGTACAAGACCGGTTTGATGCCGGACGAGGTAACTTATTCAGCTATTTTAGATGTTTATGCTAGGTTAGGCAAAGTTGAAGAGGTAGTTAATTTGTATGAGAGAGGGAGAGCAACGGGTTGGAAGCCTGACCCGATCACATTCTCTGTATTGGGGAAAATGTTTGGGGAGGCTGGGGACTATGATGGTATTAGATATGTTTTGCAAGAAATGAAATCTCTTGGTGTGCAACCGAATTTGGTGGTGTACAATACCTTGTTAGATGCAATGGGAAAGGCTGGGAAGCCGGGGTTTGCAAGGAGTCTATTTGAGGAAATGATTGATTCTGGTATAGCCCCAAATGAGAAGACTCTAACGGCCATAATTAAGATATATGGAAAGGCAAGGTGGTCTAAAGATGCTTTGGAATTGTGGAAACGGATGAAGGAAAATGGGTGGCCTATGGATTTTATATTGTATAATACATTATTGAATATGTGTGCAGATATAGGATTAGTGGAGGAAGCTGAAGCTTTGTTTAGAGATATGAAACAGTCAGACCAGTGCAAGCCAGATAGTTGGAGTTATACGGCAATGCTTAACATTTACGGGAGTCAAGGAGATGTGGGTAAAGCAATAAAATTGTTTGAAGAAATGTCTAAGTTAGGTATTGAGCTCAACGTGATGGGGTGTACATGTTTGATTCAGTGTTTAGGAAAGGCCATGGAAATTGATGATTTGGTTAGAGTGTTTGACATTTCAGTTGACAGAGGAGTTAAGCCTGATGATAGGCTATGCGGTTCTCTACTATCTGTTGTGTCTTTATCTCAAGGTAGCAAGGATGAGGAAAAAGTTATTGCATGTTTGCAGCGAGCTAACCCAAAATTGGTTTCTTTTATTCAATTGATTGTAGATGAGGAAACTAGTTTTGAGACTGTCAAGAAAGAGTTCAAGGGTATCGTGAGCAATGCTGGGGTTGAAGTGAGAAGACCCTTCTGTAACTGTTTGATTGACATATGTAGAAACAAAGATCTCATAGAGAGAGCCCATGAGCTACTCTACCTAGGGACTTTATATGGATTGTATCCAGGTTTGCACAACAAAACACAATATGAATGGTGTTTGGATGTTAGAACATTGTCGGTTGGTGCATCTCTAACGGCACTTGAAGAGTGGATATCGACTCTCACCAAAATTGTTAAGCGGAAAGAAGTACTGCCTGACTTATTCCTAGCCCAAACTGGCACCGGTGCTCATAAGTTTGCCCAAGGACTCAATATATCTTTTGCCTCTCATTTGAAAAAGTTGTCTGCTCCATTTAGTCAGAGTGAGGATAAAGTTGGTCTCTTTATTACAACTAGAGAGGATTTGGTCTCTTGGGTGCAATCAAACTCCCCTTCCGCTACTGTAGCAACGTAAGATAGTGTAGAAGCTAAGTGATATTTATCTTTTTTGCAATGATTAATAGATTAGAATGGTGTGCTTGGCAAGTCTGTTTCACTTCACCACTTGAAATGTTAAGATGTAGAGAGTTGGAGCCAAAAGAGATGCAGAGAGTTGAAGCCAAAAGAGATGAAATGTCCTCTATCTTATTTATTAGAATACTGTAAACACAGCCTAAAATTTACTATTTTTTTTTTCTCTTCATTTGCCTTGCAATGCAACTTTCAAGTTTGGCAGAAGATCCAATGAAGCTGCGACTGCCTGCAACTCTGAATTGATTATATTTATGTAAACTGTTATTGGAAAAAAAAATGTGGGATTTAGCAGACACAAGTGTAAAGTCTGTGTATCAGCACAAATGCACCTTTCATCTACAATAGGCAGTGATATCATGTATGTATATGGTACTGGTATATCAACTTTTGCCCCCCAAAAGTCTGAGATATCATCACAAAACATGCACCCTAGTATATTATTTAATAATAGGTCTTGTGTATAATAGATCTGCCTTGTTAGAAAACTGTTTACCAATAGCATCTGCATCTCTGCTTTGTTAACTAATGAACATCAAAATGATGAAGCTGTTTGTGTTTACTGTTTTTTTTATTCTCAGTATCAATAGCTGTAATATAGAACTTTTCTTTAGGCAATGATCATCTTTATTTTTACTTTTTCTGTGAATCATCTTTTTTATTGTTAACTAGGACAAATTGTTACTTGTTACTTGGTTAATCCTTACTGCAAATACAAGATTTTGGATTAAACACTCCTTCGCAACCCGTATAATATTACATGTTTACTTCAAAATGGAAAGGAGTACTACACTAATCAATATAATTATTAATTTCCAGTATATGATAGCAAAATATGGGCCACTAAACTCATCAAAAGTGTACAATTATTATAACTTTCAATTAATCTTCATGCTGTAATTTCCATCCAAAGTTATTTACCATAAAATTTGTGCGTGAACCATAGCGTAAGAATCTGATATCAGTTTTTCAAGTCGAGTTGCCTGAGGTTACCCTTACATCTTCCTAGCCATTGGTTTTTAAAATTGTAAAATCGATTGTAGTGTTTGTGTCTTGAACACAAATTTTACTGTTTGTGCATCCTAAAGATAAAAAGAGGTTCATCTGCCAAAAGCCCAAAACACTAAACCTTTACTTGGAAACGCAGTGAATAACCAACCACGCCGGCATAGAAGCTAAGAAACAAAGCTTATGGATTGTCGCGCGTCACAAGGAAACTACCGTGGTTCGAAACACTCGTTAAGACCATCGCCAGTGTAGCTCCCAATCAATTGGGTAAGCGCATCGCCAATGTAGCTCAATTGGGTATTAAAGCAAGTCTTGTGTGTACACATAACTCATTTTATTATTTTTAACATCAACACTTAATAAACACTCAATCCCTCCACTCATCTCATCACTTACAAAAAATTTACTTAAGAAGTCTAACTAATAACTCTGTTTCATTACATTTCAACAATAAAATAAGTGCCCATTAAGATAATCCCACAATAGGGGAACCTAATAAGTACCCTTCCACATAAGTAGTCACCATTGGAAATGCCCGAATAGGAGTGTTAGAAATCAAAACACTACACCTTATTCCAAAAAAACAAAAAGAAATTAAAACACTCCAGCAAAAACACTTTAATTATAAGAAGAAAAAAAATACCAACTCGGATTAAAACAAAAGAAAAGTAACAACAAATGCCGGATTCCCTATCTTTAGTTTACGGAAGGTCTACTTTTCATTGTGCAATTTATATAATTTGATTTGATTTAGATATCTGTGATTCAGAACCATGTTAATTTGCGATGGTGGAAAATCCACCCTCAGTTACAGATCGTCATTTCTGACTAAGGACTGCTTCAGGTCAATCAATAGACATGTATCCCCACCAATATACACCCATATTTTACTTGGCTATGCCAGAGAGAGAACAAAAAAAGAAAATAAATTGAAAGGGCCTTCGCTATGCAAAATTTCTATCATTTTTCATCACTATAACTGCAAAAAAGGGGAAGGGGGATCAGAAACAGCATGGATAAATTAACAGTTTCAAAGGCTGTACTTTTCTTTTTCCCACTCTAAAGAAAACTTCCAAAAACCCATCTGCAATGTCCACTCTGAGGTCATACCAAATTGCATTTTGGGATAGAGCTTTAACAGTTGCCTCCTGTCATTAAAATCAGAGATTCCTCAGTGATACTTTTTTTTGCAAGACCAGGAAAATATCCAGATCCATGAAAAATGGATCAGCTGTGAAACTATGGCATCATCATCTTCAGGTGAAAAAATGTCATCACATGTATGGAGCCAACAGTGGGTTGAAGGCCTCACAAATATTTCCCTGACGATTTCCAGATTCTTCCTTCAAGTGATATCACCATAACAGTAACATCATCATGATATTTCCTCCGGTCGCCTTGTGGAATATCCAGCAATTCATGAAAATCCATTCCTGCAACAATTGAATCCAATATCAGCACTCTAAATTTTCAAATTGGGTTGTATAGACAGAGTAGTTGACAGGCTAAAACATTCATCCATAAATGAAATCAACATATTGTTTGCATCAATTCTTTTCTTGTTTCTGTATGATTTTTAGCATTTTCCCCAATCCCAGGCAGGTTGTAAAGTGAAAGACCCTAGTAGCAACAGATCACATCATAAAATAAGTTTTCTCCAAATATAAGAGCCAAAAAACTCATGGAAAAAAATGCAGACAGACACAACCACCATCCTGAATTTATAACTGCCACGTCAGCCAAATTTTTGAATCAAAAGAAAAACAAATGCATAAAAGAAAACGGCAAAGCTTGGCATTGGCCAACTAATATAGACATCTCTGAAATTGGCTTATACAACCCACTAAGAGGAAATAATTTAGAATCCACTGAAGTGTCGAGTGATACAAATTTTGTTGAAGAGTGTCAGTTTTTGAAGAAGGGAACTAATATAGTAGCTGCTGCACAAACGCTACACCCAATCAAAACACGAAGCTCTAGAAAATGAAAAATATAGAATTGTTAATTGTTACCTATTGCTAAAAGAGAACACATTTCTCTGAGGCTGAGGCACACATTTTAATTGAAAAAGCCAAGAAGCACAAGTGATCGTGGAGAGGTAGTTAGTAGAAAAGAAACTCGGGAAAAAAAAATTAAAGAGCTCCCAGCACCAAATGTAAGGGAGAAGTTTCCAAATCCTTCAATTTTGAACATGTATACTCCGCAAGCTTTAGTTAGTACTTTTCAAAATTTACCATCAGTTCGTTCTTCAACATGTGTTGCTCTATAAACGACCAACCAGAATTTTAACAATCCAAAATTTTGCCCAATCATATGGAAGCAAGACAAATGCTTTTAGTTCTTGTAAAAAGAAAACCTAATTAATATTCTCCCCACTTACGTCGTTCAACAAATTTTATATGTCTGAAGAAAATAGCAAAACAAGAAAGATACAAAATGTGAGAAAAACCATTTACCAGCTTTCTTAGCTGCACGGAGGAGCAGCTCTTCAATTAAATGTTGGGCAGGATCTCCATCTGGAAACTTTTCCATGAAGTTCTCAACTTGAGAAACCACTTCTTCATTGTTTAGATATTGATATAAACCATCAGATGAGAGGATCAGGAACTGATCTCTTGGGCATAATCTATGGTGTCGTAGTGAAGGGCTGCAGGATACATATGGAGCAGTGCCAATATATTGATTGCGAAACATTTCTAGTACTGCATCATTTAACTTCGGCTACATAAAAAATCAATGCATAGCACATCAGGTGAGGATACATGCATTAAATATGTAAGAAATTAATGCAGTCCTAAACAAAAGACATGACAATCAGGCTTCTAGTTTTGAGTGCAGAAGAGTATCAGTACATGCAGTAGCACCATAAGCACAATAAAAAAGGGAGTTTAAGTACAAATAAATGAGTCCTATACTATGACTATATGAGCACCAATGCAATGTGTTCTTCCATCAATTGACTGTAACACTCGTGTTCTCATTTTACAATTAAAAGTTTATTGCAAGACTGAAGTCCAACAGGTTGGACACTAGCTTACAACTATTTAGTTCATCATACATTGTTTTTGAATAGTTATGATGTCACGTGACAGATTTTGCAACTTTGCCCTTTCATTTTTGAAAGAGTTCCATTGTGATAATGATATATATATTTCTATTTGTGGCAATAACTAATATTTTTCAACACAAACGCTTTCCATACCAAACTTAACAACAGAAAACACATTGATCATGAACAACAAGATTTACATGTCTATGAATATAAATACTTAAATAACACCACAGTATGTGTGTTCACCTCTTTTGGAATCTCTTTAAATACTCCTCTATTTACATATATGTACTTACAAACGTGTACACACATGTGCACATTTTCTTTAAAGCAAAAGGCGGTGCTAAGCAAGATGAATAAAAAAAAATTTCAGCATTAAACCAAGTGAACGAGAAATATTATTCCATAATGCATAAATAATAGAAATCGGTATATTATTTTGTCTCAAAGAAGGGGAGAATGTTTCAGAAGCATATTGTTTACAATTTATAAATTTATTGAAAGATTGATCCGGATAAAGATTAGGATTATTTTATCTTTTTAAGATATGGATTGGGATTATCTTCGCTCCTGCAACCTTTAAAAAGGTAGACTGCTATTGGAATAAAGAAGCACGAAATCATTTTGAAGCAAGGAAGGGTTCTATCACGCAAGAGTCTGCTTCTTACTAGAATATATTATTTCTCTATGAATGTGTCAACAAATTTCATGTTTTTAGTAAGAGATATCGAAGATATATTGCATCAAGGTGATAATTATATCTTTAGTTGGTAAGATATGTATTGAAGATATATTTGAGAAGTATCGAGAAGTATCGGGTGAGTATCGTATCGGATACGTATCGGACACGATACGTCTTCATTTTTGGAATATTGGGGTTTCATAGCCAAAGTCATCGAAGGTGCCTCTCGCTCCGAGTTCGAAGCTTCAGCCATCAGCAAGACCATCATCACAACTCGCTGGAAAGGCAAGAACAGCAGCTTCAACTTGACTCCCCTCTTTTTCCTTCCTTCCAATTCGGCATGGCTAGTGCTACATACATTAAAGGGTGTGGCACACTCACAATAACAAAGTATAAAAGGTATGTTAAACGATGAGAATGAACTGCCTTCCGTATATTCCAAATTTTCCATTCAGAAATTTCAGCGAAATGATGTTTTGGAGTTGTCTTTCACCGCAAAAGGCATTTTACCAGCGTTCGCCTATGCAAAGATCTGATGCCAATGCTTCCCATATCTAAGCTTGGTCCTGATGCACTTTTTGAACTCATGACACTTGAGGAGGTTTCTGACGACGGAAGTGGATCAGAAGGTGATGTGAGACATGATCCAGGATGATAAGTTACAGGAAGCTTACCCAAGGTTTAAGCTTGAGGACAAGCTCAAGGGCAAAAAGGAGGGTAATGATATGAATAAAGATTATCTGATTATGATTATTTTATCTTTTAAGATTAAGATTATGCTATCATTTTAAAATTTAAGTTGGGCGGCTGATTAGGAATAAGATTACTTTACATTGTTTAAAACTGAATTTAAAGTTTCTTAATCTAGATAAGATTCTGCATAACAGAACCCTGATAGGTAGTAGAGTTTGATTAGGATTAGGACTCTCTTCACTATCTGTAACCTTTAAAAGGGTAAGCTAGTATGGGAATAAAGAAGAAAGAAATCATTTTAAGAAATTTGTGTTAGTCAACAAGGGGTTCTGACAAGGACGGGTCTTCTTTGTACTTTACCATATAGGTCGAGATTAAATTTCTACCGTGTCTAGACCTGTGGCTCGATCTCATGCTAAGGTTCATAAAAAAGACAATGCATTGTATTAATAAAAAATGTAATTTCAAAGATACCTGTTTCAAAAATCCTGCCCCAAATGCTCTGGTGACCTTAAGACGACCTTTAACTCTATCATTGACTATACAATGGGGATCATCAGGATGCTCATTTTTAATTCTAATGATTTCCTGCAAAACAATGTCCCATTTTTTACACAACTGAAATAAGCAGACCACAACACGACTGAAGAAAAAGGAAACAAATCAATAACCATAACTATTACCAAAAGTTTAACTTTTGCAATCATCATTTCATAATGAAAACAGTGATGCTAATGATCTAACATATTGAATATATCACCACAAAGTCGTCAATCTTAATATTGCATACTACTAAATCTTCAACTTCGTCTTCCCCGGCCCTTGGTATTAAACAGAATACTGGATTTAATGAAAGAAACAATGGCATCCCTCTAGTACAATGTACTAGGGGAAAAGTACACCATGACATGCATACACAAACTCAAATATGGACACAAACAAATGGTTTTAAGGGCATTGACGCTAAACAAATATCTATAGAGAAAATGGTTAACTAAATTGGAACAGGTATAGTGAGGAAAATATGACATAGCAAAAAACCAAACTTGGCAATAGTGAAGGAAGAAAGCATTTAATTTTTCACCAAAAAGGCAAACCTATTCAAAATTAAACTTACTTCTTCAATGCTGGTGCTGTGGTCAGTAGAGAGCTGCAATGCAGCTAGCCTCATTTCTTGACCAAGACCCTTATTCCCCACCTTGATAGCGGATTCCTCAACTATGTTTTCGGTGCTGGAACCAACATCAACATCACCTCCCTTACTTCCAGATTCCACATTAGAAATATCCTTCTCCTTTGGCTCATAGTGCGCAACAATAGCACGGCTATCCCCAACATTCATCACATACACATCCTCATCCCTCATCAAAACAACCAACAAACAGGAACCCATCAAAGCCAGCTCGGGATTTGTATCCAGAAGCTTATCCGTCATATCCAAATATGCATTCTCAGTCACTTGAAGTGCATTAGAGAGTGCATTCAAAACTAAATCATGATCCACGGGACCCACTTTCTTCCTCCTTCCACCACCACCACCACCACCACCAGTGCCAGAACCAGAAGGCTTGATTTCCACCTCCGACTTCTCCTCTTCTTTCTCCTCCTCAGTCCCCAAATTCCACGGTAACTTCCTACCTTGAACCTCCTTATGCTTCGACAACCCGTGCTTCAGTTTTGACAGCAACAGCCACCGTCTACTAACGGCAGAACCTGCATTGCCATTGCTAACACTAAGAGCATCATCAACAGAAAACGCGAACCTGTCAGACCCCGAAAGATCAAGCCCATCTTCTGGGTCTTCAGCCAGAAATTCCCACAACCTACGCCGTCTACTCTCCGTTCCTGTTCCACTTCCGCTCACCATCTTTGCTGAACTAGAACTCGATTCTTCTACCTCCGTCATGTTTTTCTGCTCAACGGGATTATTATCACTACTATTGATATTAATCTCTGGTGATTCTTCAACTTCCCAGAACAAACCCTGAAGTTCGTTGTGAACGGCACGGTACATATGACCCATAAGAAACTCCGGCGCATCAGGGCCGTTGAAACCATCGTAAATCCCCACGAAGAGCCACCCCTGTTCCTCCGACACCACGACGTGAACCCTATCCTCTCCAGCCTTCCCCAACGCCCACTGCACATTGCTCTCACTCTTCACCTCCGGCGAGGGATTCGCATTCACCTCGCTCGCCGGAACCTCCTTCCTCCCGACGAAGTTCAACACCGGCACAACCCACGGCCGCTTCTTATCCGACACCTTCCGCTGAAACGCTTTCCGGAACCCCGACACGCCCTTCTTCTTAGCATACATACCTCCCAACGGCGCTGAGAAAGGAACCTCCCTGCCGCCGGAGACACCTCCATCAGCACCGACGCCGGTGTTTATCGGTCCAGAATGAGCTCCGCTCTCAATTGGACCAGAGAGAAAGAAACCGCTTCCCTCAAAGAGTTCACCTCCTCTCGGCACTGGCTGAAGCGGGAGAGCACTAAACGACGACGTACTCTCAAAGCCATTGACGATACTGCCCTTGGTAGCAACCCCGACGGAATCAGCGGCGGCGTCTTCTTCTAACTGAATAACGGTCTTGGGAACAGAGCTGTTAGCACTAACGGAAGCTCCAGATATAGCTTTGAAACCGGTTTCGTGAAATTCGGGTCGGGTTTTGGGGAGGGATTCATGGGTTGGAGAAAAACGGAGAGAGGTGGAAGGTGAAATGAAGCGATCGGAGTGAGTAGGAGAGAGAAAACGAGCGGAGGATCTGACGTAACAGAAGGAGTGGCCTAGGGTTTCATCTAATGGTTCAGTGGATGTGAAAATCACGTCTTGGTGTTCGGTTCGTTTGGTCCGGTTAACCGGTTCAAAGCAAGAACACAATCTGGAAACACCACTTCCCATCACATTTGTGTTGTTTATTACCCTTTTGATTTTCCGGCAGAGACCCCAACCCTCAAGCCCAATCCTAAACTAGAAAAGGGACTGAGGGGGAGGGAAGAGAGTCAAAGGTAACACACAAATTTTTAAAAATCAAAAAAGAAAGAAAGAAAAAGAAAGTCTAGAGAGAGAGAAAGAGAGTGAGTGAGGAAAAGATGACAAAATGAGAAAAGTGAGGAGAGGGAAGATGAAAAGAAAAGAAAAGAAAGGAGTGGGAGAGTGAGTGAAGTTGTGTTTTTTTTTTAAAAGGAAAACATATTATTTTTGAGTTGAGGTGTGTGAGGAGAAAAGAGAAGAAGAAGAGTAATGTGTGATGAGAGAGAGAGAGAGAGAGAGAGAGAGAGAGAGGCGTTTTGAGTTTTCTACGTGAATAGAAAATTTGTTGTTGCTTTGTTTGTCCCTTTGCGTGGCTTTTTCAAATGTTTTTTCTTCTGTTTGTGTGTGAAGTTGTTGGCACTGATATGCGTTGACGGTTACGTCTGGAAATCCTGTGGGTGTTTTTATGTAAGCTGTCTAGACACGTAGGATTACAGCTCACCCTTCTACTGCTCCACCCAGTTTTCTTTGACTTTTTTTAACTTTTAATGCCATTAAATATAAATCCTTCCTCTATTTAATGATTTAATTTCAATGCCAGAAATCCTTCCTCTAATTAATGATATAATTACACACCAGCGGTATAAATTTTTTTTGTTTCATTGGCACGCAATATCTACTGATTTTGTCGGTAACTAATCTATTATGAGGAACTTAGCTGGCAATGTGTACCCACCCTACTTTGTCATAAAGTTTTTGTCGCACCCAAAATTTGAACTTGAGACATTGAGGTGAGATCCGAATCCAATTACCATTCGGATGTAACCTTACCTACTACTCTAAGGGTATGTTTGGGAGGGGGTTTTGCGAGAGGAAGGGAGATAAGGGTTTGAAAAAGATTTGTCTATATTTTATTATGTATTTGAGATTTTAAAAAATTAAAAGAACAAGTTGATGGATATCAATATAACATTTTTAATCACATTTGATTTATGTATAAAGACATTTTATAGCTTCCTCAATTTAGAATTGAAAAATATGCCCTCCCTTCTCTTCCCCTCCCAAAACCCCTACCAAACATACCCTAAATAAATTTGGGCCCTCCAAATTATAACAAAATATAAGCAAAAATTAATTCTTTTATTCAATATACCTTTCTATCTCTTACAAGAAACCACACATCCAATAATCGGAGAGGATCTTTGTCCGGAGAGAATGTCATTCCTTTAATCATATCTAATGAATGTATATTAAAAATATTTTCATTTAATGTTGAAAATGAAAAGTTAAAGACTTTCTTTAAGCCACTAAGTCTATGTTAGGCGAGTCGCATCCGCCAGCGGATAATAGATTTGACTAGCGGGTGACAAATAGACTTTTTTAGTAAACATTAGCGTTTAGCGCTTTTTGGGTAGCGTTTAATATTTTTCCAAACACTACTTCAAGTCGTGTTTTTTGAAACGCTACTTATAGAGCATAGGGTTTAACTTTTTTTGTCATTTTTATCCTTATTATTTTTCTTAAATTTTTTCTTTATTCTCGTTAAAATAAATTAATGAGTACCCATTGCTATTCCCAAAAGAGATCTAAGTTCATATTTTGGAAAGTAACATTCTCTTACCCCTAAGTATCATATGGGTTTACTAATGGGTTTACTAAACAACTGTTAGATACAAGATAGGCTAAATATATATTTTGGCCATTTATCTTTGGGGTTGTGGTCACTTTGGCCCTTTATCTTTTTTTTTTCTCATTTTAGACCCTCATATTTTTTGTGTGTGTCATTTTGGCCCCTGCCGTTATCATTTTGGCCCCTTATGTTTTTAATTGATTTCATTTTAGTCCCTTATGTTTTTAATTGATTTCATTTTGGGCCCTTATGTTTTTAATTGATTTCATTTTCGTCCTTAAAAATTTGCCTAAAAAAACATAAACATAACGGCAGGGGCCAAAATGACACACACAAAAAACATGAGGGTCTAAAATGAGAAAAAAAAGATAAAGGGCCAAAGTGACCAAAACCCCAAAGATAAAGGGCCAAAATATATATTTAGCCTACAAGATATTATGCATGTTTGTTATTTTTCTAGATAAAAAACATTCTCTTGCCCCTTACTATTTCTTTTGTTGTCAAAAAGAAAAAGACACGCGACCTTACCCACACACTATTTTTTTAATCATGTTTAATGATTGTATATTAAAAATGCTTTTCATTTAGTGTTGAATATTTAATATAAAAAGTTAAAGACCTATTTTAGACAGTTAAATGAGATGGTGGGTAATTTAAATAATAAAATTAAATTTTAAATAAGATTTACAAATGTACATGCTTATATTTTGTTACAAAGACTAAAAAAATTATTTATCCACTTTTTCTCTCATTTTTTTTGACAAACAACCACTTTTTCTCTCATTTTCTCTCTGTATCCATAAAATAAGAAACAATTAAACAAAGTAGTAGTTCTTATCGAAAATAATAATAATTAAGTAGTTGTAACTAATAAGAAAAAATTAATTTTATTGTGCATATGATCGGACGACTTTGGCTTATGTTACTATTAAATAATAGCCATTGGATTTTCAAACTTTTAATGAAATTTAATCTAATGGTTAGTATTAAATAAGGGTATTGTTATCACAGTTATTAATTATTTTAATTAAATTAAATAATTAAATTAAATTAACCATTAAATCAGACCCTATTTTTTAGGGACAGTAACAAAACTAAATCAGAATTTGTTTCCACGTTCTTCTCTTTCACATTTTCTGTTTTTTTTTCAAGTTCTTCTTCTTCTTCTTCTTCTTCTTCTTCTTCTTCTTCTTCTTCTTCTTCTTCTTCTTCTTCTTCTTCTTCTGTGGTTAGAGGCATCTAACCACAGTTATGCATATCTGTGGTTAGTAGCCACTAACCATTGCTATGCACATGTGTGGTTAGTGACATCAAACCATTGGCATCTAACCACAGTTATGCATATATGTGGTTAGTGACCACTAACCATTGCTATGCACATTTGTGGTTACTGACATCTAACCATTGGCATCTAACCACATTTATGCATATCTGTGTTTAGTGGCCACTAACCATTGCGAAGCAGATTTGTGCTTAGTGACATCTAACCATTGTGGTACAAATCAGTGGTTAATGAATAATTTTTTTTGTGCGAAAAAAAACACCCAGAATTTTTTTGATAAAAGATGAAACGAGAGGTGCTTAAGCATGAATTCGTTTCAGAAAGAGAGATGAAACGAGAGGTACAAATCTGTGGTTAATGAACGAAAGAGAGATGAATTCGTTTCAGAAAATACGAGAGAGATGGAACGAAAGTTTGAAGTGTTATAGTAACGTTTTGAATTTGTTACCATATTTGAAGCGAAATTTTAGCCAAAAATAACTCCTAGAAAATAGGGATATTGGTTAACCATATTTTTAATTATTAGATAAGTTACTTATATACCCCTTTAGTAAGAATTACTAAACATTTCTTTAGTACCGTAAGTCATACTCCGTGTAAGTAATGACTTGGATATGTTGTTGTTTTGTTGAACTTAAATTAAGCCTAATTTAATTACTTTGGTGTGAAATTACAGAGCACAACCCATGAGAAGCTCCCACAACCTATTGCTGAGCGACATGTGTCACCTCCTCATTTGCAGCAAACAATTAAGGCACTAGCTTATCCTAAATCAACTATTCCAGCAGCGAACTTTTTACCCTTGAGTTTGAATTCAACAATCCTAATTAAAGCTGAATCAACAGAGTCATATTTTGAAGCTAAAATTTTGGGAAATGGCTTTAAACAATCAATTAGCCCAATGCAAGAATGGGATCCTGGTGGAAAATTTTTGGTGTTTAGAGTGGCTAATTGTTCCCAATTGAAACAATGGGACCCTGGAGGATATTTGGATGTGTTTACCATGCTTAACTCTCCTCAATTCAAGCAATGGGATCCTGGTGATCAAATTTCAACATCTACAAGAGTTAGACCTTCGCGTTTCAAGCAGTGGGATCCGGGGAAGCTTGACCAGCATCATTTTTCTCAACCTTGAGGACAGGGTTGTAGCGAAGGGGAATGGAATGTAATGACCCAAGAGGACTTAATTAAAACCCAAATACCTATGTGACCTAAGAAGAAATATCTAGAAGGTTCTAGAGGCGCATGAGTCATCATTTCTCTTTTTACTATTTTGTCTTTTAGTTAGCATTGGATTCCTTATCTTTTAGCACAATACATATATACCCTTGAATGTAAGAGGCCAATCATCAATGAAAAAGAATGTTAAACACGTGGAATAGCATAGAACCACACAGACCGACAAAACTGAGTAAACACGTGGCCAACCAGATTTCCCGACGTAGATTAGTCACTGACAAAGCCGGTGGATACTACGCACCAATAACACGGCAACAAAAAATGATTCCGCTGATAATTACCAAGGGCCAAGGTTGTTGGAAATTATCGAGGGCCTTTTTAAATGGGCCGTCAGAAATAGTTTCTGACAAGCCAAGATGCGAGAGCCACGTGACCCCGTTAATGCTTTTTTTTCTTGTAATGCTTACCTAATGGCGAGCTCCAAAATTTTAGGGCCAATTTTCCCAGGACACAGAAGTGGGGTGGAAGACCATTAAACCAAAAATATTATACATAGTCATTGCTAACATGACAAATTGAACTGGTTTGTCATAATCCGTTCATGGAAAAACCCATTGAGAAGCATCTTGTGGCATCAAAGAGGATATTGACATGTGTCAAGGGAACTCTAGAATATGAATTTTTGTACAAAAGAGACCAGCAAGTGAAGCTTGTAGCCTTTTTCTGATAGTGATTATGTTGGAGACCATAATGACAAGAAGAGTACTTCACATTATGTTTTCTTATTAGGTTCAGGAGTTGTTTCCTTGGCATTTAGGAAGCATCATGTTGTCACTTTATCAACTACAGAAGCAAAGTATATAGTTGCTGCTTTGTGTGCTTGCCATGGAATTCGGCTCAAGAAAATTCTGCAAGTGTTTGGGGATGAAGAAGTTGCGCACTGTGATAACAACTCCAGTCACTAGTGGAAAAAAGACATTATTAAGCATCATTTAGCATCAGTTGTTTGAACAGACGATGCTAAATGTTGAACCGATGGCATTTTTGCAATTAAATGGAAGATGTCATATTTCGCGCCTACTTTTAGCGTCGGGTGTTTAAACACCCGATGCTAAATGTATTTGCTTTAGACATTTAGCATCGGGTGTTTAAAGACCCGACGCTAAATGTCTAAAGCAAATACATTTAGTATCGGGTGTTACACCCGATACTAAATGTATTTGCTTTAGACATTTAGCGTCGGGTCTTTAAACACCCGATGCTAAATGTCTAAAGCAAATACATTTAGCATCGGGTGTTTAATACACCCGATACTAAATGTCTAATTTTTTATATTCGCTCGCGTTCTCTCATACTCTCTTCTATCTGAATCTCAGTTCTCTCTCAACTCTCATCTCTTTCGTCTCACTTTCGTTCTCTCTCAACTCTCATCTCTTTCAATTCGTCACACTTGCGTTCTCTCTCAACTCTCATCTCTTCCGTCGCTGTCACTGTCACCGTCGCCTTCTGAACTATCATCTCTTCCGTCGCATTCTCACTCGCAGGGAACCTTCGAGCTTCGCAGAGAACCCTAAGTTCTTTTCTTGCTGTTGTCGTTTCTCGGCCGTTGTCGCCTATCTCGCCACCGCCTTGCTTGCCATCGCCTCCAGTGCAGAGAAATTTTCGAAACCCTAAGTTGCTCGCCCTCGCCGTTGGTTGCTCCCTGTCGCCCTCGCCGTTGCTTGCTCGCCGTAGATAGCTCGTCGTCGTCGTCGCCTTCAGTTCAAGTACCTACAGTTCTGTGTTTCTAACTGTTCTTAGTTTTTGACATTGTTCGATTCTGGCTTGTTTCATTTCATTTTATGTTTCTGTTCCTTCGTTTCGATTTGACTTGTTTCTGTGCAATTTCATTCATTTTGTTTCCCTATGCTATCCGAAATGTAGCAAGTCTCTCTTGCATTGCTTGTGTTCCTGTATGTTTAGATCTGTGAGATTTAGGGTTTTATTTTCATATGTTTTGATAATATTCACAATTTGCTTCTTGCATTGGCCCTATTGGTCTATGACTATTAGAGTTTTATGAATTTATTTTTACTATATTGGTTTGATGTGATAGTTTGATTTTGTTTTAACAATTAATACTTGGTTGATTATTTGGAGCGTAGCCATGGATCGTAGTTGGATACAAAGTAATCGTCTGAGTGATGAGTATGTGAAAGGAGTCGAAGAGTTTATAAACTTTGCTCAATCAAATCTTCGCAAGAGTGATGTTCCCGAAACTGATGTAACTTATTCATGTCCTTGTTGTAATTGTGTGAATCGAGCCCCACAACCACCAAGTGTAATACGGGATCATCTCTTTGTTTATGGGATCTTACCCAGTTATACCACATGGATATGGCATGGTGAATCAACCGGCAACCCAAGTGTGTCCAAAAGTGAGAAAGTCGATGAAGATATGGATGATCGAATGGAGGACATGATACGTGACATTGGTCCTGAATCTTTTAAGCGAGTGCATGAATATGATAATTTGTGGCAATTCGTGGCATCTTACCGAAAGATGTCCGATATACCATAACTAGGTTGTGCTTATTCTTCAATAGTATATGTGCTAAAGTCATCGACCCTCAAAAATTGCACGAGTTGAAAAATGAAGCTGCTATTATCTTGTGTCAATTGGAGATGTTTTTTCCTCCCTCATTCTTTGATATCATGGTTCATTTAATTGTTCATCTGGTTAGGGAGATTAGATTATGCGGCCCTGTTTATTTAAGGTGGATGTACTCAATCGAGCGATACATGAAGATCCTGAAAGGGTATGTGAAGAGCCAATATCGTCCTGAAGCATCCATTGTTGAAAGGTACGTCACAGAAGAAGCGATTGAGTTTTGTTCTGACTACTTGTCAGAAGCAAAATCTGTGGGACTACCAAAGTCTCGTTATGCAGGGAGAGGTCAAGGTAAAGGTACACATGGTATAACCACTAAATGCATGGGTCGAGCTGAAGTGCTTCAAGCACATTTGTATGTTTTGAATAATACAGATGAGGTATTACCTTACTTGTCTCTCCATAAAGAGATAGTAAAGGCCAAAAACCCTCAAATGAAAGAAATATTGTTAGTGAACGAGCATAACAACACATTCATAGATTGGTTTAAATCAGAGATTAAGAAAGATGTGAGTTCTTGAGACTTTGAGATGGTTAGCACATGACCCTCACTTTAATGTCATATGTTGGAGCGGATACGACATAAATAGGTTTTCCTTTTACACAAAGTCGAAAGATGACAAAAGCACCATGCAAAACAGTGGAGTTATGGTCATGGCTTTTGCTATGCACTTCTCTAGTTCAAAGGATACAAATCCTGTACTCGCATATATTGCTTACTTTGGTGTCATTGAAGAGATTTGGGTGCTTGATTACTGTAAATTTAAAGTGCCTCTTTTTAAATGTAAGTGGGTTAACAACAATAGTGGTGTACGTACTGACGAAATGGGATTTACACTAGTGGACCTTGACAAAGTAGGTTATAATGATGAACCCTTCATCATGGCTGACCAAGCAAAACAAGTTTTCTATGTCAAAGATCCTTCTAACAAAAAGTGGTCAGTTGTCATACAAGGAAAAATAGGCAGTGATGAAAATGAAGATTCAAGTCTTGCAATTTCCGAAACACCTTGTTTGTTAACACAAGTGCCTACTTCAGTTGATGACAATGAAGTTGACGATGAACATGCCACTCGCAATGATCATAATGAAGGAATTTTATACGAAGGAGTTTAGATTTGTTTTTATTTTTGAACCTACGAAATTGTAATTTTGAACTTAGTGACAATGATGGTCTGTAATTTTGAGCATGTGACAGATTTTGTAACTTAGATTCTGTTAATTTGTATACTGTCTATAATGCAATAAAATTGGTCATTTTTGTGTTTGGTCATTTCTGTCTTATATGCAATACAATTGGTCATTTGTGTTTCTGTGAATTGGTCATTTATGTTAATTTGTATACTGTCTGGCATTTCTGTTTGTCTGTGAATTGGTCATTTTCTGGCATACAACAGGTTCGTATGGAAATGAAGGAAACTAAAATGTGTAAAATGACATTTAGCATCGGTTGTTTGAAACAACCGATGGTAAATGTCATTTTTTTGATGACGTTGAGAGACATTTAGCGTCGGTTGTTTCAAACAACCGAGTACCGACGCTAAATGTCCCTCAACGTCAACAGAAAATGTCTAAAAGGGACTTTAGCGTCCGTTGTTTGAAACAACCGATGCTAAATGTCAGTTTTTGAGACATTTAGCACCGGTTGTTTCAAACAACTGACGCTAAAAGTCCCCTTTGAGACATTTAGCATCGGTTGTTTCAAACAACCGACGCTAAATGTCCCTTTTAAGCCATCTGGAATAGTGTTTAATGTGACATTTAGCATCGGTTTTCTGAACAGCCGATGCAAAATGTGACATTTAGCGTCAGTTAAATAACCGATGCTAAATGTCTGACATTTAGCATCGGTCGATAACCGACGCTAAATGTCCAATTTAACCGACGCTAAATGTCTTTTTTCCACTAGTGAGTATTGGGCCGTCAATAAATCCCATCTTACATGATAGGGAAAAACACATAGATGTAAGGTTTCATTTCTTGAAAGATTTATGTAGAGATTGAATAGCCGAGCTTAAGTATTGTCCTACATAGGATCAATTGGCTGATGTGATGACAAAGTTAGTTAAGCTGGAAACTTTTTTGAAGCTTGAAACACTACTTAGAATGCGTAAAACTCATGAAGTAAACTGACTGCAAAATGCAGTTCAATTTAAGGGGGGATTTGTTGATGTATTTTCTATTAATCATAGTGTTGTATAGTTAGTTTTAGTAAGCAAGATTGTTATACTTGCTGTTGTAATTCAGTTTGTTAACCCATCATCAATGAAATTTTCTATATAAGTCATAATCAATGAAATGCACATCAATTTTTGCAATTCTTTGTGTTACCCACCACGCGCACACACAAATATATATATATATATATATATATATATATATATATATATATATATATATATATATATATATATATATATATATGAGTTGACTCAAGTGATAACATTTGATTTTTGATTATTATGCGAAACGAAAATATTTAATTATAACTATTAAATTAAAATTAATGGTTCAAATTATGTCATTAATTACAAGTTTCACTACTAGAAGAGTTGTTTTTAGAGAGGAATTTTTGAGATGAATTAGTATCCATCACTATTTTTTTTTTGACAAATTAGTATCCCTCACTATTAGTGAGGGATTTAGCTACAAAAAAAGTAGGTGGCACTGACTTACGTTTGTGACGGAAATAGAGACCGAAAATATCCCTCTTTAATAATTTTGTAGCTAAATTCATCACAAAACGTTGAAAAGACGTTTAGAGAGGGATTTTGAGAAGGAAAGGAGTCCCTCACTAATAGCGAAGAATAATTAATCCGTCGCCGACCATTAGCAAGGAATCATTATTCCGTAGGTGACCAAAAATAGTTTGCCTTCTCCCAATGAGCGCACTCTTGTTTTCATTTCCCTCCCATTAAGTTTCGGATATTGAACATATCGAAATAAATAAAACTCTCAAATATTAAAAAAAAATTATTGCTGTTTTGCGTTGGATTTTGAGTTTTTGTGAGGGAAATATCCCTCGCTAATAGCGACGGATTTAAGTATCCCTTGCAAATATTTTACTGACGCCAAATTTCGTTACGGGTTTTGGTTCGTCACAAATTCCGTCGCTAAAATGATTAGCGACGGATTTTCCTAGTTTAGCGACGGATTTTTGCCGTCTCTAATTTTCGTTTTTCTAGCTGTGTTCGCATGATTGTTTCCTTTCTAGTTAGAGATCATGAGAGATCTTAGAGTTAATGACGTAATTCAAACCGTTAACTTTAATCTAACGGTTATAATTAAATGTTCTCGTTTCTCATAATAATCAAGTCTTGATACTCTCAGATTACAGTTAGATCGAATTAGTCCGCTTAATAACTCTCTATAGACATTGAAATTTATCAATCCAACTACTGAATTAATTAAAAAATCTAATCGATTGGGTCAAACCCACCTATTGAAATTGAAATTTTAACTAGTCTAAATATCAATTTGACTACTTTTTTTAGGTATCATTTATAGTTTTTGACTACTTCTACGTTGTCAATGTTAGGGACAAATACTATATACAACTTTTTATTTGTCGCTATTTGACGTATAGAATTAAAAATAAAAGTTGACTATTTTCTTGTTTAAGTAGTACCTTTTTTTTGACCTTATTTATCCTTCAAAACTGATTAGTCTTTTTTGTGATTTATTAAGTACAATTCCAAGCTTCATGATTTCGACTATAAGCAATTAATGGCGGTAGAAATTAGAATGTTGTCATTGACAGTGACCAAAGTCTTGCCATGCAGTGCCGTGGTCGCAATCTTAAAATAAGCATTCTGAAAAATCAACAAGTTGATAATGTGATTTACGTTGACTCGCTTAGGAATTGATATCGAAATCATATTGTTTAATAATCCTCTTGGTGCCAAAAGGTATACCTTCGTTTTTCACATTTATCGTTTTCTATAAAAATATAAATAAATAAATTGAACGGTTCAACAATAAATTAAAAATATTGAAATGCCGGTCGTTTCAAATAATTTGGAGACCCTGTTCAAATTTTAAAAATTAGGCTCATAGTTATACTTTTATCAAATGAATCACCAAAACTCAATTTTTTAAAATCATGAAAGAAAAAATTATACTAATTTCTTTTTTTGAGGGCCCTAAAAAAATGGTATTGGACTGATGCATTATACTTATACAGTAGCACAGCTTATACACCCTAATAGCCGGCCCTGTTGAAATGGTATGTATAGAAAGAGTTTGGAATGATAAGTTTAAATATATCAAAATTTAGATGTAACAAACAAATATCAAAATTTAGAATAAGAAAGGTGGCCATACCAACAATATAGAATATTTTGGGGCCGTTGTGGGAAGGATGTTATTATGTTACCCAAATTTGTTGTCATTGGCTTGAGCTAGGTAAATTCACTTCAAGTGCTTTGATAAACAAGGTCGCGTTCTTCATGCTTAATCTATGAAATGGTATTTTCTTTTTTTCTTTAGATAAAAATTAACCACTGAACCAAAGCGGTTAGTGTTTGTTGGGGAGTTCGGGGGAGCACCGAGAGCAATAATGAGTTAATAAATCGGACCATCAAGAGACTTGAACAGCACATCACCAGGGCCGGCCTAGAGGCAGTGCAACCTGTGCTTGCGCACAGGGCCTCGGCCCAGAAAAAAAATTTAGGGGCCCCAATTTTTTTTTTGGCCCATACCATTCCCCCTTCCACTGGATTGCAATAACAGCCCATATACCATTCCCAAACTGTTCATTCAGCGATTCACGCGACGCACGCAGCCACGCACAAATCGTTCACCATCGGCATCGGCGCATCGCACAGCAAATCGTTCCATATACCTTCAGCAAATCGTTCCTTTCCATCGCACAGCAAATCGATTCCTTTCAGCAAATCGTTCCTTTCCATCGATTCCTTTCAGCAAATTTTTCCATTTCAGATCGCTTCAGCAAACGCATACGCATATTCAGCAAATTTTTTCCACACAGCAAACGCATATTCAGCAAATCGCTTCAGCAAATCGCACAGCAAATCAAGAGCACCGCACATCAAATTGCTTGGTATTGTGAAAAATAAAATCGTTCCATTTTCCAGATCCAGAAGACCAGAAAGAACACCGCGCCGGAGAGTGGGTTTGCTTTGGCAATGACAATGGTATTCTTAAAATACTATTATTGAGTATTGACTCATATTGAGATTCATTTGAGACAACTTGCAGAACAGTACACCGTGGGATATTAATCTATTAACTATTATTATAATATAATACTATTATATTGACTATTAAATAGTTACTACCGTATTTAATATTTATCTGTGTACTTGGCAGTGGATTGAAGTTGAGATCGCGTGACGGTCATCCTCGTTTCTACCACCGCGGGAAAGCAAAATTATCAGGTTTTGTCTTTTCTACTATGCCTCCTAAGATTAGAAAATATGATTCCGGATGTGAGAAGCGTAAGAAAAAGAAAAGAATTGAAGAATTAACTCTTTCTCAAACGGGAGCTCTTGATAAATTTTTAATAAAAGAACAACAAATTCCGATTGAAGTTCCGATTGAAGTTGAGATTAGTGAAAATGTGGTTACAGCTGAAGTTAGTGATGATGTTAATTTGAATGTTGATGATCAGCCGGTTGAAGTTGAGATTCGTGAAAATGTGGTTATTACTGAAGTTACTGAAGTTGAAAATGAAAATGTTGATGCTGAAAATGGTAAAGAGAATAATATGGAGGGTAATGTTAACAACAATGTTGAGCAAGGAAACCCATTGGAACATTTGTTTGATATATTTGATCCAAGAAACTGGAATGCTCTTGATTCTAAAATGATTGATTTATTAGTTGAGAAAGGTCCTAAAAGAGATTCTTCAATTGTCAATGGTCCTAAAGATAAATTTTCCAGACGCTTTACGGCTAATTTATATACTAGAGTTTTATCAAATAGAGAGGAGTGCGATAGAGATTGGCTTGTTTATTCGAAAGAGCTTGATAGAGTTTTTTGTTTTTGTTGTAAAGTTTTTCAAGGGGGGAATGGTAGAGGCCAATTAACAACCGAGGGTTATAGTGATTGGACACATGTTGGTGAAAGACTTAGAGAGCATGAGATAAGTTTGGAACATGTTAAGAATATGACTACTTGGTTTGAGTTGCGTCAAAGGCTACAAAAGAATCAGACTATTGATAAAACGGCTCAAAGACAAATTCAGAAAGAAAAGGATCATTGGAAAAATGTTTTAAAAAGGATTATTTCAATAGTGAAATACCTTGGTAAACAAAATTTGGCCTTTCGCGGTTCTAATGAGAGATTGTACCAAAAAAGCAATGGGAATTTTTTGGGCTTAGTTGAAATGTTAGCAGAATTTGACCCAATTGTCCAAGAGCATGTTAGGCGTATTACAAATGAGGAAGTTCACCATCATTATCTTGGGCATAGGATCCAAAACGAGTTAATACTTTTGCTTGCTTCTACAATTAAAACTGAAATCATTAGAAAAATCAAACAAGCAAAGTATTTCTCAGTGATACTTGATTGTACTCCCGATGTTAGTCATCAAGAGCAAATGTCTTTGATTATAAGATATGTGGATGTTTCTTCAAATCCGGTTAGCATTGAGGAATCTTTTTTAGGATTTTTGGATGTGAATGATACAACCGGTCAAGGGCTTTTTGATGTTCTACAAGATGAATTGAAAAATCTTGATCTTGACTTATTTGATGTGCGGGGGCAAGGTTATGATAATGGGTCAAATATGAAAGGAAAACATCAAGGTGTACAAAAGAAATTTCTAGACATAAATCCTAGAGCCTTTTATACTCCATGTGGATGTCATAGTCTTAATTTGGCATTGTGTGATATGGCTAACTCTTGTGGTAAAGCTCAAGATTTTTTTGGAGTTGTTCAACGTATTTATACAATTTTTGCCAATTCTACTAAGAGATGGCAAATTTTGAAAGATAATATAAAAGGCTTGACTCCAAAATCATTGTCGGCCACTCGTTGGGAGAGTCGTGTAGATAGTGTTAAAGCTATAAGGCTTCAAATGTCTGATTTTAGAGATGCTTTACTTGAAGTGTCGGAAAAGGATTCCGATCCTAAAATAAAAAGTGAAGCAAAATCCTTAGCAACAAATGAGATTGGTGACTTTGAGTTTTTAATGGCTATAGTTATTTGGTTTGAAATATTATCCGCAATTAATTTGGTTAGCAAGCTGTTACAATCAAATGATATGCTTATTGATGTTGCTATGAAAAGAATAAAGGATTTGATTTCATTTTTTGAGAGATATAGAGATACTGGTTTTTCTAATGCCTTGGATAGTGCTAAGGAAATTGCTATTGAATTGAATATTGATCCAGTATTTACTGAAAAGCGTATAGTTCGAAGAAAAAAACAGTTTGATGAGAATTTGAATACCCCATCGGTTGAACTAGCTGGAGAGGAAAATTTTAGAATCAACTATTTTATTTGCCTTGTTGATCAAGCCATTGTTTCTCTTAATAAGAGATTTGAGCAATACCAAGATTATGAAAGTATTTTCGGTTTCTTGTTTAGTTCTAGCGAGTTACAATCGTTGGACGATGCAGCTTTGAAGTCTTGTTGTAGTCATTTGGAACAGACATTGAAACATAATGAGCAATCTGATATTGTTGGGAATGAATTATTTGTGGAGTTAAAGTTATTGAGAGAAGTGTTGCCAGAAGACAAAAGAAGAGCTATTGATATATTAAGATATTTGAAAGACTTTGATTGCTTTCCCAACACAATTATTGCATATCGAATTTTATTGACTATTCCTGTGACAGTTGCTTCTGCGGAAAGAAGTTTTTCAAAATTGAAGTTGTTGAAGTCTTACTTGCGATCTACCATGTCACAAGAAAGGCTTAATGGATTAGCATTGGTAGCAGTTGAGAATGATCTTTTTGAGACAATACAATATGAAGACTTAATTGACGAATTTGCTTCGAAAAATGCTAGAAGAATGACTCTTTTTAAGTAGCTAGAAGATTGATATTAGTTTAAAATTGTATTCAGATGATATTTATAATTTAAATAACGAAGTTTGGGTTTTGGTGATTTATTTAGTTATAATATAATTAAGGCCCCACTTTTATGATTTGCACAGGGCCTCCAAATTGTATGGGACGGCCCTGCACATCACCACCAAAAACCTTAATTAATTGAGTATATGAGTCATCCCTTTTATGTAACCTTCATTTAGCTCGTTACTAGTTGATGTGGGACTAACCACTCACACTTGAATTCTCAACAATATTTTCATTATAAGAGTAAATAACTCATTAATAATTATGTTATATAATATTATTGTAAAAAATAATTATGATAATATTCTATGTATACCTCTAGGATAAATGCTTTTTATAAGCAATGTTAGTGGGGGATTGGGACATGTTAGTTTCTCGGGTTTGAACTCGAGACCTCCTTTTTGCACTCTTTTGGTGCACTCATTCGGTATCCCTTAGCTCGCCAACTGAGCTTGGTATCCCTTAGCTCGCCAACTGAGCTACCTACTTAATGAGAATCAACAAAGAAAATAATTCTAGAGATAAGTGGAGCTCCCCCAACAGAATGTCCTCCCAAGCAAACAACCGGCACCTCCAGGGAATAGCCCAGACCTTAAAAACTTTTTATGTTATGTGAATGATTAATTGTGATTTGAATGAGTTTGGATGTTTCCTAGAAATGAAATATGATATAAGAACTAAATTTAATCCATTAACCCCATCTATTCTAATCACTAAAGTGCCTGGCAAAAATGGAATTGAAGGAACCTATTAGTTAAATTAAGCATTTCTTTAATCACTTAAACATGTAAAAAGACCTTTAATTGCTTACCGATGATTTGTACTTAAGGGGAGTATTAGAGATAAGTTTGTTAATATTTTATTAGTAGTTAGCTTAGAGTTAGTTATGTTAGTTATCATTGTTAGCTGTTATTTTCATCATTTTCATATGAACTTATATGTACACTACAAAAAATGTTGCATTTAGCGACGGAATTAGAGAGGGACTTTATGTCCCTCGCAAAAACTGATATTAGCGACGGCATTAGCGAGGGGAAAGAGCTGTCGAATTTTTTTAAGCATTAGCGACGGAAAGTTTAGCAATAGCGACGGCCAGGCCGTCGCTAATGGCCTGGGCGGGAAAAATTAGCGACGGCTATAGTGTCCCTCACAAAGGTTTTTTGACCGTTCAATGCGTGGCACCGCGTGGAAATGTTTGTAACGGTTAGCGACCGCCCATGCCGTCGCTAATGCCGTCGCTAATGTCAAATTAATTTCCAAATCTGAATCTCAGAACAGAACCCCTCATTTCTCTCTTCTCCTCTCTCTCACCGCATCTCTCTCTCCGCCTCTCTCTCTCCGCCTCTCTCTCTCACCTACGACGGCCACCCCACCACCACCATCACGTACCTACGACCTCCTCTCTCCGTCACCTCCTCACTCCGGCTCTCTCTCTTTGCCTCCTCGCCGTCTCTCTCACCGCCTCTCTCTCTTCCTACGGCCACCCAAACGCCGCCAACGCCGCTAAGGCCACCACCCTCACAACCACCACCACCATCCTCACCTACCTACGACAGATCCTCTCTGCCATCTCGCCCTCTCTCTCTCCGCCTCTCTCTCTCTCACCTACGACCAACAACCACCCACCACCACCGTCACAACCACCCACCACCAGCAGCACCTACTTTCTGTCTGTCTCTCTCTCTCAGCCTCTCTCTCTCTCACCTACGAACCTGAACTGTGCACCGCCGCCGCCACCACCACCGCCGCCACGACCACCACGAATTTCTGCCCTCTCCCTTTTGTAGGTTTTGATATTTTTTTTATGATATTTTTTTGATATTGATTTTTTAAATTTGTTTTGATTTATGTTTTTTGATTGATTTAGGATTGACATCGTTGGTGTTTGGAGTTTAAGAACCGCACCAGAGTGCGCATCGTCACCGAACAAACACACCAGACGTCAATCTCATAACGGTTAGTTTAATTGAAAAATATTTAATTATTGTTTTGATGAACCCTAGGTTAGATGACTGTGTGTTGTTGATGGAAAAGGGTGAGGGACATCCTAACCCCCATATTTTGCTCGAAATCATCTCCATTGAGATAATTGCGAGACGATACTAACAACGGTAAGGTTGGGAGTTATATGAAATAACTTCCTTCACTACTTGGATGGAAAAGGGTTTTGTGTTGTCCTTAACCCCCATATTCGGCTCGAAATCATCTCCACTGAGATCATATTGATGCCACTAACTTGAAATATTATTGGGAATGTTATCTAACACGTTTTCTTAAATACGTGTAGATGAATTTGTATGAATTTAATCGTGATTGGGTGTATGATCGGTTATATCCGAGAAGAGCGGGTTTAAAGGAATCTTTTGTAATTGGGGTTGAACAGTTTCTTGTGATAGCGTGGCGACATGAATTGGCTCAACAGGAAAAAGGGGTTAGATGTCCATGCTTAAAATGCGACGGTGAACCTATTATGACCGATGATGAAATCAGGGATCACTTGTATCATTGGGGGTTTAGGCCTAATTATTGGATTTGGGTAGACCATGGAGAACAACAATTTCAAAATTTTGAGATATGGGCTTCAAGCAGTTCTGGTGTTGGTGTTCCACGTAATGAAATTTTTGAGTCGATGCAAAACATGATTTGCGATGGTCTCAGGGTGAATGTGCCATTTGATGAGCCTCAATATGATGATAATGATGAACTTCCAAATGAAGAAGCACAATTTTTTTATAATTTGTTAAGAGATTCAAACACACCGTTGTTTGAAGGCTCGCCACATTCAAAATTATCTATGTGTGTGAAACTTTTAGCTCTCAAGTCCATGAGTAATATTTCTGAGGTGGGTTTAGACTATGTGACTGAAATGATGTTGGAAGCAACACCTAATAAGGATAATTTGCCAAAAAGTTATTATGAAGCAAAGATGTTAGTTTCGAAGCTAGGATTGAAATTTAAGAAGATTGATTGTTGTGAGAAAGGGCACATGTTGTTTTACAACAACGAATTTGGTAAAAATGATGGTGAGCTACTTGAATGCAAATTCTGTGGAAGCCCAAGGAATCATGATCGTAAAGGGGCAAAACGTAATTATAAACCTATCCCTGTAAAGTCGATGTTCTATTTGCCTATAGTTCCAAGGTTGCAAAGAATGTTTGCATCGGCCGAAATTGCGCAGAAAATGACTTGGCATTATGACAATAGGCGTACCTCGGACGACATTTTACGCCACCCATCCGACGGTGAAGCGTGGCAAACAAACATTGGGAGAAGACAGTAGGTTGGTCTAAGGGTCGCCTGTATGGTACGGGGCCCATGGCTCCATGTATGAGTCAGTCTGGGGCCGAGAGCAGCAGAAGACGGAGTCGACCAGCTTTTACTCCTGCGGAGACAGAGCATATTAGGCGGCTGGAGCAGGAGCTGCACGAGACTCGACAGGAGGTCAGGACCTCCTCTGAGGCGATGAGAAAGATGCAGCAAGATTATGAGAAGGTGACCCGTAGGCAGGAGCTGATGTTTAAGTATTTTAAGAATATGCAGCAAAATGAGCAGCAGCAAGATGAAGAGGAAGATGAGGAGGAAGCTGAGGAGGAAGCTGAGGAGTCTGATGGTGGCAGCTTTTAGTTTTGTTGATTAAATATTTTGTTATAACATTTCAGATTAAGTGATGTTGATTCAAAATTTATGTTATTGGATAATTTTTATTTTAAACTATTTTATGTATTTTAGATTTTATTATTTATTAATAAAATAAACAGGTATAAAAGCAGATAAAATAAATAAAAAAATTCCATCAGGTTGAGCAGTAGCGTGGGAATTAGCGAGGGGTTTAGCGAGGGAATGTGGCCACGTGGTTGAGCAGTAGCGTGGGGGTTAGCGAGGGAACGTGGCCACGTGGCTGAGCAGTAGCGAGGGCATTAGCGAGGGGTTAGCGAGGGAACGTGGCCACGTGGTTGAGCAGTAGCGTGGGAATTAGCGAGGGAACGTGGCCACGTGGCTGAGAAGTAGCGAGGGAGCGTGGCCACGTGGCTGAGCAGTAGCGAGGGCTCTAGCGAGGGACACTGCCCTCGCTAATTAGCGAGGGAGCCAAATCCCTCGCTAATCGCATTTGCGAGGAGGGAATTAGCGAGGGAAGTTGTCCCTCGCTAATGCCCTCGCAAATGACTGTTAGCGAGGGAATAAGGTGATTTAGCGAGGGACTTTGCCGTCGCAAATGACCTTTTTTTTTGTACTGGTATAAATAAGATCCATTGTATTTATGGTTAATTTTTTTTATTATTATTCATGGTTAATTCAGTTAATCAACTATCAATAATATTTGTTCTCACTACCTTTCTCTACTTTTTCCTTATACGAGTTCTATTAAGAATTGTAACAGAGAGTTCGCTTTGAAAAAATAAAGCTCTCCTTATTTATTCACGTATGTGAAGTCAATTCAGAATAGAGGGAAAAACATTCAAATTATGGTATTTTTATCTTTTAGATTCTTTTAATTCATTTAAGTGTTGTAGGTACCTCAATGTGGTGTTACGTTAATAGCCCAACCTTTGCATTATCTATATCTCGAATAATGCATTATTTAATAAAAAATGCATATTTTTAAATTGATAAATCAAGGCATTAGTCAAAGAAGACCCTGAATTATTTACATTTTAATAGTCATATTTCAAGGTAACGCGGCAATTACGGAATCGATTAATTTTTCTAAGGACCTCCAACAAACCAGAACCAATACAGAGAGAGAGGGTAGCCAAACCCATTTATATTTAATTTTTTTTTTTTGAGATTTATATTTAAATTTTACCTGAGAGAGTAGTGGTCATTGCTATTTGTTGGTATTTGTGGTCATTGCTATTTGCTAGATAGTAAGCAAAACGCTGAACAATTTAAGTTTCGGGAAGTGAGTTGGTGAACAGTGAACTTGAATAGTGGTGGATTTCATTTATGGATATAATACATAAATAAATAAATAAATAAATAAATAAATAGGTTTGGTTCTTTAACCATCACATTCACATCGTTGACTTCCCTCTCCCATGTCAAGTTACGTGCCGTGCAGGACTGGGCTTCCATATAATTAGATATTTTCATATTATTAAGATTTTGTATAATGAACCGGATTTTCATATTTTCATCTTTTACAAAAATATTTTGTCGTTTGAGTGTGGTGTTATTGTTGTTTGTCGTCTTGGTGAGACGTTTTTGATTTCCCGTCTTGTTAAAGTATTTGTTTAGTTCAAACTGAAGTAGATTCAAGAAATGACTATAGGGCCTCAAAGTTATAGATCCGGAGGAATGAGTACTCTGGTGACTTTTATTTTGTCAATTTATAGGTCTTTTTGCCGTTTTATGCTATTAACTTGGGTGTTGTGAGTTTGTTTGCAACTTCATCATTTGTATTTTTAGCAATGCGCTGAATTTGTATCATCGACGATGTAATTTATCAATTTGAACGAATGAATATCTTATTTAGTAAAAAAAAGGTTTCACATTAAATGTATTTTGGTCTGCAAAAGAGTCTATAAGTGAGAAATATTTTTCACTCTACAAGTCAGTTTTGTAGGGTTGAGTTAATTCTAATCCAAACATGGCTTATTCTGCAAGCTAATTATGTAGATTTAGTTAGACCCAACTCAAATTCTGAGAAAATCATCGGTAATCTACCAAAAGAGATTTTTTTAATACAGGTCAGAATCATATTATTGACCATGCTTTAATTTAAATTTCAAATTGAAAAAACAAACTAGATATGATAAGAAAATTGTTTCTTCGTTTTTTCAACCCCATTTACACATAATGCTTTTGGTTGAAAATTTGATGTGCAATACGTACTTGACAATTTTTACAAAATGACAAACTGTTGTGTAAATAGTGTGTTATTGGAACAAACGCAAAGTCAAGAATAAATATTGTCTCAAGAGTCAAGAGTCTGAGAAGAGAGAGGCGACAAAAGGCAGAAAAGAAAAAAGAGAGATACATAAAGTTAAAAATATGATGGTGATATGATAATAAAAAAGAAGCAGAGAAATAGAATAAGAGAAAATATAAATGAAATGTTAGAAAAAAGTGGGAAAAAAAGATTGACAAGTCAAATACGCTAGTACATCAAACAAGTTTTGCCCAAAAACAACTTGCATATCAAAGCGCATATGATATGGAAAATATTGCAACTATTTACACATTGGTTGGATTTATTTAATGTGCAGAGAGTATATAGATATTTTAGAATGTTTCTTTGAGGAAAGATATTTTACAATGTTAATTCATTAGAAGTTCACACATCATAAAAATATTTGTTAACACGTACTGCTTGCAAGTTTTTTTATTCAGAAATTTAGTTTATTTCATAATCCCTCAACGTAAAAATAATACACCTATAAAATAAATTTCTAGATGAGGGTACATTTAACAAAAACGAAGGTGTCTTTAGCTTTTCCTTTTAGAAGAGAAGATGAAGCACTACTTATTAATCTGTGCCACAGCTACAAATTCTAATGTGTTCTCCATACTCCAGTTAAAAAAGTGTGTTCTCCATATTGATCAAATAAATCGAAATTTCTCTAAAACGACCAGTTACAACAGATTAATTGATACAAAATATTCAGATGTTTTTGTTATTTCCAAAATATTCTACCTTACCAAGTACAAAAATTACAATTTTTTTAATATAAACTACTATTCACAATTTATAATGAGAAACTCTGATAATCCCCTTTTCAAATGGACCAATATTTTATGCTGCGTACCACAGGCCCACATTATTAGACAACGTGAATCTTTGACTTTGACACACTTTTTTGCGATATTAAAAAATCATTTGCGGAATCATTTTGATGACCACGTAACTTTTAACAGAAACCTTCTGTACTAAAAGTCACACACAAACAGTAAAAAATTTCAGACTAATACAAACAGTTACAAGATTCCTTTTAAAATTACTAGACCCAAAATTCATATTAAAAGAGACAAGACAAACATAAAAGAATAATATTGTACTATAGTCTATAGTAGCAAATTGAATCTCGTGTTCAAATACCACTCTCAGCTTTGGAATCCTGACAAGTCACTGTATATATGTCCCAAACCAAAGGTCACCTAAAGCACCAAAGAGTAAAACTCTGAAATTCATAAACAGAAATCTCGGGACAAGAAAAAGAGCTATTCACAGGGGAACATTGTCATATTCGTCTAAAACATTATCAACACATCGTACTATAATGTAGAACGGGCATAATTATGGCAGAAGGAAGGTCAAAACTAAACAACAAACTTGTCACTTCATTGATAGGCTGGGCTACAATACAACATGGCTGTAAAGCGTACTGTACTTGTGAACTATTTGGGTAGTCAATATCTCCTTGTTGTGATTGGGGAGATATATACACCATGTATGGAGATGATTAGGAGAAGAAGAATGCTCAAAACTGTCCTGCTCTTATATCTCTATCAAGCCGATCTGCATTGAGCGTACCTGGAAGCTCTCTAAAGTCTTCATTGAAGATAGAGTATGCACTGCATGCATTGTAGGGTTGAAAATATTTAAAAGCTATTAATAATTTCCATGAAGTAAATTTGATATCCACTATCATCAATCATTGGTGAAAATACATGCATTGGAGGATCAAAATGCAAGGGAATCAAGATAAGGAAGAAAATTGAAACACATAAAACGAATAATAAGATTTTACTTATTAAAATATAAAATTATGTTCACACATAGATACACTTACTATAACAACTAGTCAACTACCATAACATTACGACTAACATTTAATCAAACTTACAAAAGCACAGGGTGGTTACAACTTACAAGGGATAAGTTAAAGGCGCAACTCATAACTGAATTTCTTTTATCACATTAAACTAGAACGATAAATGAAAATGACTGAAGTAAATATCTTGGCATTGGCATATCACAAATTAGAGACACAGAACAGAGCCTGAAAACCATTGGACCATACACCATAGAACAAAACAAAGCACACAAGCAAATAATAAACTTGTTGAATTTAGTCTGCAACCACCATTGTGCCCCAAACAAGGACTCAATGTAATAAACCTAAAAGCCGAACAAACAATCAAAACAGACTGAGACATACTGTGATGCTTTAGGTAGCCCATCCCAGAAGCAACCAATCAGCAATAAATTGAATGAACGAGTCATGCACACAATATCTATGCCCAAAAGGGGGCATAGAAGAACTCCACGCTCGTAGTAACTCTATCTTGACGTCCACGGAATGAACCACCAAGGACCTCACTTTGTGCATGGGAATCTTGTTATCGTTTTTACGATGAATGTCGTGCTTTTTAGCTTTTTCCAAGGTTGTTATTCGCTTTAGACTCAGATATTGGAGTGTCCTATTATTGGAGTAAGAATCTTAGGTGTGTCGGGTGTGATCATAGGTTACAAATTACTTGCAGCTTGCTTTATGGCTAGCCATTATGATTAGACCAGTTCAATAATATCCTAATTAGAAAAAAGAGTACAGAAAACACCCAAACCTGCAATGGAGAATATGATCTTGCGCGTGATGGGGTGTTTGAGTTGCATAGTCCAGGCATGGGGTGGTGACATTTCTTGAATCAGAGCATAGTTTAGAGGCTCCATAAAAGAAAATAGTTTCCACGCAGTAGAAAAGAACTAGTTGCTCAGCAAATGACAGTTATGCTTCAATCCGAGCCCACTATGCCGTTAAGGCCACACATAGATATCCTTCCAAAGGACAGTCTCCCATAGTCCCATGTATTGACAAAGCAAAAAATAAAACATTTTTGAGAATGGACACTGTTGGTGTTTATTTGGAGGCAAAAAAACATTTGGCATTAATGCATAACAGCTTCATGAGGACTCCAATATTCTCCAGGGCCACCGTTTTGAGAAATTGAGCAATAGCTTGACGATTTTCTACATGTCCTCCCCAAGAGAACTCCGATGGTTAAAGAATAAGTCCACTGACTTCAGTGACTCACCAATGTTCCTGCTCAGGTTGGTAAGCGCCCCATTATGGGTATTTGAATGGGAACGTCGTCGTTTTACGAAGGTCATTAGGAGACAAAAACACCATGGCATCGCCATCCTTCACAATTTGGCCATGGTGGTTGTCAAAAAACTGCCACCACAGTCCGCCATGGCCGATATTTGACAACACTTATTGCGATCGTTCCTAGCCGCCTTCATTGTGGCAACTTTGGGATGCCTTCATTGCAGCTTTCAACACCTTAGTTATGTTGGGTATGAGCCTATGAGGGACGTGTTTAGTTCCACATCGCCTGGAAATATGGCCCAAGTAGTGTTCATAAAGCTTGCGCACTCCTCACCTCAGAAGTCGGTTTTTGTGGGAATGAGTTGGGCCTTCTGCCCAATTTCTAAGATGGTATCAGAGCCTATCCATGATTCATTGGGCCACCCGCTATCGGGTTACTCGAGCTACTCTCCAGTTGTCTAATCTTGGACACGAGGAGGTGTTGAGATTCTCACATCAAATGTGATATAGCCTAAAAAGTGTTTATAAGTGGGAGCCCAACCCAAATTCTAAGAAAGGCATAACAGATGAAAGTGGGTAGAGATTTTACAATATGAAAGGACTCTCCATGGGGATTAAAATAAAGAGAAATTCAAAAGCAAGAAAAAATGAATTAACATCCAGCAATTTTACAATGGGACTTATATAAGTCCAATTTTTTCAATCCAGGATTTTCGATATTTATTCTTCCCTCCCAACCTTTTTTCTTAATACCGTTTTGCTTCTACTTGATATCACTGAAAATCCATTACAAACAACAGTCGTATTGCTATTTGAATTTTCAGATTTAACTTTCACCTTGCACTGAACTTTGGAACTACATGGTACACAACAATTAATCTCTGATTATACCTAATAGATAATATGCTAGCTTGCCTTGTAGTATTAATGTAATTAGCTTTACAGTTTCTGTTAGCAGTGTGCTAATTACACACGTGTTTAGTTCTGAGTTAGTTAGAAGAGCTGAGTCATTGCTGACTCAGCATCAGTTAGTTTCATTCCCTATATAAGGGATTTCTGTAACAGATTTACACTATGAAAAACAGAATGAAAAGTTTAGATTCCCATTCAGTTAAAATTCTCTAACTGTATCAATACCTGGCGTCACCAGCTTGGCGCTTTCCTAGATTGAAGAGAATGAGACAAAAGCCAGTGGCAAGCATCTACATGGAAGTTGCAACAAACAATATAAGACAAAAAAATTTATTGTATATTACATGTACAATAAATTATAATATGATTCCCCATTAAGACATCTTAATATAATTCTACAGCCTCAGGTTGTGTTTGAGTTTGAGGGCCACCATGGATTAGGTATTTATTCTCAGTATATCAGAAGATGCTTAACCATAAGATTTACAAGAAAGGAATGAACTTAGCCATAGAATTTTCACAATATTGCTCATATTTATTAATTTTAAGAAACAAATACTACTTTCTTTCACAGGCTTTCCAAAAGGAGGGAAAAAAATTATATTTTACTAGACAATTTCAAAACACCAGGCCTGATTGTTAGCTGGGTTGACTTGGATAGACTAATAGGGGTCACAATAATTATGCATGAATACAATCCCCTGAATCGCATTATGCTTAGACCAGTTTGGCACCCCACCACCACAAAAATAAAAAATAAAAAGAAAGGATGAAAGGAAACATACATACAAAGGTCCGAGATCCCATCTATGGGCAACAGGTGCCATGATAAACCACATAATTATGAGAACCCATGCCTTCAGACTCAGAGTAAAAATTACCATCAAAAGAATATCTGTCAATGGAGGATGAGCATATTTAGAAGATTGTTCGTTTGAAGGGGTCTTATTATTATGACTTCCCATAAGGGATCCACAAATTCTAAATGATTCCTTGAATACAGCATACCTTTACCAAGTACTTCTAGTTTTAAATTCACATCAATTTTGTCCTCATGCAAACAGATTATGCTGATACATAACTTTCAAAGAAATATCTCAGATGCTTTAAGAGCCTAATTGATATAACATGGTAAATAATCACATATTTCAAGGATCCATACAATAACTTGTAGTTGCCAAAAAATGAAAACCGTTTATGCAACTTATTACCAGGAAGCTTCAAATTATCATGTAGGAAAGAGTATAGTCTCTTTTTCCACCAACTTGATGAACGGGGAAGTTGAAACTTCTGCAGAAATATAAAGACAACATAAAATGCCAAATTTACATTTTGGTCACTTCATCATAAGTTATTTAATCAATTTTTACCAGATCTTCATCGTCATCATCATTGTCATGTCCATCCCTCACCGGTGGCTTTGGTCTGACAGCAATGATCAAGCAATCTTAAACAAATGCAACAAAACAAACCACATCTTTGTAAGAAAAATTAATTGTCACATCATCAAAATAAAGGTGTAAAATAGTATGGGCCCAAACAGAGAGAACGGATCGATATAATCACCAAGAGGCAGGTATGTTTTTTTTTATATAGCCCAAAGGATTGAAGTTACAGATAGGAATCATTTAAACCAATGATCATACTAATGCTGTACAAGAAACAAAAAGTGTTCTTGAAATGTATGTTCATTAGATTAATGTCAAAGTGGAAATGATATATGTTAGTGATGTGACCACCAGATCACAGAAGCTCACAGATTTAAAGACAATGCTGCACCTTTGAGGTGGAAAAATCACGGGATAATGTTCAAAATTATACCTCCATCATTGAGTTCTATGCGTGCATCGTCTCCATTTTTCATGTCCGATAATGCAGTTCCACGTAGAATAAGACTCAAGTTGTCAATTGGTAAATGATCATTACTTGCAATTAATCTTCTCAAATCACGCACCTACATGTGATTCAGAAGAAACAAAAGTGGCAAGCAAGTTTTAATAGATAACAGGAAGAATTACCAAACTAATTAATTAATAGAACCAAATGAAACCCATCATAATTCTTGCCAGAATAAACCTCGTTTCATTTCTCCCTTCCAATAACATTACTGAATTAAATAAAGCTATTGAGAGTATAAACAAAATAAGTCAAACTTGATTGAGGCATTCTAGTACACAGCTTAAGAACTCAGCGCAATTGCCTTAAAGACTCTGATGTAGATGCGATTTCATTAGCAACTAAGCCTAGGTGTTATTGTTCAGTGAAATTTTGGATCAAAAATGAAAGGGTGTTCATTTGGCCTACTTGTTATATGATTTTTGCTTTCTTTCCCAATGCCCCAGAAAAAGAGAACCCTAAAAATTGAAATTGGAATGTGTAAAGATGAGAAGATAGAAGCGTAGCGAGAAACCTTGATGGAAGTGGGAACGAGAAGGCGAGAGGGTGGAGCTGGACCAATAGTTTTGAGGACGATCTCCACCTTCTCCGATTCATCATCCTCCACAATGTCTCCCATGCTCAGCCCCCCACCCAGCGAAACGCAACACAAAACGATAAATGCGAAAAAAAAACAATAAACTATATTAACCGATGTATTTTGTGTATTTTTCATATCACATACTTTTTTTTTGACAATCTATTCCGAAATGAGTAGAATATTTTTCATAAGAAGCCCCACGGACTCAATTATAAGCAAAAATAACTTCTTTTACACACATTAAGGTTAGTAATTTTGTGCATTTAATTTCTTTGAAACAACAATCATCTTTTCACAACATTAATGGGCTAATTTAAGGGTAGTTGTGTAAAAATAGCATTAAATATGGGTAGATTAGTTGAGATTTGTTTATATTTAAGTCCACAAAAACTAAACATTTTTTTGCTTATAATTGAGTCTGGATGGAGTATGCCAAAACCTTAAACTAATAACAAGGTGGGGCAGAGAAATTAAGTTTTTTTTTACCATTATGGTGTGACACAAGTGGTAGATACTTGAGCTTCTTAACCATTTGGTCAAAGGTACCCCTGGCCGGTGCGTATGCTGAGAAACATCTGATGGGAGAGGTCAACCTCTTAAATAGATCTCAGTACCTTTAACTATAACAGTCCTAAGGTAAGGGAATTTCTTGTCGTGTAAGTTTCGACTCGTACGAAAGGCTCTCAGAGAGACTCAGTGAAATAGACATGTCTGTAAAGATGCACTTGCACCTGGGCATAAAGACCCTATGAAGCTTCATCGTCCCTGGGATTGGCTTTGGACATCTCCCGCCCAGCTTAAGTGGAAGGCAAGGAAGGTCGTGGAAGGCAAGGAAGGCCTCTTTTCGATAGGCCCAAGCTATAGAAGAGTTAGAATTTTAACATTGTGCCGGCATAGACCAAGGGGCAATCTTGCGTTGAGGCCTCTTTTCGAAAAGAGTTAGAATTTTAACATTGTGCCGGCTAAGATCAAACTTATATTTGCAAGGGCTAAACACAGTTTTATTTTTACAGAGACTAAACTGGATAAAACGTATATTTGCAAGGACTAAACATATATTTAAACCTATATATTAGGTATATATATATATATATATATATATATATATATATGTATATATAATAGCTAAATATATAATATAAAAATTTATATTATATATAATACCAATAATATTAATAACAATAATAATAATAATAGTAATAATAATAATAATAATAATAATAATAATAATAATAATAATAATAATTTTGAGGATCTGTGTCAAAAAAATAATTTTGGGGATCTTCCCCCCTCTCCCTCTCTTAATCATATTCAGATGTACTAAATTAAAAAATACTTATATTTAATTACTTTAGCCAAACAAAAATTTTAAAAATGACGAAATTCAATTATTCTATCTAAACAACCAATTTTAAAAACAACAAATTTTAGAAATGATGAGAATTCAATTAAATTCCTTAAAATTCCGAATTACGTACTCCAAATTAACACACCCCTGATGTCAAAAAAACCATTTAAGTATAAGATGATCATGAAACATAACAGTAGTGATTAGACATAACAGAACTATACTTAGCCACAAAGAGAGTTTTCCCTCCTCTTATAGGCTATATTCTCAATAATATTTTCAAAATAGTCTCCAAGTCATAATACATCAATAATTCCAAAGTTGATCCAAGAAATTATTATTTTTGATAGACAAGCAAATTAAGTTGCCTTGTTGTGCATGCAATGCATGACTAAAATTGCTTAATTCATCTCACATGATTGAACATGCATTGGGGTTATCATCACTGAAGAAAGATGTGAGCTTGTCATCTGTTCCATTTGGGTTAGGGAGTGCTTGTTCTGTGTTTTTCACAAATCCAGATGGTGCATTCCTTGCATATGCCTGTGCTACGTAGGGATATGCCACCAAGTTATATTCAACATAGGGCCAAAACTTTGCTCTCTTTCCAGTGCTCTGCACTTTCTTTAGGACCTTGTTTCTGTCCACGTAACCAGTTACTGTTACCTTGCTTTGCTCTCTATTCACCTCCACTTCCTTCACACCTATATAATATATATACATTATTAATTGTTCTAATATGATTTAGTTTTATATAGTCCATCCTTTATTAATCATTTCTTCATGAAATAGTAAGAAATATATATATATATATATATATATATATATGTACTGTACCTGACATGTTGGAAACAGAATTTCTAACTCTTCTTTCACAGCCATCACAGTCCATTTTCACCTTGATTTCAACTGTCTATAACACAAAGAAGAAAAATATAAAATAAGAATTTACACACATAATATAAATGGGATAGGAAGGAGCTAGTGAAAACCTGCATTGGTTTGCGTTTCTTTTTTGGGGTGGAAACTGAGAAGTAATCTGAAAGGAAATCAAGAGCACCCATTTCCTAGGTTTCTTTTTTTTTTTCGCAAAGAAATTAAGGAATGGAGAGTGAGAGAGGAGGGTATATATGTAATGTATGACAGTATTTTGGTTAGCAAATTATACGCTTATATAAGGGAAATGGTTTGCTTAATATACGGGCAACTTGTGCTAAAATTTAATGTATAAAACAAGGCCTAGACAATCATGTATCTCCCCGCAAATATCATGTTGGTTTTGAGATGATATATATCTCATTGACCCCATTACACAAAATAATTGAACTTCTTCTGACCGAATAAAAATTATTGAACCAACATGATATTTGCAGAGGTGCATAGCTTGGATCAAAAGACAATGTGATGATTCCCCGTTGCCGATTGTATTGGCAATTTTCAGCGACACGAGAACACCGGCTACTGTATTTGAACCCGAGAGTGTGTACATGTGATAACGTGTACGATATTTATTTGCTGTTTCGACTAAACTAACAAAAAAGTCACTGTGATGGTATTTATTTGTCATATCATTTAAGCTTTAAAAAAGGAGAATGTGATGGATAAGATATCAAAACTAAAAAACCAATATGGCCTCTATACTAAAAAGTTAAGAAAGGAACTAATCAATCATTAATTTCATTCTAACCAATATGTTAAATGTGATGTATCATTTTAACGTGCCCTACCTATAGGGCATGATACTGTACAAAAACATGCATACCTATATCGATATATTCAGATTTTTAATTTGTAGAAAATGATAGTGATGGATCATTGGAAGTGTCAATATTGCTATCTGAACAGCGCCAAACTAAAGAAAATTATGCATATTTATTTGGGGTGATGTTTGTTTGAAAGACTACTAGGTGCAGATACATTTATATAGATAATCACTACAAAAAACGGATCAAATAGCGGGGTTTTTTTGCGGATGTTTTAAAAACCCCCTCAGTTTAACATTAAAAAATGAACTTCTCGTCCATCTAGTTAAAAATTTCGTTTCAATTACGGAGTTTTAAAACCCCCACTGATTGTCAATAAAAACCCCCGCTAATTGTAAAAAAACAAAAAAATAACCTTTCCCTCTTCACTTTCACACTGCCACTTCAGTCAAACCCATTTCCAAAAAATCATTTTGTAAAAAATCATTTCTCTCTTCTCAGCCTCACTCCGCAGTCCGCCTCTCTCGCCTCCATCCTTCTCCTCCGCAGTCCGCCTCTCTCGCCTCCATCTCCTCACTCTGCAGTCTGCCTCTCTCGCCTCCATCTCCTCACTTCGTTTCTCTCAACGCTTTCTCTTCTCTCTTCAGTGACCGACTCTCTCTTCTCTCTTCTTCCTCCGCGGCTGCGCGACGACCACAAACCACCCACGCACGCTACAACCACCACCACCACCACCGCACCACGACTTACTCTCTCTTCTCTCTTCTCTCTTCAATCGTCGGTCCTCTTCTCTCTTCTCTCTTCTTCCCATGCGCTGTGAAGGTGAGGAAGAAGCCAAAATTTCTGCGCACGATTTCTGTGAAAATGAAGCAGAAGCCACGAACTGAAGGTGAAGCAGAACTGCAAAAGCCACGAACTGAAGGTGAACTGGTGAAGCAGAAGCGGGCTGAACTACTGAAGGTAAACCCTAATTTCTGTGAAATCCCCAATTTCTGTTTGTTTGATTGAAATTTTTGATTAATCCCCAAATCCCAATCTGTGTGAATTGAAATCCCCAATTTGTGTGAACTGAAATTTTTGCTTTATTTTTAACCTTGATTTTTTCACACTCTTGAGCAGTACCAGCTGGAATTTTACATATGTAACTAAAATCGATTAAGTTGTTTTAGGTAAACCTGAAACAAAAGCTATTGAGGCAAAGGCTTCTGAAGCCAAAAAAGCTGGTGCCAAGAATAGTGCACCTGCTAAACAAGTCAAGGTTGTTGAACCAAAGAAGGATGAAGAGGCTGATTCTGAAGATGACTCTGATGATGTATTTGGCAGCTCTAAAGAAGAGGTATTGATGAATTTTAGGTTTATCTGCACTTTCCCTTTTATTTTTTTGCTATTTTGCAAGAAATTATGTTCCTAAATATGATATATATACATTAGGGGTGTGCATGGTATTTTGCTACTCGTTTTTTATTTGATTGCTTTGATATGATCATTGTAGATGGGTGATGGTGATAGTGATGAGGATGAGGATGATGATAGCGATGAAGAGAATGAGGAAGAGACTCCTACTCCTAAGAAGTTAATGACATATTGATATTGCAATATTCCTTTTCTTTGATTATGATTCTGTTATCAGAGATATTCCAAGTTTTTTATTTGTTGTTTTGTCTTGTAGAGGCCGGAACATGGAAAGAAGAGGCCCGATGACTCTGCAAAAATGTTAGTTTCTGCTAAGGAAGCAAAAAATGCTACTCCTGCAAAGACCAGTGCGTGAGACTAGTTGTATTTTGTGTAATACCACGTCTTTTTTGTGTAATACCATGTCAAAAACGCGTACGTATGTTGATCAAAATTGCTATAGCCGGATACGCCAAGCTGTGGTTATCATGGATGTGAGTATCATTTAACTACATATTCCATTTGATGCCTATTTGATTGATACTTGAAGTTGAGTTAGGCATAGCTAATTAAATATGGTAATGTTGCTGAAAATAGTCCACGTGCACTTTATTGCTTAAGTTTATGTTATTCTATTTCCCTGGAATCTACTCTTATCCTGCTCTTGGAATTGTGGGTTGGTCTATATTTGCATCACGGATATGCCATGATTGATTTACAGATTCTTTGTCATTCGAAAATCGAGGACATATGCCTGATGAAGTTTCTTTCTTTGGTCTTGCAGGTACTTCTGATCTTATAAGTGATATATTTTCATTTGAATTTTTACTTGTATGTGCATACTCTTGCAGTCGTAATAATGATCAAACTTCTTGTTACAGTTTATTTCACAAAGGCAGAGGCAAATAAGAGGTAGTGCTTTGAAATTGCTAATGGTTTACATTCGTACTTTTCCGTGCAAGGTAAATATGCTTACATCATTTTGCTTTGCTCCTAACAACAGTATACAAGTTTATCAAATATAGTCTTCACTGCACACAAGTCAGCAAGAGATTATGTCAGACTACACTGATCTTTTTACCTTGTTTGTAGACAAATCAGTTTTTTAGCGATAAATATTTGATTAATTTCAACTTTTTAACTGTTCGTTTTGTCTCCAGTTATCGTGTAGAACTCTATTACAGCAGCGGGTTGCTACCTTTGTCCGGATCCTGGTTCTAGAGGGTCCAGAGTCCTGGTCTGTTATTCTGTTGAATTTGCCTTACCTTTGAAGATGGAATTTTTCGAGACATGCTCTAACAGACAACAGGAGTTTTGTGTTGCCAATGAGTTGGGAAAGATTATAGAGGATGAAAAATCATATGCAAATCACTTAGTTTCAGATCTAGTTAATTCTCGACCGCGCTTCTTCGATTTGCAGCTCTAGTTACTGAAATTCTCTTCAGGTTTTTACTACTCCTTTTACTTCTCGATTTGTTTCAGATTTGTTAGGTTTTGAGATCAGAACGATTTTTGTTTATAGATCTGAGTGGTTTGTTTGGAGTTTTCAATCTGTTGCTTATTGCCGTCGCCGTCTTAAGAAAGATATTTCTTCTCATTCAGAATATTGTTCATTTTCTTTGTTGTTTTTTTGGCAGAATTCTTCATTTTGCTTAACTTTGTAATTATTTCATTGTAGCGTGGAAGTCAGAAAATGTCCAAAATTTCTGTTGGAATTGTCTTTTTTGTTTGGGGTACTGCTGCAATTTGTTTGTTCATTGCTTTGTCTAATCATTCCAAGCTTTTTTGTGCATGATGATGATTAATGATTAAATGTGGTTCGTTCTATTTTCTAGTTGCTAGGTGCCAGTCAGACTCGGATGAAGCTGTGCAGACCACTGAAGAAGCAGGCGATATTGGCATCGTCGGTGATGATGTCCAAGACTTTGGCGATGCGACCTTTACTTCTGCTCCAGGAATTGATACCATAAGTGTGTTTCCAAAAAATAGCGCAAAATGTAAGATCCATTCCGTCTGATGCTCAAAAAGATGGTTTTCGCCTTCTAATTTTGTATTTCATAATGGGTTGATTTTGTTTGTTGATAATATATGAACATGAATGATGTAGTGGTAACAGCTGGAGAGGAGACAGAGGTACTTGTTGGTGTAAAAAATAATGGTAATTCAATCAAATTAGATACTCATTGCTCTATAAAGCATTATAGTTTCATACATTCAAGTTTCTTATCTCTTTTGCTTGTCAGTTGTCATCGTTGGTGATCATGCATTTCTTTTGTGTTGCATTTTTTGTGGTTATTAGTTACATTACACTCTTGTTGCTGTTTGAGAAAACAAGAAAAAATGTGGGGTTCATAACTCATTCATTAGTGTACTCTAGCTGATTTAGTTTATTTTGTTGACTAAAAACAGGGGAATCCAGCTTGAATGTTGTTGCAATCAAGGCTGTTCACCTTCCCTTTGATCACCGGAATCCGAAATATATATACTGTGTAAATGATTATTTGTGTTTGTAATTTTACTGTGTAATCAATCTTAAATTTCTAATGATAAAATCGGGGAAAGTCTATATGATTGCTGAATCTTGATTAGCTATATAGCTTCTATTTTGATCTTTTTAGTTGAGGGGTGGAGTGTGAGGCTTGATTTCATTCCCACCTCAACATTGCTGGCTATTTCTTATTGGTATCTTGGTTTCTTTTAGGTTCCTGCTGAGGTCAAAGAAGTCTTGGATACATTCCGAATTGCAGCTGACACTACAAGAATTACTTGCATTACTGGCTAAACATTTGTGGCGGAATTAGTCAGCCAGTAAATTTTCTGGTGGAATTTGGCGATTTGTGGCGGATTTAGTCTGCCAGTACGTTTCTGGCGGATTCCATAACATTTCTGTCGGATTTAAACAGCCAGTATGTTTACTGGCGGATTTAGTAGTGATTTCTGGCGGAATTTAATTGAAAAATTTTAAAAAATTTATAAATAAATACATCTGCCAGTAATTGCAGTTACTGGCGGAATATTCAGCCACAAAATGCCATTGAAAAGCGCGCGTTGACCAATATATTCGGCCAGTAAATTAATTCGGCTAGTAAAAAACACTTCCGCCAGTATTTGCTGACAATAAATCAGTGACATGACGCGTCACAGTCAATCCGCCAGTAACTGTGACAGTTCCGCCAGTAAAGTGAGTATACTTTTTTTCTTTCTGAAAACTTTTACAGCCTCAATTCTCTCAACTCTCTCATCGATGCACGTGTTTTCTCTCACTGTGAAAGGAAGGTAATCAATTTTTTCTCAACACCCAACTCTCTTTTCTCTCTTCTCAAAAAAAACATCTCTCTTCTCTCCGTCAACTCTACCGCTGGTTCTGCCGTGGGTGTAGTGTTTTTTAGTTTTGTTTCTGCTGACAACAATTTGAGTTGGTTAATTTTGTTTCTGTTGAAAAGGTTGGTTTTTCTGTTAGATAAATCTTTGATGCATTGTTGAGTTTTCAATTTTTATTTTCTCCATTTTCTCAACTTTCATTTGGGAACATGAATGTGAAAAAGATCAAGGTCGGGGTGTTCAAGATCCATAGGAAATCTCAAAGACGTCATCCATGGAAGAAAGACGAATCTTGTGAAGCTTCTTTGTCCTTGATGAATGGGGGGCTGCAGCAATTAATAGCGGTGTATTGAATTGAAAGAATTGAGAGAAAGAAGACTATTTTTTTTGGTTACAAGAGAAAGAAAACTGATAAAAAAAACACTTTATTTTTAACTTTCTTTGTTTTTAACATACGTGGTTGATTAAGAAGTATTGTTTTATTTTTTGAATTAAAAAAATGAATTAAAATATTATTTTTAAAGAAATTAAATAAAAAAATGAATTAAATATTTAAATCAACGAATTTTAAATATAAAAAAGCATTTTCAAAATATTTTTTTTAAAAAATATATAATACATTACTGGCGGAATTTGGTTGTTTAGTGGCGGATATTCAGCCAGTAATTACTGGCGGATTTATTGGCTGATTTTCAGCCAGTAATTACTGGCGGATTTACTGGCCGAAATTCGGCCAGTAATTACTGGCTGAAGTTCGGCCAGTAAATCCGCCAGTAATTACTGGCTGAAAATCAGCCAGTAACAGTTACCTGCGACCGTTTTTCTGGCTGATTACTGGCGGACTAAATCCGCCAGTAAAGTGCAATTTCTGGCCGATTTTAACCATTACTGGGGGATTGAGTTAGCCAGTAATACCCTAAATTCTTGTAGTGTGAACTAGGGAGCGATTCACTTGGAGCCTATGTGATCTCCATGGCTTCAAATGTATGACTAGTTGCTACCATTCTTAAATTATGAATACACTTGGAGCCTATTTTATCTGAACATATTGCTTTCCCTAATCTGTCAAGCCGGTTTTGATAAAAAAAATTGCATCCAACATTTTATTTGAATTTTAACTCTGCAGTTGTGAAGACATAGTATTATGTTAAAGATTTGGTGTTGGCATTCACATTGCTAACAGTGTTCTTTTGCTTGATTATCAGGCAAGTGATGTCCTTGCAGTGGAGCTTTTACAGAAGGATGCACGACTTACTGCTATTGGGGAGTTGAAGATAAATCTGCTGCTGCAAGGCATCTGCTAGCAACATTTAATAGTTTTAGGATCCTTTAGTATAGGATTTCTTGATGCTATTATCATTTTGATAGATATTTGAGCTACAATTGTTTCTTTTTATTATGTTTTTGAGTTGGATGACATTAACTATTTTAGATATTTGACATTACATTTATGTTATCACAGTTATATTTTTAATGAAATTTTCAGTTTTTTGATCAAGCTTAGTAAGTGTTATGATGTGTGTATAGTTATTATTGATAAAAATATAGTAATGAGATAAGGAAAAAAAATTCTCAAATTGCAAAAGAAATATTGTCTCTATTATAGGAGGTTGTAATTAACCCACACAAAAAAGTCCTATAAACTATATGACAATCAAAAATCTCCACAAAAATAAAACTCCTACAAATCACTCGACTTAAGGAGGTTTATAACCCCCTTAAAAAAACCTCCACTAATTGTGGGGGTTAAAAACCCCCGCAGTAAAACCTCCGCTAAAAGACATAATACCAGTGTTTTCTCAAAACCTCCGCAAAACGATTGCAGCACTTGAAACTCCGGCGTTTTACGGATTACGTTGCGTTTTTTGTAGTGAAGCTTTTTTACAGGTTATGATTTTAATTATACCACTTGTGTTAATCGCCTGAGAATTTTGTAATCTTTAGCACCGGCCGGATTGCCTTTTAGTCTATGATTTTTGAATCAACGCCAATTCTTGTCAAAATAAATAGATAGGTCCATGCATTATTCAAAATTTCAAATGCAGATTGGAGTGAGAAAAACAAAATGGTAATCATTGATCAATTCCTATGTATGTATGTATGTACATCTAATTAATGTGGCTGTTCTCACCCACTCGTGGCCTCAATTCATGGAATTCCATAGTTCTTACTAGATTATTTGCTCCATTATTAAATATCTAAGTGTCACCATCAAATTAACTATTAAGTAAGTACATGTTCCGCTTGTCTAGGATCAAGCATTGGTACTTTGATGGCACCCTTCTAGGGGTTTCTATCTTTCTCAATCTACTAGTTTTTTTTTCTATATTTTTTAAAGAATAAAAGTCAGATACAATAATATAGCTACGGAGGTACAGGTGCTTAATTTTCCTCACATAATAAATTATATAACTGCTAGAAACTATGTATTTTTATTATCAATTATTTTATCTGTTACTAAAAGAATAATTGACACTTTCTCTCTAGAACACCACATTCAACACCTATAGTACTGTAGGTAAGTACTGCTCATTTTTAAATACGTCAAATTTTATTGTATCACTTTCAGCATAATTTTTTTGGTTTCATAGATCTAATGTTGTTAGACGTGTTTAGTTTTTTTTCCTGACCATAAGTCCATAACAAGTAAAAATAGGTATGAAACTGTTTTCAGGATGTTTCTTATCTCTATGTTAACTTGAAGCTCATAATTAGAAATAGGCATTTCAACTCTCCACCAATTGATCAAACCTTTCTTAATTTCTATATTTCAATGAAAAAAGTAGAATTGTAGAACTGTCTCAGGGGAAAGAAGAGGCCTAGTATAGGTTTTGCTGAAAAGAACAAAAAAGACAACAAAGAAAAATACAGAGAAACATTTTGTTTTGTGAGGAATTTGAATATGGACTTTTGATCTGTACATTCCTAAAACCCTATATTAAAAGACATCAACCAACAAGCTTTTTTTATTCAAGAACTACATAGTTTTGATTTCTCCATCGCACCTAGAGATACGTAGGAGTAGGGGTCCACTCCTGTCAAGCACAAAAAACTAAATTTTTATTAAGTCTTTTTTTCATAATAAATGGGTAAAATTAACATTTTCAAAATTAACATTCTTTCCAACAACTAGTTAGCAGACAACCTTCCTTAGGAGGGATGTCGTGGGGTGCTAATACCTTCCCCACGCATAACCGACTCCCGAACCCAAATCTGGTCTCAAAGACCCTTATCCGTTCAATAGGGATTTTCCAATATTTTCCCTTTAACTAAACTTTGGTGGTGGCTTCATTTTCGAACTTCGAAGAATCCTCACCCGGATTTTTCGGTCGCTACAGCTGGCGATTCCACTCAGGACTTTTAGAGAGTCAAACCTAGTCTAATTAGTTGTAGGATTAGTTGTTGATTTAATGTTTATTTTTACTCTTCCCTTTTGGTCGTTTATTTTTTTGCATATTATATTATTTTTATGTGATATGTAAACCCTAGGATAGAAGACCGTTATTTTTGTATATGTGTTTGTTTGTTTTGCAGCTTGGGGTGTACCTTAAACTTTGCTCCCACATACACTTCACAATTACACATCATCACACACGTGAGAATAGTCCTATACCCGGACTAGAATATACCCTAAGTTAGAACGAGACCGCGTAGTGATGGCCTACTGGATGTACGTCCTGTTGGGTGGTCACGAAAGTCTCACCTAGAGTTTGGTCCCTTTTGAGAACGCTATCACCCCTAATAGTTTACCTATTGTTGTGATTGGCGTTCTTAACTGGGGTCGTTGGCTCTAGGAACCTTATTTAATACTCTATAGAGCTACCCTTGAGAGGTTCACTAAATAGAAAAAGCCTTAGACCTATTCTCTAAGGAACCCTTTTAGGACACAAATGAGCTTCATACCCCTCCATTCAAACAAACACTAATACATTTTTCCCATTTTTCAAAAAAATCCAAAAGATCATGTGACACCCAATTTTACCCGGTATTTTTCATTTTTTTTTATAAAAATCCCAAAAATATGTCATTTTGCGCATTTTTAGATTTTTATCGTTCACATGTGCTATTTTGTGATTGTGGCGATTTTGCGTTTGTTTATGCTATTATTAATTAGACTTTTTTTTATTATTGTTAGTGTTATAGAAAAAAATCAGATTGGAATATATGTTTTTTTATTATAATATCAGTTTTTAGAAAATAAGCGTACAACCAAAGGATGCAAAAACCCATCTTAGTGCAAAAAAAAAAAATTATTTACCAAAATAATATACATTCTGGGTTATATACCAAAGTAGGGCAGATTTTTTTTCTAGTTCAGAAGTCGCCCCCTGCAGCAGCGACTTCTGAACTGTGTTTTGCAATTTTTTTTTTAAAATGCAGTTCAGAAGTCGCCCCCCAGGGTGACTTCTGAACTGTGTTTTGCAATTTTTTTTTAAAATGCAGTTCAGAAGTCGCCCCACACCAGGGTGACTTCTGAACTGTGTTTTGCAATTTCTTTTTAAAATGCAGTTCAGAAGTCGCCCCCCACCAGGGTGACTTCTGAACTGTGTTTTTTTAATTTTTTATTTTATTATATATTAATATATAAATACCTAAATAAACTATAAATAAATTTATAAAAATTATTATACCTATTAATAACTTAGTTAATTTAAAACTACAATAATTGATAAACTAAACTAAAGACAGTTCCACACTGATAATTTAAAAAGACAGTATAAAAAAAATTAACGAAGAATATGAGACCCAGTTCCACACTTTCGAGGTTTGGGGACACGCCGTGGATGTTCATGCCGATGTGGTGGTTGTTGTTCTTCCTCAGTAGGGGCAGGGGGCGGTGGCTCTGGAAAAAATTGGGGAACTGATGAAGAACTACCACCGCCGGCCTGCTCTTCAATTTGACGTAGCAACGCCATAGATTGCGCAGAGCCGAGTTGGACCCCAAAGCACTCATAGAACATATCGGGGTCCCTTTCGGTCGTAGAATGTCGATATGTATCTTGAAAAGGAGTATGTTCTTGGAATGTTGGTGTGTGGGAGATAGAGTGGCGGTGAGGCACATCTTCTTGGAATGTTGGTGTGTGGGAGATAGAGTGGCGGTGAGGCACATCTTCTTGGGTCCTCTGTTGAGTTGGTGGTGCACGTCGATGTCGATTACGGTTACGTTCTCGACGTTCGGTTTGAGTAGTTGGGGGAGCTGGCACGTCTTGTTCATCTTCTTCATCCACATCACCAACATTTGCAAGACCACGTGGATCCCTTAGATGTTGGTCTGCTGAAATGTATGGCCTTGATTTTTTTAGAAACCAGCGCATGTATTTATCTGACTGCGTCGGTTTAGCAAAGCACGGTCGACCCACAACACATGTATTTTGTCTATCATTCCATAAATCAATTGACTGTCTGTGATATACAGCCCAATTGACATCAGGCTGTCCCTGTATGGTGATGTTGTGCATGTGGCTCATATCTTTTGGTGCTGATGGTATGTCTTGGACGAGGCCAAATTGCAAGGTCACTCTATCCGCATGGTGCCATTCTACCATATGGAAACAGACCATAGCCGTGTTTGTAGTCCATATGCCGTAGTGCCAAAATGCTATTTCTGGCAAGTTGAATTCCCGATATGGCAACCACTCAAAATCTTCATGTGTCATACGATCTATTGTTGACCTGTACAAAACAAGGCTTGATGGACACTTAGTGTGGCTAAGTGGCGTGCGAACCCATCTAGTAAAACAAATAAATTGTTAACATAAACCCACTCAAAATCTTCATAAGTTGTGTCAAATGTTTACCTCTTTGCTAGTGGCCATTGATAAGGACTGTTGCAGCCTGGTGCTAGGAACGACATGCGGTACCAGACCCAAGACTGTAACAATAGAGTACATCCACCCATTGTGCGTGAGGAGCATGTAGCTGTCTTACACAACATTCTGTATAAGTTGGTTAGACATGCTGACCCCCAGCTGCAACTTGAATTTCATCGAAATTTTTCAATAGGGGTAGGTATTTTATGTTGACTCTGTTTGATGATTTGTCTGGGAGTATGTATCCCCCGATCAACTGCAATAGATACGCCCTACAATCTGGAACATTATTAAATTCACGTTGTAGCCAAGTGAACTTAATTTGGTTGCCTACAATGCCATCTGCTGGGATAGGCTTACCCAAAAGTTGTTTGCATACTCGATCCCAATTTTGTTGACAACTTCCAGTAACGGCATTTCCATCAACGGGAAGCCCCAACTGCAACGCCACGTCTTGGAGAGTTATTGTGCACTCCCCTACTGGAAGATGAAAAGTGTGTCTTTTTGGTCTTCAGCGTTCGACCATTGCTGCCACCAAAGCTGGATTTATTTTGAATGCGCCAATTTAAGCAATGTCACGAAACCCAGCTCTTTCTATCAATGGTAATATAGAGGCATCTGGTTCGGGAAGCTTGAATGCGTGATGAACTTCCATTGGGTCATCCTTGAGAAGAAATTGGCCTGGAAGAGATTTTTAGGGAAGACATTAGTCATGAACCATAAACCTCTGGATATATAACATAAAATAGTAGACTTATTGACTATAGGATTACTCAGAACCCATGGTCATACCCACATTAGTGGGCCCTCCAAGAGGTGTAACTGAGTAAATACAGCAGATCAACTGCCTTTGCCTGACAGCTGTATTGCTGTACGCATTTGGCTGTTTAGCTATAGTCAAAGAGTACACTATAGTATAACATTTTTTAGAATAATATCAACTTCAGAAATAATATCCGTAACTGGCACTTATATGATTATGAACAAATTATAAGTAACTGCAAAGCATAACTCAGATAAGTAACCAACATAATTAGTTTTTGAACTATTATATTAGGAGGCAAAGCCTTCCATAAAAGACAGTTAGATTAGGAGGCAAAGCCTTCCATAAAAAATATTAAAGAGACAGAGGAGAAGTATGTAGCATACGGAATGCAACAAATAAATAAATAAAAGACAGTTAGATTAGGTGGCAAAGCCTTCCATAAAAGACAGAGAACTGTCTATGAGTTACAGATTGAAGATTGAAGAAGAGGAATAAGTAGGCTTACCAAAAGATGCGGAATTTGTAGAAATGAGGGTCACAACAGAAACAACTGCCCTAACCGCAATTAATGTGTTGTAATATTTCGGATTAGTCTTTTATCAATTATTGTAATTTTAAATTAACTAAGTTATTAATTTTAAGGTTTTAATCTTATGTGACATTTACTTAGCTTGTAATTTTTAATTAATTTTTTTTGTACCTTTTATTTATATATATTTTTTGTACTATTTGTATTTATTTATTTTGTCCACACATGTAACAAATAGCTGACTTTTCTTTTTGGTACTATTTGCCTTAATTAATTTTTTTTATATATGCGTAACAGTCTTAAATAAAAAGGGCAGTTATTATTAACAGTCTAGCTTTTGCCGACACTATTTAACGGTCTAGATTTTGCCGACACTATTTAACGGTCTAGATTTTGCCGACACTATTTAACAGCCTAGATTTTGCCGACACTATTTAACAGCCTAGATTTTGCCGACACTATTTAATGGCCTAGATTTTGCCGACACTAAACCCTAAAATCAACGGTTAAGATATTCCAAAATCAACGGCTCACATACGATCACCCCTATTATAAATACATTCTCACATTACACTCAAATTCACACCAACAGTTTACCCTTAACCTATATTTCTGATTCATCTTCTCTTCTCTGGTTCTTCCCAAACACCGTCGCCCAACCCGCTGAAATGGAATGGCAGTTGTGCCCAACCCAGTACTCAAATGACAAATTCTTAACCGCCCTTCATCACAGTGGAACTGTAACCACCGATGAACATGGTGTTGTCTTTCGTTGTCCTAATCATATCTTCTGTAGGATGAATAAGGACATCACATTCGCCCAACTCAAGGAGAAGGCTGAGAGGAAGATACGGCCAGAGGGAGGGTGGCGTAAAGACGTGGATCGTATCCGTTACAGAAAGTACAACTGTGGATATGACGGGACATACAGGTATTCTGTCATGGAGATCCGAAGCGACGACGACGTTCGCGCAATGATGGAAGCTCGTGCTAACATTCCAATGGGACGTAGTATCTTGGAGCTGTACGTGGACACAATACGCACTCCGGAAGAAATCATGCATCTTCTGCGACCACCCCCACCACAACAAATCATACAGGAAAGAGTCATCAATCACTACTGTACACTTCACTGTCAGACTCATGTTCTGCACAGGGAAGAAGATGGTGTGTATTTTATGGGTCCAAACACCATTTATTCCAGGCTTAAGAACAACATCACCTTCGCCGAACTGAATGAAAAACTAACGGAAAAGGCGCAGCTGGAGGGTGAGGAGCAAAGAATCACTAGTATCGTTTATCGCCTCCCTCGGATCGGCGAGCGTAATCGTATTTGGTGGGGCCAAATGACTATCAGGAGTGACGACGATCTTCGACAGATGTTTCACCACCATGAGATGTATCAACCTCATACTCGGAGTCCTATCGAATTGTGCGTCAAAACCGAAATGTCTATCGATGAGATCATCCGTCGGGTTTTCCCTCCAACGTAAAATGTTTGGTGGAATTAGTTTCAATCATGTTTTCCTCTTCTTGTATTTCTGCAAATTTTTGTTGTTTATTTCAGTCTTTTTTCTATATTATATAATTTTCCAAATTTTAATCTCTTCATTTTTTTCGTAAATATTAACGTAATTAAATTATAAATAGGTATAATAATTTTTATAAATTTATTTATAAGTTATTTAGATATTTATATTTTAATATATAATAAAACAAAAAAAATTAAAAAACACAGTTTCGAAGTCACCCTGGGGGGCGACTTCTGAACTGATTTTACAAAAAAATTTGCAAAAGACAGTACTGAAGTCGCCCCCCCAGGGGCGACTTCTATACTAAAAAATTTTTTTGTCCTATTTTGTTATATAACCCACAATGTGTATTATTTAGGTAAATAAATTTTTTTTACCCTAAAATCGTTTTTTTGCCACCAAAGGAAGTCAACTTTGTTACATGTGGAGGCAAAATAAATAAATGCAAAATAGTACAAAAAAATTAATTAAAAGCAAATAGTACACAGCAAAATAAAGAGAGGGAGAAGTCGACTCTTGCATTTTGGTTTGGAGTTACAAGCTCAAGCTACTTTCTCCTTGTTCCTTGGCTTTATTCCCATTCTTAGCAAAGGAAATTTGTAGTCTTGGCAGACACCTCTCTTGCTGTCTCAACTGCCTTTCAGAGATGGTTATGCTTTTTGGTCCCCTTGGGTGGCAATCCTCTAGTTTTGAGGCTACACCTACACCACAACTTCCATTATAAATACCTATGAACAACAACATAAAAGGGGGAGAGAATCAGTAAAAAAAGGCGGGGGGGATACGCACTGTAACAGAAAAGAAGCGAGAAAAAATGAGAAAAAATTGTGGGAAAGAGGAAATTGTGGGCAAAAAAATAGATAGAAAATAGAGGTAGTAGGAAAGAGGAATGATCACAAAAAATTGAAACATTGTGAGTTAGAAAAAAAATCAAAACCCAAAATAGAGAGAAAGAGGGATAACCACCCTATGAAGTACCATGACCACCACCATGGTGGCCTTCCAGTCACTACACCACCGCGGTCAACACACCAAAAGCCACCCACCACCGCACCCTCACCCTCACCCTCCACCGTGAAGCCACCACCACCACGAAACACCAAACAGCCCTCCCTTTCACCCCCAACAACCACCACCACAACAACAACAAACAAAGAGATAAAATGAAAAGGGGGGGAAGAAAAAGAGTCCTAATCCCACCACCCTCCGCCGTAGTCGCCGCCGCTGTGAACCGGTGCACCACCGTCATGAGCTTTCTCTCTCTCTCTCTCTCTCTCTCTCTCTCTCTCTCTCTCTATCTCCCTCTCTCTCTCTCTCTCTCTCCCCCTCCCTCTCTCTCTCTCTCTCTCTCTCGGTTTCCACCATTTTTACGTTTCTCAGTTTTTTTTCTCTCTAAACAATGTTGCGGCTGATCAATGAGAACTAGGGTTCTCAAAGCCAAATGTTGGGTTATATTTTTCTTCTATATTTCAATGTTCATTTTGTTTAAAGTTTAAACACCAGACTCTATTCGCACCCCCACATCCTACTAATACAACTCCCTTTTGTTCTTTTTATTTTAAACCCAGAGGTATAGTCGCACCCCCCTATGTTTTAGTGTTGCAACCCCCTCTTGCTTTAAATGTCAAATTACTAGTTCTGTTTCCTTTTTACTTATTGTTATTATTATTTCTAAAAATGAAAAAATAACTGTTAGTTCACTTCAAAGTATTTTTCTCTTTTCTTTTTTTTTCTCAATAAAAACAATTAATAAAATGAGTTTGATTGAGATGTACATCTTGTCAATCTCGGTTTAAGATACTTTAGTTGTACGGCTTTGATCTTAAACCCCTTCAAAATTAAAACAAAAAAAAACTTTTTCAAGAAGAACTACGTAGCCTTTGATTCTCCGCTTCGGAGATACGTAGGAGCGGGGCTTTCCCGTCAAGCTAAATTAATTTTTCTCTAATAAATAATCAATTTTTTTCTTTAACACCTATTTTCCAAAAACTAAAAAATGAGCTTGATTGAGATTTACATCTTGTCAACCTCGCAATCCTGGTTTAAGACGCCTGAGTTGTACAGCTCGGTGATCTTAAACCCCTTCCAAAAAAAAATCAACCAACCAACAAACTTTTTCAGGAAGAACTACGTTACTTTTGAGTTCCTCACTGCACCGGAGGATACGTAGGAGCGGGGCTTCCCCGTCAAGTCAAAATTAATTTTTCTTAAATTGGTCCCTATTTTATTTATTTCTAAATAATTCCTTTTTACTTAATTTTGGGGTAAACAAATAACTCGTAATTTATTAGTATTTGCACAATCGGATTTAGGGTAACTGTCTTATAACAGATGCACTAGGGGTGCAGTGGGATTAAGTTTCCGTCCTTCCCTATGCATAATCGACTCCCGAACTCAATCTGGTATACGCAGACCAATAACTTCTAGTTAGGTTTTTCTCAATTTTTCCTATTAAATAAATTGGGTGGCGACTCCTAAAACTATCAATTTTTGGGCCGTCCACGTCAAAATCCCGGTCACGACAGATCATATTTTATTTTTGGAAAATTATTTTTTAGAAACATACCTCACGCATTCTTATTTTTCTTTTGCATGTCATAAAAAATTAATATATAAACATCTCATTTTGCATGCATTTCTATGACCGTCAGAGGATTGTAAGACTTTCTTTCTGACAAGATGGATCGATTCTTAAAGAAAACCATACATTTGAAAGTCAAACGACCAGACCTAAGAAGCCTGCGGGATCTAAGCAGCAAAATGGTATCATGGCAGCGCGACTCCTTTACTGCCAAGTATGGGAAGCTCCTAAGTCTTCTAAATGTTAAAGTACAAGATGAAGCTCTCACTGCACTGGGCCAGTATTATGATCCACCGTTACGGTGTTTCACTTTTCAAGACTATCAGTTGGCTCCGACATTGGAAGAATTTGAAAATATCTTATGTTTCCCTCCAGAGAACAAGAAGCCCTATCGATATGTGGAGAATTATCCTCTAGCTGAAAAATTATCTGAGACATTGAAGGTTCCAATACCAGACTTAGCCAAGATGGTAGTAGAAAAGAGGGGTGTAAAAGGTTTGACCAGGGAGTATTTGGAGAAAGAAGCCTCATTCTGGGCCAGCAAAGAAGATTGGGTTACTTTCATGGACGTCCTTGCTCTCCTCATCTATGGGGTCGTTCTATTCCCAAATGAACATGATTTTATTGACTACACTGCAATTGATGTCTTCCTGGCGTTCAAGCTTCGGGGACAGAATCCCGCCTCGGTCGTCCTTGCTGATGTGTATTACACTCTTCACCAACGCCATAAAAGACGGTCAGGGTTGATTCACTACAAAAAAATTGCCCATTAGCGAGGGATTTTTCCCTCGCTAAATGCCCCAAATCCGTCGCTAATTCCCATTAGCGAGGGAATAATCCGTCGCTAAGTCTGACAGGGTATTATTATTATTATTATTATTATTATTATTATTATTATTATTATTATTATTATTATTATTATGGTGTGGTGGTGGTGGTGGTGGTGGGAAGGGTATTATGGTAGAGAGAAGGAGAGAGAGAGAGAGAGAGAGAGAGAGAGAGAGAGAGAGAGAGAGAGAGAGAGAGAGAGATGAGCTCTGTGGTGGTGTGGTGGTGGTGGTGGTGGTGAAGGGTATTTTGGTAAAGAGAGAAGGAGAATAGTAAGGGAGAAGGAGAGAAAGAGATAGAGAGAAACGAGTGGTGGTGGTGGTGAAGGGTATTAGGGTAGAGAGAGAAGATAGAGTGAGAGAAGAGTGTGAGGAGGTGGTGGTGTTGGTGTGGTGGTGGAAGAGTGAAGAGAGAAGAATAGTGTGAGAGGAGGTGGTGGTGTGGTGGTGGAAGAGTGAAGAGAGAAGAAGAGTGTGAGGAGAGAAGAAGAGAGAAGAGTGTGAGGAGAGTAGGAGAGAAGAGTGTGTGTGAGAGGATAAATAAGCTGAAAAGTCAAAAATTTAGCGAGGTAATTAGCGAGGGACTGACGATTCCGTCGCTAAACACCTGCACGAAGTCCTATCATCTGAAAACTGTCAGAAATTAGCGAGGGACTGAAAAATCCGTCGCTAATTAGCAATGGACCTAAAAATCCGCCGCTAATGACAGAATTAGCGACGGACTAAAAATTCCCTCGCTAATAAGCTTTTTTTTGTAGTGATTCTATGTTGTTTGCCTGTATTGTATCGCCGGTTCACCTCTCATATCTTCAAAAGAAACCATCTGATAGAAGTCAAAGGCAAGACAGAATGGGCCCAATAAATCAGTGTGGAGATTTCCCAAATGTCCCCCTCATAGGAACTAAGGGTTGCATCAATTATAATCCTGCCATTGCTTTGAGACAGCTTGGTCACCCTATGATGAATCCACCCCCGGAAGAATCTTTGTTCTCATTTGTGCTGGATAAGAGAGGTTCCGAAGACCATGATATGCTGAGGAGGATTAGTCGAGCCTGGGGCCAAATTTCCATGAAAGGACGTGAACTAGGACCCAGGGGTATCGATGCAAAGGAAAACTACATCTAGTGGGTCAAACTCAGAGTCCAAGAGTACGGACTACCGTTTCGCCTTGCGATTCCAGTCAGGCCCAAGATTGCTCAGCCCATCCCTATACTCCATGAAGATCTGGAAAAACTCCAAGCCGCTTTGTCCAAATCAGAACAAGAAAAGGCAGAGTTGCAAGCTAAATTAATGAAAGTGCTCTAAGAGAACGCTGATCTGCGACGAGAAAGTGCCATAAAAAGAAAGCGTCTTGCAGAATGTGATGAAAGGGAACAGGTTGGGAAAGAAAAAATGCGTCGGATACAAGAAGGGCTCATGGGTGCAAATGAAGAACTCAAGGTGCGCAACCAAGAAAGAGACAGGGCTATAAACAATGCTAATGTGTGGGAAAGGCAGCTGACCAAAGCCGCAGCAATTGAGAAAACACTACGAAGTCAACTTGAAAGTATGAAGTCTCAATTAGATGGAATGACTGTTGAATGCGAGGGTCGACTGGTAGTTGAAAGGAAGGCCAGAGAGGTGATACAGAAGAAACTTGAGGAGTATAAGGAAGCCCTGCAAGAAGAGTGCAAAAAAGCAATCAACTTGAAGGCTTTTGCTGAATATCAAGACAAGATCTATGATGACCTTAACAAGGAGCATGTGCTTCTGAAGGAGCATTATGTGAAGCTGAATGATGACTACGAGTACTGGAGAAACAGGTTCTCACAACTAGCTGGGTTAGCAAATGAAGCTGTCAGAGAGGTTCCCAAACGCCTAATAGCAGCAGACATTGTCAGGGATGGGAACACACCAGTCGAGATCACTCGATTTATTGATTTCTGCAAATACCTTGTACAAGTGCTTAAAATTAAAGGGTGTTACCCTGATGATAAGGATAATGTTATACCCCAATTTTGTCCAATCACTTTTTTCGCAAGCATTTTAATTTAGTCCGCGTGTCATAGGTCCCAGGGAATATCGTTACGAGAACGGTATTTTGAACGCTTTCAATACTATCTTGTTTTAACTTAGGCAAATGCGTGCTGTTTCGTTCAATTGGGCCGGCACTCAATATGTTGGACCGGTTTGTCTAATTTTGGTCTATGCCTAATAGTTTGGGCCAGTTTTAATAAATGGGCTTATGCCTAATATTTTGGGTCATTTATCTATTTGGGCCTACATCTAGCTTGTTGAGCCTCTTTTTTAATAAATGGGCCTATGATTGGTATTTTGGACCTAATTTAATCCTTTGATCAAAAAGCCATAAAAAATGATAATAAAGTAAATTCAGAAAATAAAAAATATATTTACAATAATCCAAAAAAATCTAAAAAAATACAAAATATCACCAAAAATATACAAAAATAACAAAAATCCGAAAATGAACAAAAAATGATAAAAAAACAAAACAGCAACAGCAGCTGATCCATGGGCTTATTCTTGATGCCCAAGACTCCCAAACAAGCCCAAAACCTGCAAAATAGGAAACAAAAGTAGGTCAGAATCAATTTTTTAATTTCCTAAACCTAATTTTTGCCTATATAAACAAGCCTGATACACACAGAAAAGGGACCCAAAAAGCAAAATTTCAGACACAAAGAATTCCTAGTGAATTCATACAGAAATCCATACGCTTTTTACAGCAAAATTAGGGCTTCACAATGAAACCCTAATCACCAAATTCTAAAAAGAAGAAGGGGACAGCAGCCATATAGTAGCAATAGTAGCAGCAAGCAGCAGCAAGCAAAAGGAGAATTTCTGAGGCTGGAAAAAAGGTTGGCTACCACTATTTCGTTTTCCTTATACTCTGTCAAGTTAAATACATAATAGGCTTTTTAAGAATAGTACCTTTATTATACTCAAATTGTATATAGGAACTAAAAATAATTAGACTCTGTTTATTGGTACCGTGAGTATTAGAGCTGTGAATAGAGGTAGTTTTCTTTTAATTTTGATACATTAGGGTTTCGGTCTAGTTTTAGGAATCCAGCCAGAAATAGGATAAAAAGGAAACGATATCAAGATACAAAAGCTAGTTCCCGTTTAAAGATTAGGGTTTCTGTACGTTGTTTTGGTCATAAGACCGAAACAGGTTAGTAACAAAATTAAGGTTTTGTCGATCCGTTCTTAAAAAAATATAGGCGAAGGTTCTAAAAAAACAGTGAATAAAATCGTAGGGAAAAAGAATCAGAAACCGAAAATTGGTAAAATAGCATAAATCCAAACAGAGAAATAGAAGTTAGGAGAAGATAAGGTTAGAACCATACCAGCTCCGGCCACCGTGACGGTGGTCGTCTCCCCAAAACGCGAAGCCATTGGCCGTGAACCACTCATAGCCGCTGCCGTCCCTTCGCGTACAACCCCTACTCCCGTCGAAGCCCCTTTTATCTTTTCTGTACATTCGCAATCAAAACTGAACCGGAAACAAGTGACCACCGTACGGTGGTCATCTCCGTCACATCCCCGTCGCAACGTTCAACCATCACCGTCGCAGTCGCTGTCGTCGCCGCAACCATGAACCCTTCACACCACCATCGTGTCCCTTCATGACCTTCGAAAGCAAAAATAGCCACTGTCGTCCTCCCACGGTGAACCACCCGTAACCGTCGTTGTCGTCCCTGTATTGTTTGTTGTCCGCCTGTTACCATCACTGTCGCCCTTACACACCATCGCTAGCATCATCGTCGCAGCTTTCACGGCAAAGACCACCACGAACATCAGGTCGCCGTCACGGCGCTGCTTTCATCTCCACCGTCGCCGGAAACACGCGAGCTTCTCCCTCATTCTCGCCTTTCCCCTTTTTGTTTCCCCTCTCACGTGTTCTCTCTCTCTCCCCCGAATTCCTTTTCTTTCTCTCTCCATGAACTCTCTCACGCCGGAACCCTGGCCGGAGCCCTCGCAACTTCTCTCTCTCTCTCTCTCTCTCTCTCTCCCCGTTTTGGATGCGGCGCTGAGGTGATAAAAAGGAAGTTAGGGTTTTCATCAAATAGGGTTTCCTTATATAGTCCATTTAACATCCCTTTCCTTTTTTATTTTTTTTTTCATTTTTTATATATCAGATCGCTACTTACACCCCCTCGGTTAATAACGTACACTCCCCCTAAAAGCCCAGAATTCGCAGGCCAGTCTACAAACTGGGCTGCTGCTTTTCACACCCAGTTTTAATAATACAACTCCCTTTCTACAAACCGCACCCCATCTTACTATTACACCATCTCTTTTCGTTTTTTTATTAATTTCTTTTACAAAAACCTATAAAAATAAATAGATAAATATTTCATTTTCAAAAAAGATAAATAGGGGACTTAGTCGACTGTACAGTCGGGTTAGTCTGCTTTTTAGGTCACTAATGAACCGCTACGGATCATGTCCTGAAATCCCTATTTAAAACAAACAATTTCTAAATCAAAATAAACACAAACACATTTCTTTCCACAAATCAAATTTTCAAATAGGGGATTAAGTCGACTGTACAGTCGGGTTAGTCAGCGTTCTAGGATGAATGAGCCATACGGCTCAAGATTCCTAAAATCCCTATTCCAATAAAACCAAACCAACACACATCAAACTATTTTCCAAACTCCAAAAACTCCATTTTTATAAAATAGAGGACTAAGTCGACCGTACAGACGGGTTAGTCTTCGTTCCAGGACGGATGAGCTGTACAGCTCAATAATCCTAGAACCCCTATATTAAAAAATACCAACCGACAAACCTTTTCTACCCCAAGAACTACGTAGCTTTGATTTCTCCATCGCACCTGGAGATACGTAGGAGCAGGGGCCCACTCCTGTCAAGCACAAAAAACTAAAATTTTTATTAAGTCTTCTTTCTTTTCAATTCACAACAAAAGGGTAAAATAAACATTTTCAAAATTAATATTCTTTCCTACAACTAGTTAGCAGGTAACCTTCATTAGGAAGGATGCCGTGGGTGCTAATACCTTCCCCATGCATAACCGACTTCCGAACCCTTATCTGGTCTCAAGGACCCTTATCCAATCCAAAAGGGATTTTCCAATGTTTGCCCTTAAACTAAACTTTGGTGGCGGCTTCACTTTTGAACCTTCGAGGAATCCTCACCCGGATTTTTCGGTCGCTACAGATAAGAATGTAGTCCGCTAGTTTGCTTGATTTTCAGATATTGTACGTCGTTTTTATTAATGAAGAACTCGTTTGTTTTGGTTTAATTTTTGATCCTATCTTGTTCTGAATAAAAGCTTACAATTCCCCAACGCAATAAATAAAAACGACGCATTCGCATTTCATCCACACTCATTCATCTATTCATTCATGTACTTACGTTAAAAAATATATTGAAAAACAGAATATAAGGGCAAGCTGGTTCCTCGACGTCGTTACCAGACTCATTCTCAAGCAAGAAAGATGGCTGAAGAAGATAATCAGACTTTGAGGGATGACATTGAAAAAATGAAGGACCAAATGAGTGAAATGGTGTCATTGAAGGAACAAATGGTTGAGCTCATGAAGCTTCTCGAGAAGAGGAATGCAGATGAAAGCGCTTCGGCAGGGAATATTGAGAACCATGCTGCAAGTCTTCCTCTTCCTCCCAGTTCTGAAAATCCACATCCTACTGGGGTAAATGGCCAGAGCTATCAATGGCCTCCTTTCGGATTCCCGGTCGGTTATACTCCTCCTACCCTGGAAGTCATTTCACAGGATGGACCTTCTGGAGTCGCGGCACCCCCAGGTCAGAATGCAAATGCGAACATGCCTCAAGCTCACTTCTCAAATCCTACCACAGCACCGCAGGCCATTCCGCAGGGTCATGCTCCGCCACCAGTGGGAACTCACCATGCTCCTGCGTCCAATTCGCACATCCCGAATACAAACCCAGCTGTAACTTCGATGATTCCTCCTTACCACAACATGAGAGGACTCTCTTATAACTACCCGACATAAGATCCTCAGCCTAAGGATAAATATCAGATGCTCGAAGAACGCCTGAGGGCGATCGAATGATCCAACGTCGGGGCAAGGGATGCATACGACTTATGTCTCATCCCTAACGTGGTCATCCCTCCTAAATTCAAGGTGCCAGACTTCGACAAATACAGAGGGTCAACCTGCCCCGTGAGCCACTTAACTATATATTGCAGGAAGATGGCTGCGTTTGCTCATGACGACAAGCTGCTCATCCACTACTTCCAGGACAGTCTAGCTGGGGCAGCTTCAAGCTGGTATATGAAACTAGAGCGTACTCATATCAGGTGTTGGAAAGATCTAGCTGATGCTTTTTTGAGGCATTATAAATACAACATTGATATGGCTCCTGACAGAACACAGTTGCAAAGTATGGTGAAAAGGAATAGCGAGTCCTTCAAGGAATATGCCCAACGCTGGATAGGGTTGGCAGCGCAGGTAGTACCACCTTTACTGGAAAAGGAGATGGTATCCATGTTCATGGATACTCTTCAATCGCCTTTCGAAGACAGGTTGATCGGGAGCGTGTCTTCGAGCTTCTCGGATATGATTGTCATAGGGGAAAGATTAGAGAATGGATTGAGAAATGGGAAGATTGCCCATAATTTCACTTGAACCAGTAATCAGAAAAATTCCTTCTCCGGATTTCCTAAAAAGAAAGAAGGAGAAGCCAACGCCATCTCCAGATCCGGAAAGCCTCTCTGTAATAATCCCCGACAAACCTTCCAAATCCCTACTCAAACACCACTAGCCTCACCTCACCAAGTCATTCCAAACTACAGGCCACAAAACTACCCAGAGAGAAAGCCTATCAATTTTGACCCAATACCCATGTCATACACAAACCTGTTTAACCACCTCATCAGTCACAACATGATCACTCCTCGTCCAATGAGACCCCTTCAACCTCCTTGGATTCCTTGCTGGAGCAGTCGGGCACTCAACAGATGTAGCGACCGAAAAATCCGGAGGAGGGATTCTTCGAAGTTCTTGAAATGAAGCCGCCACCAAAGTTTAGTTTAAGGGCAAACATTGGAAAATCCCCATTGAGTGGATAAGGAGGTTTTGCGGACCAGGTTTAGGCTCGGGAGTCGTTTATGCGTAGGGAAGGTATTAGCACCCTACGACATCCTTCCTAAGGAAGGTTACCTTTTAACTAAATGTGTAAGCGTTTATTAATTCAAAAATAATGTTTTTACCCTTATAATAATAATAATAAAAAGACTCGCTAAACGGTTAATTATTTTTGTACTTTTTGAGAAATAGGAGAGAAATGAATTAAAAGAAAAAAAAAAGGTTTTTTATTAATGCAATTGACAGAGGTCGGCCGCCCTCTGGTCCTACGTATCTCCTGGTAGAAAATCAAATCACACGTAGTTCTTGGCAGAAAATAATTGTGTGTTTGGTGTTTTTTTTAATTATTTTTGAAATTGGGAGAGGTATTCGTACCGACCAAACAAGTAAAACTCAGAGTGGTCGTCACTCACAACTCGTTTGAAAACTAAGGCTGTTATTAACGGTCAAACAAGCTAAGCTCAGAGTGGCCATTAGTAACAAACTATTTTTGTGGATAACGTTCATTTGTTATTTGGGAAAAAATAGGTTTGTGGAAGAAAGTGCTTATTTATGAAAAAAAAAGAATTTAAAGAAGAGAAACAGGGGGTGCAGTAGTAAAATAGTGTGTGCATTTAGAAACAGGGGGGTTGTATGAGCAAAATGAAGGGGTGCCTATAATAGTACTTACAACTACTTATATTGGGATATAAGACATGAAGGCTACAAAATAGAAATAAATGAAACAGACTAAAGGATTGACGGTACATGAAAAGGTTGGGCATTCCTTTTTTTGTTATTTTTTTTTATGCTCTTAAATGGGCTGAAATCAGAATGATAAAAAAAACACACACACTAGTATAAAAGATAAATGTTAGTTTTGAGAAAACCCTAATCTATGTTAATCAGCCGCAACCATCTTCAGGACAATGAGAGAGAGAGAAACAAAAGAGGGACATGGGAAGAGAGAGGAAGAGAGAAAAGAGAAAAACCCAACGAGAGAGAGATGAGGTTGTCGTTCAGGAGGGAATGGAGAGCACGGGTTGAAGGAAGGGTGGTGATGGTGAGACCGTGGCGGTGGTGTTCGCCGGAGGAAGGCACGACGACGGCGGCTACGGTGGTCACGACGGGGTTTCGGTGGTTGCGAATTTTTGGTGGTTCTGAGATGGAGTTTTTGGTGGTGGAAAGTGGATCCGACGGTGGTGTAGGAAGGGGGTGAAGGTTCGCGGTGGTGAGAGAGAAAGTGGAGGTTTGCGACGGGTGGGGGGAGTTTTGAGGGTGGTGGAGATTTTACGGTGGTGGTGGCTGTGGGTTTTCGGGGACTGTTTGGTGTGAGGAGGGAGAGTGTTGTCACGGTGGTTGAGAAGAGAGATGGAGAGAGGGGTGGCGGTTGTTGGCGGAGGTACGACGGCGGTTGCAAGGAGAGAGAAGAGGTTGGCCACGGTGGTTTTGGGTTGCTGACTGTTTGAAGGTGAACGGTGGTGGTGATGTATGGTGGAATCCCTCTCCCTCGGTTTTCTCTCTATTTTTCATTCCATTTTTCTACTGATTTTGTTTCTCCGAATCGTTCCTCCTTATTTTCTGTGTGTGTATGTTACTGTCTCTGTTGTTGAATCTGTGTATCCCCCCCTTCCTGATTTCTGTTCTGTTGCACTTATAGGCTAATTGTGGGGTGTAGGTGTGGATGGAAGCAGAGGATCAAAGCTCATGGGGGGACAAAGCTGTTGGCAGCAGTGACACAGTGGAGCAGCAAGGATGGCAGCAGGGCTGCTGCCACTGCAGCAGTGTTTTTGCTGGAAATGGAAGAAAACCAAGGGACAAGGAGAAGGCAACCTCAGCCTCATTCTCCAAATGAGCAGTCGCTGCTGCCTTTTTTTTGTTTCAGAAATGTACTTTTTTTTATTTTAATTTTTGTATTATAAAAGAGTTGACCTTTTTTTTTTGTCCAATTCTGCCCTTTCTTTTTTTAATTTTTTGTTTGTATATGTAATAAAAGGACAGCTAATAAAAAAAACTGATTTTATCTTAATACTATTATTTATTATTTTTTTTATGATAATAAAAGCGGTAAAAAAAAGAAGCGTACACGACGAGAGGCGAACACGCGTGCGCAAAGAGCGTAACGACACGCACACGATTAAGAATGACACGCGTATGTGGTTAGAAATAACACGTGCACGCAACAATGCAAAAACGTTAGGCTAACGCGTGTACGCGACTAAAAATAATACGTGTGCGCCATGGAACATGTTTTTTGGGATTTTTCGAAAAATGAAACAAGAAACCGATTAAAATCAAATCTCTACAACATTATTATTATTCTAGAAAAACAAATCGCATTAATTTAACGGACAAAATTAGGGTATGACAGCTGCCCCTCTTTATTTATATTTTACCAGGAAGTATGAAGAGTTTCCAAATTTCTCGAGTAAAATAGAAATAAAGATAAAAAGACACTAATTTTGTCAAGACTATGATTTTTTTTTTTATAGAAATTCTTGAAAGATTGGGTTGACATAGAACAAAAGTAAATAAGGATCACCGGGGATCTGAAGGAGCACTGGGCTCTGATGGTCTAATTCGCAATCGATGCTTGGCGCATTGATTGGAGTTAAACTGAAGGACCGACGAGGTCTGAAGGGCATGCCTAAGCCTGATGGACCAATGGGTCTGATGGAGCGCAAACTAGCAACGGTACTAGTAAAACGGTCTGTTTGGGGGGTGGCCTTTTTCGAGCGGCCATGGGGGCAAGGTCAGGTCGTTGACCTGATTTGCGCACCTCGAAGGACATGCACTGTGTTTTTTAGGCGGACACAGCTAGTCTGAAGGGCCTGGGGCCGGATGATCCGTCGGTTGCTCGATAACGCGACGTGCGATCTGGATTGAAGGACCATTGTTGGTCTGAAGGAGCGCTTGGGCTCTGAGGGACCGCTGGGGGTCTGAAGGAGCGCTGAGATTCTGAATTGTAGTATGAGACCAGCGCTTGGAGCACTGAATTTGAGGGAACAAACTATTGGGATTGGTACATGGCGTACCTGCCTAGAACACACCTAATGAATGAATCTACCTGAGAAGGGAGAAGCATATTTGGTATGTCTAAAAATGCAATGAATGATGTATGCGTGCAGTATAGGTATGTGAAATGGTAAGTGTTCGATGGGTGAATGAAGTGTGGCAGATGTTGTGAGTTGAAGTTGATGGGACATGGAGGTTGACGAACAACGTGTGTGAATGCAGATAAAGTAGGAATGTGGTCGTGCTGATTGATTTTGGTGGAATGATGACCGTAATGGAATGAGCAATTTTTCTCTTTTTGTCTTTTTTTGCTTTTCTCTTTTTTCTTGGTATATGAGTGTATGAAATGCAAAGTGTGAATGAGATGCAAATGTAATGCCTTGACGCGAATGTCATGCATGGTACAAAGATATGATTAGTGATAAAAAAAACTCTTTTTTGGGGGCAACGATGAGACCGGCACTTGACACGTCTATCGAAGCAAATAATGTCATGCGTGTAATGTGATGAACGTGCAATGATTGGTATCTGGGGGATGATGAATGAAATGGGTGTACCATGGGTGTTGAACCTGGTGGAATGAGAAAGTCGACAACGGTGTATGAAATGCAAATGTGACCGTGGTGATTATTTTTTGGTGTGATGATGAATGTGATGGATGAATTTTTCTTTTTGCTTTTTCTTATTTATTTTGCTTCTTTTCTTGATGCATGCAATGCGAATGTGAATATCATGCGAATGTAATACTTTGATGCAAATGCTACGGTCAATAAAAGGAAACACATGAATGCATAGCAAATGATATGATTGGTGATGTAGAAAGCTTTTGGCAACGATGAGACCGGCACTTGGCGCGTCTATCGAAGCAAAAAGTGTTATATGTGTGCAATGTGATGAATGTGCAAAGCAAAAGTAAATGGACTACAAAAGGCCCGTGAATGATGGATGCTGAAGTTGGCCGAAAACAGAAATTGATAAGCTGTGTATGCGAATGCGAAATGCAAATGTGCTGCTGGTTGCACGATGGGATGATTTATGCTTTGGTGGGAGTAACGGGTGCAATGTGGATGATTTTTGCCTTTTTGGCTTTCTCTCTTTTTTTCATGAATAAATGAATGAATGAATGAACGTGCACACCTAATGCTTAGATGAAGGGTTGTGGTAGCCGCATGAGTTGATGTTGTATGATGCAATGATTGGATGTTCGTTGGGATGTGGGAGGTTTTTTTTTTTGTCTTTTCGCTTTATTGTCCTTTGGTATTTGATGAATGCATGAAATGAGAATGCGAATATGATAGGTATGTAATATTTTGATGCAAATGCCATGGTGAATAGGAGGAAGTGCATGAATGCATGGTGCGATGCTATGATATGATTGATTGGGATGCAGACAGACTTTGGGTAATAATGAGACCGACATTCGACTTTTTATTGAAGCAATACATGTTATGTACGGGCATGCATGTACGGATACGCAATGCGTAATGCGAAAGAAGAAAAATTGTGTAGGCAAAAACAAGTCGAATGTGAATGCATGTTCAATACTTGCATGAGAGAGTGGTGATGAGTATGATCAGATGCAGGGTTTAATTCTAGAATAATGAGGACATGTCTAATGCATGATTTGTTGGTAACAACATTTTTTTGTAAGGATGCAAAATGTTTGATGAGAAACAAAACTTTTGATGCTGGAAACAGAGAGCTGAACCTTTTGAATTGATCGTTCCTTGGAAGAAAGATTTTGTTGGCTTGGACTTGAACTCTGGTAAGCTCAAGGTTGTCACCTTGAAAAGCGTGGCTTGCGGCAATGTATTAGTGCCCTTTCTAGAGATCGAGATGTGTATTTGCAGATGGGTTCTCATTTGGTTATGATGACCCATGATGACTAAGCTTTCAAGTCTAAGATGTTAACTTAGAGGGATTGTCATTAACATGTGTTTCTCTCTTTGGAGCATTTGTTTAATAAATATGAAAAATGGTGTGAATGCAAATGAATGTGCCAGTTGACTCAGGGTTCAAGAAATGTAGGGTATGTGTCACGTGAGTGGAATGAAGGATGAGGTTTATTGGCTCAAGCCCATGAAGGATAAGCTTGCCCCATGGTAAGAAATGTTTGACTGCCCCAATTTTGACCTCAAATAGTGGGGAGTGAAACAATCTGCCTTTGTCTAGGGAGGACGATGACAACTGAGGATATGGACTGATTGAGGGATTGGGAAGTATGCTGGTATTGAGGGTGACAAGTGACTAGGAATGAATGGAATGGGATGCAAAAGGATTCTTTCGGCCCAAGGGATATGATGCCCCGGTCTATAAGAGGACAAGGTTACCCCAATCCATGAAAGATGAAAATTGCCCCATCTCGAGTGGGATTGTGACAGGGTGCAAAGTTAGAATAATGGTTTGGAAATTGGTCTGGTACGGCTACATGAGTGTAGTATATGAACGAGATGAAAGGTGAGGGTATTTTGGGGATGCTGAAAAAAAATCTCCCTGAGTTTGAGTGGAATGGAGGGTGAGGTATTGCCCCATTTTGATATGATAAGTCAAGTAACTGCCTTAGTAGGGATTTGTGGTTTTCTTTGGGGAGGAGTCCACAAGCTAAGACAGTCAAGAGTTTTTGGTTCGATGAAAATTCACTCTGTTGATGATCACTGTTATATTCTCTTGATGAACTTCGAGCGTGCAAGCCCTTTTAAGTTTTTTTTATTTTCTTTTGTAATAATATTTTTCTCTTTGTTTTTTTTGAGCAAATAAATTATTCTGATTATTTTGTCCTATAGTATAAGCTTTGAGAAAAATGGAAGCAACCAATCACTGATCAGAATAGGCCTTAGGATTGTAATATGGCTAATGGCTAATGATTCATGAAGGAAATGATTACTTTGCTCCTGAGAGTGTTCGGGGTTGGTTGAGACAAATAATCTTTTATGCGCTTCATGGTAGAATGAACCTGTTTTAGGGTTGTAGCGCATTTGAGGGTTTACGGAGGATAGGACGCTTAGGCCAAAGGAAGTGTTTGAGGGTTTATTTCAGACAATGATCTTTTATATGCTCGATCGTGTGAAGCGTCAGCTCACAAATTCTACCGTTTTGGTTTTCAGGATTTTTCGATCCTCTTTTTTTTATTTCACTTTTTTTGTGATTTTTTTTTTCTTTCGAGCTGAGCGAGCTGTTAGATACGGGATTGATCAATGTCTAAGGTGTTTGAAAGATTTTTGATTTTTTTTTTTTTTTTTTTTTTTGCTCGAAGTGGGTAGCAAAGGGCATTTCTCTTTTTTGGATTTTTGGATATAGGAAAATGGCCAAACTCCAATTCAAATCATGATTGCTTATTTTCTTGAAATTGTAACTATGGGACAAAACTTCATTTTAATATATTTGCTTTTCTTTATTTATTATTTTTTTTATGCCCTAATTTTTGCTCAGGCTGCTCTTGCGAGTTTTCAACCTAACGGGCTTTTTCTTTTTTGTATTTCTTTTTTTTTTACTCAAAGGACTTGCACGAGTGTTTAGAATGCTAGCAGAAAATCTTAGTGATTATTACTCTGCCACAGTATGGAGCGTACAAAGCGTTATTCGTGAAATTTCATCACTGGGGGAAAGCGAATGAAATACTCTTGTGGGGACTGGGCCTTTTATGGATGGTTGGGTCTGGTTTTGGAAGTGGCGGAAAGACGGGGATAGTATAATTGACTCAAACAAGAGTAAGCACACATGTCATGCTAATTTATTTTGCAAATGCTTCATAGAGAGTTGACACCGGTTAAGATAGAACAAATTTAATTGCTAAAACCACACAAGTTAACAAAATAGACATTTACGCTTCTTATCACGGGTGTGAGATATATGTTGGCTGGTGTCCTTGGTGGGGCACGCAGTGGCTAAGGGTCAAGCCTATGATATGGTCAATATTGTAGTGACCATGATGGTGAATGAGTTATTGGTGAATTCCGTTGAATGGTTAAGTGGGTAGGTGGTTTCCATAAGTGTGGTAGGATGAAGAGTGAAGAACTTGTTGTTGGTGAATCAAGTTAGGGTATGGCCACATTTTCCAAGGAAGAGGAATCAATTAAAATATATTTTCAAAAAGGCTTCGTCTCTCATCAAACAGCATGTCAAAAACTTATGAGTTTCATTTTTTATTTTTTGGAAAAATTGTTTGAATAAAGCAGAATGCATGAACATATGGATGTTGTACACAGACAATGATGTAGGTGAATGGAATGCATAATGATACCTTAAGCAAGTATGTGATTTTTTATTTTTTTATTTTTTAAAGTTCAACTAGAGTGAGAGGCTGACAAAACAACAAAAAAACTATTGGATGATGAATAATGCAAGAATGAAGCAAATCCTAATTTTGTTTTAATGCATGTGAGAGGATTAACGCCCTTGAGATGGATGTGAGAGGAATAAATGACTTTTGTTTTTGTTCTTTATGACGCATGAAGGAACTGTTTTTGAGATGCATGAGAATGAATGACTTTTGTTTTTGTTTCTTCATGATGCATGAAGAGGAGTAATGAATAATGAATGAATGTAAATTTTTTTATAATATCAAGGTGATATTATTCTCTCATTTTTGGCGTGTGGCTTATGCAAGATGAAAAATAAAAAATATGATATTTTGTTATTTTCTAGATGATGAGATGCAGGTTGGTACGATGAATGCATGATAATTTTTTTATTTTCTAGTTGAAAGACTAACTATGCTCACGCAACAAGAATAATCAAGTTAAACGCACCTTGTGTCCTAGTGCATGAAGGAACACATGGTGAAAAATGATGAAAATGCAGATACGAATGCATGAAATGCGTGCATGAATGATCACTTGGAAAGGTCAGTTATTCTAAATGATTTTTGGAGACAATGCGGCACGTGACCGATGCAGAGCCTCTTTCATGTATCAGAATGAAATGCTAAATACGTATCTATGAATGATGCGAAAATGATGACGTAATTTTGAAATGATGCATGTTGAAACGGTGTATAGATGATGTGTGGATGAAATGGCGTATGGATGATTTAATAAGACAGCAGTTTTTTTTGGGTGAGTGAAAAGGTGCGTGAATGCTATGCATTTCATGATGTTGCAAATGATGAAATGCCTATATTATTTGATGATGGAAATGCATGCTAAATGAGACATTCAATCACAATTTTTTTTTTTTAATTGTGATCATGTTTTTTATTCTTTTCTTTTTCGCGAAAAGAAAGAAAAACGCAATGTATGAGTGAACGAATAATGTTGCCTGATGCAGATGCGAGGAATGTGAATGAATGATCGCTTGAAAAGATTGACTATCCGAGATGATTTTTCGGACGCAATGCAATATGATGATGAATAATGCAAGGAAGTGGCATCATTTTATTTTCTTTTATTTTGCATGTCAGATGACTAATGCATTTTTTATTTTTCTATGCATGAAGAGGAGTAACGAATATAGTATATCTTTGAGTATGCAAGATGATGAAAGTTGGACAAATATGTAGCGTCTTTGTTTTTTTTTTTTTTGAGGATGATGTGCATGTTAGTATCATGAGAACGAGATGTATTTGAAAACAAGTGATTCGTTCTATGGTGATTTTTATTTTCTAGCAAAATATAATGTCCATGATGACAGATATGTATGAAAAATGCGAATGCATGTATGCATGCAATTATTTTTATTTTTTCAAGAGGCAGTGCAACATGCATGCAGACTCTTATTTTTGATTTATTGGATGACAGATGATACAATTATAATAAAATGATTTTTTTGTTTTATTTGGGAAATGACATATGAATATGGAATTGTTGCATATGCGATGTATGAGTATGAGAAATGATGCAACTTGGATAAAATGAACAAATAAAAAAAAATTGACGTTTTTGTTGTTTTAAATATGATGAGATGTATGGTAGTGCAATGATAATGGGATACATAAGAATGATTTTATGCATGGTGACTTCTGTATGATGGACGGAAGGAGTGATGTCGTCTCATGTGCATGCAAATGAAGGAAACAAGCATGAAAATGATTTTTTTTTTGAGTGATTTTTTTTCGGAGAAACGCTAAATAGATTAATGGAGAGGGTAAGTATAATGCCCCTGTGTCCTAGGTGGGTCATGTCTAAATTGGGATTTTCAACATGGTCTAGGGTCACTTATGTGATCAGTCTCTCAAGTGGCTCTATTCGCTTCCTCACAAAGGTCTCCAGAGCTAAAATCCCCTTCATGATATGATCCACAACGATAGCGAGCTACCTGGTGTGGGATACCATGAAAGAGCATACTCCGGTTGGGACTTTCATGAGAGTCAGACAGATAAAATCCAGAATGACTGTCACTAATAATCTCCACTCGTCCTAGGTTATTTGCAGACCCGGGTATAGGGCCCCACTCAAAGGTGTGTGCAAGAGTGTAAGTGAGGTGTGTGATGAGGGCAAAATACCTAAACTAACCAAACTGGACAAGATGTACAACAATAATAACAAAAAAAGTCGTCTACCCTAAGGTTCAATAATATAAAGAAATGCTAATAAATAAATAATATAAGAATAAGGGTAAAAACAAAATATTAATGAAATTAACAAATACTTACACATTTAGTTAATTTGGCTTGACTCTCTTAATTGTCCCCAGTGAAGTCGCCAGCTGTAGCGACCGAAAAATCCGGAGGAGGGATTCTTCGAAGTTCTTGAAATGAAGCCGCCACCAAAGTTTAGTTTAAGGGCAAACATTGGAAAATCCCCATTGAGTGGATAAGGAGGTTTTGCGGACCAGGTTTAGGCTCGGGAGTCGTTTATGCGTAGGGAAGGTATTAGCACCCTACGACATCCTTCCTAAGGAAGGTTACCTTTTAACTAAATGTGTAAGCGTTTATTAATTCAAAAATAATGTTTTTACCCTTATAATAATAATAAAAAAAAGACTCGCTAAACGGTTAATTATTTTTGTACTTTTTGAGAAATAGGAGAGAAATGAATTAAAAGAAAAAAAAAGGTTTTTTATTAATGCAATTGACAGAGGTCGGCCGCCCTCTGGTCCTACGTATCTCCTGGTAGAGAATCAAATCACACGTAGTTCTTGGCAGAAAATAATTGTGTGTTTGGTGTTTTTTTTAATTATTTTTGAAATTGGGAGAGGTATTCGTACCGACCAAACAAGTAAAACTCAGAGTGGTCGTCACTCACAACTCGTTTGAAAACTAAGGCTGTTATTAACGGTCAAACAAGCTAAGCTCAGAGTGGCCATTAGTAACAAACTATTTTTGTGGATAACGTTCATTTGTTATTTGGGAAAAAATAGGTTTGTGGAAGAAAGTGCTTATTTATGAAAAAAAAAAGAATTTAAAGAAGAGAAACAGGGGGTGCAGTAGTAAAATAGTGTGTGCATTTAGAAACAGGGGGGTTGTATGAGCAAAATGAAGGGGTGCCTATAATAGTACTTACAACTACTTATATTGGGATATAAGACATGAAGGCTACAAAATAGAAATAAATGAAACAGACTAAAGGATTGACGGTACATGAAAAGGTTGGGCATTCCTTTTTTTGTTATTTTTTTTTATGCTCTTAAATGGGCTGAAATCAGAATGATAAAAAAAACACACACACTAGTATAAAAGATAAATGTTAGTTTTGAGAAAACCCTAATCTATGTTAATCAGCCGCAACCATCTTCAGGACAATGAGAGAGAGAGAAACAAAAGAGGGACATGGGAAGAGAGAGGAAGAGAGAAAAGAGAAAAACCCAACGAGAGAGAGATGAGGTTGTCGTTCAGGAGGGAATGGAGAGCACGGGTTGAAGGAAGGGTGGTGATGGTGAGACCGTGGCGGTGGTGTTCGCCGGAGGAAGGCACGACGACGGCGGCTACGGTGGTCACGACGGGGTTTCGGTGGTTGCGAATTTTTGGTGGTTCTGAGATGGAGTTTTTGGTGGTGGAAAGTGGATCCGACGGTGGTGTAGGAAGGGGGTGAAGGTTCGCGGTGGTGAGAGAGAAAGTGGAGGTTTGCGACGGGTGGGGGGAGTTTTGAGGGTGGTGGAGATTTTACGGTGGTGGTGGCTGTGGGTTTTCGGGGACTGTTTGGTGTGAGGAGGGAGAGTGTTGTCACGGTGGTTGAGAAGAGAGATGGAGAGAGGGGTGGCGGTTGTTGGCGGAGGTACGACGGCGGTTGCAAGGAGAGAGAAGAGGTTGGCCACGGTGGTTTTGGGTTGCTGACTGTTTGAAGGTGAACGGTGGTGGTGATGTATGGTGGAATCCCTCTCCCTCGGTTTTCTCTCTATTTTTCATTCCATTTTTCTACTGATTTTGTTTCTCCGAATCGTTCCTCCTTATTTTCTGTGTGTGTATGTTACTGTCTCTGTTGTTGAATCTGTGTATCCCCCCCTTCCTGATTTCTGTTCTGTTGCACTTATAGGCTAATTGTGGGGTGTAGGTGTGGATGGAAGCAGAGGATCAAAGCTCATGGGGGGACAAAGCTGTTGGCAGCAGTGACACAGTGGAGCAGCAAGGATGGCAGCAGGGCTGCTGCCACTGCAGCAGTGTTTTTGCTGGAAATGGAAGAAAACCAAGGGACAAGGAGAAGGCAACCTCAGCCTCATTCTCCAAATGAGCAGTCGCTGCTGCCTTTTTTTTGTTTCAGAAATGTACTTTTTTTTATTTTAATTTTTGTATTATAAAAGAGTTGACCTTTTTTTTTTGTCCAATTCTGCCCTTTCTTTTTTTAATTTTTTGTTTGTATATGTAATAAAAGGACAGCTAATAAAAAAAACTGATTTTATCTTAATACTATTATTTATTATTTTTTTTATGATAATAAAAGCGGTAAAAAAAAGAAGCGTACACGACGAGAGGCGAACACGCGTGCGCAAAGAGCGTAACGACACGCACACGATTAAGAATGACACGCGTATGTGGTTAGAAATAACACGTGCACGCAACAATGCAAAAACGTTAGGCTAACGCGTGTACGCGACTAAAAATAATACGTGTGCGCCATGGAACATGTTTTTTGGGATTTTTCGAAAAATGAAACAAGAAACCGATTAAAATCAAATCTCTACAACATTATTATTATTCTAGAAAAACAAATCGCATTAATTTAACGGACAAAATTAGGGTATGACAACAGAAAACTGCAAGGCACTGAAATATGTGGTGCAAGGCTTGATTGAATCTAAATGGTTGAATTTCAAAGAAGATGGTCCAAATGTTGCCACCAACCCTCTACCGGGGCACGGGAAACCCTCCGTTAATGCCATTGGAGATTTTGAGGGTAAATTCTTGATAAGAAGGGTGGAGGACATCATCACACCTCTGGACCTCATCCATGCTGACTTGTGTCACTTTGGAATTATTATGAAGGGATGCGCGAGAAAAGATTCGTGTGTCGACCCTCACTGTGTCGGGGGCATGTGAAGCATTCAAGCTAGTCCTTCAAGACTTACTAGACCGACACGTAATACAGGTGGGTCTTCAAAAGAAGGAGGAGGACGTGTTGACTCTCCAGTCAAACATTAACCAGAGCAAGGACATCCGGAAGCCGCTGGAATTTCGTTACAAAAAGGACACGAAACTGACCCTGGCTATGCCTAAACCGATCACTATTCAAGTACCAACTCCTTTCCCCGTTAAGAACAGCAATGCAGTCCCATGGAATTACAACGTGAAAGTTCAGCCCACTCCTGATGTCATTAACATCTCAGGGACTAGTGGGATGACTCGAAGTGGGCGTATCTATACCCTCGAAGGACTCAGTGGAGAGCAAACAAAGGAAGGGGGAAGAAAGAGCCCGTAAAGGCAAAAGCATAGAACAAGAACATGCTGATAAGAATGTAGGTAAAAGGACGCTATCTGAACAGGAAGCTGGTGAAATTTTGAAACTTATGAGACAGAGCGAGTATAAGATAGTTGATCAGCTGAACCAGACCCCTTCCAAGATATCTCTGTTGTCATTATTGCTCAGCTCCGAAGCCCATCGTGCAGCATTGATGAAAGTATTGAATGAGGCCCATGTCACTCATGACATCTCAGTTGGCCAGTTTGATGGGATCGTTGGAAACCTTGTTGCAAGTAATTACCTCACATTTACTGATGATGAGATTCCAACTGAAGGGAGGGGGCACAACAAAGCCTTACACATATCTGTGAAGTGTGGAGATTACTCACTTGCTCGGGTGCTTATTGACAACGGATCGTCCTTGAATGTGTTACCCAGATCAACCATGGAAAAATTAGATGTGGATTGTTCATCAATGAGACCTAGCTTTATATTGGTCAGGGCCTTTGATGGATCAAAAAGGGAGGTCATCGGAGAAATGGAGTTACCTGTACAGGTAAGTCCAGAACTCTTCGTAGTGACCTTCCAGGTAATGGATATCACCCCATCCTACAGTTGTCTCTTGGGAAGACCATGGATCCATTCTGCAGGGGCAGTCCCCTCTTCTCTACATCAGAAGCTCAAATTCATAGTGAACAACAAGTTGGTGGTTGTTTTCGGTGAAGAAGAAACGCTGATAAATAGGTCGTCTCCCACTCGTTACATCGAGGCTGCTGAGGAGTCTTTTGAGACTGCCTTCCAAGCGTTAGAGATTGCCAATGCGTCCAGTGTGGGGGAGGGAATCCTAATGTCGAAGCCTAAGCTGTCCGAGACTGCCATGATGGTTGCTAAGGTCATGGTAAGTAAAGGTTACGAAGCCGGAAATGGCTTGGGAAAGACCGAACAGGGAATCCTGACACCAATACAGCTGCAAGAGAACAAAGATAGACGCATGATAGGGTGTTGGCTTGATCGCACTGACAAGAGAAGAATCGCGGAAGAAAAGAAAGAACGGAGGTTGGCCAAGCTTGAGGGAAGAGATCCAAATATGAAGAAGATTATCATCTGTGACATCAAGCAAAGTTGTCAAAGTGCGGGAATGTTGAATCCCAACCAGATTGCTGGAGTTGAAGAAGATCTAAATGCTGAAGATGGCGTCAACAGTCTCATACGCCCTTGTCCTGCTGTAGCGACCGAAAAATCCGGGTTAGGATTCCTCGAAGGTTCAAAAATGAAGTCGCCACCAAAGTTTAGTTTAAGGGCAAATATTGGAAAATCCCTTTTGGATTGGATAAGGGTCCTTGAGACCAGATTTGGGTTCGGGAGTCGGTTATGCGTGGGGAAGATATTAGCACCCCACGACATCCTTCCTAATGAAGGTTACCTGCTAACTAATTGTAGGAAAGAATATTAATTTTGAAAATGTTTATTTTACCCTTTTTTATTTTGAAGGAAAAGTCTTAATAAAAATTTTAGTTTTTTGTGCTTGACAGGAGCGGGCCCCTGCTCCTACGTATCTCCCGGTGCGATGGAGAAATCAAAGCTACGTAGTTCTTGGGTAGAAAAAGTTTGTTGGTTGGTATTTTTTAATATAGGGGTTTTAGGATTATTGAGCTGTACAGCTCATTCTTCCTAGAACGATGACTAACCCGTCTGTACAGTCGACTTAGTCGACTATTTTATAAGAATGGAGTTTTTAGAGTTGGGAAAATGGTTTGATGTGTGTTGGTTTGATTTTATTGGAATAGGGATTTTAGGACTCTTGAGCCGTACGGTTCATTCATCCTAAAACGATGACTAACCCGGCCGTACGACCGACTCAACCCCCTGTTCGATTTTGGGAAAAAAGGTTTATTAATTATTTTTTTTAGGGGTTCTACGACTCTTGAGCTGTACAGCTTATTCATCCTAGAACGCTGACTAAACCAACTGTACAGTCGACTTAATCCCCTATTTACATTTTTGAAAATGAAATATTTATTTATTTTTATAGGTTTTTTGTAAAAGAAATTATTTTTTGAAGAAAAATAAATAAAACGAAAAAGGGGTGAAATAGTAAAATGGGGTGCAAGTTACAGGAGGGTTGTATTTAGAAAAAAAGGGGTGCAAAAGGTAGCAGCGCAGTCCATGCGATTTGGATCTGGCCTGCGAGAATATGGGCTTGCGTGGGGGGTTAACTTTACTAGAAAGGGGGGGTGCAAGAAGTAATCTGTTTTATTTTATTTTGTTTTTAGTTTTTTTTTTAAAACAGAAAAATAGATAGGAGAGGTATAAAAGGGGAAATTAGGGTTTTTTGCAAAACCTAATTTCATTCTCTTCATCCCTTGCTGCGCCGCAGCAGTTCTTCTCCTCAAGAGAGAAAGATTTGCGAAAGCTTCGCATCAGAGAGAAAATGAGAGAGGGAAGAAATGAGAAGGAGGGTGAGGGAGATGAGCGACGGTGGGAAAGGAAAAAGAACTGCCTGACAGCGACGGTGGGCTGTAGGGGATGCCACCGGCTGACCGTTCCATGGCCGGCAGTGGTGGTTGAGGACGAACGGCGACGGAGCATGGTACCACCGGCGAAAACGAACGCGAGGAGAGGGGGTTTATCTGCGAGGGACTACGGAGTTCGTTTGGGACCGCATGACTGATGGAGTGGTGACGACGCGGGGGACGGCGAGCGCACAACGACGCGAGACCGATGATGGTCACGATGGTGATGGGGGATGGGTGTTGACAACGGTGGTGCGACGGCTCAGTTGGGGAGCATGACAACCATGGCGCGTCTATCCATGGGTGGCTCACGACGGCGATGGCGACACATTTTGGGGGGGACGACCACCGTCACGGTGGTCGAAGCTAGTACGGTTCTAACTCGTTTTTTTATCTTTTTTTTTTATTTTTTATTTCTCTGTTTTGATTTCTGCTTTTACCTATTTTTCTGGTTTCTGATTTCAAAACTTCTAAACCCTAGTTTTATAGAAATGACTCCTATTTCGATTAGCCTCTATTTCAAAAAACTAAAACCCTAATTTAATTTTATTCGAACTATTCTGTTCATGATTTTTTTAAAGAGAACCTAGCCTATTTACAAACCTGATTTAAACCCTATTCCGTTCATGACCCTATTTACGCCATAGTCTGTTCATAGTACTAACATTCACAGCACTAACGTTTCTAACAAAAACATAAACTGAACCTATTCTAAGTTTTATAACTATTGTTATTTTCGTTTTTTTTAAAGAACTAATTCTGAAACAATAAATTTTTACAACTGAGCCTATTTCAAGTTGATAAATACTCCTACTAATGAAACAAAAGTAAAACGACTTTTAAAAGCAAACTGATTTGACCAACCTTTTTTTTCAGCCTCTGTTTGGTTTCTTGTTGCCTGCTGTTAGTACCTGCCTGTTGTTGTTATGCCTGCTACTGCTGTTCTTTTTTTCCTTACTGCTATGGCTGCTGTCCCCTTCTTCTTTTTTAGAATTTTGGTGATTAGGGTTTCAGTATGAAACCCTAATTTTGCTATCAAAGGTATGATTTTCTGTATGAATTCTCTGTGAATCCTTTGTGTCTGTCTTTTCTGTCTGAACCAAGCTTGTTTATATAGGAAAAATTTAGGGTTTTTCTGATCCTTCTTCATCTTTGTTTCCTATTTTGCAGATTTTGGGCTTGGGTTGGAGAAGATGGGCGCTTGGTGAGCAAGAAAAGGGCTAGGGTTCAGCTGCTGCATTTCTTTGGACTGAGGCGCCCCCTTTTTTTGTTTTTTTTTTTCATTTTTATGTATTTTCGGATTTTATGTTTTTTTTTTGTATTTTTGGGTTTTTATTTTTTTTTTGTATTTTTGGACCCTTTGTATATATTAATATTGAAATATTTTTAATTCTGATTTTATTTTATTGTTATTCTCTTTATGGCTTTTTGATCAAAAGGGCTAAATTAGGTCCAAAATATCAGACACAGGCCCATTTATTAAAACTGGCCCAAAAGTTAGATGTAGGCCCAAATAGACATAAGGCCACTTATAAAAAAACTGGTTCAAAACACTAAGCGTAAGCCCAATTAGACAAGCTAACAAAATCACGCTCAAAAGGTTGGACATAGGCCCAATTGGATAATCCGGTCCAAATTAAAACCAAATAGCGCTCGAAATGCCATCCTCGTAATGCTATGAACTTGTGTCACGGGGGCTAAAACAATTGCGATAACAAGATCGGACAAAATTGGGGTATAACACCTGCGAATGAAAGACTCAAGAATTGGGAGATCGTCAATTTTCCTGTAGTTTTTAGTCCAAAGTAATGTTTCTGTAATGCAATCCTATGGCTCTGCCCAAGGCCTTAGGATATTTCATTCGAGCACGCATGTTTCCTTTCAGTACCAATATCAATGAAATGTTATTTTGAATTCTCCAATGAATTTCGGTTTTCCTTTTGCACTCGCTTTTTACTTTCTTTTATTCATTTTTCATTCCGTCAAATTACACTAATGCAGATCTGAAAAAACCATGCATCTTTGAAAATAACAACGCCAATAATTCATAATGTAACTTTGATCACCCCATTAATCAAACTGAGGAAGATGTTGAAGATAACTGGGAAACTCCTCCAGAGTTAATGAGAATGATGGAACAAGAGGAAAAAGTGATCCAACCCCACGAGGAATCTACTGAAACAATAAACTTCGGCACAGAGGAAGATAAAAAAGAGGTTAAAGTTGGTACTACAATGAAAGACAGTGAGCGAGAGAAGTTGGTTCGGCTTCTGTTTGAGTATGTTGACGTCTTTGCATGGACATACCAAGACATGTCTGGACTAGACACTAGCATAGTTGAACACAAATTGCCAGTAAAACCTGAATGTCCGCCAGTGAAGCTGAAGCTAAGAAGGATGAAGCCAGACATGTCACTGAAAATTAGAGATGAGGTCAGGAAGCAATTCGATGCTGGGTTCTTAGCAGTAGCAAAATACCCTCAATGGGTAGCCAATATTGTCCCGGTTCCAAAGAAAGATGGGAAGGTTCGGATGTGTGTCGACTATCGGGATCTGAATAGAGCCAGCCCTAAATATGACTTCCCCTTGCCTCACATTGATGTCTTGGTAGATAGCACAGCGCAACACTCTATTTTCTCCTTCATGGATGGATATTCCGGATATAACCAAATCAAGATGGCCCCTGAAGACATGGAGAAAACCACCTTCATCACTCTCTGGGGGACCTTCTGCTACAAAGTAATGCCATTCGGCCTAAAGAATGCTGGTGCAACGTACCAAAGAGCGATGGTAACCTTATTCCATGATATGATGCATAAAGAAATAGAAGTCTACGTGGATGACATGATTGCAAAATCCAAGACTGAAGAAGGACATGTTATCAATCTGCAGAAACTCTTTGAACGTTTAAGGAAGTTCAAACTCAGATTAAACCCTGCCAAATGCACTTTCGGTGTAAGATTAGGAAAATTGTTAGGGTTCATAGTCAGTCAGAGGGGAATAGAAGTGGATCCAGCCAAAGTACGAGCAAGTCGGGTTCCTGGGAAGATTGAACTACATCTCCAGATTCATATCCCAATTAACATCGACCTGTGAGCCTATCTTCAAATTACCGTACAAGAACCAAGAAACCAAGTGGAATGATAATTGCCAAGAAGCCTTTGAGAAGATCAAGAGGTACCTCCAAAATCCACCGATTCTGATGCCACCTGTACAGGGCAGACCTCTCATTCTGTACTTAACAGTGCTAGACAAATCAATGGGTTGTGTACTGGGCCAACATGATGATTCCGAAAAGAAAGAACATGCCATCTACTATCTAAGCAAGAAGTTCACCGAGTGCGAGACAAGATACTCACTGCTGGAAAGAACGTGTTGTGCCTTGGCTTGAGCCGCACATCGCCTGAGGCAATATATGCTAAGCCACATGACTTGGTTGGTATCTAAAATGGATCTGATCAAGTACATCTTTGAAAAACCCGCACTCACAGGGAGAATTGTTCGCTGGCAAATGCTACTATCCGAATACGACCTTTTGTATGTAACTCAGAAAGCAATCAAAAGGTAGTGCATTAGCTGAGTACTTGGCACACCAGCTCATTGAGGATTACCAATCAATGCAGTGTGATTTCCCAGATGAGGATATAATGGCTCTATTCGGAGAAGGAAATTCTCCAGACAATGAAAGGTGGAGGATGTCATTTGATGGCGCTTCCAATCTGTACGGACATGGGGTCGGAGCTGTATTGATTTCTCCAGATAACTGTTTCATACCATTTACTGCTAGATTGAGTTTCTATTGCACCAACAACATCGCAGAATATGAAGCGTGTATCCTAGGCATCAAAGCGGCCCTTGAATGGAAAGTTAATAGACTTGATGTATACGGGGACTCAGCCTTAGTCATTCATCAAATAAAAGGTGACCGGGAAACCAAAGATTCCAAATTGATCCCTTATCGCGATCACATCCAAAAGATGATTGAACAGTTCGAGGAGATCACTTTCCACCATCTCCCCGTGAAGAGAATCAGTTGGCTGACGCCTTAGCAACTTTGTCATCAATGTTCAAAATCAACGACAACAAGAGTCTGACATTCATCCGAATTCAGCATCGTGACTTACCGGCACATCATTGTGTGGCAATCGAAGAAGAGCCTGACAGTAAACCTTAGTATTATGATATCAAGCACTATATCACAAGCAGAGAATACCCTCCTGGTGCCACCGAGAATAATAAAAGGACACTTAGGAGGTTGTCAATGGGTTTCTTCCTAAACGGGGAGGTGCTTTACAAGAGAAATCACGATATGGTCCTCCTCAGATGTGTAGCAAAAGAAGAAGCAGAAAGAATTATGAAAGATGTCCATGAAGGCTCGTTCGGAACTCATTCTAATGGGCACACCATGGCAAGAAAAATCTTAAGGGCCGGCTATTACTGGTTGTCAATGGAGACCGACTGCTTTAACTACGTGAGAAAATGCCACAAGTGTCAAGTCTACGCTGATAATATCCATGTGCCACCTGCTTCTTTGAATGTTCTAACAACACCATGGCCAATCTCAATGTGTGGAATGGATGTCATTGGTCCCATCGAACCTAAGGCATCAAATGGGCATCGCTTCATTCTTGTCGCTATTGATTATTTCACCAAATGGGTTGAGGCCGCTTCGTATGCCAGTGTAACAAAATCAGTGGTTGTCAAGTTCATAAAAAGTGATTTGGTCTGCCGTTACGGCCTTCCAAATAAAATCATCACGGATAACGGGGCTAACCTGAATAACAAGATGATGAAGGAGTTGTGTGACGACTTCAAAATCCAACACCATAACTCTTCCCCGTATCGTCCAAAGATGAATGGGGCAGTCGAAGCGGCAAATAAGAATATAAAAAAATTGTGCAAAAGATGGTGGTGACTTTCAAAGACTAGCATGAAATGCTTCCTTTCGCCTTGCATGGGTATCGGACCTCAGTTCGCACGTCAACAGGAACAACACTGTTCTCACTAGTATATGGAATGGAAGCAGTTCTTCCCATCGAGGTTGAAATACCCTCTCTGCGGGTGCTAATGGAAACAAAATTAGAGGAGGCAGAATGGGTTCAAACTCGTCTCGATCAGTTGAACCTCATAGAGGAAAAGAGAGTAATTTATTTGTGTCATGGGCAGTTGTACCAGCAAAGAATGAAAAAGGCTTATGATAAGAAAGTTCGCCCCCAGCAGTTTCAAGAAGGAGATCTCGTGCTCAAGAAAATTTTGCCTATCCAAAAGGATTCCTGTGGGAAATGGACCCCTAACTATGAAGGACCTTATGTGGTAAAGAAAGCGTTCTTCGGAGGAGCCTTAATTCTCACAAAAATGGATGGTGAAGACCTCCCACTCCCGGTAAATGCTGATGCAGTTAAGAAGTACTATGCCTAAAGAAATATATGAAAAAAGAGAAAGATGAGCCAAGCAAAAATGAGCTCACTAGTTTGAAAACCTGAAAGGGCGGCTTAGGCAAAAATTAGAGCAACCCGGTGGATTGAAACTCTAAAGAGCAATCCAGGCAAAATTAGGGTCAAAAAGTTGGACTTTGAATGGATACAAAGGCAATCAATACCTCCGAAAGTTGGATGATGAATGCTCAAGGTCATGTGCATGGGTGATTGGCATCGTTACTTCAAAGATACAAACAATCAAAAGATTTGTTCTTTCCTTCTCTTTCTTCTTTTTGTAGTTTAAACGCTCGATGTAATTTTCAGCCAGTGTGACCTTCTGCATATCTGGTTTCCATTTGAATATTAAACGCTTTCTTTATTCTCTCATTTCCCTATTTGCTTTAAAATGATGTTTGATGGTAAATGATACTGAATTGCGGAACATGTGCATGATCAAAAACATTACAATCATTACGAAATTTCTAAAAATCACAAAAAGGAGATGGTCCCTCATAAAATTGGAAAAAGGACAAATGCATGATCACTTCAAACAACAAATCACAATAGCCCGCACTTCAGTACCACTACTTTGGGCAACCCCCGTATCTCACATCGGAAGTCCTGCGAGTTGACGAAACCAGTGAAAAAGAAGAAGGTCAAAAAAGAATGGCAAACAAAAGAAAGAAGAACAAAGAAAAAAAAAAGAGAAAAAGCAATTTAAAAAAAGCAAAAGCAAAAGAGAGAAATCATCCACATTTCATTCATCATACCACCAGATACCAATCATTGCACATGCTTACACTACATGCACGCATACACCAATAATTGCATCCTTAGACGCGCTCGAATATAGATAGTATTTATCTGCCGAGATAGATTCAAATTATAATGTTAGCACTAAGTCTAGCACCAGTCCTTTAAACCCCCAGCGGTCCCTCAGAGCCCCAGCGCTCCTTCAGACCTCCATTGGTCCATCAATTCAGATCGGCTGTCGCGTTATCGAGCAACTGACGGATCATCCGACCCCAGGTCCTCCAGACTAGCTGTGTCAGCCTAAGACATAGTGGGCGTCCTTCATGGTCAACATATCAGTTCTAAACCTGATCTTGATCCTAATGGCCGCTCGAAAAAAGGCCACCATCAAGCAAACCGTTTTACTAGTACCGTTGCTAGTTTGCGCTCCATCAGACCAATTGGTCCATCAGGCCTAGGCATGCCCTTCAGCCCCCATTGGTCCTTCAGTTGAACTCAAGTCAATGCGCCGAGCATTGATTTTGGACTAGACATTCAGATCCCCAGTGCTCCTTCAGAGCCCCAGTGCTCCTTCAGATCCCCAGTAATCCCTTTATTTACCGCGTTTTAAGACAAAATTAGTGTCCTTTTATCTTCATTTCTATTTTACTTTGAAAATTTTGAAAACCATTCAAATTTTTTAGCAAAATATAAATAAAGAGGGGCAGTTGTTATACCCTAATTTTGTCCATCCTTTTTTTAAAAAAAAAAGAGAAAGAGTTCTTTTCTCTTAGAAAATAATAATAACAATTTTTTTTTTCATGTTGTACATTACTTCTTAATTAGTTACTACACGTCTTTAGTTATGAAAGGAAAAAGCAAAATAACTAAAAAAGTAAGAATAGAGAAAAGGGGGCGATTAGTAAAAATTGGGGTGTGGGCAGTGTTGTTTTTATTTTTTCTGTTGTAATTGGTTTTGGGCCATTATTGGAGGCCCGTGCGACTTAGGCCTGACCCGGATGGCAACTTTTCAACTTTCACTCACAAAACCTAATTGCCTCCATCACAAACCCTAATTTCCCATCACTTTCTGAAAACCCAAAAAGCAACCCTAGCCGTCACCTCTCTCTCTCTCTCTCTCTCCCCCTGACAGGGATTATTTTCTTCATCTCTACACGTTTTCCTTCACCACCCCCACACACCTCCTACCTTCACCATCCCTAAACGTCTCCTACCTTCACAACCCCCTACGCCGCTACAGTATACGCAACCCCCTATTTTCGTCACCAACCTTCAAAAAGCCAACGGTCCCATTATAAATCGGTGGTTCACGCGTTTTTCTCTCGGTTTTTCGTGGAAGGCCTCGGTTGTAAAGAGGAAACGCAGTGATTTATACATATTTTCAGATATGAGTGCAAGAACCAATGGAAAAAACGAAGGAGAAAGCATAGCACTACAAATCCGATTTTCTAGTATAAATATGGGCCAAATCCTTGAAGAAAGGAGGAGGTTTTTTTGTTGAGAGCAAGAGAGAGAAAGGTTAGAACTTTGGTGGAGATCCAGGAGCAAGAAACAAAATCTATCCTCGAAGTACTTGAGTGAATGAGAGAGAGCAAATTTTCGTTCTTTCTCCTCTTCTAAAATTTTCATAGTTTTATTTTTGTTGTTGTTATTGTTGGTAAGGTCTCACCAAAAGGTTCATTATTCAAGGTTGGTTTAGTATTCTCTCTTAAATTTCTTGTTTTATCTTATGATCTTTGCATCCCTATTCTAATCAATGTAAATTTGTTGTCTCATAAATCCTTGCTCTTCTATTCATCTTCACGTATGTGGTGTTTTTGTGATTTTGAGTGGTTGAATGTACGGTCGGGTTAGTCATCCTTTTAGGCCGAATAAGCCGTACGACTTAAGAGTCCTAAAATACCTGTTAAAAATGAATAATGTCAAAAATGAAAATACACAAATCTTTTTACTCCAAAAATAAAAGTCTTATTTTCAAATATAGGGGACTAATACGGCCGAGTTAGTAATCGTTCTAAGACGAATGAACCGTACGGTTCAAGAGTTCTAAAACCCCTAAATAAAAAAAACAACAAACAAACTTTTTCTACCCAAGAACCACGTAACTTTGATTTCTACATCGCACCTGGAGATACGTAGGAGCGGGGGCACACTCCCGTCAAGCACAAAAAACGAAATTTTTTATTAAGTCTTTTTCTTTTTAATAAAAAGGGTAAAACAAACATTTTTAAAATTAACTTTCTTTTACGCAACTAATTAGCAGGTAACCTTCCTTAGGAAGGATGTCGTGGGGTGCCAATACCTTCCCCACGCATAACCGACTCCCGAACCCAAATCTGGTCTCGAGGACCATTATCCAACTCAAAGAGATTTTTCAATGTTTGCCCTTAAACTAAATTTTGGTGGCGGCTTTATTTTTGAACCTTCGAAGAATCCTCACCCGAATTTTTCGGTCGCTACAACGAATTTATGGTCATAGAAGAACAGAATGTGCCAACAAATTTATGTATAAACGGATGCCCTTGTTGATAGCTGCAACATTAGTTTTAGTGATGGACAGATTTTATTTATTTTTGAGCTGGAAACATCACTGTTAGAGGAATCAGAGAGTTTGGCTTGAGCGAGGTTGATGGAGAGCGTATCAACTTGAGTCTTCTTCTTGAACTTGTCCGGGCGTAATTCATGAGCAAGCAACAGAGCCTCAACCTCTTCTGATCAGTGGAAACGGAAGCGAGTGAATCAATCAACGTCGAAGAAGATACTCAGAAATGGTGCGATCTTCAAACGTGGTTGTGCGTAATTCAGATCGAACTTGTCTCGCCTTTGCACGCGTCAATTTCTGAAAGTGATCGTGAATATGTTCCCAAACTTCACACACGTGATTGCATCTAATGATGCGATTGAGAATCGCGCTGGAGAGTAAGAACTGCATTCTCATTGATTGATTAAAACAGAGATTATATAGGTAGGCTTAAAGTAAACTCAAGACTGCCTTGTTACAATAGGAAATTGTTACGGATTGGGCCACTATGGCCAATCCACCTAAGGCCCAACAATAAAAGGCCAAATCCACCGGCCAAGGGTGGAGATCTAAGACCTAGATCCAATGATCATCCTTCACTCCAAAAACCTATAAATAAGCATTTAATGCTAGCATTAAAGGTACTCACTTTTCCATTCCTATAACTTGTAATTGACTCACTCACTGACTTGAGCGTCGGAGTGTCATTGCAGGTACCACCCCACATCGGATCGGAGCACCAACCCGGATTGACCAAGAACTCAAATACCAACTATCTCGGATCGGACCTGGTATTCAAGATCGGATACCAAGTCAGGGATACGGTATCGAACATTGGCGACCACAGTGGGAGCATCTTATACTCTAGTCCCTCCCCCACATCCTTGGTCAGCAATGGCTCTAGAACTGCGACGGAGGAACGTCTCCAGTGTAGTAGTTAGACCCGATCAACAGCAAGAAACGCCCGAGGGGGTAGAGGTCACTCTCCCTCGCAGCTCGGCCCACGGCCACAACTCGTCCAGAGCAATGGTTCCCATAAGCTCCACCAGGAACCAACTTCCACCTCCTGTCCAGACCGTTCAGGTACCGGTCGATGCTGTCCAACAGCTCGTCCAACTGCTGACAAGGAAAGCCGAGGCTGACCAGCAAAGGAGTCGGCGCTACTCCCAGCTGGAGGCCGAGATTGCCGAGATCCGGGCCCGAGACATCCCGGATCGGTCCTCTCCTCAAAATTACTCTCCCAGCAGAAGAACATCCAGCAAAAGGCGTCACCGGTCTCCTGCATGGAGGAGACACCACCATCGCTCATCGCCCCGCCAAAAGGGAGACGAGGATCTGGAACTCCCCCAAGCGAGACTCGGGACGACACTTATTTCCCCGAGGACTCTCCTCACCAGAGCTAGTCATTAGCATCCTCTTCCCCAAGGCGACGTTCTATAAGCCGGGGGAGTCCCCCGAGGCATGAACGTCGGCGCCCTCGTTCTCCGAGGTCCCCTGTTCGGCGCCCTATCCAGAGACCTCCCCCAAGGGAGAGATCGACGGCGCGAAAGGGACCATTTACAGCAAAGATCGACTACTTTCCGGTGCCCAAACACTTTGAGAAACCCCCTGAAGGTTTAAAGATGCATGACGGGACTGGCGATCCCGATCGTCACCTTGATTATTTCGACACAATGATGCAATACCGGAATGTGCCGGAAGAAATCAAGTGTCGAATCTTCCCTCTTACCCTGGAAAAGTTGGCACTGGACTGGTTTAGAGCCCTCAAGCCAAACCCAATATCCTCGTGGGACCAGCTGGCGAAGCTATTTTTGGCCCATTTCGCCCACTCCAAGATGAAACCCAAATCTCGGAAAGTTTTACAAGAAATTCGACAAGGGGAGAACGAGTCTCTCCGGGACTATATCGAGAGGTTCAATAAGGAAGCAGCTCAGGTTCGGAACCTAGATGATTCTTTCCGACTGTTCTTCATGGACGCCGGTCTTCGTGAAGGAAGTCTGTTCCAGATTGATGTCGGAGTAAATCAAACTGAGTCGCTTGCCGAGTTCCTCCAGCGATCTCAGAAGTACATTGATCATGAAGAGGGGGCGGTTGCAAGAAAGTCGGATGCCGACCTTGGGATGAGCAAGCCCCGATATGAGAAGGAGGCCCGGAACGACAGTAAACCCAGACCTCGCAACCGACACCAACATTACTCCGACCTTAATGAAACAAGAGCTAGGATTTTGGCGGAATGCATGAACGCTAAATTCAAGGAAGTCAAGTTCCCCGATCGGCTCCCACACAGGCCGGGACAGAGATCTAACAAGTACTGTCGGTATCACCGGAGCAAAGGGCACGACACCAATCGATGTAATGCTCTGAAAGACGACATTGAGGATCTGATCAAGAAAGGGAAATTGAGCCAGTACGTGGCTAAGGCACCTCGGCAGGAGGTAGAGATTAAAGAAGAGAAGGATGACCCTAAAAAGAAGGGTAAAACGCACCAAGAAAGAGAAGTAAGCTCGGAGGACGAGCGCGATTTCCGAAAGTCAAAAGGTCGGCCGGTGATGATGGTCATCTCGGGGGGATACCCCGACGAAGCTTCAGGCAAGACTATGAAAAGAAAATGGAAGGAGATTATGTGCGCTGCCTCCACCTCGACGGTAACTTTAACCCCGGAGCGGCCTCCCCTGACATTCGGCGATCGAGACTTGCTAGATGGTAAACCCAACAAGTACGCACCCCTTCTAATCAGGGCAGTCATGGCCAATCATGAGATAAGACGAATCCTGGTCAACCAGGGAAGCTCGGCAGATGTCATCTTTATCGACCTTGTGAGAAAGCTGAAGATCTCAGAGGAGGAGCTCACCCCTTATCGAGGTTCCGACCTCTCCGATTTCAACGGATCCCGAACCAAGACGCTCGGATATTTGGAGCTAATGGTCAGCTACGGCGAGGAACCGTTGGAAAGGACAGTTAAGACCAAATTCCTGGTCTTGTCATGCCCTTCGGTCTACAACTGCATCATCGGCAGACCAACTCTAGGGAGGCTCGGGGCTGTAACCTCAACAGTTCACCTGAAGATGAAATTCTACTCTCTGTCCAACAGAGTCATCACCCTCGATGTCGACCTTGAGTCTGCCCAGAGGTGTTTTTACTTGCACGTGAAGGCAGACAGGCAAGCCTCGGAAGAGGGGGTTCCCCCCAAAGAGCCGGAGGACCGGGAGAATTCCAATTCCAAGAAGAGAAGAGACGGTAGAGCTGCCGAGGTCAATGTTACTAACCTTGACGCAAGGTACGACCCAGACAGCTCGGAGGAAGAGAGCGATGACGAGCTTACCCGAGAGCTGAAAAAGAAAATTAGGCGACCCCAACCAGATGGTAAGTTCGCGCAAATTCAACTAGGTGAGGACCCAACCCAAACTGTCCAGATCGGATCCAACCTCTCAGAGGAGGTAAAATCAAAGCTCGCCTCGTGTAAAGGATATGCCCAGGATCCCCCAGAGGTCGCTTGTCACCAGCTTGCAGTTAGCCCCGGGGCCAAGTGGGTCGCCCAGCGCAAGAGAGCTCAAAGTAAAGAGAAGGCGGCTGCTACAGCTAAGGTTGTAGATGATTTAATTAAGGCTGACTTTGTAAAGGAGGTCAAGTACACAACTTGGCTTTCGAACCCTGTACTTGTTAAGAAAAGCAATGGAAAATGGCGAATGTGCATTGATTATACCGATCTTAATAAAGTCTGTCCTAAGGACGCCTTCCCTGTTCCCAGCATATTGATCGCCTCGTCGTTAATGCTTCAGGTTTTCGCTTACTTTCTTTCATGGACGCCTATTCCGGATATAATCAAATTCCGACGTTTCCCCCCGACCAAGAAAAAACGGCCTTCATGACTGACCGCGACAATTTTTGTTACCGGGTCATGCCATTTGGTTTAAAGAACGCAGGGGCTACCTATCAAAGAATGATGAACAAGGTTTTCCGAAAGGAGATCGGACGTAACGTAGAAGTCTACCTCGACGACATGATCGCGAAAAGCAAGAGTGAGGACCTGCACATAGCCGACTTAGAAGAGATCTTCGCAGAAATCCGAAAAAACAAAATGAGGCTCAATCCGGAGAAATGTACGTTCGGAGTCTGAGCTGGGAAGTTCCTCGATTTCTACCTCACAGAGAGGGGCATTGAAGCCAACCCGGACAAGTGCCGAGCTGTAACAGAGATGCGCACCCCGTCTACCAAGAAGGAACTTCAAAAGCTCAACGGAATGGTGACTGCGCTATCCAGGTTCATTTCCAACGCCGCTTTCAAATCGCTCCCCCTGTTTAAACTGCTTAAAAAGGAAGCAAAATTTAAACTGCTCGTCTCGGCACGCCGTCTCCGACCTTACTTCGTCGCTCATCAGGTCGTGGTACGGACAAACTATCCAATCCGGCAAATCCTGCACCGACCTGACTTAGCTGGACGAATGATCAAATGGGCAGTGGAACTCTGAGTTCGGAATCAAATACGAAACAAGACCGGCCATGAAGGCTCAGATACTGGTCGACTTTATCGCGGAAATGGCCCCTGCCGACCCTGAAGACGGGTTGTGGACGCTCCATGTAGATGAATCCTCAAATCCAAAAGGGAGTGGTGCAGGGTTAATGCTCGAAAGCCCGACGGGCGTTGTAATCGAAGTATCACTCACGTTTGGTTTCCCTACCTCAAACAACCAGGCGGAATACGAGGCATGCATAGCAGGACTCCGACTTGCCATCGACCTCCGAGTTACTCGTCTTTCTTTGAACACGGACTCGTTGTTGGTAGTCTCTCAGATCGGGAAGCAATACGATGCCAAAGACCCGACCTTGCAGAAGTATTTAACCCGTGTGCGGGAGCTGCTTTCCTATTTCGTGTTTACAGAGGTTAAACACGTTCCCAGGACAGAAAATATCAGGGCTGACATTCTTTCCAAGCTCGCCAGCACCAAAATTCCAGGGAATCACCGATCAATAATCCAGGAGACGCTGAGCAAGCCAAGCGTCCTCCCAAAATCGGAGACCAATTTTTCTGTCAATGTGGTTGAGGAAAGCAAAGGTTGGATCTCGTCGTTAATGGAATACATCAAATCGGGCGACGAGCCTCCAGACTCAAGCGAGGCCAAGATCCTCAGGAGGAAGGCCTCGTCTTTTTGCATAATCGATGGAAACCTCTACAGAAGAGGCTTATCCGCACCACTGTTAAAATGCGTTGAAGGAGGGGAGGCGGATTACGTCTTGGCCGAGATCCACGAGGGAATCTGTGGGTAGCACCTTGGAGGACGGTCTCTAGCTCGGAAGGCCTTAAGAGTAGGATATTTCTGGCCAACCATGGAGACTGATACAAGAAACTATGTAAAAAAATGCAGCAAGTGTCAGATCCACGCCAAGGTCCACATAGCACCTCCTATGGAGCTCACTAGCCTCACCTCGCCATGGCCCTTCGCATGGTGGGGAATAGATCTCCTAGGACCGTTCCCAACCACCCCCGGTCAGATCAAGTACCTGATAGTGGTAGTAGATTACTCCATAAAATGGATTGAAGCCGAGCCTCTAGCCATCATCAGCGCAAGGAACTGCATCAAGTTCTTCAAAAAGAATATCATGACTAGATTCGGGATTCCCGAGGTAGTAATCACTGACAACAGAACCCAGTTCACCGACAAAGGCTTCAAAAAACTCATGTCCGATCTTCAAATTAAACACTGGTTCACCTCGGTAGAACACCCGCAAACAAACGAACAGGCAGAAGCCGCTAACAAAATTCTCCTCAATGAATTGAGAAAGCGGCTCGATGAAGCGAAGGGAAACTGGGTTGAAGAACTACCTTATGTGTTGTGGGCCTACAGAACCACCCCGTAGAGCTCAACGGGGGAGACCCCTTTCCGGCTTTCGTACGGTATGGAGGCGATAATCCCGGTAGAGATCGGAGAGCTGAGCTGGAGGACCCTCCACCCAAAGTCACCAGAGGACAATAATCAGACGTTAAAAGAAAACCTCGACCTTGTCGACGAGGTCTGAGGCCAGGCTTCCCTTAAAGAAGCACTAATAAAGCAGAGGGTGGCAACACGGTATAACTCGAAGGTAATGCCCAGGGATCTTGAAGTCGGTGACTTAGTTTTACGAAGAGCCGACGTCGGTTTAAAGAACGTCGCGCAAGGCAAGCTCGCCCCCAATTGGGAAGGACCATACCGAGTTGTATCTAAAACTGGTAAAGGTGCCTATGAGTTGGAGACCTTGGCCGGGAAAACGATCCCAAGGACTTGGAATGCCACCAAATTTAAAAAGTACTACAGTTGAGGTACCCTTCGTGAAGAGCGGTCTATACCGATGTTATCATTTTATTATATGAAGAGCGGTGTATACCGATGTTATCATTTTATTATATGAAGAGCGGTGTATACCGATGTTATCATTTTCTTTTAGATGAAGAGCGGTGTATACCGATGTTATCATTTTAGTATATGAAGAGCGGTGTATACCGATGTTATCATTTTCTCTTATATAAAGAACGGTGTTTATCAATGATTATCTTTTCGTCTACGTGAAGAGTGGCAAATACCAAGAATATTTACATATGCTTTAAAAGAACGGTGTTCACCGACGATATAGTTGGCCGAGGCAGCCACAACCCTAAAGGGCGAGTTCGATCTGGGCCGAGTCCCGGTAAACTGCCCCGAAGGCGACACGCATTACGCACCAGTTGGCCGAGGTTGCCACTACCCTAAAGGGCGTGTTCGATCTGGGCCGAGTCCCTGTAAACTGCCCCAAAGGCGACGCCTACCACTTGGGCGAATCAAAACGCAGTGCATAAAATTAAATCAACAGAGTAAAATTCAACCGAGGTATAAAAGACCGGGCGATTAAATTAAGATTACAAGTTACCCCGGATGTGGCCGGGCCCTCATGTTCAAAAATTAATATTACAAAAACTCCGGTTCCGCCCGGAACCCGGGACTCCCTTCGCCGCCGGTTCCACCCGGAACCCTACAAATCAACCAACAAGAATATCACTTCTACTCGCAACTCGGGCTAGGGATGGCACGGATAAATGAGCTCATGCTCCTCAGAAACGGAGTTGAGCTTAACAATACGCCCTTCTTCAACAGTGTGATCCACACTCAGAATCCCCCGATCAAGAGGAAGGGAAGGGTGAATCACAGCAACTTGGGCAAGCGCCTTATCAAAACTATCCACAGCCACCTCCATAGCCATTTTGACCACCTCTATCATCTCATTCTCGGTGCTTTGAACTTGGTCGTGTGCCTCTTTGAGCTCCTTTTCAAGCTCGACGATCTGGAGTGAGGGATCTCCACTGGCCCCAACTTCGATCTGCCTTGTTTTCCAGATTTCAGCTTCAAGCTCGGAGACCCGGACCCTCAAAGAGGCAATCACCTCCTCGGCCTGCCTCCCTTGGCTCTCAAGCTCGGAAATCCGGAGCTCAAGCTCTTTGCTTTGGTTAAGGGCAGAGTCCCTCTCCTTTTCAAGCTTACCCCGTTCCGCCTGGAGCGCGGTCAGATCCTCCTGGGTCTTCGAAAGAGTAGAAGACAGTGACTCATATTTCTTCTGAAGCCCGGCTCGGAGAACCCGTTCAGCATCCCTCTCTGCCAGGGCTCCTGAAATAGCAGAAAGAAGAAAGTGAGAACGGGAATAACCAAAAAAGAGGCCAAGGAAACAAATAAGAGCCTGGTCTTACCTCTCGCCTGACTCTCCACCTCGGCCCTTTGGAACTTGGAAACATCGGCCAGATGCCGAAACAACCTAGCAGCGGCTTCAACCGGATCAACCCGGGAATCCTCTAAGTGCTTCTTCAAAAACTCGCCATCGATCGAGATGCCTGAAGATCTCGAAGCTTTATGCTTCCCGTGGCGACTCTTCTTTGAAGCTCGAGGAGAACCGGTCTCACCAGCCTGCACCTGCGTTCCTGGAGCCCGGGAAGCAGAGGCAGGATCTCCCTGCGGCGAAGAGCGCTGCCTTTTCCGGTGTAAAAGATCAGCAGCCTGATCTTCGACACTAGCTATGCTAGCCACAGTGACAGTGTGGACCGGAACGGCAGCCAAGGGTTCATCCCGATGAGGGGTGGGTTGAGGATTCTGCTGGACGCCGCCTTCTTCTCCGCAACCGCCTTCAAGCGGGAAAGTCTGTCAGGTCCCATGCTGTCTGCAATGCAAGAGTAAAAGAAATGTTAGAGAAAGCACCAATTAAAAAGCTAATAACATCGGTTATCAAAAGCCTACCAAGCACGGCCATCACTTGGGACCTAGAGCCCGCCCCGACCAACCGAGCTACATCAATCCCGAACTTCTTGGGATCTCGATAGAGCATCAGGTCAGCAAAGTGGGTCAGGATCGCCAAAGAGTCTTTATCTTCCGGAGCTAACCGGCTAAAACCGACAGTATACGCGTGGGGCCGCCTATTGAAATGAGAGAGGGACCACCCCAACTGAAACTTAGTGGATTCCAGGGACTCCCCATTCCCAGCATACTTACCGACATGCCTCACGGCCTCCTCATTCACGGGTTCAACGAAGAAGTATTTGTTTTTCCAATTTTTCAAAGAATCGAAAAAAGGCATGAAGATTTTAATATCCCTCCTAGCCCGGAAGCTCACATGTTCCCACCGATCCTTTGTCCCATCCTCATGCCTCCGGTTAACCTCAAAGAGATAAAAGAACAGATCAGAGGAGATTGGCCTTTCCAGGTGAATACACATTAGCTCGAAAGCCCGCAGAAACGCCCATGAATTGGGGTGAAGCTGGGAGGGGGCGAGATTCAGAATCCCCAAGGCCCCTTGCTGGAAGGCGGTGAAGGGGGGGCTAATATGCATGTCAAAAATCGTCACCCCATACATGACAAACTTCAAACCCTTTGGCCAAACAGCTACATGTTGACCTTCGACCATTCCCTCCACGTTCCAGACCTGACACTTCCGAGAAAGGCGATCGACGAAATGGCTCAAGTCATCCCCGGGCCGGTAGATAGACTGAATTCCCCTGAACGTCTCCGACACCCAAGAATACTCCTGAGGGACATTCAGGGGTTGAGACAAGAGAACATCAACTGGCCCAACCCCGACGCTGGGATACTGATCGAAGTCACCTTCTTCACACACGGGATCCCCGTTGTGTCCGAGCTCTTCCTCGTTGTTACGACTTTCCACAACCTCGGCTCTGCTATCATCAGAACTCCAGCTAGTGCTCCCTTGTTCTTCATTGTTTGGCTCGACATCGGATTCCTCGGAATCGAGAACCAATATCTCGGGATGGTCTTACTCCTGCAGCTCATTGCTGGGAATCCCGGGAGAGCGATCTTCGACGTGAAGGCTGATAGGAGCGGAACCCAAACCGTCTTGAACTTTGGGTTCAGCCGACCCGGGGGCACCGGTACGAAGTTCCACCAAGTCTCGAGCATCTGAAGCCATTGCTTTTGCAACGAGAGGGTGTTCTACGTCAGTAACACGACGAGTCTGTTTTGTCCTCGCCAGATCGGACCTACAGAAATGGGGGCTTGGCGAGTCAGGTTGATACGTAAACAGTGGGTCCACAACCAAGTCGGAACCCGACCTGACGACCCCCACTTTGTATCAATAAGATGCGGGCTCCAAGAGGACCCGACCATAGACGAAGCTAGAAACAACGAATAAAAGAAGGAGACTAACCTCGCAGAATAGGAAGCTCGCCGATGTTTGAATCGGATCAGGTACTTCGATGGTCTCCCCGAGACTCACCGCGGAACTCTGAAAGACGAGGTTTGCTAAAAAACGAGTTTAAGATCGGAAGCCAGAGCAGTTCTCAGAAAGCAATGCAAAGTGAGGGAGGTCCCCTCTCCTATTTATAGGAAACTGAAGGCCTCTAATGGCATGGGCCTAGGCTACGCGATCCATCGCTAGCCCCTAGGCAGGCGCGTCATTTCAAGCGCCGTGATTGCCCCAATCGCCCTCGAACGACGCGTCCCATCAATGACCTCACTGGCAGGCGTGGAAATCGAGGCATAGCTATAAACGGAACGCCTCGAGTCACTCGGCACGACCTGAGTCCCTCGGCTCGCCCCGGTCCTCTGACCTCGGCACGACCTGAGTCTCTCGCATACGAAACGCCTCGAGTCACTCGGTCCGTCCCGGTCCCCTAACCTCGGCACGTCATGAATCTCTCAAGCCCGGAGGTTGGGGGCAGAACACAAACGAAAGCGGAATCCCGGTTTTGAAAGTTGATTACGGGTTCTCCAAAAGCAACAAGTCTAGCCCGCCCTAAGGCGACCCGACTTGGGGGGCAACTGTTACGGATTGGGCCACTATGGCCAATCCACCTAAGGCCCAACAATAAAAGGCCAAATCCACCAGCCAAGGGTGGAGATCTAAGACCTAGATCCAATGGTCATCATTCACTCCAAAAAACCTATAAATAAGCATTCAATGCTAGCATTAAAGGTACTCACTTTTCCAATCCTATAACTTGTAATTGACTCACTCACTGACTTGAGCGTCGGAGTGTCATTGCAGGTACCACCCCACATCAGATCGGAGCACCAACCCGGATTGACCAAGAACTCAAATACCAACTATCTCGGATCGGACCTGGTATTCAAGATCGGATACCAAGTCAGGGATACGGTATCGAACAGAAATGAACTACTAAAACATAGAATTGAAATATAAAGTGCTGAGATGAATACTCTCTAACAGATGCAATTGGTAACTACAACATCTGGTTTTAGTGACAAATGAATTTTATTTATTTTTGAATTTTTAGAAATCACGCATTTCCACTATATTCAGTTAGCTAGTTATCCTATTCTTATTAGTTAGGTAGATGTATAGTATTGGGTCGCATACAACATTCAAGTATTTTTTTGGCAGTGAGAGCTAGTTATCAACATTACTTACGTTGATTTCTTGTATTCGTGGGATAAACAATGATTGATTGAAAACAAGCACTAGGTTTGCTCGAAAAACCAATTACAAATTGTTTAAACACAAAGAGGCATTAAGCCACCAAGAAGAAATGGAATAACACAAAAGTCTACCCAACCCTAGATAAACAAACTCTACGATAAACATTTAATATATGATACAATGGAGTCTACCACCGGCAATTCCCTTTTAAAGATCAAATTATTCCTAGCAAGCCAAATACATCGGCATGTTGCTAACCAAATAATATATTTTGCCTTGTTTACATTCTTCCCTGAAAACGCCTCGCCAAACAAACAAAAATGGTCCACAATACTATTATAGCCAAGAAACTGCAAACCAAGCCAATCTTCAAACTTAGTCTATCCCTCTTTAGGCGAAACACATTGAAAGAAAAGGTGCATTGAAGATTCACGCGTCTGCGCACATATAGGACATTCTACTGTATCTTCGGAAATAATCACATGTCGTCGTAATAACATCTCACGCGTTGGCAATGTGTTGTTGAACAACATCCATGTCCACTATGAAACTGTTAAAATCCAAAATTTCATGTGATAGGCCCCCAACACTCCCCCATTTGCGTTCTTCCACACTAGTAACTGAATTAAAATCACCAACCAAACACCACTCCCCTAGCACATAATTTTTCTTGAGTTCTTTCAGTTCCTCCCAGCCTCTACGTTTCTCAGACAACGAGCAAGAAGCATAAATATTCACTACATCAAGAGTAAAATCCCGAAAATTCACAGCAACTCCCACAAAACCAGTACCTGTAAATGTAAAACTAACAGACCAAGAACCAACCAGACTAGAGGATAAGATACCACCCGATAGACCCAGAGATGGTTTTACCACACTACCAAATGAATGATTACCCCACAACATGCTTAATTATTTTTCATCAATAACCTCCCTCTTTGTTTCTTGTAGACAAATAAAATCAAACTGACCTTTTCTAATTCAAGAAGCTAATTGGCGACGTTTGGCTCTATCGCCCCACCCACGTAAATTAAGAGATAAAATATTCATGGGATACCTGTAGTGTTCGCCCCCTTATTCCCCACAACTTCATCTCTCTTCTCTCCCGCTTCAATAAGATCAACATAATCCTCGTCTGGAAGAGTGCCAACCACCCCATTGTTCTTAGTCGCATCCCACACCTTCATGGCTACTGACTTGCTTTGGAGAGCCCAAAAATTGTTGCACATCTTGATATCAGAACTTGAAATGGAATCAGCACATAGTACCGTGCTCGCTGAGAAAAGGGACGAAGAATTCGCTCTAGCCAGCATGGACTTTCCTTCCTTCGTTAAGCTTCGGATATCACTCGAGACTAGAGGGACTTCTGCCGATTCGCGAACAATATGAGGAATCCTACCTTTCTTCTTACCTTTCTTCGGACCCACCATGAGCCATTTTTGATTTCTTTTGGGCTTAAGTTTATTCACCTGAATCTGCTTCACACCACAATTTGGGTCATGCTCATTTTAGATCGAAGGGAGTTCAATTGAGATGGGCCTATCAATTAGTTCAACACTAACATGAGGCTGGCCAAAAGCAACTCCAACCACCGAATTAGTAATAGCAATAGGTTGACCTGCTGCTGCTGATGGACCATCAGTCTCATTCATCGCAAATATATCCTTCACAATGGAAGTCAAAGATTCAAAATTTGAATTACTTTGATCAACAATAAGCTCCTCCTCAAAAAATGGTTCAGTAACAACTTCCGTTGATTTTCTCACTACTAAATCATTAGTGCTCACCCTCTCACCCGAAACTTCCAAAAATTTTGAATTACTTTGACCAACAATAGGATCCTCCTAAAAAAATGGCTCAATAACAACTTCCCTTTATTTTCTCACTACTAAATCATTAGTGCTCACTCTCTCACCTGAAACTTCCAAAACTACATTCCTAGAATCATGCTGGTCATTACTACCAATCATAACAGCATTAACACTTCCATCATCGTCCTCCTCCTCTCCTCCGTCGCTGACGACTTGGAAATTATCATGCCATTCTTCCTCTGCAACCCATGTATTACTGAGAGAAGATGAATCGCTTGCCTGATCTTTCGCTACCCTAGAGCTCCATTGAAGAGGGCCACATAAATCCTCCACAATCTTAATAGAAAAAGTAACCTTGTTGATATTTACGTGAATGGTTTGATTCAAACACTCCGTTGAATAATGTGAATCAAAAAATGAGTAACATCATACGATCTCCTCTTTTCCGTGTTATCATCCACATACATATACGTCCCTACAGACTCTATGATCTTAGAGAAAAAAATCAGGATTCCAAGCATGCATCAATACTCCAAAACATCTAACCCAAGCAACCATTTCCTTATCCACATCAGATGGTTTCCATGGCGGGATCCACCTAAACCATTGGTATAACTAGTTTTTTGCTTCTTCGACAAAACCCTTAAAGTCGTCCTCGTCGACCGCTCCTTCTAACAGCACTAAATTAGCCCCCATAGGGGTAGCTTTGATAGAAAAGAGCCTTTGCCGAAATCATCTTGAATGAAATAAGATTTACCCGGAAATAGGACCTCTCCTACGAAAGAATTCGAACACTGCTTGAAAACTTCATCTTCTACGTCAAGAGACATGTCGTTTTCACCTGATCCCTCTCCTCTCAGCACAACATTCTTGTACGCACCCTCTGTGTGATTCACTTCTTGAATTTGTTTCTTGAGCCATAACTTTTGAGGATTTACATTGCCTGCTCATCTTTTGAACTCCCCCTGTTGAGGATGAGCCTCTCTCTTGAACTTGTGTTCCTGAACAAGATCACGTTTGAATCTAGGGAGATTAGCGTGGATCTTCACACCTTCCACAAAAATATTATCTAATTTGGTCGCCATCCTCTTTGGTTCAATCACATCTTGAAACCTCACAAACCCAAATCTCTTTCTTCTACAATCCTTCCTCGCCGGAATCACAACCTCTAACACCCTCTCGTGCTCTGAAAAAACATCAAACATATCTCTTCCCCTATATCTTTCAGGGAAGTTTGAGAAGAAAAAAGACTCAATGTGCATGTTTAGCATCAAGACTTTATTAGGTCTAGATGCAATATCCACGCCTTGCACTTCCCTCCTATTGTCGTATCTTCATGAACGCCTATATTGCACCCTCTTCATTCCTTTCTTCTGCTCTTCCCGCATCATCCCCGTAACCACCTCTCCAACCATCTCGTCGTTCCACATAACGTTCACCATAGCATCGACGTCGAACCTCATCCCTATCGCCCCATCGGTTGTTGTACGGTAAGGTGCTCCTATCTCTCATTTTCTCTCTCATTGTTTCTCTCCCACTGGTTATTGTATTCTTTGACATGTAATACAAGGCTGCATCTCAGTATTATTTTTAACTGTAAAATTGAGGAATATTACAGCCGAGTTAAGAAACACATATATGTTGTGTCCTTCTCATGTAATTTTGCTTTTGTAATTTCTTTGTGTGTACGTTTTTTTAAACAACAAAGGGGATTGCAACAACATCAACATGAAAGGCAGACATCCCAACCAGGTTGGCACCTTTGCCCCCACCAATCACCTGTTGCACACCCAAAATTTATTAATTAAAAAAAGAAAAAGGAATCCAGGCAATGGGGACATTAACCAAAACCTTTGCAACCAATTAAATACGACAAACTAAGGAAATCCATATTGTGTTAAACCCACTCTATTCCTAAAAAAGTCATCAGCAATAAAACAAGGAATGGTAGGCCACCAAATGGATCCCCGAATATGAACACAAATTCCTTAAAGCTAATTTAAAAAGGAGAATTAACAATACCCCTAATGTTCCAATAGAGACACTTCATTAATTAATATCTTTGGAAACAACCCTTGAACGGGTTTGATAACTATTCTTAGAAGAACCAATTTTCTTTTGTCTTTATTTCCTCTTTTGATATTTTGTCAAAATGAGTTCAAAAGAGTCATTGACATATTCAAGATCCTCTTCCTCCTCCATGTCCTTATCAGCCCAAAATTTCCCCTGGGTTTTAAGAACCTGCAAATCATGATTGATGTTAGCATTATCACTTCTAAAAGATTGACTAGGAGGAGTAGAATTTAGATTATCAAGGATTTGAATTATGTTGGGTTCAGAGCACACGCAATCTATTGTTTTTTTTGCTTGTTAAGAATTTATGGTCTGCTGTAAGCCTGTAACTTCCTAGTTGATAGCGACAATGACAAGAGACACATGAGCTAGATTTTTTACTTAGTCCATTAAATAACTTTTTTCCTTATGAAGACTCTGTAATTCTGAATCTTCCTCATTAAAAGATTGAGTAGGGGTATTGTGTTGAGATAACGAAACCTGTTGTTTCTGGTTTGGCTTATGAGCATCCCCCATTAGGAGAATTAGTAACCGAAACAGAGTCAACAAAAATTTGGTTGTTGTAGGAGGAGGATATTCCCCTGATACATTTTCAGAGAAAAAATTATCCTCCCCTGACTTAATATTTTGTTCACCGTCTACTGAATCAGTTCCATCTGAATGACTACCCCCTGCTATTGAAATCATTCAACTTTAGATTATTAGCATTGTTTCTCCATGTGTATCGAACCGTACATCAGAAGTAGCGACAGAATTCGCTTCACCTTTGTTGTGCACTTCAGACACATAACCCCTAACAATCTTGCGTTTGTATTTCTTGGGCTCCATCGCGCTTGAATTGTGTTTCATCTCTTGGACCCTCTCAGATTCTACAAGTATCCATACCATGACCAATACTTTGACAATAATTGCAGAATTTTGGTAATCTTTCATGTGTGATACCTACAAAAAAAATATTCACGTTCCACCAAGATTTACTCGAAAAACTTACCTCTAAAGTCAATGTCCACCAAGACTCTAGCGTAGTGGCCAAGTTAAAAGAACAATCCCCGCATGTTTGCAGAATTTTCAGTCTCCAATATTCTTGAGATAAACTTGTGAGACAGATGCAACATTGAACATTTGTTTGCTTTTGGATTTCCAGATTACAATCCCTAGTCCAAACAAAGAGTTTCAAGATTCCCGACTTTAAATTCAAAGAATTAATTGCCCAAACCCCTCTATTGGCCTCTAAAGAAGCAAATGAGAATTCATAGTATCCTAGTTTCATATGATATAGCAACATAATATGGGAGGGGAATCAGTGGCACCAAATTGAAGAATAATTATCTCAGTTTTCTTACAATGCATGGTGTCAAATTGAGATCAAGTTCCAATTCAAAGGAAAATAAGTGGAGATTAGAGTTAGTGATAAATCATTGTGTAAACAATATCACTTATGTAATCGTAAGGCAAAAGGGTATAAGTATATAATAGTAGAGTATTCCTTACCCCTCCAAATGCAGTTTTAGTATAAGCTTGCAATTTTGGGGCTACAGAAGACTTCAACTTCTTGAAGAGTAACCCTAGACTCATCACCAAAAATAGACTCCTTCCCATCCTTCCTCTTAGCATAAGACAATCCCAATCTAGACTTAGCTTGCCTTAAATCACCAATCCCAGAATTGGTATCAGGCCCAGCAAACCCACCCATAACTGGGGCTAATGGAGGCCCAATAAGAAGCCCATCTGCCCCAAATTGTGGCCCACCACGAGCATAATCAAACAAAGCTGCACCACTGCCACCAACCTTGGGCAAAATTATGGGTTCAGTTTGATTTTCAATCCAATAAAATAAGAAGGCATCAAATGTATCGTAGTAGTCATCTGTGCTTCTATATCCTTCAGGGTTAAATGCGCCAAACTTGAATGACTTGCTTGTGTAACCGATTATTACACATGGTCCCTTGAAGTCACAACATTGGTGGAATTCAGTTGCACTAAATCCATCAATGGTTGCTCTGTAACAGCACTTGAGTTCCTTTCCTATCAAAATTATTAAATAATGGTAACAATAGATAGTAACATGATTAAACATTATTATTAAATAGTAATAGTAGTAACATGAATACCTTTTAAGAATGTTTTGTTGACAAGAGAAGTTGGGAAAGTGAGATCAAGATCATGGTATTTAATCTGAGGTGGTATGTTGTTAACATTCTTTTTGCCTATGTTCCAACCGAATAAGCAATATGGGGTTGTGTTCTTCCTCTTCCACCCTTTGAACTGGAATGATAGAGAATTTGGGATATTACAAGATGCCATACGTAGATGCCTAACTAAACATCATTCATTCATCACCTTATCCGTTTTTGCTCATAAAATAAAATATCTCTTGTGCATCCATTTCCACAAGTTATATATTATTGGAACTAAAAGATACATGGGCTCCATTCTCAATTCTCACTACACCCGTCTGTCTTTTGGTCACTAATTTTTAAAATTTTGCATAATGGTCCCTAAAATTTCCAATTTTAAACACTTTTCTTTTGATACTTATATTTTTACCTCAAAATTTTTGAAACTTATAAAAAAAGCCCAACTTTAATTAAACAATTACTTTATCGATCCAAACAAAAAAATTCATAAAGATAGTATTATATATGGTACATAGTATATGGTAAAACACAATCAATCATAAAGAATGCATTTTCTTGCCCTCATCATTCATTCACCTCCATGAGAAGGCAAATGATTGTCCATAACATCAACTCGTGGTTTCTCACAACTAATAGAAAAGTCATCACCAGGTCTATACTCTTTAAAGCAAGCCAACCTCCCAAGCTCCTCAACTTCATCAATAATAAAGTCTAGTTTCGCCACTGTCTCCACAAGCAAAGAAGCAAAAGCAGCAAAAGGCAAAGCTTCACTAAACTCAAGACTAGTAATTGCAATCTTACTCATCTGTGTTCTCAGCACTTTACGTTCTACTTCCTTTGTCTGTTCAGCAGAATGAGAAGATACCCTTTTGGTTTTCCATTCTAACAAAGCTGAAGAGTCAGTTTTAACACTTGAAAGTGAGCTTTTTCCGTGTTTTGTTTGTTGTGTTGCTGCTGCTATGGCTAGCATGTTGTTGGCTTGGCTGTCATTGGAACCTAGGAAGAGTCGAGGTTGAGATTTTATTGCAGTGTTGAGATCTTGTAGTGCTTCGTGAAGATGATCGGAGAGTATTTCTGGTGAGCAATGGCGTCTACTTCTTATGCTGTTTGCAAGTTCTGTTAGTACTTTTGATACTTCTGCTGATAGCCTCATGCATGGGTCCTTGAACAGAACTCTAACAGATCGTGGTGTCTGAAACAACAAAATATATCAAGTTAATAATAGTGCATCATGCATGGAAGCATACTTTGGTAGATTAAAAGTATAATTAATAAAACATAAGAGACCAAAATTGTCAAGTTGAGAAAATTGAGGACTGAAATTTACAAAAGTTGAAGGACCACAAATGCAATTAAAGGTACATATTTTTCAATAATTTGAGATGCTAAAAAGTTGTGATATATATGTTGCAGCTTCTCATAAGTGATCATCAAATTTATGTGAAGTACTAAACTGTTTGTTACCTGAATTTCTGTTCTCAAACAGCCATGTAAGGCTACCACTGTATACCCAAATTGACGAAGAACATTCCCAAGTTTTACATACTGTTGCGATGGAAATTTGTGACAGTACCTTGAATGCCTTGGCTCCCAACTTGCATGTAATGCCTCCACAATTCGAAAAAAAGAGAAAACAATTTCTTTTGAGTATAAAAGTTAGGCACACTAAGCTAATTAGCAACTGATGATGATATATGAACTTTTTGAATATAAAGTTTTTGTGAGACACAAGATTGTGAAATCATTTAATATTTAATGTCTTACCAATGTTTCATCAGTAGATTTTGAATCCAAAACTGCCTTATAACCTTTGTATAATTGATCCTCACATGAATTTATATCACCAGAAGCTTCCATTTCTCCATAGAAATATTCATTCACACAAGCTGCAATATTTTACCTTACAATAAGTTGTTAATTTACAATAAAGGTAACATATAAAGTTGTTACACTATAAATGTAGGTGTTATGAATTTACATATATACCTTCTATAGATTTAGCTAGGCCTTCAAGTTTGAAAGCAGTGGAATTATGAAGGTCTTCCCCAGACCAATTTGGAAACACCAAAAGACTCATGAGAAGACAAATGGCACAGCCTATGGCTATGGTGTAGAAGCGAGCATGTGCAATCTTCAATACATTGTCAACCCGGTAACTCGAAACAGTTAACAAGTTGAATGTCAGGAGAAATATAACCACACCATAATCATAGTTCTTCTTTATATAAGGAACGAACCTCATATAAGTGGCTGCAGCTCCTGCCACAACAAAATTACAGGACAACACAAATTTAGATCTAAGTTTTATATTTTCTTCAGTGATAAGTATGGCTAAGTTGGATTCACATACCTACTGAAAAAACTGCAGCTCCAATGAAAACAGCTTGAAGGATCTGACTAGATGCATTTGCAACATAATTAATAAGAAATGCTAATAATCCTGCTAACAGTGTCCCCAATCCTCTGTTCAGCCCTTTGCATAAAGTTGCCCCTGTCATAAAAAAAAAAGTTAGAAATGTTTAGCATTTGTATTTAGGCCCTTAATCACAAAACCTAGCTCAGGCTTATAACCATTATTCTAGGGACACGAATTCACGTGTTGTGGCAGCGTAGACCGTTTGATCTAGAAAGAAGTTCTCTCTCTAGCTCAAACGGTCCATACTGGAGCAGTACGTGCTGCGTGTAACAGAGAATCCCAATCCTTATTCTAGCCGTATCATTATCTAATATAGGGGTTTGATTCTCTCTATTAACTGGAAATTTCCAATAGGAGAGAGATGGAGCAATTCAATAAAATAATATTATTGTATTAAATGTGTGTATCTCTCTAGGTTTTAGTTACCAAAGAGGATCCACAACCCTAATATAGAACTCTCAACACTCCCCCTCACTTCTCTGACATATTTGAAAGAGAGTCTTATATAGTAACTTAGAATTTAGATTTGGACTTAACAGAAATTAAGACCCTCTTATATCACTTCAAGAATAGTGCTAATTACTCATATGGTCGTCGGTACGATACTAATTACCGACGGCCAAACCACCATTAATAGAGCAGGCATGAATTAGACTTTTTATAGGCCTATCTATGACTAAGTTGTCAGTAATTACCGACGGCAACGACCATCGAAAAGTTAGCTATCCAAGACGAGTCTTAGGATGGTTTGAGCTTTGGTAGAAACTGACCTGCAGTGAACTCGAACACTACCACAACAGTCATGACAGCCCAAATAGCATTCTGGCCAATCCCTTTGAAGAGTGGTTCCAACAGATAAAGTAATGATACAAGAGTGAGAGATAAACCAACTTTGAGTGCATGGATCACTCTTCTTGGGTCATCACGTCCCACTTTCCATATAGTCTTCCAACCTTTGCTAGGTAACCTTCTAAGCTTGTCACCAAAAACATGCATACGTTTCTTCCAATTCCCAGTGACTCTACCACTCTCATTCCCACCTATGGCCATTTCCAATCCAACATGAACTTTAGGAACCATTTCTTAATGTAAAGGGCATGTATAGATTGAGAGTATGTAGTGAAAGCAGTGAAGAAAATGGAAATCTAAATGTAACAAGTTAAAGAAGTTCCTCAAATGGTGTTTGCTATTTCACAAGAGGAAATATTCTTTTTCAAATAATTTAAAAGGGACAGCTATTTTTGAGAGATAATAATTATAGTGATCCTAGATGTATGATGCTGAGAACTTCAACCTTCTACAAAAGCCGTGAATGTGAAGATTATATGGTTGTATTTGTATAAGGAAAAGCTTGAGATGTCGTTTCTACCTTCACATGTATTCCATTAAAGTGCACCGGCTTTAATTAATGTGAGTTGCTTTAATTGGAGTAAAGTATTAATTCGATGTCAGCCAAGAGTAGAAGACTAACTATACTAGTTCTAGCACTAGTGCGGAAAAATCTTTGTAGTTTGTTAAAATGACTTCTTAACATTGATTTCGAATCCGATTTATGTTTGACCGTCATAACTTTTTAAATCGGTTTTTTAACTTATGTCGATTATATGAACAATCGATTCAAAATTTACGTTCCAAAAACAGATTTTAAAAAAAGAGTAAAGGCCCAAAATGATCTCCAAGAAAAAATGCATGACACATTAGTCCTTCAGAAAACTTAAGTCTCGGTCTTTCACATTGATCTCTCTGTTCATTACCTTGAAAAAGCGCCAATTAAACAAATGACTTGCCATGTTATTTGTGGAGGTGAAACATTAACTTTTGCCAACATGTCAATTACTATACACGTGTAATATTTTTGGGTCAAATTGGGAATAAATCCTCTAACATTAGATCCCCTAACTTTCCCCTAAGTAAAACCTTTCTTGCAAGAAAAAAATATAGAATAGTCCCTATAATTTTGAGTCTCTTTAGTTAAAGGAGAATGGAGAGGATGAGAGAGAAAAAGATGAATTTTTTTAAACTTTAGTTGTTTGATTCAATTTTTTGAAGGGGATGAGAGGAGAGCAAAATTCCTCCTAAGCCAATTATAGCCCCCTCCAAAAGTGGAAGAATTTCGAGAGGAGAGAATATTTATTTTGGACTTAAATATTCTTTAATTTATTGTGATATTAAATATTCCAAAAGTAAAAACATAATTTTACACTTTCCCCTTCCCTTCCCTCATTTCTCCCCTGTTATAAACCCTCCCCTCCGTTGTTGAATCAAACCGACCCTAAATGTACTGGGATTTTCACTTCTTAAATCAATGAAGGATGATGCATTTGGATATCATACACTACTTTAACAATTTGTGTATCCTAAACATTACCATAAAAATCATCTACTATTAGCAAACTTATACTCCCTATGTGACAGATTATATCCAAATACATCAACTTTCGTTAACCCATTTTTCTCATTCTATTACTATAAACTATTGGTAATTTTCACCAGTGTTCAAGCATATAAGTCAACAAAATTGACTCATTCACGAGAAATGGGAGAAATTTCTACTATGTTTCTATCTTAAACAATATATCACAAACAAATAAACATTTTATGCATAGGTTTAGAACAAGGTCATTCTTATAGATGAAAGGGAATATGGATTGTAAGAAAAGATTGCCATGGAACTTGTCAAGATAAAATGACATTTTGCCAATTTCATATTTTCAAGACAACAGCAAGGCTGAGAAAAAAAAACAGCAGGCAACCATCAAATTTTCACACATTCCAAGAGCCAAAGTAATGCCAGAACTCTGTTTTTATTTATATGATAGTATTATAGTAACAGTCCTTGCCTATGGACATGACTCACAGCAAACAATGTGAGATTAAAGAGACAAACAGCTCCGATGATTAACTGAAAAGTTGTATAAAAGTTCATAGGGTATACCACCCCAGGTCCCCATTGAAATATTTCTATAAAACATAAGCTAAGAACTTGCCCCAAATACACGAATTCTCTGTTGGATTGGAACCCGGCAGCAAGGGCAAGCAGCCTTACCCTTTTTTCCATACTCATCACTGCAACTAGCACACATAACTTGGTGTGCACAGGGTAAGAAAACAACCGACACTTCATCTTTCATACATATAATGCATTCTCTGTTGCTAATATTAACTTCTTTTTCTGAAAAATCCTCCAGACTATCTAATTCTAGAAGCAGCTTAGCAATTGTCTCTCTTTGGGGCTTTGAACCTTCGGAGTCACTTATAAGTGAGGTATTTGATTGGTGATGCAACTCAGCAGATTGAGCAGATGCCTTAAGGCGCGAAAGCTCTTGCTCCAGTCTTTGTAGATCATCCTTGTGGCGCTGGAAATCTATCTCTATCTTCAGGCGCAGAGCCTCAAGCTTCCTCTTGTTATTAGACTCGGCTGCTTCCTTAGCACGGCGTTCCTCCTCAACTAGTGCCAAGGCTTCCTCTTTGGCCTTCAACTCCTCTTTCCATTTAACCTGTAATAAATTAGTACACAAAATGAATGGTTCAGAAGTAATACGAGGTCAATTTTTTGGTCACAGAAACTGCAGTTATCATAGCATGAGATTTTAAGAATACAAGAGAAAGGAACAAGTACAAATATTTTCTGTGGAACTGACAAATCAGATGGAACAAGGAATGAAAGGACTTAAATCGAGTCATCTCATCAGAGAAAATTCAGGTATAAGAACATCCAGGGTTTTGCTAACTGGATCCCCAAAGACATTGGTTAGGGAATCAATATAAAAAAAATATTGGAGATCAAGGAATTCAATGTATTGGTATTAGTAATTGCAAAAGCTACAGTTAAAGAAAAAATTTTTAATTTTGATTCATCAGCACTGGCATTTGTCTAATATCAACAACCATGTGATACACTTGTAAGAAAATACTTAGATAATTGAAGTTAGGATCATCAAGGATCTGAAGCAAACGAGTTTTCTACATGACCACTAAAAGAAATACCCATTAATAGACCACGTGACAGATCTGATTATTGGAGCCAAATAATCTACAGAAGTTATTAACTCCAGAATATTAGAATCAGTTTATTACTTTATTCGTCCATTTGAAATTAATTTCACCATACTAATTAAAACATAAAATATGAGAAGAATTATAACCTCTATTTCCACTCATTAAATACGAAAAGAATAGGCAATTTTGTTTCAAATGGATTGTAAAATTAAAGAATAATGACAAACACTCCTCATGAATCAAAGCAAAACTCAGTGCTTAGATATTTCTCATGATATTACAGAAGTGGTTTCTTTTTCCGTCCAAATAAAGATTGCGGTATGGCACCAACAGGAATATAAAGTTGAAAATAACCAGGCAAAGAGCAACAAGCCTAAACATGAATCATCATTAGATTAGTTAACTCCAATCAAACAGTTATATGTTTGAGTGCTACAATATCTTAAACATATCACATATTACGCTCCATTGTCCAATTTCCAAAATAATCGTTGATGCATTTACTTTGTCAGGGTTAAGCTCAGCTTAAATCTCATTTATCATTATATGCATTTTGAACATTCCATGTATAAAAAAATCTTCAGCTATAATAAAGGCCAAAGCTGCTGCTATTTTGACTGAGACAAGCAGGACCAGTGGAGTATTGTAGCTTCAAGATGCTCCACGGCGTTTTGGGGGGGTCAGCCGCTACGCTATTTGTTATTGACTACATAACTCCATGCTACTATCACAGCTAAAGAACAGGCTTATTGCAGCTATAATGCTTTACGAATGTTGAAGTTTTTGTCTATTATATGCTTTTACCCTCACTTGATTTGAAGAAATCTCTATTTTACACTTAACATCACCTAAACTCAATGAAATCATGAAATCTCTGTTTTACCCTCACTTAAACTTACCTGCTTCCATCTACAAGTGGAGCTTTTGACACAAATGACCGATATTTAGGGTTTACACTTTTCAGGGAGTAACCGTCTCTATTCGCATAAATCATGGACTTTTCCTACCACACTACCTAACCAAGTTCACATGTTGGATACACTGACTTGTTCGCATGCAGCTTGCAGGTCCAGTATTTCACACACCTCAACCTCTGCTTCGCATGCAAGTGCACTTTCTGGACCTTTTTCGGACTTTGTTTTGTACAGATTTAGATGCTAACAATCCTCTACTACATGTGCAGCCTTCCTACCCCTCTCTTAACTTTTTTCTCTCTCATCATTAACTACCAGTTATCTCACACGCCAAGGGAGGGAATGAGGTACTTCGGAGATTTCAGGCTTAAATTTGTTTGTTTCCATTACTTTTGTTGCTATCTACTATGTTTTGCTTAGCTGCTATGTTATTAATAATATTAATAATTATCAATAGCGACAAACGGAGAAGCGCCATTATCGCCCGCACCAAGGGAGGGAATGAGGTACTTCAGAGATTTCAGGCTTAAATTTGTTTGTATCCTTTACTTTTGTTGCTATCTACTATGTTTTGCTTAGCTGCTAGGGCATTATATTATTAATTATGAATAGCTTATAAGTTTTGAATATTTTCCAATTTTTGAGCATGTATATATGTAGTATAGTATTTATTTAATATATATATATATATATATATATATATATATATATGTATATATATAAAGTTACAATAGAAGACCTCTCTCTATCCGCTATCTGGTTACAAGATTTTTGGGGTTGACCGCTCCGCGCCACTCTTCGGGATTGATAACTATGATTTGGGTACATGTGACTATGTGAGTACTATTTGGGTATGTATTAGCCCATACTCATAGCTTGGTAAACAAATAAAAATATTGTTCAGTAAAATAATGAGGTTTTTGTATTCTTTTTATTGATAAATGTTGATATTGAGTATTAGTCTATGAAGCACGGGTACTCCAAAATTTGAGCTGTGTGCATACCAGGTACATATTTGTGCCCCGTAAACATTGGGTGCGCACTGCGCACTGGATACATACCAACAATATTTTTCAAACAAAAAAAAATTAGGTGCTCAATTTGGGTAAATGTGAGTACTATTTGTGTACATATCAACCCATACCCATAGTCTGATAAATAAAAATATTGTTGTTCAGTAAAAAAATTGGGTTTTTCTCATTCATTTAACTGGAAATGTTGATACTTTTCCTATTACTGTGCGGATTCTTTCCTTATATCCCACTACATAGATATTTTTCCCTATTTTTTGCTATTTAAATATCCCCTTTCCTAAATACTCTATATATTATTTGATTCTGGGTAGCAATTACATAATCATTCCCCATAATCAAGGGATACATTTTGCACATAGATTATTATAAATTATTCCAAAGTCCAATTCTAATTCCCTATTCAGATAATTCATAATTCAAGTTTTTTTTCCTACCAAATTGCATCCTTATAGAATTTTTATTTTATTGTTATTTAAAATAAATTTATATTAGCCTATCCGTACGGTACCCCCGATAGTACTGTACCATTTTCATGCAACATAGAAATTATCGATGAATGTCATACATTTCGAGCACTTTGGGTTTTGAGTATAAATTGTGTGTGTACTACAAAGTGTAATTGTTTTCAACTGCATCGACTATCTTTGGCGTGGTAGTTGTTCTATGCTACACATACATGATTCATGGATACATATGCAATATAATGAAATGCAAGGAAAAGAAGAAAAGTAATAAATCAATATAATCTTTTCTAGCTCATAATTACAAACTACAACACTGAACTAGAGTGTTAAATTCTCAAGCAGAAATAGCAGCGCTATAGCAGTGAAGTGGAGCAGCGGCTGGCCACTATTCATCAAATAGTGGCCGCTATCGCACGCACCTGGGGAGGGAATGAGGTATTTTGGGGATTTCAGACTTAAATTTGTTTGTTCCTTTTACTTATGTTGCTATCTACTAGTATGTTTTGCTTAATTACTATGACATTTCATTATTAATTATGAATAGTTCATGAATTTTGAGTAATTTTTCAATTTTTGAGCATTTATATTGAGGTATCAATTATCAATTATTTAATATATGTGTAAAATTATTATAATAGTGGCCATCCCGCTATAGCTTTTGGGGTCAGCTGCTTCGCACCGCTATCTGGGGTTGATAAATGATAACTATGGTGACAACATTAAATTGTGTCACACAACACCAGTTTTGGGCATAGGCCATGAGGTGCTTCCAGCATGTTTCAAAGCCCCTAAACTACTGGTAAAGTTCAACCAGATGGAGCTCAATTTGCAAAGTGAGCCACACTTTCTGGCTGAAACATGTTAATTTTATTCCAAAGTGAAAAACGCAATTCCAATCAATAGACTCACCTTATGCAAATAGAGGAAAATACTGGAAAACCATATCTCCTTTTACTATTTGGTGGTTTGTGTGTGCCATTGTCAATATATTAATAATAAATAATGAGGGATGAAAAGAAAACCTCGGCTTCTTTTTGATACTGTCTAATCTGAGACAATGCTTCTTGTGTCTCCAATATCTTTGCTTTTTCATCGGAAATCTCCTGCTGTAACTTAGCTTTCTGTTTTTCCCAAGCTAGAAATTTCTTTAAGCATCTTTTCTCCCTTTTAGCAACTTCTAAGCAAGCTGTCACAGACTCTGATGCACTTAATTTGGAAGCCTCCATCTCTGCTTTGATTTCTGCATTCTCTGTCTCTAATCTTTTCACAGCAGCATTAGCGCGATCCACTTGACCACTAGCCTTTCTCAAGGCATTCTCCATCTCTGAAAGTCTCTTCATGGTTGTGTCCTCAAGCGTCTGTTTTCCTTTCTTCAATTTTTGAGTCTCATCTCTTTCCATCCGTAACATTTTGAGCTCAGTCAGATCACTGCTCAGCTTCCTTGCCGCCTGCATTGCCTTCTGATGAGCCCATTCTTTTCGCTCCTTGACCTGTTTGTCAAGATCCTTAATCTGATGAAATAAAGTGAGTATCACCTCATCCTTCTGATCCTCTGCCACAAACTCCAAATTCTCATCAAGATTCAAATCACGAAACTTACTCAGGACCGAGTTCACGGCATCTTGGTTATCAACACTCTTCAATTCTCCAGACTGGTCAACCGTAACTTCTGACCCAGGCACGGTGGAAGAGTCCAAATTAGACCCGGTGCTACGTCCATGAAAGGCCTTCGCCTGCGTCTGTAGTTGTTTAGAGTTTGCCCTATAACCAGCAGCAAACATGGCAACATTTCTCTTCAACAAACTCTTCATCGAAGGAGAAAGATTAAACCTCTTAGGGAACTCAATATCTCTCTGCAACTGCAAACTCATATCCGCACCGCAAGAGAATATCCCATTCACCGGAAAATCCAAGCTTCCTCCATTTCCAAATCCCCACCCCCCATGAAATCTACACAAGGCAGGAGCCATAACACCAACTGAGTTCCCATTGGCCTCAATAGTAGCCGGAGCAGGAGGACACCCACTCCCAGGCAACAGAGCCGGAATTTCCATAGTGCTAGCCCTACCCACATGAAGATCACTCATAAGCAAACACCACATGGCATCACCTTTACTCAAGTGAGGCCTAACCTGTTGCAACAAACACACCATACCAGCCAAAGAATACTCCTCCAACTGTCTCAAATCAGAGAAAACAGGTTCACCTTCATCCAAATTCCCATTATTACTAATCCCACCGCCAACATTACTATTCAAATAAGCTAACGAGTTATGCAAAATGTTTGTCAACACATCCATTCCACCATAACAATGACCATTCCGCAATATAGCTTTGACGGCAACATCATCATCGTAACCCAAAGCAACAAGCTTTGAAACAGCTTCGGTGTATACAAATTCCAAATTTTTCAACAAGATCTCTTCTAATTGTTCCTCCGTGCAGTATCCCCATCCGGTTTCCTCCGCGTTATTAGGGTTTGAATTGGGATTAGGGTTCTGAGAAGAGGAATCGCTATGAACCAAGTTGTATTTGAAGGGTTTGAGACCAGACTCCGCTATTGATTTTGATATGGCATCTTTATCAAGCGAATCCGATTCGATTTTCGCCGATCGAGGTCTCCGACTAGCTCTGATATGTTTTTCTCTCACCGTGCAACCCATTTTTTATTTGGATGATCTTATGTGGGGGTAGAGTTTGGAAATCGAAAAAAAGAAAAAGAAAAAGTTCAAGAGATTGAAAATCGGTGGAGGGAAAGGATACTCACAGAGAAGGATGGGGATTGAAGGAAGGCGCCGGAAGGAGAACGATAAAATTTTGGAGCGAAAAGAAAGTTGTCAAAATTTCTGGTTGTTGTTGTTCTTGTTCAATTCAACATTATTTTTGTTTATTTGGTGAGTTCAGTACTGAGAATCAGAAGCTCCTTCGGTGGAATATGGTCAGGGATGGGTCTCTGCACTGCACTAATTAAAAGGTTCAACCTTGGCCATAAAAGGGAATATATTTTTCTCTGATTTTAAATAATTTAATTTTTATCTTTGCTCTTACTTATTTTTTTTATTTCTTTGTTTTAAAATTATTTTTAAATTGAGAGAATTATATTTAGATTTTGTTACCGATTTTATAATAAATAAAAAGTAGTCAAAGTTTTTTTCAAAAAAAAAAAGCTAGTCAAAGTTAGGTTAGGATGTGTAATGCAAAAAGATAAGGAGCCAAAATATTCGTTACTACTCTTTTCTTGTCAAAAAAAAAACTACTATTGTTTTTCTTTCTTCCCTCAAAAATAATTACACTATCAACCCCATTCATCCTAATCAAAAATTAAAAAATTATTCAATCACGAATCAGCACGTCAATTTTAAACATATTCCTAATCAAATATTTTTTTTCCTATCAAAAAAAGAAATCTTCAATCAATTTCTTAATGAAAATAATTTATGCTAATTTCTTCTATTAGAGTTTGTTTAAAATTTGAGAGATGCTATCTTTTTAGGTCAACAAAGACCTAGCATATTCTGCATGGGTTTTCCTTCAATACTAGTACTATACTCGTGCATCCGCACGGGCCGATCGCGTTACGTGATACGATTACGTCAAATAGAAACGTTAGTTTGAAATCTCATTAATCTAAAATCAATTGTAAAATATAGATGATGACTTGCATACGGACAGGTGCTGTCGTGTTCTTTTTAGGAATGAATTTAGACAGTATTTAAATAGTCTGAACATTACCCCGTGAAAATAAAGAAAAATTTAAAGTAGATAAAAAATGAGTTTCAAATAAAAAATTGATAAATATTAAAACTAAAAATGTAAAAGTATCATTTAAAAACAATATGTGCATTTATCCCGTGTGTTTTTATATATCAGTGCAGTGTTTTTTTTATATATCAGTGTTGTTATCCCATGTTTTTTTATATATCAGTGCAACTATTCCGTGTTTTTATATATATCATTGCAATTATCCCCGTATTTTTTTATATATCAGTGCAGTTGTCCAATGTTTTTTTATGTATCGGTGCAGTTATCTCATAGTTTCAATTGATTATTTGAGTTGATTAGTAGATTATTGTAGATAGGGAAAGATAGATAGTAGATTATCAATAACAAATATTTATCCCGTGTTTTTTTTATATATCAGTAACAATTATTTGTCCTTTTTTAGGTATTAGTGACAAATATTTGTCGCGTGTGTTTTAAATATTAATCAGTTTAAATAGTCATTAAGTCTTCTTGTTTTTTTAGATAGTAGTTTTCAAAAACTATAATTATCAATGGCAAATATTAATCCCGTGTTTTTTTATATACCACTGCAGTTATCCCCGTGTTTTTTTATATATCTGTGCAATTATCTAGTAGTTTCAATTGATTACTTTAGTTGATAGTAGATTATAGTAGATAGTAAATTTGTTAGATGGTAGATTATCAATAAGAAATAATTGTTTTAAATATTAATTAGTAATTTAAATAGTCATTAAGCCTGCTTATTTTTTAGATAGTAGGTTTGTAGTAGTAGGTTTCAAAAAATTTAATTATCAATGACAAATATTAATCTCGTGTTTTTTTATATATCAATGCAGTTATCTCGTAGTTTCAATTAATTATTTTAGTTGATTAATAGATTATAGTAAATAGTAAAAGAGAGATAGTAGATTATTAATAAGAAATATTTATTTTAAATATTAATCAGTAGTTTAAATAGTCATTAAATATTATTGTTTTTTAGATAGTAGGTTTATAGTAGTCTTCCAAAAATTTAATTATCAATGACAAATATTAATCTTTTGTCTTTTTATATATTTGTGTACTTATCCCGTGTGTTTTTATATATCATTGCAGTTATCTCATAGTTTCAATTGATTATTTGAGTTGATTAGTAGATTATTGCAGTTATCCTGTATTTTTATATTAGATTATTTGAGTTGATTAGTAGATTATAGTAGATTATTGCAGTTATTACGTGTTTTTTTAGATAGTAGTTTTATAGTAGTTTTCCAAAATTATAATTATCAATGGTAAATATTAATTATAAATTGTCAAAAAAAATTATAAATATCAATGGTAAATATTAATCCCGTGTTTTTTTATATATCACTACAGTTATCCCGTGTTTTTTATTTATCAGTGCAGTTATCTCGTAGTTTCAATTGATTATTTTAGTTGATTAGTAGATTATAGTAGATAATAAAAGTTAGATATTAGATTATCAATAAGAGATATTTGTTTTAAATATTAATTACTAATTTAAATAGTCATTAAGTCTTCTTATTTTTTAGATAGTAGGTTTATAGTAGTAGTCTTCAAATTTTTTAATTAAAGTAGTGTTTGTATAAATTTAGAAATTTAGTTAAAAGAATTAAAGTGAAGTGATAAGAGAAAAAGAATAATTATATATGGGAAAAGTAAAGTAAAAAGAAAAAAAAAGTGTAAAAGAAAAGTGAAAATGAGGAAAGAGAGTGTAAGAAGAAAGAGAAAAAAGGAAGAAAGAGAGTGTAAGAGAAAAGTGAAAAGTAAAGATGAGAAATGACATTAATATCCTTTGTTGTTGTATTAGAAAGGATAGGTGGCAATTAGTGAATGAGACTAATAATGGTAGTCCATAGGTAGTGTATTAGTATAAATAGATATTAGATTGGTGTGGTGATTGCACTTTCTTTTTCCAATTTTTTTTTAACTTTCTATAAATTCTTCATAGTCTTTCAACTAGGTTAAATGGTGAAGGATAAACCATCATAGTAAGCACTAATTATCTAACAGGCTGGTAATAATTCGCATAAATGGGCGCGGACTCAGGTACGGGCACTACGTGCCGAGCCAACTCTTGCCTCGCACCCGCATATATATTACTAATTACTAATATTACAATTTTAACCATATACAATTAAAAAAGGAAATAATTTATCCATTAAACACTAAATCTAACTACTAATATAATTATGCGAAATTATAACTATTGGATTAAAATTAACCGCTAAGATTTTGCCATTAATTACAATATCTTGTTTCCTTTTAAAGATCGCTTGGGATTTTGTAATTAATGACAGAATCTAAGTCGTTAATTTTAATCCAACGATTATAATTAAATATTATCATTTCTTATAACAAACAAGAGTTCTCATAGTGAGAACATTTCGTTAGTGTGAGAACATGAAAACATTAAATAATAACATTTAGATTAAAATAAACGGTTTAGATTACGTCATTAATTGCAATATCTTTTCTGATATTTAATTAAAAATGAAACAATCATACATGATATTGTAATTAATGATGTAATCAAAATCGTTTGTTTTAATGTAACAGTTATTATTTAATATATATATATATATATATATATATATATATATATATATATATATATATATATATATATATATAGGCGATGTATATTATGAGAGGAAGTTTATTGTGAGAGATGAGAGGATTAAATATTAACCTTAGATTTAATCCGATTGATTGTCCTTTTATACTTCATGTGAGTGATAAAAAAATTATTTCATTAGTAACCGTATCTTTATCCAATTGTGCCGCAAATTTTGCTAAATTCATTATAACTGCCAATGAAGTTAATTAACTGCAAAGAGATTGGAGAGAGAGATGTCTTTTTTTTTTATAAGTAAAATTTCATTCAAGGAGCACTCGGAGTGCTCAAACCCAACCAACAATGGTTACAAATTGTTTAGAACTTGTAGTGGATTAGACCACCATGATGAAATAGATACAGATGAATGGAAATCTAATCTATAAACACTCCAACTCCAAGATAAGCTCTTGATGCGGATTACTGTGGAGTCAACGTTCGCTTCCTCCTCTTTAAAAATGGCTCTGTTCCTAGCGAGCCAAATGCTCCAGCAAGTTGTTAGCCATAACATATGTTTCGTACGCTTTGATTTTTTCCCTTTGCACAAAGTTGCACATCCAAGGAATAACTCCTCCAGAGGCTTGGACAAGTCTAGATCAACGCCAAACCAAGTGCTGACTCCTTCCCAAACTGAAGTTGCGAAAGGACAATTGAGAAACAGATGAGCTCTTGTCTCGGCTTCTTGGTGACATATGGGGCAGCGGGCGTCGAGATCGGAGTTAATGACATTCCTCCTAAGCAATTGCATGCGAACCGGCAGTGAATCCAACAAAAACGCCAACCAAACACTATTACCTTCGATGGGACAATACTTTTCCACAAGGATGCCGAAATTACCTGTTGACCCGAAAGGGGTTACTGCTGAATGGGCGCGGAATTCAGCTCCAAATAGAAGGATTTAACCGAAAAAGATTTTGAGGAATCGTGCGGCCAAATCCACCAGTCATTCTTTCCTCTATTCAGCGCAATGGGTAACACAATACTGTACAAAAATCTCTCCTTCAGCTGCAGTCACGGGATCTCTAAATTGCTGTCAATCATCATTCCACCGTCAATAATCGCCAGTCCAACTACCCAGTTCAGCCACAGTTTTAAGTTGCCGACCACAAGCTTTAAAGAGTATAGGGAATACCTTGAAGAATGGCTCAGTGCCTAATCATTGGTCCTTCCAAAAGTTAATGAGACTGCCATCCCCCAATCCTCTTCTTATGCCCCACGCGAATCTTCTTTGCTCCTCCACCTTAGAATCCGATAACAACAAATCCCTCCACCAGATTGATCCAATGTTTCGCATTGAGTGACCCTCCTTTGAGGCATAGAAAAATGAGTTAGCAAAATCGCCATACCTGTGAGATAATAAGCGACTCCAACAAGCGTTATTCTCCGTCAAAGATCTCCATTTCCATTTGGAAAGAAGTGCGATGTTGAATGCTTCGAGATTCTTGATCCCTAACCCGCCATCCTTTTTTGATTTGCACACAGTGTCCCAAGCCACCCAATACATTCCGTGCTCCCCTTCCTTGATCCCCCATAAGAAATCTCTTTGGATTTTTACCATTTTGTTGATTACAATCTTTGGCGCTTTGTAGAAAGACATCATGTATACCGGGATGCTATTCAAAACAGAATTAATTAAAGTTACCCGGCCTCCTATAGAGAGATAGCGCCCCTTCCACGTTGCCAGCCTTTTGCGCAAGGTCCCAATTATCGGGCTCCAAGTTGACCCCCTTCGGGGTTTGGTGCCAATAGGAATCCCCAAGAACTTGAATGGTACGGTTTCCGATCTACAATAGAGGAATGCGCTTGCTCTCTCCAAGAAACCATCCGGGATGTTAATATCGATAAGCTTGCTCTTGAGGAAGTTAACCTTCAAGCCCGACACCAATTCAAACGACCTCAAGATAGATTTTATGCTCCAAATATTATCCCAAGTAGCCTTACCCAACAACATAGTGTCGTCCGCGAATTGCAAAATAGAGAAACGCAATTCGTCATTCAAAGCAAAACCTTGAAAAACACCTATATCCACTGCTTGACGCATAAGAGCCGTCAAACCTTCAGCTGCAATAAGGAACAAAAATGGAGATAAAGGGTCACCTTGCCTTAGACCCCGATGTACCTTAAAATCTTGAGTTGGGCTACCGTTGACTAGTACCGACATAGAGCTAGTGCAGATACATGATTTCATCCAAGAGATCCAACGGGAAGGGAAACCCATTCTACGAAGCATGTAGATAAGAAAATCCCACGAGATAGAATCGTAGGCTTTTTCAAAGTCAACTTTAAACAATAAGCATTCTTCCTTGCTACGTTTGGTGTAGTCCACCACCTCATTAACCACGACCACTCCATCTAGAATTTGGCGCCCCCCAATGAAGGCTGATTGTTGAGGCGCTATGATGCTAGGCAACACCTTGTTGATTCTACTAGTCAACACCTTCGCCAATATTTTGTAGAGACATCCTATTAAACATATAGGCCGAAATTCCCCTAATCCTTGAGGGTTGTCATTTTTTGGAACCAAAGCTATAAAGGATGCTGCAATCGCCTTTGGGACAAAAGAGTTATTGTAAAATTCGTTGAAAAAACCAACCACATCTTCTTTCACCACATTCCAACAAAGTTTTAAAAAGTTGAAGTTAAAACCATCCGGTCCCGGGCTCTTATCTCCATCCCAATCTCACACTCCCATCCTTATTTCGTCCTCTGAAAAGGTTGTGTTAGCAAATCTGAGTCACCAGGAGAAACTTTGCTGAAATTCAAGCCCCCCAAAATCGGTCTCTTGTAACTAACCTCTGAGAAGCACTTCTCGAAGTGGTTTTTGACAAAGAGCTTCACTTCATCCACATCTTCCACTAACTCCCCTGACTCATTGAGAATCGTTACGTTACATCTTCTTCTTCTGAGCCTCATCAAAGAGTGGAAGTATTTAGAATTCATGTCGTCTTCCTTAATCCACCTAGCTCTAGATTTTTGAGCTAAGATGGAATCTTTCTTGCGAATCTCTTTCCAAAGCTCTGCTGATACTTCCTTTATATTCAAAACCACCCCTTCATCCCATCCTTCGCTTAGAACGTCATCCAGAGAATTCAAGTCCCGAACCAGTTTGTCAATATTCAAGTCCACTATACCAAAAACCTCTTTATTACACCCTCTGATGTTGCTTCTCAATAGCTTCAGTTTCTCTTTGATAACGAAAGCTTTAAAACCTGAGATGTTATAGTTATTCCAACACTGTTGAACATAAGGCAGAATATCGGGGTGCTCCAACCACACATTGAGAATTCGAAATGGCTTAGGGCCCCAATTTGAGACAGACCGGGTGAGCCAAATAGGTGAATGATCAGAAATGTCTCTGCTCCCAATCCACTGGCCTGAGATCCCCTACTCTGTTATAAGGCCTTCAGATAACAAAAATCTGTCTAATCTGCTCATAGATAACCCATCAGAACAAAACCAAGAGAACTTCTTCCCTGATACCGGAACATCAACGAGATCCATATCCATAATAAAACTGTTGAAGTCGCCCATCTCGCTACGAGAGTGGTCTCCACTCCTACCTTTTCTTTCCATAGAACATACCACAGCATTGAAATCTCCGACTATGCACCATTCACCACTCCCTATGCTTTGCTTAATAGCTAACAACTCTGCCCAGACCCTTCGTTTCCCCACCCTTGAACACGGTGCATAAACATTTACCACGTGCACTGTAGAGCCCCGAATGGTTGTACTAACACCAAGAAAACCAAAACCTGAGAAATGAGACGATACTGCACAATCCCCTTCTAGCCACGAGCACAGAATACCTCCAGATGAGCCTCGAGAAGGTTGGTGAACCCATTGGAATGGTCGATTCTCCCATAGCAAACCAAACTGATTTTCAACCATCACCTCCCTCTTAGTTTCCTGAATGCAAACAAAATTGAAAGAACGAGAATTTATCAAAGAAGCTAATTGGCGAGTTTTACTGCGCTCGCCCCACCCTCTAATGTTTAAGGATAGCAAATTCACGAGGTTCTGATGTTGCCCGCCCTCTTTCTACTATCAGCTTCATCTCTGCGCTCACCTTCTTCTATCAAATCAACATACCTTTCTTCTTGCATACTACCTTCAACACCCAAACGCTTAGCCGTTTCCCAAACTCTCCTAGCCACCGCCTTTCCTTGAAGGGCCCAGAACTTGTTGTTGCATAAGCCAATGTCTCCACTAGAAATACACCCATCACATAACACAGTACCAGCAGAAAACAAAGATGAAGGATTGTTACTTACCTCCTGAGAAGATTGCGCAACATGTTCCTCTGGAATGGAGCATAAAGGGACCTCCGCTAAATCTCTAGAAGCAAGCTTCAACTTACCCGACTTCGGTTTCCTCTTCACACCTATCTTCGGAGAGAGAGATGTCACGTGAGACTACAATTAATCAGATTAAATCTAAGGTTAATATTTAATCCTCTCATCTCTCACAATAAACTCTCTGTCTCTCTCTCGCGCCTTTCTTTCCCTCTCTTTTGCGTTCTTTTTTTCCCTTGTTTATCAATTGAACCAGCATCCCTATGGTCATCTCTGTTCTATGCGCCACTTTTCCATCCCTTTTCTGTGTGCCGTTGAAAATAAGAAAGAAGGAGATGGACTGGAAATATTGCTTATATTTGATAACAGTGACCCCAATGGTAAACTAAGAGAAGTTGCTTATAATCCTTTTGATCACAATGCAAATTGTTCATGCAACATGTTTCTATCTCAAGGAATACCTCGTAGACACATCGTTTGCACCTTTTTTGCATCCCCAGATTCCACGTTAATTAAAAGAACTGCTTATAAAAAAACAAAAAAAAACAGAATTAATTAATTTGTTGGCGGTTACTAATAAATGCAGCAGAATTTGCGGAAAAATTGGAGAGAAATGTTGTGAAGTTTAAAAGGAAAAGGACAATCCATCAGAGTCAGAGTCGTTAATTTTAATTAATTTTAATCCAACGATGGTAATTAAATGTTCTCATGTTCTATTAATAACCAAATGTTCTCACGAGAGTCGTCCCCATATATCTATATATATATATATATATATATATATATATATATATATATATATATATATATATAATATGCTAGTTACTATTGTTACCATTTTTAGTATATTCGCTTTTAAAAAAACAAATTCAAACTATTACTTTTTGGATGTTTTTAATTCACTAAATGATATCATGTGTAATCTTTTAATAAGTAGATTTGAAAAAAATGGTCCTTTTTTTAATTGAATTAGGATGATTTTTATGTTACTTATTATCTTCAAGGTTAAGTGGGTAACGAGCGCGGGTACGGGCACTTGGGGAGCCCAGAGGATATGGGAACTGGCACTAAAGTGACTGCCCATGTATGTGCAGGCTCGGGTATGGGCATAGTGCATTGCACAGAAAGTGCCCATTGTCGTCCCTAATCTAAACAAACTTTATCTTCCCCAAACTCAACTTGAACAAACTCGAACTTTGTCTAGTACACAGGATGCACTTAGATGGTGTATTTTATGGAGGAGTATATTAGTTTTTTTAAACTTGTGTAGCTTACACCACATATTAACGTGGAGCGTGTTAGACGTTATGCACACACTCTAATGCCTAAGTCAACGCAAATGAGAGAAAGTGATTAATGCCACTACAAAAAAACTGGTCATTAGCGACGGACATTTCCCTCGCAAATTGACCAAAATCCGTCGCTAATGGTCATTTGCGAGGGAATTAGCGACGGACTGGTTCCCTCGCTAATTCCCTCCTCGCTACTGGGATTAGCGAGGGAAATTGAATCCCTCGCTAATTAGCGAGGGAATTTTCCCTCGCTAATTCCCTCGCTAATGACTACAACTTTTCAGGTGATGGGACTCAGTTGCAGGGGTTGGTAAATGCGCAGGAATTAGCGAGGGATATTCCCTCGCTAATTCCCTCGCTAATGACTGCAGTTTTTCAAAAAAAAATTACACGTGGTGGTGGTGAAGAGTAAGAGAGAGTGAGTGAGAGTGGTAGGAGGTATGTGGTGGTGGTGGTGGTGTTGGAAGAGTGAAGAGAGAGGAGAGTGTGAGAGGAGGTGGTGGTGATGGTGGTGGTGGTGGTTGTGTGGTGGTGGTGGTGGCGTGAAGAGTAAGAGAGAGGAGTGAGAGTGGTGGTGGTGGTGGGGTGGTGGTGGTGAAGAGTAAGAGAGAGTGAGTGAGAGTGGTAGGAGGTATGTGGTGGTGGTGGTGTTGGAAGAGTGAAGAGAGAGGAGAGTGTGAGAGGAGGTGGTGGTGATGGTGGTGGTGGTGGTTGTGTGGTGGTGGTGGTGGCGTGAAGAGTAAGAGAGAGGAGTGAGAGTGGTGGTGGTGGTGGGGTGGTGGTGGTGAAGAGTAAGAGAGAGTGAGTGAGAGTGGTAGGAGGTATGTGGTGGTGGTGGTGTTGGAAGAGTGAAGAGAGAGGAGAGTGTGAGAGGAGGTGGTGATGGTGGTGGTGGTGGTGGTTGTGTGGTGGTGGAGAGTAGAGGAAGAGGAAGGGTGAAGAGGAAGGGTGAAGAGGAAGGGAAGAGGAAGGGTGAAGAGTGAGTGAGTGAGTGAGAGAGATGAGTGTAAACGGATTTAAGGAAAAAAAGAAAAAAAAATTGCGAGGGAATTAGCGAGGGAACTGTCCCATCATCTGAAAAGTTGACTTTAGCGAGGGAATTAGCGAGGGAACTGTCCCTCGCTAATTCCTGTGCACTTACCAACCCCTGCAACTGAGTCCCATCATCTGAAAAGTAAAAAAATTAGCGACGGAACTGACATTCCCTCGCAAATTTTTTTACTTTTGCCATTAGCGACGGAAATTCCCTCGCTAATGTGTAAAATTCCGTCGCTAATTCTCAAAAATACGACAGCCCCTATTCCGTCGCTAATTCCGTCGCTAGTCCCAATTTTTGCGAGGGACCATTAGTCCCTCGCTAATTTCCGTCGCTAATGGCTTCTTTTTTTGTAGTGTGCATACCTTAACTATATATAGAGGGCCCCGCAAGCTAATGTTGATAGCCCATGGAGTGTGTGTCAGGCGTGCGAGCCATCTGACGTGGCAGGATAGTTATGTGACTAAAATCAGGGTTGAGGTCAAATCCTAGTCGTTCGATGAGATTTGGGCCGACCTCAACAGTTTGACACGCTAATGCTGGTAACCTTAGATAGGGTGCTATTAATATGCCTTGAGGCCGACCCAATCCAGAACATATACCCTTAAGGTGATTCCTAAGGTAACCTTTCCTCACATGAATTTTCTTATCAATTAGGAAGAATTTTTTAAAAATAAACAAACCCTTAATTTATTTTCTAAAATATCACTCTCTCGTTTATTTAATCCATAAATTATGAAAAATATTAAATACACTACATAAAATTTACCTAAACACGGGTCAATTTAGTCCCCAATATTGAAGTCTTTTGAGGGTTCATTACATGTCCTTCAAATTTAGTCCCAAACTAGTAACATACCCGTGCATCCGCACGGGTCATCGCGTTACGGGATACGACAAACAGTCAATGAATGTAATTAAAATGAAGATGGCAAAGAAGAGAAATGGATGGTAATTGGGAATTTGTAAATAACGACATAATAGTTATAAGATGACAAAATAAATTAGAATATGCTACTTAGTGAATACATTGTCAAGTCTAAGTTACTGAGAATTGAAAAGTAAATAAAAATAGTGTTACAATAATTGTTTAAAAGTGCACTACTAAAAGTGAAAGTGAAATCTAAATGGAAATGGAATATTAGTTAAACATTCAAGAGACATATATATTTAAGCTATGACTTTTGCAACCTCAGCCAAGTTATTTTCCTTAACATTGATCATGTTAAATCTGTGTATCTCCATTTTGAAACCCATGAATTTGACAAAACTCCTTCCAGGGGTTACCAATTTTTGTTAAAAGTTGGTTTGGAGGTTCAGACAGTAGGTTGCAGTATGTAATGCATCCATTAGGACCTCGGAGCATCAAATCTCCATAGCTTAATTGTGTCAGAGTCTTGGCTATATGATGTGGGACATCCTGAAATTGTGAAAAGCTAAGGGTTTAAAAATGGTAAACTGGATGGAGAAATGCAATAGAAGAAGAAAAGTTGTTACCAATTGATTTTCATTTGCTTTGTTCCCTGTCAGTTCCAGATCAAATATTAGATGTGGTTGTTTTCTTGAACACTGAGTGTGTCATGGGTGAAATATTTTAGTTGATGTTTTTCTTGTTTTTTCAATTGCTTTATGAAATGTATTTTCCTTGAATCATCAATTGTTGAATCATCAATTGAGAAATGTGTAGTAACTGGTGTGTATGTTGGTGTTGGCATTGTTGAAGATGATGCAGGTTGAGATTGAAAGGGTAAATTTGAATTTAGAGATCGAAATCTTTTCATGAGATTGACTCCTACATTGCCAACTTCAACAACTTTTCTTTTTGAATGTGATCGAATGCTATTGGAATTAGGCTGAAAAGTTAAAATTGAGCTGCTACATTGGTTGGAGTTAGGCAATCCATTACACTGGTTCCTTTGATTGAAAGTTCTACTTGTAATGTTAGATAGAGGAGTTCTCAGAGTTGCATACGTGGGTATGGTCTGGTTTGGAGTCAAAATTGGTTTGGGGAAGTTGTCTGTTCTGGTATTGGGCAACAGATTGTCCTGAAACGCTGAATTCAAAATATGAGTAGTGTTTGAGGATGGGGTTATTTGTGAGAAAGTAGTTTGTGGCGTTGTCATCTGAGTTGGTGATCTTCTGTAACTCATTCTGCCCTTTCCCTGTAAAACCGTCTTTCTTTTCTTTCTTGCATTTGATGCAGCATCATTTTCTTTGTTATTTTCCATATTGAGACCTGAACCAACATTATACGATATTAGATGCTTTTTTTTATATCAGGAATGTAAAGGTAGACGGGAATAGTAATAGCTTCTTATCTCTATTGCTAACTCAGTTCTAGAATGAATTTTTGATGTGTTAGCCTCCAAAAAACTAATTAGGTGCTCTCTATATCCTAAAAATGATTCCTTTATAATGAGATATATATAAAAAAAAATCGCAAATAAGGAACATGTTTATGAATAGAAGATGTTAATGCCAACAAACTGAACTTGTTTCAAATGATGTTGAAGGTCTTGTATAGAAGAGCTAAAGATAGAATATTACCTTTAGTTGGTTGAAGATGTAGAACACTGATGATTCATTCCTTGTAACCGAGCCTGACGTAAAGTGCTATTGAAGAGTGCCTTTTAGTATTCTTGGTAAACACGGCCAATTTTTTTTTGTTGAAATGAGATAAAAGAAGTTCTCTGGATATTCTAATAGTTTAGGCAATGACTATCGGTGTAAGCGATGGTGAGTTGAAGCTCCTAATTCCAGCTGTAGTTTATGATTATTAATTTACTTTTTAACAATAATAATAGTAATATTTTAATAAAATTATTATTAGTAATTAGACAACATTGTAACACTATGTAAAAATTAGAAATGAAAACTAATTTCTGCAGCATACTGGCGCGCTGGCAGCACATAGCTCCATAAGAAAGAAATGTCTTGAGTCTACTTTGTAGAGTGATGGGAAGCTACAGAACTGACACTTTAATACATCATTAGCCCTCTATTTTGCATATCCAGGTAAATACACACTATACTAATATTATACTAATAAACATAATAGAATAGAAATATAGATATTTATATAAATATTGCATTGGGCAGTCACCTTTCTTTTTGCAGATGAGATGGTTTTTTTGTCACAATGGTGACATTGCATATTGAATAGTATCTAACATAGGTGTTTTAATATTGACTCCTGGTTTGGAGATGGGTTTTATAGTTTGATCTAAAATGTGATACTACACCCCCATAGTACTGATATTACTATCCATTTGCAGGGTTTCAAAAGTCTTGTTTCGGATTATTAGGCTTCACTTCTAGATTGTAAATACATGTAAGTCTCGATTGTTTGCAAATAATGGTGTTTGACATTATTAAAGAATCATTCATCGAGTTGTTTAAAATTATAGTTTCAGTACTGGAATACTTGTTGGTGTAAAAATTTGTACCAGTTATTGGCAACTTGAGGTATGTGAGTAATGCAAGATAATTAAGTAAAGTTGGTGCCTTATTCTTGTACCAGTATACACACAATTATGCAGGAACGAAGACATTCTCTATTCATTCTGCTTATTTAGGTATGCACCATAGATGTTCAAAACTTAACAAAATTTACCACATAATAGGTATATATAAATAGATCCAGCACCTAACTGGGCAGCAAGAGATTCATAATTGCTTCAGTAATATGTATGATTATAATAGAGCTTCAAAATATTTGACATTCTTTCAGACAGCAAGTCAAGTTTGCAAACTTAGCTACATATTTGACAGGATACTGTGGGTGATGCAGAGTTTGGATGATCATGTATCCCAAAAGATTACAATTTGGCAATTAGATAGAGCATTGCTAACAAAATATATAACAGGCATAGTGTGTTTATATTACAACCTGGATTACACAGCAAAAGAACACCCCGCTGGTTCCTCCAAGGTAATAGACAAATTCTGACTCAAGTTATGATGCAGCATTTTCTTCCAAGAATCATGGTTTCTCAGTTTTGATTGTCAGCGGCTTAGAAGTTGAAGAGAACTTAGCACTGAAGTTTTCGGGGCTCATTAAATCAATGCTATAGCCGTCATCATTAAGTCTCTTTGCAGGTGTGAGTGTAGTGACACTGTCCGGGTCGTGGTCTGCAGTTGCAGATATTGATTGCTATGATAATGAAAAAAAATTGAATTAGTCTTCATTATGGTAGTGCAAAATATGTAAATGAGAATCAGTCGCTGTAAAGGCTGAATGTATGTAACTTACAGTATGAACCCCTAAATCACCACTGATGACAGATTTGTCTTTATCGAATTGAGATGAATTTTGCATCAGAAATCTTTAAGATGTTAGATTACCATGATTTCTTTTGGAATAATAATATATGGAACAGAGCTTGTGGTGTAATGGCTTACAGTTTCCATGGTGACATTTTTGCTGGAAAGAGCTAAACAGTTGGCATCTTGTGAAGTATTCTGTTAAGGAAGACTCTTATGTTGATTAGATGTGAATGACTTAAAGATGATTGTATAAATAAAGTCATGGTTATTATTTCCCTCACCTCTCCAGTTGCGATTTCCTCCATAAGATTTTGAATGAAATCTTTTCTTTCTGAGTACCTCATGACCGAAGCTTGGCGATTTCGAGGTTCAACCTTGCATCTAACAGCCATGGTTCTTGAAATGATGTGGTCAAAATCAGCTGGGTATGACATGGGGTCATCCTCCCCTTTCTATTTAGAAGAAACAAAGTATGAAAGAATGAACCCAAGTTAGGGAAATATTGGTAGCTAAACCAATTCATTTGGAAAAATGAAATAAATGATCTATGTAAGTTCTCTTGAAGGACTTGCCGCTATCATTTTGTTCATCAAGTCAAATGCGGAGCACTCAATCATCTCCTCTGAATCTTGATCCCAAAACAAAAAATTATATTCGGCACCGCTGTTATCTTTGCATCTGACTAATACTCTATACCTATTGAATGGCCAAATAAAGGAGTTTGATAAGTCTGTTTAAATGTTGTAGATAAAGTGAAGGAGTGTGATAGGAAAAAAGTAGGAGAACCTTGGGACAGTCGCTTCGGTTTGATGACCATCGTCACAAACAAATAATCCACCTACTGGTTTTGCACCTTTCCTGCATATGCCACAGCCTTGATCACTCCATCCGCGCTTGTTGACAACAATCCGTCCAGTGGTGCAAACAGTAGTACAGGTTGTATTCTATTGAAAGACAATTAATATGAGTGAATAAGTGTTAGTTGATCGAATAATCACTTAGATCGTGTCAATAGGTGAAAGAGTTAATAGTTGGTTGGATGTGTTACCTGATATAGTTGTTTGATGTTTGTAAGGCTGATTGGTGGCGCCTTATACTTAAACCTGTCCAGATCAGAAAATTGAGTTTCCCCAGTGAGTTGTGTCTGTGTTTGCGTTGTAAGCTGTAAGACTTCATTCGGGGTGAGTCTGTCGATAGAGAAAAAAAGAAAGCAATGTAAGAAAATGAGAGGATTGAAATAACTAAGTAAGAGTAACAATGGCCAATGTAGTTAGAAGACATTTGTTAGAGAGGGGGATAGGTTTAAATTAAAGACATTTGTTATTACCATTATTTAATTTAGGGTTAAATATGTTTTTAGTCCCTACAAAATCGGCTCCTTCTAAGTTTAGTCCCTACATTAAGGAAATAGGCATTTTGGTCCTCACCTTATTTTTTCGTTTTCAATTTTAGTCCCTCATGACTTTTAATAGCGCTTCAAAACTTTTAATAGCGCTTATAAAAGGTCAAAAAAGCGCTATTAAAAGTTTTGAAACGCTATTAAAAGTCATGAGGGACTAAAATTGAAAACGGCAAAATAAGATGAGGACCAAAACGCCTATTTCGTTAATGTAGGGACTAAACTTAGAAGGAGCCGATTTTGTAGGAACTAAAAACATATTTAACCCTAAATTAAATAATGGTAATAACAAAATTCAGTAATCATATAGTGTGCACCTTTCTTTAAATTGTTGAATTGGTTGTATTTCTTCATTGAGGAATAGTTTTGAATAAATATATGAGTTGGAGACAGCAACTGGATATTTTCCTTCAATACATGGTGGGAAATGGAAGTCAATGTGAAGAAGAAAACCGCAAAAAATAGTAGATGATATATTTCTCTCTTTGTATAAAATATTGATAGAAGCATATTCTGTAAGCATTAGTCATAAGAAATGTATATACCATCTGTTGGTCTAATTCTCGCATATTTGATAACCAAAATGAAAGGTTCAGTAGTAGATCCCCTTCCGTGATATGAAGCGAGAAACCTCGCTGCGTAGTCGTCCCATAATGTACAGTCGATAATGTTTCCACTAAGTAGTCATTGGACATTTATGGAATATTAGAAATGGAAGTTAGTGAGAATGTACTAAAATGAGTATAAATTAGGTTATAGAAGTTAGGATGTTGCCTAAGATCCATCAACCGGAGAGACACCATTTTTTGATTGACATTTGTTTTAGAGTAGACAATTTCATGTACAGCTCCGATAACATCCATGGTGAAAACACGTGATTTAGAGAGTAGGAGATGATTGAAAAACCGAATTAGCTGTAGAAATTCTTACTGGGTCATAGGTGTAGGTTCATACCTATTAATAGATCACCTCTAAATTTCCCGTTGAGTATGTCTCCAAAATCTTTGAACTTAAATTCATCAGGCAGGACTTCAGAGGTGTCTAATTGACGTAGAAGCCTTTCGGGAGTGCAAACCAGTTTGTACACATCGCAAGCTTTATACTGGAAATCATTAGGTTGTGGACTGGAATTTTGCAGTTTGCATATCATTTGCTCTCGCACCCTGTTAATCCATTTGTTGGTCTCATCTTTAGGCACGACAACTTGGATCTTATCACCCTAGAAAACCATGGGGTTTCATTTGAAAAGGGCATTAAAAATTGCCAAAAAATGGAGTGCTAAGTTTGAATGAATGAAAAAAGGCTTGAAATTAATAACATAAGAGTCTACCTTTGCATCCATGACAACCATATCTAAATGGGTTTCATTTCTGTTGTTAACAACCTGCCACACGTCGCTGATGCGCACAACCACTCTCCAAATATCTTTTTCCCGATTGATGTTTGCAAAGGTGTCAAAATTTCTTGCCATTTCTCTAAAGTAGTCAGGAAGTAAAGGTAAAATATATGAGTATAGTCCATGCATAGGGAAAGATAAAAGATATGAGTAAACGACAACTCAGAGATATGAATAGCGAAAGCGGTGTAGTGCATGGCTGTGATTTTAAAGAGTCGTAATCACGACTTAACATATTCGAACACTAATAACAACTCAAGAGATTTAAGAATAATGACTGAATGTTAAAAATTGATTGAGATTGCGATTAATCAGAGATATGAAAAACTTAAGACATTTGATGCACAACAACCACGCTCACATAGTTTCAAGACTAATAACAACAAAATGGAAATCGTATGCTAGCAGAGACTTGACGGAGACTTTATTCATTCATAAATAGAACAAAGTTAACAACCATAAGCCCGCAAATTATTTTTAACAGCAAAAAAAAGTTACCCCTAAGAAATGGAAACCGTAACACATAGATTAGGGGTAAAAAAAAGTTTGACGCGATTTTAAGGAAGAAAGTTAAAAGCGCTTCACCGTGAAACAAAGATTAAGAAACTTAAATCCTGAAACATAGATTAATGAACTAAATGGAAAGTTAACAAATTTGAACAACCTTAAGCCAGTAACTTCTTTTAAACACAACAAAACAGTTAACCCTAACAAATGGAAACCGTAACACATAGATTAGGGGTAAAACAAAGTTTGCTGCGATTTTAATGAAGAAATTTAAAGGCGTTTAACCGTGAAACAAAGATTAAGAAAGGTCAACCCTGAAACATAGATTAATGCATTTTGTAGCAAAGGTTTACAGTTGTTATTTACCTTGATGTAAGTGATGAAATTGCGAGATGAAGAGTGGATGGAATGCTTGAGATCCGCCTCGGTGTACCTTTGATTGAAGCTGAAAACGAAAATGGCAAACGATGATTAGAGATAAATTGGGCTGAATCAGTTTATTGTAAACAAAACGGAGGTGAGAGCAGATGGAGCGAATTGCTGCTCTCCGAAATGTCTTAAAAATGGAAGCTTTTGTGGGAACATACTTAGTTGGGTGACGAAGCTGAGACCAGATCGTTGGGTGACGAAGAAGAAATGGGTAGAAAGAAGAAAAATTTTTGGGTGACGAAGAATAAATGGGTACGAAGAAGAAAAATTGTTGAAAAGGAAACCACTGTTGATAGCAGAAAGTGGGAACTGAGTAAATCAAAAAGAGAGATCGTTTTGTCCCGTCAACGGCGAGACTGTGTAATTGGTCAGACATTTTTTGAAAAAATTCCCGTTTAATTTAAGTATTCATTCGGTATGAAGTAAATTGACAAATATAACCCTATTGTGGGTAAAAAATTGTGAACAAAAAATAAGTGGCATTTAGTGGTGGGGTCTATCGTTGGTAAATCAAGTGTGGTTAGTAGATATTAATAGATAATAGATATATAAGTGATCAAGTGTTTGAGAGTTGGTTACATGTCCTTCGACTGTCGCCCAAGTAACGGACAAGGAATCAAGGATCAAATCAAAACGAGGTAGTAGTAGTATATATATAGTGATCATTTTTCTGTTTTTCCGCAAAACTCATAATAATTTCTGTATTGTTTTCGTTTTCCCTTTGTCTCTTTCTCTGCCAAAACCCAACGGCAAAACGACCAACTAGGTATAGTTTAGAACATTATGTACCAAAACGGTATAGTTTCTACATTATTTACCAAACAGGTATGGATTTTATTTTCAGTAGTGAAGTCTCCCCTATAGGTGGCGACTTCACCACATGAAATGTATGTTTTTTTGAAAAATTTAGTTATGAAGTCTACACCATAGGTGGCGACTTCATAACTAAGTTTTTCAAAAAAAATTGCATTTCATGTGATGAAGTCGTGGCCTATTTCAAAAATATTGTGAAGAGTGCAATTTCAACGGCTTAGATTTTGCCGACACATATAAACGACTAAGATTTTGCCGACACATATAAACGGCTTAGATTTTGCCGACACAAATAAACGCTCCAGATTGCACCAACAACTTTAAACGCTCTAGATTGCACCGCCACAATGAACGGTTCAAAGTCGTTCAACCATTCAATAAATAGCCACTCCCACCCCTTATTATTATCACACCAAAGTTTCAACTTCTTTCACCTCTCAAATGGATACACCGCCAACACAACACTTCAGTGATGGCTATCCCACTAAGCTGTACACTGAAGGATCCATGGAGTACAAAGAAGATGGTCTTTATTTCAAGTCTCGAACAACTCAGTTATGCTTTCTTCCCAGGGACATCAATTATGCTGGTCTAATACAGAAGCTAACACCTAAGGTGCAGCGATATTGTGATGAACGGGAGATCTTTTGTATTTGGTATCGTCGCCCAGCAATGGGTGATAATAACACGGTTCATTTCTCCAGCATGGAATTGAAGGATGACGACGACGTTCGCCTGATGCTAGACACCCATCACATGTATGAGGATCGCGTTCGCGGTAATATTGAATGGTAGACACCCATCACATGTATGGAATGGTTCTCCTGTAACACAATGGTTATGCCTATCATTCCATTCTGCAATTGATTGCTGGTGAAATATGGGCCAATTTCGATCATGTTGTCCCTGCATGGTTATGCTGTGGAAGCGCGTCATATCTACTGGTTCTTCAGGAGGATTTTGGACAAGCCGATATTGTAATAAAACTCTATCAGCAGCGTGAAATTCAACCATATGGAAACAAACCATATATGTCCTTGAATGCCATATCCTCCTGTCCAGATATGCCCTTGGTGGTAGATGTCTTAAGTTGTCGTATGGAATCCAGTCAAATTGATCATCGGTCATGCGGTCGATGTCTTCTCGGTAATGAAGAAGGCTTCTTGGACAGTGATTGTGTTTTTTTTTCTTGCTAGCCCATCTGGTAAAAAATATTAACATGTTAGGATAAACAAATAAGAAAAATGTATGCGAATGAATAATGTTTGTCAAATCTTTACCTCTTTGCTAATGGCCAAGCGTATGGAACATCGCAATACGGTGCGAGGAAAGGCATGCGGTACCAGACCCAAGATTGTAGCAAAAGAGTACATCCTCCCATACTTGATGACTTATCCCCTGTAGATGCTGTGCACAAATTTCTGTATAAGTTGGTTAAACATGCTGACCCCCAGCTGTAATTTTGGATTTGATCTATGTCTTCCAACAGCGGTAGGTATTTCATGTTAACTCTGTTGCCTGATTTGTCTGGGAGCAAGACTCCCCCGATCACTAACAATAGGTACGCCCTACAATACTGATTCAGCGTTTCCTCACTAGCGCCCTCAGGTACGTTCTTAAATTATTTTTGTAGCCAGGAGAACTTTATTTGGTTCCCTGTCATTCCTTCTCTTTTTGGGAGAGGCTTACCCAGAAGTCTTTCGAAGACTTCATCCCAGTTCCTTTCAGTCGTTGCAGTAACAGCATATCCATCAACGCGAAGGCCCAATTGCAATGCAACGTCTTGGAGACTTATTGTGCACTCTCCTACTGGAAGATGAAAGGTGCGTGTTTCTGGCCTCCATCGTTCCAGCATTGTTGTAATCAAAGATGGATATATTTTGAAAGAACCTATTGTAACAACATCCAAAAACCCAGCTCTTTCAATTAAAGGTAATATGGCGTTATCTGGTTCGGGAAGGTTATATGAGTGGTGCAACTCGACTCCTCCAAGCTTCAGTCTTTGTGTTATGTGCTTTGTATGATTTAGTAAGGAAGACATTTTTAGACAGCAAACTGGTTGTGGGAGAAAACTGGTTGTGGGAGTTTCAGAGAATAGAGTGAAGTGTTGGTGGAAGTTTTAGAGAAGAGAGTAAAGTGTTGGTGTGAGAGTAATTGTAATGTGAGAAGCTTTATTTATAATAGGAGTCATCAAATCTAAGCCGTTGGATGTTTGATGTTTTTAACCGTTGGATTGGTGGAGGTGATGTTTTGGAAACAAAGGGAAAGTGGAGGTGATGTTTTGTTTTGGTCAGGGACATGAGTTGAAAAAAATGGAAAGTGGAGGTGATGTTTTGTTTTGGTCAGGGACATGAGTTGAAAAAAATGGAAAGTGGAGGTGATGTTTTGTTTTGGTCAGGGACATGAGTTGAAAAATATTGAAAGTGGAGGTGATGTTTTGGAAACAAAGGGAACAAGAGTTGAAAATAAGAGGTGATGTTTTGGCAAGGAATACTTAGTTGAAAAAAATGGATAGTGGGGAGGTGATGTTTCAGCTGAAAAAAATTAAAGAGCTCCACCTGAAAAATAGACCAATTATAATACTAACATTGTGTTTTTAAAAATATGACAAAAAAAATCATTTTATATGATTAAAATACATTACAAGGTGTGCTAAAAATCATGTGTTGTAGTCTTAAAATATGGTTTTTTAGCCATTTTGTGTCCTTTTTTTTAGGTTATAATTTTTTTTTAATTTTTTCCAATTCAACTATTTAACAGAAACACACCCAAGTCTTCTCTACCTTCTCTTTACTTCTTGCGAATTCTTACCAGATTCACATCCAATTCTCCTACCTTCTCTTCTATTCTCCACACTTCATCAATGGCTCCCACCACAGTTTTTCTCACAGTTTTCTACAATGGCTATACTGAACATGATCCAATTAATGGATTATTATTTAGGTGTCAAAACAACAAACTAGTCAAAGTCCAGTCTAATTTCACACTACAAAAACTGAAAGACAAAATTGCTAAAGACATATGTCCTGATCATTCAAAAATGGTTGCCGGTCTTACATATAGATATCCAACAACTCTGGGTGCGGGCAATAACTATTATGGGGAACTTCAATTATCTTCAAACTCCGACGTTGAACTCATGATGGAGCAGTACAAAGAAAACAAAAAATATGGTTTGATGGTTAGCTCACAAGTTTATGCTGATTTGGTTGACACTCCTTCAAACTTCACACAGGTAAGTCATGAACACTCGATTCCATCCTCATTCCACCATAACTTACCCTATTTTACCCAATCCCAAATACCTTACTCAAATATTTCACCAAATGTTGACCACCAATTCTACCCTTCATCATCAACAAACCCTCAAAATTACCAGCCCTACACTACCCCAACACCTCAAAATTTCGCGGAACCATCTTCGTCAAACACACCTACTGACCCTAATACCTCACCGTTTAGGGCGTCCGTTGGTGTTCATTATGAAGAAGTTGGTGACTTTAGCGAAGATGAAGATGAACTTCTGAACAATGAAGATGACTATGACGGACCAACGGAACCTACCCCAAACATTACACCTAACACTGGCGTTACATTCCAGGAGCCTATCCCACATTTCCAATATATTGGTCATACCAATGAACCCGATGATGACTTTGCCCATCCACTGGACAGGAACGATCAATTCACAAACGAAGACCAAAATGATCTAAAAGTTGGGATGCAATTTGCCACCAAACAAGACGCCCAACATTTCATCCAGACATATCACCTAAACAATTCGGTCCAATTCAAAAGTATTGACACAAGACCAAATGTTTGGACAGTTGTCTGTGTTCATGAAAACTGTTTGTGGAGGTGTCTTGTTAGATGCTCTAAAAAAACGGGAATTTGGAAGATCACCCAATTGACTCACCCTCACACATGTTGTAGCTCAACTATTTCCCAGGATCACCGCCAGCTGACCGCCTCCTTCATGTCTGGTCATTTCTTGGAGTTTGTCAAGAAGGACCCCTCAATATCAGTGCCTATGTTGATTACAACCATTAGGGATAAGTTCTCGTACCAGTGTTCTTATAGGAAGGCTTGGATTGCTAAACAAAAAGCAATTCAGGCTATCTACGGTGATTGGGAACTCTCTTACCATGAAGTATGCAAGTGGTTACTAGCTTTCCGTTACTATATTCCAGACACAGTGGTCGACGTTAAAAGCAAACCATTCTATGATGAAAATCTAGACCAAGTTGACGGAAAAGGGGTATTCCATCGGATCTTTTGGAGTTTTGGCCCATGCATTCATGGCTTTAAAACTTGCAAAAAAGTTGTCTCTGTTGATGGAACACACTTGTACAGTAGGTACAAACATGTTCTTCTAATGGCAATTGCACAAGATGGAATGAACAAGTGTTTCCCAATTGCATATGCATTGGTCGAGGGTGAAACAAAGAGAGCTTGGTCTTTCTTTCTAAAGCGTTTAAGGCAATATGTCACACCACAGAACGGTCTTTGTTTGATATCGGATAGACACGAGTCTATCAAAAGTGCTGTTGCCCAACTAAACGCTGATTGGCAACATGTCTACTGTGTTCGCCACGTAGCGTCAAACTTCATGACCAAATTCAAAAACACTGAAGGAAGGAAAGCACTTATCAACATGGGTGAGTCTTTTTAACATTTGTTAATCAAATTGTTTGAAAATTTTATTTCTTAATTAACATGCTTATTTTTTCTTTGTTGGTTCAGCATACTCAATGAATAAAGAGTCTTCTGATTACTACAAACGCCTACTTGAGGAACATGTAGGTCCTGACGGGGTGACATGGGTTGAAAAAATTGAACCTGAAAAAATTGTTGCAGCATCTCGATAAGGGTCTCCGTTGGGGACACATGACAACTAACCTGGCAGAGTGCATGAACAATGTCCTTAAGGGGGTGCGGAATCTCCCTATCAGCGCTTTGATACAAGCAACATATTTCAGGATGAACCAACTATTTGTTGCTAGGGGAACACAGGCTGAAGCAATGGTGACAGGGAACATTAATTATTCTGAAACATTAATGAAAAAAGTTTTCACAAACATGGAAGTCTCCAAAAAGCATAACGTCGAAATTCACGATCGTCCCAGGAAGTTGTTTCGAGTTGAAGAAATTGCACGACCACGAAGTGGTAGACCTGCAAGGTTTTTCACTGTGAATTTAAGGAAAAATATATGTGACTGTGGGGAGTTCCAGGCACTTCACTACCTTTGTTCACATGCCATCGCAGCGTGCACTACGTGCAATTACGATCATATGCAGTTGGTCGACAACACGTACAGGATGGACCATGTTTTCGAGACTTACAGAGTGGAATTCCCACCATTGCCAAATGAGACTTCATGGCCTGAGTTTGAGGCTGTTGAACTACAACATGATCCAGAAAAGCGAAGAATTAAAAAGGGGCGTCCAAAATCTACCCGTTATCGTAACGAAATGGATCAAAGAGAGGGCAGTAAAGGCTCCAAAAGATGCGGCTTTTGTAGAGACCTGGGTCACAACTGGAGTAATTGCCCAAACCGTAATTAAAGTCTTCTCATATTTTGGTTTTGTATTTCGGATACCTATTGTAATGTTTAGCTTTATCGTTTAAATAATTTTTATTAACTAATTTTTTAAGACAAATTTTCATCATCTACATTATTTATATTATTATATTAATTTATTTTTAATTTTTTCAAAGTTATATAATTACTAAATATTTATAAATATTAATTATAATTATTAATAATTAATTTTTACACATAAAGATTACCTTATAATTAATTAACTAATTAAAAAAAATCAGTTATGAAGTCTACACCATAGGTGGCGACTTCATAACTAAGTTTTTCAAAAAAAATTGCATTTCATGTGGTGAAGTCGCCACTATAGGCCACGACTTCATCACATGAAATGCAATTTTTTTTGAAAAACTTAGTTATGAAGTCGCCACCTATGGTGTAGACTTCATAACTAAATTTTTCAAAAAAACATACATTTCATGTGGTGAAGTCGCCACCTATAGGGGAGACTTCACTACTGAAAATAAAATCCATACCTGTTTGGTAAATAATGTAGAAACTATACCGTTTTGGTACATAATGTTCTAAACTATACCTAGTTGGTCGTTTTGCCAAAACCCAACCCTGTTCCATTCTGCAACTCTTCTCCTCCTTCTTCCACCTCACACCACCACACCAATAACCATGGCCACGACAACGCATCCATATCCACAACCACCTTCACGTGCTTTTCTAGACACAGTAGAAGAAATCACCCAAACCTATAAATCACTGCCACCTAGACCTTCCATACAAGAGTTAGAAGCTGCCACGTCTACCCTTGATACCTTAAACAACGTGGAACAAACCAAACTCCATGAAATCTCATTGCAAAAACCACTCCATGATGTCCCTGAAGATCTCTTCTCTGTTCTTCAACAACTCAAGAAAACCATGCTACTCTTTCACACTCATCAACATAGTAAAGAAGCTCTCCACCTTCTTCAACTTGAAAATATGTTTATCACCTTTGGTGATCTCATTCAGAAAGCTTCTCAACTTGTTTCTGGCATCGAACCCGTTGAGAAAGTTGCAACACCAACACAAGTTGTTCTCTCTAATGAAACTTTGTCCAACAAGAAAGAAGAAGAAGAAAAAGAAGTTACGAGTGCTTTCAAAATGGAAAAGCAGTTTTTGTCAACTGGTTAGTTCCATTCCAATCATTTTATTTTACTTATTAGCCTTTATCGCTTCGATTCGTTTAAAATATAAAAAAAGTACTCTACTTTAGAATCGGCTTATTAGAGGAAGTATATTTATTATATATGATGTTTTATTTTCAATTTTTCATCCTTTTGATTTGACTTTACTTTCGTAGGGGATGGAAGCAATGAGAAATTGAGTCTTATGAAAGTGGCTACTATAATTGAAAATTGTGCTAATAATAGAGAAACAATCCTTGAGCTTAAAGGGAAATTGGTGGAACAAATGGAGTGGTTACCAGAGTCAATAGGGAAATTATCTGATGTAACTGAAATGGACTTATCTGAAAACAGAATCATGGCTCTTCCAACAACAATTGGGAATCTAAAGGCCTTAACAAAACTCGATCTTCATTCAAATCAACTCACAAACCTTCCAAACTCATTTGGTGAATTGATAAACCTTATTGAACTTGATCTCCATGCTAATAGATTGAAATCACTTCCTTCTACTTTTGGAAACTTGATAAATCTCATTGATCTTGACTTAAGTTCAAATGAGTTTACACAATTACCAGACACAATTGGGAGTTTAACAAATTTGAAAGGATTGAATGTTGAGACAAATGAGCTAGAGGAATTGCCTTTCACAATTGGAAATTGCTTGTCACTTGTTATGTTGAAGCTAGATTTTAATCAACTTAAGGCACTTCCTGAGGCAATTGGGAAACTTGAATGGTTGGAGATTCTCACTTTGCACTATAATAGAATCAAGAAATTGCCTTCTACAATTGGTAATCTGTGCAATTTGAAGGAACTTGATGTTAGTTTTAATGAACTCGAATTTGTACCGGAGAATTTGTGTTTCGCGGTTAATTTGAAGAAATTGAACTTGGGGAACAACTTTGCTGACCTAAGAGCCTTGCCTAGATCAATTGGAAACCTTGAAATGCTTGAAGAGTTGGATATAAGCGATGATCAAATACGAGCTCTGCCGGATTCTTTTAGTCTATTGTCCAAGCTGAGAGTTTTTCGAGCGGATGAGACTCCTCTCGAGGTGCCACCCAGAGAAATCGTCAAGTTGGGTGCTCAGGTAAAATCATTTCTTTCATAGAAAGAAATGCTAGTAGTAACGGACTCTTTAACATTTTTTTTAACACAACTAAGTGTAGATTAAAATTTCATAGTATTTATCATATATAACTTTGGTTTGTTTCTATTCTTTGAATGAATCAATTTCATTTTTTTATTAACAGGAAGTTGTGCAGTATATGGCTGATTTTGTCACCAAGAGGGATTCAAAACTCCTGCCAGTAATAAAGAAGAAAAAGAAGGGATTTTGGTTCTGGTTCTGGTTTTGCTCCTTATGTTTCCCAAAGCAGAAATGACATTTTCAAAATACCATGTTCTTAATTCATTTTTTTCAAATTACATTTTAATTTATTCATTGCATATGTTTGGAACACCATGTTTTTTCATGTAAAACGAGTGTTTGTTTGTAACTTTTGATTTTATGTTAATCATATGTATGTATATGAATAATGATATTGACATTCGTTATCGTTAATTTTTTTTAATATCTTTATTTTGTTTTCTACGCCTTTTTTTTATCCAGAATCTTTTTAGATATTTGTACATCAGCAGCCTGCAATGCAATGTCTAGTTTTCAACGCTTCAATTTGAAGGAATAAAAGGATAAGCATAGATATCGCAAAATTTATCTTTAAAATAAAAATAATAATTATAATAATAAAAATCAAAAGCAAAAAGTCATAGTTGATCAAGAATTTGTTAGTCCTTATTCCTTAATCCAATCTCATTAGTTAGGATCAAACCAAACACATCAACATCGATAGTCTGCAGATCCTGTTTCATATTTTCTATACAATACAATGAAAATAACCCCGATTAATATAAAATTAATTGATCGTGATGTTTTTTTTTATAAGCAATGTTAATGGGGTAGGGGAATGTTAGTTTTCGGGGCTTGAACCCGGACCTCATTCTTGCACTCTTTTTGGTGCACTCCTTCGATATCTCTTAGCTCGCCAACTGAGCTACCTACTTTGGATAATTGATTGTGATGTAATAATGTGTCGTCGTTAGGTTGCTTCAATGGATGGTTAAATTAGATTGGGAAAAATACAAAGAAATGTTTAGGATAGGAAGAGGGTATTCTGCAAACCCAAACTCTGGAATCGTCGTGTCAACAATGATGCCTTCTCTTATAGTAACTAGTAAAAGACCTAAACTGATATTTACACCCCCCATAAGGCCTAATAACCAAATCAGCCCATATCCAGAAAATTTAGTCCATTTAATCAACGGTACAGATACCTCTGTAAGATCTAATGACTCAGGGTCGACAAAACAAACATCTCACAAACTCTATAAATACCACACTCAATGCTCGTAAATGTAAGCAATTTCTAATACAAAACATTGACTCACTCAGATACTGACTTTAGCATCGGAGTGTCATTGCAGGTACAACATCAGCATCTCAAAGATCGAACATCAGCATCTCAAGGTCGAACGTCGCAGATCAATGACAACTCCTACCAACTGTTTCAAGATCAGAAGCACGGTACAGAACACCTTCAATGCAAAACTAAAAGAAAAAGTCTTGATGAACATAATACTTTTGCGAATGGAAAGTGGCGGCATAGTGAACATATCCTTACAATAACCAAATGATAGATTGGAGTGGGAAAAGAGCCTTTAATTAATTCAGAGTATGACCAAAAAGTAAATAAAATCTAGTTTCAAGTTGTTTTATCATCAAAGATTGAACTTTGTAACCATTTGGATGAACTAAGTTAACTAACTCGCACTCAAGTTAGAGTAAGAAATTTGGTTGGTCTAAGCAAAAAAGAGAATAATAACCACTCTTGGATGTAGGCGTGTGATCTCCACTGTTGCTAAGCTTGGGCGCACAGATCGCCAGCGTGGCTTCAAGGTAGGGTGATGAAATGTGCTGGAGTGAGGAACTTAGTCAAGAAAAGCGCTCCCATTGAAGACCAATTGGAGGCAACAGACACTCAGGCAAAAGCGCAACATGCACCCAGTGAATGTTGTTCACGTGAAGAATAGAGATGATGTTGCGACTCTTACTAGGTGAATAAGAACCTCTCAAAGGCAAATAAGTATGAGTATTTCAAAGATAATTCAACTAGGGTGACATTATATTTGGTAGATATAATGTACCCCATCTCAGGCATGCTCAGCCACTTGTCCGCGTCCTGCCTCCCATAATTCCTAATAAACAGTGACTCCTTAATTTCTGCAAGTCTTTGAACCCCAAATAATTCAGAATATAGATCATAACGTGAGGTTATTTCTTGTCGGATTAACAGCCAACTTTCCTCACCATAACCAAGACCAAAAGTAACTGATCGGTAGCCTCATACATACGTTTTTTTTAAAAATAATTAATTAAATATACCGCCTCCGTCATTAATGGCCCTGATGTATCTATCAAGAACGGAACCAATTGTGACTCCGTATCCATATCTGTTTCAATTTAAATTTTTTTTAAAAAATTAAGTAAATATAATAAAAATAATGTGTAACAGATTTATCTATTAGATACATAAATCCGTTGTTGTTTTTTTCAAAACAGATTTATGTATATAATAGGTACATTTGTTTAACAAAATAGACAATAACAGATTTAAGTTTTTGAACATAAATCCCTTTTCACGTTTTTGGTGTAACGGATTTATGTTTTTTTTACGTAATTCCGTTTCGTAAAAAACTGAAAAACAGATTTATGTTCAAAAACTGAAATCCGTTTGGTTTTAAAAATAAATACAACGGAAGTATTTTTTTTATACTTCCGTGCGTTGAAAAAAGTCAACAACAGATTTAAGTTTTCAACTCATAAATCCATTAAATTTTGGATTAAATACTAAACGGATTTACCTACGACGGCCAAAAAAGTGGGTCCCACGCAGAGAATTTGGACCACAAGCTGAAAAGTGTAATAAATGCCAAGGGTATTTTCAAATAACGAAAGTTGTGGGAGTATAGAAGGACATGGTGGGGGTAAAAAAAAACCAATCTTTTCCCACTCCCCCTATCACTTCCCCACTTCCCAAATTAACTTAAAACCCTAAAATACCAATACTCTCACTCTCATTCTTTCACTTCCCCTTCCCCTTCTCCCTTTCTCTCTTTGCCTTCTCCCTTTCTCTCTTTGGGACATCTCTCCCCCTCACCCCGTCACACTCCCTTCTCACTCCCACCAACACCTCTTTCTTTCTCTCACCACCACCACACCCTCCTCCCCACATTCGCCTTGCACATCCATCTCCCTCTCGCACCACCTCAGTTCATTTTATTCTTCCCCTTTTTCAACATTTTGATTTTATTTTTTATGCTGCACTTTAGTATCATATACAATACGTTGGTACTACCAAATATGTATTTTTTGAACCGTCTGATACACGTTAAGTAGTAAGATACCGAGTGTGTTAAACAAAATTTCCCCAAAAAGTTCAAAGAAATGTGGGCGGGCTAATATTGACAAAATAATAAGTGGGCTGCTCATTCGGGCCCGTAGAGAAAACAAAATAGTAAAAGAAAAAAGTATCTGAGTTGATGGTAGAAGAATGTGATGGTCTCGTTCTCATCACGATTCACAACACAACTTCATCGTTCTCCTCGTATTCCCTCCCCCGCTCTGCAACCTTAACCTAAGGTAACTAAACTAACTTTATTTTCCTCACTCTTCTGTTATCCATTTATTGATTTTGGTCGCTCTTTCATAAACCTGTTTTTGCTCTTCGTTTTTGTAGCTCACACGCTGATTCGAATGTTGTTGGTTTTGGTCATTAAAACTAACACAGCGTGCTCATTCTATTAATCAGAATGGCACAAATTCACCTTAAGCTCATAATCTTACATCGTTGAATGATTCCTTTTTCCACGTTTTAAATTTTGATCATTTAAAAACCTCATTCCATTAAGTTCAACTGAAGTGAGTTTTGCTTAAGTTTGTTCATCAAATGAATGAGTGTGAGCAACGCTAGAACTGTTTTCATCTATTCTATACCTTAATCATCTGTTGTATTAGCTTTATAAGTGGGAGTTCTTTGAAGCGATTGATGAATTGTATCCTTATGTGGTGACGATTTTGCCAATATGAGGTGATAAATGTGTGAAGTAACATTGTACAATGAATCATGAATCATGATGCTTTGCTGCACTGCACTGTTAGGTTAGTTTCTTGAGTAATGGCTGGAATAGCTGCTGCTGCAGCAGCTGGGATGACTGAGGAGGAAACACAAGTGTCTTCCAGCAACAACATTCATCCAGGACTGGATGTCTATGTGTGGGACATGGATGAGACTCTTGTACTTCTCAACTCCTTGCTGAGATCAACATACGCCGAGGCTTTCAATGGTCTGAAGGATGTGCAGAAGGGCGTCGAACTCGGAAGGATGTGGGAAAATCTTATTCTACAATTATGTGATGATTATTTCTTCTATGAGCAAGTAAAATTTGGATCTTTTGTAAAATATATGTTATGGCTTATTTGTTTCAGTGTTGGAATGTTATTTTTATATGGGGTTAATGTTCTGCAGATTGAAAATTACAATAAGCCATTTCTTGATGCTTTTATCCAATATGATGATGGGAGGGACCTATCAAATTATGACTTCAACCATGATGATTTAGGTCCCCCACATGATGATGCCAACAAAAGAAAACTTGCATATAGGCATCGAGTCATAGCTCAGAAATACTTACAGGTAGTACTTCTAGTTCATCATTGGTTTTTCTGATGAAAAATTTTAGGGTGTAACCAAACAAATTGTTTACTTTATTTGCAAGCTTCTTCATCATTAGCTTAATCTAAGAATAAACTTAACACTCTCTCTACTTGTTTTAGGGTTTACGGAATGTTTTAGATCACGCGACAATAAAACAATGGGATGATTTATATGATAAAACTGATGAATATACTGACAGATGGCTTTCATCAGGTATGCTTTAATAGTTCAGTTACATTATCTTTTGTTGCCTGACCTGTATTATTCATATCACTCATTTTTTATTTATTGTAGCACGGTCCTTTTTGAAGGAGTGTTCAGGCAAAAATAAAGATGTTGTTTCTTCTGTTGTATCTGCTAACTCAAGCACCGACTCAACTAATGATAGGCGTCAGCGTGTAAATGTTTTAGTGACATCTGGATCGTTGATACCCTCTCTTGTAAAATGCTCGCTCTTTCATCTGGATAGCATATTCACACATGGAAATGGTGAGTAATTCCTTCTCTACTGATGGTTACCACTAATGCCATGCTAAACATCATTATCTTTTAAAAGTTCAAAACTGGCAATCATTATAGTATCTGATCTGGAGTCAATGTGACTTTACATTGTATCTCATTTCAGTTTATAGCTCCTGGGAAGTGGGGAAAGTTCAATGTTTTCAATGGATCAAGGAGCGTTTCAACCATCCTAACGTTCGCTTTTGTGTAATTGGAGATGGATGGGAAGAATGTGATGCTGCAGAAATCATGAGATGGCCATTTGTTAAGATTGACCCTCGGCCAGGCAAACTTCACAGGTTCCCTGGTCTCACATTGAGAACTGTTGGCCACTATTTTTCGGTGGTGTATGGAAATCCGGACGAGGAAAACAACGAAGAATGATGAATCTTAATGCTATCTACCTATTTCTGGATCCAGTCTGTGTCCATAAAGGCAAAAAATATATCAGTAGCATTACCAAAATTGTGTTGCCAAGTGTATGAATTGCTGCCATGTTATGGCTGTCACAACCTAAGCTACTAACTGTTGTTGAGGTTAGTTTGAACTATTTTCCTATGACACAAGTGATCATAAATTAAGATGTAGATGTTGACATTGAAGGATTGTAGATCATTGATCACTTCTAATGTATATAAGATGTTTCAAATTTTTCTCTATGAATCTTCTCTAGGCTATCAGCTAATCTGTCAGTTGTATTCCTCATTTGGGTAGGAAAAGGAATACTTGTAACCTAGCACGGCTAACCACATATGCGCTGCTTTTACTGCACAAAACAAATGGAAATTGAATCATCTGCACTAATTTCCAGAACATTACTGGGTTTGTGTGTGTGTGTAAAAAAGAGGGGTGCGGATAGAAAGGCCCACTTTATAATGTTGTGGATTGATTCTAGGTGTAAGTTGAGTGAAGGTGAAGTCCATGGACTTGGACATCACATTCAGAGAGCTGTACTTGATGTAGCATGGCCGTTAACCGTTAACCAAAACTTTAGGAAAAATATACTGTTGTGAATTTTTCGGGGTCATTTTCAGTTTTTAAATAGCTGGACCAAAAAATAAATAGCTGGACCTAAAAATTAATCTTAGGTAGGACCTGTCTTAAATGAAGTTTGCCAATTAATTAATTTGTAGATAAATGGTGAGTGTTAAGTCCAATTTTGCTGGCAGCACGCTCAGCTTCCCCACAAAAATGAGTAGTTTGTCTCTTTGCCTAAGGATAAACTGTAGAATTATTGGTATGGTGTTCCTTTGTCATTGAGATGCACTACATATATATGGTTCTGACATTAGATTTGCTACAAATCTCTTATTTATTGTCTTTTACTTGTTTAAGACACACAATGCACTGATTTTGACTTAAGGATAAGATGATTAGATATAGATCAGGTAGGGGCTAATCTTACAAATAAACACTTTCGTCCATTTAATCATCTACTATTAAGGATAAGTCACAAGGGATTTATTCGTACCCGCCAAACTGAACGATATATGCATTTTTATATCAAGTTTGGCTTGGCACGCTGAAAATGACACCTTTTCTCTCAAAACTAGTATTTCTGGCCAAGAAAAATCTAAGATCTTACCATGATTTTCTTTGAGTTGGTTTCAAATTTGTCAATTTTCTTTTGAATGTATATGAACTAGTACTTAAATATTTGCCTCACTACAATGTATGGTTTGTAATTTTGAGTGAAAGAGGCGGTGTCCAACCCACTTATATGTTTGCTCTTGGTGCAATGTAAAAATTCCTTTGGTGTTTTAGGTTCTGTTTGTGACCAATAGTGTATCAAAGCCAATGGTAAAGGTGACCTGCTCATTATATCGAAAGTCTACCTAGCAATGTAAAGACTAGATGGTAAGTCTCGTTGGTGAATTTGAGCTAACAATATTGCAAGTGTACGTGGATGAGTCAAGAGGAGAGTCTAGAACACCGATGATATTTTTACAGTGGGTATATATGTCTCTTCACTTATATATTAATCAACATCTATATTTTCATCGGCTTATGTTAAGTACTTATGCTATAAGTATTTAATTAAGCTATTTATCTAAACAAGTGTTTAGGGAGGGAGCAAGTTGTTGATATTGGTCCCTAAATTCTATATCAAAGGTTAATGATCAAGTTTTAGCATGAACATACATACTAAATAGAGACCATGGGATCAACTAATATTCCAACTAGGATAAAAGCTATATACTATAATAATGTCTTCCAAAGAATGTTTGTTTAGTTGTGCATTTCTGTTTCGATCAAACCTAAAATTGGTTCCATGTCGCATATATCTAAAACATAAAGCTTTCGTGAAACAATTCCCAATGAACATGCATTTAAAAATCAATTGAATTGAATGAACAAGGAAACTGATGCGTATGCAGAGTAGTCCGTCCATAGAGGATAATGATTGAGGGACACGTCTAGAACAATAATGGGAGGAATATCCAGTAAGGATCAGAGTTAGAACGCGGAGAAAATCCAACATGGTTTTGTGGTCCCCATCTACTTCTTGCATGCTTATCTCTAGACCTTGTTTTTGGTTCTTTGTAATGTAATGTTGCCACATTCAGAAAAGGCACTATGCCCATGTCTCACACACTCACAACTCACAAGGACTTTTCTCACCTGTATTGTTAGGGTAATTGTATACCCTTCTTCTTAGTCCACAACTTTTCATTCTCTCGCTTTTTTTATATTAAAGTCAATTTGTATAATAATGTTCTCTATATTATATAGTATCTACAAAAGATTGTATGCATATTACTCTGTCCACTTAATACCCAATCTCTTTGAAGAACAAACAAAATGTCTCTAGTTTCTAATGAATTTGAACTAGCTAGTGACTTTGGTTACTTTAGACTATTTTTTGAGGGAGAAAAATGAGAAAGAAAATAAAAAAAGACGAGAAAATGAGTTTTAGATGAGATAAATATACATAAGGACACGGTGTCTTTTCTACCGACTATAGTTCCAAACGCCCACTTAGAATCTTAAAAGGACTTGAACCATGTATATTGTGACAATGGAGTCAAATTAAGCAAGGACAAATCCAAATTTGCTGGTCCAACTTCCCTCTCTCTAGCCAGCCACATGGGTAAAATAGAGTAAAAGCTGAATTTGATGGGCCACTCCCACAAATCTAACATGGTTTTGGTAGACCAACAAGAGCTAATTATCAAGAAAGTAATAAATACTCAAGGTACTAATTAGACATTATATTGCTTGTTCTTAATTACTTGAAGGAAATGCTGCGACACTTGAAATTATGGTCACAAAGAAAAGGTAATGCAGGGCCACACTAGCTATAAGCCTATAAGTATAGGTCCTGCTGAGTAGTGATGACTGTTCTGCGGACGGCCTCGATTGGCCTGTTCTAGAGATCAACGTGGCTCATTGGGTACCATCTAATTACACTAGCAAATAGTACTAACTCCAAGGGGGAGGAGGAGTGTGGCTAGTTTGCAATTGCATCACTCACGTGCTTGCCTTGTGTTGTATGTACTTGTACACCAATAGAGATAAAGAGAGAAGTAGGACCCAAGCACCTTTGTTAGATTTGATCTTGATATGCAACCAACAGATTGGTAGTTAATTATTCAGCCACACTCCACATGCATAGTATAAGAGTGAGATATGAAACTTTGGGTCCCTTTGATACAATCATTATTTTAAGGCTCCCTATCCCATGGACCATCTAAAATACGGTGCATTGATTCACCACCTTATCGCCGTTGGATTTGATATTTTCTAAATATTTTATATATCAATGGTTGAGATTAATTTTTTTAACAAAGGGTAAAATAGTGATTGTATCTTCCTCTCTTCCTCTTCCTCTTCCATCCTTCCTCCGCCTCCAACTCCTTCCCCAGCCCCTCCATCTGCCACCACCAACCAGACCTCAGTTCCCAATGTTAAACCCTAATTTGAATGCTCATAAAAGCCATTGGAGAAACTAACAAAGAGAAGCCATCTAAACGGTATGGTCACAACGACATCAAGCAAAACACGAAGGCTCTGTTTGGCAAAAAATAGCGGATAGCGGATAAGCTAGCGGATAGCGGATAAGCTAGCTAATAGCGGATAGCTGATAGCGGATAAAGTAGCTGCTGGCAAATGAAGTGTTTGGTAAAATTAGCGGTTGAACTAGTTGATAAATGTAAAATGACATAAAATGACATGTTTAATTAATAGTTAGATTACTCCGAAATAAAACATGTTCAAATAATTGGACCAAATAAAACAAAAGCGGAATTAAACCACTTTCTTACATTACTCCGAAATAAGTACTTCAACAGTACATAATCGTGATACAAACATACATAATTATGGTCCAACTACGAAACCCGGTTATATACACTTACATAACCTTGAATAACTTCAAGGATTTAAAATCCCAAAATACATGAGAAAGCAAACTATACGATATCTTATAGTGATTTCAAAAGAAATCCTACATCAAAAGAAGTAACTCAGAAATCTGCTACTTTTCCTCAGTCTGCTTTCCTTTGCCCCGTGAATCTGAAAAACACCACATAAACAAATAATGAGATTATAAATCTCAATGAGTTCTTCGTACCCCTAACTATTCCTCTCTCGGTGTTTTACCTTGTTTGTGAATTAACCTTGTCTTATGAACTGTTCTTGTTCATATTTGTCTTTTATTCTTATCAGTGACTTAGCACAATCCGTGAAATAATGCCAGGTATTCTAGAATACTCAATACCAATGGAAACCCCAATCCGTATAGCTATACGAATAATGTCACGGCCCTAGCTTCAGATTCACGACTCCCCCTCAGCTAGGTATGCTACATAACCCGGGATCGTCACCCCCCTCAATATCTTTTATTATTATCTCAGACATTAAGTCTGTTACTCGACACGAGGTCGCCTCCTTTCTTATTAAGACTTGAACTTAAACTATTAAGTCTATAACCTGACATTTAGTCACATTTTCTCTCTCGATACAAAACAATACGGTTTGTACCTAAACATAGCCTTAACATTTTTCTCGTTTTATGACATAAAACATAACCGATTTGGGGTGTAAAACATTCAACTAACATTGAGAAGGGTTAAGGAAGGGATTGGGGAAGGATTGGAACCAAAAGGAATATCCTAAGACATGTTTTAAAACTTGGGGACAGAAACATGCGCACGGGTCGTGCGTCTATGACAACACTTTTGTTTGTCCCGAATTTGCATTTTTCGCTATTCCGATCAATTTCGATACCTGTCCCAGTCAATTCCCAACATAACAGCAGTCCCAAAACAACAATCAAACAACCAATCAATCATCAATTCATCAATCAAAAACTCAAACCTCAACAATTCTAGTTTATGTCAAAATACGTAAAACTTCAAAATAACGGTTTTGTGTTTTTTCACTTCCGAATGGTTCCCATACCGATTCCCTAACTTTCCTAACTTAACAACAGTCCAAAACAACTTCAAAAACAAGTCCAATTCATCATAAACAAACAATCATAACAATCAAAAACGAGTTTGAGGACAATCACAGTTATTGGTTTATAAACGAAAACACAAAACGTTATACGCGTACACAACCGAAATAACATTTTCCAAAACAGTTTTTCCTCGAATAAAACTTAAACCACGTAAGAACTCACCTTCAACGGCGAGAACAACGATTTAGTCGAATTACGAACTTTTCCCCAATAATCCCAATTCGAACCTTAAAGTCACCAATCCGCTTCCAACTTCGAACCGAGCTCCAATCTGCGCTCAATCCACCTTAGGTTCGCTTCTAATCATCTAGGAAACAACAAAATCAATATATAACCTAAGATTTCATCTCACCCTCTCCCTCAAACCCTTAATTTCGAAATCTAAAAAGGAAGAGGAAAAATGGAAATCAACTTACCTAACTATGAGGGATGGAGGTGAAAGGGAAGATGATGATGATGATCAAAAACTTAGGGTTTGAGTGCTTCCACCTTCTCTTCTTCTTCTTCTTCTTCTTCTTCTTCTTCTTCTTCTTCTTCTTCTTCTTCTTCTTCTTCTTCTCTCGACCTTTCTTCCTTTCTCTCTTCAATTCTTTTCTTTTTTCTTTCTTTTATATGTTATTTAACAAATAACATATGTGGTAAATACCCAAACTAACCCCACTCAAATCCTTAATTCCCTAATGAGTCCTAATTAACTTAATAACTCCTTAACAACTTAATTCAATTTCCTAAAACCTCAATCATTCAATTCAATTTCCTAACTCCTTAACAACTTAATTCAATTTCCTAATTCAATTTCCTAATACCCAAACACTCTGATTGCTCATCTATTAACTTAGTGAAGTGAAATGTCTAATCATATGAAGTCACAATTCATTGTGAACTGTTTCGACTATCCTCTAATTTGTGCATCTCTTCATTCTAATGTACTTAGATGAATAGAAAAAAAAACATTGCATATCTCTTTCACTTTAGTGTTATTGAATTTCTATTATTTTGGAAATCGCAACACCGAGTTTTATCTTCAAAATAATATTTTGAAACTCCTTAAAATTCAAATCATTGATATAAAATAACATTAGATAATCACTTTGATGTATTTATAAATTAAAGTGTGCCTCATATGATATCACTAAGTATTAGCTCATCAATTTCCTAAAAAAATAATTAGCTCATCAAATTGACCAAGTGGCAAGGAGCTTGGTTTTCTTAAAGCAAAGTCTTAAGTTCAAGTCCCGTAAATAGAAAAAATAGACACCAAAAAGAACTTTGTCCTTGTGTTAGGATCACCCAGCTTGATTCATTTATATTGAAGGTCTATAAAAGAAAACATAATTTGGTCCAAAAGAACAAAAAAGTTGCGTTTCTTTTACTTCTTGACATAGCATCCTTTCCATTGTCCACTCATATTGATCTTTTCTTCATTGTAGAGACTAGAGCCAAATATAATGTATCGTCCCCCCCCCCCCCCCCTATATACCTTACTCAATTTAAATAAATAAAATTCTGGGCTCCATTCTCCAGTTTCATGCATAGTTTTTTATTTCAAGAAAGGAAGTTTGTCCTTTGACTCTTACTTTATCTGGTTTATTATTTGATTTGCTGGCACACTCTACTTCACAGGTTCCCTTTTCACTCTATTTCTGGAATACTAATGACAAGTTTTACTTCACTTTTCATTACATCATCACCATGTTCATCACTTTTTCTTCCCCTCTCACTCAATTTTTACTCATTTTCCAGGAGTTACAAAAATGGGAGAAAGTGCTTTGTTCTCTCTTTAGAATTTGGCAGAGAAAGATAGTATTTTTCAGTGTTTTATAATGCCAGTTCCTCTTGCTCCCTACCCTACTCCACCAACTCCATCTCCATATACACCAGCACCTCCAACAAATGGTATCTTACTTATTAATTATTAATCTGTTCTTCATTTTCTCATTCAATTTCTAATGTCCAATTTTAGTACAGATGGTGTAGAGAACAATTCATTAGGTAGAGTTACCACGTGGAGAGAAAAAAAAATACTTTCACTTTCCTGAGACTTTGATTTGAGTGGAATGTGTGGATTTGGTGATATATCAATTTTAGGTGCAGTAGATATAATTCAATTTCTCACCTGGTCTGGCTTATTAATCTTGAACACATCTTTAAAACAAGTTGAATGGTACAGGACCTTTAGCATGTGCTCTCATTTATTTTCATACCTAATTAATTATCTGTCAATTTTCCTTGGCTACCAGGTGCACAGAGTCAACTTGTTTGTTCTGGATGTAGAAACCTTTTAGTCTATCCAGTTGGAGCTACTTCTGTGTGTTGTGCTGTTTGTAATGCAGTCACAGCAGTACCACCTCCTGGTATGTTGCAATGCAACTTTTTCCTTACTATTTCTCTACTTTTTTATATACCAGTGGAATACCCGTGCATACCTGAATATTCAATTTGCAATCTATACCACAATTTTTGTTTACAAAACATGAGGCTGAGGCAGCTAAATCACAAGCAATTATGTATCACAGGCACAGAAATGGCCCAGTTAGTTTGTGGAGGCTGCCATACTCTACTCATGTACATTCGCGGAGCGACAAGTGTACAATGCTCTTGTTGTCACACAGTCAACCTGGCTTTAGAAGGTATTGAAATGTTAATGATCTCATAAGCTTTGAAAATTTGTATATATATATATATATATGTGTGTGTGTATGATGGCTGCATGTTTGAAACATGTTTCTTTTGTGAGCTAAATCACTTATCAGTGTGATTTGAGTCCCCACTTTGTGAGTAAGCATCAAATGTGTATTTTGACAGCAAACCAGGTGGCACATGTCAACTGTGGGAACTGCAGAATGCTACTGATGTACCAGTATGGAGCAAGATCCGTGAAATGTGCAGTTTGCAATTTTGTAACCTCAGTTGGGGTCAGTATTATATCCTGTTCCTTACTATATAGACTTCCTTTGACTATCTTCTTGAGTCCTAATCTTATTGTGAAGGACCCCTAAAGGGATGATGTATATATATAAGAAGAACAAGAGAAAATTTCTAATATAAACCTTGATTTGTTACTGATGCAGGCTTCAGCAAGCACCACTGAGCAGAAGTTCAGCAGCTAAAGCATACTATAGCAAGGTTTTTATAGACATTATTACAACCTTGGTTTTGCTAGTTACATATGGACCTTAAGGAATAAAGAGTGAAAAATCAGATTGGAAACTTTCTTCACATGTATAGAGTTATTTTTCCCTTGCGTGATTGTATTAAATATTTTTGTTAGATTGGGACATTGGGTGCATGAATAACTATTTTGTTTCAAGATTCCTGATTCTGAGTGCTTTGAAAATCCACATCTTTGGATAAGGTAAAGTCTATTTTCTGCTGTAGATCAGTTGTGTATTAGAAATAATATATGGACAAAAAAGGTACGACACTTAACCCTCTCAGCACTAAATAAGTGGTTGAGTAAACTTTGGATTAGAATTAAGGCAATAAACATGACAAAATATCATTTAATGTTCATTTCTGCTTTTGTGTGTGTGTGTGTGTGGAGCACCAAACACCATTCATTTGTTTCCTTCTGCCTTTTTGAGTTAGAAAAGGTCCAAGTACGGCCACAGGGTAAAGCAGTCAGTTGAAACACTAGATGACTGATTCAACAAGATAACGTATGGGTCCAAAGCTATATCGTGTCGGACATTGGACATGTCTTTAATCTGAAGTGTCAATGTTGCAGAGGTCCAAGATCCAGAACCCCGTTAGATATTTTCAAATAAAATTGAGGTGTGAGAATTTTTTAGCAAGAGAGCCCTCACTTTAGTCTATGGTTTCCCATTGTTGATATTGACTAACTTGACAAGTAGTTAATGTAGATAAACCGTATTAATCAGGAATCAGATATACATGGTAGACTTTATCAAAATCTGAGTAGGATTGAGCTCTTTGCTCATCCTTTTTGGGTTTGACAAATAGGTGATAAACTGATAACTTTTTTTCTAGTGACTATCATTGATTTTGTGGGTAGAAATGGAATGGATTGCTTATGGCCACATAATCAAACTGCCTTGAATTTGGGCCATCGGATCAAAAATCGGACGGTCCACATTCCGATTTTGTATTTTGACCAATTTTGCAAAGTTGGAATACAAACCATCCGATATTAATTGGACAGATGAGATTGCATGACTCATGGCTATCTTGACTGCAGAGAATCGTTAGGTGTAGAAATGGCAGTATGCTCGTTTCCTAGAACTTTTATAGAAAAAGGGAAAGGTCAAGAAAAACAATAAATTATGATATGTGCAGTGAGCTCATTCTACCAAGCAGTACATAACATCTTGCAGCTGCAGAATGTGGACAGGTTCACTGGGGCAACAGCAACATCTTTTTCTGAATCACACAACATAAGCACTTTTTTTTGGTAGTGTAATGTAACACAGCTAATGTCCTTTTCAAGTTTCAAGCTCTACACTGCCCGAGTTCTGTCTTCCACATGAAGCATTATGAGATAACTTTTCTTTGTCTCAAATTATTTGTCACTTTAGAATTTCAATGCAACATTTATTATTTTTTTTCCAATAATACCCTTACTTTTTGTTCTGTACCGAGCAGCTTTTTGGTTGTCTGCTGTTGGTAGGTCTCTTGCTGTCCTGACAGGAGGTCAGGTCACTTGCTGTCCTGACCGAAGGTCAATGAGCGCCCGGGGGGTACCTGCAAGCCACTCCGACGCTCAAGTCAGTATAGAGAATATAAGAGTGAAGGTACTAAGGATTAGAGATTCAACCTTTGTAAGGACAAAGTTTGCCTGTATTTATAGGAAATCGTGCCCTCTTGTGGATCGTCGGATGGGTAGAGTCGATCTTGACCGTCCAAGCATGTTGGACTCGCATGAGGTGGATATGGGCTGAATTGGTTGGGCTGATCCATATGACTTGCTAAGCGCACCTCCTGGTTTTGCTAATGGGACCCTCTAGTTGACTCCAGAACAGTTGCCCCCCAAGCCGAGATTATTCCGGAGGATGGTCTTGGCTTGAAGGTTTTTTGTCAGTTTGTCGGCTCCGTAAGGTTATGCGGGACACTGCCTTTGTAGCGGCTGGGTTCTGTCATAGGAGAAATCTTTTCTAAGCGTTGCTTCGTCTGTCTTGACGGGTCGTTCGAGATTATTTGGTCGCGACCGTGACTCACACCTCCTTCGGTGTAATTCTTGTACCTGGTACCAAGCTAAGGTGACGTATCCTGGTGTTGGCGTCGCTTTGTGTCGAGCGCTCTGAGGTTGGCGCCCTCTTGGGTGCCTTGGGCGTCGTTCCCTCCTAGCGTGTGCTGGATGGCCTATCATGGAGCAGATTTGGCGGGTCAAGGTTCGGTGCTCTCGTGGGCGTCTTACTGCATAGTGCTGACCACCCTGCCGCGAAGGGTCTGCTTTCCGACTGCCCCCTGCCAGGCGCCCCTCTGCTGGGCGCTGCTTGCTCCTGCCAGGCGCCCACTTGGGTGCTGGCTGCTCCTGACTGGCGCCCTCCTGGGCGCTGCCTGCCTTGACTGGCGCCCTGCCAGGAGCCCTCATGGGCGCTGGCTGCCTCATTGGCGCCCTGCCAGGCGCCCTCATGGGCGCTGGCTGCCTTGGCTGGCGCCCTGCTAGGCGCCCTCCTGGGCGCTGGCTGCCTCATTGGCGCCCTGTCAGGCGCCCTCATGGGCGCTGGTTGTGTAGACGGGGTGCTTGGCACTTTGCTTTCTTTTTCACTGCTCATCTTGTCTTTTTTGTGTTTTTGAGCATGTCTTAAGGTGACAGGCGTATTGGGCTTCTACGTCGTGGATATGGGCCAAGTTGTTTTGCCGGATCCGCGGTGTGGGGTGAAATGCTAACTCCTATAAATAGGCGGGTATTTTGTCCTGTAGTCCACACTTTCTTGGAGCGCTTTCTTTAGGGAGGAGGAAGGAGTAGGGACCAAGTCACCAACCCTAGCGCTTGCTTCAAGGAGGAGGAAAGAGTAGGGAGCAACTCACCAACCTAGAGCCTCCTTAAAAAGAGGAGGAGGGAGTAGAATCCACTTGTTTCAACGTCTCTTCTTCTTGGTAAGTGTTTGTTGTTCATTCCCTCTTGTTTACGTTGTTGATAGTGCCCTCCTGCCAGGCACCCTCATGGGCGCTGGCTGCCTTGACTGGCGCCCTGCCAGGCGCCCTCATGGGCGCTGGCTGCCTTATTGGTGCCCTGCCAGGCGCCCTCCTGGGCGCTGGCTGCCTTGACTGGCGCCCTGCCAGGCGCCCTCCTGGGCGCTGGCTGCCTTGACTGGCGCCCTGCCAGGCGCCCTCATGGGCGCTGGCTGCCTTATTTGGCGCCCTGCCAGGCGCCCCTATGGGCGCTGGTTTTGTGTGGGCGTGTGCTTAGCACTCTGTTTTATTTTTGCCGTTTTCTCCTGATTTTTAACCTGCCTTCTCACCTATGAATTTTCATTGCTTGGTGCTAATGGGAGCTGCTCTTATCATCCTCTATTGACGTTCCCGCTAGTCTTTGCGGCTTCTGACTTACTGAGGTAACTTCCGTGCGAACTTTCAGTTTATCTTTCTAGTTTCTTTGTTCTTTTGAGTATGTCTTGTCTTGCAAAGTCTCCAATCTCGGGGGAGGGGGGTTGTCTCTAAGTTTTCCTGCCTGTCTCGTGACTGTTTGTTTTGCCCCCTGTCCCGTAGGTTGAGAGATGGCAAGGACAAAGAAGACGGCTCGGATGCACCCTACCGCTCACCTGGCTAAGAGTCAAGCTGACGACTTCGAAGAGGGGGCTGGTGATACCGTGCCTTCGGAGGGGGCTGGCGCCCTTGGCTTTGTGGAGACTTCTTCTGATGATGATCTGCCGCTTGAGCATGAAGTGGTGGAGATTGGTGGTTGTAGTTATGACTGGGTTGCTCGTATGGTTTGTTCTGCCAAGAGCGTCTACCTTCCAGGAAAAGAGCCTCCCCGCTGTCTGCAAGATGTGTTGGGAGGCGACTGGCAGGTTGAGGTGGTTGACCCCAAGACAGGGTGTGTAGAGTCCCTGACGGTAGAAAATTCATGATGTTTCACAATGTGGTTTACAAGGTGCGGGTTTCCCCATTCTTTACACCCTTCCAACTGGAAGTTATGAATCACCTTAAGATAGCTCCCTCTCAGCTCCACCCAAATTCGTGGTGTTTTGTGAAGTGTTTCGAACTGGTGATGAGAATTCTTCGAAGAAGATGCAGTTTGAGGGTTTTTATGGTTATCTTCGAGGTGCAGCGTCGTCGAGATACTTCAGATGGCGTCATTCGTTACGAGTTTGTGTACTTGAAGTGTCAGACAAACTATGCTTTCTTTCAAGTGTACTCAGATAACCAGCATGGTTGGAAGTTCAAGTATTTCTACCTCGTTCCTTCTAGTGAGAAGGCCGTCAACAGCATGGGCTTCTTTGATGAACAAGGGCGGCTGATTAGGGATAAGTTTCGCCTTGGGTGGTGTAATGTCGATGCTGACCGCACCTCTCGGTCTTATCGCATCCTCCCATCTGAGTTGTCTGATTCTGAGCAGAGGACTTTGGGCCTGCTGAGGAAGATCGTGGGTGGCTTGTCCACTGTGCCACAAAAGTTTTCGTGCACTGAGCTGTCCAAGGCCTCTACGGTTCTTGAAGCTGCCGAGCTCTTAGGTTTCTTGTTAGGTCTTGATGTATCTTTATTGTCTTTTGATGAATTATTTACTTATGTTGCTGATTCGCTACTTTGTTGCTCTGCAGATAAGATGGCCGCTCCGCTTTCTTTCAATGAATTAGCCTCTTTGGCCGGACGGAGGAGACCTTTGGATGCCGAACCTACCGAGGTCAAGAGCCCAGCTCCTACTGTATCTGTCCCTGTGCGTCCCTCTATGGGACCTCGCCTCAGTTTAGGAGCGCCAAGCCGTGCTGGAAAGGATGCTTCCGGGGTGTCGAAGGTTCCAGTCGATTCCAGCATCCAAGGGACTCAGAGTCAGTCCAAACGCCAGAGGAGTTGTTCTCAGGGACCTCCCTCTGCTGTTTGTCCCTCTCCGGTTGGGCTTCCTCCTCCTGCTGACGGCGAGGGTGAAATTGTCTTCTCCCCAGAAGAGCGTGATCATTTATGTGAGCATCCTTTCGCACTTGCCGCGCACATGGTTAAGATTGGGGAAGACCTGCATGCGAAGTGGGAAGCTGAGAAGAAGTGCGGATCTCGTTCAGGTAATCCTCTTGATTTATTTCTTACGGTATTCATCAAACCCGCATGGGCCACCACCCCTGTCTGGCGCTCTCATGCGCGCCGCTTGTTTCGACCTTGGTGCCCTGTCCGGCGCCCTCCTGGGCGCTGGCTGTGTAACACCCCTTTTCTACCCCTTAGTTCGCACGTCATTATCAGGGTAATTTCATTTTCAAAAATGTTAATTGAGTTGATAGAAAAGAAGTGCCACATCGTCATAAAAATTGAACTTCACCAAACATTCAACACGCCACAGCGGAATAAAAATAATAACTCGCTAAGCCTCTCGAACACGTCGCATACACTCCACATAGTCATTAAACAGTTAAATTAATTAAACTATCAAACTCCAGCCACGCCCCCTAGGTGCTACAGTATCAGAGAGCGACTCGACAACATCCCACAGCTAATAAGGAAGGCAGCAGGTCCTTCACTCGCGGTTACCTGCAGCGTTGCCACAATAGAGCAACATTCCAAGCAGAAGGGTGAGCTCAATTCAATCCATATAATAAATCACATGATAAGCAGTAAGTCAAGTCACAGCACTAGAGTAAACACATCACAAATCATCAATCACGTCATTACAACAACTCATAGAGTAAACACATCACAAATCATCAATCACGTCATTACAACAACTCATCACAATGCCATGCGGCTATATGAGATGCAACCCTCACCAGGGCATATGCATGATGGTACCATACTCGTCACTGCCACTATGGGCGAACATCGTCACTGCCACTATGGGCGAACATCGTCACTGCCACTATGGGCGAACATCGTCACTGCCACTATGGGCGAAATGCACATGCTATGAGACACTATGGACACATGTGCAACCACAAATCATCATAATCACAGCATCATCAAAATATGGACCACTAAGGGCAACAACGTCATTTAATTAGCCACTAAGGGCATCCTCGTCGTAATCACATCATCATCAAAATATTGACCACTAAGGGCAACAACGTCATTTAATTAGCCACTAAGGGCATCCTCGTCATAATCATCACAATCACATCATCATCAAAAATATTGGCCACTAAGGGCAAAAGCGTCATTTAACTAACCACTAAGGGCATCATCGTCATAATCATCCATTTTGATACTAAAACGTTAAAACTGTTGGCTGTGCGCAAAAAAATAATTTTTAAAGAACTCAACATGGCTTCACAACGTCCTGGGAGGACCACCGGGGACAGCCTCTTGGGCGCCCAGAAAACACCAGCAAATAATAAGTTTTTATTTTAAAAATATGACACACAGGTAGACGACCGAAAAAGCTTCCCAACACTTTTTTGAAACGTTTAAAACGGATGCCCGAGTCAAAAGATATAGCGAAAACAGTTTTATTAAAAAATGGGAACATCCTGGAAATGGCGCCCAGGCACAGGGATCCGGCGCCCAGCAACACAGAATTTGGCAACACAGGCAACAGGCGCGCACACGGGCGCCATGCGCCCAGGGCAGCAACACACGCACTGGCGCGCAACACAGCGCCCAGGAGAGGGGATCCGGCGCCCAGAAACTGGCGCAGCTTAAACAAGTTTGATTCCAGAAATTTGACTCAACTTTGGAGACTCATAACTTGAGCTACACAACTCCAAATCGAACGAAACCAGTGCCAAAACGACCGGCTTTAAGTCTATTTTCAAAAACAATCAGCCACATAATTTTTGGATCAACAAAACAATACCAGTTTTAGAAAAACCGAACAGTGTCCAGAATGCACACATATGGCGCCCAAGGCGCCTAGGGGTTACAAAATCTTATTTCTCATCAATTAAATTACTAATTCAACACCAAAATTCAATTACCAATATGAACATCAAATTACCACGGTCATCTCCAATTATCATCAATCACAATACCATCAAAACATTAATCAAACACTTGATATGCAATTCACCCTTTTAACAATTAGAACATCACTCTTGCAATTTTAATCATAGAATTCACAATCCAAATCATCATGATCATCCCATACATTCATAAATCAAACATGAAATCACACACATATCAAGAACATGGATAGATCTAGGATGTCCTAACTTACAACCCATCATGCCACCTATTATATAAATCGAATAAAACTCCCCTTACCTCTTAAACGTATGCTCCTTAGGAGATGACCGAATGCACCACTAGAAACCACCGCAACACCCGAGCCAAGGCCTTCAAATTGCGCAAACCTCCTCTCCTCTTCTCTCCAAGTCGCAAGCCTTCTCTCCCTTTCTCCTCATGTGCGCCACTCTCCCTCTCAATTCGCCTCACCTCACTCCTTTTTCTAAAAAAAAATGTGCTAATGAGCACTAACCCCTAATTTTTTTTGATTAAATATGCGCCTAGGTCATGGGTCATGGGCTCTCCTCAGCTTAAGCCCAATTTAATTGTCAACACCACCTCCTACTACAATACCACACCTTATTATATGCTATAATTTTTAATTATACTAATTAAATAAAATAAACGCCTAAATACTTAATTAAATAAATTAATTAAATATTTTGGGGTGTTACAACTCTCCCCCACTTAGAATAATTTCGTCCTCGAAATTTCTCTGCTAATGCTAACATTCCTCCATTAAACGACTACGGCCTCTAGGCAGCTAGTGCCATCTATCACGCTGATTATTATTCCTTTGATTACCGGCGATAAGTGATTGGGCGGCCGTCCCTCCTACTCGTTCAGCCAGGTAACTTCAAGCAGTAGTAATCAGGCTCACTCTCTACTCCGCTGTGCCACTCTGGTAAACTGACTCGCATCCTACCCCACTCATCCATCCTCATGGGTTCGCACACTAGCAGACTGCTAACGGTTTGGTTTCTATGACAATGTCATTACAACAGACAACATATAGCACGCCACAACAATCAACATCATTACAACAACATATATCATCAACACAGCCAAATTCCGGGACCAACTATCCCTTTTTAAACAATGGTCATAGGCCCACAACAACAATCAGCAATAATAGCAACAACAAAACCGTGTGGGCCATTCGGCGATACCCACAACAACAATCAGCATAATAACTTGGGCCATTCGGCGGTACCCAAGACAACAAGATAAACGTCCACATCATTAATACCAACATAATCGTCAACACATCATTAACAACCATCAACATCAACATAATCATCATGAACAACAACATAATCATGACAATGGGCGCTAATGCGCCAACAACCAACAACAGCAATAACAAATCAACAATCAACTGAACTTGCCACTCAGGCACATCAACGACGACAACAAAAACATATAAACAGCAGCTTAACAACATAGAACAGCAGCTTAATAACATAAAAACAGCAGCTTAATTCTGAGAAAACAACACTTTAAATTTTAGTAAACAGCACATTAAAATTTAAGCAAACAGCACATTTAAATTGAGTAAAACAGTATCTTAAATATAAGTAAACAGCACCTTATTTTCTAAGAAAAACAGCATTACAGCACATATTTTCTTTTGAAGGAAACAGCAACATCGCATATTTATTCTTGAAGAAAAACAGCAAGGCTTCCCGATTTTGTGGAGGAAAACAGCACCTCTTTTATTTTAATAAAACAGCAACAATAATGCTTTTAAATGACAAACAGCAACATGAAAATAATTCTGCAACAGCAACACTTTTGTTGATAAAAACAGCAACATAAAAATTCTGCAACAGCAGCATTTTATTTTTATACAAACAGCAACAGCAATGCCTTTAAAGGACATACAGCAACATAAAAAAAAATTCTGCAAAACAGCAACATGACTATTTGAAAAACAGCAACATAAATTCTGCAAAACAGCACATGAATAATTGAAAAACAGCAACAAAAATTCTGCAAAACAGCACATGAATAATTGACAAAACAGCAGTATGTTTATTACAGGGGCAGCAACATAGTGAAATTTTAATTTCTTGGTATCATTCAAATATTCATACTCATACCACTCAATTTATCAAAGTTGCCTTTCAACAACAACAATTCACCAAACATCAAATTTATCCACACCCCATTCACTAAAAAAAATTCGCAATTCATCTATTTCACCTCCTAGGGTAATTCGCATATCACTAATAATATTTAACAGCAACGATAACAACAACAATAGCAACCGCAACAAATTCTACAGCAACTTATATCGATACATTCTCTAGAATAACAACTTTATCACCTACTTAAATTATAACAACCTCAACAATAGCAGAAAGAACGACCGCAATAACAGCAACATCGTCGGCAACCACAACAGTTACACTATCAACAACAAATTTCTAGAGTCCAAATAATAAGCTACATATCATCTATTAGACACAGTCAATTTATCAAGAATTCAGATAAGGCATTATTGCATCTAAGATCACATGTATCTACACATGGCACGATGACAATACATCAATTAGAGTCATTTTTAATTTTAGCTAGATATCTTCACATAACAATTAAACTGATACTAAACGATTTGTTCAATTGCTCCTACAATGAACACACCTCAACCAATAATTTGGTCATTGCTCATACAATGGTTCACAAATAGCACATAACACATAAACACAAATCGGGGTCACCGGGTACCCCAAACGAGGAAACACTCACTGCACAAAAACTTTAGACGGCACAATAGTCACACAATTGACATATCACTAAAGTGATACTTCCACCCCAAAAACATTTATAAGACGAAGTGCGAAAAACGAGTGAAAATTGTCTTTCAAACAAAATCAACGATTTATTTCAGGAAATGATTTTCGCACGAGGAAGGTGTCATCAGCTCCTCAAATCATATAATAATCATTTAGAAGAACATCAAAGCCCATGGCGGTAAAACATTTCTTTTGATACGATAATTAGAATGACCTGAAATACAATATTGAAAATTCATCCCAACCCCGATAACATTTCCCTTCGGGTTCAAAAGAAGTAACTAACGCATCTTTCGAAAACCAAACATTTTCCAAATCAGCCGAGAAGTCAAAATCAAGTTCAGTAATATTAGTCACCAATCTCAAAAGTAATAGCTTCTTAGAATTAATGATAACATGAAATATAATCCACCCTTAAAATCGTTAAATCAAGAAACTTATTATTTTTAAAAGCAGATATAACATGCCAGTCTAGGAATAACACCTAAAAGCAATTAGTTAAATAACTCTACGAAACACTCAAATCCTCGTTTACAAAATCACCTAATGCAAGTAATCAAGTCAGATCATAGTAGCCCAGAATAGTGATTTTAGAGATCAAGAAGACAAAAGCAGTCAAACAAATGCCAACAATGCAAGGTTTACACAGAGAGACACAGAGTTCACACATCGGAAACGCAATACAACACACAGTACCAGCAGGGGTATCTCCCCCACTAGTTCACTTACCATTAGCAACTCTTGGTTTACCTGCAACACAAATATTGGTCAGCACTTAAAAGACAGCAGTTGGTCGTACACCGACACAACGACTCGACGACTTGGCCGGACAGACCGAACTGCTCTGATACCACTAATGTAACACCCCTTTTCTACCCCTTAGTTCGCACGTCATTATCAGGGTAATTTCATTTTCAAAAATGTTAATTGAGTTGATAGAAAAGAAGTGCCACATCGTCATAAAAATTGAACTTCACCAAACATTCAACACGCCACAGCGGAATAAAAATAATAACTCGCTAAGCCTCTCGAACACGTCGCATACACTCCACATAGTCATTAAACAGTTAAATTAATTAAACTATCAAACTCCAGCCACGCCCCCTAGGTGCTACAGTATCAGAGAGCGACTCGACAACATCCCACAGCTAATAAGGAAGGCAGCAGGTCCTTCACTCGCGGTTACCTGCAGCGTTGCCACAATAGAGCAACATTCCAAGCAGAAGGGTGAGCTCAATTCAATCCATATAATAAATCACATGATAAGCAGTAAGTCAAGTCACAGCACTAGAGTAAACACATCACAAATCATCAATCACGTCATTACAACAACTCATCACAATGCCATGCGGCTATATGAGATGCAACCCTCACCAGGGCATATGCATGATGGTACCATACTCGTCACTGCCACTATGGGCGAACATCGTCACTGCCACTATGGGCGAACATCGTCACTGCCACTATGGGCGAACATCGTCACTGCCACTATGGGCGAAATGCACATGCTATGAGACACTATGGACACATGTGCAACCACAAATCATCATAATCACAGCATCATCAAAATATGGACCACTAAGGGCAACAACGTCATTTAATTAGCCACTAAGGGCATCCTCGTCGTAATCACATCATCATCAAAATATTGACCACTAAGGGCAACAACGTCATTTAATTAGCCACTAAGGGCATCCTCGTCATAATCACCACAATCACATCATCATCAAAAATATTGGCCACTAAGGGCAAAAGCGTCATTTAACTAACCACTAAGGGCATCATCGTCATAATCATCCATTTTGATACTAAAACGTTAAAACTGTTGGCTGTGCGCAAAAAAAGAATTTTTAAAGAACTCAACATGGCTTCACAACGTCCTGGGAGGACCACCGGGGACAGCCTCTTGGGCGCCCAGAAAACACCAGCAAATAATAAGTTTTTATTTTAAAAATATGACACACAGGTAGACGACCGAAAAAGCTTCCCAACACTTTTTTGAAACGTTTAAAACGGATGCCCGAGTCAAAAGATATAGCGAAAACAGTTTTATTAAAAATTGGGAACATCCTGGAAATGGCGCCCAGGCACAGGGATCCGGCGCCCAGGCACAGGGATCCGGCGCCCAGCAACACAGAATTTGGCAACACAGGCAACAGGCGCGCACACAGGCGCCATGCGCCCAGGGCAGCAACACACGCACTGGCGCGCAACACAGCGCCCAGGAGAGGGGATCCGGCGCCCAGAAACTGGCGCAGCTTAAACAAGTTTGATTCCAGAAATTTGACTCAACTTTGGAGACTCATAACTTGAGCTACACAACTCCAAATCGAACGAAACCAGTGCCAAAACGACCGGCTTTAAGTCTATTTTCAAAAACAATCAGCCACATAATTTTTGGATAGACAAAACAATACCAGTTTTAGAAAAACCGAACAGTGTCCAGAATGCACACATATGGTGCCCAAGGCGCCTAGGGGTTACAAAATCTTATTTCTCATCAATTAAATTACTAATTCAACACCAAAATTCAATTACCAATATGAACATCAAATTACCACGGTCATCTCCAATTATCATCAATCACAATACCATCAAAACATTAATCAAACACTTGATATGCAATTCACCCTTTTAACAATTAGAACATCACTCTTGCAATTTTAATCATAGAATTCACAATCCAAATCATCATGATCATCCCATACATTCATAAATCAAACATGAAATCACACACATATCAAGAACATGGATAGATCTAGGATGTCCTAACTTACAACCCATCATGCCACCTATTATATAAATCGAATAAAACGCCCCTTACCTCTTAAACGTATGCTCCTTAGGAGATGACCGAATGCACCACTAGAAACCACCGCAACACCCGAGCCAAGGCCTTCAAATTGCGCAAACCTCCTCTCCTCTTCTCTCCAAGTCGCAAGCCTTCTCTCCCTTTCTCCTCATGTGCGCCACTCTCCCTCTCAATTCGCCTCACCTCACTCCTTTTTCTAAAAAAAAATGTGCTAATGAGCACTAACCCCTAATTTTTTTTGATTAAATATGCGCCTAGGTCATGGGTCATGGGCTCTCCTCAGCTTAAGCCCAATTTAATTGTCAACACCACCTCCTACTACAATACCACACCTTATTATATGCTATAATTTTTAATTATACTAATTAAATAAAATAAACGCCTAAATACTTAATTAAATAAATTAATTAAATATTTTGGGGTGTTACAGGCTGCTTTCCTGGAGGTGCTTTGCCAGGTGCCCTCATGGGCGCTGGTGATGTTGGTTCTAAGCTTTGTCGTGTTTGCTTCTCTCTTTGTGCAGGGGAGATCGAGGAAAGGGATCGGCTTCTCTTGGATATAAGCCGGCTTCAGGTGGATTTACGCGAAGCACTGGGATCTGCTCGTCGGGCACAAGACACTGCTGGTCACTATCAGAAGCGGATGAAGGAGCTCTAATCTGAATTGGACAGTGTGAAGAAACAGAGAGATGTGGCTGAGGAAAGGGTGCAGGAGATGGCCGGGCAAGCCATGGACTTCTCCTATGCTGCTTACGATAAAGCGATAAGTCATGTTCAGTGCATGTACCCGGATGCAGTTCTTGAGTCGAGCATCTTCCGGTTTGACCATGAGGCTGCAGATGGGAGGATTGTTAGATACCACCCCAACGGGATTGACTTCGATGTCATTGCCCCCTGATGTTTTATCTAGGAGTTCAGTTGTTTTTGACTTGTGATTTCTTGTTATCCTGTCGGAATTCGTTGTATGTTTGTTTTATGGAGCTTGACTGATGATTTTAAGTTATATCCACGTTTCCTTTATCTTGCCAATTTTTCACGCTTCTGAACGTATCGCCTCCTATCGTCTCGTGGCAATGTTATCTCCGTCAGGAGCTTATCAGAATCGGTCCGATTTAAATTCCTCACTAGAGGTTGTGACATCTTGCGACGCCACTTCGCCCATCTAGGGACTCTAACAGGAGTTTATCAGAATCTGTCCGAATTTAACTCACCCATTAGAGGTTGCGACATTTGCGATGCCGCTTCGCCCGTCTAGGGACTCTGACAGGATTTTATCAGAGTCTGTCCGAACTTAACTCACCCATCAGAGGTTGCGACCTTTTCGATATGCCGCTTTGAGGTTGTGACATCTTGCGACGGCACTTCGCCCATCTAGGGACTCTAACAGGAGGTTATCAGAATCTGTCCGAATTTAACTCACCCATTAGAGGTTGCGACCTTTTCGGTATGCCGCTTCGAGGTTGTGACATCTAGCGACGCCACTTCGCCCATCTAGGGACTCTAACAGGAGTTTATCAGAATCTGTCCGAATTTAACTCACCAATTAGAGGTTGCGACCTTTTCAATATGCCACTTCGTGAACCGAGCAGGTTGGCTCGCGCTTGGTTCTGCCTGGTTGCCTGATCCCCTGTTGTTTGAGTCGGGACTTGGCTTTTAGAGCGCTTCTTGCCAGGTGCCCTCATGGGCGCTGGTTGCTCCTTATAGGCGCCCCGCCAGGCGCCCTCCTGGGCGCTGGCTGCTTCTGTATCGGGCACCAGTTTTTCTTGGTTTTTTCTATGGTGCTGGAGCGAAAACTGTGATTTGCGAAATAACATCTTAAACCGTGAATAGTAAGGTTTAATTCCCTCGCGTGCGTGTTGTAAATTGTTTTGACGTGTTAAACCTAAACAATCAACTCCTTAAAGTAGACGTGTTAAACTTAAACAACCAACTGTTTTACAGAAAACGCTCTATGCATTGGAACTATGGGCCAGCTGCCGAATTGAGGAATAGATCCCCGTTCTCCCCGGGGTGGATGGTGAGCTTCTCTCTAACCTCCTCAAGGAGGTGAGGACATTCTTCATCTGCTTCGAACTTCTTCGCATCCTCTTCTGTCCCCTTGGTTTTGAGTCGGCTTTCCGCTTCTTCTTCACTACTGGAGTTACTTCTGACATCCCAGTCTGTCAGATTCACCTCAGCTTCTTCTCCGAACCCCTTACCCGAGCCTCTTGGCTTGGCGGTCTCCTTCTCATTTTTAACGCTCATATAGAAACATCTGCGTGCTGCTCCCAGGTCCGCCTGGAGGGTTACCACCTCATTCTCCAGAGTGTCGAACTTCATTTTCAAATGAACCGTTGAGGTGACCGCCTCCAATTTTCCCAACGTGGGCCTCCCAATGATGCATTGGTAGACCGATTTGCATAGGAGAACCAGGGAGGGTGTTTTCACAGTTTTGAACAACGGCAGTTTGTCATCGGGGTTTCCGTAGGTGACCACCAACTCTAGGTGGCCGAGTGGCTTAGTCTTTGATCCATTAAACCCGGTTAGGTCCCCTCCCTGGAATGGAGTCAGGTCATCGGGGGAGATACTCAGCACTTGCAGCAGGTCCTCGAAGATGATATCTACTGCACTTCCCTGGTCAACCAGGATCCTTCTTACCTCGACGTTGGCGATAATGGCAGAGATGATCAGTGGGACGTGTTTGTTCGGTTTTTCGTCGAGCAGATCATTGTCGTCGAAGGATAGGGGCGGTCTGGTTGGCCGCTTCCTGGCGACTGAGGTTGACGCAATGCTGAAGATCTCCTTGCACTTCCTCTTCATTGATTTGTTTGAACCCCAGTTATCATGGGGGTTTCTCCCGTGGATCACCATGGCCACTGGTCTTTCTTTGGGCCTCTGGGTGTCCTCTCCATCGGTCGATTCATCAGCGCTATTTTCGACCCTCTCGCCGATTGGGGTCTTCCCCTTTCTAGGGGATCGGTATCTACCTTCGGGGGATCAGGCTCTTTTGCGCGAGCCACTCGGTTCCCCCTCCTTCTTCACGTATTGTGTCAGCTTTCCTCTCTGGATCAGCTTCTCAATATCATCCTTCAGTGCTCGGCAGCCATTGGTGTCGTGGCCTCCGCTTTGATGGTAGCGGCAGCATTTCTTCGAGGGGTTTTAGCCCTCTTTCAACACCAAAGGCTCTGGCCTCTTAATGTCTTTGAATTCCGCGTTGGCACATTCAGCCAGGATCTGCGCCCTTGAGGCGATGAGGGGAGTAAGGCCTGAGGATCTTGGGGGCAGCCCTCACGGTGTACGCCTCCTGTTACCTTTTGCCGGCGTCCCTCCTGGGTGGGTTCCCTGTCGCCCCCCGCCTTGACTGCCTCGCGGTAAGCCATATTATCCTCCTCATAATTCATGTATTTCTGGGATCTCCGAAGGAACTCGCCCAAGTTCCTAGGCTTGTTGATGCCTACATCGACTTGGAACAAACTTCCCTTTTTCAACCTGTCTTTCATCCAGAACAATATTTGCCTGTCCTCCAAACTTCGAACGCCCGAAGCTTCTTTATTGAAGCGCTCAATATACTCCCTCAGTGTCTCGTGGTTATGCTGCCTGACGGCTCTCAGTACTTCCTCAGATTTGGGCTTTAGCCGGGAGGCAGTGAAGCGAGCTGTGAACATTCTCGCCAGCTGGCCCCATGAGGATATGGAGTTCGGCCTAAGCTCCTGGAACCACTCTAATGCGGAACCCTCGAGAGTGAGGGGGAAGATTTTGCGGTGGACGGGTTCCCTAGCGCCCCTGTAGCGCATCATTAGGGAGAAGTGTGCCAGATGACCGTCCGGATCTCCAGTCCCGTCGTACATCTTGAGATTCGGCAGCTTTTCCAAGGCCCTTGGGATTTGGCATTCGTCTACCCTTCTCGTAAACGGCCCCTCCTCCGAAAACCCTCTTGAGTTTCGGGGGGAGGTGTCTTCATAGCCCAGCTCCTGATACCTGTGTCGCTCGGGGGATCTCCTCGATGGAGAATCCCGGTGGTGCCTTCTGCGGGTGGCAACCCGGCTCCTCGACCTCTCCTGAGTGTTAGGTGACGCGTGTGAGGAGGCGCTGGAGTGGGTGTCATGAAGGCGATGTGTCCCTGGGGGTGAGCCTGATTCCCAATGTCTGCGTCGCCTGGGGGGAGAGCGATGTACATGACGTCTCCGAGGTGGGGACCGGCATCGCCTTGAGGTCACTACCGTTGGAGGGATTGTCAACCTGCTGACTGGAGGCTGTTCTGGCAGGGCGGTCACCCACCTTTCAACCTCCCTCAGTCGTGCTTCCTGTTCCAACATAGCTTGAGTTCGACTGGCCAGGAGGTCCAAAAGCTGATTCACGTTAGAGGGCTGGACAGGTCGACTGGTGCCCTCGTCCTGTATAGTCAAGACGTTGCCCTCGGGGGTACCCTCCGGTCAGGGTGCGGGTATGGCAATGCTCTGAACCCGGGGTCTGCCTCTGGGAGCCATGGAGTAGCAAGAGAAAAGTTCGAGTGATGATGTGAAAGATAGAAATCTCCCACTGTGGTCGCCAATGTTTTGTACCGAGCAGCTTTTTGGTCGTCTGCTGTTGGTAGGTCTCTTGCTGTCCTGACCGAAGGTCAATGAGCGCCCGGGGGGGTACCTGCAAGCCACTCCGACACTCAAGTCAGTATATAGAATATAAGAGTGGAGGTACTAAGGATTAGAGATTCAACCTTTGTAAGGGCAAAGTTTGCCTGTATTTATAGGAAATCGTGCCCTCTTGTGGATCGTCGGATGGGTAGAGTCGATCTTGATCGTCCAAGCATGTTGGGCTCGCATGAGGTGGATATGGGCTGAATTGGCTGGGCTGATCCATATGACTTGCTAAGCGCATCTCCTGGTTTTGCTAATGGGACCCTCTAGTTGACTCCAGAACACTTTTATTTGTATTTCCAACTTTTCCATTTCTCTCTCCTCATAATAATATAGGGATACTTTAGTCCTTCTATACTTTTTATTAAACATAAAAAATAGCATCTCCAATTATTTTTTTAAGTATCGTGTGTAACCTTAAATGACAATTAATTTGAGACGGATGGAGTAGCAATTATCAATTATAGTGATCTAGATATCTCTTCTTACATTTTCAATCCTGGTCCTTTGATGTTGCCCTATGTTCCCCAACAGCCTTGTGTATGTCAGCCATACCCTTTGAGATCTCCAGAGAATATTTTGGTTCCAATCATTTTACAAATGTCACCTTCAATTGAAAGTTACCCTTTGTTAGTACAAGGCGAGTGTCATTTGAAGTTAAAAGTATATATTTGACTGTAAATAACTATCCTTTAAATCCTTAGACCTTTCCATAACTTGCTACTTAATAGATTAAAAAAAGTAATAACATAGCTTAATCACTAACAACTCGTTGAGTTAAAAAACAAATCACTCACTATACATACTCCTATCAGTATCAATCTGTCAATTTTTCATGCATAAGAGTTGAGAACAGCTTCACATACAAGGCTTGTGGGAGTGGGACCATGGGGGTCCAATGTTGTGTAGTACCGTTCACTTCAGCATCTTGTTCACGAGTGGCTCTTTATTAATCGAGCATTGGACTGGACCACATTGGTATATTCTTTGCATTATCTCATCAACTTTATGCAACCAAAGCATTTATTTGTTTGCTTCTTCACCAAGCTAAATGTTTGATTAATATTTTTGTTTCTCTCAACATACCTCTAGTAGGATAGGTACTAGGCATTTCCAGAACCTTTTCATTGCTGAGTAAACAAGAGAAAAAGATAACTGAATGTACTCATTGATATGTGAATTCATTGATAATGAACTCAATGATTTACAGAGAAGTATCAGCTAGATTATATACAACTAACTAATGCCACATAAGCCCAACAACTCTGTCAACTTTCCCACATAAGTTTACCGCTCTAACAGACTCGATTTACTCTATTACTCCCCTTATCAAGCTCAAGGGCGTTGTGAACAGAACAACCCCGAGTTTGGTTCGTAAGTCAAGGAACGTCGAGGCGAAAAGGGACTTGGTGAGAACATCAACAAGAGATCATTTGTAGTGAAGAAAATGTCCCCTTTCAGAACTTGTTGATCCAAGTAGTTTGCTAAGCATCTACCATGTAGTTGTTGGTATAGAACTCTATATCAATCTGTAGAAAGTGATCGATCGCCACTCAAATTAACTTTCCCCATGTTGTTGGGATATTTCATCCTCCAACCCCATTAGAGAAATTAAAGGTCTCGTGAGCAACAATCCTCTTCCCACTCATGAGTTGCTTGAAGGGAGCACTCCCTTCAACAAACTTGAACTTAGCAAAAACATATATCAATTTTTCTGCTGAAGTCTCAATAATAGTCTTTCTTTCATCAAGGACTTCCATATTCCACACACTACTCTAATTATGATTTATTGCTATAATCAATATGCAATAAAAGAGTTTAAATTGGTCTGACTAAATCATGCGGGCCCTATATAAACTTTGGGGGCTTGTGATTTTCAACCAATAAAAGAGTGTGATTCTTACTAACTTTTGCTTGTTTTTATCAAACAAACAAACACTGATCAGATCACTATCTCGATTATGAGAACGAAGAGGACCGTGAGCTTCTATTTCTAAGGGATTATGTTGGTCACCGGTTGGAGTTTTGAGCAATTTATAGATATTTTCGCACGATAGATATATTTATTTTACTTGTGCGCACAATAAACTTGCTTAGTAACATGATCTAAACACACCCTAAATCAGTAAATTAGTAAATCTTCTATACTATGCAAATAATAACTGGAGTTATATGTAACGCGGTGCTCTACTTGGAATTTGCTCATAATAGTGAAAAGCATAAAGACAGCAGAGAGTAAACATAAAGTGGGGGGAGGGGAGAATAGAGGAGGAAACAAAATTCGCATTGCTTGTCAGAGTTTCTACGTTCCTCAACTACTCGTCACCCATGGCCAACTCCAGCGCATAGTCATCTCTTTCCTGTATATAATTTTGGTGTTAAAGGCCACAAAATCGAAGATAACATGGCCGACAAAGAAGATAGAGTTAGATACAACAGAACCTACCACTGGTCCTCTGGCAAAATAACGTCCAAATTGAAGCCAATATACCTGTGTGTGTCAAGGATATATATATTATATATATTATATTTATAACCAAAATTCAGTAACCAATGATAGCAATAACGACGATATATATTACAAGTTTAATATATATGCATGGATAGTGTAATATCATCCAATCAAATCTTATCATTTAAGATGTTTTGTTGAAATATGTTAGAAAGTAATATAATAACACGGCACAATGGTATAACAAGATTGGATGACAGAATAAAACTTTTCTACACCGATGTATATATATCTCTTAAACTCATTCATTATATTCATAACAAAAATTAATTAGCAAATGATAATAACAAGAATGATGACAATTTTATTTAACCTCAAGCACTTCTTGAGAGAAAAGTTCACAAATTATATAATTTTTCAAAATTCAGTAAGAGAATTGGAAAATAAGAAAAGGGATAAAGACACTAAATATTAGGATCAACCGAAAATAAAGACTAAATATTAGGATATTAGATAGGTATTGGGTATTATGATCGGATACAAAATACTAGTAAATACATCAAGACTACTAAGACCAAATAAATAAGGCAGAATACAGGGAATGTAATAAAATCAGGAAATTGCTTCAGTTTGATGACTTAGTGATTTCACAATATTTTTTAGAGATCATTTAAGATATTCTAACCCTTTCCCTCAATTTGACTCTTACTAAGCTTCAAGCTTCCTATAAATGAAACACCTTACAGGTTAGATGATTAAACAATCAAAAGATTTGATTTGAAAGAAAGGAATTTAAAGGAAAGATGATCAGCGGTAAATTCCTAGATAGATAAAGAACCAGTTCACTTAGAGGTTGCTAGATGGAATTAATTTAACTTTTTGCCTTTCTTGCATATCTTACATAGAAAATATTCTTATGTAACTAATTTCAAATCACGTGAGCAGGTATTAGCATTACTAGGGAACATATGGGTATTTCTATTTCGTTTTTTTAGTTTAGAAGGCCTCTTTTATTTAATTAGGATGATGGAATTCACTGATTTCCATTGCAATAGGGAACTATAATATGTTCAGACGTTAGGTAACTTAATTCATGATTTTAGTACCCAAATCTGGCACCTAATAATTAGGATAGCAACTGTCTATACTACACACATAACAAAAAATAAACAGCCTGCCTAAATAAGGAAAGAATTAGATTCCTTTTTTAGCAGAGATTCCTTAAAACTACCTTTTACAAGAAATCCTAAATTAGAATAAATCACAATAGCTACTAATTGAATCATTTGACCAAAATCGGCAGTGATCCTCACATGTAATTATAACAGGAAGAAAATTTAGGAGACGCGACAAACTAGGAAATTGAATCATGGAATGATGTCATTCACAGCCAACATTATGTCACCATTGGTATGATTCATTGTTGTCAAATTAGCTATCACTGAAATTATCGTTGATGAAGAAGAGCATGATGTCACAAAAACTGGCATTGAAGAATAAGTTCTACCCCGAAATGCTATACCAACATTGGAAAACCAACCACAATAGCATACAAGGGAAGAAGAACTTCAGCAAAGATGACGAGATCATAAGAGCATACTGAAAAAAGTAGGAAAAAACATGCTAGAAAGTGAAGTGTGACAAAACAATAGCAGGTAGAAGGAACCAGAAAAACCTCTTGATTGGCATAGTTGGTTCACGGCCAACAAATAGAAAAGAATCATACAGACATCTTTGTAATGGAGTTCCAAATTTCAGGGAACTTAACAGTGAAATAAAGACAGGAGTAGGACATGGAAGGTAGTATCACTCTGATATTGAGTTAAAATTTTAGTGTTTAGGAGAATCTGACACTAAAGAATAAGATATTAGATCGGTACGGTGTACTATGATGTTATAAAAAATACAAATTCATCTGAAGGTTCTTTTTATACCAACAATTAAGTCAAGTACTAGCAAGTACAAGCTCAAACCCCCCAATACTATAATAAGACTACTACTACTACTGCTACTGCCTATTGGTCTAGGTGGCTACGAACCCGTTCCCCTTAAACAATGTCTTGAGATTGAGTCTTCTGAATGGGAAAGAATAAGCATTGTGAAAGCTATGTTCCCTAAAGTGGGTCCATCTGACTTAACTCAGACCAGTTGGAGTCCAATGTGGCTTCCTAATTAAAGGTCTCAAACCAAAAAAAAAACAAGAGACTACTAAAACTAATTAAATAAGGAAGCAAAACAGAAATAAAATGAAATAAGGAAACAACCCCTAGCATCGCTTCCTCAATTAGATGACTAACTGATTCTGTATATATGCTAAATATCATAAAGTGCAAGTTATGATAGTCTTGCTCATTACCTCATCTTCATCTTGAGTTTCTACTTCGACGTCAGAGGTTGGGAAGCTCACACAAAGAAGTGCATAACCCTGAAATGAAACAAAAATTTCAGACATCCAACTCAGCAATAAGAGATAGTGGAACTTGCAATTATAATAATGTAATCAATAAAGCATTTTCTTCATAGTTTTTAACTACTACTAGTGGAAAAGGAATGTCTATAGAAAACGGCATCACACTATCTATAAGCTGGAAAATATCGTTGTTCTGTTGTAGGTATATAATCTAATCTACTTGTTTGTGTAAGCGCCCTTGAATTAAAGACTGACCCAAAAACCAAAATGCAAACTATACATATATACAATCACAACAGGAATGTACCAAAAAGAAGAGTCAAGTAGTCATACTTCTAATCTAGACACTTGTTTTGAATAAGTGAATCCTTCTCAATTCTCATTTTTCTTTTAATGACTGGAATGAACCAAAAAATATATGCTTCTACTTTTAGCTTTTCTAAAAAATTTAGCCTTTTAGGGCAAGTGATTAAGTTATTTAGAACTCAAAACAGCAGAATACAAATATTTAGGAAACACCATCTTATTAATTGAATGACTTATAGAAGCACAGAACATTATTGTTACAAGCCACTTTAGGAACTTCTGTTTTTTGGCTTTGAATTATAACTACAAGTTAAGAAAATAATAAAGGAAAACAATAACTACAAGTTCAGTGTATTTTTTGGTCAAAAAAAAAAAAAAAAAAAAGTTCAGTGTATTTGCACCAACAATGCCGTCCTCTTTTTTGCCAAAGCAATAAGGTAAAATTACAGATAGACAGACATCATATTCATGCCGACACTCGTAGTATTAGCATGATGCAACTGAAATGAAGTAAAGAATTTTATATGACTACAACCACCACTTCTTCCTTCTCTCCTCTACTCCATAGTAACATAACATGCATACACTAGATTGTTTTATCATGCTCAATATCTTCTTTTACTCAAAACTAAGAACAAGAATTGGAAAAAATAGAATTTCTGATCTTCTTTTGGCATCATTGAAGATGGTTTATAAGAAAAGCAGTAAATACGAGCATTTCATCAGAAAACCATGAATTTCCACTTAACAAGTCAAAATTACCAATTTAAGCATGGAATAAAAAAAAATTATATTCATAAACATATAAGAAAGATTCGTGCCTTCTCTCTCAACTCGGCAGATATTCCAAGTGCCTGCGGTTGTCGAATCTGTCCATTCTTTATACGTACAGCACAGCTAGTACAACAACCTGCGATAAAAGGTTTCGAAGAACCAAACAATATCAGGAAGCTATCAATAGCATCACAGACCAACCAGATTTCAATCTAGATGGAAATTGAAGGGGCAGAGGGATCAAGTCTCAAAGATGCATTCCATGATCTATAAAGGAAAATTTACCTATAGTAAACAATTACCACATTGTATTAGTTCCCAATAGGAGGCAAAAAGAATTTTACATTTCACAAAGAGAATTTTACTAATAACATAAATGGAAAAATGGAATCAAATATGACACTCATAAAATTCATCAAATAACTTCGTAAGCCTAATAATGGATAATATGCGTTAAGAGATCTTGGAGCATCTAAAAGGAACCAATTAAAAATTGAAAAGAAAATTCTCTTCGTAAAAATATCAAATTTGGTACTATATAACATCCCTGTTTGATAGTTATGTGATGAGTTGTGCAAATTCAAAAAAATCAAGATAATGGAACCCCAATCAAATGCAATGATCCACAACCCCAATGCTCTCTATGAGATAAATAGTGAAATCTTATTCAGGTCACTTGAGAAATTGAGGCATCCGATAGGAAACAAAACAAGAGAGAAAATATGTTTATGAATGTGTGTAACTTTGCTTCTGTGAGAAGATAACAAATTTGATAAACAAGTAGGATAACAGTAAGTACCATGCCTGCATGCGAATGGAAGGGTAATATTCTGGGACTCAGCAGTATGCAATATATACTGGTCCTGCAATTTACAAATAAGAGTCACATTAACAATAATAGTAAGCATGAATCTAATTTTCCTTTTTAATCACATAAACAAAAAACAATACTCATCGAAATGAAAAATAGAGGATAAGATAAAAGTTGAAGTTAATAGTAGTATGTTGTTGCAACTGTCGATGAAAATCAAGGGATGAGATGATACCTCAGGTACTTGGAACTCGTGAACAACTCCTCGTTGTCTATCGTGGACTGTGATCTTATGGGACGGAACATCACCACTGGGAAACTGGAAATCGGATCCTCCCGCCACTCCCACCGGCGTTTGGACCCCCGTCACTGCCACCGTCATCTTGCGGAGGCTTTTGGAAGGAAAAGATTGCGTCTTTGTAAATGGGATGCAGCAATTACCGGGAATTCGAAGAAGGGGTAGCGCCATCTTCTTGTTCTTCAAGTGGAGCTGACACGAACACAATAACGGGATAACGAGAGGGATTTCAGAAACAACACACGCGCGCTCTAATCGAACCGTTAGATTCTATTCCAACCACTGCTCAACACGTGTACCGTATCAAAACTCGTCTACCGGATCATCTTCTTTTTGTTTTTGGTCGAAAAAGTGCTTAGGTTCGAGTCGCGTCCTCCTCCTTGCGAATCACTCTTTAATTTTAACTACTCCTATTGCCCGTGCGTTGCACGGGGTCGACTAAATCTGATTTGTGTAAAATATAACTTTTTTTAGTTTGGACCAATATTGTTAACTACCACACAGCGTCTCAATATACTATCAATGAAAGACTAATACCCGCTCGTGTTTAGGAGCAAATTTTATAAATTAAATAAGAATATTATAAATAATAAAGAAACATTAATAAAGACATTGAAATTGAGCACACATGCAGGATCTGATGAAAACCACCAATAAAATAAAAGCTGTTATATAAAGTTGAAAAAAGATGACGCGGGTTCTATTGTGAATGTCGCTAAAGTTCCCGCAGGAGTAATTGCGCAGAGAGAGATAAAAATATAAACACCAATTTAAGGATGCTTCTAATACTCGTTGGTGCGAAATGACCAAAACAAAGAAGACAACACAAATAAAAAATGAAACACGTAGTATCATGCAGGTTTTGATGAAAATAACCAATAGAATAGAAGCCACTATACAGAGTTGAAAGAATATGATGGGGGTTCTATTTTAAATGTGGCCGAAGTTCCCGTCAATAAAAATTAAATTATAACTATGAATTAAATAAGACGATTATAAAATAAAAAAAGAACATTAAAAAACACATTGAAATTTAACATCCATAGATAATAAAAAGAAAAAGTCTAAATAATTTTAATATCATAATCCATATTCATGCAGAGTTGTGTGAAAACCCAATAAAATATACGCAGCTATACAAAGTTGAAAGAAGATGATGCAGATTCTACCGTAAATGTGGAGGAATAAGTTCTCGTGGGAGTTAATGCTAAACTAAAGATAAAAATACAAATACCAATATAAGTATGCTTCTAATACTCGTTGGTGCGAAATAACGAAAATAAAAAAAGATAACACAAATAGAAAGTGAAATACGTGGGTATCATGCAAGGTTGGATGAAAACCACCAATAAAATAGAATCACCTATTCAAAGTTGAAAGAATATAATTGGAGTTCTATTGCAAATGTAGTTGAAGTTTCCACAAGAGTAAATATCTATGACATATTATATATTGCAAGACAAAGAATCAACTTTCAGTAATGATGAATTAAATACTGAATTTAAGAATGTTTGTCATATTCTATATATTCATTAATTACTATTTATAATCAAGTACTAAAAGTGAGACTAAAATAAACATGTAAACACCAATTTAAGTATGCTTCTAATACCTGTTGGTGAAAAAAGACCAAAATAAGGGTTATAAAAAGGGGGTTGGTGGGAGCACCGACTAAAAGAAGAAAAAAGGGGGCACGGGGGAGTGAATACTCGCAAAAAATAAATATAAGAATGCAAATATAAGATAAAAAAGTATAAATATTAATTAATATTTTAAAGTAGTAATATTGCATTTTATATAAATAAATTTTTTCACGGTTACAATTTTTCTGAACGCATATAGTACTCCAAAACACATTGTTTAGCATAACACTTTTATTATTTTGCAACGAAAATAATTTATATTTCACCGAACCGGCAATTAAGGAACGAACTTGCCTATAAAAAAAGGAATGAACTTCACGTATTTGAACATCTATTTTTTTTTCCAGTCTCTAAAGTACCTTAAAACACACTGCTAAGTATGGCACTTTACGTATTTTGTGACAAAATTATTTTTTTTGCCAATTCGGTTATTGAGGAAGGAACTTCAAGTATATGAACATCTAGTTTTTTTTTGGATTTCTAAAATACCTCAGAACAAACTACTTAGCATTGCACTTTACATATTTGTCACGAAATTGTTTTTTTTCACCAAACTGGTTATTTAGGAACGAACTTCACGTTTTTGAACATTTAGGTTTTTTTACAGACTCTAAAGTATCTAAAAACACACTACTTAACATCGCACTTTACGTATTTTATCACAAAATTAATTATTTTTTCACCAAATCGGTTATTGAGCAACAAATTTCATGTATTTGAACGTCTAATTGTTTTTGGACTCTAAAGTGTCTCAAAATGCATTGCTTAGCATCGCACTTTACATATTTCGTCACGAAATTAATTGTGTGCTCACCAAATCGGTTGTCAGGGAACAAACTTCAAGTATTTAAACTTCTAAATTTTTTCCTGGACTTTAAAGTATCTCAAAATAAACTACTTAGCATCACACTTTACATATTTTGTCAGGAAATTAATATTTTTCTACCAAACCAGTTATTGAGAAACCAATTTAACGTATTTTAACATCTAAAATTTTCTACGGACTCTAAAGTACCTTAAAATACACTGTTCACCATTGCACTTTATGTACTTTGTAATAAAATTATTTTTTTCTTCACTAAACAGGTTATTGACTAACAAACTCCACATTATTTTTTTACCAAAAACCTCACATATTTGTATATCCAAAAAAAATTGGGTTTTAAAAGACCTAAAATAATACTTAAAATATGAAAAATTGAAAAAAAAAAATACCAAGTTTTGGATTATTATTATTTTAGTATCTATTTTTTTTATTGAGCTGTAACCATTTAGCTGTATAGTTATGAAATCAATTAGAAAGTTATTTTTCAGTTTTTAGGTTTCAGTTAGCTTTTGTGTGTCAATGTCTTTTCTTTGCTTTTTCTTTTGTTTGTTTGACTAATTTTTAATTTTCCCTCTTTTGTGTTAACATGCATAACTTGCTTTTGTATTAGGTGTAGGATATCATTTCATTCCCTATCTTTTGACCCTAATAAAATTATTTGAGCCTGGTATTAGATTATTAACTTTTTAATGCATCCAACTTTATAGAAGGAACATGTGATTGATACTGCAACAACGGTGCTTACTGGAATAGTTCCTTGATAGCTTCCATTGCAACAAATTTTTTTCTTATACTCTCTTTTTTAAAAAATTTTCTTTGCATCTTGTGAATGGAAGCTATCGTGTTAATTTTTTAGTTCAAATTCAAACATTAATTGTCTCCATCTTTTACTAAAAATTTGATTTTGGGTGGTTTTGGTTATTCGTTTCATTGTTTGGAGAATGCTTTGAGCAATTTTGTTAGAAAATGTTATAATGATCAAATGTGAGCTTGGATAGTGATTTACAATTCAATTCATGTTGCCTCTTTGAAACACCTTGGCAGTGGCTTCATCTGATTTTTGTCCTTATTGTCAGTAGTTAATTCGTTGAGCATCAATGAATTATGTTGCAAGACTGTTGAAAAACAATACCACTTAATCTACTATTATGTATCAACCACCTAAGGGAGCTGTGTTTGTGTGGCAGGTAACTCAGAATCAAATTCCAGCATTGGTTTTGATCAAAAAAAATATATTCCAGCATTGGATAATTTTTTGAAAAAGGGCACAGTCCAACAATATGCTATCTTGTGTCTAGTGGCAATAAAATACTTCTTTGTTAATTGAAATAACAACTACCAGCAACAACGACTATAACGAACCAAAAGTACAAAATGTTAGGAAGAGAAGGAGTAAAAAGCAAGATGGTTGATAGGAAAATTAAATTAGAAATGTCATGATTTTTTTTTATCAGAGAAATGTCATGAATATGAAATCATTTAAGTCAAAAAGAAATAAAAAAACAGTGAAATAAATTAGTTACACAAGCAAAACAGTGTACAGAATAAATAATATAGTGTGTTGAGTCAATTAAGGGGCCTACCACACGTTTTGCAATTTGCCGCAGCCGCACTTTATGAAGAATTATATGATACAAACAATAGCAGAGTGGCTGCAAATTAACTGCAGGGCAGCACTGCATTTTGATGTAAGATGACAAAAATGCTCCCAATCTTTAACCCTTTCTTTCCTCTTCTCTCTCGCTCCCTCTCTCAAAAGTCATCGGTGAAATATTCACTCAAAGTTGAATAAATTCATCCAAATATGTCTCACTGTTGCTCCATTTCATAGGTAAGTAAACATTTTCATAATGATGTTTGAATTTCCTGGTTTTCCGTAGCATTCATGAAATGAGTTCACTACAGATCTTTAAATTTGAAACTCATAACCCACTGTGAATTGAGTTCACACATACTATCGTGAACTCAATTCACTACATGTTCTGAGTTTCAAATTTATAACCCTATAGTGAATAGAGTTCACGATAGTACAAGTGAACCTAACTATCGTGAACTCAGTTCACAATGGGTTTTGGACTTCAAATTTATAGGCATATAGTGAATTGAGTTCATGATAATACATGTGAACTGAGTTCACTATAGGCCATCTTGTCCATTTTTTGTTTTGACTTTGTGGATGATAACGTTGTTTAACAGTACACAACAAGCAAAGCAACTATGAGATAGTACTAATTCATTTACCGTTGACAAGGAAATTTATGTGAGAAATTAAAGTTGTGCATTAAGAAACACTAGTTTATCTAATAGTAACTTGTTAATGGTTGTCTATGTAGGTGTTTACCACGCAAAACAAGTTATTAAAGTGGGCTAGAAAAGTTGGTAAGGAAAATAGGACTTGTGTTGTGATAAACAAGTCTGAAACAACGACAGGACACCCAAGGGCGGAGACAAAATTACTTCTTAATTGTGAAAGAATCAACAAGTACAGACTTTTCAAGAAGCCACTACCAGCGACATCCACCAAAAAAGGTGAATGTCCATTTAGATTGAGACACAATATTATAGTGAAAGATGGATTTTGCAAGCATCACGTGGTTAACACAACCACAAGACGCCTGACATGTTGATCAACCATATGTATCTTGGCAGGCTATCTTTTGAAGAGAAAATCATTCTCATTTAGATGACGAGAAATATTGTCAAGCCAAGAAACATTATGATGAATTTTGAATATCGTAATGCAGATAGCTGAAATATAGTATAAAGCAGATAAACAATGCATGGCAAGCATACCGAATTTCGATTAGAGGTAACAAAACTGAAATGCAACACTTACTGCCTTTGATGAAACGTGACCAATATGTTTAATGGTATAGGAAATTTAATGGTTCTAATCAGCTTAAGTACGTATTTTGGACACATCCAGATGCCATCGTGCATGTCAAAACTTTTCATCTAGTGTTGATTCTCGACAGCGCATACAAGACCTGTAGATATTGATTCTCGACCAGACATTTTGTGGCATTCGCTTACTTATAGAACGAGTGTGAAGATAACTTCTGTAACATCCTCAAAATAATTAATCGAATTATTTGAATGTTAACCCACTTGAATTAATTTGGTACTTAATAAGTAAAATTATTGAGTGCTAAAATTAATTATTGGCTGTCACAGGATCGTTGACCGAATAATACGGATCAAGGAAGTTTTGGAATCGAAATAAGGAATTAAGATCAATATGGTAATTGGACCACGCTACCAATTATATATTAATTAAATATATGTGTGTGAGTGTGTGTTGAATAAAAGAAAGAAAAGAGAAAGAAAGAATACGCAGAAGGAAAGAAAGAAGGGAAAGGAAAGAAGAAAAAGAAAGAAGAAAAGGAAAGAAGAAGAAGGAGAAAGGAGAAGAGAAAGGAAGAAGAAGAGGTGAGCCCACTCCTCCAAAAATTTATCATCTTCATCATCTCATCACCATCACCATAACCCAATAACTTGGTTCGAAGCTAGAAGCGGATTGATCGCGTTGTGAAGTTTGAATCGAAGTTTGGAGCGATTTGGTGAAATAGGGTTCCGTTCGAGAGTTTTTCAAGTCTCGGCAAATTCGGTTCGATATCGGCTCTCGCTTCAAGGGTGAGTTTTACTCACGCTTAGGATGTTTTTATGTTTCGAGTATTTTCACGTCAATTGATGTCGAGAGATCTTGAGTCAAAACCTCTATTTGGAAAATATGTCGTTTTTGATAAAAAACCGTTTTGATTGAGACATTGATTGATTTGAATGATTGTGTGATATTGGTTGAATCTGTTTTTCTGTTTGTTTAATCTGTTTTCGATCGGAACTAAAATCGGAATTGAGCGAAATCGCCAAAATCTGCCCATAACAGACCCCCCTGCTGCCAGTTCGCGCGCCACTTGCGCGCCAGGCGCGACTACAGCGCCATTTGGCAGAACCTGCTGCCAGTTCGCGCGCCACTTGCGCGCCAGGCACGACTCCAGCGCCATTTGGCAGAACCTGCTGCCAGTTCGCGCGCCACTTGCGCGCCAGGCGCGACTCCAGCGCCATTTGGCAGAATTTCAGCAACCAAACACTGTTTTTCGTTTCGCGATATCTTTTGATCCGGGAACCCGGTTGAGGTGTTCTAAGATGCGTTGGAAAGCTTATTCAGAGGCCTAACTGAATATTCTATTTTTAAGGCAAAATGAACTGTTTTTGATATTGAAAATTGTGTCGAAAAGTGGTCAACTAGAGTGCGAGTGTGAACTTGAATTTTATAAAATGTGGATTAAAGTGTTTCATTGATTATCTGATTTGATGGACCGTGGGTTCATAGTATTGTAGATATACGTATATAGTATATCGATTTGGGTGACGACCCATGTGTAACATACTAGGCGGGGAAGTCATGATCCCCTTCCCTAGGCTCCATGCCAATGGGAGAATGTACTATTGGTAGGGGGGTTCACCGGGATTAGCGATGTTCTGCAGTCGGTGTTATGTTAAAGATTATTGTACGATACACCGGGATTAGCAATGTTCTGCAGTCGGTGCCGTACTTTGTTTGTTGTACGATACACCGGGATTAGCAATGTTCTGCAGTCGGTGCCGTACTTTGTTTATTTTACGACATTCCGGGAGTAGCAATGTTTTGCAGTCGGTGTCGTGTTAAGCTATAAGAGAACTAATAACTGAACCGAGAGAGTTAGTAGGGGTCTCGGTAGAGCTCACTGAGATTGTATCTCACTGTTTAAATGTTGTTGTTTTACAGATAAACAGGGACAGAAGAAACCTCAGAGGCACGAGTAGGTGGCCCCCGGGAAATGGATTATGACTTAGCTTTATGTTTAGTTTATTTTCCTTCTGTTGTCCATGTATCTCAGCACTAAGACATTAGTGTCATGTTTGTCTTTCATTCCGCTTTCTTGTATGATTCTGACTACCACAGTTGCTGACAGTTTACGGTCTGAGAACCGTATGGTATTACGTGTATATAAGACAGTATGTTATATTTCAGCAAAAAAAAAATTTTTATAGTGGTAATCAGTATCTGAGCAGGAAATATTATCTCTGATGTATGTTTAATGTGCACTCGGGTGTTTTTAACAAATAAAAATATCAAGGTGTTACAGTTTCACTTCAGTTCTACAGATTTCGAGAGAAAAAATTACAGGTGGTGAGACATTTTTTGTTTTGTATTTCGCTTAAAAGTCGTCCCTGTATTGTCGTTTTCTTATTGCATTTAAGAAACACGATACATTAAGCAAAATACATATGATAATCAAAATAATTATACCCTTACAAAGTCTACATGAAGTCAAATATCACAATATGACAACACCCCTAAATAAGCCTTCCACAATCATGAAAAATAAAATCCAAACTTGTTAAAATTAAGACTTCGATGAGAAACATACATGCAATAGAAAGTTAGATAAATAACATCTCCATCCCATAGTTTTCTGGCCACGTGGGACCCTTATGATGTGAGCACTGACGTGTTAGTAAGAGTGTAAGACCTCCCAGGAATCCATCTACATGAGTCTGATCCTGGTCTGAGACTCATGGGCGTATGCCTCTTGAGTATGGGCGCGCGCGGGCTACTTGTGTATGTATCTCATGGGCATTGGCATGCATGCCTGAGTATGTAAATCGGCTTGCATGTGAAGAACATGTCCTATGAGCTTTGCGTTTGCGTTCAGATACCTCTCAGGGGCGTGACCCCCTCAACAACTAAAAGGGTAGGTGGTCATAGTCATATCCATTGGTGAAATAAGTAGGGTGTTATGTCAAACAAATAATCCCTTCCGCTAACCCAACGTTACAAAGACGCTGAGTTGGCTAACAGAAGTCTAAGTCTAAGTTGTCATTTATTTATTTTTTCTAATTTATTTTTAATGCTGACTTATAATGCCAAGTCATTATTTTCAATTTTAATAAATTTTTATTCTTCTCCATCTTCAACCTCCAACCTTCAACCTCCATCTTCAACCTCCAACCTTCAACCTCCATCACCACCACCTTCTCCATCTTCAACCACGTTTGGGAACCCAAATCCCAAATTAAACCCAAATTATTTGATTTTTATTGAACATCAAACCCATATTTTTATTGAACTTTAAACCTAGAATTGATTTTATCTGATTATTTGACAAATCGTTCTATTTGCTGGGTTTGTGTTTATCTTGCTCTTTTTTTCCTTCTCTTTAATATCTTCTTCAACCTCACTGTCTCACCATTGCAAATCAGATTTATGCTACTTCCAACGTTCAAAGAATCTGTAGAAAATCGTTTCGAATCTGTTCTATGAAAAAATGTTGTATTTCGATTTCCGAATCTAGGTAAATCGTTCTGAATCGTAAACTATATTGATTTCTTTCTCTCGAATCTCTCATTCTGTTTGCTGGGTTTGTGTAATTGGGCTTGGAATCAATTTGGGGATTTAGGGTAACTGGGTTTGGAATCAATTTGGCGATTTAGGGTAACTGGGTTTGGGGCAAAGATGTAAGCTTTGGAATGAAATCTGAGAGAAAAATAGAGGGAGATGAAGCGCACAGAAAGAGGGAGACAGGAACTGTAATTGTAGAGACTTCCATGGAAGAAGAAAGAGGTTTATTGAGAAGATGGTGGTGATGGAGAAAAAAAGAATAATGGAGAATAATAAAAAATAAAAAACAATGATTTGGCAGTTCAGTCAGCATAAAAAAATTTGTAAAGAAAAATAAATGACACGTCAGATTTCTGTTAGCCATGTAGGCGTTTTTTGTAACGTCAAGTTAACAGAATGACCTATTTCAAAAAGGTTGCATTTGCAGGGGCTTTTTACTAAAAAAAATTGTGCAGGGACTTAAACCAAAACCCGCTATATTTGCACGGGCCTAAAACATATTTAAGACTTAAAAAAAAATAGCAAGTTCACAACAAGTGTTATAGCTTTAAACAATACATGAAGAGAAAATTTAGAGTAGAAAGAACACCTTAGTCTAAGGGCAGAGAAAACCTTTAAGCTCAATTACCTCTCTTTAAAGAAATAAGTAAGTTTTGTTTCAATAAAATATTTAAAATCATAAGAGCATCTCCAAAGGTGGTTACCAACAAAAGTTGGTTTGAATAATAACTAAACTTGGATCTTACCCCAAAATCTCAGATTCGAAGTAAAAACTATGTTAGGATGAGAGAACAACACGGGCCGGCAAAGCCAGGTTCACGTGGCCAGTCAGGTCCCCCAGATTAGATTAATCACCAGCAAAGTCGATAGATACTGCACAACAATAACACATTAACCAAAAAAAATCTCCGACGGTGGTTTTTATTGGGTTCATATATGTAAGAACTCATTCTTTAGGTTCACCATTGGAGTTGGTCAAATTGAGAGAGTGAGGTGAGCATCAATAAATTTGGGTTATTCCTAAAGAAAAATCTTATCGATAAATAAATATGATTTTTTATTTACTTTTGAGGAGAGTGAGAGAGAGCGATATGTAAATTTTAATTAAAGCAAATATTTGTTGTAGTTATGAAACCTAAAATAGGATTTTTTTAAGAAATTCATTAATAGAACAAATATTAGATGTAGTTATTAAAAGTGTCCGGAGGAGTGGACTTCATTTAGGAACCAACTATTAGACAGATACTCTAAGGGCAAAAAAACAACTGTGGAACAAAAAAAAATTACCAAAATTGCACACTTTTTAAATTAATTACCATAGAACACTTTTTTTTTCAGGCCAGAAGTCACCCCCACAGGGGGCGACTTCTACACTGCAAATTTGCAATTTTTTTGGTTTTACAGTGCAGAAGTCGCCCCCTGTGGGAGAGATTCTGAACTGTGTTTTTTTATTTTTCAATTTCTTTTTTATTAATAAATATAAACCTAATTAAATTCTAAAATTAATTTTAAAATTCATTTTTCTATTTCTAAAATAATTAGATAATTAATGATTAAAAATAATAATTTACGCTATATAGAAATATGGAAATAACTGTTTATTTCCTAACCGTCGCGAACGTAACCGTAACCGTAATCGGCATGCGACACCAACTCAACGGGCGACCCAAATTCCCCAAAGCTTTCAAGAAACCCAACAAGATGTGCCTCACATGGTGGTGGTCGGCGATTCCGCCTTGAATGCTGTTGTGCTGCTGGTATTTCTTCATCAGCCAGGGTAGGTGCAGGTGGTTGTTCGTATTGATTAAGCGACGAGGAATTAGCACCAGCCTGCTCCTGAAGCCTCCGAATGCAACTGATTCAAGCGTACCAGAGTGGACACCAAACAGATTATAGAACATATTGTCGTCGCTGCTAGCCGTATAATGCGAAAATTACGACATGAAATAAAAAACAAGTCAAACCCCATCAAAACCTTGTAACAACACCACTAAAAATCTAATAAAATCAAAAGAAGATTATAAAATTTTTTAGATTTTTTAGAGATTATGAAAAATTCAAAAAATTAATAAAAAATAGTAAATGATGGAATTTGGGATTTTGAGCCCGGAGTCCCAGAAGAAGTATATTCTTCGGGAGTAATGATCCTTCATTTTTTTTCGGATTTTATAGTTGTGGTTTCGAGACAATCGGAGAAGATTTTCCGAAAACCAATTTTAGTCTAGAACCCTAAAACTGAGTAGCGGTCTAACAATAAATGAAATAACAAAATTAATTTTAGAATTTAATTAGGTTTATATATATTAATATAAAAGAAATTGAAAAATTAAAAAACACAGTTCAGAAGTCTCTCCCACAGGGGGCGACTTCTGCACTGTAAAACCAAAAAAAATTGCAAATTTGCAGTGTAGAATTCGCCCCCACATGGGGCGACTTCTAGCCTGGAAAAAAAGTGTTCTACTTTGGTAATTAATTTAAAAAGTGTGCTATTTTGGTAATGTAGCGGCGGTTCACAAATGCCGCCAACTTGTTAACTGATTTTTCCAACTTGCGGTTAACGACACTTTGCAACCGCCGCAAATGATTAAAATTTAAATTTTTTGCTTAAACATGGTGGCGGTTGGGAACCGCCGCAGACAAAACAAGATTTTTTTTTAGGAAAATTTTTAGTGTTCCAATATAATATATGTACCTTTCTTTTACAAATTTTATAAATGTGCTTAGTAATTATATTTATATGTCAAGTATTAAAAGAAACTAAATTTATGCTAAAAACACATACAAAACTTCTAAAATTTATAAAACAAACCATGTTCATAACATCAAAACGGAACTAGTTCATAACATCAAAATAAAACAATTTAGTTCATAACATCAAAAGAAAACAAACTTAGTTCATAACATCAAAATAAAACAAACTTAGTTCATGAAGTCAAAGTACAACCAACTAGCAACATACAACCAACTTAGAATAGTCTATCTAGATATCCTTCGTGATGTTGTTCCTTCATGATTTCCTATGTGACTTGATCCGGAAGAGCGTCTCAAACCATCTTGCGATTCCAAATTAACCGGCTGAAAAACAAAATAGACATAATAGTGAGAAAGCCAAAAAATAATACAAATGATAGTGAGAAAGCCAAGGGACAAAGCTGGTACACGCATAAATCTGCATATTTGAAGCCTAGAATTGTCACATTGGAACCAATGTTGAAATAGGCATTGATTCTACTAGGAAAACAAAAGGCCATGCCATAGTCTGATTATGTTCAATCAGAAATATCAGTTTCTTAGTCAATTGATAAAAGCTTAAGAGACAAAGAAAACAATATATAAATCTAAAGACATTTCTTTTTTATCAATCAACCAAGAGTGAACATAAGTGAAACATAAAAATACGAACTTATAATGTTTAACCAGATAACATCTCAGTTACACCATTGTACAATATAAATCAGCACTATATTTGAAATTGGGCCATACACTATAATGTGGCTAAATATAATCACCAAAGCACATACCTGTTGACATTTGTGAGACAATTGAACCCATTATTCGTGGTTAAGTATATATATGCAACGTTCCTTTCATCACAATTATATTAGAAATTAAGGGCGAGGAAAGAGACAGAGAAAGCAATGAACAATCTTGAATGAAATAATATCAAAAGGTTTCATAACAATAGTTTAATAGTTGCTGAAGATAAAATACTGATATTTGATGGAAACCAGATAGAAGTCATGATCTTTTTCTCAATCCCCACACAACAGTTTCAGTTCTTTTTCTCATTATGATCTTTTTCTCTTCAATTACTAACTCAAATTAAATTTTATGAATTTCAATACGGTCTCACCTCATTTTGCTTAACCAATTGAATAACATAAGCAAGTTGTTCTTTCAAATAAGGTAATTCAGCAACCTCTTTCTTCAGAGCATTTACTTCAGCAACTTGTGCCTTTAGACTATCAACTTCAGCAACTTGTGCTTTTAAAGCATCAATTTCATTTTGCATCTGTGATATCTTTTCATTAGCATTCGATGAATATGATCCTGTTGTAGAATGAGAATTGTGTCCAAGGATCTGAGTTGGTGTTACTCCGAGCCCCATGCATCGAACATGCCCAGGATGTTCTTTCCCAAAAACTTTAATAAAGGCTTCATGCTCAGAAGAAGACTCGAGAATTGCTTGTTGCAATTTTTCCTATATGTATTGAAGAAAGACAAACATTTACGATGTGCCCAATAATATGATACGTTGCAATCAAACATACCTATAAATTTATAATATTGGACTTACATGGTTTTCTCTTGCCTCATCATTAACAAAATCACCATTTGATTTTTTATGAGAAATTCCATACATATCTCCTCTACTATAAGATCTCCCATCTTGTAATTCCTAAAACGATTCACCATATAAATATTATTAAACTATTTTCTAAAAGTTCTAAACAATATAAAAAATGAGATATGATACCAGCTCATGTTGCTTTCTGGCAAGTGTCTTAGCCCCTAATGTATGGGGAACATGTTGCTTCGAGCGATTTTCAGCATTTTGATCAGCTATTGTCTATAAGCAAAGTCATAATATTTTAGGATCCAGGCTATAATCCACTCCAAATACTTTGTAAATCAAATTGGAAGTCTTAAAATAAAAGACAATGAACTAGAAAACATGTTGAAATAATTAAACTAAATCTATTCAATTTCACAATTTTCCTTATTACCATAGTTTCAGGCTCCATCCTATACTCCAAAAACAGCCTCCAATGATCTTCGTCAATGCCCGACGGTGGGTTCCGAAGATTTTGTTCAAGACTAAGCTCCCAGTTATAATAGTCTTTACAAAGCTTGCAACGATTGTCCCGCCATTTCTTTCCTAAGATGGATAAAATCCATGTCTTGTGACTTCCATCATTTACCACAAATTTCTTCTTTAATATAAATACAATAAAAGATATTAGTAATAAAACGTAAATAACAATAAAATGTATTATTGTAATTATGCTTTTTACCTTTATAGAGTTGTAAACATTATTTTTGTAACCCTCAAGAACTTTAGGCCACCTCTTGTACAAAATAGGGAATGTGTCAAAATTATTTGCAGTAAAACCCAAAAACCATGCTAATAAACCACCAGCATTTCCAACTGGTTGAGATCTTGCATTCCATTGGGTCACTACCCTAAATCCTAAGTTGTTTGGAATCATATCTCGCACTTTCAGACTTCTTTGGCTGTGATTACCCTCCTCAACTAACACAAAATAAATCAAAATATTAATACTCGAAAATATAAATAATGGAAAATTCACTACCTAATTATAGTAGATATACCAATAACACCCACTATCCATTTGGCATTAGTCATGGGTTGACTTGTAGATGAACCCTCTGTGATACCAGGTTCATTTGGAACATCCTCGAACTCAGGAAAGTCATCTTCCAAAGATGAAGATATGTTAGGCATAGACGCTCTTTGGGGTAACGGTACCCTATGAGTTCTCACAGAAGATCCATGTTCTTGATTTGGTGTGGATCGACAATTACGGAGACTATCATATCTTTGTTTGGGAGGCATACCTACCTTACATTCAAAACAAAACTAGGAAATTAAAAACTTGTTAGGTACAATTTTCAGCAATCAAACGATTGAAAAAATAAACCATGATGAAAATATTAAGGAAAAACAATATAATAAAGAAAGCTTATACGCAAGATTCTGACATGTATATTGTGTTTTACACTAACTAGCAACATATTAGCAACTAATGGACAAAAAATTTATAACACTATATTAAAAATGGAATCGGGAATGATTAAAAATAATGATTTACACTATATAGAAATTGGAAATAACTGTATATTTCCATAACCGTCGCGAACGTAACCGTAACCGTAATCGGCGTGCGACACCAACTCAACGGGAGACCCAAATTCCCTAAAGCTTTCAAGAAACCCAAAAAGATGTGCCTCACATGGTGGTGGTCGGCGATTCCGCCTTGAACGCTGTTGTGCTGCTGGTATTTTTTCATCAGCCGGGGTAGGTGCAGGTGGTTGTTCGTATTGATTAAGCGACGAGGAATTAGCACCAGCCTGCTCCTGAAGCCTCCGAAGATATGCAACTGATTCAAGCGTACCAGAGTGGACACCAAACAGATTATAGAGCATATTGTCGTCGCTGCTAGCCGTATAATGCGAAAATTACGACATAAAATAAAAAACAAGTCAAACCTCATCAAAACCTTATAACAACACCACTAAAAATCTAATAAAATCAAAAGAAGATTATACAATTTTTTTTGGATTTTTCGGAGATTATGAAAAATTCAAAAAATTCATAAAAAATAGTAAACGATGGAACTTGAGATTTTGAGCCCAGAGTCTCAGAAGAAGTATATTCTTCGGGAGTAATGATCCTTGATTTTTTTCGGATTTTATAGTTGTGGTTTCGAGACAATCGGAGAAGATTTTTCGAAAACCGATTTTTAGTCTAGAACCCTAAAACTGAGTAGCGGTCTAACAATAAATGAAGAAACAAAATTAATTTTAGAATTTAATTAGGTTTATATATATATCAATATAAAAGAAATTGAAAAATAAGAAAAACACAGTTCAGAAGTCTCTCCCATAAGGGTCGACTACTGCACTGTAAAATCAAAAAAAAATTGTAAATTTGCAGTGTAGAAGTCGCCCCTGTGGGGTGACTTCTAGCCTGAAAAAAAATATTCTACTTTAGTAATTAATTTAAAAAGTGTGCTATTTTGGTAATTTTTTTTGTCCCAGTTGTTTTTTTTGCCGACTCTAAGTGCTTTGTTTTTTTGCCGACTCTAAGTGCTGTGCTGTGGTAATCTATTCGGAACGTGGCAGGCACTGGGAGGGTATGGCCCTGCATGTTGAACAAGTGGTGCTAACATTCCGTGCTGCAGTCGCCCATTGGAGCCTTTGGTCTTTTGTTCTTTGACCCTATCGATCTTCCTCGACAGGAACTCAACTGTATATATATAAAAATAAATAACTCATCACATTCACACTTAAAACACTTGAAGTCTTGAACCTCATTTACAAAGAGATATTAGCTAAGCTAGATACGCAGTGACAGTCACAGAGATGCAATCCACAACGGAGAAGGTGAAAAACGCTGCTAGTGCTGGCAAACAACACGTCGATGTATATAAAGCCAAAATAGACGAGAAGGTTAATTAATTTGCTTTTATTTCCATATCTATCTATGTATACATGCTGCATATTGACTTTTTCATGATGTTGAGTTGAGTCTCTTAAGCTAATGATTTGCAAAATTATAAAAGAATATATACTAATCAATTGAATATGTATATATATACAACAGGCAGAGAAAGCAATGGCAAGAACAAAAGAAGAGAAAGTGATAGCGCATGAGCGTGGAAAGGCTAAAGAAGCTAAAGCAAAGATGGAACTGCACGAAGCTAAAGCCAGGCATGCTGCGGAGAAGCTAAGCACAAAACAATCACATTATTATGGTCACCAGCCACCCATGGTAGGAAACCAGCCACTTGGGACAGTTCCAAAACCCGGAGCCACTTTTCCAACTTATCCACACGCAGGAAACCTTCCCGGGAATAAGCACATATAGTATATGAATCTTTGATTTACTTCATAGCTTCTTTTCTTTAATTTCCCCTTTTATCCCCTCGTCGTTTCCTGTAGTTGAGTGGTCTGTTTTTAGTGTGGAACTGTGGATCCTTTTCTATATATGTATTTGAGGATGGTTTGCAGCTTCTTTTCATTTAATTGAGTGCTATTGATTGATAGTCCATTTTCCCTGTTTTTTATATAACCATTACAGACGGTAAAGTTTCAAGGAACTGTATTGAATTCAGAACTCATCAATTGGAAGATTACAGAAAATGAATTCTTGATATTTGATATCTGTACGAAACGTTTATATATACAAAGTGATTCAGTTATAAGAAACTCAAAAACAACAAACTCAAAACTAACAAACGAAAAGAAGGGAGCACTGAAGGTGAAACTGAAAGAAAAAGCTAACTACTGTACTAACTCTAGTTAAATACAATGACTTAAATAAAATAAAGTATTACACTCTAATACCACCTCAACTTATTAGGTAGATATTGTGCAAGCCCAACTTGGATAATAAACTATGAAACAGAGTAGCAGCAACTAGTTTAGTAAGGATATCAGCAAGTTGGTGAATGGATTTGACATGCACGAATCGAATTACACTAGTCAAGACTTTCTCTCTAATGAAGTGGCAGTCGATTTCAATATGTTTGGACCTCATGGAAGGTGGGATTGGAAGCCAAATGGATAGCAGATTGGCTGAGAAGACCAGAGCAGGACCAGCAGAAACTTCTAAGTCTTTGAGTAGGGAATGCAACCATTGCAATTCACTAGCCACACTTGTCAAGGACTGATGCGTCAAAGACACACTTAGAGCAAGTGTACTCTATCGCAGAAGTAGTATAAAAAATATCGTCTCCACAGGAATTAATTAATAAGTACCAAACTACTTAAGATTAATTATTATTTAGACAACCAGCAGAAACTTCTAAGTCTTTGAGTAGGGAATGCAACCATTGCAATTCACTAGCCACACTTGCCAAGGACTGTTGCGTCAAAGACACACTTAGAGCAAGTGTACTCTATCGCAGAAGTAGTATAAAAAATATCGTCTCCACAGAGATTAATTAATAAGTACCAAACTACTTAAGATTAATTATTATTTAGACGAATGAATACTTGGTGGTTATAGAAAATAAAAAGAAATAAATAGCAAGAATTAAAATGTAAAGATTAACCAATAGAGAGAGGTCTAGGGTCACGGTTTCACTTGCAAGCTTCGATTAATCCGTTTGGTCAATTACCAATCTCTTTACTAAAACTATTAATCCGTTTGGTCATTCGCGATTAATATTCTTTTTCCTAAATTAACCATTGTTTGGTCATGCAAAAATTTAAATCCAAGAAAAGCATAAAGAACAAAAATGTTGAATGATTGGAAGACTAAATTAACGTTTGGTCATGCATTAATCTTAGTCTCAATTATCCTATAGGTCCACCAACTAATTGCAGTACGGTCGCTGATCAACTAATTGATTATGAACATGCAAAGGGTTGTCAATCCTAATTATGTGATAAAAACAATAGGATAATATTAATTGAAATAAACACCGGAATTCAGATATGAAATTAGAACATAAAAATGTCTCTAAACATGCAAGATCCACCTAAGACCCTAGAAGGGGATTTAACTATCCATACTAGTCAAGAACATTGGAATAAAATTAGGAGTCATAAATTACAAAGATAAAAATAACCCGAATAGAGAAATTTTTGATCTTGAGAATTTAGTCTCATTTTTCTGCTCCAGAGCTCTCTCACGGTGTCAAGAACGGGTATCCAAAACTCTCCTTTTCTCCTCTCCTCTCCGTGTGTACCGTTGTGCGGCGGCTTCCTATTCTCCTTGAATTCCCGTATGTGAATGTGCGGCGGCTCTGTCTTTTTTCTAATTCCTCTTTTTTTCTTCTTCCTTTCATGTTCTTCTCTTTTTATAATGTAGGCCTTTTTCTTTGGCCACACTCTTTTTTTTTTCTTTTAAACCAATGGATCACTTTTGTATTGTTACAAGCCCAACTCTTTTGCTAATGACACCCTCATTTTGCTTCAAACAACTCATTGAAACAACTTCTTTATTTATCTTTTTCCTACAAAATAAATAGCAATTTGAGTCACTTATTTATTTAGATAATAATAATTGCTCCAAAAAATGGCCCAAAGATACCTATAAAAATGCACTAAATTGGAGTTTATCAAGGACCTGTATTCTGCTTCAGCAGAAGAACGGGATACAACTTGTTGTTTCTTTGATTTCCAAGAAATCAAGAAAATATGGTATCAATTGAAACAAAATTTCTGACTACTTAAGTACCCCAAAATACACTGTTTTGCATGTCTTGCCACCAAAATGGGAGCCGTAGACTCCCCAAGATTTAGTTTTATGAGTTTTGAAAATTTGCATGTGTTTCTTCTGCCACCTGTAATTTCCCTAACCTTTCTCAACAATATTTCATGTAATGGTGACACATTAATAATATGTAATGGTGACACATTAATAATTGGTATATGGATAGAAATAATTTATGAACAAATCTAAAAAAAAAAAGAAATAATTTATGAACACATAGGCTTAACATTATGTTGGTGTAATTTAAGTATGCTTCTAATAATTATTGGTGAGAAATAACCAAAATAGAGAAGACAATATACGGGAGAAATGCTGCAAATAAAAAAGAAGTTGTCGCAGTGAAGATGGGTTACTTATTCCCATTAGTGAGAGGGAATAATTACCATTATTCCCAAGTAACCGAATTTTGCAACCAATCAAGTCATCTACACCATTATTTCCTCTTAACTATTATTTAATTACCATTTGTTGAATTTTAAAGTTCCAAGACGGTCTCCCCATTCGCATGAAATCAACGATGGTGGTAGAATGTCCCAGAAGGGTAGCTCACGTGGTTGAGTGAAAGGGACATCGTTGATGGAAAAATGTTGACTCATTATTATATGATAATTATTGTTCAGTTTACAGCCAAAATGTCGGTGATTTTATGTTTGATTCAGCCAATTGCTAAGGGTTTTGGCATAATTTTAGTTTTATGTAATAAGTGTGGAGTTGTAACAAAATGCATGGAAAATCCTTCAATTTGATGTGGCGTCTACTAGCGAACCAGACACTTGCCTAGTGACGAAACGGAGAAAAGAAGGAAGGAAAAAGATCAGACAGCCTTCGCACCAGTGGCCAAGAACGATCGCGCCACAACCTAGCAATTCTGCCAGAGGTCGCGACGCGAACAACCACCATCGCGATGCGATGCGTGGCCGAAGACCAAATATATATTTCAGTTTTGCGAATTTTCAGATCCTCTTCGGCTTGGGAGCAGTTCTAGGGTTTGGAGGAGCAGCTGGAGGCGTTTTTGGGGGTCTTCCTACACCATGGGAACAAGGGTTTGAAGGTCCTAATGGAGTCATCTCTATGTAATCTTCTTCTACTCTTTAATCTTATCCCTATTATGCCATGTAATTAGATAGTTTTGCTTTGGGAGAGATGACTCTTCCTAAAACTCTTGTATGAATGCTTTGTTATGGCTAAGTCAAGTTTTTGTCCACCTTATCCATTGACTATGCCTTATGTTCTTAATGCTTTAAAAGTACATATGATATTTGTATCGATCTAGGCTTATGAGATCACCATAGGAATATGGGTTTGTTCGCTGGAAATTGGGGTTTAGGTCACGACTTGAATTATCATAGGAATATGTAGTTGGGTTTCGTGAATTCTTATTTCCTCAGGTCGCCATAGATGATCGTAGGAGTGAGAATTTGTGTGAGTGAATTCTTTATTTCTTGAGTTTAAAGCTTTACCCTTTGGCATGAATCACCTAAGGAATTAGGGTAACTCTTAGGGTAAAAGGGGTTTTGAGGCAATGGATTGTCCTTAGCCTAATTTAGTGAATTGAATCGGATAATTTGGATAATTGCTTTGAGAGTGGCTGAAGGTCATATAAGAGTAGAGGGGAGATGAGTCAATCCCAATTCGCTTCTATCTTACCTTATGTTATTGCACTTTCCATTTCGTTGGTACAATAAACCAATTTTATCACAAGTGTCACGACTTAGGATTAATAATTTGCCTATTGATAATAAAACGCAATCCCTGTGGAATCGACCGGTACTTATCGTAATTTTATTACTTGCGACATTTGGTACACTTGCCAAAAGTCTAACAAAAAACGTAGGCGTACGGGGTTCGAACCCTGCTCCCCCCTCCCCTCTAACAACTAACACACTAATTACTAACCACTTTGCCAATTTAAAAAAAAACGATGGTGGTAGAATAAATGACGCAGTGGTAGTACGTACGACGATGGCGGATTGCGGCAGTAGAACAAACGACAGAGTCGGTCCACAACAATAAAAGGAACAATGACAGTGCGGAGACGATCGACGTATGTGACACTGCACCGTATATTCTATTTTCATTATTTTGATTTTGTTCTACCTACTTAAACCATTTTTTAGATTGTTTAGTATATTGCACAATTGATGTTAAGTTTAATGGAAAAAGTTCTTCTATTTTTTTCTGCTGAGTATGTTCTTAATTTTTTTTTTGGTGAAAATGTTCTTAAATTAAATGTATGTGATTTCTGTTGAGAATACGAAGAAATCAGAGAGAAAGAGAGAGTTGTAAAAAAGAAGGTAAACAAAAGTCAAAAAATGTGGGCGTGAGATACTGGGCCAATGAAGGTTTTTGCTTGGGTGCAGTTACCGGATGTTTTTCACGCGAGATAGTGAAAGCAATGTTGATAAAGCTCCATCAACACCACATTTTGTTTGCTTTTGAACAATTTATAGCAACATTCAAAAATAGAAAAGACCTTTTAAATGAAAGGAGGGGAAGAACAAATGAAACTTTCAAGGAGGCTAATTACACGGTTAACACATTTTCAACATCACATTTCCAAGGTTTCATGAACATAGTATAAGAAACTACATAATATTCCTATTATTATGAAATATAGGGAGTCACTCGGCAGTTTACTTTCAGTCACTCTGCAACGCCTACTGGTTCTAGGTATCATCATCACCCCTGTCATTAGCAAAACTGAAAATAGGAAAAAATTACCATTAGCCACATACATTAGCCTAGAAAATATTCCACTTATAATAGTCAGCAATGAGCTTTTCATACATCATCACAGATGTGTAGATTGAAGCACTTCAATAGTTTCATTTAGATTCTAAACCACTTTTTATTATAAAATCTTGAATCCTTTTCTATAGTACTTAAAAGCCACTTTAGGAAAACTCAGCAAACTGAAATGAGTAAGACATAAAAAAAAAAGTAACTAAACTGAAATGATTAGGACGGATACATATGGAAAGGAAAATCTAAAGTGAAAGAAAACTACTGAATATAGCAAACTATGTAATGGTAAGAAACAACATTTCCTTGAAAACTCCTTTACGGATGATGGTGAAAATATAATTGAACTCAAATACTGAATGTCTAATTTGGTATAGTATCAAGTCAGCATCTATTCTCAACATCTGGCATCCAATCATACTCCTATATCACCACTAATAATGACAGCAAGGCATTTAACTTGCAAACTCAAACATTCGATTAGGGATTTGGAGGAGCGACGTTGAGGCAACATCAAATAATGTGAAACTTTGAATTTGCTTTGGTTGCCATTGTGAAATTCAAAAACACGAACACATCATCTTTACCCAATTGCACCATTAAGGGAAGAAGAGATACAATCAAATAATAAACAAATAAAAAAAAGGTAGAAAACAAATGATCGTGACTATACTTCTTTTAGTAATTATGCAATACACGATATAACTTTTTGCACATTATGTCAGCTGCAATAACTTAAAGCAAAGTCAAATTTCTATCTTAGACAAGTTTCAAGCAGTATATGAAATTAGAGCTGCAGGCAAGAAAATAATGCAGATAACCAAATACTAAATTCAAAATCCCCAATTCCCCTTCAAATCTAACTAATGAACAGTTAAAGAAAGTGTTCTGGAGTGGGCTCGAAGGCCAATTTCGTACAACAAGCCCATCGCGGCCCAATATCCAACTTGCTCCGCAAGATGCGGTCGGCCCCGCAAAAAGCGCAACGGCTAGAATGCCAACATTATATATACCACATCAGCATGTGGCTTCAGGTATGTTTTACTCACCTTGTGACCCTGCCCGTTGAAGCACCTCTGACTTGAGCGTTGGAGTGCCTTTGCAGGTACCACCCGCGTGCGGCTCAAAACTCGGTCCTTCATCCTCACGACCGAGCAACATCATCAGGCAGCAACAACTCATCGTATTGATCAGGTACGATCAATTGGCGACCACAGTGGGAGGCCCGAGCGCTATTCCACATCAAACCATGCCGCCACGTCAGAAACGCACTTCTTCCAGGCTCAACACCTCTGGACAGAACCGACCTCAACGGACCCCAGAGGGCATGCCTGTGACAGTTCATGAATCACAAGGCGAGCCTCGCCAAGAACCCTCAGTGCAGGGTGGTCGCGGGCCAGTCATCCAACCGGTCCAGCAACTACCGGCCGAGCTGGCCGAAGCTGGAATCCCAGAAGCATTGCCAGAGCATGTGACCCAAGCACTCATACAAATTCTGGAGCAAAAGAATCAAGTGATTGCTGATCGAGACGAGCTGATCGAACGCTATGAGAGAGGGTCGATCTCGATCCGCCCGCGTGCGGATAGCGGTCGCCCAGAGCAACCATCTCGGCCCCATCGTTCACCACCATAAAGAGAAGCTCCTCGTCGAGGCGTATCCCGACGCAATCCTTCAAGAAGGGCGATCGTCCACAGGTCGCCCCCTCATCGAGGAAGTCGCCATCGTCGTTCCCCCGTGGAAGATTACGACTATGCTGACTCGAGCTACCGACCAGAGTCTGAAAGGTCGCCAACAAGATACTCGTCCAACGAGTCCTCAGGATCCCGCCGATCAAGAAGCAGGTCGTGGGACTCGTATGAGGAGTTTGACGACTACTGCAACGGGGAGATTAGAGATGTCTCCCGTGCCATCAGCCGACCAAGAAGACACTATTCAGAGCGGCCTAGAAGACGGTCGTCGTCGCCTACTCCACAACACCATGGACCCCCTCCAATTGCTGACAGATTCTTTGGTCAGCCGGTCGGCCTTTACGGTCTGCCCGTCGACCAAACTTATGCCGCCATGCAGCCCTACGGGCAGAATCTCATCCCGACCGGACAAGGGCCTTTCACCAGCGAAATCAGGCGTTATCGCATCCCAAGGGACCTGAGGAAGCCCCCAAACCTGAACAAGTTTAACGGCCGCGGGGATCCAGATAAACACCTCATGTACTTCAACAACTACTGTAGCTATAGGGAGCTAGGACGAACGATGAAGTGCAGACTTTTTCCTCAGTCGCTCGAAGGCCGGGCGTTAGAATGGTGGGAATCCCTGCGTCCCAACTCTGTCTCTTCTTGGGAAGGTCTTGTGGCAATGTTTTTGGCCAATTACACAGCCAACCGTTGTCAATATCGTTATGAAGAGCACTTGGACTCGGTCGTCCAAGGAGAGAATGAACCATTGAGGGAGTTTATCGATCGGTTCATGACAGAGGCTGATACAGTCCGCAACCTATCAGACACGGACAAACTGAAGTATCTCAAACGTGGTATAAGAAAGAACCACAGATTTGCTGAAGAGTTCTCATTGAACCTCTACTACGACCTCGGCCTGTTCCTTAGAAGGGCCAACGACCATATGGGCTATGAAGAGCAATTGGCCGCTGACAAGGGCGCCCACGCGCGTCCCAAGGAAGAGAATGGCAGGCCGGTCAAAGGGCAAGAAAACTACCGTGACAGTAAGCCCGAGCACCGGCCCAAGAAGTACGAGCATCGTACAAAGTTGAACACTCCGATCGCGCAGATCTTCACGGAGTGCCAGAACAACGAGTTCACTAGTGTAAGGCGACCTGATCCTCTAGTGTTGAAGAAAGGAGGCCGGCCTACCAAGAAATACTGCAGATACCACAAGAGTAAGGGGCATGATACCAATGACTGTATGGCCCTAAAAGATGACATAGAAGATCTCATACAGAAGGGCAAGTTGAGGCAATATGTTAAAGATGAAGGCAACGATCGCCCTGAACAAAGAGCTGTTGGCCAACCCGCCAATGACAGAGGTAAAGTGATCGTCAACTCGACGGTCGAGCAAGCGCGTAACAATTCTGAGGAAGAGGGCGACCCCAGACAGTCGAAGGGCCGCAATGTAGCCATGGTCATCCATGGAGGTAATCCGTTGGATATCAGAGAGTCCAACAAGGCAATGAAGAGGAAGTGGAATGAACTTATGATGGTCGGCTCAACTTCAACCCCACGGCCGGCCTCGAATAGGCCGCCCATTTCCTTTGGGGATGAAGACTTGCTCGATGGCAAAGTCAATAATTACGTTCCTTTGGTAGTATCAGCCGTAATGGCCAACACTGAGGTCAGAAGGATCCTGGTCGACCAAGGGAGCTCGGCCGACATCATGTTTGAGGAACTGATTGACAAGTTAAATGTGGACAGGAGCGAAATTATTCCACAAGCAGTACCAACCCCATTGACCGGGTTCAATGGGGCGACCACATACCCCCTGGGGACGATAGAATTACTTGTTACTTTTGGAGATGATACGAACGGCAGCACGTCGTACAGGACGGTCAGAACGACGTTCTTAGTTCTGCCCATCAAATCGTGTTACCACTGCATCATTGGCCGCCCAACACTGGGAAAATTGGAGGCCGTAGCCTCAACTGTACATTTGAAGATGAAGTTCTACAGTAAAAGCGACCAAGTTGTGACAGTGATGGCCGACATGGAAGCGACCATGAGGAGCCATTTCCTCTATCAAGAGATTTGTGACATGGAGGCGGTAAATGCTAAACCTCAGAATCTCGGAGAGGGGCATCAGGTCAATGTGGCCGACCTGGATGCCCGATACGACCCAGATAGCGACCCTGAGGACGACGACGACGATTTAGCCCGCGAGCTAAAGAATAAACTGAAGAGACCCGAGCCTCACGGGGAATTGATCGATGTTCAGCTATCAGACGACCCAACTAAGACAGTCAAGTTGGGAAGCGACCTACCTGGACAAGACAAGCAAGATCTCATCACCTGCCTCAGGGATTACGCAGACCTTTTCGCATGGCGGGCATCAGACATGCCCGGGATCCCAATAGAGATTGCTTGCCACCAACTGTCAGTCGATGAGACAGCCAGACCGGTCGCTCAAAAGAGACGCTCTCAGAGCGAAGAGAAAGCATTGGCGGCCGAACAGGCTGTTGACGACCTAATCAAGGCCAATTTCATTGAGGAGATTAAGTATACAACTTGGCTTTCCAACGTCGTGTTGGTGAAGAAGAAAAATGGTAAGTGGCGCATGTGCGTCGACTATACCGACCTGAATAAGGCATGCCCGAAGGACGCCTTTCCCCTGCCAAACATTGACAAACTGGTCGACGGGGCTGCGGGCTATAAACTCCTGTCTTTTTTAGACGCCTATTCAGGTTACAACCAAATCACTATGTACCCACCCGATCGGCACAAGACCGCGTTCATGACCGATCGTGGAAACTTTCAGTATAAGGTAATGCCCTTTGGTCTGAAGAACGCCGGAGCGACCTATCAAAGAATGATGAATAAGGTCTTCAGGCGGCAGATCGGTCGGATATCAGAGGTCTACTTGGATGATATGATCATTAAAAGCAAGACCGACCGAGACCATATTGACGACCTAAAGGAAATCTTTGAGGAAGCAAGGAAGAATTCCTTGAGGTTGAATCCAGAGAAATGCACCTTCGGAGTAAGGGCGGGCAGGTTCATGGGCTTCCACTTAACAGAGCGAGGGATAGAAGCAAACCCTGACAAGTGCAAGGCGGTCGCTGACATGAGGCCGCCCACTACGAAAAAAGAAATTCAGCAGCTGAATGGCATGGTCGCTGCCCTGTCACGGTTTATACCTAAATCAGCGTGCAAATCTCTTCCACTGTGCAAACTCTTGAAGAAGGAGGTCGAGTTTGAATGGACCGACCAATGCCAGCGAGCATTGGACGACCTGAAGGCGGCACTCACCAACCCGCCCATCATGACCAAGCCGCAACCAGGGGAGACGCTTTACTTATACTTGGCCATAACAGACGAGGCCATGAGCGCTGTTCTTGTAAGAGAAAGCGACCTGAAGCAGAATCCGGTCTACTTCATCAGTAAGGTATTTCAAGGCCCAGAGATCAGATACCAGAAGATTGAGAAGCTAGCCTTAGCGTTACTTGTGACCACCCGTAGACTGCGCCCTTATTTCGTGGCCCATCAGGTCGTGGTGAGGACCGACCAGCCTATCAGACAAATCCTTCACCGACCTGACCTAGCAGGGCGTATGATCAAGTGGGCTGTGGAACTCAGTGAGTTTGGGATCAAGTTCGAGGCTAGATTGGCCGCTAAGGCCCATGTGTTGGCCGATTTCATTGTTGAGATGACTCCAATACCGGACGATCAAGCCATCACGACCTGGACTTTGCACGTAGACGGATCCTCCAACAGCAAAGGAAGTGGGGCCGGTCTGATACTTGAAAACTCGGAAGGACTTACAGTTGAAGTGTCATTAACTTTCGCATTTCACACTTCAAACAACCAGGCCGAGTATGAAGCGTGCATTGCCGGGCTACAGATGGCCAAAGAATTCAACGTCGACCGTGTTGAACTTCACTCTGACTCTCTACTGGTAGTCTCCCAAATTCAAGACCTATACGACGCAAAGGACGATGTCTTGAAAAATTATTTGGCCAAGGTAAGGGATCTGCTCAAGCAATTCGACCGAGCAGAAGTCAAGCACGTCCCCAGGACGGAGAATGTTCGGGATGATATCCTATCAAAGCTAGCTAGTACAAAGACTCCTGGGAACCACAGAAGTCTAATCCAAGAAACGTTAACGCGGCCGAGCGTATCATCCAAGTCTGCCCAACCATTAGCCATTCTAGCGGTCGAATTAGATAAAGACTGGATCACTCCTATTTTGCAATATATTCTCAATGGAGTAGAACCCTGCGACCAGAAGGCAGCGAAACTCCTGAGGTTGCGGGCGACCAAGTATTCAGTGATCGAAGGAAGACTGTATAGAAGGGGCTTTTCATCCCCATTGCTGAGATGCCTTACGTCGGTCGAGGCCGACCATGTACTAAGAGACATACATGAAGGAGATTGTGGTAGCCACCAAGGTGGTCGGTCGATTGCTAAGAAGGCACTCAGGGACGGATACTATTGGCCGACCATGGATGAGGACGCTAAGTTACTTGTTCAGAAGTGCAAGAAATGCCTGATCCATGCCGACGTACATATAGCGCCCTCATCAGAACTACACAGTTTAACCCCACCATGGCCGTTCGCTTGGTGGGGCATGGACCTGCTCGGCCCTTTTCCACCTGCACCAGGTCAGTTGAAGTTCCTCATCGTTGCGATCGACTATTTCACTAAGTGGATAGAAGCAGAGCCACTTGCAACCATTACCTCAGCGAATGTATCTAAGTTTTTTGGTCGAAACGTGCTGGCCCGCTTTGGAGTGCCCCAACAACTGGTGACTGATAATGGAACTCAGTTCGCAGATAGAAAGTTCAGAGAAATGCTGGCCGGCCTAGGCGTGAAACAGCGTTTCACCTCGGTCGAGCACCCACAAACCAATGGCCAGGCAGAAGCGGCCAACAGGGTAGTACTACGCGGGCTGAAAAGGAGGTTGGACGAAGCTAAGGGCAATTGGGCAGAAGAACTACAGTCGGTCCTTTGGGCCTACAGAACGACCCCCCCACTCATCGACCGGGGAGTCACCTTTCAGACTTGTCTACGGAACTGACGCTGTCATCTCGATTGAGATGGGAGAGCTAAGCTGGAGGACGACCAACCCACCAACCCCGGCCGCAAACGAACGAGCAACAAGAGAAGAGCTCGACCTGGTTGAAGAGCTACGAAACAATGCGTCACTTAGGGAGCAACTCATCAAGCAGAAGGTCGCTGCCAGGTATAACACCCGCGTCCAGAAGAGGGAGTTCTCCATTGGACAGCTAGTCCTAAGGAGGGCCGACGTAGGGAATAAGAACGCTCGCCAGGGAAAGCTCGCCCCCAATTGGAAAGGACCATACCGTGTCATCAGCAAGACTGGAAAGGGAGCTTACGAGCTGGAAACCATGGAAGGGGCGACCATCCCCAGAACATGGAACGCTGACAAGCTGAGAAAATATTATGTTTAAGTTGTAAACAACAATTGATCAATAAAGAACAGGCGGTCGCTCTTTTTCCCCACAGGGGTTTTTTACCGAGGAACGACCTTAAAATTCGACTTGTGTACTTTATTTTCATGTATATTGTATGCACGGTCGCTCACCATGCGAGTAGCAGTCGAGCGACCAGTAGAGTGCCATCGAATGGCCCAAACGAGAGCCGCCGAGCGGCCTAAAAGAGTGTCATCGAATGGCCCAAACGAGAGCCGCCGAGCGGCCTAAAAAGAGTGCCATCGAATGGCCCAAACGAGAGCCGCCGAGCGGCCTAAAAAGAGTGCCATCGAATGGCCCAAACGAGAGCCGCCGAGCGGCCTAAAAGAGCGCCATCGAATGGCCCAAACGAGTGCCGCCGAGCGGCCTATGCGAAGGACCATCAAGTGTCCCATAAAAGATTTTTGGTCGCGACCGACCGTAGCAAAAAGAATCAAATTACAAAGCAATTAAACAGGCCAAATTCATGGAAAAATTGTCATTGATTACAAACAAAGACGCCTTGGTCGAAAAATTACAATTCAAACACCGCTCGCAGGCGGGCCAAGATTACAATTCAGAAAAAAATTACAAGTTAAGAGTCGCTGGGGGCCTGATAGATGACCGCCTCTTCTTGAAGAACCTTCCCCTTCGACATCTTCTTGGGGCGGACGATCTGTTGATCGGTCGCACGATGTGTGCTTTGCACAATCTCGCGATCGACCCCCAGATCAGGGTAGAGGATCTTGATCTGGCTGACAGCATTTTCAAATTGACCCTTCGCAGCTCCCTTCGCCCGGTCAAGAACGTCTTTATAGCGACCTCTAAACTTGTTCTTTTCCACCTCCACTGCATCCAGCTCAGTTTTCAGCCCAACGACCTGGCTCGACAGCTCTTTATTCTTGGAAGAGAGGCGTTCGACCTCTTTCTCGGCTGTTTCCTTGTCAGCGACCGCCTTGTCCAGAGCAGACTCGGCTGCAGTTTGAGCAGTGACAGCAGCCACCAGCTGGCGTTCTGCTTCGACAAGCTTCCTTTCATTGTCAGCGGCCGCTTCGATTCTCGGTTCGAGCTCCTTCATTTTCTTGAGCAGGTCATCTCGCTCGCCCCTCATTTCTGCGAGCAATGACAAGGCAGAATTCAATTTAAAATTTTTATCGACTAGGTCGTCTTCAAGCAATGAATATCTATGGGTAAGGCGCCTACCTTCCAGGCGATCTGATTCTTCATCTTGGTATTTCTTGAACAGAATACCAGCGGCCTTCATTGCATCGGCCATCACCTCGAACGGTTCCTCCTTGAAACGAGCACAGTCTTCATCACCCAATCCAAGCAGGTCGATTTTAGGCGACCGGTTGTGCCCGTGGCTTTTCCCACTCTTATGCTTCTTTTTCTCGCCCCCATCATCGACCGACCTATTCCTTTTGGACCTTCCTTGATTTTTGGGTGGGCTGCTCAGGTCAATGGCTTGTGCTGGTGTGCCTGCCCGAGGAGTATGACGACCGGGCTGAGACCCAGTTCCGGCAGGTAGGGGCGTGCCTTCGGGTTGAGCTTCAGGAATTCCGCGGACGGGCGAAGCATCGCCATCCTCGGCCGCCCATTGTTCCAAGAGGTCAAAGTCATTCATGTTCGCCATGTCAACTGCAAAGGCAAAAGTAGATGGTTAGAAACAGTTAAACAAAACAAAGTGACAAGAAATAAACTAGGCGAGCGGCCACCGACCAAGAGCGGCCTTGACTTTTTTCTTGCCCCGAGCATCCACAATGCTTTTGACCTTGATGCGACCCTCAGAGACTAGGGACGCGATCTTTCTCAACCTTTGGATCGTCCCCTTGTCCAGGTCGTCAAGTTCAGTGTCCTTGAAAGCGTACTGGCCTGGTTTCTTCGAGAAATGGTTGAAACTCCACACTGTGGGAAACAGGGGCGTTCCTTCCTGATCATCTTTGGACATTTGGGCGATCTCTCGTTGTGCCTCGACCGAGTTAGGAACAACCCAAAAGAATTCCCTTTTCCACCCGGTCGTCAATGATTCCATGTAAGGCTTGAAAAAGTTGTATGTTGATCGGTTTTTGAACGAGACCGCTTCCTTGCGGGCGCCCTTGGAGCCTTTCTCATAAATATAGCTCATTTCAAACAAAGTGAAAAACAGTCTTACGGAGACCGGCCTTCTCAGAACCACGAGAACATCTTCGTATGCCTGCAGGAACGCCCAAGCGTTCGGGTTCAGTTGGGAAGGGGCGACCTGAAGATAGCGTAGAACCTGGCGTTGGAACCTGGTGAATGGTGGAATTATACCCATGCGTTCGAAAACGATGCGGTACATTGTGAATTTTAGCACATCAGTCCAGGCCGCAACATCTTCCCCCTTAGCCATGCCTTCAACTCTCCAACCTTCGTTCAGCCCGGTCGCCAGATACTCTAGGTCCTGGCTTCCCTGTTGAATTTTGCTGCGTTGACCTCTCAGGTTAAGAGAAACCCAAGACATATCTTTTGCAGCTGCGACTTCAGGATCTTCTCGTTGGTCGCTTCGTTGGCCTCTATCGGCCGTTGCAGTGTCGTCGACCGCAGCCTGGCCAATACCTTCATCGCTGGCAACCCGCGCGTTGCTTTCTGCAGTGTCATCAACCACAGCCTCGGTGAACGGCGCCCCACTTCTGTCCGGCCGAGTCCCAGATTCGCTAGAGGAAGACCAGTTCTGAGTCGAAGACCCAGAGGAAGATTCGTCATTAGAAGAAGACGACCGGGCGTGCGCAGAACTTTGCTCCATTGGTCGGGTCATATTGTGCGCAAGAGAAACGGCCGGGATTCCAGAGATACGGCGGGTTTGTTTGGTCCGCGCCAGAATGAACCTGTGGAGGGGAATAACAGTCAAGGTCTTGCTCACGCGTGGGAAGGGGCGACGTGGTCGTCCCCAGACCTGACACCCCCTCCATCAGGTGGAACATAAAAACTCAAATAAAGGAAGAGCGGTCGCAGTTACCTGGAATTAGAGCAAGTTGATTACGAGCGAGCTTTAGCGAGAACGAGCGAGCTTCGGCGGTAGCGAGCGAGCTTTATCAGGAGCGAGCGAGCTTTGGCAGAAGCGAGCGATCAGCGAGAGCAGAGGAGATCGAAGAAACGTGTAAATGGAAATTCCCTCGAACCCTATATATAATGGGCCAACCATCACCATGGGCCGGAGGCGAAGAGGCGCCACTCTTCGCGTGCCATCATTACTTAAACTCCAAGAGTCTCTAAACGTCACCTCATTAAAGTAACTGTCGCCTCAGCATTCATGACGATTGATTGTCAGGCATCACCCCCGAGACGGCACCTGGCCCCGTGTGACCAGGCCGCGTGGCAGCGACCACACAGTCAACCAATTAGCGATCGACCAGATTACGTTCGACCAGTCGTCGTTCCAGAACGGTCGTTTGTGACCACGCTGGGGGCCAAGGAATCAAGCCTTAGCCCGCCCCCAGGCGACCTAGGCTTGGGGGGCAACTGTTCTGGAGTGGGCTCGAAGGCCAATTTCGTACAACAGGCCCATCGCGGCCCAATATCCAACTTGCTCCGCAAGATGCGGCCGGCCCCGCAAAAAGCGCAACGGCTAGAATGCCAACAGTATATATACCACACCAGCATGTGGCTTCAGGTATGTTTTACTCACCGTGTGACCCTGCCCGTTGAAGCACCTCTGACTTGAGCGGTGGAGTGCCTTTGCAGGTACCACCCGCGTGCGGCTCAGAACTCGGTCCTTCATCCTCACGACCGAGCAACATCATCAGGCAGCAACAACTCATCGTATTGATCAGGTACGATCAGAAAGAAAAGTAAACTCTTACCTCTTTGAACCTGATAATATTTGGATGCCTTAATGACCGGTGATTAATTATCTCCCTCTGGACATTCTCATCAATCTGATATCACACACACAACTAACAGAGATCAGAAAATAATTTATTTGAGTAATTTATAAATAAATATCACTAAATGAAGGAACTTGTTACTTTGAAGTGAGAAGTCAACTGTTCAAAGTAAAATGCACAGATATAATCACTAATTAGTCAATAGCAAATAATCATAATCATAATCATTAAGCAGATGAAGTTACAAGACTGTTGAGTTTTCAATTTCAGGTTGCTCAAAGAAAACGAGTAATGAATGCAAAGAAAAACAACATTAGTGAATTGAATTCATGTGTAGTGAAAACAGTTCAATCTAAGAATAGGAAAATTGTAAGTACCTTTTTGCCCCTCTCTATGTACAAAAACTAATGCTACGATTCATATAAATGAGAAATGTAAAAAAACTAATTCTTTCAAACAGAACGGTTCATCTATCTTGTACCTACTAAAAATGGTAGAGAACACACTAATGGTTTAAAAACTAATGCTTACAAAGATCATGAAAAATGTACAAAAACTAATGCGAAGAAACCTACCCTAATTGATCAAAAAATCTGTTTGCTACCTACGCTGTCATTTGTTTTCCACCACATGTAAAACGAAAGAAGAAAAGAAAACCTTATTATCAATTTGCCATGATTCATGGGGCTCTGTACCCAGCAGCTACCACATGTAGTCCACCATCAGCCACAACCTGCATTCACATTCATTCTTCTAGTAGTGACAAGTGACAACTTCCTATTTTAAGTTAATGAGGCAACAAAACACTGGGTGATAGCAAGTGCAAATATTAGTCTTTAGTTGAATGTAACAAACATTTAAAAATCATCTTATCATTCTTAAAACCGCCTATCTTTTCAAAATTGTATGCACTTAATAGTCAATCAATGAGTCATTTGGATTTTGGACTACTTGGTTTATATATGTTATTCAGAAACTTCTTACTTAGAAGACACTGAAAAATGGTGATTATGAAAGAGAAAGCATGAGAAGGAAGGACTTATGCAGATTCTGGTTTGTGTTGTGTTATGTAGAACAACTTTCCTTCGGTGAGTTGTGCAGAATTTTCTCCTCCTTCTCATTACGCAAACAGTTGTGAAAAGAAAGCTTCCTACAGCAAGTTGTGTAATTATGTAAAAACAATATAAATCATGCTAATAGGCAAAGAAGTCAATCTACAAAACTTGCTTACCAATAGGCAAAATTGAATTTGAAGTACAAACTCTGCTTTATGACTACTACATGAAGACTATGAGCTTTCTCCCAAGGGGAGGATAAGAAAACTAAAAAGAAAGTTAGCAAAATATGTATCAGTAACTCAATTTCAGCAACGACATAAATTCAAGGAAAAAGGACTGCAAGACTCGTTATTTAATATTAATTAATATAGTGATAAATGATAATAAGGAATGAAAGACTCATTAAAAAAACTCGCAAAATTGTTTCTAATTGAAGACAACTAAAATATCAAAGTTATCCCAAACAAAGACATTCTAAAAATGAAGTTAGCATGTAAGATACCCATAAACTGTTTTCAAATTATTTTCATAAGCACTCCAAGATAGCTTAAAGAAATAAATTTTAAAGAGTTTATGCAGAGTACACCTCCATTTTTCTCTTTAAATGTTGAAACCATTTATACATAAGCTCTTTTACGATAAACACTTAAATATAAGGGATTAATTAAGTTGTTCAACCAAACATTCCCAGGTCTTAATCTACAAAAGATTCCAAGACAGAAAACTTGGACTTAAAATTGTAGAGTTAAAATATAGATAGATGCCCTAAGTGTCTGTTTAACATCCTACACTCATACGCTCCCCAAATTTGACAGACAATATAAACAGAAAGCCAAAAAGGAAAAGACTTAGGAAAACGTAGTATAAGATGATCTCAAAGATTAACATTCATTTTCTTATCTTGAAAGTTTAACCAGGTACCAACCATTGAATTTCCATTCAGTGAATAACATACGCAAGTGTTTATTCATTACAATACCTCTAGCAAATCTTTCTCAAGGCGTTCTTTCAGTTGTTGCATTGAAGCTGTGCCACCAGCAAGCTGAAAGTAACACAAAAACAACTTCAAGTGCCGAAGTAAATGATATATTGTAAGATATGCTTATCACACTTTTCAATTCAACAAAAAAGTGTGACTTCACTTTTCAGCAAATATTTGTTGCTACTTTTTTGGTATAGGTCATTAGACTAAAAACACAACTCCAAGCATTCCAACTAAGAAAAAAATTCGTTTGAAGTTTCAATGCATGTGATACCACAAAACTATGTAATCTTGCTTACAAGTCTGTCCTCTATAGTTATCTCAAGTTTCAAATAAAAACGATGGCTTGCTGCATTAGGCTCCTACAATGCTCCCATGCTACATTGTGGGATGGGTTATATGTATGCAGACTTTCCATGCATTCATTTTTATTTTACACACCAAAAATCCCCATACTAAATAAAACTGTACACACACACAAAGGGTCGGAGAGGAGTCAGTCAATAATGTTACCAGCATGCTACTATAAAGTTCTCTTCGAATGTCTACATCACAGTATCACACTTGTTAATGCTCTCTATAACCTGAAAATATTCAAAGGAATTGAACAACAAATTTCAGCAACATGAAGTCAAAACCAATTAGATACTTAGAACAATGAAAAGATCAACAATATCAATAACAATCATACCCTTTTCAGTTTTCCCACAAGAACAAACGACGCCATAATCTCATACCACAAATCAACAGACAATCATGACTACCATATGAGATACTTAAAAATTAAACCAACAACTGAATGCTTTCTCCAGTATCTGGGGCTTGAGATGCTTTAAATAAATATCAACATCAAATTAGATTACCATTTGTGGCAGGCCACACGAACTGAAGGAGAAATTTCTACAAAGCTCTCCATGCCTGGAATTGACTGTAATTTACAATGACACAATATAAGAACATTGGTATACAACAGAACAAAAGAACAAGTACACAGTGTTCCTAAGTTGATTAGAAAAGTGTATACAACACCATGTGTGAGCTTACTACGAGATTAGAAAACAAATCATTATTCCTCAAAAAAGGAATAAGACAGTAATTATTTGATGTTGATGATATCTATAACCATTTCACAATTCACACAAAAGAGCTTACCTAGAACAAATGGCCCATAATTGACTAAATCCCAAGTTAATCTGTAAGCTTGATGCTACTATCATTGCACCTTGGACTGCTCTCATTGTGTTGTGAAATCTCTGAACATAAATGGAAGAACATTAGTTTAATCTTGAATAATAGCAGAACAGACAGGTCCATAATTTAATCTTTCAGGTATGAGACTTTTCTTATCATTCCAAGTGGTCTGAAAAACCTGAACAAAAAAGGAATAAGACAGTAATTATTTGATGTTGATGATATCTATAACCATTTTCACACAAAAGAGGTTACCTAGAACAAATAATTGACTAAATCTCAAGATAATCTGTAAGCTTGATGCTACTATCATTGCACCTTGGACTGCCCTCATTGTGTTGTGAACTCTCTGAACATAGATGGAAGAACATTAGTTTAATCTCTTAAGATAAATTTAAATGTATCAACTCACACATTCCATTAACTAAGTTACAGGATTACAGCTATTATTCAAGATAATGTGAGTGTAAATTTAGAATAATTTGGATTTTGTACTTGTTGAGTAGCTTAATTGTATTGAATCATCAATTCATCAACTTAAAAATTGAAATGTACTAAAGCATAGAATAGAGAAACGTACTAACCAAATGTGGGTCCTCTGTGGTGGCCAATGAGGAATCATGAATTATAGATATAATGGGGACCATGAATGCATAAGATCCTCCTATCACTGTTGGTAATCGGGTTCCAAACAGTGTCAGCAAGAGCATATTAATTCTTCCCTAGTCCATATCCCTATCCCCTATACTATACATCCCTATCACAATCCATAACACCGATCCAACCACCAGATGGAAGTTGTTGGACATCTAAGTGATGGTATCTAGCACCATTCCAAGCATTTTGACCCTTGTTTGACTCGACGAAGCCCAGGGGTACTTCAGTTTCTTTGTATTCTTCGGCTGTAAGGAAAAGCACGCACCCGTCTTCCATAAGTATCACCACAATCTTGACCCATACGATAAAGATTTCCTTCGTATTTGAATGGCATGCCTCCATTTCGAGCTCCTAAGCTCTTGTCGATGTTGTAAATGGGGTTTTTCTTGTGGGGTTTCCAAGGACCAAGAGGTGAATTGTTATACCAAATCTCTAACTACCCATTTTTCTTGGTGCCGAGCCACTATGATCTGAGCCAAAAAGCCAATACTTCCCACCATAATCGACGATGAAGGAATCAATGAGCGACTTTTTTATGATGACTTTTTCCAATTTCCATTGCAAAGGAAAGTTAACTGCTCTGTAGAGGCGAAGATCTCCCCTTTTACTGCCCTCAGGCATCATATATATCTGCGAAGTTACAATTGAAACAACAAAATGGATAATGATAAGTTTCTGAAGTAAAATTCACGTGCATCATCGTATTCACGATCTCAAAAGTATACACGTTATTTTCTCGGGAAAAATACCTCAAAGACATAAGGATAAGAAAGATGCCAATCCTCATTCAAGGCAATTCCAAGTTGTTGCCATGTTGCTCCCTTATCAGTACTTTTCGATACTCCAATATCACCTTGCATAGTGATTGAATTCTTTGTCTCGTAGAACAGGTACAAAGTATTTCCCTGAATTGATAATTCATTTAAAATCACAAAACCTAAGAAGTAAAAACCTAAGACACCTCAATAATGTGATATTAACATATTTTCCTTCAATATTTCTCATCACTCACGTCATCAAAAAACATAGTCATGCCTTGTTTGTGCACACAAATATTTATAGGCACTTTTAATGATTATACCTTTTCATTTGAAAATTGTCTATGAAAGTTGGATTATAAACCACCAAGAAAATATGGCTACTGATAAACATAAACTGACTCAGTTTGACATACAATTTCCACCAAGCAACACAAACACAATAGTGAAAAAAGGCAAAAAAAATTGATTCCATCCAACATCCATTTTGAAGTTATAATACTACTCAACAAGAGTAAACTTGAGCAAATACTTCGAAAGGTACTACGCATTTTGCCAGAACAAGTTTATTGGAGTTTTCCCTGGTCTCTAACACTGAACCTATTCCAGATTGACAGTACAAAAAATAAATCATGAATTAGTCACCACTTGTTCTATCAAAATTCAAAATGCAAAATGTCAACAAAAAATTCGATAAAATAAACATTAAATGCAACCTTTCCAGACACTCCACATATAATTGGATCAAATCCTATAGCTTTATTATTATTTTTACAACATGGACAACCAAGAGGGCTACTGTTTCTTTTAAAATACAAAAAGGGACCCGGTTATCATAGTTATCAACTGAGTAATAGCACTAACAGGTTTAAAAAATATCCTGTTGCAATAAAAGAGACTGCAACACACAGATAGAGATATGTGAGTGAGTGAGTGAAAAAGCCTGTTTTTCATACTACTTAGCAAACTGATATTAGCTCCTTAACAGTGCAAACAATTGATGGTTTAGCTGTAAAATCCTCTCTAAGTATGACACAAATACTATACTACTAAGGAACCTACTACCTTGTCCTTAATAACAGGACCTTGCAGAGAAGAACAATGTGTTGTATCTCATAAGCCCCCCACCCCACCTAATCATAAATTTTCATCTCATTTTTCCCAACCTCCCCCTCCATAACTTTTATGCAGTTTCCCATTTATGTTAAAAAATATGGAGCTACCGGCTCAAGCAACGAACACAAATATTACTTGTATACAGATTCAGGCTCCCTTCTTTCAGCCTGAGAAAAGGCCTATTATTTTCTACAGTTCCATAGAAAATTCAAAGCCCCAAGCAATTTTCTCCATAGTCAGGAGAAAAAAGCCAATATTGTGCACCGCAACATTCAAATATCAAGCTTCAATAATTGAGGAATATTGATGGAATCCAAACACTGACTTGGCTAAGAAAACAGTATGTATGGAAAAAGGTATGATTTTTCTGGTCAAAAATGTCCAGAAAGAATAAATAAACACCAAGTGAAAGGACTAAAAACCATTTCATAGAATCTAAAACAGCAACAGATGATGAACATGCAGGAACAAAGGGTGAAAAGAAAGTGTTACCTGAATAAAAAGAAAAGGATCAGCAACAAAATTACTTGGATATCCAGCATCAGAAACAGAAGCACACATCACCACAGGATTGGCAACCGGCCAAGCAGCACTCTCATCATTTGATACATTCGACTGCACATAATAATCAAAGAGTAAACTAATTCATCCCTCAAATCAACATCACAAAAACAAAAATTCCCAATTAAAATAATGTCTGTACTACCCTCACTTTATCATCCTGAATCATTCATTAACTCAATATCAATTCTCTATCTAGGACAATGCAAAATAAAAATAAAACAATCAACAAATTTCATTTTCAGGATAAACATTTTCTTTCTCTGTGGGACCTACTCAGCTCAGTTTAACATATTGACAAAACCAAACATGTAACACAAAAAGTCTCCCCAAATTCTCCACCTCCATAGAGATTTGAGATATCAGAGAATTTCATCAAAAAATAATATACGAATTGAACAATTGAAGTTGAATCAAAGTAAATACCCCTGATATCAAATTTGTGGGGTAAAAGAAATGCAAATCAAATGCTTCAGAAATGCAAACTTCTTGCAAAGGAGAAATTAGAAATTAGGGTTTTCAATGAAATTCAGATTCACCAAATTACATCATCGTTTCAATCAATTTCCCCAAATTTCATCAGTTTCAGAAATTAGAAATCAGGGTTCTAAGATTTCAATGTAATCCAGATTTTCAAAGAGATGCGGGCTCACCAGAAAACAGAGAGAAGAGCAGAAGAAGACGGAGGCGGCGGCGTGCAGCGCGTGTGGGCGGTGATTGTGCGTCGGTTTAGTTCGTTCCTCTTCGTTCGTGACTTCAGTTCGCAGGAAACATAGAGAAGTGAGACGGAAGTGTCTGGCATATAAGGGCTCACCGGCGCTCGTGGCTGAGGGTGGTGGTGAGGCTTGAAGTTGGGCAACAATGGTGTGAGATGAGAGAGAACACAGAAGGTCCAGAGAGAGACGAGGAAGAAGAGTCAAAGATTGGGTGTAGATGGGAAAGGAAGATGATGAAAGGAAAGGAAGATGCGAGAGGGGAGAGAGAGATACGATTGAGAGGGGAGAGAGAGATGCGAGTGTTTGAGAGGAAGGGAAGATGGAGCAAAGAAAAGAGACTTGTGAGAGGGGGAGAGAGATGCGAATGTGGTGGGCCAAAGAAGGATTGTAATCGGGTGCGGTAACCTGAAATTTTTCGTGTGAATGCCCAGCTGCATAGTGACCGTAGCGACGGTATTCGCAAGATTGATAAGATAGTAGATAAAGATAGAAGTGGAAGATGTAATATTAAATAAGTAGTTTAGAGAAGTGTGTAGAACTTTAGAATATTCTTTAGATTTACGTAGAACTCTCCCTTAGAACCGATAAAAAAGGGACAGTTTGTCATTTATAAACTAGGCAAGTTAGCAAATAAATAAGAAGTTCTAAAGAGAAAAGTATTAACTCATTTTAGAAATCTTAGTCTCTCATTCCCTTCCTCCCAAAAGTTTCCTAAAAACCATTCTCTTTTCCAACAAAGGCATCTGAGCTAAAGTTCTGATAAGAATCTTTCCATAGTCATGGTGAGCAATGTAGCATCCTTCCAAGTTCCACCTCTAAAAGGGAGCACCTATGATAGATGGTGCATCAAAATGAAGGCTTTTCTTAGAGCACATGTTGTTTGGGAGATTGTTGAAAAGGATTATAAGGAATCACAAAATGAAGATTCATTAACTCAAGCACAAAGAGATAATTTGAAGGATTCAAGAAAGAGAAACAAGAAAGCTCTCTTCCTCATCTACCAAGCATTGGATGAAGATGAGTTTGAGAAAATTTCAAATGCCACATCCGCTAAGGAGGAATAGGAGAAACTTCAAACCTCTTGCAAATGAGAAGATAAAATAAACAATGTACGTCTCCAAACACTAGGAAGTGAGTTTGAATCCTTGCATATGAAAGAGTCAGGGTCTATTTATGAATATTTTTCAAGAGTTATCGTCGTGTCAAATCAATTAAAAAGAAATGGTGAGGAGTTAGAAGATGTAAGGATTATGGAGAAGATACTACGCTCTTTGGATACCAAATTCAAGTATATTGTTGTGACGATCGAGGAAACAAAAGACTTGGAGACCATGACGATTGAACAACCCCAAAGATCATTGCAAGCTTATGAGGAGAAACACAAGAAAAAGAAGAGGGAAATCGCTGAGCAACTCTTCAAGATGCAACTAAAGGAGAAGGAATGAATTCAAGGAAATGAGAGAGGTCTACAAGATAGAGGTCGAGGTTTTGGTCAATGACAGTTCAGACGTCATACTAATGGACGAGGTGTGAATTTCACCAACAACAATTACAAGAAGGGAGAAAGCTCAACAAGAGGGCATGGACGAAGATCTCGAGTGTTGACATGAATGAGCTAGTCAATGTGTTTTGATCTCTCATTATTGGTAGGATTGTTTGCCATGTGAATAGCTGAAATGTTGTCACGGTGAATCATGGATGTGGGCAGAGGTACTTTGAAAGTTTGAGGTAATTGTTTGTGCGATTGTAACTCAGATGTGAGAAAGGCTGAGGCACATTATTCTGCCTCTTCAAATGATCTTGAAATCGTGCCTGTTTTCTGTTTTTTGGACTTCTAAGCAATTAAAGAATTTCACATAAATATGCAATAAAACCATAGTGAAACGTTTACCACTACGAGAAAATACAATATTATCAATGGACCACGACTTTGTCGCTAAATATGTACTACTGACGGACGTGACCGTCGGTAATGAGTGAGGGAAATGCAAATTGTTATTGAGGGTGTTACTGACGAATATAGTCGTCAGTAATGAGCGAGGGAAATGCAAAGTGATATTGAGGGAGTTATAGACGGATTTGACAATCGGTATTTGAAAAATGTAACCGTTGATGTTACCGACATGCAAATCGTCGGTAATAAAGTGTGTTTCTAACACACTTAATTACCGATGGATTTATCAACGGATTTTCCCGTCGGTACTGTTTAATAAACCTCAACCCACGAACAGAAACCCCCATTCTGTTTCTTCTTCATCTTTCTCTCATCTCTTCTCTTCTCCCCTCCCTCCGCCACGAAGCTCCACTAGCATAGTCGTCGTCGCCCACCACGCCCCTCATCAGTGGCGGAGCTTGCCCAAAATATTGGGGGGGTGCCGCAACTACTAACTAAAAAAAAACCATCACATTTTACCATACCCTTCATTATTTAATAATATATCTTTCATAACTCTACTAATTTATCTTTCCAAATGTTATGAAGGTTAATTTGGTAAACTAACTCACAATTTCTCTACTAAAAAAAAATTTTATTTTTTCTGGGGGTACCATGGTATCCTTCCGCTCCCACCATGCTCCGCTACTGATGTCGTTTTAGGGTAGAAGTATAGTAAAAAAACAATTTCTTTTTTTTTCTGGGTGGTACCACGGCTCCCTCCCGCCCTTATGAAGATCCGCCACTGCCCCTCATCGATCTCTTTATCATGCCCAAGGCGAAGATGATGAGGCTGTGTAGAAAGTTGCATTAAAGACCTCCCTAGTCAGAGCAGTTCTTTGATGATGGTGTTCGGATAAGATTTGGCTCCGACGATGATGCGGCATATTAGAATTTGTTTTGTACTTTATTTGAATTTTATAACCCTTTGTAGATTATGTTTTTTTTGTTGATTATGACATTTTAAATTTAATATAAATTTTGCCGGAATTTTTATATCGAACGGTTTAATTTATTTTGTTTTTCGATATCTATAAATATTTGATCGCAAACAGCTTGAAAAAAAATAAAATAAAAATTGTCTGCCGCTGGTGATTACCGACAGATATGCCTGTCTGTAAGTCTATCACCTCTACGTGTGTCGACAGATTTGTTCGTCTGTAATTTGTGACGAACACACCCATACGCTAATTACCGACACATTATCGACAAGCTTTGCCGCCGATAATTATTGACGGATTCAATTTGGTTGTCAGTACGTGTTTCCAACCAGCCAAATTGCGACAGGCATGACCCTATCGGTAATCCGTCAGAAATAGCCATCACCGACCAATTTTGGGCCATTACCAACGGATTTGCCCGTCGATAATGGCAATATTTCTTGTAGTCTACTAACTGGGAAACTTTCCCAATCAACATCCACATATGGTGAGACCTTCCGATTGGACTTACTAGGAAGGAAGATATTGAGTCATGGTGTGCCTTTCAGGTATTGTAGTAGATGATTGGCTGCTTGAAGGAAGGGAGACCGAGGCTTAGCCATGAATTGGTTGAGTTTGCTTACGACAGAGGTAATGTCACGACATGAGATTGTCTAGTATACGAGACGCCCAATCAAACTTCTATTGAGAGGAGGGTCGGGAAGAGGTTCACCTTCAGTTAGGTCAGGGGAAAGATTTGGTGCCATGTATAACGATTTGGCACTGAGGAGGCAGAATCTTCTAGTAACTAGAGGGTGTATTTCCTTTGGCACAAATGTAAACTCTTTGGGGATTTTGCAATTTTCAGACCTAAGAAATATTTCAAGTCACCTACGATCTTCAATTTGAAGTTGGATTCAAGCGTGTGTTGAATCTCCTAGATGAGGGAAACACTTGGACTTGCGATGATAATGACATTTACATAGACAAGAAGTGCTATTAAGGTATTTCCAGTCCCTTCAGTAAATGAAGAATTGTCTACCGAGCTCTGTTTGAATCTATGAAGGAGAATATTGGAGGAAAACTTGTGGAACTATTGTCTTGAGGCCTGCTTTAGTCCATATACGGATTTCTGTAGCTTGCAAACAACATTTTTGGTTCCTTCGTGGATGACCCCAAGGGCAGTTGCATGTATACTTCCTCAGTTAGTTCACCATTGAAGAATGCATTATTGATGTCTAGTTGCAAAAGGTGCCAATCTTTTTAAGCTGCAAATTAAAGGCTAGCAAGACGCGTGAATGTCAATTTAGACACTAAGCTAAAGGTATCTACAAAATCTATACTAGATTGTTGTGTATCACAAATGTGTCATTTGCTTTGTATTTAGTCTCGAGTCTTGTAAATTAATCTACAACCCATTGCTTTCTTGCCCAATGGAAGAGGTTGATGCCCTCATGGTCTTCCTCCACTCATAGGTGTTGGGTTACTAACAGTCTCACCAACTAACTCCGTACATAATTACATTTCGTCAAATCTAACCAACTCACCCTTCATCTATTTAGTATCAACTTAGCTTTAACTTTCGCTAAAAGTATATTCAGATAATCACAATAACCACAAGCCAATTCTAACCACAAGCCAATTCTAAGGTCATCTATTTAACACCCTGAATTTTTACTTCCTTTGTGTAGATAATTGTGTAGTTACTTTATTAAGATAATGATTAGTTTAGTATCTAGAGAGTATTTTAAGAAAAATAATTTTAGAACTAAGAGAAAAGTTATAGAAGGCTATCAGAGAAATTGAAATTTAAAATTCTATCAAATTTTAGCTAAAAAGTATCTGCCAGTGTAAATCGGCACGACACTAAAAAAGTCCAAACTTATCAGAAAATTTTGAAACTTAGTTCATTAAGTCCTATAAAATATAAATATCGAAATTGGATATGCAGAATTTTATTTTACTAAAGATATATCTTTTATTATTATCAGTATAACAAATAAGTAACTAATAAAAAGGGAAAGAAATTGTGTGGTCAAAATGGTATGAACAGAAAAAAAAATAAAAAGTACCGGAACGTGTAGGTTTTAGTACTTGAAAACGGGATGAAGTGCTATAAATAGAGCCATCCCCCTCATTCAAAACATACACACTTTACGAAGCATTATCCTCCATTCTTCTCCGGGTATTCAAAACCCCTCTTTTTAATCTTTCTATTATTTCTTTCCAGTTTTTTTTCTTCTTTTCCAAATACCTTCTCACTTTCTGTTGAAGTTCAGTAGCATAGAAGAATAGGAATACACAAAGAAACCAAAAACTTAGATAGAAAAAACTGTTTTACTCTTCTTACCGTAGGGTAATATAGTATATTATTTTTTTTTCTTTGCTCTCTTTAAAATTTTCAAACACAAGAGAAATCAAAAACCTTGTTTCATTTCATTTTTCTTGTACAAATCTTTATCAATTTTCATTGACAGTTTTTTCTATTTATATAAATTTAGAGTATTTTAAATTTATTATATTTGTACTTATATATTGGGATATAGTTAGGTAGAGTGATTCTGACACTAGTTTTAAAATAAGAGAAAATGCTTATTCAAAAACTTGATTAATTAGATAATGAACTAGATTAAATACTTGTATATGCATGGATAATTTCCTTACTCTGGTGTACTATATTTTATCAAAAGCACTTAAAATCTAGAAAATAAGAAAATATGCCTATCAAAGGGGTTTTTCTTTAAGAACAAACATTTCTTTGCATTTTGGAAACCCACAAGTATTAAGTAGAGTTTTAGCAAAATATTTTAGTTATGAGTATCGTATGTTAAGACATAGTTGTTTTTGCTGAGTAATAGGTATTGAGGAAATTGAAGAAAGTGTCCAACAAAGCTATTTTTGGGAAAAATCAAGGTAAGGGAAAATACTAATAATAAGTTGATGGGCACAAATTGTGTGTTGCTTGTATATATATTATTTAGATATTCTTAAGTGATTTGTGTGATTTTGATTTATTTGGGTTTTATGCAAATGTGTCAAAATTAGTAGATTTTGAATTTGGTTGAGAATATTGGTTGTCTAGTGATATAAGAATAGACTTAGTGATATGACTTAAGAGGACTGATAAGTTAAGGTGTATTTCACAAGTTGTTCTATGGATTCTAAGGACGGAATTGTCAAGTTGATTATGGATTAGATTAGTAAGACTGATGATTTTACTAAGAGCTAACATAGAATGTTTCTTACAGTACTACCAAGTATATAAAACTGAGGATAGGTTCGGTTGGGTCGACTACAGACCTTCTGGGGGCACTTGTGTTTCGAACTCCTACCAATGGTCAGTTGTAGCAATTCTGGCTGGGGGAAATCGTACTAACCGACACGGTGAGCCTGACTGTACAGGACTATCTATAATAAGGTGCAGCGCTCGGGCCAGAATGATTGGGGTTTAGATTGGATATCTGCTCATTGCAAATCAATCATGTTATGGCAGTTGAAATGGCCTTACGCTCAAGATGATAGAGAAATCTCCATGGAGTAGGTTGAGTACATTCTTTCCAGTTAGCAGACTAACTTTGTTGACGGATTAGAGGATAAGTGTGAAGTCTAGTTTATTTGACTAACAATCGATGATTAATTGTCCCTATAATACTACTCATGTTTTGCAGGATTTGGTGATTGTGTGTGGTGAATTTTTCTTAATTGAGTTTGATGTGTCATTATTAAGGTCGTATATATATATTATTACTTTTGTGATTGTATCCTATTATGTGTAAATTGTGTAACCATCGCGTTGCAAACTTGTGTACGAGTATTTCACCCCTTAAATTTCAGATGGCGACGGGGGAACCACTGTGTCATTCGGGCCGCCGACAGATTAGGTTTTTGGGGGACGAGGGAAATCCCATTTGGGAGATCGATCCAGAGGCTCAGACTATTACTTATACTGGTGTGACTCAGACCACTGATGGGGTACAGGGAGTGCCCATGACTATTATTACTGCTCATCAGACTTTAGAGATTGAGTTGCCTATGAACCGTATGATAGAGGCTTTGTTTTCTGGAGTGGCAATGCCTGGGCTATGGTTCAGGATGCTGTGGTTCCTGATGTACCTGTCGTACCTGAGTGGGAGCCATCTGATGGCTTCAGTAGTAGTGGTACCGTTGGGAATCTCCCTAATGGATATCATTAGTGGGTGTTGGAAGTCGGTTCTTTGATTCTACTTAGAGTATAAGAGTCTTTTTGGGGATTTTGTCTGGTTTGTAATCTCTTATAACTCTACATTTTGATACAGTTATTATTAGGTATTTCAGTATATTAGCTTGACTGCTTAGTCTTCAGTCTAACCTATGGTACATATATAACCCTATAGACCGTACCACCTTTTGGGACACCTGTGTGATGTGGTACTTAGATGATAACTTATGTAAGTCCAAGAGCATGCTTATGATCCAACTGTTAGTGATCAATATATGATGCATATGTATATATCCCGATGTTGTATGGTATGACTAATCCTTATGCTTCTCACACATTTCAAAAAAAATTAATTTTTCATAAGTTGAGAACTGAAAATTTATATATACTGTGAATCAATATATTTTTAAAAGAAATCAGAAATGGGAATATTAGTCAAGTGTAACACCACTTTTAAAGGTTAGAAAAAGGGGGTGTTGCAATAGTGGTATCAAAGCTAGATTGAGCCTTTAGGGTAAAATTTGGGTTGTAGGTCTGATGTGTTTTGTTATGTGAACTCTGAATTATTTGGATTATTTTCTATATATTGTAATGTGTGAAACTCTGTGGACTATCTGGACTATCTTCTTATTAGATTCTAATTAGCATTGCCTTATAGGAATTCAATGGCTCATAGGAATGAACAATTAGATACTGGGAATACTGAAGGTCGAAACGACAATACCGGGGATAACATGGATAGAGCTATTCGAGTTATGGCTGACATGGCAACATCAATTGCACAACAAACAGCTGCGAAGAATCAACGGGATATTCGCAAACAACAAAGGGAAGAAGAGCAAGCTGCTGAGTCTAAAGGTTTGGTTGACTTTATACGTCATGATCCTCCCCAATTTCATGGAGAAACAGAACCAGAGAAAGCTGACTTATGGCTTCAAGAGATCGAGAAAATATTCAAAGTGATGAGATGCTCAGATGAAGCAAAGGTTAGTTATGCATCTTACCTGCTGCTGGGAGATGCAGAATATTGGTGGAGAGGAGCCCAACAGATAGTCGAAGCCAATAACCAGGAAGTTACATGGGAGGTATTTCGCGCTAAATTTCTAGACAAATATTTTCCCAGGAGTGCTAGAACTGCAAAGGAACAAGAGTCCCTGATTCTGAAACAAGGAGGGATGACGGTCGGAGAATACGCGGCGAAGTTCGAGTCGCTGGCAAAGTATTTTCGGTTCTTTCAGGATCAGGTTGATGAAGATTGGCTATGTGAAAGATTTGAAGGAGGACTGAGGCTCAACATCAAAGAGTCAGTCTTACCACTTGAGATTCGACAATTTCAACCGCTCGTGGAAAAATGCAGAAACATAGAGACAATGAAGGAAAGTGGAATTAACCGGGGAAATACAGGAGGGCCGTCTAGGTCCAAATATCCAACTCAAGGATGGAACCAGAAAGGGAAACAGCCGTACAAAAAGCCTTATTCCCGACCCTCGGGGAATAATCAGAATCAACAACCATATCGTCCAATCGCATCTGCTTTTGGCAGTGGACCAATTAGGAATCAATATTCAGGACCCATTCGACGGTGTTTCAAATGCGGAAAGCAAGACCACTTGGCTGATACATGTACCATGAGGGGAGTGGTATGTTACAGATGTGGAAGGACATGACACATGGTGAAGGACTGCATTGATCCAAAAGTCGAACCAGTGGTGAATAGCATGAGAGCTGAAAGACCAAATGGCAAAAGGAAGTGTTTACACCATGAGTGGTGTTGAGGCTTCTCAATCTGAAGATCTTATACAAGGAAATTGTGATCTGGAAGGTAAACTCTTAACGGTATTATTTGATTCTGGAGCAACCCATTCTTTTATCTCTTTGGATCGAGTGAAGGAATTGAATTTATCTGTTACATCATTGCCTTTTGATTTAATCGTTTCTGCTCCAACTGCTAAACCTATAGTGGCAAATCCGGTATGTTTAAACTGTCCTATTGTTATCCGTGATAGAAGATTTCTTGTCGATTTAATATGTTTGCCTTTAATGCAACTAGATATAATTTTAGGCATGGATTGGTTATCTTCTAATCATATCCTTTTGGACTGTGCGCATAAAACTTTAGTCTTTCCCGACCCTAGGATTTCAGAATTTACATCTGCGATCAAGCGATTGCTTCTTTGAAGAAGGGTACTCAAGGCTATGTGTTATTATCTTCCCTAAAAGCAGAAAAAGGAGTTACTCTGAGTGAAGTACCAGTCGTAAAAGATTTTTCGGAAGTATTTCTAGAGGATGTTCCCGGATTACCCCCTGTGCGAGATATTGAGTTTTCAATCGATCTCATACCTGGATTGGGTCCTATCTCTATTGCACCGTATCGGATGTCACCCACGGAGTTAGCAGAACTGAAGAGTCAACTTGAGGATCTATTGTCAAAACAGTTCATTAGACCAAGTGTATCACCTTGGGGAGCACCAGTCTTGTTAGTAAAGAAGAAGGATGGAGGATCAAGACTTTGTGTAGACTATCGTCAGTTGAACAAGGTGACGATAAAGAATAAGTATCCTCTACCTCGCATTGATGATCTAATGGATCAGCTCTATGGAGCTGCTGTCTTCTCAAAAATTGACTTAAGAACGGGATATCACCAAATTAGAGTAAAACCCGAAGATATTTCAAAAACCGCATTCAGAACTCGTTATGGACATTATGAGTATTTGGTGATGCATGCCATTCGGAGTAACCAATGCACCTGCTATTTTCATGGATTACATGAACCGGATTTTTAATCCATTCCTCGATAAATTCGTCGTTGTATTTATTGACGACATTCTCATCTATTCGAAGAGTTACGAGGAATATGAAGATCACCTTCGTCAAGGTTTGCAAATATTACAGGAGAAGAAGTTATACGCAAAGCTGTCAAAATGTGAATTTTGGATTGAGGAAGTTAAATTTTTGGGGCACGTGATTTCTAAGGAAGGAATTACTGTGGACCCAGCAAAAGTGGAAACTGTACTTTCATGGGAACAACCAAGATCAGTGACTGAAATTCGTAGTTTCGTTGGTTTGGCCGGATACTATCGGAGATTTATAGAAGGATTTTCAAGGATAGTAGCACCGTTGACTCAACTCACAAGGAAGGACCAACTGTTTGTCTGGACTGAAAAATGTGAAGAAAGTTTTTGAACGATGAAGACGCGGTTGACAACATCACCAGTGTTAGTTCTGCCCCAACCAGGTGAACCATATGAAGTGTACCGTGATGCTTCACATCAAGGATTAGGTTGTGTTCTTATGCAGCATAAAAAGTCGTAGCCTATGCCTCAAGACAGTTAAAGACTCACGAGAAGAATTACCCTACCCATGATTTGGAACTAGTGGCAGTGGTATTTGCGTTAAAGATCTGGAGACATCATTTGTATGGAGCAAGTTTTGACGTTTTCAGTGACCATAAGAGTTTGAAATATCTTTTCGATCAAGAAGAGCTCAACATGAGACAGAGGCGATGGATGGAATTTCTAAAGGACTATGATTTTACCTTGTTTTATCACCCGGGAAAAGCAATTGTTGTAGCTGATGCATTGAGTCGAAAGACAATACACATTTCTGCTATGATGACCAAGGAGTTAGAACTGTTAGAGAAATTTCGAGATCTAAATCTAACTGTGGAACTGACCAGTGGAAAGATTTCCTTAGGAATGATCAAGGTGTCAAGCGGACTCATGGAGGATATCCATGAACAACAAGCAAGTGACGAACATCTACAGGAAAAGAGAAGACTAATCGAACAAGAAAGGACTGCGGAGTTCAGTGTAGGAAGCGATGGCATTTTGCGATGCAACGGGAGAGTTTGCATCCCAAATAATGTGGAGATGAGGAAGATGATTTTAGACGAAGCACATAATAGCAAGCTGAGTATTCATCCTGGAGAACCAAAAATGTATCAAGATCTAAAGCAAAAATTTTGGTGGCCAGGAATGAATAGACAGGTGGCAGAATACGTCGCATCATGTCTAACATGTCGAAAAACGAAAGTTGAACATCAGAAACCTGTCAGTATGCTTCAATCACTGGACATACCATAATTGAAATGGGAAAGCATTTCAATGGATTTTGTAGTAGGTTTGCCAAGGACTGCACACAATTTTGATTCAATTTGGGTGATTGTAGACACGCTAACTAAGTCGGCACATTTCTTACCTGTAAGATTAAATTACAATGTGGAGAAGCTGACTGAAATATACATCAAGGAAATAATCAGACTGCATGGAGTTCCCTCTAGTATTGTTTCAGATCGAGACCCGAAATTCACTTCTCACTTTTGGCAAAGTTTACAAGAAGCTCTAGGATCAAAGCTGAGACTGAGCTCGGCGTACCACCCTCAGACAGATGGACAAACAGAGAGGACAATTCAATCTCTGGAAGATTTGCTAAGAGCATGTGTTTTGGACAATAGAGGAAGTTGGGATGGTCTGCTACCATTGATTGAGCTCACCCACAATAACAGTTTTCACTCGAGTATCGGAATGGCACCCTACGAAGCTTTGTACGGAAGAAAATGCCAAACGCCATTATGTTGGTATCAAGATGGGGAAAGTGCTATTTTAGGACCGGAGATTGTGCAACAAACGACGGAGAAAGTCAAACAAATTCGTGAAAGGATGAAGATTGCTCAAAGCAGACAGAAAAGTTACTCTGATCGAAAAAGGAGACCTCTCGAATTTCAAGAAGGTGAACACGTGTTTTTAAGAGTTGCATCAACCACAGGAGTCAGAAGGGCTATTAAGTCAAGGAAACTCACTCCGAAATTCATTGGACCATATCAAATTATTCGGCGCATTGGTCCGGTAGCTTATCAAATAGCTTTACCGCCTTTTCTTTCAAACATTCACAATGTATTGCACGTTTCACAGCTGAGGAAGTATGTTCCTGATCCATCTCACATCATTGAACCTGATGATGTACCGTTAAAAGAAAATTTGTCTTATGAGACATCTCCTGTGAGAATCGAAGATAGGAGGACCAAGCAACTCCGAGTAAAACAAATATCTTTGGTCAAAATCGTATGGGATTAGGCAACCGGAGATTCAACATGGGAATTAGAAGATAATATGAGAGTACAATATCCGAATCTATTTTGAGGTACACAATTTCGAGGACTTCAAATTTTTTTTTTAGTGGAGTAGTAATGTAACACCCAGAATTTTTACTTCGTTTGTGTGGATTATAATTGTGTAGTTACTTTATTAAGATAATGATTAGTTTAGTATCTAGAGAGTATGTTAAGAAAAATAATTTTAGAACTAAGAGAAAAGTTATAGAAGGCTATCCGAGAAATTGAAATATAAAATTCTATCAAATTTTAGCTAAAAAGTATATGCCAGTGTAAATCGGTACGACACTAAAAAGTCCAAACTTATTAGAAAATTTTGAAACTTAGTTCATTAAGTCCTATAAAATATAAAGATCGAAATTGGATCTGTAGAATTTTATTTTACTAAAGATATATCTTTTATTATTATCAGTATAACAAATAAGTAACTAATAAAAAGGGAAAGAAATTGTGTGGTCAAAATGGTAAGAACAGAAGAAAAAAAAGTACCGGAACGTGTAGGTTTTAGTACTTGAAAACTGGATAAAGTGCTATAAATAGAGCCATCCCCCTCATTCAAAACACACACACTTTACGAAGCATTATCCTCCCTTCTTCTCCAGGTATTCAAAACCCCTCTTTTTAATCTTTCTTTTATTTCTTTCCATTTTTTTTTTCTTTTCCAAATACCTTCTTCTCCAGGTATAGAATAATAGGAATACACAAAGAAACTAAAAACTTAGATAGAAAAAACTGCTTTACTCTTCTTACCGTAGGGTAATATAGTATATTATTTTTTTTCTTTGCTCTCTTTAAAATTTTCAAACACGAGAAATCAAAAACCTTGTTTCATTTCATTTTTCTTGTACAAATCTTTATCAATTTTCATTGACAGTTTTTTTTCTATTTATTTAAATTTAGAGTATTTTATATTTATTATATTTGTACTTATATATTGGGATATAGTTAGGTAGAGTGATTCTGACATTAGTTTTAAAATAAGAGAAAATGCTTATTCAAAAACTTGATTAATTAGATAATGAACTAGATTAAATACTTGTATATGCATGGATAATTTCCTTACTCTGGTTTACTATATTTTATCAAAAGCACTTAAAATCTAGAAAATAAGAAAATATGCCTATCAACGGGGTTTTCCTTTAAGACCAAACATTTCTTTGCATTTTGGAAACCCACAAGTATTAAGTAGAGTTTTAGCAAAATATTTTAGTTATGAGTATCGTATGTTAAGACATAGTTGTTTTTGGTAAGTAATAGGTATTGAGGAAATTGAAGAAAGTGTCCAACAAAGCTATTTTGGGAAAAATCAAGGTAAGGGGAAATACTAATAATAAGTTGATGGGCACAAATTGTGTGTTGCTTGTATATTTATTATTTAGATATTCTTAAGTGATTTGTGTGACTTTGATTTATTTGGGTTTTATGCAAATGTGTCAAAATTAGTAGATTTTGAATTTGGTTGAGAATATTGGTTGTCTAGTGATATAAGAATAGACTTAGTGATATGACTTAAGAGGACTGATAAGTTAAAGTGTATTTCACAAGTTGTTCTATGGATTCTAAGGATAGAATTGTCAAGTTGATTATGAATTAGATTAGTAAGACTGATGATTATACTAAGAGCTAATACAAGATGTTTCTTATAGTACTATCAAGTATATAAGACTGAGGATAGGTTCGGTTGGGTCGACTACAGACCTTCTGGGGGCACTTGTGTTTCGAACTCCTACCAATGGTCAGTTGTAGCAATTCTGGCTGGGGGAAATCGTACTACCCGACACGGTGAGCCTGACTGTACAGGACTATCTATAATAAGGTGCAGCGCTCGGGCCAGAATGATTGGGGTTTAGATTGGATATCTGTTCATTGCAAAACAATCATGTTATGGCAGTTGAAACGGCCTTATGCTCAAGATGATAGAGAAATCTCCATGGAGTAGGTTGAGTACATTCTTTCCAGTTAGCAGTAGGCCTGGACAGCGGGCGGTCTTGGGCGGTTTCGGGCCCAAAACCATCACCCGAGTCAAAACCGCGGTTCCAAAACACCAACCCACTTCCGCCCGAATTTCTTCTCGGATGTTGCGGTTTCGGTTTGGCGGGTTTGCGGATTTGGCGGGCAGGTACATGTGGGTTTGGAGTAGAGAGAGACTGAAGGAGAAAAACAAATGACAGAGAAGGGAGATGAGCAAGTAACTGGATTTTGTCAAAAAAAACCAAAAAGAAAGATGAAGCGGAGGTAGACGAAGGTAACTTGCGTTTAAACACAACACAGTACAAACAAATTGCTATATTTTATATGAAACAAACAAAGTGCTTTACTTTTTTATATTAAATTGCATTTGCTTTTACTTGTGGCCTGTGGGTCGGTATTACTCTTTTAGTGGGAGAGAGTCGCAGGCTACTTGACAGTACCATTGTTTTTCTGCTCAGAGTTGCAGTGGGTCAGTATTATTGTATTATAATTATATCATTTTTTCTGACAGAGCTGTGTTTCGGGCGGGCCCGGGTACCGACGGGGATAGAATTTAGGACCGCACCCGCCCAACCAAACTCGCCTCAAACCGAGAATTGTGCCCGCAGAACCGTCAGCCCATGTGAAACCGCCCATGACAAACCATTTCCATCGGTTCTTCGGTTTCTCGGTCGGTTCTTCAGTTCTTGTCCAGGCCTAGTTAGCAGACTAACTTTGTTGACGGATTAGAGGATAAGTGTGAAGTCTAGTTTATTTGACTAACAATCGATGATTAATTGTCCCTATAATACTACTCATGTTTTGCAGGATTTGGTGATTGTGTGTGGTGAGTTTTTCTTAATTGAGTTTGATGTGTCATTATTAAGGTCGTATATATATTATTACTTTTGTGATTGTATCCTATTATGTGTAAATTGTGTAACCATCGCGTTGCAAACTTGTGTACGAGTATTTCACCCCTTACATTTCAGATGGCGACGGGGGAACCATTGTGTAATATCCCCAATTTTGGCTATTTAAATTATTTGGCGTGAATTATTGTTTAGTGATTTATTGACTCAGTAGGAAATACATTGATTTGAAAGTGAATTGCTTGATTGAATTATTATGAGCATCACGTGTTTAATTAAAATTAATTAGCATCAAGTTGAGTTAATTAGGAGAGATTTAAGTGGACATTAGTGAGGGGGGGCATTGTGGTCTTTACGCATGATAAGTGGAGGGTAATTCAGTCTTTGCACCCTAAGTTAAGTGGGCAGCTGAAGCCCCACCCCCCAATACCCCCCTACCCCTTCATTTTGTCACAAACCAGAAACTAAAATCAGAATAGGATAGAGAGAAGGGGGAGAGAGTTCACAAGGGAGGAGGAAGAAAAGAGGGAGAGAGCACCATGGAAACCCTCATGCATGTTTCATCCAAGACCTGAACATCATTCCTTTTTCCTTCACCTTTCCATTCATGCTCATATGAAACACTAAATCATCACCTCCTTTGAGTTACCATTTTCGCACCCACCTCCATTCATGAAGAAATAAGTTCTGCAGGGAAACTGTTGATACCACCTTCAGTAATTACGTCGTATCTCCCTGAGCACGACTCCGATCATCGTGATTCTTGTCCCTCTGGAAACTAGACACAAAGCTCTTCATTTTGGGCACAAGAACCGCATGATTTCATTGAGAAATGAGAGAGATATCACACTCACAACTTTCGGGTTAAGAATCAGCCACTGTTCCGAAGCAGTCCTATTGTTTTGTTAATATCTCCCAAACCACTGGTTTCATGTAAGTGAATCTTTCTCCATCAGAAAGTAGACAAAATTCCCTTCACCGTAGACCCTCGTTTTGCTAAGTTTGGTTGAGATTTGAGTGAGTTACGCTCGTTGCAAATTGGGGTTTGTTGTTGGAAGTAGCTGGAGCGGATTCGTGGGATCGTCGTTCGTCCGAGTTCGCGAAGCTTCGGCGTTGGAAGCGATTGTCATCGCCAAAAGGTGAGTTCTATACTCACTAGGATTGTTAAAAATCATGTGTTGTGTTCTGAGATATTGAGTCACGCGTTTTATGAAAAACCGGTGTCGAATCGATTTCGAAAATATCGCTCTAAGTCATGGAGTCGTTTGATTGTTGGACTGAAATTGTGATTAAAATTGCATGATTGATATGTGGATTGTGATGATTGGATTATGTCTGGAATTATGTGTATAAGCTCTGTTTGAAGGTTGGATGTCGATCGGGTTACGGATTAGAAACGATCGGAAAGCGAAACGGAACGAAAGAGGAAATTATTCTGAGTTCACAGGACGCACGGACCGTGCGCCCCTGGGCACGGATCGTGCGCCCCCTTCGGTTTGCCAATTTGAGAAAAGTAATAGGACGCACGGATCGTGCGCCCCTGGGCACGGATCGTGCGCCCCCTTCTGGTACCGTACTCCTAAATTCCGTTTCGTCGCTCCTTTCGGTTCCAAACCTCTTCCGATCTCCTTCTCAACCAACTGTGATGATGTGACCCTATTAATATCATTGTTTGATTGATTCTAACTCGCTCTTGAGGATATGACCCTAACTATGAGATTGTTATGCCTAAGCTAAGTTCATGATTGAGACCGATTATTATGTTATGATTATGCTAAGTGTGATTGATGTATTATGTTTGGACTAGCTGGATAATTAGTGTAAGTTAAGTTAGCGAACCTTAGTAATCCATGAGAGATCACTTAATGATTAGACTAAGTTAGTAATTAGATCACCTAGTGATAAGGGCCAAGTTAAGTATAAGACAAGCTAAACCTAAGATTAAGTCATGTTCATGTTTATTTATAAGTAAGTTATGTTCAAGTTCATGGTTATGTTTAAGTTCATCGATTAAGTATAAGTTCAGTTTTATGTTCAGAATTATTGTTCAGTTCAGTTCAGGTATATTAAAATATATACATCAGTTCAGTTAGGGTGACGACCCTATTTCAGTTTAGTGTGCTAGGGGAGGGGAAGTCATGAGCCCTATGAACCTAGGCCCCATCAGGGACCCAGCCGATTAGTGGGGACGGGTTCACCGGAAGCTTATTATGCCAAGTGACCGGTGACACGCTAAAATATCAGTTCAGTTTATGTGTTGTTTCTTGTAACCGGCTTAAGGGTTATGAGGACAACGTTTAGTTCAGTTTATGAGTTGCGTCTTGTAACCGGCTTAAGGGTTATAAGGACAACTTCAGTTAGTTAGCCACATAGTCAATTTAGAGGACTATGAGTTAGAATCAGAATAATGAATCAAGCATAATTGAACCGAGAGGATTAGTAAGGGGTCGCGATAGGACTCACTGAGACAAGTTGTCTCACCCAATCCATTGTTGTTGTTTTTCAGTTAAGCAGGGAAAGTTGAAGACCGTGAGGCATGGCTATGAAGACGCTTGAGGAGCTGCCGCTATCTTTATTTCATTATGTCTTGTTATTCAGTTTCATTTGTATTTCGGTATTGTTATTCAGTTTCTTAAGATGTACGATGGTACGACTTATGTTTTTAAGTTGTAAATCGCTTCCGCAGACTTTCGGTTTTGAGTACTGAACACTAGTTGAGGGTGTAAGGACCGCTTTATGTATATTATGTTCAGTTATGTAAGCGAACTTGATGGGTTTTTAGCATCGAGTATTAGTATGTGTTCAGTATTTAAAAAGGAAGTTACTCTGATGTATGCCAGTAGTGCGCTTCGGTAATTTCTACAAGTTAGAAATTAACGGGGTGTTACAATTGGTATCAGAGCAGTTCGACCTAGTCGGACTTAGAATCATGAGTCTCTTAAGTCCTTTAAGTGTGATTCCTCTTAGTATGCTATTAGACGTTTATCCTGATCAACTAAACACTTTGTGCATATTTTGCAGAATCATGGCTGGTGGAAGTAGGAGAAGCGTCCCTGTTGATCCAAATACCGAATGGATGCAGAATGTCATCGAGACGCAACAGAAGATGATGAAGGACATGATGCAAATGCAGCAGCAGCAGATGGCTCAAATGGCCCAAATGCATCATGAGAGGATGAATCAGCAACAACCGAATGTTCAACAACCTCCTCTGGAAGATCCGAATAGGGCTTACTTTCGTTTCCAGAAGATGAATCCCCAAAGTTTCAAAGGAGAACCTGAGGTAATGGTATCTCATTTCTGGTTGGATTCAATGGAAAAGATTTTCAGGACTCTTCAATGCAGCGAAGAAGAGAAGGTTCTCTTTGCCGCCCATATGCTCGAGGAAGATGCTCAAACCTGGTGGACCAATGCTCATGAACTAATGGTGAATCAGGGAACTCCGGTTACCTGGGCCAACTTCAAAGAAATGTTTATTGGTCACTTTTTCCCTCCGGTGATGAAGTTAAGCAAGCAAGCCGAGTTCATCAATCTGAGGCAAGGAGAGATGTCGGTGGGTGAGTTCACCGCCAAGTTCGAAAGGTTGTCGCAGTTTTATCCGTTGGCAAAACATGCTCCGAATGATGAGTGGAAGATGCAGATGTACAAGGAAGGTCTTCGTGCAGATGTGGCCCAAGGTCTTAGCTCTTATGCTATGACCAGTTATGCTGGATTGGTGCAACAAGCTTATGTTGCAGAGGCAGATCTCAACAAGATGTATGAGGAAAGGAAAGCGTATCGGAAAGAGAAGAGGAAAACCTTGGAATTGTCAACCCCAAGTGATGAACCGAGGAGTATCTATAACAAAGGAAAGCAACCTACAGCATCCGAACTACTAAGGTCCGGTAAGTGTCCGAAATGCGGGAGGCCTCACACCGGAGAGTGCCGTTTGGGATCCACTGTGTGTTACTACTGCAAGGAAGAAGGGCATTATGCTAACGAATGCCCGGTGAAGAAGAGGAATCGAGAAGGGAATTCTAACTCCGCAAGCGGAAAAGTCTTGGTAATGGACGCTCAGAAAGGCAAAGCTGATGTCGGATCGGCGAAAGGTATGTTGTGAGCTATTTGTTTTGATTGGTCCAATTTTGAGGACAAAATTTTTAAAAGTTGGGGTGATTGTAATATCCCCAATTTTCGCTATTTAAATTATTTGGCGTGAATTATTGTTTAGTGATTTATTGACTCAGTAGGAAATACATTGATTTGAAAGTGAATTGCTTGATTGAATTATTATGAGCATCACGTGTTTAATTAAAATTAATTAGCATCAAGTTGAGTTAATTAGGAGAGATTTAAGTGGACATTAGTGAGGGGGGCATTGTGGTCTTTACGCATGATAAGTGGAGGGTAATTCAGTCTTTGCACCCTAAGTTAAGTGGGCAGCTGAAGCCCCACCCCCCAATACCCCCTTACCCCTTCATTTTGTCACAAACCAGAAACTGAAATCAGAATAGGATAGAGAGAAGGGGGAGAGAGTTCACAAGGGAGGAGGAAGAAAAGAGGGAGAGAGCACCATGGAAACCCTCATGCATGTTTCATCCAAGACCTGAACATCATTCCTTTTTCCTTCACCTTTCCATTCATGCTCATATGAAACACTAAATCATCACCTCCTTTGAGTTACCATTTTCGCACCCACCTCCATTCATGAAGAAATAAGTTCTGCAGGGAAACTGTTGATACCACCTTCAGTAATTACGTCGTATCTCCCTGAGCACGACTCCGATCATCGTGATTCTTGTCCCTCTGGAAACTAGACACAAAGCTCTTCATTTTGGGCATAAGAACCGCATGATTTCATTGAGAAATGAGAGAGATATCACACTCACAACTTTCGGGTTAAGAATCAGCCACTGTTCCGAAGCAGTCCTATTGTTTTGTTAATATCTCCCAAACCACTGGTTTCATGTAAGTGAATCTTTCTCCATCAGAAAGTAGACAAAATTCCCTTCACCGTAGACCCTCGTTTTGCTAAGTTTGGTTGAGATTTGAGTGAGTTACGCTCGTTGCAAATTGGGGTTTGTTGTTGGAAGTAGCTGGAGCGGATTCGTGGGATCGCCGTTCGTCCGAGTTCGCGAAGCTTCAGCGTTGGAAGCGATTGTCATCGCCAAAAGGTGAGTTCTATACTCACTAGGATTGTTAAAAATCATGTGTTGTGTTCTGAGATATTGAGTCACGCGTTTTATGAAAAACCGGTGTCGAATCGATTTCGAAAATATCGCTCTAAGTCATGGAGTCGTTTGATTGTTGGACTGAAATTGTGATTAAAATTGCATGATTGATATGTGGATTGTGATGATTGGATTATGTCTGGAATTATGTGTATAAGCTCTGTTTGAAGGTTGGATGTCGATCGGGTTACGGATTAGAAACGATCGGAAAGCGAAACGGAACGAAAGAGGAAATTATTCTGAGTTCACAGGACGCACGGACCGTGCGCCCCTGGGCACGGATCGTGCGCCCCCTTCGGTTTGCCAATTTGAGAAAAGTAATAGGACGCACGGATCGTGCGCCCCTGGGCACGGATCGTGCGCCCCCTTCTGGTACCGTACTCCTAAATTCCGTTTCGTCGCTCCTTTCGGTTCCAAACCTCTTCCGATCTCCTTCTCAACCAACTGTGATGATGTGACCCTATTAATATCATTGTTTGATTGATTCTAACTCGCTCTTGAGGATATGACCCTAACTATGAGATTGTTATGCCTAAGCTAAGTTCATGATTGAGACCGATTATTATGTTATGATTATGCTAAGTGTGATTGATGTATTATGTTTGGACTAGCTGGATAATTAGTGTAAGTTAAGTTAGCGAACCTTAGTAATCCATGAGAGATCACTTAATGATTAGACTAAGTTAGTAATTAGATCACCTAGTGATAAGGGCCAAGTTAAGTATAAGACAAGCTAAACCTAAGATTAAGTCATGTTCATGTTTAGTTATAAGTAAGTTATGTTCAAGTTCATGGTTATGTTTAAGTTCATCGATTAAGTATAAGTTCAGTTTTATGTTTAGAATTATTGTTCAGTTCAGTTCAGGTATATTAAAATATATACATCAGTTCAGTTAGGGTGACGACCCTATTTCAGTTTAGTGTGCTAGGGGAGGGGAAGTCATGAGCCCTATGAACCTAGGCCCCATCAGGGACCCAGCCGATTAGTGGGGACGGGTTCACCGGAAGCTTATTATGCCAAGTGACCGGTGACACGCTAAAATATCAGTTCAGTTTATGTGTTGTTTCTTGTAACCGGCTTAAGGGTTATGAGGACAACGTTTAGTTCAGTTTATGAGTTGCGTCTTGTAACCGGCTTAAGGGTTATAAGGACAACTTCAGTTAGTTAGCCACATAGTCAATTTAGAGGACTATGAGTTAGAATCAGAATAATGAATCAAGCATAATTGAACCGAAAGGATTAGTAAGGGGTCGCGATAGGACTCACTGAGACAAGTTGTCTCACCCAATCCATTGTTGTTGTTTTTCAGTTAAGCAGGGAAAGTTGAAGACCATGAGGCATGGCTATGAAGACGCTTGAGGAGCTGCCGCTATCTTTATTTCATTATGTCTTGTTATTCAGTTTCATTTGTATTTCGGTATTGTTATTCAGTTTCTTAAGATGTACGATGGTACGACTTATGTTTTTAAGTTGTAAATCGCTTCCGCAGACTTTCGGTTTTGAGTACTGAACACTAGTTGAGGGTGTAAGGACCGCTTTATGTATATTATGTTCAGTTATGTAAGCAAACTTGATGGGTTTTTAGCATCGAGTATTAGTATGTGTTCAGTATTTAAAAAGGAAGTTACTCTGATGTATGCCAGTAGTGCGCTTCGGTAATTTCTACAAGTTAGAAATTAACGGGGTGTTACACATTGGGTCATTCGGGCCACCGACAGATTAGGTTTTTGGAGGACGAGGAAAATCCCATTTGGGAGATCGATCCAGAGGCTCAGACTATTACTTATACTGGTGTGACTCAGACCACTGATGGGGTACAGGGAGTGCCCATGACTATTATTACTGCTCATCAGACTTTAGAGATTGAGTTGCCTACGAACCGTATGATAGAGGCTTTGTTTCCTGGAGTGGCAATGCCTGGGGCTATGGTTCAGGGTGCTGTGGTTCCTGATGTACCTGTCGTACCTGAGTGGGAGCCGTCTGATGGCTCCGGTAGTAGTGGTACCGTTGGGAGTCTCCCTAATGGATATCATTAGTGGGTGTTGGAAGTCAGTTCTTTGATTCTACTTAGAGTATAAGAGTCTTTTTGGGGATTTAGTCTGGTTTGTAATCTCTTATAACTCTACCTTTTGATACAATTATTATTAGGTATTTCAGTATATTAGCTTGACTGCTTAGTCTTCAGCCTAACCTATGGTACATATATAACCCTATAGACCGTACCACCTTTTGGGACACCTGTGTGATGTGGTACTTAGATGATAACTTATGTAAGTCAAGAGCATGACTATGATCCAACTGTTAGTGATCAATATATGATGCATATGTATATATCCCGATGTTGTATGGTATATCTAATCCTTATGCTTCTCACACATTTTGTAACACCCCGATAATTCTAACATGTAGAATCACCGAAATGCACTACATGGCATACATCAGAGTAACTTCCTGTTAATGAAATATTGAACACAACTAAAATTTTCGATATAAGTATCAATGGTTCAATGAACCTCCATGCATAATCGGAAAGATCTGAAGTCTTAAGACTTAAACATACATTATCCTGGTGTTCAATACTCAAAACATGAAATTAGCGGAAACGATTTATAACTTATACATGATAGTTATACAACTGTTAACAAAAGTACTACAGAAGGGCAAGGGCCTAAAACATGAAACATAGACTTTCGGACTCCTCGAGTCACACCGGCTAACCGTGAACCTTCGCCTTAGCTTTCCTTTGCTTCTCTGAAAAACCACAATACATAAAGGGTGTGATAAACATTATCTCAGTGAGTCCTATCGAGACCCCTGACCAACTCTAACGGTTTATTATACTTGAATCTGAACTCATGGCCCTAATAAGCGACCACGTGAATACATGGTGTTTTCTCGTAACTTGTAGCCCTAATAAGCGACTACTCGTTACATTTCTGATTTTTCCTGATGTAGCCCTAATAAGCGACTACGGATCATATTTTAACATGAATTTAGCACAACACCTCGAAGCCTGCCTTAGCTAAGGTTAGGACGTCTCAGTGAACCCATCCCCACTAATCCAAGTGAGCAACATGAGAGCCTAGGTTCTGGGGCTCATGACTCCCCCTCCCCTAGTATGCTAATAACTGGAGGATCGTCATCCTCGATATACACAAGGTATACCATCTACCTTTCCCCGAGGGAAAGTAACTTGAATTGTGTTTACATGAATTGAGAGTTTTTATGTCTTTATAGACTTACAATCAATTAGCTTACATGACATGATGAACTTGAAGTTCGTTATCTTAACATGATTGGACTCAAGGTCCGTTAACATTTCTTGACTTATGTTCTCTCGCGTTCTCTAAGTACGGTTTTCCGTTACGTTCATAACACACAAGTTTTCTATCAAACATGTTTAATTCCATGATATCAGTATCTTTACATTGTTGGGGAACCATGAGGAATGGATTAGAAGAGGGTTGGAATCATTTGGGATGGATAAAAAGGTACTTTGAATTTTAGGATCAGAAGGTCTCACACGACCCGTGCGTGTAGGCGCACGATCCGTGCGCTGTTGAACAAAGTTGTAGAAGGTTTTCAGAAAGATACGCACGACCCGTGCGACTAAGCGCACGATCCGGGCGTTGTTTGAATAAAAGTTTCAGAAGGATACGCACGACCCGTGCGACTAGGCGCACGATCCGTGTGTGTTTAAAAATTCAGTTCGTGTGGCATCAGATGGGGGCGCACGACCCGTGCACAGAGGCACACGATCCGTGCGTCTCCATCAGTTTTCCAGAAAACAGATTTTCATGAGTAAATTCCATTCCGTTCTGATTCCAATTTCCCTTCCGATCGAGACTCAAACTTGAATACACACAGAACAGTATAACACAGCAATATATTCAAATCAAACCAGCGCATCCAAACAATTACACATGCAATTGATCAATTTAAACTTGTAGTTTTCTGAAAACAGTTTTTCGACCTTATTTCTTTTCGAGACCAATTGAACACAACGCTGGTTTTCGAAACAGAGAACTCAGAACACACAAAATCCCTAAGCGAGTTATAGAACTCACCTCTTTGAGGACAGAAGCTACCAATACCGAAACTCAGCAACAAGGACCACGACAACTCACGAACTCTCCAACAAACGGCTTCTAGGCAACCCAAAACTGAAACCCAAACCTCCTAGAGCTTGCACTTCGAACCCAGGAACTAAACTTCCTCCTAAGCTGCTCCAACACTCGGTTTAGGTACAGAAGTTGGTTTTAACACTTCCTTCACTCACATGCAACTCAGATTTTTAGAATTTTGGTTAAATGGAGCTTGGTGGGTCTTCAATGGTGATTTGGGCTAGGAGGAGGGGATGACTTCGAAATTACTATCAATGGGAAGAGGAGAATGACAGGAGTTCAGGGCTGGTTTTGGATGCTACATGCATCCACAATTTCGTGATCTCTCTCTTCCTCAACTTTCCCTCTCTCTCACGCCTAACCCTTCCTTTCTCTCTTCCCTGTTTCTGATTTCCAGAAATGGTTCAAAGTGCTTCAGTTTGGTTTTTCAGCTGAAAGGAAATATATATATATATATGGTATGGGGAAAAGACAAGTTTGCCCCTCACGTAACCTTCCTATCCCCTATGACTCCCATCAGCCCTAAGCATTCTACTAACATCCAATTAATTATCAATCACACACAATTTGCACATTTAATAAATCAATAAGTCATTTTCAGTATAAATAGTTCCCAACCAACTAAATTAAATCACTAATTATTATTTCATGCCAATTAATTAAAATAGCAAAATAGGGGATGTTACACATTTCAAAAAAAATTAATTTTTCATTAGTTGAGAACTGAAAATTTATATATACTGTGAATCAATATATTTTTAAAAGAAATCAGAAATGGGAATATTAGTCAAGTGTAACACCACTTTTAAAGGTTAGAAAAAAAGGGGTGTTACAATCTCATTTGTAACCACTAATTACCATTTGAAAGCCTAAGGATAGACAGTCCATTAAACACCTGTGGGTATCTTGTGTTGCAGGTTATGTTTTGATGATGAAACAATTCTAATTAAAGTGACAAAAGGAACTCCAAGACACAACCAACTCAAGAGGAAAGTCTATGTCAAGGGTAGACCATAGGAAGTTCGATCGTGTCTTAGGAAATAAATGTAAACCTCTTTTGAGGATCGGCTCAAAGCACTTTACAAAAATAAGCATTCACATAGGTAGACACTCATGAACCAAATCCTTTTTCCATGATATATAAGGAACCTAACATAAGCCTTCCATATGCCAAAAGAATGCTAAATAAGTTTGGCACAAGCAGTAAAATGATTATAAGCAATAACATTCATTTTAGGAAAATCATAGACACTATAATAGATTATGTTTATGCAGGAATAGAACCAGAATCGTCATAATAGGTTATCATAACAGATTATGATAACCGATTAAGATAATAGATTATGATTATGCGAGCATATTAGAAATGGGACCAAAATCACCTTAATAGATTTAGATAACCGATTATGATAATCGATTAGGCAATCGTGTTAATCGATTATAAGTAAGTTTTTTAGCTAAAACAGGTCCAAAAACATGTTAATCGATTATCCACTTACGTGATAATCGATTATTAGTGCAATAAATCAGTCCCAACGGTCAGAATTTGACAGAATCTATAAATAGGGACCTAGCTAGGGTTTGCCAAATACAATTAACCTCGAATAAAAAGCATATTATTGAACCCTAGAGCACTATTGCACTTGTTATTCACTGTTTCTATATCAATTTGAGCTGATCTCTCTCAAGGGTTAGTTTGAGAAACTTTCAATTTGTTGTATTCGCCTACTTTGGAGGTATTTCTATTTCTTATAATTTGTTCAATTTCTTTTATTGGGTTTTACTAGAGAGTGGGTATTCTCTCTAGGTTTTGATTGTAACAAGAGTGGGGCATCTCTTGTTTGTCAATTGGTTGTACTAGAGAGTGGAGAATCTCTTTAGGGTTTTGATTGTAACAAGGGTAGGGTATCTCTTGTTTATCAATTGTTGAGGGCTCTTGCACGAAAGTGGGGTATCCTAAGTGAAGAGTGTCTGAGTTTTGTAAGGGTTTGAAAGCGTCCGTTTTAAGCTTTGCTTTGATAGTGAAAATCTCACACGGGTTTCTGAGGACTGGAGTAGGTCGCTAAGAGGTGGCTGAACCAGTATAAATCTATGTGTTATTCTTGCTTTTAGTTTCTAATTCGTTCATTCCATCAACCTACGCACTCCTAAAAAAAACATATTTTCATATACTAACTCCTTTCACAAAATCTTAATCCTATGAATTATTTAATTTAAATTACAAGCTTAATTGTGATTTTATCCAAGACTCTTAAGTTTCTAAACAAAACTCTTGCATTATGCCTTAATACATAACCCTCTTAATCTAAACCATTACCAAAACATGACTGGAACTCATATATACCTACATTAACCTCATGCCGAACACATTACTTATATCTTGGTCATAATTCTTAAATTGAGACTAACCATGAATCAAACCATTTTCAGTCAAATCTCAACCCATATGATCCAATATTTGTGTGCAATACAACCGATACCATACTTGTTCTAATACTCTAAAGTCTAATCATATATATTAGCATGTTCGAGTCAATCTAATTATAGCAATCAATTTGTGTAATTATTTAAGCCAATCTACTCAAGACTTTGATGTGGGTAAAAATTTCACAAACTCTTCCTAAATCCTACTAGTCAACGTGGCCCAACCAAGGCCTATAACCACCGGTCAATTCAGAAACATGAACAAAAACAAACAACCACGCATCCATATTAAAAGCAATCAAATCATCGAGTCTAAATATCCAACAAGTCACCTTCTACCCTCAGCTGTCTTTCAACCTAAATTTTTGAGAATTTTTAAAGCCGAAAAGAAGTATAAAAGAAGCGGGAAAAAAGACCGAAAAACGCCGTACGGAGAAATTTCAATTTAAGAAGGAATTTCTCTATGTGAGTTTTGAAGAGAAATTTGTTCCGTTTTGTCATTTAGATGGTTTAAAGTTAAATTAATTAAACCTTTTATTTATTTCTTTAATTATTCATTATAGAGAGAAAAATATGTGTGTTGAGTAACATATTATAGGGAAAAGATTAATAATTTTAATAAAAGTAAAAAATTATTTATTTTCTTAATTTGTGTAAAATAACCTTAACGACAAATAAAAAAAGAAGAAAGATAATTTAATTTTGTTTAAGGATGTTCTATATTACAAGCCAACGAAACCAATTAGGGTCTGTTTTGATGACCAGGATAAGGAGACAATATATGATAAGTCTATCACATCCTGTGTCAATCTAATATTTGTTACTCCAACAATATATGATAGCTTAATCATGTGACTTACATTATCCTGACTCTATAGTTAAAATCTTATCCTGAATTTAAACTGAGTTCGAAACCAGCAGAATATGATAAGTAAATGCTCATTACCATTTTAAATTATATTTTAAAATATAAAAATATGAAATCTAATAAAAAAAATTATATTGAAGAAAAAAAGATTTGATGTTAAATTAAAAAAAATATTAGAACATAATATAAAAAATAATGTATAATTTTATGATAATGGTAGTTTTGTCATGTTATGTAATCTAAAAAATAAAAATCAATTCAAATTAAACAAATTAAAATAAGTGATACCAAATAAAATTATTATTAAAAAGTATAAATTAGAAAATGAATTTAATTTTTTAACAAATAAAATATATTTGTCATAAGGGTAATTTTGTCATTAACATATAATATATATCATATCATTACTTATTAGCTTATCCAAAATATATAATACAATTACCTATCTTATCTTTGTAAAAAGAATAATAATATATATCATCTTATTTCTTATGAGGTGTTGCACATCAAAACATGTGATATGATAGTGATTATACTATCTGTCTCATATCTTATCTTTATCGTGCTTCATATCATATCTTGCCTCTATCTTATCGTGATCATCAAACACACCCTTAATGTAGTTGTTTTCAATAAAATTATTAGTCATTTATTGTAACATCCCTAATATTTAAAATGTAATTCACGGGGATTGTAAATAATTTCTTAGACGAGTGAAATAATAATTCGTGAATCGGATATGGGTTAGTTGAGAAAACATTAAGTTATGGCTAAGTAGGAAAAAATTTATGCGAAAATGAGGATTTAGAAAGAATTAATGAGCTAAGGGCATTTTGGTCTTTTCACAACCATTTAAACCCTCAGCCCATTAAAACATTTCAACCTTTACTCATTGTTCAGCTGGAACAAAAATTCAGAAATAGAAGAATAGGAGAGAGGGAGAGAAGAAGGGGAGAAGGAGGGAGAAGAGGAGAGGAGCACCACCTCCATCAAACCGTCTTGCATGTAAGTTCTCCTTGTGCCATTCAACTCCATTTTCAATCCTTTTTCTTTTGGCACCAATTTCAGAACCTAACACTCTCTAAATCACCACTTGCCATTGTTGGATTTTGAAGCTCAAAGTTGAGTTTTCAACTTGGTGAAGCATTGCATGTGCTCTTTGGAACCTTGGGAGTAACTCTTAGCAACTCCTTGAAGCTACATTGTGGTTAGGATTATTTTGGAAGCAATCTGATAACTCTTATTTATAAGAGTTATTTATGCATTCTTAAGGTTAATTCATTGTTTATTCTCGTGTAATTAGTAAGTTAGCATTTGTAAATGTTATGTTTTAAGTTTAGAAGGTTGCATTCCTGAGTTCTTAATATTTGGCATTTAGGTGCCCTATTTGTGTGCTTTGATTGTGTGTTCAATTGCTGCAGCATCAGTTGCCATAGCAATGCAATTATGCGAAAGATGAGAGAGAAGGATGGGACACGCTAAAAGAAGTGAATGACAGCTGTAATGGCAAGGAAGAGCACGTCCAGCTAGTGCCAGCACCTGAACAGGGAATATTCCACTTTTTCTTGGGCACTTGTACTTTTAGGCACACAAATGACAAAGGGCGCTTCAAATTTAGGGTTTTCTTGGATCATGTACCCTAGAGCTATAAAAGGGAGCCTCCTTCTTCATTTATGTCATGCTAGGTCTGAAAAGGAAAGTTTAGAAATAGCTTTCAACCATTTTTTACCTACGCTACCTCCAGTACCAAACTTGTGAAGATCATTGCTGGAATTATTGTTGCAGCAACGACAGGAGCCATAATACTTGTTGATTGTGCTACGTGGGAGTTGAACCCTCTCCTTGAGACTCTCTTCTTGGAGTGTATCTTCGGATCTTCTCACTTAGAATAATCTCTATCTTGTATTTCTTGAATATGATTGTTACAATTATGTTTGAGTTGTGTTTCTTGTCTAGTTTGCTCATTATGAGCTAAATACTCATAGTTGGAATGTTGGGATCTATGTAATGAATTTTTAGTGCATTTGATGAAATGCGTTTGATGTTTTAGCAATTTATCTTTTGTGAGCTTAATATTTCCATCTTAAATTAGGAATGGCCATCTAACTTAAGTAAATTCGTAAATTCAGAAATGGTTTATGAATAGATCTCAAAAGATAACATGGATAGTAAGTAGTAAAGGATACTTTAATGCTTCTTGCTTAAACCCTAGACATAGGAGGGCAAAATCCATGAGATGAACACTGTGGGTGCGTGAGTAGCCTAGGGTGTACCTATTTAGGGTCTAGACATAGACTCTTGTAGAGAAACCCGAGTGGAAGTGTTTGATAAAACAGCAACTATTGCGACAGCATCTATTGCTGCAGCATTAGACGCAGCACTACTGTACTAGAAAGGAGTTACTTAGTGAACACATTCCAACTTATTCTCAATACTGATTTTCACACCCTTTTACTTAATTTGTTGTTTAAAATTTTTTCAAAAACTTGTGTCTATTTAAATTACCTCACTAATTTGTTAACCAAATTAAACACGTTTTAGACCTCAATCCTCGTGGGAACGATCTTTTCTTATCATATACTACTTGTTGGACTGTGTATACTTGCACATGATTTTACACAACACAATCTCAGTAACAAAGGAGCTTGGGTTCGAAATAGGGGTTGTTGGTGTCGGTTTTGGAACGGTTTGGACGATTACGGGGATTGTTCGAGTGGTCACCGTTCGGATATTTCGCGTGGAGACTTGATTTCGAACGAACTCTCCAAACCGGTGAGTTTTACTCACTATTAGGGTTTTTCTTATTGTTCTTGAACTATTGGTGTTTTTTTTTTGTTCTATGGTTAAAATTTGGATTTCGAAAGATTTATCGAGTCGAAAACCGTTTTTCCAAATACTCGCGTATAACGGTTTTTACAAAAATGTATATATGTTATATTGATTTTTGACTGGAATTATAGTCTAGAAACATATATATATATATATATATATATATTATCTGTTTTGAGGTGGGATTTTGATCGGAATTTGGATTGGACGCGAACGGAGAAGCGGAACGAGAGAAACGGAATGGAATTGAGAGACAGAACAGGGCACACAGATCGTGCACCCCTGTGGCACGAACCGTGCGCCTGCCTCGCAGATGGTAAATCAAATTTAGTGCATCACGCACGGGTCGTGCCCCCCTAGGGCACGAACCGTGCGTGTGGTTCTGTCTCGGGTGCAAATTTCCCGTTTCGTCGCTCTTTTCGATTCCAAACCTCTTCTAATATTTCTTCTAACCAATTGTGATGATATTACCTTGATAAAATCATTGTTTTGAAGGTGATCAACATGATTTTGAGAAAAGGTTTTGGAAAATTATAATTGTTTGAAAAACCGAAAAGTAGACCGCGTGTGAGTACATGTTTTTGGATAATAAAACGGATTACATGTCCAACTTGGTACCGTATTATAACGCCGGATGTCTAGTATTGTAATCATCCAAACGGGTTATAGAACAACGATAGATATAGATTATATCGAATATAGAAGTCGGCCCAATGCGGGTGTGATATATAGATTATATCAAGTTGGGTGACGACCCAACGAATAGCATACTAGGAAGGGAAGGTCATGAGCCCTCACCCTAGGCCCTGGAAACGTTATGGAATAGATACTAACGGGGTTCATCGAGATTGTGGTTGTGTGCACGGTCGATGTTATGCTACGGTAAGTACATGATTCATCGAGATTGTGGTTGTGTGCACGGTCGGTGTTTCGATTGGTAAGCTTGTAATGATAAAGTAACTTACAAGGCTTAAAAATAAATGGATAGCACATTAGATGCCGAGATTGTGGCTGTTGCACGGTCGGTACTGGGCTAAGTATATATATATGAGCAAATAGTTTATAAATTTAACTATGTTGCAACGATTTGATAATTGAACCGAGTGATAGTGAGGGGACACGGTAGAACTCACTGAGATATGTTATCTCACCCTATCATTATTGTGGTTTTTACAGAGAAACAAGGTAAGAGGAAGACAAGGCAGCACGAGTAGGTGACGTGCATATGGAGATGTCGAAGACTTGTAGTCTTGAGTTCCCGGTTATGTTTCTCTCGTTATTTTCCGTTATGGTTACGTAACTTGTATTGTTATGAGTTGTATAAACCTATTCCGCTTCCCTGGTTATGATATTGAACAATGGACTTGTATTCCTTGTTAAGCTGAGAACCAAGTTAAAATTTATGGACTTCAAGACAGGTTGATTATAGACATTGTGTTTTATTATCGGAAAAATTTAGTATGTTCAATATCTAAACAGAGACTGTGTCATCTGATTGTTGACACAGATGTGCATCTCAGTGTATCTACATGTTAGAAATATTGGGGTGTTACATTTATCTATGATACTTGTTCTGTACCGTATCTCCGACTAAGTGACCGACCTTGGATACAAAGTCCGGTCCGAGATAGTTGGTATTGATGTTCTTGGTCAATCCGAGATAGAGCTCTGATCCGAGGTGGGGTGGTACCTGCAATGACACTCCGACGCTCAAGTCAGTGAGTGAGCTAATTGCAAGTTATATGGATAGAGAATGAGTACCTTTAATGCTAGCATTCAATGCTTATTTATAGGTTTTTGGGACGAAATAGGACCATTGGATCTAGGTCTTTGATCTCCACCATTGGCTGATTGATCTGGCCTTTTGCTGTTTGGGCCTTAGATGGATTGGCCATAGTGGCCCAATCCATAACAGTTGCCCCCCAAGTCGGATCGCTTTAGGGGGGGCTAGACTTGTTTTTAGAGAATCTGTACCAATCTTTCAAAACCGGGATACCACGTTCGCGTTTTTGCCCCGAACCTCCGAGCGTGAGAGACTCAGGTCGTGCCGAGGTCTTGGGGACCGTGGTTGGCCGAGCGGCTCGAGGCGTTCTTAGTACAGGTGGCGATCTTCTGAGTCCGGGGTATACCGAGTGACTCAAGGTATGTCGTTTATAGTGACGCATCGATTTCCTCGCCTGTCATTGATGGGACGCGTCGTACGAGGATGATTGGGGTAATGATGGCACTTGGAAGGACGCGCCTGCCTAGGGGCTAGCGAGAGGTCGTGTAGCATAGGCCCAGGCCCATTAGAGGCCCTCAGTTTGCTATAAATAGGGGAGGGGACCTCCCTCACTTTGCACTGATTCCTGAAAATCGCTCTGATCTCCGATCTTAAACTCGTTTTCTGGCAGCCCTCGTCTTTCAGAGTTCTGTGGCGAGTCTCGGTGAGACCGTTGAAGTTCGTGATCCGATTCAAGTGTTGGCGAGCTTCCTGTTTTACAAGGTTAGTTCCCTTCTTCTATTTATTACTTCTAGCTTTAGTTCAAGGTCGGGTTCTCTTGGAGCCCGTATTTATTGATACAGAGTGGGGGTCGTCAGGTCGGGTTCTGACTTGGTTGTGGACCCACTGTTTAAGTATCAACCTGACTCGTTAAGCCCCCATTTCTACAGGACCGATCTGGCGAGGACAAAATAGACTCATCGGGTTGCCAACTTAGATCGCCCCGTCCTTGCAAAAGCAATGGCTTCAGGTGCTAGAGACCCGGTGGAAATTCGTACTAGTCCCCCCGGGTCGGCTGTTCCCGAGGTTCAAGATGATCTGGGTTCTGCTCCTTTGAGTTTTCACGCTGAAGACCGCTCTCCCGGGGTTCCCGGCAATGAGCTGTCGGATGAAGACAACGCCGAGATAGTGGTCCTTAACTCGGAGGAATCCGACGTCGAGCCGGATAATGAAGAACAAGGGAGCACTAGCTGGAGTTCCGACGATAGTGAAGCAGAGGTTGTTGAAAGCTGCAACAATGAAAACGGGCTCGGATACCACGGGGATACCGTGTATGAGGGAGGTGATTCTGATCAACACCCCTGCGCCGGAGTTGGGCCGGTTAATGTTCTCTTGTCTTAACCTCTGAACGTCCCTCGGGAGTACTCGTGGGTGTCAGAAACGTTGAGGGGAATTCAGTCCGTCTACAGGACGGGGATGATATGAGCTACCTCGTCAAGCGCATTTCTAGGAAAGATCAGGTCTAGAACGTGGAGGGGATGAGCGAAGGTCAACACGTAGCTGTTTGGCCAAGAGCTTTGAAGTTTGTCATGTATGGAGTTACGATTCTTGACATGCATATTAGTCCCCCCTTCACCGCCTTTCAGCAAGAGGCCCTGGGGATTCTGAACCTCACTCCCTCTCAGCTTCACCCCAACGCATGGGCGTTCCTCCGGGCTTTCAAGCTAATGTGTATTCACTTGGAGAGGCCAATCTCCTGTGATCTGTTCTTTTACCTTTTTTACGTCAACCGGAGGCACGAGGATGGAACCAAGGATCGGTGGGAACACGTGAGCTTCCGGGCTAGGAGGGGTATTAAAATTTTCATGCCCTATTCCGATTCCTTGAAAAATTGGAAGAACAAGTACTTCTTCGTCGAGTCTGTGAATGAGGAGGTAGTGAGGCACGTCGGCAAATATGCTGCGAATGGGGAATCCCTGGAGTCCACCAAGTTTCAAATAGGGTGGTCTCTTTCTCATTTTAATCGGAGACCTCACACGTATACTGTCAGTTTAAGCCGGCTATCCCCGTTTGATCAGGACTCTTTAGCGATCTTGACCAACTTCGCCGACCTGATTATCTACCGGGATCCCAAAAAATTCGGGATTGATGTAGCTCGATTGGTCGGGGCGGGCTCTAAGTCTCAAGTGGTGGCCGTGCTTGGAAGGTTTTTGATAGCCAATACCGCCCATAATTTTTCAATTGCCGTCTCTTATAACATTGCTTCTTTTCCTTGTTTTGCAGACAACATGGGGCCTAACAAATTCTCCCGCTTGAGGGCTATTACGGAACAGAAGGGCGGGGTCCAGCAGGAAGATCCTCCCCGGAATGAGCCCGTTCTTGCCGTTTCGATCAACATTATCACAGAGGCCAGCATGGCCGGTGCTGAAGATCAACTGACTGATCTTCTACACCGGAAAAGGCAGCGTCCTTTGTCGCAAGGAGATCCTGCCTCCACTTCCCATGTTCTGGAGCAGCAGGTGTAGGCTGGTCGAGCCGGTTCTCCCCGAGCTTCAAAGAAAAGTCGCCACGAGAAGCATAAAACTTCGAGATCTTCTGGTATCTCGATAGATGGCGAGTTCTTGAAGAAGCACTTGGAGGATTCCCGGGTCGATCCGATTGAGGCCGCTGCTAGGTTGTTTCGGCATCTGGCTGATGTTTCCAAGCTTCAAAGGGCCGAGGCTGAGAGCCAGGCGAAAGGTAACACCAGGTTCCGAAGGGTTTTACTTGGTTTTTCTTTTGGTTAATTCCGTTCCTAACTTTCTTGTTTCTGCTATTTCAGGGGCCCTGGCAGAGAGGGATACTGAACGGAAACTCCGAGCAGACCTCCAGAAAAAGTATTAGTTGCTGTCCTCGAATCTTTTGAAGTCCCAGGAAGACCAGATCGCGCTCAAGGCGGATAAGTATAAGCTTGAAAAGGAGAGGGACTCTGCCCTTAATCAAAGCAAAAAGCCAAGGGAGGCAGGTGGTTTCCTCTTTGAAGGTCCGGGTTTCCGAGCTTGAAGCCGAAATTCGGAAAGCTGGACAGGTCCAGGCTGGGACTAGCGTGGATTCCTCGGTTCGGGTTGTCGAGTTGGAAAAGGAGCTCGAGGAGGCACGCGCGAAGGCCGAGGACGCTGAGAAAGAGATGGTCGAGGTGGCCCACATGGCAATGGATGTGGCTGTGGAGAGTTATGAGAAAGCGCTTGCCCAGGTCGCCGTTATTCATCCTTCTTTGCCTATGGACCGGGGGATTCTGAGTGTGGATCACACAGTGGAACGGGGGGCGGATTGTCAAGCTCAACCCCGACTCTGAAGAGTGTGAGGTCATTTACCCTCGCCCATCCGTGACGTGACTTGTGTGAAAAGATAGTTCCGGGTTGGTTGCTTTTTGGGTTCTGGGTGGAACCGGTGGGGATGAAAGCCCCGGGTTTCGGGCGGAACCGGAATTTGTAATATTTTGCCATCTTTTTGAATTTGTGGACCCGGCCGTATCCGGGGTAGCTTGTAATACTAATTTAATTGCATGTACTTCCGGTTTTATCTACCTCGGTTGAGTTTTACTCTGTTGATTTAAATTCATGCACATGCGTTTTGATTCGCTCAAGTGGTAGGCGTCGCCTTTGGGGCAGTTTACCGGGACTCGGCCCAGACCGAACTCGCCCCTTAGGGTAGTGGCAACCTCGGCCAATTGGTGCGTGATGCGTGTCGCCTTCGGGGCAGTTTACCGGGACTCGGCCCAAATCGAACTCACTGTTGCGCCCGAAAAAGTCCCCGAGGGAGAACCTTCATCGTTCACAACTTTTTCTATGACAATGAAGCCGCCACCAATATTTATTAAGGGAAATATTAGGAAAACCATTTTTGGAAAGCGATTGGCCTTTGAAAACTGAGAGTTTAGGGTTCGGGGGTCGGTTACGCGTGGGGAAGGTATTAGCATCTCACACGTCCTCTCTACTGAGAGGGAACCTTTAATTAAATGTGTGGTTTTTATATGTTGACCTGAAAATATTCAACTTTGCCTCTATACTTCTTATTGACAATGAATTAAAGGACTTAATAGATTTTTTTATTTTTGGAGAGAAAGGGAAAAAAAAGGGTTTTTAGAAAAAAGTGCTTGACGGGACGTGGCCCGCTCCTACGTATCTCCCGGTGCGATGGAGAACTCAAAGCTACGTAGTTCTTGTTTGTCCTGAAAAAGGTTTTTGTTTTTTATCTTGTTTAATTTTGAAAATTGGGCATTCATGGTGATTAATTGAGCAAAGGCTCCAAGTGATCACCACTAGTACCTCATTGTTAATAATCATGCAAGCAAAGGCTTCGCAAGACTACTAACAAAGTTTTTGATTTAGTGAAAATTCTTAGGAAAATTAGGCATTCATGATGATCAATTGAGCAAAGGCTCCAAGTGACCACCAATAGTACCTCGTTGTTAACAATCATGCAAGCAAAGGCTTCACAAGACTATTAACAAAAGTTTTTGATTTATGAGAAACTATTTTGTCTCGAAGAGAAATAAATTAAATTAAAACGAGAAAAAGGGGGGTGAAATGGTAAAATGGTATGCAAGTGGCAGGAGGGCTGTATTATAAAATCTGGGGTGTAAACAGTGAGCCCAGCTTGTTTTTGTAAGCTGGGCTGCGCTTTTTTTTTAAACAGAAAAAGGGATGGGCCGTTTCAAAAAAAAAAACAAAACCATGGGCTTCAGAAGGGGGCACGCGGAGTAAAACGCAGGGGTGCGAGTTGCAATCTGAAAAATAAAAAATTGTGAAAAGACATAACTGTCCTTGGGTCCATACTATAAAAACTAAACCTAAATCTGGAACCCTAATTCGAATCCTATCCTCTTCTCAGCGCCGCACTCCTCAAATCACCCCCAACCCTAAAAATCTCTCTCTCTCTCTCACGCATCCGTCTCCCTCACCCTCAGCTCATCTACGGCGCCACACTCCCCAAATCCCTCTCTCTCAACCCTACTTTTCTCAAATCCCCAACCTTGCGGCGCTATCTATGGCCGAATCCCTCAACCCAGATTTCCTTCGTTTCTCTCCTCTCTCCGCCTCGCTTCACGGACCCCAGAGGCCATCTCCTCCTCTGTTCTTCGCTTCACTCCCCGTCGTCGAGCCAACCTCTCTCTTTCTCTTCGGTGTTAACCCAAATCTCTCTTTCCACCACCGACACAACCCAAACCTTCACCTTCCCTTTCTCACGGCGCCGCTTTACAGAATGGTGAGAAAGGAGAGAAAGAGGAGTGAGTTCGGAGCGAGAGATGGAAGAAAACGCGAAGATAGAAGGGGCGAGATGGGGTCGCGTCGGTGATTCACGGCGACGACGAGGTGTTCTCTGGAAGACGGCCACCGTCACGGTGGTCAGACTGGTACGGTTCTGCTCCTCTTTCTTATTTCGTTTTTTTTCTTTTTCAACCCTCTTCTACTTTCGGATTCTGATTGATTTTTTTTTATGTTGTTTTTGGTTCCTCTGGGTGACTCACGGCCAACGGTGACGGGAGGCTAGAGCTGACGCTGTCCTGACGTTGGTGACGGGATTGGGGGGAATGACCACCGTCAGCGGTGGTCGGAGTTGGAAGGTAAGCTTCGGTTCTAATTCCTCTTTATCGTATATCTTTCTTTGTTTTTGGTTTCTGTTTTGACTACTGCTTGTTTTTGATTTCTGATTCCTAAAAAGGACCAAAAACTGAACCCTAACCTTTGCCTAATTTCTCTTTCTTTTTGAAACAGATGAGCAAAACCTAATTTTTCTAAACACCAAAAACTAATTTCTGATATTTACCAAACCCTAATTTTGATTCCAACTTAACTGCTAATTTCTTTTCTAAAACAGATAAGCAAAACCCTAATCGGTTTACAACTAATTTCTGATATTACTTCTTATGTTCGTTTTCTTTTAACATAGGCAGAATCCTAATTAACTTGAAAATTCTAGACTATTTACAAACCTAAAGATTCTTTTGTTTAAACCCTAGCCTGTTTACAGTATCAATGTTTCTTAGAAAAAAAACATAAACTGAGCCTAATTATTTTAGAGTTTATATATACAATTCGTATTACTAATCTAATAATCTGAATATATACTGCTTTGATGCTGATTTCAGATTAATAACATATACAATTTATTTACAAAGAGACCTATTTTATACTAAATTAGACAAAAACCAACCTCAAATTCCAGCTTCTGTAAAACTTCCTGTGGCTTGCTCTGCTGCCTTTTCTTGTTTCTGTTTTTCCAGATTCTGAACTTGTTTGATCGCTGTTAATCACTGCTACTGTTACCCTGACCGCTCCTGCTACTTCTGCTTCTGATTCTTTGGTGTCTTGCGATTAGGGTTTCAATGTGAAAACCCTAATCTTTTGGTTCTGAATTCTGGTGTATTTTCTGTCTGAATTTTTAGGTGTGTCAGGGCTTGTTTATATAGGTAAAAACTAGGGTTTTTTTTCTGATCTCTTTCTATTTCTTTCTTTTTTCAGGTACTTGGACCTCTGGAGGAAACTTGCTCAGCAAGAACAGGCCCAAGGAAGCTAGGAAGCTGCTGTTATTCTTATGCATTTTCGTTTCTTCTATTTTTTGTACTTTTATTATTATTTTCGGATCTGGCCATTTTGGCCCTTTTGATGTAATTTTTTGTATTTTTTTAATTTAATTTTTTTGGATTTTTGGATTATTGTAAATTAATTTTTATTAATTCTGATTTTCATTATTTTGAGATGCTTGTAAGCTGCTGTTTGGACAGATTTTTGTTTTTGGTTGAAGTGGGTGAGAATGATTAAATTGGGCCAAGCCCAATCAAAACCAAACATAGGCCCAACTTAGAAAAATGGCTGAAATGAAGCCCAATTAGAACGAACGCTAAAATCAAACCCAATCGCAAACGCTAAAATCGGGCTCGAATTGAACAAATGCTAAAACAAAGCCCAAATTCAACAAACGCTAAAATAAGGCCCAAATTCACAAGCGTAGGACCAAATAAGAAGAGTAGGCCCCAAGTAAGCTCGAAACTAACTTAGTAAAAAAAAAGTAAAAAGAAGCGGACAAAATTGGGGTATGACACTCACCCTTTAGGGTTGTGGCTGCCTCAGCCAGCTATATCGTCGGTGAACACCGTTCTTTATATAAAAGAAAATGATAACATCGGTATACACCGTTAAAATGATAACATCGGTATACACCGCTCTTTAATAAAATGATAACATCGGTATACACCATTAAAATGATAACATCGGTATACATCGCTCTTCATATAATAAAATGATAACATCGGTATACACCGCTCTTCACCGAAGTACCTCAACTATAGTACTTTTTTAATTTGGTGGCGTTCCAAGTCCTTGGGATCGTTTTCCCGGCCAACGTCTCCAACTCATAGACACCTTTACTAGTTTTAGATACAACTCGGTATGGTCCTTCCCAATTAGGGGCGAGCTTGCCTTGTGCGGCGTTCTTTAAACCGACGTCGGCTCTTCGTAAAACTAAGTCACCGACTTCAAGATCCCTGGGGATTACTTTCGAGTTATATCGTGCTGCTACCCTCTGCTTTATTAGTGTTTCTTTAAGGGAAGCCTGGCTTCGGACCTCGTCGACAAGGTCGAGGTTTTCTTTTAACGCCTGATTATTGTCCTTTGGTGACTTTGGGTGGAGAGTCCTCCAGCTCAGCTCTCCGATCTCTACCGGGATTACCGCCTCTGTCCCGTACGAAAGCCGGAAAGGGGTCTCCCCCGTTGAGCTCTGTGGGGTGGTTCTGTAGGCCCACAACACATAAGGTAGTTCTTCAACCCAGTTTCCCTTCGCTTCATCGAGCCGCTTTCTCAATCCATTGAGGAGAATTTTGTTGGCGGCTTCTGCCTGTCCGTTCGTTTGCAGGTGTTCTACTGAGGTGAACCGGTGTTTAAGTCGAAGGTCGGACATGAGTTTCTTGAAGCCTTTGTCGGCGAACTGGGTTCCGTTGTCAGTGATTACTACCTCGGGAATCCCGAATCTAGTCATGATATTCTTTTTGAAGAACTTGATGCAGTTCCTTGCGCTGATGATGGCTAGAGGCTCGGCTTCAATCCATTTTGTGGAGTAATCTACTGCCACTATCAGGTACTTGATCTGACCGGGGGCAGTTGGGAATGGTCCTAAGAGATCTATTCCCCACCATGCGAAGGGCCATGGCGAGGTGAGGCTGGTGAGCTCCGTAGGAGGTGCTATGTGGACCTTGGCGTGGATTTGACACTTACTGCATTTCTTTACATAGTTTCTTGCATCGGTCTCCATGGTTGGCCAAAAATATCCTGCTCTTAAGGCCTTCCGAGCTAGAGACCGACCTCCAATGTGCTGCCCACAGATTCCCTCGTGGATCTCGGCCAAGACGTAATCCGCCTCTCCTCCTTCAACGCATTTTAACAGTGGTGAGGATAAGCTTCTTCTGTAGAGGTTTCTATCGATTGTGCAAAAAGATGAGGCCTTCCTCAACCACATTGACAGAAAAATTGGTCTCCGGGTTTGGGAGGACACTTGGCTTGCTCAGCGTCTCCTGGATTATTGATCGGTGATTCCCTGGAATTTTGGTGCCGGCGAGTTTGGAAAGAATGTCCGCCCTGATATTTTCTGTCCTGGGAACGTGTTTAACCTCCGTAAACACGAAATAGGAAAGCAGTTCCCGCACACGGGTTAAATACTTCTGCAAGGTCGGGTCTTTGGCATCGTATTGCTTCCCGATTTGAGAGACTACCAACAACGAGTCCGTGTTTAAAGAAAGACGAGTAACTCGGAGGTCGATGGCAAGTCGGAGTCCTGCTATGCATGCCTCGTATTTTGCCTGGTTGTTTGAGGTAGGGAAACCAAACGTGAGTGATACTTCGATTACAACACCTGTCGGGCTTTCGAGCATTAACCCTGCACCACTCCCTTTTGGATTTGAGGATCCATCTACATGGAGCGTCCACAACCCGTCTTCAGGGTCGGCGGGTGCCATTTCCGTGATAAAGTCGGCCAGTATCTGAGCTTTCATGGCCGGTCTTGTTTCGTATTTGATTCCGAACTCAGAGAGTTCTACTGCCCATTTGATCATTCGTCCTGCTAAGTCAGGTCGGTGCAGGATCTGCCGAATTGGATAGTTTGTCCATACCACGACTTGATGAGCGACGAAGTAAGGTCGGAGACGGCGTGCCGAGACGAGCAGAACAAAGGCGATTTTTTCTATTTTCTGATATCTAACTTCCGATCCCTGTAAAGCTTTGCTCACGAAGTATACCGGACTCTGACCCATCTCTGTCTCCCTAATGAGTACGGCACCAATGGCCTCTTCCGAAATGGCTAGGTACAGGTATAAGTCTTCCCCTGGGTTTGGCCGAGTTAAGATCGGTGGTTCGGTCAAGACTTTTTTGAGTTGGGAGAGGGTCTCGTCCCGTTTTGGGGTCCATTCGAATGTTGCTTCTTTCTTAAGCAGTTTAAACAAAGGGAGTGATTTGAAGGTAGCGTTGGAAATGAAGCGAGATAGTGCAGCAATCATGCCGTTGAGCTTTTGGAGTTCTTTCTTGGTGGACGGGGTGTGCATCTCCGTCACAGCTCGGCATTTATCTGGGTTGGCTTCAATGCCCCTTTCTGTGAGATAGAAACCAAGGAATTTCCCAGCCCGGACCCCGAAAGTGCATTTTTTCAGGTTCAACCTCATATTGTTTCTTCGGATTTCTGTGAAGATCTCCTCTAGGTCGGTTACGTGGAGGTCTTCCCCTTCTCTTTTTGCGATCATGTCATCGAGGTAGACTTCCACATTACGGCCGATCTGCTTTCGGAACACCTTGTTCATCATCCTTTGATAGGTGGCCCCCGCATTTTTCAAACCAAATGGCATGACCCGGTAACAAAAATTACCGCGGTCAGTCATGAAGGCCGTTTTCTCTTGGTCGGGGGAAACATCGGGATTTGGTTATACCCAGAATAGGCATCCATGAAAGATAGTAAACAAAAACTGAAGCAATATCGACGAGCCGATCAATGCTAGGAACAGGGAAGGCGTCCTTAGGACAGGCATTATTAAGATCGGTATAGTCAATGCACATTCGCCATTTTCCATTTCTTTTCTTAACAAGTACAGGGTTCGAAAGCCAAGTTGTGTACTTGACTTCCTTTACAAAATCAGCTTTAGTCAAATCATCTACGACCTTGGTCGTAGCAGCTGCTTTCTCCTTGCTTTGAGCTCTTTTGCGCTGGGCGACCCACTTAGCCCCGGGGTTAACTGCCAGTTGGTGATAGGCGACTTCCGGGGGGATCCCGGGCATGTCTTTTGCCGACCAAGCGAAGAGATCGGCGTGAGATTTCAGACAAAGGGCGAGCTTTGCTCTTACTTCTTCAGAGAGGTCGGATCCGATCTAGACAGTTTGGGTCGGGTCCTCTCCCAGCTGGATCTGTACGAACTGTCCATCAGGTTGGGGTCGCCTGATTTTCTTCTTCAGCTCCCGTGTCAGCTCGTCATCGCTCTCTTCCTCAGAGCTGTCAGGATCATACCTCGCATCAAGGTCTGTGACGTTGACCTCGGGGGGAACCCCCTCCTCTGAGGCCTGCCTATCTGCCTTGACATGCAGATAGAAACATCACTGGGCGGACTCTAGGTCGACATCAAGGGTGATTACTTGGTTGCTCAAAGAGTAGAACTTCATTTTCAGGTGAACCGTCGAGGTTACAGCCCCGAGCCTTCCTAGAGTCGGTCTTCCGATGATGCAGTTGTAGACCGAAGGGCATGGCAGCACTAGGAATTTGGTCTTGACTGTCCTCTCTAGTGGTTCCTCGCCATAGGTGACCATCAGCTCCAAATAGGCGAGGGGTTTGGTCCGGGACCCATTGAAGCCCGAAAGGTCTGATCCTCTGTAAGGGGTGAAGTCTTCCTCTGAGATCTGCAGTTTCCTCACAAGGTCGATAAAGATGATATCCGCTGAGCTTCCTTGGTCAACCAAGATTCTCCTTATCTCGTGGTTGGCCATGACTGCCCTGATTATAAGGGGTATGTGCTTATTGGGCTTGCCGTCTAGTAAGTTTCGGTCGCCGAATGCCAAGGGGGGACGCTCCGGGGTTGAGCTTACTGCTGAGGTGGAAGCAGCACACATGACCTCCTTCCATTTTCTTTTCATTGTTTTGCCCGATGCCTCGACGAGGTAGCCCCCAGAGATAACCATCATTACCGGTCGGCCCTTCGATTTTCAAAAATCGCGCTCATCCTCCGAGCTTTCTTCTCTTTCTTGGTGAGCTTTACCCTTCTTCTTAGGGTCGGCCTTCTCTTCCTTAACCCCGGCCTCATGCCGGGGTGTTTTAGCCACGTACTGGCTTAATTTCCCTTTCTTGATCAGGTCCTCATTGTCATCTTTCAGAGCATTGCATCGATTGGTGTCATGCCCTTTGCTTCGGTGATACCGACAGTACTTGTTAGATCTCTGTCCCGGCCTGTGTGGGAGCGGATCGGGGAACTTGACTTCCTTGAATTCTTCATACATTCCGCCAAAATCCTAGCTCTTGTTTCATTAAGGTCGGAGTAATGTTGGTGTCGGTTGCGAGGTTTGGGTTTACTGTCGTTTCGGGCCTCCTTCTCATATTGAGGCTTGCTCATCCCAGGGTCGGCATCCGACTTTCTTGCAACTGCCCCCTCTTCATGATCAATGTACTTCTGAGTTCGCTAGAGGAACTCGACAAGCGACTCAGTTTGATTTACTCCGACATCAATCTGGAATAGACTTCCTTCACGAAGACTGGCTTCCATGAAGAACAGTCGGAAAGAATCATCTAGGTTCCGGACCTAAGCTGCTTCCTTATTGAATCTCTCGATATAGTCCCGGAGAGACTCGTTCTACCCTTGTCGAATTGCTTGCAAGACTTTCCGAGATTTTGGTTTCATCTTGGAGTGGGCGAAATGGGCCAAAAATAGCTTCGCCAGCTGGTCCCACGAGGATATTGAGTTTGGCTTGAGGGCTCTGAACCAGTCCAGTGCCAACTTTTCCAGGGTAAAAGGGAAGATTCGACACTTGATCTCTTCCGGGACATTCCGATATTGCATCATTGTGTCGAAATAATCAAGGTGACGATCGGGATCGCCAGTCCCGTCATGCATCTTTAAACCTTCAGGGGGTTTCTCCAAGTGTTTGGGCACCAGAAAGTAGTCGATCTTTGCTGTAAAGGGTCCCTTTCGCGCCGTCGATCTCTCCCTCGGAGGAGGTCTCTCGATAGGTCGCCGAACAGGGGACCTCGGAGAACGAGGGCGCCGACGTTCATGCCTCGGGGGACTCCCCCAGCTTATAGAACGTCGCCTCGGGGAAGAGGATGCTAATGACGAGCTCTGGTGAGGAAAGTCCTCGGGGTAATAAGTGTTGTCCCGAGTCTCGCTTGAGGGAGTTCCAGATCCTCGTCTCCCTTTTTGGCGGCGCGGCGAGCGATGGTGGTGTCTCCTCCAAGCAGGAGACCGGTGACGCCTTTTGCTGGACGTTCTTCTGCTGGGAGAGTAGGTTTGAGGAGACGACCGATCCGGGATATCTCGGGCCCGAATCTCGGCAATCTCGGCCTCCAGCTGGGAGTAGCGCTGACTCCTTTGCTGGTCAGCCTCGACTTGCCTTGTCAGCAGTTGGACGAGCTGTTGAACAGCGTCGACCGGTACTTGGACGGTTTGGACAGGAGGTGGAAGCTGGTTCCTGACGGAGCTTATGGGAACCATTGCTCTGGACGAGTTGTGGCCTTGGGCCGAGCTGCGAGGGAGAGTGACTGCTACCCCCTCGGGCGTTTCTTGCTGTTGATCGGGTCTAACTACGACGCTGGAGACGTTCCTCTGTCGTAGTTCTGGAGCCATTGTTGACCAAGGAGGTTGGGGGAGGGACTGGAGTATAAGATGCTCCCACTGTGGTCGCCAATGTTCTGTACCGTATCTCCGACTAAGTGTCCGACCTTGGATACAAAGTCCGGTCCGAGATAGTTGGTATTGATGTTCTTGGTCAATCCGGGATAGAGCTCCGATCCGAGGTGGGGTGGTACCTGCAATGACACTCCGACGCTCAAGTCAGTGAGTGAGCTAGTTGCAAGTTATATGGATAGAGAATGAGTACCTTTAATGCTAGCATTCAATGCTTATTTATAGGTTTTTGGGACGAAAGAGGACCATTGGATCTAGGTCTTTGATCTCCACTATTAGCTGATGGATCTGGCCTTTTACTGTTTGGGCCTTAGATGGATTGGCCATAGTGGCCCAATCCGTAACAATACTCATTAATGTTTATTACTATTCACACATATTTTTTCTTTTTGTGATAAATAACTAGTGAGTATGACCCGTGCGATGCACGTGTATACAATATTTTGTTAGTAATTTAATTAATAATAAAATACCTGATGTACATAGAATATTTATAAATTTTTCCTTTGTATATTAATAGATATATTAGTATGTTTTATTGAATTCAATCGAAGTATTTAATCATTATCGTTTTTAAATATGCATTAAAAAATATTAATTTATTTTAAAGTTTAGAGTGTGGACAATTTACGATTTCTGAATTATGTAAACCATTTTTCTGCTTAAATATAGAGAGTTGTTTACAGCCTACATATGTGTATAACAACAATATGACAAATAAATTTAATTGAACATAACCTAGCGAAAACACAACATAAATGGTCAATGGAGGGATAATGCTAAATGAGTTTATTTTACAAATTAATATTTTTAATTAGAGTTATTATTAATATACTTTTGCGTAAATATTATATATAATATTCACCACTATCTGTATTTTTTTTTGACAAAGGCACCACTATCTCTGTTAAAAATATAAAATTTATATTTGTTTGCTATCTTTCAAAAATATTCATCTAAAAATTATAAATAATAAGTTTAATGTAAAAAAGCTCATTGAATAATTTAAGTGATGGCCCGTGCTACGCACGGTGTATATTGAAAAAATATAATTTTATACTAAAGTGTTATCTCTTAAAAAATATTAGACTACTAAAAATTCTCACCAGTAAGATGACTTGTATTACACACGTTAAATTCATAATATCTTTTATTTTTTTGTAAGCATGTAATTTCTATTAAACTGTTCATATAGTGTTTTTTTAAATATTAATATAGTATTTCATGCAAAACAACCAATACCCGTAAGATAAGTTAATTCTATAGTTCAAAAAAGAATGTAAAATAGTTATTTCTATAAGTTAAAACAACCAATTCACGTGTACGTATTAACATATTTTATGTAAAATAGTTATTTTCCTTCAAAAAAGAATGTAAAATAATAATCTATATGTCCGATATACTTTTTACTTATAGTTAGTGATGAAAAATATGAAATCCACATTTAATTGTCTCACTATATTTTATGTTTTTTTGGTAAAGGAGAGGGCCTAAGCCCGATGTCTCACTATATTCTAAGATATCAACAATTGCGACAAAGTTAATTTTTTTGTGACTAATTTTTGTCACTAAATTAGATACGTTTAGTAGTATTTATTACTTAAATATTAATGTTTAACTTTTCATTTATGTGGAATTCAATATTTTACCTCTAAACCTCAATTTGAATAACAATCATGTACCTTTTCTTCCTTTGGAGGCCTCAAATGACTTGTTTGTCATTCCTTGGAGTTTGCTCATTGAAAAGGATATGCAAAATAATTAGGTTCTTATGAGAATACGCAACATCATATTTATTTTTAAGAGTAAAAAAGTTATAGAGTTAACATCTGCTCTTGATGCAATTTAAATGGATCCTAATTAGAGTAAATAAACTTATTTATGTGTTTTGTGATATGGTTTGTAAAAAAATTTATAGAATTAATATTTTCACTTGAAAGTAAAATAAATTACCAGCAACATCCAAAAGATAGAGGAAATCACCTCATAAATATTATACCTCCTGGTTGAACTTTAAACACACCATCGCATTCAGTTGATGTGATGTGTAATTGATTAGCCTTTTTGGCTTACGGAAAAATCGTAAAATAATTCACGAAATCGTGGAATCAAGTATAAATCCAAGTGACTAAGTAGTTTAACTAATAGAATCAAAGCAGTGCATGTTTCTTGGATCAACAACTTCGGTTTAAGTTAGGGTAATTTAGAAGCGGGTTTGAGGTACACATCATACTATGTAGTGTTGTACGCCCTATTAAAATTAGAAAAAGGCGAAATAATATAGGTTGCAAAAAGAGAACTAATCAAGCTTCAAATTAATAAAATAGTAATCAAATTATTTAAAAGTGATTGATTACTATAACTTCTTACAAAATTCATTGGTGATCTATCAAATTTAAAAAAACACATAACTACAAATTTATTAATTTCATGATGCATAAGGTCCTGTTTACTTCCCATCTCTTACCTTCGCATGTATTCTATAATGTGGAAGGAAATCAATGTTAAATGATTTACGGACATAAATCATAATTTGAAAGGCTAAATTAATCATTCAATTCATAAATAGTCTAGCATTTTCGTAATTAACAGTGTCACGATGAGTGTTCACAACCATATCATAGATACAAAGATGACCTAACTCTATCAAATTCATCTTAACTTTTTTCAATTAGTGTTGCAAATTCATCTTAACTAGCACATATCAACATATATTTATTTTAATTTTTTTCCACAATGAGTGAGATGCACTTCGAGTTCTCTGCCGAGAAGAGTATCCCTCCGCCGCCAAAGCCGCCGGACAGTGGTGGTGGGGGAAAGAAGTTGTCCTTTCGAGACATGGTGATGGGAGGGAGTGAACCACTACCGCGCAAAGAACGAAAAGACTTGGTGCAAGAGAAATTATTTTCAATAGTCCTAGAATATGGGGATAGGCTAAAACCGAAATGTTTCTTGGATGAGAACTACTTGAAGGATCTTTGGTCTCCTTGGAAGGATGCTGTGTTTGTCAAGTTGCTGGGCAAACATGTTTGTTTCTTTACTATGCGTGATAGGTTAAAGTCAGTATGGAGGACGTCCGGAGCGATGGATGTGGTGGATGTAGGGAATGGTTTTTACATGGTAAAGTTTGATCTTCCAATGGATAGGGAAAAAGTCATTAATGCAGGACCTTGGATGATTTTTGACAACTACCTGACGGTCTGTCCGTGGATGTCTCACTTCATAGCTTCAGAGATCACGATTGATAGCACGATGGCGTGGGTAAGGTTTCCGGATCTAGGCATGGAGTACTATGATGAGAATGTCCTAATGGCGCTTGCCTCAACGGTGGGGAATATTAGAACTATACTTGTATATGGTTAATTTAGTTATCTGCACATACTACTGTACACACTGTATTTACTGTATTTAATTTCACTTTAGAGGATGCAGTTAAGAGCTCCCTGCGGTTCCCCCTTTGTATATATATGAACAGTAACCGTTTTTGCTGGACACGGTTTCCAGAGAAATGAAAAGCCATTACTCTTCATCTTCTTCGCGCATGATTTCTCTGAATTGATATGGTATCAGCAGAAATTCTTCCGTCAAATTGGTGTCCCACGCGTCGTATCTCGTGCGTACACCACTTAATCCTCTGATTTCATCTTTTTCTTGAAATCTTTCCTTCGATTCAATCTTCGATCTTGGATTCCCAAATCATCGAATCTTGATCATCTCTGTCGAATCGATCATCTATGGCGACTTCTTCAACAATGGCGTCCTCTTCAAGTTCGTCTACATCCGCGACTTCTTCAACTATGGCGAGTCATCAGAACCACGACGATGCTTTCTATCTACACCCTTCCGATAGTCCCGGCTTGGTCCTCGTCTCACAACATCTCACTGAAGACAACTTCAGCTCTTTGAGACGCGTCATGCTCATGGCTCTGGATGGCAAGAACAAGGTAGGATTTGTGAATGGTTCTATTCCCAAACCCGTAACATCTGCTCCTACCTACCGCGCCTGGGTTCGCAACAACAACACCATATCCTCGTGGCTTCTCAACTCTATCAGCAAAGAAATCGCAGCAAGCGTCATCTACTTCGAGAGTGCTGTTGCTATCTGGAAGGATCTTCACACCAGGTTTGAGCAATCCAATGGCCCTCGCATTTTCCAACTAAAACAAGAAATTCTCACCACTCATCAAGGTAATTCTTCAGTTAGTTTTTACTACACTAAATTCAAGTCCCTCTGGGAACCATTGAGTGAATATAAGGCTATCCACACCTGTACTTGTGGTGGTGTCAAACCGTTGCTTGATGGAATCCAATCTGAGTGTGTCATGATTTTCCTCATGGGCCTTCATGAGCGGTTTATCCCTGTTCGTGGTCAAATCTTGATGATGAATCCCCCTTCCAAAGTGGTTGTGAACCACGTCAGTGAAGCTGAATCACCCAAATCTGATAACTCAGGTATACCTTCTGTCTCTCCGCAACAATAGGAAATGATGTTCCAGTTCATACAAGCACAAATGGCTAAAGCCTCCACTCCGGACAATGATCAGTCCAACTTAGGTATGGTTCTTTCCACACTTGAAAATTTCCTTCATAGTACATGGATATTTGATTCTGGTGCATCCTCACATATATGTTTTGATTTGTCCCTATTTAGTTCATACACTAGAGTGTCAAATAAATATGTTAGCTTACCTAATCTCACCAAAATCCCTGTCATAGCCATAGGTTCTGTTGTTAGTTCCCCAAAAATAACTTTGCATAATGTGTTATACATACCTAGTTTTCGTGTTAACTTAGTTTCTGTGAAACAATTGTTACACAATACTGATATGTCTTTAACATTTTTTGCTAAATTCTTTTTGAACCAGGGAACCCCGCTCCTGACAGAGATTGGTAAAGGCATTCTTGAAAATGGCCTTTACACCATGCATTCTTAAATTCCTTCACCCAATATTGTTTCTCAATATTGTAATAATGTGAGTGAACCACTGGTTTGCTCATCTACTTCTCATTCTACCAAACTAGCCAATATATGGCATCATAGATTAGGACACTTGTCTGACAATGTTTTGAAAGTTGTGAGCAATAAAATTCCTTTTACTTTGCCTTATAGTTTTGATTCTCATAATTGTCAAATATGTCCTCTAGCAAAGTTTAAAAGACTATCTTTTCCTCACCTAAATCACATGTCTGATAACTGTTTTGACCTAATTCATTGCGACATTTGGGGCCCTTTCAGCCATCCCACGTATGAACATAAGAACTATTTTCTAACTATTGTTGATGATTACAGCAGGTTCACCTGGGTGTATCTGATTCAACAGAAATCAAATGCTACAACCCACATCAAGCAATTCTTTCACTTTGTTAAAACTCATTTTAACAAATCTATCAAATGCTTGAGATCTGATAATGCCAAAGAGTTGGCCATGACTGATTTTTTGCAGGAGCAGGGGACTCAACACCAATTCTCTTGCCCTTACAGACCAGAACAAAACTCTGTGGTTGAACGAAAACACCAGCACCTTCTCAATGTCTCCAGGGCACTTATATTCCAAAGGAATCTACCTATCAGATTCTGGGGAGACAATGTATGCACAGCAGCTAACCTCATCAACAGAATCCCCTCACCTCTGATAAACAACCAGTCTCCATATGAACTGCTGTAAAACAAACTGCCTGCTTACTCCAGCCTTCGTGTATTTGGCTGCTTGGCTTATGCTTCAACCATCCCCCACTTTCGCAACAAGTTTTCCCCTAGGGCTGCTCCCTGTGTATTCCTTGGCTATCCAGCTGGGTTCAAGGGCTACAAACTATATGACCTTACTACTAGAAAATTCACCATATCTAGGGATGTCATCTTCCATGAGGATACTTTCCCCTTTAAAACTTTTACATCTGCCAACACAGATGCCTTCCCAGCCACTGTGCTACCCTCACACTCACCTCTAAACACTATCCCTCAAACATTAACTACAGATCCTATTCTTCCCTCATCTATGTCATCACCTTCCTTTGATGATTCTGACCATACACCTACACCTCCATCCGGTTCACCTCTTGCATCTGTGCCTCCACCAGCAGCAAATCTGACCCCTACAACCGAGCCACACCCTGCAGCAGAACAGCCACCTGCAGAAGAACAGCTTCCTGTTCTACCTGCAGCAGAACTCATAAGGTCTACTAGAGACCATCAACCCCCATCATACCTCAAAGAGTATATATGTGCTACCAAATACCCAATTGAGCCTCATTTGTCCTACTCTAAACTCACCTCAACCTACCATGACTACATTTTGCAAGTCTCCTCCATAACCGAGCCCCTATACTATCACCAAGCGTGCAAATCCGTTGAATGGTGCAAAGCTATGCAAGAAGAGATCAATGCTCTTAAGGCAAACAACACTTGGACCATTCAACCATTACCCTTGGGAAAAAAGAGCATAGGATGCAAATGGATCTTCAAAGTCAAATATAAAGCAGATGGGAGTCTAGAGAGATACAAGGCTCGTTTAGTTGCTCAAGGATACACACAACAACTAGGATTGGACTTTGTTGACACCTTCTCTCCAGTGGCCACTCTCACCACTGTTAAAGTCCTCCTAACCTTGGCAGCTCAAAACAATTGGCAACTTGTACAACTTGACATCAACAATGCATTTCTCAATGGAGATTTACTTGAAGAAGTGTACATGAAGCTTCCCTTGGGGTATCCAACCAAGGGGGAGAACATGGTGTGCAAGCTCAACAAATCCCTTTATGGATTAAAGCAAGCATCACGCCAATGGTTCACAAAGTTCTCCACTACCATTCTGCAGCATGGCTTCTCCCAGTCATCTGCAGACCCTTCTCTGTTCACTACAGGTGCAGGCAGCACTTTTGTTGCCCTTCTATTGTATGTGGATGACATTATCCTTGCAAGTCCTTCTTCAACATGTATTGAAACTACTCAAACTCTGCTTCAGAAACTGTTTAAACTGAAATTGCTGGGTCCTCTCAAGTACTTCCTTGGCCTAGAAATTGCAAAGTCTCCCCGGGGCATTCATCTATGTCAAAGAAAGTACTGCCTCCAGTTACTCACTGATACGGATTTTCACCATAGCAAACCTCTCCCTGCACCAATGGACAGCAACCTGAAACTGAATGATACAGAGGGTGTGCTGCTTGAAGATCCCTCCCAATTTAGAAGAGGTTAATGTACCTCACAATCACCAGACCTGATATTGTCTTTGCTGTAAACAAACTTAGTCAGTTCATGACTGAGCCCAGGACTCCTCATCTGCAGGCTATCCATCATGTATTGCAATACCTCAAAAGCTGCCCTGGCCAAGGTTTAATGTTCTCTTCCACTCAATCTGGGTTGCTGTCTGCTTATGCAGATGCTGACTGGGGTAGCTGTACAGCTACCCGTAAATCAACAACTGGTTTCTGTGTCTTCTTTGGAAACTCCTTAATCACATGGAAATCCAAGAAGCAACCTACTGTGTCTAGGTCCTCTGCAGAGGCAGAATACAGAGCTCTGGCTCTCTTGACAACCGAACTGCTGTGGCTGAAGCAGCTGTTCAGAACTTTCAGCATTGATATTCCCACCTGCAAGGTCTTCTGTGACAGCAAAAGTGCCATCCAACTTGCCAGCAATGCTGCCCTCAATGAAAGATCAAAGCACATTGATATAGATGTTTATTTCATTCGTGAACACATCAACAACAAATTCATCAATCTCTTCCATGTTCCCACCAAGCATCAGCTGGCAGATCCCTTCACCAAGGCCCTGCCAAAGCAGCTCTTCATTGGGCTCATCTCCAAGCTAGGCATCTTCAATTTGTACTCTACAAATTGAGAGGGAGTATTAGAACTATACTTGTATATAGTTAATTTAGTTCTCTGCACATACTACTGTACACACTGTATTTACTGTATTTAATTTCACTTTAGAGGATGCAGTTAAGAGCTCCCTGCGGTTCCCCCCTTTGTATATATATGAACAGTAACCGTTTTTGTTGGACACGGTTTCCAGAGAAATGAAAAGCCATTACTCTTCATCTTCTTCGCGCATGATTTCTCTGAATTGATAGGGAAGCCAATAAAGGTAGATATCCGTACCTTAGAAGGCTCAAGGGGGAAGTTTGCTCGAGTATGTGTCGAGATAGACTTGAACCAACCAGTTGTAGGAAGAGTGTGGTTCAAAAATCACTGGTTTCATGTGGAGTATGAGGGCCTACATCTCTTGTGCAACAAATGTGGTTATTATGGCCATGTAGCTCGCAACTGTCTGAAACATGAAGACCAAAATGCTAGTGGCGGCAATGAAAAAACGCAGGACACACATGGAGGTGAGAAGCAGGATGCTGGTGCGATGGCCGGTGAGGGAGCGGCGCAACAGGCACACCCTAGAACCAATAATAGCGATAGCGGAAATCATGGAGGTAACGTATCAATCAATGATAATTACTATAGAGAAACGTTGGTTGTTACTAAATTTAAAAAGCAACAAAAAGGCAAGTCTCAAGCCAAAAAGGAAAATAATATTTGGTCAAAGGTAGGAGGGATTAAAGAGGTGAAATCAAAAAAAAAATAGATTTAATGCATTAGCTGATATCCCAGAAACTTGGGAGGAGGAGGATTCTCCACGTGATATGCATGAGGGAATAATGTGGGGAATGGGATTATGCATGACTGCATGAGGGAAGTGTTGGAAATAAAATTAAAAAAAGGGCTAGGAGAGATGGGAAGCGTCAGATACACGTGGAAAATAATATGGCGCATGTGGAATCTCATAATATAGCAGCTACTGGGAGGGATAATAGTGGGGTACCAATACAAATCATGGGGAAAGGCAATGATAATAATCAAGTTACTAATAGAAGCAACAAAGGCCAAACCAAGCATGTGAATAAGGTGTATGAATACCCTTACGGTATTAAATCTGCTATTCCTTTGGAGATACTGGGACCGAACCATGTACGTATGCTAGATGAACCAAAGCCCCCAGATCTTCGAAAAAGCCATGTTGAGAAATTTAATGGTGAGAAACCTGAGGAACCGGAGATGGGGTTAGAAGCTTCTGAGGAGGATGTGGATATGGTTGCTGAAACTCCACTCCAACAGGGTTCACTAGTGCAAAAATGAGATTAGAATTAGACATTTAAAGTCAGGCGCTCAAATGCCTGACTACGTAAGTAGACACGGTGGCAAACTTGTAATTAAGAGGCAAAACTCGCGAGTTTTAAAGTCAAGCGGGATACACGCCTGACTTCTAAAGTGAAAAAATAGGAAAAAATTAGACTTTAGAAGTCAGGCGTGTAAGCGCCTGACTACATAAGTGACACGGTGGCAAACTTGTAATTAGGGGTGAATTTTTTTTCTTCTGTTCTAATACTTTAGACGTCATGCTTCTATTCGCGCTTGACCTCTAAAGTCCAAAAATAGAAAGAAAAAAAATCACTCTCAGAGCCTCTCACTCTCATTCTCAAACATTCACTCTCACAATCTCACGAACACTCCTCTCCTCTCCTCTCCTCTCCATTCTCACTCTCACAGAACCCTAATCCTTCATCTTCTCTCTGATCCTTCATCACTACAGAGAACTCAGAACTCCTCTCCCTCACCGTTTCCTCTCCCTCACGCACGCCTTCTCACTCTCAGAGATCACCGTTTCTTCTCCCTCACCGTTTCCTCCTCACCGTTTCCTCTCCCTCACGCATGTCGTTCTCACCGTTTCACGCACGTCGTTCTCATCGTTTCCTCTCCCTCACGCCGTTCTCACCGTGTCCTCTCCCTCACGCCGTTCTCACCGTCGGCGTCGCTGTTGCTGTTGCCGTCGCCGTCGTCGTCGCTGTCGCCGTTCTCAGCGAAGGTCTCTTCCAACAGAACGAACATGTATAATACTTCTTCCTTCTCAAAACTCTTCTCTGCTTCTCACAGTTGAAAACCCTAATAATTTTTAAACACTGATTTAACCTTTTTCAGTTTCGGTTTCGGTTTTGCTACGAACACAAAACCCTAACCTTCTGAATCTTGATTCTGATTGCAGATCTACGAAGATCTGCTTGTGGAGAGGTGATTTGCAAGTTTGCTGCTTGTTATAGGTGCTTATGATAGATCAAGAGGAAACAGAAGGCTGTCGTATATTGGAAGCAATTTATTGTCTGTTCTTTTGGTTAACTTCATCTTAATTCTGTTGCTGATTGGTATGTCTTTGCAGGAACATATTGTCAGAACATGTTATGGTTCTGTCTCTGTTGCTGTGTATGGAGATCAAGACAAGCCAGCTCTTATCACCTATCCCTATTTGGGTTTAAATTGTAAGTTAAATTGATTTGGATTTTATATATAACCGTTGAGTTTTTCTTATAATTTTTTATTACACTGTTATATCTATAGTTTTCCTTATTTTTATATTAAGGCTTTATATTTTATTTGTCTGAAAATTACCGCATTTATAAATTTATTTTAATCATTATGGCAAAAATCCTGTCTCAACACATTTAAGTTACTTTAGTTTGGAAATCTGGTAGTTCGTTGTATTAAAATATGTATCACAATCTCCATATAAAAAATATGTAAAGAACCATGTTGGAGCTAATGGTTGTACAACAAGGTCTTTTTTCTATGCCTGAAAGGTCATGTCTTGTAAAAACATCATCTCACTTTTTACTAACGAATTTGTAATGTTTGCAGGTCATGTCAAATTTACTATACTTTTATGGCATGTGTGGTGTGGTAAAGGACTTATTGTTGAAGCGGTACTTCAGCAAGGTATATTTACATCCAATTATCCAAAAGCATTCGCTTTTCTACTTCTAGTGTTAGGCTGAGTCTCTTAATTTTATTTGTGGTGACAGGAAATTCGAGGTGGTACTCAATTACTGGATTCAGATATAGTTAAAGCATGCCGAAGGGTTAGTAATATATTTTGTTTTCGTTTAGGAACTAGGTTTAACTGGTTGCTGGTTTTCTGAAGCTTATTGTAGTCTGTTTTAATATTTTTTGACAGTCGTTAGATGAGAGGCAGAGTTTGAATGTCTGGCGGTTCCTCGAAGCTATTAATGGGTATGATGATTCCACTTCCAAGGTGGTGATTTTCATTTTTCTTTTCGAGGGTGGGAGGTTTTAGTCATGAGATATGGTGCATTTTGAGTCATGAGATATACTGCATTTAGATTAGCTGCAAACAAATCTTACTGCTGTCTTAAATTTCTGTATCTTAGGCTCAGATTCCAGCTTCTTTTCTTTTTCTAAATAAAGAACTAGTCCAAATTCCAAAACCCATTACCTTGCAGCATAGTCATTTCCTATGTTTACAGTGCCTTTGCTGTAGCCTTTCTCAGCATCAGATTGTATAGCCTTTCCCTCAGCATCAGATTTTATAGCTCAGATTCCAACTTGACTGCAAGTTACTCTATTATATGGTATAGCCTTTCTCTCAGCATCAGATTGTTTAGAGTGGAAGTATATCATGTTGAGGGATTTCAACTAATATTGGTTAATGAGTTTTGTTTCATATTTCTGCAGGTCTGCTTGTATTGCGGCAAAATTGTATCCACTACTTTAACCCAAGCATAAAAAGCCTGGATTTGTTTCTTCACTTTGCAGCATTTAAAGGTTCTGCTATGTTATTACAAAATTTTGTTGAAATTTTGTGGAAATGACTATGCTGCAAACAAATCTTACTGCTGTCTTAAATTTCTGTATCTTAGGCTCAGATTCCAGCTTCTTTTCTTTTTCTAAATAAAGAACTAGTCCAAATTCCAAAACCCATTACCTTGCAGCATAGTCATTTCCTATGTTTACAGTGCCTTTGCTGTAGCCTTTCTCAGTATCAGATTGTATAGCCTTTCTCTCAGCATCAGATTTTATAGCTCAGATTCCAACTTGACTGCAAGTTACTCTATTATATGGTATAGCCTTTCTCTCAGCATCAGATTGTTTAGAGTGGAAGTATATCATGTTGAGGGATTTCAACTAATATTGGTTAATGAGTTTTGTTTCATATTTCTGCAGGTCTGCTTGTATTGCGGCAAAATTGTATCCACTACTTTAACCCAAGCATAAAAAGCCCGGATTTGTTTTTTCACTTTGCAGCATTTAAAGGTTCTGCTATGTTATTACAAAATTTTGTTGAAATCCAGGAGATCAGCTATGCTTCTACTTTTTCAGGAGTCTATATGATGATTACACTCAAAAACAGGAAAATAAGATCCAGTGCATCATTCACTATTTTCAAAGGATAAGTTCTGATATGCCTAAAGGTGTTGTCTCATTTGAGCGAAAAGCACTTCCTTGGGTATGTTAAGTATCTAATTAATTCATATCATTTTATTACCTAGTACCTAGATTAACTATTGTTTTTGTGAGATTTTCTTAGCAAAGAAGTTAATTAATTAGTAATTAATTAGATTTTTATGGATCCAGGTTGATTGAAAAAGTAGCTGCAGATCACAGTCCCCTAAGTAGATGTTCTCATATATTTCAGATTCTGTTCAATCTGTGATTTCCCCTATATTTCAGATTCTTGGAGCCATGTTGAATCGGTGGTGAGTGTTAGTGCATCAGATGTTGAATATGCAACTTGACTGCAAGTTACTCTATTATATGGTATAGCCTTTCTCTCGGCATCAGATTGATTAGAGTGGAAAAGAGAAGTTTAATTAAGAGAATCACTTTCTCTTTAATTTCTTTTTCTTCTTCTAATTTGTATAAATAATGATATTTAGTTGTTTATGCAGCATATATATGATAAGATATAGAAGTACAGCTGAACATTATTCCACATTTTTTGTTTGCCATCAATTTATTGTTACTTTCATTTAGTTGTTTATTAATTTTGCTGCTTGATAACATTATTCCATATGGTTACATCTGCTGTTGTTCTAGTTTTATACAATAGGATAACATTATTCCATATAAAGAATGCTACTGATGTACCAGTATGGAGCAAGATACGTGAAATGTGCAGTTTGCAATTTTGTAACCTCAGTTGGGGTTAGTATTATATCCTGTTCCTTACTATATAGACTTCCTTTGACTATCTTCTTGAGTCCTAATCTTATTGTGAAGGACCCCTAAAGGGATGATGTATAAATATCAGAAGAACAAGAGAAAATTTCTAATATAAGCCTTGATTTTGTTACTGATGCAGGCTTTAGCAAGCACCACTGAGCAGAATTTTGTATCTAACACCAGCAACCCATATGATGTATTGGTCAAATTGAACTTTACCTCATATTTTGGTGGCTATGTTCATTTAGCTGAAGCTTTGATTGATTTGATGAAGATGGTAATCACCACTGGCCGGAATTCTTGGGGTAGAACTCTAGTTATGCTATCTTTTGAATAATGTTTTCAGCAATTAATTTGTTCAAGTTAAGATTATAATTTTGAATTTTGATGGCATAATGTTGAATTTTGATGTAATCTGTGTTTGAATAATTTGACAATCTATTTTATAATATCTTATAATAGTGCACTTTCCATATTCTAATGTATTGATTGTATTCTGAAATTTTATGATTTAGATGCATAGTGTGTCATTACATGTTGGAGTGGGGTTTTCCCTTTATTTTGTTTCATGTGTGGAACTGCCTTATAAAGAATAGATCCTTTGATTGACTCCATGGCCCAATGGATAAGGCGCTGGTCTACGGAACCAGAGATCTGGGTTCGATCCCCAGTGGAGTCGCTTCTTTTTAACGAAAAAATTGTATAACCAGGGTGTATAGATTAAACCAAAATTTAAAAAAAAAAAACTTTTAAGGTCAGGCGCAATAATGTTTGACCTTAAATCATACATACGAAGTCAAGCAATAATAAAAGCTTGACCTTAAATAATACTTACGAAGTCAGGCAATAATTAATGCTTGACTTTAAATCATACTTACGAAGTCAGGCAAGAATAAATGCTTGACTTTAAATCATACTTACGAAGTCAGGCAAGAATAAATGTTTGACTTTAAAACATACTTACGAAGTCAGGCGCAGTAAATGCTTGACTTTAAATCAGACTTACGAAGTCAGGCTATCGCTTGACTTTAAAACTCCAGACATACAAAGTCGACTTAATAAAAGTCAAGCGCCCACCTGACTTTAAATCCCCTTTTCGCCTGACTTTAAATCCCTTTTTTGCATTAGTGGTTGTTGATTTGGATGGAGGTGTTGCAACTCTATACTAGTTTTATGATGAATGTTTTTAATGATTTTCTATACTAGCCTGGAATGTTCAAGGCTTTGCTAACAAACGAAGTCAAAGTCATATGAGGGATATTTTGACGCATGAAACCAGACTTGGTTTTTGCGTTTGAGTCTCAAATTCAGTTTGCTAATTCTAATGATATTTTGGGGGAGTGTGGGCCCTCCACAGTGAAAGAAGTCCCTATCGTGTAAGTAAGTTGAATAATATGTCTCAATGTGTTAGTGTTGAGGTTTCTAAAGGACGACTTAGTTGGGTCTGTACAGGTGTCTACGCTAGACCATTAAGTCCTACACGTAAATTGCTATGGACTTTCCTTCATAATATGCATATGTCGCTGACGCGGCCATGGGCACTTATAGGGGATTTTAATGATATTTTGGTGCCCTCTGAGCAACATGGTGGAGTGTTTCCCTCTTCGAAGGCAGCAACTTTTGCTAGAGGTATTGAGGAGTGTGAATTAATTGATTTGGAATTTTTTGGTTGCAAATATACTTGGCAGGGGCGTTGTAGAGGAGGTAGGATGGTGTCAAGAAGGCTGGATAGAGGTCTGTGTGATCATACTTGGAGATTACAGTTTCCAGAAGCAACGGTAGAACATTTGGTTAGGAAGCAATCTGACCACAACCCTTTGTTCTTACGTTGTTTTCACTCAGGAGCGGGTAGAGAAGGGAGGCCTTTTCGTTTTCAAGCTGCTTGGTGCACTCATGAGGAGTATAAACTTGTTGTTAACAATGCTTGGGGTAGGGATAGGAGTAATGTTCCTATGGCTCTGAAGAATGTTAAGGAGGACTCCATTGTGTTTAATAAAGAGACCTTTGGTAATATCTTTGAAAAGAAAAATAAGCTAGAGGCAAGGCTTAGAGGCATTCAAAGAAGGTTTGAAACAGTTGATTCTGCAATTCTTTGTAATTTACATAAGGAGATCTTAAGGGAATATGAAGATGTTTTATTCCAAGAAGAAGCATATTGGTTCCAAAAGTCTAGGGAACAGTGGATTAGGTTGGGTAGCAGAAACACATCTTTCTTTCACACTCAGACAATTATAAGAAGGAAGCGTAACAAGGTGCATGGGCTGTATCTTCCTTCGGGGGAGTGGTGCACGGATAATGACGTTTTAAGGGAGGAGGCATTGAGGTTTATGAAGACGCCTTTCTGTGAGAAAGTTCAACTTGTCCCTCCTTTTTACGAACATAATGTTTGTAAGTTAAACTTAGAGGAGAGGATATACAAAATAATAATATAAATCCATCCCTCCTTTTTACGAACATATTGTTTGTAAGTTAAACTTAGAGGAGAGGATATACAAAATAATAATATAAATCCAATCTGCAGTAATAATAATATAAATCTAATGCCCCAAAACTCACAAGAGTATAGATGCATTTTGGTTGGCTCTTTTCTAGCTAAGAGATGTTGCTCACTTCTCTTCTCATCATGATGAACCACATTAAAAGTATCATTCTTGGTCACTTCTCTTCTCATCATGCTGATATCATTGGATATGTTTTAATGCTGATATCACTTCTATTCTCATTAAAATGGAAATTCAATGCAGGCAAAGACATAACAACAACTCCAGCAATTTTCAATGGCATTCTATACTTTCCATCATCGAATGGAAACATTTATGCTGTGAGAGCAAGCGATGGATCTCTTGTGTGGAAGCAAAATCTACAGAATTTAAGGGGTCTAGATGCAACAATTACACAGAACGGAAGACATGATATTTTGAAGACTTGAATGAGTATGAAGAAACTATAGTAATAGAAGGGAATGGTGTTGTTTATTGCGCTCAAGGATAGGAGATTTTTTGAAGTGAAACTAATGCAGATTTTCTTTACTTAGTTTTGAGGTAATGAGGTGTGGATATGTCCAGTATAGTGTCTTATAAAATTCAGAAAGTGATTTTATGTGGGAAAGATTATGATTCTACTGTCTTATCATTTTGCATACAAAGACTTTAACACACAAGTTTATGAGTGGCCAGGGTATTGCATACAAAGACTTTAACACACAAAGGATTCTATTTCTACTTTAGTTATTTTTATCAATATATTAAAATACAAAAAAAATTAGAGAAGCAAATAAAACATATAGTTTAAAGAAGAAAATAAATTTTCTGGGCAGATTAACATAAACTTTATAATTCATTTCTAAACTAGGTGGTGTAGGGAGAGAAATGACCACCTGTTAGTGCTTGCATTTGTATCTATTTATAATTTTAATCTTCATTATTTGGGGGTTGTCAATGGCTTCTCTGAATTGCTGTAATTTTAATCTATGTGTATTGATTCTTATCATTTTTTGTGTGTTCCATTTTGCAGCCCAATTTATGAAGCAATTTGGTAAATTTGGTGAGATTACGCATTGGCAAAGGCGTTGTTAGTACGACGGCGGGGAACTTCCCTCTCTTAACTCTATTTTATCTTCTTTGTATAGATCAAGCAATTTATGAAGCTTGATGCTCCACCATGCGCAAGGGAATGCATCACAAAGAATTGAGTGCTTTAATTTTTGGAGAATCTGTTTTGAATGAAGCAGTAAGTTTCTATGCCTATAAATTATAATGATCTCTAACTCTGTGCGAGTGTGATTTGAATATTGGCGATTTTGTTCTATTGACTATTTTTTCATCTATGTTTTTCCAACTCCTTCCTATTCACCATAACCTCCCTCATTTGCTTTTGGAAGATGGCTATTTCTTTGTACAGGTATCTGAGCTTGTGTTTATTCCAAAGTGGCCCAAGTATAGTTAAAGTCGACCACATAATATCTAACTCAAGAGCTTGCTTTGCAGGACAATGTCATCGGTTAGATCTCATCCGTCAAGACATAATTTCTTCATGGTGGTTGTTAGATTTTTGGAGACTTTTATTGGCTCAATGTTAGATTCTTCATGGTGGTTCTTCATGCGAAGGATATGAGGGGTGGTTCTTCATGGTGGTTCTTCATGTTAGATTCTACAAGTTGACTATCCTCAACACGATGTTGCTGGAGTTATTGAAGACAATCCTATTTGTTGTCTAAGACTTATGTTTCATTGTGTATCTCTACTAACTTTTATCTATATAGCATCTTATATTTCGAATATCTTAAACTCATGTATTTGAGTAGTTTTTACTTTAAACATGTATACTACTTATGTTTTTCCCCCATAAAAAAATTGATTTTGCCCCAGGTAAAGTTATATGGTTCTGTTTTGAATTGCAACCAGTGGCGATCTTGCATATATGGATGGGGTTGTATCTATATAAGTTAATTATTTTTTGAATGTTTGTACAAAATAATAAGAGATATAAGAGAGAATAATTGATACAGATTTTTTCTTTTATTCTTTTAATTTTTATTGTTTCGGTCTTCTAATACTAAATTAACGTACATGAAGAGATAAAGTGTTTTGTAATATTATATTAGGAGTAAAGTCCCAAAAAAAAGTCTTTAAAAAAAACAAAGAGGACTAGAATGTACCGAGAATTATTTTAAAACAGGTATAATTTAAGGTGAATTGATACTTTTCATTTTTTTCCTAATTGTGTAAGTTTCTGTTTATTGTATCAGCTTGAGTATCTATTTTTTTTATCATGAGAATATTTTTTTTGTAAATGATTATAGTATTTTTTCTAAAAAAAAATCTTTGATTATTCTTTGTCCCCACGGTCAAAATAATAATAAATTTCCAAATTTGCCCTCAACAAAGAAAAAATTTAAAAGGGCAATTTGGTAATTTAATGAACCCATTCTTTTCTTCAATAGTTAGTTGATTAGTTGATTCTTTACTTTTATTTGTCGTTTTGATAATTTATAATTTTTTTTGTCTTTAGTTCAAACAGATGGGGGGGGGGGGGGGGGATGAGAAGGGGAGAAGTAGAGCCTACCGTTTTCAAACCTTTCTCCAAGTGTTTTACCACCGAGCGATGCTCCTCAATTTGATACTTAATGATTACATTAATTACTTGTTTATCAATTATCGCTTTAATTTTTTATTGTAAAGAGAGAAACAAGTGTGATAGGTTAAAGAATCAAAAGTATCATAGTGAAAAGATTAAAAATTTTACAAAAAAATAAAGAAGTTATTTATTTAATTTGTGTGAAACAACCTTAACACCAAATAAAAAAAGATAGACAGTTCAATTTTGTCACTACTAGAAAAGCTAATTAATTGACAAAAATTAAGTAATAGAAAATTTGAAATTTGTCACTAATGTTGGTGTCACAAAGTTTAGTCAAAGAATTAGAGACAGATTTTGTAACATCCCAGACTGCTTTCAAAACTGTCGACTGCCCCCACAAACCAACACGTGACTTTCCAACACGCGTTGTCCTCGCTTGCATGCTTTCTAGGAAACTTTCTAGAAGGTCACTCATCCCACTACTACTCCAGGTTAAGCACGCTTAACTATGGAATTCTTATGGGAATGACTCCCGAAAAGAAGATGCATCTTGTTTTATAGGTGAAGGCACACGTGAATCAACCAAATACGCACCGGAATGAGAGGGATCCTGAGGCTGTGCAGGTATGAGACTGTACAGTTGAAGGAAGGCTTAAAAGAATTGATTTGGACTACCTATACCAACAAGATGCATCTTCTTTTCGGGAGACCTTCCTATAAGAACTACATAGTTAAGCGTGTTTGACTTGGACACTACAAAAAAAGCTGGACTTTGCGGCGGGCGAAATCCGCCGCAAAAGCCAAATTTGCGGCGGATATTTGGACTTTGCGGCGGAAGTTTTTCGCCGGTAGCCAGCTCGAAGCAAACGCGTTGCGGCGGATTATCCGCCGCAAGTTTGCGGCGGATTTAGTGGCGCCGCAAAATCCAACGCAAATTTGCGGCGGATAATCCCCCGGAAAAGGGGACAAATTTTTGACGCAATATATCCGCCGGAAAGTACCCAATATCCGCTGCAAATTATCCGCTGCAAAGTACCCCTTATCCGCCGCAAAACACCCGTTTTATTTAAAAAAAAAATGAATATAATTTTTTTAAAAAAACATTTTTTAAAAAAAATTTTAATTATTATTATTTTAATTAAAAAAAATTTATTATTATTATTTTTAAAAAATAAATTTTATTTTTTTATTTTAATAATAATTATTATTTTAATTAAAAAAAAATTAATTATTATTATTTTAATTAAAAAAAATTATTATTATTTTTAAAAAATAAATTTTATTTTTTTAAAAAAAATCGTTTTAATTAAAAATATATATTATTTTATTAATTTTTTTAATTATTGATAAAAAAATAAAATCCAATAACTAATTAATTTTTAATTTAAAAAAATAAAAATTGGGAAAAGCAGTAAATTATTTTATAAATTATTTTAAAATTGAGGGACCAAATGTCTTTGATTATTAGCCATAAAAAACTGAAAATTCCTCTTGGGACTAAATGTCTTTGATTTTTTAAAATTGGGGGACCAAATGTCCGAGTTTTAAAATAGGGGGACCAAATGTCTGAATTTTTGAAAATAGGGGGACCAAAACTATAATTTAGCCTAAAATTTATAAGTGAACTTAATAAATAAGTTTTTTCAATATAAATTAATTTGTATTATTATTGCAAACAAAATACTAAACAAAATTTTACTAAAAATAGTGAAGTAAGTAATATTTTATTAATTACTTTAACAACTAACCGTAGTGAAGAGAAGGCTCTGGCTTGAAGCTTATCCTGAACTCAAGCAGAGAGGAAAAAGGAGGAACCCAAACAATACCTAAACAAAAAAAACAACACAATTAGTAACAAATTCATATTATTATAAAATAATTTAAAAACGAATATTAAAAAAAAAATTAAAAACTAAAACTATTAACTAATATCAAAAACATACCTTGAAGAAATTTCCCAATAAGAGCAGAAGACAATTCGTAGGGAGGAAGCGCTACACTTCAAAAACAGATTTAGTAGAAAAGGAGAGAATTTGGGAGAGAGTAAAAGAGAAATTTTAAGAAGAGAATGGGAGGATTGTTAGAAGTGTGAAGAATGAGAAGTGGGGAATGGATATATATAGGAAAAAGCAGCCCAACGGTCAAAAGGGATTTGCGGCGGATTCTGGAGGTTTGCGGCGGATTTTAAAATTCAATATCCGCGGGTTTTTTTTTTTCGGTACTTTGCGGCGGATTCTGGAGTTTTGCGGCGGATTTTGAAATTTAAAATCCGCGGGTTTTTTAATTTTGGAGATTTGCGGCGGATTCGTGGTATTTTGCGGCGGATATTCAAATCAAAATACCGCGCCTTTTTTTTAAAAAACACCAAATAATCCGCCGCAAAAGCTATAGTCCGCCGCAAAAATCCGCCGCAAATTTTCAATATCCGCCGCAAATAACACAAATCCGCCGCAAAGTACCATTTTTTTTTTTAAAATTATTCTTTTTTTAAAAAATTATTATTATTTTTAAAAAAAATTATTATTTTTTTTAAAAAATTATTTTTTTTTAAAAAATAAATTTTATTTTTTAAAAAAAATCGTTTTAATTAAAAATATATATTATTTTATTAATTTTTTTAATTATTGATAAAAAAATAAAATCCAATAACTAATTAATTTTTAATTTAAAAAAATAAAAATTGGGAAAAGCAGTAAAATATTATCACCAAAAAAATATACATACAATTAATAAAATATTTTAAACAAAAAAATAAAATAATTAAAAGCGATAAAAATTGGGAAAAACAGTAAAATTTATATTTAATGTCTGCTACCCCTAAACGGAGACCTACGCCATTATCTTGATATGACACTCTCTTGAGCATTGTCGGCAGCAGCTCCATTACAGTGGCGTATGTCTCCATTTCTTTGTAAAGAAATTTCTACATTGTCGTGAACACCCCTTCATCTTTTTCGTTAAAAGTAACCCATTTATCAGCAAAAAGCTCCTCCTCATTATTTCACCACAAGTGACATATACGTTAATCAAACGCTCGGTATCATCCTTCAACTTAACAGCCCGTCCTTGCAGTTCCTCAAACTTTCTATTTAGAGATTCAACCATATTTTCAAAATAGAAAGTTTCACAAGAAACCATCTTTTGAAAAGATGATTGAATCTCTAAATAGAAAGTTTGAGGAACTGCAAGGACGGGTTGTTAAGTTGGAGGATGATACCGAGCGTTTGATGAGCGTATATGTCTCTTGTGGTGAAAATAATGAGGATGAACTTTATGCTGATAAAGGGGTTACTTTTAACGAAAAAGATGAAGGGGTCTTCATGACAATGTGGAAATTTTTTTACAAAAAAATGGAGACGTACGCCACTCTATTGGAACCCCGTTGCCGACAATGCTCAAGAGAGTGCCGTATTAAGAGATCGAGTGCCGTATCAAGAGAATGAGAGTATTGGTAGAGGTGTGAAAAAAGAAGAAGGGGAGAAGGGGTTTATATAGGTGAAACGAAGTCAAACGGTCAAAAGGCAAGATCCGCCGGAAACGGAAGTTACCGGCAGATTTAAGGGATTTGCGGCGGACATAAGGGATTTGCGGCGGACGGGGGTGCATTTGCGGCGATTAATTAAAAGTTCGTAAAACAAAAAAAAAAGTGATCCCAAATCCGCCGCAAGAACCGTTAAATCCGCCGCAAAATCCAAGACGAATTTTAATCCGCCGCAAATGTCAATTTTTCCGCCGGTAACTTTGAGGCGGATAAATTCCGCCGGAAATTCGTAGATTCCGCCGGTAACTTTGCGGCGGATCTATATCCGCCGGAAACTCCTGGCCGGAAAAACCAATAATTCTTGTAGTGGGAGTAGTAGTGAGATGGGTGACCTTCTGGGAAGTTTGCTAGAAAGCATGCAAGTGAGGACAACGCATGCTGAAAAGACACGTGTTGGTTTGTGGGAGCAGTCGACAGTTCTAAAAGCAGCCTAAGATGTTACAGATTTCACATTTTCTGCCACTAATTTTTCTTATCTAATTTTATTTTTTAGTAGTGTTTTTTTATTTGTTTTTAAGGTTGTTTTATACCCGCAAACGAAAGCAATTAGTACAGTAATTTTTTATAAAATTATTGGTTATTACTCACCATGCGATATTTTTCTCTTTAAAATAAATAGTTAAGAGTATAATTCTATACCAATTTTTTTACAGAATAATTTTATAACAATTACCTATATAATCTTAAAGTAAAAAGTGACAAATAATTTTTTTTAAAAAAAGCAATAAATATTAATAATAATAATAATAATAATAATAATAATAATAATAATAATAATAATCCTATGATGTAAATAAACTCCATTCTTTAGTTACCAACGAGGTTGGTCCGAGTGGTAATTGGAGTCGGATCCCATCTCAAGGTCTCCGATTCGAACATTAATGGGTGTGGCAAAAATTCTGTTGAGAGGGGGAGAACCACATGGGCCGACAAAGCCGGTACTCGTGACCAGCCAGGTTCTCCGGCGTATATTAGTCATCGGCAAAGCCGGTGGAAACTACGCACCATTGACATGGTAAAAAACCCATTTTTTAGTTCCTCAGAAAGAATATGAATGATCATTAATTAAAAGTCAGCTAGAAGTATTAATTTAATTCAAAGTGTTAATTAAGAAGAAGGTGAGTTTGTTTTCATGTTAGTTAATTATCTTTTTCTTCTGTTTGTCTTTTCTTAATATGAGGTTTGTTTTGTTCATTTTTATTTTCCATTTAAATAGTTTATGATTTTTTTGTCTTTACTACAAAGTATGGGTGGGGAGGAGAAAATTGGAACTTACCGAGTTTAAATACTCTTGTTCATATAACACTTACATGTATTTTACCGATTTTAATGCTATATTAATTATTTAATTCTCGATTAAAACTTTAATTATTTATCGTAGAGAGAAAAAAATAAGTCTGATGGATAATAAAGAATCAAAAGATATCATAGGGAAAAGTTAATAATTTTACTAAAAACAAAAAAAATTATTAATTTTCTTAATTTATATAAAACAACCTTAATAACAAATAAAAAAAAAAAGAAAAACCAACACCGTTGGCCCAGTGGTATAATCTACCATGGGATATAGGGGTTGACCCGATGCTCCTGGTTTTGATTCCTGCAGTGAAGAAACTCGGTGTTGGCCAGTGCAAAATACACGAGTGGAGATTAACCTTTCGTTGAAAGCATTTACACACTCCATGGATAGCCAACATTTGTAAAAAAAATAAAAAAGAAGAAAGATAGTTTAGCTTTTTTAAGGTCGTTTTTAAAAGCAAACGAAACTCATTAATGTAGTTGTTTTTGATAACTTGTATAAAAAAAACTATAAAAATAACAAAAAAGAAAATAATTAAAAAGTAAATAAATAAGTAATAAATAATAATAACCCTACGATGAGTCAAAAACAAATAAATAAACTCCATTTTTTAATTTTCTTAGAAAGAATATAAAAGTACATTAATTAAAAGTCAAGTATTACTTTAATTAAAGGTTTAAATTAAATTAAAAGTATTAATTAGGAAGAAGGCGAGTTTCCTTTTACGTTAACACATTTTTTTTCTATTTGTTAGTACTTAAAATAAATTTTGTTCATTTTTACTTGTCATTTTAATAGTTTATGATTCTTTTTAATACTCTCTTTCCATCTCATATCTTTTGATGTTTTAGCCTTCTAATTCAGTCACAAAAGTTTTGATATTTTACAAATCTAACGTTTATTTAACCATTTTCTTCCAACTATACTCTTAATAAATCAAGAGACATTAACATTGTGCCTTTACTAGGCACCATTACCAAAACTAATTTCTCACCACTTATAAGTGTGAATTCCCAAGAGGGTGTTTGAGTTTCCAAGAGGGTGAATTTTTGTGGAAATTAAGTTTTAGGTGCTTATATATAATTTTAAACACATATCTGCATATTTAAGAACAAATATTAAATGAGGATATTTTAGTCTACATATTTACCTAGTTAATGTTTTCTTATTTCATGTGTCACATGTTGAACCAGGGGCAAACACTCTTTGTTTTGTATGATAACAAATTACATCTTGTCTACTAATGGTTCAAGTTGAATGAAGTACAGGACGGAAATCAAAAAGCAGGAAATATTAAAGTGGAGCAGCTTGGAGAAGAAGCCGTCTTTGAAGATGAAGACCTAATTGTTTATCCGCTTTCTTTAGGACACAATGTAAGGTCCTATCACTTAAGGTCTATGACAGTTTAAATAGCTGAGAAATGATTTTTGAAAACATGCATCATGCATCAAAATTAGGGTTTTGAAATATATTTTTGCATGCATGCATAAGGTGGCACCTAAACCTAAAAACGAGTTTGTGGAAATCAAAAATCATTTTCTATTTTGTTCCAATGGCTATGAAATCGATTTATATATAATTTATATAGGCTATGAAATCGATTTTAGGCTCACCTATAGGCCAAGAATCGATTTCCTTGCCCTATGTTTGAAGTATGTAATCGATTCATGCATATACATAAGCCAAAGGTAAGAATCGATTTCCTTCTATTTCAAAAGACTATGAAATCGATTTTCAAGCAATCCTATAGGCTATGAATCGATTCCTCCTCATTTTAAACAAAGTAAGAATCGATTCCTACCTTATTCAGGATGTCCTGAAAATCGATTCCCACCTATTTCTAAAGAAACAAACAATCGATTCCTATGTTCTCCATAAGTAAAGAATCGATTCCTCAATTTTTAACTAGCCATATAATCGATTCTTATGTCTTCTAAAATGATAAGAATCGATTCATCAACATTTTAACTTCATCAAACAATCGATTCATCATTTCATTTAATGTTTTTTTCAAAATCCTACGCTTTCCTAAGCCTATAAATAGGCAGGTGTGAAACACTTTTCAATCTACTCATCCACACCACAAATCACATCTTCTCTACTTCTCACGTACATTTTCTAGATCTGAGAAAGAGAAAAATAGAGCTATCACTTTCATATCATTTTTTATAGATCTACTCATCTCTCACAGCTATTATATTGTCATATTATCTGAGGTGATTGGATCATAGCTTCTATATTGTAATCTCTATTGTGGGGGTCGCTCTGAAATCCTGGGAATTGTTCTTGGGTCTCTCAATCAGGAGATTGAGTTGGTTTGAAATCCTGGGAAGTTTTCTTGGGTCTCTCAATCAGGAGATTGAGTTGGTTTGAAATCCTGGGAAGTTTTCTTGGGTCTCTCAATCAGGAGATTGAGTTGGTTTGAAATCCTGGGAGGTGATCTTGGGTCGTTCAATCAGGAGATTGAAGCGGTGTTGAAATCCTTAGCTAGGTGCTCGGGTTCTCAGTTCGGGGGAATTGGGATTTGCTATCTGAAGTTGCCTGTTTGTAAAACATTCTTCATATAGTGGTTATCAGCAAAGTCCAAAGGTTGCAAAGCCGGAGGCCGAGGACGTAGGGCTTTTATCCCGAACCTCGTAAAATTCCTGGTGTATCTCTATCCCTCTCTCTTTACTTTATTTACTGTTTATATCTGTTTATGATATCACTACTCTGATCTGAATCTGTTAATCTGGTTGTATAACTATATCCCTACTCTGATCTGAATCTGTTAATCTGGTTATAGTTATACTCGTTGTACTACAAATCTGTTTATCTATCATCTTCTCTATCACTACTGTAGATCTGCTATATTCAATATCATTACATTACTTATAAAACAACCTTATTGTAAATATTGAATATAGAATAATATCTCATTGTGCCAAATCTGCCTACTTGCATATATCTGATAAGTTCAAATCTCTTTTTCCGCATTTGATTTAAACAAACTTATCATTTATTTTGAAAAGAATCCAAGAATTACACATAACCTTATTCACCCCCCTCTAAGGTTATACTATAGTCTAACAAGTGGTATCAGAGCTAGGAAATGCATATAGAGCTTTACATCTCGCAATTCTATTTTATCCTTTATCTATCTGTGATTATGGGTTCTTTTATGAAAGAGGGGGATGTCTTCTTATAGACCACCCCTGTTTGATGGGACTAACTATGACTATTGGAGTAGTCGAATGAAATGTCATGTGCAGGCTATAGGTTTCACTCTGTGGAGGATCATTGCTGATGGACCTCTGATTCCGATGAAAATCAAAACTCAAGCTAATGGCAAAGTAGAGGAAGTTCCAGTTGAAGACATCTACACCATTGATCTGAGTGAACTGAGGAAGTCTGAGTTAGACAAGATCTCTCAAAATGCCAAAGCAATGAACATTCTTCACTTATCTCTATGTGAAGAAGAATATGGAAGGGTAAAAGGGTGTCAAACAGCAAAAGAAATCTGGGATTGTCTGGAAGCTACACATGTCGGTACAAGCCAAGTAAAGGATACAAAAATCAGAATCCTAACTTCTGAGTATGAATCATTCAAAATGAAGGAAGGTGAATCTGTTGCAGCTATGCACCAGAGACTGAATATGATTATAAACAACCTAAGGGCACTGGGAAAGAGGTATTCTACAAAAGATATAAATGGGAAAATTCTTGCATCTCTGACTGGTGAGTTCTTTCCAAAAACTTGTGCAATCACTGAAGCCAAAGATATTGGCACTCTGCCCCAAGAAGACCTTATTGGGTCACTTCTGGCTTTTGAGGTAGTATTGGTTGCCAAAAAGAGTCAAGAAAAGGAAGTGATAAAAGAAAAGAAATCTCTTGCCCTTGCTGCTAAAACTCCTAAGGTAGCAAGGAAAGAGGTTGAGTCTGATGAAGAATCTGATGATGAAGACATGGCTGAATTATTTGAAGAATTCATGAGATTCAACAAACTTGAAAAGAGAAATAACTCAAAGAAATCCAAGAAAGCTAAGAAGGCTACATGGAACAACTATACTGACAGTGAAGAAGAGGAGATTGCAAATGCCATTTGTCTCACGGCATGTGAAACACCTAAGGCTACTATATGGGATTGTCTTGGCACTGATAGCGACACAGACGAAGAAGAGCAAATTGCAAATGGTGTTTAATTGTCATATGGCAAATGACTCATCTAAGGTAAGCCTTAACTCTTCTAGTCTTTCTGATTCCTCTATGCATGATGATTTACTTAATGATAGTTGTAGTAGTCAAGATTTGAGTGAGGCTTTTGAAGCTCTCTATTTTGAACATGAAACTCTGTTGTTAAAATCTAAGAAATTGGCAAAGAGTAACAAAAGCATGCTCACTCAAATTGAGACACTTGAAAATGAAGTAGATAGATTAAAGAATGAACTGCATAAATCTGTCAACCTTGAGTTTTGTGAGCTTAAACAAAATTTTGAAAATGCCAAGGTTGAAAATGAACTTTTGAAAGAAACATTGAAAAAGTTTGAGGTTGGTGAAAAGACCTTGACTCAGTTGCTTCACTCTCAACATCAATATGTTGATAGGAGAGGAATTGGGTACAAAGGAAATTCCACCTCCTCCATTTTAAACAAGAAATTAACTTTTGTTGCATCTACTTCAAGTTATAAACCCATTGTTTTCTCATGCACCTACTGTCAAAAGGGAAACCATAGCTCACCTAGATGTCCTATCCGTAAATTATGTGAGCTTGGTACCCTTATACCTGCTTGTGAGAAACCAAGGTGGATTGTGAAAACAAACCCCTTGATGACTAACCCCAAAGGACCCAAAGAGAATTGGGTACCAAAATTTTCTACTTGATCTTAGTGCAGGTGTGCTACAGGGTATGGGGGTCAGATCAATACCTTGATAGCAGAGACTCGAAGTTCATGACTGGAGACACAAAAAGATTCGTAATACTCAGAAACAGCAGTCATGTGACTCGTGATAACAACAATAGAGGAAGAATCACTGGTGAAGGTTAGATTGGTAAAGTTTTATTCACCTCTGTTGAAAATGTGTTATAAAGTAGAAATTCAATATAACTTAACAAGTATTAGACACATATTTGAAAGTAATTGTTTGTATGCATCAAAGCTTTTTCTCAAGTACTATTATACTAGATCTTTGATGCAACATACTTTTTGATGTTAAAAATGATACTTATTTTGTTGAACCAAGGATGATTATCTTGGGTATCATATTTTTAAATCATGATGATCCACCCTCTTTTTGCTAAAGCTTTGCATTCTAATATTAATAAGGGGGATCACCAAGTAAGGGGGAGCATAGCATGAACTACTGTTTTTGATATATCATATGCTATGCAATGCTGCTTATTTATTATGCAAGTTTATAAAGTGTTTATGTTGTATGTATTCACCCCACCTCCTTTTTGATGAAAACAAAGGGGGAGAGAATATTATGCATGTTATATGTGGGAGAGAATATATGCATGGTATATGTGAGGGGAGAAAATAATTGCTGCTATATCCTGCTGATGTACTGTTTATTTTATTATGCATATGCTTAGGGGGAGCTTTTTGAAAAAGTTCCATTACTATCAAACCCCCTATGCATAATGTAATTTGTTATCATCAAAAAGGGGGAGTTTGTTGAACCAGGGGCAAACACTCTTTGTTTTGTATGATAACAAATTACATCTTGTCTACTAATGGTTCAAGTTGAATGAAGTACAGGACGGAAATCAAAAAGCAGGAAATATTAAAGTGGAGCAGCTTGGAGAAGAAGCCGTCTTTGAAGATGAAGACCTAATTGTTTATCCGCTTTCTTTAGGACACAATGTAAGGTCCTATCACTTAAGGTCTATGACAGTTTAAATAGCTGAGAGATGATTTTTGAAAACATGCATCATGCATCAAAATTAGGGTTTTGAAATATATTTTTGCATGCATGCATAAGGTGGCACCTAAAACTAAAAACGATTTTGTGGAAATCAAAAATCATTTTCTATTTTGTTTCAATGGCTATGAAATCGATTTATATATAATTTATATAGGCTATGAAATCGATTTTAGGCTCACCTATAGGCCAAGAATCGATTTCCTTGCCCTATGTTTGAAGTATGTAATCGATTCATGCATATACATAAGCCAAAGGTAAGAATCGATTTCCTTCTATTTCAAAAGACTATGAAATCGATTTTCAAGCAATCCTATAGGCTATGAATCGATTCCTCCTCATTTTAAACAAAGTAAGAATCGATTCCTACCTTATTCAGGATGTCCTGAAAATCGATTCCCACCTATTTCTAAAGAAACAAACAATCGATTCCTATGTTCTCCATATGTAAAGAATCGATTCCTCAATTTTTTAACTAGCCATATAATCAGTTCTTATGTCTTCTAAAATGATAAGAATCGATTCATCAACATTTTAACTTCATCAAACAATCGATTCATCATTTCATTTAATGTTTTTTTCAAAATCCTACGCTTTCCTAAGCCTATAAATAGGCAGGTGTGAAACACTTTTCAATCTACTCATCCACACCACAAATCACATCTTCTCTACTTCTCACGTACATTTTCTAGATCTGAGAAAGAGAAAAATAGAGCTATCACTTTCATATCATTTTTTATAGATCTACTCATCTCTCACAGCTATTATATTGTCATATTATCTGAGGTGATTGGATCATAGCTTCTATATTGTAATCTCTATTGTGGGGGTCGCTCTGAAATCCTGGGAATTGTTCTTGGTTCTCTCAATCAGGAGATTGAGTTGGTTTGAAATCCTGGGAAGTTTTCTTGGGTCTCTCAATCAGGAGATTGAGTTGGTTTGAAATCCTGGGAAGTTTTCTTGGGTCTCTCAATCAGGAGATTGAGTTGGTTTGAAATCCTGGGAGGTGATCTTGGGTCGTTCAATCAGGAGATTGAAGCGGTGTTGAAATCCTTAGCTAGGTGCTCGGGTTCTCAGTTCGGGGGAATTGGGATTTGCTATCTGAAGTTGCCTGTTTGTAAAACATTCTTCATATAGTGGTTATCAGCAAAGTCCAAAGGTTGCAAAGCCGGAGGCCGAGGACGTAGGGCTTTTATCCCGAACCTCGTAAAATTCCTGGTGTATCTCTATCCCTCTCTCTTTACTTTATTTACTGTTTATATCTGTTTATGATATCACTACTCTGATCTGAATCTGTTAATCTGGTTGTATAACTATATCCCTACTCTGATCTGAATCTGTTAATCTGGTTATAGTTATACTCGTTGTACTACAAATCTGTTTATCTATCATCTTCTCTATCACTACTGTAGATCTGCTATATTCAATATCATTACATTACTTATAAAACAACCTTATTGTAAATATTGAATATAGAATAATATCTCATTGTGCCAAATCTGCCTACTTGCATATATCTGATAAGTTCAAATCTCTTTTTCCGCATTTGATTTAAACAAACTTATCATTTATTTTGAAAAGAATCCAAGAATTACACATAACCTTATTCACCCCCCCTCTAAGGTTATACTATAGTCTAACATCACATACTAAAACATCAAAAGATTTGGGACAGAAAGTGTATAAACTATTGGGGTGGGGTATTCGGAAGGGAAAACTCTGGCGTACGAGGTTCAAACCTTGTTTCCAGTGTCCATATTTACCTTTGATAGCTTAAGGCCATGTCAAATCCTTGTTTTTCAATTATATTTTTAATTATTTATAGTAGAGAGAGAAATAAGTTTGATGACTAATAAAGATGTGTACTCCTTTAACAAAAATAAGTAATTTTGGTTCTTTTGACACTAGTACAAAAATTGGAAAAGAATTGGAGATTTTAAGTCAGGCCCCTAATTATCCGACTTAAAAGGTGGACGCGGTGGCAATTTTGTAATTACAATGTAAAAAAGTGTCTGCTGCGCATCTATTTAAGTCGGATGACTACTATGTCCGGCGTTAAAAGTCCAAGTTTTTTTTATCACCTACGCAAAACACAACTCGTTGCTCTTTTTGATAAAACAAAAAACCCTTCTCTTCTTCGCCTGTCCCCCTTGCTCTCGCACAATACCAAAAGCAAGGAACGTTGACCTCGCTCTCTCCCCCAAACTCGCCTTCATCCTCCATGGCCCTCTCCTTTGGAATTAGCCATCTCTCTATCTCTCTCTCTCTCTCTCTCTCTCTCTCTCTCTCTCTCTCTCCTTGAAACGAAGAAAGGAGAAATAGGTTGTTGCTGGTTCACATCCTCTGATATCAGCATCTCAAGGTATCTAATCCGATCTGCTCTGCTTTTTTCTTTCTCTTGTTTGTTTTGTTTGCTCTGCGTTTTTGATTTCCCTCTCTAAAACCTTTATTTCGATTTTTCGTTCTAAAACCCTAACTTTGATTTTCCCCTATTTCTCCCGTTCTTAAGTTTGCGTTATTGGCTTAGAATCATTCCCAATTACGGCGGCAACAGTGTCCATCATTGGCTTGGGTTTTCAATTACGGCGGCGACAGTGTCCATCATTGGCTTCCCTTTATCTGCATGTAGCTCTTGGGTCATTCAAAACAGTGATATTACCAAACGGTCCATCGATGGTTCCACCGATGAAGAAGTATGTAAATGTTCCTCAATGGTATATTCCAGCGCAAGTATGATTGTATGATTTGTCAATTTATTTAAACTTGGAAGTAAGAAGTTAGCCTGAATATTAGACAAAACTATTGATATGAGTACTTTTTACCAATTTTATCAATTGTTTTGATTGCTATGTTCTGCAATTGACTCTAGAGTTAGTTTTGGACAGTCTGCATTCAAGGTGTTTGCACTGTTGCCTCTTCAAAGAAATTACATCAGATACTTTTTAAGGTTCCATTAGCTAAGTTTATTAAAACCAATTTGTATAATCATGTCAATATCAAATCTACTCAAGAATGTTTCTTAAGAATGTTTTCCTTCATTTTTTTTATGCTGAACTGATTTATATATTATTGTATGATTAATCACCTTATATTGGCTTGCATGGGGTGCGAGCTTGATCCGAAGTAAGAATGTTTTCCTTCATTTTTTTATGCTGAACTGATATATATATATATATATATATATATATATATATTATTGTATGATGACCTTATATTGTGTTTGTTAGGAAAATGATCTTTCAATATGCTTTTTTATTTTGTTGGCACGCATTGTCTCTTGGGTGACTTTTTCTGTCAAGACAAAGAGTCTTCCAATATACACTTTTCCAAGCTGCAAAGTTGTTTCTAGTTTCTACTATCTGTCATGTGACTTCTTATTTTATGATAGTGTAGGACAAGTTTCCTTCTATATTTCCTTGCTAGAAGTTAAGTACATCCAAAGAGGCAATCATCGAAGTGACTCTGGTGTGTATGATGTTGCTGCAATAGATCAATTGCTTCATTCTGAGCTTCTTATGGCTATTTTGTGTGCTATGGTTGTAGCAGGTATCTTTGCTTACAAATTGTCTTCTTTTGGTTTAAGACGAAAAGTCTCATGAAGTTAGACGAAAAATCACGATTCTTCGCAGTGCTTACACCATTTTTCCATATCTCTGCAGATCGCGGACAGCAAAGGTTACAATCGCTTACTTCTCTTGTTCTTGTCTTGTTCTTGCACTACAACAGATTTAAGCATTGGGAGCGCTTTTTTTAGGCCATAGGGAGCGCTTTCGGGCGCTCCTAAAGCTAGCGCTCCTGTTGCAAATCACCCAACGGTAGCGCTCGGAAAGCGCTCCCAAAAAACAGGCAAGAGGAGCGCTTTTTATTACAAGCGCTCCTTATTCTTAGGCGCGCTAAGACAATAAGGAGCGCTTACAGTAAAAAGCGCTCCTCATGGTCTTAAGCAAAGGGAGCGCTTTTTATTATAAGCGCTCCTTATTTCTAGGCGCGCTAAGACAATAAGGAGCGCTTGTAATAAAAAGCGCTCCCCATGGTCTTAAGAAAAGGGAGCGCTTTTTATTATAAGCGCTCCTTATTCCTAGGCGCTTAGACAATAGGTAGCGCTTTTTACAGAAAGCGCTACCAATGCCTAATTATTTTTTTAAGAAAGTTTTGCCTGTTTCTTCTATATTACCAATTCTCAGCTCCCTGCAATCAAAAACCAGCAACAACCAGAAACCAACAACCAGCAACAAAGTTACAAATAAAATTCCAAATCAATAACCAATTTCAAATCAATTTCCAACTAATTATACATCCTCATGTACCAATCAACATATGTGCCAACAAAAATGTGCCAACATATAAATCTTCATGTACCAAAAGATCAACAAAAATTACATAAATCCTCATGTACCAAAAGATCAACAAAAATTACAACATATCCAATATGAGGTACTACAAAAATAGGATATCCAAAAAAAATTACATCAAGTTCGATTTGCATTAATCAAACCGGCAACATGACGACACCACTCTCCTTTCAGCTGAGTAAGTTCCTCATCAGAAAATTGAGCTCCACACACATATTCAGGAAAATACTGAAAAAATAAAATAAAATGAACTTAGAATTATATCAATATCAATTAGATTTTGAATTACTTGTCAAAATACAAACTATCAAATTACATACATGGATTGGGATTTCCATTTGGTTGTGAGTGATGATGTCCTTCATAAACTTCATTACATAGTACCCGCAATCATCGAAGTTTGGTTGTTTGGGACCCTATAAATGAAAAGATTACTTAGTTATTAAATATAATTAATTACATATGCATAAGAATATTGATTATAAATTTACCCTTATTGCTATCCATTTTGTAGAGGATGATGATTTTCTGTACGTAGTCCTGACATCACGCAATCCCCAATAAGTTGCCAAAGCACTGAAACATCATATATATAATTATATTAATCGAAATATACATAATTTATATTATGAAATATACGAGAGATCTAAATACACACCTATTAAATACTCTCACCAACTTTGGGTAGTTGTTGTAATGACCTAGCAGTGAATCCAAATAGAAAATCACATCTCTTTTGGGATCAATTGCCAACAATATCCAATGGGTCCTATAAAATTTTTGAATAATCAAATTAATCAAGCTTTGAGGTTTAAAAGACAGAGTAAATAATCAGCAAGTATAATTTTTGAACACTCACCCTAAGTTGATGGGTGCCAAAAACAAAGTATCACAACTTAATTGATGTGCTAGTGCCAAACGCCGATCGATATTGTCTTTAACCTCTACCTTGCGTCTTTCCATTTGTTCCTTGCATTTTTCTATATGAACTTTTGACATTGTTTTATCCAGGGGGATATTCAGTAGAAAAGTACTTTCGAGGCATAAGAACACAAATCGTTGTGTTTGATCCATTGGGACCAATATCTCATGGTACAAATACCTTTAATTAAAATGTATACAAATTAAAATAATAATAATAATAATAATAATAATAATAATAATAATAATAATAATAATAATAATAATAATAATAATAATAATAATAATAACAACAACATCAATAAGTGAAATAATAAGATAGATACGTACCTGATATATGCTCTAATAGTAGTAGCACTTGCCCACTCGTTCTCATATATCACTGCGAGTTCCTCTTGATTCAAACCCAGTGTTTGCTCCTCTCCAAAAATTTCTTTATCCATCAATGACTCTATTATGGTTCCACTACCCATGTGGTTTGATGCATGGATTTTTAAATAGCTGATGAACTCCATGGGATTATTCCCACTAGTTTTTTGCCGAGACACATTTGTCTTGCCAGCAATAGAAGGGGAAGCTTGGGATTCGCCAACATTCCCACTAACTTTGTCACCCTTGCCAGCAATAGACGGGGAAGGTTGGGATTCGCGAACATTCCCACTAACTTTGTCACCCTTGCCAGCAATAGAAGGAGAATGTTGGGATTTGCGAACATTCCCACTAACTTTGTCACCCTTTCCAGCAGTAGAAGGGGAAGGTTGAGATCTTCCTTTGCCAACACTCTGACTAACTTTAGATTTTGCCTTTTGTGATACCTATATATTTAGAAAATAATTAGTTAGTAACAAATATAGTTGGAAAGATAATATATCACAATGATATAATAAATTACTAACAAATATAATGTCACTTACATTGATAAGGTTTACTGGCCATGCCACAAAGGTACCAATTGCATCATCCACAGTCATGATCTCTATACTGTTTACTGGTACAGGCAAGTTTGCATCCCCTACAATTGCAACGTCAACTCTGACCCGCATATGATTTTCGGGTATGGGTAGATTATGCAGTAAGGTGCCCAGTTCGTTACAAATTAATCCTCTTGCGACCAATTTAAGCGGGTTTGATATATATAGTTCACAATCATTATTGTTACCCTAAATCAATGATAAACAAAAATTAGAATATGTATAAATTGATGTAATATGTACGAGAAAAAGATGATCTAATGATTAATACCTCATTGGACGCAATGGTACAACTATCTCTGAAGCTATCAAGCTTAGGGGATGGTAGATCGGTCCTCGGTCCAACTCTATCTTTTAATTCCGCAACTTCTTCCATTAGCTTGAACACTATTTGTACCAAATGTGATTCTCTACTTTCCTTTTTTTATGCTTATTTGGACCCCAAAAAGAGGTCGGGTAACACCAAATCCCAAACCTCTCAGACGGCCCGAATACTCTTCACGTTCCAAAGCACAGCCAAGGATGTCATTCTCATCATCACAATCAATTATCTCTCCTTGTTCTATTGATTGTGATATAGACTCCTGATTCACAAAAATTATAAGTATGATAAAGTAAGTTAATTACAAAAAAAATTAATTTTATCATACTTACAATTCTTTGAGACACCTCTTTCGTTTTCGGATCGCTAATCACACCCTCTTTGTTTACTCGGGCTTCTAGCCACAAAACATGTCGGTCAATGGATTCTTGAGTTGGATCTTTCCCGACCTCCACTAGCTGTTAAAATTTACCAATTATTAATAAATATATCAAATGATTCATTTATAATAGTGAAAGTTGAAATAAAGGATGTGTCTACCATTTTTTCTTCAATGTCTTGATAACCCTTAACACCGCTGTAATACCCTAATTTTGTCCGATCAATTGAGAAATTTGATTTATTAAAAAAAAAATAATAATCTTTTTTTTATGTCATGTATTATTTTCTTGTTTTTATTGCTTTGAGTTTTAATCATCAAAAAAATAATAATTAGAAGTGAAGAAATAAAAATAAGCCAAGAAGGAAGTGGGGGGGGGGGGTCTATTAATAATAAAGTGCTGTCATGGAAGCCCAACCCAGCAAAATAGCTAGCCCAATTCGCCTAGCCCACTCCTCCACCAAGCCCAATCCAACTCCTCCACCAAACCCAACCCATATCCTAACCCTAACCCATATCCAACCCATAACCCAACACCCAACTCCATCCAACCCACTCCAACTAAACCCTAATTCGCATACCCCCCCTTTAACCCTAAAATGTGTCTACATTCACTCTCCCCCTAGCCTTAAAAATCATCCACATCCATCCCTAGAAATCCGCCCCCCACTCTCCTTGATTCCCTCCTTGAAACTCTCAATCCCACTTCCACACACAACCCCACTTCCCCATTTTTCCCTTCCCAATACACTCAACCTCTCTCTCCTAACACACTCCACGCCTACTCCTCTCTCTCTCTCATTCCCAACGGCTCCTCCCCCCTTTTTTCCTACGCCCCTTTCTTTCTCTCTCCCTCACACATCACTCAACTCACTCTCTCTCACACACTTCCCCTTCCAAACCCTAAACAAACTCACACTCAACCTCCATCCTTTCTTCTCATCACACCCACGGCTCTCTCCTCTCCCCTCCTCTCACACACTCATTTTTTTTCCCTCTTCACACACTCATCCATTCCTCTCCCTATCACACACTTCACACTTGGCACTCCCTTCCTTCCTCTACCTTCGACCATCACCTCTCCCCTCATCTCTCATGATTCATTTTTTATTTTTCCCTTCAACAACTCCCCCCAAACCCCCATATCAAGTCAGAAAAAAATACTGTACAAGCATGGAGCAGGTCAGAACACAATGAAGAGAAGCAAGGGCAACCCTTTTTGTATAAATAGGGTCACAGAAATTTGAAGAGGGACGGATTTTGCTCTTAGAAAAAAAAGGAGGATCTTCTAAAAAATTAGGGTTTCTCTTAGAGAAATATTCTTCCCTTTCTTTTCCTCCTTCCTAGATTTTTTTTTAGTTTAAAGGTTCATTTGTATTGAAGAAATTTGAAGAAGGAAATTTCTTCAACATTTCTGGATTTTCATTGTCAAGGTACTAAAATGTAATATTTTTATTATTGTTCACGTTTTTTAGGTATTATTATAGTTGTTTTTTTTTATTTTAGTTACTGTTTTTGTTATGTAAATATTATTATTGTTTTTTTTATAAATTTTAGTTGTTCTTGTTATTTAGCCTAGTTACCTTTTTATATATTTATTTGCTGTTTTTATTATTTAGTGTAGTTGCTTTCTTATTAGAATATTATTGTTCTCTTTTTATTATTTAGTTTAGAGGCTGTTTTTATATTATTTTTGCTATTGGTTATTTATTTTGTTGTTTGTTATATTATTGTAATTTTCGGACTAAAAAAAAAGAAAGTAAAAAAAATGTTGTGCCTTTTTAAATAAATTATACTATTTTCGGACTAAAAAAAAAAAGAAAGTAAAAAAAATGTTGTGCCTTTTTTAAATAAATTATACTATTTTCGGACTAAAAAAAAAGAAAGTAAAGAAAATGTTGTGCCTTTTTTTAAATAAATTATACTGTTTTCGGATTAAAAAAAAGTGATAAGAAAAAATATGTTGTTTCTTTAAAAATAAATTCTACTATTTTCGGATTAAAAAGTGATAAAAAAAAAGATGTGTTGTTTTTTTTTGTTGTTAACAATTACTATTTTTCGGATTAAAGAAAAATGATAAAAAAAAATGTGTTTCTTTTCTATTTTCGGATTTAAATAAAGCTTTTTTTTCAAATACTAAAAAATATTTTTTTTAAAAAATAAATGGTTACTAGTGTCACTACTCTTTTCAAAAAAATAATATAATAACAAAATCTTTTAAAAAAAAAAGTAAAAAGCCCCCCCCCCTTTTTATTAAATAATAACTATGACAAAAAAAAGCGCTTCAAGAATCACGCGTTCTAGGGTAGAATAGTAAAAAAGGGTAATAAACCAATCAATCGTTTTTAGCGTCAAAACGCTATTTGCACCCGCGGCAACCTTTTTTTAAAAAAAGCAACAAAACGCTATTTGCACCCCGCGTTCTCTTAAAACAGCAAACCCATCCATTTTTTTACTACAAGCCCATCTTTTCAAACACAACCTAGTTCACCAAAAAACGATTTGGTCACGCTATTCACACCTCCTTTTTTAATACAACCCCTTTATTATTTGCACCCCCCCTTTTATCACCTATTCCGTTTTTATTCACAACGTGATACGTCCAAACCGTTTTCCTTTTTTTCTTTTTAATCGAATTCGCGTAAAAAAAATAGGTTGTTACTAGTGGTCACTCTGAGCCTTGCTTGTTTGACCGTTAGGACTAACCTTCCTTTTTTCACAGCGGATTAGTAGCGGTGATCACTCTGAGGTTACTCGTTTGATCATCGCAAACATTCGCCTAAACTTTTTTTTAGTTAATAAAGTACAAATATAATTCCGACTCCTTTTCATCACGCTTCCCGGTAAGCACGTTTTCAAGCAAACAAACGCTCAATCACAAACCGGTTGTCTATAGCGGTCACTCTGGGCCCGACTCGTTTGAACGCTGTAAACACCTTCTTTTTCGAATAAGCCATTTATGACGACCACTCTGGATTTATCTGTTTGGTCACCATGAACGGCCTCTAGTTTTCCCAAACTTTTCAAAAAAATAAAAAATACCAACACACAAATATTTTCTACCCAAGAACTACGTAGCTTTGATTTCTCCATCGCACCCGGAGATACGTAGGAGCGGGGGCCCACTCCCGTCGAGCGCAAAAAACAAAAATTTTATTAAGTCTTCTTTTTCTTTGCAAATAATAAAAAGGGTAAATTAAAATGTTTTCTTTAAACTAATTTTTTCTACACATTAAATTAAAAGGTAACCTTTTTAGGATGTTGCGGGGTGCTAGTACCTTCCCCGCACTTAATCGACCCCCGAACCCAAAAACAAAGGTTTTTTTCAATGTTTTTCCTAAAAATAAATATTGATGGCGACTCCATTGTTCAAAAACAACGATGAATCCCTCCTCCGGATTCTTCGGTCGCTACAGCTGGCGACTCCACTGGGGACCTTTTTTTTTTAAGAGGGTCAAGCCTAATTTAGTTAAATGTGTGGATATTTGTTAGTTTAGTACCTTTGTTTACCCTTAGTCTTTATATTCGCATATTGAACCTTAGGGTAGAAGACTTTTATACTGCTATTGGTTTCTTGCAAACCTTAGGGTAGGAGACTTTTATATTGCTATCTGTTTGCTCTTTTGCAGTTTGGGTAGTTTAGGTTGCTTATATCACACACATCACCTACACTTATTTATTCACACACTTCTGAGTGGGGCCCTATACCCGGGTCTGAAAAATAACTTAGGACGAGCGGAGATGATTAGTGACAGTCATTCTGGATTTATCTGTCTGACTCTCATGAAAATCTCAACCAGAGTATGCTCTTTCGCGGCATCCCACACCAGATAGCTCGCTATCGTTGTGGGTCATATCGTGAAAGGGATTTTAGCTCTGGAAACCTTTGTGAGGAAGTAAATAGAGCCACCCGAAAGGATGATCACTAAAGTAACCCTAGATCATGTTAGACATGGCCCATTTAGGACACAATGGAGCATCTTCTTTGTTTTATTTAGTATTGTCTTTTCCCTTACAATCAAATTTGTTTTTTTAGTCATGTCATTGTACCCAATAACAATGCATTCATGCATCATGTTGCTCAAAGGCATTTTTTTCTAAGAACAAAACAAAAACAAAAAGGCATGACATTATTACTGCATCATTCGTGCATCTAATTCTAATTATTCTTCAGTTTTTTTTCTAGAAACATGTCTCATGCATTTCTTATATTCTTTCGCATATCAAAAATGTTCAAACATATCATTTTGCATGCATTTCAAGTGCCGCCGGGGAATCATAAAACTTTTTTAAAGAGAACAAGCGTTTGAAAGTCAGACCACCTGGATCATACTTTAATAAAAAGCTCACAATTCCCCGACGAGATTAATAAAACCATACATTCGCATCTCCTGCACACTCATTCATTCATATTCCAAAAAATCAGGGCGAAAAAGCAAGTTGGTCCGCCAACACTCATGCATCTGTTAAAATCATGTTAAAATCATGTCAAGCAAGTTGTTTCGCCAACACTCGTGCATTATTTTCTTCCCATGCATTAAAAAAAAAAAAAAAAACCACCGCGAGTGTCATGCATTCTATTTCCTCGCATAAAAATAATTTTTAGCTCGCACTACCATTCATTCATAATCATCATCATCACGTAATCATTATCATCAAATACATCATTCCTCCCTGAAGGCATCATTTCCGAAAAAAAATAAGTATCATTACTCTTACATACCATCATAAGAAATATGTTTTAGCTAGCATTTTGCATTATCTACATGTTGCATCGCGTCTAACAGTGAACACAAAATCATTTAGAATAGATGGTCTTCTCAAGTGACCATTTCTTCAAGGATTTCATACATTATCATTCATGCATCACATTTGGTTCCTAAAAAAAAATATATAAGCACGAAAATTATGTTCATACAACGTTAGCATCACATTTAGTATTCACCGCCACTCATTCATAATCATTCACAAAAATCCTCATCAAATAGTGCGGACATCGCGTCAATGTGGCATCCATGCATCATTTCATTAACCTCATCACTTTGTTCGAATACATCATTTCTCCCTGCATGCATCCTTTCGAAAAAAAAAAAGAAAATCTCTCATGTGATGGCTTAATGGATAGAATTGCACCTTTGAACGGCGAAGGGTAATATCTCAAATTTGTTTGTCGACTACAAATTTGAGGTGTTGCTCTGCGATGTCAGGGCACTTTGACCCAGTCACACATGTTTTATTTTCGAGCAGGAAGTCAAATTGAGTCAACTAATTGTCGAAACGTTTCAGTATATTGTGTGAAGTACTGAGTCAGGATCCACTCAATGTTTCATGCAAGTTACTCAGGGTAACGACAATCAGTTGACTCATATCACCATTCTTGCATCTCTCATCATTCAAAAAAAAAGGGGGCACTGGCATTTCGTATCTTGTCTCGCCTCTAAAAATAAAAAAAATCAAATCAAAAAAAAAAAAAAAAAAAAATCATTTTGAAAAGGGGGACATCATCCTTACATCATTCGCATTGGCATTCCATATTTTGTCTTGCATTAAAAAGCAACAAAATTATTTAGAATAAGCCACACTTTTCGAGTGGTCATTCTCCACGCATTTGCATCATACTTGCATATCATAATTTGTTCATTCATTCATTGCATAAAAAAAAAAAAAAAAAGGGTTGTGATGAGAAGCGAGACGTTCGTGCAAAACAACCATCCTTTTTGAAAAAGTTTATCCTTACTTGGTTGCAAACTCCGGGTGTTCCAAAGCACTCAGTTTTTTTTTTTCAATAGCTCATTGGCATTTCTTTCAAAAGCGCTGCATTCCCATCCATTCCGTGACAAAAAACTGAAGCAACTCATAAAAAAAAAAAAAAATGGCAACTCTCTGTGAAGCATTCTTCTAGTGAGCGTGCATACTAGGTGCAGTTTCTCTTGTTCGAGTCAGTCAGTTTCCTTCCTTGCCCTCATCACCCTCCAAGTCTAGTCCCGCCCCATTCGTCCAAAGTGTATACTCTCCCCGTGTTGGTACATAATTGACTTTTGGGTTAAAATCCTCTGTGCAAGGGGGCAATTTTGTAATCACATAATTACCTTATTAAAATTGCTTTCCTTTGATTCAAGTCTAAAATGTTGCATGCATTTGTCCAGTCATTCGTTCTTGGGCTTATAGTGTGTGTCCTGTTGACAGAGAAGGGCAAAATTGGACTTGTTCTCTAGCTAGGAACATGGCAACAAATGAAGAACTAAGAGCAGAAGTGAATGAGTTAAAAGCAGAGGTGAATGAGTTAAAAGCAGATGTGAATGGGTTAAGGACGCAGATGTCAGAAATGGTGAGGGTTCTGATTCCTCTAGGGTACACTTTCCCTTCTAACCCAAAAGCTAATCAGGGAGCTGGTCCTGTAGCCATTATTGAGAATGTACAACCGGCATCTATCGGATCTGAAGGAATGATTGGTGAACCTCGGGCTCAGATCCCACATCCTACTGTTATACCCCAGGCTACTCTTCAGAGCTTCACTCCTCAGCTAGCTGCCATTCCACAGGCTCAGGACTTCACGACTGGAAACCCTGCATACCCTCAGATTCATCACTCAACTCCAACTATGGCTCCAACGCTCCAGCTCCCCCATAATGTAAGCAGCTTCCCTCAGGTTTATTCCGCTGAGCATCAGCAGACCAAAGATCAGTTTCAGATACTAGAGGAAAGATTAAGAAGGGTTGAAGGCTTCGGTTCCAGAGCAAGAGAGGCCAGAGATTTGTGCCTTATTCCTGATGTGGTGCTGCCTCCAAAGTTCAAAGTCCCCGACTTCGACAAATACAGGGGCGCGACTTGTCCAAAAAGTCACTTGACGATGTATTGTAGAAAAATGTCTACTTACTCTCATGATGACAGACTGCTAATACATTGCTTCCAAGAGAGCCTTGCAGGGGCATCTCTCAATTGGTATATGAAGTTAGAACCATCTCAAGTTCGCCGTTGGAAGGATTTAGCCGATGCATTCCTCAAGCAGTATCAGTACAATACAGACATGGCACCAGACAGAACGCAGCTGCAGAGCATGAGCAAGAGGGACAATGAATCGTTCAAGGAGTATGCCCAGCGATGGAGAGCTTTGGCTGCACAATGTACACCTCCTCTTTCGGACAAGGAATTGGTTTCTATGTTTTTGGAGACTTTGCCACCACTATACTATGATCGTCTGATCAGCAGTGCATCCTCCAATTTTTCAGATGCGGTGATTGTTGGGGAGAGGATAGAGAACGGACTAAGAAGTGGCAAGATCGCCCAGAGTTCCCCGGGTAACACAAGTGTGCACAAAAACCCATCTTCCGGGTTTTCTGCAAAGAAGAATGAAGAAGCTAATCCAATAACAGGCCAAAAAAAGTCGCCTCGATACGACCCTATCCCTATGTCGTATACCAACCTATGCAGATGCCTAATCAGCCACAATTTGATCTCCCCTCGTGAGATGAAGCCAGTACAACCTCCACTCCCAAAAGGATACAACCCACAGGCCACTTGTGAATTCCATGCTGGGGCAATCGGTCACTCTGCCGAAAATTGTTATCTTTTGAAACATTTGGTTCAGGGTCTTATTGATTCAAGGCGATTAACCTTTGAAGAGGGTGGTGAAGGATTTAACCCTATGAGTTCAGAGCTATCAGGTCAAAATGGCAACAGTTGAAGATGATCAAAATGTTGAAGGCAGCATCATCTTTCCCATGCATTTCATAGTATTTATGAGTGACTGTTGATTTTTATGTAATTTTTCAGTTCAAAGCAATTATCTGTGATGCAATCCTCTGGCTCTGCCCAAGGCCTTAGGATATTTCAATAAGGGCACATGTTCCTTTTCAATATTGTCATCAATAAAAGTTGCTTTCCTCACTAAAACCTTTGAGTCCTCCATGCTGGGGCAGTTCTGTGATCACTAAGTTTCCTTGTCAATATCATCTTCCTTGAGTGCAAGTCTTTCAAGCTCGCTAGGTTGAAAACCCGCAAAGGGCGGCCTAGGCAAAAGAAGCGCCCGGTGGATTGAAAACTCGCAAAGAGCGGTCCAGGCAAAAATCAGGGCATATATAAAAATAAAAAAAAAAGCAAAGAAAAGAGCAAACACATATAGATAGGTGAATTGTTGTCATGTTTTAAAAGAAAAAATTAATAAATAAATAAGCAATCGGGATCTGAAATAAAGTTTGGCCATCTCCTCAAATCCCAGAAAGTCCCTTTCCTACCCACCTTAAGCCAAGAAAAAACCAAAATACAAAAATCACCCTAGACAAGGATCACCTCAAATATAAAAAAAAAAAAAAAAAAAAGGTGCATCACTTTTTACCAGCTCACCCGAGTCAAAAAAAAAAAAAAAAAAAAGGGAGAAAGTCAAAAAGGGATTTAAAAATGAAAATCCCAAAACAAAAGAAAATACAAAAGAAATGTAAGTGGTGAGCTGGTACATATTGCTACCAAACACAAGAGACCTTTGTCTCAATAAACCATCAAACACTTCATCATTCTCATACACCCCTCCTTCCATAAACCGCAAACACTTCCCTTTGACCTTGGCATCCCGCCTTCCACAGACCCTTAGCCAGGAATAAAACTTCCAAACACCTCATCAAGCCAATTAACCATCATAAATCATCGATTGTCAGCCAATGCCGAACAAAAATCATCCCACCATTAGCCCCAAACACTCCGATAAACCCAATCATCCCTTCACAACAAAACACCATAATCCTGAAAAGTCCATGACCGGTTGCTTTAGTTTTCTCAAATTTTAAATCTTAGGACAACTAAGTTTATCTGTCTACAATGTGTTTGCTCAAAAAGAAAAACAAACAATCAGAAAAAAGAAAGCTGATCAAGAAAAAACCCTCAGGAAAAAGAAATGAGGGAGCAAAAACAAACAGTCAGAAAAAAAAGGAAGCTGATGGAAAAAGAAAGACTTGCACTTCAAACGTATTCAAGCTGCATTGAAACAATGTCTAGTGATCACCAAGTGAGGCTTCTTTCACACCAAAGGTCAAGACATTAGTAGAGAACCAAAGATTTGCACTGAGAACACCACTCGGATCTAAAAGTTGAGGCATTCTCTTCACCATTCACCCACCCTGGTCTTGGGAAAGCCTGTTCAGTGTCCATCTCATGTTCACTCCAATTGTCAATATCACCAAACAGGGGCAAGCCTTTCATTCATAGTCACCCAGCCTAGATTGGGGCAGGCCGGCAAAAGCCATTGCCTTTCACCCCTTCACCTGCCATGTCTCAAACACCTGTCTGACATTTGCACTCTTTTGTATACTTACTAGACAATGCTTCAAAGAGAGAGAATACAAGTTGAGTCATCATGGAAAGGAGGAGAAAGAATAAATGAGCTGGTTGATAAATAAAAAGCTTGAGAACACCGGGTTTTGATTTTAACTCAAATGTTTCGAAAGAATAATCAAAATTCACCTTCACTGTTTGCATCCAAAGGCTCGCATCTTATCGTACGAAATGTTCACAAAAATGTTATTTTTTCGCCTCATGCATCTAAGTATCTCATTTTTCCCGTAACAACAAGGCATCGCATTCGCACTGGCATCTCATAGTAGAAGCAATAAAGGAAAAGCAAAAATCCTTTCATGTCATTGCATTTGCATCATATTTTAGAAAAGGAATAAAAAACAAAAGTTTCCCATTTCATTCATCATTCAAGTTAAGAAATGAACAACAAGCAAAACAAGAGCATTCCATTCAATAAATCACTACATACATTTGCATACCAAGACAATCCACCATTGCATAAATCACTTGCATGACCTGCACCATCCAAATGCATTGTTAAGTGAATACAGATAAGCACCAAATATTAGTCCTCATGCTTGCTACCAAAAAAAAAAAAGAACCAGAAAGCTTGGACCCGCTGGTCCCCAGAATTCAACTTTCCAAAGAATCTTCTGAACCATTTGCTTTGAACCTGTTGGTCCCCAGATTATAGAGCTTATGTGCTCGCCCTATACTCATAGAGCTTATATGCTCGCCCTATACTTGTAGAGCTTATGTGCTCGCCCTATACTTATAGAGCTTATGTGCTCGTCCTATACTTATAGAGCCTCTATGCTCGCCCAGAATCTGCTTCCCACATACAGACCGTATTACTAGTACCATAAGCCAGTTGCGCTCCTTCAGACCCATCAGTCCCTCAGGCTTAGGCATGCCCTTCAGACCCCGACGGTCCCTCAGTCGAACTCAAGTCGATGCGTCAAGCATTGATTTTGAACTAGACCATCAGAGCCCCAGTGCTCCTTCAGAGCCCCAGTGCTCCTTCAGAGCCCCAGTGCTCCTTCAGATCCCCAGCGATCCTTCAGATCCCCAGCGATCCCCCAGAGCCCCGATGCTCCCCATTTACTTTCTGTCTAAATCAACCCTGCTTTCATAATTTTCAAAAAAAAAAAAAAAGGAACCAAAAGTCTCAGTCTGGACAAAATTAGCGTCTTGTTATCTTTATTTCTATTTTCCTCGAGAAACTCGGAACCCCTCCGATTTCCTAGCAAAATATAAATAAAGAGGGGCAGCTGTAATACCCTAATTTTGTCCGATCAATTGAGAAATTTGATTTATTAAAAAAAAATAATAATCTTTTTTTTATGTCATGTATTATTTTCTTGTTTTTATTGCTTTGAGTTTTAATCATCAAAAAATAATAATTAGAAGTGAAGAAATAAAAATAAGCCAAGAAGGAAGTGGGGGGGGGTCTATTAATAATAAAGTGCTGTCATGGAAGCCCAACCCAGCAAAATAGCTAGCCCAATTCGCCTAGCCCACTCCTCCACCAAGCCCAATCCAACTCCTCCACCAAACCCAACCCATATCCTAACCCTAACCCATATCCAACCCATAACCCAACACCCAACTCCATCCAACCCACTCCAACTAAACCCTAATTCGCATACCCCCCCTTTAACCCTAAAATGTGTCTACATTCACTCTCCCCCTAGCCTTAAAAATCATCCACATCCATCCCTAGAAATCCGCCCCCCACTCTCCTTGATTCCCTCCTTGAAACTCTCAATCCCACTTCCACACACAACCCCACTTCCCCATTTTTCCCTTCCCAATACACTCAACCTCTCTCTCCTAACACACTCCACGCCTACTCCTCTCTCTCTCTCATTCCCAACGGCTCCTCCCCCCTTTTTTCCTACGCCCCTTTCTTTCTCTCTCCCTCACACATCACTCAACTCACTCTCTCTCACACACTTCCCCTTCCAAACCCTAAACAAACTCACACTCAACCTCCATCCTTTCTTCTCATCACACCCACGGCTCTCTCCTCTCCCCTCCTCTCACACACTCATTTTTTTTCCCTCTTCACACACTCATCCATTCCTCTCCCTATCACACACTTCACACTTGGCACTCCCTTCCTTCCTCTACCTTCGACCATCACCTCTCCCCTCATCTCTCATGATTCATTTTTTATTTTTCCCTTCAACAACTCCCCCCAAACCCCCATATCAAGTCAGAAAAAAATACTGTACAAGCATGGAGCAGGTCAGAACACAATGAAGAGAAGCAAGGGCAACCCTTTTTGTATAAATAGGGTCACAGAAATTTGAAGAGGGACGGATTTTGCTCTTAGAAAAAAAAGGAGGATCTTCTAAAAAATTAGGGTTTCTCTTAGAGAAATATTCTTCCCTTTCTTTTCCTCCTTCCTAGATTTTTTTTTAGTTTAAAGGTTCATTTGTATCGAAGAAATTTGAAGAAGGAAATTTCTTCAACATTTCTGGATTTTCATTGTCAAGGTACTAAAATGTAATATTTTTATTATTGTTCACGTTTTTTAGGTATTATTATAGTTGTTTTTTTTTTATTTTAGTTACTGTTTTTGTTATGTAAATATTATTATTGTTTTTTTTTATAAATTTTAGTTGTTCTTGTTATTTAGCCTAGTTACCTTTTTATATATCTATTTGCTGTTTTTATTATTTAGTGTAGTTGCTTTCTTATTAGAATATTATTGTTCTCTTTTTATTATTTAGTTTAGAGGCTGTTTTTATATTATTTTTGCTATTGGTTATTTATTTTGTTGTTTGTTATATTATTGTAATTTTCGGACTAAAAAAAAAAGAAAGTAAAAAAAATGTTGTGCCTTTTTTAAATAAATTATACTATTTTCGGACTAAAAAAAAAAAGAAAGTAAAAAAAATGTTGTGCCTTTTTTAAATAAATTATACTATTTTCGGACTAAAAAAAAAGAAAGTAAAGAAAATGTTGTGCCTTTTTTTAAATAAATTATACTGTTTTCGGATTAAAAAAAAGTGATAAGAAAAAATATGTTGTTTCTTTAAAAATAAATTCTAACTATTTTCGGATTAAAAAGTGATAAAAAAAAAAGATGTGTTGTTTTTTTTTTTTGTTGTTAACAATTACTATTTTTCGGATTAAAGAAAAAATGATAAAAAAAAATGTGTTTCTTTTCTATTTTCGGATTTAAATAAAGCTTTTTTTCAAATACTAAAAAATATTTTTTTTAAAAAATAAATGGTTACTAGTGTCACTACTCTTTTCAAAAAAATAATATAATAACAAAATCTTTTAAAAAAAAAAAGTAAAAAGGCCCCCCCCTTTTTATTAAATAATAACTATGACAAAAAAAAACGCTTCAAGAATCACGCGTTCTAGGGTAGAATAGTAAAAAAGGGTAATAAACCAATCAATCGTTTTTAGCGTCAAAACGCTATTTGCACCCGCGGCAACCTTTTTTTAAAAAAAGCAACAAAACGCTATTTGCACCCCGCGTTCTCTTAAAACAGCAAACCCATCCATTTTTTTACTACAAGCCCATCTTTTCAAACACAACCTAGTTCACCAAAAAACGATTTGGTCACGCTATTCACACCTCCTTTTTTAATACAACCCCTTTATTATTTGCACCCCCCCTTTTATCACCTATTCCGTTTTTATTCACAACGTGATACGTCCAAACCGTTTTCCTTTTTTTCTTTTTAATCGAATTCGCGTAAAAAAAATAGGTTGTTACTAGTGGTCACTCTGAGCCTTGCTTGTTTGACCGTTAGGACTAACCTTCCTTTTTTCACAGCGGATTAGTAGCGGTGATCACTCTGAGGTTACTCGTTTGATCATCGCAAACATTCGCCTAAACTTCTTTTTAGTTAATAAAGTACAAATATAATTCCGACTCCTTTTCATCACGCTTCCCGGTAAGCACGTTTTCAAGCAAACAAACGCTCAATCACAAACCGGTTGTCTATAGCGGTCACTCTGGGCCCGACTCGTTTGAACGCTGTAAACACCTTCTTTTTCGAATAAGCCATTTATGACGACCACTCTGGATTTATCTGTTTGGTCACCATGAACGGCCTCTAGTTTTCCCAAACTTTTCAAAAAAATAAAAAATACCAACACACAAATATTTTCTACCCAAGAACTACGTAGCTTTGATTTCTCCATCGCACCCGGAGATACGTAGGAGCGGGGGCCCACTCCCGTCGAGCGCAAAAAACAAAAATTTTATTAAGTCTTCTTTTTCTTTGCAAATAATAAAAAGGGTAAATTAAAATGTTTTCTTTAAACTAATTTTTTCTACACATTAAATTAAAAGGTAACCTTTTTAGGATGTTGCGGGGTGCTAGTACCTTCCCCGCACTTAATCGACCCCCGAACCCAAAAACAAAGGTTTTTTTCAATGTTTTTCCTAAAAATAAATATTGATGGCGACTCCATTGTTCAAAAACAACGATGAATCCCTCCTCCGGATTCTTCGGTCGCTACAGCTGGCGACTCCACTGGGGACCTTTTTTTTTTAAGAGGGTCAAGCCTAATTTAGTTAAATGTGTGGATATTTGTTAGTTTAGTACCTTTGTTTACCCTTAGTCTTTATATTCGCATATTGAACCTTAGGGTAGAAGACTTTTATACTGCTATTGGTTTCTTGCAAACCTTAGGGTAGGAGACTTTTATATTGCTATCTGTTTGCTCTTTTGCAGTTTGGGTAGTTTAGGTTGCTTATATCACACACATCACCTACACTTATTTATTCACACACTTCTGAGTGGGGCCCTATACCCGGGTCTGAAAAATAACTTAGGACGAGCGGAGATGATTAGTGACAGTCATTCTGGATTTATCTGTCTGACTCTCATGAAAATCTCAACCAGAGTATGCTCTTTCGCGGCATCCCACACCAGATAGCTCGCTATCGTTGTGGGTCATATCGTGAAAGGGATTTTAGCTCTGGAAACCTTTGTGAGGAAGTAAATAGAGCCACCCGAAAGGATGATCACTAAAGTAACCCTAGATCATGTTAGACATGGCCCATTTAGGACACAATGGAGCATCTTCTTTGTTTTATTTAGTATTGTCTTTTCCCTTACAATCAAATTTGTTTTTTTAGTCATGTCATTGTACCCAATAACAATGCATTCATGCATCATGTTGCTCAAAGGCATTTTTTTCTAAGAACAAAACAAAAACAAAAAGGCATGACATTATTACTGCATCATTCGTGCATCTAATTCTAATTATTCTTCAGTTTTTTTTTCTAGAAACATGTCTCATGCATTTCTTATATTCTTTCGCATATCAAAAATGTTCAAACATATCATTTTGCATGCATTTCAAGTGCCGCCGGGGAATCATAAAACTTTTTTAAAGAGAACAAGCGTTTGAAAGTCAGACCACCTGGATCATACTTTAATAAAAAGCTCACAATTCCCCGACGAGATTAATAAAACCATACATTCGCATCTCCTGCACACTCATTCATTCATATTCCAAAAAATCAGGGCGAAAAAGCAAGTTGGTCCGCCAACACTCATGCATCTGTTAAAATCATGTTAAAATCATGTCAAGCAAGTTGTTTCGCCAACACTCATGCATTATTTTCTTCCCATGCATTAAAAAAAAAAAAAAAACCACCGCGAGTGTCATGCATTCTATTTCCTCGCATAAAAATAATTTTTAGCTCGCACTACCATTCATTCATAATCATCATCATCACGTAATCATTATCATCAAATACATCATTCCTCCCTGAAGGCATCATTTCCGAAAAAAAATAAGTATCATTACTCTTACATACCATCATAAGAAATATGTTTTAGCTAGCATTTTGCATTATCTACATGTTGCATCGCGTCTAACAGTGAACACAAAATCATTTAGAATAGATGGTCTTCTCAAGTGACCATTTCTTCAAGGATTTCATACATTATCATTCATGCATCACATTTGGTTCCTAAAAAAAAATATATAAGCACGAAAATTATGTTCATACAACGTTAGCATCACATTTAGTATTCACCGCCACTCATTCATAATCATTCACAAAAATCCTCATCAAATAGTGCGGACATCGCGTCAATGTGGCATCCATGCATCATTTCATTAACCTCATCACTTTGTTCGAATACATCATTTCTCCCTGCATGCATCCTTTCGAAAAAAAAAAAGAAAATCTCTCATGTGATGGCTTAATGGATAGAATTGCACCTTTGAACGGCGAAGGGTAATATCTCAAATTTGTTTGTCGACTACAAATTTGAGGTGTTGCTCTGCGATGTCAGGGCACTTTGACCCAGTCACACATGTTTTATTTTCGAGCAGGAAGTCAAATTGAGTCAACTAATTGTCGAAACGTTTCAGTATATTGTGTGAAGTACTGAGTCAGGATCCACTCAATGTTTCATGCAAGTTACTCAGGGTAACGACAATCAGTTGACTCATATCACCATTCTTGCATCTCTCATCATTCAAAAAAAAAGGGGGCACTGGCATTTCGTATCTTGTCTCGCCTCTAAAAATAAAAAAAATCAAATCAAAAAAAAAAAAAAAAAAAAATCATTTTGAAAAGGGGGACATCATCCTTACATCATTCGCATTGGCATTCCATATTTTGTCTTGCATTAAAAAGCAACAAAATTATTTAGAATAAGCCACACTTTTCGAGTGGTCATTCTCCACGCATTTGCATCATACTTGCATATCATAATTTGTTCATTCATTCATTGCATAAAAAAAAAAAAAGGTTGTGATGAGAAGCGAGACGTTCGTGCAAAACAACCATCCTTTTTGAAAAAGTTTATCCTTACTTGGTTGCAAACTCCGGGTGTTCCAAAGCACTCAGTTTTTTTTTTCAATAGCTCATTGGCATTTCTTTCAAAAGCGCTGCATTCCCATCCATTCCGTGACAAAAAACTGAAGCAACTCATAAAAAAAAAAAAAATGGCAACTCTCTGTGAAGCATTCTTCTAGTGAGCGTGCATACTAGGTGCAGTTTCTCTTGTTCGAGTCAGTCAGTTTCCTTCCTTGCCCTCATCACCCTCCAAGTCTAGTCCCGCCCCATTCGTCCAAAGTGTATACTCTCCCCGTGTTGGTACATAATTGACTTTTGGGTTAAAATCCTCTGTGCAAGGGGGCAATTTTGTAATCACATAATTACCTTATTAAAATTGCTTTCCTTTGATTCAAGTCTAAAATGTTGCATGCATTTGTCCAGTCATTCGTTCTTGGGCTTATAGTGTGTGTCCTGTTGACAGAGAAGGGCAAAATTGGACTTGTTCTCTAGCTAGGAACATGGCAACAAATGAAGAACTAAGAGCAGAAGTGAATGAGTTAAAAGCAGAGGTGAATGAGTTAAAAGCAGATGTGAATGGGTTAAGGACGCAGATGTCAGAAATGGTGAGGGTTCTGATTCCTCTAGGGTACACTTTCCCTTCTAACCCAAAAGCTAATCAGGGAGCTGGTCCTGTAGCCATTATTGAGAATGTACAACCGGCATCTATCGGATCTGAAGGAATGATTGGTGAACCTCGGGCTCAGATCCCACATCCTACTGTTATACCCCAGGCTACTCTTCAGAGCTTCACTCCTCAGCTAGCTGCCATTCCACAGGCTCAGGACTTCACGACTGGAAACCCTGCATACCCTCAGATTCATCACTCAACTCCAACTATGGCTCCAACGCTCCAGCTCCCCCATAATGTAAGCAGCTTCCCTCAGGTTTATTCCGCTGAGCATCAGCAGACCAAAGATCAGTTTCAGATACTAGAGGAAAGATTAAGAAGGGTTGAAGGCTTCGGTTCCAGAGCAAGAGAGGCCAGAGATTTGTGCCTTATTCCTGATGTGGTGCTGCCTCCAAAGTTCAAAGTCCCCGACTTCGACAAATACAGGGGCGCGACTTGTCCAAAAAGTCACTTGACGATGTATTGTAGAAAAATGTCTACTTACTCTCATGATGACAGACTGCTAATACATTGCTTCCAAGAGAGCCTTGCAGGGGCATCTCTCAATTGGTATATGAAGTTAGAACCATCTCAAGTTCGCCGTTGGAAGGATTTAGCCGATGCATTCCTCAAGCAGTATCAGTACAATACAGACATGGCACCAGACAGAACGCAGCTGCAGAGCATGAGCAAGAGGGACAATGAATCGTTCAAGGAGTATGCCCAGCGATGGAGAGCTTTGGCTGCACAATGTACACCTCCTCTTTCGGACAAGGAATTGGTTTCTATGTTTTTGGAGACTTTGCCACCACTATACTATGATCGTCTGATCAGCAGTGCATCCTCCAATTTTTCAGATGCGGTGATTGTTGGGGAGAGGATAGAGAACGGACTAAGAAGTGGCAAGATCGCCCAGAGTTCCCCGGGTAACACAAGTGTGCACAAAAACCCATCTTCCGGGTTTTCTGCAAAGAAGAATGAAGAAGCTAATCCAATAACAGGCCAAAAAAAGTCGCCTCGATACGACCCTATCCCTATGTCGTATACCAACCTATGCAGATGCCTAATCAGCCACAATTTGATCTCCCCTCGTGAGATGAAGCCAGTACAACCTCCACTCCCAAAAGGATACAACCCACAGGCCACTTGTGAATTCCATGCTGGGGCAATCGGTCACTCTGCCGAAAATTGTTATCTTTTGAAACATTTGGTTCAGGGTCTTATTGATTCAAGGCGATTAACCTTTGAAGAGGGTGGTGAAGGATTTAACCCTATGAGTTCAGAGCTATCAGGTCAAAATGGCAACAGTTGAAGATGATCAAAATGTTGAAGGCAGCATCATCTTTCCCATGCATTTCATAGTATTTATGAGTGACTGTTGATTTTTATGTAATTTTTCAGTTCAAAGCAATTATCTGTGATGCAATCCTCTGGCTCTGCCCAAGGCCTTAGGATATTTCAATAAGGGCACATGTTCCTTTTCAATATTGTCATCAATAAAAGTTGCTTTCCTCACTAAAACCTTTGAGTCCTCCATGCTGGGGCAGTTCTGTGATCACTAAGTTTCCTTGTCAATATCATCTTCCTTGAGTGCAAGTCTTTCAAGCTCGCTAGGTTGAAAACCCGCAAAGGGCGGCCTAGGCAAAAGAAGCGCCCGGTGGATTGAAAACTCGCAAAGAGCGGTCCAGGCAAAAATCAGGGCATATATAAAAATAAAAAAAAAAGCAAAGAAAAGAGCAAACACATATAGATAGGTGAATTGTTGTCATGTTTTAAAAGAAAAAATTAATAAATAAATAAGCAATCGGGATCTGAAATAAAGTTTGGCCATCTCCTCAAATCCCAGAAAGTCCCTTTCCTACCCACCTTAAGCCAAGAAAAAACCAAAATACAAAAATCACCCTAGACAAGGATCACCTCAAATATAAAAAAAAAAAAAAAAAAAAAAAAGGTGCATCACTTTTTACCAGCTCACCCGAGTCAAAAAAAAAAAAAAAAAAAAAAAGGGAGAAAGTCAAAAAGGGATTTAAAAATGAAAATCCCAAAACAAAAGAAAATACAAAAGAAATGTAAGTGGTGAGCTGGTACATATTGCTACCAAACACAAGAGACCTTTGTCTCAATAAACCATCAAACACTTCATCATTCTCATACACCCCTCCTTCCATAAACCGCAAACACTTCCCTTTGACCTTGGCATCCCGCCTTCCACAGACCCTTAGCCAGGAATAAAACTTCCAAACACCTCATCAAGCCAATTAACCATCATAAATCATCGATTGTCAGCCAATGCCGAACAAAAATCATCCCACCATTAGCCCCAAACACTCCGATAAACCCAATCATCCCTTCACAACAAAACACCATAATCCTGAAAAGTCCATGACCGGTTGCTTTAGTTTTCTCAAATTTTAAATCTTAGGACAACTAAGTTTATCTGTCTACAATGTGTTTGCTCAAAAAGAAAAACAAACAATCAGAAAAAAGAAAGCTGATCAAGAAAAAACCCTCAGGAAAAAGAAATGAGGGAGCAAAAACAAACAGTCAGAAAAAAAAGGAAGCTGATGGAAAAAGAAAGACTTGCACTTCAAACGTATTCAAGCTGCATTGAAACAATGTCTAGTGATCACCAAGTGAGGCTTCTTTCACACCAAAGGTCAAGACATTAGTAGAGAACCAAAGATTTGCACTGAGAACACCACTCGGATCTAAAAGTTGAGGCATTCTCTTCACCATTCACCCACCCTGGTCTTGGGAAAGCCTGTTCAGTGTCCATCTCATGTTCACTCCAATTGTCAATATCACCAAACAGGGGCAAGCCTTTCATTCATAGTCACCCAGCCTAGATTGGGGCAGGCCGGCAAAAGCCATTGCCTTTCACCCCTTCACCTGCCATGTCTCAAACACCTGTCTGACATTTGCACTCTTTTGTATACTTACTAGACAATGCTTCAAAGAGAGAGAATACAAGTTGAGTCATCATGGAAAGGAGGAGAAAGAATAAATGAGCTGGTTGATAAATAAAAAGCTTGAGAACACCGGGTTTTGATTTTAACTCAAATGTTTCGAAAGAATAATCAAAATTCACCTTCACTGTTTGCATCCAAAGGCTCGCATCTTATCGTACGAAATGTTCACAAAAATGTTATTTTTTCGCCTCATGCATCTAAGTATCTCATTTTTCCCGTAACAACAAGGCATCGCATTCGCACTGGCATCTCATAGTAGAAGCAATAAAGGAAAAGCAAAAATCCTTTCATGTCATTGCATTTGCATCATATTTTAGAAAAGGAATAAAAAACAAAAGTTTCCCATTTCATTCATCATTCAAGTTAAGAAATGAACAACAAGCAAAACAAGAGCATTCCATTCAATAAATCACTACATACATTTGCATACCAAGACAATCCACCATTGCATAAATCACTTGCATGACCTGCACCATCCAAATGCATTGTTAAGTGAATACAGATAAGCACCAAATATTAGTCCTCATGCTTGCTACCAAAAAAAAAAAAGAACCAGAAAGCTTGGACCCGCTGGTCCCCAGAATTCAACTTTCCAAAGAATCTTCTGAACCATTTGCTTTGAACCTGTTGGTCCCCAGATTATAGAGCTTATGTGCTCGCCCTATACTCATAGAGCTTATATGCTCGCCCTATACTTGTAGAGCTTATGTGCTCGCCCTATACTTATAGAGCTTATGTGCTCGTCCTATACTTATAGAGCCTCTATGCTCGCCCAGAATCTGCTTCCCACATACAGACCGTATTACTAGTACCATAAGCCAGTTGCGCTCCTTCAGACCCATCAGTCCCTCAGGCTTAGGCATGCCCTTCAGACCCCGACGGTCCCTCAGTCGAACTCAAGTCGATGCGTCAAGCATTGATTTTGAACTAGACCATCAGAGCCCCAGTGCTCCTTCAGAGCCCCAGTGCTCCTTCAGAGCCCCAGTGCTCCTTCAGATCCCCAGCGATCCTTCAGATCCCCAGCGATCCCCCAGAGCCCCGATGCTCCCCATTTACTTTCTGTCTAAATCAACCCTGCTTTCATAATTTTCAAAAAAAAAAAAAAGGAACCAAAAGTCTCAGTCTGGACAAAATTAGCGTCTTGTTATCTTTATTTCTATTTTCCTCGAGAAACTCGGAACCCCTCCGATTTCCTAGCAAAATATAAATAAAGAGGGGCAGCTGTAATACCCTAATTTTGTCCGATCAATTGAGAAATTTGATTTATTAAAAAAAAATAATAATCTTTTTTTTATGTCATGTATTATTTTCTTGTTTTTATTGCTTTGAGTTTTAATCATCAAAAAATAATAATTAGAAGTGAAGAAATAAAAATAAGCCAAGAAGGAAGTGGGGGGGGGGTCTATTAATAATAAAGTGCTGTCATGGAAGCCCAACCCAGCAAAATAGCTAGCCCAATTCGCCTAGCCCACTCCTCCACCAAGCCCAATCCAACTCCTCCACCAAACCCAACCCATATCCTAACCCTAACCCATATCCAACCCATAACCCAACACCCAACTCCATCCAACCCACTCCAACTAAACCCTAATTCGCATACCCCCCCTTTAACCCTAAAATGTGTCTACATTCACTCTCCCCCTAGCCTTAAAAATCATCCACATCCATCCCTAGAAATCCGCCCCCCACTCTCCTTGATTCCCTCCTTGAAACTCTCAATCCCACTTCCACACACAACCCCACTTCCCCATTTTTCCCTTCCCAATACACTCAACCTCTCTCTCCTAACACACTCCACGCCTACTCCTCTCTCTCTCTCATTCCCAACGGCTCCTCCCCCCTTTTTTCCTACGCCCCTTTCTTTCTCTCTCCCTCACACATCACTCAACTCACTCTCTCTCACACACTTCCCCTTCCAAACCCTAAACAAACTCACACTCAACCTCCATCCTTTCTTCTCATCACACCCACGGCTCTCTCCTCTCCCCTCCTCTCACACACTCATTTTTTTTCCCTCTTCACACACTCATCCATTCCTCTCCCTATCACACACTTCACACTTGGCACTCCCTTCCTTCCTCTACCTTCGACCATCACCTCTCCCCTCATCTCTCATGATTCATTTTTTATTTTTCCCTTCAACAACTCCCCCCAAACCCCCATATCAAGTCAGAAAAAAATACTGTACAAGCATGGAGCAGGTCAGAACACAATGAAGAGAAGCAAGGGCAACCCTTTTTGTATAAATAGGGTCACAGAAATTTGAAGAGGGACGGATTTTGCTCTTAGAAAAAAAAGGAGGATCTTCTAAAAAATTAGGGTTTCTCTTAGAGAAATATTCTTCCCTTTCTTTTCCTCCTTCCTAGATTTTTTTTTAGTTTAAAGGTTCATTTGTATTGAAGAAATTTGAAGAAGGAAATTTCTTCAACATTTCTGGATTTTCATTGTCAAGGTACTAAAATGTAATATTTTTATTATTGTTCACGTTTTTTAGGTATTATTATAGTTGTTTTTTATTATTTTAGTTACTGTTTTTGTTATGTAAATATTATTATTGTTTTTTTTATAAATTTTAGTTGTTCTTGTTATTTAGCCTAGTTACCTTTTTATATATTTTTTTGCTGTTTTTATTATTTAGTGTAGTTGCTTTCTTATTAGAATATTATTGTTCTCTTTTTATTATTTAGTTTAGAGGCTGTTTTTATATTATTTTTGCTATTGGTTATTTATTTTGTTGTTTGTTATATTATTGTAATTTTCGGACTAAAAAAAAAGAAAGTAAAAAAAATGTTGTGCCTTTTTAAATAAATTATACTATTTTCGGACTAAAAAAAAAAGAAAGTAAAAAAAATGTTGTGCCTTTTTTAAATAAATTATACTATTTTCGGACTAAAAAAAAAGAAAGTAAAGAAAATGTTGTGCCTTTTTTTAAATAAATTATACTGTTTTCGGATTAAAAAAAAGTGATAAGAAAAAATATGTTGTTTCTTTAAAAATAAATTCTACTATTTTCGGATTAAAAAGTGATAAAAAAAAAGATGTGTTGTTTTTTTTTGTTGTTAACAATTACTATTTTTCGGATTAAAGAAAAATGATAAAAAAAATGTGTTTCTTTTCTATTTTCGGATTTAAATAAAGCTTTTTTTTCAAATACTAAAAAATATTTTTTTTAAAAAATAAATGGTTACTAGTGTCACTACTCTTTTCAAAAAAATAATATAATAACAAAATCTTTTAAAAAAAAAAGTAAAAAGCCCCCCCCCCCTTTTTATTAAATAATAACTATGACAAAAAAAAGCGCTTCAAGAATCACGCGTTCTAGGGTAGAATAGTAAAAAAGGGTAATAAACCAATCAATCGTTTTTAGCGTCAAAACGCTATTTGCACCCGCGGCAACCTTTTTTTAAAAAAAGCAACAAAACGCTATTTGCACCCCGCGTTCTCTTAAAACAGCAAACCCATCCATTTTTTTACTACAAGCCCATCTTTTCAAACACAACCTAGTTCACCAAAAAACGATTTGGTCACGCTATTCACACCTCCTTTTTTAATACAACCCCTTTATTATTTGCACCCCCCCTTTTATCACCTATTCCGTTTTTATTCACAACGTGATACGTCCAAACCGTTTTCCTTTTTTTCTTTTTAATCGAATTCGCGTAAAAAAAATAGGTTGTTACTAGTGGTCACTCTGAGCCTTGCTTGTTTGACCGTTAGGACTAACCTTCCTTTTTTCACAGCGGATTAGTAGCGGTGATCACTCTGAGGTTACTCGTTTGATCATCGCAAACATTCGCCTAAACTTCTTTTTAGTTAATAAAGTACAAATATAATTCCGACTCCTTTTCATCACGCTTCCCGGTAAGCACGTTTTCAAGCAAACAAACGCTCAATCACAAACCGGTTGTCTATAGCGGTCACTCTGGGCCCGACTCGTTTGAACGCTGTAAACACCTTCTTTTTCGAATAAGCCATTTATGACGACCACTCTGGATTTATCTGTTTGGTCACCATGAACGGCCTCTAGTTTTCCCAAACTTTTCAAAAAAATAAAAAATACCAACACACAAATATTTTCTACCCAAGAACTACGTAGCTTTGATTTCTCCATCGCACCCGGAGATACGTAGGAGCGGGGGCCCACTCCCGTCGAGCGCAAAAAACAAAAATTTTATTAAGTCTTCTTTTTCTTTGCAAATAATAAAAAGGGTAAATTAAAATGTTTTCTTTAAACTAATTTTTTCTACACATTAAATTAAAAGGTAACCTTTTTAGGATGTTGCGGGGTGCTAGTACCTTCCCCGCACTTAATCGACCCCCGAACCCAAAAACAAAGGTTTTTTTCAATGTTTTTCCTAAAAATAAATATTGATGGCGACTCCATTGTTCAAAAACAACGATGAATCCCTCCTCCGGATTCTTCGGTCGCTACAACCGCCTCTATAAGGGAAATCAGGACTTCTTGCTCTCTCTCGATTTTCATTGCATAATGTCTATATAGAAACATAAATATACATTAATGCATAATAATTGTCAAATATAGTTAAGTTAAAAGGTAATTGTACAAACCAAGAAGTCATCATCTTCGGTGCGTCTGGTTATAAAGGCATTCCAATCCTCCTGTGTTATAATCCCACAATATAGTGGTGGGGGATGGTGTATGAGGTTCCCTTCATCATCTGTCATCCATTTACTTTTTAGGATAGTTCTGAACTTCCTATGTAACTTTCCGGCTTTCATAAGACAGAATTCTTTGCGAGACTCATCCACATCAAAATAAGTCTGCTTACACACAAACAAGGAAAAAAACCAAAATTTTACTACTTTCTGACACCATCTTTACAACAAAGCAAACAGAAGGAAGTCAGTTTGTAAACAGTTTGTATACCTGGATCAAACACCATAGCTCCTCTTTGAGTCTCTCCAAAGCGAGATTACGTCTATCATGCCATCTAGTTATTGTAATCGGTATCGTTTGCTTCACTTTAGTACCAATGAAGCTAGTCAGCTGTTTACCATTTGGACCAAATGGTTGGCCTTTAACATTCCATTGGACCTGCATTATTACTTATGTAATTTAGATATAACAAACAATTTAAACTAAGTAATAAATTTAGTTAATTAGTAAGTATCTTACTTGAAGTTTAGGAAGTCCTTTACTCGCCCGATTGATTATATTCTTTTTAACAGTCATTCCACGGCGAGAGGCCTTTTTTGGGGGCTCATGATCACTCTCATGAGCACTATCATGCCCACTATCATGACTATGCGATGTCATCTGACCTGCAATAAAACATAATCAGTGTTATTGTTATATTTATACAGTTTAGATTACCTAAAAGATGAATAAAGAAGAGACAAGCAAAAAATGCCTAAAAGTAAGTTTAGATTACCTTTTCCTTTTCCTCGATATAATTTTATTTACAATTTGCTTATTCGTACTTTTTCCTCTTCGCTTCTTGGTACTTTGTTTTCGACGAAACGTAATTCCATCGCTATGATCATTTCTAATATACACAACATCCTCTTTAGAAGTACTTTCCCCTAGTATTGGTTTTGATGTCCCGAAGAAAGGGTCATCCTCAATATCAACATCTTCGGGTGCTTTATCACCAATGTCATTAACCAATAGTTTTTTGTTTGTCAATAGAACAATGGACCAATTGATATCAACTGGATCAGTGACATAAAACACTTGTTGAGCTTGCGAGGCTAAAATAAAAGGCTCATCTTTATACCCAGACTTGTTGAAATTCACCCGCATGAACCCCGACTCATCAATCTGTACACCATTATTATTGTCAACCCACTTACATTTGAACACAGGCTCACGAAAAAATTGTAATCCAACTCCCATATGTGTTCAATGACTCCAAAGTATGACATATTAGCGTAAATGGGATTTCTGTCGTTGGCACTTGATGTATGCATAGATTGAGCTACAAGAGTCACCCCACTATTTTGCATTTTACTCCGATCATCATGGTTTTTTGTATAGAACGTGTACCCGTTTTGTAGATAGCTGGTGTAAGAGAAAACATGTATATTTGGACCTTTTGCTAACCATCTCAATCTATCAGAAATCAAGGTAGGATTCAAAGCAAACTCTAAAGAAATGTGATTTCTTAGCCACACTATGAAACTCCTATTGTGTTCTTTTCTTAACCAAACTTGACCCTTACTTGGGTAATCACTATTAAGCATGTCCATGTGCTTCGCAACATATGAATCAACCTCATTGTCATTGTGCAGACCATATAAGTGTGCTTGCTCTAGTTCTTTCGTTGATACCATCGCTATTTTGCTTCCTGTCATCCCTTTACCAATGCTTCCTGTGTGACGCTCCCTTGGCAGCCCCACAGTATGTTCAACACTAGATAGATAGTCGGTGCAGAACTCAATAGCTTCTTCAACTATATAGCGCTCAGCAATACAACCCTCGGACCGTGATCGATTTTTAACATATCCTTTTAATATCTTCATGTAACGCTCAAACGGGTACATCCATCTCATGTAACATGGGCCACACAACTGTGTCTCTCTAACCAGATGAACTATTAGATGAATCATTATGTCAAAGAATGAAGGTGGGAAAAACATCTCAAGCTCACATAATGTGACAGTAATTGATCTTTGCAATGCTGGCAACTTTCCAGGGTCAATCACTCTACTACAAATCGCCTTAAAGAAGAAACAAAGTTTAGTTATGGCCTGACGCACTTTGTTGGGCAAAATGGATCGTATACCAATGGGTAACAAATTCTCCATGAGAACATGACAATTATGGGACTTTAGAGACTTCAACTTGAGGTCTTTCATCGATACAAGGTTCGTAACATTTGAAGAGTACCCCTCTGGAACTTTAACTCCATGAAGAAACTTACAAAAGACAATTTTCTCCTTTTTAGATAGAGTATGAGCTGCCGGAGGTAGATATGTACATGTACCCTTCTTTATCGGACCCAATTCGGGTCTCAACCGCATACTAACCAAGTCCAACCTTGCATTGATGGTATCTTTAGTCTTTCCTGACATATTGAGTAAGGTACCAATAACACTTTCGAAGACATTTTTTTCCACATGCATCACATCAATGAAATGCCTTACATGTAATGACTTCCAGTATGGCAACTCAAAGAAAATCGACTTTTTCTTCCACCCTCTTTTGGCAAGCTCTCCTGCAAAAGGCTTCCCAAATTTAATATTCAAATCTTTCACCTTTTCAAATAGTTGTTCACCCGTCAAAGGCGATGGAGCTTTACGGGTTTCTGAATTCCCATTGAATGCCTTTCTCCACAGTCGATACTGATGAGTTGGAAGCAAAAATCTACGATGACCAAGGTAGATATTCTTCTTACCATGTTCCAACCACATCCAATCTGTATTATCTTCACATATAGGGCATGCACACTGACCTTTGTTACTGTACCCAGATAAATTGCCATATGCTGGAAAGTCATTAATTGTGCCAAAAATCATAGCCCTTAGGGTGAAACTCTCTTCTCTGAACCCATCATACACCTCTACGCCAGTCTCCCACAGTAGCTTCAAGTCTTCAATCAAAGGAGCCAAGTATACATCAATATCATTTCCCGGTTGTTTGGGACCGGAAATTAACAAAGACAACATCATATACTTGCGTTTCATACAAAGCCATGGAGGTAAGTTATAAATCGCCAAAATCACGAACCATGTACTGTGGGAGCTACTCTGGATACCGTGCGGGTTAAATCCATCAGCAGACAATGCAAGTCGAAGGTTTCTTGATTCCCCCCCGAAATCAGGATAATCAATATCAATTTTTTTCCATTGCGGAGAATCCGCCGGATCTCGTAGCAAGCCATCTTTAATCCTTTCATCCTCATGCCAAGTCAAGTGTTTTGCATCTTCTGAACTACGGTACATGCGCCTAAATCGAGGAATTATAGGAAAATACCACAACACCTTTTCTGGAGCAGATTCTTTCTTCTTATACCGCGATGCATTACATTTTGGACACGACTTTAACAATGCATGTTCATTCCGAAATAATATGCAATCGTTGGGACAAGCGTGTATCTTCTCATAGTTCAAGCCAATGGTGCCTAGCATTTGTTTTGCATCATACGTCCGAGAAGGGAGCACATTATCCTTTGGCAACATATCTTTCAATAGTGCGAGTAATTCCGTAAAGCTCTTATCCGTCCATCCGTGACAAGTTTTCAAGTTATACAACTTTATCACAGCCAATAATTTTGTGAACTCGGTGCAACCCGCATACAACGGTGTCTCTGCGTCGGTTATCAACTTCTCAAACCTTTGTGGACAATCATTAAGATCATCTTCAACAGCCTTTGTCATCTCTTCAAATTGGTCGCCATCAAATGCATATTTTTCGGTGTCAACCGGCGCACATCTCTCAGTACTATTATTCATATTTGAATATTCGCCTCTCACCTCACCGTGCATTGTCCAACAAGTATAACTTTGATCGATTCCGTAGGCCTTTAAATGTCCTTCCAGCTCAACTGCAGTAACTAGGTTTACATAACAACACTGTAAACAAGGACATTTGAATTTACAAGAAGCTCCCAATCGTCGAACAGCAAAGTTAACAAAATATTCTACTCCGTCGACATATTCCTTCGAAAGACGATTTGCAGACATCCACTTTCGATCCATATTTATCCAAAATTGATAATAAATAGGAACTATGAAATATTCCTGCAACGCATACACTTATCACATTTCTTGTAGAAATAATATTATTAAAATAATCAAAAGATGATATTTCTCATCATCACTAGTACGCACAACTCACTAGTTGAAATCTAGTTCCTAATAAATACCCTGAACTTGTTTCTCAAATAAGATCAAAATGAAAATACACGTTGCTTAAGTTTCAAATAGCTCACAAGTTACAGTCACAGAATTATTGGAACACAACATCAATGTATAATACTAATGCATCATAACCAACCAGCCAACAAAATTGAGTTATTCTAAATTTGTATTTTATAAAGCATAGTGATTGCTAACCTTTATAAGTGGGACAAGAGGAAGCTGAATGGAAGTTGGATAACAACCAGGGTTTGCGACAAGGCGTGCAGTCTTTATTTCCTCTCTTAAAACCCCTATCAATCTATGTACAGCTTCTTCCTGTTACAGATAACTAGATAAACTCTGCATGAAGAATTTTAATAGTGCATCTAGGATTTTTTTCATGACCAAAGCGCTCCCCAGGTTATACACTACCGGTCCTTAATATGACATCATCAGTCTTAATATATAGTTATACACTATCGGTCCTTAATATGACATCATCAGTCTTACAGGTTGACAGAACAACTCTGCTCTACTTTTCCATTTTTTACATATCATATTTTCATTTTTTTCCCCCACGCCAGTATTTTTCATCATCACAGTCAATGAAATCAAAGTTGCACTGAGAAGGAAAAATTAAACTGCATACATGCATCGATCAACCAAACTTTGCTTCACAGTATTAGCAGCTTAGCTTCTCTTGAATGATGAATCCTCTCATCTGCCACTAGTTATTTTGAATTTTTATAGCTACTGGTTTTAATGTGTTTATATGTATCTATTCATCTTCTTGCATTTATCTGGTCATCAAACAAGTCTGATACACAAACAAACAAGTCTATAGCTACACAAACAAGTCTATAGCTACACAAACAAGTCAGAATTCTATAGCTACACAAACAAGTCTTGTCATTTCAATCCTCAGGTTATTGCCTTCAATTGATAATAAAAAATAAAAATATGAGAAAGAAGCCTCAAGCAGAGTGCAAAGTGCCAAACAAACACACACACAACAGAGAGACAGAGAAATACAGTGAAAGATCCCAAATCAGAGAGGAAAATTTGATTCTTTTCATAGTAATAATAATGGCCCATCCGTCAATTTACTTACACTGACCAGCAGGATACCCTATCACACTCACTAATCATCATGCCTAAAGATTTTCCCTCTAATTTCTTTCTCTTTACAAAAAAAACAGAAGAAAAAGAATTACAAAAACACATAATTTCATTTTTCTCTGTTCATATCTTTCTCCCTATTTTCTTTCTATCTAGCTTCTTTCATCATTTCATCAGTGTTCTTTGCTCCCCCATTTTCTCTTTCAAAATCATATCATCATCACAGTTTTCCCTCGAATGAGTTTCTCATCGAATACATTGATCCCTCCGCCGAAATAGAGATTGAAGAAATGAACTGAAGGTATCACCATGTACAACCAAACATTGTATGTAAATCAAGTATGTAAATCCAGCAAAACAGTGGAAGCAGAACCAGTGGAATCCAGTATGTAAATCCAGCAAAACATTGTATGTATCAGCAAAACAGTGGAAGAAAAAGAAGAACAGGAAGAAAGCAACTAACCCACAGGGAGTGCGTACCACGAACCAACAGGGAGGACAGCGTGGAAGTTGAATGGAAGGAGGTCGTGGTCGCAGCAAACACGGAAGGACGACGGAGGGTTGAGAGCGTACGGGACGGAGGGAGGAGAGGCGAGGGTGGAGGCGTCGTCGAAGGAGGCCGTGGTCGAAGGAGACGGTGTGGTCGAAGGAGAGGAAGGAGCGTATACTGTGTACTGGGAATGATTTTGGGTTGAGGACGGCGGAGGGTTGAGAGCGTACGGGACGGAGGGAGGAGAGGCGAGGGTGGAGGCGTCGTCGAAGGAGGCCGTGGTCGAAGGAGACGGTGTGGTCGAAGGCGAGGGTACTGGGAACGATTTTGGGTTGAGGAGGCGAGAGGGTTTTCTTTGGAACGATTTTGGGGAAGAGCGTATACTGTACCTGGAGGGTTTTTTGAGGTTTTAGAAAATTGAGAATAGGGAGCGCTTTCTACAAAAAGCGCTCCTGATGGGGCTATGCGAGATTTTAAATGAGGAGCGCTTTTTAGAAAGCGCTCTTGATGGGGTATGCGAGATCAAGAATAAGGAGCGCTTGCTAAAAAGCGCTCCTGATGGGGTATTCGTGATCAAGAATAAGGAGCGCTTTTTGGAAAACGCTCCTGATGGGGTATGCGAGATCAAGCATGAGGAGCGCTTTTTTGGAAAGCGCTACTCATGTTGCTAGATAGGGAGCGCTTTTTAAAAAGCGTTCCTGATGGGTGCGCTCTTTTTTGGTGTTTTTGGCGTAGTGTTGATGTATGGACTTTAATTTTATTCCTTTATTTGGAGTTGGAACATGTTAGGTCATAAAGTTCATTCATTGTTCATTGAGCTTATGCTCTCTTCATTTAGCAGTAAAGTTCTCATCTCGTGCACAAGTTTGGGATTCTTTTTGTACCTTGAGCACAAGTTTTTTAAACTTTTAGTGATTATAAGTTGTAACAATTTTTTTGATGTTGAACAAATTTCTCACTCATTGCAGGCACTCTACAGATCGATCATGGGGTTGCTCTTATGATGCTAATGGCATACCTTTCCTACATTCTGGCTGAAGTAAGTTTTAAAGAACTTATTCAGAATTGTTTTGTGGAGGATGTCTTCTTTTTTTTAGCTTTGTATATTCTATCTATTCTAGTGTTTGACATTAATCATTAGCCCGTGCTTATGTGACACAATTTAATGGGAATATGTTTCAATATCAACATGCTGTTATAAAAAGTACTTTGTTGTCCCAAATTGAAGAAACCATTCAGGTTCTTGCATTTTGTAAAAGTGAAACTATAGTGTTTGGAAAGGAAAACATGGTTCCACCGATGAAGAAGTATGTTGTTGGTGATGTGTGGCACACACGTGGAAGTTGAAGTGGCAAGTGAGTTGATGACGTGGCACCTCCCTCGGTCAACGCGGGTCAAAGCTCCTTGGAAGCCTATATTCTCGGTTTCTCAGTTTGTTACAACTGAACCATTCTGTTTGTTAATTCCTTTTTTCCCAGTAACTGAATGTTGTAACTCTTGGTGCTGAACTGGATCACCAAATCCTGTGTTTCTCTTCTTCTATTTTCTGTTAAAATTACTTCTGATTCATCGCGATTTCAGTTGCTGAGAATTAGGGAAAATCGTTGATTCTTCCTCATTCTTGCAATCGGTTGACATCTCTGCTGTTGCATCAGTGACTTCGTTTTTCTGGGCAGATTCATTTGCAATCGTTTTCTGTTCTGTTCGTGTTTCTGCTGCTGCGTTATTCCTTTTGTTTGCAGGTGCTGCTGTTTTTGCTTGTTCTGTTGTTGTTAGTTTTCTGCCGGTGCTGTGTTGCTGCTGTCTTTGTATGCAGGTGCTGCTGTTCCTGTAATTTTGTTGCTGCTGTACTGGTTTTGTTTTGTATTGTTGTGTTGCTGCTGGTTTTCTTTCTTAGGTATATAATCTAGGATTATTTTTTAACTCAAGATTTACAGTTTAGTTGCTTTATTGGATCTTTGTTATTAGGTATATAATCTAGGATTATTTTTTTAAAAAAATAATAGAAAAGAAATGGGATGAATAGCATGACAGGAAGATTTTACTTTGTTTGTGATAAAGTTTTATAATCTCTAAAAGAAAAGTCTCGTCTTCCTTGAGAAATTCCCGTAGGATAAGTGTTTTCTAGAAGCAGAATATAATATTTTGGTAGCTGACAAATAAAGTAATTTTTCTTTCCAGCCTCCTTGCTGTCTTCCTGGGGAAGGCTCATGTGTTTCAGTTGGAGCATGTAAAGATTGCACAACGGTAATAGACAAATGTTTTTTCGGCAACGTCACAGTGCAGCAGTTTCAATTCTAGCATGTTTCAGTTCTTAGGTCTTAATCTAATGCATACAAAATTGTGCAGTGTTTCCGTCACTCAGATCTCAACAACGATCGTCCTTCTACAACACAATTTAGAGAGAAACTGTCATGGCTTCTTAGTGCTCTGCCATCTGCTGATTGTGCAAAAGGGGGTCATGGGGCGTACACTAGTAGTGTTGAACTAAAAGGTTTATTGATTTAAAGACACTATTTTGTTGTGTTCAAATTCACTTTTAAGCCCTGTTCAAATTCTCTCCTTTACATCAACTTTCGAAACGGGGCTCTCTTGAAGCAAGAACCTGTATAAGTTTCATAGTGTGAAATCTGACTTTGATACTGTGTTTTGGTTGTCAGGCTATGATAGTGGCATTATTCAAGCATCATCATTCCGTACATATCATACCCCACTCAACAAGCAGGTTATATTTCTATATTACTTGTTCTATGATTAAAGTTTTGTATCAAAGGGATCCAGGTTTAATTGTAAAACTATTGTAGATTGATTATGTTAATACCATGGGGGCTCCTCAAGAGTTCAGTTCAAGGGTTTCTGATTCTTCTAAAAACAAATGGTAATATTAATTAGAATGAGGAAAGTTCGACTTTTTCATTTTGTTCAGTGCATGAGAATATCAGTCTCTTGCAATTGTTAGAGGAAAAAAAGAATGAAGTAGCAGATTCCGCTTTTTACCATGTCTACTACGTCCAACTAAAACTCCTTTTTTTGTGCAGATTGAGATCTTCCCATATTCAGTGTTTTATATGTTTTTTGAGCAATACCTTAATATATGAAAGACTGCACTGATCAACCTTCAAATAGCTATTGGTTAGTATTGAATCTTGGAATTCTTTGCTTATTGATCTACAATTTGGTCCTTGTGAACAGAATCAGATTATAAAATCATTTCAATGATCTACAATTTATCTATTATGCATTTTGATGCTGAGCCTGTAAAGTATTAACACCATCAAATAACGATGTAACAGGTGCAGTATTTATTGTGTGCTTGGTTATCACAGGCTCGTGTGTTTTTTTTATAGGCTACATTTTTATGTACAATTTGCTTCCTAGTGGGATCAGAAATTAAGAAAAGAATGACATTTATTGAGAAATTCTTGATTCTCAGTCTGCACAAATGTGGTGGCGGACTTGCAGGGTTAGGATAGGTAGAATGTGATCCAAGCAAATATAATTTTTTTAAAAATAAATAAACACTTTTAAAGTCGGATGTTTCTGTCATCTGACTTTAAAATAACACATTTAAAGTCGGACTTCAGAAAAACCCGACGTTAAAGGTTTTCCACAGAGGTCAGAACCGCAGGAAACAAGCCATAATTAAAGTCGGACGCACTAATAATCCGACTTAAAAACGTACTTTTTAAGTCGGACCTTAATCCGACTTTAAAAAAAATACTTTCTAAGTCGCTTTGATAGAAGTCGGGTGAATGTCCGACTTTAAATGTCCGAAAGGTCCGACTTTGAATCCCATTTTTCCACTAGTGTGAGTTGTAATAAAATATAAACAAAAATTGACTCTTTTAATCTCATTTAATGATAATATACAAAAATGTGTAATATCCCCAATTTTCGCCATTTTAAATTATTTGGCATGAAATTTTTTTTTTAATGATTTATTTAGTTTGATTGGAAATGAAATGAATTCCTTAGTTTATGAGTATGTGTATTGTGTGTTTAATTAAAACTAATTGCATCAAGTTGGGTTAATTAGAAAGGAGAGGAGTCAGGAGGAATAGGAATTTTAAGTGAGGGATAAACTTGTCTTTTTACATGGCCTATATTTAAACCAATTCTCAGCTGAAACCCAACACACATACTTCATTTCTTCTAAGTTTTAGAAACAGCAAACTGAAAAGGGAGATAGAGAGAGTGAGGGCGCGAGGGAGAGGGAAAGAAGAGAAGGGAGAAAGAGAAACCATGGATGCATGTAATAGATCTTTGGTGCATTAGAATCAGAGTACTCTCCTCTTTCCATTCATACAATTTTTCATCCCTGTCCATCCCTCCATCACAAATTACCATAGAAGAACATTCAAGCTCCACTTGGTCCAACTAGGAGTTTTGGAGCTTGCATGTTGTAGTTGATGAACCAGCACCGTTTCTGAACCTCAATAGTCAGTATTGGAACCTTATTCAAGTCACCTTCACTGTTCTGAATTGCTGGATTCTGAGTTGGGTTCGATTGGGTCAAGTTTAGAGCATTTGGAGCGATTCCGGGGATAGTTCGTGGGTTACGGTTTTTCGGTCCGAGAAGAGTCGGCATTGTCGCGTGCGATTTTCATCGCCAACGGTGAGTTCTATACTCACTAGGGAAAACTGTTTATAAGCTATGGTCATGTATTCTGATTGTGCCCTCCGTGTTACGAAAATTCGTGTTGAAAATCGTTTTACGAAAATAACGTTTCGGTTGATAATTATTCGGTTGATGGATTGTTGATGATGAATGGTTGTGTGTGATTGATTTGGATTGATTGTTTTGGACTGGAATTACTTGTTATTGTATCTGTTTTTAAGTCTCGGAGGTCATAGAATGTCTCGATATCGGATTAAAAGCGAAACGGAACAAAACCGAGTTTTCGAAAAGCCATTTTCAGGACTTCTGCCAACGGTCGCGTCGCGACCCGTGGCCGTCGCCTCGCGACCATCAATTAAATTGCAACGAAAAATCTTTCGATTACTTTTCGCGTAGCGACGGAATTTGTTCGCATCGCGACGCAGTGTTATTTTTTAGCAAACCCTAATGATTTTGTTTTCGCTATAACTTTTGATCCGGTGGTCCGATTTAAGTGTTCTCAGGTGCGTTAGAAAGCTTATTAAAAGGCCTAACTAACCATGTAATCAGAATTGTATGATGTTATGATGATATTTCCATGAGTTTGGTTAAGATTGATTATGATTAGGTTATGTTATCATAATGTTGAGTGTGGGTGATACATTATGATTTGGTTTGAATAATGGATAAGTATAAGTCAAGTTAACAACCTTAGTAAGCCGTGTGAGATCACTTAACGATAAGACCAAGTTAGTAATTAGTTCATGTTAGTATCAAAACCATGTTATGTTTAAATTCATTGTTATGCTCAGCTCACTGTCATGTTCACAGATCATTGTTCACTGCTCATTGTTCAAGGTATATTAAAATATATACATCAGGTTAGGGTGACGACCCTATTTCAGTTTAGTGTGCTAGGGGAGGGGAAGTCATGAGCCCTATGAACCTAGGCCTCATGAGGTTTGCCCATTAGCGATTAGTGGATTGGGTTCACCGGGAGCTTATTTTGCCAAGTGACCGTTGACATGTTAAAAAAATCATTGTTCATTGTTCATGTGTTGCCTCTTGTAACTGCTTATGAGGGTTATGAGGACAACATTTATGTTAGCCACATAGTCAAATATTAAGACTATGAGTTATGAATCAAGAATAATGAATCAAGCATAATTGAACCGAGAGAGTTAGTAAGGAGTCTCGATAGAACTCACTAAGACAAGTTGTTGTTTTTCAGAGTTGCAGGATAGGTTGAAGACGATGAGGCATGGTCATGGAGACGCTTGAGGAGTTGCTGACACTGTTTATTTTGTTATGTTATGTACTCTGTATTTTCATTCAGTATCTTAGATGTACGATGGTACGACTTGTATTATAAGTTGTAAATCGCTTCCGCAGACTTTCTATTTTGGTACTGAACACTAGTTTGAGTGGTGTAAGAACCGGAATTATGTATTTTATGTTAAGTCATGTAAGCGCACTTGATGGGTTTTTAGCATCGAGTATTAGTATGTGTTCAGTATTTAAAAAGGAAGTTACTCTGATATATGCCAGTAGTGCATTTCGGTGATTTCTACAAGTTAGAAATTATCGGGGTGTTACAATTGGTATCAGAGCAGTTCGACCTAGTCGGACTTAGAATCATGAGTCTCTTAAGTCCTCTAAGTGTGATTCCTCTTATATGCTATTAGACGTTTAGCCTGATCAACTAAACACTGTTCATATTTTGCAGAATCATGGCTGGTGGAAGTAGGAGAAGCGTCCCCGTCGATCCTCATTCCGAATGGATGCAGAATGTGATCGAGAATCAGCAGAAGATGATGCAGGACATGATGCAGATGCATCAAGAGGCGATCAATCGACAGCAACCGAATGTTCAACAACCTCCTCCCGAAGATCCGAATAGAGCTTATTTCCGCTTCCAGAAGATGAATCCCCAAAGTTTCAAGGGAGGGCCTGAGGTGATGGCGTCTCATTTCTGGTTGGATTCGATGGAGAAGATTTTCAGGACTCTTCAATGCAGTGAGGAAGAGAAGGTTCTTTTTGCCGCCCATATGCTCGAGGAAGATGCTCAGACATGGTGGACCAATGCTCATGAATTGATGGTGAATCAGGGAACTCCGGTCACCTGGGTCAACTTCAAGGACATGTTTATTGGTCACTTTTTCCCTCCGGTGATGAAGTTAAGCAAGCAGGCCGAGTTTGTCAATTTGAGGCAAGGAGAGATGTCAGTAGGAGAGTTCACCGCCAAGTTTGAGAGGCTGTCTCAAGTTTATCAGTTAGCAAAGCATGCATCGAACAATGAGTGGAAGATGCAGATGTACAGAGCAGGCCTTCGTGCTGATGTAGCCCAGGGTCTTAGCTCTTATGCTATGACCAGTTATGCTGGATTGGTGCAACAAGAGTATGTTGCAGAAGCGGACCTCAACAGGTTGTATGAAGAAAGGAAAGCGTATAGGAAGGAAATGAATAAGGCATTGGAATTGCCAACCCCAAGTGATGAGCCGAAGAGTAACTCCAACAAAGGAAAGCAAGCAACAGCGTCTGAATTTCCAAGGTTCGTTAAGTGTTCGAAATGCGGAAAGCCTCACGGCGGAGAGTGTCGTCTGGGATCAACTGTGTGTTATTACTGCAAAGGCGAAGGGCTTTACGCTCACGAGTGTCCGGCGAAGAAAATGAGCAGAGAAGAGAATGCAACCCCCGCACGCGGAAGAATCTATGTGTTGGACGCTCAAAAAGGCAAAGCGGATGACGGTTCGGCGAAAGGTATATTTTAGTCCAATTTTGAGGACAAAATTTTAAAAGTTGGTGTGATTGTAATATCCCCAATTTTCGCCATTTTAAATTATTTGGCATGAAATGTTTTTTTTAATGATTTATTTAGTTTGATTGGAAATGAAATGAATTCCTTAGTTTATGAGTATGTGTATTGTGTGTTTAATTAAAACTAATTGCATCAAGTTGGGTTAATTAGAATGGAGAGGAGTCAGGAGGAATAGGAATTTTAAGTGAGGGATAAACTTGTCTTTTTACATGGCCTATATTTAAACCAATTCTCAGCTGAAACCCAACACACACACTTCATTTCTTCTAAGTTTTAGAAACAGCAAACTGAAAAGGGAGATAGAGAGAGTGAGGGCGCGAGGGAGAGGGAAAGAAGAGAAGGGAGAAAGAGAAACCATGGATGCATGTAATAGATCTTTGGTGCATTAGAATCAGAGTACTCTCCTCTTTCCATTCATACAATTTTTCATCCCTGTCCATCCCTCCATCACAAATTACCAGAAGAACATTCAAGCTCCACTTGGTCCAAGTAGGAGTTTTGGAGCTTGCATGTTGTAGTTGATGAACCAGCACCGTTTCTGAACCTCAATAGTCAGTCTTGGAACCTTATTCAAGTCACCTTCACTGTTCTGAGTTGCTGGATTCTGAGTTGGGTTCGATTGGGTCAAGTTTAGAGCATTTGGAGCGATTCCGGGGATAGTTCGTGGGTTACGGTTTTTCGGTACGAGAAGAGTCGGCGTTGTCGCGTGCGATTTTCATCGCCAACGGTGAGTTCTATACTCACTAGGAAAAACTGTTTTTAAGCTATGATCATGTATTCTGATTGTGCCCTCCGTGTTACGAAAATTCGTGTTGAAAACTGTTTTACGAAAATAACGTTTCGGTTGATAATTATTCGGTTGATGGATTGTTGATGAAGAATGGTTGTGTGTGATTGATTTGGATTGATTGTTTTGGACTGGAATTACTTGTTATTGTATCTGTTTTTAAGTCTCGGAGGTCATAGAATGTCTCGGTATCGGATTAAAGGCGAAACGGAACAAAACCGAGTTTTCGAAAAGCCATTTTAAGGACTTCTACCAACGGTCGCGTCGCGACCCGTGGCCGTCGCCTCGCGAGCATGAATTAAATTGCAACGAAAAATCTTTCTGTTACTTTTCGCGTCGCGACGGAATTTGTTCGCGTCGCGACGCAGTGTTATTTTTCAGCAAACCCTAATGATTTTGTTTTCGCTATAACTTTTGATCCGGTGGTCCGATTTAAGTGTTCTCAGGTGCGTTAGAAAGCTTATTAAAAGGCCTAACTAACCATGTAATGAGAATTGTATGATGTTATGATGATATTTCTATGAGTTTGGTTAAGATTGATTATGATTAGGTTATGTTATCATAATGTTGAGTGTGGGTGATACATTATGATTTGGTTTGAATAATGGATAAGTATAAGTCAAGTTAACAACCTTAGTAAGCCGTGTGAGATCACTTAACGATAAGACCAAATTAGTAATTAGTTCATGTTAGTATCAAGACCATGTTATGTTTAAATTCATTGTTATGCTCAGCTCACTGTCATGTTCACAGATCATTGTTCACTGCTCATTGTTCAAGGTATATTAAAATATATACATCAGGTTAGGGTGACGACCCTATTTCAGTTTAGTGTGCTAGGGGAGGGGGAGTCATGAGCCCTATGAACCTAGGCCCCATGAGGTTTGCCCACTAGCGATTAGTGGATTGGGTTCACCGGGAGCTTATTTTACCAAGTGACCGGTGACATGCTAAAAAAATCATTGTTCTTTGTTCATGTGTTGCCTCTTGTAATTGCTTATGAGAGTTATGAGGACAACGTTTATGTTAGCCACATAGTCAAATATTAAGACAATGAGTTATGAATCAAGAATAATGAATCAAGCATAATTGAACTGAGAGAGTTAGTAAGGGGTCTCGATAGAACTCACTGAGACAAGTTGTCTCACCCAATCCATGTTGTTGTTTTTCAGAGTTGTAGGCTAGGTTGAAGACGATGATGCATGGTCATGGAGACGCTTGAGGAGTTGCTGACACTGTTTATTTTGTTATGTTATGTATCTCTGTATTTTCATTCAGTATCTTAGATGTACGATGGTACGACTTGTATTATAAGTTGTAAATCGCTTCCGCAGACTTTCTATTTTGGTACTGAACACTAGTTTGAGTGGTGTAAGAACCGGAATTATGTATTTTATGTTAAGTCATGTAAGCGCACTTGATGGGTTTTTAGCATTGAGTATTAGTATGTGTTCAGTATTTAAAAAGGAAGTTACTCTGATATATGCCAGTAGTGCATTTCGGTGATTTCTACAAGTTAGAAATTATCGGGGTGTTACAATGTCTTTCATTTAATGTTAAATATGAAAAGTTAGAGAGTTTTTTTAGACAATTAGATGAGGTAAAAGATAATAACATTTATTGCATTTAACGAGTCGGTATCCTGACAAGTATTTGTGGTGACAAGTTTGAGAGAGAGTGACACAAATAAAAAGAAAATATTTATTGCAATTATTACTACATTGTATGTGTCTCCCATCTCTCGAACTTGTCTTAATAAGTACTTGTGGGATCAAAACTCTCAAATAACTACCTATTTTAATAAATGTAGAAAGTTAGATTTGCTTATAGTTTGTTATTTGTTAGGGATTAGTGTCATAAGAAAATATTAATATTTTCATTAAAAAACACTATTTTGATGACTATTAAAGATTAAAAATATAAGTAATTTTGGTTCCGTTGTAATAAAATATAAATAAAAATGGACTCTTTTAATCTCATTTAATGATAGTATACAAAAATGTCTTTCATTTAATGTTAAATATCAAAAGCTAGAGAGTTTTTTTAGACAATTAAATAAGGTAAGAGATAATAACATTTATTGCATTTAACGAATTTGGATTCTGACAAGTATTTATGTTGAAGAAAATATTTATTGCATTTATTATTACATCGTATGTGTCACCCCTCTCTCGAAGTTTCAATAAGTACCTGTGAGATCCAAATTCCCAAATAACTACCTCTTTTAATAAATATGCATATAGTTAGATTTGCTTATATTTTGTTAGGGATTAGTATCATAAGAAAATATTAATTAATATTTTCATCAAAAATACAATTTTTTTTTGTTAATTTCTGTAAAACAACCTTTACTTTTAAAAAAAAGTAAAACAACCTTTAAATTCATTCATAATGACAATTAAAGGAGTAATAAATCCCTATGAAATAAATAAACTGTTGTTGGTATAACTGTTGAATACTTGATTGAATGTACTAATAAAAGTCAGGTACACTTTTGGCTCCTCGGTCATATAAATTCTACTTCAAGTCACTCTTTCCCAGACTTTTCCGTTCTTCCTCCTCTCTCTCTCTCTCTCCCTCTCCGTGTCACTCACAAGCCTCACACACTGCAACAACTCTCGTCATCGCATCAATCAATCCTCGTCATCCCCTTTCCGATCGAACCAACCCGCATTCCTCCAATGGATTCTCGCTCTGCGCCACCGCCACCACCACCACCAACCATGATGGTGGCGGGACCCACCTCCTACGCTCCTCCGACCAATTCGTCCTCAATGATCAGCCCTAATTCCTCCACTAACATCATGGCCCCCGCCACCGCTCGATTCCCCTTCACCTCGCATTCGCAACCGCCCTCTGAGCCTTTCACTGTCACCCACGACGGATCTTCGTCGCCCTCTGGTATCGCCAAGAAGAAGCGTGGCCGGCCCAGGAAATACTCCCCCGACGGCAACATTGCCCTTGGCCTTGCCCCCACTCATGTCTCCCCTTCTCCCGCCTCCGCCGCTACCCCTGCCGGCGATTCTGGCGCCACCGAGGCTACTCTGAAAAAGCATAGGGGTAGGCCTCCAGGCTCTGGGAAGAAGCAGTTGGATGCGCTTGGTACTTGTTATTGCTGCTTTTGTTGTTTTGTTCTTATTTTTAAGCGCTTGTTTGAATGTGACTGATTGTATGTTTTGTTTTTTGTTTTTTGTTGTGATGTGAAGGGGCTGGTGGGGTTGGATTCACTCCTCATGTAATCTTGGTGGATGCGGGCGAGGTAATACTTTGTTTTCTTGTTTTCTCTGTTTTCTGCATTTTTGTTGATAATTTTTGTGACTGAGTTTTTGAAATTGACACTTTTTGATGAGCATTTCTGAAAGTGGGGTAAGGTTAATGGATCCCTGTGGTGTCCAGCATTTGTTATATCTTACAAAGCCTCAGTTTTCAAATTATTTTAAGTTGTAGCCTTCATAAATTGCACTGTTAGTGTTATGTAGATTCACAGTGATTTGAACTGAGACATGGAGTTATGTATGCTCTTGGTTATGATTTGCAAATACATTCTTGTGATTATGATTGTGTTGTCATTTATTTAATTGTAGTTATATTTTTTTTGGGGGGACTGATTTCAATGCTATGCTCTGTGAGGTAATTTTAAGGGATCTTGATTTTTTGATTATGAAAGTAGTGTCGAATCGAATTGCCCAATTTTTTGAACTGATAAAGATAATCCTGAAATAAATTGATTGATAGATCAGAGCTTCATTTGAAAAGGAATATGATTTTTATCTTTCATGTTAATGCTGTTTCTTAAGATTCTGTAACTTGAAAAGCTTGCCTTTGTTGCATGTAAAATTGCTATCAATTGCTTGGTCGATGTTTTTGAACTCTAGCCTGCAAACTTAAATAAGCTATCCATCTTTGAGTTCATGAAATATTTTTTACTATATTTGTTTCTGTGAAGTGTGAATGTATTTTGGGTATCTCATTTAATCTATTTGATAATTTTTACAAAGTGTATTTATTTCTCATGGTTTCTGGTTTGAATACGGTGTGTTTGAGATTATTAATTGTTGCATGGAATTCCACCCGGAAAGGCAAGAAGTAATTTATAGCATTAACCTACAGTTTTTTTGGTCAAGCAACTTGGTTGTTGGTTCTTATTTGGTTTTTGGAATAAAACAGGAAGATAATGGGTTTCTTAGTCACTATTTTGATACAAAACCATTTTGTTGGCTGCATCTGATTTTACATATACTTGTTTATTTATATTGTTATAAACTATTCTTATATGCACCTATTGCCAGAGTCGCGTGTATTACTATTGTTACAAATCCTTCTAACCAGTATGCTTCTGTTATTTGTAGGACATTGCAGAAAAAGTTATGGCCTTTTCTCAGCAAGGGCCTCGCACAGTTTGTATTCTTTCGGCCACTGGTGCGGTTGGCAATGTAGCCCTTCGACAGCCAACATCTGGTGTTATTGCAAGATACGAGGTACTTTATGTATCCATTTAGAATGCCTATGGCAAGGATAAGCTTTTGGTAGAGTTGGTTTACCTTCTTGACCATATGATCAAGAACTCAATTTTGTTTGTCACTATTCTTCTAAATTACAGTTGAATTTCAACTCATAAAATTGGCTAGGGCATTGTCTATACTTGATGTCTTCTGTGAAAGACATGTTAAGGGATGTTATGAAATCATGCATATGCCATCATTTAATAGCTTGTGAGGTCTAGGAGGGTTAGTTCTTAACAGTAAAGACATGATTAGTGCTTTAATAGTCTGTGTTCTCTTATAAATCATAAGTCATAAGAATTACCACTTTATTTAATCCTATGTTGCCCTTCATTGAACCTAAAATTACATTGGAGTTTGGAGCACCAAAGAATTGAGTTTACAGTAGTAGTCTGATTACCCTTCAGGTTCACTCTGGGTCTTGCTTAAAAGTTCCTTTCATGCAAGTGTTCAGATTTTGTGGTTTACCTTTGTTTTAAGTACATGGTGTGTGTAACCCACGCTGTTTTCCACACCCTTCCCAGAGCTGGCAAGTTACAGTTGTTTAATGAAGATATTTAAAAAGTTGCTAAATAATATTGACGAGATTGTTTATTTAAAAAGGAATGAAGTTAAAGTTTTTTTTCCTATGATATGAATGAAATTAAAATGTAGATACTCGTGGCTGAGTGTATAATTAAATATCAATTCCTTTAGATTCATTTCTCTAAACGAAATATTATTTTACATTGCAGGGCCTATTTGAGATTATATCATTATCGGGTGCTTTGCAACCATCTGAAAATAATGGTGAACGTAGCAGAACAGCCGGTTTGTGGGTTTCTCTAGCTGGGTCTGATGGACGAGTTTTAGGTGGTGGAGTTGCTGGAATGCTAACTGCAGCATCACCTGTACAGGTAATGCTGTCAAATAGTATAACATTTCGTTTCAATTGTTAACATTTGACTTGTGATGAAATTTACCATGTATATTTTCTAAAATTTGTAGTGTATATATATATATAAGATCTTGGATAGTATTACTATTAGTGTCTTTTATGCATGTAGGATTGACCAAATTGTGACATTTTTCAATTATTAATAGGTCATTGTAGGAAGCTTTATCGTGGATGTGAAAAAGTCGAGCTCAAGTATCCTGAATTCTGGGCCTTCTTCAGTACCAACATCCCAAATGTTGACCTTTGGCGCACCTACAACCCCAACTAGTCCTACCTCTCAAGGGCCTTCAACCGAGTCCTCGGAGGAGAATGAGCACAACAATCAGCACATTCCTTTTGGTAGGGGGCCTGGACTCTACAATAATGCTAATCAGCCTGTTCATAATATGCAGATGTACCACCATCCATTATGGGCTGGCCAATCTCATCAGTGAAGACGTGACTGAGTTATCAGTGCAGAATCAGGGTATTTGCTGGATGATAGTCCAAAGTGTAGTGGCTAGAGGTCAATTCTAAAATGCTAACATGCATTATTATTGAGGTCTGACTTTAGAACAGTCTATCTTAAGGTTATAATCGTTCAGCCGAATAGGATATTTTTGTCTTTTAATCATTATTGTAGCGATTCTAATGATGCTAGCCAAGGATATGCTACCCATTACCCGAATTCTGTCATTTTGGGGATTGTTTGTCTGCCATTTTGGAGATTGTTGTCTGCATTCTGCAGTGGCATAACAAAATCTGATCTGTGCTTTCACTCATTCAACATGCATTATTTTTTATTTAATTTGGTGAATATACTACAAGTTTGGGGTCTGTATGGGGTAAACAACTTAGTTGCTTATAGAAGGTTGGTATAATGGGCGTTTTATAAGTTGTTTTTATAAATTATTCTATAGAGCTTATTGAAATAAGTTGTCAATGGCTTATAGAAATGCATAAGCTGATTTCTTAAGTTATTTTAAATAAACACTCAAGTAAGTGTTTATGTCAGCAAAGAACTCCAAATAAATTGTTGATAAGCCAATCCAAATGCGCCACAATGGTGTCACTTGCATTCATTAGTGTTGTGCCCCTCTTACAGAAATGCATAAGCTGATTTCTTAAGTTATTTTAAATAAACACTCAAGTAAGTGTTTATGTCAGCAAAGAACTCCAAATAAATTGTTGATAAGCCAATCCAAATGCGCCACAATGGTGTCACTTGCATTCATTAGTGTTGTGCCCCTCTTACAATAGCTTGCAAATTCTTTCTCTTGAATCAGTGAAAGGTGAACATTTTCATGTCATCTTGAACAATTGTTCAAACGAGTTTTGTTAAATTTAGAAAGTTTTAAATGTTTTTTTACGCCTTTTAAGATATTAAGTACATTTTTTTCATTAGGTATTTTTTTAATTATATATTTCATCTGCGTATTTCATTTTGAGTTTTTCCATCTCAATTTTAAGAGAGGTTCCTGAGCTTATAATGTTAGGATTCATCTTCATGTATATGCCTACCATCCTCCTTGTTTATGTTAAAAGCATGGTGTGTTGTGCATGAGGTGTTGAAATGGATTGGAGCTTATGGACCAAGTCATCAAGAGCACTAAGCCACTGTCTGAAAATCACGCCTCAACAACTGCTGTGCAAGAAGTTAGAAGACTAACTGGTGATTTTGCAAGGCCTTTGGTCTGAAGTTAATTTCAACTTTCTCTAATGCCAACTTTTATCATGACACGGCTTCTATCAAGAATTGTAACATGGTATTGTTAGATTGAAATTTTTGCCTTGCTTTTTCACTCCGATAATCGCGTTTTGTAATTGGAGCTCTTCCTCTGCTCATCGTGCCTGGATATCACTTTTGTCGGTCGCGTATTCTTGCTCTCCGTGCGTTTATTTTCTTGATCTTTGTTCTTCAATGGCAGATTCATCAAGCCCATTCTTTATTCCTTACTCAGATCATCCGGGTTTGCAACTCGTTTCTCATCATCTCACTGATTTCAATTATGGAACCTGGAAGCGCTAAATGTTGATGGCATTTGGAGCCAAGAGCAAGATTGGCTTCATTGATGGTTCAATTCCATCACCACCTGATGATGATCGAAACCATGCTCTGTGGCTCCGCAACAATAATATTGTTGTGGCTTGGCTCCTAAACTCGGTGTCCAAGGAACTCACCTCAAAGCATCATATATTCTTCCTCCGCAACGACAATCTGGTCCGACCCGCAAGAGCGTTTTCTTCAACAAAACGGTCCCCGAATGTTTCAACTTTGTAAAGACTTCACCACATGCACTCAAGGCACACTTTCGGTAAGAAACTATTATGCCAAGATCAAAGGTCTTTGGGAGGAGCTTGCAGAATTTTGGCCTGCTCATTCATGTGTGTGCGGCGGTGTTACTCCATTGGTCGATCACGTCAATCACGAGTACATGCTAACGTTTCTTATGGGACTAAACGACAACTTCAATCATGTTCGTGGCCAACTCTTTCTCCAAGATCCCCATCCTACCATCGGTCACGCCTATTCTCTCATTGTGCAAGATGAAAAATAGAGAATTGCAAACCCTAACTTCTACCTCGACTGAGTTACAACTTTCTTGTGCTGTACATGGCTCGTCTCAATCCAAACCGAAGCAACAAGGGTAGAAGGAAAGGCCTTTATGCCGTCACTACGGAATTCTTGGGCATGCACAAGACAAATGCTTCAAATTACATGGCTATCCTCCGAGATTCAAGAAAGGCATGACCATTACAAATGGAAGTATCAATGTCGTTGGAGATGACACAATCAAGCCATCCAACCTTCTCTCAGCAATCAACAATATCAACTGATGATTGCTTACATCTAAGGTCAAATGGCTCGTTCAACAGCCTCTGAATCAAACATCTGGAGATTCTTCTATGATTGGTATTAGCTGTTCTTCATTGTCATATAAATTTTCTTCCAGTCTTGTTCCTCGAATATTAGATTCCGGAGCTAACACTCATAGTAGCTTGAAAACATGTATATTTGTAGGGACCTCTTTAAAAAAATTGCAGGGACTAAAACCGATTTACCTCATATTTGCAGGGACTAAAAACATATTTAAGTCTTTTTTATTTTAATGAATGCTAACAAAATTTAACAAAAGATTTATAATTAGAGTAGTATACTTTTAATACTTAAAAGAATTTAGTATATTTTTACATAAATGCAATGAGTGTTTATTACTCGTATCACTCGAAAGAGGGAAAGTTCAATTTTTTGTAGACTTTTTCATTATAGAAAAAATATTACATGCATATACATTACAAATCATTCGTTATTTTTTCATTTATTATTAAGATTGTACTTGTACATCTAAGATAGTGTTTGGATCTTTCTACTAGAAAACGTTGATTTATCAACCTTCTTTCTTTGCCAAAGTAATGATCTTTGACAGAGAGAATCTTTTTTAATAAAACTTCACCAGCATGTCCGCTTTCTCATCCTTCTTCAGAATCATACGCCTATGATGAGACGGAATGATCCGAGGGTAACCGGACCGAGTGAGAGAAACTGGTACCACATTGTTGCCAGAGGCCAGAGCAGTTGAACATGCGTTGCATTTGCTTGAACGTGGTTTAGCAAAAAAAAAAATTATATTGTTTGGCTTCAAAATTCAAAATTGATTTCAATCCCAAACTCAAATTTACCTAGAAGGCGAGACTTCTAGCTTCTACGGTGAAGCTAAAGCGATTTTGGAGTTTATTTCGGAAGTGGGGGAACATTTTTCCTTATCTGCCCTCTTGGTGTTGGTCTTGCAGCACCTCTCCCCATTGTAGCTTACGTTTGAATTGCTGGAGATATATTTCACTTTTGTTCTTTTTTTGGTCAAGATTGCATGATTTTCATTTCAGTGGGCAAGGCCCAAACCAGTACAATCCAAGTTGGAAACAGTCACTCAAGCCAGGCACACAATCCTTGTGGGCTCAAGCTAGCAGATAATAACTATTAGCTAGAATAGAAACGACAACCCGGCCCAATACATTGACCCGGTTGTTGGAAAGTACAACACCAATTAATGTCAAAAGTAAATGCAGAAGAGCCAAAAAGACTAAAGTAGATAGACCGGGAATGCGGCGCCTCTTTGACAACTACTTAATTAGGCAAAAAAAATCCCAGCACACTGGATCTTCATCATTTCACCGTCAAAATTCAGGATTCCTTCTTCCTGGTAACACGACACTTCATCTTGTTCATTCTCCGGGAAGGATTCAGAGCTGAGAGCAAAGCCTTTGATTGTAGCAATCTTCAGTGATGACTCTGCGAAGAGAATCGGGTGGGTGAGCGAGCCAATCCCTTCTGAGGAGCCCTTTCGAAGCCAAGGAAGCAATCTCGTGAGCTCCTTTGTTCCCTTCACGGTGGATCCAGGTAATACCACATGATTCCATAGTAGATCTAAGTTCTTTTATGTCTTGCACAATTCCTTTTATCTCCCCTAAGCAATTTCTGCTTCTGCATGATTCAACAAGGGCTTGGTTATCTGACTCCAGTAGAGCAAATTGACAATTCAGATTTTTGGCTAAAGATGCTGCTTCTCGAAGACCCAACGCCTCAGCAGTTAACAATGTTGTAGCATAGATTATCTTAGAAACAGATGTAAGTATCTCTCCTTTTTCGTTCCTGCACACCAGTCCTATGTGACCCACTCCTGATAGTTTGTCAAATGCCGCATCAGAGTTAATTTTCACGTAAGGTGACCTGGGTGGTCTCCAGTGACTGGAAGCTACCCGCACGTTGGGTATGGGGGGGGGGGTGGATAGAGTTTGGTTTCTGAATCAAGCTACTCAAGAATTCTGAGCTTAGAATGTTAATCCTATGAAGCACTTCAATAGGGTTTGGGTTCTTCTCTTCAAATACTGTCTCATTTCTTGTCTTCCATATATGCCACAGTGAGGAGATGAGTTTAGTGATGCCTTCAGCAGAGCTTGACAGCTTATTTTCACACATATCCATGAACCATGCATATAGAGTAGACAATCCATCTCTAGAAGGGCAAGGGAAAAGCTGTAGTCCAAACCATAATGCTCTAGTCCATAGGCAAAGAAGGAAAATGTGCTCTATAGTCTCTGGTTCCTTTTTGCATATAGGGCAGATAGGCGATTGAGTAATTTTCTTCCTATACAGGGTCTCTTTGATGGGTAGGTAGTTGTTTGTGGCTCTCCACATAAAATGTTTGACCTTGGAGGGGACTTGTGACTGCCAAATGAGGTTCCAAAGTTCTTTGGGTTTTGTGGTGGAAGAGGATGATTTAGTGGGGGGGTTTAATTTGTGACTCAACTAGGGATCTGTAACCAGATTTTACAGTGTACTGGCCATCTTTAGAGTGTGGCCACAATAGCATGCCATGAGGGGAATACCAAGAGATTGGGGTTTTGAGTGTTTAAATAGCTGTTTTGGAGGATAGGTTATTTCTGAGGAGGGAGAGATTCCATTCATGGTTAGGACCTATAAGATCCCCTACTTTAGAGACTGATGCATTTGGTTCAAGGATAGCTTTTGCACCAGAAGCTAGCCATAGATCCTCTTCAATATACACATTTAGCCCTGCTCCTATTTGCCATTTTCCTTCTGCCTTTACTAGAGATCTTCCATGTAATAAACTCTTCCAAACCCAAGATGTTCTCCTCCCCTTGTTGGCATACAAGAAATCTGTTTTAGGGAAGTATATCCCCTTTAGAGTTGCTGCCCAGTAGGAACTAGGGTCCTGAATTAGTCTCCACACTTGTTTGGTTAGTAAGGCCGTGTTCATCTTTTGAAATTTTTTGAAACCTAGCCCACCCAAACTCTTTGGAGTGCATAAAACTTCAAATCTTCTCCAATGAATACCTCTACTCTTTCCCACGTCACAAAAAAAAAAGAATACCTCTACTCTTTGTGTATTGGTGTTTTTTAGGTATTTCAAAATTGTGATAGGTATTCGTAATGACCAAACAAGTAAAACTCAGAGTGGTCGTCACTCGTAGCCCGTCTGAAAACCAGAGTTGTTATTAACGATCAAACAAGCTAAACTCAGAGTGACTATTAGTAATAACCTATTTTATTTTTTATTTTTATGTGAGTTTAATTATTCGACAAATACTGGTTTATAAGCATTATGAGGTAATAAATAAAAAAACAAAATGAGTTGTAATAAAAAGGAAGTGTAATTAACAAGGGTGTTGTGTTATTAAAAAGGGAGGTATGAATAGCAACAGAGGTTGTATTTTTTTTCTTTAAAAAAAGGGTGTAAACAGTGAGCCCAACTTGTTTTTGTAAGCTGGGCTGCGTTTTTTTTAAAAAAGGAATGGGCTGTAAATGGGGGAGGGCGCGCTAAGTAAAATGTGGGATGCGAATAGGAATCTGAATTAATCAAAAAAAGGAAAGGACGAATTTGACTGGGTTCATACTATAAAAGCCAACCAAAATGGAAACCCTAAATTTCATTCTCCATTTCTCCCATGACGCGCCTCACCCTAAACAACAAACCCTAATCCTCCTCTCTCCCTCACACGATGCCTCCGACCCACAAACAACCTAACCCTAATTTTTCTATCCTCTCCTTTCTTCTCTTCGTCGTCTCCCACTCTCTCTTCTCCAACCCCTCTTTCTTTCTCTCCTCTCCTCACCATCTTACTCTCATTCTCCATTTCCTCACCAAACCTAATCTCGCCCTCTCTTTGCTTTACCGCCTCCAACGACAAAAAATGGGGAGAGGGGGGTGACGTTTTCGGTGGTAGTGAGAGACTGCTGAAATTACGGTGGTGATTTTAGTGGTGGTTATATGGTGATGGTGGGTTGCTGTAGTGGATCTGTAATGGCGTTTCGGGTGGTGGTTGTTGTGAAGGGGAAAAGGGTGTGTGGTGGTTCGCGAGGAGAGGGAGAGGGCAACGGCCGAAACAGTGGAGGTGTTTGGGTGGTGCGGCTGTGGTTGACGGTAGGGATGGTTGTAGGGGGTGTTTGGTGATGACTGAGGGGAGGTTTTAATGGTTGTTTGGTGACAGACGGTGGAGTACTTTTTTTGTGGTGGTCATGGAGTTTTCCGGCGAGACTACGGCGGCGGCCACCATGGACGGTGGTCGAAGGTAAGGTCCCTCTCCCTTCTCTCTTTTTTTCTATTTCTTCACTGTTTTGGTTCTCCTTGCACTACCCTCTTTTTTTTTGAATTTAAAAAAAAAGAAAATAGCTTATACCATCCCTTTTTTACAAAAAAAAAACTAACAGACGCATAACCATGATTTTTCCCCTCCCTCTATCCTCTCCACTTTCGTATTCTCTTTCTAAATCAGTTTCATAGCATTGGTTGATGATTTCTGACTTGTATTTTGTTAGTCATTTTAAACAAAGAAGAAGGAAAACTAACGCATACATACATAAGCATAATAGTCACGTATAAGCATAATGGACATATTGTTAGTTACTAAATAAAAAGAGAAACAGAATCCTCATACTTCAACAGAGACTTTAATATGTTATGTATGGAAGAAAAGCTGAAGTATACTATGTTGAATATGAAAATGGGAATTTACCTACACTACAAGAAAAGAAGCCATTAGCGACGTAGCGAGGGACTAATGGTCTCTCGCAAAAATTGGGATTAGCGACGAAATTTGCGAGGGAATAGGGGCTGTCGTATTTTTGAGAATTAGCGACGGAAATTTAGACATTAGTGACGGAAATTCCCTCGCTAATGGCTTGGGCGGGAAAATTAGCGACGGAATTTTAGTCCCTAGCTAATTTTTGACAGTTTTCAGATGATGGGACTCAGTGCAGGGGTTGGTAAATGTGCAGCAATTAGCGACGGACAGTTCCGTCGCTAATTCCCTCGCAATTTTTTTTTTACTTTTTTTCCTTAAATCCGTTTACACCCTCACTCTTCTTTCTCACTCAAAACACCCTCACTCTTCTTCTCTCCTCTTCACCCTTCCTCTTCCCTTACTCTTCTTCTCACTCACACCACCACCACGCCACCACCACACCACCACCACGCCACCACCACACCACCACCACGCCACCACCACGCCACCCTTCCTCTTCCCTCACTCTTCTTCTCTCCTCTTCTTCTCACTCACACCACCACCACACCACCACCATGCCACCACCACCGCCGCCGCCACTGTCACTCCTCTCTCTGTCTCTGTCTCTGTCTCTCTCTCTCTCTCTCTCTCTCTCTCTCTCTCTCTTTCTCCCTTACTCTTTTCCTTCTCTCTCTACCATCCACACATCACCACCACGCCACCTTCACCACCACCACCACCACCACACCGCCACCACTTTCACTCCTCTCTCTCTCTCTCTCTCTCTCTCTCTCTCTCTCTCTCTCTTTCTCCCTTACTCTTCTCCTTCTCTCTCTACCATCCACACATCACCACCACGCCACCTTCACCACCACCACCACCACTCTCACTCCTCTCTCTCTCTTTGGAAATAATAATAATAATAATAGTAATAATAATAATTAAAATAATATAATAATAAATATAAAAAAAGCAGATTTAAAAAAAACAGAAACAGTCAGACTTAGCGAGGGAATTAGCGACGGCATATTCCCTCGCTAATTAGCGAGGGATTCAAATTCCCTCGCTAATCCCATTAGCGAGGAGGGAATTAGCGAGGGAACCAGTCCCTCGCTAATTCCCGTCGCTAATGACCAGTTTTTTTGTAGTGCTAGTTCCAAACTTTTACTCCGAGTTGCTCTTTATTTGCTCAAGTGGAAAGAAATCTGATTCTGAGTGTATTTTGAAGTAGTATCAATTTTTCTTTGATATCAGTGTTGTGTTGTTGTGTATCTGTGTGTGTTACCGTGTCTGGTATTTATAGTGAAGAAACTGTAGTGTAGGTGTGGGAGGAAGCAGGGGAGCAAATCCCTTTGGAGACAAAACACAACAGAATCAGAGGCAGCAGCAAGGAATGGCAGCTGGAGAGGTGCTGAAAAGTGGCTTGGTTGGGACTTATTTGGAAAAAAAAACGAAGGAGCAAGGAGAAGGAGCAATTGGCTCCACTCCTCAAATGTTGCTGCCAGCAACAGGCGCCTCTGCCCTCCTCTTTTATTTTTATTTTACTTTTAATTTTTGTACTTTTTGTATTTAAATTTTTTGTCTACATGTATATCAAAGTTGACTTATGTTGTACCCTTTAGTTTGTAACAAAACTGTTTATAATAATAAAAAAGGCATTAATTCAGAAATTGATTTTTATTAGATTTTTTTATAACGATAATAATAAACTAACAATAAAAAAAAACGAGCACCAAAACAACCATTCGTACACGGCGAAGAGCTGACCCGTATGCACAATGAGAGCAAATACGCGCGCACAATTAAAAATGAAACGTGGCACAACGAGAACAACAATGCATGCACAATTAAAAGCGACTCGCATACGCTATGTGCGAATTGAAACCATTTGTGTTAATCTGACAGACAAAATTAGGGTACGACAACTGCCCCTCTTTATTTATATTTTATTCGAAAATTTGAAGGATTTTCTAATTTTTCAAAGTAAAATAGAAATAAAGATAAAGCACACTAATTTTGTCTTAAAACACGGTAAATAGGGATCACCGGGGATCTGAAGGTCTAATTCGCAATTAATTCTTGGCACATTGATTGGAGTTAAACTGAAGGACCGATGGGGTCTGAAGGGCATGCCTAAGCCTGATGAACCAATGGGTCTGATGGAGCACGAACTAGCAATGGTACTAGTAAAACGGTCTGCTTGGGGGTGGCCTTTTTCGAGCGGCCATGGGGGCAAGATCAGGTCGTTGACCTGATTTGCTCACCTCAAAGGACGTGCACTGTGTTTTTTAGGCAGACACAGCTAGTCTGAAGGACCTGGGGTCGGATGATCCATCGGTTGCTCGATAACGCGACGTGCGATCTGGATTGAAGGACCAATTGTTAGTCTGAAGGAGCGCTAGGACTCTGAAGGACCACTGGGGGTCTGCAGGACCGGTGCTAAACTCAGTGCTAACATTATAATTTAAATTCATCTCGACAGATAAAAACTATCTATATTTGAGTGCATGCAATGGATGATGGACGCGTGCATGCAGTGTAAGCATGCGCAATGATCGATATCTGGTGGTATGATGAATGAAATGTGGAATGATTTTTCTTTTTGTTTTTGTTATTGGTTCTTTTCTTTTTTTGATTTTTTCGCTCTTTTGCTCTTTCTTGACTCTTTTGCTTTTTCTTGACTTTTTTGCTCTTTTGCTCTTTCTTGACTCTTTTGTTGATCTCATCAACTCGCAGGACTCTCGACGGGAGATATGAGGGTTGCCCAAAGTAGTGGTACTAGAGTGCGGGTTATTGTGATTAGTTAATTGAAGTGATTATCCATTTGTCTTCTTTGCAATTTATGAGAGATCATCTCCTTTTTGTGATTTTTAGAAATTTCGCAATGATTGTAATGCTTTTGATCATGCACATGTTTCGCAATTCAGTATCATTTACCACAAAACATCATTTTAAAGCAAATAGGGAAATGAGAGAATAAAAGAAAGAGTTTAATATCCAAATGGAAACCGAGTGCGCAGAAGGTCACACTGGCTGAAAATTACATTGAGAGTTTAAACTACAAAAAAGAAGGAAGAAAAGGAAAGAGCAGATCTTTTGATTGTTTGTATCTTTGAGGTAACAATGCCAATCACCCATGCACATGACCTTGAGCATTCATCATCCAACTTTCGGAAGTATTGACTGCCTTTGCACTTGTTCAAAGTCCAAATTTTTGACCCTAATTTTTTCCTGGACTGCTCTTTAGAGTTTTCAATCCACCGGGTCGCTCTAATTTTTGCCTAGGCTGCCCTTTCGGGTTTTCAACCTAGCGAGCTCATTTTTGCTTGGCTCATCTTTCTCTTTTTTCCATATATTTCTTTAGGCATAGTACTTCTTAACTGCATGTCTTCACCGTCCATTTTTGTGAGAATTAAGGCTCCTCCAGAGAATGCTTTCTTTACCACATAAGGTCCTTCATAGTTAGGGGTCCATTTTCCACGGGAATCCTTTTGGATAGGCAAAATCTTCTTGAGCACGAGATCTCCTTCTTGAAACTGTCAGGGACGAACTTTCTTATCATAAGCTTTCTTCATTCTTTGCTGATACAACTGCCCATGGCACAAAGCAACCACTCTCTTTTCCTCTATGAGGTTCAACTGATCCAGACGAGCTTGAACCCATTCTGCTTCCTCTAATTTTGTTTCCATTAGCACTCGCAGAGAGGGTATTTCAACTTCTATGGGAAGAACTGCTTCCATCCCATATACTAGTGAGAACGGGGATGCCCCTGTTGATGTGCGAACTGAGGTCCGATACCCATGCAAGGGAAAAGGAAGCATTTCATGCCAGTATTTGAAGGTCACCACCATCTTTTGCACAATCTTCTTTATGTTCTTATTTGCCGCTTCGACTGCCCCATTCATCTTTGGACGGTATGGGGAGGAATTATGGTGCTGAATTTTGAAGTCGTCACACAACTCTTTCATCATCTTGTTATTCAAGTTAGTCCCATTATCCGTGATGATCTTATTTGGAAGACCGTAACGGCAGACCAAATCTCTTTTTATGAACTTGACAACCACTGATTTTGTTACACTAGCATACGAAGCGGCCTCGACCCATTTGGTGAAATAATCAATAGCGACAAGAATGAAGCGATGCCCATTTGATGCCTTAGGTTCGATGGGACCGATGACATCCATTCCCCATATTGAGAATGGTCATGGTACTGTTAGAACATTCAAAGAAGCGACAAGAATGAAGCGATGCCTATTTTCTCACGTAGTTAAAGCAGTCGGTCTCCATTGACAACCAGTAGTAGCCGACCCTTAAGATTTTTCTTGCCATGATGTGCTCGTTAGAATGAGTTCCGAACGAGCCTTCATGGACATCTTTCATAATTCTTTCTGCTTCTTCTTTTGCTACACATCTGAGGAGGACCATATCGTGATTTCTCTTGTAAAGCACCTCCCCATTTAGGAAGAAACCCAATGACAACCTCCTAAGTGTCCTTTTATCATTCTCAGTGGCACCAGGAGGGTATTCTCTGCTTGTGATATAGTGCTTGATATCGTCCCGGTAGGTCCCGATGCTGAATTCGGATGAATGTCAGACTCTTGTTGTCGTTGATATTGAACATTGATGTCAAAGTTGCTAAGGCGCCAGCCAACTGATTATCTTGACGAGGGAGATGGTGGAAAGTGATCTCCTCGAACTGTTCAATCATCTTTTGGATGTGATCGCGATAAGGGATCAATTTGAAATCTCTGGTTTCCCAGTCACCTTTTATTTGATGAATGACTAAGGCTGAGTCCCCGTACACATCGAGTCTTTTAACTTTCCATTCAAGGGCCGCTTTGATGCCTAGGATACACGCTTCATATTCTGCGATGTTGTTGGTGCAATAGACACTCAATCTAGCAGTAAATGGTATGAAACGGTTATCTGGAGAAATCAATACAGCTCCGACCTCATGCCCGTAAAGATTGGAAGCGCCATCAAATGACATCCTCCACCTTTCATTGTCTGGAGAATTTCCTTCTCCGAATAGAGCCATTATATCCTCATCTGGGAAATCACACTACATTGATTGGTAATCCTCAATGGGCTGGTGTGCCAAGTACTCATCTAATGCATTACCTTTGATTGCTTTCTGAGTGACATACAAAAGGTCGTATTCGGATAGTAGCATTTGCCAGCGAGCAATTCTCCCTGTGAGTGCGGGTTTTCAAAGATGTACTTGATCAGATCCATTTTAGATAACAACCAAGTCGTGTGGCTTAGCATATACTGCCTCAGGCGATGTGCGGCCCAAGCCAAGGCACAACACGTTCTTTCCAGCAGTGAGTATCTTGTATCGCACTCGGTGAACTTCTTGCTTAGATAGTAGATGGCATGTTCTTTCTTTCCGGATTCATCATGTTGCCCGCCCCAGTACATAACCCATTGATTTGTCTAGCACTGTTAAGTACAGAATGAGAGGTCTGCCCTGTACAGGTGGCATTAGAATCGGTGGATTTTGGAGGTACCTCTTGATCTTCTCAAAGGCTTCTTGGCAATTATCATTCCACTTTGTTTCTTGGTTCTTGCACAGCAATTTGAAGATAGGCTCACAGGTCGATGTTAATTGGGATATGAATCTGGAGATGTAGTTCAATCTTCCCAGAAACCCACGAACTTCTCTTTCAGTTTTAGGCGCTGGCATTTCTAATATTGCTCACACTTTGACTGGATCCACTTCTATTCCCCTTTGACTAACTATGAACCCTGTGAAATGGTGCAAATTAGTAATTTCGGTGGTGCAATTATTAAAAGGTGATTGGGTTGTTTTAATAATTTGTTGTTTGGGCTTTTTTGTTCATTGTTGGGCTTACTGTTTGGTTTATGGACTCGGGTCTTATCCTAATTAATGGGAAGCCGTAGAAGAAGAACACAATTTCGCGTGAAGATCAGTGTGAGCGCTAAGCAGCAACTCTTATTCTTGCTTATTCTCAGAATCAAATCATCACCCATAAATTTCGATTGAGAGGGCGAGATTGAGAGTAAGAGAGTTCTTTTATGTTTCTGTTGTAAGACCGTTTTCTCCCCTTCTCCTTGTTGTTCTGTCTGTGAGATAGAAACAGAGAGAACCGTGAGGTAGAAGAACAGAAACAGATTCAGTGTTGTAATCATCATTCATCATAGTGGATCATCATTGCTCGGATTCAGACCCCCAGATGTAGGAGAAATCCGAACTGGGTTATCATTTCTTGGTGTTCTTCCTTTCTCCTTTATCTTTCGGTTTCACGTTCTTTATTTACTTTCTTTCAATTCTGTTTTTTTTAGTTTTTCATTCGTTTTGTGTTTTTTTCGGTTTTGTTTGTGTTTGCATTATTTCTCTGGAATTGTCTGCTGGTATTGTTGATTATCGTTTCAGGAACAACAATTGGTATCAAGAGCTTTGGTTTGCGATCAAGAAACGATGGTTTCAACAAAGTACGAAGTCGAGAAGTTCAATGGGAAGAACGACTTTGGGTTATGGCGTTTCAAGATGAAAGCGATGTTAGGCCAACAAGGTCTCGCGGGTGCGCTAGTTGGAGAAAGGGGCTTGCCGGCAAAGATGTCCGCGGAAGAAAAGGCGGAGGCTTTAGAGAGGGCACATGGTGAGCTAATCTTGAGTCTTGGTGACAAGCCTCTCCGGGAAGTGGTAAAAGAAACCACTGCAGCAGCTATTTGGAAGAAATTGGAAGACTTGTACATGGTAAAATCAACTGCCAACCGTTTGTATTTGAAGCAAATGATGCACACCTTCAAGATGCAACGGGAAAGTCCGTGGAAGAGCACATTGACGAATTCCACAAAGTCATTCTTGACCTCGAAAATATTGATGTCAAGATTGATGATGAGGATAAGGCTATCCTACTTGTAAATTCTTTACCTAAAACGTATGAACATCTCACCGATGCTCTACTTTATGGTAAGGAAACATTAACCCTTGATGATGTGCAATCCGCACTAATATCAAAGGAACTTAAGAGGAGATCCGAGACTAAGGAAGAACAGAATGAAGGTCTATTTGTGAAAGGGAATTTTGAAAAGAAAGGCAAGAATAAGAAGAACAAGAAATGGGATAAAGAAAAAGGTAAGAAGGATAACAAGTGCTACATTTGTAAGAAAGAGGGTCATTGGAAGAAGGATTGTCCAAAATGGAAATCCAAGAAAAAGGGTGATTCCACTGATGATGAATGAAGCGTCTCAATTGCTTCCGAGTACTATGAAGGAGACGTTTTGATTGCGGAAGAAGTCATTGGGTCAAATTCCACAAATGAGGAAATATGGATTTTGGACTCTGGCTTTGGTCATCATATAACTTCAAGAAGCGAAGTTATAGGGTATTGTGATGGTGATGTGTTGATGGCCTCTTCATCCATCAACAAGGATCACTGGGTGTTGGATACAGGTTGTTCGTTTCATATGACCTCTAATAAGGAGTAGTTGATTGGCTATAGGCAAGTGAATGGCGAACAAGTAGTAATGGGAAAGAACACAGTGTGCAAGATTGACGGGATAAGTTCTGTAAGACTTAGAATGGATGATGGCACTATAAAGATACTTCCGGAGGTGAAGTATGTTCCTAGTGTAAAGAGAAATTTAATCTCTCTTGGTATGCTTAAAGCGGCGGGTTGTTCTTTTAAGGGGGAAGATAGTATTATGAAGGTGATCAAAGGCTCTCTAACGGTTATGAGAGGATATAGGGATCATGGCATATACATTCTCAAAGGTACAACAATTACCGGTAGTGTAGATATGGCTACCTCAAGCACGGAATCGGTGAATTCGCATAGGGAAAGGTTGTGGCATCAAAGACTCGGGCATGTGAGTTCTAAGGGTATGCAGATATTGGAAAAGCTTGGTGTGTTCGGAAAGTACAAGCTTGGAGGGTTACCTTTCTGTGAACATTGCGTATTTGGCAAGATGCACAAGGTGAGGTTCAACACGGGACAACACAATACGGAAGGCTTGCTGGACTATATGCATAGTGACATTTGGGGACCGACAAGGATTCCCACTCTTGGGGGAAACAGGTATTTCATTACTTTTCTTGATGATTGTAGTAGGAAGTTATGGATTTATCTTTTAAAAACTAAGGACGAAGCTTTTAAAACATTTAAGGAATGGAAAAGCTTAGTTGAAAATAAAACCAATAGAAAGGTTAAGGTGCTAAGAACAGATAATGGCTTAGAGTATTGTAATGATGTGTTTACAAATTATTGTAAAGAACATGGAATCACTAGGCATAGAACTGTTAGGCACACACCTCAGCAAAATGGCCTTGCTGAGAGGATGAATAGGACCATATTGGAGAGAATGAGGTGCCTTCTCTCCAATTCTGGAATGCCTATTAAATTTTGGGGCGAGGCCATCTATACGGCTTGCTATTTGATTAATTTGAGCCCCTCCACCGCTATCAAACTAAAAACACCTTAAGAAATCTGGTTAAATAGGACTCCTAGTTATGATCATTTGAAAGTTTTTGGTTGTGTTGCTTATTATCATGTGAATGAAGGAAAGCTAAGCCCTAGGGCAAGAAAAGGGTATTTTGTTGGTTATCCTGCAGGTGTGGAAAGGCTATAGGATTTGGAGCCAAGAAGACAAAAAGTGCATCATTAGTAGAGATGTGAAGTTCCAAGAAGTAGAATTGTTCAAGGGGACTAGAGACAATCAAGAGCTAGTTGAAGACAAGCAAGACCTAGAGAGTTTTGAGCTTGAGGTGGAGCATGAAACCACTAACAATGCCCCACCCCAAACTCAAGAGGTAGTGGAACCGGATCCGGGACATCAAACAGATGGTGAAGACAGTGATCAAGATCTCACGGATTACAACTTAGTTAAAGATAGAAGCAAAAGAGTGGTGAAACCTCCCCAAAGGTTTGGCTATGCAGATATGGTAAGTTGTGCTCTCTATACCGCGGAAGAGGTTATTAATGAAGAACCAAGGAACTACAATGAAGCTATTAATCACAAGTATAGTGATAAATGGGTTGTTGCCGTGACCGAAGAAATAAATTCTTTGGATAAGAACAACACATGGAAACTAGTTCCTAAGCCAAAAGGAGCTAGGGTGGTTGGTAGAAAGTGGATATTCAAGAGAAAAGAGGGAATTCCGGGAGTTGAAGAATCAAGGTTCAAGGCAAGGTTGGTTGCAAAGGGCTACACTCAAAAGGAAGGTTTGGATTACAACGAAATTTTTTCACCGGTAGTCAAACATTCCTCTATTAGAATCATCTTGTCTATGGTTGCTCACCATGACATAGAATTGGAGCAAATGGATGTGAAAACCGCATTTCTCCATGGAGACTTGAAGGAAAGTATCTTAATGCAACAACCGGAAGGTTTTGAAGCCAAAGGGAAAGAAGATTGGGTGTGTCATCTAAAGAAGTCTCTCTATGGACTCAAACAATCTCCTAGACAATGGTACCTAAGGTTTGATTCTTTCATGACAAAAAATAAATATGTTAGAAGTAAATTTGATTGTTGCATTTACTTCAAACATCTATCTCATGATAATGGTATCTACTTGTTATTGTACGTTGATGATATGTTGCTTGCAAGCAAGGGTATGACTCCTATTGTAGAATTGAAGAATCAACTTAAAAGTGAGTTTGATATGAAGGATCTTGGTCCGGCTAAAAGGATTCTAGGTATGGAGATAACAAGGCACCGGGACAAAAGGAAGCTAGTCATATCTCAAGAGAGTTACTTGAATAAAGTGGTCAAAAGGTTCAACATGTGTGATGCTAAGGCTACCTCTTTGCCCTTAGCACCACACTTCAAGTTGTCTAGCACTCAAGCTCCTACAAATAAGGAGGACAAAGAATACATGAAGGCAATTCCATATGCCAATGCAATTGGTGGCATAATGTATTCTATGATTTGTTGTAGACCGGATGTAGCTCAAGCAATGAGTGTGACAAGCAGGTTCATGGGAAATCCAGGCAAAGATCACTGGCAAGCGGTTAAATGGGTTCTAAGGTACTTGAAAGGGACAACCAAGGTTGGTTTGGTGTATGGCAAGGGTGAAGAAGATGCAAAAGTGGTTCATGGTTTTGTAGACTCCGACTATGCTAACGATCTTGACAAAAGAAGATCTTTGTCCGAATATGTGTTTACCTCGTATGGAAATACTATTAGTTGGAAAGCGAGCCTACAACACATTGTGGCATTATCAACTACCGAAGCGGAGTATGTTGCTCTCACAGAAGCAATCAAGGAGGGATTGTGGATTCAAGGTTTGGTTAGTGAGCTTGGCATAAGTGATGATCTTGTATGTATATCTTGTGATAGCCAAAGTGCTATTCACTTGAGCAAAAACCAAATGTACCATGAGAGAACCAAACACATAGATGTTAGGTTCCATTTCCTTAGGGACATTGTGGAGAAAGAGGAAGTCGAAATTGTCAAGGTTCACACAAGTGAGAACCCCGCAGATATGCTCACCAAACCGGTTCCTGTGAGCAAGTTTAGGCATTGCCTAGACTTGCTTGGCATTGACATCAAGTAAGTGATGTCATGGTCTTTGAATTCGAGCTATGAAATTATTCTGCTATGATGGAATTTGCACCAAGGTGGAGATTTGTGAAATGGTGCAAATTAGTAATTTCGGTGGTGCAATTATTAAAAGGTGATTGGGTTGTTTTAATAATTTGTTGTTTGGGCTTTTTTGTTCATTGTTGGGCTTGCTGTTTGGTTTATGGACTCGGGTCTTATCCTACTTAATGGGAAGCCGCAGAAGAAGAACACAATTTCGCGTGAAGATCAGTGTGAGCGCTAAGCAGCAACTCTTATTCTTGCTTATTCTCATAATCAAATCATCACCCATAAATTTCGATTGAGAGGGCGAGATTGAGAGTAAGAGAGTTCTTTTCTGTTTTTGTTGTAAAACCGTTTTCTCCCCTTCTCCTTGTTGTTCTGTTTGTGAGATAGAAACAGAGAGAACCGTGAGGTAGAAAAACAGAAACAGATTCAATGTTGTAATCATCATTCATCATAGTGGATCATTATTGCTCGGATTCAGACCCCCAGATGTAGGAGAAATCCAAACTGGGTTATCAATTCTTGGTGTTCTTCCTTTCTCCTTTATCTTTCGATTTCACGTTCTTTATTTGCTTTCTTTCAATTCTGTTTTTTTAGTTTTTCATTCGTTTTGTGTTTTTTCGGTTGTTTGTGTTTGCATTATTTCTCTGGAATTGTCTGCTGGTATTGTTGATTATCGTTTCAGGAACAACAAACCCCAACAACTTTCCGGATCTTACACCGAAAGTGCATTTGGTAGGGTTTAATCTGAGTTTGAACTTCCTTAGACGTTCAAAGAGTTTCTGCAAATTGACAACATGTCCTTCTTCAGTCTTGGATTTCGCAATCATGTCATCCACGTAGACTTCTATTTCTTTATGCATCATATCATGGAATAAGGATACCAACGATCTTTGGTACGTTGCACCAACATTCTTTAGGCCGAATGGCATTACTTTGTAGCAGAAGGTCCCCCAGAGAGTGATGAAGGTGGTTTTCTCCATGTCTTCAGGGGCCATATTGATTTGGTTATATTCGGAATATCCATCCATGAAGGAGAAAAGAGAGTATTGCGCTGTGCTATCTACCAGGACATCAATGTGAGGCAAGGGGAAGTCATCTTTAAGGCTAGCTCTATTCAGATCCCGATAGTCGACACACATCCGAACCTTCCCATCTTTCTTTGGAACCGGGACAATATTGGCTACCCATTGAGGGTATTTTTCTACTTCTAAGAACCCAACATCGAATTGCTTTTTGACCTCATCTCTAATTTTCAGTGACATGTCTGGCTTCATCCTTCTTAGCTTCTGCTTCACTGGCGGATATTCAGGTTTTACTGGAAATTTGTGTTCAACTATGCTAGTGTCTAGTCCAGACATGTCTTGGTATGTCTATGCAAAGACGCCAACATACTCAAACAAGAGCCGAACCAACTTCTCTCGCTCGCTGTCTTTCATTGTAGTACCAACTTTAACCTCTTTCTTATCTTCCTCCGTGCCCAAGTTTATTGTTTCAGTAGATTCCTTGTGGCGTTGGATGACTTTTTCCTCTTGTTCCATCATTCTCATTAACTCTGGAGGAGTTTCCCAGTTATCTTCAACATCTTCCTCAGTTTGATTAATGGGGTGATCAAAGTTACAGTATGAATTCTTGGCGTTGTTATTTTCAAAGATGGTTTTTTCAGATCTGCATTAGTGTAAATTGACGGAATGAAAAACGAATAAAAGAAAGCAAAAAGCGAATGCAAAAGGAAAACTGAAATTCATTGGAGAATTCAAAATAACATTTTATTGATACTGGTACTGAAAGGAAACATGAGTGTCCGAATGAAATATCCTAAGGCCTTGGGCAGAGCCATAGGATTGCATTACAGAAACATTACTTTAAATTTAAAACTACAGGAAAATCGACGATCTCCCAATTCTTGAGCCTTTCATTTGCAGGACAAGGGCGTACAAGACCGACGACGCCTTCTTCAGCATTTAGATCATCTTCCACTACAGCAATCTGATTGGGGTTCAGCATTCCCGCACTCTAAAAACTTTGCTTGATGTCACAGAAGACGATCTTCTTCATATTTGGCATTCTGCCCTCAGTTTGGCTAACCTCCGCTCTTTCTTTTCTTCCACAATTCTCCTCTTGTCATTGCGATTAGGCCAATACCCTATCCCGCGTCTATCTTTATTCTCTTGCAGCTGTATCGGTGTCAGGATCCCTTGTTCGGTCTTTCCTAAACCCTTTCCGCCCTGGTAACCTTTGTCTACCATGACTTTAGCAACCATCATGGCAGTCCTGGACAGCTTAGGCTTCAGCATACTGGACACATTGGCAATCTATGACGCTTGGAAGGTAGTCTCAAAAGACTCTTCAGCAGCCTCGATGTAACGAGTGGGAGACGACCTATTTATCAGCGTTTCTTCTTCACCGAAAACAACCACCAACTTGTTGTTCACTATGAATTTGAGTTTTTGATGTAAAGAAGAGGGAACTGCCCCTGTAGAATGGATCCATGGCCTTCCCAAGAGACAACTGTAGGATGGGGCGATATCCATTATCTGGAAGGTCACTACGAAGAGTTTCAGACCTACCTGCACCGGTAATTCTATTTCCCCGATGACTTCCCTTTTCGATCCGTCAAAGGCCCTGACCAATATCGAGCTAGGTTTCATGTATGAACAGTCGACATCTAATTTTTCCATGGTTGATCTAGGTAACACATTCAAGGACGATCCGTTGTCAATAAGCCCCCGAGCAAGTGAGTAATCTCCACTTTTCACAGATATGTGTAAGGCTTTGTTGTGCACCCTTCCTTCAGTTGGAATCTCATCATCAGTAAAGGTGAGGTAATTACTTGCAACAAGGTTTCCAACGATCCCATCAAACTGGCCGACTGAGATGTCATGAGTGACATGGGCCTCATTCAATACTTTCATCAGTGCTGCATGATGGGCTTCAGAACTGAGCAATAATGACAGTAGAGATATCTTGGCAGTGGTCTGGTTCAGCTGATCAACTATCTTATACTCTCTCTGTCTCATGAGTTTCAAAAATTTGCCGGCTTCTTGTTCCGATAGCGTCCTTTTACCCACATTCTTATCAACAGGTTCTTGTTCTATGTTTTTGCCTTTACGGGCTCTTTCTTCCCCTTCTTTTGTTTGCTCTCCACTGAGTCCTTCAGGGGTGTAAATACGCCCACTTCGAGTCATCCCACTGGTCCCTGAGATGTTAATGACATCAGGAGTGGTCTGAACTTTCACGTTGTAATTCCATGGGACTGGAGAGTCCACACGTCCTCTTCCTTCTTTCGAAGCCCCACTTGTATTATGTGTCAGTCCAGTAATTCTTGAACGACTATCTTGAATGGTTCACATGGCCCGACACAGTGTGGGTCATCACACAAATCTTTTTCAGCGCATCCCTTCATAATAATTCCGAAGTGACACAAGTCAACATAGATGAGTTCTAGAGGTGTGATGATGTCTTCCACCCTTCTGACCAAGAATTGTCCTTCAAAATTTCCAATGGCATTAACGGAGGATTTCCCGTGCCCCGGTAAAGGGTTAGTGGCAACATTCAGACCATCTTCTTTGAAACTTAACCATTTAGATTTAATCAAGTCTCGCACCACATGTTTTAATGCTTTGCAATTTTCTGTTGAATGGTCAACTACCCCAGCGTGGAATCCACAAGTAGCATCTGAGTTGTAACTCCTAGGGAAAGGAGGTTGAAGGGGTCTCATTGGTCGGGGAGTGATCAGGTTGTGACTGATGAGGTGATTGAACAGGTCTGTGTACGACATGGGTATTGGGTCAAAATTGACATGCTTTCTTTCCGGGTAATTTTGTGGTCTATAGTTTGGGTTGACTTGGTGAGGTGGGACTAATGGTGTTTGAGTAGGGCTTTGGAAGGTTTGTCGGGGATTGTTATAGGGAGGCTTTCCGGATCCAGAGATGGCATTGGCTTCTCCTTCCTTCTTTTTAGGGAATCCTGAGAAGGGCTTTTTCTGATTACTGGTTCCAGCAAAGCTATGGGCAATCTTCCCATTTCTCCATCCATTTTCTAATCTTTCTCCTATGAAAATCATATCTGAGAAGCTCGAAGACACGCTCCCGATCAACCTGTCGTAGAAAGGCGATTGAAGAGTATCCATGAACATCGATACCATCTCCTTTTCTAACAAAGGTGGTACTACCTGTGCAGCCAACCCTCTCCAGCGTTGGGCGTATTCCTTGAAGGACTCATTATCTCTTTTTGTCATGCTCTGCAGTTGTGTCCTATCGGGAGCCATGTCAATGTTGTATTTGTATTGCCTCAAAAATGCATCAGCTAAGTCCTTCCAGCACCTGATATGGGCACGCTCTAATTGCATATACCAGCTTGAAGCTGCCCCGAATAGACTGTCCTGGAAGTAGTGAATGAGCAGTTTGTCGTCATGAGCAAACACAGCCATTCTCCTGCAATACATGGTTAAGTGGCTCACGGGGCAGGTTGACCCTCTATATTTGTCAAAGTCCGGCACCTTAAATTTAGGAGGGATGACCACGTTAGGGACGAGGCACAAGTCATAAGCATCTCTCGCACCAACATTGGATCCTTCAACTGCTCTCAACCTTTCCTCAAGCATTTGTAGTTTGTCCTTGGCTTGAGGGTTCTCCATAGAGTAATTGTGAGGGAGCCCACTCATACCATAATAAGGATGAATCATCGGAACTATGGCTGAGTTCACATTTGAGATATGTGAATGAGTGGGGTTCCTGAGATTGGACCCCTGAGCTTGAGCATCAACTATCAGCGGTGGAGTGTAGCCAAGTGAGAATCTTTGTGGCGCGACGACAGGGATCGGGTTTTGAATCTGCGGTGCCCCCGGATTACCATTGTGACCTGTCGGTGCAGGCTGTTTTTGGCCCAAGACTCCTGAGGGACCATCTTCCGAATTGGCATCGTTTGTCGGAGGTGTGTAGCCTTGAGGAAGTCCGTAAGGAGGCCATTGGCAACCCTGGCCATTAACCCCAGTAGGGTATTGTGGGATCCCGGGTCCATTGGGAAGAGGAGGGTTGGTAACTTGGTTTTTAGTGTTCCCAGCGGAGACATCTTCATCCACATTTCCGTTCCTCAAAGCTTGTAAAACCTTTAAGATTTCAGCCATCTGTTCTTTCATCCCATCTATTTCTGCCCTAAGCTCTTGATTGCCTAGGTTCTGATTACCCTGACCTAAGTCATCCTGATGTGGATTGTCCTGATCTGGGTTATCCTGATGCAGATTGTCCTGATTTGCTTCCATATTTCTAGCTTGAGAACGAGTCCAATAGCGATGTTGACGCACCAGCTTGTCTTTTACTCTGTTGATGGGATACATGATATGAGTATATGAATGAATGAAGAGATGATTAATGCATGTGTATATGAGTCTTATTATTTAGGCCGAGAATCGTAAGTGCATCCTGATTTGTCACAAGTACACAAATTAATGTTTCAAACATTTTCAAGAAAGGAGGATCAATAGGTGAAACAAACAAACTTCATTAATGGGAGGAAATATAACATCCTTTTCAAATAAAGAAAATCTTCAAAGGAAAAGTACAATGTTCTTTTAAATTTCACTCAAGTACATATGACTTTCATTTTTCCGCTCCTCTCTCTTTTTTCTACTAGTAGTGCTACCAGCCTTCTCCCTGAGTTCTGCAATCAGGATCTTGCAAAATTCCACAAACTCGAAAACTTGGACCGGGGTGTTAAACGGGTGCATTGTCGCGTCAGCCTCTTTAGACGTTCTGGGACACCCATGATAGCTTGATTGGCCAGCCATGCCAACTTTGAGAATTTGTCTTTCCAGTATAAGCTTTCATTCTTCAACTCTATGAAGACTTCATGGTTTTCTATCCTGCTGACCAACTCCACAAAGCGGCTCTCCCAATAGATGTTTTCTTCAACTGGTGGTAAACTTCCTCTTGATATCTGATATGGTTCTTCAGCTCGTCAGATCTTTCATGTTCCCTTCTCAAAGCTTGTTGGTATTCTCGAAGTATCTCTTCAATTATCTATTATCCCGCATGATACTTTTCACTTGATCTTCAAATTCAGCTATTAATATCCGAGACTCTCTTTTTGATTTCACCAGCAGGCTCTGTGTGGTTTTTTCAGCAATCATTGATTCTTCCCATAACTCCTTCCATTTGTGCGCATCATCAACGACTTGGTTCATTTTCAAGTTGCATCGTTTTAGCTCTTCCTTTGCCCCTCTCAGGTACTTTTGAGCCTCTTGTTTGTTCTTTTCTTCAATCTTAAGCCACTTGTGGCTATCTTCAGTGGCTAATGACTTGGTTGCGTTCTCCTCCTCCAATTTCTGGTTTTTTAGGAGCATTTTCTCTAATTCTGCCCGTAAGCCCTTCTTTTCTTCTTCGGTCTTTGACAATGCCCTTTTGAGCTTATCAAACTCTTCGACAGTGGGAAGGGTAGGTTCAAGTGCTTCTTTCTCAACCCGTCATGCGCTTCGGTAAGGCAATTGGGTGCCTTGGATCCTTTTTTGGAGCCATTGACGAAAGGTGGGTTCCTTATCGCCGCCCTTTTTAGTAAGCTCTTGTCCTTTGCGGACAACCATATCCCACGCTTGAGAAATCCTCCAGAGCATGTCAACCTTTTTTGGGCTCCCCTCATGGAGGTAAAAAGGGACTAACATTGTCTTCGGTGGGCGGATTTCGCATGGGGTACCCCAGCTATCTTAGAGTCAGAGAGGGGTTGTAGTTTATGCATCCTCTTGTCCCCATGAGTGGGACATTTTGAAAGCTTCCACATTGAAAAACTACTTCAGGTCTATCTTTCCACCATGATGGGTGCCAACGAACCTTGTATTCATGGAGGCCCCTTAGCACTTGCAACCATTCACTAGCGTTCATCGTCCTCACATTACACCCTCTAGCGTCTTCAAATGGGCCTTCCGCTTTAACTTTGTTAACAAAAGCATGGGTGAGAAGCCAAACATACAAGGCGTGTAGGCAGGAAGATATCTTCTTTCATTTTAGCTCACTATAATGAGTGAGAGTACAGTAAGTGTCTGCAAGAATGGCTGGAATTGGGTTGGATGGGTTTTCTTTATCTTTGAAGGATAGGAAGGCACCAATAGTTGTTGTGTCCACATACCTTTCAAGGCGTGGAAATAGAACAATGCCAAAGATGGTCAAAGCCAACACTTGTTTAAAAGGACCCCAATTTCTAATACCGGCGAAGGACTTCATTTGACTTTCCAGATATTCTTGTGGGAACCCTACAATGTGATTTCGATTTTTCTTTTGGAGCTTCAAATTTTCTTTGCTGATTTGTAACATTGAGGCAAGTTTCTCATCTGTGTAGTAGTGCCCTTGATACTGGTAGGGCCTAATGTCTTGTTGAGGAAAACCAAGGATCTGTGTATATTCTTCCAGGGTAGGTGACATTTGGAATTTTTTGAAGGTGAAGCATCTCAAGGAAAAGTCATAGAATTGGCTCAAAGCAACAATGACATTTGTTTGCACTTCCAACTGTAGTAACATAATAATCCTCACATAAATTCTATCAAAAGACCTGCGCTCGACGGGCGGCAACCAACCCGCACATTCCCTTAGACTTGTCAGATTAGGCTGTTTCACTATAGGGTAGTTCAAAGTTTGAATTGCTTCACTGTTTGATCCCATATTGCCTTGCTTATGACAAAATTTTCCAGCCTCTTACAATTCCCGGCAAACCTAAATGACATGAATAGCATGCATGTAAGGATTTTTAATTTATTTTTTGTGAAATAATGATGTTGTATGATGAATGAAAGGATGATGTCACGCGTGTTAATAAAAAGTAAAAGAAAATTTTTGGTGATTCAACTTTGAGAAAGCATTAACTATATGTCACAAGTAAAAAGGAAAAAGAAACAAATGGTTTTGATGATTTCGTTTTTGAGAAAAAATTATCTGTAATGATGCAGCAGGTAGGTGAAATGCCCTTGTGTCCTAAACAAGTTATGTCTTATATATAGTGTAGCGACCGAAAAATCCGGGTGAGGATTCCTCGAAGGTTCAAAAATGAAGCCGCCACCAAAGTTTAATTTAAGGGCAAACATTGGAAAATCCCTTTTGGAATGGATAAGGGTCCTTGAGACCAGATAAGGGTTCGGGAGTCGGTTATGCATGGGGAAGGTATTAGCACCCCACGACATCCTTCCTAAGGAAGGTTACCTGCTAATTAGTTGTAGAAGCGAAAGTTAATTTTGAAAACATTTATTTTTACCCTTTTACTGGGAATTAAAAAGAAAGAAGAAAATTGATATTTTATTTAAGAAAATGATTATTTAGGAGAAGACTGAAAAAGGTTTTTCATTAGTGCAATTGACAGAGGTCGGCCGCCCTCTGCTCCTACGTATCTCTTGGTAGAGAATCAAATCACACGTAGTTCTTGGGTAGAAAAAGGTTTGTTGGTTGGTATTTTTTAATATAGGGGTTTTAGGATTATTGAGTTGTACAGCTCATCCGTCCTAGAACGATAACTAACCCGTCTGTTCAGTCGACTTAGTCCCCTATTTTATAAAAATGGAGTTTTTGGAGCTTGGAAAATGGTTTGATGTGTGTTGGTTTGATTTTATTGGAATAGGGATTTTAGGACTCTTGAGCCGTACGTCTCATTCGTCCTAAAACGCTGACTAACCCGGTCGTACGGCCGACTTAATCCCCTATTTTAAAAATTTGATTTGTGGAAAGAAATGTGTTTGTATTTTTTTAATTTAGAAATTGTTTGTTTTAAATAGGGATTTTAGGACATGATCCGTAACGGTTCATTAGTGACCTAAAAAGCAGACTAACCCCACTGTACAGTCGACTTAGTCCCTTATTTATATTTTTTGAAAATATTTCTTTATTTATGAGAGGAAAAGGAATATTTTGTTTTTGTTTTGAATATGAACGAAAAGTTAACAAAAAAGAAAAAATGAAAAGTGCAACTAGTGAAAAATAATTATCAATAATATTTAAAAATAAACTAATTAAAAGAAAAATAAAATAAAAAAGGGAGGGGGAGAGAGAGAGAGCGAGAGCTTCGCTAGGAGAGGGAGAGAATGTGTTCAGTGTTCTTGTTGAATCACTGTGGTGTGCTTTTCACTGTGGACTGGACCTCCTTTTATAGGTGAAGGGTTAGGTGAAGAGACTTGCTGGACAAGTTAACTTGTTGGGCAAGTCGACTTGCTGGGCAAGTCGACTTGTTGGGCAAACAGCTTGTTGGGCCGAAGGTTAATGCTACTGACACCCTCTTTTTATTATTTTCTTTCTTCTCTATTTTTTTGGATTATTCTTGTTTTTGTATTTTTGGGCTTTTTGTATTATTTGGACACTTTATTGTAATATATATTTTTTATTTTCTGATTTTATTTCATTATTATTTTTATGACTTTTTGATCAAAAGGACTAAATTAAGTCCAAAATACCGAACATATGCCCATTTACTAAGAATTGGCCCAATTAGACAAACCGGTCTAAATTAAAACAAGACAGCGCTCGAAATGTCGTTCTCGTAATGATATGGACTTGTGACACGGGGGCTAAAACAATTGCGATAAATGATCGGACAAAATTGGGGTATAACAGATGCCCCTCTTTATTTATATTTTACTAGAAAAGGTGAATGGTTTTCAGATTTTCGTAGTAGAAATAAAAATAAAGATAGAATAGACGCTAATTTTGTCCGCTTAGGGGGAAGATGAGTTAGGGAAAAGAGGGACGATTAATACTTGGCGTGTTAACTGAGAACAAAAAAGATATGATCACTGGGGATCTGGAGGAGCACTGGGGCTCTAAAAGAGCATTTGGTCTCTAAGGGAGCACTGGGGCTCCATGGGGTTGCCTAAACCCTGAAGGACCATTTGGGATCCGAAGGTGCACTGGGGCTTTGAAGGACTGCCGGGGTCCGGGGGTGGCCTTTTTCGAGCGGCCGTTAATAAGATCAGGTCTAGAACTGATCACGAATGACGTCCACTATGTCTTAGGCTGACACAGCTAGTCTGAAGGGCCTGGGGCCGGATGATCCGTCGGTGCTCGATGCTGACGTGCGATCTGGATTGGACCTCTGGGGGTCTGAAGGTGCACTGGGGCTTTGAGGAACCGCTGGGGGTCCGATACTCTGAATTGTGATATGAGACCAGTGCTTGTAGCACTGACTTTGAGGAAACAAAGTATTGGGATTGACACATGGCGTACTTGCCTAGGACATACCTAATGAATGCATTTACCTGAGAAGGGAAAAGCTATCTATATTTTGCATGTCTAAAAATGCGATGGATGATGCATGCGTGCAATATGGGTATGCGAAATGGTAGGTGTCCGATGGGATGAATGAAACGTGGCGGATGATGTGAGTTGAAGTTGGTGGAACATGGAGGTTGACAAACAACGTATGTGAATGCAGATAACATGTGAATGTGATTGTGCTGATTAATGATGAATGTAATGGAATGAGCGATTTTTCCTCTTTTTGCTTTTTGCATTTCCTTTTTTCCTTAGTATATGATGGGTGTATGAAATGCAAAGTGCGAATGTGACGCAAATGTAATGCTTTGATACGAATGCCGTGCATGGTATGATGATATGATTAGTGATGTAAAGAAGGTTTTGGCAATGATGAATGAAAGGAAGCACACGAATGCATGGTACAATGATATGATTAGTGATGCTAAAAGTTTTTGGCAATGATGAGACCGGCACTTGGCACGCCTATCGAAGAAAACTGTTATATGTGTGCATGCGTGTAATGAGATGAATGTGCAATGTGAAAGAAGATAAACTACAAAAGCCCGTGAGGCCGTGAATTGTGGATGCTAGAGCTGATCGGAAACAAAAATTGATCAGCCATGTATGCGAATGCAGATAACATGTGAATGCAAATGTATTTCTTAGATGCAGGTGCTATGGTAGATGCATGATTGCATGATGGAATGATTTATGCTATGATTTATTGATGATGCAGATTTTTTTTTTGTAATGATGAGAAATGAGACTTTTGATGCGAGAGGCAGAGAAGTAATTATTTCTTGGAAAAAGGTTTGAACTCAGATGTGGCAACCTCAAGGTTGTGATTCACATGCACTGATGCACAAAAGTATTTGATTGGATTTGCAAGCTCGTTCACATTGTTCTTCCATTTGATTATGATGTCCCGTGACGATTGAATGTTAGGTCCACAAAGTTAACTGAGTGAGTTTCCAACTTCATATTAGTAACTTGTGTTCTCTCTCTTTGAAGCATTGTTTTAATGAACATGTATAGTAGTGAAAATACAGATGAATGAGCCAGTTGACTCGGGGTATGGACAGATATGACACGTGAGGGGATGAATGGTAGGTTTTTGCCAAAGTCATGAAAGGTATGTTCTCCCCAACTCTAGAAATGTGGGACTGCCCTAATTCATAGTTGATGACGGTGAATGCATAACTTGCCCCTGTCTAGTGGTGACAACAACTAGGGGTGTAGAGGAAATTATGAATTGATAATGTTGTGACTTTGGAATGAGAGGTGGAACGCAAAAGATTTTGTCTCAACCCATGGCGTTTGGTGTTGCCCCACCTATGACAAGGACAATGTTGCCCTGACTAGAGTTTGCGAAAAGCTGTATTTAGGATGGTGGGTTGAGAAATTGCCCCGGTATGGTTTTATGAATGACAAGGGGATGAGATGAGTGTAGAGCGAATTTCCCCAATTTTGAGCGGAGTGAGGTGTTAATGGTGACAGGATTGCCCCACTTTGGATTGATATTTCTAGTTCGAGTAAGGTAGGGGAAAGGTGACAGAGTTAGGGTAATGGGTTTGTGAGTTGGTCGTATGGCTATATGGATTGGATGTGGTATATGAATGAGACGGACGCTGGAAAATTTCCCCAAGTTCGAGAAGCATGAAAGGTGAAGGGACTGCCCCACTTTGGGATCTAGGTGATGGTCCTAGTACAAACTTTTGGTTCTTTTAAGATGACTCCCATGGACTATGATAGTCCTGATGATGAAAATTTCACTTGGTGATCACTAAACCTTGTCTTGACATCAGTCCAACTTGAATAATCTTGGAGCGCAAGCCTTTTTTTTCCTTTTTTTTTGCTTCTTTTTTTTAGCTTTATTTTTTGTCATATATTTTTTTTTAGCAAACATATTGCAAATAAATAAACTCAATTGTCCTAAAATTAAAACTTTAAGAAAATGAAAGCAATCAGTCATCGATCAGAATGGACTTGTTTAGGGTTGTAATGTGGCCAACAGTTAGGGGTTTATGTAAGAAAGGGTTGGTAATGTGGCCAATGGTTAGGGATTCATGAAAGAAAATGTTTGTAATGGGGCCAATGGTTTGGGGTAATGTACCAACGGTTAGGGATATATGAAAAGAAATGATAATTGGGCCCAAAGAAGTGTTTGGGGGTTTAGACAATGATCTTTCATGAAAGAAATGATAAGTAGGCCCAAAGGAGTGTTTGAGGCCAATGGTTTTAAGGTTTTATGAAAGAAAAGGATAATTAGGCCAAAAAGTGTTTGAAGGTTATCTTTAGACAAGGATCTCTTATATGCTTCATAGTATGATTTATCAGCTCACAATTTTTACTGCTTTTGTTTGTTTTCTATTCAGGATTTTTCAATCCTCTTTTATGGATTTCACTTTCTTTTTTTTTTGTGATTTTTCTTTCTCTTTTTTTTTGAACTGAGTGAGCTAATAAAAGTGATACACCATTTTTGATATTGAACTGATCCTTGTCTACGGTGATTGAAAGATTTTTTGATTTTTTTGGCTCAAAGTGGGTAGCAAAGGGTATTTTTTTTTAGGATATGGAGAGATGACCAAACTTCATTTCAAATCATGACTGCTTATTTTCTCAAAGACTAACTCAAGGCAAAAAATTATTTATTTTTACATATCTGCTCTTTTTCTTTATTTCTTTTTATATGCCCTAACTTTTGCTTAGGCTGCTCTCGCGAGTTTTCAACCTAACAGGCTTTTTTGATTATTATTTTTTTGTAAAGGACTTGCCCCAAGGGAATACAATGTTGACAAGATATCTAGTGATCACAAATTTGCCCCAGATTGGAGGATCCAAGTGTTAGTTTCATCATTGGAAACAAAACCAAAGAGTCAACTAAGAACTTGTGTGGAGAATATGCACTTTATGGAGTGGTCGGGGTGAGACTGGACATGAACAATGGATGATAATAGGATGGAAAGGTGTGGACACTAACTGACTCAAACAAGAGCAAATGCACATCGCATACAAGTTCACTATACGAATGCTTCACAGAGAGTTAACATAGTTAGAGACATGATAGAGGAATTTTTGATAACACATTAGTTAACAAAATGGACTATTTTGATCGTTTATCATGGGATGGATGAGATGCATTGTTTTGCTGACAAAAATTGTGGACGAGCTGCAACAATAAATTTTTTTTTGAAAATTGAGTGTCTTGAAACACCTTGAGTTTGCAGCTAAGTTCGACCTCGTTTGAAATTTAGTAGGTTACACTTTTTCAAGGAAGAACAATCAATTAAAATGTATTTGCAAGAACGCCTCATCTCTCATCAATTTTTTTTTTTCAAAAAGTATGCTCATGTTTTTTTTAAATTATGAAATAAAATGTAATGGATGAATAACACATGATGATGGATATGAATGATGAAAATGCAAATGCATGAGATATATTTCTAAAAAATAGCTTGCAAAAATAAAATATGATTTTTTTGAATTTTTTCTTTTTATAAGACCGGAAAAATGTATCAGTGTTTGTTTGAATGTAGGGGTATAAGGCTCCTTTGTGTCCTACAAGGGTTCCTTAGAGAATAGGTCTAGGGCTCGTCTATTGAGTGAACCTTTCCATGGGTAGCTTTAAAGAGTCCTATATAAGGTTCCTAGAGCCAACGACCCCAATTAAGAACACTGATCAACAACAATAGGCAAGCTATTAGGAGTTCCAAAATTCTCAAGGGGGACCAAACTCTAGGTGAGACTTTCGTGACCACCCAACAGGACGCACATCCAGTAGGCCATCACTACGCAGCCTCGTTCTAACTTAGGTTATTCTCCAGTCCGGGTATAGGACTATTCTCACGTGTGTGCAAAAGTGTGATAGTGGAGTGTGTGAAGGAGCAAAATTTCAAGAATACCCCCCAAGCTGCAAAACACACAAACATATATACAAAAGTGGTCTTCTATCCTAGGGTTTTCATATCACAAAAGAATAATATGCAATAAAAAATAAAAGACAAAATGGGAAGGGTAAAAATAAGCATTAAATTAACGACTAATCCTACAACTAATTTAGACTAGGTTTGACTCTCTAACCCAGTGAAGTCGCCAGCTGTAGCGACCAAAAAATCCGGGTGAGGATTCCTCGAAGGTTCAAAAATGAAGCCGCCACCAAAGTTTAATTTCAGGGCAAACATTGGAAAATCCCTTTTGGAATGGATAAGGGTCCTTGAGACCAGATAAGGGTTCGGGAGTCGGTTATGCGTGGAGAAGGTATTAGCACCCCACGACATCCTTCCTAAGGAATGTTACCTGCTAATTAGTTGTAGAAGCGAAAGTTAATTTTGAAAACATTTATTTTTACCCTTTTACTGTGAATTAAAAAGAAAGAAGAAAATTGATATTTTACTTAAGAAAATGATTATTTAGGAGAAGATTGAAAAAGGTTTTTTATTAGTGCAATTGACAGAGGTCGGTCGCCCTCTGCTCCTACGTATCTCTTGGTAGAGAATCAAATCACACGTAGTTCTTGGGTAGAAAAAGGTTTGTTGGTTGGTATTTTTTAATATAGGGGTTTTAGGATTATTGAGCTGTACAGCTGATCCGTCCTAGAACGATGACTAACCCGTCTGTACAGTTGACTTAGTCCCCCATTTTATAAAAATGGAGTTTTTGGAGCTTGGAAAATGGTTTGATGTGTGTTGGTTTGATTTTAATTTAGAAATTGATTTGTGGAAAGAAATGTGTTGGTATTTTTTTAATTTAGAAATTGTTTGTTTTAAATAGGGATTTTAGGACATGATCCGTAACGGTTCATTAGTGACCTAAAAAGCAGACTAACCCGACTGTACAGTCGACTTAGTCCCCTATTTATATTTTTTGAAAATATTTCTTTATTTATGAGAGGAAAAGGAATATTTTGTTTTTGTTTTGAATATGAACGAAAAGTTAACAAAAAAGAAAAAATGAAAAGTGCAACTAGTGAAAAATAATTATCAATAATATTTAAAAATAAACTAATTAAAAGAAAAATAAAATAAAAAAGGGAGGGGGAGGGAGAGAGAGCGAGAGCTTCGCTAAGAGAGGGAGAGAATGTGTTCAGTGTTCTTGTTGAATCACTGCGGTGTGCTTTTCACTGTGGACAGGGCCTCCTTTTATAGGTGAATGGTTACGTGAAGAGACTTGCTGGACAAGTTAACTTGTTGGGCAAGTCGACTTGCTGGGCAAGTCGACTTGTTGGGCAAGCAGCTTGTTGGGCCGAAGGTTAATGCTACTGACACCCCATTTTATTATTTTCGTTCTTCTCTATTTTTTTGGATTATTCTTGTTTTTGTATTTTTGGGCTTTTTGTATTATTTGGACACTTTAATGTAATATATATTTTTTATTTTCTGATTTTATTTCATTATTATTTTTATGGCTTTTTGATCAAAAGGACTAAATTAAGTCCAAAATACCGAACATAGGCGCATTTACTAAGAATTGGCCCAATTAGACAAACCGGTCTAAATTAAAACAAGACAGCGCTCGAAATGTCGTTCTCGTAATGATATGGACTTGTGACACGGGGGATAAAACAATTGCGATAAATGATCGGACAAAATTGGGGTATAACATATAGGTCATGTGGTCTAGGGTCACTTATGTGATCAACCTCTCAGGTGGCTCTATTCACTTCCTCACAAAGATCTCCAGAGCTAAAATCCCCTTCATGATATGATCAACAACGATAGCTAGCTACCAGTTGTGGGATACCATAAAAGAGCGTACTCTGGCTGAGACTTTCATAAGAGTCAAACAGATAAAATCCATAATGACTGTCACTAATAATCTCCACTCGTCCTAGGTTATTTTCAGACCCAGGTATAAGGCCCCACTCAGAAGTGTGTGAATAAACATGTGTAAGTGATGTGTGTGATATGGGCATAATACCTAGACTACCCAAGCTGCAAAATAAATACAGATAATAGTACAAAAGTCTTCTACCCTAAGGTTCAATAAAGCAAATAAATAAATAATTAAAATAGACATGCAAATATAAGTGTTAGGGGTAAACAAAGTACTAAATTAATAGTATTCTACACATTTAATTAAATTAGGCTTGACCCTCTTAAATTGTCCCCAGTGAAGTCGCCAGCTGTAGCGACCGAAAAATCCGAAGGAGGGATTCTTCGTCATTAAAAATGAAGCCGCCATCAATATTTATTAAATAGGAAAACATTGAAAAAACCTTTATTTTTGGGTTCGGGGGTCGATTATGTGTGGGGAAGGTATAAGCACCCCACCACAGCCTTTTAAAAAAAGGTTACCTTTTAATTTAATGTGTAGAAAAAGTTAATTCGAAGAAGACACTCTAATTTACCCTTTTTATTATTTGCAAAATTGAAAAGGAATACCTAATAAAAATTTTAGTTTTTTTTTGTACTTGACAGGAGTGGGCCCCTGCTCCTACGTATCCCCGGGTGCGATGGAGAAATCAAAGCTACGTAGTTCTTGGGTAGAAAATGATTGTGTATTGGTGTGTTTTAGGTATTTCGAAATTGGGATAGGTATTCGTAATGACCAAACAAGTAAAATTCAGAGTGGTCGTCACTCATAGCCCGTCTGAAAACCAGAGTTGTTATTAACGATCAAACAAGCTAAATTCAGAGTGACCATTAGTAATAACCTATTTTATTTTTTATTTTTACGTGAGTTTAATTATTCAAAAAATACTGGTTTAGAAGCATTATGAGGTAATAAATAAAAAAAAAACAAAAATGAGTTGTAATAAAAAGGAAGTGTAATTAACAGGGGTGTTGTGTTATTAAAAAGGGAGGTATGAATAGCAACAAATGTTGTATTTTTTAAAAAAAAAGGGTGTAAACATTGAGCCCAGCTTGTTTTTGTAAGCTGTGCTGCGTTTTTTTTTAAAAAAGGAATGGGCCGTAAATGGGGGAGGGCGCGCTAAGTAAAATGTGGGATGCGAATAGGAAATGTGAATTAATCAAAAAAAGGAAAGGACGAAATTGACCCTGGGTTCATACTATAAAAGCCCAACCAAAATGGAAACCCTAAATTTCATTCTCCATTTCTCCCACGGCGCCTCACCCTAAACAGCAAACCCTAATCCTCCTCTCCCCCTCACGCGGTGCCTCCGACCCACAAACAACCTAAACCTAATTTTTCTATCCTCTCCTTTCTTCTCTTCGCCGTCTCCCACTGTCTCTTCTCCAACCCCTCTTTCTTTCAATCCTCTCCTCACCATCTTACTCTTATTCTCCATTTCCTCAACAAACCTAATCTCGCCCTCTCTTTGCTTTACCGCCGCCAACGGAAACAAATGGGAAGAGCGGGGTGACGTTTTCGGTGGTAGTGTGAGACTACTGAGATTATGGTGGTGATTTTAGTGGTGGTTATATGGTGATGGTGGGTTGCTGTAGTGGATCTGTAATGGCGTTTCGGGTGGTGGTTATTGTGAAGGGGAAAAGGGCGTGCGGTGGTTCGCGAGGAGAGGGAGAGGGGAAAGGCCGAAATAGTGGGGGTGTTTGGGTGGTGCGGCGGTGGTATGACGGTAGGGATGGTTGTAGGGGGTGTTTGGTGATGGCTGCCGGGGGGGGGTTAATGGTTGTTTGGTTACAAATGGTGGAGCACTTTTTTTGTGGTGCCCATGAAGTTTTCCGGCGAGGCTACGGCGGCGGCCACCATGGACGGTGGTCGGAGGTAAGGTCCCTATCCCTTCTCTCTTTTTTTCTATTTCTTCACTGTTTTAGTTCTGCTTGCACTACCCTTTTTTTTTAATTTTAAAAAAAAACAGCTTATACCATCCTTTTTTTACAAAAAAACTAACAGAGGCATAACCATGATTTTTCCCCTCCCTCTATCTTCTCCACTTTCGTATTCTCTTTCTGAATCAGTTTCATAGCATTGGTTGATGATTTCTGACTTGTATTTTGTTAGTCATTTTAAACAAAGAAGAAGGAAAACTAACGCATACATACATAAGCATAATAGTCATGTATAAGGATAATGGACATATTGTTAGTTACTGAATAAAAAGAGAAACAGAATCCTCATACTTCAACAGAGACTTTAATATGTTATGTATGGAAGAAAAGCTGAAGTATACTATGTTGAATATGAGGAATTTACCTAGTTCCAAACTTTTACTCTGAGTTGCTCTTTATTTGCTCAAGTGGAAAGAAATCTGATTCTGAGTGTATTTTGAAGTAGTATCGATTTTTCTTTGATATCAGTTTTGTGTTTTTGTGTATCTGTGTGTGTTGCCGTGTCTCGTATTTATCAGTGTTGAGTTTTATCAAAGTTGACTTATGTTGTACCCTTTATTTTGTAACAAAACTGTTTATAATAATAAAAAAAGCATTAATTCAGAAATTGATTTTTATTAGAATTTTTTATAACGATAATAATAAACTAACAATAAAAAAACGAGCACCAAAATAACCATTCGTACGGGGCGAAGAGCTGATCCGTATGAACAATGAGAGCAAGGACACGCGCACAATTAAAAATGAAACGTGGCACAGCGAGAACAACAATGCGTGCACAATTAAAAGCGACTCGCATACGCTAGGTGCGAATTGAAACCATTTGCGTTAATCTGACGGACAAAATTAGGGTACGTCGACACTGACTTTGATAAGTTCACCTTTTGGCCTGATGTTTTAGTGAAAATGTTGAGAATGTTGATGATTTGGTACACATCAGCCTGTGAGTCTTTCGTAAACAGAATTGCATCATCTGCAAAAAATAGATGTGAGAGAGAAGGAGCTGTATCTGCCAGATGAGTTCCATTAAGGGTTTCGTTATTACAAGCTTCTATAATTTAGCCTAGAGAGGACATCAAAAACTAGGATGAAGAGATAGGGGACAGTGGGTCCCCTTGTCTTAGACCTCTTTGAGGAATAACTTTCCTAGAAGAAACAAAGGAGACCAAAGACATCACTAAAGAAACCCAACCATCATCAAACCCATAAGCTTTAAGTACTCTACTAAGAAAGTCCCAACTAACTCTATCATAAGCCTTATTCATATCCAACTTAAATGCTAGACCTTTACCTCCCTTCCCATAATTCTTTTTTAGATAGTGAAAAGCCTCATGAGCCACAATGAGATTATCTTGAATCATACGACCATCCATAAAGGCACTTTGTTGAGGAGTTATTATAGATGATAGAAGAGGTTTCAGTCTACTCACAAAGATTTTTGCAATAACCTTAGACATGAAAGTACAACATCTGATAGGACAAAGGTTAGAAATAGATTCAGGGTGAGGGACTTTTGGGATAAGAGCCACATTAGTAAAATTGATTTCCTCTCCTAAGACTCCATCAGAAAAAAATTGCAAACAGACTCAAAAACATCGTTTTTAATTACATCCCAATTTTTTTGAAAAAATAGGCCATTCAGACCATCAGGGCCAGGAGCCTTATATGCTCCTAGATTGAAAACAGCTTCCTCCACTTCCTTAAAAAGGATGAGGCTCGTTAGAGATGAGTTCATTGAGGCACTAATGCATCTAGGAACAACTTTTAGACATGGATCAATACATGTAGACAACTCAGCCGTGTATAGGTTATTATAAAAATTACATATACCATTTATTACTTCATTCTGCCCTTCCAGCCATCTGTCATCAGTATCTTTAATTCTCAACAGTTTATTCCTATCCCTTCATTGAGTGGTAGATGCATGAAAGAACCTGGTGTTCTTGTCCCCATAGTTGAGCCACTTCAGTCTAGATCTCTGCCCCCAATATTTTTCTTCCTACTTCCATAATCTGTCAATGTCTTTCCTGATCTGACCCACTTCCATCCAGTTAACCATGTTAGGGGCTAAATTGAGAGCTTGCTGAAGCTGCTGTTTTAGTACTTGAATTTCTTTTGCAACATTTTTGAATGTTTTCACATGCCAGTTGCGAAGTCTGTTCTTACAGTTATTTACTTTCTTAGCCCAGTTCTGCCAAGGTTCGGGATTGGAATCATGAGCCCAAGCTGAAGTTACAATGTATCTGCACTCGCTGTGCTCCTCCCAAAACTCCTCATATTTGAATGATTTGCCACTGGTCGTAGGAGGTTTAGGTTTAAGAATGATAGGGGAATGATCTGAGTTTATAATTTGGAGTGAGTGGCCGAAGCATGTGGATAGTAATCCCTTCAACCCCAATTAGCTAGGACACGGTCAATCCTTTGTCTTGTTACATACCCTTCTCTAGGATTGCTGATCCAAATGTATCTACAGCCTTGTAAGTTTAGATCCATCAATTCAGTGTCATTTAGAAATTCTCTAAATAAATTCATCCTTATAGGCTCTACCACACGAATACCATCTTTATCCACATTAGAAATCATCTCATTGAAGTCTCCAATGCAACACCAGGCACCTCCATTCCTTGGTTTGAGCCTCAATAACTTAGGCCGAAGCCCTCTTCTATTAGCAAAAACAAGATTCCCAAAGACAAAGGTGATCTCAAAGATGAAACCAGATCTTCTCTCTTTTGCTATAGCATGAATGTAATTAGAGCATGGTTCCACTAGTTGCAATTCATAATAATCGTTCCAAAATAAACATAATCCTCCACTTGTTCTAGCAGCCTCAACACAATGAGAGTGTTGGAATCTAAAATTCCTTCTACCCTTTCAACACGTTCCTTATGGGCTCTGGTCTCCATTAGGAACACAATGGCCGGCTTATGACCCCTAATAAGGTCTTTCAGCTATCTATTTGTCGTGGTCGCCGCCAAGCCACGACAATTCCAACTTATACAAGTCATTTGGGGGTTGGGGGCATGGGGTGGCCCTCCTCCTCAGTCTTAGCATTGTTTTGTCGAACAGAAAAATCAGCCTTAGCATTGTTGTGTCCAACAGAAAAAGTATCAAATACACCTTCCAACAACTTCTGTTCTTGGACTACTTCATTCTTCTTCTTTTTCACATTAACAACATCATTCTCCTCACCTTGCTACTCTGATTCTTGACTGTCATTAAAGTTTTCAGAGCTTTTTCTTTTCCCCAGAACTAGCTCATTGACCAGAATCAAAGCTAGGGCATCTTCTGTTGTGGAAAAAGAGTATGTGCAAGTATACACAGTCGCAACATGTAATAAAGAGTAACAATAACAAGTTGTAGAATCATTAATGTTGTTAACATAAAAGTACAAAGAAAATAAGATAAATGATAAGTAGAAATCCAGAATAAGAGTAGTTGGAATACCTTTCACTATGCAAATTCATTAAAACAGATTAATGCAAAGTCTGACGCTATAGCATTAGGTGTTGTAGCATATGATGTGTTCTTTTCAGTCACTATCGTCAGAATTTCATTACAAGGGCTTATGTCTAAGATCTAAATAGGTTCACCTCTATATATTAAGCTCCCACAGTATTCACCCTATGAACTATGTTTTCCTATGTCTAGGTTTAATCATGGGTTGTTCTAAGTATCCTTAAAACAGCCACTCACCCACATTAATCCTTGAGTTCGATTTATAGACCATGTCTGAACTTATAAATGTACTTCTATTTTGCTGATCAGTTCTAAAATAAGCATTGAAAGGAGTTTCATGCAAGGGTTAAAGTGCTAACATCAAACATTACATTAAAACTATTAAAATATCATTACATAACTTCAAGCATCCAACTATAAGAGAGTCAGCTCATGATGAACAACAACACAAGAAATAAAGCTTAAAGGTGATACTTAAAGCCATAAAACCGAAATCACAAAGAGAAGGAAAATACTCCAAATGATGACAGCCCCCGTGATGCTATAGCATCGCTCACAGCATCCCAAGTGCAGAATTTTCTACTTTAGTGATAAAAATGGAGAGAAAAATATGTCTAAGTGTTTCTCCATTAGAACCAACAAGAATGGAGCTCTATGAGCTGAATGGAGCTTGCTTAATGGAGAAGAAGAGCTTGATATTTATCCAAAAGACTTTCCAAAAAGGTGGACGTGACATAAAGCAAAAGGTGTGACAAGCCACCGCCTTTTCATCTCCCACTTGAAAGTGGACAAGTGTCCCTATGAAGCAACTTGGTTGGTGGCTGTAATAACTCAGTTTTCCACTTGTTTTTTGTTGATTGGACATAAAGCAAAAACTGCTTTTTAGTGCTTCAGCGTTTTCTCTCTCCTTTGCTACAGAACGCGGTGCTATAGCGTCTGATGCTGGAACATACTGAATAAACACGTTAAAAACACAAGATGGGCACCAAAGTGCCAAATGGTCACTTAATCAGTTCCTAACCCTCTTTTTACATTAAACAATATATATTTACTTAATTAAACAACAATATTACTTAAGAACTTGCATTAATTTAAGTAATAAGAGCATAAATAACTCATAAATATGAGTTATCATCTTCCTCCTCAGTTCTAAGGTTATTTGCTCCCTCTTCTAATGATTCATCAGGTGGAAATTCCACAATGTAGGGTGGTGAGGCTACATTTTTGGAAGCTGGGATCTTCTCTTTCACTTTCGTGGCACTTTGGGCAGAGATTGCAGCAGAACCATATCTTATTCTCTCATTAGTTGGGCTTGAATAGTCTCTGGTTATGACAGGTTCTTTCAGACCAATGTCTTCCTTCTCAATGTGGAGATCCTCCAGGTTAGCTGGACCAAGGCCTGGGCTTATAGTGTCTGAGCTCAAGGGGATCCTAGTTGGCATAAGTAGGTGTTGTTGTTGGGTGTGTAGTTGTTGGGTTTCTAGGTTTATTTGGCAGGTTTCTTTAGGTAGCTGGGGAATGGTGATAGAAGGGAAGGTGTGTTTATCCCTAGTAAAGCAGTAGGGATTGGGGTTCTTGGGGATGTCTTCTCTCTTTTTTAGGTATATAGCAGTTTTGCCCAGAGGTGCAGCTTCATCTAAGGCATTTGCAACCATTTCTTCCTAGAGCTTCTTAGCTTTCTCCTTTGCTTTAGCCTGTAACTCTTCAGCAGTACTGGTGTTGCTCTCCTTCTTCCCTTGCAAACTTGAGAGCAGTATCCTTGGTTGAGTCATCATACCTCTTCTTGTGTTCACTAAGAATAGTAGCTATAGGTTTCGAAGCTTGAGCACTGAGATTCTGATCATATTTTGGTATTGATGAACAGTAGGAAGACATCACCCTAGGGACTTTGCAGGTTCTTTGTTCATGGCCTATCACCCCACAGTTAAAACACAGATCTTGCAATCTTTCATACTTGTATATGGCCCATATCTTTGAAAGATCCTTCCTAGGGATCCAACAACCAGCAGGTAATGGTTTGGTAATATCCAGCTCAACCTTTGCCCTAAAAAAGGTTCTGAGAATGCGCCCATCTACTATAGATTCCTCTACTTCAACAACTTTCCCCACCTTCTTTAATATAATTGAGACATTGACACTGCTTAAATACTCCATAGGCAGATTATGGACTTGTATCTAGAAAGGATTTATGACAAAATATACCTCATGAGTAGACACCTCTGGGATCCAAAACTGGGCACACATTAAGTGGTTCATTATAAACCAATGGGCTTTCTTCATTATCTCTCTACTGTGGTTTTCCTCCTCAAATGTAAATAGAAATTTATTCTTTCCCAGATCTGAGATTTGCATATTATCATATGAAGCCCATGCTTTTGCTATAATCTCTTTAGCTGGATTTTTGTTGATAGCTTTGCTAGCTATGATTTTACCCACTAGGGTTCTTCTGGCTATAAACACATTTGGATTTGCAGGAACTAGAACTTCGTCAAGTTCTTCAGGGTTGTTCGATGTTTGTTGGGAATGCGAGCTAGATACCATTGTTTTCAGATTTGCAAGTTGGTAATGCAGTGAATAGAGGCGGATTGCAGGTTGTTCGATGGTCACTTTTGTTCAAGCACCCATCTCTAGGTTAGAGATGATAACAGATTGAGCTTCATAAAGGCCCATTACAAAGTCACGGTTAGTTAGTGCCTTGATGTTGAAAAAAAAATTAGATTATCATATTAATAAAGATAAGATAAGAAAATGTTTTCCCTCTCTGATATGATTTTCTAGGCCAAATTGTATTTTTGGTCATTTATGGTTGACCAAAATTTCAGTTTGGTCATTTATCTTTTTTTTTTTACCACTTTGGTCATTTATAATTCAAATTTGTGTCAAAGTTGTCCTTTATATTTTTTTCTCACTTTGGTTCTTTATATTTCAAATTTGTGTCAAAAGTGGTCATTTTTTATATCACTTTGGTCCATTATGTCTCCAATCTGTGTTAAAGTGGTCTTTTTGGTCTCACTTTGGTCCTTTGTGTTAAAAAAAGACCACATTGACATAGATTCGAAACCTAAAGGACCAAAGTGAAAAAAAATAATATAAAAGACCAAACTTAAATTAATTTTAGTCAAAGATAAAAGAGCAGAAACGTAATTTGGCGAAATTTTTACGTATTTGATATTATGTATCATTGATGCAAAACTTGTTATGTCAATGTATATGATATGACTCATGAAAGAGTATACACAAAATAATTTTTTTTGACAAGATTATAAACAAAATAATTAATCTTTATTAAGATTTAATATTGTATTGCACTTTAAATTATATTCTCTAATTGTAACTTTAATTTAGATATTTTATTTGTTTATTTAATATTTTTGTTGTCTATTTCATCAAATATTAAATTTCTAATTTTAAGTTGCTACTCATTTTAGTAAGTGTATGTTTGGTTACACTTTAAAGTTTACACTCAAAAGCACTTTTGATGTGCAAATAACTTTTCATTAAATGTATCCAAACAAAAATCACGTTATATTTAACTAAACTCAATTCTACAAACTCAAATCTGTCAAACTCAATTCTTATCACCGCAGAACTAAACACACACAATAATAGGAATAGTTGGCATTTGTTTCATCCTTCTCTAGGTACAAGCTAAAGGAATACTAGTTTCTTCCAATAACCAATGCATAGACTACAGGTTAAAAATGTTGAAGATGCTAAAGGCTGATTAATGATGTTAACCAAGCAGACATCATCACATGCTAATTTTAGAATTCCAAGAACTAATAAAGGGATTGGCATCAAATTCATCATAAAATGGCCAAACACACACACACACACACACACACACTCAAAGGAAAATTGAGTTGTTTTATAACCATAGTCCTGACTCCGGAGATCTACATATTAGAGGTACACTCAAAAAAAAATGATTGTCCTTTTATTTGTCTCCTTCCCTGTCTACCTAAAGAAAACAGTATTACACTTAAAAAAAAAACTTCTTCTCTTTTAAACTAACATTCTTTCTGTCGGTTGTTAATTTTGTTGTGTTGAGGAGTTAATATTTCCATTGAAGAGAGTGAAGAGAACTAGAAAATGTCCAGATGTGGGGGGGCTTAATAATAACTTGGTAACTATATATTATGATCTAGCTCTAGCAATGAATTTGTTGTGTCTAATTGTTAACTTGTCATAAAATAACTATACAAAACAAATGCACCAGGGCTTAATAATAACTTGGTAACTATATATTATGTGCGATTACAACTTGTTTGATTCAAGTCTCTGGTGCACCTTCATTACTGTGGGAAAGGCAAGCACTTCACAAAAAACTCGAGGCACCTTGCATATAATCATAATTAATCAAGTGGAGAATATTTAAAGGATTAATAAAAGTCAGTGACATTACATCGTCGCAATATTTAAATCCTGGCCGCGCCGGATACCTAAGCTACCTATAATATAATCGAACCTACACTTATTTTATCATTTGCTCCACAGATGAATATGAATATGAATATAAATATAATTATGTCGTGTGTGTAATTAACCCCACATGCCACTGGAAAACGAGGTCGTGACAAGGAAGACCAATGGTGTTCTGGACAAATAAAAAAGGGCTTGATTTATTTAATTAAAACCACACATGTAGCAAGTAACTAGCTAGTTATAGTACTACTCTCTCAAGCTATCAAGCCCCGATACTTCAAAATAGGCCACGTACCCGTATCAGATATGTATCCGATACCGATACTTGTCGGATACGTCTGGATACGTATCTTGGGAGTATCCTGAAATTTATATTTATTTTTAAATAAAAAAAACAGATACTTATCGGATACATATCCTGGGAGTATCCTGAAATTTATATTTGAATAAGAATAGTCCTACTTTGAATTCTAATGCAATGTTTTTTATTTTAATTTTTTTTAGGTATTATAGTAGTGTGTGGCTTATTTTAGGAAGAATATATTTTAAAATCGGTGGGGAAAAGACATTTAACTATGCTTACTTATTTTGATTACAAGTATCTTTTTTGTAAATCTGATTATATCTATTGAATATTATGAGCAATTGTCAATTAGTAAAGTGAAGTATCTTTAGTTATGTTTTATATTTTTAAATTTTTATTTAATTTTTTATTGAAGTATCCCTGCCGTACGTATCTTGATTTTCAAAATTTTCCCTTATCCACGTATCGTGTCGTATCGTATCCCGTATCGTATCCCGTATCCGGGCTTCATTGCTCTCAAGTGTCATAAGCAAAAAAAAATGATGCGCCCTTTAAGAAAAATGTCAATTGTTATTTAATAATTATTGCTATTTTTAAATTATTCTTCACAGACATAATAATGAAGGTTGGCTCTGTAACAAAAAAAAATGACAAACTTTTTTTTTTTTGATTAGCAAAAAAAAACAAATGACAAACTAATTTTTATGGACTTAGATCCTCTCCATGAAAATTCTTAATTAAATCCATTCACACTATATTTAATTAATGCTTTTTTTTTGACAGATAATTAATGCTATTCTCTGAATAAAAATATTTAGGTGTATATACGTATTTTAATACATAGTAATGCAAATAGATTGAGGTGAATTTGGGAGTTTTATCACCCCCAAATAATGTGTAGTCTTTTCTTCCTTAATTTCTTCAAATCTACTCCCCACATATATAACCTAAAAGAGATACAAGGAGTACACCAACTCTGGGAGAACTTCCTAAAGAAGCACCGCCAAGAGGAAAAAACTAAACAACCAAACAAATTAAACAAAAAGAGTCGGGGATTATCTACCCACAAAGACATGCATCAACAGACAACTTGTATAGAGACAACTCCTCAAGTTGGCCCTAGTCAAAAACATATGCCAATAGGTAACTATATGATCCTCTCCGGTACTTAAGGTCTCGATTGACCTTTTAGTTGCTCGAGCATTTAGGTTAGGGTAAATTCCACTGCAAAGGGCAGTGATGACTCCTCTTATCATCTCAAACCACATAATACATTTTTACATGAAGATTTGGACATAATAATCAGAAAACATAAACTAATTGATCATACTGAAGTTGACCAGCTCGACAAGCCAATTTGACTTTATTACATTGCACCTCTTTGGAGAAGATTTCCCACCAAGCTAAATTTATCTAAGAGATGTATCACTGATGACTCAAACGATATTTCTTGTATTTTTCTTAAAACAACACTAAAGGGGAATGAACTACATTTTTTGCTCATTGTGGTATATATGGTATGTTATTTTTAGGTGTTTAGGTTATGTCCTAATCATGTCAGCCAATTTGTCTCTCTTGTTTTAGGTCTTGATCACGCTCTCTGCCCATCCAAGCGGGCTCTAATTTGGCATGATATTTTCTGGGGACTTAGAAGTGGCTCATCGCCTAACGAGCTAAGGGATCTTGTTTGTTACGAGTGGTAACTTGTGGAATGTATCTCTTTAAGATAGACATAAAATATTGTAGGTGTGTTTCCTCTGGCCCTGGAGGTAGATTTATCCTTGACAATGCTTGCTTCAGGGTACTATAATACAATGCTAGTTCAGGAAAGATATTTACTATAATCAGAACAATTATCCCCCTAATTTCTTTTTTTATGTTTGGGTTGGAGTATCTTTTTATACCCAGTATTTATTTACTCATTTTTGCTTTTACAAATAAAAAGCTATAGCTCTCTGCGCGTTCTCTCTCTAGATCTAACGGTGCAGCAACTTGCTGCACCCTCTACATGCCGTAGAGGATACAAATTCTAGCTCTTATAGTGAGATTAGCTACAACTTATATTCATTATTCAAATCATACAATCCGGGAGTCCAGCACATATATATATATATATATATATATATATATATATATATATATATATATATATATATATATATATATATAAACACATTCATGATTGCTTGCCTCCATGGGAGTGGGAATATACAAATTGCTTGCCTCCAGGCTCCAGCACATATATGTTAATATGTCTTTTAGGTGGTTATGTTAATATATAGTAGTAGATGAAGTTCAGCCTAAAGATTATTCAAAGAAAACTTTTGGATATGATTGTTGAACATCACTAGCTAGAAGTTAGAACTGTAGAAGATATCCTCCCGAAAATGAAACCATTTTATATACTATATTCTAAAATACCTAGTTTGTTTAACCTGAACCTACTTTTCTATTAATGCATATATTTTATGTGGACATTAACATTTAAATAACTAACACGGACTCTAATCATTATTTGATATTAATTTGCAACTCAATCCAGCAAGGTTGCTTGTACTTGAACGATTTTCGCTCGGCCTTTTGTCGCTCATCATCTACATAGGTGTAAATGTGATGTATGCTGCACTCATCGTTGTACTCAAAATAGATAAACAAAGCAAAAGATATTAAAAGGCTCGGAAATAAAGAAGGGGTGGTGGTGGTGGTGGTAGTGGTTATTACTCCATCAAATTGCGACTTGCGAGTTATTGTTTCATGTTTAAAGACAACCAGCACCTTGAAACATGTAAGTTGTAACTAATGCAAACTAACCATTCAACAAAACAAAAAAAGTACTAGTTCAAAGTAAAACGAGTTTAACCTTGCAAATTAAACTGAGATGAGATGTAATTAAAAGTCACTCAAAACTTCAACAACGATCAACACACCATCTCAAAACAGAAGCTCACTATTCTGTTTGTCATCAAAATCAAGACTATGATGACTTGATATAAATGTGCTTCTTTGACAAAATACAAGTCAATAAAGAATATGAATTGAGCTGAGGGTCTAATTACTTTTTTCTTATTTTTTTTTTTGTCAAATGAACACTAATCAAGTCACCATCTTAATTGTGATGACGAATAGGGCCTTCAGTTATTGCTTCCGATGAAGATCTGTATAGCCATTTAAGTTTTAGACAGTGTAGAACTTATCTGAAAAACTAAATACTCAAAGGCTCAAACATCATGCCACAAAAAAAAATATCTCAGAAAAAGAGGAGGGAAATAAGTAAACAAGACTTCCATTCCATAAAATAATGAACAAGGAAAGCAATTAAAGTAAAATCCCAAAGATGAAATAAATAAAAAACCATTGAGACACTAATTAATTAAGTAAAAGAAGTACATGAGTGAAAGAAACAGACTAATAATCATCACCATCCATTAATTAACAACAGACAACAGAAAAGAAGAAGAAGCATATGATATTTATATATCCATGAATTGGCTGACCTTTCAAACAATCTCACTAGCAAGTCCAACATCAACAATGAATGAGCAACACGCACGTAATCAACAAGAGACTAACTGTAACCCTCAAAAAGGTTGACGTGAAGCTGAGTTTCCCGCCCAACCATCAACAGGCAACTGAACATTCTGCATATTCAACGGCAAATTGAAAAACGGCAAACCAGAAGAAGGATCCGGAAAAGGGTTATTAATACTATTATTCCCCAAACCACCACCACCACCCGAACTCTGAGAACCTCCGGTCACCTGCTGCATCTGACCTTGTTCCTCTTCCTCCAACGGCAACCTCTCATAAGCCACGTTAGTAAAAGAAGCCGCAATAACTATCACCGGTCCCGCCGCCGTAAGTTCACCAACGACGTTTCCTCCCACCACCTGTCCTTGTCCTCCAGCAAGATATATCGTAAGACTCGTCGCCCCCGGTGGTGCCGGCGGAGGTAGAAAAGATCCAGAAAGAGATAAAATCTCAAATCTTCCATGAAGTGTAACAACTGATCCAGCCGCTGCTGGTTGTCGGAGACTAACATTAGTAACGGTACCGCTACCACTTAAAACACAGATCCCACGCTGACGGCGGCGAGCGTAGGTAGTTACACATTCAAACACATCGGAGCCACTTGCTACTTCGAGAATATGAGCCCTCAACGTGTTAGCGCTTTCTCTTGTGATGATCACCGGTGGTTTTGCTTTGTTTTTGGATCCTGGTGGTCGGCCACGTGGACGGCGGCCTACTACATCCCCGGGACCTGCTGATCCTAGCTCTAGACCTTGGCTTCTTTCATCGTCGTCGTTTGAAAACGGCGGTGCACCACCGCGATTTGATTCTTGTTCTGAGGAATCCGGTGGAGGATGCTGTAGATGTAAGTCTGGTCTGTGAAAGTTTTGAACATAGCGTGAAGCACTTCCTAAATCCAAACCAGCCATAGACATATCAAAGAAAAAGAGAGAGAGAAAGATATAAAAATAAAAATTGTTATATTATAAAGAAGAAAACAGAAAACAAGAAAAATGATTTTTATTTTAGTAGAGAAATATTGTTTATATAAATATATATAAATAAAATTTGGTCTTAGATCACTGTTTGTTCATTGTGCTTTTGTTTATGCTTTGTTTAAGCGAAGTGGCGTCTATGGATATAGTGTAGTATATAGGAAATAAAAAAGAAAGGAAAGAGAAAAAAACGAAAAGGAGGTCGTTTGTGATTAGATTAGATTAGATGTGAAACTGAAGAAAGATGGTGTAATAGAAAAACAGATTTCAGAGACAGAAGAGCGGCGATGGCCGAGGGATGGAGTGGAGATAAAGAAAAGGGTACAAGAAGTAGAAAAACAAGAAGAGAGAGAGAGAGAGAGAAATGAGGTCGAACTTGAAGGAGACAAAAGACTCAAAGCCAAGTCATTTGTTTGGGCAACCAAAAGTTTTAAATAATAATTAGTTGGAGAAATCTTTAATACGCTTTCTTACTCCAATTCAATGTCTTCCTCACTCCTATTCTATGAGCGTGATAACAACGCGTCCTTAGATTTGAATACTACCAAACAAATTCATTTTTCTATGGGCAGTATGTTTTTGACTCGACTATGGGCATTTTATGGGAGCGGCGATATATTTCCCTCTTTTTTTTAATAAGGATATAATTTATATACATAATAGGCGTATATCCATCTACAAATTAGAGGCTGACACATCATCAAAAAAAATTGATTAATTGATAACCATCAATTAGTCAATTAGTAACCAATCATTCCATATGTATTGTGATTGGTGGTTTCTAAAAGCCTATACACAATGTGTATAGAAATTAAACTATTTTAATAATAATTATATCCACGTTCTTTCGAACATTTCGTCCTATATTATAAGACATTTTAGCCAAAAAAAAAATTATCTCATATTATATGATGTTTTGCAATACAAATGAAGCACTAATTTTTTTTCCTATATATCCTACTTACCCTTCATCATTTAATTATCTCTCTTCCTCTAATTCTATTAATTTATATTTTTTGTGTCATTAATGAAGGATAATTTTGTAAAATAATTCATAATTTATATTTTCCATAGAAAATTAACTACTTTTCTTAGTTTGTGTGAAAAGGACAAAACATCATATAATATGAGACGGGGGAAGTATTTTTGTGAAAAGGCCAAAACATTTTATATAGGCTCTGCTTGACAAAAAAGAGCGGATAGTGAATAAGATAGCGGATAGCGAACATCAGATAAGCTAGCTTATAGTGGATAGTTGATAGCGGATAAGCTAGTGGATTGAATTTATAGTGTTTGGTAAATTTAGCGGTTGAACTAGCTTATAAATACAAATTTACATAAATGGACATTTGTAATTAATGCTAAAATTGAGAGAAGATTCATTTAATGGAGGACAAATGAGAAAATTAATTAAAATAATTAGGGTAAAAATGGGAGAAAAAATGAAACGCTATAAGCTCAAACGCTACTTCAAATAGTATTTAAAAAACACTATAACCTAGTGAAAAAATGCTATAAGCTAATCATATTAAACACCTACAATGAGCTTATCAACTATAAAATAGCAGATTGACTTTGCCAAATAGAGCCATAACGATTAATCATTTTGGTCTTTGAAAAAAAACCGGTGCCCACTTGTTCCTTGGGAAATAATAAGGCATGTAATAGTCTCTAATGTCGGTTTGTATCTTTAGAAGTTTTATGCCAGTTTTGGTTGATGGAGCAAAACAATAAATTTTGAAGCTAAAATTAAGAGGGTTTGTAACAAGGCTAGGGGATCCACTTACCTTATTTTTGTTTTTAGTTGTGGTTGAAGGACTTGCTCGCTTAGTACATAAAGTAGTGCATGTGAATTTTTGGCAGGGTTATGCAATTAATGATACTATATCTTTTCCTATACTCCATTTAGCTAATGACACTATACTAGTGTGCAAAGAATCCTAGGACAATTTGTGGTGTATCAAGACCATTTTGAGACGCTTTGAATTGGTATCAAGATGGAAGATGAATTTCCACAAAAGCAATCTGATAGGCCTAAATATAGATGAAGCTTTTCTAAATGTCGCTTCTCAGTTCCCATCGTATTGTATTGGTAGCATACCTTCAAGTTTCTAGGTCTTCCCGTGGGCGCAAACCCAAGATTATGCTCTGAAAGAGCGAATCTTTTTGTTATTGCGCTGGTGGTTTTCCCTTTCATCAGTGTTTCTCTGTATATGGGTTTGAGATTTGGGTTACGACTTTTTTGGTTTTAATTTTTTTGTATAAATAATATTTTTTTAAATCCAATATGTAATTACACATAAGCATGTTTTACAAAAATAAGAATACTTGAAAATCACTACAACAGATTTGGGGATGGGCAGCGCTTTTTTTTAGCCATAGACAGCGCTTTTGAGCACTGCTGATTCCACTCCAACAATGGGCAGCGCTTTTAAAAGTGCTGCTCATTGATATCCATGGGTAGCGCTCCTGGGTAAAGCGCTGCTCATCATGTTAGCGCATTTTGGGAATGGACAGCGCTTTTTAGCGTAAGCGCGGCTCATTCTCAAAAGGCGCTAACCAATTGCCAGCGCTTTGTTCTACAAGCGCTGCCCATTGTGTAATTTTTTTTCTGTTTTTGTTTGTTTTCCTTGTTTTCAAATTCCTTTCCAATTCTATTTCTCAGCAAGTAAACCAGCAAAATCACACATAACTAACTTAGCTATATGTATCCAAATCAAATTATATCCAAATACACCAGAATCAAAACAAGCGCCGGTTAATGAATTAAACACTTGTTTCCCAATTCATTCCAATTCTATTTCTCAGCAAAACCAACAAATTATAATACACCAAAATCAAAACAAACTAGCTATATATATATGTATATATATATATATATATATATATATATATATATATATATATATATATATATATATATATATATATATATATATATATCCAAATGCACACATATGCACAAATATACCCAACAAGATAAACCAAAACAAACTAGCTAACAAGTTATTATCCAATTCATATGTATCCAAAACTAGCTAAACTTACAATATGAACCAAAACTAGCTTAGCTATATGTATCCAAATCAAACTCTAACAACTTACAGTATTACATTATATCCAAAATAAAAAAAATGGGAGACATAATGGCACTCTCCCCTAAGCTCAAGTAGCTGCTCATCAGAGTATGTCCTTACCCGACAATCAGGAAAATACTGAAATTATATAAATAAATAAAATTAGAATTGAAATGGTTAAATAGAATTAACTATTATATCAAAATCAAAAAGAATTCTAAGTAGATACCTGTCGGGGAATAGTCGTTTGGTTGTGGGTAATAATTTCCTTCAAAAATTTCATTACATAATACCCACAATCATTGCTATTGGGTTGTTTTGGACACTACAAAACAAAAGATTAGTTAATTGTTAAATTTAATTTAATACATTTTTTTCACAAAATAATGTAATTAAATATATAAGAACATTGATTACAAACTTACATCTATTGGTATCCATTTGGTCATTGATTGTTCCAATCCCCAATATGTTTTCAAACAACTGAACACATTGTCATATAACTATATTATTCGAAATACATATGTATATAAGTAAAACTAAGAAAATTTGTAGAGGGATCGAAATACACACACCTATTAAATGCCTTGATCAGCTCGGGGTAGTTGCTGAAATGACCATGCAATGAATCAATGAAATACACCGTATCTTTCTTTGGATTTATTGCTAACAGCAACCAATGTTGCCTACAAAATAAAATTTTGAATAAGTAATTGACTAGTATTTAAAAAATGCATGTTATATAAGAATGGATTAAATCTCTCACCGTAAGAGACACGGTGCCGAAAACATGGTATCAAAGCTTGTACTTTGAGCTTCCCAGAAGCGTTGAGTGATATAATTTTTAAGAGAACTTAAACCTATTACAGGTGAAAAACACACAACGCACAATTTTTTTGAAGCTAAGACATTCAACTATTTTCAACTAAAGAGATCAAAGACTTTGATGTCTTCCATATTGCCATTATTCATATAATAAATACAAGAAAACAACAAAAGTGCCTGAACAAGTGGAAGCAACAATGAACTCGAACGAAGTAGAACGAACACTCGAACTAGGACAAACTCGAACAATGAATGTGAAGCTCCGGCAAAACAAACTCGCAAAACCTAACAAACAATTCACATATTCGAAAAAAGGAAAATTGTAATGAATAGAATAACTAATAACCAAGACACCTAATTGAAGATATTTTTTAAACAAATTTTATTATTGAGAAAAGTGTTAAACAATTACAAACTAGCAGCACCTACTCTAACCAGCAATTTTAACAGATAATAACCCTAAATGAACACGAAACCCTAACTCAACAAACAAAGGATGAACCCCAAATCAACAATTTTAATAGATATCTTGCAACAATAATAAGCACAAATTAACACGAAGGCAGAAATAAAATAATAATAATAACTCAACAAACAAGGAAGCAACAGATGATCAAGGGTAGTAAAATAAAATGTATACCAGAGAAATGACGAAGGCGGAAAACACGCGAACTGAGGCAGCAAACACAAACACAGGCAGCAAACACGCGGAGGCAACAACGCGAACTGAGTAAAAGCGGTGCTTCAGCAACAGAAACACAGGAAGGAGCAGCGTGAATGGCGCCAATGGCTGGGGGGTTTTCGAACGAGATTTGGGGGTTTGGAGAGAGATGATGGAAGCAGGAACGAAATGGTGAGAGGGAAGAAGTGAGAGAGAGAGAGAGAGAGAGAGAGAGAGAGAGAGAGAGAGAGAGAGAGAGAGAGAGAGAGAGAGAGAGAGTACGTGAGTGAAAGGGACGGAGTGAGAGGGATAGAGTGAGAGGGACGAAGTGAGAGAGCTGAAAGTGAGAGAGAGAGAGAGAGAGAGAGAGAGAGAGAGAGAGAGAGAGTACGTGAGTGAGAGGGACGGAGTGAGAGGGATGGAGTGAGAGAGCTGAAAGTGAGAGAGTCAGGGAAAGAGGAAAATGAAACGTTGAGAGCGAGGGAATGTGAGGAAATGAAAAAAAATAGTAATAGGCAGCGCTTTTGTAAAAAACGCTGCCCATCGCCCAATTTCGTTCTCCTATAGGCAGCGCTTCATTAAAAAAGCGCTGCCCATCGCCCATCCTCGTTCTCCTATAGGCAGCACTTGATAAAAAGCGCTGCCCATCGCCCCAGCGCATTTTATCCAAAAGCGGCGCTTAAAGCAGGAGCGCTGCCCATTCCCTGCGCGTTTTAAGCAAAAGCAGCGCTTATAGCAAGAGCGCTGCCCAATAGGGCGTTTTTTCTGAAGATCTGGCGTAGTGAATGCCACATGGAACTTCTGTGACACAACTCAGCATGTGTCTAACAAAGTTACTAATTGAATGACTGTAATGAAAATATTAGTATTTATAAGGAGTTACTTAAAAAAAATTGTTGGTACGAAAATAGAATTACCTCATATTTGCGATTATCAAAAACATATTTAAGCCTTAAAACAACTTCTCTCTTCCTTTTACTATACCATCCAAAAAATCAACCCCCCCCCCCCCCTCATCAAAAAAATAAAATAGTGTTTCAGATTAGTGAGGTCTGTTATAATAGGATGCTTCTAGGGTGATGGGGAAAATCAAATCCCTCACCGGTGAACCATTAAATATGATCGTAGGATGTAGTATAAAAATTCATCAACGGTTCATATTCAATACTGATTGATTCACTCTTAACCACTCATAGCATTTTACACAATATCATACGATCAATTTTAGTGGTTCACTTGTGAGGGATATGATTTGCTCCTTCACCCTAGAAGCACCCGTTATAATAAGGCTATATAACTAATCTACTTAACATCATTAATATTAAAAAAGACGAGAAATTAAAGTTGTCAACAAAAAAATAAAGGTTTTGTTTGGCGCGTCCCATTCGCTAGCAGATAGTGAAAGAGACTAGCGTATTTGACTAGCGGGTGACGAATACATGTGTTTGGTAAGCACTAGCGTTTAACATTTTTCGGGTAACTTTTAATGTTTTTTGAAACGCTACTTCATGTAGTGTTTGAGAGGATAGCGTATAACGTCTCACTTTTTTGGCATTTTTACCCTTTTTTTTTCGATAACCATTTTTACCCTTATTAATTTTCTTTAATTTCTTTTATGTCATCTTACATTTATCATGAATTAAAAATATGTCATTTCGTGCCATTTTACATTTATCAGTTACTATAACCGCTAGTTTTACTGAGTACATCATTTGATATCCGCTAGTTTATTCCCTATCTGTTATCCGTAGCTCATCCGCTATCTCCTAGTTTATCTGTTATCTGCTACTTTTTACCAAACAAATTTTTTAATAAAGATGAGGAGAAAAAACTAACTTAACATCACTGATGTAGCTGGGAGATCTGTGTATAGATTGTACTCTTTTATTTATTTAATTTAATTATTGGGTTTTGCAAATAATTTAGTATATGTTCTCAAAAGTGAAATTAGTTGTAAAAAAAGTGAATTTAATTAAAGAACACATTTGGTCAAAAAATTATTAAAAGAACACAAGTATATCCAAGTACATGGCTAAGCTAAATTAGCTGTAATAGATTTGGTGGATTTCGTAAACAACAAAAAGTCTTTTAATTAAGGAATTTATGCCCATTCATGGAGAACTAGCATTTATTAAAAGAAAACAACAAAATCAGGGTGAAAAGTTTACTTCTCCTTTGGAAAAATATAAGAAGTCACTGATGGATCCAAAAAAAATTATTTGTGGGACAAAATATTGTTTATAATATTTTCCCGAAAAAATATTATTAGCTTTTATAGTTTACATACTTTCATGACAATTTTTTTTTAAAATACTCATATTTCTACAAATTACGAAGCTAAAGGTTAAATTGCAGTCCTTGAGAAAGCAATTCGAGGATATGAAGATGCAAGAAAAGGAGAAAGTGGCCGATTACTTCAACATACTTAGAATCTTGACAAACTCCATGGCTGAGAACAGTGAAGAGATTTCAGAATCAAAGTTCTGTGAGAAGATTATGAGATCTCTTACACCAAGATTTGATTATGCAATATGTACCATGGAGGAGGTGTATACAAAGACTGGTGCTTCAATGGACATAGAGGAGCTTCAGAGTTCTTTGGAGGCAAGAAAAATTAGGTTGAATGGTAGGAGCAATGAGGAGGTTGCTGATGGTTCACTGCAAGCTCAGCAGTATTGCAACAGAGGCAGAGGTAGAGGAGGTACGTGGAACAATGGCAGAGGAAGAGGAAGAGCGGGAAGAGGTAATGATCAAGATCAGAATAATGGCAATGGTAGAGGCACGAATCAGAATTGGAATCGTGGCAGAGGCAACAATGCTAGAGGAAGAGGTGAAAGAAAGAAGGACAAGAGCAGCAACAAATGTTACAATTGTGGAAAGTACGAGCATTATTCAATTGAATGCCCTACTGAAAAGAAAGATTCACAAGGAGATGAAGCAAAGCTTGATCAAGAAGATGAGGAGAATGAGAAAGTGTTGCTCATGGTAACAACAAATGAAGAAGAAACCTATCAAGAAAGTGAGACAGAACTGGAGGAAGAAGATGAGAATGTCAAAGTGTTACTCATGGTGACCACGAATGAAGAGGAAACCTGTGCAGATCTATGGTATCTAGACACAGGCTGCTCCACTCACATGACAGGTAGGAGAGATTGGTTTGTGAATTTTGATGCCAATGTGAAGAGCAAAGTGAAATTTGCAAATGACAGTGGAATGAAGATTGAAGGCATGGGTGATGTTGCAATCAAAAGGAAAGATGGAGAGTATGCAATCATCAAATATGTATTGTATATACCAGGCACGAAGAGTAATCTTCTAAGCATAGGTCAATTGCTTGAGAAGGATTACAAGGTCATAATGGAGGACAAGTTGGTTATATGATGCTAAGCGGAAGCTAGTTTTGAATGCTCCTATGTCAAAGAATAGGACTTTCAAAATTGGATTGGAGGTAATGGAACACAAGTGCTTGGCAACTGCAGCTAGTAGAGAGGAATGGACATGGCATTACAAGCTTGGACACTTGAATTTCAAGGACATGAATCTGATGTAGAGAGAAAGAATGGTAACTGGGCTTCCCAAGATTGAAATTCCAACAGAATTGTGTGAAGAATGCGTTCAGTCAAAGCGCCACAGAAGCACCTTCTGCAAAAATGCTGGCAGCAGATCAAAAGACAAGCTAGAGGTGGTCTACTCAGATGTATGTTGTCATATGCAAGTTGACTCTGTTGGAGGAAACAGGTATTTTGTAACTTTCATAGATGATTATACTAGAAAGTTGTGGATTTACTTGATTAAAAGGAAACGTGAGGTGTTGGCAGCATTTACCAAGTTTAAATCTTTGGTTGAAAGACAAAGTGGTCACAAGATTAAGACATTTAGAACTGAAGGTGTAGGTGAGTATGTGTCAAATGAATTTGCTGCTTTGTGTAATAAAGAAGGTATTGTGCATGATGTAGTTTCACCTTATACTCCTCAATTGAATGGTATAGCTGAAAGAAAGAATAGAACTATTATGAATATGGTTAGGAGTATGCTAAAAGGAAATAATTTGCCTAAGTATTTGTGGGGTGAGGCTGTATCTACTGCTGCTTATATACTTAACAGGTGCCCTACTAAGAAATTGAATAAGATCACACCAGAGGAGAGCTGGGCAGGAACTAAGCCTAACTTGAATCATTTGAGGGTGTTTGGATCTATTGCATACAAGCACATTCAAGATCAAACTAGAAAGAAGCTTGATGATAAAGCTAGTCCTATGATACTTGTTGGTTTTCATTCAACTGGTGGCTACAAGTTGTTTGATCCATCAAGCAAAGAAACCATGACAAGTAGAGATGTAACTATTGATGAGCAAGCAGAATGGGATTGGAGTTCTACTAAGAAGAAGAACACTGTGACAGACATGATTGAGGAGGAGAGTAGCTCTAGTAATGAGGCACCAGAACCTACAGTGAGAAAATCAGGGAGAGTTAGATCCCTACCACAGAGATTACAAGACTATGAGCTGACTAGTGATAACCAAATTGATGAGAATGGTGAATTAGTGCATTTTGCACTACTAGCAGAATCTGAACCTGTGAGTTTTGAACAGGCTATTAATGATCCTAAGTGGATTGCAGCAATGAAGGAAGAGTTGAGTTCCATTGAGAGAAACAAAACATGGGACTTAGTTGAATTGCCATGTGGAAAGAAAGCAATTAGTGTAAAGTGGGTGTACAAGATTAACATGAGTCCAGCAGGTGAAGTAATGAAGCACAAAGCTAGATTAGTTGTAAGAGGCTTTATGCATAAGGCAGGCATTGAATTTGAAGAAGTCTTTGCACCAGTGGCCAGAATCGAAACCATAAGGCTATTCGTAGCCTATGCAAATGTGCACAGCTGGTCTATGCATCAAATGGATGTGAAATCCGCATTTTTGAATGGACCACTTGATGAAGAGGTCTATGTACATCAACCACCAGGTTTTGAAGTAAAGAAGCAAGAGCATAGGTCTACAAGTTGAGAAAAGCACTGTACAGGCTCAAGCAGGTGCCAAGAGCCTGGAATAGAAAGATTGATGTTGTGTTGATTGGAATTGGCTTTGTTAAATGCATTTCTGAGCATGGTGTGTATGTAAAGAGAGGACAAGGCAAAGGAGTGCTAGTTCTATGTTTGTATGTTGATGATTTACTCATAACAGGCAGTATTGAAGTTGAGATTGCAGCTTTCAAAAGAAGAATGATGCAAGAGTTTGAAATGAGAGATATTGGTGAATTGTCATACTTCCTTGGAATTGAATTTCATAAATTCAAGGAAGGTTTATTCATGGGACAACAAAAGTATGCTACTAATGTTCCACTACAAGAAAAACAAATCCGCCGGAAAAGCCATATTTCCGCCGCAAAATTGGACTTTGCAGCGGATTTTTGCCGCCGGTAGCCAGCTCGCAGCAAACGCTTTCCAGCGGATTTTCCGGTGGATTTTTTAAAAAAACAAAAATTTTTTTTGGAATTTTCCGGCGGATTTTAAAGGCATTTGCGGCGGATTTTACAAAAAAAAAATTTAGAAATTTTTTTGTTTTTTTTTAGAAAACTTTTTGTAAAAATCCGCCGCAAAATCCAAAAAATTTTTTTAAAAAATCCGGCGGTAAAAAACTTGAATTTTTGAATTTTTCTTCAATTTTTTTGGAATTTTAATGTTTAATTTGTATTTTAATAAAAAGTAAGAAAAAATGAAAATGAAGTAGAATATGAGAAAAAATGATATAGAAAAGAATGAAAATAAATAAATGAATGAGAATGTAGAAGTAGGAAGGAATAAGAATGAAAGAGAATATTAGAAGAGAATGATATAGGAGAGAATGTGAATAAAGAAGTAAGAAGAAATAAGAATTAAGGAGTGAATGAAAAAGAATGAAGAAGAAAGGAGAAATATAGAAGAGAGATATGTAGAGAAATTTATGGAGATGTATAAGAAATATAGAAGAGAGATGTGTAGAGAAATATAGAAGAGAATGAGAATGAAATAAAGAGTGAAATGAGAGAATGATAGGAGTGTAGGAGAAATTTTTATTTATAGACGATTTTTTTCCCTCCGAATTTCCCGGCGGATTTTTGAAATTACCGGCGGATTTTTTGAAATTTTTTTTTGGCTTTTGCGGCGGATTTTTGGCATTTGCGGTGGATTTTTTAAAAAAAAATTTTTTTTTTGGGTTTTTGCGGCGGATTTTTAAAAAAAAATATTTTTTTTTGCCTTTTGCGGCGGATATTTGGAATTTGCGGCGGATTTTTTTAATTTTTTTTTTTTAAAAAAAACTTTTTTTTTAATTTTTTTTTTTTAAAAATCCGCCGCAAATGCCAAAAATTCCGCCGCAAATACCCCAAAATCCGCCGGAAAAGTTTGCGGCGAATAAAATCCGCCGGAAATTCCTAAAATCCGCCGGAAATTCCTGGCCGGAAAATCCCATTATTCTTGTAGTGTTCTAAAGAGGTTTGAGATGTTTGATTGCAATGCTGCCTTGACACCAGCAGAAGCAGGCTTGAAGCTAAGGAAGGATGAGAAGGAAGATTCAGTTCGGTGGATGCAACCCAATACAGAGGAATAGTTGGTTCACTTAGATACCTATGCAATACTAGACCTGACTTGATGTTCTATGTGGGCTTAATAAGTAGGTTCATGGAGAATCCCAAATCCTCACATTTGATGGCGGCCAAGAGAATCCTTAGATATGTCAAAGGAACACTTGACTTTGGAATTCTCTTTCCAAATAAAGGATCTAATGATGTACCTAAGGCAGTTGGCTACAGTGATTCGGATTGGTGTGGAGACAAGGATGACAGAAAGAGTACTGCAGGGTATGTATTCATGTATGGGAAGGCACCTATTTCATGGAGTTCGAAGAAAGAGACTGTGGCTGCACTCTCATCATGTGAGGCTGGGTATATAGCAGCCTCAATGAGTGCTTGTTAAGCAAATTGGCTTAAGGAACTAATAAAGGAATTGGGAATTAGCAAGACAAATGCTGTGACAGATGCTGTGACGGTGCTATGACACTGCTGGTTGATAACAAGTCTGCCATAAGTTTAGCAAAGCAGTGGCTCATGGCAGAAGTAAACACATTGAAACACGGTTCCATTTTCTGAGGGACCAAGTGGCTAAGGGAAAACTGAAGTTGGAGTATTGCAGCACCAATGATTAAGTAGGAAACATAATTAATGACAAAGATCTAAAAGGGTGAGACCTTTAAGAAACTTAGAGGAGAACTAGGTGTTGTCTCTTGTAGCACTACAAGAAAAGAAGCCATTAGCGACGGAAATTAGCGAGGGACTAATGGTCCCTCGCAAAATTTGGGATTAGCGACGGAATTTGCGAGGGAATAGGGGCTGTCGTATTTTTGAGAATTAGCGACGGAATTTTAGACATTAGCGAGGGAATTTCCGTCGCTAATGGCAAAAGTAAAAATATTTGCGAGGGAATGTCAGTTCCGTCGCTAATTTTTTTACTTTTCAGATGATGGGACTCAGTTGCAGGGGTTGGTAAGTGCACAGGAATTAGGGAGGGACAGTTCCCTCGCTAATTCCCTCGCTAAATTTAACTTTTCAGATGATGAGACAGTTCCCTCGCTAATTCCCTCACAATTTTTTTTCTTTTTTCCTTAAATCCGTTTACACTCTTCTTTCTCACTCACTCACTCACTCTTCACCCTTCCTCTTCCCTTCCTCTTCACCCTTCCTCTTCCCTTCCTCTTCCTCTACTCTCCACCACCACACAACCACCACCACCACCACCATCATCACCACCTCCTCTCACACTCTCCTCTCTCTTCACTCTTCCAACACCACCACCACCACATACCTCCTACCACTCTCACTCACTCTCTCTTACTCTTCACCACCACCACTCTCACTCCTCTCTCTCTCTCTCTCTCTCTCCCTCTCTCTCTCTCTCTCTCTCTCTCTCTCTCTCTCTCTCTCTCTCTCTCTCTCTTTCTCCCTTACTCTCCTCCTTCTCTCTCTACTCTAAACCACCCATTACCACCACCACCACGCCACCACCACCACCACACATCACCACAAAATTAATAATATAATATAATATTAATTAATTAATAATAAATATATAAAAAAACAAGTCATTCAGCACTGGACACGTGTAATTTTTTTTTGAAAACTGCAGTCATTAGCGAGGGAATTAGCGAGGGAAATATCTCTCGCTAATTCCTGCGCATTTACCAACCCCTGCAACTGAGTCCCATCACCTGAAAAGTTGCAGTCATTAGCGAGGGAATTAGCGAGGGATTCAAATTCCCTCGCTAATCCCATTAGCGAGGAGGGGTTTAGTGACAGAACTGGTCCCTCCTAATTCCCTCGCAAATGACCAATAGCGACGGATTTTGGTCATTTTGCGAGGGAAATGTCCGTCGCTAATGACCAGTTTTTTTGTAGTGTAGCACTTTGACTTAAGGAGGAGTGTAGAATATGTAAGTCAAATATATAGTGTTAGAACATGTGCTATAGCATGTTGCATAACACTAGTTGTTTGTTAGTAGTCAGGTGCTGTGAGCAATGCTACAACACTAGAGGGCCAGTTGTTAGTTGTCTGTTATGAAATAACTAACTAAGAGTCTCTTAGGTTGTTATGGAATAACTAACTAGGTGTTTGTTAGTTGTTAATTAATGGTGGTTGTAACCAATTGTAACCTCGTGAGTGGAGATGTATAAATAGAAACATTGATCAATGAAGATAACACAATGACTTTTGCATCAGAATTATCTCTCTCTCCCTCTCTCAGTTTTAGCTTTCTGTTTTCTCTCTCCCCGCGCTAAAGTGCTGTGTGGTGCTACGTGAGTGCTACCAGCACCCGATCCTGTGAGCATCTAAGTGAGTTCATTTGTAATATCAATTAATCCAAAAAAATGGATTGAATAATCTAAGAAATGAAAATATTAACATGATTTGTTTTGTCACTGGATTCAGCTGGCCGAATTAAGAAATGAATTGACATTAATATTTTATTTATGTGCATGTTGGGTTTTAAGGAAGTTAGAGATGGAGATTGGAGATGGAAAAAGAGACGGAGAGGCGCGTGGTAACACCTATATGTCAAAAGATTGTGAATGTGTGGGTGGGGTTAGACGATGGAATATGGACAATAATGTATACAATGTATAATAATACTATAATGTAATGTAATATGCTTTGGTTGTCTCGTGGGGTTTGAAAATTTGGACATCTCCTTGTGTTCTTGTGGGGTGACGACACTAACCATGGTTTAGGGAAGTTGATCAAGTTGAGTTTAGAGCTAGCTTTACCCCACATAATAGTATAAGCTGGAAACTTGAATCGTGAGGAGCTGCAAAAACCTATAGATTAATTAATATAATTATTTTAAGATAAACATAATCATATTCAACGAGGGGAGGAGGAATTGGCAAGTGGGGAGGAGATGGTGCTGGGGTGGGTGGATCCCACTTTTGTCTTCTTCCTTTCCTGCCCTCATTCATAATTAACGTATCAACATCATCAAGCAAACATAAAACTTTTGTCAAAAAAAATTAAACATAATTATTAAATAGAACTTTGATAACATTCTCCAAATTAATGGGTGATATTATGTAATAATAATTTTCCTTTAATAGGAATGACATATGACTTATTTTCTCATGACATATTTCCTCTAGTCTTATTTATAAGTAAAATTATTTAACTACACACAAAATTAAGAAGTTAGTTAAGTTATTTTGTCAATAAAAAAATTAGTTAAGTTATTTTAACTATCTTAATTTTATATAAAAATAATTAGATGTTTTGGGACTTTATGGTCATCTAGGAAGAATTACCTAGGTGTATTTTTGGAACAATGATATTACCTAAAAAAACACATTTTTAGGTAAAAATTATGTTATGGATTGGCGGGTCAATCAAACGGATTTATTCATGTTTTGTCTTCACGAGTTGGGCTGAATGGTGGATTGAGCTATTCGGCCAGTCTCACCCTGCATTATATATTAGGGTGATATTTTTTTACCCCCACTCCTAACCATATTGCCCACATTTTTGTTTTATTCTATTTTTACCCTTACTAAAAATACACTAATTTTAATTTAGAATATCAAATTTTATTTATTTTTCGGATTTACTTTTAAAGGAATTCCGTAATGCAATTTACTAAAAAAATTTCTGGATTAATGTTTTGATACATAAATCCGTAATATATTTTTTAATAACAAATTTATGTTTTATAACATAAAACATACTACCGTAATTTAAAAATAAATTTTAATTTTCATATTAAATTTTAATTTTAATATTAATATTAAATTTTAATTTTAATAAAAATCAAGCTTCCAATAGTAAAAGCTTCCAATAGTAAAGACGTTTTATACTAATCCAACCACACAATATAAAGAACAACCATAAATTAAGTAGAGTTCACAATACAACCTCATAAAAATAAATAGAGTTCAAAACAATAATAAAGAAGGTATATCAACGGTCCCGGGTCGAACACAAGTCGATGACGCCCCAAATCATCCTATAGGCCGGAGTTCGTGGATCAATATCTCCTATAGCTAAAGCATCCCATAGCCGTGCAACAATCTTAAGTCTCTCTGCATTGGACACTGGTGCCGCTGATGTGCTGAAATGTCAAACAGGAGGTGCCATGACGAGTGGGGACATGATGCCCGAAAGTACCATGGTAACTCTCATGACACTCACCCAGGACCGTGACAATAGTCGCGTGTGACCCACTTCTCTCACATGTCCTTCCCAGCCAGTTGACCTTGAAGTCTCAGCCAGACCTCCATAGCAGTGCGGGATGGGTTTGCCATCTTACCCTCTAGTAGGCGCTACTACAATAAAATTACAACAAATTTATAAAATTATTAACATAAAAAATATTTTTTATAACAAAAAACATTACGAATTTATGTTTAGGACGAATTTATCTTCTAAACATAAATTCGAAATACTTTTAAAATTTGGCATTATGGATTTATGTTAGCAGATAAGTTCGTAAGCAAATTTTTAGAAGTATTTCCAGATTTATGTTTAGAAGATAAATCCGTATAATTTTTTTTTTAAAATTCATTACAGAATTATCTCTAAAGATAAATCTGGAGTGAAAAATTCAGTTACAAATTTATCTCGTGACTTAAATCTAGAAAGGATGATAAAAATGGATTTACTTTGGTGATTTGTTGGTATTGAGAAGCAAAAATGGTAGTTTGTTTAATCGTGGGAGTATGGGTTGTGAGGGTAAAAAAATAGGGTAAAATATGTTTTTAGTCTCTACAAAATCGGGTCATTCTAACATTAGTCCCTACATTAACGAAATAGGCGTTTTGGTGCCTACATTTTTTTCCCGTTTGCATTAAGAGTCCCTTTCGTGAACTCCATCTGATTAGGCAACAAAAAAGTGACGTGGCTTTTACACGTGGCATATCAGATTATTACACGTGGATTAATTAAGGTTATATATGATGTGGCACCAAATCCAACCCGTTTTACAAGTTTCAATGGCTTTTGCTGTTGTGGAAACGGAAACAAAAGACACATGGAGATGGTTTTTGACACTATTATTGGAAGACATTGGTGGGAGAGGCAATAACAGATGGACATTTATTTCTAACCAACAGATGGTTGCATTAATTCCTTATTTTTCTACCACAAATACTCATTTCATTCATAATCCTTAATACATCAACTTCTTACACTTCTTACTCCTAGTTAATACATCAATAAAGTACAATTAAACACCTGAATTACATTACATACTTAACACAAAGTAACAGATTGACAAATAAAGATACAATAAGGAGAAAAATTACTATATTCTTCTTCAATCTCTCAGCATCCCCCCTCAATCTCTCTGCATTCAGCTTCTTCTGCAATTTGCTTATCTTCTTCATCCCAGCTTCCATAACTTCCACTGCTAGAGCAGATGCACTAGCTTCACTTTCATTACCAACAACAGCCACACTTGACTCAACCTGCTCACCAACTCCATTCATGGCTTCAAATTCACCAGTCCATATCAACATATCACACGTACCTCTTATCTACAAATATTTTAAAAACAGATTCAGGAGATTCGAAATTTAGGAAATGAATAACACAGTAACAAAATCGAAATTTAGGAAATTTAGGAATAACAAAATTTAGGAAATGATAATACCTTCCAGTTAGCACATCTCAAAAATTCGCGCCCTACATTTCGACATCTCTTCGCAATAAACGAAATCATGATAGATCCACACTTGCATCTTGGACGATTCCTGGGTGTTGAAGATGAAGCCATCGAAGCTGTTGCTGTACCCAGCGATGTTTCTTCGTTTTTCAACCCACCCCTTCGCATTTTGAACACGATTTCAACAAGATTTCAACAAAAGAAGGTGATTATTTCGGGATTTAGGGTTCTGCGAAGAAGGTGATGATTTTGGGAATTTAAGCTTCCAATCGGGTCGGGTATGTGTAAAACGGGTTGGATTTGGTGCCACATCATATATAAACTTAATTAATCCACGTGTAATAATCTGATATGCCACGTAATTAAAAAAACCCACGTGTAAAAGCCATGTCACTTTTCCGTTGCCTAATTAGATGGAGTTCACGACAGAGACTCTTAATGAAAACGGAAAAAAAATGTAGGGACCAAAACGCCTATTTCGTTAATGCAGGGACTAATATTAGAAGGACCCGATTTTGTAGGGACTAATGCAGGTTGGTCCGATGGGTCTAATCCACTTTGTCATAAATAAAAAATTCAATATGTATTTATCTCTAAAGATAAATATGGAGTAAAAAATTCAATTTAAGGATTTATCTTGTGACGTAAATCCCGAAAGGATGATAAAAACGGATTTACTTTGTCATAAATAAAAAATCACCATATGATAAATATGGTGATTTCCCCGTCCCCATCCCCACTTTGACTGCGGGGAAATTTTCTCCCCCGTCCCCGTCCCCGGGGAAAATTCTCCGCCCACGGGGCCCCAAACGGGGCAATCCCCGCTGGGATCCCCATTTACGGGTAGAAATTGCCATCCCTACATCACCCTATATATTATACAGGTTGGTCCGATGGGTCTAATCCACTTTGTCATCTTATATCGTATGTAGAATCATTAATTACAAATTGATTGTAGAACTCAAAAATTAGAAATTAAAAATATTATGCACGGGCATGCCCATGTGAACTGCACTATTGACTTAGAAAAACCAAAAAAAAAGGATGCAAAGTCATGTAAAAATCATAGTTTTTTTTAACTCAGAAAATCATATTTTTATGAGACGGTGTGACAATGCTTTTTCAACTCTTATAATCCAGTACGATCGTTAAAAAAATAAGCACACTTTTTTCTTGTAAGTCTTTCTCTATTGTTTCTAATTGACATTGTTTCTTCTTTCTTTAATAAAATAAATAAATAATTGCACCTGTCTTTAATTTATTTCTAAATTGTTTAGTTTTTTTGGTCAAACTTGTTTAGTTTAATATGATTATTCCTTCCACGTTGGTGATGGGGTGTGGACAAGAAGAAGGCCTTCCAATAAGGGTGGGAATAGATCAGACCGTCTAATAGGGGTTTATGGCTCAGCCTACGTTAGGTCCAGGCCAGGTCAAGATTTTTTTAAATATCAGGATAAGGTTTTTCCAAAAGCCTATTTAACTAAAAAGACCAAATTTTGGGCTATCAAAAAAGCCTTTTAGGCATACCAGACCAGCCTATTTAAGTGAAAGATAAATAATATTTTCATTACACTATGACTATTATATTAAATTTCATACTTTTGTGTTAAATCATAAAATTATTAATATATTCTGTTAATTTAAACATATTGACACATCAATTTTTGACGTATTTAAAATTATTATTATAAAATAGAATTTAAATTGAATGTCATATAAAATAAAACTTAATTTCACTAACATATTAGCTTTTTAGTCTATTTACAAAAGCATGCATCACTTAAGAGTTGTAGGCTTTCGTAAAAAATAGTTAAATATGCTTTTAAACAGGCTTTCAGACATTGTCAGACCAGACCCAAGCCTTGCAAAGTCCAACTCAAGCCTAAAAAATGGACCTACGACACACTAAGACCAAGCCCAAGCCTTGCAAAGTCCAGCTCGGCCTGACCTATTCTCATTAAATAATTAAATAAGTAACGGCATAGATCTTTCATATGCTTTTCTCAATTTCACTAATATGATACGAGTGTCCATCAAAAATTACTGCAAACAAAAAAAGTTTGAGTTCTTTGACTTAAAAAAGTGGGACAAGCGTAAGCAAAATAACAGCAAAAAAGGAGGTTTTTCTAAAAAAAACAACAAAAAGGACATGAGGCAAAAAATAAAATAAAAATACCAGCTCAAAAATATTAAAAAAAGTACCAAAAAAAAAACAAGTCTCAACCGAATCTCCATTTGGATTTGAGAAGAGGTGTTGGAGAATAAGTCATACATTGAATAAATTAATAAAAACAAGGCCTAATTACAGTTTTGGTCCCTATTATTTTTTTTTATAAGCAAAAATTTCATTAGCGGAGTATTAGGGGTGCTCGAACTCAAACAAAAGAGATTACATATTGTTTAGGCACTGGAGTGGGTTTAACCCCCAAGACGTAGTGGACAAATTAGAATTACAGCATAATCTGTAAATAAACCAACTCCACGTTAAGCTCTTGATGCGAGAAAGAATGAAATCTAAATCTGCCTCCTCGTTCTTGAAAATGATACCATTCCGGGTCGTCCAAATGCACCAACAAGTAGTTAAGCAAAACAAATGCTTTGTCTTCTTTGACTTTTTCCCTTTACAAAGCGCACCATACCTGTGAAAGAGATCAACGAGGCTCATCGGATCATCAAAATAGACACCCAACCAATATGCTACTCTCCTCCAAACCGCCAAAGCAAAATTGCAGGTCAAGAATAAGTGATCAACATATTCGTTGTATTGATTACAGAAAGGGCACAGTGATTCCCCTTCCGAATGAAAGACATTCCTATGAAGAAGCTGTGCACTAGGGGGGAGGGAATCGCGAAACAAACGCCAACCGAAAATTGAGACTTTTGATGGCACAATCGTTTCCCAAAATTCATTTGAGACACATGATCCTGCGAGTACCCATAAACCACACCGGCGGTGACAATCCACCTATAATAAGATTTAACAGGAAAAACCTTCGATGATTCCAACGTCCAAGACCATGAATCACACCTAGACGTCTCCGGCTCTACTGCCAACAAGACTTCGTGGAGACTAGTAGCTTTAGAATCGCTGCCAACAACTTGACCATCCATCCATGGTTCCCTCCAAGTCCACTTACCGTTAGACCAATTTCCAATGTCAGCAACAGAGACTTCCTTATGATTGCAACCAGAAAAAAGAGACGGAAACACGAGATAAAGAGGTTCAGCCTCAAGCCAATGATCATGCCAAAAATTGACTAATGAACCGTCTCCCAAGTGTCTTCTAACACAAGTGCGAAACCGACCCGTTGAAGAGAGATAAGCATCCAACGAAAGTAAGTCACGCCACCACAACGAACTTGTATTTCCTCTAGGAACCCCTTCCAAAGAACCATGAGTGAAGATTGGAGCCAATTCCCCGTACCTATGAGACAACAAACCCCTCCAACTTGCATTAGTATCCACCAAAGCCCTCCACTTCCATTTAAATAATAGAGCTATGTTAAAAAGCTCAAGATTTTAGATACCAAGACCACCTTCCTTCTTCGGTTGACAAATCCTATCCCAAGTCACCCAATACATACCACCATCTCCCTCATTAATACCACACAAGAAGTCCCTTTGGATTTTAACCATGGATTCAATCAGCACCTTTGGATTAAAAAGCAAAAACGTGGAAGGGGGTCAGATGTTGTTCCAGAGCACAAGATGTTGGAGGTGGGATGACTTTTTCCGGCAACAAATGCTACAAGCCTACAATGGAATCTCCCAGATGAAATGCAATCGCGGTGGATGTAGAAGACGTGAGGTGGGGCTTTTGGATCTGATTCAAAAATCAAAAGAGAAACCAAAATCAAACCTTAGATCTGATCAAACCTTAGATCTGTTCAAACCCAAAATAAAATCCAGAGAGAAACCAAAATCAAACCCAAAATCAAATCCATAAGGTGATGAGAGGTATGCGGGGGAGAGAGTGTGATGCGAGAGAGAGAGAGAGAGAGAGGAAGATGTTTTTTTTGGGTGGAACTTCTTTTTTGGTTGTTATAACAGTGAATCTCTCTAACCAGAAGAAGAATCGACTGAGGTGGAGCAAAGATGGAGGAGGAGAAGCGGCAGACAGTGGCGGATCGGAGAAGAGAAGAGAGTCTCTGTGCAGAGAGAAGACATTAGTGAAGAGAGAGGTAAAATAAAATATATTTTATTTATTTAATAGATTAAAATAATATTTTTAAAAGAAAAAGGTCATGTGGCATTCCAATGTGGCTTACCACATCAGCTAATTGAGCGCCACATCAGATTCAATTTTGACCAAATTAGAAGGAGACCTTGATTTTAGAAATTGGGAAAATAATGGGACCAAAATCGTGAAAAAAATAGTTTGGGGACTAAAATCATGAGTTGGTCATAACAGGGGGACCAAAACTGTAATTAAGCCTAAAAACAACTCAAATATCTATAAAGTCAAAAACTGTGAGTCCAAACTATCTTAGGGTCTCTTTGGGAGTGGTTGTGAGTTTTTGGTTTTGAAAGACAATTTCAAAAACAAAACATGTTAGGGTAAAATGGTGCTGAATTGATTTTTTCCTTATTTTCGAAACAATTTTCCATCTAAACACAAAATGGTGCCGAAACAGTTTTCCTTATCTTATTTATGCTCACTGTTGGTAAAGCTCTCGTCTTAATTGTTGTCATAAGATATATATGGAATTTGGAATTTCCAAGAAGAAATCGCTACCGTAGCTAGCAGTTATGATTAACATTAAAATTGTATGAGGATTCCTTATTTACAATTAATAATGTTTAGTTGGTCAAAAAAAATTAATAATATTTAGAATTTAAACTTATTAAGATCACCTACATCAAAACTAATTGTGTTGCATTCGTCTCCAATACTGGTTGCATTGACAATTTCAGTGATATGAGGGTGTTGGCTCTCTAATTCGAACCTAAGTGTGAACGTGTAATAGTGTTTATTATTATTATTATTATTATTATTATTATTATTATTATTATTATTATAAGCAATGTGGTGTTTATTTAATATTTCATCTAAAGTGACCTAAAAAAATAAGATGTCTTCCATCCTAATTTTTATAAGACACTTAGATAAATAAAATAATGTGGCCAAATAGGAGAAATCAAATGAGTGTTATAATTCAACCCAAAAAAATGAGTCTTTTAATTTAAGATAAAGAATCTTTAGGGGATATATTTAAGAGGAAAGGCTTAAAGATATACACAATACACTACGCCAGATCTTGCGAAAAATGGCGCCTTATTGGGCAGCGCTTTTGATGTAAGGGCTACATTTGCTTAAACCGCGCAGAGAATGGGCAGCGCTCTCGCTGTAAGCGTTGCTTTTGGTTAAAATGCGCTGGGGCGATGGGCAGCGCTTTTTAGGAAACGCTGCCTATAGGAGAAGGCGTTTGGGCGATGAGAAGCGCTTTTTAGGAAACACTGCCTATAGGAGAACGTGTTGGGGCGATGGGCAGCGCTTATAGGCAAACGTTGCCTATTATTAATACTTTATTTGTTCATTTCCTCACATTCCTACGCGCTACCTCTCCAACGACTCTCTCTCAGTTCGCCTCCCACTCTCTCAGCAGCTAGCTCTCCGACGATTCTCTCAGTTCAGCTCTTCGGCCAACGACACTCTCTCGGTTCACCTCCCTCGCGTTCCTCACATTCCCTCAAACCCGTGAACCCAGAAAAACCCATAAACCCATAAAACCCGTAAACCCCAACCGTAAACCCAGCAAAATGCAATCTGGGTGGTTCCTCTTGTTCCTCGCGTTCTTTCAGTCCTTTGGTCAGTGTGGTTCTGCATTTGGTAGCAGCAACCCATTTGTGTATGTTGGAGGTCAAAGTTTTGCATTTGGTAAGTTCCATTGTTTTTATTTGGTATTTTTATTGATTTTCGTTTTTTGTATTTTGTTCAACTAATAGAAGCTCATCTTGTGGATTTGGGTACCCCTAGAGTTTCGATTTGTCTAGGAAGTGAAGAGTAGCTTGTTGGTGATCATTCACTAGTTTCTCTTAGAGGTGAGTTCTTTACTCTTTCGTTCCTTTTAGCTTGATTGTTAGATTAATGGATATGGTGCTCTAGAAATTTGGATTGTGTTCTAGAAATTTGGATGCATGTGAATGTTGTAAATGAATGACTTAGTTATTTGGACGTTGTAAAATTTGTGAATGTTATTTGGATGAATGACTTAGTTATTTGGATGCATGTGAATGTTGTAAATGAATGACTTAGTTAATGGATATGTTGTAATATTTGTCTAGGAAGTGAAGAGTAGCTTGTTGGCAATATGGAAGACATAAAAGTCTTTGGTTTCTTTAGTTGAAAATAGTTGAAAATAGCCTTTGATTTCTATACAAAAAACCATGATGATCAGGGTAAAATGCAAAATAGTGGTGTGACTCTTGTAGCTCAAGCTATGCATACATCAAGTGCCAAAGACAGAAATCTCATATACGCGAATATGTCATACTTCGGGGTCATTAAACACATATATAGGAGTTGGATTACAACATGTTTCGGGAGCCTGAGTTCCAATGTAAGTGGGTTGACAATAATAATGGTTTACAGATTGATGAGTCAGGGTTCATGCGGGTGAATTTCAACAAGTTGGGATATAAAGATGAGCCTTTTATTTTGGCATCCCAAGCTTAACAAGTGTTATATAAGTGTTTTGAGATGTGCTAACTGGAAGGTATTATCATTACCTAGATGTTACTTTGTACTTGGACCGCCACCTGAAGGAAAGATGGAATTCACCATAGGTGTAAGGAAGTTGGCCTATATCTGTAACATCTTATAGGATGATCTTAGTAGAATTAACCAAAAAGAAAAGTCAAGTAGTGTACGACCATGAAGTGTTTGGTTTGCCTAGGATTTGAATGGATTATAGGAAATTGAAATATAGCGACCATTAAGAATAGAAACCCTTTGCCTAGAATAGATGACCTGATGGACCAATTGAAGTGAGCTTCAATCTTTTCGAAGATTGATTTGAGATCTGGTTATCATCATATTAGAGTTAAGAAGGAAGATATCCCAAAAACAGCCTTTAGATCCAGATATGGCCATTATGAGTATTTGGTTATGCCTTTTGGTGTGACTAATGCGCCAGCTGTTTTTATGCATTATATGAATAGGATCCTTTAGACCTTACCTTGATCAGTTTGTTGTGGTGTTCATAAATAATATTCTCATTTATTCTTCTAGTAAAGAAGAACATGAAGAACATCTGAGAATAGTTTTGTAGATCTTGAAAGATCGATCAATTTATATGAAGTTGTCTAAATGTGAGTTCTGGTTCGAAAAAGTTCAGTTCTTAGGGCATCTGATCAACAAAGAGGGGATTGCTGTTGATCCTTCTAAAGTTGATGCAGTGTTAAAGTGGGAAAGTTCACGGAATGTAGGCGTGGTTCGTAGTTTTCTTGGGCTTGCAGGATACTACAGACGGTTTATAGAAGGTTTCTCAAAGATTGCGTTGCCTATGACGCAATTAACGAGGAAGGGTAAGACATTTGAGTGGACAGAAGAGTGTGAGGCTAGTTTCTCGGAATTGAAGAGAAGATTGACTAGCTCACCCGTGTTGGTTTTGCCAGATCCCTTAGGTCAATTTGACGTTTACGTGTGATGCGTCTTATCAAGGATTAGATTGTGTGCCAATGCAAGAGAAGAAGGTTGTTGCTTATGCTTCAAGGCAGTTAAAAGTTCTTTAGAGGAACTACCCCACCCATGACTTAGAATTGGCTTCTAAAGTCTTTGCATTAAAGATTTGGAGGCATCATCTCTATGGAGCTCGGTTCACTGTGTTTAGTGACCACAAGAGTTTGAAGTATCTGTTTGACCAGAAGGAGTTGAACATGAGGCAAAGAAGATGGATGGAGTTCTTAAAGGATTATGATTTTGATCTGCAGTATCATCCAGGGAAGGCGAATGTAGTCGTTGATGCCCTGAGTAGAAAGACATTGCACATGTCTGCAATGACGGTAAAAGAATTTGAGTTGATAGAAGAGTTTAGAAATCTAAGTTTGAATGTGAACTTTGCAAAGGGCGGAATTCATTTAGGCATGACTACAGTGTCTAGTGATTTTCTGGGGATGATTCTAGAAAAGCAGTTGGAAGATGAACATCTGCAAGATTTAAGAACGAGAATAAGAGAAGGATAGGAGTCAGATTTTAGGGTTGGTACAGATGGTGTGCTTAAGTTTGGTGATTGAGTTTGCATTCCAAATAATAAAGATATTCGTGAGATGATTCTTGACGAAGGTCATAGAAGTAGGTTGAGTTTTCATCCAGGTGCTATTAAGATGTCAAGATTTGAAAAAGATGTTTTGGTGGCCTGGCATGAAAAAGGAAATGGCGGAGTATGTGTTGTCTTGCCTAGTTTGTCAGAAGGCTAAGATTGAACATCAGAAACCAGCAGGGATGTTGCAGTCCTTGGATATTCTAGAGTGGAAGTGGGCTAGCATTGCTATGGATTTTGTTGTAGGTTTACCTAGAACTCAGAAGAAATTTGATGCTATTTGGGTCATCATTTTATCCCAATCAATCAGAGTTTCAGTTTAGAGAAATTAGCACAAATCTATGTTAGGGATATAGTGAGGTTACATGGAGTGTCTGCTAGTATTATCAGTGATCGATACCCTAGGTTCACCTCAAGGTTTTGGCGCTAGTTACATGAAGAAAAGGGAACTAAGTTAAGAATGAGTTCAGCCTATCATCCACAAACTGATGGTTAGTCTGAAAGGACGATTCAATCATTAGAGGACCTCCTAAGAGCTTGTGTATGTGAGCACACAGGTAGTTGGGATGATTTCCTTCCTTTGATTGAGTTTACCTATAATAATAGTTTCCACTCTAGCATAGGAATGCCACCCTATGAGGCGTTATATGGAAGGAAGTGCAGAACACCGTTGTGTTGGTTTGAGGTGGGAGATGCTAAGATTCTTGGATCAGACTTTGTGCAACAAACAACAGAACATGTTAAAATTATCAGGGAAAAGATGAAAATTGCCTAAGATAGGCAAAGGAGCTATAGTAACAAGAGAAGGAGACCTTTAGAATTCCAGGAGGGAGATCATGTTTTTCTGAGAGTAACCCCTAAGACTGGCATTGGTCATGCAATTAAGACTAGAAAGCTTACTCCTAGATTTATTGGCCCATTTTAGATTCGTCACCGAATTGGCCCAGTAGCCTATCACATTGCTTTGCCATCCAGGTTGTCAAATCTCCATGATGTCTTTCATGTTTTACCGCTTCGTAAATATTACCCTGATCCATTGAGCCTGAGTCAATACAGTTGAGAGATAATCTTGAATACGAGGCTTTACCTGTACGGATTGCAGACCGTAAGGTTAAAGAACTACGTGGAAAACATATCCCATTAGTAAGGGTAATCTGGGATGATGTAACTGGAGATACCACTTGGGAGCGAGAGGAGAATATCCGTCAGCAGTATCCAAATTTTTTTGCAGGTATATTAAATTTCGCCGACGAAATTTCTGTAAGGGGGTGGATATATATATATATATATATATATATATATATATATATATATATATATATATTATAAAGGAATAGTTGTTGGCAAGTGGTTATGATAAAGGGAAGGTGTTGCTATTGAGGAAAAATACAATGAAGAAAATGGGGAAAGTAATAGTGATGATAACCCTGTTGATGGAATTCATTTTGATGATAGTGAGAAAGAGAGGGTTTATAACCAAGATGGTTTTGGTTATGATATTGAAGACCTTACTCCTACTGTACCAGAAAGAAAGAAAAGAAAGTCAAGAAGAAAAAATAAACTGAAGTGAAGGGAAGGTAAAGGGGCCAAAAAGAAGAGTGGTCATGAAGTGGACAATATTCACCCATTGGAAGGTCTACAAGAAGAAAATGTTGGTACGTAACTTCGGAATTGGATGCTCTATAATATCCAATGAAATATGGATACAACACTAAAGACGGGAGTGGGTTGACATTGATTTTAATGCAAATGACAGTCCTAAGTTGGATAAGTTTAATCCAGAAGAAGAAATTTTAAAGAACTTCAAACTCACTTTGAGAATGGAGTTTTCATCACAAAAACAATTCAAGAATATTGTTTTAGAGCACAATGTTTTGAATGGCGGAGAGGTGATGTTTAAGAAGAATGATCTACTTAGGAGTGTTACCAAGTGGCTTCAGTCTAAAAATGGGGGGTGAATTGAGATTTAAAAAAAATTCTCTTTTAACGACTTAGATCAATTTTTCGTACAGGTTTATGAGACGAACGAAAAAGAAATAAAAACAGTAAAGAACACAGTAGATTTTATACTGGTTCAGTCACCTCCCAGTGACCTACGTCCAGTCCTCACAACCCTGTGAGATTTTCCACTAACAAACACAAAGCTTAACCGGGTGCTTTAAAACCCTTACAGACTTAGGCACTCTTCACCTAGGATACTCCACCTATTGCAAGAGCCCTCAAGATCTATAACCAACAAGAGATACCCAACCCAATCTAACCCTTGAGAGAGATCAGCTCAACAAATGAAGAACTTGAAGAACAAAAGTGTAATAGGGTTTTGCGATTTTTCTCTGTGAATTCTGGGTTGTGTTGTTTGTGAAGCCCTAGGTCCCTATTTATAGACTTCGTAAAAATATGACCGTTGGGACAATTTCTAATTCTGTCTCAGCAAGTGAAAATTCAATTGTTTGCTTGACAACACTTAGCATGACAATCGATTTTGTGCTTTGAATAAAAACAACTTCATAAGTGAATGATTGATTGTTTGCTTCTAAAACTGAGTTTGACAGTCGATTGCTTGCTTTAAGAAAAGAAGACCTTTAAGAAATCAATCGATTGTGTGCTTCCAAAATGAAGCTCATAATCGATTTTGTGCTTTACAAAACAAGTCAAGAATTGATTGTTTTCTTCCAAAAACATGTTCTTTTAAAAACATAAGTGCATAATCGATTTCTTGCTTCCTTTCTCTTTAAAACCAAGTGCATAATCGATTTTATGCTTGTAAACAAAGTGCATAATCGATTTTATGCTTGTAAACATTTGTGTCTAACCTATTTAACATGCTTTTATCAATATGAGCATAAGTTAGATTAATTGTGTGAGTGCTGTGTGATGAGTGATTTGAGCCGATCCTCAAAAGCGGTTAGAATTCATTCCTAAGGCATGACCCAACTTCCTAGTGACTACCCTTGACACAGACTTACTTCTGGAGTCTGTTATGTCTCGGAGTTCGCTTGTCACTTTGACTTAGATTACCTCATCATCAAAACTTAACCTGCAACACAAGATATCCACATTCTCCCCCTTTTTGATGATGACAAAATTTTCATTCATCTTAGGTGGGAGGTTAGTTTATCAAGCAAAACAATGCACTATTCATGATATGTATCTAGACCCCCCTTACTTAATGCTCCCCCTGACTAAATGCAAAGTGACAATCCTATATGCATCCTGTAAGAATCCTATATTTCTCCCCCTTTTTGTCATGATCAAAAGGGTTAATACGAAACTTAGTTGGTGAGTCGAAAATGCAGCTAATAGTAAAAGTGAGTCCATTGCTTTTAAAAAATTCGGCATAAACCACAAAATGGCCTGAGAGTCGGGTTGCAACACAAGAGAGCCAAACAGTTCATATTTCATTCAGATAAATGATAAAACAATGATTTAATGTTCTCTTCGAATGAAAAATAGACTTCTTTTTGCAATGGTTTTGAAAAAAATATCAGCCAGCAATTTTGAATACTCAACTAAATCAGTCATACAGTCACCTTTTTTAGCATGATTTCTAAGAAAATGAGGTCTAGACTCTATATGCTTAATTCTAGAATGTTGAACGGGGTTCTTTGATAGATTAATTGCGCTTGAGATGTCGCATTCAAACGGACTGTCATTTATATCGACACCATAGTTGAGATGTTGTTTACTCTATTTCCTATTATTCTAACTTGCTTACTAATGATGTCCTCAATGATGCATGAAATGAGATCAATGATTACTCTATTTCAATACTTACATGTTGGACTAAAACTTAATAAATTATTCTTAAGTTCTTCTACATAAAGCACATTCCAATAGAGGTGGATAAACCTTTACAAAACTTACCTTCACCGATGATTCTTCCTCTATTGTTATTATCACAAGTCACATGACCGCTTTTTCTGGGGGTGAGTGTTAAGAGCTTTGTTATATCTCCAGTCATGTACTTTGAGCATTTGCTATCAAGGTATTAATCTGTCCCCCATACCTTGAAGCATACCTGCAATAAGATCAAGTTGAAAATTTTGGTCCCCAAATTTCTTTGGGTCCTTGTGGGTTAGTACTTAGTAGAGTCCCTATGGAAACCCATACCTTGTTCACAACTTGTCTTCCTCTAGCCATGTACACAGATTGTCATACCCTAATTTTGTCCGACTAAAAAAAGGGTTTTATTCAAAAGAAGGCGGGGGGTGAAGTTTGGAGCGACTTAAAAAAGGGAATAATACAACGAAGAGGGCTATTTGATCTGTTAACAGGAATAACTATAGACCCACGTGGTTCTATGAGCTCCATAGACCCACGTGGTTCTATGAGCTCTATAGACCCACGTGGTTCTATGAGCGCTACGATCCACATGGTTCTATGAACGCCATAGACCCACGTGGTTCTATGAGCGCCACGATCCTCATGGTTTTACGAGTGACCCACGTGGTTCTATGAGCGAAAGTGAGCAGTGTCTGCTGCGCTGGACTTTATAAATAGCACGCTTTCATTCTGCAGACGGCTGGAAACCCTTGTCGTACCCTAATTTTGTCCGTCTAATTTATCAAAAAATCCCAAAAAAGTCGTTATCCTCGTTGTGACGTATCATTTTAAACACATGGGTGTCTTTAGCGCTCGTCATACAACGTTTATTTTGACGCTCGTTTTTATTGTTGATATCGTAGTTATTAGATTATTTATTATAGTTGGTGCAAAAATAAGTGAAGAAGATGAATGGTCAACAATTTTATTACATAACCGAGCTCTTTTACACATATGGACAAAAAACCAAAAAAGCAAATAGTACAAAAGTTTAAAATAAAATTCAAAAAGGTTGCATTAATAAAAAATCTTTTTTCTTTTAATCCATTTCTCTCCTATTTCTCAAAAAATACAAAAAATAACTAACCGTTTATCGAGTCCTTTTTATTATTATTATAAGGGTAAAATTATTATTTTTGAATTAATAAATGTTTACACATTTAGTTAAAAGGTAACCTTCCTTAGGAAGGATGTCGTAGGGTGCTAATACCTTCCCTACGCATAAACGACTTCCAAGCCTAAACCTGGTCCGCAAAACCCCCCTTATCCACTCAATAGGGATTTTCCAATGTTTGCCCTTAAACTAAACTTTGGTGGCGGCTTCATTTCAAGAACTTCGAAGAATCCCTCCTCCGGATTTTTCGGTCACTACACAGATGCAGTATGTCCTAGTTTGGCACAGTAATAACATCTAATATATGGACTAGTAGTGAACTTTGGCCTATAGTGCAAATTTCTTTTCATGGAAGTGTTTCTTTGTGGCCTAGAATGCACATGTAATTCATCATATGCATTTTGTGAAGTTTCAGAGTTAGAATCTACCTCAGTTTCATTTTCACTGTCGTAGTCGGCAGTGGCGGATCTTGCCCCAAATATTAAGGGGAGCGGGTAACAATTAACTAAAATATTATAACTAAAAGAAGGTCTAGAAAAAAAGCAATAAAGCAAAGCAAGCAATACTTCACAAACAAAGCAAAGCAATATTTATCAATATTTATCACTTCCAGTTGAAAGAAGAAGAAGAAGAAGAAGAAGAAGAAGAAGAAGAAGAAGAAGAAGAAGAAGAAGAAGAAGAAGAAGAAGAAGAAGAAGAAGAAGCAAAGCAAGCAATACTTCACAAACAAAGCAAAGCAATATTTATCAATATTTATCACTTCCAGTTGAAAGAAGAAGAAGAAGAAGAAGAAGAAGAAGAAGAAGAAGAAGAAGAAGAAGAAGAAGAAGAAGAAGAAGAAGAAGAAGAAGAAGAAGAAGAAGAAGAAGAAGAAGAAGAAGAAGCAGAAGAAGAAGAAGAAGGAGAAGAAGGAGGAGAAGGAGGAGAAGTAGGAGAAGGAGGAGAAGGAGGAGAAGTAGGAGAAGGAGGAGAAGTAGGAGAAGGAGGAGAAGTAGGAGAAGAAGAAGAAGAAGGAGAAGTAGGAGAAGAAGAAGGAGAAGTAGGAGAAGAAGAAGAAGAAGAAGAAGAAGAAGAAGAAGAAGAAGAAGAAGAAGAAGAAGAAGAAGAAGAAGAAGAAGAAGAAGAAGAAGAAGAAGAAGAAGAAGAAGAAGAAGAAGAAGAAGAAGAAGAAGAAGAAGAAGAAGAAGAAGAAGAAGAAGAAGAAGAAGAAGAAGAAGAAGAAGAAGAAGAAGAAGAAGAAGAAGAAGAAGAAGAAGAAGAAGAAGAAGAAGAAGAAGAAGAAGAAGAAGAAGAAGAAGAAGAAGAAGAAGAAGAAGAAGAAGAAGAAGAAGAAGAAGAAGAAGAAGAAGAAGAAGAAGAAGAAGAAGAAGAAGAAGAGAAGAAGAGAAGGAGGAGAAGGAGGAGAAGGAGGAGAAGGAGGAAAAGAAGAAACAGTTGGAGCTTGGAGTTAGAGGAATTGCAGAGTTGATTATTGAAGGTCAATGAATACACAACAACACAAGAGCAGGGAGATTGCAGCGTGTTTTGTTGCTTCTATTCTGCTCCCAAAACAACATCGTTTTGGTAGTAGTATATGAAGAAAAAAATTCTATTATTTTTAGGAGATGCCGCGACTCCCATCCGCTCCCACCAAGTATCGCCACTAGTGGTCGGCTATGAGAGCAACTTGAGCATCTTCACTTTCTGAATCATCTGATGAGTCCATGTCATTTGCTTCCCATGCTATGTAGGCTTTTCTACCCTTGTTTCCTTTAGATCCCTTTTTCTCAAACTTTGACAGTTTTCTTTGTAATTTCGGGCACTCCATCTTCATGTGTCCGGATTTGTCACATTCGTAGCAACTTGGTTGACTTGAGGAGTTTTCCTTGCTTGAGAATCTTTTGGGTGGAACATTCTTCTTGAGAAAGCTTTTCCTTCTCATGAACTTTTTGAATTTTCTAACCATTAGATCCATATTCTCATCGTCTTCCTTATCTTCATTTTCTGAATCATCACTATCATCAGGTGGATTTGAACTAAAAGCCTTGAGAGCTAAGATTTTCTTTTTCTTGTCTTTTTCTTCATGCTCTGCTAGGCGAGAGTCATGGTAGTTAAATTCCTTGATTTAGTTATCGCAGTTACCTTTGGTTGCCATTCTCTGTTTAGGCATCTCAACACTTTGTTGATCAAGTCTTTGGCATGAAATGATTTTCCTAATGAACCCAATTTATTCACTATGTAAGTGAACCTCTTTTGCATTTCTTGTATAGATTCTTCTTAATTCATTCTGAATAATTCATATTCCCGGGTGAGTATTTGTTCTTGCTCTTTTTACCTCACTAGTACCTTCATGAGTGACTTGAAGGTTGTCCCACATTTCTTGAGCAGTTTTACAATTTGACACTCCGAAGAATTCATCGGTACTAAGTGCGGAAGTGCTAATGTTCTTGGCACGGAAATTGTGTTGAACTTTCCTTTTATCATTATCCGTCATTAATTTCTTTCTTTGACTATGAGTGCCCCATTAACCATGTGTGTGGGGACAAAAGGTCCATTTTCCACAGCATCTCATACATCTATATCTACCCCTTCTATGAATATTCTCATTCTTTCTTTCCAATATGCATAGTCTTCCCCGTTGAATCCTGGAGGACGGGTAAGAGATGCACCCTCTTGCATAGACCAACCTGAAGCCATTTCTCTTGAAGCTTCTAGGCCCTTTAAACAAGAGTCTAGCTCTGATACCACTTGTTACCAAGTGGCTTCAATCTCAAGACCGGGGGGTGAATTGAGATTTTAAAAACTTTTCCCCTTTTAACGACTTAGATCAATTTTTTGCGTAGGTTTATGAAACGAACGAAAAAGAAATAAAATAGTAAAGAACACAGTAGATTTTATACTGATTCAGTCACCTCCCAGTGACCTACGTCCAGTCCTCACAACCCTGTGAGATTTTCCACTAACAAACACAAAGCTTAACCGGGTGCTTTAAAACCCTTACAGACTCAGGCACTCTTCACCTAGGATACCCCACCTATTGCAAAAGCCCTCAAGATCTACAACCAACAAGAGATACCCCACCCTTGTTACAACCACAAACCCTAGAGAGATACCCCACTCTCTAGTACAAATAAGAACCCTAGAGAGATACCCCACTCTCTAGTATAAACCGATTACAACGATTAAAATAGATTACAAACAAATAACAAAATACCTCTATGAAGGTGGATACAACAACTTGAAGATTCCCAACCCAATCTAACCCTTGAGAGAAATCAGCTCAAAAAATGAAGAACTTGAAGAACAACAGTGTAATAGGGTTTTGCGTTTTTCTCTGTGAATTCTGGGTTGTGTTGTTTGTGAAGCCCTAGGTCCCTATTTATAGACTTCGTAAAAATATGACCGTTGGGACAATTTCTAATATTGTCTCAGCAAGTGAAAATTCGATTGTTTACCTGAAAACACTTAGCATGACAATCGATTGTGTGCTTTGAATAAAAACAACTTCATAAGTGAATGATCGATTGTTTGCTTCTAAAACTGAGTTTGACAGTCGATTGCTTGCTTTTAGAAAAGAAGGCCTTTAAGAAATCAATCGATTGTGTGCTTCCAAAATGAAGCTCATAATCGATTTTGTGCTTTACAAAACAAGTCAAATCGATTGTTTTCTTCCAAAAACATGTTCTTTTAAATGCATAAGTGCATAATTGATTTCTTGCTTCCTTTCTCTTTAAAACCAAGTGCATAATCGATTTTATGCTTGTAAACAAAGTGCATAATCGATTTTATGCTTGTAAACAAAGTGCATAATCGATTTTATGCTTGTAAACATTTGTGCCTAACCTATTTAGCATGATTTTATCAATATGAGCATAAGTTAGATTAATTGTGTGAGTGCTGTGTGATGAATGATTTGAGCCGATCCTCAAAAGCGGTTTACAATTCATTCCTAAGACACGACCCAACTTCCTAGTGACTACCCTTGACATGGACTTACTTCTTGTGTCTGTTATGTCTCGGAGTTCCGCTTGTCACTTTGACTTAGATTACCTCATCATCAAAACTTAACCTGCAACACAAGATATCCACAAGGAGTAGAGCGCTGCGTAAATTTTACAAGACTTGCACACAAAATGCTAGTGAGCAGAGTTGTGAGGACAACTACATTCAGGGTGGAGACTTTGTGTCCAAAGCATACTCGTGGGAGGGTGCACTGGTGCAAAATTATTAAAAGAATTAGACATTTAAAGTCAGGCGCTCGGACGCCTGACTTGATAGGTAGACGCGGTGACAAACTTGTAATTACGAGGAAAAATTTTATCTGGCGTTTAAGTCAAGCGTAAACACGCCTGACCTCAAAAGTGAAAACTTTTAATATTTTAAGACAGGCTGGTATTTAGCCTGACTTCAAAAGTACTAAAATATCCCAACTATTCAGTTCCCTCTCTATTCACATTTTTATTCGCAAAACGCATGACTTCACTCTCTCACCCTCACTCCGTTTGCAATCTGTCACCATCTCCCTTTCTTCTCCCTCACCGCCGCCGTTTCCTCCCTCCGTTTCCTCACCGTCACCCTTCCTCTCCCTTTGTTTCCTCTCCGTCACCGTCGCCCATGCGACTCAAAAGATTACACGAAAAAGAACCTCAATTAGAAAACCCTTCCTCTTCGCTAACCTCTTCTCACTCTCAATCACATCTCACTCGAAACCCAATCACATCTCACTTTCAATCACAAAGGCCCTCGATTTCTTTCTCAATGAAGGCTCTATTCCCCGGTTTCTCTCAATCTCCTGTGACCTACCTAGCTCTGTGCGTCGATATGTGTTTCTAGACGGAGGATCTAAAGGGTTCATCGCAATCAGAAAATAACCCTCTCTCTGTGCGTTGCTTTGTGCCTCTCATTGTGCATTCGCTCTGTGCGTCTCGATCTGCACCTTCTCCGTTCACGTTTTTCGTTTCTTTGTGCGCATCTTCTGCACCATAACAGAGTCAAGTTCTAGGAAGTGGTTTGCATGGAGCACCGGATCGACTCATGGATCTGGAGCCAGGGACCATGGACACTGTCAGATCTAGTCCATATGGACTGATTTTTCGGCCAGATAACTTCATGTTTGGGCAGAAAGGAAGCAGAGAGCTGTGATTTCCTTCTAGATATTCTTTAAATAAGTTCTGTTCACAACTGTTTCTAGGTTTTTCATATTTTTTTTCGATCTGTGTTTTTTTGTGGTTTGAAGTTTGACAGATTTCTTTGAATATATTTTCTTCTGCAGTTTGTGGTATATAGAATTTTTATGTTTAATGCAACTATGAACCTATCTTATAGGGAAAGGGGAATACCTGTGGTTAAGAAGGCTTGGTTAACCGACAGCATTGAAAAGCAAGAACCACAACATTTGGAAGCTTATGATCTTGTCTCTTCTGTGGATGGCAAAGGAATCCCCTGGGACAAACAAGATCGTGGGGAAGAGGCTATTGAATCACTATCAGCAGAAGTACATTACTTACTCTTTCATCCTACTATTTCAATTGTTATTATTATCAAGAGAAGAAATGTAGCTTTCTTTTATTTGTGTTTTATAAAATTTGGTGCGTGGTAACAAATCAGTACAAAAAGCATGGGGACTAAAATGGGAACATACATTACTCGTAAACCAAATTCTATTGTTCATAAAATATCAAATTCAAATGAATTGTTACACAAACCCAAACCACATAAAATAACTTATGCATAAAATTAGACACTGTAAACCCAAATTACAACTACTTTCTAAACCATAAACTAGATAACAATACATTAAAAACTCCCTGCAGCGACCGAAAAATTCGGGTGAAGATTCTTCGAAGGTTCAAAAATGAAGCCGCCACTAATGTTTATTTATATGGGCAAACATTAGAAAATCCATTTGAATTTGGATAAGGGTCCTTGAGACCAAATTTGGGTTCGGGAGACGGTTATGCGTTGGGAAGGTACTACCACCCCACGGCATCTTTCCTAAGGAATGCTACCTGCTAATTAGTTGTATAAAAGAATGTTAGTTTGGAAAATATTTATTTTACCCTTTTTATTGTGAATTGAAAGAAATTAAAAAAAAGAAAAGGCCTGGTATTTTTTTCAACTAAGAAATTATTTAGAAAAAAAAGGTTTTTTATTAGTGCACTTGACAGAGGTGGGCCCGCCCTCTGCTCCTACGTATTTTCGGGTAGAGAATCAAAGGCTACGTAGTTCTTGGGTAGAAAAAGTTTGGTTTGTTTGTGTTTTTTAATTTAGGGATTTTAGGACTTGTGATCCGTACGGTTCATTTATCCTAAAACGATGACTAACCCTACCGTACGGTCGACTTAATCCCCTGTTTTTGAAAATAAGATTTTTGATTTTTTGGAAGAAAACGATTTGTGTAGGGAGTGATTTTATTTGAATAGGTATTTTAGGACTCTCGAGCCGTACGGCCCATTTGTCCTAAAACGATGACTAACCCGGTCGTACGGCTGACTTAATCCCCTATTTTGAAAATAACATTTTTATTTTTGGAGAAAAATGATTATTTTGTTTTTCTGTTTTGAATATGAGTGAAAAGTTAACAAAGAAGAAAAAATGAAAAGTACAACTAGTGAAAAATAATTATCAATAATATTTAAAAATAAACTAATTAAAAGAAAAATAAAATAAAAAAGGGAGGGGGAGAGAGAGCGAGAACTTCGCTGGGAGAGAGAGAGAATGTGTTCAGTGTTCTTGTTGAATCACTGTGGTGTGTTTTTCACTGTGGACAGAGCCTCCTTTTATAGGTGAAGGGTAAGGTAAAGAGTGGACAAGTTGACTTGCTGGGCAAGTCGACTTGCTGGGCAAGCAGACTTGCTGGGCAAGCAGCATGTTGGGCTGAAGGTTGAAGCTATTGACACCCCACTTTTATTATTTTCGTTTTTTCTATTAATTTTAATTTTTTGCAACTTTATTTTATATTTTGGTGATTATAAATGAAAGCAAAAATGATTTTTTTTGTAAAATAGTTAAAAACTTATTATTTTTTAAAATATAAAAGGTTATTTTTGACTAAAAGACAAATCTAAAAAAAAACAAGTTGGGACTAAGCCCGATCAGAAAAATCTAACATAGGCCCAATAAAGTGAATTACAACGCACATGCCCAACAAAACGAGATAGCATCTGTTAGCCTGCATTTTCGACAGGTTCAATTAAATGCAGTCAACAAGGCCTGACTTGCTAATTTCAAGAGGAAAGGTGTTGATTTCGACAATGAGAAGTTTTCCTAAGAAGGTTCGACGCAGTGTAACTTAGTGGAAATTGAATAATCGAAGGCAATGGTTCGACGAGAAGAAAGTTAGTGATAGATCAGAAGTCAAAGTGCTCGTTGTTGAAACAACATAGCAGTTATTGTGGTCGAAGACATGGCAGTTACCATTGCAGTTATTGTGGTCGAAGACATGGTAGTTACCATTTTTTTTAAAATTCTATGTACAATTAGTTAGTTATTGTGTTTCCCTCCTTGTATAAATAGTAGCTTTTCATAGGAAAAACGTGTCACAAACTCACATACAGAATTCTGAAACTCAAACTTTCAACATCACAGAAAAAACGAGTCAGAGAACAATGTATGAACTTGTGCACTAATGCAATTTCACTTTTACTTTCTTAAGTTTTCTACATTTTATTTGTTTTCTCTTCGCCTTCTACTCAGAATTCTCCTTTCTGGAGATAACTTCGACGGTTATCTTCATATTTTCAAGTTTAAACTGCAAGAACACTCATAATTTCTGGAAAAAACTTTAACACAAATGTTCTAGGATTTTCTAGTTGATCCTGCAAGCAATATTAATTTGTAACTAGCGGTGTTTACCAAAAAACACGGTAAACAAATTGGCACGGCCAGTGGAACCTTTGTTCTAATTTTTAAAGTTTTTTCGTTGAAATCTTAAAACTTGTGATTTAATCTGTGCATGCGTTCGAGGAGTGGTAAACATCTTTCAAAGATGGCGCGCTCTAATGTAAACAATACTTCTGCATCAAATGCACAAAGTTCACAAGAACAAGCGTCAATTAGCGACGCTAACGCTACGAATGTCGTGGGAGTAACCGCTTCCATGCCTTCTTCGACAGTTATGGGTGTAACCGCTGTAACTGCTCCTGTAATTACTCCTGTGTCGATGATGACAACGACAGCATTGACACAGACTAACACGATGGCTTCTGTGCCACCAATATTAGGACCAACAAGTCCTTTAATGGCTAATCCAATTATTGGAAATATGCCATTTAATTTGCCTATGAACAATAGGAGTTATCCATATGGCATGCCAACAGCCTTGATGGCAGGCCTTCATTCAAATTCGTCTACGTATGCAGACAATGCAATTACAGGATTTACGCCTACACATAGTTCATCAGAGAACATTTTTAGTCGAAATGTTTAACCTTCATTGACCACATCATATTTGCTGGCATCAAGGCAACAAATGGATGATAGTAATCATGATATGGTTAATATGTTAACACAACAAATTGGTACCACTACAACATTTTTTGTCTTTGGCAACAAATTGTATACAGTGTTTAACCCTCTAATACAAAACACAAATAATAGTTACCAAATGTAATTAGCAACACAAATGGGAAGAATTGCTGATTTCTTTGGCACTCCACCAGTGCATAACCAGCAAATTCCTCAAATTCAGAATGTTAGGCCTGTTGAAATCCCCATAGAAAGGCCCAACAATGCAGTTCCCATCAATCAAGGGCAACAACTTGTTGTCGAAGAGCCTGTTCCTGATGTTGTGTTAGTCAATAGGAACTAAAATGCTGATGAAGTGGTTAGGCAAGTCCAACAAAATAATTTTGGAATTCAAAACAATTTGGCTAATCTTGTCGAAAATATTCTAGCCTAAAATGGTCTTGATTTAGGCCTACATAGGCCTAATTTTGTGTCACCTTTGTCGGATTATATATTGCAAACAGAATTGCCCAGGGGATGGAAAATCCCTAAGTTCACAAAATTCGCTGGGGAAACTAGCGAATCTACTGTCGAACACGTTACCCGTTATTTAACTGAGGCTGGTGACATAGCACACAATGAGAATTTAAGAATGAAATGCTTTCCAAATTCTCTAACTAAAAATGCTTTTACTTGGTTCACCACTTTACCTCCACATTCCATTTTTAATTGAAATCAGTTAGAAAAGGCTTTCCATGAGCAATTCTATATGGGCCAATGCAAGATTAGTCTTAAGGAATTGGCTAGCATTCGACATAAAGTGGCGGAGTCTATTGATGAGTATCTCAATAGATTTAGACTTCTCAAGGCAAGGTGCTTTACTCAAGTGCCTGAACACGAGTTAGTCGATATGGCTGTTTGTGGCCTAGACTATTCCGTAAGAAAGAAATTAGATACTCTGCACTTAAGAGATATGGCACAATTGGCTGATAGAGTTCGACATGTCGAAAGGCTTAAAGTTGAAAAGGTTAGGACTAGTAGGTTCAATAATAAAAAAGAAAAAGTCGCGTATGTCGACAAAATGACAGCGACCAGGAATTAGACATATCGTATGAGGATGTCGAAGAAGAGGTTAATATTGCAGAATTAAAACCTGGTCCTCCTTATACATGTAAAGTGTTAAAGCCATCAGATGGGAAAAATCCTGTCGAGCCTAAAAATGATAAGTTTGTTACAAAAACTTACACCTTTGATGTTTCTAAATGTGATGAAATATTTGATCTTTTGGTTACTAATGGTCAAATTTTGGTGCCTAAAGACCTTAAAATACCACCATTGGAACAAAGAAAGAAAAGGGGTTTCTATAAATTCCATAACTTTTTAGGCCATAACACTTCTCGTTGTGTTATTTTCAGGGATTTGGTCCAGAAAGCTCTCAATGAAGGTAGGCTGAAATTTGGTGACAAAGCAAAGCCTCCCATGCAAATCGACACTGATCCTCTTCCGACAGCAGAGGCAATGTATGCTGAAGTCGACATCATGGTTGTCGAAGCCACTGAAGTTATTGTTGGAAATCATAATTTGACAAAAGATACTGAAGTTTCTAAGGCTAATGTCGAAATGGTCACTGAAGACCAATATGCTGAGAAAATGAAAGTTGCTTACCCAAAAGCAGAAGAGGAATTAATTGATTTCCTTAATCATTGCAAGATAAGCAACACAGAAGTGATGCTATGTCCAAGATGCAGTTCTACCTTTGACAAAGAGGCTGCAAAGAGCCTTGAAGGTTATCGACCTCAATTGAAGCGGAAAGGAAAATGGGTCGACAAAAGGCCAAAGTTCAGTTTCAAAAAAAGAGGGATACCATACAAAGTTACTTCGACAAAGCATACTCAGAAAGAGCAACTTAAGACTTATGTTCCATCAACAAAGTCTCCTGTAGAGAAATGGGTGTACTCCGGTGGAAAGAATACTGGACACTTACCCGTGAATTCTGGTGGGAAAAGTGTTAGGTATCAACCAAAACCCACAAAAATGGTCAAGGGCAGCACCAGTACTACTGGCCAAAACAAGGCACTTGAATCTAACAAGTATGCCTATAACAACAATTACAAGGGGAAGAATCCAATGACTAGAACTCAATGGCGCAGACACCAACGCCAAAAGAAAGCTATTGGTGCAGGACAAGTAGAGAGTTCTAACAAAAAACAAGGTAAGCAAGTGGCTGTCGAAGTGGCTAGAAAGCCAGCTACTGAGAGGATATTTCCTCCACTCTCAGCAATCAAAGAAGGATTTGACTTAGACGAAGAAATGGAGTCTGATTTTGCTGATTCTGGGTCGGAATTTGATGTCTTATGCAATGTGGTCTCAATTCTACCAATTGAGTATGATGTAGTTTCCGAAGTGAATGATGTCGAGGAAGATTTCGACGAAGAGACTACTTATAAACCAATTTGTTACTATGTGCTGAAGAATGGTGGTGTCGAAGAACAACATGTTGTATTTGAGAAACCAGATTGTGGAATGATGAACCATCTCAAACCTTTGTTCATTTAAGCTAAAGTGAACAACATAGGTGTCAACAAGATTTTGGTCGACGGCGGTGCTGCTGTAAACTTGATGCCACAACATTTGTTGAGGAAAATTGGTAAATGTGATACTGATTTGAGGCCACACAACGTGGTACTCACAAATTATGAAGGCAAAACTGGCCACTCACTTGGGGCCATTGAAGTCGAGTTAGCTGTGGGTAGCATCAAAAGATCAACGTTGTTTCTTGTAGTTCCTTCTAAGGCTAACTACAACTTGTTGCTAGGAAGAGAGTGGATACACGGCGTGGGGGCAATACCATCAACTGTTCACCAAAGGCTCATTATTTGGAGAGAAGATGGTTTGGTCGAAAACATTGAAGGTGCTAAGAGTTACTTCAAAGCGGAGGTAAATACTATCACTAAGAAAACTTTCGACAAACAATTGGCGAACATTGAGCCATGTTCTTCTTCTGATCTTGGTTATGTACACCAAGCTAATGTGTTTTCCTCAGTTACTCTTCACCCAAACTATAGATTTATTTGGGAGAGGGAGGTTATGGATGAGGATAATCACCCAAGAGGCTTTTGCAAGCCTACTGGGTGGGATGGACCATAAATAGTTTATTTATGTCTAAGCCCAATGCATGAGATAAAATTACGGCCTATGTGGCCGAAAACAAAGAAAAAGCGGATTTGGAAGCCGAGTTACAACAACAAATGGTTACTGAAGCCAGTGGCAGTAATAGTAAGGAAGACTTGGTCAAAGACCAAAGGCTTGATTGTGTATATGATGATGAGCCTTTAGGTTTTGAAAAGGACCCAATGGTTCGACCAAGAAAATACAAGCACGAGATCCCTTGGAAGAAATTGACTTGGGAGATGGCTCTGTAAAAAGGCCAACATATATTAGTGCAAAGATTGACAAAGCTTTCAGGGTGCAAACTGTCGAACTTTTGAAGGAATTTAAAGACTGTTTTGCTTGGGACTACAATGAGATGCCAGGTTTGAGTCGAGAAGTAGTGGAATTGAAGCTTCCTATACGACCAGAAAAGAAGCCAGTGAAGCAGACACCAAGAAGATTTGCACCACAAATCTTGTCGAAGATCAAAGCAGAAATCAAAAGATTACTCAAGAGCAAGTTCATCAGAACTGCCAGGTATGTAGATTGGTTACCAAATATAGTTCCTGTTATTAAGAAAAATGGAACTCTTAGAGTTTGCATAGATTTCAGGGATTTAAATAATGCTACACCCAAAGATCAATACCCTATGCCTATAGCAGAAATGCTTGTTGATTCAGCAGCAGGCTTTGAATGTTTAAGTACACTTGATGGTTATTCTGGTTATAGCCAAATTTTTATTGCTAAAGAAGATGTATCAAAAACAGCATTTCGATGTCCAGGGGCATTAGGTGTTTATGAATGGGTGGTGATGCCTTTTGACTTAAAAAATGCTGGTGCTACATACCAAAGAGCTATGAATTCTATGTTTCATGATTTTATAGAAAATTTTATGCAAGTGTACATAGATGACATAGTTGTTAAGTATTCATCAGAAAGTGGTCATTTAGACCATCTTCGACAATCATTTGAAAGAATGAGAAAATATGGATTGAAAATGAATCCACATAAATGTGCCTTCTGTGTACGTGCAGGTGACTTTTTAGGATTTGTTGTGCACAAAAAAGGCATTGAAATAAATCAAAACAAGACAAAGGAAATTTTAGAGACGAAAGCTCCTTCGACAAAGAAAGAATTGCAGTCGTTACTAGGAAAAATCAATTTCCTTAGAAGGTTCATTTCAAACCTAAGTGGCAAGACACAAGTTTTTTCGCCATTACTTTGACTGAAGAAAGAAGATGTGTTCAGGTGGGATCCAGAACACCAAAAAGCTTTCGACGAGATCAAGGGCTATTTGATGAAGCCTCCTATTTTGTTACCTCCTATTAGAAATAAAGTAATGAAATTGTATGTAGCCGCATCAGAATTGTCAATAGGTAGCATGTTAGCACAAGAGGATGAAAATGGTGTCGAAAGAGCTATTTATTACCTCAGTAGAGTTTTAAATGATGCTGAAACTAGGTATCATCCAATAGAAAAGTTGTGTCTATGCTTGTATTTCTCTTGTACAAAATTAAAGCAATATATAAAGCCTGTTGATGTGTATGTTTACTCGCATTTTGATATTATTAAACATATGCTGTCGAAACCAATATTACATAGTAGAATTGGTAAATGGGCTTTAGCGCTTTCTGAGTATTCACTAACTTATCAGCCTTTAATAGCTATTAAAGGCCAAATTAAGGCTGATTTTATCGTCGATCACTCATTGGTCGAGGTCCCATTAAATTTAGTGGATATTCAGCCATGGAAGTTATACTTCGACGGTTCTAGCTATACAAATGGTTCTGGAATTGGAATTCTCATTGTTTCACCAACAAAAATACCAACGAAGTATAAGTATAAGATCGAAGGTTTTTGCACCAATAATGAGGCTGAATATGAAGCCTTGATAGCAGGACTTGAGATTTTGCTAGACTTGGGGGCAAAACATGTCGAAATTAAGGGCGATTCTGAATTAGTTGTGAAGCAGTTAACTAAAGAGTATAAATGCATTAAAAAAAATCTAATAGTGTATTTTGTTGTTGCCAATGCTTTGTTAAAACGTTTTAATAGTGTTAACATAAAGCATGTGCCTCGAATTGACAATCAAGAGGAAAATGATTTGGCACAGATTGCTTCAGGCTATAGAGTCTTGAAAGAAAAATTAGAAGAACTAATAGAAATAAAAGAGAGACTAGTTTCGACAGATTATCCTTTAAATGAATTGTCAACGCCAAAACTTGGGGGGGGGGGGGGCAGAGGAAGTATTATCACCTCCAATTACTGCAAATGAAAGTTTTCATGAAAATTTTCAGCATTTTGAAGTTTTTGCCATTGACAATATGTCGAATGATGATTGGCGAAAGCAAATTGTCGAATACTTGGAAAATCCAACAGGAATAACTAATAGGAAAACCAAGTATAGAGCCTTAAGTTATGTGATTATTGGAAATGAATTGTTTAAAAAGACTCCTGAAGGAGTTTTGCTTAAATGTCTTAGTGAAAGTAAGGTATATTTAGCAATATCCAATACTCATAGTAGAGCCTGTGGATCTCATCAAGCAGGTCATAAAATGAAATGGCTCTTGTTTCGACAAGGGGTGTACTGGCCAACTATGTTGAAAGACTGCAAAGAATTTGCTAAAGGTTGCCAAGAATGTCAAAAGCATGCAGGGGTGCAACATGTACCTGCAAGTGAGTTACATTCGATAGTAAAACCTTGGCCATTTAGAGGTTGGGCCTTAGATTTAATTGACGAGATTAAGCAAACTTCGTCGAAGGGCCGTCGTTACATATTAGTTGGGATAGATTATTTTACTAAGTGGGTAGAAGCTATTCCCTTACCTAGTGTTAATCAAGAAGCAATGATTAATTTCATTCAAAACCATATTTTGTATAGGTTTGGGGTTCCAGAAACCATTACTACAGACCAAGGTTCAGTGTTTACTGGTCAAAAAATGGTAGAATTTGCCTCTGAGAATGGTTTCAAATTATTAAGTTCGACGCCATATTATGCACAAGAAAATGGTCAAGTCGAAGCAGCCAATAAAATCATCATTAACTTGATAAAAAAACATATTGGGCAGAAGCCCAGGAATTGGCATAAGACTCTTGGTCAAGTGTTATGGGCTTGTCGAAATTCTCCTAGAGAGTCAATTAATACTACTCCTTTTAAGCTTACATTTGGGCATGATGCAGTGTTGCCAGTTGGTGTGGTTATTTTAATATATGCAAGTATACATAGTCACACAAGTAATAAAGTGATAAGAAAGGTCGAACCCACAGGGATTATGTATTGTAAATTTTTGTAGTTCAAAGTGTACACTTAGTGTGTCTACACTATTCAGTATTTTTGGTTTGGAGTTTTCAAAGTAAGTAAAAATAGTAATAAGCAATAAAATGTGTGAGAAATCAGTGGAAAAAGTAGTTGAGATGTTTTCACCAAGTACTTTACTTCTAAGTGTTTTAATGGAGTATGTAGTGTGGGAACACTGGATGTAGGTGCATCAGTTTGTGCCTTTCAGCACTTCTCTTTAGAGTTTCATTACAAGCTCTTATGATCTTTGTTTTTTACAGTAAAGAAAGGTTTGTCAATTCCTCCCTTGCCTCCTAACAATGATCCAAGTTGCTAAATAGGTTCACTCTTGTAATTTTATTATCCTAAGGACTATGCTATCCTATGTCTAGGTTTTAGCATGTATTTAACAAAGTTTCCTTTATTAAATACTTGTCCCTATTAACTCTTGAGTTCATAAATGTAGCCCATGTCTGCTGCTACAAGTTTTACCTATTCTAAAGTGATCAATTCCAGAATAAGTTGAAAGAAGTATTATGCAAGAGTTTAAAGTGTTTACACTACATAAACCATAATAACATATTTAGACGTTCATTACAAGGTTAGAACATCTCAACTTAAGGGAATTTAGCTCATGTTACTCATGTTATAAAGCAAAGAATATGCAAAGAACATAAGTAAATGAATAATAAAGCAAAAGAACTTAAAAGAGTAGAGATTACTTGAATAGAAGATCTTTTGCATTAAGTTCCCAAGTTGAAGTACAATAAAGATTTCTTACACGAATTTCTTCAAAGTAGAAGTGAAGGGAATGGTTGTCAAGCACTTCCTCACCTCCCTCTCCTTAGAAACTTGAAATGAAAATAAACTAAACCTAAACTAAGCGATCCTTTCAGAAAACAAAATGAAGAATTACAAATGAAAGATGAAGGATTTAAAGATGTAAAAGATATTGGATAAGTGAAGATATGGCTTCTATTTATAGGCTTGAAAGCTTTCCTCTTGCAAGGGGTTTCCTTTGGCGTGAAAGATCAGCTGAGGGGACCAAACATGGTTAGTTGTAGACAACCAATCAAGCAAGCTGCACAGGTTTGGTCGCTTGCATGCATAACAAAAGATGAGGTCCATTGGAGAAGTGCCACATGTCTTTTAGATAAGTTGAGTCTTGCAACTTGATTTTTATGTGTATCGCCGACTTCTGCAAGTGGCTCAGCTCTAGGTGACTAGGCATGACGTCACAAATCAAGTGTGGAAGCATTGAAATGGTCTTTGGATGTTTTGGTATAAACTGCAGAATTTAGCAGGTGTTGGCAGTGTTTCCACTCCTAGTGTTTCCACTCCTGGTGTTGGCAGTGTTTCCACTCCTGCAGTAGCTGCACTGAACAAAAACATCAAACCTAACAAGATTTGTGCATTTTGCCTAGATCATTGCCCTTTATCCATTTGAATATTTAGAATGTTGTTCATTGATAAATAAGCTATAAATATATATAAATGTTCTTGAAAATAAGCAATAAATCAAGCTTAATTGTATGAATAACTCTATATAAAATAGAGTTATCACACCCCCAAACTTAAATTGTTGCTTGTCCTCAAGCAACGACAAGAAACAAACACAAGACTTATATAATTATGAAGACATCTCAACTCATGTTTTTCAAGAAGTGTTTGAAGTGTATTGTAATGAGCCTTTCTCTTTTGGTGCTTTTTCTTCCATGCCCTTGCTTTAAAACATTCAGAGTTATAAAAACTCATTTGTGTGAGTGTGTGGCCCATTGAGTTTCTAATTGGTTCCATAACTGAACAAAGAGTTTTTCCTTAGCTTTTTGAAAAAGATGGAACTCTTTTGGTCACTCTTAGAGATTTTTCAAAATATGGCCGAGACTAACAATTTCTTCAAGTATTTAGGGGACTCTTAAGCACAACAAAGGGCTTTTGGTGTTCCAACTTGGTGAGCCAATATCTTATTTCTATTCTTGGTGTTTGATTTTTGATGATGTAATGCAGTGAGTGCAAAAACATCATTTTTGGATTGTAGGTTCACCTTATTTTGAGTGTAGGTGCCTTTTGATGTAGATGGTGTTGGCACACTAAGTGTTGCCACACTTGGAACTCTTTGAGTATTTTTGGTAGCGTACACTACCCTCCTCACTGACCTCCACATGCATTTTCTTCTTTTTCTTGGTTTGTTTTTCTTTTTCTCTTTGAACTTTGTTCATATTTTTCAAACCAAATTGCACTTAAGGGACAGGTTCAGTTTATATGACTCAGGCAAGTGTAGCTCATTTTTGGGATATTTTTGGTATTTTTGAGTGGTTTTGACACTTGTGGCTTGCACTCTTCAAGCTGTCACACTCTGGCCTTTGTATTCATGGAATTTCCCCCAAACTTAAGTCTTTATGCTCTTCTAAATTTTTAATGAAAATCTAATTTTGACCTCAAATTTCCAAAATTTCCTTGGCTTTAGATAGCTCTTGATCTAGCATGGTTCTTTTCAAAACTCAATTTTGTTGTGTCAAAGTATTTATAAAACTGATCATTTTTAGAAAACAAGGCTTTTCATTCAAAATTCAACTTATTGATACACTTCTTCAATTTTTGAGAAAAATATGAATTGATCATGTTTCATATTTATTTAAGTTTTTAAAACATACATATGATGTACTTAGTTCTTCTATTTTTTTTTTTTGAAAACATTTTTGATCATGTCATTTGCATGCTTTGTTAAGTACATCTAAACACACATACTAATATTGCATATTCACATACATATACTACTAAGACATTCATAGCATATATTAGTTTTCACATAGTGCATATTTAGTTCAAAAGATATACTATTCTCCACTCTCCCCCCCCCAACTTAAAGATGAGCAGTGTCCTCACTGCTCTAAGTTTAGGAAACAGGGGAGTACTAAATTTGGGAGAAACAAAGAAAAGTATTTAACACATAGCAACAGCTACCACATAGTATTTTAAACAGTTGAAAGTAAAGCAAAATATAGTTTTAGGAATAAACATTAAAAAGTATCCTTTTACTCTTTGTTTTGGAATCTGGGGCTGGCTCTCACAGCAGGGCTATGCTTGGCTCTTGTCTTCTTTGGCTTCTTAGCAGTGGCCACATCAGAGGTAGGCACACCAGGATCATCTACAGTAGCCTCAGGCATTTCTGCCTCTTCAGGTGTAGCAAGTTGATGATTTGTCAAGTGAACAGTTTTCTTCTAAATTTTTCTAACACCAGAGTAGGCAGTGTGGCTGCATCAAGTGTGGAAACACCAAGTGTGGAAACACTGGCTACTCTGTTGTCCTGTTTTTCCTGCAAAATAACAAAACATGAAATTGCACAAAATAATAATATTAACTATATAGTGATGGGTTGCCTCCCTCAAGCGCTTGTTTTAAGAGTCTTACAGCCTGACTTGTACCTTGGTCTAAGGTTTTGCAAAGTGAGTGGTGATCTTGTCTCTCTCTCTACATGCTCTCCATAGTACATTTTCACTCTTTGTCCATTTACTTTGAAAGTGGTATCAGTGGTTGCATCATATAGATCAACTGCACCTTGGGGGTAGATTTTAACTAATTTGAATGATCCTGACCATCTTGATCTCAGTTTTCCAGGGAAGAGTTTCAACCTAGAATTGTACAACAGAACCATTCCTCCTTCTTTAAGTTCTCTCCTTTGGATTTTCTTGTCATGCCATACTTTGGTTTTAGCTTTATAAATTTCTGCATTCTCATGGGAGAAATGCCTAAATTCTTCTAATTCATTTAGCTCAAGAAACCTTTGCTCTCCTGCCTTTTGAGATCAAAATTCAACTTTTTGATAGCCCAATATGACTTGTTCTCTAATTCAACAGGGAGATGACATGGCTTGCCATAAACTAACTTATAGGGGGACATTCCTAATGGAGTTTTAAATGCAGTCCTATATGCCCATAATGCTTCATCTAAGTGTAAGGACCAATCTTTTCTATTTGGTCCAACCATTTTCTCAAGCATTCTTTTTATTTCCCTATTTGAAAGTTCAGCTTGTCCACTTGTTTGTGGGTAATAGGCAGTAGCAATCTTATGTTTCACTCCATATTTTGCAAGAAGATTTTCAATAAGTTTGTTGCGAAAATGTGAGCCTTCATCATTGATGATTGCTCTTGGAGTGCCAAATCTTGAAAAAATATTTCTTTGGAGAAATTTGCTAACAGATTTAGCATCATTATTTGGCAGTGCTACAGCCTCAACCCATTTAGACACATAGTCTACAGCCACTAAAATGTATTCATTGCCAAAACAAGGTGGAAAAGGACCCATGAAATCCATGCCCCAAACATCAAAAAATTCTATTTCTAGAATATTAGTCCTAGGCATTTCATGTCTATTAGATATATTACCACTTCTTTGACATTTATCACTGGTTTTGACCATATAATAAGTATCTTTAATTAGAGTAGGCCAGAAATAACCTGATTGAAGTACCTTAGCTGCTATTCTTTGGCTTCCAAAGTGACCTCCATATGGTGCAGCATGACAATGCAGGAGCACTGCTTGCTGTTCTTCTTCAGGAATGCACTTTCTCATGATTTGATCAGGACATATCTTGAATAGGTAAGGGTCATCCCAATAGTATTGTTTTACTATGTGGAAGAACCTTCTTTTCTGTTGATAGTTCATGTCACATGGTACAATTTTGCTTACAAGGAAGTTTACTATGTCTGCATACCATGGTGTTGAAGCATGAGGTGTGGCCACACTGAGTGCAGAAACACTGGCTGCATTCATGGTAATTGCTAGTAATTTCTCATCAGGGAAACTTTCCTTGATTTCTTCAATTGTACCTGCATTATTACTTTCAAGTCTAGAGAGATGATCAGCCACTTGGTTCTCTACTCCTTTCTTATCTCTTATTTCAAGATCAAATTCTTGAAGTAGTAGAACCCATCTTATTAGCCTAGGTTTTGCATCTTTTTTAGAAATCAGATACTTGATGGCAGAATGGTCAGTGTACACAATTACTTTGGTGCCAACCAAGTATGATCTAAATTTTTCAAAAGCAAAAACCACTGCTAATAGTTCTTTTTCTGTTACAGTGTAGTTCATTTGAGCTTCAATGAGTGTTTTGCTAGCATAGTATATGGTATGAAATACTTTGTTATACCTTTGCCCTAGGACTGCTCCTACTGCAAAGTCACTAGCATCACACATAAGCTCAAAAGGTTTACTCCAGTCAGGAGTGACTACAACTGGTGCTGTAACTAAAGCTTTTTTTAATTTTTGAAATGATTCCATACAAGTTTCATCAAAGTTAAAATGCACATCATGTTGCAAGAGCACACATAATGGTTTTGAAACTTTTGAAAAGTCTTTGATAAATCTCCTATAGAATCCTGCATGACCTAAAAAACTTCTAATCCCTTTGATTGTTGATGGAGGTGGTAGTTTCTCAATTACCTCTATCTTTGCCCTATCCACTTCAAGACCTTTTTTAGATATTTTATGACCAAGCACAATGCCTTCTTTTACCATGAAATGACATTTTTCCCAATTAAGCACTAGGTTAGTGTCTTCACACCTTTGAAGAATTTCTGCTAAGTTTGAAAGACACAATGAGAATGTTTCTCTAAAAACAGAAAAGTCATCCATGAAGACTTCCATTGATTGCTCAATGAAGTCAGAAAAGATTGACATCATGCATCTTTGAAAGGTAGCAGGAGCATTACAAAGTCCAAAAGGCATCCTTCTAAAGGCAAAAGTGCCATAAGGACAAGTAAAGGTGGTTTTCTGTTGATCCTTAGGTTCAATTGCTATTTGATTGTATCCTGAATAACCATCTAAGAAACAATAGAATTCCTTTCCTGCTAACCTATCTAACATTTGATCTATAAAGGGTAAGGGGAAATGATCTTTCTTAGTGGCCTTATTGAGTTTTCTGTAATCCATACAGATTCTCCACCCTGTTACAGTTCTGGTTGGGATTAATTCATTATTTTCATTGGCTACAACTGTGACTCCACCCTTTTTAGGAACACATTGCACAGGACTAACCCATGGACTATCTGAAATAGGGTAGATAATACCAGCATCTAGCCATTTAATTATTTCCTTCTTAACAACCTCTTTCATTATTGGATTTAATCTTCTTTGCCCTTCTATGCTATTTTTAGAATTTTCTTCTAAAATTATCCTATGCATGCATGTTGAGGGGCTAATCCCTTTAATGTCAGACATTTGCCAACCTATAGCTTTTCTATGTTTTCTCAAGGTGTTAATTAAATCAAGCTCTTGTTCTAAAGATAGATCAGATGCTATGATTACAGGAAGAGTATCATTCTCACCTAGAAAAACATATTTTAAATGCTTAGGTAGTTCTTTCAATTCTAGCTTAGGAGGTTGTTCAACAGAAGGTACATTTTCTTTAAGGTTGGGATCTTCTAAATTAAGAGATTCATAAGTTCTAGCCCATACCTTAGGTGTAGCTTGTTCCTTGGGCAATATGATTTCTTCAATAAATTCCTCAGCAGGCAATGCAGAAACATCAGGTGCTAGTGCATTGGCAAGGTGATCATACTGCTTGTGGAACTGCTTCTCTACCAAATGATCAAGTGAGATTGATGAACACTCTTCACTCTCCTCTGCAGGATACTTCAAAGCATTCAAGACATTGAATTTTACTTCTTGATCATTCACTCTCATGGTTAGCTCTCCTCTTTGCACATCTATCAGTGTTTTCCCTGTTGCCAAGAATGGTCTTCCAAGTATGACTGGCACTTCTTCATCTGCAATGAAATCAACTATAACAAAATCTGCAGGAAACACAAATTTGTCAACTTGCACCAATATATCCTCAATAATTCCTTCTGGATATGCAATTGATCTATATGCCAAAGATAGTGTCAATGTGGTAGGTTTAGCATTTCCAATCCCTAGCTTTGTGAAGATAGATTTGGGCATCAAATTGATGCTTGCACCTAAATCACATAATGCTCTTCCTGTATAGTACTTACCTATTGAAAAAGGGATTGTAAAGCTACCTGGATCCTTTAGCTTCCTTGGAATTTTGTTTTGTAAAATCAGACTACATTCTTTTGACATAACAACAGTTTCAAATTCCCCTAATCTTCTCCTTTTAGAAAGCACATCTTTCATGAATTTGGCATAGTTTGGCATTTGTTGAAGTGCCTCTATCAAGGGAACATTGATATGCAATTGTTTTAAAACATCTAAAAATTTACTGAATTGCTTCTCCTCATGTATTTTTTTCAATCTTTGAGGAAAAGGAGGAGGAGGGTATTCTGGTACTAACCTTGGAGTAGGAGATGTAGGAACACCAGGTGTTTCTGCATCTTGAGAATTTTTTTCATTTTTATTTTTTTCTCCCTTCTCTGTACCTTCAAGCTCATATGGTTCTGTTAGATCCTTGCCACTTCTCAAAGATATGGCTTTGACCTGCTCCTTACCTTGCCTTTGTGAGGGTGAAGCTTCTGTGTTTGATGGCAAAGTACCTGCTGGTCTTTGCTGCAAAGCAGTTGCTAATTGCCCTACTTGGTTCTCTAGGTTCTTAATTGATATATCACGAGCTTGCCTAGCAGTTCTAGTTTCACTAATGAATGATCTAAGCAATTCTTCTAGAGAATTGGCACTGGCAGGTGGGTTTGATCTTTGTTGGCTTTGAGGTAGGAATCCAGGAGGAGTACTTGGTGCAGGTGCATTAGAATTGTTCCACCTAAAATTTGGGTGGTTCTTCCATCCTGGATTGTAGGTATTAGAGTAAGGGTTGTTATTTTTATTGTAACCTACATAATTGACAGAGACAGGGTTGGTAGGACATTCTTCATATAGATGGCCTCCTCCACAATACACACAACTTGTAGTTCCTGGAGGGGCTTGTTCTATAGCTGCTGCAGTGTTTTCGTTAGGTGTTGCTACACTAGATGTAGGTGCACTAGTGCACTGTTTGATCAGATTGGTTAAAGTGGCTACTTGAGCAGATAGGGCTGATATATCATTAATCTCATGTACTCCAGAGGTTCTCTTTTGAGCACTTACCCTCTCAGTAGGCCAACTTGAACCAGCTGATGCATCAAGCATCACTCTGGTTTGTGGTTCTAGACCATTGTAAAAAGTTTCCATTTGTATAATGACAGGTAAACCATGATGTGGACATTTTCTTAAAAGCTCTTTCCATCTTTCCCATGCTTCAAACAATGATTCAAATTCTTTTTGTCTAAAAGATGTAATATCATGTCTCATCCTAGCATTTTTAATAGGAGGAAAATATTTGCTTAAGAATTTTTCAGCTAATTCATTCCATGTATGAATAGAATTGAGCTCCATAGAATTTAGCCATGATTTAGCCCTATCTTTCAAAGAGTATGGAAATAACTTAAGCCTAAATGCATCCTCACTAATACCAGGAATGATAAAGTTACTACAAACTTCTATGAATTGCTTTAAATGCTCATGGGGATCTTCATGTGGAGATCCACCAAATTGACCAATTGTTTGCAACATTTGAAACATCATAGGTTTAAATTCAAAATGAACAGCATCAATTTGAGGTCTAGCAATACTAGTTTGTATGTGCTGCTGGTCATATTGAGCATAGTCTCTCATAGGTCTATCTCTATCATTAATCATACCTATTGGTCCCATTTGAATGAATTGTTGTCTGTGATCTGGTCCACCTTCAGGTTGTTGATGTGAATTAGGTCCTCCTCTTACTGAGGCATTTTCACTGTGGTGAGACATTGTTCTGCAGTCTTGTTGTCTTTGTCTTTGTTGTCTTAGCAATCTCCTAAATCTTCTCTCAATTCCTAGATCACAATCAAATTCTGGTGGTCTATCTCTGGGCATAAACTAGTGTTTCCACAGTGAGTGTTTCTGCACTAAGTGTTTCTGCACAGAAAACAGAATACCAGTAGTACTAATAAAACACTAAATTAACAATCTAAACAACAAAATTTTACTATAATCCCCGGCAACGGCGCCAAAAACTTGGTGTGGTTATTTTAATATATGCAAGTATACATAGTCACACAAATAATAAAGTGATAAGAAAGGTCGAACCCACAGGGATTATGTATTGTAAATTTTTGTAGTTCAAAGTGTACACTTAGTGTGTCTACACTATTTAGTATTTTTGGTTTGGAGTTTTCAAAGTAAGTAAAAATAGTAATAAGCAATAAAATGTGTGAGAAATCAGTGGAAAAAGTAGTTGAGATGTTTTCACCAAGTACTTTACTTCTAAGTGTTTTAATGGAGTATGTAGTGTGGGAACACTGGATGTAGGTGCACAGTTTGTGCCTTTCAGCACTTCTCTTTAGAGTTTCATTACAAGCTCTTATGATCTTTGTTTTTTACAGTAAAGAAAGGTTTGTCAATTCCTCCCTTGCCTCCTAACAATGATCCAAGTTGCTAAATAGGTTCACTCTTGTAATTTTATTATCCTAAGGACTATGCTATGCTATGTCTAGGTTTTAGCATGTATTTAACAAAGTTTCCTTTATTAAATACTTGTCCCTATTAACTCTTGAGTTCATAAATGTAGCCCATGTCTGCTGCTACAAGTTTTACCTATTCTAAAGTGATCAATTCCAGAATAAGTTGAAAGAAGTATTATGCAAGAGTTTAAAGTGTTTACACTACATAAACCATAATAACATATTTAGAAGTTCATTACAAGGTTAGAACATCTCAACTTAAGGGAATTTAGCTCATGTTACTCATGTTATAAAGCAAAGAATATGCAAAGAACATAAGTAAATGAATAATAAAGCAAAAGAACTTAAAAGAGTAAAGATTACTTGAATAGAAGATCTTTTGCATTAAGTTCCCAAGTTGAAGTACAATAAAGATTTCTTACACGAATTTCTTCAAAGTAGAAGTGAAGGGAATGGTTGTCAAGCACTTCCTCACCTTCCTCTCCTTAGAAACTTGAAATGAAAATAAACTAAACCTAAACTAAGCGATCCTTTCAGAAAACAAAATGAAGAATTACAAATGAAAGATGAAGGATTTAAAGATGTAAAAGATATTGGATAAGTGAAGATATGGCTTCTATTTATAGGCTTGAAAGCATTCCTCTTGCAAGGGGTTTCCTTTGGCATGAAAGATCAGCTGAGGGGACCAAACATGATTAGTTGTAGACAACCAATCAAGCAAGCTGCACAGGTTTGGTCGCTTGCATGCATAACAAAAGATGAGGTCCATTGGAGAAGTGCCACATGTCTTTTAGATAAGTTGAGTCTTGCAACTTGATTTTTATGTGTATCGCCGACTTCTGCAAGTGGCTCAGCTCTAGGTGACTAGGCATGACGTCACAAATCAAGTGTGGAAGCATTGAAATGGTCTTTGGATCTTTTGGTATAAACTGTAGAATTTAGCAGGTGTTGGTAGTGTTTCCACTCCTAGTGTTTCCACTCCTGGTGTTGGCAGTGTTTCCAATCCTGCAGTAGCTGCACTGAACAAAAACATCAAACCTAACAAGATTTGTGCATTTTGCCTAGATCATTGCCCTTTATCCATTTGAATATTTAGAATGTTGTTCCTTGATAAATAAGCTATAAATATATAAAAATGTTCTTGAAAATAAGCAATAACTCAAGCTTAATTGTATGAATAACTCTATATAAAATAGAGTTATCACCAGTCGAAATTTGTTTACAGTCAACCAAAATTCAAAGACAGTTTGAAATTCCATCTGATCATTATTGGAATATGATGTTAGACGAATTGGTGGACTTAGACAAAGAAAGATTAACTGCGTTAGATGTTCTTACAAGGCAAAAAGAAAGAGTGGCCAAAGCCTATAATAAGAAGGTTAAGTCAAAAACCTTTGCTTTAGGAGACTTAGTTTGGAAAGTTATTTCACCTATGGACAAGAAATATAGGGTCTTAGGTAAATGGTCACCAAATTGGGAATGACCATTTAAAATTTTACAAGTATTTTCAAACGGTGCTTACGAAGTCGAAGAATTAGGCGCTGATAATCGAATTTTGCGTATAAATGGCAAGTATTTAAAAAGATATGAGCCAATATTGCAGGAAGTTAGAATAACGCAAGGTTAAGAAGTAACGAAGAAACTTAAATATGGCATGTCGAAATTTTGAATGCCAAAGAACATTGTCGAAGTACAAAGTGGATTAAAAATTCCAAAGAAAAAATTCAGAAACAAGGAAAGCTGAAATTTAAATTACAAGATTAGCTTTAAGTTTCTCGAAAACAATCTTGGCATGATCCAGTCTGGCAGTAATGAGGGCTTCGTCTTCGACTAATCTCTGAACTACTGCCTCATGTTTGTTAGCCCTTTCTAGGTGCTCAATAGCCAAAGTTGCTTCAGATCGAAGTGCAGCTTCCAAAGAATCTAGAGTTTTCTTTCGAATGGAGGCTTTCTTCTTTTCTTCTGCCTTAATCTTCGACTGCAAGGTTTTGATTTGTTCCTGGTACTTTGAAATGTTAACATCACATTCAGCTATTTCTTTGGCATTATTTGCTGCATGAAGTTCCAGTGACGAAATTTTAGCATCTGACGTTTCGACTGCAGCCCATTCTTCTTGTTGAAGTTTAGCCTCACGCTCTTTATTTGCAGCAACATTCTTTCTCTTTTGAAAGTCCCTTGCAATTTGCTCCAGAAGAACCTCAAATTCGACAAGGAAGCCAATGAGAGATTTACTGAATGTTGATTTGTTAAGTTTGTTCAGGAAGTTCTTAATTTCATAAGTGACCATAAGATTTTGTTCAATGGTTGATAACTCATATTTACATGAGTTATTTATATTCTTTAGGCTTAAGTTAATGTGAGTTCTTAAGTAATTATGTGGTTAAATATGTAAATATGAGCTAAGAAGTGTAAAACAAGGGTTAGGAGATAATTTGTTATCATTTGACACATTTGGTGCCTTTGTGAGTATTTTAATGTTTTGCCTGAGTGTTGCAGCGGTAGACGCTATGCAGCGGTAAGCGCTACAGCGCTATGGGATTGTTGGCCACTTGGATATTTATGAAGCCCCTTGCTACTTGATGAGTCATCATGCTAATCCTCTTCTGCTCAGCCTGACGTGGGATCCTCCAAGTGGGATGAAAAGGACACTTGGTGTATTTTTATTAGAGCTTATGTAATAGTTGGTGATGATTTTAATCATTACCCTTTTTTGTAAAGCTACTTTATGAGATGTGGATAATATCTATCTCACTTCTTCTTCCTCAAAAAAAAATAGATTTCGAAATAAATAGAGTTTTTGGAGAGGAAAATTTGACACCCTTCTCCTCCATTAATCCTCCACTTCAAGCTTTTATTTCTCAAGAGAAGATCATCATTTCCAGCGCTGTGAAGCTGTGCTGTAGCGTCAGCAACCCGTCACATGAGAAGGAGGCCACTACGTGCATCTTTTGCAACCTTGCTCCGTCTTTTCATTTTCGGTAATATAAGCTTTTTGGTTTGTATTGTGTTGATGATGCTCATCATGAGCTAAACACTTAGTAGTTGGATTATTTTAAGCTTTGTAATGACTCTTTAGTATGGTTAATATAACGTTATGATGTTTGTGTTTCAATCCTTGTATTTTAATGCTTTCAAATTTGTTTTGGGATTGATCAACTGAAACGAGTAGATTCGTGGGTACAGACATGGTCCATGATTCGAACTCAAGGATTGATATGAATGAAAGGTTGTTTAAAGACATTTAGACAACTTGTGCTTAACTCTTGACATAGGGGAGCAATAGTTCATAAGGTGAATACTGTGGGTTCTTCATTATACAGGGGTGGACTTATTTAGAACCTAGACATAGGAGTCTTGTAACAAAACCCTGGCGTCAGTGACCGAAAGGCTCAACAGCATATGCTACAGCGCTTAACGCTACAGCGTCTAGCGTTATAGCGCTTCACTACTGAAAAATTACTTAGCAAAAAGCAGTCCAACTCACTTTATCAACTCTTGAGCTTTCTTTACTTGTTTATTTACATTTATGTTACTCACAATACTTGTTGACAACTTGTTATTGTTACTTGTTTTCTCACTAGCTTAACTACTAACTTAAATATAGAAGTAAACTCAACAATCTCCGTGGGAACGATCTTTATTTATCAATATATTACTTGTTGCGATTGTGTATACTTGCACAAACTACTTTTCGCCCAACAAGTTTTTGGAGCCGTTGCCGGGGATTGTGAAAGTTAATTTCTATTGTTTAGTTAGTTTAGATTATTTATTTAGCATGTTCTGTTTTTCTAGCAAATTTTTTTATTATTGTGTTTTGTGTTTGTAGTGTGTTTCTCTTTGTTGTTATTTGTGTTTAGTGTTTGTGAAAAAAAAATCCACTTTATGCCATGGACCATTTGAATTTTTACTCCATGCAAGCAAGGAATGCTCAACAACAATTTTTCAACTATGACTTCCATGGGGATCAACATGAAAGGGGCTGTTATGAGACAAATTTCATGCCCATGACAGCCCAAAATATGGATTATGGCATGGGAAATGTTGTGTGTGAGCAAGATTCATATTCTCCTGCTCAAACTGAAGGATTACATGAGGACAACTCTGATTTAAAAGAACTCTTAGCTCAATTCCTTGAGGATATCAAAGTGGATAGAGGCAACTCTTAAGTGTCATGGAAGAATGTGGAAGAGAGGCAACTCTTAGCTCATTCCATTGAATATATGAAGGTGGAGCGTGACAACTTTGAAGCTTCGTGTAAGAATATAGAGGCTCACTTTAACACTATAATGGAGCATCTAAAAGAAGAGAGTTGTATTGAAGAGGTGGTTGAGCAAAAGAAAGAAAAAAGTGTAGAGTTTGAAGATGAATGTTATCATTTGGGCAACTCTGATTTTAAAGAAATTTTTGCTCAATCCATTGAATCTACCGAGTTGGTTGAGCAAGAGGAAGAAAAAGAGAGTGTAGAGTGTGAACTTGAATGTGGTCATCTGGAAATAGTGGAAGAAAAACAAAAATATTGTGTAGTTGTAGAAAATGAAAAATTCAAAAATAGTGGCAAGGAAGATAAACCAAGGTTGAGGTATGAAAAGAGTCATGTGACAATTGAGACTCAACCCTTGGTAATTGAAGAAAATATCCCTCCGCAAAATGAGCTTCAATTTTTTCAAGAGAGGGGGAATTCCTATCCCAATTTCTTATTGGTTGGGGCATGGGAACACTTGCTTCCCTATACCAAATACATGGGATTTCTGACCAAAAAGAGAAAGCGGAAGGATGATATTTTCTTCTTGCCCTATTATCCACCCTAACAAGGGTTTTGAATGTCAAGTCTAGCTAAGGACTCTTAAACTAAGTGCTACTGGGAGGCAACCCAAGGTTCTTAAACTAACAATTTTGTGTTTTTAATTTTTCTTTTGTGCAGGAGTGAATTTTGTGATGTGAGAAAAGAAGCCACCAAAGGAGAAACCCTGGGACCAAGTTGGCAAATGACCCTCCACAAGAAGAAGTGCCAGTTAGCGCTGTAGCGGCTGATGCTACAGCGCCTAAAGCCCAGTCCCCGCACAAACCTGCATCTGAGGAGAATACTCTTGATCTTTCTGCAGAGAGGGAAGCAGCAGAAAAGCTGGCTGAGATGAAAGCTTACAAGGAAGCAGAGGATCCCCAGAATGATGCTACAACGCCTAGCGCTGTAGCGGCAGGAAAGAAAAAAATCCAGTAGCAGAGCCACCACAGTGCCCACCAGAGCAAGCAATAGGCTCAAATCTGGGTTAGCAAACAAGTAGAACTCTAACCCTTATTTTAAAAAAATGTTGTTTATTTGTTTTCAATAAATCTGTTAGGTGCTATAGCGTCTGTTCTTGCATCTAACAGTATGTTTTGAGTTTTATTTCTGTTGTTTTTAATTCTGTTGAGTTTTAGTCATAGGACTCTCCCTTTAGGAATTGCATGAGCAGTGGGGACACTGCTAAGTCTTAAGTTGGGGGGAGGACCTTATAAATGTCAATGTTATGTTTAATTTGTTTGAGTAAAAAGGCAGGATTAGTTGCAAATTTTAAAATTTTCACTAATAGAAGTTGTACTTGTTGGACTAAATTTAATGATGATTAAGTGTATATGTGTAGTGTAGCCTTGTTTGAACAATGACTGGTTTTATTACTGCTTCTACACTCAAAATCTAGGCTTAGCAAGGAACCTAGTTAGCTAGGAATGATAAGGTTTAGTCAAGTTTTTACAAAATATTGAGAGTAGCATTTGAAGCTAAGTTTGGGGGTGCATCGGTTATATTAAGGCTAGGGATGAAGATTATAAGATGGTCACTGCAATAGGACCCAAAGTGTACAAATGGTCATGTAAAAAGCTGCAATTGCCTGAAACAAATGTTGAACTGTTCCAAAAATGCATATAAAAAAAAGGAGAAAAAGAAAAGAAAAGAAAAAAATAAAAAAAGATAGAAATGGAAATAAGGAGTTCAGTAATGAGGGCATTGCAGCTGAATCTGTTCATCAAGTCACCAGTGCTATAGCATCTAACGCTATAGCGCTGAGAAATCACCAAATCAATAGTTAGTGCACTAGGCCAAAGACCTGAAATGCCTAATCAAGCCCTTTCTTGTGCTTTGAAGCCCCTCAAGTCTTATGTGAGGTTGTTAGTCTACTCTCCTTTTTGTAAAAAATCTTTGGCTAAACCAAAAAAAGGCCACTCTTTCCAAGGCTAGGAGAAATGTTGAAACTAGCTAGGAACTAAACTAAGCCTAGTAGTCACACACTCACAATTGAGCTGTAATAATTCTAGATGTTGTGAAAAGCAATGGTCTGTGTGTTGGGTGTGAATCTGAAAGTTTGGCCTAATGAGAGCAATTTTTGAAAATCTGTTTGATTTAAAGGTGCAACTAGTTTGGTCTTGATATTCAGTTGTTATTCTGTTTTTTTAAGTTGTTATCTTTATCAAGTGTCATTACTTGAGGACAAGCAATGGTTTAAGTTTGGGGGTGTGATAACTCATATTTACATGAGTTATTTATATTCTTTAGGCTTAAGTTAATGTGAGTTCTTAAGTAATTATGTGGTTAAATATGTAAATATGTGCTAAGAAGTGTAAAAGAAGGGTTAGGAGATAATTTGTTATCATTATTTGACACATTTGGTGCCTTTGTGAGTATTTTAATGTTTTGCCTGAGTGTTGCAGCGGTAGGCGCTATGCAGCGGTAAGCGCTACAACGCTATGAGACGGTTGGCCACTTGGATATTTATGAAGCCACTTGCTACTTGATGAGTCATCATGCTAATCCTCTTCTGCTCAGCCTGACATGGGAGCCTCCAAGTGGGATGAAAATGACACTTGGTGTATTTTTATTAGACCTTATGTAATAGTTGGTGATGATTTTAATTATTACCCTTTTTTGTTAAGCTACTTTATGAGATGGGGATAATATCTATCTCACTTCTTCTTCCTAAAAAAAATAGATTTCGAAATAAGGAGAGTTTTTGGAGAGGAAAACTTGACACCCTTCTCCTCCATTAATCCTCCACTTCAAGCTTTTATTTCTCAAGAGAAGATCATCATTTCCAGCGCTGTGAAGCTGTGTTGTAGCGTCAGCAACCCGTCACATGAGAAGGAGGCCACTACGTGCATCTTTTGCAACCTTGCTTCTTCTTTTCATTTTCCGTAATATAAGCTTTTTGGTTTGTATTGTGTTGATGATGCTCATCATGAGCTAAACACTTAGTAGTTGGATTGTTTTAAGCTTTGTAATGACTCTTTAGTATTGTTAATATAATGTTATGATGTTTGTGTTTCAATCCTTGGGATTGATCAACTGAAACGAGTAGATTCGTGGGTACAGACATGGTGCATGATTCCAACTCAATGATTGATATGAACGAAAGGTTGTTTAAATACATTTAGACAACTTGTGCTTAACTCTAGACATAGGGGAGCAATAGTTCATAAGGTGAATACTGTGGGTTCTTCATTATACAGGGGTGGACTTATTTAGAACCTAGACATAGGATTCTTGTAACAAAACCCTGGCGTCAGTGACCGAAAGGCACAACAGCATATGCTACAGCGCTTAACGCTACAGGGTCTAACTTTATAGCGCTTCACTACTGAGAAATTACTTAGCAAAGAGCAGTTCAACCCACTTTATCAACTCTTGAGCTTTCTTTACTTGTTTATTTACATTTATGTTACTCACAATACTTGTTGACAACTTGTTATTGTTACTTGTTTTCTCACTGGCTTAACTACTAACTTAAATCTAGAAGTAAACTCAACAATCTCCGTGGGAACGATCTTTACTTATCAATATATTACTTGTTGCGATTGTGTATACTTGCACAAACTACTTTTCGCCCAACAATGGTTTTGAACAAATCTATTTCAGACTTTGGCTTGAAGTTCTTGAAGAATGTCTTCTCTTGAACTTTCAGAAATCCCGCCAACAGAAGTAGTCGAAGAATTTCGTTTGTTCTCAGTCGAGGCAGATCTGCTACTCAACATCAATTTCAGAGCTTCAAGGGGATTTTTACTCTTTAATTCCCCTAATTCTTCTTGACTGATGGTGTTGCTGGTCGAAGGTGGAACATTGTTTTCCATGTCGATGTCAAGATTTTGGTCATTGTTTTCGACCCTGTTGTCATTACCTTCTTGTGGCTGATTTTTGTCAGTGCTTTTGACCAGTGCATCATTGCCTCCTTGTTGTTGGTTTTGAGTTGTAGGGTCGACCAGTGCTTCATCAGGTTGGTTGCTGTTGAGTTTGGTCTTGGGTTTCGATCATCTCTGTATCAACACCTCTTTGATCTTGCTTTTTGACACCTTGGTGGTACCTCAACATTGCTGCTTTCAAGTTCCTGTTCAAAATTAATTGATAAATATCTTGTCATAATGAACTAAAATTGTTAAAAAGAAGAATAAATAGAAGGTTAATAGTACCTTCTCGTGTCTCCTTCGACACGAGAATGTGAGCTCTCAGGTCTCTTGAGCACATTTCTCTGATTCATCACTCACAACTATGGTGTTAGTCCTCTTGGTTTTCTTGGAAGGAGTGGCAGTAGTAGAGATGCTTGATCTTTTTCGACTCTGTAAAAAAAATTCTTATTAGGTGTCGAATTAAATGTTTGAGTATAAAGAGAAAAGTGGCGGAAGTACTTACTTCTTTTTTCTGTTTGTGGAGGTTTATCTTGTTTTGACGAGGTACCAGTACCTTTCTTTGTTACCTTCTTTGTTGATGTTGTTGTGTCATCTGTTGGAGTGGGTGAAATAGGCACAGCTGCAAATATTCGACAGTTATGTTAATAAGTCATTACATGAAAGGAAGATTAAATTTTTTTTTTCTTCAAAGAGTTTTATACATCACCTGTTTCGACAGTAGATGTGACTCGAACATGCTGAATGTCCAGATGTAGATTACCCTCAAACGTATATAGGTTATGCTTAGTCGGAACTACTTTCTCAGCTGTCTTATTTGAAAGAAAATTGTTTAACGCCATAGTCGAACCACATATCAACCATTGTGGAAGTGGTGGTCAAAATGCCAAAGCCATTTTACTGGTTGGCAAAGGCGGGAATTTAAGTTTGTTGTGTGCTAAAGAAAAACAGTACTTATCAGTTACATAAGATGGAAAAACCATTGTTGGAATTTTGTCGAGAAGTTTTTGTTTTAAAACTCTTGCAGCTTGAGAAACAGTTCGACTAAGATTATTTGGATCATATACAGTTTCAAAGTAATTTTGGAATGCTTGAATTTCTTGAATGTGCGTACCTTTTGGTTTGGTCTTCTTTTTCTGCGAAGAAGGAAAAGCAGAGATTAGATTCGACACCAATGTAGCCTCTTCGGCATCAGCAAATTTTCTTTTGAAATTCTCTTTCCACCACTTTGAAAATTCTTTCGTACAAGAAAATAAAGGCTCAAACTCAATGAGATCAAAGTTAAAAGGGTCGTTGGCAAAGCTGTTGAGGCATTCTTTCCATTCCTCTTCATTTTCTGGAAGTGTCATGTCTTTCCTAGATCTGAAAAAAGGACTTGGTCGAAGCTGACATAACCCAAATTGTCTTGCGACCAGGCTTGGGTGATATGCGTACGCACCAAATTGAGCTGTAGCTTTTCCAGGTGCTATTCTAGCTGACAGAAATTTTGGAGTTAAAAAGGCTTCCCAAATCTGGTTGGTTTCTTCTTCGTCGACAAAAGAAGTTGCAGGAAACTCTCTTTTAAACCAGTCTAGTCCATGAGTCCTTTTGACGAAAGGTGCCATTGAAGGAGCGAAATCTTCCCAATTCATGAACATGTTGAATGCTTTCGAGAACAAGTCTTGTGGAGATACCCCTATCTCTCTAGGCTTTAGAAGAGCAAGCCAAATTCCTTCGACATTCCTTGTTTCGACCATTTCAGTATAGTCTTCAGGAATGTACATTTGCAGCTTCGACTCAAAAGTATCAAGAAGCCACAATTGGAACAACCAAATTGGTCCAGAGACCAAGTAATTTCCTTCAGGCTTGAGTTCTTTTAATGCATGAACTCCTTGTCGTAAGCCTTCATAAAGTGATCCTAAAATAAGTTGGCCAAGGTTTACCTCTCGACACTCGTGTAGTTGAATGGCCAAAGGAATGTACATTTTTGCCACTTGGAGTGACGAAGAGAATAAAACGTAGAAGGAGAGCCACAAAGTGAGAAAAGCGGTGTGTTCTTCGTCAGAAACTTCTTCAGTGGTGATGACATGTTTGTCTTCAATGTATCCTTTTAAGTTATGGCAGCCACATCTAACAGAGTAGGAGTGAGCATGCCACATTTATGTAGGCTATTGGTGGTTAGCTCCCAAAAGTGTAAAGCTGCAATAAGCATTGGGCTTTGATATCTAGGCCCATATCTCGACAGCTGAATCAGCTCGAAGATGCCTTGTGCTTTCCAGGTTTCTCCTTTCTTCGACTCAATTTTGTTAAGCCAGTTAATGTAAAGTGGGTGATTCTTGTCGACTGGTGGTGAAGTCCTAAAAGCCCTATTTGGGTTACTCATGAAATCCATCACATATGGTCCTTTGTTGAAAATCTTAGGGCTATATCTATGATAGCTAGGGAAAACCTCTTTGATTTTGTCAGAATCATCACCAGAGTGAGGAAGAGGACCTAAAAATGCATGCTTGTAAGGTTTAGGAGAAGAAATTAGTACCTGGGATTGCAAAAAATTTGCTTCTTCTTCTGTCAAAGCTGGTTCAGCAACGAAAGGCTGTTTTCCAGAAGCTACAGTGCCAGAAGTTTGAACACTGGAAGATGACGCCATTAATGATAGTTCTGAGTTTTTCAAATGGTTTCGTTGCTTCACTGTTCGAGTTTTACAGGAATAGAGGTCGCGTAGTGTTGGATGAAGAAATGAAGCTTCAAAAATGGAGTTCCCTTGTGCGTAAACGATGATTTCACAAGGAAGAAGAAGAAAAAGGGTTCGCAGAAGCAGGGAGAGAGTAAAAAAGGGAAAATGAAATGAAGAAGTTGCTTTTATAGTTGTTTTAGCAAGAGAGAGAAAAGGTAAACCTTTAGTTTTTCTTTAAAGAGCAGTTATTTGCAATAAGTAGTGGGGAGTTCCAACACAAAACGTGGCCCACTAAATCTGAGATAACGGCGCCATAAAGTACTTTTTCTAGAAATGTCTTTTCAGTTCTGAAAACTGATGGTGGTGACGTCATAAGACTTGACATGAAGCTGTTGATTGTAATTTCAAAAACGTCGTTTTTTGCCTTCATTTAAAACTCAGTCGAAGAAGACTTTTTTGGGGGACAATTTGTTAGCCTGCATTTTTGACAGGTTCAATTAAATGCAGTCAACAAGGTTTGACTTGCTAATTTCAAGAGGAAAGGTGTTGATTTTGACAGTGAGAAGTTTTCCCAAGAAGGTTCGACGCAGTGCTTAACTTAGTGGAAATTGAAGAATTGAAGCCAATGGTTCAACGAGAAGAAAGTTAGCGATAGATCAGAAGTCAAGTGCTCGTTGTTAAAACAGCATAGCAGTTATTGTGGTCGAAGACATGGCAGTTACCATTGCAGTTATTGTGCTCGAAGACATGGTAGTTACCATTTTTTTTAATTCTATGTACAGTTAGTTAGTTATTGTGTTTCCCTCCTTGTATAAATAGTAATTTTTCATAGGAAAAATCTGTCACAAACTCACATACAGAATTCTGAAACTCAAACTTCCAATATCATTGAAAAAACGAGTCAGAGAACAATGTATGAACTTGTGCACCATTCTCTTTACAATTAATGCAATTTCACTTTTACTTTCTTAAGTTTTCTGCATTGTATTTGTTTTCTCTTCGCCTTCTACTCAGAATTCTCCTTTCTGGAGATAACTTCGACGGTTATCTTCATATTTTCAAGTTTAAACTGCAAGAACACTCATAATTTCTGGAAAAAACTTTAACACAAATGTTCTAGGATTTTCTAGTTGATCCTGCAAGTAACATTAATTTGTAACTAGCGGTGTTTACCAAAAAACACGGTAAACAGCATCCGAACAAGCTCAAAAGCTAACTCACGGTAATAGGACCTGCAAACTGGTAAAAATAACGACGATTGTAGTAAAAAGAGCGGACAAAATCGGGGTATAACAGCTGCCCCTCTTTATTTATATTTCTCTAGAAAAGGTGAATGGTTTTCAGATTTTCGTAGTAGAAATAAAAATAAAGATAGAATAGACGCTAATTTTGTCCGCTTAGGGGGAAGATGAGTTAGGGAAATGAGGGATGATTAACACTTGGCGTGTTAACCGAGAATAATAAAGAATGATCACTGGGGATCTGAAGGAGCACTGGGCTCTGAAAGAGCACTTGGGCTCTAAGGGAGCACCGGGGCTCCAAGGGGTTGCCTAAGCCCTGAAGGACCACTTGGGGTCTTAAAGAGCACTGGGGCTTTGAAGGACCACTGGGGGTCTGAGGGTGACCTTTTTCGAGCGCCCGTTAACAAGATCAGGTCTAGAACTGATCACGAAGGACGTCCGCTATGTCTTAGGCTGACACAGCTAGTCTGAAGGACCTAGGGTCGGATGATCCGTCGGTGCTCGATGCCGATGTGCGATCTGGATTGATGAACCAATAGAGGTCTGAAGGAGTGTTGGGGCTCTGAAGGACCTCTGGGGGTCTGGAAGATCGGTGCTAGACTCGGTGCTAACATTATGACCTGGTTTACTGAGATGGGATCAACGCTTGGAGCGTCGATTTTGGAGGAACAAGATATAGGGATCGACACTTGGCGTGTTTACCCGAACATACCTAATGAATGCATTTACCTGAGAAGGGAAAAGCTATCTATATTTGGCATGTCTAATAATGCAATGAATGGTGTATGCGTGCACGTGTTGTATGCACGTGCAATGATGGATGTTTGTTGGGGTAGCAAATGAGGTGTAGCGAATAATGGGTGTTGAAGTTGATGGAATAATGAAGTTGATAAACTGTATATGCGTATGCAGATAAGATGTAATTGCATTGCTTAGATGCACGTATTGTGATGAAACGCATGGTTGCATGATGGAATAATTTTTGGTGGGGGTAATGAATGCAATGTGGATGATTTTTTTCTCTTTTGGCCTTTTTTTAATGAATGAATGAACGAACAAATGAATGGATGAATGAATGAATGTGCACACGTAATGCTTAGATGCAAGAGTTGTGGTAGACGCATGACTTGATGTCGAAATACAATGTATGGTGCAATGATTTATGATATGGTATATTAATAATGCATGCAGATGTGTTTTTAAATTTTGAGATGAGAAATGAGACTTTCAATGCGAGAAGTAGATAGATGATTATTTTGGAGTCATCATTTATTGGAAAAATTAGATTGATCTGAACTCAAACTTTGGCAATCTCAAGATTGTTATTTACAGACCCTGATGTGAAAAAGTAGTTGACTGTATTTGCAGACTCGCTTATTTTGCTCTTCCATTATGATGCCCCATGATGACCGAAGTTTTAGTTCCACAAAGTTAACTAGGTGGATTTTCAGTATCACACTATTAGCTTGTGTTCTCTCTCTTTGAAGCATAGTTTAGTAAATATGTATAATAGTGAAAATATAGGTGAATGAGTCAGTTAACTTGGTTTTTTAAGTCTGAGGTATGGACATATGTGGCACATGAATGACGGTGAATGAATGGCTTGCCCCTGTCTAGTGATGACAACAACTAGGGGTGTAGAGGAAATGATGAATTGGGAATGTCATGACTTTGTAACGAAAAGTGGCATGCAAGAGATTTTGTCTCAACCCATGGAGTTTGGTGTTTCCCCAACTATGACAAGGACAAGGTTGTCCCAACTAAAGTAGCATTGTGAAAGGGTTTGTTTAGGGTAATGGGTTGAGAAATTGCCCCGGTACGGTTTTGTGGATGTGAATATGGTAAGGGAATGAGATGGGTGTAGGGAGAATTTCGCTAATTTTAGGTGGAGTGAAGGGTGACGGGATTGCCCCGCTATGGAATGACATTTCAAGCGGTTGTTTTAAGTGAGGTTGTGAAAGGTGGCAAAGTTAAGGTAATGGGCTAGGGAGGTTGTTTAATATGGCTATATGGATTGGGTATGGTATATGAATGGGATGGACAATGGCTAAATCTCCAAGTTCAAGTGGTATAGATGATAAAAGGAATGCCCCACTTTGGGATCTAGGTGGTGATCCTAGTATAAACTTTTGGTTCTCTTTTAGGTGAATCCCAAAGACTGTGATAGTCTTGAGTTTTTTGATATGATGAAAATTTCACTTGGTGATCACTAAACATTGTCTTTATATCAATGCAACTTGAATGCACCTTGAAGTGCAAGCCTTTTGATTTTATTTTTTTTAATTTTTTTTAACTTTCTTTGATTTTTGAGCAAACATATTGTAAATAAACTTATTTGTCCTAAAATTAAAACTTTGAGAAAATAAAAGCAGTCAGTCATTGATCGGAATGGACTTTATAGGGTTGTAATGTGGCCGATGGTTAGGGGTTTGTGAAGGATAGGATAATTAGGCCTAATGAAGTATTTAAGAGTTTATGAAAGGAGGGATAATTAGGCCCAATGAGGTGTTTGAGGGTTTATGAAAGAAAGGGTTTATGATGTGGCGAATGGTTAGAGGTTTATGAAAGAAAGAGGTTGTAAATGAGTGTTTGAGGGTTTATGAAAGGAGGGATAATTAGGCCCAATGAGGGTTTATGAAAGGAGGAGGTGTTTATGAAAGGAGGGATAATTGGGCCCAATAAGGTATTTTGAGGGTTTATTGAGACAATGATCTCTTATGCGCTTCATGGCAAGATGTATCAGCTCACAATTGCTACTTCTTTTATTTTTTTTTCCAGGATTTTCAATCCTCTCTTTTTTTGAATTTCACTTTTTTTGTGATTTTTCTTTCTCCTTTTTCGGGGGGGGGGGGGGGGGGCTGGGTGAGCTGATAAAAGTGATACACCATGTTTAGGTGTGGAATTAATCATTGTCTAGGGTGACCGAAATTGTATAGGGTGACTGAAAGATTTTTTTTATTTTTCAGCTCAAAGGGGTAGTAAAGAGCCTTTTTTGAGGATACGGGAAGATGACCAAACTTCATTTCAAATCATGACTGCTTATTTTCTCAAAATTTAACTTTAGGACAAAAAATTATTTATTTTTATATATTTGCTTTATCTTTATTTCTTTTTATATGCCTTAATTTTTGCTTAGATTGCTCTTGAGAGTTTTCAACCTAACAGGCTTTTTTGAATTTTTTGTTAGCTTTTTTTTTGTAAATGATTTGCACCAAGGGAATTCAATATTGACAGGGTATCTAGTAATCACAAATTTGCCCCAGCATGGAGAACCTAAAGTGTTATTTCATTAATGGGAACAAACCAAAAAGTTAACTAGGCACTGTGTGGAGAATATGTATTGGGTGGTCGGGGTGGGACTAGACATGGACAAGGGATGATGATAAGATGCACAGAGCGGGCACTAACTGACTCAAACAAGAGTAAATGCACATTGCATACAAGTTCATTATATGAATGCTTCATAGAGAGTTAACATAATTAGAGACATGATAGAAGAAATTTTTGATGACACATTTGTTAACAAAATAGACCATTTTGATCATTTACCATGGGGTGGATGAGATGCATTGCTTTGTTGACAAAAAAATGTGAATGAGCTGCAAACAGTGAATAACTTCTTCTTTTTGAAAATTGCGTGTCTTGAAACACCCTGAGTTTGCAATTAAGTTCGACCCCGTTTGAAAATTAGTAGGTTAAGCTTTGCCAAGGACGAACAATCAATTAAAATGTATTTCGCAAGAACGCCTCATCTCTCATCACAGTTTTTTTTAAATTATGCTCATGTTTGTTTTCTATTTTTTTGGTAATACATGAATGAACAAATTATAATGTATAGGCATGATGAAAATGCATGAAGGAATGATCACTTAAAAGCTCACTATTCTAACTGGTTTTTCTTTTGGTTTTTTAGAGATAGTGCAACATGTAAATGATGCAAAGTATCATTTATAATTTAAAATGGAATGCCAACTGGATATATATTTTTTGATGATGGATGATCCAAGAATAATGACATGATTTTTTATTTATTTTGAAATGGTGCATGCATGCAAAAATGATTTATGAATAAAATGATGAGACGATGTAATGATGAAACAACATGGTTTTTTTTGTTTGTTTTTTTAATTAGGATGACAACATGAGTGAAATGATGTATGAATTTCATGATGTTGCAAATGATGAGATGCCTGGTTATTTTTGAATGATTATTAGTGAATGGTGGTGCATGCTAAATGAGATGTTTATGTTATATTGCTAAAAATTGTTTTTTTATATATACTAGGAAATGCATGATACACGCAATGATTTTTAATGCATGGAAAGGAAAATGCATTATTAATGACATGGTTTTTTGAATGAATGAGAAGGTTATGTTTTTGTTTTTTATTTTTTGAAAAAGGGGAACCAGATGCATGAGCATATGAATGGATGCATGAAATGCGAATGTGTCGCGTCGGGGAATCGTAAACTTTTTATTTGAAGAGTAAAGTATAATTTAGGTGGTCTGACTTTCAAATGCATTTTTTCTTATATTTTCATCCACCTTTCTTATAAAAAAGGTTTTATAATTCCCCGGCGGTCATGCAAAATGAGATGTTTTTATTTTTTTATGATATGCAGTGAAGAAGGAAAATAAGAATGCATGAGACATGGTTGAAAGAATAAAATAGGTTTTTTTTTTTTGTTTTTTTAGGGAAATGAGAAAAATGTATTAGTGTTTGTCTGAATGCAGGGGTATGAAGCTTCTTTGTGTCTTACAAGGATTCCTAAGAGAATAGGTCTAAGGCTTTTCTATTGAGTGAACCTTTCAAAGGATAGCTCTAAAGGGTCCTAAATAAGGTTTCTAGAGCCAACGACCCCAGTTAAGAACACTGATCCCAACAATAGGCAAGCTATTAGGAGTGACAGCATTCTCAAAAGAGACCAAACTCTAGGTGAGACTTTCGTGACCACCCAACAGGACGCACATCCAGTAGGCCATCACTACGCAGTCTCGTTCTAACTTAGGCTATGCTCCAGTCCGAGTATAGGACTATTCTCACGTGTGTGATGAAGTGTGACAGTGGAGTGTGTGTAGGAGCAAAATGTCAAGTATACCCCCAAGCTGCAAAACAAACAAACACATATACACAAATGGGCTTCTATCCTAATGTTCACATATCATATAAAATAGGGTTAAATATGTTTTTAGTCCCTACAAAATCGGCTCCTTCTAAGTTTAGTCCTTACATTAACGAAATAGGCGTTTTGGTCCTCATCTTATTTTACCGTTTTCAATTTTAGTCCCTCATGACTTTTAATAGCGCTTCAAAACTTTTAATAGCGCTTTTTTGACCTATTATAAACGCTATTAAAAGTTTTGAAGCGCTATTAAAAGTCACAAGGGACTAAAATTGAAAACGGAAAAATAAAATGAGGACCAAAACGCCTATTTCGTTAATGTAGAGACTAAACTTAGAAGGAGCCGATTTTGTAGGGACTAAAAACATATTTTACCCTATAAAATATAACATGCAACAAGAATAAAAGATAAAAGGGAAGGGTAAAATAAAATATTTAATTAACAAACAAATTTTACAACTAACCAGATTAGGCTTGACTCTCTTAATAAGTCCCCAGTGAAGTCGCTAGCTGTAGCGACCCAAAAATCCGGGTGAGGATTCTTTGAAGGTCCAAAAATGAAGCCGCCACCAATGTTTATTTGTAAGGGCAAACATTAGAAAATCCCTTTGAGTTTGGATAAGGGTCCTTGAGACCAGATTTGGGTTCGGGAGTCGGTTATGCGCGGGGAAGGTACTAGCACCCCACGGCATCCTTCTTAAGGAAGGTTACTTGCTAATTAGTTGTATAAAAGAATGTTAATTTGGAAAATATTTATATTACCCTTTTTATTGTGAATTGAAAGAAATTAAAAAAAGAAAAAAGAAAAGACCTGGTATTTTTTGAACTAAGAAATTATTTAGAAAAAAAAGGTTTTTTATTAGTGCACTTGACAGAGGTGGGTCCGCCCTCTGCTCCTACGTATCTCCGGGTAGAGAATCAAAGGCTACGTATTTCTTGGGTAGAAAAAGTTTGGTTTGTTTGTGTTTTTTAATTTAGGGATTTTAGGACTTGTGATTTTCATTTATCCTAAAACGATGACTAACCCGGCCGTACGGCCGACTTAATCCCCTGTTTTTGAAAATAAGTTTTTTGATTTTTTGGAAGAAAACGATTTGTGTAGGGAGTGATTTTATTTGAATAGGTATTTTAGGACTCTTGAGCCGTACGGCCCATTTGTCCTAAAGCGATGACTAACGCGGCCGTACGGCTGACTTAATCCCCTATTTTGAAAACAAGATTTTTATTTTTGGAGGAAAATGATTATTTTGTTTTTTTGTTTTGAATATGAACGAAAAATTAAAAAGGAAGAAAAAATGAAAAGTGCAACTAGGGAAAAATAATTATCATTAATATTTAAAAATAAACTAATTAAAAGAAAAATAAAATAAAAAAGGGAGGGGGAGAGAGAGAGAGCGAGAACTTCGCTGAGAGAGAGAGAGTGTGTGTGTTCAGTGTTCTTGTTGAATCACTGTGGTGTGTTTTTCACTATGGACAGAGCCTCCTTTTATAGGTGAAGGGTAAGGTAAAGAGTGGAAAAGTTGACTTGCTGGGCAAGCAGACTTGCTGGGCAAGCAGTTTGTTGGGCTGAAGGTTGATGCTATTGACACCCCCCTTTTATTATTTTCGTTTTTTCTATTAATTTTGACTTTTTGCAACATTATTTTATATTTCGGTGATTATAAATGAAAGCAAAAATGATTTTTTTTGTAAAATAGTTAAAAACTTATTATTTTTTTAAATATAAAAGGTTATTTTTGACTAAAAGACAAATCTAGAAAAGAACAAGTTAGGCCAAAGCCTGATCGGAAAAGTCTAACATAGGCCCAATAAAGTGAATTACTACGCACATGCCCAATAAAACGAGATAGCATCCGAACAAGCTCGAAAGCTAACTCACGGTAATAAGACCTGCAAATTGGTAAAAATAACGACGATTGTAGTAAAAAGAGCGAACAAAATTGGGGTATAACACTCCAAATATACAACTAGTTTCTAAAGACCACATTTTATTTTGTGGCCAAATAGACATTCAAAAAAGTGAAAAACAAAAAACAATTGGTGCCAAATTCTTTTAAATCTCTACCCATTCACTATCTATTTCACTTTATTTCATTTTATTAGCAGTCTTTTTCTTTCCTTCTTCAAAAATTTCCATGGCAAGTGCAATAGCATCCAAGATAGCTTTGTTTCCAGTAGTTTCAATATTTTCTATTTATTTATCCCACACAAAGAGGTCGCAAGTGTCTGAACTATGCACATAAAATCAGAACATTTATGCTTAATTCACAATTTCAGAATATTTACGCAAACCCTAAACCCCAAATAATGAACAAAACAAAAATTAAGGACATACCATCCAATATGGGAACCTCCCGAAATATTTTCTTTTGTTTACCTCGCGCTTACAGATGTAGAGAACAGTCCCCACGCCATAGCCTCATTCCCTAACTTGTGGTGTTGATGAAGACACAGATGAGCTCGATGTCATGGGTGCTTTCCCATTCCTTTTCACTTTTGAAGCTTCACCCCTCATTGTTCCTCTTCGCATGGTGAGCTTGCAATGCAGCTTCTGTGACCTGGTTGTTCTTCAATGGTGTCGCGAGAGAGGAGGGAGAGAGAGAGAGAGAGAATATTGTGAGTGAGAAACAAATTAGGGTTTCTAACAGTAAGGACCAAAAGTACTAACGAAAAAAAAATGGGGGATCAAAAGTGGATAAAAACTTTTAAAGGGGCTAAAAATAAAAAACACTATATTTATAGAGACCAATATAGGCATGGCAACATAACCCGAACCCGTGGGGTACCCACCCGCCCCGCCCCGAGTTTGACGGGGAAAACCCGCTTTGACTGGGGACGGGTTTGGGTTCGGGGATGTCGATATCCACCCCGTCCCCGCCCCGAACCCGCTCGACAAAACATAAATTAATTATTTTATTTTATTTCATGCATATTTACTCATTCCCTTTGTTTCATAAATTTTGTTTATTTTTAATTTTGATCTATTTCCTATAGAAAAATCTATTTTAATATTTTTAACTTTATTTTATCATTGTATAATTATTATTATTTTATTTTATTAATTATTATAAATATATTTTTTGTATTTTTCCTATAAATTGTGGCGGAAACGGGTACCCGCGGGGAACCCGTCCCCGTTTAGGACGGGGTTGGGAAATGCAAAACCCGACCCCGATAGAGGTAGGGGCGGGGACGGGGAATGCCAAACCCGCCCCCGATCCGTCCCGTTGCCATGCCTAGACCAATAACATTTTTAACCTTAAAAAATTATTATTATATAAATATAAAAAAATAAAGTGACAAGTGGGACAATAAAAGTTGGTGAGGATTTAAGTCACATCTCATAAAGACACGGGTTCAAATCCAGTTGCGGATATTAGAAACTCGTTGATAGTAATATGTAAGTAAGTCTATAAGTTCTCAAAGAGACTTGAGGCTTTCTTTGACCTTGGTAAACCCCTAAGATTCAGTTTCCCTAAACTTCAATTAACTTTAACTATTTAAGAATAGAATGAGTTGATAAAATTACTAATTTGCCCTTTTAATTTTTTTCTTTGTTGATGGCAAATTTGGAAATTGATTTTTATTCTATCTCATATTTTATTTTTGTGGGTCCCACTTTCTCAGATCATCTTTTAAATTATTTTATCTCACATTTAAAACTCATTTTTTTATCTCTCTCACTCTTATCTTTCTCAATTTTCTCTCTATCTCTCCCACCTCTACCCCCATCTCTCTTTCTCTCTATCTCTCTTCACATTTTACTTTTTTGTTCTATCTACCCTTTATTTAATCAAAGTACTAATCATCAACTGTAATCGTGAAAAAAAAATTTGGGGGACTAAAATCGTGAGTTGGTGAAAATAATGGGACCAAAACTGTAATTAAGCCTTAATGAAAACTAATCATCAGCTATCTATTTATCAAGTGTCAACTATCTATTTAATCAACTCAATCACTGCCAAAAATACCAAACTAACCATGTCTAAAATATTGGACGGAAAATATCTTTACTATTATAAATGGATATTTTGTTTTTTTTTATAAATCATTTTCTATATTTCTTTTGAGTTTTAATAAGTAAACATTACATCTTGTTGATATAATTTCATTATTTTTGACTTCTTACGAAGAAATGTAACGCGTTGTCTATATAATCATTTTTTGAGCGGCGACAAGAGACTACTAGATATTGTCGAAAAAATTATTTTTTATATTTAAGTTTCAGCGGGTAAACATTATATGTTGTTGCTATAATTTTATTTAATTTTTTATGGTGAAACATTACACATTATCAAAATAATTATTTTATATTTTGCATTTGATTCAACCGGAAAAAGTTACATGTTGTTATCATAATTTTATGACTGAGAAAATGTATTTTCTAACGATAAAAAATGTCAAATGAAGAAAATATTTTAAAGTTGTAAAAATTGATTTCTTAATAACGTGAAATATTTATTGTAATTGAATTCTGTCTAAGTCTATCTGAAGAAAATATTTTAAAGTTGTAAAAATGTATTTTCTAACGATAAAAAATGTCAAATTAAAAAAATATTTTAAAACTGTAAAAATTGATTTCTTAATAACGTGAAATGTTTATTCTGAGTGACTGAGAGTGTGTCCCAGATCTCAATTACAATAAACATTTCACGTGAAACCTCTTGTTTTTACTATCTTGTTTTTACTATCTTCCTTCCAGAGAGTATTATTACACACGCTCTCAGTCGGTCAGTGTGTGACTCGTCAAAGTCAAAGATAGTAAAAACAAGAGGTTTATGAATTGTGAGTTGTGAGTGGGATGTGGGTGGGGTTCTGTGTGTTCAGAGCTCTCACTCTTAGACTGACAATTATTTCAGAGTTCGGGGATGCAGGTGCGACCGTCATAATCCGCTACATCCATTTCGTAACAAGTTAGTAAAAGACAAATCCACGCTGCAGAATAATCTTTTGTCCGAATCCAAGTACCAATATTTTTCAAACCAAATCTTTTTTGATTTAGGACCGCTACTCACGGAGTGTCCTAACGCTTTTAACGAATGACTAATTTCTGCTCGCTATTTGCAGTAAGGATTTCGCTAGCCAACACGCCTTTTTAACGTGGGCGGAAATCGAACCCAAGAGCAAACCGAATCGACCCCCACTACGTAGCAATTGGGTAGCCCAACCACTGGGCGAGACGTGTTGGTTTTTTCAAACCATATCTAATCCAACTAATATTTCATTTTTTACAATATACGTAACTTTTTAAACAAACCATATCCAACTGATAACTTTAACTTTTGATATCTCAGTTTAACTTCTCCAAATAAACTTATTTTTAAAATTCATTGAACAAGTTTTTTATAAGTCCATGTCAATTATTTTTATTGTTTTCAAAGCATGGTTATTTATTTTAACAAAATAATATAAAAATTATTTATTTATTATTTAAGCATAACCATTAAAAACATGTTAATTAATATTACTACGCGTATGTGGAAGCAAGAAAGAGGAATTAAGGAGGACAGGCAACAACAACAACTACGTTTGACCTTAGGAATGATTCGACAGGTTTGGGTCTGTACATACTGTCGTCGGAAGATGCACCACACCACCAACGGATCTCTTTCACTCTTCCTTCCTCTCCAGCTCCATATCATTCATGTAACATCACACGTCAAACCCATCTCTTTCTCTCATTCACGTCCAAATTGTCAATGAGATTTCAAAACCCTTAACTTGGGTTAAGTTAAGTCTACTGCAGGTTCCTTAACCTCTAGCTATTTGACATGCAGACCTAGCTAATATAGCTCCTATATTTCAGGACGCACTTCGGATCCGGATTTCACGGTTGCTCAGCCTCACGGTCATAGCCTCGGCTGACAGCGCTAAATATTTTTACAAAAGTGTAAAAATTATGCAGAAATAGAATTTATTTTTTTTTTCATACCCATTGGACACTATACCCCATTTTTCAAAAAAATCCAATAATATCCCTCTAAATTTCACCGAATTTTAACTGGAATTCGAAAATTTTAAAAATTTTCGGAATTATTCTTCAAAAGGCATTTTCGAAACACACGTTTTTAATTTTTTTGGAATTATCATTATTTACGTAATTTCGGAATACATTTTTATGCTTCCGGAGTTCTTTATCTTTTAGGTAAATTCGGAAAAATTAAAAATTTGTGTTCCGGAAATACCTTTTGAAGGATAATTCTGGAAATTTTTTTGTTGTTGTATTTTTAAATTTTAAGTTTATATTTAATTATTTATTTGATTATATTTAAATTATTTATTTTATTTTATAAACGGGTAAAGATTATGAGCGGTTAACGATAAAATATAAACGAGTACAAAATATGAAAAATAAACGGATTTCCAGAATAAAAAAAAAATAATGAGTACAAAAACCGATAATAAAATACATTAATGGCCAAACTCTAAATCCGATAAAGCTCTCGAAAGAAGCTGATATGCATGACTGGTAGGTAAAATGTCGTCGGATGCCATGGCCTCCCGGATACGTGCGGCAGCAGATTAGACTCTATCCTCTAGAGTCTGTGGACCAGGTGCTGCAACGTCCTCATCTGGAACAGGTGCTTCCCCCAAAGACACAGTGAGACGAGGAATCGACACTTGAAAATACCATGGGAGGTAGCTCGCATGGCACTCACCCAACCGACTGGCCCTAGTACACTACAAGAAAATCGACGATTTCCGACGACAAAATCCGTCGGAAACGCACTGATTTTCGTCGGAAATTGACGTTTCCGACGAACTTTCCGACGGACAAAAAGTCGTCGCAAAATCGCTCGTCGGAAATCGTTTCCGACGGATTTTTTCGTCGCAAATGTCTCCGTCGCAAAGTCGTCGGAAAGTCGTCGCAAAGTTTCGTCGCAAATTCCGTCGAAAAAAAAACCATTTCCGACGAAAATTTCCGTCGGAAATCCGTCGATAATTTTAAAAAAAAATAAATAAATAAAATCATACATCCAAAAAAGCTATACTCGTTATCTAGTTATGGATTTTATTCTTTCACACAACAAAATCTTTTTCAAATTTAAATACCACAAACATAATATATATGACTAACAAAATTTACATTATCCATCATAAGTGATGCTACTATGAAAATGCTGTTTCCTAAGATAAGTTGTCAACATAATTATAATTATATAACTACAAAGCACACCATGAACAATCTCGGTTGAGTTCTATCTTCGGAGAATTGTTCAAATTCAAGCGCAAAATCTTCGGGTGAGACCGTTTCATAATCGCAATATTGCAATGCAGCTGCTCCATGCAGCATTTCTTCTCACGTTTCAATTTTCTGCAGTTGTGGAAGAATGAATGATTGTTTCCCAGTCCATAAGAAATTTTAGAAACTTAATAGTAGAAACAACTTTTACATTGTATTGCATATAACATAAGAACAGAACCTCTAACATAGAATGTGAGAGTATACAAACTAATATTAGTTCTTTTATTTTATTACTTGTCCAAAATAACCCAGCTTGATTCTACTCTCTTGGCTTCAGCAGCCACAACACCACACAAAGAACCAGAAAGAATCTTTACTCTAATCTTTATCTATGCAAATAATTGACAGGTTAAAAAAGCTGACTAGTGTACACAAAGCAACAAAAAGAATGTGGAAATTAATAGTCACATAGTTATGTTCAAATATCCAACCTCCACTAATTAAAACTAATAGCTTTTCAAATTTAATAATAATAAAAAGTAATAACATTGTCTTGACAAAAGAAACTTGAATTAGAGAGACTACTACCTGATTCCTGAACAACCAGGGCAGTAAGTGGCAAAGTTGGACAATGGGAAGTAGCTCCAGTAAAAAATGCCTGAGCAAGCCTCTTAAATTCAGCAGCTACTTGTGTATCATCAAAGTTTGCAGTAGAAACCTATAATCAAGATTAAAGGCAACCATGTTAAACTTGAATAGAGAAAGAAGAACATAATTTCAATTCTTGAACCATTTTGATGCACATAGTTAGTTCTGCAGTAAAAGTTGCAAGACCAGAATATGTGCAAACAAATTCAAGTTGTCTATTGCAATAAAGTTAGCAATAAGTCTGTGATAACAACATCAATTCCTCCATATATGCTAGTATGCCCTTCCTTCAAATAAACGAATGAAGATAAAAAAATTAAGAGAATCCAATACTTAACTCAAAAACTAGGCAATTTCCAAAGAAGAAGTTCAAACCAAAATGCAATAGAACAGAAATAACTTGACAAATACCTGTGATTAATAAATTTGAATGGAACTTAACAACATTATAAAATGGTCCAGAAAAGTAAGATTCTGAAAATGTGATTAAATTCATAAAAGAATAGGGATAAGTTATGTGATTAAATTCATAAAGCATGATCTATGAAAGTTATGTGATGTGATCTTATTGACTCGAGGTGGATGCATCTTAATACATGCATATGTGAAGAATCATATGATAAAATTAAAACACTATTAAAGGTTAATCAGCTTGTAAGTATTGTGAGTGTGTGTCCATTCCTAGATAAATAATGGGAAAAAATAACTGGACAGCAGATTAAAAAGAACAGCAGAACCATTTGCATTGTCATAATTCCAACATGACAAGTACTATAAAATAAAAATGTCAGCAGAACCATCTTGCATAGTGCACACTATTACTAGGTAACCTTATGTCTGAAAAATTGAGTGACTGATTCATAGCATAAAGGGAATTTATAGACCATAAAATAAAACACAGTTACAGCATTCTCAAATAGAACTGAATCATAACACAACTCAATCACTGGAAATAAAGCATTCTTAACATTTCAATGGCCATCTTGTAGAATCCAAAGGTGACAAAACAAAGTAGAACAATACCCAACTCAAGAATTAGCAACAGTATGTTCATTATCATTGTTTCATTCATCAACTGCTAGCTCAAATCTACACACCTAAAGATCATATGCATGATAAATATGAATCTGAATACAAATATTACCTTGGAGTATGATCACAATGCAGAAGACGAAAGTGAAAACCAAGGCAAACATGCTGCTACTGGAGCCGGAAGACTGTGAGGATTTAGCAGCTTTCATCTTCTTCAAGACTTTCATATGCTCTATCCTCACACGCTTTAACATGGCAATAGACGAGAATCAGCTCCTTTATCAGCGATTCTCATCACCTGCCAATAGACAGAACATAAATAAGGATAACTAAATACATAGTGAACATTAGAGCAATATCAGCTCCTTTAACCTTAAGGAGTTTCTGTTAAATAAATGGAAAAAGAAAGGTTAAAGAACATAAGAGCAAATTAGCAAGTATTACACCTTCTCAACACCAACAAAACCCAAAAAAAGAGCTCATACATTTAGTATAGATTACATAGACACTAAATAGAATAGATCTATTTTAGTTGTACTATACATAAACTGCTCCACCTATTATAGTAGACCAATTTCAACATGCATTAGATCTATAAAGCTAATGCTAATGAAACGAAGGAACTACAGGATACAAATCACCAGAATATATGAAGTCATAAACACTATCAAATCATTTAGCCCCTTTTTCTTTGATGAGAAATTTTTTATCTCTTCTAGCCAACTCAAAATCAGATCAAACAAAAAAACCAATAAGGAAAATGTGCTTACACCACAGTTGATTGGTCTGAAAAGGAAAATAGTTGTCAAGCACGTGAACAAGCATCAATATATACCTTCTTCAGGAACATCACTACTCCCAGGTGCACTATCACTACTAGGAGCTAATGCTTCAGGCGCCATTATTATTAAGGTTTTCAACCTCTGCTGAAGTTGTTGGGTCTTCTACAGATGCTGAGAAGCATGTATATCTTCTAGAAACATGTAGGAAATAAGTCTGTAAGGCATAATATAAGGCTATAAGGCAATCAATGTCATTGTCTTTACATTTGCATATATCCAAGAATTTGCATTTAGCATTCAACAAACTCAATTATAATTGCAACTCCAAGAGAGGGAATTGTTCCAGTTGGAAATTGCATGTTCCGATTGGAGTCACTACAGATGCTAGAAGTAATATCAAATGCATCTATAACCAAAAGATGCAGAAACCTTTTGCATCTATAATATATAATACACATGGAAAATCAAAGGTAGAATATAACACATATGATCAAACCATTTAATTTATAGATGAGCAGGCATTTAAAAAGCTTTACACCTATGATCAAACCATATCCAATATACAAGGCAATAAAGGCTTAATATCAAATATAGTGACAGAACAATGAAAGACTTCAATAATGTTTTGAAAACACAAGCAAGTACACTACCACTACCATTGAGTAAGTTCTGAAATTCATTTATTTTGTTGTCTTGGAAGCATATACATGGTACTGTCATTCTAATTTTCAGTTGTTATGTTAGGAAGGTCAGAAAGCTTGTGTGTTTGCCTAGGTGATTTTCATCATCTGATTTGATATAAAAGCCATGTAAGGAATGTTGCATCCAACATGATCTAAAAGCCCTATAGAACATAACTTGAGAGAAACGGGATACGTGTATTACCTTTGCTATGAAATGGGAAGAACTCGCACTCGCCGCCAACACAACCTTTCCTTTTATTCGATTCGTCCTCCGTGAATCAAAAACCTGACTTGTACCAATTTATGAATAGCAAAAATGTACCAATACAGCAGAAAAGTTATTCTTGCAGCAAATGCTATTCTTCAGATGCAGCAAATGCTATTCTTGCAGAAAAGTTTTTCTCAAGTCTTTTCTCATCAGCTCCATCTGTAGCACCCAGTCCTTCACCCCAAATACCATACATCAATTTAATAGTGATACCAAGAAATTAAGAATATATGTTCTACTCAATCCCATTGCATTTTTTAACTAATGCAGCCATCTCTTAATGATTTTACCAAAGAGATAATGACATATACAAACTCAAGTATAAGTGTAAAACTATATCCATAAAATTACGTTTCTATTTGTAACTAATGTTGCCATCTCTCAATGATGTTACTTAAGATATAATGGCATATGCTAATTAATATCTTGTTATGTAAGCTCATGTTTTCTTGCTGCCACTATAGGTGTTACGGTTCTATTTTAAAAATGAATGAATTAGTGATCAAGATTCCCCAGAAACAATTAATTATACTTGTCCTTTAACAGATCTACAACAGTGGATAAGAAACAACTCAACAATTAAGAGAGGAAAGTTTTATATATGAATTGAATCAAGTAAAGTTTTAAAAAAGTCAAGAAAAATTTTAAAAAACACAACAATCCAATTCATTCACTCACTCACTGTTGCACTCTTCTATGTGCTGGACCCTCCAGAAACTGAGCTTCCTTCTCTCTTTCTATCTCTCACTCACAAAACCAAAACTTTTCCTTCCTTTGGATAAAGCCAAAGTGACAGTAGTAGTAGTAGCCATAATAGCAGCAACAGAAGCAGAAAACAGCAGCATAAGAAGCAGAAAGAAAAGATAACAGAAGGAGATTACCTTCAGATTCTGGAGCTTTTACAGATTGGGCAACAGCTTCAACTGCTTCCGCCGCACGCACTGCTAACAGAAGGAAATGCAATGAAATCAAGATTCTCAGCCTAAACATTTAGACACCGTTCATCAATCACACGAAACAAGGAGAGGGAGAGTCGAATTTCAATTAAGGTGCAACAAATTAAGGTTAGGGTTTCGTTTAAAAAAATTGGGACAAATTAAAGAAAGTATGAAATTACCTATGGAGGACGCGCAAGGAGAGGGAGAGTGGAAACGGCTGAGGACGAGAGTGAGGGAAGAGGGAGAACGGCGAAACGCAAGGAGAACGAGAGTGAGGGAAGAGGGAGAACGGCGAAACGCAAGGAGAACGAGAGTGAGGGAAGAGGGAGAACGAAAGTAAGGGAAGAGGGAGAACGGCGAAACGCTTAGCGATGTAGGAGGGCGAGGAGGGCGGTGGAGGACGGAGGAGGGCTGTGGAGGACGGAGGAGGAAGGTTCAGTGGAAGAGGGCGGAGGAGAGTGAGTGAGAGGGTTCGATGAAGCTGCGTAAAGTGATAACTGAGAAGGTTAATTCGATGAAGTTGCGTTGTGTTTTATTTGGTGTTACGGTTTGCGACGGACTTTTTGACGTTTCCGACGAGAATCCCCGTCGGAAATTTGCGACGAAAAACAAGTTCGTCGCAAATGTGAGCGGGAATTTTAGCGCCTGCATTTGCGACGACTTTTTCGTCGGAAATCCGTCGGAAATTGCGACGGATAAGAGTTCGTCGCAAATGTTGGTGGCTAAAACAGATTTTTCTTGTAGTGGTAGCCCTGCTAAGCAAAGTCTGAATCGAGCCGATGAAGTACAACCATCTCTCCACAATGGTCCTAGCAGGTGGACGTGACCCAAGCGGCTCCTCTGGAATGTCCTGGCGGTATCCAAACTGCCATATGCATCTGTCCAGCATGTAAGGTACAAAAATATCATCCCATAGAAGATACCATGAAAAGCGCAATGGACTGAAATTCCATGTACGGACTGTGGTCATCCCAAGGGTTCCATATGACATCCTCGGGCCGTAAGGCTTCTAGCTTCCTCCGAAAATTTATAAGCTTGACAGCGTCATTCTTTTTATTTTTCCACCTCACACAACGTGGCCGCTCAGAAGGACCAAAGTCTCCCTGAACGCCAATGGTGGGAAAATATTTGAATATCCACTGAAATAATAATATGAATAAATTAATTAATTATTATATAAACAAAAAAGTAAACTTGAATAGCAATTAATTATTACCTTCAACAATGACGCGTATCCTCCACACTGAGCAGTGTCCCAGATGGAAGTATCACTCAGCTGCTTGTATAAAAAGGCCAAAGTAGCTGGACCCCACGCCCACTGGCCACACTCCTCATATGTCTCAAACAGAAACACCCACTTGACCGGGACATATGTGTGACTCTTATCCTCAACAAAAAAGTAAACTTGAATAGCAATTAATTATTACCTGCAACAATGAAGCGTATCCTCCACACTGAGCAGTGTCCCAGATGGAAGCATCACTCAGCTGCTCGTATAAAAAGGCCAAAGTAGCTGGACCCCACGCCCACTGGCCACACACCTCATATGTCTCAAACAGCAACACCTACTTGACCGGGACATATGTGTGACTCTTATCAGCAAAGATGGTGTAGCCCAACAAAAGCGGGAGATATATACGCCTGTGCAGCAAAATCAATATAACCCAGCTCCAGATTTCCTCTGTAGGCATCCTTCAAAAAACTGAACCTGAAATATGGTCCTCTGGTATGCTGACACTCTCGCGCACAATTAATCTCCCGTATCCCCAGCAAGTCAACCCAGGCACGAATGGCCATTTCAGTAGTAAATCCACCGGTAGTCATCCTAAATGCGCCCGTCAGCGGCAAATGCATCAAGTTGGACACGCCGTCCAAGGTGATCGTCATTTCACCAAATGGTAGGTGAACCGAGTTGGTATCTGAGTGTCATCTCTCGACAAATGCTGAGATCACCTCGTGATTGATGACCCCCAACGATGTAAAATCAAGCTCCGGCAAACGAGCTCGTAATATCCATTGATAAACACGTGGGTCATGTTTTGGAGGTCGCAGTTGAATTAATTTTTGGCCATGTGCTGCAACCTTCATTAGTCAATAAAACATTGTAGAAATAAATACTTGTGATCATATCAAGTAGAGATAGTTACGTATATTTATCTCACTTATATCACAATGTATTATTTCTTCTATTATTGTATTACGAAAAAACATAATTTTGTTTTTTAGTTAGAGGTATTAAAGTGTATCATATATGAATGGCAATCACGTGCTTAGTTGGTAAGAGGTATCGAAAAAGTATCTGAGAAGTACCCTTAATTGGTAAGAGGTATCGAGTCAAACATTTTTTAAAAAGAATTAAAAAATTATTTGATACTCTTTGGGTACATATCGAAAAGTATCAGGTGCGTGTCGAGTACGGACCAAATAATTTACTGCGGGCTTTGTCAAAAAAAATAATAATTTATTGCAGGCAAACACATGTTGATGCTGCCGCAGGCAGCAGATTAACCTTTTGATTGTGCACAAAGAAGTACTACTACGTACTTGGATCATGAAAGGGTATTTCTGAACTCTGAAGAGGTGGCTTTTTGAAATTGTGAAATAAAGTAATTACTGATATGTTGAAAGGTCATAATATAGCAAGGTTAATCATGAAAGTAAATATGTCACTTTATGGCTATGGCTTATGATACTAAGCTATTTGCTTAGTAATAGTTACTAAATCGTTACTAGCTATTGGATTGACAAAATTTCAATGAAATTCAATCTAATGGCTAGTTTTTAATAGGGGTAATTGTGTCACATCCATTTTTTGCGGTTTTAATTAAATTAAATAAATTAATAAATGTTCCTTTTTTTAGGGATTATTAAAACAAAAGCATTTATTTACTCCTTGATTTTCTCTTCCACTATCTTCTCTCTCACACTCTCACAATTTTATCTGTCACGTTATTTTCATCGGTTATTTTTCTTCTTCTTCTTCTTCTTCTTCTTCTTCTTCTTCTTCTTCTTCTTCTTCTTCTTCTTCTTCTTCATGTTACATATATCTTTCTTTATTTTTTCACGCAAAAGAAGCCTAAAATACGCACTCACGCCAAAAAAATAAGACGCCCACGAGTGTTTAAAAAACGGACTCCGTTGATCCACGCCATTGAAGCACGCCATTGATCATGTCTCGTTATGATGTTGATGAACATGGGACTAAAATCAGTTTTTCATCGTTACTTGCGCGTAAGTCATATTTTTATTTGGTTAGATCGTACTAACCGAAGTTATCTTATTCCCTGACTACAATAGGACTAACCGAAGTTATGTTTTTCCCTGGCTAGAACTATAGTAACCGAAGTTATGCTATTTCATGGCTAGAATTGGACTAACCGAAGTTATGTTATATGCTGGCTAGAAACCCACTAACCAAAGTTATGTTATTCTCTGGCTAGAATTGGACTAACCAAAGATATGTTATTCCCTGTCTAGAATTCCTCTAACCGAAGTTATGTTATCCTTTGGTTAGAATTGTACTAACCAAAAAATATAGCCACCTTACATATGAGTATCTCTCACAAAACCATGTACATCTCACAATGCAAATAAATTATTCAAATAAAATAAAAAGCAATCAATAATACTTTGTGCATCTAAGACAATCATGTCGGTTTGATTTTCATGCTGATGCTGACAACCCTGTACTGCAACAACAAAAACAAAAAAAGACCACATAAGTACGGAACATTTGTTAATAGACATTAACTAGTGAATAACATAACTTCGGTTAGTGGAATTCTAGCCAGGAAATAACATAACTTCGGTTAGTACAATTCTAACCAACAGATAACATAACTTCGGTTAGAGGAATTCTAGACAGGGAATAACATATCTTTGGTTAGTCCAATTCTAGCCAGGGAATAACATAACTTTGGTTAGTGGGTTTCTAGCCAGGATATAACATAACTTCGGTTAGTCAGTTAATCAACATCATAACGATGAAAAACTGATTTTAGTCCCATGTTCATCAACATCATAACGAGACATGATCAATGGCGTGCTTCAATGGCGTGGATCAACGGAGTCCTTTTTTTAAACACCCGTGGGCGTCTTATTTTTTGGCGTGAGTGCATTTTTTAGGCTTCTTTTGCGTGAGAAATAAAGAAAGATATATGTAACATGAAGAAGAAGAAGAAGAAGAAGAAGAAGAAGAAGAAGAAGAAGAAGAAGAAGAAGAAGAAGAAGAAGAAGAAGAAGAAGAAGAAGAAGAAGAAGAAAAATAACAGATGAAAATAACGTGACAGATAAAATTGTGAGAGAGAAGATAGTGGTATTGTGAGAGAGAAGATACTGGAAGAGAAAATCAAGGAGTAAATAAATGCTTTTGTTTTAATAATCCCTAAAAAAAGGAACATTTATTAATTTATTTAATTTAGTAAATTACTACTATAATCCTTTAGTAACTATTACTAAGCTACTAGCTTAGTAGCATAAGTCAGACTCGTAAATTTATATAGCATTGTTAATTTGTTGACGTATTCAAAATGCCGCTTAAATGTAGTACTATACGGAAAAAAAGGGCCAAGTTGTTAACAAGGTAGAATTACATTTATGTCAAAAACAAAGATTTACATTACTTACTAGCTAGCTAGCTTAAGAAACTAATGTTCCTTGTTGCTTAAGAGAAAAGGCCTACACAAAATAAAAGTACATTACTAGTTGCATCGCCTGCCCCAGCATGGATTCTCTCATTGGTTTATGGAGTAGTATTTTGTAGAATTTCAAAAATGAAAGTGCACTAAACCAGAAAAGAAAGTTAAAAAAATAAAACCATGGATATAATAGTGGACCAGGTGGTGATAATGACTCCATATTGTCGTTTTATTAGCATAATTACAAGTTTTTTTTTGACAATACAGCATAATTACAAGTTAGATTGGTCTTTATCGTTGCGGGTTTCTTCCCATTCTGTTTGCACATGCATCGATATTTTTTATGTTTAATTCCATTAATATTAAGATATGCTAAACTCGTCTCACCAGGGAGAGGTCTCAGGCAAGGTGACCCACTGGCCACTGTCACCTTACCTCTTTATTTTATGTGCTGAGGGCCTTACGGCTTTACTAAAAAAATGTGAAAAAAATGTGAGGCGATACAAGAGATTCATGGAGGGGGCTCCAATCCTTACACACTTGTTAATTACAGATGATTGTTTCTTGTTTTGCAGGGCTGAAATGAATGAAGTAACAAAGCTAAAGAATGTCCTAGCAACTTAAGAGATGGCGTTCGGGCAGTCAATCAACCTTCAGAAATCTGAGAATTATTTTAGCAGGAACACTCAGGAGGATACTAGAGAGCAGGTGGTAAAATATATTCTTGGAGTGACTGAATGTATTGGCATAGGGAAGTATCTTGGCTTGCCTTCAATGGTAGGCTGTAGCAAGAAACAACTCTTTGGGTATTTGCGGGATCGTGTGTGGAATAATTAAGGTCAGGCAGTGGTCCGGCCGCCATCTATCAAAAGCAGGTAGGGAGGTTCTTGTGAAGTCTGTGGCTCAGGCAATTCCGGCTTATTGCATCAGTACATTCTTGATTCCTACATCTCTGGATCAGGAGATGGATGTTGCACCCCAAAAAATCCGGTTCGGACTTCTCATTGTACAACGTGGAAAAGGTATGGAGCCGCCACCAATATTTTAATTTTAAGACCAAAACATTGAAAAAAGGTCTTTTAGACAAGGCGGATGGTCTTTCGAAAACTAGAGATATGGGTTCGGGGGTCGGTTAGGCATGGGGAAGGTATTAGCGCCCCGTACCTCCTTTCTACCGAAAGGGAACCTTTAATTAAATGTGTGGTTTGAAGTGTTGATTTGAAAATGCTTTTATTTTGCCTCTTTATTGAAAAGGGAGTGAGAAGACTTAATGAAAATTTTTATTTTTGGCGCTTGACGAGAGTTGGCCTCTCGCTCCTACGTATCTCCTGGTGCGATGGAGAATTCAAAGCTACGTAGTTCTTAGTTGTCCTAAAAAGGTTTTTGTTTTTTAGTCTGTTTAGATGAGTTTTCGCAGTAGGAGTGAGGATTTGCGATGACCAAACAACAACGGTTTAGAGTGGCCGCGCTACTAACTCTTTTGAAAATGAAATTATCATTAACAACCAAACGGCAACGGCGCGAGTGATCATTAACGATAATCGGTTTTGCTTTTGATTCGAGTGTTCGCGGCGACCAAACAACAACGGTTTAGAGTGGCCGCGCTACTAACTCTTTTGAAAATGAAATTATCATTAACAACCAAACGGCAACGGCGCGAGTGATCATTAATGATAATCGGTTTTTATTTTAGATGATCAAAAAGGGCTTTCGCAATCGAATTAATTTTGGTTTGTTGTGCTTGACGAGGACGTGGCTCGCTCCTACGTATCCCAAATGGGAATCAAAGCGACGTAGTTCTAATCTTTTGCGTTTGAAAACGACATAGGGTTTTTTGCAATTGTGTGGGCGTTCGTGGCGACCGAACAACAACGGTTAGAGTGGCCACACTACTAGCTCTTTTGAAAATAGAATCATCATTAATGATCTAAACGGCAACGGTGCGTTTGATCGTTAATAACAATCGATTTTATTAAATGAGGAAGAAAACGTTTTCGCAAGGAGAGGAGTGTTTGTGGAGACCGAACAACAACGGTTAGAATGGCCCCACTACTAACTCACTGGGGATAAGAAAATCATCATTAATAATCTAAACGGCAACAGCGCGTTTGATTGTTAATGACAATCTATCTTATCCATATTTTAAAAAAAGTTTTAAAATGAATTTAGAAAATGGGTTTTAGAAAAAGAAGTAGAACATTTCAAATCAATTCTAAATCCATAACCAAATGCCAATGAATGAACAAGACTCATACTTTCACAATCAAGCAATCATGAACATATCATTCATCAATCAAGATTAAGCATGCCAATATAATCAAGGGATTCAATTGTCAAAGATGCAAGACAAAGTTCTCAAAACAATTGTGTGTGTGAAAGAGAGGTGCATTTATCTTAATGACTCTATGCTACACAAGTAGTAGGCTTACGTCTTCATATAAGAGTACATGCATGGGGGGAAGGATTGCACACAATTAAATCAAGACATTTAAATGGCATCATGGACAAGAGAATACAATTGATCATAAGCATAGGGTATTCTAGATTAGATAAATGAACATGTAAGCAATGATGCATGATTAGGCAAGCATGTGAATGCATGAGCATACAAGGAATGAATGAGTATTATCGAATGCAAGACATAATGTTAATGAATGCATGAACATATGGAAATGAGTGCAAGACATAGTGTTAATGAATGCATGATCATGTGATAATGAATGCAAGACATGATATTAATGGATGCATGAACATGTAAGAGAGTATGAGAATGCAAGAGGCATAAGCATATATGAATGCATGAACATGCAAGCATATGAAAGTATGCAAGTATTAATGTGCAAACATAAGAATGTGTCACACAAGTGATGAAATGCAAAGTGTGAAAATGTTTTGGGTATTTTTGCAAATTGACAAGTAGTAAAACTTTTAGTAAAAAGTTAGTAAATGGTAAAGTAAAAATGCACGAGGCAAATGGTATTTACTTAATGAAAGGGTACAATAAAAATGTAAAAAAAAGTAAATGGTAATTACTTAATGAAATTGTAAAGTAAAAATGTAAAAAAAGTAAATGGTAATTACTTAATGAAATGGTAAAGTAAAAATGTAAAAAGGTGGTTAAAAGTCAAAAACACACTAACACAATTACACTTATCTACACAAGATCAAACAACACATTTTGAGCACTAAAATATGCACAAAAATGGGCTCTATGACCGAACCCCTATATGAGCATAAACACCAAATTTTTCATGCCAAAACTCATAATCAACACATAGAACAAATCATGCAAATCAAGCACATCATGCATTTTATTTACATAAATCAAGGAGTGAAAAGAAAGCAACAAAAACCCTAAATTCTAAGGCTCAAAACTGAAACCCCTACACCCATAAATCAAGCCAAAATTCAACTTGCAAGTTATGATATGAACAAGAAGATGCATATAATATGTGAGAGCCCTCTATTTATGGAAAAGTGAGAAAATGAGTGTGAAAATACAAACTACATGGTTAAAACACAAGAAAATTCCCCTCAAGGCCAAGGACTCATTGCCAACACCCAAGGCTCCCAATGTCCTTGTCATAATGTTGGAAACAAGTCCTCTAAGCCTTTTGAGAAGGGAAAGAGGAGTAGAAGAAATATTTACATGTTAATAATTAAAAATGCAAGAGATAATAGGCTTACCTCAAGAAATAACTAGAAAAGGAATAAAGATGTAAAATAGGAGCAAGAACACTTGAGGAACACCTCCAAAAATCTAGATCCTCACGCAAATCCTCTTCCTTGGGTGGATTTTGATGAAACTTGGATGATTATGGAAGCTTGGAAGGAGAGTTATTGAATAGATGAAGGATTATCAAGCTTTGGTATTTGATGGTTGAAGAAATTGTGGAGAGAAGATGGAGGAGAGGGTTTCGGTCTTGAGAGAGAGGAGAGGAGAGTATTATGTGCTAGGGTAAAAAAATGAGAGTAGCCTAAAAATCTCATGGGTTAAGGGTTGTGAGAGGGAAGTAAAGGAATTAGTGTGTATTTAGTGGTGTAGAGAGAATGAAGGTAAAAATATGTTGTGTGTTGGATGTGCTTGTAAAAGAAATGACACTTGAGGTGGGCTGAAGGTGATGGGAGGCGTGGAGCATGAGGGTGGAGTGAGGGAGATGGTTTGCTTGTGAAATTGGTACTCACTTTGGCCAAAAATGGATAAAAGCAAAAAGCACCTAAAAGGAATTAGCCCTAATTCTAAAAATACAATAAACATCCAATATTATTTTATTATTCATTTTTCATTTTTGATTTCAGATTTCATATTTTTAATTATACATATTTTTTTGAGCCTTTTTGAAAAAAAACCGTTACAATTGACCAAAATACCCTTTTTGACGCTAAAACCCTAATTTGCCCGAAAAATGCGTTTCCACTTCAAAAATGAATCTATAACCCTAGAAATGACCTCTAGAATCTTAGAATGCATGCTCAATGACCTTCATGAGGAATTATCATTTTTATTGTGAAATGACCAAAATACCCTTTTGGACTCAAAAAAACCTGATTTACCCAAAAAGTGCATTTCAACTCTAAAAATGATTTTAGAAACTTTGGAATGACTTTTAGGACTCAAAATGCAATGCATGATGCTTCTCACTCCTCAACTTATTTATTTTTGTGGAAAATTAGGGTTTTGATCTAAGCTGGACAAAATTGGGGTATGACAGATGCCCCTCTTTATTTGGATTTTACCAAGAAATATGAATTGCGCGAGACATATTTCGAAGGTAAAATAGAAATAAAGAATTCAGAAATTATACCAATTTTGTCCATTTGGAGAAACCCGAATTTTCTCCCTCTTTTTTTGGAAAGATAGACACTTTCGTGTCGATGCGAAAACAGTAAATGAACACTAACGTGCTGACAGAAAAGGTAAAATGGGCACTTGCGTGCATACAGAAAAGTAAAACGGGCACTTGGCGTGCAGACAGGAAAGTAAAACGGGCACTTGGCGTGCAGAAAGCGGTAAATTGGGAATTCGGAGGCTGCCTAAAACTTTCTAACGGACTCTTGTCGAGTCCGAGCTCTGGGGGGTGGCCTTTTCGAGCGACCGATCAACATCAGGTCCGGAACTGATTTGATCAATGGATTTACGCTATGCCTTAGGCTGACACAACTAATCCGAAGGACTTGACGAAGTCTGATGGATCCATTGCGTGCTCGTACACAATGTTGTGATCTGTGGAAGGAGTTCACTAACTCGGTGGGAGTTCACTAACTCTGTGTTGAGGGAGTTTACTAACTCAGGGTTGATGGGGTTTACTAACTCGGGGTTGATGATTTTCTAAAAATGAGATTTTTGGGATTCTCTGGTCCGAAGTAACTTTTCTCTTGGATGGTGCATGAAATGCGTGCACTTGGATGTTTGGGGGTGCACATGAATGCAATGATTGGCTTTGGTGGGATGCCTTTTCTGTTTGATTTTTCTCTTCTTTTCCTTTTGTTATTCTTTCGCTCTTCTGAGATGCGAATTTGAAGGCGTAATGTACTGTTTGATGCCATGGAGTGATGACTGGTATGGATGATATGAGAATGATGAATGATGTGAAAATGTTGTGTTCTTTTATGTTCCGTCTTCTGTGATTTTCTTCTCTCCTTTCTTATTTGCTCTTTTTTTCTATGGAATGCAGATATCTATGTAAATGGAGTGTGAATGTATGTTATGAAAAGTGTGTGTGATGTGATGATTTTAATGGAATGATGGATGCTATGAGATACTATTTTTGATTTTCTTCCTTTTTATTTTGGTTAAGGATCAACACTTCAAGTTCTTATAAGGTAAACATCCTAATACCCAAGGATTAAGGTGAGCACCAAAGCCCTACAAGATAACAACCTAATCCCTGAGGATCCAGGCGAGCACTAAAACCCTACAAGATAACAACCTAATCCCTAAGGGTCCAGGCGAGCTCCGAAGCCTTACAAGATAACAACCTAATCCCTAAGGATCCAGGCGAGCACTGAAGCCCTACAAGATAACAACCTAATCCCTAAGGATCCAGGCGAGCACTGAAGCCCTACAAGATAACAACCTAATCCCTAAGGATCCAGGCGAGCACTGAAGCCCTACAAGACAACAACCTAATCCCTAAGGATCCAGGCGAGCACTGAAGCCCTACAAGACAACAACCTAATCCCTAAGGATCCAGGCGAGCACTGAAGCCCTACAAGATAACAACCTAATCCCTAAGGGTTAAGGCGAGCACTAAAGCCCTACAAGCGGCCAACTTTAGGCGACCCCCTCATGTGCTGAGATAGCTGGTTAAAGAATTTTTCCTATTTGTCTTTTTGCTATGTGAGGATGCAAATGCAGTATTTTGATGCATGATATGACAAAATTTTTTGGGGTATTCAAATACTTTTTTTGTGAATACTTTCATAATGATGAGACGCGAGACTTTGGATGCAAAAGTGGGGGTGAATTTGATCATCCTTTTTCTTTGGAAAAACTAGTTTTGATTTAAACCGCGGTGTTCTCAAGGTTATTATTTACAAGCAAACCCATTTATGTTTTCCTCCATTCCATGATAACTGAACCTTCAATAACAATCTTGTGCTTTCTCTATGAAACATTGCCAAGTGAACACACATGAACATGCAGACGCCAGGTGAGTGTTTAGGATGAATGCCAGACTGCCCCAATTCAGGCCTTCGGCGACTGTGAATGAATGACTTGCCCCTGTCCGGAGTGTGAAAGGAAGCGGAGTGAAAAAGCAAATACGCAGGAACTAATGCCATGGCTGACACCGGGTGAAAGGATGAATGGCCATGGATGGACACTGAACAGACTCTCCCCGGACTAGGGTGGGCAGGTGGTGAAGAGAATACCCCAACTTTTAGATCTGAGTGGTGTTCTCAGTGCAAATCTTTGGTTCTCTGTGAATGTCTCAACTTTTGGCATGAAAGAAACCTTACTTGGTGATCACTAAACCTTGTTTTAATGCAACTTGAGTGTGTTTTGGAGTGCAAGTCCCTCTTTTTTTTATTTTGTCAGCTTTCTTTTTTCTGACTGTTCGTTTTTGTTTCCTCAGTTCTCTTTTTTCTGAGGGTTTATTCTTTCTTGATCAGCTTTCTTTTTTCTGATCGTTTGTTTTTTTCTTTTGAGCAAACACATTGTACATAGATAGGCTTGTTCGTCCTAAGATTAGAATCTGAGAGAACAAAAGCAATCGGTCATTGATCGGAATGGACTTTTCAGGATTGTGGTGTTTTGTGGAGGAAGGATAGTTAGGCTTAATGAAGTGTTTGAGGCTAATGGGAGGATGAGTTTTGTTCGGCGTTGGTTGACGGTTAACGGTCTATGAGGGAGATGGTTATTGGGCTTATTTGGGCTTTGTTAAGGCAAATTTGTGTCTCATGGTAGAATGGCTGAGGGGTTTGGTGTTGGGGCCAAAGGAAGTGTTTGAAGGTTTATGGAACCAGGTGTTGGAAGATTTATTGAGACAAGGGTCTCTTGTGCTTTGTGGCAACATGTATCAGCTCACAACTTATTATTTTTTGTCTTTTTTGATTTTTTTTTGACTCATTTGTTTCATTTTTCGGACTTTTCTTCTTTCTTTGCTTTTGAGTTGAGTGAGCTGATGCACTATTTTTGTTTTTGATATTTGAAGTGATCCTTGTCTAGGGTGATTAGAGGGTATATTTTTGAGTTTGGTTTTTCTTGGCTTAAGGTAGGTAGGAAAGGGACTTTCTGGGATTTTGGGTTCTTGAGGGTATAGGGAGGTGGTCACACTTCATCTCAAACCCCGTTGGCTTATTTATTTTTGTAAAACAAGATAACGGTTCATCTATCTATATGTGTTTGCTCCTTTCTTTGCATTTTTTCTCTTTTTTTATGCCCTAACTTTTGCCTGGACCGCCCTTTGCGGGTTTTCGATCCATCGGGCGCTTTTTTCTGCCTAGGCCGCCCTTTGCGGGTTTTCCACCTAGCGAGCTTATTTTCTTGTTTATTATTATCTTTTGAAAGACTTGCACTGAAGGAATATGATATTAACAAGGAAAATTAGTGATCACAGTCTTGCCCCAGCATGGAGGACTTAAAGCGTTAGACTGAACTAAAAGTCAAATATGCACTGATGGACTTATGATAAAACAGGGCAATGACGATCTTGAACAAAAGTGACTGAAAAGGGTAACTTTTATAGATGACGATGCTGAAAAGGAAACATGTGCCCTTATTGAAATATCCTAAGGCCTTGGGCAGAGCCAGAGGATTGCATTACATAAAATTTGCTTTGAACTTAAGACTACGTGGAAATGCATGACGAAGACACAAATGCTTGACGATCAACACCTCGATCCTCTTCAACTACTGCCATCCCGGCCTGACAGCCCTGATCTCAAAGGGTTTAGTCCTTCACCTCCCTCATCAAAGGTCAACTGTTTTGTATCAATAAGATCCTGAACCGACTGCTTCAAAGGATGACAGTTCTCAGTAGAGTGACCAATTGCCCCAGAATGGAATTCACAGGTAGCCTTTGCATTATACCTTCTTGGGAATGGAGGTTGGACTGGCTTCATCCCACGAGGAGAGATCAACCTATGGTTGATTAGATAGCTGCACAAATCAGTGTACGACACAGGAATGGGGTCGTACTGACGTGACTTTCCTTGTCCCACTATAGCATTGATTTCTCCATTTTTCCTTGCAGGCAAATCACTAGCATTGTCGGCGCCAGTAGGATTGCAGGGGATTCTTCCTCTCTTCATCCCGACTTCAAGTCTTGCCCCTACTTTGATCACATCTGAGAAGCTTGAGGACCCACTTCCAACCAGACGTTCATAGAAAACAGCTGGGAGAGTCTCTATAAACATGTACACCATCTCCTTTTCAGTCAATGGTGGCTTCACCTGAGCAGCTATGCTCCTCCATCTTTGAGCATATTCCTTAAAGGACTCATGATCTTTCTTGCTCATACACTGCAGCTGAATCCGATCTGGAGCCATGTCTTTGTTGTATTCGTACTCCTTTAAGAAAGCTTCAGAAAGGTCCTCCCAACTGTGGACGTCGGAAAGCTGCAACTGCATGTACCAATCCAGAGATGCCCCAGTTAGGCTGTACTGGAAGTAGTGGATGAGCAGTTTGTCGTCGTGATCGTATGCGGTCATCCTTCGGGCGTACATGGTTACGTGTCTATTTGGGCAGCTGGTACCACAATATTGGTCAAAGACTGGCACCTTCATCTTTGGGGGAATAACCAAGTCTGGAACAAGACATAGATCACGGGCGTTTTTAGCTTTGGTCTTTGAATCCTCTATGGCTTTTAAATGCTTTTCCAACTCATGCAACTGATCTCTGGGTTGAGAGTTCTCAAATAGGTGACCTTGAGGATCACTATCCATATTGAAAAGAGAAACCTCATGTGGATCAGCACCTCCCAGGGCGTGAGCAGGATAATTAACCCCAGATCCCGGATGGGGAATAGCAGTCACAGCTTCAGCGGGTCCCGAGGTAGGAAGGATGGTTGCGGCCCCACCTGGGTTTACAACAGCAGTATCTTCGGTAGTGGTCCCGTTTTTCAAAGCTTGCAGGGTGCCCATCATTTCAGTCATCTGCATTCTTATCGCATCCATCTGCATTTCTATCACCCCGACTTTATTATTTAACGCCTGATTCTCTTGGACTAGTGCCTGATTCCCTTGGACTAGCTGCTTGAGGACTTCCATAATCGGATTATCTAGACCTGAATTGCCGGGATTCTCAATCACTAGGTTTCCTTGATTGGTCGCCATGAATCTTGAGTCTGACGCGGATATCGGCAAACCAGTTGGCCTCTTTCTAGAGATAACAGGGCACACAACATAAGCGCAAGAACGAATGACTGAACAAATGCATGCGACACTTTAGGCTTTACGGGCGGGGTTAGACTAAGACGGGGAATGATGATAAAGCAGGGAAACTGACGGACACGGACAGGGGTGACTGCACATGGCATGCATGCCTGGGAGAATGCTTCACATGATAGAAAAAATTTATGAACAATTTTAATCTTTTATCATGGGATGGATGAGATGCAAAAATTTTGAAGTTATGTGAATGAGCTGCTGACTCGAGAACTGGGTACTTTGGAACACCTTGAGTTTTTTTTTTTTTTTTTTTTTTTTTTGGGGAATGACTATTTTGCAAAACCGTCTCGTCTCTCATCAAAACCTTTATTGTACAGATCATGATATGCAAATGCATGGAAAAATGACCACTTGAGAAGTGTACTTATTCTAAAAAATAAAAAAAAATTGTTTTTTTTTTGTGCAAGATGAAATACAAAATTTCAATGCATTTTTGAATGCAAGAATGATGCTTTTTCAAAATGGCTTTTTTCATTTGCTATGCTTGATGGGGCGGACCCGCTCCTACGTATCCTCACTGTGATGAGGAATCAAAGCGTACGTAGTTCTACCGTGTCTTTTTTGAAATAATGCTTATGTATGAATGCCTCGTCTTGGATGAACTTGACGAAGATTTTTTTGCATGATTATAAATGAAATGCTTATGCTATGCAGATGATAATTGTTTTTTGTTTTATCTTTATGTAATGAAAGGGAATGCAAGATGAATGATTCTTTTCAAAATGGGAACTTTGTTTAATGCAAATGACGCAATGATGTAATGATGCAATGATGCAGGATGCAAGATACTTCTTTTTGTTTTTTTTTGAAAAATGCGGGCTATACGTGGTTTCATATGGCCCTAGTAAGAGAAAGGCTACAACGGCAGCTCGTTCTCTCTTTTTTTGAAAAGAGTGGGCCATATGTCACTTCGTACGGACCGGCAGAAGAAAGGCTACAACGGCAGCTCTTTCTCTACTTTTTATTTTAAAAACCTCCTGCTCTTTTTGAAAACATGTCTATATTACGATGCAACACACAATTTGGTATGCCCCTTGTGTCCTACGAAGGTGGGGACCTAAGTTCTAGGACAACTCAAATGTTCCTCACATGTGGGTTCTAGTCACTTCCTCACCAGGTTACCAAAGCTAATTCTCTTTCACAGTAGCACCCACAACGATGGAACGCCATCTGGTGTGAGGCATCATGAAAGAGCATACTCTGGCTGAAACTTTCGTGAGAGTCGGAAGGACAACAGTCCAATTGCCAGTCACTACTCGTTTCCACTCCCCTAAGTCCTGTCAGACCTTGGGTTTTAGGCCTCTCTCAAAGCACATAATCATAAGGATGTGAGTGTGTGTGGTAAGGGCGTACCATTTAAAACTACCCGACACATATCACCCCACCTGCAAGTGAGACGCCAGAACAGTCCAGAAAAAGCAAGGTAACAACATGTCGTCTACACTAGGGTTCAATATCAAATAAGCTAGCCTGGGGTTTCAACAACAATCAGGTACATTGCTTACCTCAAGAAAGGGAGCCAAGAAGGGGGGATCCGGATAGAATTGGGGAGAAATGCATGAGCATAAGCAATAAAAGAAAAGGAGATAGGGAACAAACATAGAAGAAGACAAATGCGTATGCCTACAATTAATGATAAGAAAGAAAGGAAAAAGAATGAAGGCAAACAAGGTATCAGTCAAATCAACAATACATTAAACCACACATCTTAATTAGTTAGGCTTGACCCACTTAAAAAAAGAAAAGTCCCCAGTGGAGTCGCCAGCTGTTGCACCCCAAAAAATCCGGTTCGGACTTCTCATTGTACAACGTGGAAAAGGTATGGAGCCGCCACCAATATTTTAATTTTAAGACCAAAACATTGAAAAAAGGTCTTTTAGACAAGGCGGATGGTCTTTCGAAAACTAGAGATATGGGTTCGGGGGTCGGTTAGGCATGGGGAAGGTATTAGCGCCCCGTACCTCCTTTCTACCGAAATGGAACCTTTAATTAAATGTGTGGTTTGAAGTGTTGATTTGAAAATGCTTTTATTTTGCCTCTTTATTGAAAAGGGAGTGAGAAGACTTAATGAAAATTTTTATTTTTGGCGCTTGACGAGAGTTGGCCTCTCGCTCCTACGTATCTCCTGGTGCGATGGAGAATTCAAAGCTACGTAGTTCTTAGTTGTCCTAAAAAGGTTTTTGTTTTTTAGTCTGTTTAGATGAGTTTTCGCAGTAGGAGTGAGGATTTGCGATGACCAAACAACAACGGTTTAGAGTGGCCGCGCTACTAACTCTTTTGAAAATGAAATTATCATTAACAACCAAACGGCAACGGCGCGAGTGATCATTAACGATAATCGGTTTTGCTTTTGATTCGAGTGTTCGCGGCGACCAAACAACAACGGTTTAGAGTGGCCGCGCTACTAACTCTTTTGAAAATGAAATTATCATTAACAACCAAACGGCAACGGCGCGAGTGATCATTAATGATAATCGGTTTTTATTTTAGATGATCAAAAAGGGCTTTCGCAATCGAATTAATTTTGGTTTGTTGTGCTTGACGAGGACGTGGCTCGCTCCTACGTATCCCAAATGGGAATCAAAGCGACGTAGTTCTAATCTTTTGCGTCTGAAAACGACTTAGGGTTTTTCGCAATTGTGTGGGCGTTCGTGGCGACCGAACAACAACGGTTAGAGTGGCCACACTACTAGCTCTTTTGAAAATAGAATCATCATTAATGATCTAAACGGCAACGGTGCGTTTGATCGTTAATAACAATCGATTTTATTAAATGAGGAAGAAAACGTTTTCGCAAGGAGAGGAGTGTTTGTGGAGACCGAACAACAACGGTTAGAATGGCCCCACTACTAACTCACCGGGGATAAGAAAATCATCATTAATAATCTAAACGGCAACAGCGCGTTTGATTGTTAATGACAATCTATCTTATCCATATTTTAAAAAAAGTTTTAAAATGAATTTAGGAAATGGGTTTTAGAAAAAGAAGTAGAACATTTCAAATCAATTCTAAATCCATAACCAAATGCCAATGAATGAACAAGACTCATACTTTCACAATCAAGCAATCATGAACATATCATTCATCAATCAAGATTAAGCATGCCAATATAATCAAGGGATTCAATTGTCAAAGATGCAAGACAAAGTTCTCAAAACAATTGTGTGTGTGAAAGAGATGTGCATTTATCTTAATGACTCTATGCTACACAAGTAGTAGGCTTACGTCTTCATATAAGAGTACATGCATGGGGGGAAGGATTGCACACAATTAAATCAAGACATTTAAATGGCATCATGGACAAGAGAATACAATTGATCATAAGCATAGGGTATTCTAGATTAGATAAATGAACATGTAAGCAATGATGCATGATTAGGCAAGCATGTGAATGCATGAGCATACAAGGAATGAATGAGTATTATCGAATGCAAGACATAATGTTAATGAATGCATGAACATATGGAAATGAGTGCAAGACATAGTGTTAATGAATGCATGATCATGTGATAATGAATGCAAGACATGATATTAATGGATGCATGAACATGTAAGAGAGTATGAGAATGCAAGAGGCATAAGCATATATGAATGCATGAACATGCAAGCATATGAAAGTATGCAAGTATTAATGTGCAAACATAAGAATGTGTCACACAAGTGATGAAATGCAAAGTGTGAAAATGTTTTGGGTATTTTTGCAAATTGACAAGTAGTAAAACTTTTAGTAAAAAGTTAGTAAATGGTAAAGTAAAAATGCACGAGACAAATGGTATTTACTTAATGAAAGGGTAAAGTAAAAATGTAAAAAAAAGTAAATGGTAATTACTTAATGAAATTGTAAAGTAAAAATGTAAAAAAAGTAAATGGTAATTACTTAATGAAATGGTAAAGTAAAAATGTAAAAAGGTGGTTAAAAGTCAAAAACACACTAACACAATTACACTTATCTACACAAGATCAAACAACACATTTTGAGCACTAAAATATGCACAAAAATGGGCTCTATGGCCGAACCCCTATATGAGCATAAACACCAAATTTTTCATGCCAAAACTCATAATCAACACATAGAACAAATCATGCAAATCAAGCACATCATGCATTTTATTTACATAAATCAAGGAGTGAAAAGAAAGCAACAAAAACCCTAAATTCTAAGGCTCAAAACCGAAACCCCTACACCCATAAATCAAGCCAAAATTCAACTTGCAAGTTATGATATGAACAAGAAGATGCATATAATATGTGAGAGCCCTCTATTTATGGAAAAGTGAGAAAATGAGTGTGAAAATACAAACTACATGGTTAAAACACAAGAAAATTCCCCTCAAGGCCAATGACTCATTGCCAACACCCAAGGCTCCCAATGTCCTTGTCATAATGTTGGAAACAAGTCCTCTAAGCCTTTTGAGAAGGGAAAGAGGAGTAGAAGAAAGATTTACATGTTAATAATTAAAAATGCAAGAGATAATAGGCTTACCTCAAGAAATAACTAGAAAAGGAATAAAGATGTAAAATAGGAGCAAGAACACTTGAGGAACACCTCCAACAATCTAGATCCTCACGCAAATCCTCTTCCTTGGGTGGATTTTGATGAAACTTGGATGATTATGGAAGCTTGGAAGGAGAGTTATTGAATAGATGAAGGATTATCAAGCTTTGGTATTTGATGGTTGAAGAAATTGTGGAGAGAAGATGGAGGAGAGGGTTTCGGTCTTGAGAGAGAGGAGAGGAGAGTATTATGTGCTAGGGTAAAAAAATGAGAGTAGCCTAAAAATCTCATGGGTTAAGGGTTGTGAGAGGGAAGTAAAGGAATTAGTGTGTATTTAGTGGTGTAGAGAGAAGGAAGGTAAAAATATGTTGTGTATTGGATGTGCTTGTAAAAGAAATGACACTTGAGGTGGGCTGAAGGTGATGGGAGGCGTGGAGCATGAGGGTGGAGTGAGGGAGATGGTTTGCTTGTGAAATTGGTACTTACTTTGGCCAAAAATGGATAAAAGCAAAAAGCACCTAAAAGGAATTAGCCCTAATTCTAAAAATACAATAAACATCCAATATTATTTTATTATTCATTTTTCATTTTTGATTTCAGATTTCATATTTTTAATTATACATATTTTTTTGAGCCTTTTTGAAAAAAAACCGTTACAATTGACCAAAATACCCTTTTTGACGCTAAAACCCTAATTTGCCCGAAAAATGCGTTTCCACTTCAAAAATGAATCTATAACCCTAGAAATGACCTCTAGAATCTTAGAATGCATGCTCAATGACCTTCATGAGGAATTATCATTTTTATTGTGAAATGACCAAAATACCCTTTTGGACTCAAAAAAACCTGATTTACCCAAAAAGTGCATTTCAACTCTAAAAATGATTTTAGAAACTTTGGAATGACTTTTAGGACTCAAAATGCAATGCATGATGCTTCTCACTCCTTAACTTATTTATTTTTGTGGAAAATTAGGGTTTTGATCTAAGCTGGACAAAATTGGGGTATGACAATGGAGAGGATAATTAACTCTTTCTGGTGGGGTTCGAATAGAGGAGCACGGAGAGGGATCAATTGGTTGAGTTGGAAAAGGTTGGCTATGAGAAAAGAGTTTGGTGGTATGGGCTTTCGGCATTTTCACGGTTTCAATTTGGCTATGCTAGGGAAGCAGGGTTGGCGTTTGTGTACCAACAATTAAGGATGCTATAGTTACTCGCGTCTTCAAAGCTAAATACTTCCCTAATGGGGACTTTATGGGGGTTCGCTTGGGCCATAATCCCAGCTATGTTTGGCGTAGCATCCACACTTCACAGGTATTGGTCAATTTTGGAGCTAGATGGAAAACTGGTGACGTCACATCTATTAATATTTGGAATCAGCCGTGGGTTAAATGAGGTAATAATTCTTTTGTGTCTTCTATTGTGGTGCCGGGTTGTGAACATATGACTGTTGCTAATCTTTTTGATATAAATGGAGGGGTATGGAATATTCCTATGTTAGAACAGTTATTCAATGAGGAGGATAAGAACCGTATAAAGAGTATGGTGCTTCAAGGAAGGGATATAGAGGACGAGTTGGTGTGGAATAAATCGAGAGATGGTCTATATTCCGTGAGATTCGCTTATTATGTGTATATGAATGAGTTGGTGGATAATTCGGCAGTCTGTGTTCAGGGTGACTGGAACTTAATTTAGAGGTTGAAAATTCCTCAGAAAGTGAAGATACATTTGTGGCGTTGTGCTCGTGGGGTGCTTCCAAGCCGTGTTAATTTGCGTAATCGTCATGTAAATTTTCCGGTGGAATGTTCGTGGTGTGAGCATGAGGAGGAGAGTGATTGCCATTGTTTTTTTTGGTTGTTCGCAAGCTGTAGCAGTATGGAGACAAGCGGGGCTTTGGAACACTATCCATCATTATATTATCGCGGGGATTGTTGACTTTAAGTCTGTGATTTTTAGCATTATAGCAACAGTGGCTGACGGCGTTAGGACTAGTGTGGCAATGATTATTTGGTGCTTGTGGAAGAGGAGGAATGAAAAAATATGGGAGAACACAGTTAGACCAGCCAGACTACCAATTACAACGGTAATGGAGTACTTGTATCATTGGCAGCTGGCTCGGAGAGCTCCTATTGCGCAGGGCCAGCAGCACCAGCGTAATGGAGTGGCGATAAGCGCTGCAGCAGCAGATGGTTGGGTTCGGCCAGTAGTGGGTGAGGTGGACTGCAATGTCGACGCGGCGTTATTTGAGGACAATAGGTTCGGTGTTGGTTTGTGTATAAGAGGCGGTGACAGTTTGTTTGTCAAAGTGAAGTCCACATGGTTCTATGGATTACCACAACCACAAGAAGCAGAGGCATTGGGATTATTATTAGCAGTCAATTGGCTACAAGAATTGGGCATCAAAGAGTTACCATTGAGCTGGATTGTAAATCAGTAGTCGTGGCATTAGAGGAGTCTGCAATTCGGTTACCGAGCTTGGCTCTATTTTTAAAACTTGTAAGACTTTACTATCTTCGACACAAAACTATTCGATTAGTTTCATACGGAGGCAAGCCATCCTTGTTGCTCATACATTAACTAGAGCATCAAGGGATTTTGCTAGCTCCCACGTTTATGATTGTAATCCGATTTGTATTAACACTATGATTATGAATGAAATGATATAAGTTTTCCCTTGTAAAAAAAAGATATGCTAAACTCAAATTATTATGTTTACCTTCTCAATCACTTTTTATTTGTTGTTTTTTAATAAGAAATTTGTTTATTTTGTTAGTTTAACGTGTTAAGAGCCCCCCATCAGATGTAGTATGGCCTGAAAAAGAGTATATAAGTGGGAGGCATCTTCACCTTACAATTCGGTTTTGTAGGGGTGAGTTAGGCCCAAACCACAATTCTAAGATGGTATCAAAGTCAATCCAAGATTCACTGGGCCACCCGCTATCGGGTCACGCTCCAGTTGTATAGTCCTGGGTGTGAGGGGGTGTGTTAAGAGTCATACATCAGATGTGATATGGCCTGAAAAGAGTATATAAGTGGGAGGCATCCCTCACCTTACAAGCCGATTTTTTTGGGGTTGACTTAATTAAGCCCAAACCACAATTCTAAGATGGTATCAGAGGCAATCCAAGATCCACTGGGCCACCCGCTATCGGGTCACACTCTAGTTGTCTAGTCCTGGGCGTGAGGGGTGTGTGTTAAGAGTCCTACATCAGATGTGATATGGCCTGAAAAGAGTATATAAGTGGGAGGCATCCCTCACCCTACAAGCCGATTTTGAATGGTTGACTTAGGCCTAAACCATAATTCTAAGATGGTATCAAAGCCAATCCAAGATCCACTGGACCACCCACTGTCGGGTCACGCTCCAGTTGTCTAGTCCTAGGTGTGAGGGGGGTGTGTTAAGAGCCCTACATCGAATGTGATATGGCCTGAAAAGAGTATATAAGTGGGAGGCATCCCTCACCTTACAAGCCGATTTTGTAGGGTTGACTTAGGCCCAAACCACAATTCTAAAATGGTATCAAAGCCAATCCAAGATCCACCGGGCCACCCGTTATCGGGTCACACTCCAGTTGTCTAGTCCTGGGCGTGAGGGGGTGGTTAAGAGTCCCTCGGCTTACAAGCCGGTTTTGTAGGGTTGAGTTAGGCCCAAACCACAATTCTAATATGGTATCAAAGCCCATCCAAGATCCACCCGCTATCGGGTCACGCTCTAGTTGTCTCTTGGGCGTGAGGTTGTGTGTTAAGAGTCCTACATCGAATGTGATATGTCCTGAAAAAGAGTATTCAAGTGGGAGGCATCACTCACATTACCAGCTGGTTATGTAGGGTTGAGTTAACCACAATTCTAAGATGGTATCAAAGCCAATTCAAGATCCACTGGGCCACCCGCTATCAGTCCACTAGCTCGGGTCACGCTCTAGTTGTCTTGTCCTGGGCGTGAGAGGGTGTTGTTTGTTGAACCAAGGGCAAACACTCTTTGTTTTGTATGATAACAAATTACACCTTATCTACTAATGGTTCAAGTTGAATTAAGTACAGGACATAAAGCAAAGAGCGGGAAGATTAAAATGGAGCAGCTTGGAGAAGAAGCCACCTCAGCAGTTCAAGACCTAATTGTTTATCCGCTTTCTCTAGGACACTGTGTAAGGTCCTATCACTGAAGGTCTATGACTTTTAGTAGCTGAGAGATGAGTTTTTCAAAACATGCATGGTGCATCAAAATAGTTTTGAAAAATATTTTATAAAATTGCATGCATGCATAAGGTGGCAACAAAAACTCTAAAACTATTTTTGTTGAAAACTTAAACCCTAAAAATTATCCTTTTACAAAGATAATCTATTATGGTAATAGATTAGGTGTCTGAATGTTTCAGAGCACATAATCGATTACTCTCCTATTTTAACTAAAACAAATAATCGATTAAGAGCTTGCCTTACCTTCCTTTTTTAGATCAATAAATCGATTATGTGCTTGATATACATGAAGGAATAATCGATTATCAAGCTATATAAAAGTTTCCTCATTTATGTATAATCGATTATACCCTAGATAACACATGAAGGCATAATCGATTATCAAGCCAAAAATTGTTTCCTATTTTATGTATAATCGATTATGTGCTTCCATGAACTAAACCTATAATCGATTAGTTGCTTGCCTTGCTTTCCTTTTGACAAACAATAATCGATTATGTGCCTATTTGAACTAATATCAATAATCGATTATCAAGCTTTCAAAATGTTCCCTTATACATCTATAATCGATTATGCACTTGAAAAACATAAAGGCCATAATCGATTATATCAAGCATTAAATGTATTTTCCATTTTCAAGTCTTTTCTAGCCTTATAAATAGGAGGTGTGTTTCTCATTTTCAGAACACACCTCACACCACAAGTCACAACTCCTCTCTGCTTCTCACATACATTTTCTAGATCTGAGAAAGAGAGAAAATAGAGCTTCAACTTTCATATCATTTTCTATTTTCCATATCACTCATCTCTTAGTCACTACACTGTCATTATATCTGAGGTGATTGGATCATAGATCTCTGTTTGTATTCGTTACTCTATTTGTGGGGGTCACTTTGAAATCCTGAGATTTGTTCTTGGGTCTCTCAATTAGGAGATTGAGTTGGTTTGAAATCCTGGGAAGTTTTCTTGGGTCTTTCAATCAAGAGATTGAGTTGGTTTGAAATCCTGGGCGGTAATCTTGGGTCGTTCAATCAGGGAAGATTGAAGTGGTATTGAAATCCTGGGAGGTGCTCTTGGGTCGTTCAATCAGGAGATTGAAGCGGTGTTGAAATCCTTAGCTAGGTGCTCGGGTTCTCAGTCAGGGAGATTGAGATTTGCTATTTAGAGTTGATTGTTTGTAAAACATTTGTTCTTCATATAGTGGTTACCATCAAGTCCAAGGGTTGCAAAGCCTGAGGCCGAAGACGTAGGGATTTTATCCCGAACCTCGCTAAATCCCGGTGTATCTCTATCCCTATCTCTTTACTTTATTTACTGATTATATCTGTTTATAATATCACTCAGTGGATTTATTGTATAACTATATCCCTACTCTGATCTGAATTTGTTAATCTGGTTATAGTTATACTCACTGTACTACAGATCTATTTATCTATCATCTTCTCTATCACTACTGTAGATCTGCTATATTCAATATCATTGCATTACTTATAAAACAACCTTATTGTGAATATTGAATATAGAGTAATATCTCATTGTGCCTGATCTGCCAGCTAGCATATATCTGATAAGTTCAAATCTCTTTTTCCGCATTTGATTTAAACAAACTTATCATTTATTTTGAAAAGAATCCAAGATTTACACATAACCTTATTCACCCCCCCCTCTAAGGTTATCAGATAGTCTAACATTGTTAAGAGTTCCACATCGGATGTGATATGACCTAAAAAAGAGTATATAAGTGGGAGGCATCCCTCACCTTACAAGCCGGTTGAGTTAGGCCTAAATCACGATTCTAAGGTAACGCTATATGAACTATTTATTTTTTATTTATGCATTTAATTATTTATTCTAGAAAGAGAAATAAGTGTGATAGGTAACAAACAATCTAGAGTATTATAAGAAAAGACAAATAATTTTATAAAAAAAAAAGACAATTGCTAGAGAACAAATTTAGTTTTTTTTTTTACTTTTAAAAATAGTTGGGTCTACAAGAAATTTGAACTTGAAAGGAAAAAACCAATACAAACACAACAATGGGACAGAGTGTGGGATAGAGATGTTGAGATATGTGGTTTTCATCCATCGGCTGCTTGTTGTTGACTTGGGAGTTTGGATCCTCTTTCATCTACCTCTACATCTTCCTCCATCCTCTCTATCTCTCTCTTATTCTCACTCTCTCTCCTCATTATTTCTCTATTTAATTAATTTCTTCTCCTCACACTCATATATTTTGTGAAGGAGAGGGAGAATGGAAGGAGAGGATCCATCTCCTACTTGGGGAAGACTATAATTATATCAAACAAATAGAAAGAGTAAATGTGGTGCAATGTGTTTGGACTATAGCTTAGAATAAAATAGAGATTTGAGAATGAAATAAGAAGAATTCTTCAATAGCGGCCCATTAAATTTTGTTAGGTATGATAGTCTATAGAAAAAATTAGTAAAAAGTTAAAGTTTATTTTAAAATACTTAGATTAAAAAAAGAGATTTCATTGAGTAATTAGATGTTGAGTATCAAAGCAAACAAAACTCAATAGAGTGTTCACCATAAAACAATGCTAACGAATGTGGTAGATTGGGCCATGCCAGCTCCTATTAACTTGTGCTCTATCCAAATGTAGTAGATAGAATACTTTTCCTTGTCCCTTCTTTTGTGAATGCTTGGAAGGAGGTAATATGTTTTGTGGATGCTTGTCGCTTCTTTTCATCGGAACCATGTTTTTTTAAGAGATCAAGTCTTTATTTCACCGGTGGCCGCTAACCATGTTAAGTCTATTACTTGAAGTTGGTTCATATATAAGCATTGGATAACGCAATTCTGCTTTTAAGATTTCTGAAATGGTGGGGAAATCCTCTTGTATGTCTGAATTCGGTGTAATTGGCTTTTTGCCTCGCTTTTCTTGGGGGTACTATTTTTCCTTTTTGGGTCTTTTTTCATGGGATTTTGATCCAAAGAGGTTTTAATAAAACCCCTTATATATGTAAGGATTGGAGTACTCTTAGTATTTCCTTTAATATGATATTTTGCTTTAAATATTTTGGGTCTCAACAACCGCCTAAACACTTCTTTCAGTGACGTTGACAAAATAAATGTCTATCTGATAGGTGAAATTCAAGCAATTGTTGGAGATATTAAACAGATGAGAACTAATTTTGCAAAGAGTGGTATCACCCGGGTTAAAAGGGAAGGTAACATGGTGGCTCACACCATAGCTTTGCTTGCGTCAAAAGACCTTCTAACTGGAGACTGGGTTCGAAATCCGCCAGACTCGCTACGATCTGCTATTGTGAAGGATCTTCAAAGTTTACTCAATTAAGCTGAGTTTTTCGCCAAGGAGTGCATGGGGGAATTCGGCTAGGGTTTTTTGTCGTTTAAGGGTATCATTTTGAGCTTTCTCTCTCCTCTATTATGGTGAAACAACGCTGCAGTCATTACTTTTAACATTAATGAGCAACCAACTACAAATCGGACCTTCAAGTCGGGTTAGACTGGTTTTTGGTTACATATGGGCTGTACTATCTATTTTGGGCTCTTTCCCAGTGTGGGCTAGCTTTTACTTCTTGGGCTGAACTTTCCTAGTCATAGTTTGTTTTAAGGGTGATACTTCGTACAACCTCCCCTCTACTCAGTGGACAGTCCCAAAACGCGTGAAAAGGCCAAATTGCCATTAATGAATATTCTTGGACGCGCTTATTTATTTTTCTCTGTATTTACGATGGTTCGGACCAGAAGTACCGAACCCGTTCGGACCATAAGTACCGAGTATGTTATTTTTAAGGCTTAAAGGTACTTTTAGTCCCTGCAAATGTCAAAATAATCCAGTTTAGTCCCTGCAATTCCAAAACTTTTAAAATAGTCCCTGCAATTACTAAACGTTACTACTTTTAGTCCCTGCTGTTAGTTAAGGGTTAACACTGTTATCTTTTGATGATGTGGCAGCCAACAGGGATGCCAACATGGAATAAAAGGGCTTAGTCAGAAACGATCTTCTCTCTGCTTCTTCTTCTTCTTCTTCTTCCATCTTCTCTCTTCTTCTTCTTCTTCTTCTTCTTCTTCTTCTTCTTCTTCTTCTTCTTCTTCTTCCATCTTCTCTCTTCTTCCATCTTCTCTCTTCTTTTCGAATCTTCTCCCTTTACCTAGAAACGATATTCTCCAATGGCAACAAGCAGCAACGCATCTTCCAATGGTGGTTCAAGGCAAGGGCGACTGCCTATTTGTGGTTGTGGAGATGTTATGCGATTATTTATCTCTAATTCTGTTGAAAACCCTCAAAGGAGGTACTGGAAGTGTGTTAATTGGGGGGTAAGTAAAATTTGGGAATTAGGGTTCATATGTTGGTTGTTATGTTGTTTAACTGAATTAATTTATGTCATTTTTGGAATTGGATTTATTGTGTGCAGGTGAGAGGAGCAAGCTGTAAGTTGTATGTTTGGGATGATCAACTAGATGCCCTCAAAATTTCTATGGTTACTGTTCAACCATTCCAAACAATTCAAGAAATTCCAAAGCAACTAGAGGCATCAAATACATCATGTGATTGCAAATGTGGTGAAATATTTAAGGATTGGGAGTCTAACAAAATTCGCAAACTGAAGCAGAAGTTGTTAGATGAGAGGAAGAAGTGGATTCAAGGAATTTTGATTTTTGTAGTTCTGTATGTAGCTTATATGAAATTTGGGTTGGTTTAGGAGGGATGTTAGTCACCAACCCAATGATGTTGATCTTTGTAATTCTAGTTCTAGGTTGTTATGTTTAGGGTTATGGAATGTGACAAGTTGTGTGTTATGTTTGAGTAATGGAAATTATGTTTAATTTGATGCATATTTTGCTGCATAACTGATGCATACTTTGCTGCATAACAGACCTATAATTTGGTTCATAACAGATAAAAAAATGGTCTAAGTTGCTGCAAAATTAAGTTGCTGCACATAAATAAGACAACATTTGCTGCAAAACAGAAAGTTGCTGCATAATTGAGCCAAATTCATTAACTTGCTGCATAACTTGCTACATAGAAGCATAGGTTCTTTAAGACCATAATTCATTAACCAAAATACATGGCTCCTAAAGCAAAATACATAGCTCCTAAACCTAAATAGTTTGTTCATAAACCAAAATACATAGTTGCTAAACCAAATTACATAGTTCCTAACCCAAAAGACAAGCTGCATAATGTTCAAAATACATAAATCCTAACATAGACATCATTCCAAATTCTCTTGTGTTAGGTCCCCATCACCATCCACCACTATAGGCTTTTTTGGGTCAAAACCAGGACCTGATGGTGGTATAATACTCCTTTTAATCCTTGTGCTGAACCTTTGCCTCTTAACAGGTAGTTTAAGCCTCCTTGCCACTTTAGCTTTAGGTGCAGGTGCAGAAGAATTCACTGGTGAATTAAACAACATTGAAGTAGCTGGTGCAGAAGCAGATTCTGGTACAGAAGCAGAATGTGATGCAGAAACAGATTCTGGTTGATGTGCTGAAGCAGTAGCAGAAACAGAAGCAGAAGCATGCATATCTGGTGCAGGTGCAGAAACAGAAGCAGAAGCATGCATATCTGGTGCAGGTGTAGAACTAGAGGCATTTTCAGTGACAGATACCTTTTTCTTTGGTTTTCTCTGCAATAATGAAATTTAAAAATTCAATGATGAATCATACTTAAGAAATCAAAGAAAATAACAATAGTGAAATTACCTTTCTTGCTTGTGCAGCTGGATTGATGGTAGTACTCTTGCACCCTTTGCTATTGTGTCCAAATTGGTCACATTTTGTGCATCTATATGTTGTACCAACCCTCTTCAATTTGGTAGGGTTTTGTGTTTGTTCCTCTTCATCTATAGGCCCACATCAACAATAAATGCCCTATCACCATATATGCTCACAACCTGCCATTCAAGAGCAACTGACCATGTAGCAAGCCAATTCGCACTACCCTCAATCTCCTTATCCAATCTCTTTCTAGGCCAAGGCATAATTCTATGTGGCCATCTATCTAGTTTTAACCTCTTCTTACCATTCCTATCCATTAAATATTCCCTAATATGCTCACACATTGAGATAATTGGTTTATCTCTAGCAGGTATTACTGTGCTGTTAAATGCTTCAGCCAAGTTGTTCATCACCATATCACACTTAGAATAGAAAGGAAAAGCATGCTTACACCAATGTTTTGTTGGAACACCCATCAACCACTCCCAACACTTGGAATCCACTCTCTTCAATGCATTCATCTTAGCCTCCCATGCTTGGTAGTAGGTTGCCTTTGATGCCCCCATCAGAAGCTCTCTAATGACATTCCCCCCACCAAATTTCTTCTTGCAGTTTGCATAGAGGTGCATCACACACAATCTATGCTCAAGCCCCATTTCCTCAAAAACTTGTATTAAACCCTACAAAGAAAACACAAAACAGAAAACAACAACTACATTAATCAATTCACTTACAACAGAAAACAACAACTATATTAATAACTTCACTTACACAAAACAGAAAACAACAACTTTACCTTTTGTTGGTCTGATATAAATACCCATCTTCTATCTTGACCAATGTCCTCCAACAATAGTGTAAGAAACCATCTCCAAGACTCTTTGGTTTCGGTTTCAACAACCCCAAAAGCAAAGGGGAAGTATTGATCATTTGGATCCCTACCAACAGCAACTAGAAGCTGTCCACCAAACTTGGTCTTCAAGTGACAGCCATCAACACAAATGATTGGTCTACATCCCCTCACAAACCCCTTCTTGGACCCATCAAAACAAAAGTACAAAGACTTAAACCTTGGTTGAGCATCTGCTGTAGATCTGTCTACTGAGATCTTCACTGTGTTTTGAGGATTTACCCTTGTCAATTCAGCTGCATATCTCCATAATAACCCATATTGTTTGTCAGCAGCACCTTCTACCATTTCTTTTGCAATTTGCTTTGCCCTCCAAGCTGTACCAAACGAGATCCCAGCCTTGTAGTTTTGTCTAATGTCAGCCATTATTTCTTTCACCTTCACACTCTCACTTGTTTGTAGTCTTTTTACCACTGACTTTGCCACCCACCTAGCCCTAGCATTAGTATTATTTAATACTCTTCCACAATTGTGGGCCCCATTCCACGTTTTCATTGTAAAAGTTTGTTTGTGACCAACTTTACTCACATGGGTCAAAAAACCACATTTAGTCTTACATTCAACTCTCACCCTCAACTTGTCATTTTTTAAAAAATTCATCTCTTTACCATTTAATATGAACCACTCTCTAATTGCATCTTTAAATTCATTTAAACTAGTAAATTCCAAGCCAACTTTAAACTGATAATTCTTGTTAAGATCAGCAGGCCTAAATTTTTCATATTTAGGACGCCTAATCCTTCCCTCATTTCCTTCCTCATCAGGGTCACTACTAACTAACTCTTCAGAATGATATTCATCTTCTTGGTCATCCACTTCCTCCATTGGTGCACTAGAGCTTGCACCAACATCTCTTTTCTTTCTTATTATTCTTCTCTTTGCCTTCATTTTCACTCTATATGGGGTACCATTGATCACAACTCTTGATCCAGATCCAGGGGTTGGTATTGCTGGTTCTGTAACTCTAGGTGGTGTTTGTGCTTCTTCATGATTATTATCATGAAACCCATCATCATCATCATCTTTTCCATGTGCTCTCTCCTCTTCACTCTCATCCAAAGTGATGCCCTTGAGTTCCTCATAAGTTTCTGATTCATTACCATCATCACTGTCCTCACTTCCTCCCTCATTAACAACATTTTCTTTCGGGTCATTCACTACTTCTTCTTCACCATAGTTTTCAATGTGCTCAATGTAAATATGACCAGCAACTCCAACCTTAACTGCATGTTCAGATAATTCCATAGCATCAGCATCACTCACAAACCTCCTAAAAACAACTTCTTGATCAATCTTCCACCATAAAGTATAAGTATCAGCCTCATACCCTAAGTCTTTCACTAAAGCACTAGCTTCAAAATAACTCCACCTATCCAAATCCTGACTACTAATAACTGACTCAACACCCCCTTTATATTCAAGTATCCTATTCTTGACAAATTTACCACCATGATGAAACACAAGAGGAAAAGACATAGCTGTACAACAAAGGGCTACTTATCAGAGACCAAAAATAGACATTAATCTACAGCAACTACCAAAGGGCTAAAAAAGACATTTCCAATAACAACCCAAACCCATTATAGACATTAACCCTAACTTAACTAATTAAACAACTCAATGAAGTCAAGGAAAGCATTCAATAAAGGCAAGATTCCAAACAACTACAATACAAAGTTCAGAGTCAACAACAATACAAAATTTGACCCACATGGTGGTCCCCTTTCCCTTAACTTTCCTATTTACATCATAGATAGTACAAAAAAAGAAGAGAGCATGTGAAAACCTGACCTTTGTCTTGGAACTCGTCACCACCGTTCGCAACTTCCTCTTCTTCTTTGCTTCGTCACTGCAGTTAACAACTTCGTCTTCTTCCAACTTCGTCTTCTTCGCTTCGTCGCTTCTTCAACAAACTCACTCAACCTCTCAACTTCTTGTTCTTCTTCGTTTCGTCTTCTTCTTCGATTGCTTAGATTCGCAACTTCGTCTTCTTCTTCTTCGCTTCGTCTTCTTCTCACATGAACTGAAAGTGAGAGAGTGAAAGCGTTGAAGTGAGAGAGTGAAAGTGAGAAAGTGAAATTGAGAGAGTAATGACACATCACCAAATACAAAACACGTGTCTACATACGTGTAATGACACATCACCTACAAATGCTGCCACATCATCAAAACATAACGGTGTCAAAACTAAACTAACAGCAGGGACTAAAAGTAGTAACGTTTAGTAATTGCAGGGACTATTTTAAAAGTTTTGGAATTGCAGGGACTAAACTGGATTATTTTGACAATTGCAGGGACTAAAAGTACCTTTAAGCCTATTTTTAATTTCAACGCACAGGCACTTTTAGGGTTTTTAACATGTTCAGATTTTTGGCTCCAAACCAATTTTAATATTGGCAGCTTTTACTTCTTGGGCACTTTTAGGGTTTTTAACATGTTCAGATTTTTGGCTCCAAACCAATTTTAATATTGGCAGCTTTTACTTCTTGGGCTGAACTAAATTAAGTGTGTCTTGTGCATTTGGTATTCCCCTGTAAACCATTAATGCCTAGTTTCAATGAATCATTCAACTTGGACAAAAAAAATGTCTATCTGATGACATGCAGAACAGAGTGCGGGTGCCAAATTTTGACTAAATGATTCAGTATTTAGAACTAACCTTTATAAAGTTAGCCACGTGATCATGTGCCATTCGTGGGGTTCAAAAATCAAAAGGCCATGTGATAGGTTCATGTATATAGCGTGTTCTTTCCCACGCTAACACGTGAGGTGATATGCCCTAGCTTCGTCATTCTGATATCAACCTTCTACTATTTTAAGAACGTTTTTAGAGTTGTAAACTTAAATCACATAGTCTTAGATATTACAAAAAAAAAGGTAAAGAAGATTTTTGTATGGACAAATCACCAACAAAGAGTTTTAATAAGCGAAGAGAGGAAAACATGTAATAGTTTATACTAGAAAAAAGATGAAATGGTGATATAAATTTAGAGACCATAAATGAGAAAATTTGTCTCTAATTAAGTCTCCAAATTATTTAATGTTAAATATATTGGAGACCATATCCGGGCGGCAATGGGCCTCTGCGGGATGTGCTACCATACAGGGCTCCAGCCTAATATATTTTTTTTAGTGCCCCAAAACAAATAGTTATATATATATATATATATATATATATATATATATATATATATATATATATATTGGTTTTAATATATAATATTCGATATCTCTATAATGATCAACTCAACTAGCGCATTGGTAATGGTTTTAATTCATGAGTCACCTTACACAGGTTCAATCCTGGGAGACATTTTATTACTTTAAATCAGTGTTTTAAAAAATTGTTAGAAATTTTTCGCAAAAAGATGAAATTTAAGATTCGAACCCATCACATGACATGACATTGTGCTCACCATGCAACACTAAATACCACTACGCCACTGATGCTCAAGTTAGATATCTACAAATATTTTTAAATATGTCCTCTCATTTCATTTTAAAAACAAACTGCCGTACAAATTCTTTTGTTTAGAAAAGCATTGTACCAAAATTTGATGGCCATTATATTCTTTTATTTATTTATTTATAAAAATATACTCTTTTTCTTATAAAGAGAAACACAATATGCATTAGTTTTTCATGAGTTTAATTTTAGTAAATTAAGTTTTACAAGTATGAAATTTATAGGTTCTAAAAAGTTGGAAAATTTTTAATCGAGACCGAGTCAATGGTCACACGGGTCAAATACAGACCCCTCGGTTCGACCCTTCACCGACTCGATCACCGGTCCGGTTCTTAAAACATTATTTTAAATCTAAACATTATAAAATTGCTCAAAAGAATAAGAAGTGGCGCAACAAGTGTCGAACACCAGACTACTTGATAAACTACTTACCGCCGAACCAAGAAATGGAACCTCGTTATTCCACGCGAAAAATATATAGAAAATGGTAATTTACCCCCCTATAGAACCATCCCAAGCTCCGCCACTGTCCATTCATCGTTTGAAAATTAAAGTTGTATTGAGATGTTATTTAAAATTTAAATAAAGTAGTTTGAGTTTTTTATGATTCATTCAATAAAAGTATAATTCGGGGTCTAATTTTTAAAATTTGAACAAAGCCTCTAAATTGTTTGAAACGAACCTGACCATATCTCGTCTCTTAATTTCCGTTGATATTATTTAAAAATTTTCTAGTAGTGAGAAGTGAATTTCTATTTTTATAGCAAGCATTATATGTGTTTTATGCAGCTTTTTTGATAACATTAATTTTATTATATATGTAAATTGAAAAATAGAGTTTTATATTATTAGTTATAATTATTTCTAGGAAAGTGAATGATGGAATGCCCACATTTCTCATGTTGTAAGTCTTAAAAACTTTGGTGTTACACTGACACACTAACTGCTAAACACTATTATTTCTGATGAAGCTTAGGTTAGTTTTGGATATGGTAAACACTTTGTAAAGAAAAGATATGCTAAACACATTTCTCTTTTTAAAATAGTTTTTAATTTTCATAAAATTTGTAAGCATAAATTTATTCTTTATTAATTTTTATAAAACAGAAAACAATTTTTAAGAACCAAATCAAGCATACCCTATATTGAAATTGTGTTAGCAACACCCCCATCTCCCCCCAACAGTTGATAAAAAATGGGTTTAAGGAGTGTTGCTAACACATTCATGTTTTCAAGATGTGTTTATAAAGTTTTTTCAAGTTTCCCTAGCACAAGAAGTTTGGTACTGGAAATGGAGGAAATGGAGATGAAGAAAGCGACCGAAAAATTCGAGAGAGGATTCTTCGAAGGTTCAAAAAATGAAGCCGCCACCAAAGTTTAGTTTAAGGGCAAACATTGAAAAATCCATTTTGGAATGGATAAGGGTCTTTGAGACCAGATTAGGGTTCGGGAGTCGGTTATGCGTGGGGAAGGTATTAGCACCCCACGACATCCTTCCTAAGGAAGGTTACCTGCTAACTAGTTGTAGGAAAGAATACTAACTTTCAAAATGGTTATTTTACCCTTTTATTGTGAATTGAAAAGAAAGAAGACTTAATAAAAATTTTAGTTTTTTGTGCTTGACAGGAGTGGGCCCCTGCTCATACGTATCTCTAGGTGCGATAGAGAAATCAAAGCTACGTAGTTCTTGGGTAGAAAAAGTTTGTTGGTTGGTATTTTTTAATATAGGGGTTTTAGGATTATTGAGCTGTACAGCTCATCCGTCCTAGAACGATGACTAACCCGTCTGTACAGTCGACTTAGCCCCCTATTTTATAAAAATGGAGTTTTTAGAGTTTGGAAAATGGTTTGATGTGTGTTGGTTTGATTTTATTAGAATAGGGATTTTTGGACTCTTGAGCCGTACGGCTCATTCATCCTAGAACGCTGACTAACTCGACTGTGCAGTCGACTTAATCCCCTATTCGTTTTTTTTGAAAAAAAGGTTTATTAATTATATTTTTTTAGGGGTTCGAGGACTATTGAGCTATACAGCTCATCCATCCTAGAACGCTGACTACCCCGACTGTACAGTCGACTTAATCCCCTGTTTATATTTTTTGAAAATGAAATATTCATCTATTTATTTTTATAGGTTTTTGTAAAAGACATTAATAAAAACGAAAAGAGAGGGTGCGATAGTAAAATGGGGGCGCAGTTTGCAGAAAGGGAGTTGTATTATTAAAAAGGGGTGCAAAAGGTAGCAGCGCAGCCCATGCTGTTTGGATCTGGCTTGCGAGAATATGGGCTTGCGTAGGGGAGTGTAGCAATGAAACAGAGGGGTGCAAACATGAATTCAGATTAAAAAAGAAAATTAAAAATAAAATAAATATAAGTAGAACTATATAAGGCAAGTGTTAAATTGAAAAAACCCTAATTCTCACTTCCTATCACCATCAGCGTCGCGCCATCTTTCTTTGGAGAGAGAGAGAGAGCTTGCGGAATTTTCCAAAACGAGAGAGAGAATCGTGGAGAGAGAAAACGAGTAAGAGAGAAAGAGAAAGAGAGAGCAGTGACGATGGAGAGAGAGTCACGCTGATGGGGGAGAGAGCAGCGGAGAAAGAGAGATGCGAACGGGGAAGCGGCGAGATGGAGAGAGAGTCTGACGAAGGAGGAGGAGGAGACGGTGTTCAGGCGCGGTGGTCAGGCGCGGTGTTCCGTCGCCGTTAACGGCGACCCTGTGGTGTTACTACGACGACAAAGGTGTTGTTCTGCGACGGTAATGGCTAAACGTTGCGACGGTGATGGTTTCGTGGAGTTTTACGCCGTGAAGGCTACGATGGTGTTGAACGAACGACGGTTCTGATGGTCACCGTGAGCTCACGGTGGGGGAAAAGGGGTGTCTTCAAGGGTGAGTTTTGCTCGTTTTTCGGTTTCGAATTTCTTATGTTTTGCTATTTCTGATTTCCCCAATTTTATGAACCCTAAAAGATAAAACCCTAATTTCTAAAAAGATTAAACCTATTTCGAAATTTGTTTTTAAACCTATTTGCTATTTTTGTGTTAAACACTGATTCTGATTTCATTCATTCAACCTAGCTAATCTTTTGATAACCCAAATTTATTCACAGTCTCAGTGTTTCTAAACAGAACATAAACTAGACCTTGTGCCAAAAACTAATAAATAAACTAGACCTAACTCTCTTCTTTAGTTCATATACACAGTTTCGATATTGATTTCGGTATAATAACAAACACATTTTTTACAAAGGGACCTATTATGTACTAAATTAGACAAAAGACCAACCTCAATTCCAGCTTCTGTAAAACCTCTCATTTGCTCCGCTATTGATGTTACTGCTATTGTTGCCTTCCTGATTGCTACTGCTGTTCCCACTTGTTTCAGAATTTTTTTATGTTTAGTGGTTAGGGTTTCAGGGTAAAACCCTAACTTTTTCGCTCTGAATTTCTCTATTTTCTATGAATTTTCGTGTGCATTTTCTGTCTGAATTTTTGGGTCTGAATCCAACTTGTTTATATAGGCAAATTTTAGGTTTAGCAAATTGAAAACTTGATTCTGACCTGATTTTATTTCCTATTTTGCATATTTTGGGCTTGGGTTGGAGAAGGTGGGTGCTTGGTGAGCAAGAAAAGGGCTAGGGTTCAGCTGGTGATTTTTTGCTTTGGACTTAGGAGAAGCAGCCGAAGCTGCAAATTTCAATTTCTGATTTTTGTGATTTTTTTAATTTATTTTGTATTTTTTGTATTTTTAGATTTTTTTGGATTATTGTAAATTAAATTTTAATTCTGATTTTATTATATTTTTGAATATTGTAACATATTTTATTTTATTTTTATGTCTTTTGAGTTGAAGGATTAAATTTGGCCCAAAACATTAGACATAAGCCCAATTATTAAAACTGGCCCAAACTATTAGGCATAGGCCGAAATTAGACAAACCGGCCCAACATATTGAGCGAATGCCCAATTGAACGAAACAGCACGCATTTGCCTAAGTTAAAACAAGATAGTATTGAAAGCGTTTAAAATACCGTTCTCGTAACGATATTCCCTGGGACCTATGACACGCGGACTAAATTAAAATGCTTGCGAAAAAAGGGGATCGGACAAATTGGGGTATAACAAGAAGAAATCTTTATGCTTGAAAGTAAGAATTTTCTAGAGTTGAGTGGTCTACTGTTAGATATTCCTCTTCTCGAGAGAGGTTTTAACGAGGTCTCACTTCCATTATAAGGGTTGGAGTACCCATTGCGCTCTCCTAATAAATTTTGCTTATCAAAAAAAAGGGAAAGGTACTGGATTTGGAAGAAGGTGCAACCAAAATTTACTCTATCTTGAACACGATTACTCTTGGTGACCTATAATTATTTAAATGGGATCTCACTCATGAGCAATACTAAAAACTCAATGATGAAAAAATAGATGTTGTTCCACTTCCATCTAAGATCATCTCGGTATACTTTCATTATGACAACTTCTCTCAGGCACATTTCATTAAGAGTTTGATCAAATGGATCAATCAACGATGAAGTTGACTCACTGAACTTCCAAAATCAAGATTAATTTCTAGTACTTATAAATTGTATTGTAAGGAAGCTTTGTTCAAGTTTAAGAGGTGGATGATGCAGGGTACGAGGAGGAGGAGAGTAAATAAATAATTTTTTTATGTACTATTGGATATAAATAATTGTCGATAGTAATATTCACTAATAGCATATAGTACGATGGTTTGTGCTACATAGTATTTTTTTTTTTGACAATCATGAACTTAGTGTATTACCATGAAATAACATTATTATTATTTTGGCTAAATATCACTTTTGGTCTTTTATCTTTGCTCTAGGTTTCACTTTGGTCTTTTATCTTTTTTTTGGTCCGTTTTGTTCCTTTATCTTTCATTTTCGTTTCACTTTGGTTAAGGGAGAATGAGCCTCAACCGCTCAACCCACGCCTCGGGTTATGGGAATTCGAATTTTGATCATAAAACAATTTTGCCAAATCTTGTAATGTTTTTCTTAAGTAAAAATATTATAGATTATTTTTGAGCACTATTAAAGAAAATTTCTGGACCCAGCACTGGATCCTACTATAAATATACTATAAAAAACAGATAAATTTTTTTCAGGGGCTTTGATTTTCCACAAAATATTCCAATCTCTTTCAACCTAAAGGTGATTAGGTGAGTGCTATCAATTATTTCTTCCATGAGTATTCTATACCCACAAACTGAATACAAGCCATCACTATCTGTTTTGCACTAGGGGAATGCTATTGATGGCTTTTGCATCTCTGTCCGAGAAGATTTGGGCTATTAGCGATGGGGTCTTATTTTATGTACCCGGTCCCCCACAATCAAACCTTATACCCCACAAATTCAATTATTCCCAAAATGCTCTTGCAAATCGATGTGTAACAGATTTATCTAATTAAAAGATAAATTCATTTGTTGAAAAATAACACAACAGATTTATCTTTTAATTAGATAAATCCATTTTTACCAAAAAATGGGTAACAGATTTAATTCAACCCACATAAATCCGGTACGCCTAAAATAATAAAACGGAATTACATAGGAGATAAATAATTCTGTTTTTGTTATGTTTTGATAACAGATTTACCTTAGTTATTAGATAAATACGTTTTGTTAAATTGCACTACCGGATTTATCTAATTAATAGATAAATCCGTTTTGTTAATTTGAAATAACGGATTTATCTATTAATTAGATAAATCCGGTTTGTATAATAATAAATAAATAAATAAAATTTAGGTTCTAAAATATAAGAAATGTTATATACAAATAAGTTAACAAAATATTAGTGAAACGTCGATCTGATTCAGAATTAGCTGATAAGTCTACAATCTTTCGTGGATGAGATGGTGGTTTCCGGACCGGAGCTAAAGACACCCATAGTTGAAAACGCCTTATAAAAGGATCCAACCATGAAGTAGCATCGTCAGATGAATAACGCTCCCACAGAAGACCAATCAGAGACAATGGACACTCAGGCAAAAGCGCATTTATAGGACCCTTCAAGGAAGACCGGTACATGGCACGCTGCCTATATAGTTGGGTCATAGAAGTTACATTACCCGCAAATTTCTTCTTCAAAGCATTCATACTATCTTTTGGGGCAACCCTCAATGCAGTGTGTTCATCGACCATAGCCTTCTCCTCCTTCGTTAACCGCCCAAACAATGCGGAGCCGGTTAAAGTTGTAAGCAGCTCATGTGTGTGGAGTCCACACCTAACCCTCAAACGCCGACCCCCATCACGAACCGTATATGTAGCTCTCAATTTAAATGTACAATTACCCTTCTTTGACCCGAAGACTCTAGAATTATTGCTGAATTTCCCATGCTTCTCGCAACCAAAAATAATTTTATCTCTCATCCCCCTTTTACCTCCAGTTTTGCAAGATCTAAGGATGATAACAACAACTCTGATGCCTTTCCCAACGTCTCTGACCCAACGTACGACATCATCATGCGTTGGAAATAGCTACAAAATAGACAATTGTTAGTTAGTTAATTAATTAAATATGTACATACATTTTTTTTAAAAAAAAAATAATTAAAAATACCGTCTCCGTCGTGAATGATCCTGATGTATCTATCGAGGACGGAACCAACTGTGACTCCGTATCCATATCTGTCGCATTTTAACATTTTTAAAAAGAAGTAAATATAATAAAAATAATACGAAACAGATTTATCTATTAGATACATTAATCCGTTGTTGATTTTTTCAAAACGGATTTATGTATATAAAAGGTAAATCCGTGTAACAAAATAAACAATAACAGATTTATGTTTTTTGTATGTAATTCCGTTATGTAAAAAACTGAATAACAGATTTATGTTCAAAAACTTAAATCCGTTTGGTTTTAAATATAAAGACAATGAGATTATCTTTTTTGGATATAATTTCGTGTCTTAAAAAAAATCAACAACGGAAGTAGGTTTTCAACTCATAATTCCGTTTAAATTCGCATTAAATTACAAACGGATTTACCTGGCTTGTAGGTAAATCCGATGGCCAAAAAAGTGGGTCTCACGCAGAGAATTTGACCACAAGCTAAAAAGTGTAATAAATGTCAAAGGTATTTTCGGAATATCAGAAAATGTGGGGGGGGGGGGGGGGGGGTGGGGGTATAAATGCCTTAGCGATGTATTCGATGTGAATTGGCCCATATTGAAGAGATCATGGACAACCATATTTTTTAACCCATTTACACCACTAGTTTCAACACAGGATTATCATTTTAAGCTGGCTTCATAACCTCTAGAGTTGATTTTCAAGCTGAAGTCGCGATGCATGGTTTTAGGGTTGTTTTTGCCATTTCTGGCTCTGGAGCTATTACAATTTGTTTTCTCTCTCTTCCGTGTTTGGTGTTACCTACTACTAGAGTCTTTACTTTCGACATTTATTGTTTGACTGAATTGTACTTCATTTTGAACCGGGTAGTAGTCTTTCGCTGGGCCAGGTCTATACCAAATGTCTTTGGAATTTTTTTTTACCCCAATCATATTACTATATACCCTCATAAGAAATTTTAAGACGAAAATACTCTTGGTTAAATTGACTTAAATTGGATCTACATATAAGGTAGGTAGATCCGATTCACAAAACTAAAAGGCGGATTTACGTATATCCGATTCACGAAAGGTAGATCCGATTTGTTAAAATATAAAAGCGGATATGCCTATCAGTGAGGGCATGTCCCCTTTGTTAAAATGCAAATCGGATTTACCTCCCTGATAGGTAAATCCGCTTTGCAATTAACAAAGCGGATATACCTATTAGTGGGGGTATGTCCGCTTTGTTAAAATGCAAATCAGATTTACCTCCCTGATAGGTAAATCCGATTTGTACTAAATTCGACGGGTAGGATTTGACTGCCAATGTTGATCAACGGTGTAGATTGCACCGACAATATCAACGGTTGATAATCATTGACGAATTCTATAAATACCCCTTGCTAACCTCATTCTTTTCACTCAAAAATCATCCAAAATGGAGATATGTCTCACTCAACGCTCAGATGACAATAGGCTTTGCGCTATACATCATTGGGGCCAAATCACGATGAGAGAAGATGGTGTCCACTTCTGGAGTTCTCATCCGGTGTTATGCAGAATCCACCGCGGCATGGGGTTTGAAGGTTTGAAGGATAAAGTGTGGTCCAAAGTTCAAGTGACTGGTGACGACCGTGACGTCACTAGTATCACTTATCGCAAACCCTATCTTGGAGACGATGGCCGCGTTTCCTTCTCGTCCATGACAATCAAGACTGACGAAGACGTGGCGAACATGTTAAACATCCATGACACACTTCAGGGGTATAAGTCGTTGGAGCCGTACGTGGAAACTCAACGGAGTGTGAATGAGATTTTTACGTCGTGTTCGACGACCAGAATTTTAGGAAAATGTATCTGCCTATTGTTATTGTAGTTGGTTATGTTTTATCTTTTATCGCATGAATGAAATCGAAATTTTAATGAAACTCCACAAATATAATAAACAAGAAATAATAAGAATCAAGTCATAAAAAAATAGTTCAAGCATACAATCCCAAAAAAACCCTAGTCACGCCCCGGTAGCATATCCAGTAACCGCGTGAGGCGAGTGTATGTCTGACTACCCATCCTAATGTCTCCGCTCCGAAGCCCCCTCCGAATCTCCTCCTCCACAATCTCGAGCAAATCTGGTTGTACTGGGGGTGCAGCTGGCTGTACTGGTGGTGGTGGTGGTGGTGATGCAACCCGTAAGAGTCTAGGAATAGATGCTCTCACATACCAATGTAAGTAGTCTGGAGCAACCCGAACCAACTCCTCAGCAGGATAAGTAGTACGCAAAACCTCCTCCACCACAGGCATATAATATGCAATACGAAAAATGCAGTCAGTATGGCACGGACAACCAGTAAGAGGGTGACGTGGGATAACCTGCACGTACCCAAACTGTCTGAGGCACCTATTTGGCATGTAGGGAACAGTGATGTCTCCCCAGCTGATGTGTCCCCTGTATAATGACTCATGCTCAAAGTCTCTATCCTCCCGGTGCTCCTCAAACGGTCGCCAACAGACATCATCCGAGGTTAGCGCATAAATCCTCTGCCTGTATACCCCCAGCTTCACTTCATCTGTCTTCTTCTTCCTTTAACGCCCACACAGTGCTCCAGCCCGCAATCCACTCCTCCTCTCCACTAGCTGAGGAAAATACCATAAAATCCAACTCTGAAAAAAAGAAGATAAACAACATGGTGAATTAAAAACTGTTTAACAGAAATTTAACCAAACTCGGAAAAAATTAACTTAAAATTATTACCTGTAAAAGAGTCGCATACCCTCCTAACTGATGCGCCTGGTCCAAGCAGGAGTAGTTCAGCTGGTCATACATTGTAGCGACCGAAAAATCCGGGTGAGGATTCCTCGAAGCTTCAAAAATGAAGCCGCCACCAAAGATTAGTTTAAGGGCAAACATTAGAAAATCCCTTTTGGAATGGATAAGGGTCCTTGAGACCAGATAAGGGTTCGGGAGTCGGTTATGCGTGGGGAAGGTATTAGCACCCACGACATCCTTCCTAAGGAAGGTTACCTGCTAACTAGTTGTAGGAAAGAATATTAATTTTGAAAATGTGTATTTTACCCTTTTATTGTGAATTAAAGGAAACTGAGAGAAAGGAAAGACTTGATGTTTTTTGAATTGAAGAAAATGATTATTTAAGAAAAGACTAAAAAAGGTTTTTTATTAGTGCAATTGACAGAGATCGGCCGCCCTATGCTCCTACGTATCTCTTGGTAGAGAATCAAATCACACGTAGTTCTTGTGTAGAAAAATGTTTGTTGGTTGGTATTTTTTAATATAGGGGTTTTAGGATTATTGAGCTGTACAGCTCATCCGTCCTAGAACGACGACTAACCCGTCCGTACGGTCGACTTAGTCCCCTACTTTATAAAAATGGAGTTTTTTGGAGTTTGGAAAATAGTTTGATGTGTCTTGGTTTGAATTTATTGGAATAGGGATTTTAGGACTCTTGAGCCGTACGGCTCATTCATCCTAGAACGCTGACTAACCCGGCTGTACAGTCGACTTAATCCCCTATTTTGAAAATTTGATTTGTGGAAAGAAATGTGTTTGTGTTTATTTTAATTTAGAAATTGTTTGTTTTAAATAGGGATTTTAGGACATGATCCGTAACGGTTCATTAGTGACCTAAAAAGCAGACTAACCCGACTGTACAGTCGACTTAGTCCCCTATTTATATTTTTTGAAAATGAAATATTTATCTAATTATTTTTGTAGGTTTTTTGTAAAAGAAATTATTTTTTGAAAAGAAATAAATGACAAAACGAAAAGGGGGTGTAGCGGTTAAAAGTGGGGTGCAAATTACAGGAGGGTTGTATTATTAGATCAGGGGGTGCAGTTAGCGAGCCCAGTTCGTTTTTGTGAACCGGTCTGCGTTTAAAAATGGGCTTGCGTAGGGAGGTGCATAATGGAATTGGTGTGGTGCATACAGTATTCTGAAAAAAATTAAAAATGACCTAGACTATATAAGGCAACAAACAAAAGCTAAACCTAATTTTCTTTCCTCCCACTCCCCAGCTGTGCCGTTTCATCCCAAGGAGAGAGAGATAGAGATTTGCGGGGAGAGAGAGATTTGCGGAGAGAGAGAGGGGGAAGAGGGCTTCGTGGAGAGGGTTGAAGGATAGGGGTTCGTGGCCAAGCATGGCTGCACCGGAGGACGAAACGGCGACGCTGGCAACGGTGTGATGGTGGTGATTGACCGGCGCGAACGAAGAGATGATGCGACGGTGATGGGAGGAGGATGGCAAGCGTTCACGAACTTCACACGACGGCCACGGGTGATTCACGGACAACGACGAGATGACGATGGCGGACGATAAAGGAGGAAACGACGACGAAGGTCTCTGGTGGGTTTTCACGGCGACACTTCAACGCCAACTTGGACTCACGACGATGGCTTCACGACGTCGCGCGACGGCAACAGTGGCGAAGACGGCGCGTTTTGGGGCGATTAGTAAAAATTGGGGTGTGGGCAGTGTAGTTTTTATTGCAATTGATTTTGGGCCATTGTTGGAGACCCGTGCGACTTAGGCCTGACCCGGATGGCATGTTTTCACCTCTCACACCCAAAACCTAATTGCCGCCACATCAAACCCTAACTTCCCACCACTTGCTGAAAACCAAACAAAGAAACCCCAGCCGTCACCTCTCTCTCTCTCTCCCTGACACAGATCCTTTCCTCCATCTCTACATGTTTTCTTTCACCTTCCCCCACATCTCCATTGCTACACGAAACCTCCATCTTAGGCGTCTCGTCCTCTCCTCTCCCCACGCAACCCCTTTTTTTGTCACCAACATTCAAGGAATCGTCGGTCTCACAATAGATCAGTAGTTCACGCGTTTCTCTTCTCAGTTTTTCATGGGTGGCTTCGGTTTTAAAGGGAACTCGCAAAGATTTACACAGTGAAAAAACGAAGGGGAAAGAACACCACCGGAAGTTCGTTTTGTTTAGTATAAATGAGGGCCAAATCGTTGAAGAAGAGGGGGGGATTTTTGGAGAGAAGAAAAATAATTCTTAAGAGTTTCAGGGAAATAGTTAGAGAGAGATTGTTCCGTTTTCTTATTTTTCGTTTTCTTTTTTCTTTTATAAAATTTTCATAGTTTTTATTCTGTTGTTATTGGTGAGATCTGAGGAAAGGACTCTTTATTCAAAGTTTCTGGAATCTGAAGGTACTGTTAATGCCTTTCCCTTTTGTTCATCTTTGTGTATGTAAGGTTTCTGCAATTTAGAATTTGATCTGTTAATGTTTTTTTCTTATCAATTAAAAATATGAAGCATGTACAAATATTGTGTATTCACCTTTTTGATATGGGTTTCGTATTTAGTGTTGTAGTCATTTGTTAGTCTATATTGGAGACATCATATTGTGAGGCTTGTTATTAAAATAACAATGGTAACCATTTTCAAAATAACAATAATGGGAACCGATTTCTTCTAATAACAAAAAGGATTTAAGCAAAATGTTCCTTTACCAATTAGTAGATCTCTTTTATATATACCAAATATCATTTTCTTTAGTCTAGGTGCTTAGAATCAAATGTGTTTAGAACAAGCTAATAAGTTGATGACTACAAAAAAAGGGCGATAAACCAAACGTTGTTTCTTTTGGTCGAGCAAGCTTTTTTTTTATTCTTTTTTCATTTCTCATGGCATTAAGCTATGCATTTCAAAAACTACCAAAAATTTAGTTTTTCATATATATATATATATATATATATATATATATATATATATAGCATGTAAGAGATAATGATGGTCTTTAACAATTAAATTCACCCCAAATGTTGGCATCAATTGTTTCGGTCAAACATTTTTAATAGGGCAGCTTTAAGTATAAACCTTTTTTAGTTAAGGCTGCTCATGGAATTGAGTGAGAATATTTTTAGCAAGACAACTTTCCAAATAGATGTTTCTTCAATAAATATTCAAAGTAACGGCTTTGATTCTTACGAGACAAGGTCTTGAATGAGAGTCTTTTCTTTTCCCCATTCACATTATTGTAGGAAACTATGTCCCTTTTCGGTTGGATAAACAAATTAACACCTTGAATCTCTTTTTTAGAGGTTTAAAATGTGAACTTAATCAAAAAACAATTTCCAAAAATAGGGGATCAAGTCGACTATACAGTCGGGTTAGTCAGCGTTTTCGGGCAAACGAACTATACAGTTCAAAAGCCCTAAAACCTCTAAATAAAAAAACACACAAACACAATCGAAATCCATTTTTTAAAATCATGTTTTCAAGTAAGCATTTTCAAATAATCAAACACTTAATCACAAATCGGTTATTTGCGGTGGTCACTCTAGGTTTAGCTCGTTTGAACACTATAAACACCTTCTTTTTCAAATAGGCTAGTAGTGGTGACCACTCTGGATTTATCTGTTTGGTCATCACGAACGCCCTCCAGCTTCATAAACATTCAAATAATAAAAAACACCAACACACAAATATTTTCTACCCAAGAACAATGTAGCTTTGATTTCTCCATCGCACCTGGAGATACGTAGGAGCAGGGGCCCACTCCTGTCAAGCATAAAAAACTAAAACTTTTATTAAGTCTTCCTCTTCAAGTTTGCAAATAATAAAAAGGGTAAATTAGAGTGTCTTATTTTAATTAACTTTATTTCTACACATTAAATTAAATGATAACCTTTCTTTCGAAAGGATGTTGTGGGGTGCTAATACCTTCCCCACACATAATCGACCCCTGAACCCAAAAACAAAGGTTTTTTTTCAATGTTTTCCTATTTAAGAAATATTGATGGCGGCTTCATTTTCAAAAATGACGAAGAATCCCTTTTTCAGATTTTTCGGTCACTACAGCTGGCGACTTCACTGGGGAAAATTTCAGAGGGTCAAGCCTAATTTAATTAAATGTGTAGATTATTGTTAATTTAATACTTTGTTTACCTTTAGCGTTCATATTTGCCTGTCTTTTTATTTATTTATTTATTGCTTTATTGAACCTTAGGGTAGAAGACCTTTGTAGTATTATCTGTATTTCTTTTGCAGCTTGGGTAGTTTAGATATTAGGCCCATATCACACACGTCACTTACACATGTTTATTCACACACTTCTGAGTGGGGCCTTATACCCGGGTCTAAAAAATAACCTAGGACGAGTGGAGATGATTAGTGACAGTCATTCTGGATTTTATCTGTCTGACTCTCATGAAAGTCTCAACCAGAGTACGCTCTTTCATGGCATCCTACACCAGGTAGCTCGCTATCGTTGTGGATCATATCATGAAAGGGATTTTAGCTCTGGAAGCCTTTGTGAGGAAGTGAATAGAGCCACCTGACCCTATACCATGACTTATATAAGACATAACGTGTTTAGGACACAAGGGCATTTCACCTACTCGCTGCATCATTACGGATAATTTTTTTTTCTCTCGAAAAAATCAAATCATCAAAACCATTTATTTCTTTTTCCTTTTACATATATAGGAGGTGACATATAGTTGACGCTTTCTCAAATTTGAATTACCAAAATTTTTCTTTTACTTTTCTTTTTTAACACGTGTGACATCATTCTTTCATTCATCATATAACATCATTATTTCACACGAAATGTAAAAAAAAATCCTCACATGCATGTTATTCATCTCATTTAGGTTTGCCGGGAATTGTAAGAGGCTCGAAAATCTTGTCATAAGCAAGGCAATATGGGATCAAACGGTGCAGCAATCCAAACTCTAAACTACCCTATAGTGAAACAGCCTAATCTGACGAGTCTAAGGGAATGTGCGGGTTGGTTGCCGCCCATCGAGCGCAGGTCTTTTGATAGACCTTACGGGAAGATTATCATGTTACTACAGTTGGAAGTGCAAACAAATGCCATTGCCGCTTTGAGCCAATTCTATGACTCTTCATTAAGATGCTTCACCTTCAAAAATTTCCAGATGGCACCTACTCTGGAAGAATATACACAGATCATTGGTTTCCCTCAACAAGACAATAGGCCCTACCAGTATCAGGGGCACTACTACACAGATGAAAAACTTGCCTCAATGCTACAAATCAGTAAAGAAATTTAAAGCTCCAAAAGAAAAATCAAAATCACATTGTAGGGTTCCCACAAGAGTATCTGGAAAGTCAAATGAAGTACTTCACCGATACTAGGAATTGGGGTCCTTTAAAGCAAGTATTGGCTTTGACCATCTTCGACATTGTTCTATTTCCACGCTGTAGCGACCGAAAAATCCGGACGAGGATTCCTCGAAGGTTCAAAAATGAGGCCGCCACCAACGTTTAAGTTTTAGGGCAAACATCGGTAAATCCCTTTGGAATGGATAAAGGTCCTTGAGACTAGATTAGGGTTTGGGAGTCGGTTATGCATGGGGAAGGTGGTAGCACCCCCACGACATCCTTCCTAATGAAGGTTACCTGCTAATTAGTTGTAGGACAGAATATTAATTTTGAAAATGTTTATTTTTACCCTTTTATTGTGAATTGAAAAGAAAGAAGACTTAATAAAATTTTTAGTTTTTTGGTGCTTGACAGGAGTGGGCCCCCGCTCCTACGTATCTCCAGGTGCGATGGAGAAATCAAAGCTACGTAGTTCTTTAGTTAGAAAATGTTTGTTGGTTGGTATTTTTTAATATAGGGGTTTTAGGACTGTGTGATCTGTGTTGAAGGACCACTGGGGCTCTGAAGGAGCGCTGGGGCTCTGAAGGGCCGCTGAGGGCTGAAGGAGCGCTGGGGCTCTGAAGGACCACAGTTCACTTATCCTAAAACGACGACTAACCCGGCCGTACGACCGACTTAATCCCCTACTTTGAAAATAAGATTTTTGATTTTTGAAATGAAAGAGATGTGTTTGTATATTTTTTTAATTTTAGAAATTGTTTATTTTAAATAGGAATTTTAGGACATGATCCGTAACGGTTCTTTAGTGACCTAAAAAGCAGACTAACCCGACTGTACAGTCGACTTAGTCCCCTATTTATATTTTGTGGTTTTTTGTAAAAAAAGAATTAAGAAAGAAAGGTAATGGAAATTATTTAATTTTGCGCTTGACAGGGGCGTGACCCTGCTCCTACGTATCTCCTGGTAGATAATCAAAGACTACGTAGTTCTAGGAATGTTTGTGTGTTGGTGTTGACTGTTTGAAAATGTTTGCTTGAAAACATAAAAATGTAGTTGAGATTGTGAAAATGAGTTGGACTTATTGATTTGTAAAATATGTGAGAATGAGTTGGATTCATTGGTTTGTAAAATGTGTGAGCATGAGTTGGACTCGCTGATTTGACAAGAAAAACAAATACTAACTACAAAAGTGAGTAATAAAAACGAAGTGAGTATGATAAACACAAAATGGGGTGCAAATAGTATAATAAAATCAAATGAGAGATGATGTGAGGGATAATAAATAAATAAAAGGAAGGGGAGTGTTCAAATAAAATAATATGGGTATGAATAGTAGAACCAAAAATAATAAAGGCCCAGGTTGTAAAACCAAAGTCCACAATATGAGAAATGGGAGGGGTGCGAGAACAGATGTGGGGAGTGCATTTTTAAGTGAGTTTATATATACAATATATATATAAAAAATAGAAATAATAGTATATATATAAAAAAAATAATAGAGACTGAATAGGATGGCGGAGACACGCAGGGGAGTGGGTAGTTAAACAAAAATAAAATAAAAAAAACAATAACAAGTTAGAAACAAAACAACACACACACCCTGTTAAATGAAAACACAAACCTAATTTCAAACACAATACACACACACACAGAAAAGGGAAAAGGCAGTAACCGTGAGAGAGAGAAAGAGAGAGAGAGAGAGAGAGAGAGAGAGAGAGAGAGAGAGAGAGAGAGAGAGAAATGATGTGTCGTGGTGGTGGTCTGGCCGTGGAAAGAGGGTGGGTTGCGATGGTGGTGATGCTCGCCGGAGGTCACGGCGGCGACGGTGGTGACTTTGGCCGGAGATGGAGATGGTGATGATTAAAGTGGTGATGGGGTGAGTTTTCTCTTCATATTTCTACCCATAATCAATATTCTTCCCTCTCTTGTTTCTGTTTTCCTTTCCTCCACTCTCCTCTTATTTCAGTTGGCTGAGTTGGGACTTAAATTGATGATGGTTGTTGGTTGTGGGTGGTTGCACTTGGTGCTTGATAAATTGTCTATGAATCTGATGTGGGAGTACTAGGAAGGTAAACGATGGGTGTTAATGCTCTCTCCCCTCTCTTAAATTTCTCTCTCCGCTTCCTCCCTTTTTTCCCTCCTTTTCTTTGGTCCATGGTCTGTGTATTTTATAGACAGTGGTGTGTGGTGCATGTGATGTGTGCTGTTGTTTACTAGCTGTGAGAGAGAGGAGCACAAAAACTGGTGTGTAGTTGGTGTTTATGTGTGCTTGTGTGGATGGTCTGTTGGGCGTATAGGCGTTGCTGGTCTGGTATGTTGAGAGGATAGTGATATGTGCTTGTTTTGGCACAACAGGTTTTTTTCACAATAAAGAGATCTTGGCTTTGAATTATAAGAGGAAGAAGTATGTGCGGTGGAGGGATTAGTGGAGACAAGGAACAATACAACTACTGTAAAAGCAAATCTGAAGAAGCAAAAATGGAAAGAAACAAAAAGCAAGAAAAAAGAATAAGTGGTCTAATTCTCAAAGAAGCTGTACTGAGGGCGCATACTCCCTCTTTTTTTGTTTTACTCTTTTGCTTTTTTTTTTGTCTGTAAATGTAATTAATTTTGTAAACTTTGATTATTGTATTTATTGTAATGAAAAAAACTTGGACAGGTTTGACCATTCCACTCTTTATTTTGATTTTATTTTATTTCTTTTTTGGATTTTTCAATTACCCGGACAAAATTAGGGTATGACAGCTGCCCCTCTTTATTTATATTCCGTAGATAAACTGAAGTGTTTTCATAATAGGAATAGAAATAAAGACAAGACAAATGCTAATTTTGTCCTCTTAGTAGAAAAGTGTAGAGTTTGAGAATTAACAGAGAACTGTTAACACTCGGGGCCTCGACGAGAAAGGAATAAAGAAGGAGCACTAGGGCTCTGAAGGAGCACTGGGGCTCTAAAGGATCTCCAGGGCTCTGAAGGAGCACTGGGGCTCTGAAGGACCACTGCGGGTCCGAAGGATCGATGCCCTGAAGTGTCGGCATAATAATTTGAGGGTCTAATTCGCAGTCGATGCTTGGCGCATTGATTTGAATTAAACTGAAGGACCGGTGGGTCTGAAGGGCTGCCTGGGCCTGATGGACCAAAATGGTCTGATGGACTGCAACTAGCTTTGGTACTAATAAAACAGTCTGAGGGTGACCTACGTCGATGCGGCCGTGAGGGTCAAGATCAGATCTAGAACTGATGTGTTGACCACGAAGGATGTCCACTATGTCTTAGGCAGACACAGCTAATCTGAAGGACCTCTGGGGGTCTGAAGGATCTGCCGCACTCAGTGGCGACGTTAAGATCTGAAGGTAGAATTCGAAGCCGTCGCTTTGACGTGTTAATTCGAGTTGAACTGAAGGACCAAACTGGTCTGAAGGATCTATGCTAGACTCTGTGCTAACACTGCGATATGGTGTTTGATATAAGATTCAACGCTTGGCGCATTGACTTAAGAAGTGGAAGTAATTAGGATCGACACTTGAAGTCGATTAGAGAGCAACGGGTCACATGCCTGTAATGTATGCATCTGTAATGATTGATTTTAAGTGGAATGAATGAATGTAATGAGATTTTTTCTTATTTGCCTTTTTTGCTTTTTTCTTCTTTTCCTTTTTTGCTTCTTTTCTTGGTACATGATAAATGTATGAAATGCGAATGATGCAAATGTAATGCTTTGATGCAACTGCTATGGTGGATAAAGGAAGACACGTGAATGCATGGTACAATGATATAATTTGTGATGTAGAAATATTTTTAGCAACGACGAGACCGGCGCTTGGCACGTCTATCGAAGCAAAAAATGTTATATGTGTGCATGCATGCAATGTGTGCAATACAATTTATGTGGATGCAGACGAGATATGAATGTGATTGCAATGGTTATATGCAGATGCTACGGTGAACGGAAGGAGACGCATGAATGCACAGTGGATGATATGATTGGTGTTGTAGAAACTTTTGGCACTGATGAGACCCCCGCGTGGCACGTCTATCGAAGCAAAAAATGTTATATGCCTTCATGCAATGTGCAGTGTGGAAACAAATGAGCTACAAAGGCCCGTGAACTATGGATGCTGGAGCTGTTCGAAGAAAAAAATTTGATAAGCTGTATAGGCGAGTTCAGACGACGTGCAAATGCGAATGTAATGCTTTGATGCAGGTGCCATGGTAGGTGCATGTTTGCATGATGGAATGAAATGTAGGGTATGATTTATTGATGATGTATTTTTGCAGTTTTTGAAATGAGAAAAGATTTTTTTTTATGCGAGAAATGACAGGTGGATGCTTTGGAAACGTCACTTTTGATGTATGGTTGTATCGTGGAATGATTTATGCTATGATTGATGATGATGTGTTTTTGCAGTGACAAGAAATGAGCCTTTTGATGCAGGAGGCATGGAAGTGAATATTTTGAAATAATCATTCCTTGGAAAAATTGGACTTGATTTGAATTCAAAGCTATGACAATCTCAAGGTTGTTATTCACAGACACTGATGTGCAAAAGTATTTGATTGCATTTGCGAGCTCATTCACATTATTCTTCATTTGATTATGATGTCCCATGACGACTGAATTTAGGTCCACAAAGTTAACAGAGTGAGCGTTCAACATTACATTATTAACTTGTGTTCTCTCTCTTTGAAGCATTGTTTAGTAAAGATGCATGGTATCGCAAATACAGATCAATGAGTCAGTTGACTCGGGGTTCTATGACCTAGAGTATGGACAGATATGACACGTGAGGGGATGAATGATAGGTTTTTGCCAAAATCATGAAAGATAGGTTTTCCCAACTCAAAAGGTGTAGGACTGCTCCAATTTAGAGTTGGTGAAGGTGATTGAATAGTCTGCCCCTGTCTAGTGATGACAACAACAAGGGGTGTAGGGGAGATAATGAATTGGGAATACCATGACTTTGGAATGAAGGGTGGCAAGCAAGAGATTTTGTCTCAACCCATGACGTTTGGTGTTGCCCCAATCTTGACGAGAGCAAGGTTGCCCCGACTGGAGTAACATTGCGATAGGCTGTATTTAGGATAATGGGTTGAGAAGATGCATCGGCATGGTTTTGTGGATGTGGATATGACAAGGGGATGAGATGGGTGTAGGGCGAATTTCCCCGGCTTTATGTGAAGTGAAGAGTGACGGGATTGTCCCACTTTGGAATGATATTTAAATGATTGCTTTTAGTGGGGTTATGAAAGGTGTTCTGGATTGGGCCGCAGCCCATAGTGAATACTGGACTGACGCGGACGGCCCAGTACGTAATCAGCATCACACGACTTTTGGATCGGGTCGCAACCTGTTAAGAAGTTTGGGCCTATGCGAGCGGCCCAAAAACGACCAGCGCCAACCTATACCCACGATGGGAGGATCTACGGCGGATAGGAATTCTCGCAGATCCAACAGCCGCCCTCAGCACCCAAGTGCTATATAACGAGACCCTGACATCATATGAAAGGTACGTTTTTTAACCAACATTACCACAGAAAATCACCCCACTGACTTGGGCGTTGGAGTGCCATCGCAGGTACACCCCGAGGGAGCTCTGCACGCGACCAGCCTACATACAGGAACGACCTCAATATCTGGCACCAAGCCCCCAAGACAGCACGAGCACAAACAGATTCATCCAACTAAAGGACCGATCGCTCAGAGAAGAGTCCGGTTCATTGGCGACCACAGTGGGAGAGCGAACATCCCCACTCCGATAGACATGGCTCCGCGAGGCAGACCACGCGGCGCCCCGCATCCACGAAACATGACCACAATTCCCCAGCGACAGCAGACACCGGAGGGCGACGCCGCCGATGTAGGCAATACTGCGTCCAGTGCACAAGGGGCTTCTCCCGGCCATACAAGCGTCATGCTGCCAAACGAGATACTGCAAGAATTACGCGAGTTGTTGAGAGCTAGGAACGGAAACATCGCCGAACAAGTCGCCTCTGGAAGAGCATACACCGCGCCTGAACAGCGTCGCCGCGACGACGAATCATCGAGACCAAGAGGCAATCCCTCCAGAAGACATAGATCTCCCCCGAGGAGGCAATTAGTACACCGATCGCCCCCAAGAAGGCGAGGACTGGTCCAGCAACAACCACGGACCCCCCTTTCCTCGACTGACCCGACATACTGGCCCGAGGAAGAGTCCTACCAAGAATCTTCGTACGACTCCTCTGGGTCACTGACTCAGTCCAGAAGTAGATCACAGGAAAGATTCCCTCGCCCCTATTGGGATGTGCCTCCTCCACGACCTCGTAGGTATGAATCACCTCCTCCACGACGTGGTCATCGGGGTCACTACCCCGAGGACCGACCATCTCGTAGGAGGACGGGCAATGACGGCCTGGGACCTTTCACCCGGGGAATCGACGAGTACCCTATTCCGCGAGCGCTAGAGAAGCCGCCCTCTGATCTCAGGATGTACAACGGGGTAAAGGACCCCGATGCCCACCTACGGTATTTTGACTGTGTAATGAAGTATAGGCGGGCAGACGGGCCGGTTAAATGCAAAATCTTTCCACTAACTCTAGAGGGACCCGCTCTGGAGTGGTTCACTGAATTAAGGCCCAACAGTATCTCGTCCTGGGAGCAATTGGCTCGAGTTTTTAGTGCCCGCTTCACCGCATCAAGGGTGAAGCCTAAATCACATGCCATCTTGAAAGCGATTAGGCAGGGCCCGGATGAATCCCTCCGTGAGTATGTTGAGCGCTTCAACAGAGAAGCCTCCAATGTCCGAGGGCTGGAGGACGATATGCGCCTATGGTTTCTCCGGGACGGCCTCCGAACTGGTAGTTTATTTGAGATAGAAGTTGGTGTGAACGAGCCGCCAGACCTCGAAACTTTCCTACGCCGATCGCAGAGGTTTATGAACTATGAGGAAAGAGCGATGGCAACCCAAGCCATCGCAGGGCGAGCGAAGGATCTCCAATCAAACCGGGTCCAAGACTCCAGGAGAGATAGAGGAGGCAGAAGAAATTCTCCGACCGGACCAAACTAAATACCTCGTACTCCCAGATCTTGGCCGAGTGCGCGAACACGGAATTCAAAGATATAAAGAGGCCCGAACCACTAGTCCTTAAAGAAGGACAACGCCCGTCTCGCCGGTACTGCCATTATCATAGAAGTAACGGACATGACACCAACAATTGCATGGCCCTGAAAGACGACATCGAAGAACTGATCAGAAAGGGAAAGCTAACCCAGTACGTGAAGAAAGGGCCTACAGAAAAACCAGAAGAGAAGGACAGAGATCGGTCCCCTCGAAAGGGTAAGGCGATCGTAAATGAAGTTGGGAAAGGCTCAAAGGAAGACGAGGATGAATACAGTGAAGAAAGAAACGACCACAGGAGGTCAAGGGGACGCGCGGTTGCGATGGTGATTACTGGAGGGTGCCCTATGGAAGGAGGAGAAGCGAACAAGTCATCGAAAAGACGCTGGAAAGAAATAATGAACGTCGCCTCGACCTCCACGCCCGGTCGCCACTCAAAAAGGCTGCCTTTGGCATTCGGTGACGATGATTTGCTCGATGGGAATCCTAATAAGTATGTCCCACTAATCGTCACCACAGTAATGGCTAATGTCGAGGTCAGAAGAATCCTGGTCGACCAGGGGAGCTCGGCTGATATCATCTTTGAAGACTTCCTCGACATCTTAAGAATACCAAGGGGCGAGTTGACGGCCTATCGGGGATCTGACCTGATAGGTTTCAATGGATCATCCACAACACCTCTTGGGATGCTGGAACTTATTGTGTTCGACAAGGAGAAAGAGGAGAGGAGCTCTGTTGCTGTGGTTCTTTGGAGTTTTTCGTGCAAGGGGATCTCGTGCTCGGCAAATCTAAGGTAAGGGTGGGTTCTATCTTTATAATAGGGTGTATGATGGGTGTTATGTGGGAGATAGGTCCTATGTTGTCCCTTTTGATGTTGTTGGTGTTTATTTGGTGATATTCATGATGATTGAATTGGTGCTTGATGATTGGTCATGGTGAAAATCGAAAATTTGATCCCTAGGCGCCATGGACGCCATTGATGTTGTGTCGCATATGTGTGTTGATGTCTTGGTTGCTGGAAACGGCGCCCTGCTCCTGGGCGCCGTGTCTGTGTCGCGTTTGGTTCCTACTGAAGGCGCCCTGTTGCTGGGCGCCGAGCCAGTGTTGTTCCTGTTGCTGAATGTGGCGCCCTAGGCGCCCAGTCATGGTGTTCTGTCTTTGGTTGTTGCTGGAAGGTGGCGCCCTAGGCGCCCAGTGTTGTTTTGGGTGGTTCTGTGTTGCTGAGAAGGGTGCCCTAGGCGCCCAGTGTTTCCTTGTGTTGCTGGGAGAGGCGCCCTAGGCGCCCAGTAGTGTTTCTGTGTTGTTGGGGAAGGCGCCCTAGGCGCCCAGTGATGTTCCCATGTTCTGCTGTTGCTGTTTGCCTGCCTGTGTTGCTGTTGTGCTAGGCGCCCTGCTCCTGGGCGCCATGTCTATCTGTGTTGCTGTTGTGCTAGGCGCCCTGTTGCTGGGCGCCAAGTCTGTTGCTGCCACTGTTGTGCCAGGCGCCCTGTTGCTGGGCGCCAAGTCTGTTGCTGCCACTGTTGTGCCAGGGGCCCTGTTCCTAGGCGCCAAGTCTGTTGTTGCTACTGTTGTGCCAGGCGCCCTGTTGTTGGGCGCCAAGTCTGTTGTTGCCACTGTTGTGCCAGGCGCCCTGTTGCTGGGCGCCAAGTCTGTTGTTGCCACGGTTGTGCTAGGCGCCCTGTTGCTGGGCGCCAAGTCTGTTATGTTGCCTGTTGTGCTAGGCGCCCTGCCCCTGGGCGCCATGTCTGTTTGTGTCACTGTTGCACTAGGCGCCCTGTTGCTGGGCGCCAGTTCCTGTTGTGTTGCTGTTTCACTAGGCGCCCTGTTGCTGGGCGCCAGTTTCTGTTGTTGTTGTTGTTGCCTCTTGGCGCCCTGTTACTGGGCGCCAGTTTCTGGTTGTTGTTGTTGCCTGCTAGGCGCCCTGTTGCTGGGCGCCAGTTTCTGGTTGTTGTTGTTGCCTGCTAGGCGCCCTGTTGCTGGGCGCCAGTTTCTGTTGTTGCTGTTGCCTCTTGGCGCTCTGTTGCTGGGCGCCAATTTCTGGTTGTTGTTGCCTGCTAGGCGCCCTGTTGCTGGGCGCCAGTTTCTGTTGTTGCTGTTGCCTCTTGGCGCCCTGTTGCTGGGCGCCAGTTTCTGGTTGTTGCTGTTGCCTCTTGGCGCCCTGTTGCTGGGCGCCAGTTTCTGTCTTCTGTTGTTGCCTGTTCACGCCCTGTTGCTGGGCGCCAGTTCCTGCCATGTCCTATTTGGTTGTTGGCGTTGGTGTTGTAAAATCGTTGTTGTTCCAGGTGATGTAAATTGTCGTTGTTCTCGGTGTCGTATAATTGTTGTTGCCATTGACGTTGTAAACTTATTGGTGTTTTTGGTGTCGGTGGTTGTTGATCAAGTTGTTAGAATGTCCTATAGGTGTAGGTGTATTGGTGATGATTGGTGCTATTGGTGATGATATAACAGGTGATGTGCCTATTTTATTGGCTAAGGTGATAGGTGATGGGTCTATGACCATTTGTTAATATTGGTGTTGTTGTGTCAATTAAATGACTATTGTTGTTGGTTGTCTCTGGTTCATTGTTCATAGTGTGGCATATATTTCATATGCATTATTTTGGTGATGATGGCTTCGGCCTTTGAGCTATAGGTGATGATGCCCTTACTAGCTATTTTATTGGTGATGATTGGTACCACATGCATATACCCGTTGGTGTGGGTTGCATCTCATTCATTTACTCATGATATTGGTGATGATTCTTGGTGATTGCAATTGATGTTGTTGTGAAGCGGTGGATATAGTTGTCGTAACTCTAGCATATTGCTTATCATATATGCTATTATAATGTTAGATATCTCTCCCCTTCTGTTTGAATGTTACCCCTATGTTGGTAACGTGGAGGTGATTGCGAGTGAAGGCATGTCTACCTTCGCTAGTAGAGTCGGTGTCGTCGCTCTGATACGTAGCACTCGGGGGGGATGAACGCTAGGCTTTATTAGTGTCTCTATTATTCTAATTTTTGAAGTTCTCTGGTGATGTTATGATTATTGTTGAACCCTTTATTTTTATTCCGCTGCGTGGTGATGGAGTTACTGTTATGTATCGTACTATTTAATGGTGAATTTTATTTATTGACGTGTGGTGTTTTAATGGTGAAAATGTGGCATCCCTTGTGGGTGTAGCGAAAAATGTTTTGAAACTCTGATTTTTGTCAAAAATTTTCCGGGTAGAAAAGGGGTGTTACAGCATACAAGTTCACTATACGAATGCTTCAAAGAGAGTTAACATAGTCAGTGACATGATAGGAGAAATTTTTGATAACACATTAGTTAACAAAATGGACCATTTGGATCATTTGTCATGGGACTCATGAGATGCGTCATTTTGCTGAAGAAAAATTGTGAACGAGCTGCAAAAAGTGAATAACTTCCTTTTTTGAAAGTTGGGTGTCTGAAAAAACATTGAGTTTGTAGCTAACCTAAAGTTTTCCAAAGAAGAATAATCAATTTCGCCTCATCTCATCAATTTTTGAAAAAAAATATGCTCATGTTTTTTTTAGAAAATGAGACAAAATGTGATAGATGAACTGATACATGATGATGGACATGGATGATGAAGATGTAAGTGCATGAAATGCATGTGATTGTTTGACTCCAGTGACATCTAAGATGTTCAAAGGAATAATTATTTTACAGGATTTTGGTTTTTAAGAGACAATGCAGCATGTAACAGGTGCAAAGTTTCTCATTGATGCTCAATGATGCATGAAAAGAGTGATGACATGTTTTTTGTTTTTTTTCTCCTAGAAAACGACACATGCAGTGAAAAATGATTGTTTGATTCTAATGAAATGCTATGTCAAGTATGCAAAGAAACAATTATTGTAAATGACTTTGCAACATGATAATGATGCAAACATTTTTCGATTGATGATGAATGATGAAAGAATAATGAAATACTGTTACGTTTTTTTCTCCTTTTTTGGAATGTAACGTATGAATGAACACATGATGATGGATATGTACGATGAAAATGCAAATGTATGAAATGCATGGAGGAACTGATCACTTGAAGGGACCACCGACTTTATTCTATTATGAATGCATGATGTTTTTTTTTTTAAAAAAAAATTAAGTATGCGTATGCAATGGGGATAATCAAATTACATGCCCTCCATGTCCTAATGCATGAAGGAACACGTGGCGATAGATATGCATGATGCAAATGCATGAAATGCGTGCATGAATGATCACTTGGAAAGACCAATTATTCTAAATGATTTTTTGGGGGCAATACAGCATGTGACTAATGCAGGGCCTCATTTATGTATCAAAAATAATGACATAATTTTTGTGAAATGATGCATGCTGAAACGGGGAATGAAATGACGTATGAATGATCGATGAAACAACGGTTTTTTTATTTATTAGGATGAGTGAAATGATGTATGAATGATATGTTTTTACATGCATCTCCTGATGTTGCAAATGATGAAATGTCTACATTATTTGATGATGATTTTTTGTGAATGGAAGTGCATGCTAAATGAGATATTCCAATGTTTATCACAATTTTTTAATTGTGCTCGTGGTTTTTTCCATTATCTCTTTTTTAGAAAAAAAAATGCTTGAATGAACAAATGATGTTGCATGATGCAGATGCATGGAATGTGAATGATCACTTGAAAAGATTGACTATCCAAAAATGATTTTTTGGAGGCATTGCAATATGCTGATGAATAATGCAAGAAAGTGGCATTATTTTTTTATTTTCTTTTATTTGGAAATGATGCATGCAAGATGACGACTAGTAGTAGAGTTGAACTTTGCGCCGACCGCCGCTGGGAGGGGGGCTCCCTCCCCGGTTTCTTCCCCTCTCCTCTCATAGATTCTTCGCCCTGCTGTTCCTCTGATCTGCGCTTCTCCATAGATCTGGGTTCGCGATCTGCGCTTCTCCATGGATAGTTCCGCGGCGACTTCTGTTCTGCGGAGGTTTTCTCTGGGTTTCGCGCGTTTCACGATCTCCTCCTACGCACGTTCTGCTGTTCCTGCGATCGTTCTGTTCCTGCGACCTTCTTCTGGATCGTGTTTATCCTGCGATCGTTGGTCCTTGCGATCTTCTTCTGGACTGTGCTGTTTTCCTGCGTTGGTTCTCTGATCTGCGGCGGTACTGTATACGGGATCTGGGCTCGATCTCCGCTTGCTTCGTTTCGTGATCTTGTTCTGCCCTCTGAGCCGCTCAAGGACTCTGCCCCGCGGCGTTGCTGGTTTGGATCCTCCTTTTTGGTGGATCTGCGCGCTTTTGGAGGTCCGTGGTGGGCTTCTGTTTCACGGTGTTTGAAGATTTGAACGGGAAGGGGTCTGTGTTGATCGCGATTGTGGCTGGTGGATCGCTCTTGGATCCGCAATCAAGGCATCATCCCCCTTCGATGCTGCTGCCTCGTCTTTCGTCGTCGACATTTGCTGAATGTCGCTGTTTTGCGTCATGCTTGGTTGCGTCACGGTGTTGGCCGGTGGCGCAATGCCGTGGTGGTGGCTGGTGATCGACGACCTCGGTCCAGCTCGGTTGCGTCGCGGTGTTGGCCGGTGACACGGCTTCACGGTGGCGGCTGGTGCTTCGACGCAGGAAGACAGGGGGTGTGATGATTCGGTGGGTGATGTTTTGGTGGGCTCTCTCTGTGTGTTTATCAGAATTGTTTTGGTGGCTGCTCTGCCATTGTTGGGCGCCAGATTGTAGTTTGCAGTTCTCTCTGAAGGGCTCCACCCCTCTGTCTTTCGCCCGGCCTCTACCTCTAACCTCGATCAGATATGAGTGTGCTTAATGTGAGGATAGTGAGGTGAGGCTGGGTGGTGCGGTGGTTGTGTGGGGGCTATCAGGTGTTGTCTTGCTTCGGAGTTTGCTTAGATTACAGTTAGCAGTTCTCTTCGCCGGGCTCCTCCCTTTGCCTGCAGCCTCTGATCTCGTCCCAATCGTCTCTTGGCCTCCACCTCTAACCTCGATCTTTGGAAGTGTGCTTAAAGTGAGGATAGTGAGGTGGTTCAGGCTGTGGTGGTTTGGAGTGTGCTCAGTTGGCGGTGGATGGAGGTTGCGGGGGCTTCAGGTGTTGCCCTGCTTACTTTTCGGGTCGTCCTCGTCGCCATAGATTTTCTTTTATTAGAGCTCTTTGGTTGTTAATTTTAGGGGCCTTTGTTGGGCTTACTATTATGTCATCGTTACCAAGGGTAGTTTTGGTCTAGTCCCCCCTTGTGCTCTCTATGTCTTTTCTTTATTTTATTTATAAATTCGGGCTGGCTGCCCGGTTGCTTAAAAAAAAAGATGCATGCAAGATGACTAATGCATTCGAGGTGGTTAAGAATGAAGAGCTTTTGTTTTTATTTTTATATTTTTTGCAGGAAGAGGAGTAATGAATATAGTATATTTTTTCTATATGATTATGCAAGATGATGCAAGTTGGGCAAATATGTAGTGTCTTTGTTTTTTTGGATGATGATGATATGCATGTTAGTACCATGAGAACGAGATGTATACGAAAACAAGTGATTCGTTCTATGATGATTTTTTATTTTCTAGCAAAATATAATGCCCATGATGACGGATATGTATGGAAAATGCAAATGCATGTATGCATGAAGAAATAAATGTTTGATCCTAATGCAATTATTTTTATTTTTCAAGAGGTAGTGCAGCATGTATGCAGACTCTTATTTTTGATTTATTCGATGACGAATTATACAATTATAATGAAGTGATTTTTTATTTTATTTGGGAAAATGATACACGAACATGGAGTGGATGCATTTAAACTAGGATGGCAACATGAGGGAAAATGATGCATGAATGTTATGTTTTTTGAAATGTAATTTATGACTTTACAAATGATGTGATGCCTACGCTATGTGATAATGATTTTGAATGATTATGTATGAATGTCAGTGCATATTGAGATGCTCATGTTATATGACTAAAAATTACTCTTTTTCGTGCGAGGAAATAAAATGCATGACACTCGCAGTGATTTTTTTATGCATGGAAAAGAAAGAGTACATGATGCTTAACATGATTTTGAATATTTTTGTTGTTTTTGGAACAGGAAGACAGATGCATGAGTATTGATGAACCAGTTCGCCTTTGAATGAATGAACGAATGTGCGTGAGATGTGAATGTATGGTTTTATTCATCTCGTCGGGGAATCCAAAACTTTTTATTAAAGTATGATTCTGGTGGTCTGACTTTCAAATGGTCTTTTTTATACTTGCGTCACCCACACTGTAAAAAGTTTTGTAATTCCCCGGTGCTCATTGAAATGCATGCAAAATGAGATGTTTTTATATTTATTTATGTGATATGCAAAGAAGAAGAAAAATAAGAATAGGTGCTAAAATAAAATATGATTTTTGTTTTATTTTTTTTCAAGAAAATGGGGAAAAAATGCACTAATATTTGTTTGAATGCATGAATATTAAGCTCATTTGTGTCCTAGAAGGGTTTCCTTAGGAATAGATCTAAGATTTTTTCTACTGAGTGAACCTTTCAAAGGGTAGCTCTACAATGTCCTAAAGAGGTTCCTAGAGCCAACGACCCCGTTTGAGAACGCTAGCCACAACAATAGGCAAGCTATTAGAAGTGATAGCACCCTCAAAGGGACCAAACTCTAGGTGAGACTTTCGTAACCACCGAGCTGGATGTACATCCAGAGGGCCATTACTACGCAGTATCGTTCTAACTTAGTTTATGCTCCAGTCCGGGTATAGGACTATTCTCACGTGTGTGCAAAAGTGTGATAGTGGAGTGTGTGAAGGAGCAAAATGTTAAATATACCCCCCAACCTGCAAAACAAACAAACACGTATACAACAATAATAGTCTTCTACCCTAGGGTTTATATACATAAAAGAATATAATTGGCAATAAAATAAAAGAATAATCACATATACAAACATAATGGTCTTCTATCCTAAGGTTTACATTTCACATGAAAGTAATATAATATGCAAGAATAAAAGACAAAAAGATAGGGTAAAAATAAACATTAAATCAACAATTAATCCTACAACTAATTAGACTAGGCTTGACTCTCTAAAATAGTCCCCAGTGGAGTCGCCAGCTGTAGCGACCGAAAAATCCGGGCAAGGATTCCTCGAAGGTTCAAAAATGAAGCCGCCACCAACGTTTAATTTTTAGGGCAAACATTGGTAAATCCCTTTGGAATGGATAAAGGTCCTTGAGACCAGATTAGGGTTCGGGAGTCGGTTATGCATGGGGAAGGTGTTAGCACCCCACGACATCCTTCCTAATGAAGGTTACCTGCTAATTAGTTGTAGGAAAGAATATTAATTTTAAAATTGTTTATTTTTACCCTTTTATTGTGAATTGAAAAGAAAGAAGACTTAATAAAAATTTTAGTTTTTTGGTGCTTGACAGGAGTGGGCCCCCGCTCCTTCGTATCTCCTAGTGCGATGGAGAAATAAGAGCTACGTAGTTCTTTAGTTAGAAAATGTTTGTTGGTTGGTATTTTTTAATATAGGGGTTTTAGGACTGTGTGATCTGTGTTGAAGGACCACTGGGGGTCTGAAGGAGCGCTGGGGCTCTGAAGGGCCGCTGAGGGCTGAAGGAGCGTCGGGGCTCTAAAAGACCACAGTTCACTTATCCTAAAACGATGACTAACCCGGCCGTACGACCGACTTAATCCCCTACTTTGAAAATAAGATTTTTGATTTTTGAAATGAAAGAGATGTGTTTGTATATTTTTTTAATTTTAGAAATTGTTTATTTTAAATAGGAATTTTAGGACATGATCTGTAACGGTTCATTAGTGACCTAAAAAGCAGACTAACCCGACTGTACAGACGACTTAGTCCCCTATTTATATTTTGTGGTTTTTTGTAAAAAAAAGAATTAAGAAAGAAAGGTAATGGAAATTATTTATTTTTGCGCTTGACAGGGGCGTGACCCTGCTCCTACGTATCTCCTGGTAGAGAATCAAAGACTACATAGTTCTAGGAATGTTTGTGTGTTGGTGTTGAATGTTTGAAAATGTTTGCTTGAAAACATAAAAATGGAGTTGAGATTGTGAAACTGAGTTGGACTTATTGATTTGTAAAATATGTGAGAATAAGTTGGACTCATTGGTTTGTAAAATGTGTGAGCATGAGTTGGACTCACTCATTGGACAAGAAAAACAAATACTAACTACAAAAGTGAGTAATAAAAACGAAGTGAGTATGATAAACACAAAATGGGGTGCAAATAGTATAATAAAATCAAATGAGAGATGATGTGAGGGATAATAAATAAATAAAAGGAAGGGGAGTGTTTAAATAAATAATATGGGTCTGAATAGTAGAACCAAAAATAATAAAGGCCCAGGTTGTAAAACCAAAGTCCACAATATGAGAAATGGGAGGGGTGCGAGAACAGATGTGGGGAGTGCATTTTTAAGTGAGTTTATATATACAATATATATATAAAAAAATAGAAAGAATAGTATATATATAAAAAGGAATAATAGAGACTGAATAGGATGGCGGAGACACGCAGGGGAGTGGGTAGTTAAACAAAAATAAAATAAAAAAACAATAACAAGTTAGAAACAAAACAACACACACACCCTGTTAAAGGAAAACACAAACCTAATTTCAAACACAATACACACACACAGTAAAGGGAAAAGGGTAGTTACCGTGAGAGAGAGAGAGAGAGAGAGAGAGAGAGAGAGAGAGAGAGAGAGAGAGAGAGAGAGAGAGAGAGAGAGAGAGAGAGAGAGAGAGAGAGAGAGAGAGAGAGAGAGAGAGAGAGAGAGAGAGAGAGAGAGAGAGAGAGAGAGAGAGAGAGAGAGAGATATGATGTGTCGTGGTGGTGGTCTGGCCGTGGAAAGAGGGTGGGTTGCGATGGTGGTGATGCTCGCCGGAGGTCACGGCGGCGACGGTGGTGACTTTGGCCGGAGATGGAGATGGTGATGATTAAAGTGGTGATGGGGGTGAGTTTTCTCTTCATATTTCTACCCATAATCTATCTTCTCTCCTCTCTTGTTTCTGTTTTCCTTTCCTCCACTCTCCTCTTATTTCAGTTGGCTGAGTTGGGACTTAAATTGATGTTGGTTGTTGGTTGTGGGTGGTTGCACTTTTGGTGCTTGATAAATTGTCTATGAATATGATGTGGGAGTACTAGGAAGGTAAACGATGGGTGTTAATTCTCTCTCCCCTCTCTTAAATTTCTCTCTCCGCTTCCTCCCTTTTTTCCCTCCTTTTCTTTGGTCCATAGTCTGTGTATTTTATAGACAGTGGTGTGTGGTGCATGTGATGTGTGCTGTTGTTTACTAGCTGTGAGAGAGAGGAGCACAAAAACTGGTGTGTAGTTGGTGTTTCTGTGTGCTTGTGTGGATGGTCTGTTGGGCGTATAGGCGTTGCTGGTCTGGTCTGTTGAGAGGATAGTGATATGTGCTTGTTTTGGCACAACAGGTTTTTTTCACAATAAAGAGGTCTTGGCTTTGAATTATAAGAGGAAGAAGTATGTGTGGTGGAGGGATTAGTGGAGACAAGGAACAGTACAACTACTGTAAAAGCAAATCTGAAGAAGCAAAAATGGAAAGAAACAAAAAGCAAGAAAAAAGAATAAGTGGCCTAATTCTCAAAGAAGCTGTACTGAGGGCGCATACTCCCTCTTTTTTTGTTTTACTCTTTTGCTTTTTTTTGTCTCTAAATGTAATTAATTTTGTAAACTTTGATTATTGTATTTATTGTAATGAAAAAAACTTGGACAGGTTTGACCATTCCACTCTTTATTTTGATTTTATTTTATTTCTTTTTTGGATTTTTCAATTAGCTGGACAAAATTAGGGTATGACACACGCCTTGAAAGATATGTGGACACAACAGCTATTGGTGTCTCCTATCCTTCAAAGATGAAGAAAACCCATCCAACCCAATTCCAGCTATTCTTGTAGACACTTACTGTACTTTCACTCATTATAGTGAGCTAAAGGGAAAGCAGATATCTTGCTGCCTACAAGCCTTGTGTGTTTGGCTTCTCACCCATGCCATCGTTAACAAAGTTAAAGTAGAAGGCCCAATTGAAGACGCTAGAGGGTGTGATGTGAAGACAATGGATACTGGTGAATGGTTACAAGTGTTAAGGGGCCTCCATGAATACAAGGTTCATTGGCACCCATCATGGTGGGAAAATAGGCCTACGATAGTTTTTCAATGTGGAAGCTTTCAAAATGTCCCACTCATGGGGACAAGAGGATGCATAAATTACAACCCTTCTCTGACTCTAAGACAGCTAGGGTACCCCATGCGAAATCCACCCACCGAAGACATGTTAATCCCTTTTTACCTCCATGAGGGAAGCCCAAAAGAGTTTGACATGCTCCGGAAGATTTCTCAAGCGTGGGATGTGGTTATCCGTAAAGGACAAGAGCTTACTAAGAGGGGTGGCGATAAGGAACCCACCTTTCGTCAGTGGCTCCAAAAAAGGATCCAAGACACCCGATTGCCTTATCGAAGCGCACTTCGGGTTGAGGAAGAAGTACTTGAACCCACCCTTCCCACTGTGGAAGAGTTAGATAAGCTCAAGATGGCCTTGTCAAAAGCTGAAGAAGAAAAAAGGGTTTACAGGCAGAACTAGAGAAAGTGCTCCTAAAAAATCAGAAATTGGAGGAGGAAAACGCAACTAAGTCATTGGCCATTGAAGATAGCCGCAAGCAGCTTAAAATTGAAGAAAAAAATAAACAATAGGTTCAAAAATACCTGAGAGGGGCAGAGGAAGAACTAAAACGATGCAACCTGAAAATGAACGAAGCCATTGATGATACGCACAAATGAAAGGAGTTATGGGAAGAATCAATGATTGCTGAAAAAACCGCACATGGCTTGCTGGTGAAATCAAAAAGAGAGTCTCGGATATTGAGAGTTGAGTTCTAAGAACAAGTGAAAAGTATCTGACGAGATAAAGAGACAATTGAAGAGATACTCCGAGAATACCAACAAGCTTTGAGAAGGGAGCACGAAAGATCTGATGAGCTGACAGACTATATCAGATATCAAGAGGAAGTTTACCACCAGTTGAAGACTGAAAGCATCCATTGGGAGAGCCGCTTTGTAGAGTTGGTCAGCAGGATAGAAAACCATGAAGTCTTGATAGAGTTGAAGAATGAAAGCTTATACTGGAAAGACAGATTCTCAAAGTTGGCATGGCTGGCCAGTCAAGCTATCATGGGTATCCCAAAGCGTCTAAAAGAGGCTGACGCGGCAATGCACCCGTTCAACACCCCGGTCCAAGATTCCGAATTTATGGAATTTTGCAAGATCCTGATTGCCGAACTTAGGGAGAAGGCTGGTAGCACTACTAGTAGAAAAAGAGAGAGGAGTGGAAAAATGAAAGCCATATGTATTTGAGCGAAATTTAAAAAAGCATTGTACTTTTCCTTTCGAAGTTTTATTTCAAAAATGCTGTACTTTTTCCCCATCAATGAAGTTTGTTGGTTTCACCTGTTAATCCTCTTTTTGAAACGTTAGTTTAGGTACTTATGACAAATCAAGACGCACTTACAATTCTCGACCTAAAACAATAAAACTCATGCACACATGCATCACTCATCTTTTCATCCATTTATATACTCATATCATGTATCCCATCAACAGAGAGTAAAAGACAAGCTAGTGCGTCAACATCGCTATTGGACTCGTTCTCAGGCTAGAAACATGGAAGCAAATCAGGATAATCCGCCTCAGGATAACCCGGATCAAGGCAATCCACATCAGGATGACTTAGGTCAGGGTAACCATAACCTAGGCAATCAAGAGCTTAGGGAAGAAATAGAAGGGATGAAACAACAGATGGCTGAGATCTTAAGGGTCCTACAAGTTTTGAGGAATGGGAATACAGATGAAGATGTCTCCGCTGGGAACACTGAAAATCAAGCTACTAACCCTCCTCCTCCCAACGGACTTGGAATCCCACATACGGTGTACCCTACTGGGGCTAACAACCAAGGTTACCAATGGCCTCCTTACGGACTTCCGCAAGGTTACACGCCTCCGACGGTAGCTGCCAATTCGGAGGATGGTCCCTCAGGAGTCGTAGGCCAAAGACAGCTTGCACCGACAGGTCACGATGGTAATCCGGGGGCGCCACAGATTCAAAACCCGAGCCCTATCGTCACTCCACAGATTCAAAACCCAAGCCCCGTCGTCGCGCCACAAAGATTCCCACTTGGCTACACTCCACCGCTGATAGTTGATGCTCAAGCTCAGGGATCCAATCTCAGGAACCCCACTCATTCACATATCCCAAATGTGAACCCAGCCATAGTTCCGATGATTCATCCTTACTATGGTATGAGTGGGCTCCCTCACAATTACTCTATGGAGAACCCTCAAGCCAAAGACAAACTGCAAATGCTTGAGGAACGGTTGAGAGCAGTTGAAGGATCCAATGTTGGTGCGAGAGATGGTTACGATTTGTGCCTCGTCCCTAACGTGGTCATCCCTCCGAAATTTAAGGTGCCGGATTTCGACAAATACAGAGGGTCAACCTGCCCCGTGAGCCACCTAACCATGTACTGCAGGAAGATGGCTGCGTTTGCTCATTCACTACTTCCAGGACAGTCTATCCGGGGCAGCTTCGAGTTGGTATATGCAATTCGAGCGTGCCCATATCAGGTGCTGGAAGGACCTAGCTGATGCATTCTTGAGGCAGTACAAATACAACATTGACATGGCTCCCGATAGGACACAACTGCAGAGCATGACAAAAAGAGATAATGAGTCCATCAAGGAATATGCCCAACGATGGAGAGGGTTGGCTGCGCAGGTAGTACCACCTTTGTTAGAAAATGAGATGGTATCCATGTTCATGGATACTCTTCAATCGCCTTTTTACGACAGGTTGATCTGCAGCGTGTCTTTGAACTTTTCTGATATGATTGTCATCGGAGAAAGATTAGAGAATGGATGGAGAAATGGGAAGATCGCCCATAGCTTTGCTGGAACCAGTAGTCGGAAAAAGCCCTTCCCGGGATTCCCTAGAAAGAAGGAAGGGGAAGCCAATGCCATCTCTGGGTCTGGAAAGCCTCCCTACACCAATCCCCGACAAACCTTCCAAATCCCTACTCAAACACCATCAATCCCACCTCACCAAGTCAACCCAAACTATAGACCACAAAATTACCCAGGAAGAAAGCCTGTCAACTTTGACCCAATACCCATGTCATACACAGACCTGTTCAATCACCTCATCAGTCACAACCTGATCACTCCCCGACCGATGAGACCTCTTCAATCTCCTTTCCCTAGGGGTTACAACCCAGATGCTACTTGTGGATTCCATGCTGGGGCAGTTAGCCATTCAACAGAAAATTGCAAGGCGTTAAAATATGTGGTGCAAGAACTAATTGAATCTAAATGGTTAAGTTTCGAAGAGGATGGTCCGAATGTTGCCACTAACCTATTACCGGGTCACGAGAAACCCTCCGTTAATTCCGTTGAAGATTTTGAGGGACAATTCCTGATCAGAAGAGTGGAAGACATCGTCACTCCTCTAAACCTCATCCATGCTGATTTGTGTGCCTTCGGAATTATCACAAAAGGATGTGCTGAAAAAGATCGGTGTGTTGACCCTCACTGTGTCGAGGCATGTGAAGCATTCAAGGTAATCTTTCAAGATCTACTGGACCGACATATAATACAAGTGCGCTTTCAAAAGAGGGAGGGCCAGGTGTCAACTATCCTATCGAGCAATGGTCAGAACAAGGATACTCGGAAGCTGCTAGAGATCCGCTATACTAAGGACTCGAAGTCGTCCCTGGGTATGCCTAAACCAATCACTATCCAAGTGCCAGCTCCCTTCCCCTATAATGACACCAAAGCAGTCCCGTGGAATTACAGCGTGAAAGTCTAAGTGAAAGGTCCTCAGAACAACCCTGATGTCATTAACATCTCAGGGGTTAGTGGAATGACTCGTAGCGGGCGTATCTATACCCCTGAAAGACTCGGTGGAGGGAAATCAAGAGAAGAAGAAGAAAGAGCCCGCAAGGGCAAAGACAAAGAAGTAGAACCTGTCGATAAGAATGCAGGCCAAAGGACACTATCTGAACAGGAAGCCGGTGAATTCTTAAAGCTTATGAGGCAGAGTGAGTATAAGGTGATTGACCAGCTGAATCAAACCCCTGCTAAGATATCTCTGTTATCATTATTTCTCAGCTCAGAAGCTCATCGTTCGGCATTAATGAAGGTACTGAACGAGACCTATGTCACTCATGACATCACAATGGGTCAGTTTGATGGGATCGTTGGGAACATTGTTGCAAGCAACTACCTTACCTTTACTGATGACGAGATTCCAGCTGAAGGGAGAGGACACAATAGAGCCTTGCACATCTCCGTGAAATGCGGAGAGTACTCACTTGCTTGAGTGCTCATTGACAATGGATCGTCCTTGAACGTGTTACCCAAATCGACCATGGAAAAGTTGGATGTGGATTGTTCCTACATGAGACCTAGCTCGATAGTGGTCAGGGCTTTTGACGGATCAAAAAGGGAAGTCATCGGAGAAATGGAATTACCTGTGCAAGTAGGTCCGGAACTCTTCGTGGTGACCTTCCAGATAATGGATATCACCCCATCCTACAGTTGTCTCTTGGGAAGACCATGGATCCATTCTGCAGGAGCAGTTCCCTCTTCTCGACATCAAAAACTCAAATTCATTGTGAACAACAAATTGGTGGTTGTTTTTGGTGAAGAGGAAACGCTGGTAAATAGGTCGTCTCCTGCTCGTTACATCGAGGCTGCTGAAGAATCTTTTGAGACTGCCTTCAAAGCACTGGAGATTGCCAATGCGTCCAGTATGCTGGAGCCTAAGCTGTCCAAGACCGCCATGATGGTTGCTAAACTCATGATAGACAAAGGCTACCAGGTCGGAAAAGGTTTAGGAAAGACCGAACAGGGGATCCTAACACTGATACAGTTGCGAGAGAACAAAGATAGACGTGGGATAGGGTATTGGCCTGATCGCAAGGACATGAGAAGAATTGTGGATGAAAAGAAAGAGCGAAGGTTAGCCAAACTGGAGGGCAGAGTGCCGAATGAGAAGAAGATCGTCGTCTGCGACATTAAACAGAGTTTTCAGAGTGCGGGAATGCTGAACCCCGATCAGGTTGCTGCAGTGGAAGATGATCTAAATACTGAAGAAGGCGTCGTCAGTCTTGTACGCCCTTGTTCTGCAAATGAACGGCTCAAGAATTGGGAGATCGTCGATTTTCCTGTAGTTTTTAGTTCAAAGTAATGTTTCTGTAATGCAATCCTATGGCTCTGCCGAAGGCCTTAGGACATTTCATTCGGGCACGCATGTTTCTTTTCAATATCAGTATCAATAAAATGTTATTTCAGATTCTCCAATAAATTTCAATTTTCTTTTGCAGTTGCTTTTTATTTTCTTTCGCTCGTTTTTCATTCCGTCAATTTATACTAATGCAGATTTGAGAAAAACATCTTTGAAAATAACAACGCCAATAATTCATACTGTGACTTTGATCACCCCATTAATCAAACTGAGGAAGATGTTGAAGATAACTGGGAAACTCCTCCAGAGTTAATGAGAATGATGGAACAAGAGGAAAAAGTGATTCAACCCCACGAGGAATCTACTGAGACAATAAATTTGGCACAGAGAAAGATAAGAAAGAGATTAAAATTGGCATCACGATGAAAGATAGTGAGCGAGAGAAATTGGTTAAGCTCTTGTCGGATTATGTTGACATCTTTGCATGGACATACCAAGACATGCTTGGACTGGACCCCAACATAGTCGAGTATAAGTTACCAGTAAAGCCTGAATTCCCACCGGTAAAACAGAGATGAGGTCAAGAAGCAATTCGACGCTGGATTCTTAGCGGTGGCAAAATATCCACAATGGGTAGCCAACATTGTCCCGGTTCCAAAGAAAGATGGAAAAGTTCGGATGTGTGTCGACTATCGGGATCTGAATAGAACCAGCCCTAAAGATGACTTCCCCTTGCCTCACATTGATGTCCTGGTAGACAGCACATCGCAACACTCTCTTTTCTCCTTCATGGACGGATACTCCGGATATAATCAAATCAAGATGGCCCATGAAGACATGGAGAAAACCACCTTCATCACTCTTTGGGGCACCTTCTGCTACAAAGTAATGCCATTCGGCCTAAAGAACGCCGGTGCCACGTACCAAAGGGCAATGGGGCACCTTCTGCTACAAAGTAATGCCAAGGAGCAGCACAGCGCAAACTGGCGCAGGACCGGGCGCCAAGGGCGCCAAGAAGCAGTCAATTTTGGCTGCGGCCACTTGTTTATGGCTATCTTTGCCAACTTGATTTTTCACTTCTTTTTGACTATTTTGCCCCTCCACTCAAGTGCTTTGTCCACTTGTTGATGGCTATGCTTTGTCCACTTGTTGATGGCTATCTTTGCCAAACTTGAGTTGACTATTTTGCCCCTCCACTCAAGTGCTTTTTCCCTCATATTTTCCTATAAATAGGACCTTGATCCTCACTTGTAAAGAGACTTGAATTTTGTTAGAAAATCGCTCTCAAAAACTCTCTAAGATTTATGACTTCAATTTACTCTTCATGTTCTTTATGATTCTTGCTTATTTACTTTCTTGCCCTTTTAATTCTTGCTTATTTACTTTCTTGCCCTTGCTCTTTTACTTTCTTGCCCTTTTAATTCTTGCTTATTTACTTTCTTGCCCTTTTAATTCTTGCTCTTTTACTTTCTTGCCCTTTTATTTTCCAAGTCATTTAAATTCCTTGCAATTTACTTTTTAAGCAATTTACTTTCTTGTCATTTACAATTCCGCTATTTATAATTTTGCAATTTTCTCAATTCCTAACATTTATTTTCTTGCCATTCTAACATCTAATTCCTAACTCATTTACACATTCCGCAACTTATCGCTTTCTTTAGAATTCTTGCAATTTACGCATTCCGCAACTTATCAATTTCTTTACAAATTCTTGCAATTTACAAATATGAAATCTTCCTCTTCTCCTCTTCTCCTTCTTTCTAAAAAGACTTTCTTTTCAGTTAATCAACTTTGGAAAATTAAATTGGTAATCACCTAGGCTCTCCCTGTGGATCGATAACTCTTTTATTACGCGACAAGACTGTGCACTTGCGGCCTATCAGCAACCTGATGAGTCTGGAAGGAGAGAACATGCCATCTACTACCTAAGTAAGAAGTTCACCGAGTGTGAGACAAGATATTCATTGTTGGAAAAAACATGTTGCGCTTTGGCCTGGGCTGCACGTCGTCTGAGGCAATATATGTTGAGCCACACGACTTGGTTGGTATCTAAAATGGATCCTATCAAGTACATTTTTGAAAAACCGGCACTCACAAGAAGAATCGTCCGCTGGCAAATGCTACTATCCGAATACAACCTTTTGTACGTCACTCAAAGCAAACAAAGGCAGTGCCCTAGCCGAATACTTGGCACACCAGCCCATTGAAGATTATCAATCAATGCAATGTGATTTCCCAGATGAAGATATAATGGCTTTATTCGGAGAAGGGAAATCTCCAGACAATGAAAGGTGGAGAATGTCATTCGATGGCGCTTCCAATTTGTATGGGCACGGGGTCGGAGCTGCGTTGATCTCTCCTGATAACCGCTTCATACCATTTACTGTTTGACTGAGCTTCTATTGCACCAATAACATTGCAGAATATGAAGCGTGTGTCCTAGGCATCGAAGCGGCCCTTGAATGGAAAGTCAAAAGACTCGATGTATATGGGGACTCAGCCTTAGTCATCCATCAGATAAAAGATGACTGGGAAACCAGGGATTCCAAATTGATTCCTTATCGTGATCACATCCAAAAGATGATTGAACGATTTGAGGAGATGACTTTCCACCATCTCCCTCGTGAAGAAAATCAATTGGCTGACGCTTTGGCGACTTTGCCATCAATGTTCAATATCAACAACAACAAAAGTCTGACATTCATCCGAATCCAGCATCGAGACCTACCGGCACATCATTGTATGGCAATCGAAGAAGAGCCTGATAGTAAACCTTGGTATTACGATATCAAGCACTATATCACAAGCAGAGAGTACCCTCTTGGTGCCACTGAGAATGATAAGAGAACACTTAGGAAGTTGACAATGGGTTTCTTCCTAAATGGGGAGGTACTCTACAAAAGGAACCACGATATGGTCCTCCTCAGATGTGTAGCAAAAGAAGAAGCAGAAAGAGTTATGAAAGACGTCCATGAAGGCTCATTCGGAACCCATTCTAGCGGGCACACCATGGCAAGAAAAATCCTAAGGGCCGGCTACTACTGGTTGTCAATGGAGACCGACTGCTTTAACTACGTGAGAAAATGCCACAAGTGTCAAATCTACGCTGACAATATCCATGTGCCGCCTGCTTCTTTGAATGTTTTAACAGCACCGTGGCCATTCTCAATGCAGGGAATGGATGTCATCGGTTCCATCGAACCCAAGGCATCAAATGGGCATCGCTTCATTCTTGTCTCTATTGATTATTTCACCAAATGGGTCGAGGCCGCTTCTTATGCCAGTGTAACAAAATCTGTAGTTGTCAAGTTCATAAAGAGAGATTTGATCTGCCGTTACGGCCTTCCAAATAAGATAATCACGGATAATGGGACCAACCTGAACAACAAGATGATGAAAGAGTTGTGTGACGAATTCAAAATCCAACATCATAATTCCTCCCCATACCGTCCAAAGATGAATGGGGCAGTCGAAGCTGCAAATAAGAACATAAAGAAGATTGTGCAAAAGATGGTGGTGACCTTCAAGGACTGGCATGAAATGTTTCCTTTCGCTTTACATGGGTATCGAACCTCAGTTCGCACGACAACAGGGGCAACACCCTTCTCACTAGTATATGGGATGGAAGTAGTTCTTCCCATAGAAGTTGAAATACCCTATCTGCGAGTGTTAATGGAAACAAAATTAGAAGAAGCAGAATGGGTTCAAGCTCGCCTAGATCAGTTGAACCTCATAGAGGAAAAGAGAGTGGTTGCTTTGTGTCACGGGCAGTTGCATCAGCAAAGAGTGAAGAAAGCTTACGATAAGAAAGTTCGACCCCGGCAGTTTCAAGAAGGAGACCTCGTGCTCAAGAAGATTTTGCCTATCCAAAAGGATTCCTGTGGGAAATGGACCCCCAACTATGAAGGACCTTACGTGGTAAAGAAAGCATTCTCTGGAGGAGCCTTAATTCTCACAAAAATGGACGGTGAAGACCTCCCACTCCCAGTGAACTCAGATGTAGTTAAGAAGTACTATGCCTAAAGAAATATATGGAAAAAAGAGAAATATGAGCCAAGCAAATATGAGCTCGCTAGGTTGAAAACCCGAAAGGGCGGCCTAGGCAAAATTAAAGCGACCCGGTGGATTGAAAACTCTAAAGAGCAGTCCAGGCAAAAATTAGGGTCAACAAGTTGGACTTTGAACAAATGCAAAGGCAGTCCTCCGAAAGTTGGGTGATGAATGCTCAAGGTCATGTGCATGGGTGATTGGCATTGTTACCTCAAGGATACAAACAATCAAAAGATCTGCTCTTTCCTTTTCTTTTCTTTTTTAGTTTAAACTCTCAATGTAATTTTCAGCCAGTCTGACCTTCTGCGCCCTCGGTTTCCATTTGAATATTAAACTCTTTCTTCATTCTCTCATCTCCCTTTTTACTTTGAAAATATGCTTTATGGTAGATGATACTAAATTGCAAAACATGTGCATAATCGAAAGCATTACAATCATTGCAAAATTTCAAAAAATCACAAAAAGAGATTATCCCTCATAAAATTGCAAAGAAGACAAAGGCATAATCACTTCAAGAAACAAATCACAATAACCCTCACTTCGGTAACACTACTTTGGGTAACCCCCATATCTCCCGTCGAGAGCCCTGCAAGTTGACTAGATCAGCAAAAGAGCAAAAAGAGTCAAGAAAGAGCAAAAAAAGCGAAAAGAATAAAAAAAAGGAAAAGAACCAAAAAACAAAAATAAAAAGAAAAATCATTCCACATTTCATTCATCATACCACCAGATACCAAGCATTGTGCATGCTTACACTGCATGCACGCATACATCATCCATTGCATCCTTAAATGCGTTCAAATATAGATAGTTTTTATCTTGTCGAGATAAATTTAAGTTGTAATGTTAGCACTGAGCCTAGCACCAGTCCTTTGGACCCCCAGTGGTCCTTCAGAGCCCTAGTACTCCTTCAGACCTCAATTGGTCCTTCAATCCAGATCGCACGTCGCGTTATCAAGCAACCGACGGATCATCCGACCCCAGGTCCTTCAGACTAGCTGTGTCCGCCTAAAAAAACACAGTGCACGTCCTTCGAGGTGTGCAAATCAGGTCAACGACCTGACCTTGCCCCCATGGTCGCTCGAAAAAGGCCACCCCCAAGCAGACCGTTTTACTAGTACCATTGCTAGTTCGTGCTCCATCAGACCCATTGGTCCATCAGGCTTAGCATGCCCTTCAGACCCCGCCGGTCCTTGAGTTTAACTCCAATCAATGCGCCAAGCATCGACTGCGAATTAGACCATAAGAGCCTCAGTGCTCCTTCAGATCCCCGGTGATCCCTATTTACTTTTGTTCTACGTTAACCCGGTTTTTCTTGAGAATTTCTCAAAAAGGTTTTGACAAAATTAGTGTCATTTTATCTTTAATTCTATTTTATTCGAGAAATTTGGAAGCCCTCCATATTTCCTAGTAAAATATAAATAAAGAGGGGCAGCTATTATACCCTAATTTTGTCCGACCTTTTTTTTTTAAAAAAAAAGAATTATTTTCTTTTAGAAAATAAAAATACAAATTTACCCTCATGTTATACATTACTTCCTATCTAGTTACTATAAGTCTTTGTATTTAAAAGAAAACAAACTGAAAAAGCAAGAAAAGAGAAAAGGGGGCGATTAGTAAAAATTGGGGTGTGGGCTGTGTTGTTTTTATTGCAATTGATTTTGGGCCATTGTTGGAGACCCGTGCGACTTAGGCCTGACCCGGATGGCATGTTTTCACCTCTCACACCCAAAACCTAATTGCCTCCACATCAAACCCTAACTTCCCACCACTTGCTAAAAACCAAAAAAAGAAACCCCAGTCGTCACCTCGCTCTCTCTCTCTCTCTCTCTCCCTGACACGGATCCTTTCCTCCATCTCTACATGTTTTCTTTCACCTTCCCCCACATCTCCATTGCTACACGAAACCTCCATCTTAGGCGTCTCGTCCTCTCCTCTCCCCACGCAACCCCTTTTTTGTCACCAACATTCAAGGAACCATCGGTCTCACAATAGATATGTAGTTCACGCGTTTCTCTTCTCAGTTTTTCATGGGTGGCTTCGGTTTTAAAGGGGACCCGCAAAGATTTACACAAAACTTTAGATGTGAGTGTAAGGACCAGCGAAAAACGAAGGGGAAAGTACACCACCGGAAGTTCGTTTTGTTTAGTATAAATGAGGGCCAAATCGTTGAAGAAGAGGGGGGGATTTTTGGAGAGAAGAAAAATAATTCTTGAGAGTTTCAGGGAAATAGTTAGAGAGAGATTGTTCTGTTTTCTTACTTTTCGTTTTCTTTTTTCTTTTATAAAATTTTCATAGTTTTTATTCTATTGTTATTGGTGAGATCTGAGGAAAGGACTCTTTATTCAAAGTTTCTAGAATCTGAGGGTTTTGTTAATGCCTTTCCCTTTTGTTCATCTTTGTGTATGTAAGGTTTCTGCAATTTAGAATTTGATCTGTTAATGTTTTTTTTCTTATCAATTAAAAATATGAAGCATGTACAAATATTGTGTATTCACCTTTTTGATATGGGTTTCGTATTCAGTGTTATAGTCATTTGTTAGTCTATATTGGAGACATCATATTGTGAGGCTTTTTTTTAAAATAACAATGGTAACCATTTTCAAAATAACAATAATGGGAACCGATTTCTTCTAATAACAAAAAGGATTTAAGCAAAATGTTCCTTTATTAATTAGTAGATCTCTTTTATACCAAATATCCTTTTCTTTAGTCTAGGTGCCTAGAATCAAATGTGTTTAGAACAAGCTAATAAGTTGATGACTACAAAAAAAGGGCGATAAACAAAACATTGTTTCTTTTGGTCGAGCAAGCTTTTTTTTTATTCTTTTTTCATTTCTCAGGGCATTAAACTATGCATTTCAAAAACTACCAAAAATTTAGTTTTTCAAATATATATATATATATATATATATATATATATATATATATATATATATATATATATATATATGGCATGTAAGAGATAATGATGGTCTTTAACAATTAAATTCACCCCAAATGTTGGCATCAATTGTTTCGGTCAAACATTTTTAATAGGGCAGCTTTAAGTATAAACCTTTTTTAGTTAAGGCTGCTCATGGAATTGATTGAGAATATTTTTAGCAAGACAACTTTCCAAATAGATGTTTCTTCAATGAATAATCAAAGTAAAGGCTTTGATTCTTACGAGACAAGGTCTTGAATGAGAGTCTTTTCTTTTCCCCATTCACATTATTGTAGGAAACTATGTCCCTTTTCGGTTGGATAAACAAATTAACACCTTGAATCTCTTTTTTAGAGTTTTAAAATGTGAACTTAATCAAAAAACAATTTCCAAAAATAGGGGATCAAGTCGACTGTACAGTCGGGTTAGTCAGTGTTTTAGGGCGAACGAACTATACAGTTCAAAAGCCCTAAAACCTCTAAATAAAAAAACACACAAACACAATCGAAATCCATTTTTTAAAATCATGTTTTCAAGTAAGCATTTTTAAATAATCAAACACTTAATCACAAATCGGTTATTTGCGGTGGTCACTCTGGGTTTAGCTCGTTTGAACACTATAAACACCTTCTTTTTCAAATAGGCTAGTAGTGGTGACCACTCTGGATTTATCTGTTTGGTCATCACGAACGCCCTCCAGCTTCATAAACATTCAAATAATAAAAAACACCAACACACAAATATTTTCTACCCAAGAACTACGTAGCTTTGATTTCTCCATCGCACCTGGAGATACGTAGGAGCAGAGGGGGCCACTCCTTTCAAGCACAAAAAACTAAAACTTTTATTAAGTCTTCCTCTTCAAGTTTGCAAATAATAAAAAGGGTAAATTAGAGTGTCTTATTTTAATTAACTTTCTTTCTACACATTAAATTAAATGGTAACCTTTCTTTCCAAAGGATGTTGTGGGGTGCTAATACCTTCCCCGCACATAATCGACCCTCGAACCCAAAAACAAAGGTTTTTTTCAATGTTTTTCTATTTAATAAATATTGATGGCGGCTTCATTTCAAAAATGACGAAGAATCCCTACTGCGGATTTTTCGGTCGCTACAAGTCCTAATTTAAACACTAAGTCTATTACACTAATCTGCTTGTGATCAACTAATCTGTTCATAGCCCTAACTTATTAAGAGTATTAGTACTCATAGCAAAAACCTAAACTGGATGACATATCATGTTCCTGAAATTGCTAAAGCTTAAAAGAAAGCCAAAACATTTTAACCAACCTCTTTTCCAGCCTCTGTTTGGTTTCCTGTTGCCTGCTGTTAGTAATTGCCTGTTGTCGTTACACCCTCTACTATTGTTCTTTGTTGTTGCTTCTCAAACCGCTGCTGCTTCTGTTTTAGGACTTTGTGATTAGGGTTCCAGTGTGGAACCCTAACTTTTTCGCTCTGATTTTCTCTGAATTTTCGTATCTGATTTTGTGTCTTTTTGGGTGCGTGAATTGTTGATTTTATAGGAATTTTTTAGGTTTAGGAAATTGAGTTCTTTGATATTGATGCGATTTTGTTTCCTGTTTCACATTATTGGACTCTTGGGCAACAAGAATCAGCCCATGGATCAGCTGCTGTTGTTGTTTTAGTTTTCTTTTTATCATTTTTTTGTATTTTCGTTTTCGGATTTGTTGTATTTTTTGGTTATTATTTTGTATTTTTTTTAGATTTTTTGGATTATTGTAAATATTTGTAAATTAATTTTTTGTAATTCTATTTATTTATTTATTTTTTATGGCTTTTGATAAAAATGAATGAAGCGGGGCCAAAAAGACTAAACGGGCCCAATAATCAACGAACACTAAAATTAGGTCCAAATGCTAAGATAGGCCCAATTACGCGAGCATAGGTCCAATTAGACAAAAAAGGCATCTCGGCCCAACTGAAAAAGCTACTAAGCGTTGGCCCAAATTAAAACGAGACGACATCGAATGAGCCCGAAAACTTTTCTCGTAATAATGTCGCCTGGAACTTATGACACGCGGACTAAATAAAAAGACCATAATAGGAAAGAGAGTGGACAAAGTTGGGGTATAACAGCTGCCCCTCTTTATTTATATTTTACTAGAAAAGGTGAATGGTTTTCAGATTTTCGTAGTAGAAATAAAAATAAAGATAGAATAGACACTAATTTTGTCCGCTAAGGGGGAAGATGAGTTAGGGGAACGAGGGACGATTAACACTTGGCGTGTTAACCGAGAACAATAAAGAAATGATCAATGGGGATCTGGAGGAGCACTGGGGCTCTGGAAGAGCATTTGAGCTCTAAGGGAGTACTGGGGCTCCAAGGGGTTGCCTAAACCCTGAAGGACCACTTGGGGTCCGAAGGTGCACTGGGGCTTTGAAAGACCACTGGGGGTCCAAAAGAGCACAAACTAGCAATGGTATGCTCGAGGTGGCCTTTTTCGAGCGGCCAGAGGGGCAAGATCAGGTCGTTGACCTAATTTGCTCACCTCGAAGGACGTCCACCATGTCTTAGGCCGACATAGCTAGTCCGAAGGACCTGGGGTCGGATGATCCGTCGCGCTCAGTGGCGACATAGTGATCTTGAAGGTAGACTTCAGAGTCGTTGCTTTGACATATTGGTTCGAACTGAGCTGAAGGACCTGGGGTCGGATGATCTATCGGTTGCTCGATAACGCGACGTGCGATCTGGAATGAATGACCATTGGAGGTCAGAAGAAGCGCTTGGGCTGTGAGACTCTGAATTGTGACCATGAGACTAATTCTTGGAGAACTGAGGGAACAAAATATATGGATAGACACTTGGCGTGCTTGCCCTGAACATACCTAATAAATGCATTTACCTGAGAAGGGAAAAACTATCTATACTTGGCATGTCTAACAATGCAATGGATGATGTATGTGTGCGAATACAGATAACATGTGAATGCAAATGTATTGGTTAGATGCAGGTGCTATGGTAGATGCATGACTGCATGATGGAATGATTTATGCTATGATTTATTGATGATGCAGAGAGACTTTTTTTGTAATGATGAGAAATGAAACTTTTGATGCGAGAGGCAGAGAAGTAATCATTCCTTGGAAAAAGGTTCGAACTCAGACGTGGCAACCTCAAGGTTGTCATTCACATGCACTGATGCACAAAAGTATTTGATTGCATTTGCAAGCTCGTTCACATTGTTCTTCCATTTGATTATGATGTCCCATGACGATTGAATTTTAGGTCCACAAAGTTAACTCAGTGAGTTTCCAACTTCATATTAGTAACTTGTGTTCTCTCTCTTTGAAGCATTGTTTTAGTGAACATGTAGAGTAGTGCAAATACAAATGAATGAGTCTGTTGACTCGGGGTATGGACAGATATGACACGTGAGGGGATGAATGGTAGGTTTTTGCCAAAGTCATGAAAGGTAGGTGGTGTGTGGAAAACATGTGCAAGTATACACAGTCCATAACAAGTAATACAGTGTTTAGAACAGGTCGAACCCACAGGGATTGATGAACTCTTTCAAAAGTTAATATTATGTATTTTAGAGAAAAGTAACCAATTTAACAAGATAGTTTGATGATAGTGAGTATCACAAGTAAGTTAGAATAAAGCAAGGTGTAAGTAGTTGTAATGCAATAGAGAAAAGCTAGTTGGAATGTCTTCCCCAAGTAATTTACTTATAAGTGTTTAATGCAGTTATGATGCAGTTGCACTGAATGCTGTAGCATTAGTTGTGTGCCTTTCAGTCACTTTTCTTCAGAGTTTCATTACAAGCTTCCTATGTCTAGGCTTGCTAAATAAGTTCACTCTTGTCTTTTAAAGTACCCACAGTATCACCCTATGGACTATACTATCCTATGTCTAGGACTTAGTATGGTTTTCACAAAGTTTACTTTATGTAAAACACTCACCCATATTAGTTCTTGAGTTCTTAATTGTAAACCATGTCTGCTTTTACAAATCTACTTATTCTAAGTGATCAACCTCAAAATAAGTGTCGAAAGTATTATCAAGCAAGAACTAAAGTGCACACATCATATACTAGTATTAAACTTACTTAAAAGCTCATTAAATGGTTAGAACATTCCAACTAAGAGAGGTTTAGCTCAACATAGACATTGCAAGGCAAATATAAACAGAATAGAACATGTTTATATAATTGAAATCACAAAAGAGAAACAACAAGATAGAGTTTACACAAGTTGTAGCTCTTAGCATGAATTCTCCAAGCAATGTAGTTGCATTAGCTCCTTAGCACTTTGATAAAACTATGAAATCGAGGTAAGGAGGATTTGTCACTTCCTTCCTTTCCTTCTTACAAAATAAAACTATTCTATGTGGAGTGAAATTTTAATCTAACTTATGGATTGTGATCTATCTTCAAGTGAAGGAGTGAGGTCTTTATATAGTCTTCAAGAGAGGTGGTTCCTTCCTTCATGTTGAAGTAACTTTGATGGCTGTATTCATGGTTACTTTACAGCAGTTGATTCCCATGTGAAGTCTTCAATCAAGTGTATAGGGAGGTCAAATGAGATAACAACATGTGTCCCTACGTTGATGACTCTTCAAAGCTATGTGGGAATTGTAGGCAACGAAATCTGAAGTGTTCTTGATTTAGGGGACCAAGTATGAGGTCATCAAATGCAAGTGGATGGCAAGTGGATGTGCAAGTGGATGGCTCCAACCTTCAGGCAATGCAGTTGCAGTGCAGTAGCATTGTGCTGAGCCAGCGCAGTTGTAAGTGTAGAATCAATGCAGGAGCATTTGATGCAGAAGCATCTAGACTGCACTGAACAAACTAATCAAACATACCGCAGTTGACTGAATTTTTCAAAGCCTTTTGAGTTAATGCACTATTTTTCTTGTGTTGGTGGTTTCTTTAATGCAGATGCATTACTTTTTTTATGAAGTGCTTTTTGCATTGATGTTTTTCTGTATTTATTTTCTGCAGTGCAGTTGCATTGCTTCTGCACTGTGTTTTTTTTTTGTAGCCTATATTGCCTTCCTCACTGTCCTCCAGATGCATTTATTCCTGCATGGCACAAGTGCAGCTTTTCACTGACCTCCAGATGCATTCATGCACTTTGGCACAGGTACAGTTTTGAACTATCCTCCAGATGCATTTATTCATGCATGGCACAGGTCTTTGACCTCCAGATGCAATCATGCACTTAGGCACAGGTATAGTTCAATCTGATTCAGGTCAATATGGCTTTTGGTCTTTTCACCACTCTTTTTGTATTGTTTGCATTGTTTGCTCTCACTTTTTAAATTCAGCCTTGGTTTTCATAAAAACACCCCCAAACTTAATTCTTTAAGCTATTCCAACTTTTTAATCAAAATTTGTTTTGACCTTAGCTCACCAAAATTTTCTCTTACATCAGATTGCTCTTTAAATAGCAAGATTCTTTTCACAAACTCAGTTTTGAGGTTTTTGGAAGAAAGTAATTCTGGTTATTTTTGTGAGAAATAAGGCTTCTTTTTCTTTTCTTGCTTTTCAAAAATCCATCCATAGGTGCATCATATTTTTGTAAAATGTTTTCAAACTGATCATCTACTAAAATGTTCTTAACAATTTATAGTATTCCTCATACTTGTCCCTATTTTCCAATGAAAATGTATCTTTGGAAAATTAGTTTCATGTATGTGGATACTACTTTGTTAAGTACATCTAATATATTCATATAAAAATATTTACTAAAAACATACATTTGCTAAAACATAACATACATAACATACTTAACATACATAATATGATAAGTTCTCCCCCCCCCCCCCCCCAAACTTAAGGGGTAGCAGTGTCCTCACTGCTAGAAGTCCACAAAATGTTTGCAAAAAAATTTGTTCAAAATATGGGGAGAGGGATTTTTTTTTGTGCATAATTATATGAAATTAACCACTAAAGATATCTGAATACAAGGCAGATAAAGTCTGAAAAGCATTATATAGAGTTGAAGCATAAGTTTACTCAAAACAGAACCAAATAAAAGCTCAAGTCATAATAGGTGCATAATTTAAGTCTGAAAATAACATCTGGCGTACGTTAACTTTAACAAAAATAGCAATGCTTCCTTAAATCCTGAACCATAGTTCCTCTAGCGAAGCCTTCTTGCTTCTCTCTCAGACTCAAGCAGGGTGAGATAGTCTCCTTTTCTAATTGGTCCTTTCACATTCCTCATGATAAGACGGCTAGGATCATCATGAAACCTAACTCTAACCTGAGTAACTTGTCCTCTAGATCCAGTTCGGCCAATAACTTTGACAACAACAGCCTGCTTCACCTGAGATTCCATCCTGAACTTAGCGAAGGAAGAGGACGACGGTGCTTGCTTAGGAAGCGGCTACTCTTTTCTTCAGTCGCAAAGATGAAACGTTGCGGAGAGGGATTAAAACATAACCAGGGAAAAGTTAGTAGTAAGATAACATCCAAAATATAGTAGTTTAAATTGCAAAAAGCATGTAACAGATACTCATTTCGTGGCTCCACTCCTTGTCCTTGCACTCTGCCTGGTAGGAGGAATGTTCTTCACTTTCTGCTTCTTTTCCTTTGGCTTTGAGATTGGAGTAACTTCTACTGGTGCAAATGCACCTGATTCCACTGGTGTTGATGCAGGACTTGATGCAGTAGCATCAGTTGGGATTGCCTTAGAGATCTTTCTCTTTGGTGCCTTGACAGCTGGTTGTTTGAAGAATGTTTGTGTATTTCCCAGTTCTTCTCTCTTTCTCTGAGCTATTTGTTCCAGAACTAGTTGCATAGCAGCCTCATCATGTTGTGGTTTCATTGCAGCCTTCTATTGAGATGCAGAAGCATCTGATGCAGGTGCATCACTCTGCATCTCAACTGCTTCTGTGGTAGCTTCTTCCTCCTGTACTGCCTCTGGTTCTGCCTCTTCAGTTGGATCTTCATCAGTATCCTGCACATTTTCATGCTCAAGAGTAGAAACAACATTAGTTATAATGTTAGTAGGGCTAGTAGGGGTTGTTTGTTCTGGTTGTGGCTCAGTGATAGGTGAGGTTGGGATTGGACTTTGTGGTACAGTGTGAGTTTGTTGTTTTGTTTCAGTTGGTGGAGAGGGTGGAGGAGGGGTTGTTTGTGGTGGTGACTGTATTGGTGGATCAGTAAGGGAGGGTAGTGGTGATTTTGGTTGAGGAAATGCTTCTTTGGTAGGTGAGTGGATTGGTGTTTGGATAGGTGATGTGATTGGTGAAGTGTGGGTTGTTTCTTGTTGGGCTTGTGGTGGTGATTTCTTGGCATATTTTTGTCTGGCAATTTCTTCCAGAATGACACCTCTAGCATGTTCTTCTTCCTCACTTTCAACTTCAGTATCACTTTCTTCTTCATCTTCACTCTCCTTGTCCCTTTCTTTTTCTAATTCTTCATCCTCAGTTTCTGAATTATAAGTTTCTTCAAATTCAGGCTCCACTACTACCTTTTTCTTTCCCTTTGTTTGTTTCCTAGTCACTTTCTTCTTTCTACTAGGCTCTTCTTCCTTTTCTTCCTCTTCTTTCTCTTCTTCCTTATCCTCATCAGCTTGTTCTTTCTCCTCTTTTTCCTGTCCTTCAGTTCTTAACACCCAGCTTGGAAACACAGGTGCCTCAATATTGCCTAATTCATTAGACAAATATTGGAAAACAAGCTGCAGCCAATCATGTTGTTCATTTTGAAATTTCCATACTGTAGCTTGCTTCTGCATGAAATGCTCTTGCATTGCAGGCACAAGTAGTGATTCTTTCACTTTTCTCATTCTCTCCTTCATCTCAGCATTCAAATTAGTAGGGGGAAATTTTCTTTGTTCATTAGCAGCAATACGAACACCTTCTTTCATGCATAATTCAGTTATGAGACAAGGGAAAAACAGAAATCCCTTTGTTTTAGTTGTGCATGTATAGATTTCCCTTGCAATCAATCTACCTATGTCAACATTTTCCTCAGAGAGAATTGTATCTAGTAAGATCAATCTCTCTTTGGTCATAGCATATGTGTGTGAAGTAGGTAAGATTGATGTTGTAATGAACAAATGCCAATTTCCTAGAGCATCTATCAAATAGGTACTTCTTAACTTAACTTCATTTGGTGTAAATCTTTCCCAAACAGAATCTGGTGTGGCAATTCTACCCCTAATCTCTTCCATTTATTTCTTATTAGCCTTCCCTACTTTCTTCTCAAATTCAAGTCCATTGTATTTTAATAGATAACGTTCATTTATTTTCTTAGGATGAAAATGAACTATCTTACCTCTAACCTTAGAAGTGTAGCTTTTCTCTGGTCCTTTTCCTTCAGAAAGTCCAGCATAGAATTCTCTCACTAGCTCTTCAATGTATCCTCCTCGTGGTAACACAAAGTGATCCCAGTGAAGATTGGCCACTGTTGCCATGAATGATGGACTTGCTTTCTTCAAATCGTATCCCCTTTCTGGTAGCAACTGCATTTTCCATAGATGAGCTTTCTCTTCACTGATCAATGCTGGTGCATTGGTCTTGCCTTTCTTGCCCTTTTGGGACGATGATGATGCATGTTTGCCTGATGATTTTGATGCTGATTGCCTCTTCACCATTGCGTTTGCTGGATATGGAATTGATGTGTGTAACTCTTTGATTAGAGTGGGAGGTTTCAGATTGAGTGGAAGGGATAACGAAAATGATTTTAGGGTTTTTTTTAGTGAGGAGTTAAGAGAAGTTTTGATTTGATTTGAGGTAGTAGCCATTAGGTAAGGTCGTGGTGGACATGCGTGCAGCCACGTGTCTTCCTTGGTTACTCAACACTTCATTTAATTTCTAACTTTGCTTCTGATGAGTTGTCATTCACACTTGATCAATTTCTTCAAACTTTTGAACTTGGGTACAGGGCACATTTTTTCTTCAATGCATATGTAGTGCAGTAGCATTGCAATGCAGCTGCATCAGTTTCCTGTTTTTCCTACAAAACACTTAAAACATCAAATTGAACAAAATTAAGTAAAAATGATGAGTTGCCTCCCATTAAGTGCTTGTTTTAAGAGTCTTTTCAGCCTGACTACCTTTTTCTTTTAGAGATTTTTCAAATGAGTGGTGACCTTATCTCTCATCACATGTTCACCATAGTACATTTTGATTCTTTGACCATTTACCTTGAAGATGGTGTTTGAGGTTTCATCTAACAAGTCAACTGCTCCATGAGGATAAATTTTAACCAATTTGAATGGTCCTGACCACCTTGATCTAAGCTTTCCAGGGAAAAGCTTCAATCTAGAATTGTATAGCAGAACTAGTCCTCCCTCTTTTAAGTCTCTCTTTTGAATTCTTTTGTCATGCCATGCCTTTGTTTTGGTTTTGTAGATTTCAACATTTTCATAAGAGAATTGCCTAATCTCTTCTAACTCATTAAGCTCTAGCATTCTTTGTGTACCTGCTTTGTCTAAGTTAAAATTGAGCTTCTTGATAGCCCAATAAGGCTTATTTTCTAACTTCACAGGTGTTGCACCCCGAAAAATCCCCGCTTTGGGGTTTCTCAATGTACAACGTGGAAAAATTTTGGAGCCGCCACCAATATTTTAATTTTGAGACCAAAACATTGAAAAAAGGTCTTTTGGGCAAGGCGGATGGTCTTTCGAAAACTAGAGATATAGGTTCGGGGGTCGATTACGTGCGAGGAAGGTGTTAGCACCGCGCACGTCCTTTCTACCGAAAGGGAACCTCTAATTAAATGTGTGGTTTTAACGTTTGATTTGAAAAATACCTAGATTTGCCTATTTATTTCTTATTTGGAGATGAATGGGAAATCTTACTGGAAATTTTATTTGTTGCGAGAAAGGGGGGAAAAAGGGTTTTTAGGAAAAAGTGCTTGACGGGACATGGCCCGCTCCTACGTATCTCCCGGTGCGATGGAGAATTCAAAGCTACGTAGTTCTTGGTTCTTTTTGAAAAGTTTTTGTTTTTTATCTTTTTTAGTGATTTTTTGAAATAGGACGAGCATTAGTGAATGATTAAACTAGCAGAGGCTATGATGAATCACTTACTAAATACTCAAAAGAGAGAGTTGTACCGCTAGTCAAACGAACGAAGGTTCTGATGGACTATTGATAACAACTCGTTTTTTATTATCCTTTTGGAAAGTGATTTTCGAAAGAGATTGATTTGTACGATGATCAAACTAACAAAGGTTATGATGGATCACCGTTTATTATTTTTAGGAGAAAAGGACATTGTCACTAATAGCTAAACGAACAGAGGCTCTGATGAGCTACTAGCAACAATGGGTTTGAAAGTGGTTTTTGTTTGTTTTATGAAAATGATTGGTTTAGGGGGATGAAAAGAATTTTTATTTGTTGCGCTTGACGAGAACGTGGCTCGCTCCTACGTATCCCAAACGGGAATCAAAGCGACGTAGTTCTAATTAAAAAAATGTTTTTGAAAGGGTTTAAAAGGGGCAAGCTGAATCACCCGAGACCATCTTCACCACTTAGAACATGATGCACTAGGCATAAGTGGGAATCATATGGTTCGTCATCAGCAATGGACGATAACATACAAGAACGAGTAAATGAATGCTATAGTTAAGTTAAATCACATGGATCACAATAACTAAACATTAACAAATGAAAAGACTGAAATACCTCTGATGAAGACAGATATTACAGATCTGAAGAACGCAAACCCCGACTAACCCTTGCAAGAGATCAGCTCAGACGGACCAACGGCGCGAGTAGAGCAAAAATGAAGCGGAGGACTGAAAAATGAGATTTGCGAGAGTTGTCTTCCCAGATCTCGTGAAAATGTCTCTGGAGCAATTTTTCTCAGATTTCGTGAAAGTGTCCCTCAGATCTCGTAAAAAATGTGTGTAGCAATTCTTCTCTCTGATCTTGTGTGAAGTGTCCGTGTTTTTCTGATCTCGTGAAGTCTCTTCCCCTCCGTGAGATGTGTGTCTGTGAAAATGTGATTTGAGGCTGCCTATTTATAGGCTTAGAAAGCGTAGAAAATTTTTTTAAACATTTATGGCAAGGATGAATCGATTATTTGAGCCTTTGGAAATGTGTAGGAATCGATTCTTTATTTTTGGAAATGATAAGAATCGATTGTATGGCTTATGGAAAATGGTAGGAATCGATTTTCAGGACATTTGGAGATCCTGAAAATCGATTCTGTGGTCTTTGGAAACATGTAGGAATCGATTCTTTATTTTTGGAAATGATGAGAATCGATTGTATGGCCTATGGAAAAAGGGAGGAATCGATTTTCAACTATCTAAAATGGCCTGAAAATCGATTTCAAGGCCTATGAAAGGAGAGGGAAATCGATTTTCAGGACATATATAATAGGTGAAAATCGATTCCATGTTTAGTTAAAACAATGAGGAATCGATTCATGGCCTATGGAAGAGCTTAAAAATCGATTTTCAAGGCCTATGCAACATACTATAAATCGATTCTTGGCCTAGAAATCAATTCTTGCTTTCCAAAAAAATGCTTTTAGGTCCTTGCCATGCATGCATAAAATATTTTTCAAAGCTTGCCATGCATAACATATTTTCAAAACCCTAGTTTCTTAAAAAGTGCATTCTAACCCTAAGAATGATTTCAAAAACTTTGGAGCGGTTTCTAGGATAAAAAATGCAATGCATAATTTATTTTTGTGTGGAAAATTAAGGTTTGGACCTAAGCCGGACAAAATTGGGGTATGACAGCTGCCCCTCTTTATTTGGATTTTACCAAGAAATATGAATTGCGCGAGACATATTTCGAAGGTAAAATAGAAATAAAGAATTCAGAAATTATACAAATTTTGTCCACTTGGGGAAACCCGAATTTTTCTCTTTCTTTTTGAATAGATGGGCATGAGAACAAACGGGGAATGGTTAACACCTGGCGCATTAACCGAGAGAGAAAATGACGGACCACTCAGGATCTGAAGGAGCATTAAGGCTCTGAAGGACCACTCAGGGTCTGAAGGAGCACTAAGGCTCTGAAGGACCACTCAGGGTCTGAAGGAGCACTAAGGCTCTGAAGGACCACTCAGGGTCTGAGAACAAACGGGGAATGGTTAACACCTAGCGCATTAACCGAGAGAGAAAATGACGGACCACTCGGGATCTGAAGGAGCACTAAGGCTCTGAAGGACCGCTCAAGGTCTGAAGGAGCACTAAGGCTCTGAAGGACCACTCAGGGTCTGAAGGAGCACTACGGCTCTGAAGGACCACTCAGGGTCTGGAAGGCTGCCTAGGCCTTAATTGAAGGACCATCGTGGTCTGAAGGAGCGCTACTAGCTATGGTACTAGTAAAACGGTCTGAGGGGGCCTTTCGAGCGGCCATGATGGGTCAAGATCAGCTCCGGAACTGATATGTTGACTATGAAGGACGTCCGCTGTGTCTTAGGCTTGACACAACTAGTCTGAAGGACCACTTGGGGTCTGAAGGACTTACCCGCAGCTCGAATACGAGGTGAAGTCTGTTTTTGAAGGGACACTTGGGTCCTGAAGGGATTCACGAATCCTGTTGATTGATTGAAAAGTTCAACTAAAGCAGACAGAAAAGTAAAATGAGCACTTGGCGTGCAAACAGAAGAATAAATGGGCACTTGGCGTGCAAATAGAAAAGTAAATGGGCACTTGGCGTGCAGACAGAAGAAATGGGCACTAGGCGTGCAAAAGCAGGAAATAAAGCGGTAAAGAACGCGGTAAGGAAGGAGCACTGAGGGCTCAGAATGAGCGCGGAGGGCTCAGGAGGGAGCACAGAGGGCTCAGGATGAGCACAGAGGGCTCAGGAGGGAGCACAGAGGGCTCAGGATGAGCGCAGAGGGCTCAGGATGAGCGCAGAGGGCTCACAAATTCAGTTGATTGGTCGATTTGAAATGACCGATGCTGCTGTATTGGATTGAGGTACCTGCATACGTCAGTTGATGCAAGGAATGGTGCATGGAGTATGAGTGCAGGTTATGAGTGCATGTTATGCATGTGCATGCAATGAGTGCATGTTATGAGTGCATGTTATGCATGTGCATGCAAGGAGTGCATGTTATGAGTGCATGTTATGAGTGCATGTTATGCAAAGGCATGTTATGCATGTGCATGCAATGAGTGCATGTTATGAGTGCATGTTATGCAAAGGCATGTTATGCATGTGCATGCAATGAGTGCATGTTATGCTATGATTTTGGTGTAATGATGAATGTAATGCATGACTGTGTTTTGTTTATTGCCCTTTTTTTTGCTTATTATTTTTTTTATTTTTGCTGGTTCAGCCAACCCGCGACACTCATGACACGAGACTGAGGAACCTGTTGGACTTGCGGGGCTCATGGGCCGGGTGCCTGTTGGTCTTGACTTTGCTGGTTTGAAGCAATCGTGGATGTAGTTGCTCTCTTGCATGATTGACTGATTTTGAGGATGTGCTTTCTCTCAGGACTCTTAAGAATCTCGTGATGATTTGCAATGCTCTATGAGATATGCACATGTTTTACAATTCAGGACCATCATCATCATAAAACATTTATTTTGAGCAGAAAAAGCAGAAAATAAAAGAGTGAACAGATACGAGAAATTTGAACTTTTATTAATGTGGAAACCGGTCGCACAATAAGTTACGCCGATTGTTTATTACACTTGAAAGTTTAAACTGTAAAAAGACACGAAAAAAAAGGAGAGAAGCTGAATTCTGACTGTCCGTCTCTGTGGAACAGTGCCAAACATCTATGTCCTTGACCTTGATCACTCCCTCATCCAAGCTTGTAGGAGAGTTGTATGCCTTTCTTTACTTTTCATGCCTAAGTTTTCAGACCCTAATTTTTGCCTGGATCGCCCTTTGCGGGTTTTCAATCCACCGGGTCGCTCTGATTTTGCCTAGGCCGCCCTTTGCGGGTTTTCAACCTAGCGAGCTAATTCTTACTTGGCTTGTCTTTCTCTTTTTTCATCTATTTCTTTTAGGCATAATACTTCTTCACTTGATCTGAATTGACTGGATTCCTGAAATCTTTGCCGTCTATGTTTATGAGTATCGGCGCTCCTCTGGAAAAAGCTTTCTTGACTTCACATGGACCGTCATGAGTGGGCCTCAACTTCCCACGGAGTCAGTCCGGATAGGTAGGATCTTTTTGAGTACAAGGTCCCCTTCGCCGAATTCTCGAAGGCGGACTTTCCTGCCGAAAGCTGCCTTCATCTTTTGTTGGTACAACTGGCCATGGCGCAGGGCAGCAATTCTTTTCCCTTTAATGAGATTCAGTTGATCTAGACGAGCTTGGATCCATTTTGCTTCTTCTAACCTGGCCTCCATGACTACTCGTAGAGAGGGTATTTCAACATTGATGAGAAGAAACTGCTTCTGACCCATACACTAGAGAAGAAAGGGGGTTGCCCCTGTATGATTTCAATGAATGTGAGTGCGACAAGGGATGAGATAGGTGTAGGGTCAATTTCCCCAGTTGTAGGAGGGGTGAAGAGCGACAGAATTGCCCCACTTGGCATATTGTAAACAAATGAATTTACTTGTCCTTGAGCTAAAACTTTGAGAAACAACAGCAATCAATCATTGATCGGAATGGACCTTTCGGGATTGTAGTGTTTTGTGGAGGAGAGATGAGTAGGCTTAATGAGGTATTTGGGGCTAATGGCAGGATGGTTTTTTATTCGGCGTTGGCTGTCGATCGATGATTTATGATGGTTAACTGGCTTGATGAGGTATTAGGAGGTTTTATTCCTGGCTAAGGGTCTATGGAGAGTGTTTGCGGTTTATGAGAGGAGGGGTGTATGGAAATGAGGAAGTGTTTGAAGGTTTATTGAGACAAGGACCTCTTGGGTTTTGTGGTAACATGTATCAACTCACTACTTACATTTCTTTTGTATTTTTCTTTTGGTTTTGGGATTTTCCTTTTGAATGATTTTTCTTTCTTTGATTTCTTCTTTTTCTTGAGCTTGGGTGAGCTGGTAAAGAACGATGCACTGTTTTTTATTCGAGGTGATCCTTGTCTAAGGTGACTTTTGGATTTTTGGCTTTTTCTTGGCTTAAGATGAGTCGGAAAGGATTTTGGTTTCTCTTTGGGATTTTCTTGGCTTAAGGTGGTTAGGAGAGGATTTTGTTTTTGGAAATGGAATGGTAGTCCGACTTCATTTCAAATCATGATTGCTTATTTCCTCAAAATTAACTCTGGGACAATAATTCACTTATTTTCATGCACTTGCCCTTCTTCTTTATTTCCTTTCCTTTGCTGAATAACCCCTTTTCTTTGCTTCATTAACTTTCTGGAGGATTTTCCCGGTCTTTCTCAACGTCCCACTCTGCTTGATTGATAAGGTGATCAAAGTCAAAATATGGACTGTTGGCACTGTTATTTTGAGAGACAATTGCTGTGGATTTGCTTTTTGCCGAGGCGAAAAAGCAGAATGGAAGGTGAGACATGCAGGCAAAAATAATAAAGAAAAGAAGAGACACATGAAATGAAAAAGAAATTGACTTTTATTGATTGGAATTCAAAAACAACGTTTTTTATTGATGATGATGATTTAGAAAATAAAAACATGTGTGCCCCTAACAACTGGTCCTGTGGCCTTGGGCAGAGCCACAGGGTTGCATTACAAATGACTACTTTAAATCAAAGGTCCCAGGAGGATCAACAGCCTTTAAATTCTTTCACCAGCACTGCAGCGACAAATCAGGTTTGCACCACCCTCATCCTTGATGACAGCCATTTGATCGTGTTGTTCCTCTTCCTCATCCCATCCCGTGGGCTGGATGTCTTCTATTCGGATTTGAGCACTCTCGGGAGCGTCATACCTGACCAAGTAATCAAACTTTCCACTGGGCTCCCCTAGGGTATCCCAACATCCCTCTTCTGACTTAGGACCATTATTGATGACAGCAATTTCCTCTTCCTCATCCCATCCTGTGGGCTGGATGTCTTCTATTCGGATTTGAGCACTCTCGGGAGCGTCATATCTGACCAAGTAATCAAACTTTCCACTGGGCTCCCCTAGGGTATCCCAACATCCCTCTTTCGCAGGCACCGCTGTTACTTCCTCATTGATTTCTTCTTCACCATCAATATCAGGGGTTCCTATCTGAATCACGCACTGATCTATCAGGTCTTGCACTGCATGCTTGAAGGCTCTGCACTCCTCCACAGTATGACCAACCCCGTTTTCGTGGAAACTGCAGGTAGCACTTGCATTGTACCTTCGGGAAAATGGCGGTTGAAGGGCCTTCATTGGCCGGGTGCTGATCAGGTTCTTGGAAGTCAGGTGATTAAACAATTCCGTGCATGTCATCGGTATTGGATCAAAACTGGTTCGTTTCTTGTACTGATAACCCTGAGCCTTGTGGCTGTCACCGCCTTGCTGGGATGGCACAAGAGCAGAGAATGGAACAGTTTGTGGTGGCGGAGGAATGAAAGAAATGACACCAACTGGACCCACGACAGTGACACCTTCAGCAGCTGCCCCACTCTTTAAGCTCTGCAATATGACCATCATCTCATGTATCTGGGCCTCCATTGCCTTCAATCGTTCTTCTAGCAAGTGATATCTGTCTCTTGGCTGTGGGCTTTCAATCATCTGGCCCTGAGGGTAGCTCCTCGGACTGAAGTAGTGAACCCCATACTGAGCGGAGTTTCTCATTTGATAAGCAACACTTGGAAGATTCACAATAATCTCCGGAGCAAGAGCAGAAGAACTTCTGGGAGGTATAATACTGGGACTAGGGATGTGAATGTGTGGCACACCCGCAGCTCCACTAGAAATAACCACAGCAGGCTGACTTGTCACCACGGGAATGGCTTCAGCAGTGGTCCCACTTCTCAGATTTTGCAGCATATTCATTATCTCGGCCCTCTGAGCCTCCATAGCCTCCACTTTAGTCTTCAAAGCTTGATTCTCTTGAGCCAGCTGCTCGGGGTTAAGAATTTCCACAACCGACTCATCTTGACCCAGGGGGTCCTCATTCTCGAGATGTTGATTGCTAGCCATTAGTCTTGCCTGTAGACGGGTAGAGTATCGGTGTTGGCGAACCAGCTTGCCTTTTGTTTTTCTTTCTGATGATAGAACATCTTTTATGAGTACAAGTATGAATGCGTAAATGAATGCAATGCATATGCACATGGCTTTATGTTATTAGATGCATGAGGAATGCTGTATGAATTTTTCAGAATTTTGCTTATGTAATGCATGCTGTAAAATGCGGATGATGATGATGCTTGTTATAAAGACAGATATTTACAGGTGGGGGTTTTGAAAATTTTCACACTATATGCCACCTCATATAGGCGTTTATTGAAAAAGGGAAAGCATATCTTTTTTTTTAATTTTCAAAAATTTTGAAGGAAAAATTGATTGAACTGAATGCAACGATGCAACACACAATTTGGAAAGCCCTTGTGACCTAAAAGGGGGTAGAATCTATGATCTAGGGCAATTTAAAGGGTAATCCTCCCGTGTAGCTCTATTCACTCCCTCACAAGGCCACCAGAGCTACAGTCCCTTTCACAAAATTCCCCACAAATGCAGCAAACTGCTAGGTGTGAGGCATCATGAAAGAGCACAACTCTGGTTGAAACTTTCGCAAGTAGCCAAACGGACAAAGGTCCTGATGGGCTCTCACTACTCGAATCCACTCATCCTAAGGTATCCTAACAGACCTGGGTTATGGTCTCTTTCCCTAATCGTATAATCTCAAGGTATAAGTGGTGTGTGCGAAGGGCATTTCCTTAAAAACTACCCCACCTGCAAATGAAAATCCAGACAATCCAGACAATAGAAAGCAATAACATGTCGTCTACCCTAGGGTTTAATACCAATTAAATACAACTAATCTAGGGTGCCAACAACAATGCACTACTTACCTCAAGAAAGGGAGCGAAGAAGAGGGAACAGGATAGAATGGGGAAGAGATGCATGAACTTACCTTTGGAGAAAAGGAGCAAAGAAGAAGGGAACATGGGGGTTGGAAGAATGCATGAGCATAAGCAATAAAAGAAAGGGAATAAAAGATAAGAAAGAAAGGCAAACAGGGTTTTAATCAAATCAACAATACATTAAACCACACATTTAAATTAGTTAGGCTTGACCCTCGTTTTTTTTTTTTTTTTTTTTAAAAAAAAAAAAAAAAAAAAAAAAAAATGTCCCCAGTGGAGTCGCCAGCTGTTGCACCCCGAAAAATCCCCGCTTTGGGGTTTCTCAATGTACAACGTGGAAAAATTTTGGAGCCGCCACCAATATTTTAATTTTGAGACCAAAACATTGAAAAAAGGTCTTTTGGGCAAGGCGGATGGTCTTTCGAAAACTAGAGATATAGGTTCGGGGGTCGATTACGTGCGAGGAAGGTGTTAGCACCGCGCACGTCCTTTCTACCGAAAGGGAACCTCTAATTAAATGTGTGGTTTTAATGTTTGATTTGAAAAATACCTAGATTTGCCTATTTATTTCTTATTTGGAGATGAATGGGAAATCTTACTGGAAATTTTATTTGTTGCGAGAAAGGGGGGAAAAAGGGTTTTTAGGAAAAAGTGCTTGACGGGACATGGCCCGCTCCTACGTATCTCCCGGTGCGATGGAGAATTCAAAGCTACGTAGTTCTTGGTTCTTTTTGAAAAGTTTTTGTTTTTTATCTTTTTTAGTGAGTTTTTGAAATAGGACGAGCATTAGTGAATGATTAAACTAGCAGAGGCTATGATGAATCACTTACTAAATACTCAAAAGAGAGAGTTGTACCGCTAGTCAAACGAACGAAGGTTCTGATGGACTATTGATAACAACTCGTTTTTTATTATCCTTTTGGAAAGTGATTTTCGAAAGAGATTGATTTGTACGATGATCAAACTAACAAAGGTTATGATGGATCACCGTTTATTATTTTTAGGAGAAAAGGACATTGTCACTAATAGCTAAACGAACAGAGGCTCTGATGAGCTACTAGCAACAATGGGTTTGAAAGTGGTTTTTGTTTGTTTTATGAAAATGATTGGTTTAGGGGGATGAAAAGAATTTTTATTTGTTGCGCTTGACGAGAACGTGGCTCGCTCCTACGTATCCCAAACGGGAATCAAAGCGACGTAGTTCTAATTAAAAAAATGTTTTTGAAAGGGTTTAAAAGGGGCAAGCTGAATCACCCGAGACCATCTTCACCACTTAGAACATGATGCACTAGGCATAAGTGGGAATCATATGGTTCGTCATCAGCAATGGACGATAACATACAAGAACGAGTAAATGAATGCTATAGTTAAGTTAAATCACATGGATCACAATAACTAAACATTAACAAATGAAAAGACTGAAATACCTCTGATGAAGACAGATATTACAGATCTGAAGAACGCAAACCCCGACTAACCCTTGCAAGAGATCAGCTCAGACGGACCAACGGCGCGAGTAGAGCAAAAATGAAGCGGAGGACTGAAAAATGAGATTTGCGAGAGTTGTCTTCCCAGATCTCGTGAAAATGTCTCTGGAGCAATTTTTCTCAGATTTCGTGAAAGTGTCCCTCAGATCTCGTAAAAAATGTGTGTAGCAATTCTTCTCTCTGATCTTGTGTGAAGTGTCCGTGTTTTTCTGATCTCGTGAAGTCTCTTCCCCTCCGTGAGATGTGTGTCTGTGAAAATGTGATTTGAGGCTGCCTATTTATAGGCTTAGAAAGCGTAGAAAATTTTTCTAAACATTTATGGCAAGGATGAATCGATTATTTGAGCCTTTGGAAATGTGTAGGAATCGATTCTTTATTTTTGGAAATGATAAGAATCGATTGTATGGCTTATGGAAAATGGTAGGAATCGATTTTCAAGACATTTGGAGATCCTGAAAATCGATTCTGTGGTCTTTGGAAACATGTAGGAATCGATTCTTTATTTTTGGAAATGATGAGAATCGATTGTATGGCCTATGGAAAAAGGGAGGAATCGATTTTCAACTATCTAAAATGGCCTGAAAATCGATTTCAAGGCCTATGAAAGGAGAGGGAAATCGATTTTCAGGACATATATAATAGGTGAAAATCGATTCCATGTTTAGTTAAAACAATGAGGAATCGATTCATGGCCTATGGAAGAGCTTAAAAATCGATTTTCAAGGCCTATGCAACATACTATAAATCGATTCTTGGCCTAGAAATCAATTCTTGCTTTCCAAAAAAATGCTTTTAGGTCCTTGCCATGCATGCATAAAATATTTTTCAAAGCTTGCCATGCATAACATATTTTCAAAACCCTAGTTTCTTAAAAAGTGCATTCTAACCCTAAGAATGATTTCAAAAACTTTGGAGCGGTTTCTAGGATAAAAAATGCAATGCATAATTTATTTTTGTGTGGAAAATTAAGGTTTGGACCTAAGCCGGACAAAATTGGGGTATGACAACAGGTAGATGGCATGCTTTTCCAAAGACTATTCTATAAGGAGACATTCCTAAGGGTGTTTTGAATGTTGTTCTATAAGCCCATAAAGCTTCATCCAAATGTAAAGACCAATCTTTCCTATTTGGACTTACCATTTTTTCTAGCACCCTTTTAATTCTCTATTTGATATTTCTGCTTGCCCACTTGTTTGAGGGTGGTAAGCTGTAGCAATTTTATGCTTAACTCCATACTTAGCTAGAAGGTTTTCAATGATCTTATTACAGAAGTGTGAACCTTCATCATTAATTATAGCTCTAGGAGTACCAAATCTAGTAAATATATTCCTTTGAAGAAATCTACTTACTGATTTTGCATTATTATTTGGTAATGCTACTGCCTCTACCCATTTGGACACATAATCAACAGCTACTAAAATGTACAAATTACCAAAAGAAGGTGGAAAAGGGCCCATAAAATCCATTCTCCATACATCAAATAATTCAATTTCTAAAATATTGGTTCTTCGCATTTCATGTTTATCAAAGATATTTCCTGCCCTTTGACATTTGTCACATTTCTTGACCATAAAATATGCATATTTAAATAAAGTAGGCCAAAAATAACCAGACTGTAATACCTTAGCTGCTGTTCTTGTGCTTCCAAAGTGGCCACCATATGGTGCAGCATGGCAATGCAGAAGCACTGCTTGTTGTTCCTCCTCAGGAACACATTTCCTCATTAATTTATCAGGACACATCTTGTAAAGAAATGGATCATTCCAATAGTATTGTTTTACTATGTGGAAGAATCTTCTCCTTTGTTGATATGTCATATTTACTGGTGTCACTCTGCTTGCAAGGAAATTTACAATATCAGCATACCATGGTGCAGATGCATTTGATGCTCCTGCATTGCTTGTAGCACATGCAGTTGCACTATGTGCATTGACTGTGATTGCCAATAGTTTCTCATCTGGAAAACTCTCCTTGATGTCTCCCTCTAGTGATTCACCTTCAATCTTGACAAATGGTCTGCTACTTGGTTTTCTACTCCTTTCTTGTCTCTAATTTCAAGATCAAATTCTTGTAGGAGTAGAATCCATCTTATCAGCCTTGGCTTTGCATCTTTCTTTGAAATCAAATACTTAATGGCAGAATGATCAGTATAAACAATTACTTTAGTGCCAACTAAGTATGATCTAAATTTTTCAAATGCAAATACTACAGCTAATAATTCCTTTTCTGTGATTGTGTAATTTACTTGAGCTTCAATTAATGTCTTGCTAGCATAATAAATAGAATGAAAAACCTTGTCATACCTTTGCCCTAGGACTGCTCCTACTGCAAAGTCACTAGCATCACACATTAATTCAAAAGGCCTGCTCCAGTCAGGTGTTACTATCACTGGTGCTGTTACTAAAGCTTTTTAAGCTTTTCAAAAGTATCCAAACAAGATTCATCAAAGTTAAATGGTACGTCATGTTGTAAAAGCATACATAATGGCTTTGAAATTTTTGAAAAATCTTTGATAAACCTTCTATAAAAACCAGCATGGCCTAAAAAGCTCCTGATACCTTTAACTGTTGTTGGTGGGGGTAATTTCTCAATCACCTCAATTTTTTCTTTGTCCACCTCTAGACGTTTCTTTGAAATTCTGTCCTAACACAATGCCCTCTAGCACCATGAAATGGCACTTTTCCCAATTTAACACTAAATTTGTATCCTCGCATCTTTTGAGAATTTGTTCCAAGTTTGATAAACAATCTTGGAATGTTTCTCCAAAGACAGAGAAATCATCCATAAATACTTTCATTGATTGCTCAATGAAGTCTGAGAATATTGACATCATGCATCTTTGGAAAGTTGCAGGTGCATTACATAATCCAAATGGCATCCTTCTAAAAGCAAAGGTTCCATAAGGGCATGTAAAAGTGGTTTTATTTTGATCTTTAGGCTCAATTGTTATCTGATTGTATCCTGAATAGCCATCTAGAAAACATTAAAACTCTTTCCCTGCTAATCTATCTAGCTTTTGGTCTATGAATGGTAAAGGAAAGTGATCCTTTTTGGTAGCCTTATTGAGTTTTCTGTAATCCATGCATATCCTCCAACCTGTTACATTTCTAGTAGGTATCAACTCATTCTTTTCATTGGCTATTACTGTCACACCCCATTTATTTGGTACACATTGGACAGGGCTTACCCATGTACTGTTTGATATTGGGTATATGATGCCAGCATCTAGCCACTTAATGATTTCCTTTTTCACAACCTCCTTCATGATAGGATTTAGTCTTCTTTGGCTTTCTATACTGTTCTTAGAATTTTCTTCTAAGATGATTCTATGCATACACATAGAAGGACTAATTCCCTTGATATCTGTCATTTGCCAACCTATTGCTTTGGTATGTTTCTTTAGAGTATTGATGAGATCATTTTCTTGTTCTGAGGTTAAATCAGAAGCAATAATAACTGGTAATGTCTCATTTTCTCCTAGAAAGACATACTTAAGATGTTTAGGCGATTCCTTCAATTCTAGCTTAGGAGGTTTTTCTATGGAGGGTAAATTTTCTTTGAGGGTTGGATCCTCAAGATTGAGAGGTTCATAAGTTCTGGCCCAGACTTCCTTACAAGAGTTTCCTATTGACAGGTTTTCTTTTTCTAGTAGCTTCAAGTGCATCTGCATTAGCCAAATGATCATACTGTTTGTAAAAGTGTTTCTCTACCAATTTATCTAGAGAAAAAATGGATGAGCATTCTTCTGTATCCTCTGTGGGATACTTCATAGCACTCATCACATTGAATTTTATCTCTTGATCATTTACTCTCATTGTAAGTTCACCTCTCTGCACATCTATTAAGGTTTTGCCAGTTGCTAGAAATGGTCTTCCTAGGATAATAGGTACATCCTTATCTGCTTCAAAGTCACGAATGAAAAAATCTGCAGGGAACACAAATTTGTCTACTTTAACTAAGATGTCTTCTATTATACCTTCAGGATAGGCTATTGACCTATCTGCTAATTGAAGTGTTACAGTGGTTGGTCTTACAATTCCAATTCCCAACTGGTTAAAAATAGATTTAGGCATTAAGTTAATACTTGCCCCTAAATCACATAAAGCTTTACCAGTATAAGAGGTTCCAATGGAAAATGGAATTGTAAAACTTCCTGGATCCTTCAATTTCCTAGGAATTTTACTTTGCATGATCTGACTACATTCTTTAGTCATGGCAGCTGTCTCAAATTCCCCTAATCTTTTTCTTTTGGTAAGCACATCTTTCATGAATTTTGCATAGTTTGGCATTTGTTGAAGTGCTTCTACTAAGGGAACATTTATGTGCAACTGTTTTAGTACCTCTAAGAATTTGCTAAATTGTTTCTCCTCATGTGCTTTTTTCAATCTTTGTGGGTAAGGAGGAGGAGGGTACTCAGGTACTAACTTAGGTGTAGGGATTTGAACTTCTGCCTCTAATGCAGGAGCATTGGATGCTTCCACATTTCTTTCTTTGCTATTTTTCTGTTTTTCTTTTTCTTTTTCTCCCTTATCTACACTTTCCCTCTCATTTGATTTAATCAAATCCTTGCCACTTCTTAAGGAAACAGTTTTAACCTGCTCTTTTCCCTGTTTTTGGGAAGGAGCAGCTTCTGTATTAGAAGGTAAGGCACCCGATGGCCTTTGATACAAAGCTGTGGCTAACTGTCCTACTTGGGTCTCTAGATTCTTAATGGAAGCATCTTGAGTTTGTCTAGCTGTTCTTGCTTCTCCTATGAATGCTTTGAGCATATTTTCTAGAGAATTTTCATTGGTGTCTTGTTTTTGAGGTGGGAATCCTGGTGGTATAGATGGTGCAGTATTAGATGCAGGTGCATTGTTATTGCTCCATCTAAAGTTGGGATGATTTTTCCACCCAGGATTGTAAGTGTTAGAATAGGGGTTGTTATTTCTATTATAACCTACATAATTTACAGAAATAGGGTTGCTAGGACATTCATCATACAAGTGACCTCCTCCACAATATACACAACTGGTGGTACCTGGAGGTGCTTGTTCTACTGCTCCTGCAGTGCTGTCTGTTGATGCGGCTGCATTAGATGCAGTTGCATTAACTGGAGTGAAGTTTTTTTATCAAATTAGCTAAAGTGGCTACTTGAGCAGATAAGGCTGTTACATCACTAACCTCATGTACCCCTGATGGTTTCTTTTGGGCACTCACCCTCTCAGTAGGCCAACTAGGGCTATTAGCTGCTATTCTATCAATTAACTCACATGCTTCATTGTATGACAGATTTAATAACACTCCACCAGAAGATGCATCAAGCATTATTCTGGTTTGAGGTTCTAAACCATTATAAAAAGTTTCGATTTGAATAATAACAGGTAAACCATGATGAGGACATTTTCTTAAGAGTTCTTTCCACCTTTCCCAAGCTTCAAATAATGATTCAAACCCTTTTTGTCTAAAAGATGTAATATCAGTTCTCATCCTGACATTTTTGATAGGTGGGAAATATTTTCCTAAAAATTTTTCAGCCATTTCATTCCATGAATGGATAGAGTTAGGCTCTTAAGAGTTTAGCCAAGTCTTAGCTCTATCTTTCAAAGAATAAGGAAACAACCTTAATCTGAAAGCATCTTCATTAACACCAGGTAAGATAAAGTTACTACATACTTCTAAAAACTGTTTTAAATGCAAGTGAGGATCCTCTAGAGGAGTTCCTCCAAATTGACCAATAGTTTGAAGCATTTGAAACATCATAGGTTTAAATTCAAAATGCACAGCATCTATATGAGGTCTAGATATGCTAGTTTGCATGTTTTGATGATCAAACTGAGCATAATCCCTCATAGGTCTATCTCTATCATTAATCATACCTATGGGATCCATGTGAATGAATCTTTCTCTGTGATCTTCTTCTGTATCTTGATGAGAGCCATGACCTCCTCTTACTGAGTGTGGTCTTGAGCTTTGTCCTTCACTGTGAGATGTGACGCCCCAAAAATTTTATTAATTATTTAATTGAATTGTTTGGGAATTTAATTGGTAGAAAAATAATAAAAATAATAATGCTAGTATATGTGGGCCTATTATTAGTGTTAGGATTAGTAAATGAGAGGTGTTAGGGAAAAAGCCCATGATTAAGTCGCATAAGCTAAGGAAAAAGCCCATAAAATTAACCAAGGTATAAATATGCATTATTTAGGGTTTTGCTCAATTAGAAGGAACAAAAAAAAAGAACTAGAGAGAGGAAAAGAGAAGGGACGACGCGAAGAAGGAGAGGGAGCTAGGGCAAGCCAAAGATTTCGAATTCTTCAAGGCTAAGGTAAGGGTGGGGTTCTATCTCTATAATTGGGTGTATGAATGGCTCTATGTAGTAAGGTTATGGAACCCTAGGTGTACTAAGTTTAGAAATCCCAAGTTGTAGGAATTGAGCTTTAAACTATGATGTTAATTTCAATTGATGATGATTGTTGCCAATTGACGATGTGTGATCATGCTTGCTGATGCTTTGGAACCAAAATTCTGTGCATGGGCGTCATGGGCGCCGTTTTTGATCCTGCCGCAGGGCGCCATGGGCGCCGTTCTGTGTTTGTGTTGCTGGGCGTCTTCCTGGGCGCCATTCTGTGTGTGTTGTGTTCTAGCGCAGGGGCGCCAAGGGCGCCAAAGTGGTGGCTGCCCAGTTGCTGTTTTAGTTGTTGTTCTGGTGCAGGGGCGCCAAGGGCGCCAAAGTGGTGGCTGCCCAGTTGCTGTTTTAGTTGTTGTTCTGGCGTAGGGGCGCTAAGGGCGCCAATGTGGTGGCTGCCCAGTTGCTGTTTTAGGTGTTGTTCTGGCGCATGGGCGCCAAGGGCGCCAATGTGGTGGCTGCCCAGTTGCTGTTTGGTGTGTTATTCTGGCGCATGGGCGCCAAGGGCGCCAATGTTGTGGCTGCCCAGTTGCTGTTTGGTGTGTTGTTCTGGTGCATGGGCACCAAGGGCGCCAAGATTGGCTGCCCAATTTCTGTTGTTGCTTGCTGTGTCTGGCGCAGGGGCGCCATGGGCGCCAAAACCTGGCTGCCTATTGCTTTGTCTGGCGCAGGGGCGCCATGGGCGCCAAAACCTGGCTGCCTGTTGCTGTGTCTGGCGCAGGGGCGCCATGGGCGCCAGAATCTGGCTGCCTTGTTGCTGTGTTGTGTTGCTGGGCGCCATGGGCGCCAAGGGCGCCAGTGTGGCTGCCTGTGTTGCGTGTTGTGCTGCGTGCTGTGTTGCTGGGCGCCATGGGCACCAAGGGCGCCAGTTTGGTTTCCCAAATGTGAATTTCACATTTGATGCTTAGGATGATGCGTTGATGCTGAATGTGTAATTAGGCCCAAGGTTGCCAAAATGTTGGAAGTTGCTAAGTTGTTGCTGTGTTGCCAAAAGTGTTGAAAACTGCTAAGTTGTTGATGTGTTGCCAGAAATGTTAAAAACGGCTAAGTTGTTGATGTGTTGCCAAAAATGTTGAAAATTGCTATGTTGCTAATTATTGTTGATGATGGTGTACCGAGTTGAATTGCCTCTATTTATTGGCAGGTGGTATGTTGTAGGCCTATGGCCAACGATGATTTCCGATGTTGTGGCGTTGCTATGTAATCGTTGTTTATTGGTTGTGCATTTACATAGCGTCGCATACATAGCATATTTTTACGATGAAGCTATGCTCACAACACGACGGCCTGGACTGGCAAATTACGATGAAATGATGATACGACGTTAATGCCTCTATTTATTGGCTGGATTATGGTACCACGTGCATTATAGGGCGGTGGCCCTGAGTTGAGTCACATTCTGCATCCATGTTGCATACCTATGTGATTGAGATGACGTTGACTGCTGATTAAATGATGAATTGATGCTATGACCTGAATTACATATTGTCTTTCATATGTCTGATTATATAGTGCGATATCTCACCCCTTTTGTTTGAATGTTACCCCAATGTTGGTAACGTGCAGGTAATCACGAATGAAGGCTGCTCACCTTCGTTTGATCGAGTCGGTGTCGTCGCTCTGATATGTAACACTCGGGGGGAATGAACGCACGTTTAAATATTGTTGCTATGTTATTTCGTTGTTTTTGAGTTGTTTTGAATTGTTAAGATGCTACGTCTATTTGAGTTGACTTGTTATGAATCCGCTGCGAAGTGATAAAAGAGGAATTATTTTGAAGACTAAAAGTTTGTTTTATTGGTTCATCCTAAAGCGCTATGTACCTATTTTCAAAAGCGAATTAACCCGTCTATTGTTTTCACGAAGTAAATGTGGCACTCCATTTATTTGTTGAAAATTTTTATAACTCTGATTTTTGCATTATTTTACCGGGTAGAAATGGGGTGTTACATGAGACATCTTGCAGGCTTGTTCATTTTGTTTTTGGAGTCTTAACAATCTCCTTAATCTTCTTTCTATCTCTGGATCTAAGCTGTATTCTGGTGTCCTGTTTCTGGTCCTGTACATATGCTAAAGCACCATGTGCTCCTGCATGACAGAAACTTGCAAATACCAGAATAATATACACTAAATAACAGTATATCAGATTTTTAAAAGAATTTAACTACAATCCCCGGCAACGGCGCCAAAAACTTGGTGTGTGGAAAACATGTGCAAGTATACACAGTCCATAACAAGTAATACAGTGTTTAGAACAGGTCGAACCCACAGGGATTGATGAACTCTTTCAAAAGTTAATATTATGTAATTTAGAGAAAAGTAACCAATTTAAAATGATAGTTTGATGATAGTGAGTATCACAAGTAAGTTAGAATAAAGCAAGGTGTAAGTAGTTGTAATGCAATAGAGAAAAGCTAGTTGGAATGTCTTCCCCAAGTAATTTACGTATAAGTGTTTAATGTAGTTATGATGCAGTTGCACTGAATGCTGTAGCATTAGTTGTGTGCCTTTCAGTCACTTTTCTTCAGAGTTTCATTACAAGCTTCCTATGTCTAGGCTTGCTAAATAAGTTCACTCTTGTCTTTTAAAGTACCCACAGTATCACCCTATGGACTATACTATCCTATGTCTAGGACTTAGTATGGTTTTCACAAAGTTTCCTTTATGTAAAACACTCACCCATATTAGTTCTTGAGTTCTTAATTGTAAAACATGCCTGCTTTTACAAATCTACTTATTCTAAGTGATCAACCTCAAAATAAGTGTCGAAAGTATTATCAAGCAAGAACTAAAGTGCACACATCATATACTAGTATTAAACTTACTTAAAAGCTCATTAAAGGGTTAGAACATTCCAACTAAGAGAGGTTTAGCTCAACATAGACATTGCAAGGCAAATATAAACAGAATAGAACATGTTTATATAATTGAAATCACAAGAGAGAAACAACAAGATAGAGTTTACACAAGTTGTAGCTCTTAGCATGAATTCTCCAAGCAATGTAGTTGCATTAGCTCCTTAGCACTTTGATAAAACTATGAAATCGAGGTAAGGAGGATTTGTCACTTCCTTCCTTTCCTTCTTACAAAATAAAACTATTCTATGTGGAGTGAAATTTTAATCTAACTTATGGATTGTGATCTATCTTCAAGTGAAGGAGTGAGGTCTTTATATAGTCTTCAAGAGAGGTGGTTCCTTCCTTCATGTTGAAGTAACTTTGATGGCTGTATTCATGGTTACTTTACAGCAGTTGATTCCCATGTGAAGTCTTCAATCAAGTGTATAGGGAGGTCAAATGAGATAACAACATGTGTCCCTACGTTGATGACTCTTCAAAGCTATGTGGGAATTATAGGCAACGAAATCTGAAGTGTTCTTGATTTAGGGGACCAAGTATGAGGTCATCAAATGCAAGTGGATGGCAAGTGGATGTGCAAGTTGATGGCTCCAACCTTCAAGCAATGCAGTTGCAGTGCAGTAGCATTGTGCTGAGCCAGCGCAGTTGTAAGTGCAGAATCAATGCAGGAGCATCTAGACTGCACTGAACAAACTAATCAAACATACCACAATATATCCAAAATGGCCTATAATCAACTATAACCATGTCAAATACTCAAGTTATCACATATTACACAAAATACTATATAAACTCTTTATCTTTGCTTGAAAGAGAGCAATTTACTAAGTTTAAACATATGAATAACTCTATATAAAATAGAGTTATCACACCCCCAAACTTAAACCATTGCTTGTCCTCAAGTAATGACAAAGACAAACTAACTAATACTATAGTTTTCTAAAAGATAAATCAGTTTGATATTTGGATTTTCATGAGGTGCTCTCTATGAACTTCTTTGCTCATCAATTTTTTTGTGCATTTATTTCTTTTCAAACTTCCAGAATTATTTACACTTTTTGTGTGTGTGTGAACCCACTGAGTTGAGATTGATTCCAAGACTAAGTGAAAACTTCCTCCTAGCCTTTGAAAAGATTGGTTTATCTTTGGTCACACCAAAATATTTTAGGACTCTTGATGTGTCTTGGTTTGATTTTATTGGAATAGGGATTTTAGGACTCTTGAGCCGTACGGCTCGTTCATCCTAGAACGCTGACTAACCCGACTGTACAGTCGACTTAATCCCCTATTTTGAAAATTTGATTTGTGGAAAGAAATGTGTTTGTGTTTATTTTAATTTAGAAACTGTTTGTTTTAAATAGGGATTTTAGGACATGATCCGTAACGGTTCATTAGTGACCTAAAAAGCAGACTAACCCGACTGTACAGTCGACTTAGTCCCCTATTTATATTTTTTGAAAATGAAATATTTATCTAATTATTTTTGTAGGTTTTTTGTAAAAGAAATTATTTTTTGAAAAGAAATAAATGACAAAACGAAAAGGGGGTGTAGCAGTTAAAAGTGGGGTGCAAATTACAGGAGGGTTGTATTATTAGAACAGGGGGTGCAGTTAGCGAGCCTAGTTCGTTTTTGTGAACTGGCCTGCGTTTAAAAATGGGCTTGCGTAGGGAGGTGAATAATGGAATTGGTGTGGTGCATACAGTATTCTGAAAAAAATAAAAATGACCTAGACTATATAAGGCAACAAACAAAAGCTAAACCTAATTTTCTTTCCTCCCACTCCCCAGCTGCGCCGTTTCATCCCAAGGAGAGAGAGGGACATGTGAAATTTTCTGGTGAGAGAGATAGAGATTTGCGGAGAGAGAGAGAGAGATTTGCGGAGAGAGAGAGAGAGAGGGAAGAGGGCTTCGTGGAGAGGGTTGACGGATGGGGGTCCGTGGCCAAGAATGGCCGCACCGGAGGACGAAACGGCGACGCTGGCAATGGTGTGATGGTGGTGATTGACCGGCACGAACGAAGAGATGATGCGACGGTGATGGGAGGAGGATGGCAAGCGTTAATGAACGTCGCACGCCGGCCACGGGTGATTCACGGACAATGGCGAGATGACGACGGCAGACGATAAAGGAGGAAATGACGGTGGAGGTCTCTGGTGGGTTTTCACGGCGACACTTGGACGACAACTTGGACTCACGGCGATGGCTTCACGACATCGTGCGACGGCAACAGTGGCGAAGACGGTGCGTTTTGGGGAGACGACCACCGTCACGGTGGTCGGAGCCGGTACGGTTCGTTTTTTTTATTTTTATTTTTTATTCCTCTGTTTTGATTTCTGCTTCTGCCTATTCTGGTTTCTGATTCCCTTCCCTTTCCCTTTTTTTTAAACAAAACAGAAATCTAACCCTAATTTTATTTTTTATCTTGAAAAGAACGACAAACAGAACATTGAACCTACTTTTCCCTATTACTAATTAATCTCTAATTGCTAATTTCATCTTTGTAAGAACAGAATACCTAAACCCTAGTTTATTCCTAATCCTAAGTTAAAAAACAAAGATTAATTTGTTCCTAACACTAAACCTAATTTGTTTTTTTGAGGTTTCTACAAAACTTAATTTTTATATATCCAATCTGTTATTAATCTGGTTCTGTTTTATTTTTTTATTTACAAGTCTAAGGATTTTCTTAAAAAACCTAATCTGTTTACAATCCTAATTTAAACACTAAGTCTATTACACTAATTTGCTTGTGATCAACTAATCTGTTCATAGCCCTGACTTATTTACAGTATTAGTACTCATAGCAAAAACCTAAACTGGATGACATATCATGTTCCTGAAATTGCTAAAGCTTAAAAGAAAGCCAAAACATTTTAACCAACCTCTTTTCTAGCCTTTGTTTGGTTTCCTGTTGCCTGCTGTTAGTAATTGCCTGTTGTCGTTACACCTGCTACTGTTGTTCTTTGTTGCTGCTTCTCAAACCGCTGCTGCTTCTGTTTTAGGACTTTGTGATTAGGGTTCCAGTGTGGAACCCTAACTTTTTCGCTCTGATTTTCTCTGAATTTTCGTATCTGATTTTCTGTGTCTTTTTGGGTGCGTGAATTGTTGATTTTATAGGCATTTTTTAGGTTTAGGAAATTGAATTCTTTGATTTTGATGCGATTTTGTTTCCTGTTTCAGGTTATTGGACTCTTGGGCAACAAGAATCAGCCCATAGATCAGCTACTGTTGTTGTTTTTGTTTTCTTTTTATCATTTTTTTTGTATTTTTGTTTTCTGATTTTTTGTATTTTTTGGTTATTATTTTGTATTTTTTTAGATTTTTTGGATTATTGTAAATATTTGTAAATTAATTTTTTGTAATTATATTTTTTTATGGCTTTTGATAAAAATGAATGAAGCGGGGCCAAAAAGACTAAACGGGCCCAATAATCAACGAACACTAAAATTAGGTCCAAACGCTAAGATAGGCCCAATTACGCGAGCATAGGTCCAATTAGACAAAAAAGGCATCTCGGCCCAATTGAAAAAGCTACTAAGCGCTGGCCCAAATTAAAACGAGACGACATCGAATGAGCCCAAAAACTTTTCTCGTAGTAATGTCGTCTGTGACCTATGACACGCGGACTAAATAAGAAGACCATAATAGGAAAGAGAGTGGACAAAATTGGGGTATAACATACATGAAAGCAAGTGATGCTGCTCCCCATGCATATGATCCCACACCAGCTGCACTGACATCCTCAAGTAGCAGCAGTCACTTAGCCTCAGCCCTGTCGCCGGTCTTGACTGTGAAGATGGACCAGGTCAGGATCAGAAGGATAAAGGCCATGACAGCAGGACGCATGTCATTCTCTATGGACCCTCTACTAACAATCTCCTGCAGCCACTCAAAAAGGTAATATGGGCCAGATGAAACTCGACACTCCAGCGCCACCTCCTCCATAGTCACACCTAGATAAACATGTGTTAGGTGGATTGCCTGATCAGTGGTGACAGAAGTAGGTGGAGCTCTGTAGTAGTTCCCCGTAATGGGTAGATGCAGCAAACAGGAGACATCATCCAAAGTAATCGTCATTTCACCAAATGGTAAGTGAAAATGACGATGTCTCTGAGTGCCACCTCTCAAGAAAAGCAGACATCAGCTCATGGTCCACCTTTGTATGTCCGGTCGAGACGAGGGGGGCTAATCCGGAACCTGTGATAAAGGCCCACAACCGGTGGTTTTGGGAAAACCCAAGCAGTCTTTGAGCCAGCTTGTTACCATGGTTGGTAACCTTCAATTTACGCTCATATTTCTGTATTATAAAAAAAAATAAGGCTATGTAAATAAATTAAACTAACAAGTCTACGTAAATAAATTAAACTAAGAAGGCTACGTAAATAAATTAAACTTACCGGGTCTGTCAGTATAACGGTACAAACATGAGATGCTAGCCTAGTGAATAGAGGAGGCTGCTCCTCATGCTGTTCCTGATGCCCCTGCTGAGGCTGATCCTCCTGGTACTACTGCTGCTGTTGATACTGCTGCTGCTGATAATACTGCTGCTGGTAGTCCTCAGGCATAGAATGGTCCTCAGACATAGAATGCTCATCAAAACGGTGCCCCTGCTGCTGGGCCTCCTCATAGTGATAGTCTGGGGCCTCCTCACCCGCTGATACTACTGCTGTCGGCTACGCCGGGTAGACGCATGTCCCGCAATCCTGTGGCGGGTGTGTGTACTGGGAGCAGATGGCGAGGCCTGAGCCGAGGACTCCCCTCGATACCTATCGGACACTGGGATAAAAAACAAATTTTTAAACAAAAATAAAACACAAATCGGTTCTAGCTATATCCGATGCGAAATCAGATATAGGTAGATACGATGGAGAAATCGGATATAGCTAGATCCGACTTACTATTTCTGCTGACTCTGAGGAAGATCGTATGTATGTAGATCCGATGGTAAATCCGATGGCAAATCGGAAATAACTCTCTGAATGGTAAATCCGATTCTCTCAGGAAACTTTCTGGTCAAACGGATGCAGGTGAAAAAAAGTAAATGTTTTGTAAATTTGTAAAAATATTAAGGGTATTTTCGTCTTTTCGCTGGGTCTGTGGGGGTACAAAAAAAAACCCAATCTCTTTTGTTTGTAACTTGTTTTGTTCGTTGTTACTAGACTTGTGCTTTGGGCCAGTCTTTTGATTGTATTGGTTTGGGCCTCGCCTAATTGGAATAAAATCAATCAATCTTGACAAAAAAACATTATTTTGCCTATCAACAAAAAAACACAAGGATTATCAACCTCTCTTAGCCAAGGCTCCCTCCAAATGTTAATATTTTACCATCGATCACCAATACACCAATGAAGACCTCTCCATACCAACACTTGGAAACTTAGGATGCTATATATGCCATACATAGTTAGGATTGTGACTCAAGAGGCCCCTAAAAAATCTCTATTTGGAAAATATTTGGTTTTGAAAACTCTAGTCACAATAGCATCTTGGTTGGTAAGCAATTTACATTTTCATCCCGTTGTTAGGGTATTTTACGACGACACAGAACTAAGCTCTCATTCCATTATTTAGAAAGTGCACGAAATATTTTGCGTGATAACTTATTTTTTTTCATTTGTTTCCTTATTACTACTCCATCCGTCCCATATTATATGACTTTTTAGCCAAAAAAATTTGTCCCATAATACATGACTTTTTAGAATATCAATGAAACATTAATGTTCTTTTTCCTGTCATACCCTTCATTATCTAATAATATCTTCTTATAACTCTACCAATTTATCTTTTCAATGAAGGTTAATTTGGTAAACTAACACACAATCTAATCTCTCTTTCTCATACAAAATTAACTACTTTTCATAATTTGTGTGAAATGACCCAAAGTGACATATAACATGGGACGGATGGAGTATTATGTAGAGTGACTTCACTCTAGGGATAATGTGGTAATTAACAATTAAGCAGTTATATTCCATCTTATGCACCCTAGATTGAAGGAAAGAAAAATAAGAGAGAGAGAGAGTGTGAATTGCTATGAAATGAATTTGACAAAACATTTCACTCATCATTTTTAAAATATCCATGAAGTTTCGTAAAAAAAATACCCATGAAATCTCATTTCATACCACTCTATTCCATTTTGGTATTTTTTTTAAACCAAGGTATCAATAACAATCGTGAAGACTAACTCTTTAAGTATCAAAAATCAATTTAAGTGGTCGACTTCTCCCAACAAATTTTTTTCTATCTTGGTAATCTTATCTACTTTCTCTATAATAAAAGCACACGCTAGCAAAATGACATTTTTAGACATTCTACTAAGTCAGAAAAAAAAAATTAAAAACAGAAAAAGGAGAAAAGCTGCAAAAGTAGAAAAGAGAAAGTAGAAAAGCTGCAAAAGCAGCATGACGCGTCAGCGTCAGAATTTTTACAAAAAAAAAAAATTTCCCATTTTTTTTTTAAAATAAATTTTCTCTGAATTTTTTTAAATCACTTTTCTTTTCTAAATCTCTTTTAAGTAAATAATTTTTTTCCATTTTTTTCTGAATTTTTTTCTTTATTTTTCAAAAAATTCATTTTTTGATGTCAATTTTTTACTAAAAAAATAATTTTTTTTGTCATTACAAAAAATTACCATATAACTATTTTATAATTACTAAAAAGGAGTAAAATGCCAATTGGAGTGCCAATTGCCAACGGGAGTACTGACTTTTTTTAAACTTTGTTCAACACAACTGTTTAGAAAAAAAATTATTCATTTTTATAATTTACTCAAACTACTAAAATTAATCAATTTAACCACTATTACTTGTCAGAAAAACCTATACCTTTAACAAAATTTTCAAAAACTAAAATTTCCAAAAAATTAAATTATTAAATTGATATTATACTCGATTATTGAATAATCTTAATTTTTTTTATTTACTATATTCTCTCTTCTAAAACTACTAAAATCAATCAATTTTTTCATAAAAAATAAAATCAATTAATTTAACCACTACAAAAAATTACCAAATAACTATTTTATAATTACTAAAAGGAGTAAATGCCAACGGGAGTGGCAACGAGAGCGCCAACGGGAGTGACAACGAGAGCGGGAGTGGCAACGGGACTGGCAACATGAGTGCCAACGGGAGTGGCAACGAGAGCGCCAACGGGAGAGGTAACGAGAGCGCCAACGGGAGCGCCAACAGGAGGGCCAACGAGTAAAATGCCAACGGGAGTGCCGACGGGAGTGGCAACGAGAACGCCAATGAGAGTGCCAACGGGACAGAAAACATGAGTGCCAACGGGAGTGGCAACGAGAGCGCCAACGGGAGTGCCAACGGGAGAGATAACGAGAGTGCCAATGGGAGGGCCAACGAGGATGCAAACGGGAGGGTCAATAGGGATGCATATTTTATCTCTAATGTCCAAATACATTATTATGAATCAATGTAATTCTGATTGTCGATCTCTTTTAATTTCTTTGACTCAATATAATTTTCATTTGTATATTATATGACATAATACCTATCTCTTTCCACTTTGAATTTCAAATCATATATTTTGGACATTGTTCACAACTTATGATTATCTTCTAAATTACTATTATGACTTCATGGCAATACACCGACCATGTAGTATCACCCGTTCGTATGCATAGTGTCATACCCTAATTTTGTCCGATTAATCAAAGATTTCAAAAAAAGGTTTTTGTTTTCGTTGTGTCACATATCATTTTTAACACGTGTGTCTTTAGCGTTCTCGGGCGACGATTGTTTCAATGCTCGTTTTATTTTATTGTGTAGCTATCGTTATTGGTACAAAAAAGAATACAAAAACATAATTGAAAACAGAATAAACCAATAAAGCTGAATGACCAAAAGTTTATTACATAATCAAGTCTTTTTACACATAAACAAAAAAGCAAAAAGATGTAAATAGTACAAAAATTAAAATACAAAATTCAAAAAAAAGGAAAAAAAGAGAGAATGGGGCGCAGCTGATGCCGGCTTCCCCAGCTAGGGTTTTTTCCTTGATGTTGTCCTTCCTCCCTCAGCCAGCTGGTCCTTTGTCCTTTTTCCCTCAGCCAGCTGGTCCTTTGTCCTTTTTTTCCCTCAGGCAGCTGCCTGTCCTTTGATTCCTCACCTCCATCACACCAATTCACCTATAAAAACCAAGCAATAATGAACAGTAAGGGGGAGGGAAACATTCACAGAAACAGTGCTGGAAACACAGAAAAAGCAGGGATCAAAAACCCAAAATTAAGAAATCAGAGAAGAAAGGAAGAAAAAGGAGGAGCTTGAAGCTCCGACCACCCTGTGGTGGTCACCACCTTTGGCCACCGTAACAGTGCGCCCTTCCTCCACCTCCCTGTCAGTTCCCCCACCGTACGCACCACAAAACCACCCAAACAACCACCGCCGCTACAACACCACATCACAACCACCAACCCACTCATCTTTCCTCACCACCGGCAACACCAAACCTCCGCCACAACGCCACTGGAACCACCACCGAAATCACCATCAGAACCCCCTTTTCTCTCTCACCGTGACCCCCTCCGCTCTCCTTCTCTCACTGCCGTCCCTCTCCTTCTCTCCCATTGATTCAGTTTCTCCACAACTTTGCCGGAGCCCACCAAGGCCTCCCTCCGGCGTCGTCTCCCCATCGCCACCGTCACCTCTCCCTCGTCGTCGCCTCTCCCTCACCGTTGCCTTCTAACGGCGCACCAACACCGTCTCCCTCCATCAAACCGCCCGTCACCGTCATTGCTCACCCAGAAAACGAAGACGCTGTCTCATATCTCTGCGTCCTCTCTCTCAACCGTCTCGCGTCCTTTCTCTCACCGTCGCGAATCACCGGTCTTCCTCCCTCCCTCTCGTTTCTCCTCTCTCCATTCGTCACCCCCATCTTCTCTCTTTCACTGAAGTCATCCCCCCTCTCTCTCTCTCACCCCGTAAAATTTTCGTTCTTTTCTCTCTCCAAGAAGCCAAACGGCGCTGAGTGATGAAATTAGGGTTAGTCACTTTATTTATTTTGCTATATACATAGTCTAGGTTTTAATTGATTTTTAATTTTTGATCAGATTACTTTCTGCACCATCCCTTTTTCCTTATCACAACCCCCTCACTAAAAGCCCAGATCCGCAATCTGGGCCTCAGACGTGGACCCGGTTCGCTAACTGCACCCCAGTATTCTCAAATACTGCCTCCATTTCTCTTCGCACTCCCCACTTTCATAATATAACAGCCCAGTTTGTTTAATTACCCTTTTTTCTAGCCCGTTGTTTTTACCCTACTCTAACGATTTCCAACTAATATTTCTTTTCTTTCAAACCATCGAACCCACATAAAAAAAAGAGTTATTATTAATGGTCACTCTGAGTTTCATTTGTTTGACCGTTAATAACAATTTTTGTTTTCAAAACGGGCTATGAGTGACGACCACTCTGAGTTTCACTTGTTTGGTCGTTACAAATGCCTATCCCAATTTCAAAACACTTAAAAAACATCAACACACAAATATTTTCTACCCAAAAACTACGTGTGATTTGATTCTCTACCAGGAGATACGTAGGAGCAGAGGGCGGCCGACCTCTGGTCAATTGCATTAATAAAAAACTTTTTTCTTTTTAATTCATTTCTCTCCTATTTCTCAAAAAACACAAAAAATAACTAACCGTTGAGCAAGTTTTTTTATTAGGGTAAAAACATTATTTTTGAATTAATAAATGTTTACACATTTAGTTACAAGGTAACCTTCCTTAGGCAGTATGTCGTAGGGTGCTAATACCTTCCCTACGCATAAACGACTCCCGAGCCTAAACCTGGTCTGCAAACCCCCTTTATCCACTCAATAGGGATTTTCCAATGTTTACCCTTAAACTAAACTTTGGTGGCGACTTCATTCCAAAAACTTCGAAGAATCTCTCCTCCGGATTTTTCGGTCGCTACACATAGGTAAAAAACTAGTGTTACCATAAAAAGTTCCAATTTTGTAATTGAGTGGCACTCAATTTAATTTTGATGTAATATTATTCTATTAAGTGTTATTAATCGAGACAATTCACCAACAAATTTCATTTTAATCTTTAGGGGGAATCTGGAACCGGAAGCATCAAAGCCTACCAAAATCTTATTGTAGTGGAACTTCTGGTGCCGTTACCATGCGGCTAATCTCCACCGTTAGATGGAATTCGCCTTCCACATCTATGGCGAATCTCGGCGTAGGAAGTGCGGCGGGGATCATGAGTATAAGGAAGGATTGCTGCAACTCTTCCCTTCAACTTCATCTGTTCATCTTTTACAAATGGGGGAGGGCAAAGTTTACAACTTCGAAGGATCTCTATCAATATACACTCACCAACCTTCCCAGGCATGCACTTTTCTTTTTCTGCGCACCTTTCTGTGATTGTGGGTATCCAATAAATAGAAAGGTTTTGTTTTTCATTGTTGTGAAGATATTGATGTCATTAAGCTCACACAAAGTTTCTTATGGTTGCAATGCAATTGTTAACCGTGCATGCTGATTTTTTGTTCAGTTTGTATGTCTTGTTGGAGAACATTCATACCCTTTTATTTTTTAAATTTCTGAATTTCATTTCCTTTTTTGGGTTATTTTAAAATCCCCTAAAAGAAAAAGGAATCAAATGGAAAATAGTAAGAAGACCTTAGAGAACTTTAGGAGAAGGCATTAAACCAGACCTTGATCAAAATTGATTTTCAGTTTTTGAAAGAGCCCAATGGCAACATTTGGTGCATATGACTGAACACACCTAGGGGGAGACGACTTGATTATAGTTGTATACTATTAATGTTTCAATAGATTTAGTGGGGGCTAAAGAGTACCGAAAATCAGGTTTTTGATGGGCTTCTACCTTGAGTATGCCTAGCAAATAAGTATTTGTAGCTAGTTTTGATGTAAGTATTGTGATAATAGTAAGGTCTAAGGAGTCAATAATGCAGAGTTTAAATGTTTTTTTTTTACTTATTGAATTCTCTTTACTTAAGAGTATTTTGTAGTGGTAATTTTTGCTGTAAGAAGTATTTGTAGCTAGTTTTGATGTAAAAAGTTCCTGTATTATGATAGTAGTAGGGTCTAGGGAGTCAATTATGCAGAGTTTATATGTTTTTTTACTTAATAAAATGTCTTTACTTAAAAGTATTTTGTCGTGTTAGTTTTTGCGGAAGTGATGAGTGGGAAGAGAAATTTTCAGCCCCTTTAGACTAGAAACAGCCATTTGATCTCGAAGGAAATTGCATTGTTTTCACATATTCTCTAGTTTTTTAGAGTTTTTTTTTCCTAGTCGTTGGTTTTGTTTATACTTATTTCATCGAAACTTTCCCGTTTTGTTGGTTTTAGGCAAAGTTGTGGAACAAGATAATAGATACTGTCTTATGACGAAACTCACATTTGTGTGTGCAAGCATGTGTAAGGCGACATCGTGAAGCGTGAGACAAACTAATTTTGCCTGTAGGATTGAGATTGTTTTACTGAAATCTAATGCTGACCATCTATTATGATTGCAAGGTACCGATCTCTCATTCGTGAGTATTCTTACTCTGCACTTCCTATGTATGTATATATATATATGTCTATCTATTATGATTGTAAGGTATGGATTCTCTCATTCGAGTGTGTTCTCACCTGATGCATTTCCTAGGTATGTATAAATGCATGTATATGTACATCTTAGTTCATTTGATGTTTTTTGTAGAAACATTCGGGCTACTACATTGCAAGAGTAGCCCATTCCCTTCCCGTATACTCTCTCCTTTTAAAGAACATATTAGCTTGAGTTCTATGAGATAGAGTGTCCAGTATCCATTTCTCAACTTTTAAGGTTCTTTAGTATGCATTTTCCATGAGAATTTGGACAGGAATTTTGAAAGGTTATTATATGCTGGCATTTTTAAGTAACACCATTAATACATTGCACCGTTGATGTTAATATTGATCTTGAACCCACATTGAATGCTCTGAGTTATTGGCATCAATTTATAGTTAGGAAGCATAGCACACAGGAGAATTGATTTACAAATTCCAAGCAACAATTTTGATTTTTGAAGTCCAAATGGTTTTACTTGCTTTCTTTTAAATTGCCCATGATGAGGTGATTCACTTCCGTAGATTTTTGAAGTGAGTTCTTATTGATGTAAAATTATTTCATTTATGGCTTCTAGGATCTTTTTCTTTTTGGTAATTGCCCTGATTTGTTATTATTTTAATCACTAGGTTTCAGGTTCCGTTTTCAGCCTTTTAAATTTTAAATTTAAAATGGAAGAAAAATCCAGATCACATGTTATGTACGACACATGGTTCTCATCGTGCGGGCACTTTGAACGAGTGACAGCAACAGTGGGTGTGTGGAATAATGACACTACTTATAAACCCTATTGGCGGAAGAGAAACAGTTGGTTCTTTTTTAAAGACAGCGTTTTATTATTTCCTTTGAGTACTGTATACGACTTTAGGCAGCACACAAGCAGTGAGGAAATAAACGTGTCTCCGAGTCGTAACCTATTCTCTGAGAATGCAGAAAATCAAGCTACTTTCAGGGACTCCGATCGTTGCAATGACATCCGATCGTTTTTCAATGTGAGCAGCGACCAAATCTTGGAGAAGATCTGGCGACACTTCCAAAGGTTTGGCCAATTTTAATGATCATTTATTTTCAAATCAGCTTAAAAAAGCAGAAAAATACTAGAAATCTGTGGTGATAACATCTCATGCATCATCAGATCAGAGAGCGCAAATTTGATATCGGTATCAAAACAGCGGTCTTGATTGGAAGAATGTACTTTGTAGATTGACTGCAGATTATAGCTTTCCTGTGGTTGAAAAAGGATGTGAATGAGATACTTTTTTTTATGTTTTTGTTGTCGATACTCGTTTTGGTGAAGCTAATTGAGACCATCTTGTTTTAAGTGATTACACGTGTTTATGCTTGAAACGTTACCAATAAACATAAAAAATCAGATCAGTCAGATGTTTTTTCATTTAAAGATTTCTATGATTTGTGCATAATTATATATTTTTGTAACTATGTACTGATCTCCTGTGTGAAATTGTCAAACATTCAAGTTAATCCCTTTTATTTATTTCAGGGAGAACCTTCCTCGTGCTCAAGCAAACAAAGGAGAGTCATCTTTAGCAATAGCAGAACCATCTAGGTTAGGTTTTTAGACAGATGATGTTTACAGCTGTGCTACATTTTGTGGCTGCTATTAGTAATCAGAGTTATTCCCATTAATACGAATCCCAAGCACGCTACTCTCAAAGTATTTTTCCAACATTTCAACTGTATGATGCCCCCATGGGTTTCTTTCTTTCAAGATTTGCAGAAATATTCATGGGAAAGTAGACTTGGGATAATGACATTCTCATGCAAGCATTAACTTCCACTCCTGCATCCGTTTATCGCTTTTTTTCTCCCATATTCTATATTTTTAACGAAACAGATTATAAAAACATGTATTTTATATCAAATTCTGGCCAATCATATTTTTGAATTTACCTGGGAATAACCTTCTTAATTGTTGTGATCGTTGAGGTTATAGGGTTTTAGACACAAAAGAAGAAAAGCGAAAGAAATTGTATAGGAGGTGATCTGCATTCTAATTGCGTTGAGACTGAAAGTTGTTCAAACTTCAAGAAGCATCTACAGAAGTTATTACTGGGTTGAGAATAGCTGTATGCAAAGAGTGTTGGCAGACTTAGCAAGCAAATTCTAGGATTGTCTCAGACTTGATGGATAACGAGGTAGAGGTATGTAGTATTTCCTTTTAAACACATTTCAAGCTATCCACTAATAATTGTAAATTTTGTGGATTGAGCTTATCTATGCTGTTTGTCATCCAGGTCATAAAGTAATTTTTGCTAATCAAAATCATAGAATTTAGCTTTTATGTTACTTGAAGGATTGCGTATATTCTAATTGTCAATTAAAATGTTTAAATAAGTTCGCTGACAGAAACATAAAATCACATTACTCTGCCTGCCTTATCACTTTAGTGTATGGTATTGTAAGGTGATTTCCATATCTGTCATAGTGCCGTGTCAAACATGTGTGTAGTGATCAAGACTGGAGATAGATGTCTATCTTGCAGTCGGGGTGTTTGGTTTCTGTTTTCGTTTTGAGATTGTCTTCACTTAATACCAAAATGTCACCTTGTTTTCTTTTTATATATTTTTCTTGTTTTCGGGTTTTTGTAAAGGAAATGGTGGAAACACCTTTTTTCACCATTTCTTTTACAAAATCCTACAAACAGGAAACTTAATGTGAGCACTGTGGCAATTTTGAATTTTGTAATACCAGTGAAAGCATATCGACTGAAAATAGAAAATAAACTAAACACTACCAAAATTTTGCGATGTTAACATATCTTATTTGTAACTTTTGTGTTATGACTTGATTTCTCTGTTTCGGTGGCTGACTACAATCTTTTTGCAAATTGTGACAACGAGGTTTTAGTGTGATTGCTTTCTCATTATATTATTTGTTTTTTATGTCTTTTGTTCATATTTTCAAAAAATTGGCAATTTAATTTCATTCACTACCTATAAGATCCGGCTCGAGTTGTAAGAAAGCTTCAGCTTAGTAGCTGCAGGACCTTTCCAATGTTTAATGATTGAGCCTGTAGAAAAACACACTACGTTAGTCTTACACACAAAGGGGGCATGTACCTGGCAGTGGTTTTTCCTCTGTCTGCTTCAATTGTAACTTTTTTTTTTATGATTATCATTCATTAAGTTAAACTACTGGCATTACAATATTTTAAAGATGTATAGATATGATATGACTTGAAATTTTGTTTATTTTTTGCTTAAGAATGAATTTGCATAATTTTTGGGTTCCACTTAATAACAGGTTACGGTTTGCGATATCTGTGGGGATGCAGGACGGAAAAGGGACAACCTCCTTGCTATTTGTTGCAAGTGTCCCAACGGGGCAGAACATACGTAAGTATCTTACATCATTATGTTTTGGTTTTAATGATCTGCATGTCTTTATCTTGCATAGTTTCTTGTTTTATGGGGTAGTTAAATGAATTTGTTCTCTTTCTCCTTCATCAACCAGTTACTGTATGCGTGTAATGCGGAAAACACTTCCCAAAGGTGACTGGATGTGTGAAGAGTGTACAATGAGGTCAGAATGCCAAGAATCTGGATGTCCAGTAAATCTTAACTCTTTGGAAAGAAAAACAGAAGGTATAAGTATAAGCTCTACATCTCATTTATCAGCTGAGAAAATTGGAGTCCCTTCAGAAGCTCAACCCATGAAAAAAGAGAGGGTAGTCAGAACAAGTGGTGAATCCTCCAAGTCATCCCAACCCTGCTACAATTGTTTACTGCCTAGGGACTTATCATGCCAGAATTTTAAAAATGGAAAAGCAAAATCAATGAAAGATATTTATTCTGAGCTCCAAATTTCTTTTGGCTCCCAAGAGAAAGCAAAGGCTCCACATGCCCGTGGTGATAAGAGACGTGCAGGCACCTTGGCAGTTGAGATAGATGGAAAAAAAAGGGCTTTTGAAACAAGAGCTATATCCCCCAAAGCATCCAAACCAAGCGACCGAGCTCTGCGAATTATGGACCCTTCATTGAAAAAGTTGGGGAAGGAGAAAGTAGAGGCTTCCATTCCTGTGTGTTCTGTGAGACAATCTTCCTATGGTTCTCAAGAAACACCAAAGTTACTCGCTCGATTAGGTGAAGAATCACAAAAGTTTGACTCTCAAACTGAGATAGCAACACATGATAAATGTAAGACATGTGACACAGCGCCGAAGATTTTCTGTTCAGGTTATTTAGTTGAGATAAATATGTTAAACTGAGATTTTTATGCAGGTGCTCTGTTGAAGTCAGGATCATGTAAAACTGCAGGCATAAAATTTAAAGGACAGCTGGCAGAGGGTGGTTGTTTGCCAAAGCACAATGTTGAGAGAAATCTAGCTTTCCATGATATTGGAAAGAGAGAAAACATTGGGTTGCTATCCAAATCTGAATCATTTAATAGTGCAGAGAAATCAAATACTACTTGTTCTGAAGTTATACTAGCAAATACTTGTTGCCCTCTGGTCTTCAAGGATTTGAACTCTGCGGAAGCCGAGACAGCTAAAGGGAATCATGTATCTGTGTTACGTAATCCTGCAACGGGTTTACTAGCTACAGAATCTGATGAATACTCTAAGTTTGAGGCAGCAATTCTTTCAAAGAATTCTATCATTCCAAAGCCGGATTACACATGGCTGTATGACACCTTTCAGTTTATTTGTATAACTGCTTTGCTTGTGTCACTTTTAGGATCTGCCATTTTTAGATTTATCATGTGTCATTATGTCGTGTGGTTATTCATGCAGAGGCAAATTTCAGATTCACGTAAGTGAGGGTATTGAGCTTATTTGTGATGGGATACAAGCACACTTATCAACTCATGCATCACAAAAAGCTAGTGAAGTAATGGACAAACTCCCTGATGTTATTGTGCTGGAGGAACTACCGCGCTTGAGGATGTGGCCAGCTCAATTTGTGGAAAGTGGAGCAACAGAAAAAAATATTGCTCTCTATTTTTTCGCAAAAGATCTTAAGAGGTATGTTTAAGGCTTCTTTTTTTTTTTGCAACTAATAGACTCTGTTTTATAATGTCTTATACATTTTCCTGTTCAAAAGCTATGGAACATATTATAAAGGATTGTTAGAATGCATGACCAAGAAGGATTTGGCACTCAAAGGAAATATCAATGGATTTGAACTTCTAATCTTTCCATCAAATATTCTGCCCGAGAAATCCCAGCGTAAGAAATGATTCTTTGACCCATCTTTGTTTACAACTTCAGATTTTAACTAAAGTAGGATTTCAGTTAACATTCATCTCTTTATTTCTATTCTGTGGTGTTTCTTTGCACTTGGCAGGTTGGAACCAGTTTCTGTTCTTATGGGGTGTATTTAGAGGACGCAAGATTAACAACTCAGCATACACACCACTGTCAGAGTTTCAGAAGGTATTGGCATGCATGAAATATCTACCCTCTTTGTATTTGATTTACAAAGATATGATCAATGATTAGTATTTTAGTTTTCTAATTCAGTTACCAGTGATAATCCGTGCTTATTGTCTTGCAGCGAGAAAATAGAGATACTGTGAGAATTCGGGAATTTGATCTCAATGCTTATCCCGAAGATGAAGATGAAGACGAAAATGACATGGCTGGAGTTCATGAAGTTAGTGAATTAGACAGCATAAATATAGGGTCTTCAAGAGACAGTTTTTTCCCCGGTGGAGCTAGTTATAATTCCGGTCATTCTGATTCAGTCAAACCACTTGATGCAGAAGAGAGAATGCCAAAGCCAGTTACAGATTCTGATCTTTCACTGAGGCCTGAAAGTGCAATTGGGAATGTGAGTGATAAGTCTTACAAAGATGTGAAAGGCAAAACACCAAAGCAAGAGAATTATGATGCTGACGATGTTGAGCTGCTTCATTGGAGAGCAGTGGAAACTTTGTATCTTCTCTCCATGGGATTGACAAAGATTTAGCCATTAAATGATGCCATGTCATGTGAGTAGCTCTTATAGATATTATAGAGATTCCTTTGTGTACATTGTTTCAGTGATATTATAATTTCCAGTAGACCATAGAACCTTGTAATGTTGAACGCAATGGCGTCATGACTTGTTTTCATTTCCTGCTTATGGATGTTGTCTTCTTCCAACTACATGTGTGTGTATCTTTACTTGTTTTTATTCTGTGGTACATTGCTTCATACTACAGATAATATATGTACCTTGAAAGAGTTTTAATGAACCTAGTTCTAATCATGTTAATTGCTGATTAATTTTTTGATTTTCTAGTGATGATCGTTAGTTAGACTTGTAGTTTTGACCCAGGTAACAGTTGTGTTTATTCATCTAGCATATTATTAACATTTTGTATATTTGATTTAGTATGTTTCAGTATTGTAAATTTTATTTTGGTTATAACCGAGTTTAAAATGACCTGTGTTTTAAAAACTGCCATATTTTTTGAAGCAATGTTTAAAAATTGTCTTAAAATCCAGTTTCTATGAAATTAATTGCACAATTTTAAGTAGTCTAACAAGATAGACAGTTACCGATGTCCGCCCTTAGAACCCACTTATAGTGGTCCATCTTCCACTCCTTATCAGTGGCTAGTTGTGCCATGGGCGAGTAAGGAGATAGTTCTTCAAACTTAGCGGCATACTCACTTATGCTCATAACTTCTTGCTGTAGAGTCACAAATTCTCTTTCTTTCTTCTTCCTCATCACCAATGGGAAGTACTTTTTGTGGAATGTGCCCGCCTAAAATTGTCCTAAGTCAGAGGTATTTCATTGGTCAACATATAGGCGTGCACATCTCGCCGCCAGGTCTCGGCCTCATCTTGGAACGTGTGTACCGCAAATACAACTTTTTCTTCCTCGGTGCACTAAGTTGTTCGAAAGTTCTTTTCCATTGCCTCTATCCAATATTGTGCAGTCATTGCATTAGGTCCTCCTTTAAACACGGGTGGATTGAGTTTCTGCCTCTATCCAATATTGTGCATTCATCATCTGTTGCATCATTTGGTTACTCATGGCCTGCTGCTCTTGCATGGCCTGCATCATCTGCTGGTTCATAGCCTGTTGATTTTGCACAACTTGCATCATTTGCTGCATCCCTTGAAGATTTGGATCTTCCTCATTCCCATCCCCAACCCGAGGTTGTCTTCTAGGTCTCCCATCCATAATTCTACATAAAATGCACCAAGCATTGAGTTGATCAGACTCAATATTTCTCAGCATAATAAGAAGAATTTTAACTAAGAACTACTAAGAAACAAACACTCGGATTCCTAACTTCCTAAGTCCGACTGGGTCGAACTACTCTGATACCACAATGTAACAGTCTCATTTTTAAACGTCATTAAAAATTAAAGATGTCGTTCATTAAGTAAACAGAGGTATGTAATAATAAATTTGGTACGAGTGAAATTTTCATCAACTCGAATTAACTCCGAAAGTTGAAATTTAAATAATAAGTCTCATATATTGAATTCATTCTCAGCATACTACCGAAGTCTTACACCCAAATTTAAGGTACATACATGTACTTAAGTAAAGTGGTACATAACGTGGTCTACAATCCATATCCAAAATAATCTAAGTACCACTTAATACAAAACAAAAGAACAAAATATCAAAGGACAATATCCTCCAAGTACATGTGAATAACATAGCAGCCCTAAGATCTAGTCTCTTTATCTTCCGGTTCATCCTATTTACAAGAAAATTCACAATTTCGATAGAATGAGATTTAAGAAAATCTTAGTGAGTTCCTCAACGACACCTCACCATAACTCATTACGAAGTATTTTAAAGCTTTATTTACCATTGACACATCCCCAAATGAAACTATTCAAGATCAAGGAGGGAACCTATTTCCTTATAATTAAAGGAAACATAACAGGTCTTTGCATTGAGATACATGCCAGTCCCAACCTAAGTACGTCTTTTATAATTCATTAGTTCATTTATATTAATTGTGATATATATATATATATATATATATATATATATATAGAGAGAGAGAGAGAGAGAGAGAGAGAGAGAGAGAGAGAGAGAGAGAGAGAGAGAGAGAGAGAGAGAGAGAGACGCACACACACAACATAGTGGGGGAATGACACTAAGAAAAACCTAGAGAATAAGTGAGAAAAGGAAAACAATATCTTCTTATAAATATAGATCTTTTCATTAGCTTTCCAACGCATCCGAGAACACCTCAATCAAATTCCCGGATCAAAAGTTGTGGTTAAAATAGCTGGAGGGCTGTAGAAAAACTGTCAACCAGAAATTTGCACAAGTGGCCATGTAAATTTAACACGGTCATGTTAATTGTTATAGAAAAAGTCTTTGGAAAACAAAAACTTACACGGCTGGCCGTGTAAGAAAAACACGGGCGTGTTTTTCATGGCAGCATCCATTTTTCAACGGTTTTGCAGTTTCCACTATTATCCAATTTTTTTCCTACTTCATCCCATTTGTTTCCAACATCATAACGCATATAAAAGTCACATATATCACTAAAAACAAACACTCAAGCCCAATTTTTCTTTTAACATCAACTAAACAATCAATAACATTTAACACTTCAATCATGCATGCAATTCAATGATGTAATCAAAGGCAAAATTTCAAATCAATCATCAATATTCAACAAGTAAACTTAAAACATTATATTATACACACTCTATCATCCAAATGTAAGCCTATGAAGTGAAATAGAAAGCAAAATTGTACTCCAAACCCTAGAGTTAACAAGGGGGGAGAGAGGAATCTCACATGTATCACTTCAATACTTCAAACCAATGTTATTAAAACCGACTCGATCAAGTCATTGGGTCAATGGTCGGACCGAAGGGTCACTAGTTGACCCGCATGACCCGTGACGCTACTAAAAATTGATAAAAATAAGCTTACTATGTATAAATTCACACATCACATATGCACAAAAAAATATTTTTAATTTTATTTTTGATTTCATAGTCTAAGATACACATTTAGAATGAGTTTTAAAAATAATTTTTAATATAACATATTAAGAATTACAAATATATTTTTTAATAAAACATATTAAGTATTTATAGGTTTATATAGTATATTAGTATATATTTCAGATTTGTAAACTTCATATCAATGACAAGGAGTGTTAAAAAAATATGTTTTGCAAATAAAGAATTGTAAGCCGTTAATTCAAATTTGCAAGTAAAGCATCCTACATGTCATCTCATGGTCATGGGGGTCATGGGTTCGATCCCCATGATTCCACTTTTGGCTTTTCATTAAAAATGACATGCGCTGTGACTCCGGGCCGCACAACGGTTCGGGTCACCGGGCCAAAGACCAACCCGGCCGGGTTACACCGGGCCATAACGGGTCAACTACATGTGCGATCCAATTACTGACTCGAGACGGGTAGGGTACCGAGCCACGGTCCAATCGCCCCGACCGACCGGGTCGGCCCGGGTTGGATAACACTGCTTCAAACACATTATAATAGCACCAAAGCTCCCTCATTGGCTTGCTTAACACCAAATATAGCTCCAAACCACTAGTTCCAGCTCTAATGACCTACCTTGAAAGTTTCCTCTAGCTCAAAGAGAATCCTTAAAACTTCAATCCTTCCTCCCAATCCACATGCAACTCGAAGTGAAGGGTCTAAAGGACAGTTTCCATTTTCTGCTATTGAGGGTTTTTAGGTGGGGTTTGTTTGTATATTTTAGTTTGGTGAATGAGATGAGATGAAGGAAAATATAGATGAAGTAGGTTGAATATTTGTGAAGAAATGGGGAAGAAAGGTTCACTTTTCACTCAAGCCCTACCTTTCCATTCTTTCTTTCTCTCCCTCGATTACCCTCTTCCTTTTCTCACTTCCCTTTCTTTTCTTTTCTTCAGCTGAAGCATGAATGAGGGTATTTTCTCTCTTGTTGTTTTGTTTAAGGGTCTCATTTTTTGTACCCCCACCTCTATACACCATACCCCCACACAGATTTTTTATCCCCATTTTACCCTCTTAAAAAATGTTAAACGGAATTATCTATTTTTAGGATAAATCCGTTTTGAAAAAAAATTGAAAACGGATTTAATAGATAAATCCGTTGTGCAATTTTTCAAAACGGATTTATCTATTAAATAGATAAATCCGGTTTTCACAATAAAATAGATAAATCTGTTAAAAAATTATAATTAATTAAAAAAATAGATATGGATATTGGTGATGTTTTGGTTCTGTTCATTGTGTAGATATTCGTTACACGTGACGATGTTGTACGCCGGCTAGATAATCTAGGCTAAAAAATCGGTTTTTGGGCAACTTACTCCGATTGTCCCGAAACCACAGCCATTAAAACTGAAAAAAATCAGGGATCATTACTCCCGAAGAAGGGACTTCTATCGGGACTGCGGGACTCAAAATCTCAAATTTCATCGTTCACTATTTTTTATTAAATTTTTAAATTTTTCATAATCTCCGAAAAATCTAAAAATTTTTGCAAAACCTTATTTTGGTTTTATTAGATTTTTAGTGGTGTTTTTATAATTTTTAGATTCTTCTTGAGTCTTCAACGGATTTTTAGTGGTGTTTTTATAACCTTTTACACTGATATTCCTTATAATTTAATTTATTAGATAAATCCGTAGCTAAATATTTAACTACGGATTTATCTAATAAATACATAAATCTGTTTTGTAAAACGTAAATAACGGATTTATCTAATTGTTAGATAAATCCGTTAATTTAATTTTTAACTACGGATTTATCGCACAATTAGATAAATCCGTTGTTATATATTTAACTGCGGATTTATCTAACAAATAGATAAATCCGTTTTGTAAAAAATACATAACGGATTTATCTATTTGTTAGATAAATTCGTTCCACCAAAAAAAATTGGGGGCAAAATAGGAAGAAAAATTCGTTGTGCGGGCATGATGTGAGTATAAAAAATGGAACCGTTTGTTTTTTTTTTTTTTTTGGTCAATAATGCAATATTTCATTGATATCGGGCAAAGCCACAGAAACATTACACACGGCATGTGAACAACAAGCTTACAAACATAGCATCGAACAAGTCCAACACAGGACTACAATCTAATCAGGTATATGCTAACACTCCTAAAAATGAACAATAATCCTCAGAGCAGCACCTGAACACTTAAAGATCCTAATTAATCTACTAAAAACGAAAATCAAACGTAACCTAACACAACCTAATGTAGACAACAATCAGATCCACAGAGCAAAATCGTAGACCGTCTTCAACACAGGCTAGAGCACCCACAGCCAGCAATAAATTGCAACAACAGAACACGCTCCGCCAGAAATTCAAACCATAGGCTCCACAGAGAGTCTGCACTGAATCCCACGAAGTTGGTGCAGGAGGAGAAGCGGAAAGTCCAGAAACTCCTCGTATTTGAAGGCCAACTGGCCCCGGGGACAAAACAGAGAACCTGTAGAACCAAATAAAATGCAGAGCACATTCAGAGCAACCAGATCTCACTTAACCACCAAAGAAGAAGCTGAAACCGTGAGACCCAGAGGAAGGCAGTGGCTGGTTGAAGTTGCAGCAAAGGAACTGTGGGAGACCAGCACTAACAGACCCTGCATCTGTGAATCTGAGAAGTGCAACAGAAGGAAGGGTGAAGTGCAATAACCGAAGAGGAACGAAGGGGGTGGAGAGCATGGTGGTCGGAGATGGAAAGGAAGGGTGGAGGAACGGAGGGGGATGGCAGCGCTCTTGGTTGAGCGAACTCCACCTAGACAAGCTAGGAACTACAGCGAAAAAACGCAACTTATTCATGTAGGAAAACAGAGAAGAGACGATAAACGAAGGGGAGAGGAGGGGGAGCTCCGGCGGCGGAGGAGGGAGCCCCCCCTCTGGCGGCGGCGGCCAACTAGGGTTTCTCTAAAGCGTTTTCAAAAGAGAGTTGTTTCTCTATTCTGTTTGGTGGAACCGTTTGTTTAAAGAGAAAAAGAAGAGTAATTTTGGGCTTTTGTGTTGGGTTATGCGCCCAGCCTATAACATTAGTGTAAGTATAAATTATTAAAGGCACCCCCCTTTTCCTAAGAGATTTATCTCTCACATCCTAATTAAAAGATAGTTCTCGAGGTTTATACAAGTCTAATAACTCGGTTACTCAACCAATTCACACATTTCATCCAATAAAAGAAAATAAAATCAAGCAGTCATCATTAAACATGAATTATTTAAAGGTATCAAAGAATGTAATAATTAAAGTAATCATCGATTACTTTCGGTATTGCATTAGCATGTGATATCCGTGGTGGCCGACGAGGGCGGAGAGTGATCACTGATGCCCAAAACTTGGCATAGACAAAGAGCGGCTCCTGGTATCTTCCAGTAAGGAAAGCGTGAGTGAACCGAATACACACTTTAATGAGAGGGATCTCGAGGCTGTGCAGGTATGGGACTATACAGTCGAAGAAAGACTTAAAAGAATTGATTTGGACTACTTATGCCAACAAATGCATTATCTTTACGGGGAGCCCTAAATAGAAGAACTCCATAGTTAAGCGTGCTTGACTTGGAAATTTTTTGGGATATGTGACCTTCTGGGGAGTTTCCTAAAAAACATGCAAGTAAGGACAACAAATGATGAAAAGACTCGTGTTGGTTTGTGGGGACACTGGACAATCTTAAAAAGCAGTCTGAGATGTGTTACAAATTCAGTGTACTTGGCGAGAACCCCCTCCTTTCTCGCACCCCTCTCTCCGCCACGCCAAGAAGTTTCTAGTGAACTCACTGTACTCGGCGAGAAAGTGGTAAAGAAGAATGGACAAGGAGGCTCTCTACCCTCTAAGCCATCAATCCCTATTTCTCGTTGTCACTCCTAACAAATCAAGGTTGTTTGTCGATCCAAGCAAATCTCACTATATACTCATCCTCATGTGCTTCTCCCAGTGAATAAAGGTCGTCGCCGCCACAACACTTCAAAGATTTAAGCACAAATTAAAGCAACAAAAGAGGTCGGCATCGAAAACATCGCCAGATTGCATGTGGGACTTTTTATTCTGCTGGAATTTGTTCGTTTTTGCTGTCGTTGTCACATTGAAGGAGGATGACAGAGAGAATGCAAACGGTTTGATGCAGAGCAATGGGAGTGAGAAGCCGAAGAGGAGGATTATGTTTTCCTTTCTAATTTATCTAATTAATGTATTTTTAAGTTGTTTTTATCTACCATGTTTTTTCAAGCAAACTGCTATTTTCTTCAAGCAAATTACTTGTGCTCACTGTAGGAACAAGAATGTGTATGCTTGAACAGTGAAAAGGAACAAATGATTGCACTAGTGACTGGGGAATATTCAACTTTGTTAACTTCATTGATACGCCCTTGGGCGATTTATATAGTGAGTGTACTCTAACACAATAAAGTGACTTACAACTAAATCATAACCGTTAACTATACTACAACTAACTGTTACAACATTTACAGGGCTATAATACCGCTTACAATGTTCAGTGCTATAACACCTCTCACAGCACTAACGTGAATTAGCATTCTATTTAACACACTTCCCTAATTCTTGTTTACAAAATTTATTATTCCAACTTTCCTTTCAAATCACAGAAACTTCCCATTTGAGAGGCTTGGTTAGAATGTCTGCCATGCCACTTGAAGCTTGGTGCTGCAGTATTCAACCTTGAGTTTCTGCTTGTTTATTGATCTCTTAGGAAGTGAAAATGCGTCTTAATGTGTTTACTCCTGCCATGTGTGACAAAGTGTTTGGCTAGATTAGTTTCTGACTTGTTATCATCATAGAAAGTCACAATTTCATCTCCAGTCTTGAGCTTCAATTCTTGCTGCAATGTGTCAAGCCAAGTTGTTTGACAAGCAGCAACATATTCTGCCTCACATATGGTATATGCCACTATTGACTCCTTCTAGGAACACCAAGAAATTGGTGTTTTCCCTAACTGAAATACATACACATCAGTGCTTTTATGATCTATTTTATCTCCACTCCAATCCAACTCAGAATAACCCAGAATGCTAGCACTTTCATTGCTCCTATTATTAGGAAGAAGAACTATGCAATTCAAGGTTCCTTTTATATACCTCGTGATTCTCTTTTCTGCCAAGAGATGTGAAACTTGAGGTTTCTCAATGTATCTACTTATCAATCCAACCGAATACATCAACTCAGACCTTGTGTTGTACAAGTACCCGAAAGATCTCACAATATGTATATATTTGGTGGCATCAATCAACTCTTCAGGACCATCTTTCTCAAGCTTCAAACCTGTCTTAGGAGGAGTTCTTGCAGCATTACAATTCATCATTTCAAACCTCTTTAATATGTCAGAGGCATACTTGTGCAGGTGCATAACTATCCCTTAATTAATTCTCTTGAATTCAATTTCTAGGAAATATGAGAATTCTCCTAGGTCAGTCATCTCAAATTTCTGCATCATTTGGAGCCTGAAATTTGAGATGCTTGCTTCTTTGCTTCCTTCAACCAGAAGATCATCAACATAAATACATACAATAAACATATCAGTAATAGTATCATTATTCATGTACACTCCATGTTCACTTGTCCATCTTTGAAAACCAATTTAACATAAGAAGCTATCAATTTTCTTATTCCAAGCTCTTCGAGCTTGCTTCAACCCATAGAGTGTCTTTCTTAGTTTGTAGACCTTTTCTTCATGCCCTTCAATTTCAAATCCTGGTGGCTGTCCAATGCAGACCTCCTTCTCAATTGGCACATTTAGGAATGCTGATTTGACATCCATTTGATGCATCTTCCACCGTCTCAAGCTAGCAATAGCAACAACTATTTTGATTGTCTCCATCCTAGCTATTGAGGCAAAAACCTCTTCATAGTCTAGGCCTTCTCTCTCTTAGAAGCCTCTTACCACAAGTCTGGCTTTATATTTGAGAATTTCTCCATGTGGATTCTGCTTCACCTTGTAAACCCATTTGACACTAATATTATTTTTCTGAACTGGCAAAATTACCAATTCCCATGTTTCATTCTTCTCTCAATTATTCCTTCATGACATATATCCATTTAGGATCCTTAATTGCATCTTCAAATTTAACAGGCTCAACTTCTGTGTATAATGCAAAATGCACAATGTCTTCATCTATAGGTGCTACAACACTAGTGAGAACATAATCCTGTAACTTGGTAGGTGGGTGCCTTACTATCTAAGACCTTCTCAGTTCACTTTCCTCCTCTTGTGCTACAACATCAGTTCCATGATTCAAGTGGAGAATCATTTCTGCAAGTCTTTCACTTCCTTCATTAGACTACTTCCACTCCTTGTGCCCATCAAAAATTACATCCCTACTTACCATAACTTTTTTGATCACTGGATTGAACAACTTGTAGCCTCCAATTGAGTGAAATCCCACCAAAAGCATTTGTTCAAACTTGTCATATAGCTTTCTCCTTAACCGGTCTGGTGCATGTTTAAAACAAACGATTAAAAATATCTTAGATGACTTACACTAGGTTTGATACTTGTCCATGTCTCCTTAGGTGTGATAGAGTGTAATCTCTTAGATGGGCATCTGTTTAAGAGATACACTGTAGAGGCGACAACTTCACCCCATAGAAACTTAAACAAATTCTTCTCCTGCAACATGCTCCTCACTATGTTCATGATGCTCCTGTTTTTCCTTTCATGTGAGATTCTTTCTTCATCACAAAACTTCTTGAAGTCAGTTGAGGCAAATTCTCCTCCTCCGTTAGTCCTGAGCAATTTGATTATCCTATCACTTTGCATTGTAACCAGTGCATTAAATATTTGGAACACTTCAAATACTTCACACTTAGATGAATTAAGTATATCCATGCCTTTCTAGTAAAATCATCAATGAAAGACACAAAATACCTATTGCCTCCTAGTGAATCTGTTTGCATAGGACCACACATATCAGAGTAGATGATGTCAAAGACTATCAACATATTGCTTGAAGGAACTCCTTTGATGTTTGGATTCAACACAGTTTTCACAAATCTCCTAAGGCAAGGACAATTGAGGCAGGCCATACACCATGTTCTTCCTCCTCATATCTTTCAAGTCCCTGAAATTAAAATTCCTCATTCTATAGTGCCACAGACATTCCTCATTGTTAACTGCTGATGCAAAGCACCTATGCTCTATGCCCTGAATTTTAATCCTAAAGGTTCTATTTTTTTGACAATGGAGCTTTAATTATCAGTCTCCTATTTTTGTTTAGGAATTTCAAAAACCTGTCTTCCATGTGCATCACTAAGCCTTTCTCAAGTAATTGACCAAGACTAAGTAAATTTCTTTTCATACTCGGCACATATAAAACAACAGAGATGATTGACTGCTTTCCATCCTTCAACTTGATTGCAATCTTGCCAACACCTTCTGCTGCTATGATCTTGTGATTAGAAAATCTCACCTTGCTCTTCACTGTGGTATCCAATTTCAGGAACCACTCTCTCCTCCCAGTCGTGTGTGTTGAGCAACCTGTATCAAGATACCATTGGTTGGTTTTCCCTTCATCTTCATTCAGGGTCACCATCGACAATACTTGTTCATCATCATCCTCTTGTGCTAGCTTTGCTTCTTCTGTATGGCTTTTTTTCTTGGTGTTTTGAGGACACTGATTTTGAAAATGACCCCACTTTTGACAGCTGTACTATTGCACATTACCTTTGTCAGATTTTTTACCTCCGCCTTGCAATGAATACTACCATTAACACCTCTAGAACTGCTTCCAGAGCTTGGTCAACAATAGTTTTTGAATCATTCTGCCAAGAACCTGTTCTACTACTTTGGTTCTTCCATTTCCCTTTTCCTCTTCTATTCTTGCTCCAATCACCTTTCTGCTGTGCTTGCAAGGCTAACTCAGAGGGCTTGTCACTGCTTGAAGTTCTTTCATTCATCCTCTGTCATGGACTTCTGATGAGCCTTGTAAGTCTTCAATTTTCATTCTCAAACCACCAAGCCTACATGCTTCTTCAATGGCTACAACAACATGATCAAATCTTGGAGACAAACTCCCCGTAATCTTTTCAACAATGATTTGATCATCTAACTTCTCACTAGAATTATTCATGAGATTAGTTAGGTTCAGTACCTTAGTGATAAATTTCTGCTACGGTTTCCTTTTCCATTCCAAGAAGTTCGTATTTCGTCCTTAGCGTTTGAAGCCTCACTTTCTTGAGTTGGTCCGCGCCTACATATGTTCTTTGCAGGTTCTCCCATGCTTCCTCCGTTGAATCAGCATCTGAGATTCACTCATAGATCGATGCATTCACACACTGGTTGAACAAGAACAGTGCCTCGAAATCCTTCTTCTTTGCCTCCTTGTACGCCACCCTCTGTGCGTCAGTTGGCCTCTCTGGTAGAGCCTCCAAACCGGTGTAAACGACCTCCAATACATCTTGGAACCCAAAAAGAATCCTCATTTGCTTGCACCAATTATCATAATTCTTCCCATTGAACATGGGAAGGGAGCTAGGAAAATTATTCAGTATATTGTTTGTCATTGCAGAATGTTCTTGTCTTGGATCGTGGTTAGCTTTGATACCAAATATAGGAACAAGAATGTGTACGATTGAACAATGGAAAGGAATGAATTATTGCACAATGTATTGGGAAATATTCAACTCTATTAATTTCATTGGTACTCCCTTAGGCTATTTATACAATGAGTGTACTCTAACAGTAGGGGTGGACAATTTCAGCGAACCCGCCATAACCCGACCGAACCCGTGAAGAAAATTTGCTGTCGGTACGGGGAGCCCTAAATAGAAGAACTCCATAGTTAAGCGTGCTTGACTTGGAAATTTTTTGGGATATGTGACCTTCTGGGGAGTTTCCTAAAAAACATGCAAGTAAGGACAACAAATGATGAAAAGACTCGTGTTGGTTTGTGGGGACACTGGACAATCTTAAAAAGCAGTCTGAGATGTGTTACAAATTCAGTGTACTTGGCGAGAACCCCCTCCTTTCTCGCACCCCTCTCTCCGCCACGCCAAGAAGTTTCTAGTGAACTCACTGTACTCGGCGAGAAAGTGGTAAAGAAGAATGGACAAGGAGGCTCTCTACCCTCTAAGCCATCAATCCCTATTTCTCGTTGTCACTCCTAACAAATCAAGGTTGTTTGTCGATCCAAGCAAATCTCACTATATACTCATCCTCATGTGCTTCTCCCAGTGAATAAAGGTCGTCGCCGCCACAACACTTCAAAGATTTAAGCACAAATTAAAGCAACAAAAGAGGTCGGCATCGAAAACATCGCCAGATTGCATGTGGGACTTTTTATTCTGCTGGAATTTGTTCGTTTTTGCTGTCGTTGTCACATTGAAGGAGGATGACAGAGAGAATGCAAACGGTTTGATGCAGAGCAATGGGAGTGAGAAGCCGAAGAGGAGGATTATGTTTTCCTTTCTAATTTATCTAATTAATGTATTTTTAAGTTGTTTTTATCTACCATGTTTTTTCAAGCAAACTGCTATTTTCTTCAAGCAAATTACTTGTGCTCACTGTAGGAACAAGAATGTGTATGCTTGAACAATGAAAAGGAACAAATGATTGCACTAGTGACTGGGGAATATTCAACTTTGTTAACTTCATTGATACGCCCTTGGGCGATTTATATAGTGAGTGTACTCTAACACAATAAAGTGACTTACAACTAAATCATAACCGTTAACTATACTACAACTAACTGTTACAACATTTACAGGGCTATAATACCGCTTACAATGTTCAGTGCTATAACACCTCTCACAGCACTAACGTGAATTAGCATTCTATTTAACACACTTCCCTAATTCTTGTTTACAAAATTTATTATTCCAACTTTCCTTTCAAATCACAGAAACTTCCCATTTGAGAGGCTTGGTTAGAATGTCTGCCATGCCACTTGAAGCTTGGTGCTGCAGTATTCAACCTTGAGTTTCTGCTTGTTTATTGATCTCTTAGGAAGTGAAAATGCGTCTTAATGTGTTTACTCCTGCCATGTGTGACAAAGTGTTTGGCTAGATTAATTTCTGACTTGTTATCATCATAGAAAGTCACAATTTCATCTCTAGTCTTGAGCTTCAATTCTTGCTGCAATGTGTCAAGCCAAGTTGTTTGACAAGCAGCAACATATTCTGCCTCACATATGGTAAATGCCACTATTGACTCCTTCTAGGAACACCAAGAAATTGGTGTTTTCCCTAACTGAAATACATACACATCAGTGCTTTTATGATCTATTTTATCTCCACTCCAATCCAACTCAGAATAACCCAGAATGCTAGCACTTTCATTGCTCCTATTATTAGGAAGAAGAACTATGCAATTCAAGGTTCCTTTTATATACCTCGTGATTCTCTTTTCTGCCAAGAGATGTGAAACTTGAGGTTTCTCAATGTATCTACTTATCAATCCAACCGAATACATCAACTCAGACCTTGTGTTGTACAAGTACCCGAAAGATCTCACAATATGTATATATTTGGTGGCATCAATCAACTCTTCAGGACCATCTTTCTCAAGCTTCAAACCTGTCTTAGGAGGAGTTCTTGCAGCATTACAATTCATCATTTCAAACCTCTTTAATATGTCAGAGGCATACTTGTGCAGGTGCATAACTATCCCTTAATTAATTCTCTTGAATTCAATTTCTAGGAAATATGAGAATTCTCCTAGGTCAGTCATCTCAAATTTCTGCATCATTTGGAGCCTGAAATTTGAGATGCTTGCTTCTTTGCTTCCTTCAACCAGAAGATCATCAACATAAATACATACAATAAACATATCAGTAATAGTATCATTATTCATGTACACTCCATGTTCACTTGTCCATCTTTGAAAACCAATTTAACATAAGAAGCTATCAATTTTCTTATTCCAAGCTCTTCGAGCTTGCTTCAACCCATAGAGTGTCTTTCTTAGTTTGTAGACCTTTTCTTCATGCCCTTCAATTTCAAATCCTGGTGGCTGTCCAATGCAGACCTCCTTCTCAATTGGCACATTTAGGAATGCTGATTTGACATCCATTTGATGCATCTTCCACCGTCTCAAGCTAGCAATAGCAACAACTATTTTGATTGTCTCCATCCTAGCTATTGAGGCAAAAACCTCTTCATAGTCTAGGCCTTCTCTCTCTTAGAAGCCTCTTACCACAAGTCTGGCTTTATATTTGAGAATTTCTCCATGTGGATTCTGCTTCACCTTGTAAACCCATTTGACACTAATATTATTTTTCTGAACTGGCAAAATTACCAATTCCCATGTTTCATTCTTCTCTCAATTATTCCTTCATGACATATATCCATTTAGGATCCTTAATTGCATCTTCAAATTTAACAGGCTCAACTTCTGTGTATAATGCAAAATGCACAATGTCTTCATCTATAGGTGCTACAACACTAGTGAGAACATAATCCTGTAACTTGGTAGGTGGGTGCCTTACTATCTAAGACCTTCTCAGTTCACTTTCCTCCTCTTGTGCTACAACATCAGTTCCATGATTCAAGTGGAGAATCATTTCTGCAAGTCTTTCACTTCCTTCATTAGACTACTTCCACTCCTTGTGCCCATCAAAAATTACATCCCTACTTACCATAACTTTTTTGATCACTGGATTGAACAACTTGTAGCCTCCAATTGAGTGAAATCCCACCAAAAGCATTTGTTCAAAATTGTCATATAGCTTTCTCCTTAACCGGTCTGGTGCATGTTTAAAACAAACGATTAAAAATATCTTAGATGACTTACACTAGGTTTGATACTTGTCCATGTCTCCTTAGGTGTGATAGAGTGTAATCTCTTAGATGGGCATCTGTTTAAGAGATACACTGTAGAGGCGACAACTTCACCCCATAGAAACTTAAACAAATTCTTCTCCTGCAACATGCTCCTCACTATGTTCATGATGCTCCTGTTTTTCCTTTCATGTGAGATTCTTTCTTCATCACAAAACTTCTTGAAGTCAGTTGAGGCAAATTCTCCTCCTCCGTTAGTCCTGAGCAATTTGATTATCCTATCACTTTGCATTGTAACCAGTGCATTAAATATTTGGAACACTTCAAATACTTCACACTTAGATGAATTAAGTATATCCATGCCTTTCTAGTAAAATCATCAATGAAAGACACAAAATACCTATTGCCTCCTAGTGAATCTGTTTGCATAGGACCACACATATCAGAGTAGATGATGTCAAAGACTATCAACATATTGCTTGAAGGAACTCCTTTGATGTTTGGATTCAACACAGTTTTCACAAATCTCCTAAGGCAAGGACAATTGAGGCAGGCCATACACCATGTTCTTCCTCCTCATATCTTTCAAGTCCCTGAAATTAAAATTCCTCATTCTGTAGTGCCACAGACATTCCTCATTGTTAACTGCTGATGCAAAGCACCTATGCTCTATGCCCTGAATTTTAATCCTAAAGGTTCTATTTTTTTGACAATGGAGCTTTAATTATCAGTCTCCTATTTTTGTTTAGGAATTTCAAAAACCTGTCTTCCATGTGCATCACTAAGCCTTTCTCAAGTAATTGACCAAGACTAAGTAAATTTCTTTTCATACTCGGCACATATAAAACAACAGAGATGATTGACTGCTTTCCATCCTTCAACTTGATTGCAATCTTGCCAACACCTTCTGCTGCTATGATCTTGTGATTAGAAAATCTCACCTTGCTCTTCACTGTGGTATCCAATTTCAGGAACCACTCTCTCCTCCCAGTCGTGTGTGTTGAGCAACCTGTATCAAGATACCATTGGTTGGTTTTCCCTTCATCTTCATTCAGGGTCACCATCGACAATACTTGTTCATCATCATCCTCTTGTGCTAGCTTTGCTTCTTCTGTATGGCTTTTTTTCTTGGTGTTTTGAGGACACTGATTTTGAAAATGACCCCACTTTTGACAGCTGTACTATTGCACATTACCTTTGTCAGATTTTTTACCTCCGCCTTGCAATGAATACTACCATTAACACCTCTAGAACTGCTTCCAGAGCTTGGTCAACAATAGTTTTTGAATCATTCTGCCAAGAACCTGTTCTACTACTTTGGTTCTTCCATTTCCCTTTTCCTCTTCTATTCTTGCTCCAATCACCTTTCTGCTGTGCTTGCAAGGCTAACTCAGAGGGCTTGTCACTGCTTGAAGTTCTTTCATTCATCCTCTGTTCATGGACTTCTGATGAGCCTTGTAAGTCTTCAATTTTCATTCTCAAACCACCAAGCCTACATGCTTCTTCAATGGCTACAACAACATGATCAAATCTTGGAGACAAACTCCCCGTAATCTTTTCAACAATGATTTGATCATCTAACTTCTCACTAGAATTATTCATGAGATTAGTTAGGTTCAGTACCTTAGTGATAAATTTCTGCTACGGTTTCCTTTTCCATTCCAAGAAGTTCGTATTTCGTCCTTAGCGTTTGAAGCCTCACTTTCTTGAGTTGGTCCGCGCCTACATATGTTCTTTGCAGGTTCTCCCATGCTTCCTCCGTTGAATCAGCATCTGAGATTCACTCATAGATCGATGCATTCACACACTGGTTGAACAAGAACAGTGCCTCGAAATCCTTCTTCTTTGCCTCCTTGTACGCCACCCTCTGTGCGTCAGTTGGCCTCTCTGGTAGAGCCTCCAAACCGGTGTAAACGACCTCCAATACATCTTGGAACCCAAAAAGAATCCTCATTTGCTTGCACCAATTATCATAATTCTTCCCATTGAACATGGGAAGGGAGCTAGGAAAATTATTCAGTATATTGTTTGTCATTGCAGAATGTTCTTGTCTTGGATCGTGGTTAGCTTTGATACCAAATATAGGAACAAGAATGTGTACGATTGAACAATGGAAAGGAATGAATTATTGCACAATGTATTGGGAAATATTCAACTCTATTAATTTCATTGGTACTCCCTTAGGCTATTTATACAATGAGTGTACTCTAACAGTAGGGGTGGACAATTTCAGCGAACCCGCCATAACCCGACCGAACCCGTGAAGAAAATTTGCTGTCGGTACGGGGAGCCCTAAATAGAAGAACTCCATAGTTAAGCGTGCTTGACTTGGAAATTTTTTGGGATATGTGACCTTCTGGGGAGTTTCCTAAAAAACATGCAAGTAAGGACAACAAATGATGAAAAGACTCGTGTTGGTTTGTGGGGACACTGGACAATCTTAAAAAGCAGTCTGAGATGTGTTACAAATTCAGTGTACTTGGCGAGAACCCCCTCCTTTCTCGCACCCCTCTCTCCGCCACGCCAAGAAGTTTCTAGTGAACTCACTGTACTCGGCGAGAAAGTGGTAAAGAAGAATGGACAAGGAGGCTCTCTACCCTCTAAGCCATCAATCCCTATTTCTCGTTGTCACTCCTAACAAATCAAGGTTGTTTGTCGATCCAAGCAAATCTCACTATATACTCATCCTCATGTGCTTCTCCCAGTGAATAAAGGTCGTCGCCGCCACAACACTTCAAAGATTTAAGCACAAATTAAAGCAACAAAAGAGGTCGGCATCGAAAACATCGCCAGATTGCATGTGGGACTTTTTATTCTGCTGGAATTTGTTCGTTTTTGCTGTCGTTGTCACATTGAAGGAGGATGACAGAGAGAATGCAAACGGTTTGATGCAGAGCAATGGGAGTGAGAAGCCGAAGAGGAGGATTATGTTTTCCTTTCTAATTTATCTAATTAATGTATTTTTAAGTTGTTTTTATCTACCATGTTTTTTCAAGCAAACTGCTATTTTCTTCAAGCAAATTACTTGTGCTCACTGTAGGAACAAGAATGTGTATGCTTGAACAATGAAAAGGAACAAATGATTGCACTAGTGACTGGGGAATATTCAACTTTGTTAACTTCATTGATACGCCCTTGGGCGATTTATATAGTGAGTGTACTCTAACACAATAAAGTGACTTACAACTAAATCATAACCGTTAACTATACTACAACTAACTGTTACAACATTTACAGGGCTATAATACCGCTTACAATGTTCAGTGCTATAACACCTCTCACAGCACTAACGTGAATTAGCATTCTATTTAACACACTTCCCTAATTCTTGTTTACAAAATTTATTATTCCAACTTTCCTTTCAAATCACAGAAACTTCCCATTTGAGAGGCTTGGTTAGAATGTCTTCCATGCCACTTGAAGCTTGGTGCTGCAGTATTCAACCTTGAGTTTCTGCTTGTTTATTGATCTCTTAGGAAGTGAAAATGCGTCTTAATGTGTTTACTCCTGCCATGTGTGACAAAGTGTTTGGCTAGATTAATTTCTGACTTGTTATCATCATAGAAAGTCACAATTTCATCTCCAGTCTTGAGCTTCAATTCTTGCTGCAATGTGTCAAGCCAAGTTGTTTGACAAGCAGCAACATATTCTGCCTCACATATGGTAAATGCCACTATTGACTCCTTCTAGGAACACCAAGAAATTGGTGATTTCCCTAACTGAAATACATACACATCAGTGCTTTTATGATCTATTTTATCTCCACTCCAATCCAACTCAGAATAACCCAGAATGCTAGCACTTTCATTGCTCCTATTATTAGGAAGAAGAACTATGCAATTCAAGGTTCCTTTTATATACCTCGTGATTCTCTTTTCTGCCAAGAGATGTGAAACTTGAGGTTTCTCAATGTATCTACTTATCAATCCAACCGAATACATCAACTCAGACCTTGTGTTGTACAAGTACCCGAAAGATCTCACAATATGTATATATTTGGTGGCATCAATCAACTCTTCAGGACCATCTTTCTCAAGCTTCAAACCTGTCTTAGGAGGAGTTCTTGCAGCATTACAATTCATCATTTCAAACCTCTTTAATATGTCAGAGGCATACTTGTGCAGGTGCATAACTATCCCTTAATTAATTCTCTTGAATTCAATTTCTAGGAAATATGAGAATTCTCCTAGGTCAGTCATCTCAAATTTCTGCATCATTTGGAGCCTGAAATTTGAGATGCTTGCTTCTTTGCTTCCTTCAACCAGAAGATCATCAACATAAATACATACAATAAACATATCAGTAATAGTATCATTATTCATGTACACTCCATGTTCACTTGTCCATCTTTGAAAACCAATTTAACATAAGAAGCTATCAATTTTCTTATTCCAAGCTCTTCGAGCTTGCTTCAACCCATAGAGTGTCTTTCTTAGTTTGTAGACCTTTTCTTCATGCCCTTCAATTTCAAATCCTGGTGGCTGTCCAATGCAGACCTCCTTCTCAATTGGCACATTTAGGAATGCTGATTTGACATCCATTTGATGCATCTTCCACCGTCTCAAGCTAGCAATAGCAACAACTATTTTGATTGTCTCCATCCTAGCTATTGAGGCAAAAACCTCTTCATAGTCTAGGCCTTCTCTCTCTTAGAAGCCTCTTACCACAAGTCTGGCTTTATATTTGAGAATTTCTCCATTTGGATTCTGCTTCACCTTGTAAACCCATTTGACACTAATATTATTTTTCTGAACTGGCAAAATTACCAATTCCCATGTTTCATTCTTCTCTCAATTATTCCTTCATGACATATATCCATTTAGGATCCTTAATTGCATCTTCAAATTTAACAGGCTCAACTTCTGTGTATAATGCAAAATGCACAATGTCTTCATCTATAGGTGCTACAACACTAGTGAGAACATAATCCTGTAACTTGGTAGGTGGGTGCCTTACTATCTAAGACCTTCTCAGTTCACTTTCCTCCTCTTGTGCTACAACATCAGTTCCATGATTCAAGTGGAGAATCATTTCTGCAAGTCTTTCACTTCCTTCATTAGACTACTTCCACTCCTTGTGCCCATCAAAAATTACATCCCTACTTACCATAACTTTTTTGATCACTGGATTGAACAACTTGTAGCCTCCAATTGAGTGAAATCCCACCAAAAGCATTTGTTCAAAATTGTCATATAGCTTTCTCCTTAACCGGTCTGGTGCATGTTTAAAACAAACGATTAAAAATATCTTAGATGACTTACACTAGGTTTGATACTTGTCCATGTCTCCTTAGGTGTGATAGAGTGTAATCTCTTAGATGGGCATCTGTTTAAGAGATACACTGTAGAGGCGACAACTTCACCCCATAGAAACTTAAACAAATTCTTCTCCTGCAACATGCTCCTCACTATGTTCATGATGCTCCTGTTTTTCCTTTCATGTGAGATTCTTTCTTCATCACAAAACTTCTTGAAGTCAGTTGAGGCAAATTCTCCTCCTCCGTTAGTCCTGAGCAATTTGATTATCCTATCACTTTGCATTGTAACCAGTGCATTAAATATTTGGAACACTTCAAATACTTCACACTTAGATTAATTAAGTATATCCATGCCTTTCTAGTAAAATCATCAATGAAAGACACAAAATACCTATTGCCTCCTAGTGAATCTGTTTGCATAGGACCACACATATCAGAGTAGATGATGTCAAAGACTATCAACATATTGCTTGAAGGAACTCCTTTGATGTTTGGATTCAACACAGTTTTCACAAATCTCCTAAGGCAAGGACAATTGAGGCAGGCCATACACCATGTTCTTCCTCCTCATATCTTTCAAGTCCCTGAAATTAAAATTCCTCATTCTATAGTGCCACAGACATTCCTCATTGTTAACTGCTGATGCAAAGCACCTATGCTCTATGCCCTGAATTTTAATCCTAAAGGTTCTATTTTTTTGACAATGGAGCTTTAATTATCAGTCTCCTATTTTTGTTTAGGAATTTCAAAAACCTGTCTTCCATGTGCATCACTAAGCCTTTCTCAAGTAATTGACCAAGACTAAGTAAATTTCTTTTCATACTCGGCACATATAAAACAACAGAGATGATTGACTGCTTTCCATCCTTCAACTTGATTGCAATCTTGCCAACACCTTCTGCTGCTATGATCTTGTGATTAGAAAATCTCACCTTGCTCTTCACTGTGGTATCCAATTTCAGGAACCACTCTCTCCTCCCAGTCGTGTGTGTTGAGCAACCTGTATCAAGATACCATTGGTTGGTTTTCCCTTCATCTTCATTCAGGGTCACCATCGACAATACTTGTTCATCATCATCCTCTTGTGCTAGCTTTGCTTCTTCTGTATGGCTTTTTTTCTTGGTGTTTTGAGGACACTGATTTTGAAAATGACCCCACTTTTGACAGCTGTACTATTGCACATTACCTTTGTCAGATTTTTTACCTCCGCCTTGCAATGAATACTACCATTAACACCTCTAGAACTGCTTCCAGAGCTTGGTCAACAATAGTTTTTGAATCATTCTGCCAAGAACCTGTTCTACTACTTTGGTTCTTCCATTTCCCTTTTCCTCTTCTATTCTTGCTCCAATCACCTTTCTGCTGTGCTTGCAAGGCTAACTCAGAGGGCTTGTCACTGCTTGAAGTTCTTTCATTCATCCTCTGTTCATGGACTTCTGATGAGCCTTGTAAGTCTTCAATTTTCATTCTCAAACCACCAAGCCTACATGCTTCTTCAATGGCTACAACAACATGATCAAATCTTGGAGACAAACTCCCCGTAATCTTTTCAACAATGATTTGATCATCTAACTTCTCACTAGAATTATTCATGAGATTAGTTAGGTTCAGTACCTTAGTGATAAATTTCTGCTACGGTTTCCTTTTCCATTCCAAGAAGTTCGTATTTCGTCCTTAGCGTTTGAAGCCTCACTTTCTTGAGTTGGTCCGCGCCTACATATGTTCTTTGCAGGTTCTCCCATGCTTCCTCCGTTGAATCAGCATCTGAGATTCACTCATAGATCGATGCATTCACACACTGGTTGAACAAGAACGGTGCCTCGAAATCCTTCTTCTTTGCCTCCTTGTACGCCACCCTCTGTGCGTCAGTTGGCCTCTCTGGTAGAGCCTCCAAACCGGTGTAAACGACCTCCAATACATCTTGGAACCCAAAAAGAATCCTCATTTGCTTGCACCAATTATCATAATTCTTCCCATTGAACATGGGAAGGGAGCTAGGAAAATTATTCAGTATATTATTTGTCATTGCAGAATGTTCTTGTCTTGGATCGTGGTTAGCTTTGATACCAAATATAGGAACAAGAATGTGTACGATTGAACAATGGAAAGGAATGAATTATTGCACAATGTATTGGGAAATATTCAACTCTATTAATTTCATTGGTACTCCCTTAGGCTATTTATACAATGAGTGTACTCTAACAGTAGGGGTGGACAATTTCAGCGAACCCGCCATAACCCGACCGAACCCGTGAGGAAAATTTGCTGTCGGTTCGGATTGGGCCCAAATCCGGGTAGCTGGAAGCCCAAAATTGTTAAAAACGGCCTTCGTTGGTCGGTGGCGGTGGAGAGCCTTAGATCCATTTGGAACCGAAACCGACCGATTATAAAACCTCAAATATTAATAAAACTCTTCTTCACTCTCACGTCTCACATTCACGTTTCACTCTCAACATTCAACAATATGAAACCCTAGCAGAGCCGCAAAACTCAGCCTCTGCCTCTCCACGAAACCGCCTCTCCCTCTCCACGAAACCGCCTCTCCCACTCCCACGAAACCAACATCGAAGCTCTCATCCCCCACGAAACCAACATCGAAGCTCTCATCTCCCACGAAACCAACATCGAAGCTCTCATCTCCCACGAAACCAACATCGAAGCTCTAATCTCCCTCTCACAGAGCAACGGAGCTTCTGAATCTCTATTTCGTTATCTTCAAGAGGTACGCTTTCTTTCTTAGATTTTCTTCTTCCTGTCATCTGATTGTCTTTACTTCATGGTTTATTTGTGATTCAGTTTGCAAACAAGAGGTAACTTCTTAACTAATCTGTTTTCTCTGGTTCGTTTTTTGTGATTCAGATTGCAAACATGGGGTTTATTTTTTCTTTCGTTTTTAGTGATTATGGGTTTCAGATTCGTTTTTGTTTAGGTTCAAGATTCATTTTTCACAATGGTTTCTCAATTCCTTTTGTCTACTCTGATTTAGGGTTTCGAAAAATTTAGGGATATGTTTATATTTGTGAGTTCCTTTTGAAATTTTAGGGTTTAGGGATATGTTCTTTTGAGCTTCTTTTGTATTCTGTTTATATCTTCAATTAAATATATGTTTATATTACTAGTTCTTTTGAAATTTTAAGGTTTCATACATCCTGTTTATATGCTTTAATGATGTCTTTATATGTTCCTCTTAGTTCCTTGTGACTTTTTTGTATTTTATTTTAGGGTTTAGGGATTCTTTAGTTTTCAGTTATGTTTATATGTTTAGGAAGTTTGCTGGCACAGTCTTGTCTATAGGCAGATAGAATAGAAAGTAAGAAAGATTCTTTTGAAGATAAATTTATAAGTTTATATGCTATATGATTTTTTGTATTCTGTTTTCTGCTTATATGCTTTATTGATTTGTCTTCTTGCTAGTTGTATGCTTTATAGATTTATTGTATGGTTATTAACAATGTTTTAATTATATGCTTTTGAGTTTCAGCAATGGATGGTCAAAATCCCCCTCAAGCTGCCACTGGGCAACCAACAACTGCTGCAGCTGTAGTTCCTCCTAAACCACCGCTTGGAAAGAAGAGGAAGTCAAATGCAAACAAAAAGAGGACAACTTCTCAAGCGTGGGATCATTTTGTTAGATTACCGGACGAGAAGGAACCTATGGCAGCTTGCAAACACTGCCACATAAAATACAGATGCGACGCTAAGATTCATGGTACGTCTAACATGATAGCTCACATTCCGGTATGTCCTCAATATCCATATGCTCTCATTAATGACCCCACACAAACAACTCTTACCTTTAGTCCTGGGGAAATTTCTAGTTTAGGCACAACTAGTACAAGATTTGATGTTGATGCTTGTAAAAAGGCGGTTGCTATTTTTGATGAGCAACCATTTAAGGTAGTAGAGGGTGATGGGTTTAGGTTCATGATGAGTCAAATGCAACCCCAATTTACTGTCCCATCTAGGAGAACTATTGCTAGGCATTGCTATCAACTTTATCTTGAAGAAAAACAAAAATTGAAAACTCTTTTTAGATCTGATTGCTCAAGGGTAGCACTTACCACTGATTGTTGAACCTCAATTCAGAATCTGAATTATTTAACCCTGACTGCACACTTTATTGATAGCAAATGGAGATACCAAAAGAGAATTATAAGCTTTTGTGTTATTCCTAATCATAAGGGAGAGACAGTTGGTAAGAAAGTAGAGGAGGTTCTTAGGGAATGGGGTATTAGGAATGTGTCCACAATTACTGTGGACAATGCAAGCTCTAATGATGTCGTTGTCGCGTATTTAAAGAAAAAATTGAAAAATATGAATGGGTTGGTGGGGGATGGACAGTTTTTTCATGTTAGATGTTGTGCTCATATTCTTAACTTAGTGGTGAGCGACGGATTGAAGGACATGAGTAGCTCTATTTCTAGCATTAGAACAGCTGTTAGGTTTGTTAGGTCTTCACCACAACGGTCTGCCAAGTTCAATGAATGTAAAGAATTTTCTGGAATAACTTGTAAAAAACTGTTGTGTCTTGATGTTCCCACTAGGTGGAACTCAACATACATGATGTTAAATGCAGTTGAAAAGTATCAGCCAGCCTTTGATAAACTAGAGTATGAAGAATTGAGTTATGCAGAATTCTTTGGGGCTGCTGGAATTCCTAGTGCATCTGATTGGGATAATGTTCGTGTGTTTGAGAAATTTTTGAAATTATTCTATGATGCAACTAAAGTTTTCTCAGCCTCACAGAGTGTAACTTTGCATGCTGCGTTTTCCCAACTCTCTTCCATCCACATTGAACTTAATAATTCTGCCATGAACCTCAACACAATTCTTGCTAACATGGGTATGGAAATGAAGAAAAAATATGAGAAGTATTGGGGTAAAATTGACAATATTAATCAGCTTCTCTATTTTGGTGTTATTTTTGATCCTAGGTATAAGTTGAGGTATGTTGAGTGGTCATTTCAAGCAATGTATGTTTCCAATCCCACCTTTGCCACTGAACTTTTCAGTTCAGTTAAAAATAATCTTTTTAAGATGTACAATTGGTACAAGGATGAATATGAGAAGCAAAACAATGTTGGGCAGCAAGCTGTTAGTCATTTAGTAGGTAGTGAAACATCGGTTGTTTCTGAAATACTCTCAACTCAAGCAAGGGAAAATGCGTTTAAGCAACATTTGCGTGAAAAGGATTCTATTGATAAGCTAAATGAGCTGGAGAGGTTTTTGGGTGAACCTAATATAGATGCATCAACCACATTTGAGATTCTAGCTTGGTGGAAACAAAACTCAGATCGGTACCCTATCTTATCTACCTTAGTTAGAGATCTTTTGGCCACACCAGTTTCTACTGTGGCATCTGAGAGTGCATTCAGCACTGGAGGGAGGGTTTTGGATGCATATAGGAGCTCGTTAAGCCCAGAAATGGCGGAAGCTCTTATATGTACTCAAAATAGGTTGAAGCCTTCTTTCTCCCAGTTTAAAAATCTCAACATTGGTGAAGAGTTTGAAGATTTTGATAACATTGTGGCAGGTTGAACTTAATCTGTTTTTTATGTTCTATAGAATTTTTCTTTTGTTAATATTTGCTTCATTTATAACTTAATCTTTGTGTTTTATATTCTATAGAATTTCAAGGAGGGGTTTCTGTGGGTGTTGGAGCTGCTGGAACTAGCTCATCATCTCAGTCACAGCCAATTACTATTGGCGATAACTGAGAAGAAATTCAGTTAGGCTCTATTACACTATAACTAAATTATTGCTTCATTTTGTTCTGAATGTATTAACAGTTATAATTTTTATCATTTGCAGTTTTGGGATTTTTTTGGAATTTTGGAGTCACATGGCTCACATCTCAACTACATTTAACACCGTTTGTTCTTTTGGAGTTTTCATGACTCAGTACATTGTCCAATGATCCATCCTCATGCAAGGGAATTTTTGTTTTGATAATGGATGAAGGTAAATAATTTGTAATAGATTCTTGCATGCTGTTTTATATTTGCTGTTTTAAATAATTTGCTATTTCTGCCGAAATTAAGTTCATTTTGTTGGAACTTAGGACCTTGGTCGAGATTGAAAAGAGGCTTCGATACAAAGTCTGCTGCTGTTCAAAATCGATATGGTAAGTTAATACGGTTTTTAATTCTGCTGATATTGAAAAATCTGCTGCTGAATATGTTATTTTGTGATAGATTCTTGCATGCTGTTTTATCTTTAATTAGTCTGTTGCTATTTCTGCAGAAATTAAGTTCATTTTGTTGGAACTTAATACCTTGGTCGAGATTGAAAAGAGGCTTCGATACAAAGTCTGCTGTTGTTCAAAATCGATATGGTAAGTTAATATGGTTTTTAATTCTGCTGATATTGAAAAATCTGCTGTTGAATATGTTATTTTGTGATAGATTCTTGCATGTTGTTTTATCTTTAATTAGTCTGTTGCTATTTCTGCAGAAATTAAGTTCATTTTGTTGGAACTTAGGACCTTGGTCGAGATTGAAAAGAGGCTTCCATACAAAGTCTGCTGCTGTTCAAAATCGATATGGTAAGTTAATATGGTTTTTAATTCTGCCGATATTGAAAATTCTGCGGCTGAATATGTTATTGTTATGGTTTGAAATTGATAAACTGATATGCTTTTATATTATGTGCAGATTTGGTAAACTGTTATGGTTTAGGATACTGCAAATTTAGGATACTGCATATTTATGGTAAACTGTTGTGGTTTTTAATTAATTGTTTTTTGTGCAGGTTCAAATGGATTGGTGTAAACTGATCTTCTTAGCTTCTTGAAGAAGCTTGAAATTCCCCTTGCATGGGTGTAAATTGTAAATTAGACTATAATTTACTAGATGGAAGTTGGAACACATTTTAAATTTAGTTAGGTGTTTGTTAAATTGGTTGATATTGTGTTTAATGTATGCTTTGATTGAACTGATAATGAATCAGTCTAACAAGGTAGTAGCATACTTGATAGTAGCATAGTAGCATACCTGAACAGGGTTGTGAATTATTGAGATGTGTTGTGAACACTACAGGGTTATGAATTGTGTGAATTGTTGTGAATCATTCTATTAGAATAGGGTTGTGAATTATTGTGAAAAAAAATGAAAATCTTGCTGTTTGAATATGTATGTGAATTAGAATAGGGTTGTGAACACTACAGGGTTATGAATTATTGTGTGAATATGTATGTGAATTAGAATATGTATGAGAATTAGAACACTAAGGTTATGAATTATTATGAATTAGAATATGTATGTGAATTAGAATAGGGTTATTAAATCTCCTTTGAAACATCTCAGTTTGAATATGCTTAAAAAAAAATAAAAAACTTTTTTTCTGAAAATCAGACCAAAAAAGTATTGGGCCAGTGAAGGCCCAAACCGTTTTAACCCACCCGTGTACCCACGAGTATCCGCCAACCCGAACCCGCCCCAACCCGTTTTTTAAATACTCATTATTGGGCCTGTATGTTCCAACCGTGGATTGGGCCGGATGTGGGTTATTGGGCCCGAATCCGACCAAGCCCGACCGCTGTCCACCCCTATCTAACAGAATAGAGTGACTTGTAACTAAATCATAACTGTCAACTATACTACAACTAACTGTTACCGCATTTACAGTGCTATAGCACTGCTTACGATGTTCAGTGCTATAACACCTCTCATAATACTAACATGAATTAGCATTCTATTTAACACTCGCAACTTCATTTTTATTATATGGATTTCTTTTAATTTTAGATTGGAGAATAGATTCAAGATTATGGTTTCTCTGGGTCGATTGTAATTTAATTGTGTAAGATTAAATAAAATTTGGGATAAGAAGAACATGAATGAAGAGAGTTATGACAACCATTTCATGGTATTATCTTTTGATTCTTTTCAATCTAATGTTAAAAAGATGTTTCTCATTGGGGACATAAGGGGGTAGCACAAAATAAGGGTGGCAGGTGGTGGGAGAAGGTGGTTGCAGCAATGAGGAAAAGAGGCACGAAACAGGGGAGGTGTGGGGAATTTACTGTTAAGTCCTTAGTTCATCCATACACCACTTATAAAGTGTGCATGGTATAAGGACCCTTAAAACTATATCATAACGATAATGAGACATAATAATTGAAAATCAATGTAAATATGTTAACACCCAAAAATAAATAGGTCGTAGGCCGAAGACTGAATGAAGAAGGCAGTGGAGCTGGAGTACTGAGGCAGGTCACTAGACAAGGATTTTAAGAGATAATTGCCTGAGAAAATGATCAATGGAAGCCCCCGGGGCATATCACTAGACAACTCCCCGAGGAAAGGGTTAGCCCGAGGAGCAATGAGCAAGACCGAGGGAGAGTACAGCCTCAGCCTATAGAGTGCCACGGCCAGGGTAGGTTCGAGTTACTGTCTGAGGGCGAAGGTTAGCTGAGTAAACCAAGTGGCTGAGGTAAGGCAGTTTTACTTGGAAGGCACGTAAGAGACATGCACGAAGATGGAACGTGGGAGTAGTTGAGGATCAAGCGAATGAGCGAGGCCTTGAAGAGCGGAGTGAGGGAGTTCACCCCACTAACTGTGCTAGTGAGATCGTGGGTGGTCACTCCGCCTCCTTAGGGCTTAGGAACAATGATAGTCGTTGATCTTAGCCTGATCCAACGGTAGGCAAATGTTGGCTGTGTTAATGGCCGACGAGGGCCTATGTATATAAATAGGAGAGTAATTGTACAGAAAAAACACATCAATCAAATAAAACTCTACGTTTATTTTTATCTATCTTCTTTATCGCATTCATCTTTACTTTTATGCATTAGCCAGTAGTATAATCCAACCTTCGCAGTCTCCTCTCACCTAACCTGGCCCTTTCTAGAGGAGTCAGGATACCCATAGTTAAGGAGCAGAGTTCCCTCCTTGGCGCAATCACTTGAAGAACAAGGAATCAAAGAACTTGCTCAAACCCCTGGACGAATCCACGGCTAGGACCTTAGAGTTTGAACCAAGGAACAACAAATTGGCACGCCCGGTGGGACTAGAACAGGTGAACAGACCATTGCGTTTGATTTGCCTGGACTGGATTATCATTGGCGTATGCACTTGCGCTCTGGGAAAAACCTAAGTATGGATCTGCCTTCTGCTTCAATAAAGGCAACTGTTGCGAATGACCGAACCACGGAGCCAGTAGGTGTTTCAGGGAATACTACTACAACGGTTACTGCGGAATCAAATGAACCGCCTCACCACGAGGAGGAGCCTGTGGTCATGACCACCTCATTCATTCAGCAACAAATTGACACGGGGATACATGATATAATGTACCAAGTCACTACAAAAAAATTGGTCATTAGCGAGGGAAATTTCCCTCGCAAAATGACCTAAATCCGTCGCTAATGATCATTTGCGAGGGAATTAGCGACGGACTGGTTCCCTCGCTAATTCCCTCCTCGCTACTGGGATTAGCGAGGGAATTTTAAACCCTCGCTAATTAGCGAGGGAATCTTCCCTCGCTAATTCCCTCGCTAAGTCTGACTGTTTCTGTTTTTTTTAAATCTGCTTTTTTTTTATATTTATTATTATAATATTTTAATTATTATTATTATTATTACTATTATTATTATTATTATTATTATTTCCAAAGAGAGAGAGAGAGGAGTGAGAGTGGTGGTGGCGTGGTGAAGGTGGCGTGGTGGTGGTGGCGGTGAAGGTGGTGTGGTGGTGATGTGTGGATGGTAGAGAGAGAAGGAGAAGAGTAAGGAGAAAGAGAGAGAGAGAGAGAGAGAGAGAGAGAGAGAGAGAGAGAGAGAGAGAGAGAGAGAGGAGTGAGAGTGGTGGCGGCGTGGTGGTGGCGTGGTGGTGGTGGTGGTGGTGAAGGTGGCGTGGTGGTGATGTGTGGATGGTAGAGAGAGAAGGAGAAGAGTAAGGGAGAAAGAGAGAGAGAGAGAGAGAGAGAGAGAGAGAGAGAGAGAGAGAGAGAGAGGAGTGAAAGTGGTGGCGGCGGTGGTGGTGGTGTGGTGGTGGTGTGAGTGAGAAGAAGATGAGAGAAGAAGAGTGAGGGAAGAGGAAGGGTGGCGTGGTGGTGGTGGTGGCGTGGTGGTGGTGTGGTGGTGGTGTGAGTGAGAAGAAGAGTAAGGGAAGAGGAAGGGTGAAAAGGAGAGAAGAAGAGTGAGGGTGTTGTGAGTGAGAAAGAAGAGTGACGGTGTAAACGGATTTAAGAAAAAAAAGTAAAAAAAATTTGCGAGGGAATTAGCGATGGAACTGTCCGTCGCTAATTGCTGCACATTTACCAACCTCTGCACTGAGTCCCATCATCTGAAAAGTAAAAAAAATTAGCGAGGGACTGAAATTCCGTCGCTAATTTTCCCGCCCAAGCCTTTAGCGAGGGAATTTCCGTCGCTAATGTCTAAATTTCCGTCGCTAATTCTCAAAAATACGACAGCCTCTATTCCCTCGCAAATTCCGTCGCTAATCTCAATTTTTGCGAGGGACCATTAGTCCGTCACTAATTTCCGTCGCTAATGGCTTCTTTTGTTGTAGTGAGTGTCCCAACAATTGGCTGACATAGTTAAACCTATGGTGCACAATGAAGTGCAACAGGCCAAGGAATTGGAGCACAGGCAGGCAACACGAGGTAGCAGCACTACCAACCCCATTTTCCTTGGCCAATTACAGGGAGGACATCCTACTTCTCTGGGAGGCACGCATCAGTTCCTGCCATACACCAACCCTGTTGGACCTCAGCAGGCATCCTCCTATGCTTCCATGGGAGGAATGCATCAGTGGTCACTGAGTGAGAGTTTGACTGGGCCTCAACAGGCGTTCTCTCATCAGGTATGCCCTTCTCCTGTGATTCCTCAACCCAGTACTTTTTCCACTGCCAACACTGGGGGCAGTTTTTGGCGAATGTCACTAATACGGCTTCTCTTCAGCAGGGACAAGTGCAATTGGCCCGAAGGCCGCCCGAGGCAGTGGGCTCGGTGGGTTTGCTGCAAGGACCATCCTATAGATGCTTTGCCGCGGCTAACTACCCGGCCTACGCATGGGGGCAAGCCTTCGCCCCGGAATCAGGGAATGACAGGATTAGTGGGTATTGCCTGAGTCGGCAGCCATGGGCCCAGAGCCCACCTGGCTCGACAAGCCTACCTCCTAGTCAGCCGTACCCCGGAGCACTCAGTACCTACCCCACGGGTTCCTATATACAGACACAGATGAATGTTGCTCCGGCCGAGCAGCCATGGAATCAACTTCCACCTCACCGAGGCATTCAAACATCTGTACCAGGAACTGGCCTTGTTAACCTGCCCCAAGTAGTGCCTGGGCAGCCATGGATAGACGCTCCACCTCAGGTACCACCGCAGCCAGGGGAGCAGGGTCCCCCAGATACACTGTGGCGACCAACGCCTCCACCTGAAAGACCATCGGGGGCCCAACTCCTGGATCCTAATTTGATAACTGACATTAGTAAGAAGTTCTTCGGCGTTCAGCTGAAACCGCTTGATAGACCGGTGTACAGGAAGCCTTACCCCGATTGGCTGGATAGATTGGTGCCTCTTCCCAGAGGATTCAAAATCCCCGATTTTGCCACATTCTCCAGGGATGATGGTAAATCTACTATGGAGCACATCGACCGATTCACGGCTCAGTGTGGGGAAGGAAACCAGAATGAATTCCATAAGTTGCAGCTGTTCCCTTTGTCCCTGACAGGAACTGCATTCTCTTGGTATTCTTCTCTCCCACCCGATTCTATACAGACCTGAGCAGAAATGGAAAGGTGCTTCCATGACAGATTTTATTGGCCACAGCCTGAAATTACTGTAGCCGATCTCATGAATTTACGGCAGAAGGTGGATGAGGCAGTGACTGACTTCATTGAAAGATTCAGAAAGATGGCCGGAAAGTGCTCAGTACCATTTCCAGAATCTCAATTTACTTCCATGGCCATCTCTGGAATGCATCCGCAATTGAAGGAAAAGCTCGTGGGACAGGCTTATAGTGACCTCAGTGGTTTAGCTTCCAGGGCTGTGCAAATTGAACAATTCATACAGGAAAGAGAAAGGAGGAGAGCTACTAGGTGTCGAGGGCCTCAATTGATATCAGTAGTGGATGCAACCGAGGACTCCGATTATGATGAATCAGCCGATTACACGGCAGACATCCTGGTGGCTGAGATAGTAAAAGGCAAAGCATACCTCTGTCCTGCTCTTAAGCCTGCTAAAGGAAAGGAGAAGGACGAAGCAGAAAACAAAGTTGAATACTCCTTTGACATCTCCATGGCTGTGTTACCAAGTGGCTTCAGTCTCAAGAGGGGGGGGGGGGTGAATTGAGATTTAAAACTTTTCAGATCTTTCGAAAACGTTTTTCCCCTTTTCAATGACTTAGATTAATTTTCGCGCAGGTTAAGTGGAAGCGAAGGAATTAGAATATAAAGCAGTAAAGCGGTATAACAGTAAAGCAGGAAAGCAGTAAAGCACGCAGAGTTTTATCCTGGTTCGGTCACCTCCTAGTGACCTACGTCCAGTCCTCACACCCTTGTGAGATTTTCCACTAACCAAAACAACAAGGCTTACAGGTGCCTTGGGAAACCTTTACAGACTCAGGCACTCTCCTCCTAGGATATCCCACCTATAGAGAGCCTTCAAATCTAATATAACAATAACAAGAGATACCCCACCCCTGTTACAATCAGCTGCCCCAGAAAGATACCCCACTTCCTAGTACAAACAGCTACCCTAGAGAGATACCCCACTCCCTAGTACAAATCACAAACCATTAGATAATGAACAATTGTAAAGACAGAAATACCTCTAATGAAGGCAGATATTACAACTTGAAGAATGCAACCCCAACTAACTCTTAGCAACAGATCAGCTCAGACGGACCAACGGTGCGTGACGAGCAACAGTAAAAGCGTAAAGAGTTTTTCTCAAAAGTTCTCTGATTCGTGAAATGGGTTGTTGTGTAAAAATGAACGTGAAGCACTGCCTATTTATAGGCTATGAAAAAATCAAGTTTACGTTAAAAATAGTGTAGGAATCGATTCTTTGTTGAAAGCATTTGATCTAGGAATCGATTCATTTAAGTGAGGAATCGATTTTGATTTGTTTGAAAAATGGAGACAATCGATTCTTTAGAACTATGGAGGGCTAGGAATCGATTCTATACTTAGTGAAAACATGTATGAATCGATTCTCAGCTTGCCTGAGACATGTAGGAATCGATTCTCAGTTAAGTGCAAAAGAGTGGGAATCGATTCTTTCTTTAAAAGGATTTGGCTCAGAAATCGATTTATGTACTGAAAATACATGACGTGAAAATCGATTCTTCCTTTTCTGATTGACCTGAAAATCGATTTTGATGAATGTATATGCAAGGTAAAATCGATTTTTGTGTTTTAAAGATGATAGGTATGTTTACGTAAGTATGCATGCATCTTTTGAAAAACTTGTGAGTGTGTGAGACTTTGATATACGAGCTGACCTTTGAAAGAGCTTACACTTTTTCCTAAGACACACCCAAACCCTAAGGACTACCCTTATATTTAAGGACTACCCTTATATCTTGAAACTTCAATTCTTGAGCTTGATTGTCTTGGATTGTGACTTTGATACTTTGTCACTTTCATCACCTTTTGCCTTTGGTCACTCTCATCAACTTTGGCTATCAACTTTGGCTTTGTCTTTTTCCTATTATCAACTTTAACTTTTGTCTTTTTCATCATCAAAACGTCTTAACCACTTCATCATCAAAACTTAGCCTGCAACACAAGATATCTACAGGCTGATCAAATATTTGATTATCTCCTCAAGGACAAACAGATTAAGCTCCTTGAGGGCCATAAGATTCCCCCCTGAAGAGATAAAAGGGAAGAAGTACTGTAAGTGGCACAATTCATTCAATCATACCACTTCCAATTGTATTATCTTCCCTCGAGCCATTCAAGAAGCTATAAAGAAAGGGAGGTTCAAGATGGCCGACAAGGGAACGCAGGAGATGAGCATTGATACTGATCCTTTCCCCATCACGAGCATTAATATGGTCTCCTTTTCAGGAAGTGACCGAGAGAAAGGAAAAGAGAAGTATGTATGGGTCCCCAAGCAGGAGGCGCCCCCGGATAAGAAAGTATCCGTCTTCGACCGCTTAGGGTCACCCCCCAAAGGGTCCACAGTGGTAGACCGCATGGTGTTGTTGCAAAAAAGGTTACAGCTGGGAGGGCCGAGCCAGCCCCAAGGGATCCAAAAGAAACTCCCAAAGCCAGGGAAGCTTGTTCAAGACCTCAGAGATCTACACCTATCCAAGCTTAACTCTGGGAATAATTCTGGGAGAAATGCACCTCGGGCCCAGGATGTGATGGAGAATCTCATACCAAAGTTGAAAGAAGGGCCGCGCAGGTCATTGAAACCCAAGGGTCAACATCACACTACAAGAATTATTGGTTTTTCCGGCCAGGAGTTTCCGGCGGATATAGATCCGCCGCAAAGTTACCGGCGGAATCTACGAATTTCCGGCGGAATTTATCCGCCTCAAAGTTACCAGCGGAAAAATTGACATTTGCGGCGGATTAAAATTCGTCTTGGCTTTTGCGGCGGATTTAACGGTTCTTGCGGCGGATTTGGGTTCACAAATTTTTTTTTACGAGATTTTAATTAATCGCCGCAAATGCACCTCCGTCCGCCGCAAATCCCTTATGTCCGCCGCAAATCCCTTAAATCCGCCGGTAACTGCGTTTCCGGCGGATCTTGCCTTTTGACCGTTTGACTTCGTTTCTCCTATATAAAGCCCTTCTCCCCTTCTTCTTTTTTCACACCTCTACCAATACTCTCATTCTCTTGATACGGCACTCGATCTCTTAATACGGCACTCTCTTGAGCATTGTCGGCAGCGGGGTTCCAATAGAGTGGCGTACGTCTCCATTTTTTTGTAAAAAAATTTCCACATTGTCATGAAGACCCCTTCATCTTTTTCGTTAAAAGTAACCCCTTTATCAGCATAAAGTTCATCCTCATTATTTTCACCACAAGAGACATATACGCTCATCAAACGCTCGGTATCATCCTCCAACTTAACAACCCGTCCTTGCAGTTCCTCAAACTTTCTATTTAGAGATTCAATCATCTTTTCAAAAGATGGTTTCTTGTGAAACTTTCTATTTTGAAAATATGGTTGAATCTCTAAATAGAAAGTTTGAGGAACTGCAAGGACGGGCTGTTAAGTTGAAGGATGATACCGAGCGTTTGATTAACGTATATGTCACTTATGGTGAAATAATGAGGAGGAGCTTTTTGCTGATAAATGAGTTACTTTTAACGAAAAAGATGAAGGGGTGTTCACGACAATGTGGAAATTTCTTTACAAAGAAATGGAGACATACGCCACTGTAATGGAGCTGCTGCCGACAATGCTCAAGAGAGTGTCATATCAAGATAATGGCGTAGGTCTCCGTTTAGGGGTAGCAGACATTAAATATATATTTTACTGTTTTTCCCAATTTTTATTGCTTTAGATTATTTTATTTTTTTGTTTAAAATATTTTATTAATTGTATGTATATTTTTTTGGTGATAATATTTTTCTGCTTTTCCCAATTTTTATTTTTTTAAATTAAAAATTAATTAGTTATTGGATTTTATTTTTTTATCAATAATTAAAAAAATTAATAAAATAATATATATTTTTAATTAAAACGATTTTTTTAAAAAAATAAAATTTATTTTTTAAAAATAATAATAATTTTTTAAAAAAAATAATATTTTTTTTTTAAAAATAATAATAATTTTTTAAAAAAAAAAAATAATTTTTTTTGAAAAAAAAAATGGTACTTTGCGGCGGATTTGTGTTATTTGCGGCGGATGTTGAGCATTTGCGGCGGATCTTTGCGGCGGATTATAGCTTTTGCGGCGGATTATTTGGTGTTTTTAAAAAAAAAGGCGCGGTATTTTGATTTGAATATCCGCCGCAAAATACCACGAATCCGCCGCAAATCTCCGTAATTAAAAAACCCGCGGATTTTAAATTTCAAAATCCGCCGCAAACCTCCAGAATCCGCCGCAAAGTACCGAAAAAAAAACCCGCGGATATTGAATTTTAAAATCCGCCGCAAACCTCCAGAATCCGCCGCAAATCCCTTTTGACCGTTGGGCTGCTTTTTCCTATATATATCCATTCCCCACTTCTCATTCTTCACACTTCTAACAATCCTCCTATTCTCTTCTTAAAATTTCTCTTTTACTCTCTCCCAAATTCTCTCCTTTTCTACTAAATCTGTTTTTGAAGTGTAGCGCTTCCTCCCTACGAATTGTCTTCTGCTCTTATTGGGAAATTTCTTCAAGGTATGTTTTTGATATTGGTTAATAGTTTTAGTTTTTAATTTTTTTTTAATATTCGTTTTTAAATTATTTTATAATAATATGAATTTGTTACTAATTGTGTTGTTTTTTTTGTTTAGGTATTGTTTGGGTTCCTCCTTTTTCCTCTCTGCTTGAGTTCAGGATAAGCTTCAAGCCAGAGCCTTCTCTTCACTACGGTTAGTTGTTAAAGTAATTAATAAAATATTACTTACTTCACTATTTTTAGTAAAATTTTGTTTCGTATTTTGTTTGCAATAATAATACAAATTAATTTATATTGAAAAAACTTATTTATTAAGTTCACTTATAAATTTTATTAACATATATTGTCTTATAAAAATTGAAATTTAAAATTAAATTTGGAATTATTATTTATAATGTTTAAATTATTTGTATAAAACATTATTAAAAAATTAATTCTGTTGCTTGTAATTAATTGGTAGTTTATTGAAATATCAAAATAAAATGAGTAATATATAAATATATATATCAAAATATGAAGTAATTGATAGTTTATTTTATTTATATTGTAGTGTAGTATATGTATAGTTCTTGAAAATGGATCGTAGTTGGATGTATGATCGATTGTATCCTGGAAGAACTGGTGTAAAACGACGTTTTGTAGAAGGAGTAGAAGAGTTTATTTTTTGTGCTAAGTACATTGATCATGAAGAATTTGGGCGACAAGGCGGTATTAGATGTCCGTGCTTGAAATGTTCATTTCGAGCTATAAAAAATGAACATGAAGTTAGACTTCATTTGTACAATAATGGGTTTAGGCCAAATTATTGGACATGGAGTCGTCACGGGGAAGGAGCGCCAGGGGTAGCTGCAGTTCCTGCGGTTAATGTTCCGGTTGAAGTAGTAGATCACACATCAAGTAGTTATCCAGTGACTACGACATCTGAAGGATGGGGAATACAACCGTTAGATGTTTATCAGGGAATGATATCTGACGCTGTTGGAGTAAATTTGGATTTTGAAGAACCAGATGCTGACGAAGTTCCAAATGAGGAAGCTCAAAGGTTTTACATGTATTTGAGTGAGACAAATAAACCCATATTTGAAGGATCTACAGACTCAAAATTATCAATGTGTGTTCGGTTGTTGGGTCTTAAGTCTCAATTTAATGTTGCTGATTTTTATTAATTGTATGGATATTTTTACTGCTTTTCCCAATTTTTATTTTTATAAATTAAAAATTAATTAGTTATTGGATTTTATTTTTTTATCAATAATTAAAAAAATTAATAAAATAATATATATTTTTAATTAAAACGAATTTTTAAAAAAAATAAAATTTATTTTTTAAAAATAATAATAATTTTTTTTTTAAAAAAATGGTACTTTGCGGCGGATTTGTGTCGTTTGCGGCGGAATTTTAAATAAAATGTTTTTTTAAAAAAATTATACATTTTTTTTTAAATAAAACGGGTGATTTGCGGCGGATAAGGGGTACTTTGCGGCGGATATTGGGTACTTTCCGGCGGATATATTGCGTCAAAAATTTGTCCCCTTTTCCGGCGGATTATCCGCCGCAAATTTGCGTTGGATTTTGCGGCGCCACTAAATCCGCCGCAAACTTGCGGCGGATAATCCGCCGCAGCGCGTTTGCTTCGAGCTGGCTACCGGCGAAAAACTTCCGCCGCAAAGTCCAAATATCCGCCGCAAATTTGGCTTTTGCGGCGGATTTCGCCCGCCGCAAAGTCCAGCTTTTCTTGTAGTGTCAATAGATATTACTGTACTTAACGACCGTGAATTAAGGGCTGTCAGAACAGTAAAGCCACCATCAGAAGTGCCACCAGGTCAATGGATGACACATGCAGCAACGGAAGCGCCAGCACCGATGGTTGTTCCCAAATCTCGTTCCCAAAAGAGAAGGCAACAGAGGGCGAGGGCCTACCACAGAATGAGGGAGACCCTCCAGATGCTCACCTCGACCAGAGAAGGGAACGCCCAAACCATTCCTGCAGCCACTGTGGCTACGGATTTGGAACAGGCCTTCCCAAAACCGATCGAGGAAACAACTCCGGAGCAGCCAAACCTCGACGCAGCTGATCCTAGTGCACCCGTTGGGACAACAGAGGGACCCAACGCCATGATAGGAATGATGGATACCTCCCATAGCCCACTGACTGAGGCAGTAATAGGATGTCTATATGGGCCTAATAGCCCCAAGCCACCTCAGTCGACCAATGTGCCTCACATTGAAGGGGCTATGACGGAGGAGGAACTGGCAGAGGACAACCTCCTGGGAGAAGACGAAGAGAACCCCTTTGGCCCTCTGAACTTTGACGGGGACTCCTTGACAGGGTCACTCCTGGACGATATCATGGACGAAGTCGATGGGGCGTATTATGCTGACATAGAGGTGGCGGGCCTTCTTCCACCGGAATTCTGGGGTAATAAAGATCAACCAAGACCTCTTGAGCGAGATGTCTTTGCTGAGGGGGACGAATGGGCTGCCTTGACAGAGCCCGAGGGAGTAATTACAGAGGGAATATTGTTTGAAAAACCCACAGCCGACATGACTAGACACTTGAAACTACTGTATATCCAGGCCCATTTGAATGGGAAGCTGTTTAAACGTGTCTTCGTAGATGGCGGTGCTGTATTGAATATCATGCCATTAGCCACTATGAAAAAGTTGGGGAAGAACGCCGATGATCTCATTCCAACCACCATGACCATGACTAATTTCATGGGCCACCCATCCCACGCCTTGGGAGTGTTGGTGGCCGATGTGACAGTTGGGAGCAAGATGACTCGCTCGGCCTTCTTTGTCATAGAAGGAAAGCCCTCATATGCCGTAATTCTGGAGAGAGATTGGATTCACACCAGTGAATGCGTACCTTCCACCCTACATCAGAAGTTAATGATATGGATAGGGGATCAAGTGGAGATAATAAAAGCAGACTTTTGTCCATTTCATGAGGAAGTAAAGATGTTCGAAGCTGTTTTTTATTCTCCTCATTTACACCCTATCTCCATCCCAGGGAATTATGAAGAAGGTGGCGTTAAGTCTTGTGACTGGACCAAAAGAGGTTTTGAATTCCAAATGTTGGCCAACCCACAGCCTATCAACCAGGATAATGATTAATCTCCCACCAGAAGTACAGAGCCTGTTGGATCGATTGCACCTATTCCAAATCGAATCCAGCATTGAAGGGGCTATGTTTGGTGCAATAGACGAAGAGCACAAACTTGAGCAATACTCATACCAAGGAGATTCGGATGACCCTTTGACAAGACGTTGGCCGAACCTCCTCACCTGGAGCCCATCCAAAGGAAGATGCCCACCTTTGAAGCCCAAGATCCCCTGTTGGAGGTGAACCTGGGGAGTGAAAAGAAGCCAAGGATAACAAAGGTCAGTGTTAAATTACAACCTCAACAGCGAGATCAGATGTTGGCGTTAATAAAGAGCTACCGTGACTGCTTTGCGTGGGATTACCATGACATGCCAGGCCTCGATAAAGCCTTGATAGAGCATAGGTTACCCATCAAGGAAGGTTGCAAGCCTCATAAATAGCCACCAAGGAGGTTCAATCTACAACTGATGCCACAATTCAAAGCCGAGGTGGAAAGACTGCTCAAAGCAGGGTTCATAAGAACTGCAAGGTACGTAGAATGGTTGTCTAACATAGTTCTTGTCATCAAAAAGAATGGTCAGGTCAGAGTTTGTATTGATTACAGGGATCTGAACTTGGCCACTCCCAAGGATGAGTATGGCATGCCTGTGGCCGACATGCTTGTCGATGCCACGGCCAACAACGCCATCTTGACTTTCATGGACGGTTATTCTGGGTATAACCAGATATATGTGGCCCAGGCTGACACCCATAAGACTTCCTTCAGGTGCCCTGGGTATCTATGAGTGGCTGGTAATGCCTTTTGGTCTCAAAAACGCAGGTGCCACGTACCAGAGGGCCATGAACTCTATTTCTCATTACCTCATCGGCAAAAGCATGGAGGTATACATCGATGATGTGGTGGTTAAGTCCAAGAGTTTCGAAGCCCACTTAGTGGATCTTGAACAAGCTCTAAAACGGATGAGACTCCATAATCTAAAAATGAACCAGGCTAAGTGTGCTTTTGGCGTGTCTACAGGCAACTTTTTGGGCTTTTTGGTACACAACCAAGGCATTGAAGTAGACAAGAACAAAGCCCGAGCTATCCTTGAGGCAAGACCTCCCAAGAACAAGAAGGAGTTGCAGAGCCTGCTAGGCAAAATCAACTTCCTGAGAAGGTTTATCTCCAACTCGGCCGGAAAGATGAAAGCTTTCTCACCTTTGTTGAGGATAAAGAATACTGAGGAAATGATGTGGGGAACCTTTGAAGCTGTATATTGCGACCGAAGATCAAGCCATCGGCTGCCTATTAGCCCAAGATGATGATAATGGCGCCGAGCGTGCTATTTATTATCTTAGCAGGATCCACAACGACGCTGAGACTAGATATTCTCCTATTGAGAAGCTTTGTTTGTCTTTATTTAATGCTTGTACTAAACTGGAATATTATTTATTAGCGAAAGAGGTTCTAGTTGTGTGCAAAGTTGACACTATCAGGTATCTTCTTAATAGGCCCCTCTTGTAGGGTAGACTTGTCTAGTGGGCCATTAAGTTAAATGTGTTTGCCTTGACATACGTGCCATTGAGAGCTGTTAAAGGGCAAGCCTTGGCTGACTTCTTGGCTCAGCACCCATGTGTAGAGATACACGATGCCTCGGCCGAATCCATTAACTATCCAGGCTTGAAGCCTTGGATCCTCATGTTTGATGGCTCAAGTACCCAAATCAGGGCAGGCATCAGCGTGCTCATCACCAGCCCCTGTGGGCAGACATGGAGATTCATGTGCAGGATAAGGACCAAGACTCCAATAATCAGGCCAAATATGAAGCCTTGATCATGGGACTTGATATCCTTGCCACCATGAAAGCACAATATGTGGAAATCAAGGGGGATTCGCAACTGGTGATCAAACAGATCACTGGGGAATACAAGTGTTATAATACAAAACTCAAACAATTGCGAGCCTCGACGCATAATTTGTTAAAATTGTTTGCCGATGCTGTCATCATGTATATCCCCAGAAACGAAAAGCAAGAGGCAAACAATCTATCCCAACAAGCCTCGGGTTATAAGGAGTCAGTGGTCGAGGTATGGCAGCAAGATACCTCAATACAAGCCGATGAGGACCCTGCCGATGCTTGGATTGGAGCATTTACGGAATACCCCCGCAATCCAACGGCTGACATCGATTTTAAGATTAAGAAAAGGGCGTTAAAGTACATTGTGATAGGGAATGACCTGTATAAAAGAAGCGCCAATGGGGTATTGTTACGATGTCTCATGAAAAAGGACGCGTATATGGTGATGGCACAAACCCATGCAGGGATTTGTGGTGTACACAGGTCTGGCCCCACCATGAAATGGCTAATATACAGACACAGATACTATTGGCCGACGATCACGACCGATTGCTTCCAGTTTGCAAAGGGATGTGAGGCTTGCCAGCTGCATGGACCAATCCAGAGAATGCCTGTGGATGAGCTCCGAGCTCAAAGGGCCATAACTTTATTATTGTGGCCACCGATTACTTCACTAAGTGGGTAGAAGCTGCGCCTCTAGCGAATGCTAATCAGGCTGCGGTGATCAGGTTCATAGAAAACCAGATCATATACAGATTTGGCATTCCTGAAACCATCACGGCCGATCAAGACATGATGTTCACCGGGGAACAAGTGGTGACCTTTGCCCAAGAATACGGCATCAAGATGAGACACTCGTCTCCCTATTATGCTCAAGCTAACGGACAGGCAGAGGCTACTAATAAAATCATCATTGAGCTCATCAAGAAGAACATAGAGGATAAGCCTCGACGGTGGCACGAGACCCTAAATGAGGCCTTATGGGCAATGAGGAACTCCAAGTCCACGGCCACCGGGGTGGCTCCCTATCGTCTAGTGTATGGACAGGATGCCGTAGTACCATTGGAGATCAGCGTGGCATCATTGAGGGTGGTTCGGCAGCATGCCCTCGGTATGGATGAATATCAACAAGCCATGTTAATGGAATTGGACTCGTTGGACGACAACAGGCTGGCAGCCCTCAGCAAGATTGAGATGAACAAGGCTAAAACGGCCCGAGCCTATAACAAACACGTCAAGACTAAGAAGTTTGTTGAGGAGATCTAGTATGGAAAGCTATTCTGCCGCTTGGGAGGAGAGACCACCAGTTGGGAAAGTGGTCCCCAATTTAGGACGGGCCCTACATCGTAAGTGAAGTGTACGACGGTGGCGCATACCGTTTAATTACGTTCGATGGCGAAGAGTTCGAAACAAAAATAAATGGCAAATATCTCAAGGCGTATTATCCTACTCTATGGGAGAATATGCAAAGGAAAGAGAATTAGCGGGTACGAAAGAAATCTTTGTTTTGGTGGCCCGCCACACACTGGCGGCCTGGTGATAAGAATTTATCGAATTTGCCGTTAGAAAAAGTGCCAATGCTACCTCACCTGCCCCTTTCAAAGGAACATCACAATCTCCACTACGGCAGCGACAATTTTGCCCGCTATGACCTCACCCATTACCGCGGCGACAATCTCATCTGCTATAACTTCATCCGTCTTATCTACGTTGGGCTCACTTGCCATAGGCTCATCGGCCTCAGTAGCAGCAACCTCCCCCAATATCTCCAAACCCTCGGAGGGAGACTCCATCGACGGGCATATTCTTGATATCGCCCCGACTTTACCCACAACGTCGTCCCAGAGGTGCGTAATTTCCTCAGCAGCAGGGGCGTTGTAGGAAGGTGTAGGGTCAAGGAAAAGTGATGCCTCATCAAGCATGCCTTCAGCAGGGGCCTCAACATCTTCTTGGTGTGCACGAGCGAGGGCTTGCTCATAAGATGACCTCAGGGCTCCCCATCCCTCGACGGCTTGGCGTAGAGCAGCACGGCTTTTGTCCTGGTCCGCCTCTAGGCCAGGTTGCAAGGGAAGGAGTTGTGCAAGGGAAGGATCTAATGCGGAACTGTGGCAGAATAATTGCACGATGTCAGAGGAAATGGCGGAAAGCTTAGTTGTGGCTGCGGAATGCTGAGGAGTGAGGGAAACCAGTTCAGCCTGAAGAGAAACGATCTGAGCTTCAATGGGTTTGATTCTACAAGTAATTCTCTCCTGCTCGGCTACAGTCTCTTGCTTAGTCTGGCTAAGGGAAACGAAGGCTGCCTTGTAACCATCCTTCTCGGCCCGAAGAGAATCCAACCGGTGTAAGGAAGCCACAGACCGATCCTGAGTAGCTCTGGCTCGACCATAAAGACCAGAAATGTCCCCAAGTTGCAAAGCTATCTCCTTAAGAGCACCCTTTTTCACAATGGGAACCTCAAGAGAATTGGAAACCCGAAATAATGTTACTCGAAGGGCTGCCACGCGGTCTGGGTCAGTAGGGATCTCTCCAGCAAAGGCTGCCTCCACCTGAGCGAGGTCAACCTCTGTAGGGGAAGGGGCCGATTCTGGAGCATCAAGGTTCTGAAAATAACGCTGCAATTCCTTATCGGTGATTGCGCGAAGAGAGGGTGTCGACCTAGGCAACAGGGGGATCGGCCTCCGCAAAAGTAAGAGGATCGGCCGCCGCAGTGTTGCCCGCCGTTTCCTGCAAAAAAAAAAGAAACAAATAATGAAAAAGGAGGACGGTTACGCTGAAAACGTCGAGCAACCTAAGAAAGATTGCTTACAAAATTGGGAGTTGGACTATTGAAGGGTGGAGCTTGAGAATATTACGGTGATTCAGTTGGAGCGCGAAGCCTCTGCGGAGTTATCAAAAGAAAGTTCAAAAAGGAGAGAATAGAATAAACGGCAAAAGCGCCCTCGTTGTACTAAGAAAAGAACTTACCCTTAACCGTTTGAGAGGTGAAGGTGATGCCTCGGTGACTGGAGCGGCTGAAGGAGGCAAGTGGAATAGTTCTCGTGTTCGTTTTCGTTGAAAGATAGGGACATTATCATCTTCATCATCATCGTCGTCACCATCTAAAATAACTGGAATAGGAGGTTGAGCTGCACAAAGGCATAAGCAAATAAGCTCGCGCTAAACAACGGAAGTAAATAAACCAAGGTCAGGGACTTACCAGTGGTAACAGAGGGTCGCCCAGTGGATTTCAGGCGAGGGGAAGAACGCGAAGGAGGATCCGAAATTAGTTGCTGCTTCTACTTCTTCGCTTCTGCCGCCACATCGACAGCCTAGTGAGGTGGTGGACTCACTCGAGTAGCCATCGAGGTAGGTCGAACAGGAACCCCTCGGTAGAGCCCAAGTAGCTTTGAAGGTATTCAATATTGGAGCGAGGAAAGACGTGCGCCCGTACCTGCGACCACCAGGAAATGTGGCTGCTGATTTCGCCGATTCTGTTGCGATAGACACCCCAAGAAAAGGAGAGGAAATGTGCACTCTGATCTGCAATGAGTCTAGCGAGATCAGAAGGGAAGATCTTGGCACGGCGACGCCCCAAAGCCATGGAGTCGTAGGGGATAGGTACATGTTGAGCTACACCGAACTGTCGAGCTACAAAGTTTGGGTGATAAGGTTCGACGGTGAGGGGGTTGGTGTTTGAAGAAAGCCTGGCCCCAGTGACCAAATCACGGGCCACAAGTACATGACTCCAGTGCATTATCATGTCATACCTATCCTGAGCAGAGGGATCCAAATCTTTTGGGACGAAAATCCACTAAGGACCAATGCTGGCTGTTAAGACTGGACACCAACAGAAATCTTCGAAAGGGTCCAGTTCCAGCAATATGCGAAGCACCTATGCGCGCTCCACCGGTAGAACAGGAGTGGCAGCGAGGGTGCCTCCGAGAACCTCGACGGCCTCTGTGGACCTGTCGGGGGCGAAGTTGGGAAAGTAAAGTTGAGCCCAGGGCTGTAGAAACCAGATAGGGCCCTCGGCCTTAGAGTAAGAGCCTTTGTCCTAAACCTGCATAACAAAGCTATCCAGGCTTTTGTAAAGAAGGGCGAGGAAGAAAGAACCCCAAGCGTACTTCTGGCCTGTTTGCAGCAATTGGACAAACACGGAGAGTTCCTTGACAACACCAAAAGATTTGGTGCTGAAGAAGAATTTGTTGAAGAAATACATCAGGAAGGCATGGTGTTCTCCATTGGTAACAGGGGGGTCTTTGCCCATAAAATCGGGATTGGCATGAACCTCTAGGCCACCAGCAGGGAGTCCCAGAATGGCAGCCACATCCAATAGAGTGGGGGTCAGGATGCCCCAAGGGAAAACGAAGGCGTTGATGGTGGTCGACAAAAAGGACATCAACGGAAACAAGAGGTTGGCAGCGTGGGAAACCTCTTGAGTTGACACCATGATCATGTCATAGATTCCCCACTCCTTCCAGGAAGAACCTTTGTGCGTAGCCAAGCGGTTTACCCAAGCGTTGTACTCAGCATTACCCTTCGGCCACCCCCTGAGATCGACGAACTTCGCCTCGGCGTTGTACCAGGCGAACTTAAGAGGGAGGTCGCGGGAACCAAACCTCTGTCGAAAGAGCGTGAAGCCATGATCAGCGCTGGTGGCGGTGGGCCGTAGAACAGAAAGGGGACCAATGGAGGCAAAAATAGAGGGAACAGTGCTCTGGGAAGAAGAAGCCATGGCTGATCGAAGGAGAAAATCGCAAGGAAGACGAAGGGGTTTTGTTGGGAAAACAGAAATGAAAGCATAGGTATCATTGCTATTTATAGCCTTGGGCCACAACCGTCATGTCATTGGGAACCGTCGAGCAATCGCTTCGATTAGCGCGAAGCGCCAAGTGTCACGAAACGGCAGGATAGTCACTTCAGAACGGTTATATCAAGTCATCTCAAAGGGTTTTTTGCACTATCAGTCACGTCCTCACGGGCACACGACAGCACAAAAAGGGGGGCAATTGTTAACACCCAAAAATAATTAGGTCGTAGGCCGAGGAATGAATGAAGAAGGCAGTGGAGCTGGAGTACTGAGGCAGGTCACTAGACAAGGATTTTAAGAGATAATTGCTTGAGAAAATGATCAAGGGAAGTCCCCGGGGCATATCACTAGACAACTTCTTGAGGAAAGGGTTAGCCCGAGGAGCAATTAATGAGCGAGACCGAGGGAGAGTATAGCCTCAGCCTATAGAGTGCCACGGCCAGGGTAGGCTCGGGTGCTCGAGTTACTGTCTTAGGGCGAACGTTAGCTGAGTAAACCAAGTGGCTGAGGTAAGGCAGTTTTACTTGGAAGGCACGTAAGAGACATGCACGAAGATGGAACGTGGGAGCAGTTGAGGATCAAGCGAAGGAGCGAGGCCTTGAAGAGCGGAGTGAGGGAGTTCACCCCACTAACCGTGCTAGTGAGATCGTGGGTGGTTACTCCGCCTCCTTAGGGCTTAGAAACAATGATAGTCGTTGATATTAGACTGATCCAACGATAGGCAAATGTTGGTTATGTTAGTGGCCGACGAGGGCCTATGTATATAAATAGGAGAGTAATTGTACACAAAAAATACATCAATCAAATCAAACTCTATGTTTATTTTTATCCATCTTCTTTATCACATTCATCTTTACTTTTATACATTAGCCAGTAGTATAATCCAACCCTCGTAGTCCCCTCTCACCTAACCTGGCCCTTTCTAGAGGAGTCAGGATACCCACAGTCAAGAAGCAGAGTTCCCTCTTTGGCGTAATCGCTTGAAGAACAAGGAATCAAAGAACTTGCTCAAACCCCTGGCCGAATCCACGGCTAGGACCTAAGAGTTTGAACCGATGAACAACAAAATCATAATTATATTTAAATGAATTAAAGGATAATACATATATTTTTTAGAAAAGGAGTACATATATTTTTTAGAAAAGGAGCCCAGAGATCTTAAAGATAACCTTGTGTAGTCTCCAAGTGGGTCCCTCCCACTTTTGGCGCCAAACTCCCCCTCCCCCTACACCCCCTCCCCCCCCTCCCCTCCCCCTCCCCCTCCCTCTTTTTTTAATCCCTCCTCTCCCTTTTTAATTCTTCATCCCTTATTTTTTTCCATACTTTTATCTGAGGTGTGATGTTAGGCAGCGTGTTTTGAAATATTTTAGAGTCTGGAAAAAAATTTATTGTTCACATATCCAAAATGTGTTTCTCAATAACCAGTTTGTTGAAATAAAATAGTAATTTCGCAATAAAGTACGTAAAGAGAAATGCTTAACTGTTCAAATACGCGAGTTTTGTTTCTTAGTAACCGGTTCGATGAATAAAAATAATTTAATAACAAAATATATAAAGTACGATGTTAAGTTGTGGTTTCGGATGCTTTTGTGTTTGTAAAAAAAAATCAACTATTCAAATATGCGAAATTTGTGCCTCATTAACCAGCGTGTTTAGGAGTCATTTAGTGCTCGGAAAAAAACTTAACCATCAAAATACTCAAAGTTCATTCCTCAATAACCGATTTGGTAAAAAAAAAGTGACAAATATATAAAGAGTTATTTTAAGCAGTGTGTTTCGGAATACTTTAGCATTCAAAGGACCAACAAATAAGACTTTTTCGTGTTACGATTTTAAAAATAAATTTTAACAAGGCATGAATTTTGTATTAACTGAAGTTGTTGTCCCGTGCGAACGCACGAGTGCACACACTAGTATCTTTAAACCCTTGAGACAAGGTTGAATACAAGCTGGTTTTGGAAAGCATCTTTAGGCGCCAAACTTAATTTTGGTTTGAGAAAAAAATACCTGCATTTCAGCTGCATTTTAATTGGCCAACCTTTCCTTCAACCAATTAGCTTCAATTATCTTTAATGATTGCTAAATAGTTACCGCTACAAGTTACGTTTCTTCATTGGTTTTGCTCTGATCAATGCAACAAATCCATGTGGTTCTGTCTCAAACATCTAAGGCATCACCAATTACAGTTTTTTTTCTCTATTTATAAACATTCAATTAATTCACACATGCAGCTTTAACCCAAATACCCAAATGAGAGTAAAAGCAGCTTGAGAGAAAGGGAGAGAGGAGATATGGGAGATTTCAAAGCTGTTGGGCAGCAGACCAGGTTAGATTTCAATACTGTTCACGAACTTTTGACGGCCAGATAATTTGATATTTGATACTCATAGGAACATTAGCTACTCATTTACTTTTGAGTAGTACTTGTCTTTATTGCTTATCCTTGCTCATATTGTGAGCTTTTTTAGGTGAAACTGTGACTCAATTGCTGAAACATTTTTTTTAAGGGTATGAGGTTATGGACAGTTATGAGCTGCAACATAAAACATGTTTTCTCAATATTCTGTATGAATTGATTTGTTTTAGGTGATTAGTTTTGCTGTGTGCATATTGACCGGTGATGTGATGACCACTAAGGTGTTACTGTGTTAGTACTATGAACTGTACATATCTGTTCTTTATCTAATGTGTTTTTGTAATTAAGTATTTGATAGACATGTATAAGTTTAAAAAGTAGTAGATTATTTAGGGAAATGTCATTTATCTCCTAATATAGTGATGTAATTTATACCTTAATATGAAGTAGGCCATAGGAGATACTAGAGGATCAGAGAGCAATCGAGAAGGGACCCAAATGCTGGAAAATGTTGAAGCTAGAGAGATGGAATGACTTGAGCCATCATGGGGTGTATGTAGGTATGAGTTGCATGGAAGTTTTGCAAGTTGTGGCAAGGAACCTGTTACAACTTTTCATTATTCTGAAATTTTCATTCAATGAATACATTTTTCTTCTCTATTGAATTGTGTTGTGGTTAAAATATATTAGGTGGGTTTCGAAAATATGTTATTATTGAAGATTTTGAACTGGGTGTTGTAGAAGATGGGTTACTAAACTCTAGCTTACAGATAGGTTCCGCTTCCAATAGCCCATCCAAATGAAATGGCATTGAATTTCGTACTATGTGGTGTTGATGCTTATGTTCAACATGTGTGTTTAAAAGGATTTTACATAGTGCAGTTTATAGAAGTAAAAAATGACTCATTTCATTTTTTTACTATTATTAGATGTTGGCCACACATGCAATAATACTATGAAATTTCTCAAATCAAACAGTCACATTTGTAGCTTTGTTTTCCTTTTTAATTCAGTGATGTATTCTTAATTGAGGCTACTTAATGTTGGAAAAAACTATTGGCAGATCATTTTTTCAATTGAGAGTTTGATGGCCAAGTATAAGAAACTTCATCTGAGTGTAATGCTTATCATGACCATAAATGCAAGAGTCTGGTTCCAGATATAACTCCTGACCTTGTGATAAAAATCACTGATACTACTTATCTATCTACTACATATGGTACTGAAATTAAATTCAGTGTCATGCATGCAAAGAGGAGACACAATTTATCTTAGTTCATCTATAATTCTACTTTTGTTATCTGCAGTCTCCACTTCTTTCAAAATGTAGCCTTCTACAGAAAATTTGCTCTGATATTAATTAGTGACTCTAAAAGTGTTCCTCTAGAGCTCCAAGATATTCCAGGTAGGGCACATTGATTGCTCTGCATTGTATGTGTAGTTTGACTAGTTTTTAATTAGTTTTTCATAAGTTTTTCTCAATTATAGTGAGTTTTAGAATCATAATAGTTTGATTTTTGTTTATTAGTTTTTAATTGAGTTCGTTTGTGTTTTTGAGATACTTGATATCTTTAATTCGTGTGTTTTTGTTGTCCTTCGCCTAGCTATGACAAGAGCTTACCAAGCAGTTCACCAAATACAAAAAGGCAAATTTTCACTTCTGGTCGCCTGGCGATGGGACTAGGTCACCTAGCGATGGGACTAGCTCGCCAGGCGATGGTGGCTGAGTTCTGGGGCGCTGATTTGCTTTGGGTAGCCTGGCGATGGATCTGCTCGCCAGGCGATGGTTCTCCTGGGCGCTATTTTTCTACGGGTTACCTGGGGATGGGCGATGGTGTAACAAATTCCTTGTTTTTGTTCAGGTTGCCTGGCGATGGATTCTGCTCGCCAGGCGATGGGTCACTTACCCAGCTCATATTTAAGTCCGTAACTCGAGTTTTAGGTCATTCTGATCATTGGGAACAATCTCGTTTTGCGCTCTGAAGTCTGTGACGACAAAGATTCGCACTCCGCTGACCTCCGTTGATGATTCAAGCTTGGGAACAAGTCATTGGAGCATCAATGTTGTCAGCTTCTCCCTATAGTTTGATCTTTTCTCTTGTTATTTCTATTTCTATGTCTAGCTAAACTTCCTATTGTTGGGGATGAGTAACAATAATGAATCTCTTATATTGTTGAATCAAACCTCTATTATTTGAATGAATGTTATGATTTATGTTTCAATCTCTGTCCTTAACGCTTTCTAGGATTTGATCACTCTTAGGATGATTTATGATATGTGATTATGAATGGAAGTTTGAATTACATATGCTTGAGAATTGAAATATGTTTATCTCTAGTTTAGGAATAGTCATTGGTATTCAGAATCATAGAATAATTGTTGTTATTACTGCTTATTTCTCTTTAAGGTCACCTAAGGAATTAGGGATTTTCATTAAGAATAAATGTTCTCTTACCTAAGGAATTAGGATTAGAATAGTTATAACAATTCGACCATAACTCATAGCATAAGTTCAATAACACGTTAGATTCGTTAGATATAAGAGTGAAGTAAATTGAAGCTCGTCCCCAACGCTTTTTAATTCATACAAATTCACACTTGTGTTCTTGTTATCCTGAAAATTAAAATAAAAAAAATATTTATTGTTTTTCACTTTAATTTCTTGTCAAACATATCCAAATTAGTTCCCTTTCAATTTAGAAGTTAAATTGTTAAACTGATAATTAACTGCAGTCCTTGAGTTCGACACTCGATCTTTTCGTACTATTACTTGCAACGATCCGGTACACTTGCTGTGATCCCATCACACATACTTTTGAAGTCAGTGCTATGTTCTGCTATGGAGTCTCAATCACCATTAGTGATTAGTGCCCAAAGCTTTGTGCCTACACTCTGTTGCTAAGTTCCTCCAAATGAGTGAGTCCATTAGAGGGGAAACTTTGCAGGGAAACTTTCATGCATTCTTGAAGGTTGGAAAGACTCCATTGCTACACTAAAGGCCACTGATAAGCTACCAAAGATTTCTGAGAATCTTGGCATATCAAGAAAATGCATTGACTCAATTATTTAGAAAGCTCTTACACAGTTACACCCTCATCACAGGTCAAGAACTCAAGACCATCAAACCTCACCACATAATATTAATACTAAGGATATTTTTTTGCTTACTAATGCTGACTATGTGCAGGTCAAATGGTCCTACACTTACACTACGCTTGGTTATAACAGAAAACAACATCATTCTATCCCAAAAGATTGGTGGACAAAGGATGTGTCAATTCTAATTATAGATCAGGTGCATAATAAGGGCTCTTAGATCAACACATCTTCTTCAACCACAGCTTATTGGTGAAGCTTTACATGTCTATGCCTGTAAGTGGTTACCCGGCATCGCAAAGCATACAACGTTAGGCAATTCAACATCACAAACAGAAGAATCTAAGGAGAAAAACAGAAAAATTCTTGAAACAATTGTGAGCATGATTCTTGGGTGGCATGCAAAAGATGATAGATGGGGTGTCTTAAATGTGGCTCTGTAAAACTGTGTTGAGATACTGAATGTAACACCCCCTCTCTTATTTATAATTAAATGAACAAATATCAGAGTGACCTCAGAAGGGCGCTACATTTTTCTCACCAAAAACAAATAAGAAATGATTTAAAATCCTCAAAAACACTTAATCTCAGAATAACATTAAACAGCGGAATCCCAAACTCGTGCAAACATCACCATGAATAATTAAGACATCAGTCTCCAGCAGTAAACAACATAATAAAACATAAACGACCCCTAAGACCCCTCCCCGGTGCTACACATCAGAGCTGACACAGACCCAACGAGAAGGAGACTACACCTAGCAATCCTCCACGAGTGCTAACGATCACCTGCAGCGTTGCCACACAAGAGCAACATTCCAAGCAGAAGGGGTGAGTTTAACTGAAATAATAAGCACATGACAGCAGTACATAAGCAGCAGGCACAACACGGCAAACACGTATATACCTTATCACACAACAGCACAAGATTCATATCTCTATCAGACATAAAACGCCAACCACAATAGTTATGTACACATGGACCATGAAGGAATGTATGAAATGCAACCCCTCTGGGCATATGCATGCGATACCGATCTCGTAAAGGCCACGACGGGCGCAACTCGTAATAAACCTCGTGTTGTAGCGTCACAGCTACCTCGTAAGAATGCATATGACAATGCGACTCATGACTCATGCACCAATTACACCAACTCAAAGCATTCAATTAATAAATACTATATCACCATATCTCGTTATAAATCATTTCATAAAAATACCACGTGTTGTAGCATCACATCTACCTCGTCACATAACCACAACAAAGCACGTAACAAATACTATACCACATTAACAACTATCTCGTGTTGTAGCATCACAGCTACCTCGTAACATAACCACAACAAAGCACGTACAAATACTATACCACATTAACAACTATCTCGTGTTGTAGCATCACAGCTACCTCGTAACATAACCACAACAAAGCACGTACAAATACTATACCACATTAACCATCACCAATAAATATTTTAGCTCATCAATAAATATTCAGCTCATCAAAAATTGTTCAGCTCATCAAATAATTAATCAGCTCAGAAAATAATTAGATTTTTCACATTACAGTAGCATACACATATAGAGGACTGAACGAGCTTCGAAACGCATTTTGAAGCACTTAAAACGGACACCCAAGTCAAAAGATATGTCAAAAACAAATTTGGGACAAAACTTCGCGCGTGGGGCGCGACTTAGGCGCAACTGGAGCGCGAAACGGCAGAAAATGCCCCGTAACTTGCGCTTGAAGCGCGACTGGAGCGCAAGTGAGGCGCAAATTGGCAAAATTGGCAACAGGCGCCCAAACAGCAGCAACAAAGCACAGATTGACAACAACAATGGCGCCTAAGGCGCCTATAGGGTCCTTCAAACTCAATTTTCTTCCAAATTTCACATGCTCAATCATTCAATAATTATTTCAAACACCTCAAATCCACTCTCATATCTTCAATTACACATTTTATCAATTATTTGGCATACAATACAAATCTTACACACATCTCATAACTCTTGCACATTTCAACAAACACATATAGGGCATCAACTCAACATACATTTCAATCACACAATAATCCACATCTCAATCACTCAATTTCATATCCACTTTAATCATGAAAATACACAACACCTAACTACCCATAACCCACCATCATAACCCATTATAACCGTAAACCCACCCTTACCTTGATTACACCGAAGACGAGGTCCTTCCTACGGAGTCACCAACAAAACCACAGCAACAGCTCTTCTTTTCCTCTTGATTCGCGAATCCCCTTCTCCTTCTCCTCTCCCTTGTGCGCAAGTTTCTCTTTCTCTCTTCTCTCTTCTCACTTTTGCGATTCTCTTCTTCTTTCTTTTCTTTCTTTTACGTTTTTCTTTCTTTCTCACAAGCTGGAGGCGCAAAACCCCTAACCCCAGCACCTAATGTCTCAGCTAACGGGCTTGGGCTTCTTCTTGGGCTAATTCGAATTAATCAAGGGCTTAACACTAACACCTCTAATTTTATTATTTTTAACCCACACCACGCCCTCTCCTCTAATCCTCTTATTTGTATTCGTTCCAATTCCTAATAAAGCTCACATACACAAGCATACATATATTTTATTATTTCACTTATTTTTTCTCAAAACACAATTCCTAGATATTTAACTACATAAATTAATTACTGACACAGTTAAATCAATTAAATAATTAAATCACTTAACAAAATAATTAACTCAATTAATTGGGCTGTTACACTGAACCAGTCTCTTCTCTGAGCGATCGGTCCTCTTGTTGCAGTAAGTCTATCTGTGCTGGTGCTGTCTTGGGGGCTTGGTGCCAGGTATTGAGGTCGTTCCTGTATGAAGGCTGGTCGCGTGCAGAGCTCCCTCGGGGTGTACCTGCGATGGCACTCCAACGCCCAAGTCAGTGGGGTGATCTTTAGTATAATAGTATTGGTAAAAAACGTACCTTTCATGTGATGTCAGGGACTCTTTACATAGTATTTGGGGGTGTTGTAGGCGACCGTCGGATCCTGCGAGAATTCCTCTTCGCCGTAGATCTTCCCATCGTAGGCATAAGGTGGCGCCTGGTCGCTATTGGGCCGCTCGCACAGGCCCAACCTTCTCAACGGGTCGCGACCCGATCCAAATCGTCGTGTAACGCTGGTTGCTTACTGGGCCGCTCGTCCCGGTCCAATATTCTACATGGGCTGCGCCCCAATCCAGAACAGTTGCCCCCCAGGACGAAGTCGTTCATTAGGACGGGTTCAGGCCTAAGAGTCACATTTCTTTTGGTGAGGCGAGCTGCCTCTCCTTTGGTCGCCTACTCTGAGACGACCTGATCGTATGCCTGTTTCGATGGAGCATGCTCGCGCCTTCTAGCGACGTGGTATTCTGACAGTCATGATGTTCTGAAAGGACAAGCATGACGCTTCGATGGGACTGTCATAATGCTTCACGCTTCCCAAATGGGGCGCATAATGATGACGGTTCAATTTTTGAGGAAGGTCATCAATTTAGAAGGGGAAGAGACGTGCCCCTTCGCGTTCTGGCTCTTCTTCCCTATAAATATGGGGCACCCCTTAGATTAATTTGTTTGTTTTCCGACATTCTTGCTCTGAGGGCGAGTTACTTTCTCCGGCGAGCGACCTACTTTTCGGCTACTCTGGCAAGGTGTTTTCCGATAAGCGACTTCAAACTCCGGCACGACCTAACTTCCGATCGCCTTATTCTGGTGATAGCTAGTGCGACGAAATCGTTTCCCGCTCCAGGTATCTAGCTTTCTTCTTGGGCTTTTAATTTAAATCGCACTTCTTTACTTCTTAACATGGGTGAGGAGGGGGTGTCAGACCCGGGGTCGAACATGTCGCCCCTTTCCGTAGGTCGTCTTCGATGGTCTGACTTTCATGCTCCCTTCTTGCAGGTTATCTTTCGTCATGGCGCGGACGAAGCTAACTGCCCACGTAACCGGCAGCCCACCACCTTCTTCAACGGACCCATCTTCCAGCTCTCGGACGTCTACGGATAGGACGACTTCGGAGGGTGGATTTACTTCTACACCCCCAGCTGAGGGATTGGATCTCGCGATGCCTGCTCGCCCTGTATTCTTCCAAGAAGGGGAAAGTCATGATCCACCTTCCACGTCCTCGGCTCATTCGGAGCGGGTTATCCAGTCGGACGCCGGAAGAGGGAAAGCCGATTGGAGAGGCGTATTAGGGGAGGATCGTTCCTTTTAGAATTTTGTAATATGTTCCAAGTATTTGACATTCGTGTTCGGGCGGCTTTCGAGTCGCCCCAATATTGTAATATGTACTATGCCTTGGCTTTTAAAATCATTATTTTGCTCGTTATGTTTAATTCGTTTGTTAGCCTTCGGGCCGTTTACTAGACTTCGTACCTAGATTTAACTCGCCCTTGGGGGTGCGACTCTCGATTGTGATCGCTTCGTTGCGTTTAATTCGTTTTTTAGCCTTCGGGCAGTTTACTAGGGTTCGTCCCCAGATTTAACTCGCCCTTGGGGTTGCGACTATCGATTAAGATCGCTTCGTGTTACTTAGATCGACTAAGCATCTCCGAGCCCGCTCTGTGGTTTATCAAACTCGGTTTGATTTTAACCCGCCCGGCGGTTAATAAATCTGTATGGAAAACATAAAAGGATGAGACAATCATATAAAAATATTCCATCTGCGGTGATGGCCGGGCGGGCCTCAATAAAAACCCAGTGGGAAAAGAGTGTCCCGCCCGGTGTACTTACTTTATTCAATTCAACAAGTGTCAACGATAGAGTTACAATTGAATTTAGGCACAAAATTTAAATAAAGTATCGCCTGAGGTTGGCCGCATTCCATGTTCTTGGTACTGCTCCGCCTCCCATGGTTTGAAGTTGGTAGGCGCCCTTCCCCGTCCTCGAGACGACTCGGTAGGGACCTTCCCAGTTCGGAGCGAGTTTACCTTGAGTTGCGAACTTCTGTCCTATCGTCGCTCTTTTGAGGACGAGCTGGCCGATGGTGAATTCTCTAGGGACGACCTTTGAGTTGTATCTTGTCGCCATCCCTTGTTTCACAAGTGCTTCTTTCAACGATGCTTTGGTGCGGAGTTCTTCAACCAAGTCGAGCTCTTCTCTGAGTCCCTGATCGTTCTCATCGGGGGTTTTGGGATTTGCAGTTCTCCAACTGAGCTCTCCAATTTCAACCGGGATAAGTGCTTCCACCCCGTTTACCAACTTAAATGGGGTTTCGCCCGTGGTGGAGTGCGGGGTAGTCCGATAAGCCCATAATACGAAGGGAAGTTCTTCTGCCCACTTGCCTTTGGATTCGTCCAGCCTTCTTTTCAGCCCGCGCAGGATCACTCGGTTGGCGGCCTCTGCTTGTCCGTTGGTCTGTGGGTGCTCGACCGATGTAAAGCGCTGCTTGATTCCCAGTTCTGACATGTATTCTTGGAAGTTTTTATCCGTGAACTGGGTGCCGTTGTCCGAGACCACGACCTTAGGGACTCCGAATCAAACTAGTATATTTTTCTTGAAGAACTTCAAGCAGTTTTTGGAGGTGATGGTCGCCAAGGGCTCAGCCTCCACCCATTTGGTGAAGTAGTCCACTGCCACGATTAAGTACTTTAGCTGTCCTGGGGCCACTGAGAATGGGCCCAGAAGGTCGATTCCCCACCACGCGAACGACCATGGAGCGGTCATTGAGTTAAGTTCGACTGGAGGGGAAATGTGTACATCTGCGTGCTTTTGGCACTTATCACATCTTTTAACTAGCTCGTTTGCATCTCCCTCCATCGTCGGCCAATAGTATCAGCTCTAAGTGCCTTCTTGGCTAGTGCTCGTGCCCCCAGGTGATTTCCACATATTCCGTCGTGGATTTCCCTCAACACATAATCGGCCTCGTGTGGCGTCAGACACTTTAGTAATGGTGTTGAGAATCCTCTGCGAAACAGTTTGCCTTCAATTACCGAGTAGGACGATCCCCAGCCCGATGTACTTTAGGATGGGATCGATCCAAGACTCTCCCTGACCGCGACCGTGCAGACATTTGTGATTGGGACTGTTTCTAGTGGGACGCTGGGTTGAGGGAGTATTTTCTGGATTACGCTCCTGTGGTTCCCAGGGGTCTTTGTGCTCGCCAGTTTCGAGAGCACGTCCGCCCTTGCATTTTCTGATCTAGGGATGTGTCGGACTTCTGCACTTTCGAACTGGTCGAGCAGTTCTCGTACCTTAGCGAGGTACCTCCGCAAAACTTCATCTTTGGCATCATATGCCTCTTCAATCTGGGACACTACTAACAGAGAGTCAGAGCGTAGCTCGACCCGTTGTGCTTTGAATTCCCTAGCGAGCATAAGTCCTGCAATGCACGCTTCGTACTCTGCCTGGTTATTTGAAGTGGAAAAGGAAAATGTTAACGACACCTCTATAGTCGTCCCTTCTGGGCTTTCTAGAATCAAACTAGCCCCGCTCGCTTTACCGTTTGAGGAGCCGTCCACATACAGCGTCCAGGTCGGCTCAGACCCTTCTTCCTGGATCGGGGTCATCTCTGCTATGAAGTCTGCCAGGATTTTGCTTTTTTGGCCGTTCTTGTTTCATCTTTGACGCCGAACTCTGAGAGCTCTACTGCCCACTTGATCATTCTTCCCGCTAAGTCAGGTCGGTGCAAGATTTGTCGAATGGGCTGATCCGTTCTGAGGACGATTTGGTGAGCCATGAAATACGATCTCAGCCTTCGGGCGGCCACGATTAGTGCCAGGGATAGCTTCTCGATCCTTTGGTATCTGAGTTCTGGTCCCTGGAGTGCTTTGCTCACAAAATATACGGGATTCTGTTTTTCCCCGTCCTCCCGTACCAGCACGGCTGCTAGGGCTTCGTCACTGATGGAGAGATACAGGTATAACGTTTCCTCGGGCTCTGGGGTAGTCAAGATGGGCGGTTGCAACAGAACCTTTTTCAACTGATCTAGAGCTTGGTCGCATTCGGTCGACCACTCGAACTTTGCCTCCTTCTTAAGTAGTTTGAAAAGTGGGAGAGACTTGCTGGCCGCCTTTGAAATGAATCGTGGGAGCGCGGCTATCATTCCATTCAGCTTCTGAATCTCTTTTTTACTAGTGGGCGATTTCATTTCTGTCACAGCCCTGCAATTATCTGGATTCGCCTCAATCCCCCGCTCTGTCAAATAGAACCCCAAAAACTTGCCCGCCCTGACTCCGAACGTGCACTTCTTAGGATTTAGCTTCAGCAAGTTCTTGCGGGCTTCCATAAATACCTCTCTAAGGTCGGCCACATGATCAATGTCTTGTTTGCTTTTAATGATCATGTCGTCTACGTATACTTCGACCGTTCTGCCGATCTGTGTTTGGAAAACCCTACTCATCATTCTCAGGTATGTTGCCCCCGCATTCTTCAATCCAAAAGGCATGAGTAAGTAACAGTAGTTCCCTCTTGCTGTCATGAAGGCCGTCTTTTCCTGATCGGGTGGATGCATTGTGATTTGGTTGTAACCCGAGTAAGCATCTAAAAATGAGAGTAGTCTAAACCCGTTTGCGCTGTCTACTGACCGGTCCACGCTAGGTACTGGAAACGCGTCTCTAGGGCATGCCCGGTTAAGATCAGTATAGTCGACGCACATGCGCCATTTCCCATTAGCCTTCTTGACCAGAACGACGTTGGATAGCCATGTCGTGTACTTGATTTCTTTGAGGAACTCGGCTTCCAGCAAGTCATCGACTGCCTTACTAGCGGCTTGTCCTTTCTCCTCACCCTGCACCATTCTTCTTTGGGCGACCCATTTCACAGTGGGATTAACGGCCAGGTGGTGACAAGCTACCTCTGGCGGGACGCCGGGCATGTCCGCAGCACTCCAGGCGAAGACATCAGCGTGTTCTCTCAAGCACTGGATTAACTGATCTCGTACCTCTGTGGGAAGGTCGCTTCCCATCGATACTGTCTTCTCTAGGTCGTTCCCCAGTTGTATTTGGACGAGTTCGCCGTCCGACTCTGGTCTCTTAATTCTTTTCTTGAGTTCTCGGGTTAGGTCATCATCTCCTTCTTCCGCGTCACTGTTCGGGTCATAGCGGGCATCTAGATCGGCTACATTGACTAGACTCCCGCCCTTATTCATGGCGATCGTCTTTCTCGTTTCATGCTCTCCTTGCTCCTTCATGCTCATGAAGTGGCATCGTCGAGCGGCTTGTAGATCCGCCGGAACGGTGACCACGTCATTGTCGTCCGAATAGAATTTCATTTTTAAGTGGACGGTCGAGGTCACGGCCTCTAGCTTTCCCAAAGTGGGACGACCGATGATACATTGGTATACCGACTTACATGGTAACACCAAGAAGTTTACTTTCACAGTTCAGCATTTGGGTTTCTCCCCGCTGTCGTCCCCAAAGGTTACAATAAGTTCCAGCATCCCAAGGGGTGTGGTGGATGATCCGTTGAAACCTATCAGGTCAGATCCCCGATAGGCCGTTAGCTCGCTCCTGGGTATTCTCAAGACGTCGAGGAGATCTTCAAAGATGATATCAGCCGAGCTCCCCTGGTCGACCAGGATTCTTCTGACCTCGACATTAGCCATTACTGCGGTGACGATCAGTGGGACATACTTATTCGGCTTCCCATCAAGCAAGTCATTGTCGCCAAATGCCAAAGGCGGCCTGTTCGAGGGGCGACTGGGCGCGGAGGTCGAGGCGACGTTCATTATTTCTTTCCATCGCCTTTTCGATGACTTATTCGTTTCTCCTACTAGTAGCCTCATCGGGGAGATCTATGCCTTCTGGAGGGGTTGCCTCTCAGTCTAGATGATTCGTCGTCGTCGCGGCGACGTTGTCCTGGCACGGTGTACGCTCTCCCAGAGGCGGCCTGATCGGCGATGTTTCCGTTTCTAGTTTTCAGCAGCTCGCGCAATTCCTGCAATATCTCGTTTGGCAGCATGACGCTTGTGTGGCCGGCAGGAGCCCCTTGTGCACTGGACGCAGTATCGCCTACGTCGGCGGCGTCGCCCTCCGGCGTCTGCTGTCGCTGGGGAATTGCGGCCATATTTCGTGGATGCGGGGCGCCGCGTGGTCTGCCTCGCGGAGCCGTGTTAGTCAGGGTGGGGATGTTCGCTCTCCCACTGTGGTCGCTAATGAACCGGACTCTTCTCTGAGCGATCGGTCCTCTTGTTGCAGTAAGTCTATCTGTGCTGGTGCTGTCTTGGGGGCTTGGTGCCAGGTATTGAGGTGGTTCCTATATGAAGGCTGGTTGCGTGCAGAGCTCCCTCGGGGTGTACCTGCGATGACACTCCATCGCCCAAGTCAGTGGGGTGATCTTTAGTATTATAGTATTGGTAAAAAACGTACCTTTCATGTGATGTCAGGGACTCTTTATATAGTACTTGGGGTGCTGTAGGCGACCGTCGGATCCTGCGAGAATTCCTCTCCGCCGTAAATCTTCCCATCGTGGGCATAAGGTGGCGCCTTGTCGCTATTGGGCCGCTCACACAGGCCCAACCATCTCAACGGGTCGCGACCCCGATCAAAATTGTCATGTAACGCTGGTTGCTTACTGGGCCGCTCGTCCCGGTCCAATATTCTTCATGGGCTGCGGCCCAATCCAGAACACATACCATGGCCATCGAATCTAATACAATGTTATTTAGTTACACAGATTTTATTACGTAGTTCTAATATTATTATCACTTCCTATTAAATTAAATAAATAAGAAAAATAAACATCCTTCCTTTTAAGCGAGCAACAAACTTGGGCTGGATTTGGCGCCAAGTGACTCAGCAAATGACTCACTGTCTTCACGTATTAGAAGCCAACACGTTTCTTTCATCTTCTAAGACAACAATCCACGTTTCTTTCATCTCCTGAGGTAGTGGGACACGTTTCTACCATCTAAAACTTCACCTTCAGTCTCGAACACCATCACCCCTCTCTTCACGAATCGCTTCTTTCCTCTCCCATGTTTCTCTCCCTCGCGATATCTCTCTCAGCGCCGATCTCCTCTTCTTCTCTCTCCCTGCGTGAGCGTTGTGGTGCGATTCTGTTTCGCGTTTGTTGCTTCTGTGTTGCGCCTTTGTTTCTTCTGTGAGTTCATCGGATCTGGGTTTCGCGTGGATCTGTTCTTGAGAGATTTGGGTTCGTGTCTGTTCGGTGCTCCCTGTTCGCGTTTCCTGGGTTTGCGTCTTCTTCCCGTTACTGTGTGTGTGTTCTCTCCTGGGTGCGTTCTCTCCTGGGTGCGTTCTCACGGTGAGGATATGGAATCGGGTATGGGGTCTGTCCTTCTTCTTCCTTATTTTTTCAGTCTGATATCTTCCTCCCTCCACTTGCTTAATGCTTGATTTTTGTTTCTTTATTTTGTGCAGGGATTCAACGATTCTTATTTTGGTTTATGTTTTTAATTCCCTTTACTCACCACTCCTATCAATGGTTCATCAATCATATTGGATTTTGTTTTCCTCTTTCTTTCTATCTGCACTTCACATGTTTGCTCTTTTCCTTCTATTAGAATTGCTTTCTTTTTTATTTATTTTCAGTGCTTGCCCTTAACGATTGCATATTTGAGTAGTAACAGAAGGTGAGAAGGAAGAGAAGAGAGGAGGAAGGGAGAAGGTGGGAACGCCATCAACCAACGGTGGAGACAAAGGGATAGAAATGAAGAAGAACAATGAAACACCGACTGGGGAAACTGGACTGCTCACTTCGCTGCCGCCGCTTTTGGAATCTGGTAAATGCTCCACGCCTTTGGTGGTAACTATTGTGTTGATTGTTTGTCTTCATATTTCTGCTCCCTCATTAGTCGATCTCACGTTTTTGCTTATTTATGATTGTGCTATTTTCTTTGACCAGAGGATGATACTGTGCCGTCACAGCCATCAGCAAGGAAACGAGATTGCTTGCCATGGAGGGAGAAGGGGAAGGCTACAGACAGATGTTGTTTTCAATTACACAACCAGACATTTTGTATGGAGAAGTTGGTGATCCTGATTCAGACCATGCATGTTGGGAAAGGCCAGAGGATATGACTACACCCCACAATTCTTATAGAATTGATGATGAACATCCAGGCTCAGATCTTGCTGCTGAAATTGCCGCTGCTTTTGCTGCTTCTTCAATTGTTTTTCGTTCTGTCAATCCAAGATACACATCCCATTTTCTCTGCAGATTCTTTGATTTGTCCTCCCAAGCAATTTAATTTCGGTGTTTTGGGTTGTGGGTGAATTTATACAACCTGACTATTCTTCTTCTTGCATGTTCGTTCCATTGATTTAGATGTAACCCAATGCTCATGCATTTGTTGTGATCAGTGTTTTGGCAACTGATGTTAGGGGTTTTAGATACCCAATTTTGTTTTGAATTCTGGGTATGTATCAAAATTTGATTTTTTTTTTTGCAGGAGCATGTTCGTAGACCCATTAGTGAATTAGGCCCAATTGCTTTGCAAGAGCTTCTACCTGAGATTCCTTTGTGGGTGAAGTCACCTGAGTATGAACGGGTTAGTTTTCTTTTCTCATCTCTGAAAAAATCTACCATGATTTTTTTGATGTGTTCTGAAAATGATGATACTGTTATGTTACTGTATGATTGATATTTGCATGGTTTTTCAGGTTGATTGATTGAACAAGTTTTTATTGGATATGTGGCCTTTCTTAGAGAAGGTACTTCCTGGTGATTGATGTTGGTGAGTTTGTCTTCTTAATATATGATATATGATTCTTCAATGGTGTTTTGTTTTGATGTGTAGTGTAACATCCGCAAAATAATTGATAGAATTATTTAGATGTTAACCCAATTGAATTATTTTAGTACTTGACTGGTAAATTTATTGAGTGCTAAAATTAATTCTTGGTTGTCATCGGATCGTTAACCGGATAATACGGATCAAAGAAGTTTCGGAATCGAAATAAGAGATTTCGATCAATATGGTAATTTGACCACGTTGCCGTATATTTATTAAATAAATATATGTATATACGTGTATGTGTGTGTGTGTTAAAGAAAAAGGAAAAGAAAAGAATTGAAAGAAAGGAAAGGAAGCTGAGAAGAGAAACAGAGAGGAAAAGAGAAAGAAGAAAAGAGAAGAAAGAAGAAAGGGTAAGGAAGAAGAAGGGAAAAAGGGAGGATTTGCGCTCATCAAAACGACTTCCTTCCAACACGAAAAACGCTCAGCATTACTCCCTCTTCGATTTGGTACCAACATCAACATCGTCAACTCTCTCTCTCTCTCACTTTGCCATTTTCGAATTTTTAAGGAAATGGAGGTTTGTTGATGGTTCAAGCTCAAGGATGGCTTGGGATGGAGTTTGGCGCGAACCCAAGGATGATGGATCGTTGATTGAGGTTCGATTGAAAGATTGGAAGCGAGTTCGGTGATTTGGCGAAGTCTCGGTGATTTGGCGAAGTCTCGGTGATTTTGAAGTCTCGGTGTCGGCACACGCTTCAAGGGTGAGTTCTACTCACGTTTAGGATTTTACGTTTCGAATTAATTGATAAACTGTTTTATCGCTTTCGCTGGACTGGAATATTATGTGATACTGTCTGATTCGGGTTAGGAATCGATTGGGGCGAGTCTCGGGTTGCGTCGCGTTAAAATGGAATTTTTGGTGATTTGATTCGAGAGATTTTGATTTAAAACCGTTATTTGGAAAATTGTCGTATTTTGATAAACTTCGATTTGATTAAGATTTTGATTGATGTGATTGATTGTTTGATGTTGATTGGGTCTGATTATATGTGTGTGAAAACTGTTTTCAATCGGAACGAGAATCGGAATTAAGCGGAATCGCGATTTTCGCGGGAAACCGCCAAAATCTGCCCTTAACAGACCCCCCTACTGTCAAACCACGCGCCGCTTGCGCGCCACGCGCCACTCGCGCGCCAGTTGACAGGTTTTACTGCCAGTTCGCGCGCCGCTTGTGCGCCACGCGCCACTCGCGCGTCACTTGGCAGATTTCAGCAACCAAACACTGTTTTTCGTTTCGCGATAACTTTTGATCCGGGAACCCGATTGAGGTGTTCTAAAATGCGTTGGAAAGCTTATTCAGAGGCCTAACTGAATATTCTATTTTTAAGGAAAAATGAACTGTTTTGATATAGAAAATTGTGTCGAAAAGTGGTCAACTAGAGTGCGAGTGTGAACTTGGATTTTATAAAATGTGGATTAAAGTGTTTCATTGATTGTCTGATTTGATGGACCGTGGGTTCATAGTATTGTAGATATACGTATATAGTATATCGAGTTGGGTGACGACCCATGTGTAACATACTAGGCGGGGCAGTCATGATCCCCTTCCCTAGGCTCCATGCCAATGGGAGAATGTACTATTGGTAGGGGGTTCACCGGGGTTAGCGATGTTCCGCAGTCGGTGTTATGTTAAAGATTATTGTACGATACACCGGGGTTAGCGATGTTCCGCAGTCGGTGCCGTACTTTGTTTATTGTACGATACACCGGGGTTAGCAATGTTTTGCAGTCGGTGCCGTACTTTGTTTGTTGTACGATACACCGGGGTTAGCGATGTTCCGCAGTCGGTGCCGTACCTTGTTTATTTTACGACATACCGAGAGTAGTAATGTTTTGCAGTCGGTGTCGTGTTAAGTTATAAAAGAAATAATAATTGAACCGAGAGTGTTAGTAGGGGTTTCGGTAGAACTCACTGAGATTGTATCTCACTGTTTAAATGTTGTTGATTTACAGAGACACAGGGACAGCGGAAATCCAAGAGGCACGAGTAGGTTGAGCTCAGACTGGATGCTGATAGCCTAGCTTTATGTTTAAGCTTATTTCCCTTTTGTTGTCTGTATACTAAAACATTATGTATTTATTGTACATCTTTCTTCCGCTTTCTTGTATGATACTGAATACTATAGATGCTGATGGTGTATGGTCTGAGAACCATATTGTCTTGTTGTAAATAAGACGGTTTGGGTTATATTCAGCGAAAAATTTATAGTGATATTCAGTGTCTAAGCAGGAAATATATCTCTGATGTGTTACTATGGTGCACCTGGGTATTTTTAGTATATAGAAATACCGGGGTGTTACAGTTGGTATCAGAGCAGTTCGACCTAGTCGGACTTAGTTTAGGGTTGAGTCGATTCCTTGTTAGTCCTTTTTGTAATTACACTTGTGATGCTAAGAGACATTGAGCCTGATCAACTTAATACTTAGTGCATCATAAGCGGAATTATGACTGGATGATCAAGATGCAATCCTCGACCACAATCGGAATCTTCAACCGGTGCATCCTCAGGAAAGGTGACATGACGGTGGGAGAATACACCGCTAAGTTTGAGGAGTTGTCTCAGTTTTACCAAGTGGTAAAGTAAGCTTCGGATGACGAATGGAGAATGCACATGTATAAGAGGGGCATAAGTGCTTTCATGACTTAGGGTCTCAGTTCTTATACTACTACCAATTATGTTGTCTTAGTGCAACCAGCCTATGTCGCCGAGGATGATCTCATAGGGAGCATGGGAAAATAAGGAAAGAAGGTAGTTGAATTATCAACTCCGAATGCAAAGTCCTAAGATAATTTCATCAAAGGAGAAGCAGGTGCAATTCTTCGATTCTTCAGAAGTCAGAAGATGTTCTAACCATGGAAGACATCACCAGGGTGATCGTCAGCACAGATCAATCGGTACTGTTATGGTAACGTAGAGGGTCACTATGGTAAAGAGTGCCCTGTAAGGAAGAGTTCCGAGGAGTTACAAGCAGCTCGAAGGCAATGACGAGTCAACATTCTGGATGTTTAGACAATTACGACCGCAGACAATCTACTGAGGAGTATGAGATCAGTTTCCAATAACTCTGTTAGTATATTACACGATTCGGGTGCAACCCATTGTATAATAGCTCAAGCATGTGTAGATCAGTTGGGATTAGCATTGTCTCCGCTATCCGAGCCGATAACTATCTTAACTGCGGCTAAGGGTCGTGTCCAGACCCAATCTTTGTGTCAGAATTGTCTACGTGTTATAGGAGACAGAAATTTCGTAGAAGGATTAATTGTTTGCCTATGAGAAGTGTGGACACCATTTTGGGTACGAATTGGATGACTGCAAATCATGTTACAAACGACCGTGTTAATTAGCTATCAGCTTCGCTTCAGAATCAGTTGAATTGTCTGGGGCAAATTCTGAAGCGGTTACCTAGTTCACCCTAGACGGTCAATCTTCATTCCAAGGTGCGGAAGCACATGTTAGTATGTTATCTGCATCCACTGAAACTAGTTCAGATTTGACGAACATTCAGGTTGTGAATGACTTTCTGGATGTTTTCACGATGAAGTTTCTTTTGAACCTCCAGAGAGAGAGGTAGAGTTTACTGTAGAATTGGTTCCTGGCACGGGATCAATATCTATCATTTCCTATTGAATGTTCCTTTAGAATTCAAGGAAATGGAGTCTCAACTTGAAGAGTCGACGTTAAAGAAATTCATTCGACCGAGTGCTTCTCTAAAGAGTGCTCTGGTGTGGTTAGTCGAAAGGAAAAATGGTAGCATGAGATTGTGCATTGATTATCGACAACTCAACAAGTGACGATTGTCATACCCCAATTTTGCCCGACTAGTTGAAAATCAAACAAAATTGTATTTCTATGAACACTCAATTTTTACCGGTATTTTTTCACTTTTTTCGAAAAATCACAAAAATAATCGTTTTTGGTGTATTTTCGAATTTTAACGTTAAATTTGTCGTTTTGCTCGCATTTGTCACTTTCGAGTCATTTTTATTATTTTTAGTTAAAACAAAATTAAAAAAAAGGGGGCGTGCTACAAGAGTCTATTGATTTTCCCGTGTCTTCTCGCGAGCGTGCGAATTAGGTGTCTAATAGTGGAGGTGTGTCGTAGCGGGTTAGCGTGATTATTATTGTTATTATTAATATTAGTTGTATCATTAGTGGCTACCAAAATAAGAGACATAACCAAGTAATCAAATATAATGTATTTATGCAAATCTGTCCTTTCTTTACAAAAAAAATAAAAATAATAATAAGGTAATAGTTACACCTTAAGACAAAAAAATAATAATGAAAAGTCAAACAAAAAAGAAAGGAGCTGCGTCCCTTTGCTGGTGCTGTCAGCAGAGACAGTTTGAGCTGCAATCTCAACCCTCCTTTCCTCTTGTCTCCTTGTTGGGTTCTCATTTTCAGCAAAAAAAACAACCCACAGCAACCACCTCCACCCCTTGCTGGCTGCCTGCATCCTCAGTTTTTGTCCCCCATGAGAAATTTTTCCCTACTCCACATCCACACCTACACCAGAATTACTGCCTATAAATACAGCAGAACAGAAGTCAGTAAGAAGAAAAAAAACATAACAGTAACAGACACAGCATATACACACAGGAAACCACATACACGCAGACAGCAAAAACACACACAGACAGCAATACACATAGTAACTGAAACACACAAAAAGAAAAAACTGAAAAACACAGAGTTTTCTAAAAAAAGCCAGTAGGAGCAAAGCAGAGAGAGCAAAGGGTTCGGTTCAAAGGGAAGGAGAAGCGGATTTCTTTTTTTTGAACAAGGTCAGCTCCTAAATTTATTTAGCCATTCTCCATTCTCCACTCATGTGATATAGATAACATATAGTGTTTTACTGATGCATTCATATTAAGTCTCAGTTTAACAGCATGCTCCAAACAATGGCCAAACAAGCTTTTTTTTTGCAAAGCATGTATACTGCCTTTAAGCAAAGTAGGATTCGAGTGCTCTTTCAAAACAGATGGGTAGTTAACATAGAAGTCAGTAGTAAAAAAAAGAAAAAATTGGAACGGAAGTGAAGAGACAGTGAGAGACAGTGAAGAGAAAAATAAGGGGTGTTACCTCTGGCCGCCGTTCACGGTGGCCGCCTCCGACTACCGCGTGTGGTGGTCGCCGCCGCCCCACTGCCAGCGCACCATCTTCACCGTTGTCTCCCTCCAAGGCCAGCCTCACCGTCGCATCCACCACAAACAGCCACCGCCAACCGCCTTCTCTCCACCGTCCCACCATCCAACAACCACAGCACTCACTCACCACGCGCTCCCCCCACCAGTCGCAACCGCCACACCCGTTCCAACCGCCCTCCACCGCCACTGTCAGAAAACCTCACGCCACCCAACAACTCCCCTCTCAAACCCAAGACCACCTCAACACCACCTCACCACCAAAACTCATATCTCCAACACCACTATCTCTTTCTCATCACCACCACTCACAACTTCAGCCCTCTCTCTCTCGGCCTCCCCTTACTCTTCTCCCTCCCATGGTTTCTTTCTTCCCATCTCCCTCTCTCTCGCTCACCTCCTCCTCTCTCCATCACTTTCGTTTTTCAATCCCTCTCTCTCATGGCTACTGCCTTTTTCCCTTTTTTTTCTGTGCGTGTATAATGTATTTGGAATGGGGTCAAGTAATGTGTTTTTTTTTCTTTAACAGGGTGTATGTGTGTTTTGTTTTTAACTTGTTAAGTTATTGTTTTTATTTTATTTTTTCTTTAACTACTCACTCCCCTGGTGGTGTGCGTGCGTGTCCCCCCATCCTATTCACTATCTCCATTATTTGTTTTAGTATACTATTATATCATTACATTACATATTATATATAAAGTATAAAATCACTTAGAAATGCACACCCCTATTTACTCATTCCACCCCCTTTGTTATTTTGCACCCCTGTTTTACTCACATACAACCCCATTTTGTTTTTTATTTTATTTTCTTAAAAGCCCATAGTGCTATTTACACCCTTTGTTTTACTTCAACATCCCCCTCATCATTCTTGTATTCTTCTCAAAGATTCATCTCCAAATCTCTAAAATCAAGCTCAAGGTTGGAGGTTAAAGAGTAAATTCAAGTGGTTTAGCACTCAGTCATCTTATTTCTTGCTTATTTAGCTTGGAGTTAAGGTATATTCTTGAATCTTAGCATCATCATCAAAGTTTTAGAATCAAAAATATAGATCGTCAATTTGTTTTTGCATACTAAGCATTTCATTACATTTAGAGTTACATCTTATGTAAATATGTTAGTATAATTGTTGTTGTTGAAGGAAAAATGCATCTCAATCATTAATATTTTGGATCCCGGCTACTCTTTTGAATTCATTTGTGCCTATCACTTCCTTGTCTACTCCCATGTGGAATCATTAATACTTAGATAGGCCCATTCCTCACATTGCATCTTCCACTAGATGTGCATTTAGATTCCCTTGCGTTTTGTAGAAATATTTGAGTATGGTTCCCGCCTAGCATCTTCAACAAGATGCGCAATTTAGGCTCATTTTCTTGCCCATTCATGCATTTTCACCAAAATGTTCAACTTGGGTTCATCCTTTGCCTGCCTATGTATTGTGTCATAATGTGTGTAGTCTAGGTCCACTTTCAATCAAAAGTCTTTTTAAGCATCAAAATCATTCCCCAAACAAAAATTAATTCGATTGCGAAAGCCCTTTTTGATCATCTAAAATAAAAACCGATTATCATTAATGATCACTCGCCCCGTTGCCGTTTGGTTGTTAATGATAATTTCATTTTCAAAGGAGTTAGTAGCGCGGCCACTCTAAACCGTTGTTGTTTGGTCGTCGCGAACACTCGAATCAAAAGCAAAACCGATTATCGTTAATGATCACTCGCGTCGTTGCCGTTTGGTTGTTGATGATAATTTCATTTTCAAAAGAGTTAGTAGCGCGGCCACTCTAAACCGTTGTTGTTTGGTCATCGCGAATCCTCACTCCTACTGCGAAAACTCATCTAAACAGACTAAAAAACAAAAACCTTTTTAGGACAACCAAGAACTACGTAGCTTTGAATTCTCCATCGCACCAGGAGATACGTAGGAGCGAGAGGCCAACTCTCGTCAAGCGCCAAAAATAAAAATTTTCATTAAGTCTTCTCACTCCCTTTTCAATAAAGAGGCAAAATAAAAGCATTTTCAAATCAACACTTCAAACCACACATTTAATTAAAGGTTCCCTTTCGGTAGAAAGGAGGTACGGGGTGCTAATACCTTCCCCATGCCTAACCGACCCCCGAACCCATATCTCTAGTTTTCAAAAGACCATCCGCCTTGTCTAAAAGACCTTTTTTCAATGTTTTGGTCTTAAAATTAAAATATTGGTGGCGGCTCCGAACTTTTTCCACATTGTCAAACGAAAAGTCCCAAACCGGATTTTTTGGGGTGCAACAGCTGGCGACTCCGCTGGGGACTTTTCTTTTTTTAAGTGGGTCAAGCCTAACTAATTAAATGTGTGGTTTAGTGTGCTATCGATGTGATTTGGATACTTTGTTTGCTTCTATCCCTTTTCGGTTTGTTCTTCTTATCATGTTGTATGCATGTGCATTTGTTTTCTCTCCTTCCATGTTTATTTTTCCTCGTCTTTGCTTATGTGCTTAGTACTCTCATGCATTTCCCCCCATCTTGTTATGTTCCCCTCTTCTTGGCCCCCTTTCTTGAGGTAAGCAAAGCACTTGATTGTTGTTGAAACCCTAGGCTAGCTTATTTGATATTGAACCCTAGTGTAGACAACATGTTATCGCTTGCTATTGTCTGGACTGTTCTGGGTTTTCCTTCGCAGGTGGGGATATATGTGGGTAGTTTTAGGCGGTATGTCCACGCTACACACACTCACACCTTATGCTTATTGTGCTTCGAGAGGGGCCTAAAACCCAAGGTCTGACAAAACTTAGGAGAGTGGAAATGAGTAGTGACTGGCAATTGGACTGTTGTCCTTCTGACTCTCACGAAAGTTTCAGCCAGAGTATGCTCCTTTATGGTACCTCACACCAGATAGCATTCTATCGTTGTGGGTGTTATCATGAGAGAGATTTAACTCTGGTAGCCATTGTGAGGAAATGTTTAGAACCTACATGGGAGGATCCCTTTTGAGTTGCCCTAGAGCCTAGGTTCCCCCACCTTTTGTAGGACGCAAGGGCACACAAATTGTATGTTGCATTGTAGTTTAGGCATGTCTTTCCTAAAAAGAAAAAAGAAGAAGATTTTCAAAAGAGAAAAAGAAGAAAGAGTTGCCGTTGTAGTCTTTCTTTTGCCGGTCCGTACGAAGTGACATTTGACCCACTTTATTTTCAAAAAAGGGAGAAAGAGTTACCGTTGTAGCCTTTCTCTTACCGGTCCATATGAAATAACGTACGGCCCGCATTTTCCAAAATTTTTTTTTTTTTTTTTGAATCACTGCCAATAAGGACTTTTCTCTAAGTTGCATAGGCATAAAGCATCATCAACCTCATTCTCATACAAAAAGCATCTTTGCATTGCATAACATGGAAAAGCTAAATAGAAATTCATACGCGCATTTTTCTCTATCTCATTTAGGTTTGTCGGGAGTGCATTCCCCGCGCGGGTGCGTTTCCATTCACTAAACTTTTTCCTAATTTTGTCAAAAGGTCCAAAAAAACATATTTTATTAGGAACGTGTCTCATGCGTTATTGCTTTTTGCATATCATGAAGAATGAACATGTGACCATCTCATTTTGCATACATTTCCATTTCAAAATAAATCATGTTTTCCCTTGCATTAAAAATCATTTGCGAGCATCATGCGCTTTCTCGCATAAAATTTTTTAGAAACATATCACATGCTTTATTATTTTCCTTTTTCATATCATATATGCAAACATCTCATTTTGCATGCATTTTCATAAGAATCATATCTTTCCACGAACTAAAAATAATTGTTAGTATCATGCACTCCATTTCATAGTTTAAAAATAAAACGAAAAGCAATCATCATCCGCACTTTGCATCATGGCATCATGCATTACATAAAACAAAATTCTGGAAAAAAAACAATTATCATCCCTATGGTATTTCATTCGCTCATAATCATGAAAAATCATCAAGTGATGCAATTTACGTTATCCTCATTCAAAATGCACATTCGTTCATTCATTCACCCACTCATTCCGTCGTCCGTCCATATCACATCATCGCATTAATACTTTTCTGTGTCGCAAACCAAAAATAAGCATTAACGTCTCATCTCGCATGCATCTTCATTCAATATCTCCCATGCATTAGGAAAGTAATTGCAAGCATCACGCATTTCATTTCATTGCATAAGAAAAATGAAAACCAGAAGCATCTATCATCCATATCGCATTTCATTCATCCTTGATTATGCAAAAACTATCATCAAATAATGCGGACATCGCGTCAATGTGGCGCTCATGCATCATTTCATTAACCTCATCGCTTTGTTCGAATACATCATTTCTCCCTGCATGCATCCTTTCGAAACAAAGAAAAATTTCTCATGTGATGGCTTAATGGATGGAAGTGCACCTTTGAACGACGAAGGGTAATGTCTCAAATTTGTTTGTCGACTACAAATTTGAGATGTTACTTTACGATGTCAGAGCACTTTGACCCAGTCGCACGTATTTTAATTTCGAGTAGGAAATTAAATTGAGTCAACTAATTGTCAAAACGTTTCAGTACATTGTGTGAAGTATTGAGTCAGGATCCACTCAATGTTTCAGGCAAGTTACTCAGGGTAACGACAATCAGTTGCCTCATATCACCAGTCTTGCATCTCTCATCATTCAAAAAAGGGGCATTGGCATTTCGCATCCTGTCTCGCCTCTAAAAAAATAAAAAAAATCAAAAATCATTTGGAAAAAATGGGGGGCATCATTCTTGCATCATTCGCATTGGTATTCCATATTTTGTCTTGCAACAAAATAATTTAGAATAAGCCACACTTTTCGAGTAGTCGTTCTCCACGCATTTGCATCATACTTGCATATCATAATTTGTTCATTCATTCATTGCATAAAATAAAAGTTGTGATGAGAAGCGAGACGTCCTTGCAAAACAATCATCCTTTTTTGAAAAAGTTTATCCTTACTTGGTTACGAACTCAAGGTGTTCCAAGGCACTCAGTTTTGCAAATCAATAGCTCATTTGCATGTCTTTCAAAAGCACTGCATCCCATCCATTCCATGACAAAAAAAAAACTGAAGCAGCTCATCAATTCATCGTTCTAACTAATGTTGACTCTCTGTGAAGCATTCCTATAGTGAACGTGCATGACACGTGCAGTTTCTCTTGTTTGAGTCAGTCAGTTTCCTTCCTTGTCATCATCATCATCCCAGTCTAACCCCGCCCCGTCCATCCATAAGGCGCATATTCTCTCCCATCAGTGCATACTTGACTTTTTGGTTCATTCTCACTAACACTCTAAGTCCTCCATGCTGGGGCAATTCTGTGATCACTAACTTTCTTTATCGGCATTATATTCCTTTAGTGCAAGTCTTTCCAAAAAAAAGAGAAAAGAAGAGACAAATGAGAAAAACAAGCTCGCTAGGTTGAATACCCGCAAAGGGCAGCCTAGGCAAAAAGGAGCGCCCGGTGGATTGAAAACTCGCAAAGAGCGGTCCAGGCATAAATTAGGGCATAAAAAAAAATGCAAAGAAAAAGAGCAAACACATATAGCTAGATAAATTGTTGTCAAGTTTTATGAAAAAATAAGTAATCGGAATTTGAAATGAAGTTTGGCCATCCAGAAGTTCCCTTTCCTACCCACCTTAACCCAAGAAAAACCAAAATCCAAAAATCACCCTAGACAAGGATCACCTCAAATATCCAAAAAAAGTGCATCACTTTCTATCAGCTCACCCGAGTCAAAGAAGGAAAAGAATCATAAAACAAAAAAGGAGAGAGAAAATCAAAAAAGGGATTCAAAAATGAAAATCCCAAAACAAAAGAAAATACAAAAGAAATGTAAGTGGTGAGCTGGTACATGTTACCACAAAACACAAGAGATCCTTGTCTCAATAACCTTCAAACACTTCATCATTCCCATACACCCCTCCTTCCATAAACCGCAAACACTTCCCTTTGACCTCGGTAGCCCGCCCTCCACGAACCCTTAGCCAAGAATAAAATTTCCAAACACCTCATCAAGCCAATTAACCATCATAAATCATCGATCGTCAGCCAACGCCGAACGAAAATCATCCTACCATTAGCCCCCAAGCTCTTCATTAAGCCCCATCATCCCTCCTCCACAAAACATCACAACCCTAAAAAGTCCATTCCGATCAATGACCGGTTGCTTTCGTTTTCTCAAATTTTAATCTTAGGACAAATAAGTTTATCTGTTTACAATGTGTTTGCTCAAAAAGAAAAACAAACGATCAGAAAAAAGAAAGCTGATCAAGAAAAATAAACCCTCAGAAAAAAGAGAACTGAGGAGACAAAAACAAACAGTCAGAAAAAAGAAAGCTGACGAAACAAAAAAGACTTGCACTCCCAAAAAGGCATTCAAGATTGCCTTAAAACAAGGTTTAGTGACCACCAAGTGAGGCTTCTCTTCATTACCAAAAGTCAAGGCATTCACAGAGAACCAAAGATTTACACTGAGAACACCACTCAGATCTAAAAGTTGGGGCATTCTCTTCACCACCCACCCACCCTAGTCTTGGGAAAGCCTGTTCAGCGTCCTTCCTATGTCATTCATCCTTTCACCAGGTGTTATCCATGACGCCAGTTCCCGCATATCTGCCCTTTCACTCCAATCGTCAGTATCACCAAACAGGGGCAAGCCTTTCATTCATAGTTACCAAGCCTGGATTGGAGCAGTCTGGCAAAATCCATCGCCTTTCACAACCTCACTCAAAGAAACCATTTGTGATGTCATTCGAAAGTGGGACAAGTGCGTTCCCATTCCTTCACCTCATTCATTCCTACAAAACCTCACCGGGGCAATCTCTCAACCCACTATCCTAAACAAGGCCTGGTCATCCTAATTGGGGCAACTTTGTCCTTGTTATGACTGGGGCAACATCAAACTTTATGGGTTGAGACGAAATCTCTTTTGCTCCATTTTTCATTCCCAGTTCATCATCTTCTACACCCCTAGTTGTTGTCACCACTAGGCAAAGACAAGCTTATTCACTCATCAAAAGCCCGAACCGGGGCAGTCTTACATCCCTTGGTCCCTCATGAGCGTCGGTAATAATCATGTTTGTCATCCCTTCAATTGTCAAACATATCCTAAACCAATCCCAAGTTAACAGACTCACTCATTCACATTTGCGCTCCTATGCATGCTTACTAAGCAATGCTTCAAAGAGAGAGAACACACGTTAGTCATGCGATATCTAAGATTCAGTCGTCATTGGAAGGGAGAGAAAACAAGTGAGCTTGTTTGTAAATAAAAACCTGGAGAACACCGGAGTTTGAATCAAATTCAATTTTTCAACAAAAATGGTCAATAATCATCCCACTTTTGCATCCAAAGTCTCGCGTCTCATCATTATGAAAGTATTCACAAAAAAAGTATTTGAATACCCCAAAAAATTTTGTCATATCATGCATCAAAATACTGCATTTGCATCCTCACATAGCAAAAAGACAAATAGGAAAAATTCTTTAACCAGCTATCTCAGCACATGAGGGGGTCGCCTAAAGTTGGCCGCTTGTAGGGCTTTAGTGCTCGCCCGGATCCTTAGGGATTAGGTTGTTATCTTGTAAGGCTCCAGTGCTCTGGATCCTTAGGGATTAGGTTGTTATCTTGTAGGGCTTCAGTGCTCGCCTGGATCCTTAGGGATTAGGTTGTTATCTTGTAGGGCTTCGGTGCTCACCCTTAGGGATTAGGTTGTTATCTTGTAGGGTTTTAGTGCTCGCCTGGATCCTCAGGGATTAGGTTGGTATCTTGTAGGGCTTTGGTGCTCACCTTAATCCTTGGGGATTAGGATGTTACCTTGTAGGCACTTGAAATGTTGATCCTTAACCAAAATAAAAAGGGAGAAAATCAAAAATAGCATCTCATAGCATCCATCATTCCATTGAAATCATCACATCACATACACTTTGCATAACATACATTCACACTCCATTTACATAGGTATCTGCATTCCATAGAAAAAAAAAGAGCAAGTAAGGAACGAGAGAAGAAAATCACAGAAGGTGGAACATAAAAGAACACAACATCTTCATATCATTCATCATTCTCATATCATCCATACCAGTCATCACTCCATGGCATCAAACAGTACATTACGCCTTCAAACTCGCATCTCAGAAGAGCGAAAGAATAACAAAAGAAAAAGAAAAAGAATGAAAATCAAACAGAAAGAGCATCCCACCCAGGATCAATCATTGCATTCATGTGCACCCAAATACCCAAGTGCATGCATTTCATGCACCATCCAAGAGAAAAGTTACTTCGGATCAGAAAGTCCGAAAAATCTCATTTTTAGAAAATCACCACAACACAGAGTTAGTAAACTCCATCAACACAGAGTTAGTAAACTCCATCAACACAGAGTTAGTGAACTCCTTCCACAGATCACAACATCGTGTACGAGCGCGCGATGGATCCATCAGACTTCGTTAAGTCCTTCGGATTAGTTATGTCAGCCTAAGGCATAGCGTAAATCCATTGATCAAATCAGTTCCGGACCTGATGTTGATCGGCCGCTCGAAAAGGCCACCCCCAGAGCTCGGACTCGACAAGAGTCCGTTAGAAGGTTTTAGGCAGCCTCTGAATTCCCAATTTACCGCTTTCTGCACGCCAAGTGCCCATTTTACTTTTCTGTCTGCACGCCAAGTGCCCATTTTACTTTTCTGTATGCACGCAAGTGCCCATTTTACCTTTTCTGTCTGCACGCAAGGGCCCATTTTACATTTTCTGTCTGCACGCAAGTGCCCATTTTACTTTTCTGTCTGCACGCAAGTGCCCATTTTACCTTTTCTGTCTGCACGTCAGTGTCTATTTACTGTTTTCGCATCGACACGAAGGTGTCTATCTTTCCAAAACAAAAAAAAAGAGAAAAAGAAAACGAAAAGGAAAATTCGGGTTTCTCCAAGTAGACAAAATTGGTATAATTTCTGAATTCTTTATTCCTATTTTACCTTCGAAATATGTCTCGGCCAATTCATATTTCTTGGTAAAATCCGAATAAAGAGGGGCAGCTGTCATACCCCAATTTTGCCCGACTAGTTGAAAATCAAACAAAATTGTATTTCTATGAACACTCAATTTTTACCGGTATTTTTTCACTTTTTTCGAAAAATCACAAAAATAATCGTTTTTGGTGTATTTTCGAATTTTAACGTTAAATTTGTCGTTTTGCTCGCATTTGTCACTTTCGAGTCATTTTTATTATTTTTAGTTAAAACAAAATTAAAAAAAAGGGGGCGTGCTACAAGAGTCTATTGATTTTCCCGTGTCTTCTCGCGAGCGTGCGAATTAGGTGTCTAATAGTGGAGGTGTGTCGTAGCGGGTTAGCGTGATTATTATTGTTATTATTAATATTAGTTGTATCATTAGTGGCTACCAAAATAAGAGACATAACCAAGTAATCAAATATAATGTATTTATGCAAATCTGTCCTTTCTTTACAAAAAAAATAAAAATAATAATAAGGTAATAGTTACACCTTAAGACAAAAAAATAATAATGAAAAGTCAAACAAAAAAGAAAGGAGCTGCGTCCCTTTGCTGGTGCTGTCAGCAGAGACAGTTTGAGCTGCAATCTCAACCCTCCTTTCCTCTTGTCTCCTTGTTGGGTTCTCATTTTCAGCAAAAAAAACAACCCACAGCAACCACCTCCACCCCTTGCTGGCTGCCTGCATCCTCAGTTTTTGTCCCCCATGAGAAATTTTTCCCTACTCCACATCCACACCTACACCAGAATTACTGCCTATAAATACAGCAGAACAGAAGTCAGTAAGAAGAAAAAAAACATAACAGTAACAGACACAGCATATACACACAGGAAACCACATACACGCAGACAGCAAAAACACACACAGACAGCAATACACATAGTAACTGAAACACACAAAAAGAAAAAACTGAAAAACACAGAGTTTTCTAAAAAAAGCCAGTAGGAGCAAAGCAGAGAGAGCAAAGGGTTCGGTTCAAAGGGAAGGAGAAGCGGATTTCTTTTTTTTGAACAAGGTCAGCTCCTAAATTTATTTAGCCATTCTCCATTCTCCACTCATGTGATATAGATAACATATAGTGTTTTACTGATGCATTCATATTAAGTCTCAGTTTAACAGCATGCTCCAAACAATGGCCAAACAAGCTTTTTTTTTGCAAAGCATGTATACTGCCTTTAAGCAAAGTAGGATTCGAGTGCTCTTTCAAAACAGATGGGTAGTTAACATAGAAGTCAGTAGTAAAAAAAAGAAAAAATTGGAACGGAAGTGAAGAGACAGTGAGAGACAGTGAAGAGAAAAATAAGGGGTGTTACCTCTGGCCGCCGTTCACGGTGGCCGCCTCCGACTACCGCGTGTGGTGGTCGCCGCCGCCCCACTGCCAGCGCACCATCTTCACCGTTGTCTCCCTCCAAGGCCAGCCTCACCGTCGCATCCACCACAAACAGCCACCGCCAACCGCCTTCTCTCCACCGTCCCACCATCCAACAACCACAGCACTCACTCACCACGCGCTCCCCCCACCAGTCGCAACCGCCACACCCGTTCCAACCGCCCTCCACCGCCACTGTCAGAAAACCTCACGCCACCCAACAACTCCCCTCTCAAACCCAAGACCACCTCAACACCACCTCACCACCAAAACTCATATCTCCAACACCACTATCTCTTTCTCATCACCACCACTCACAACTTCAGCCCTCTCTCTCTCGGCCTCCCCTTACTCTTCTCCCTCCCATGGTTTCTTTCTTCCCATCTCCCTCTCTCTCGCTCACCTCCTCCTCTCTCCATCACTTTCGTTTTTCAATCCCTCTCTCTCATGGCTACTGCCTTTTTCCCTTTTTTTTCTGTGCGTGTATAATGTATTTGGAATGGGGTCAAGTAATGTGTTTTTTTTTCTTTAACAGGGTGTATGTGTGTTTTGTTTTTAACTTGTTAAGTTATTGTTTTTATTTTATTTTTTCTTTAACTACTCACTCCCCTGGTGGTGTGCGTGCGTGTCCCCCCATCCTATTCACTATCTCCATTATTTGTTTTAGTATACTATTATATCATTACATTACATATTATATATAAAGTATAAAATCACTTAGAAATGCACACCCCTATTTACTCATTCCACCCCCTTTGTTATTTTGCACCCCTGTTTTACTCACATACAACCCCATTTTGTTTTTTATTTTATTTTCTTAAAAGCCCATAGTGCTATTTACACCCTTTGTTTTACTTCAACATCCCCCTCATCATTCTTGTATTCTTCTCAAAGATTCATCTCCAAATCTCTAAAATCAAGCTCAAGGTTGGAGGTTAAAGAGTAAATTCAAGTGGTTTAGCACTCAGTCATCTTATTTCTTGCTTATTTAGCTTGGAGTTAAGGTATATTCTTGAATCTTAGCATCATCATCAAAGTTTTAGAATCAAAAATATAGATCGTCAATTTGTTTTTGCATACTAAGCATTTCATTACATTTAGAGTTACATCTTATGTAAATATGTTAGTATAATTGTTGTTGTTGAAGGAAAAATGCATCTCAATCATTAATATTTTGGATCCCGGCTACTCTTTTGAATTCATTTGTGCCTATCACTTCCTTGTCTACTCCCATGTGGAATCATTAATACTTAGATAGGCCCATTCCTCACATTGCATCTTCCACTAGATGTGCATTTAGATTCCCTTGCGTTTTGTAGAAATATTTGAGTATGGTTCCCGCCTAGCATCTTCAACAAGATGCGCAATTTAGGCTCATTTTCTTGCCCATTCATGCATTTTCACCAAAATGTTCAACTTGGGTTCATCCTTTGCCTGCCTATGTATTGTGTCATAATGTGTGTAGTCTAGGTCCACTTTCAATCAAAAGTCTTTTTAAGCATCAAAATCATTCCCCAAACAAAAATTAATTCGATTGCGAAAGCCCTTTTTGATCATCTAAAATAAAAACCGATTATCATTAATGATCACTCGCCCCGTTGCCGTTTGGTTGTTAATGATAATTTCATTTTCAAAGGAGTTAGTAGCGCGGCCACTCTAAACCGTTGTTGTTTGGTCGTCGCGAACACTCGAATCAAAAGCAAAACCGATTATCGTTAATGATCACTCGCGTCGTTGCCGTTTGGTTGTTGATGATAATTTCATTTTCAAAAGAGTTAGTAGCGCGGCCACTCTAAACCGTTGTTGTTTGGTCATCGCGAATCCTCACTCCTACTGCGAAAACTCATCTAAACAGACTAAAAAACAAAAACCTTTTTAGGACAACCAAGAACTACGTAGCTTTGAATTCTCCATCGCACCAGGAGATACGTAGGAGCGAGAGGCCAACTCTCGTCAAGCGCCAAAAATAAAAATTTTCATTAAGTCTTCTCACTCCCTTTTCAATAAAGAGGCAAAATAAAAGCATTTTCAAATCAACACTTCAAACCACACATTTAATTAAAGGTTCCCTTTCGGTAGAAAGGAGGTACGGGGTGCTAATACCTTCCCCATGCCTAACCGACCCCCGAACCCATATCTCTAGTTTTCAAAAGACCATCCGCCTTGTCTAAAAGACCTTTTTTCAATGTTTTGGTCTTAAAATTAAAATATTGGTGGCGGCTCCGAACTTTTTCCACATTGTCAAACGAAAAGTCCCAAACCGGATTTTTTGGGGTGCAACAACGATCAAGAATAAATATCCCTTACAAAGGATAGACGATTTGCTTGAGCAAATTGAGGTGCTCCAGTGTTTTCAAAAAATTGATCTGAGGTCAGGATATCATCAAATAAAAGTTAGAGCCTTAGATATTCCGAAGACAGCTTTCCGTACTTGATATGGACATTACGAGTTCGTAGTGATGGCCTTCGGTTTGACTAATGCTCCAGCGGTATTCATGGATTACCTGAACCGAGTTTTTCCTCAATTACCTAGATCAATTTGTAGTCGTTTTCATTGATGGTATCTTGATGTACTCGAAGACCATTGAGGAGCATGTCCAACATCTCTGCATTGTTCTGAAAATACCCCGAGAAAGTAAGTTGTACTTGAAACCCTCGGAGTGTGATTTTTGGGTGCCAGAGTAAAGTCTTTGGGACAGGTGATTTCCCAAGACGGGAGTTTCTGTAGATCCCAGTAAGAAGGAAGCGGTGTTGAATGGGAGTGACCAACATCAGTCGCAGAGATCGAAAGTTTCTGGGTCTAGCCGGTTACTATAAGAGATTTGTCCAAGGGTTCTCACGGTTAGTTTTCCACTTACTCGGTTAACTCGTAAGGGTCATCCGTTTACGTGGGATGCCGATTGTGAAGAACGTTTTCAAGAGTTGAAGATTTTGACTTCTGCTCCAACCCTGATTCTTCCTGATCCGTTTTTTGGATTCCAAAGTTACAGCGACGCTTCTGGGAATAGTTTGAGATGTGTTCTCATGCAGAATCATCAAGTGGTAGCTTATGCATCCAAACAGTTGAAGGCCCATGAGGAGGATTATCCAATTTATAATTTGGGAGTGGCAGCTATTGTGTATGCACTGAAGGTTTGAAGACATTACCTGTATGGTTCTCGTTTCGAAGTCTTTAGTGGTTGCAAGAGTTTAAGGTATCTGTTTGATCAGAAAGAACTGAATAACAGGCAGAGAAGTGTGTTGAGTTTCTGGAGGATTATAAATTCGTGTTGATGTAACATTCAAGAGAGGCCAATGTTGTAGCTGATGCGCTAAGTAAGAAATCCATTCATACGACAGAGTTGATGACGCAAGAAATGGGATTGTTAGAGTCTTTTAGATCTAAATTGGAGTACATCCATAAGTTTCCACTTTGGTGGCGAGGTATTAGTTTGTTAACCTCTCCTTGGTGAAGGTTGACAATGAGATTGTCTTACGAAATTCCGTTTGACAAGTCGAACGTGAATACGAATATGTAAATGAGGTAACTGCTGACTTTTGTCACGTTGCGAATAACCATCAAAGGATTAATTGATGGATCTACTTGTAGGTGACTGAAATTTCCGAAGTGAAGCTTGGCGTGCGGTGTAATAGTTTTGAAAAATCGTTTTTGTGAAAACCCGCATGCTAAAGTTAATTTTGGGAACGAATTAAGAGGCAAATAGATTATGATTGAGGAGGAAAATCCTAGGAGGATTACTTAGGTTGAGGGGAAGCTCTCAACGCTATTGACTAATTTGGAAAGGAATCGGATGCGTCGTTGGTAAAAACCTCGTGATGAAATTGCAATAGAGGAAAAAGAGCTCTGAGTTCTGTTTGATAGTTGTTTTGAGAACAACAGAGGTGATTTTCATTACGTTCAAATTTATTCGATGTCCCCGCGGTTTATTTCTACGTTTAAGGTCAAAGCTTATTGTAAAATCCTCATTTCATCTTTTTGGAAAGTGTTGTCTCGAAATCTTGGGGGCGAGTCAAGAAGTGTCACAGATGACTTTTCCGTCACATTTCTCGGTGTGTACGAAAACTGTTATGGATTTTAGAAGATTTGTGGAGAAAGTGTTTACACCCTTCGAGGAAATCGTGTTTGTTTTTACCTCTACCGAGGAATACCAGTTTGTGGATCTCATTTTCAACAAATATTTCTATCAAGCGTCTTATATTACACCCTTTGATTTAGATTAATCAAAGTTGGGGAGTAAACGAGGATAATTGGAATGAAGCTTCAGAAGTGTTTTCAAACGCGGTGCCGGGCCTATGTAGGCGAATGATGAGTTTCTCGTGTAGATGCGTGACCAGAGAGTTCGTATCAAGGTGGTAGTGGATCATACTTGGAGATTGATGTGCCCACTTGGGAAGAGTTCCTACGCTCATTTCGTTAGTTCGAGATTGTTTTTCAGCAACTTAAGACCTTTTTGAGAATGTCGATTCTCGGTTAGTCGGATAAAAGGCTTGACGAAATTTTGAGGACAAAATTCTTTTAAGTTGGGGAGAATGTAACATCCGCAAAATAATTGATAGAATTATTTAGATGTTAACCCAATTGAATTATTTTAGTACTTGACTGGTAAATTTATTGATTGCTAAAATTAATTCTTGGTTGTCATCGGATCGTTAACCGGATAATACGGATCAAAGAAGTTTCGGAATCGAAATAAGAGATTTCGATCAATATGGTAATTTGACCACGTTGCCGTATATTTATTAAATAAATATATGTATATACGTGTATGTGTGTGTGTGTTAAAGAAAAAGGAAAAGAAAAGAATTGAAAGAAAGGAAAGGAAGCTGAGAAGAAAAACAGAGAGGAAAAGAGAAAGAAGAAAAGAGAAGAAAGAAGAAAGGGTAAGGAAGAAGAAGGGGAAAAGGGAGGATTTGTGCTCATCAAAACGACTTCCTTCCAACACGAAAAACGCTCAGCGTTACTCCCTCTTCGATTTGGTACCAACATCAACATCATCAACTCTCTCTCTCTCTCTCACTTTGCCATTTTCGAATTTTTAAGGAAATGGAGGTTTGTTGATGGTTCAAGCTCAAGGATGGCTTGGGATGGAGTTTGGCGCGAACCCAAGGATGATGGATCGTTGATTGAGGTTCGATTGAAAGATTGGAAGCGAGTTCGGTGATTTGGCGAAGTCTCGGTGATTTGGCGAAGTCTCGGTGATTTGGCGAAGTCTCGGTGATTTGGCGAAGTCTCGGTGATTTTGAAGTCTCGGTGTCGGCACACGCTTCAAGGGTGAGTTCTACTCACGTTTAGGATTTTACGTTTCGAATTAATTGATAAACTGTTTTATCGCTTTCGCTGGACTGGAATATTATGTGATACTGTCTGATTCGGGTTAGGAATCGATTGGGGCGAGTCTCGGGTTGCGTCGCGTTAAAATGGAATTTTTGGTGATTTGATTCGAGAGATTTTGATTTAAAACCGTTATTTGGAAAATCGTCGTATTTTGATAAACTTCGATTTGATTAAGATTTTGATTGATGTGATTGATTGTTTGATGTTGATTGGGTCTGATTATATGTGTGTGAAAACTGTTTTCAATCGGAACGAGAATCGGAATTAAGCGGAATCGCGATTTTCGCGCGAAACCGCCAAAATCTGCCCTTAACAGACCCCCCTACTGTCAACCCACGCGCCGCTTGCGCGCCACGCGCCACTCGCGCGCCAGTTGACAGGTTTTACTTCCAGTTCGCGCGCCGCTTGCGCGCCACGCGCCACTCGCGCGTCACTTGGCAGATTTCAGCAACCAAACACTGTTTTTCGTTTCGCGATAACTTTTGATCCGGGAACCCGATTGAGGTGTTCTAAAATGTGTTGGAAAGCTTATTCAGAGGCCTAACTGAATATTCTATTTTTAAGGAAAAATGAACTGTTTTGATATAGAAAATTGTGTCGAAAAGTGGTCAACTAGAGTGCGAGTGTGAACTTGGATTTTATAAAATGTGGATTAAAGTGTTTCATTGATTGTCTGATTTGATGGACTGTGGGTTCATAGTATTGTAGATATACGTATATAGTATATCGAGTTGGGTGACGACCCATGTGTAACATACTAGGCGGGGCAGTCATGATCCCCTTCCCTAGGCTCTATGCCAATGGGAGAATGTACTATTGGTAGGGGGTTCACCGGGGTTAGCGATGTTCCGCAGTCGGTGTTATGTTAAAGATTATTGTACGATACACCGGGGTTAGCGATGTTCCGCAGTCGGTGCCGTACTTTGTTTATTGTACGATACACCGGGGTTAGCAATGTTTTGCAGTCGGTGCCGTACTTTGTTTGTTGTACGATACACCGGGGTTAGCGATGTTCCGCAGTCGGTGCCGTACCTTGTTTATTTTACGACATACCGAGAGTAGCAATGTTTTGCAGTCGGTGTCGTGTTAAGTTATAAAAGAAATAATAATTGAACCGAGAGTGTTAGTAGGGGTTTCGGTAGAACTCACTGAGATTGTATCTCACTGTTTAAATGTTGTTGATTTACAGAGACACAGGGACAGCGGAAATCCAAGAGGCACGAGTAGGTTGAGCTCGGACTGGATGCTGATAGCCTAGCTTTATGTTTAAGCTTATTTCCCTTTTGTTGTCTGTATACTAAAACATTATGTATTTATTGTACATCTTTCTTCCGCTTTCTTGTATGATACTGAATACTATAGATGCTGATGGTGTATGGTCTGAGAACCATATTGTCTTGTTGTAAATAAGACGGTTTGGGTTATATTCAGCGAAAAATTTATAGTGATATTCAGTGTCTAAGCAGGAAATATATCTCTGATGTGTTACTATGGTGCACCTGGGTATTTTTAGTATATAGAAATACCGGGGTGTTACATGTAGGCAATTTGTGGGATAATTAGAAGCACCGCACAACCGATATTTGATGAATCCTGGGTTTATGTCTGATGTTATTTTCTCTCTAATACTTTTTGAATTGGAATTGGTGCTTATATTGCTTTTTGGTGAATTTCTGCAGTGGTGGCTGTTCTGGTATGGAAATGTACGGTGGTTCTGAAACTAGGAACCTGGTTGCGGTGGTTGCCGGAGGGAAGGTTGGTTGCGGTGGTAGTGGGTCTTGGTGGCTTTAAGTGGTTTCATTTCCACATATGAAGAAAAAATGTGTGATTCCAGTTTTCCACTATTGCTAATTTGCAAACTAGTGAGTAGAAATATTTGTTTAATCGTTTTAATCAAGTGTGTGGGTGTGTGGGTGTGAAACTGTCTTTCCTTTTTATTTCCTCTACTCTATTTTAATTACCAAAGTAACATTATTTTGTTTCTTCTCTTTTGAAACTTTCTGTCAGTCCAGACATTGGAAACATAGGATTTCAGTGAAGTGAAGTTATAAGCGAAGTTTTCTTCTTTTGCACGGCGGTGAATTTGTTGAAGCGAAATGAAGCTACAGCCGCAACGGCAGACCATGAAGCGGCGGCGACAGTGGTCATGCAGACGGCGACGATGGGTAAATGACCCATTCTCTTTTTTCCCCTTCTTCTTAGTCTCCTTTGTCTCACTCTATCTCTATTCTTTCTTTTATTCTGCTATTCTTATTTTGTTCCTATTTGTGTGAATTAGTATGGATGATGTTTTTTAAACATTGCTTCTATGTTGCATGTTCAGAGGGCTGGAGTAAAGCTTCCCCTCTTTTTGATATCTCTATTCTCTTCATTTTGCCTAATTTTGTGTTATCTCTTCTTTCCTCTACATGTTATGTTGAGAGATGCAAAAGTATTACAGGAGAAAGCAACAAAGAAAGTGGCTCAGAGGGCTGGAGGGAACCATGCAGGTGGTGGTGGATATAAAAATTTGGAAATGATAATCAATTTTGTAGAAAATAATAGAGTTGTGTTACTTATTCTGATATGGGTTTTTGGTTCAGATAAGTTCTATTATCCCATGGAACAATCACCATCAATTCAAGTGGATAAGTTGTCTGGATGGGATAGTCTCTCATCTTCTGATCAATCAGCTGTCAGTGACTTGGTTATCAAGGGCCATTCTATGGATAAGGGAGGTATAGTGATTGATTAAGGAATAGTGGATTTTAATGCTGTAGTTATTTCATCCCTTTTTGTTTTGTTTTTTGTAATTACTTTCTAGCTATTTCTTTCCAGGTGGTAGTGGTACAAATGTTGAGGCTAAAGAGGTTGAAGAATCCACACAGCAATCCTCTTCCAAAGGTGGCACAAAACGGGGGAAGAATGCTGATGGTGAGCAGAAGTCAAAAGCCGCTAAGGTCAAGGGAGATGTGTCTGTGAGCAGGGCAGCGGCAATAAAAAATGGTGATGACTCAGGGGAAGCGTGCAATATTGAGAACAGACTGGAGGCCCAGAGCAAAGAACTATGGGCTCTGAAGGATGATCTTAAAAAGCATGTAACAACAGCAGAGTTGCGTGAAATGCTGGAAGCTAATGATCAAGATTCAACTGGATCAGAACTTGATTTGTGTGATCGCTGGTAATTTAATCACTCATTCACTTTCTGGTGCATTGTTCCTTTCTACTAGGATACTGATGATTACATTTATTTGTCTGCTGGGTGTCTGGTCCTCTATTATGCACTATTATTTGTATCGAGTATAGTTTGTAATGGATAAATCATAAATATTAATTTATTCATCAAAAGGAAAATTTGAATGCAACAAAATGTAGCAAGCATATCTATAATTTCCTACATGGAGTCAGATTTTCCTGATCCATTTTGCAATTTTTTGATGTGTTTTGAAAATACTATTCTGCAAGATATGATTTTTTCCCCAACTGGGATCATTATTATTGTGGTTTCAGTGCCGACTGAATGATGTTTGGAGCAATTGGTCACTGCCCACTATGTTCTGGTTTTCTGCGTTACTCTGGAGGAATGTACCGTTGCTGTGGATTCATTTCTGAGTGGAGTAAATGTTCCTATTCTACTTGTGAACCAAAACGTGCTGGAGGGAAGTGGAAAATCTCAAAGGAAACAGATAATCAGTACCTTAAAAAGGTCTGTAGAAGCTAGAAAAAAATCATAAAACAAAACCAACATATTGTGACTTAAGTTTTTGCATACTGTTTTACAGTGGTTCAAGTCTCAAAAAGGGAAGAAATCGATTAGGATATTGCCTCCGTCATCATCAAGGACTTCTGCTGAAAGTCAAATTACCCTAAGAGTTACCCTAATTCCTTAGGTGAGTCGTGCCAGAGGGTAACGCATAAAGATTAAGAATTATAATGAATTCACATAAGCTACCACATATTCCTATGATGATTACTAGCATGTGATCTAAATACCCAAATTCCAGCTACTAATTCATATCCCTATGCAATCACTAGCCTGGATCATCGCAATTATCATATGTAATTGAAAAGCGTTAAGAACATAGGTAATTAGACAAGTAAATTGAATAACAACTGAATTAACTAGAGCAATGGTTCACATGATAGGTTTAGGAGATTCATCTCTCCCTAATCTAAGAGAATTAGTTACAAATCATCCTAAGAGTGGAAACCAACATAAAATAGAAAACAATCATAAAGGAAGACATTAGAACCTTCAATCCCTTGTTCCCAAGTGATGAGAAGGCTCCAAAATCGCACCTCCAGCTGCTCCAAAACGTGGCTCCAAATCCCAAAAACGAAGTGCTTCCCAAAAATCTCCTAAAACTGCTTTAAAACCCTAATTTTCACGCACCGTCGCGACGCGGCCCGTGTCCGTCGCGTCGCGACAAATGACAGAAACTTCAGGCCTCGCAAAACTGCTCCAGGTCGCGTCGCGAACCCTCCTGGTCGCGACGCGAAAATCAACAGAAAGTTCTGACTATGCAAATTCCTCCAGATTGCTGCATTTCCGGGCAAGTGTCTGGTTCGCCGAAAGATGCCACAACCACTTAAGAGGTCTTCAAGTCCCATTTAGCTCCAAAAGTGAAGGAATAACTTACAATTGAACTTCCTACTACAATGATCTAAAACTGAACTAAATCCCAGATAATGACTGTTATACAATAAAAACCCTGCACAATTGGTCCTAAAAATGCCTAACTTACATCATATGATTGGGAGTCAACACAACCCCAAACTTAAACTTTTGCTTGTCCTCAAGCAAACAATCAATTCAGACTGTGGCTGTTTTTCTATTTAGCTGTTACATATAATACATCAACCTTAAACACATCAGCACATCAATTATCATCATCAATCTAATGCAGTGGCAGGACAACTGAATTGGAAATACCGAATCATACGCAGGCAGCATTCTCAAGTTTTCTCTGTACGCACATCTCACCAGTGTTTCACTCTTGAGGTGTTTCGGGTATTCACTCAATTCACAGTACCTGCATCATCGTTTCATAGGCTTGACAGAGTTCTATATCATCTTAGACAAATGAATTGCATACACACATTTTGAGGACTTTAAGGGTTATAGCGGGGCTTAGGTAAGGGTGGATACATTTGGATAAGTAGGTTACACTTGGAGTTAGGCCTACCTCTCTTTTTGTCAATTTCACGCAATACTCACCCATTTTCCCAAAGCATTTAACAACACAAGAGAAGGAATTTATTTATTTATTTCTTTTTTTTGATATGTATATATATACATATATATGTATTTTTTTCTGTTTCTTTCTTTCTTTTCTTGTTCCTTCTCTTGTATACCACCCCAAACTTAGTTCGTTGCTATTCCACGAGCAACCCCAAACTTAAAACTTTCCCCACTCTCACAGCTTTTGTTACCTAACTCCAAGTTAAGAATTAACTAGGCTATGATTGTCAGAGAAACACATACAATTTTTAACAAGGCTCAGAGGGGCTAGCAGAGGATAAACATTAATGGGTTGGCTTGAAAGGCTCAGGGGTGCCAAAAGAAATGCCTCAGTGTGTATGAAAATCAAATGCAAAAAACAATTAAGCACAATGTCAAGTTCTGCAGACTAATGCAGGCAAGAAATACACACACAATATATAAGAACGTGTTTAGGCTCAAACCTCACAGTTGGGATCATAGAGATGGAACTTGAGAGATGCTGCTCACAGATGATAAAGAACTTCCGCAACGTTTGTCATGACCCCTGCTATTACTTGATGATAAAACTTGAAGTGCGAGCGTCAAAAGGAAAATGCAAAAATGCGACCCCAAATGCCACAGGTCATCACTATTGAAGCTGCTTTAACAAAACAAAAACAAAATATAGGGCAGTGGTACCCCACTATCACAGAGTAAGTTATAATAATAAGTACAGACCAATGTGCGAAATAATGTCGAAATAGGGCAAAATACAACCAACAGTGCAAAATAAAATAAAAATGTCTGAGTAAAACAGGAAAATAAATGAGCCTCCTGCTCTTGGGAAGGAAATGTGCTCCTCCAAATACTCGTCTCCTGAAAGAAGTGGATCCTGGGGGACCTGCTGCTGCTCTGCATGTGGTACTGATGAAGATGAAGCGGCGGCTGCTCTGTTTTCGGCCATATACTCCTCAGCAGCACGGTGGACTCTGTATGATGCCAAGTGTGAAGTATCTATGCCCTGCTGCTGCAATGACAGAGACGACCCGCACCAGCTGGCCATGAGGAGGTCATACTGGAAAGAAGAGTCGGTCTGAAACTGCTCCCGGTAAGATGGGTCTGCTGGCTGCTGTGGTGCTGGAGGTGCTGGCTGCTGTGGTGCTGCTCCATCTAAGGGCCCCTCGGGCTGCTTCAAGATCCATGCTGCTGTGATACCCTCCCTGGGGTCGGTTAGAAGATCATCTGGGTACTCCGGGCAGCCCTGCTGTCTACATAAGGCATGGATGATAGAACAGTGCCTCAATCTAGCCCTAGGACATCTGGCAATCTCTGCAATACTAGCTAAAATGGCTCTCTCCAGATTGACCCTCTGGCCTCTCATGATAGCTTGTAGTCCCATGGCTACCTTTGTCTTGACATCAGTGGAGTTGGAACATGAAATGATAGTCTGATTAAAGAAATTGTTCCAGGCCTTAGGAATGGCCTTCAGAGCCATATTGCAAAAGCGGCGGGGATAATCTTGACCAATCGGACCGATAAGATGTCTGTCCCATGCTGCTCCTTGACGACACAACTCCCTCAGCAAACCCTCATAATCGTGCGCCCCCTTGTTGTCCCAGGCATCGATCATGGCACAATTAGCAGAAGTAGGTAGCCCGAGGAGACTGTTGATGGTATCAGGAGAGTAGGACACCTCTCTTCCCCTCACCACTGAAACTCTGTTGTCTTCATGCCCATAGGCATTGGCATAAAATTCTCTCACCATGCTTTGGTTGGCTTGTTTGATCATTGAGTTGAGCGAGAGCCAACCCAATTCCCGGAGAGTGGAAGTAATGATGGGGAATTCCCCCGTGCTGAGGTTAAAGGCCCTTTCTGGATTTATCTTTTTCCCTTTTACCACTTGGTGGTACCTCTCCTCATGTACGGGGGACCTGAATCTGTCAATCTCAACTGCGGGTTCCCCTCGCCTTTTCTTGGAGGTGCCTGCTTTGCTTTTCTTCATCATTTCTGCTCACCTGTAATGTCCTGTAAAAATTAAAACGAAAAGAATCCAGCACCAATCGTTAGTTCTCGGTGGGTCTCTGGTGTGGTCCCCACTCCAGCAGAGAAAAATAATCAACAGCCAAAACATAGTTTCTGGACTCAAAGTCATCTACCCTAAGGTTGTGAATATGTTCAAAATTAGAAACAGGCCAGCAACCCCAAAACAGACTTTACTTAGACATTTCCACAAACAATAGAGTTGCTTAGCCAAAACTCATAGGAGCAATTTCACAAACACTTGGTGAGCACCAAAGACTTCATTGAAGCATTTCAACAAACACCTTTTATACAATGAAAATCAACAAGAATCCAACCACAATTTGATTTAATAACCCTCCTTATTCAGAAATAACAGCAAGCATGCAATGTAGAGGGGTGGGGGACAACAATCCAGCTCTTAATTCAACCCCAAATTTGCAATTCGTTACCCCCAAGTCATGAAAACTAAAGAAGAAAAGTTTAACTTTAAAGGTGGAGATGGATGAGAAGTGTTACCTGGAGATGGAGAACAGGAAGAACCCGTGTAAAAGTGTGCAAATTCACCACCAAAGAAGAGCAAACTAGTAATGGGGGAATTTGGGGAAAATGGCTAACCAGAGAAGAAACTAAGGCAACAATTGAGAAAAACTGATGTGTGTTCGGACTGTCCAGTTTCTGGGCTAAATTATGTTGCATCGCGACGCGGCCCGTGTCCGTCGCGTCGCGACAAATGACAGAAACTTCAGGCCTCGCAAAACTGCTCCAGGTCGCGTCGCGAACCCTCCTGGTCGCGACGCGAAAATCAACAGAAAGTTCTGACTATGCAAATTCCTCCAGATTGCTGCATTTCCGGGCAAGTGTCTGGTTCGCCGAAAGATGCCACAACCACTTAAGAGGTCTTCAAGTCCCATTTAGCTCCAAAAGTGAAGGAATAACTTACAATTGAATTTCCTACTACAATGATCTAAAACTGAACTAAATCCCAGATAATGACTGTTATACAATAAAAACTCTGCACAATTGGTCCTAAAAATGCCTAACTTACATCATATGATTGGGAGTCAACAACACACACACACACACACACACACACACACACACACACACACACACACACACACACACACACACACACACACACACACACACACACACACACACACACACACACACACACACACACACACACACACACACACACACACACACACACACACACACACACACACACACACACACACACACACACAAAGAGAGAGAGAGAGAGAGAGAGACAGATAAGAGCAACAAACTAAAAAAGAAAAAGTTAAAAACAAAAACAAATGCACAACTAATATTAAGTTAGCAATGAGTCAAATAGTTATATTAAACAATAGCAATAGGGTGTGTGTCTCTCAAATAGGGTAACGCTTTTAAAGATTAAATGTTAAGAAAAAGTTTAAAAGTAAAGTAATAAAAACATAAAAAAAGAGTAAGAAGTCACAAAATATATATATATATATATATATATATATATATATATATATATTTACATATATGGATGTAAATAGATAATCCCATATATATAGATGTAAAGACACACTATATATATACACTTGGATGTGCCGAGGACAAAAATCCACTTGGCTCGTGAACTTTCTCCAATAGTGTGAAGAAGCTCTCCTGATTGCTTGTAGAATAATGTTCCATCCTGCACAACAATTTCATAAGGCAGCCTTTCCATCTGGAAGAAAGAAGAGTGAGTTAAGATAATGAATGAAAACTCAAATTAAAAAGAAGCCAAATGAAGAATATGTTCAAATAACTGGAGGAAAACTTACTGGACCAAGATATTTAACACACTGCTGTTGAAGTTTAACTCTAGGGCATTTCTCAAGATTTATTTCCTTTCCTTCTCCTATATCCAGCCTAAAATTTCAAACAGAAAGATTAATAAATTCAAGATTAGTGATTTTATATACATACATACTGTTAGTGAAATAACTGATTCTAGCACATACATGTATGATCAATAAAATATTTTGCAAAGAATATGAATTACCAGTAGAAAAAGGGTTCTCTGCTCTGACTCTTAAGCCATTTTTCATAATAAAAATGTAGATTATGGATTTTTAGTCAATAATCCAATATCTCCCATCTAAATTTTTTTGGATGTGTTATGTATGTTCACATTACTACACTATTATACAATAAGTAGTATGCTTAAAGAATGTTGGGAATACATGGATATATGAATCTTACAAGTATATAAAGAAATAGTATGATGATGTGTTTAACTTACTGCTTCAACCCAGTGAAAGAGTGCAAGTTTTGGAGCTTTAACATCCTTTGAGAAACCTTTACCAACCTGAAATGAGAAAATGATGCTTAAATTCATTTGCCTCAAGCATAAAAATATCAAAATTTGGGATATTGGACAAAACTTTATTGAGAGCATTAACTATTAATTAACCAGTACCTTACCTTAGCAGCTCTTGTCCCAGCTCTAGACCAACGTGAAATAGCAGTTTCATGTTTCTCAATGTCAAAGAAAGACAGAGCTACGCTTTAATTCAGCATAATCTAAAAGCTTCCACCTACAAAAAATCAATGATATGTAAATGTCAACACCAATTCATCAATGATAAGAGTTGCAACTACTGTTATCGAAGTTACTCCATACTTAGCATGACAACACTGCTTCCTTCCCACATGAGTTCTTCCTTGAGGTTATCAAATTCTTCATTCGACATAATAGCCTTTCCCTCATAATAGAATGACTGTTGCATAAAACAAATTCCCAACCACAAATTTCAATCCACATACACAAAAAGTTAATTTCTATTTTGCATATGATCATCACTCACAATTCACACATGCATAACTAAAACAGCATCAAGTTTGAGGGGGAAAAACATTTTAGGCAATACCTGAAGCGCTTGAAGAAATTCTTGCTCAAGTTCACCAATTGATTTTTTCTCCTTTTTATCTATGCTACGATACGGTAGAACATTACTATCTACAACAGCATCTCCTTCAAATTCACCAACCTTCCCTAAAAGAAAAGAGTAAGTATAAGCAAAGAGAAATGTTACTATATATAAATTAAATTAAATTGAAGAGAGATTATGTTAATTAATTTAAGACCTTGTTGATATGCGGTGTGGATTCATATCAAAAATTAGATTTTACTATTGGAGGCAACCTCTGTAGCACCGATACTTCAGGTTTCGGTGTCCGACACCGACACTTCAATTACTTGCATTTTTCAGATTATTATCGGTGTCCGTGTCAGTGTCGAGGCTGGTGTCCGTGTCGATCCCTCATAGGAGGCAACAGATAAACCATATGCTTACCCTTGCAGGCAGGTACAGCAGCATACCATAACATCTGGTTACAATTTACAATATGAATGATCTATGACAGCTGTTTTGTTTCCTTCTTCCCCCATAGGATGTTTCAGCAAATGTTAACATTCAACAGCATTGTGATGAATGTCTAGACCATGAATACAATTCATTATTACCAAAAAAGAAAAACAATATCATTCATTTTCAAAAGAAAGGTTCCATCTTTGAATTGTTGAATCTCCATTTTAGCAGCCTTATAACAATAATTACGATGTGTTGCATAATATAAACACTCAATATCACAACATACATATATAAGTACAGCAACACCTTGCATGCATATCATCAACTTCAATAATAATAATAAAGGGGAGTTTAATTTTTCTTTTTTGAAGGAAGAAGTAAAAGAGAATAAGAGTCAGACTCTGACCTCAGTTTCTCCAGTGGAACACAACCCAAATCAATGTTACATGCTGGACATTGTTCCAATTCCTCATCATTAATCTTATCATAAATACACTTCCTGCAAACTGAATTAAAAAATAAATTCTATTAGTAAAGCAGACACTGAATAAATAAAGTGTACGCAAAAAATAGCTAATTAGAGCAGCAATTAAACTCAGAATAACAAATAACAAACACCAAGAGAGCTATAAGAAACAAGATGTGCATGTATGTGCTGAAAGGGATTTTACTAAATGAACGGTCAAAGAGGTAAACAAACCCACATGGAGAAGTCAAAACATAAAAAATTAGAGAAATTTGACATAGGATTGGAGATCTCACACGTGTGGAGACATTCAGATATAGTTGTAGCTTCTTTGAACAACTTGTTACAAAGTGGGCAAGTCATGCATGCTGCAATCGTTTCCCTGAGTGTTCCAAGAGAAGGTGGTTCTGATTGGCATTTCAGCAAACACTCGGTGAGCGTCGGTAAAGGGCCCGGTTTTGGCATAAAAATTGAGGAGGTTGTTCATCAAGAAGACACTTAGTTGAAGGCCATGTTTGATGATTCGAGCGTAAGTGGATTTTCCAATGGATGAGACTCTAGATTCGATAGCAGATTGGAGAAGAAAAAGGGAGAAGCAGAAGCAAAAAAGAAGCAAAAAACATAGAAGATTCGGAGAGAAAATAGGATAGAATTACCGTGAGCCTTCTCCATTCGCATCACCACCCACGGTGGTCTTTACCGCCGCTTTCGGATGCCGCACCACCACGACCATGTTGTGCTTCTCTCTCCTTCGTCTGCTTCTCTCCGTGCGGATTGCCAACCCCTCTCTTTCATCTCCTTCTCTTTCTACTCCCACATGTTTTGCTTCCTCCTTTAAGTTCGACAACGCCAAGAGCAGCGAAACATCCATTCTTTGAGACCTCAAGGTGCTGAAGCAACTAAATGGAAGAGAGGTGGAAGAAGAAGAGTCTAGAGAGAAGAAGTGAGTGAAGAGAAAGGGAAAATGAACGGGAGAGGAAATTAGAGAGTGAGAGAGGGAAAAGTGGGAAAGTAGTGTCGTAGGGTACAGAGAAAAACAAATCATGTGGTGGGAGAGTGGTGTTGCAGAGGTGTCAATATTTTGTTGAAGTGTGTGACATGCATCAAAAACCGAATTGAAATGCCAGAAATACCCTTGAAATTGCTGAGTCATTTGGCGCCAATTCGAGACCAAGATGTTGCTCGCTTAAAAGGTAAGATATATTATATAAATATTATTTATGCGTCTCTAAGTGTTATTAAAAGTCATAAAGTACTTGTAATAAAAAAAAATTATAAGGTGCTAAAGAAGGCATTGACGGAGGAAATATGAGGATTAAAAGTAAGTGGAATTTTTATAAGGACTAAATACAAAATTCACAAATTAATAGAGACCAAAAACATATTTACCCTCAATTATTATTTAATTTTGTTACTTAATACGTCTATTAAAAATTTAAATAATATTATTTAATTAAATCAAGCCAAACTCTGGTTGAACCCTGATCAAACTCTTGAACCTTGAACTGGTACCTTCGTTAGGTTCAATATCTGGTCGAGTTTTATTACCTTTATGTACTCGAGACAAAAAGGTGTTTTTAGTAAGGTTTTTTTTGTACCCCCCTCTTCTCCCTTATACCCCCATAACCCATTTAATCCCCAAAATACCCCACAAAAATTAAAAAGAAAACTGATTTTTTTTTAAAAATTCCGGAATTATCCTCTTTTGAATTTGTGTGTGTGTGTGTGTGGGGGGGGGGGGGGGTTACAGAGTATAATAAGGGGGTAAAAAAACCTTTTGGCAAGGTACACAAATTTGTGCATGTCTCTAGTCCCAAGCTTGTCCCTCTTTACCAAATTATTCTTACTAAGCATAGGTGTATTCATTATCATAAATGCAAAGTGGAGTACCACCTCAATTCGTAACAAAATATAAAAAAAAAAAATTAACTATACACAATTATTTATATTTATTTTTGAAAATGTCATTTAAAAATTTAACTTCATTACAAATATCACCCTCCATCTCCTCTTTCAAACCCAAGAGCACTTGGATGAGATTTTAGGGATCTCTTCCAGCTTGACCAAGGTTTTGGGTTCGAATCCAGTTTTGGGCATGCAACAGTGTTAAATCTCTTGAGTGAGAGCTTTGTCGGTCATTAAAAAAAATATTACCCTCCACCTCACTTAACTGCCTAAAAAGAGTCTCTAATTTTTCATGTTATTAAATATTCAACATTAAACGAATGAGGTTTTTTTTTGTATAAATCAGGTATCCTCTGCGCGCAACTGCAGAGACAAATCCCTCGAGCGGGGGTAGGACCACAATGTGCGACAAAGCTCTCCCTATGAGATTTTAGTATACTATCAGTAGATAGAATAAAAAAAATTCATACATTTTATTACAACTTATAGGCAAATTTTGTTTATATTTGTTATAAATGAAATATATTAATGATTTGGAAGTGATGCACATAATATTAATTAGAGGGTATACTATAATATAATTGAAAAAATAATTTAATATTATATTGAATGTTGAAAATGAAGTTCATTTTGAAAAACATTTTTTTTTACAAATATTGCCCTCATAAAGAGCAAAAAGAGTAACTCACTAACGATTAACATTTTGATTATTAACAAAAGGCTTAAATATATCTTTGGCCCCTGCAAATATGACTATAATTCATTTAGGCCCCTGTAAAAAAAATTAAAATGGCCCTTGCAAATATTAAGCGTTTACAGTTAAGCCCCTCTGTTAACTTTCTATCCAAAAAAACTGACGTGGCTAACGGAGATGAGGTCAGCATTGCATCATTAATGATTAACAGAGAAAGATTAAAAGAGAAAGATTGAAACGATTCAGTTTCGCTTCAGACTGTTCCAAAAAAAGGGAATAATTAACAGAGAAAGATTTACATAATTCAAAAACGATAATCTTTCTCTTTTAATCATTCATGATGTCATGATGATGTCATCTCTATTAGCCACGTCAGATTTTTTGGATGGAAAGTTAACAGAGAGGCTTAACTATAAACGCTTAATATTTGCAAGGGCCATTTTAAAAAAAAAATCTACAGAGAACTAAATGGATTATGGTCATATTTGCAGGGGCCAAACATATATTTAAGCCTTAACAAAATGCACGAAACAATTCAACAAAGCGTGCTTTTGAAGAAAAAATACACTAGAATCAATGTTATCACTATTTCAATCGAACACCGTCGCTTTGAATGCTTAAATGGACCCTATATACACACAATCACTCCTTCATATTATTATTATTATTATTATTATTATTATTATTATTATTATTATTATCTAATTGGTATTGAATCTCTCCAATCGAGCACCTCCAACTAATTTCTTAATTTTGTCTCATAAATAACTACATATTATCATTTTATTAACAAATAGCTCGCTATGTTTCAAATGGGCCCGCATAAAGTGAGATAGAGAGACATTGGCGGACCTACATCATACTGAGATGGTTCATTTAAACCCCTGAAAACAAATAATTATGATTGTGAAGACTAGATTCAGAGTTGTCTCAAACAATTTGGAGACTCTCTTCAAATCTTAAAAAGTTGAGTCCCTATCTAAATTTTTTCCAAACGATAAAATACCTCAAATCACACTACTTAATGTTGCACTTTATGTATTTTGGCACGAAATTATTATTTTGTTTCACCAAATCTATTATTGAACACTTTGTGTATTTGAACACTTTGCGTACTTGAGCATCTAAATTTTTTTCGAAATCTAAAATACTTTGGGCCCTAAAAAATTGAATAAGTGCAGTAGCACAATGCGCACAACCTTATCACTAATTGTGCTAGGTGGCATAGCTGAGTAGGAATACATAGATGAACGACTATCTTGTGACTTATATTGAGAATGATGTATTCATTAACATTAACGTTGAACTAATTATTCAACGATTTTAAAATATGAAATCACGCAGAGCATAGTTTTCTTTTTGACAAGTTGTATAATTTATTTATTTAATTATATCAACGTTTTTTTAATTATATTTTTAATAATGCATACTTTCAAATTTTTTTGACCCCCTACCCCATGTCTAAGATCCGCTACTAGAGATAGAGAGAAAATACTTAAATAAAGACTCTTTACTAACACTCAAAAACAGTAAGAGAAGATAAGATAAACGATGCTATACTATGCTATTGTTAAGCCGTGTCAGATGAAAATCTACAGCATCCTTTCGTAGTTTGATACAATAAAATATGCCCCAACAAAACAACAACGTTTTTGTTATGACATAAACTTCAATCCTGACGTGCTTAGCTTCTTGACAAGTTCCTCTATGGTCAAGCTGTAGCCTTTACCAATCTGTAAAATAACAATACAATTAATTAACATCGTGGCATAAAAGCAAAAAAGACAAAAATCATAACAAAACAAAACACATTAAAAAAGAATATAGTGTGTGAATTATTAAGGTATTGTCATTTACCTGAGCAATGATGGTGATGTCTTGGATAGCATCACCAAAGGGTAAGACACTGCTATTAACAACAAGTAGATGCAAACTTTGAATCTCAGACATGATTTTAACAAGAAGTCCCTTATGTTTCTGGCAATGGATCCGAATCATCATCTCTTGCCCTGACACTCTTGCTTCCACTTCGAACACTGATTCAGTGACAGTATCACCACCTTCATTGCTCACATCACATGTGGTGGAGGAATCCTCATCGCAACAGATCAGCTCTGGTTTTGTTTTCTTGCTCTCCTCTTCCAAAACTCCCAAAGGACACAAACGCTCTTTCAGCTCTTTCACGTATTTCACAGCATCTGTTAATACAGAAGCCTTATCCATCTAACACATTTTACACACAATATATACAATATTATTTTGTTTTATCGTTTTAACAACTCTATAAACAATTAAATTGAAATTAAATGTACCTTTTTAAGGCCTGGGACGAGTGCTGCAAGAGCAATGAAGTTCTGGTTGAGCTTCTCTCTTCGTTTTCTCTCAGCCATGATGTGATCCTGAGCATGTGCTGGAGACCTCCTAGCACCTTTTGAGGTTTTTGTTTTTGTTTCCAAGTTTAGATTTTTTGAGGACCCTTTTGGTTTTTGAGTTGATAAACATGAGTTTCCCATTTGGGGGTACACTATCTCGTTCTGTTTTGGGTCAAAGCCATGATAAAATTGAGTGGTGTTAGGAGGGGATGCGTTTGGGTTGTCAAAAGAAAGAATCTGAGAGTTAAAGGGTGAGAGAGTAAATGGTGATGAAGGGGAAAGTTGTGGTGGTGAAAATTTTTCAGTGAAGTCAATTGTTTTCAGCAACTTTGTTGGTTTCTCAAAGTAGTCAAAACTTGTTTCATCTGTGAAAGAGTTGCTGAGAGTTGTGGAAGTGGACTCTGAAGTCAAAGATTGTTCCTGAAACACACTTGCTATGTCATGTGAAAGAAATTTTTCATGATCAACATCAAGCAACTTCAAGTGACTTTCCTCAGCAAATAAATTGTATTCATCCATTTCCTGCAAAAATAAAAGAAAAAAAAAGTGTTAAAAAGAATTTATAGTAAGTATCTGAAAGAAATGAAGGGTAAATTTTTCTTGAATTTCTTACCAAGTTAGATAACCAGCTGCTCGGCGCTGATGTGTTCATTTACTCAATTATTACTCCTTTTTTGTAATTGGTAGCTATTGGAGTGAGAATAGGAGTTCCCATTGTTCACTTCTTTATAGCGGTAGTGTTCTGGTTTTTCAATTCCTCCACTGCCCTTAGCCACAGTCCCCAATTACCATCAGTGCCGTCCATGGTTCAGTTATAAGTTATAAAGTTGAACTGCACCGAACTGAACCGAACTATTAAGACAGTTCGACCGAACCGAACCGAATTGTCTTATCAGTTCGACGAACCGAACTGAACTGTCTTAATAGTTCGGTTCGGTAGTTTGAGCTCGAACCGAACTGTTTAAATTTTGAATTTTTTCCGAACTTTTTTTTTCGGGCTCAACAATTCGAAAAAAAATTAAAATTTAAAACAGTTTGGTTCGAACTCGAACTGCCAAACCGAACTATTAAGACAGTTGTTCGGTCGAGCTGCTAAGACAGTTCGATCCGATTCGGTCAAACTGACTGAACAGTTCAGTTCTAAACTATTAACAAAAGTTCAGTTAATTTTGATTGAGTTATGTTCGGTTTGACGATTCACTTCAGTTTTTTTGTTACCATGAATATTCTTAATTACCATAAACGAGAGATTTATTATTTTTTTATTTAAAAAAAGCATGTGCGAACAACCACCTAATAAGTTCTCTTACAAATTGGGATCGTGAATCGTGACCCCTGCAACTGTATGATGCTGCATTTAACATAAACTGCAGTGGATCTAACTCCTATAAATTGTCGGGATTTGTTGTGCGTGGATAGGAGGAACAGAGGATATTAATTTAATTATTATTTAATTAAATCATTAAAAAAAGGAACTTGGTACGGAAAAAATAATCGATAATCGCGACAACTGGTGGAGCTGGAATGTAAATAAGGTCGGGGGACCTCAATAACTATGTCATTATTTATTTGGTGATAGATTCAGTATCCAAATCCTATCTATTTTACTCCCCATTTATTGTTTGTTGTGTTTAAGGCTGTCACGTGTTACCCCATTCTTTTTTATCTATTTTTAAGGTTGTTTTAAGATGAAACCAATAAGTTTTATTGTTTCTTTTATAAAAGGCTAAATAGTACTTTTGGTCTTTTATGTTTGCTCCAGATTTTACTTTGGTCCTTTATCTTTTTTTTGGTCCGTTTTGGTCCCTCACGTTTCATTTTTGTTTCACTTTGGTCCCTGACGTTAGTTTTTTTAACAGACGCCACGCTGGCAGTTAACTGCTGACGTGGCGTCCATTAAATGTTTTATTTAATTGTAAATCAAATTACACATAATCAATTAAGTTTTTTAAATTATAAAAACTAATAACAAATAAACAAAAACTAATAACATTAAAACAAAACTAATAACAATTAAATCATCATCTTCAACCTCATCACGTTTGTAGAAATAATAGGCCATGAACAATTGGAATCACGTTTGCAGGAATCACGTTTGCAGCAACAATACAAACCGAACAACACCAACAATTTTGTTTCCATCGTTTCGATTTCCAAGAACAACAACACCATTTTGATTTCCAGCAACAATAGTAAATGGGTTTCGAGTTTCATTCCCAGCAACTTCGTTTTCGATTCATTTTCCTGCGATTTCATTTCGTTTTCCAGCAATTTAATTTTCGTTTTCCATCGTTCTGATTGCATTTCTGGATTTGTACCTGCAAACATGATGAGGATGAAGATTCTGATTGTTTAGCTTTTTCAGATCTGAAAGGGACCAAAATGAAACAACACAAACAATGAGAGGGACCAAAATGAAACCAAGTTAACACAGAGAGGACTAAAATGAAACAAATGAGCATCAACAAAGAACACAAACAATGAGACATCCCAGATCCGTTTTGATTCAGTTCCGTTTCGTTTTGATTCAGTTCTGTTTCGTTTTGATTCAGATCTGGAAAAATCGTTCCTCTTCTCTCGTGTTTTGTGGGTGTTTTGTTCTTCTGATTTGTGGGTGTTTTGTTCTTCGTTTTGTGGGTGTTTTGTTGTTCAGATTTGTTGTTGTTGTTCAGATTTGTTGTTGTTGTTGATGAATCGGTAGTTTTTCTAGGGATGTTCTTGTTGTTGAAGAATTGTTGTTATTGTTGAAGAATTGTTGCTTTTGTTATTGTTTTTTTTGTTGAAGAATTATTGTTGTTGAAGAAGTAGATCTGGAACAGAGGAGATGTTGTTGTTTTGAAGAATTATGTTTTGTTTTAAGTTTTATTATATTTAATGGTTTTAGTTTTATTATATTTTGTTAATTTCATTTTTCAGTTTTGTTTGAAGTTAAAAAACTGAATTTAGAATTAAAAAATAATTTATTTGCCATGTCATTTAATGAATTTGAGACGCCACGTCAGCAGTTAACTGCCAACGTGGCGTCCGTTAACCAAAACTAACGTGAGGGACCAAAATGAAACGAAAATGAAACATGAGGGACCAAAACGGACCAAAAAAAAGATAAAGGACCAAAGTGAAATCTGGAGCAAACATAAAGGACCAAAAGTGCTATTTAGCCTTTATAAAATTATAAGTATTTCTTTTGAAAGCCAAAATCGGAGTTTGGTTGCTCGTTCTAGTGATTTTTCTATCTTTTCGGTACTGTGCTTTCGATCTTAGTGATTGGTATTACGCAGTTAGTAGATGTTTTATACTTGATTCTGTTTATGTCCTTTGGTCTTAAGATAGTCGATCTTGAGGAGATCGGACTTGTTCGAGCTTGAGGTGGTCGATCTTGAGATGGCGAGGTTGTACCTACAATAACACTCCGACGCTCAAGTCAGTATTTGAGTGAATAAGTTTAAGTTGTAAAGCTTGCTTAGCATTAATGAGCATTGAATGTTGTATTTATAGAGTTTTAGTGGTGTTTGTCTTGATGGCTTTGGGCCGTTCGATCTCCTCATGTGATCTTGACCATTGATGATTTGGACCCTGATTTCATGTAATGGGCCTTAAATTGACTGGGCTTTGCGAAGGGGGGTGTAACTAGCAAATATTATTTTTGCCATAACAGTGCCCCTCAAGTCTGGTCGCTTGAGGAGCGATCTTGACTTGATGAGATGGTGCGACTTTGTGCTGTTTATACCTTCTGAGTGGAAGTTCCCTTAGCCCTGAGCTGATGTCGATATTAAAAATCTTGGTTTAATGATCAAAATTGTCGAGCTTCTGGGCGAGGAAGACAACGCAAGTTGCCGAGCTTCTTGGTGGGGAAGACAACGCTTTGGAATCAGTGCTGCTTTGGAATCAGTGCCAGGTATTGAGGTTTCTGACATGGTGTGCGTTAATTGGCGGCGCAAGATGGTGACGTTTTGTCTTCTAGCGTGCGAACCAATGGACCCCGATTGGGCGTGAGGTTTCGACTTCCCGGCCCAAGCCCATCAATTTCGCCTCACTATAAATAAAGGGTCACCGCCTTTCATTTGTTGCTTGGCTTTATCTGTTTTTGATTGTCGGTGTTCGAGAGCTCCCGAGCATCCTTTTCGAACGAAACAAATTCGGAGAGCTTTGAAGCACTTTAAGGTCGGTTTTTGTAGATCGGCAACTGCATTCTTTCCAGATACGATCAAATTTGCAGCTCCATTTCGAGGTTAGTTTCTTGTTGTTTGTTTTTCTATTCTTTTTGTTGTGGCTGGACCTCCCCCAGTCCTTTATGAACTCAGAATGGGAGTCGTCAGGTCGGGTTCCGACTTGCTCGCGAACCCATTTTCGATCTTAACCCTGGCATTTCGTCCCCCATTTCTGCAGATTCGTCCTGGCGAGGACAAAGCAAACTCGGAGAGACGTTACGCAGTATCGTAAGGAGTTTACGAAGGTTATGGCCTCTGGTGGCGAAATCCCTTAAGTTCGTACCGATCCTATTGAAGTCGCTGCCCCTGATGTGCAAGAGCATTCTGCTTCTACCCCTGCGAGTGATAAGGCGGAGGATAATTTTGAAGGTGGAAGCTTTTCACCTGTAAATGATGCCAACGAACTAAACGAGGGTGTTGCTGAATATATGGAGGAGGATCATTTGGTGGATGTGACGACCTTCACCTCTGAGTCTGATGAGGAAGTCCTACTCGAGGAATCAGAGCGTTCCGAGATCGACCACGGGACAAGTTCTGACCTTGATGATGGGTCCGATCAAGGCGACGCTGGAAAGCAAACTGAACTCCGCCCTTCGAATCAACCAGGTTCCAGTTGAGCTTCTGGTGCTTCTTTTGATGGTTACTCCAGTACTGGTTGTGGGGATTATGACGTACCGGTACGAGAGGTCTCTCAATATGATTGGGTTTCTAGTAGTATTTTGGAGATCGAATCCTTGTATCGATATGGTTTTAATTTGGAGGCGATCGGTAGGAAGGCTTCTGGGCGCTCGAAACGAGTTTGGAGGATCGAAGGTATGAAGGAAGGAGAGCATGTAGCTTTATGGCCCGGAGAGCTTAAGTTTACCCTGTACCATATGTTGATTAATGAAATGAATATCCGACCTCCTTTTACCTCTTTTGAGTAGACGGTCTTGGCGAAGTTAGATGTGGCGCCTTCCCAATTACATCCAAATGCATGGGCTTTCCTTCGAGCCTATGAGTTAATGTGCATTCATTTGGAGAGACCGGTCTCATCTTCGCTCTTCTTCCACTTGTTCGAGATTAACCGGAACAGCAGTGAAAACAACTCCGATCGCGAGCACGTGAGTCTTCGCTCGAGGCGGGGGGCAAAGGTTTTTAAAGCTTATGCAGACTCACTGAGGGGAAATTGGAAAGAGTTGTTCTATTGGGTCGAGCCGGTAACCGACGAAGCAATTGAGAAAGTGGGGAAGCTTAGCGATGATGGTCGGACCTTGGTGTCCACCAAGTTTCCTATTGGTTGGAGTCAGGGCCATTTTGAACGAACCACCATTTCTTTTTCCGTAGGTGAGGATCGACTAAGTGCCGACGATCTTCTTACCAAGAGAATCCTGATATTTATTTGAGAGCATTCCGTTTTCAAAACATAAGTATCGAGGTATTCCTGCGGCTAAGATAGTTCAGGCCGGAAAACGAAAACGAGTGCAACAAGTTTTAGGTAGTTCGCCTTTCTGGGGTCAATTTTTGTGTATTTGATTTTGATTGTAAGTTGTATAACCCAGTTTTATTTATTTTTTCAGGTACTATGGCGCCAAGGAGGCTCGCTGCGATGAAGGCACTGGCAATGAAGACTGTCGACATTCCGGTCGATGTTGAAGAGGGGGATGTTCCTATTCCAACGTCTCCCCAAAATGAGATCGCAGCCGAGTCTGCTATTCCTGCTTCTCCGATTAACACTGTTACACAAGAGGATCTGGCTCGCGATAGGATCGATCTTGTCCCAAATTCTCCTTCCCCTGTTGCTCACCAAGCTGATGCAAGGGTTTCTGAAAAAAGGGTGCGAGGTGAGGTCGGGGGTGAGCCAAGGCCGGTAAAGAAGAGCAAGACCTCGAGGAGACCGAAGCACAAAGATAAGGTCGTTCCGTTGGAGGAAAAGTTCTTGGAACAAACTTATGCTCAATGGCGGGCGGACCCTGTTGGAGCATCGGCCCAGATCTTTGGGAATTTGGCAGAGGTTCATAACATCGAAAAGCAAAAATTTGAGCAGAGAGTTGAAGGTATGTGTTTCCTAACGTTGTTTATTTTCACTGATTCGCTTTGACCTTTCACTTGGTTTTGATACCTTCTTTATTGTACTTTTTTGCAGAAAAGTTGGAGCTCGAAAAATTAAAGAGGGCCAAGCTTGTGGAGGACGTGTCTTTGAAATCGAAAGAGCTGGCCCGTGTTAAGCAAGAGCTTCAAACTTGGAAGGAAAAGCAAGGGAAATGGCACGTCAGCCCGAGGAAGTGGTACGTCGGGCCGAGGTTGCAGAGGCTCGAGTGAAGGAGCTTGAAGTACAGGTGGAAGGACTGGAGGGGTCCGTGGTCGAGGCTAAAGGACAAATCAGGCGTTTAGAGGATCATATCGTTGTTTTGGAAGACGATTTGAAAAGGGCCTCAGAGGAAGGGGATGGTTCCAGTATGGATCCTGATGCTCGGAACGCCGAACTTTTAGCAGCTCTTCAGCAAAGTAGGAAAAATGCTAAAGAGTCTGCAAGAATCGCAAATGAAGCCACGAAGGAAGCCAGGGAGGCCGCCAAATCTGCAATCGAGCTATACAAGGAAGGTTTTGAGTGTGCCCTTCAGCAAGCTGCTCTGGTTAATCCTTCTCTTTGCTTGGATCAGGCGCTGATTGATGTCGACCATGTGGTTGATGGGAATCAGATTGTTAAGATCGATGCTCAGACGGAAGAGAAAACTGTGGTTTTTCCGACATCAGATGCTTGATGATTTCGAGTTTATTTTGCAGAAGTTCTGGGTGTATACTCTTATCCGTGTGGGTTTTGCATAGATTCAGAACTTCAACATGTATTTTAATCTGAGATGTTTTGTAATTTGAAAAACCTGATTGCAATCGATCGTTAAGAGCTTTATGAATGTTTTTTTTTAATTCTGCATGTCATGTACGTCGTTTCTTAAAGATTATTTTTGAACTCGTTACGAGTTTTATGAATGCTTTTTTAATTCTGCATGTCATGTATGGTGTAAGAACGTCGGTAAATGAGGAACTCGATTTACCGGGCTCGAGCCTATAGGACAGTTTACCAGGACTCGGCCCAAAATTAACTCGCCCTGTAGGGGTATCGGCAGCTGTGGCCGATGGTCGTTCTTAGGACGTTTCGATCCTTGAAGACCTGGTCTCTTTGAGATAGTTTACTGAGACTCGGCTCGGATTTAACTGTTTCTCAAAGAGTTTGCGACCTTGGGTGGTCGCTCGGGGAGATCATCTAAGATCGGTCCCAGTTGCTTCCGCAGAGGGAAATTTGGTCCGTACATTTTGTTTGATGAAATCAAGAATGTGTGGAAACTTGGTAAGAACCTTGACAAGCTCGACGAAATTTTCGTGAAAACACTTGAAAGGTTACCTTCTTCATTATAAATAACTCGTTTCGATATTGAGGAGGATTATTTGAGCCTTCCAGATCGTCATATTGTCGAGCCGGAGGAGAACGAGAACCATTCCCTCGGTGACGGCGTGGGGGAGAACGAGGATCTTCTAGATCCTCATATTGTCGAGCCGGAGGAGAACGGGAACCATTCCCTCGGTGACGGCGTGGGGGAGAACGAGGATCGTCTAGATCTTCATATTGTCGAGCCAGAGGAGAACGGGAACCATTCCCTCAGTGACGACGTGGGGGAGAACGAGGATCGTCTAGAACTTCATTGTCGAGCCGGAGGAGAACGAAAACCATTCCCTCGGTGACAGCGTGGGGGAGAAAGATGATTGAGCTTTCTCCTCGGGGGAGATCGATGAAAGAGTCTCCTTCGGGTTGGATTTCTTTTCTCAAGGGAGTCCTACGCGGTCGATTCTTGATCCGGAACGTTCCGTGCTTGGAGCCTCGCTACCTCGGCTTCGAGATCAGTGAAGCGGTTGCTTCTTTCTTGGTTTACGGCTTCCTGTCGAGCCAATAACTGAACGAGCTGTTGAACAGCGTCGGTCAAAACTGGAAGCAATTGAGGGGGAGACGGTAAACCAGCTTCATCTGAGCTCGGACTTGAGGAGATCGGACTTGTTCGAGCTTGGGGTGGTCGATCTTGAGATGGCGAGATTGTACCTACAATAACACTCCGACGCTCAAGTCAGTATTTGAGTGAATAAGTTTAAGTTGTAAAGCTTGCTTACCATTAATGAGCATTGCATGCTGTATTTATAGAGTTTTAGTGGTGCTTGTCTTGATGGCTTTGGGCCGTTCGATCTCGTCGTGTGATCTTGACCCTTGATGATTTGAAGGAGCAACAGTAGCATTAACTAAGAACAGCGGTAACGAGCAAGCAATAGGAGATTTTTCAGAAGCCGAAAAAGAGGTTGGTCTCCACGTTTTCGTTTTTGCTTCTTTAGGTTTTACTAAGTTTGTTCATAATAGGCTATTTTGTAATGAATTGTAATTGCAACTTGAATTAATAATCTGAAATCACTAACAATGAATCTGAAAAATATATGTATGAACTAAAAAATCGAATTTTCAGTTTATGTTTTTGTTAGAAATGTTAGTTCTGTGAATATTAGTGCTATGAACAGATTAGGGTTTTAAAAAAAATCATGAACAAGTTAGGAGTTAGGAAAAATCATGAACAGATTTTTGTTGCAAAATAGATTTAGAGTTTTTTAGAAAAATGTCCCAAGAAAAAGAAGAAAGAACCAAGAATAAGTTTAAAAATCACAATGGGATTTGGTTGCCGAAAGAAATTAGGGTTTAGAGGTTTTAAAAATCAGAAAATAGGAGCAGGAGAGAGGAGATAAACGAAAAAGCAAAAAAAGGGAAAAACAAACCTGTTCCGCGAAGTCGTCGCCGTCAGTTGTGATCACCGCGAGCAGCAGGTCGGCGTGACGACGCTGCTCCCTCCCCCCACCGTCCTGGTCCGGTGAGCTTTTTCGCCATCGCTCTCTCTCTCTCTCTCTCTCTCTCTCTCTCTCTCGTTTCCTCCGTTTCTCTCTCTCTCCTTCCTTCTCTCTTTTTCCCTCTCTTCGAAAATTCCGCTCTCCCTCCATGCAGAAACGACGCTGAGAGGCTTGAGGAATGAAATTAGGGTGCCCATTTTTTAGCTGTTGCCTTATATTTAATACTTATTTTATTTTTAAATATTTTTTTTAAACAAGAAGTAATGTTCGCACCCCCACAGTTGATAATACGCCCCTACACAAAGCCTGTTTTCGCAGGCCAGCTTCTTAAATGCCCAATGACCAAAACTGGGTTACTACTGGTTACACCCGCCAACTTTAATAAAACAACACCCCCCTGCGTAAAGGCCCAATTCGTGGGTCAGACCTAAAACACACAAAAATACGAATTGGATTGATCTGTTATTTGCACCCTGCATTTTCAGTAAAACAACACCCCTTCTGTTAATTACACCCCTCTTTTTTTTATTTTTACAAGCTATTTCATTTATTTATTTTTAGGGGACAAAGCCGATTGTACAATTGGGTTAGTCATCATTTTAGGACGAATGAGCCGTACGGCTCAAGAGTCCTAAAATCCCTATTAAAACTAAATAATGTCAAATTCAAAAGATACAAACATGCAAATCATTTTGTTTCCTTTCTTCTCAAAAGTATAATCTTCTAAAAAAATAGGGGATTAAGCCGATTATACAACCGGGTTAGTCGACTTTTTAGGACGACGAACGAGCCGTGCGACTCAAGTCCGAAAATCCCTATTAAAAATAAATAATGACAAATTCAAAAAACAAGCATACAAACTATTTTTCTTTCTTCTCAAAAATATAATTTTTCAAAAATAGGGGATTAAGTCGGTTGTACGATCGGGTTAGTCAGCGTTCTAGGACGAATGAGCTGTACAGCTCCAAAGTCCTGAAAACCCCTAAATTAAAAAAAAAACAAACAAACTTTTTCTACCCAAGAACTACGTAGCTTTGATTTCTCCATCGCACCTGGAGATACGTAGGAGCGGGGGCCCACTCCCGTCAAGCACAAAAAATAAATAATTTTATTAAGTCTTTTTCTTTTTTAATTTGCAATAAAAGGGTAAAATAAACATTTTGAAAACTAACATTCTTTTTAAACAACTAATTAGAAGGTAACCTTCCTTAGGAAGGATGTTGTGGGGTGCTAATACCTTCCACACGCATAACCGACTCCGAACCCAAATCCGGTTTCAAAGACCCTTATCCAATTCAAAGGGATTTACCAATGTTTGCCCTAGTAATTAAACTTTGGGGTGGCTTCATTTCGAACCTCGAAGAATCCTTTTCCAGATTTTTCGGTCGCTACATCACAAAAATAACAAAATTACAAAAAATGCAAAAAATGAGAAAAGGCAGCTGCTGCGCCTCCTCTTCCTTCCTTGCTCTCCTTGGTGAGCAAGCTTCTCCAACCCTAATTTTAATCTGAAGTAGGAAATAAGATCAATTACGATCAAAAATTTTATTTCAAAACCATAAAAAATTCCTATAAATACCTAAAATATAAGTAGCAAAAATTAAGAGTAGTCATAAACAAAATTGGCAAGTACTATTAGAAATTCAACAAAATTAGCATCATGTAAGTAGCAAAAATTAAGCTCAAGTGCAAAAAGTTTGCTTCTCATCTCCAAAAATAATCTTCATGAGACGGTCGCTACTTGCCACCTAAAATGTTATATCTGGGAAGTTAAAATTCTATTAGCCAAAATGAATTGGTAATGATAGATTGAAATAGTGTTAATATACTTACAATATTGGTTATAAATTTTGGAAGACCTTTTGAAGACAACGTTTGTAGTTGATGTAAGTGGTTGCTTATGACCATCATGATTAAGGACTTTCAATCCTTCTTTGCTTTGGACTCTAGAAATTGCCACATATAATATAATTGACCATGGATAAAAATAGCTCAAGGCAAGTATAATCCAACATATTGTAATGATTGCCCTTGAGAAGACTTGTTAATAGCCATAGTATAACGTACAAATTGTTTCCTCATTAATTTAAAAGGTTATATATATATATATATAATTTCCTATCTTTCATCTCACTTAATTGCTTCAAAAAGTTTCTAATTTTTCATGTTAGCAAATATCCAACATTAAACGAGGGATATTAGTATGCTATCATTAAATGGAAGGATTTCTTTTTTTTTTTTAATATTTTGTTACCACTTATAGGCTCAAAATTTACTTATATTTTATATTTTGTTACGGATGAAGCATAATGATTTAAAAGTGATGCACATGTAATAATTAAATGGTATATAATTGAAAAAAATCAATCATAATACATTGACATTTGAGAATAATGTTCATTTTAAAATGATTGTTTTACAAATGCAACATTCCTTAACAGAAGGAGGCACAGCTAGAAAAAAGAAAATTAGCGACGACAAAAATCTGTCACTAAACAAGGAAAATTCGTCACTAATCATTTTAGCGACGAATTTTGTGACGAACCAAAATCCGTAACGAAATCTGGCGTCACAAAATTTTTAGCGAGGAATACTAAATCTGTGGCTATTAGCGATGAATAAATCCCTCACAAAATCCTAAAATCCGTCACAAAAGCAAATCAGATATAGAAACGATGTTTCGTCGCTAATAGTGAGGATAACATGATTCGTCGCTAATAGTGAGGATAACGGGATTCGTCGCTAATAGTGAGGATAACGGGATTCGTCGCTAATAGTGAGGAAACAACTTCCTCTCTAATAGTGAGGGAAATTATTCCTCTCTATTAGTGACGAATTTTAAAACCATTTTTTTTAATTTATCCTACACCAGTTTTTTTAATATATCCTTCGACCTATAATTGTGAGAAACCTTTAATCTCAAAAGAGTGATGTTTTAATACAAGCTACAAATTTTTTTTTAAAAAAACACATTTCATATTACTAATAAAGCATAATACATACAAACCAAAAGTGGTGTTTTAATACAAGCTACAAATTTTTTATAAGCTAATTAGTTTCATAAAACTAGTAGCTTAGAATCTAAAAGATGTACACATCATTGTTTTAAAAAAACAAAAAAACAGATCACTTGCTCCCATCAACCATCTAGTTCATCATAATACTCATCATCATTTTGTTGGTCATCCTCATTTGCAGGAGGTGGAGGTGGAGGCGGAGGTGAAGACGGGCATTGATGACTTTGAGAAAAAGTCTCCATAAATTTAAGCATCTTCTCCTGTGTTGCACAAAGTCCACTCACTTGCTCTCTAAGACTTTGGTTTTCAGCAGTCAAGTTAGAAAATTCAACCTTCATTTGCGTGTATTCAGACTTTATTTGCAGATATTCAGAATCAGATTCCAGTAAATCGTTGGGAAGAAGGAATGTAGTTTCCTCCTTCAGGACCCAAACCCCATATTCTTTTCTTCTTGTCTACACCTCCAACAACCTCTAAGAAGATATTGTTGTCAGATTGCTCGCTAGACACACTATCTCCTAGTGCCGCTTGTGAGTCTCTATCAAGAATACGACTTTCATACTCATTCTGAAAAAAAATAATCAAACATGAGCATATCAAATAGGAAAAATGGCATAACAGTTTCAGTTTCAGTTAAGTTTCAGTTTCTATAAAAGGCATATCAAATCTATAAAAGGTTAAGTTTCAGTTAAGTTTCAGTTTCAGTTTCAGTTAAAAAAATGGCATATCAAATCTATAAAAGGTTAAAAATAGAAGACAACACCATTAGCTAAGTTTCAGTTTCTATGCATAACAGTTTCGATGCATAACAGTTTCTCTTCCAGTTTCCGTGGCCCCTAATTATTCTCTTTCAGTTATAATTATTAGCTTTGTTACACAACAGTTTCCATGCATAACAGTTTCTCTTTCAGTTTCTGCAGACATGGAATACAATGTGCTTTAGAAAAAGAAAAGCATCAAATGGATAAAACAAGCAGGAATGCAGAAAAAGTACTGAGAAAACAAGCAGGAATGCAGAAATAAAGAACTGAGAAAACAAGCAGGAATGCAGAAATAAATTGCACATAATGCATAAGAAGATCAAGGTAGTTCAGTACTTAAGTGAGTCTCCTAACAAAGCTAATAACAAGAAAGTGTAGGGGCTTCCCCTGTTGCTAAACTAAAACATGTTTTATCAAACTATCAATTAGAAGAGAAGACAACACCATTAGCTAAGTTTCAGAATATAAAAGGTTAAAAATAGAAGACAACACCATTAGCTAAGTTTCAATTTCTATGCATAACAGTTTCCATGCATAACAGTTTCTCTTCCAGTTTCCGTCGCCCCTAATTATTCTCTTTCAGTTATAATTATTAGCTTTGTTACACAACAGTTTCCATGCATAACAGTTTCTCTTTCAGTTTCTGCAGACATGGAATACAATGTGCTTTAGAAAAACAAAAAGCATCAAATGGATAAAACAAGCAGGAATGCAGAAAAAGGACTGAGAAAACAAGCAGGAATGCAGAAATAAAGGACTGAGAAAACAAGCAGGAATGCAGAAATAAATTACACATAATGCATAAGAAGATCAAGGTAGTTCAGTACTTAAGTGAGTCTCCTAACAAAGCTAATAACAAGAAAGTGTAGGTGCTTCCCCGGTTGCTAAACTAAAACATGCTTTATCAAACTATCAATTAGAAGAGAAGACAACACCATTAGTTAAGTTTCCGAATATAAAAGGTTAAAAATAGAAGACAACACCATTAGCTAAGTTTCAGTTTCTATGCATAACAGTTTCCATGAATAACAGTTTCTCTTCCAGTTTCCGTGGCCCCTAATTATTCTCTTTCAGTTATAATTATTAGCTTTGTTACACAACAGTTTCCATGCATAACTGTTTCTCTTTCAGTTTCTGCAGACATGGAATAAATGTGCTTTAGAAAAAGAAAAGCATCAAATGGATAAAACAAGCAGGAATGCAGAAAAAGGACTGAGAAAACAAGCAGGAATGCAGAAATAAAGGAATGAGAAAACAAGCAGGAATGCAGAAATAAATTGCACATAATGCATAAGAAGATCAAGGTAGTTCAGTACTTAAGTGAGTCTCCTAACAAAGCTAATAACAAGAAAGTGTAGGTGCTTCCCCTGTTGCTAAACTAAAACATGTTTTATCAAACTATCAATTAGAAGAGAAGACAACACCATTAGCTAAGTTTCAGAATATAAAAGGTTAAAAATAGAAGACAACACCATTAGCTAAGTTTCACTTTCTATGCATAACAGTTTCCATGCATAAGAGTTTCTCTTCCAGTTTCCGTGGCCCCTAATTATTCTCTTCCAATTATAATTATTAGCTTTGTTACACAACAGTTTCCATGCATAACAGTTTCTCTTTCAGTTTCTGCAGACATGGAATACAATGTGCTTTAGAAAAAGAAAAGCATCAAATGGATAAAACAAGCAGGAATGCAGAAAAAGTACTGAGAAAACAAGCAGGAATGCAGAAATAAAGGACTGAGAAAACAAGCGGGAATGCAGAAATAAATTGCACATAATGCATAAGAAGATCAAGGTAGTTCAGTACTTAAGTGAGTCTCCTAACAAAGCTAATAACAAGAAAGTGTTGGTGCTTCTCCTGTTGCTAAACTAAAACATGTTTTATCAAACTATCAATTAGCAGAGAAGACAACACCATTAGCTAAATTTCAGAATATAAAAGGTTAAAAACAGAAGACAACACCATTAGCTAAGTTTCAGTTTCTATGCATAACAGTTTCCATGCATAACAAGTTCTCTTCCAGTTTCCGTGGCCCCTGTTGCACCCCAAAAAATCCGGTTCGGACTTCTCATTGTACAACGTGGAAAAGGTATGGAGCCGCCACCAATATTTTAATTTTAAGACCAAAACATTGAAAAAAGGTTTTTTAGACAAGGCGGATGGTCTTTCAAAAGCTAGAGATATGGGTTCGGGGGTCGGTTAGGCATGGGGAAGGTATTAGCACCCCGTACCTCCTTTCTACCGAAAGGGAACCTTTAATTAAATGTGTGGTTTGAAGTGTTGATTTGAAAATGCTTTTATTTTGCCTCTTTATTGAAAAGGGAGTGAGAAGACTTAATGAAAATTTTTATTTTTGGCGCTTGACGAGAGTTGGCCTCTCGCTCCTACGTATCTCCTGGTGCGATGGAGAATTCAAAGCTACGTAGTTCTTGGTTGTCCTAAAAAGGTTTTTGTTTTTTAGTCTGTTTAGAGTGGCCGCGACGACCAAACAACAACGGTTTAGAGTGGCCGCGCTACTAACTCTTTTGAAAATGAAATTATCATTAACAACCAAACGGCAACGGCGCGAGTGATCATTAACATTAATCGGTTTTTATTTTAGATGATCAAAAAGGGCTTTCGCAATCAAATTAATTCTGGTTTGTTGTGCTTGACGAGGACGTGGCTCGCTCCTACGTATCCCAAATGGGTATCAAAGCGACGTAGTTCTAGAGCCTTGAAAATGAAAGTCTTTTTGTTTTGATTTTGAAAAGTGAAGGGGGTTCATAATGATCAAACTAACAAAGGTTATGGGTGATCATTACTAAAACCCCTTTAAGTGCATGTAAAAATCTCTTTTGAAAAATGAAAGCCTTCATGATGACCAAACTAACAAAGGTTATGGGTGGTCATCATTAACACTTGCTATGACTTTTGATGCTTAAGAAAATATTTTTGGAAATTGAAAGCATTCATGATAATCAAACTAACAAAGGTTATGGGTGATTATCACTAGTAGCTCATGCATATGAAAACATCTTTTTGAAACTTAGGCTCTTAGGACAATCAAACTAACAAAGGTTATGGGTGATTGTCGCTAGTCACCATTTTCATGCTAGGCCCTTTAGAAAAGAAAGTAATGAATGCAAATCGAATCCTTAGGCAAACAACAATCTCGTTTGAATTCTTGAGCAAATATTAGCCTAGACTACACATATTAGACCACAACACATAAATAGGCAAAGAAGGAACTTGAATTGGGCATTGAGCAAAAATACAAGAATAGGTAAGATTGAACCTAAATGCATATCTAGTGGAAGATGCTAGGCGAGAACCATACTCAAATATTTCTACAAAACGCAAGGGAATCTAAATGCACGTCTAGTGGAAGATGCAATGTATGGAGTTGACCTATCTAAGTGTTGATGATATTTTTATATGAGAGTGGACAATGAAATTGTTAGCTTAAGGAAAAGAGTCGCCTCCATCATGATCATAGGCAAGCATAAGCAGGAAAATTATTTAGCAACCAAAGTATCAAAGAATGTTGAATCACTTTGGTCAATCCTCACACTTAAGATTAAGTGCACAAGTGTGAATCACCTTGCCAATCATCAACAAAAACAAGTTTATTAAAGCAAACCCAAACCCTAATTTTTTTTATGTTAAAACCTAGGAGCATACATACCCTAAATCAACTATTATTCATCCCCAAATCATGACATAAACAAAAAGCATTCAACAACCCTAAACCTAGGCCCATGGCCGAATGTCATCATGCTTGAAATGAGTTTCTTATTTTGTGAAAGTTATGCAAACAAGAGTGAATATGCAAGGAAATGTGAGAAAACACAACAACAACTAGCAAATCACATTTTTATGAGCGTATGCGAAATACAACATGCCATAAAACAACATTTTATTTCATGAAAGGCAAGGATTAAGATCAACACAAATCAACATTTATCAAAGGGTGAGAAGCATCATAAGCACCCAAGCCTCCCTAAGTGCTTGTCAAAGTGCTTATGACACTTCTCACCAACAACAATCAACAATATGAGAATATGAAGATGATAGGATGAATGCTTTTTATATTTTTTGAGGAAATACTCAAAGATGATGCAAGGTTTTAAGGATTACCTTAGCTTTGAGCTAGAAAGTGAGATGAGAAGATGAAGCTAGGCACAAATCAACAAAACTCCAATATCCTTCAAAGAAGTGCCTACTTGATGATGATGCTTGAACTTTGAATGAGAAATGGAGGGAGTATGTGAAAGAGGGATGCAAATGAGGTGAGTTGTTTGTTAGGGTTTTTGGTGTAGGAGAAAATGAGAAGGTTCCTTTGAGATGAAAGAAAAAACAAGAGGAAGTGAGGAAGAGGAGGGGGGGCTACGAATTTCTTGGTCTTTTTGGAGAGGAGAGAAGTGAGTTGTTCTTATTCAAATCCTTGGGAGGCCAAAGATCTAATGGGTTTAAGGTTGTGAGAGGGAAATAAAGGAATTAGTGTGTATTTAGTGGTGTAGAGAGAAAGAAGGTAAAAATATGTTGTGTATTGAATGTTATTGGATTCAAAGGTGTGCTTGTCATGATGAAAGGCTTTTTTTTGTGATGTGCACTTGATGGGGCTGAAGTGAAGGGCATGAGGGTGGAGTGAAGGAGGTGAAGAAATTAGTGTGTATTTAGTGGTGTAGAGAGAAGGAAGGTAAAAATATGTTGTGTATTGAATGTTATTGGACTCAAAGGTGTGCTTGTCATGATGAAAGGCTCTTTTTGTGATGTGCACTTGATGGGGCTGAAGTGAAGGGCATGAGGGTGGAGTGAGGGAGGTTGTTTGCTTGTGAAATTGGTACTTACTTTGGCCAAAAATGGATAAAAGCAAAAAGCACCTAAAAGGAATTAGCCCTAATTCTAAAAATACAATAAACATCCAAAATTATTTTATTATTCATTTTTCATTTTTGATTTCAGATTTCATATTTTTAATTATACATATTTTTTTGAGCCTTTTTGAAAAAAACTGTTACAATTGACCAAAATACCCTTTTTGACGCTAAAACCCTAATTTGCCCGAAAAATGCGTTTCCATTTCAAAAATGAATCTATAACCCTAGAAATGACCTCTAGAATCTTAGAATGCATGCTCAATGACCTTCATGAGGAATTATCATTTTTATTGTGAAATGACCAAAATACCCTTTTGGACTCAAAAAAAAACTGATTTACCCAAAAAGTGCATTTCAACTCTAAAAATGATTTTAGAAACTTTGGAATGACTTTTAGGACTCAAAATGCAATGCATGATGCTTCTCACTCCTCAACTTATTTATTTTTGTGGAAAATTAGGGTTTTGATCTAAGCTGGACAAAATTGGGGTATGACAGCTGCCCCTCTTTATTTGGATTTTACCAAGAAATATGAATTGCGCGAGACATATTTCGAAGGTAAAATAGAAATAAAGAATTCAGAAATTATACCAATTTTGTCCATTTGGAGAAACCCGAATTTTCTCCCTCTTTTTTTGGAAAGATAGACACTTTCGTGTCGATGCGAAAACAGTAAATGAACACTAACGTGCTGACAGAAAAGGTAAAATGGGCACTTGCGTGCATACAGAAAAGTAAAACGGGCACTTGGCGTGCAGACAGAAAAGTAAAACGGGCACTTGGCGTGCAGAAAGCGGTAAATTGGGAATTCGGAGGCTTCCTAAAACCTTTTAACGGACTCTTGTCGAGTCCGAGCTCTGGGGGGTGGCCTTTTCGAGCGACCGATCAACATCAGGTCCGGAACTGATTTGATCAATGGATTTACGCTATGCCTTAGGCTGACACAACTAATCCGAAGGACTTGACGAAGTCTGATGGATCCATTGCGTGCTCGTACACAATGTTGTGATCTGTGGAAGGAGTTCACTAACTCGGTGGGAGTTCACTAACTCTGTGGGAGTTCACTAACTCTGTTGAGGGAGTTTACTAACTCAGGGTTGATGGAGTTTACTAACTCGGGGTTGATGATTTTCTAAAAATGAGATTTTTGGGATTCTCTGGTCCGAAGTAACTTTTCTCTTGGATGGTGCATGAAATGCGTGCACTTGGATGTTTGGGGTGCACATGAATGCAATGATTGACTTTGGTGGGATGCCTTTTCTGTTTGATTTTTCTCTTCTTTTCCTTTTGTTATTCTTTCGCTCTTCTGAGATGCGAATTTGAAGGCGTAATGTACTGTTTGATGCCATGGAGTGATGACTGGTATGGATGATATGAGAATGATGAATGATGTGAAAATGTTGTATTCTTTTATGTTCCGTCTTCTGTGATTTTCTTCTCTCCTTTCTTATTTGCTCTTTTTTTTCTATGGAATGCAGATATCATGTAAATGGAGTGTGAATGTATGTTATGCAAAGTGTATGTGATGTGATGATTTCAATGGAATGATGGATGCTATGAGATGCTATTTTTGATTTTCTTCCTTTTTATTTTGGTTAAGGATCAACACTTCAAGTGCCTACAAGGTAAACATCCTAATCCCCAAGGATTAAGGTGAGCACCAAAGCCCTACAAGATAACAACCTAATCCCTGAGGATCCAGGCGAGCACTAAAACCCTACAAGATAACAACCTAATCCCTAAGGGTCCAGGCGAGCACCGAAGCCCTACAAGATAACAACCTAATCCCTAAGGATCCAGGCGAGCACTGAAGCCCTACAAGATAACAACCTAATCCCTAAGGATCCAGGCGAGCACTGAAGCCCTACAAGACAACAACCTAATCCCTAAGGATCCGGGCGAGCACCGAAGCCCTACAAGATAACAACCTAATCCCTAAGGGTTAAGGCGAGCACTAAAGCCCTACAAGATAACAACCTAATCCCTAAGGGTCCAGGCGAGCACCGAAGCCCTACAAGATAACAACCTAATCCCTAAGGATCCAGGCGAGCACTGAAGCCCTACAAGATAACAACCTAATCCCTAAGGATCCAGGCGAGCACTGAAGCCCTACAAGACAACAACCTAATCCCTAAGGATCCGGGCGAGCACCGAAGCCCTACAAGATAACAACCTAATCCCTAAGGGTTAAGGCGAGCACTAAAGCCCTACAAGATAACAACCTAATCCTTAAGGGTTAAGGCGAGCACTAAAGCCCTACAAGCGGCCAACTTTAGGCGACCCCCTCATGTGCTGAGATAGCTGGTTAAAGAATTTTTCCTATTTGTCTTTTTGCTATGTGAGGATGCAAATGCAGTATTTTGATGCATGATATGACAAAATTTTTTGGGGTATTCAAATACTTTTTTGTGAATACTTTCATAATGATGAGACGCGAGACTTTGGATGCAAAAGTGGGGGTGAATTTGATCATCCTTTTTCTTTGGAAAAACTAGTTTTGATTTAAACCACGGTGTTCTCAAGGTTATTATTTACAAGCAAACCCATTTATGTTTTCCTCCATTCCATGATAACTGAACCTTCAATAACAATCTTGTGCTTTCTCTATGAAACATTGCCAAGTGAACACACATGAACATGCAGACGCCAGGTGAGTGTTTAGGATGAATGCCAGACTGCCCCCAATTCGGGCCTTCGGCGACTGTGAATGAATGACTTGCCCCTGTCCGGAGTGTGAAAGGAAGCGGAGTGAAAGAGCAAATACGCAGGAACTAGTGCCATGGCTGACACCGGGTGAAAGGATGAATGGCCATGGATGGACACTGAACAGACTCTCCCCGGACTAGGGTGGGCAGGTTGTGAAGAGAATACCCCAACTTTTACATCTGAGTGGTGTTCTCAGTGCAAATCTTTGGTTCTCTGTGAATGTCTCAACTTTTGGAATGAAAGAAACCTTACTTGGTGATCACTAAACCTTGTTTTAATGCAACTTGAGTGTGTTTTGGAGTGCAAGTCCCTCTTTTTTTTTATTTTGTCAGCTTTCTTTTTTCTGACTGTTCGTTTTTGTTTCCTCAGTTCTCTTTTTTTCTGAGGGTTTATTCTTTCTTGATCAGCTTTCTTTTTTCTGATCATTTGTTTTTTCTTTTGAGCAAACACATTGTACATAGATAAGCTTGTTCGTCCTAAGATTAGAATCTGAGAGAACAAAAGCAATCGGTCATTGATCGGAATGGACTTTTCAGGATTGTGGTGTTTTGTGGAGGAAGGATAGTTATGCTTAATGAAGTGTTTGAGGCTAATGGGAGGATGAGTTTTGTTCGGCGTTGGTTGACGGTTAACGGTCTATGAGGGAGATGGTTATTGGGCTTATTTGGGCTTTGTTAAGGCAAATTTGTGTCTCATGGTAGAATGGCTGAGGGGTTTGGTGTTGGGGCCAAAGGAAGTGTTTGAAGGTTTATGGAACCAGGTGTTGGAAGATTTATCGAGACAAGGGTCTCTTGTGCTTTGGGGCAACATGTATCAGCTCACAACTTATTATTTTTTGTCTTTTTGATTTTTTTTTTGACTCATTTGTTTCATTTTTCGGACTTTTCTTCTTTCTTTGCTTTTGAGTCGAGTGAGCTGATGCACTATTTTTGTTTTTGATATTTGAAGTGATCCTTGTCTAGGGTGATTAGAGGGTATATTTTTGAGTTTGGTTTTTCTTGGCTTAAGGTAGGTAGGAAAGGGACTTTCTGGGATTTTGGGTTCTTGAGGGTATAGGGAGGTGGCCACACTTCATCTCAAATCCCGATGGCTTATTTATTTTTGTAAAACAAGATAACGGTTCATCTATCTATATGTGTTTGCTCCTTTCTTTGCAATTTTTCTCTTTTTTTTATGCCCTAACTTTTGCCTGGACCGCCCTTTGCGGGTTTTCGATCCATCGGGCGCTTTTTTCTGCCTAGGCCGCCCTTTGCGGGTTTTCCACCTAGCGAGCTTATTTTCTTGTTTATTATTATCTTTTGAAAGACTTGCACTGAAGGAATATGATATTAACAAGGAAAATTAGTGATCACAGTCTTGCCCCAGCATGGAGGACTTAAAGCGTTAGACTGAACTAAAAGTCAAATATGCACTGATGGACTTATGATAAAACAGGGCAATGACGATCTTGAACAAAAGTGACTGAAAAGGGTAACTTTTATAGATGACGATGCTGACAAGCAAACATGTGCCCTTATTGAAATATCCTAAGGCCTTGGGCAGAGCCAGAGGATTGCATTACATAAAATTTGCTTTGAACTGAAAACTACGTGAAAATGCATGACGAAGACACAAATGCTTGACGATCAACACCTCGATCCTCTTCAACTACTGCCATCCCGGCCTGACAGCCCTGATCTCAAAGGGTTTAGTCCTTCACCTCCCTCATCAAAGGTCAACTGTTTTGTATCAATAAGATCCTGAACCGACTGCTTCAAAGGATGACAGTTCTCAGTAGAGTGACCAATTGCCCCAGAATGGAATTCACAGGTAGCCTTTGCATTATACCTTCTTGGGAATGGAGGTTGGACTGGCTTCATCCTACGAGGAGAGATCAACCTATGGTTGATTAGATAGCTGCACAAATCAGTGTACGACACAGGAATGGGGTCGTACTGACGTGACTTTCCTTGTCCCACTATAGCATTGATTTCTCCATTTTTCCTTGCAGGCAAATCACTAGCATTGTCGGCGCCAGTAGGATTGCAGGGGATTCTTCCTCTCTTCATCCCGACTTTAAGTCTTTCCCCTATTTTGATCACATCTGAGAAGCTTGAGGACCCACTTCCAACCAGACGTTCATAGAAAACAGCTGGGAGAGTCTCCATAAACATGTACACCATCTCCTTTTCAGTCAATGGTGGCTTCACCTGAGCAGCTATGCTCCTCCATCTTTGAGCATATTCCTTAAAGGACTCATGATCTTTCTTGCTCATATACTGCAGCTGAATCCGATCTGGAGCCATGTCTTTGTTGTATTCGTACTCCTTTAAGAAAGCTTCAGAAAGGTCCTTCCAACTGTGGATGTCGGAAGGCTGCAACTGCATGTACCAATCCAGAGATGCCCCAGTTAGGCTGTACTGGAAGTAGTGGATGAGCAGTTTGTCGTCGTGATTGTATGCGGTCATCCTTCGGGCGTACATGGTTACGTGTCTATTTGGGCAGCTGGTACCACAATATTGGTCAAAGACTGGCACCTTCATCTTTGGGGGAATAACCAAGTCTGGAACAAGACATAGATCACGGGCGTCTTTAGCTTTGGTCTTTGAATCCTCTATGGCTTTTAAACGCTTTTCCAACTCATGCAACTGATCTCTGGGTTGAGAGTTCTCAAATAGGTGACCTTGAGGATCACTATCCATATTGAAAAGAGAAACCTCATGTGGATCAGCATCTCCCAGGGCGTGAGCAGGATAATTAACCCCAGATCCCGGATGGGGAATAGCAGTCACAGCTTCAGCGGGTCCCGAGGTAGGAAGGATGGTTGCGGCCCCACCTGGGTTTACAACAGCAGTATCTTCGGTAGTGGTCCCGTTTTTCAAAGCTTGCAGGGTGCCCATCATTTCAGTCATCTGCATTCTTATCGCATCCATCTGCATTTCTATCACCCCGACTTTATTATTTAACGTCTGATTCTCTTGGACTAGTGCTTGATTCCCTTGGACTAGCTGCTTGAGGACTTCCATAATCGGATTATCTAGACCTGAATTGCCGGGATTCTCAATCACTAGGTTTCCTTGATTGGTCGCCATGAATCTTGAGTCTGAAGCGGATATCGGCAAACCAGTTGGCCTCTTTCTAGAGATAACAGGGCACACAACATAAGCGCAAGAACGAATGACTGAACAAATGCATGCGACACTTTAGGCTTTACGGGCGGGGCTAGACTAGGACGAGGAATGATGATAAAGCAGGGAAACTGACGGACACGGACAAGGGCGACTGCACATGGCATGCATGCCTAGAAGAATGCTTCACATGATAGAAAAAATTTATGAACAATTTTAATCTTTTATCATGGGATGGATGAGATGCAAAAATTTTGAAGTTATGTGAATGAGCTGCTGACTCGAGAACTGGGTACTTTGGAACACCTTGAGTTTTTTTTTTTTTTTTTTGGAATGACTATTTTGCAAAATCGTCTCGTCTCTCATCAAAACCTTTATTGTACAGATCATGATATGCAAATGCATGGAAAAATGACCACTTGAGAAGTGTACTTATTCTAAAAATAAAAAAAAATAAAAAAAATTGTTTTTTTTTGGTGCAAGATGAAATACAAAATTTCAATGCATTTTTGAATGCAAGAATGATGCTTTTTCAAAATGGCTTTTTTCGTTTGTTATGCTTGACGGGGCGGACCCGCTCCTACGTATCCTCACTGTGATGAGGAATCAAAGCGTACGTAGTTCTACCGTGTCTTTTTTGAAATAATGCTTATGTATGAATGCCTCGTCTTGGATGAACTTGACGAAGATTTTTTGCATGATTATAAATGAAATGCTTATGCTATGCAGATGATAATTGTTTTTTTGTTTTATCTTTATGTAATGAAAGGGAATGCAAGATGAATGATTCTTTTCAAAATGGGAACTTTATTTAATGCAAATGACGCAATGATGTAATGATGCAATGATGCGGGATGCAAGATACTTCTTTTTGTTTTTTTTTGAAAAATGCGGGCTATACGTGGTTTCATATGGCCCTAGTAAGAGAAAGGCTACAACGGCAGCTCGTTCTCTCTTTTTTTGAAAAGAGTGGGTCATATGTCACTTCGTACGGACCGGCAGAAAAAAGGCTACAACGGCAGCTCTTTCTCTACTTTTTTATTTGAAAAACCTCCTGCTCTTTTTTGAAAACATGTCTATATTACGATGCAACACACAATTTGGTATGCCCCTTGTGTCCTACGAAGGTGGGGACCTAGGTTCTAGGACAACTCAAATGTTCCTCCCATGTGGATTCTAGTCACTTCCTCACCAGGTTACCAAAGCTAATTCTCTTTCACAGTAGCACCCACAACGATGGAACGCCATCTGGTGTGAGGCATCATGAAAGAGCATACTCTGGCTGAAACTTTCGTGAGAGTCGGAAGGACAACAGTCCAATTGCCAGTCACTACTCGTTTCCACTCCCCTAAGTCTTGTCAGACCTTGGGTTTTAGGCCTCTCTCAAAGCACATAATCATAAGGGTGTGAGTGTGTGTGGTAAAGGCGTACCACTTAAAACTACCCGACACATATTACCCCACCTGCAAGTGAGACGCCAAAACAGTCCAGAAAAAGCAAGGTAACAACATGTCGTCTACACTAGGGTTCAATATCAAATAAGCTAGTCTGGGGTTTCAACAACAATCAGGTACATTGCTTACCTCAAGAAAGGGAGCCAAGAAGGGGGGATCCGGATAGAATTGGGGAGAAATGCATGAGCATAAGCAATAAAAGAAAAGGAGATAGGGAACAAACATAGAAGAAGACAAATGCGTATGCCTACAATTAATGATAAGAAAGAAAGGAAAAAGAATGAAGACAAACAAGGTATCAGTCAAATCAACAATACATTAAACCACACATCTTAATTAGTTAGGCTTGACCCACTTAAAAAAGAAAAGTCCCCAGTGAAGTCGCCAGCTGTTGCACCCCAAAAAATCCGGTTCGGACTTCTCATTGTACAACGTGGAAAAGGTATGGAGCCGCCACCAATATTTTAATTTTAAGACCAAAACATTGAAAAAAGGTTTTTTAGACAAGGCGGATGGTCTTTCAAAAGCTAGAGATATGGGTTCGGGGGTCGGTTAGGCATGGGGAAGGTATTAGCACCCCGTACCTCCTTTCTACCGAAAGGGAACCTTTAATTAAATGTGTGGTTTGAAGTGTTGATTTGAAAATGCTTTTATTTTGCCTCTTTATTGAAAAGGGAGTGAGAAGACTTAATGAAAATTTTTATTTTTGGCGCTTGACGAGAGTTGGCCTCTCGCTCCTACGTATCTCCTGGTGCGATGGAGAATTCAAAGCTACGTAGTTCTTGGTTGTCCTAAAAAGGTTTTTGTTTTTTAGTCTGTTTAGAGTGGCCGCGACGACCAAACAACAACGGTTTAGAGTGGCCGCGCTACTAACTCTTTTGAAAATGAAATTATCATTAACAACCAAACGGCAACGGCGCGAGTGATCATTAACGATAATCGGTTTTTATTTTAGATGATCAAAAAGGGCTTTCGCAATCAAATTAATTCTGGTTTGTTGTGCTTGACGAGGACGTGGCTCGCTCCTACGTATCCCAAATGGGAATCAAAGCGACGTAGTTCTAGAGCCTTGAAAATGAAAGTCTTTTTGTTTTGATTTTGAAAAGTGAAGGGGGTTCATAATGATCAAACTAACAAAGGTTATGGGTGATCATTACTAAAACCCCTTTAAGTGCATGTAAAAATCTCTTTTGAAAAATGAAAGCCTTCATGATGACCAAACTAACAAAGGTTATGGGTGGTCATCATTAACACTTGCTATGACTTTTGATGCTTAAGAAAATATTTTTGGAAATTGAAAGCATTCATGATAATCAAACTAACAAAGGTTATGGGTGATTATCACTAGTAGCTCATGCATATGAAAACATCTTTTTGAAACTTAGGCTCTTAGGACAATCAAACTAACAAAGGTTATGGGTGATTGTCGCTAGTCACCATTTTCATGCTAGGCCCTTTAGAAAAGAAAGTAATGAATGCAAATCGAATCCTTAGGCAAACAACAATCTCGTTTGAATTCTTGAGCAAATATTAGCCTAGACTACACATATTAGACCACAACACATAAATAGGCAAAGAAGGAACTTGAATTGGGCATTGAGCAAAAATACAAGAATAGGTAAGATTGAACCTAAATGCATATCTAGTGGAAGATGCTAGGCGAGAACCATACTCAAATATTTCTACAAAACGCAAGGGAATCTAAATGCACGTCTAGTGGAAGATGCAATGTATGGAGTTGACCTATCTAAGTGTTGATGATATTTTTATATGAGAGTGGACAATGAAATTGTTAGCTTAAGGAAAAGAGTCGCCTCCATCATGATCATAGGCAAGCATAAGCAGGAAAATTATTTAGCAACCAAAGTATCAAAGAATGTTGAATCACTTTGGTCAATCCTCACACTTAAGATTAAGTGCACAAGTGTGAATCACCTTGCCAATCATCAACAAAAACAAGTTTATTAAAGCAAACCCAAACCCTAATTTTTTTTATGTTAAAACCTAGGAGCATACATACCCTAAATCAACTATTATTCATCCCCAAATCATGACATAAACAAAAAGCATTCAACAACCCTAAACCTAGGCCCATGGCCGAATGTCATCATGCTTGAAATGAGTTTCTTATTTTGTGAAAGTTATGCAAACAAGAGTGAATATGCAAGGAAATGTGAGAAAACACAACAACAACTAGCAAATCACATTTTTATGAGCGTATGCGAAATACAACATGCCATAAAACAACATTTTATTTCATGAAAGGCAAGGATTAAGATCAACACAAATCAACATTTATCAAAGGGTGAGAAGCATCATAAGCACCCAAGCCTCCCTAAGTGCTTGTCAAAGTGCTTATGACACTTCTCACCAACAACAATCAACAATATGAGAATATGAAGATGATAGGATGAATGCTTTTTATATTTTTTGAGGAAATACTCAAAGATGATGCAAGGTTTTAAGGATTACCTTAGCTTTGAGCTAGAAAGTGAGATGAGAAGATGAAGCTAGGCACAAATCAACAAAACTCCAATATCCTTCAAAGAAGTGCCTACTTGATGATGATGCTTGAACTTTGAATGAGAAATGGAGGGAGTATGTGAAAGAGGGATGCAAATGAGGTGAGTTGTTTGTTAGGGTTTTTGGTGTAGGAGAAAATGAGAAGGTTCCTTTGAGATGAAAGAAAAAACAAGAGGAAGTGAGGAAGGGGAGGGGGGGCTACGAATTTCTTGGTCTTTTTGGAGAGGAGAGAAGTGAGTTGTTCTTATTCAAATCCTTGGGAGGCCAAAGATCTAATGGGTTTAAGGTTGTGAGAGGGAAATAAAGGAATTAGTGTGTATTTAGTGGTGTAGAGAGAAAGAAGGTAAAAATATGTTGTGTATTGAATGTTATTGGATTCAAAGGTGTGCTTGTCATGATGAAAGGCTTTTTTTTGTGATGTGCACTTGATGGGGCTGAAGTGAAGGGCATGAGGGTGGAGTGAAGGAGGTGAAGAAATTAGTGTGTATTTAGTGGTGTAGAGAGAAGGAAGGTAAAAATATGTTGTGTATTGAATGTTATTGGACTCAAAGGTGTGCTTGTCATGATGAAAGGCTCTTTTTGTGATGTGCACTTAATGGGGCTGAAGTGAAGGGCATGAGGGTGGAGTGAGGGAGGTTGTTTGCTTGTGAAATTGGTACTTACTTTGGCCAAAAATGGATAAAAGCAAAAAGCACCTAAAAGGAATTAGCCCTAATTCTAAAAATACAATAAACATCCAAAATTATTTTATTATTCATTTTTCATTTTTGATTTCAGATTTCATATTTTTAATTATACATATTTTTTTGAGCCTTTTTGAAAAAAACCGTTACAATTGACCAAAATACCCTTTTTGACGCTAAAACCCTAATTTGCCCGAAAAATGCGTTTCCATTTCAAAAATGAATCTATAACCCTAGAAATGACCTCTAGAATCTTAGAATGCATGCTCAATGACCTTCATGAGGAATTATCATTTTTATTGTGAAATGACCAAAATACCCTTTTGGACTCAAAAAAAAACTGATTTACCCAAAAAGTGCATTTCAACTCTAAAAATGATTTTAGAAACTTTGGAATGACTTTTAGGACTCAAAATGCAATGCATGATGCTTCTCACTCCTCAACTTATTTATTTTTGTGGAAAATTAGGGTTTTGATCTAAGCTGGACAAAATTGGGGTATGACAGCCCCTAATTATTCTCTTTCAGTTATAATTATTAGCTTTGTTACACAACAGTTTCCATGCATAACAGTTTCTCTTTCAGTTTCTGCAGACATGAAATACAATGTGCTTTAGAAAAAGAAAAGCATCAAATGGATAAAACAAGCAGGAATGCAGAAAAAGGACTGAGAAAACAAGCAGGAATGCAGAAATAAAGGACTGAGAAAACAAGCAGGAATGCAGAAATAAATTACACATAATGCATAAGAAGATCAAGGTAGTTCAGTACTTAAGTGAGTCTCCTAACAAAGCTAATAACAAGAAAGTGTAGGTGCTTCCCCTGTTGCTAAACTAAAACATGTTTTATCAAACTATCAATTAGAAGAGAAGACAACACCATTAGCTAAGTTTCAGAATATAAAAGGTTAAAAATAGAAGACAACACCATTAGCTAAGTTTCAGTTTCTATGCATAACAGTTTCTCTTCCAGTTTCCGTGGCCCCTAATTATTCTCTTTCAGTTATAATTATTAGCTTTGTTACACAACAGTTTCCATGCATAACAGTTTCTCTTTCAGTTTCTGCAGACATGGAATAAATGTGCTTTAGAAAAAGAAAAGCATCAAATGGATAAAACAAGCAGGAATGCAGAAAAAGGACTGAGAAAACAAGCAGGAATGCAGAAATAAAGGAACGAGAAAACAAGCAGGAATGCGGAAATAAATTGCACATAATGCATAAGAAGATCAAGGTAGTTCAATACTTAAGTGAGTCTCCTAACAAAGCTAATAACAAGAAAGTGTAGGTGCTTCCCCTGTTGCTAAACTAAAACATGTTTTATCAAACTATCAATTAGAAGAGAAGACAACACCATTAGCTAAGTTTCAGAATATAAAAGGTTAAAAATAGAAGACAACACCATTAGCTAAGTTTCAGTTTCTATGCATAATAGTTTCCATGCATAACAGTTTCTCTTCCAGTTTCCGTGGCCCCTAATTATTCTCTTCCAATTATAATTATTAGCTTTGTTACACAACAGTTTCCATGCATAACAGTTTCTCTTTCAGTTTCTGCAGACATGGAATACAATGTGCTTTAGAAAAAGAAAAGCATCAAATGGATAAAACAAGCAGGAATGCAGAAAAAGTACTGAGAAAACAAGCAGGAATGCAGAAATAAAGGACTGAGAAAACAAGCAGGAATGCAGAAATAAATTGCACATAATGCATAAGAAGATCAAGGTAGTTCAGTACTTAAGTGAGTCTCCTAACAAAGCTAATAACAAGAAAGTGTAGGGGCTTCCCCTGTTGCTAAACTAAAACATGTTTTATCAAACTATCAATTAGAAGAGAAGACAACACCATTAGCTAAGTTTCAGAATATAAAAGGTTAAAAATAGAAGACAACACCATTAGCTAAGTTTCAGTTTCTATGCATAACAGTTTCCATGCATAACAGTTTCTCTTCCAGTTTCCGTCGCCCCTAATTATTCTCTTTCAGTTATAATTATTAGCTTTGTTACACAACAGTTTCCATGCATAACAGTTTCTCTTTCAGTTTCTGCAGACATGGAATACAATGTGCTTTAGAAAAACAAAAAGCATCAAATGGATAAAACAAGCAGGAATGCAGAAAAAGGACTGAGAAAACAAGCAGGAATGCAGAAATAAAGGACTGAGAAAACAAGCAGGAATGCAGAAATAAATTACACATAATGCATAAGAAGATCAAGGTAGTTCAGTACTTAAGTGAGTCTCCTAACAAAGCTAATAACAAGAAAGTGTAGGTGCTTCCCCGGTTGCTAAACTAAAACATGTTTTATCAAACTATCAATTAGAAGAGAAGACAACACCATTAGTTAAGTTTCCGAATATAAAAGGTTAAAAATAGAAGACAACACCATTAGCTAATTTTCAGTTTCTATGCATAACAGTTTCCATGAATAACAGTTTCTCTTCCAGTTTCCGTGGCCCCTAATTATTCTCTTTCAGTTATAATTATTAGCTTTGTTACACAACAGTTTCCATGCATAACTGTTTCTCTTTCAGTTTCTGCAGACATGGAATAAATGTGCTTTAGAAAAAGAAAAGCATCAAATGGATAAAACAAGCAGGAATGCAGAAAAAGGACTGAGAAAACAAGCAGGAATGCAGAAATAAAGGAATGAGAAAACAAGCAGGAATGCAGAAATAAATTGCACATAATGCATAAGAAGATCAAGGTAGTTCAGTACTTAAGTGAGTCTCCTAACAAAGCTAATAACAAGAAAGTGTAGGTGCTTCCCCTGTTGCTAAACTAAAACATGTTTTATCAAACTATCAATTAGAAGAGAAGACAACACCATTAGCTAAGTTTCAGAATATAAAAGGTTAAAAATAGAAGACAACACCATTAGCTAAGTTTCACTTTTTATGCATAACAGTTTCCATGCATAAGAGTTTCTCTTCCAGTTTCCGTGGCCCCTAATTATTCTCTTCCAATTATAATTATTAGCTTTGTTACACAACAATTTCCATGCATAACAGTTTCTCTTTCAGTTTCTGCAAACATGGAATACAATGTGCTTTAGAAAAAGAAAAGCATCAAATGGATAAAACAAGCAGGAATGCAGAAAAAGTACTGAGAAAACAAGCAGGAATGCAGAAATAAAGGACTGAGAAAACAAGCGGGAATGCAGAAATAAATTGCACATAATGCATAAGAAGATCAAGGTAGTTCAGTACTTAAGTGAGTCTCCTAACAAAGCTAATAACAAGAAAGTGTTGGTGCTTCCCCTGTTGCTAAACTAAAACATGTTTTATCAAACTATCAATTAGCAGAGAAGACAACACCATTAGCTAAATTTCAGAATATAAAAGGTTAAAAACAGAAGACAACACCATTAGCTAAGTTTCAGTTTCTATGCATAACAGTTTCCATGCATAACAAGTTCTCTTCCAGTTTCCGTGGCCCCTAATTATTCTCTTTCAGTTATAATTATTAGCTTTGTTACACAACAGTTTCCATGCATAACAGTTTCTCTTTCAGTTTCTGCAGACATGGAATACAATGTGCTTTAGAAAAAGAAAAGCATCAAATGGATAAAACAAGCAGGAATGCAGAAAAAGGACTGAGAAAACAAGCAGGAATGCAGAAATAAAGGACTGAGAAAACAAGCAGGAATGCAGAAATAAATTACACATAATGCATAAGAAGATCAAGGTAGTTCAGTACTTAAGTGAGTCTCCTAACAAAGCTAATAACAAGAAAGTGTAGGTGCTGCCCCTGTTGCTAAACTAAAACATGTTTTATCAAACTATCAATTAGAAGAGAAGACAACACCATTAGCTAAGTTTCAGAATATAAAAGGTTAAAAATAGAAGACAACACCATTAGCTAAGTTTCAGTTTCTATGCATAACAGTTTCTCTTCCAGTTTCCGTGGCCCCTAATTATTCTCTTTCAGTTATAATTATTAGCTTTGTTACACAACAGTTTCCATGCATAACAGTTTCTCTTTCAGTTTCTGCAGACATGGAATAAATGTGCTTTAGAAAAAGAAAAGCATCAAATGGATAAAACAAGCAGGAATGCAGAAAAAGGACTGAGAAAACAAGCAGGAATGCAGAAATAAAGGAACGAGAAAACAAGCAGGAATGCGTAAATAAATTGCACATAATGCATAAGAAGATCAAGGTAGTTCAATACTTAAGTGAGTCTCCTAACAAAGCTAATAACAAGAAAGTGTAGGTGCTTCCCCTGTTGCTAAACTAAAACATGTTTTATCAAACTATCAATTAGAAGAGAAGACAACACCATTAGCTAAGTTTCAGAATATAAAAGGTTAAAAATAGAAGACAACACCATTAGCTAAGTTTCAGTTTCTATGCATAATAGTTTCCATGCATAACAGTTTCTCTTCCAGTTTCCGTGGCCCCTAATTATTCTCTTTCAGTTATAATTATTAGCTTTGTTACACAACAGTTTCCATGCATAACGGTTTCTCTTTCAGTTTCTGCAGACATGGAATAAATGTGCTTTAGAAAAAGAAAAGCATCAAATGGATGAAACAAGCAGGAATGCAAAAAAAGGACTGAGAAAACAAGCAGGAATGCAGAAATAAAGGAACGAGAAAACAAGCAGGAATGCAGAAATAAATTGCACATAATGCATAAGAAGATCAAGGTAGTTCAGTACTTAAGTGAGTCTCCTAACAAAGCTAATAACAAGAAAGTGTAGGTGCTTCCCCTGTTGCTAAACTAAAACATGTTTTATCAAACTATCAATTAGAAGAGAAGACAACACCATTAGCTAAGTTTCAGAATATAAAAGGTTAAAAATAGAAGACAACACCATTAGCTAAGTTTCAGTTTCTATGCATAACAGTTTCTCTTCCAGTTTCCGTGGCCCCTAATTATTCTCTTTCAGTTATAATTATTAGCTTTGTTACACAACAGTTTCCAGGCATAACAGTTTCTCTTTCAGTTTCTGCAGACATGGAATACAATGTGCTTTAGAAAAAGAAAAGCATCAAATGGATAAAACAAGCAGGAATGCAGAAAAAGGACTGAGAAAACAAGCAGGAATGCAGAAATAAAGGACTGAGAAAACAAGCAGGAATGCAGAAATAAATTGCACATAATGCATAAGAAGATCAAGGTAGTTCAGTACTTAAGTGAGTCTCCTAACAAAGCTAATAACAAGAAAGTGTAGGTGCTACACACAACACAGTGTTTGAATTAAAATCAATGAATCAGCAATTACACTAATCTATCATCAAGACTGAAGGTTTGCAAAACACAATTGATTTTACAGAAATGAAACTGCAGATAGAAGCCTAATAGCTAGTTGGTGTCCACAACCATTGAAAGTATATGTGTTGGAGTGCCAATGTTGTGTTGGCCAACAATTAATAAACTGACAACAATTAAAGCAACTAAATTTGGACGTTAATGTTGAAATTTTAACTTACAGCAATCTTCTCTGACTTGGAGGAGACCCACTTTGGCGTCTCACCTTTCATTTTGTGAGTCTTCTCAAATAGGTCCCAACAAGTTGGAGTCTCATCCAAAGAATTTTTCTGAAAAATAAATAGATTAGTCTCAATTAAAATATACTCTTAGCAAATATAAAGTTATATATAGTTCATTTGCTTACTAATCTCTTGTAATGCTCAGTTGTCAGAATAGACCCTCCTGTATGTAGAGAGCCATCAGAGGATGTTCTGTTGTTGCTGTTAATTATTGCTTTTTTTTTCCAATCTTCATCAGCCCACTTTTGCTCCAATACATCACGACATTTCTTAGGAATCCAAGTCCCTGCATCAATCTTACGTCGTACTCTATACATTGCATTTGAGTACCCATCAGAGGCTTTATGGTCAAATGTCTTTTTAATTGTTGCCTCATGCTCCGGAAGCCACTTATACTTCCTCTGCAATAAAAAAATTAGTCACTTATAATTCTATTCACTATCAGGAGGGGTCATTTGCAAACATTTAGCACACATTTTAGACTGGTTTTAACTGTCAAGGATAAATATACTCACACACCCAAAGAAAAATCATTTCTTGTCAACCCCTTATAGTAGCTCTAATAAACGTTTTAATAATGTATAGACATGTTTTCATACCTTAAACTCATTAAACCACATTTTTGCCAACTTGTCGTCCTCTCTCTTCACCTCTCCATAATTCATCCAAGAACATTCAAACTTCTTTTTTATTATCCTTGTGATTTCACGGGTTGGCTGAATATATAGGAGGGTCAAAACTGTACAATAAGCAATAGGAAGAAGATAGAAAGAAACACACAAATGCAAGCAAATCAAGTTGTTCCAGAAATGGAAGAAGATAGAAAGAAGAACAAAAGCAATAGGGTTGTTTAGCACAAATTTTTCAAACATTAAACAGCTATAAAAAATACGAAGCAGAACCACAACAGGAAACGCAAGCAGATATGACGAAAACAGAAGGAAAGGAAGAAAAAAAGGAATTGAAAAGAGGAAAGTGTTACCTCTGAATCTTCCTTTCACAAGCACTCCTCACCAGCAAAATCTTCCTCTGAGCAAAAACAAGAAGAGGAAAAACAAATTAAAAACAAATTAAAACTTACAAACTAACAAAGAGGAAAATAATTCAAGTTTGTTGCATCACCAGTAAGCCTAATTAAGCACTAAGAAGGACAATTGAACAACATAAATTGGCAGCCTTAAGTACCTAATTTTTACTCTTTCAATGATTCAATCTGTTCCGATAAATAATTACAAGCATGTAGCATATTCAAGTAGCCTTGAGTTCCTGAGACTCGATGATTGTTCTTGCTTTTCCTTTCAAGAATTGAGTCTCAGCTAAAAGATCTAGTTGTTTCCATAGACTTTGGTTATTATTAATTTATTACCAGTTAATTGTGCTTTGCTCTGGATCAACTATGAATGGTTTCTACTTTGGGATTGGTGTGTGTGAGTGAACCTATACCCTGCAAACATTAGTGAAGAAGGAAGTTGCCAAAGTTTGTAACAATCACTGAACAAGATATCATGCAGAAACAGATTCTGCAAGCACACGTTAAACAGCAATTAACAGCTATTAATAACACAAGTAATAATATAGGGGTGGGAAAGCAAACATTTTAATACATTAATTAATTAATTAATTAATTACTAAACTATAGACAGAGACAACAAATGCGACTTTCATAATGGGGACAGAAAAAAAAAGTGCAAAAAAAACCCTAACTTGTAAGATTCGACCATTTCATTAAAACAGTGCAAAAAAAACCCTAACTTGTAAGATTAAAAAACTCATCAATAAAACAAAATTCAATTAATTTTATACATTGATTGGACAAATCAAAACCACACGCACAACTTCACAACTTCAGATACACAAAAAAACACACAAATGCAAGCAAATCAAGTTGTTCCAGAAATGGAAGAAGATAGAAAGAAGAACAAAAGCAATAGGGTTGTTTAGCACAAAATTTTCAAACATTAAACAGCTATAAAAAATACGAAGCATGACCACAACAGGAAACGCAAGCAGATATGACGAAAACAGAAGGAAAGGAAGAAAAAAAGGAATTGAAAAGAGGAAAAGTGTTACCTCTGAATCTTCCTTTCACAAGCACTCCTCACAAGCAAAATCTTCCTCTGAGCAAAAACAAGAAGAGGAAAAACAAATTAAAAACAAATTAAAACTTACAAACTAACAAAGAGGAAAATAATTCAAGTTTGTTGCATCACCAGTAAGCCTAATTAAGCACTAAGAAGGACAATTGAACAACATAAATTGGCAGCCTTAAGTGCCTAATTTTTACCCTTTCAATGATTCAATCTGTTCCGGTAAATAATTACAAGCATGTAGCATATTCAAGTAGCCTTGAGTTCCTGAGACTCGATGATTGTTCTTGCTTTTCCTTTCAAGAATTGAGTCTCAGCTAAAAGATCTAGTTGTTTCCATAGACTTTGGTTATTATTAATTTATTACCCTTAAATTAATTGTGCTTTGCTCTGGATCAACTATGAATGGTTTCTACTTTGGGATTGGTGTGTGTGAGTGAACCTATACCCTGCAAACATTAATGAAGAAGGAAGTTGCCAAAGTTTGCAACAATCACTGAACAAGATATCATGCAGAAACAGATTCTGCAAGCACACGTTAAACAGCAATTAACAGGTATTAACAACACAAGTAATAATATAGGGGTGGGAAAGCAAACATTTTAATAAATTAATTAATTAATTACTAAACTATAGACAGAGACAACAAATGCGACTTTCATAATGGGGACAGAAAAAAAAAGTGCAAAAAAAACCCTAACTTGTAAGATTCGACCATTTCATTAAAACAGTGCAAAAAAAAACCCTAACTTGTAAGATTAAAAAACTCATCAATAAAACAAAATTCAATTAATTTTATACATTGATTGGACAAATCAAAACCACACGCACAACTTCATAACTTCAGATACACAAAAAAACACACAAATGCAAGCAAATCAAGTTGTTCCAGAAATGGAAGAAGATAGAAAGAAGAACAAAACCAATAGGGTTGTTTAGCACAGATTTTTCAAACATTAAACAGCTATTAACAAGCAAATCAACCTATTAAAATTCAAATCAGGCTATTGCAGCAAAAGTTGCCCTAAATCAAACTATTACATAGGAAAAATCATAGAGGTTGCTTAAATGAAGAAGAAAATTGAATGGGTTGCAGAAAAGAAGAAAAAAATTGGTTGGGTTTAAGAAAATGAAGAGGAAAATCGAATAATGAAGCAAAATAAAGAAGAATACCCTAGATTCGAAGCGTAGCGGTTGAGATTCGGAGCCTTAGAGGGGTTGCGACGAGGAGCTTGCGATGAGGAGCTTATCCGTGTTTCTTTCCATGTTTCTTTCGATGTTTCCTTTCTGGGTTTCCACCTGAAACAAGATGATGAACAACTAATCAAAAAATTACTAACACAGGGAGAGAGGAGAAGGGGAACATGGAGACTGAGAGACACACCAGAGTGAAAGGGCGAGCAAATGGAGAGAGAAGACTGGTCACCGCCGCGAGTGGAGAGAGAGAGAGACGTGGTCTTCTTGGTCACCGCCGCGAGTGGAGAGAAAGACGTGGTCTTCTTGGTCGGCGCGAGTGGAGAGAAAGACGTGGTCTTCTTGGCCACTGCGAATGGAGAGAGAGAGAGAGAGAGAGAGACGTGGAGGGATTTTCGAAGAGGAAAGGAAAGTAGGGTTTGTTTTGGGAGGGAGAAAAGAAACACAGAGAGGGAGAAATGAAACACGAGGAGGGATATTTTTTTTTTGTTGATATTCTTTTGTGAGGAGTTTAGCGAGGAATAGATTAAATGTTTTGTGAGGGATTTAGCGAGGACCTACTTTAGTGAGGGAAACTTTCTCTCTCAAAATTCGTCTCTAAAAATATTTCGCTAGTTGGTGATATTCTTTTGTGAGGAGTTTAGCGAGGAATAGATTAAAGACTTTATTTTGTGAGGGATTTAGCGAGGACCTACTTTAGTGAGGGGAACTTTCTCTCTCAATATTCGTCTCTAAAAATATTTCGTCTAGTCTGTGAGGGATTTTGCTACGGAAAGTTTAGAGAGGGTTTTTTTTCCGTCAATACCTCCGTCGCAAATGTGAACTCGCTGAACATTCCTGTCAATCCTTATTTTCGTAGCTAAATCCCTCACTAATAGGGAGGGATGCGTTTTCGTCTCAAAAATTCCTCTCTAAAATCAGTTTTTCTAGTAGTGAGGAGTTCTCCCAAGTTTCTCTCTACTCTTCTTTCTTGCTCACCTATACTAGAAGGAGGTGGTTTTAGGTCGGTTTTGGCCTAGAATCACTCATCTATATCGTTTGTTTCCCGTCTTTTTATCTAAAATACATGGTTACCAAATAGATCTACCGTTTATTTCGTATTTTTTTATTTGTCGTATGAGTGCGGCGTTACGTTGTTCGTCGTTTTGGTGTGGCGTGTTTGATTTCTCGTCTTGTTACGATGTTCGTTCGGTTCAGGCCGACAGATCAACGTCGATCAATTTCAGATTCAACCAATGACTAGAGCCTCAAAATTACAGATCCGGAAGCATGGGTATACTCCAATGACTTTTATTTTGTCACATTTGTAGGCATTTTACCGTTTTACGCTATTAACGTGGGTGTTGTGAGTTTGTTCGCAAGTTCATAATTTTTGTTTATAATTAACAATGCTGAATTTGTATTATCATCGATGTAATCTTTCAATTTGAATGAATGAATATCTGAAGGAGGAGTTCACTAACAATTAACATTAAAAAAATGAAATGATTCAACAAGCGTGCGCTTGATGAAAAAATGGACACAAGAATTATGTCATCACTATTTCAACATCTAATTTCCACTAGCAATTTCAACATTGTCACAGTGGGAGAGTCGAACACCGGATATTCAGGTGAGCAGAGATAGAGCAACTAGGGCACTGTGGCCAGTAGAAGCTTTGCACAGACCCTGGAATCACAATGACAGAATGTGATTCGGAGAGAGAATGCTGAATAACTAGGCTTCAAAATTTTATGAGGTAAGACAATAAATTTTGGATAATATATTGATGCTGTTTCTTCATTAATAGCTGCCTATAAATAGGCCAATAATTGTACAATCAATCCTAGAAATATTCCTAGATGCTGACAGCTGTAGGAAGAGCTCATACAATCTAGAAAGATCCAATAAAAGACAAAATAACAGCTAGAAAAAAAAGACACACCGACCTGAAACGAAATTGGCAGTAAAAAGGTAACAAAACAGCAACATTTATTCAATTTAACTGGGATCCCGTCACACATTCTAATCTCTTTTATGCTCCTGTTAACTAAGCTATGTCAGATGAAAATATTTCTACACAAGATCAGGGACAATCTCAGGTACACAGAAATGATCGAGCTCCATCCTTACGTTGTTGATAAAGTAAAATTTGTCCCCAACAAAAGATCAACGTTTTTGTTATGACATAAACTTCAATCCTGCCGTGCGTAGCTTCTTGACAAGTTCCTTTATGGTCAAGCTGTAGCCTTCACCCATCTGTAAAATAAGTACAATACAATTAATAAACATCGTGGCATAAAACAAAAAGACAAAATCATACTAACAAAAGAATAGTGTTTGAAACTTTGAATTATTAAGGTATTGTCATTTACCTGAGCAATGATGGTGATGTCGAGGATAGAATCACCAAAGGGTAAGACACTGTTATAAACAACAAATAGATGCAAACTTTGAATCTCAGACATGATTTTAACAAGAAGTCCCTTATGTTTCTGACAGTGGATCCGAATCATCATCTCTTGCTTTGACACTCTTGCATCTACTTGGAACACCGATTTAATGCTCTCATCACATGTGGAGGAATCCTTATCGCTACAGAGATCTGGTTTTATTTTCTTGATCTCTTCTTCTAAAACTCCCAAACGTTCTTTTAGCTCTTTCATGTATTTGACAGCATCCACTAATACAGAAGCCTTGTCCATCTAACACATTTTACACACAATACATTATTATTATTATATATTATTATTATTTATAATCGTTTTAGCAACTCTAGTCAATTAAATTGAAATTAAATGTACCTTTTTAAGGCCGGGGATGAGAGCTGCAAGTGCAATGAAGCTCCTGCTGAGCCTCTCTCTTCGTTTTCTCTCAGCCATGACGTGATCCTGAGCATTTGCTGGAGACCTCCTAGTACCTTTTGTTTCCAATTGGGGTAACACTATCTCGTTCTGTTTTGGGTCAAAAGAAAGAATCTGAGAGTGAAAGGGTGAGATAGTAGAGGGTGATGATGATGGGGAAAGTTGTGGTGGGGAAATTTTTTCAGTGAAGTCAATTGTTTTCAGCAACTTTGTTGGTCTCTCAAAGTCAAAACATGTTTCATCTGTGAAAGAATTGCACTCCGAAGTCAAAGGTTGTTCTTGAAAGACACTGGCTATGTCATGTGAAAGAAAATTTTCATCATCAACATCAAGCAATTTCAAGTGACTTTCCTCAGCAAATAAATTGTATTCATCCATTTCCTACAAAAATGAAAAAGAAAAAAAAAATCTGTGTTAATATTTAATAATTGTCAAACCATTTGTGCCATTTGAAAAACATGAAAGGTAAATTTTCCATGAATTTCTTACCAAGTTAGATAACCAACTGCTTGCTGCTAACGTGTTCATTTTCTCCATCAGTGGAAGTGAAACAAAATTATTAATAGTAACACTTATGAACGAAGAACTGTTGCTTCTTGAAACAAAGAAGAATAATAAGACTTGCTTTTTTTGTAATTGGGAGCTATAGTAATTGCTATTGTGAGGGAATGGAGTTCCCATTGTTCACTCCTTTATAGCGATAGTGTTCTAGTTTTTCAACTCCTCCACTGCCACTAGCTACAGTTCCCAATAAACGAAAGATTTATTAATTTTTTTATTGAAAATTAAGCACGTGCGGAACCTAGGTTCCCATATACTATTGTGGAGATTTTTTTATAGACAAATTTTTGTGATTAGTAATTAATTATGTGGATGTTAGTTTTCACTCTTTTTACAACTCATTAATTAGCTCACTAACTGATTTACCTTTTTATGGAGATTTGTTATGCGTGGATAGAAGAAAGAAAATTAACTAATCATTAAAAAGGTAACTCAGTTGAAAAAAAATACTGTAAGAAAGAAAATTAACTAATCATTAAAAAAGGCAAGTTTTGTTATGAAATTTAAATATCCATAATAGCAACATGGCCACCTTGGAGCTGGGAATGCGGACGGAACAATATGAATCATGTGATGTTTTTTGTTTTTTGACAGCATGAATCATGAATCATGTGATGTTAAAGGCAGCAATCTCAATAAATTGGGTAAATTAAGTCAAAAATCACTGTATTTAATTTATATTATAATATAAATTCCTGTTGTTTTCTGCAATGGGATGATCTGCACCCTCAAACTCTTTCTCTCTCCTATTATAACACCTAAACTCCCAACATCCCTTTTTTTATTCAAGGACCATGATTTCACTGGATCCAAAAATTACTGGTTATGTCATGTGAAAGAAACTTTTCATCGTCAACATCAAGCAACTTTTTTTTGATGAACTGAAGGGCTCAAGGCCCAAACACCAAAATAATTACAGCAGATTTTGACACACCTTTGTTTTTTTTTTTTTTTTTCTGATTTGCGTTTCTGGAAGATGAACAATTTTTCTTTTCGTTTTTTAATCAAATTAGGTAATATATATCTTTAGTAGGCTTAATTAACAAGGAATCAAGTGGCCTGGTTGTATTTGTTAGGCTCTACCACTTTATGGTCACATAATTCAACACCTATTACCAACAAATTGGTTATTTTTTTATTAACAAAGGTTCCTCTTATTATTGTCGGGCAAGGCAGTCAACTTGGATGTTGACGTGGCACACGTCAGTGCCACATGGGAATAATGATGTGGGTAATGACATGGTGAGTCAGTGCCACGTGGTACAAAGCTCCAATAATATGGTGACAAGTGACGGTGACGTCATTGCTGACATTATCTCCGTTTGACACATCACATTTTTTTGACAGAAAGTTCACATGGGGCTTAACTGTAAAAGCTTAATATTTACAATGACCTTTTTAAAACTTCTTTTTTTTATAGAGGCCTAAATAGATTATGACCATATTTGCAGAGGCCAAAAATATATTTAAGCCATAAAAAATTTATTAATTTTTTATTTTAAAAAAACGTGCGGACAACCTAGATTCTCTTATAAATTGTAGGGATTTCTTGTGCGTGGATAGGGACAGAAAAAATTAACTATGTCATTAAGAAAGGCAAGTTATTGTTATGAAATTAAAGACATCGATCACAATAAATTGAGTAAATTAAGTCAATAAGGCCCTACTAAAATAATATATGATTTTATCATAAGGGTAATTTTGTCTCTTTTATATCTAAAACATAAAGATCTACTAAAATACAAAAGAATTGAAATAAAGTTGATTTAGGGTTGAACAATTGTCGTTTTGTTATTAACATATAATATATATCATATCATTATTTATTAGCTTATTTAAAATATATAATAGAATAACATGTTATATTTGTACCTAAAAAAGGAATAATATATATTATCAAATTTCTTTTCAGGTATTGCATATCAAACACATGATATTACCTATCTTGTCTCTATCATACCTACTTTATATCTTATCTCGTCACTATCATATCCTGACCATCAAACGGATCCTTAAGGTTGTGGTATGCTTCTTATAAAAAAATAACAATTCCTCGATTCCTTTTTATTTGTTTTTAATGTTGTTTTACACAAAACAATGAAATAAATAAATTTTATTATTTTTGATAAAATTATAAGTTTTTTTTCCTATCTCTCTCTTCGTCTATTTTTGTTTGTAGATTATGGTTTTGTCACACCCCTTAAAAATGAATAGTAGTCTAAATTCTATAATAAAAATGTTGCATAACTTACCATTTAAGTTTTTATATCTCCACTTAAATAAACGCGAGTCATTTACTACATGTATAAAACTCTGTTGGTACAATTACGAACACACCGACGAACACGAATAAAATAGGCTAAGTCAGGGACTAGGTCGCTCTCTTTAAAACGTTTCGCGACTCTGCCCAATGTGTGCAAACAGTCTCTCCTAGCCTCGTCGTCCACAGGATAAAACAGCCTTCTAAGAAAATATGATCTTCCCTGCACCTTGGAAGACCACCAAACTGACACCCCCTACTCTTTATTTTACTGCTCGAAATTCTTATTCGTTTCTCACAATGAGAAGTATCTATCATACTAGTTTCTTTTTCTCATGGTCAAAGAACACACACTAAAAAAACCAATTTCTTGTATCTTTCTTCTATTCCAAAACATCTGTTTATATAGAAGTCAAGACAAAAATCCTGTTGGAATGATATCAAAAAAATAGTCATAGTCATTAAAATCCTAAGAATAGGAGTTAACATATACCATGAAAAATGTTTAATATTCTAACGGCTGATTCTTGGTAATTGCAAATAAATCACAACCGTATAAAATATATATTTCATTATAACACCATTTATGAGTCAAAGAAATTAACACCGTTTATTTATAATAATAGAAAGAAAACGTTAACATAACAATTAAAATATTGATTTCTCAAATAAATATTTAATAAATCATTTTATTATTTTTAAATAAAACAACACATAACAATCCCCCACTTGTTTTCTTTAAAAATTATTTCATCGAGCAGTAGTTCATACTAATAAGATTGAGCATAAATATTGGTGTACGTAAACTTGAACCAATACATAGTGATGATGCTTCAGATTCAATAAAAGTGACTCGTAGTCTTGAACTCTATCTCAGACAACATTACACACTCAATCATTCGGGGTGTAGTTTATAAGTCCGTGCATTATGGCCCTGCACGTTATCCCAGTATAGTGAACGCTCTAGCAAGTTTTGCCCAAAACTTCATAGGAAGCGGCTACACTTCCACGTTCACGTAGGTGAGCCTATCAAGAGTACTCATGTTGCTACGTACTCCACTCTATATAAAGTATAGAACTCATTAAGAAATTTATTCAACATTTCAACACTACATGATATCATGCTCCAAACTATGAGAGCATTAGTGAAAAAAAATATTAAATACTTCATGGAGAATGTAAAATTAACAACAACAAAAATGGGACAGAGGGAGTATACCCTTAATTGTTTATTACTCTTATTTCTCTCTATAATAAATAAATAAATAATGAGGGGTATAATTGAGAAATATGTAATTAATATAACTTGGAACTATCAAAATGACAAATAAAAAGGAACAAATTTCTTTTTCTTTTTTTGAGTGAAAGAAACAAATTTCTTATAAATAACTAACAATTAAAAAGGAACGGAAGGAGTAATAGTGTAATTGTTATAAAAAGTGTTGTTTAATTTTTTTTGTAAACCAATGTACTCTTCACGGCAACTGTGGAGACTAATTATTCGAGGTATTAGAAATCTATTTAAGGGGTTGATATCTCCTATTAAATGTTCTTTCATATGCACGAGGCAGTGATCGAACCCTGAATCAAATGGTTAAAAGATTCAAGTATCTATTACTTGTGCTCCTGTTAATATATTATTCTATCTTTCATCTCTTCACTTAATCTTTTAGTTATTAATTTATTGATCGAGATGCAAAAAATCACAGCAAATTATGCATTGAGATGCAATATTATTGGTTCAAACAAACTAAACAGACAAATCATGGAAATATTAAATTAGTATGTGTGATATTAGTATTCACTACTTTGATTGATGTCACACGTGTGTATAAGGATCTAATATCTATTTATACAAACAAACCTCATTTGAAATTATCAATTTTGATATCTTATTAACAAGACACGTATCTAATCATGAGTACAAATGTCATTGCCCTCATTTTCTTTCTTTTTTTTCTTACACCCTCTTTCTTCTTTTTTTTTCTTTTTCTTCTTACAGTCTCTTTCCTCCTTTTCACTTTTCTCTTACACTCTCTTTCTTCCATTTTTCTTTTTACTTTTACTTTTTCCATAAACAATTCTTCTCTTTTTCTTATCCCTTCACTTTAGTTTTTTTAACTAAATTTCTAAATTTATAGTAGTTCTCTATAAACCTACTATCTGTTTACACTCTTATTGATAATCTACTATCAGCTCTTATTGATAATCTATCTTTTACTATCTATTATAATCTACTAATCAAGTCAAATAATCAATTGAAACTATGAGATAAGTGCACTGATACATAAAAAAACACGGGATAACGTAATATATAAAAAAATACGGCGATAACTACAATAATATATATAAAAACACGGGATAGCTGCACTGATATATAAAAAAACATGAGATAACAACACTGATATATGAAAAAACACTGCACTGAATATAAAAAAAACATGGGATAAATGCACAAATTGTTTTTAAATGATACATTTACATTTTTAGATTTTAATATTTATCTATTTTTTATTTGAAACTCTTTTTTTATCTACTTTAAATTTGTCTTTATTTTCACGGGGTAATGTTCAGACTTTTAAATATTGTCTAAGCTCATTCATAAAAAGAACACGACGGCACCCGTGCGTATGTACGGGTATCCTACTAGTTGGGATAAAAGAAATTAGTATTAGGTAAAAAAGAAAACTTTTGATAAAAAAAAGTGAAATAGAAAACATTGTACTCCCTTTAGTCTCTCTTATGTATACATAATAGAAAGACGTAGTTTTAGATTTATTGAATAATTGATGCATCTGGTTGATAAATATAGATCAAATACATCGGTTATTCGATAAACCTAAACCTGCATACTTTATATAAGACTAAAGGGAATATAATATATTATAACTATATTTCTATATATTAGGGGTGTCAAAATGATCCATTTGTCCACCGGATATCCGGTCCATCCATAACAAAATCCATCAAATCCATCCATTACAAAAAAAAATATTAATGGATTGGATTGAATCCATCCGTTTGATTTTGTGGATGGTTGTGATCCATCAATTATATTTTCTAAATCCATTGGATTACAATAACTACAAAATCAAAATCGATTGGATAATTAATGTTTTTGAACAAATCCATTGCATAATTATATAAAAAAACTTTTTTTTAAAAAAATTCATTCAAAAAATAATTTTTTTAACCAAAAAACATTCAAAAATTAATATAATATATATATATATATAGTATAATATTATATATATATATATATATATATATATATTTGACTCATAAAAGATTTTTTTATCAAAAGATTTGTTTATATTTTAAACTTATTAGTGAATGGATCGGATATCCATCCATAAAAAAATTGCAAATAGATGGATTGGATGAACTTTTTTGTAAACGGATGGATTGGATTGGATTTTTTGGACACAATTTTAATGGATATGAATGGATAAATGGATTGTCTTCCATCCATCCATTTTAATCCAAATCCAAATCCATCCGATCCTTCCATTTTGACACCCTACTATATATAATACCAATATCGGCTTGCATTTTTTTCTTGCGCCACCCTCCCTTTCATTTTTCCAAATCTCCCTTTCTTTTTCAAAAAAAAAAAATTAAAAATTTGGTTTTTTATTTTTTCTTTCATGATTAGCATATTATTATTATTATTATTATCTCGTTTATTTATTTATTACCTCAACTTGAGGCATAAAGTTTAGTCCAGTTGTTTTACTATTTTTACCATTTTAAAAAATGAATTTATATTTACATTAATTTTCTTTATTTTTTTAAAATCACATTTCTTAACTCAAAATATTTACTATATTCATTTAAATAAATGTTAGTAATAGTCAAGCTTAATCAACTTTTAGATCGGTCACTGCACAAATTTAGAGTTGAAAAATATGTCCTCTCCTCCCTTCCTTACATTTTTCTTATATTTTATGTTATTCTGTAGCATGTGCTTGAAATTTGTACTTCTTCAAATAGGTAAATCATTTAGGGTATGTTTGGGAGGGGGTTTTTGGAGGATAAGGGAGGGGAGGACATATTTTTCAACTCTAAATTGAGGAAGCTATTAAATGTCTCTAAACATAAATCACTACAAGAAAATCGCTCATTTGCGACGGAAATTTCCGTCGCAAATGGACATTTTTCCGTGGCAAATTTGAGTTTGCGACGGACAACGAGTCGTGGCAAAACAGCTCGTCGCAAAGCATTTGCGACGAAAATATATCAAAACATGCCACTAGTTTATGTCAAACATACATAAACTACACTAATGTCTAGTAAACTCAAAATTCTGACGAAGCATCTTCAAGTCCAGCTCTAAACAATATACCTAACAAAGCATTTGCGACGAAAATCCTCGTTGCAAATATTCCGTCGCAAACTCGTCGCAAGTCCGTCGCTAATTTTCGTGGCGAAGCCGTCACAAACTTTAATACCTTTCTGTCGCACACTCGTCGCAAGTCCGTCGCAAATTTCCGTGGCAAAGTCGTCGCAACTCTAACGTCTTTCTGTCGCAAATTTGTGGCAAATTCGTGGTAAATTATTTGAAATTTCCGTTGCAAATTGTAATAATTCCGTGGCAAATTAAGTAACAACCAAAAAAATTCCGTTGCAAAACAAAATATAAATAATTCTACCAAAATTTGACCTTTACATTGTCATTCCTGTTTGCAATATTCCCTGCCAATTCAATTCAGACTCCAATCCACCGATTCAAGCATATATAAACTACACTAATGGTAAAAGTGTCAAACATACAAAATATTAAATATCAAAACATATCACTAATATCAAAAGTGTCAATCCAAACCATCAACTTAGTTAAACATAAACTACACTAATGTTAAAAGTGTCAACCCAATCCACCAAATTAGTTAAAAGTGGCAAACATACCAAATATCAAAATATATCAAAACATGCCACTAGTTTATGTCAAACATACATAAACTACACTAATGTCTAGTAAACTCAAAATTCTGACGAAGCATCTTCAAGTCCAGCTCTAAACAATATACCTAACAAAGCATTTGCGACGAAAATCCTCGTCGCAAATATTCCGTCGCAAGTCCGTCGCTAATTTTCGTGGCAAAGCCGTCACAAACTTTAATACCTTTCTGTCGCACACTCGTCGCAAGTCCGTCGCAAATTTCCGTGGCAAAGTCGTCGCAACTCTAACGTCTTTCTGTCGCAAATTTGTGGCAAATCCGTGGTAAATTATTTGAAATTTCCGTTGCAAATTGTAATAATTCCGTGGAAAATTAAGTAACAACCAAAAAAAATTCCGTTGCAAAACAAAATATAAATAATTCTACCAAAATTTGACCTTTACATTGTCATTCTTGTTTGCAATATTCCCTGCCAATTCAATTCAGACTCCAATCCACCGATTCAAGCATATATAAACTACACTAATGGTAAAAGTGTCAAACATACAAAATATTAAATATCAAAACATATCACTAATATCAAAAGTGTCAATCCAAACCATCAACTTAGTTAAACATAAACTACACTAATGTTAAAAGTGTCAACCCAATCCACCAAATTAGTTAAAAGTGGCAAACATACTAAATATCAAAATATATCAAAACATGCCACTAGTTTATGTCAAACATACATAAACTACACTAATGTCTAGTAAACTCAAAATTCTGACGAAGCATCTTCAAGTCCAGCTCTAAACAATATACCTAACAAATCAAAAACGATAATGATTACTAATTAATTCATAAAACTAATATATTTTGCACGACTCTTATAGGTCCCTCCAGCAGCCTCCTCCCACAACAAACGCTTCAACTTAGCCAACTCAACGGGGTCTACTGGTATATCGATCTGACTGAGAGAACAGCCGCTGAAACTCCTCCTATCAAATGCACAAGTTATATTCATACTCAAATTCAGAAGTATCACAGATTCAGCTCAAGCACAAATAAATTGGGATATAAAAATATAAGAATTAATACCAGAAGTATCACAGATACAGTTTAATTTACCTAACCAAACTCAACTAAAATGAGTTAATCATGATACAAAGGGGGTTAATCATTCATACAATTCAAACAATGATAAAATATGCAAATTAATTTTCTAGAGTGGTCACTATCACAAACTAACAAAAGCTGTGATATAGTTGTGGCATAGCCCAACTGTGATATATATTTCTTTTCCAACTCCCTTGATGTTCAGAATGTCTTAAATGCAATGACATCTCAATTTTTTGAACCACATATATTATATCCAACACATTTCCAACACAAAAGTCATGTTCATAAATTTACTCACTGGCACCCAATTTTATTCAAGATGGTGCTTAAATGCAAAAAAGATATTCTTCATCTTCCTCGCCAAGCCATATCAATGGTCCATGAAATTTTAAATTTCTAACAATGATACACCTTTCCTCTCTAAAAAATATCATTACTTCAACATAAAATAAGAAGTGAAATTTAATTAACAAACATATATAACAAATAGCTATAGCTATAGTAGTTTAATTTAAGCATATAATTATGTGTTTAATACTTTGATTTGGTGGTCAGCAATAGCAACACATTTGTTTAAGAGAACAAATAATGAGATAAAGAATTATTGGAACACACATCTAAAGAAAAGGTTAACAAAAATGGGAATTGATCCAGTAACACACAAGCCAAAAAATGATGCAATTCTCTCTAGTCATGGAAATTCAAAGAGTGCTGCAAATCTCAGTCACATGGCTCAATGGGAAAGTGCAAGACTAGAAGCTGAAGCGAGATTAGTAAGAGAATCAAAACTACGTTCACAATATTCTTCATTACTTGGAAGGGAATCATTCACTTGGGGTTTGTAATGTGGTCAAAGGTTATAAAGCTAAAAAGCTGAAATTCTGCCTTTTTTTCATATATTAGTAATAGAGCCTATCGACAAGACTTAGAAGGTTCTGTCTCCATTTCTATTGCAAACTCCCACTTCTATTGCAGCAAATATTTCATATATTTCATATATAGTCCAGCAGCAAATATTTGCACTATTTCATATATTGCAAACTCCATTTCATATATAGTCCAGCAGCATATATAGTCCAGCAGCATATATTTGCACTATTTCATATATTGCAAACTCCATTTCATATATAGTCCAGCAGCATATAGTGTCCAGCAGCAAATATATTTCAATATCACACACCAGTCATTTCACACCATTTCATATAAGCTAAAAAAATGTGTAAGTGAGGAAATAATGTGTAACAATAAAAAAATTTATCAATATCACACACCAGTCATTATAGTAGTGTGAAAGTGAGGAAATAATGTGTAACAATAAAATTTTTTATCATGTGTGCATTCTATATATGGTTCACAGGTGCATAGGAAATAGTAGATCAATTGAATGGTCCCTCATCTGAAGCACCCACAAGCTTAGAAGAGACTTCAAGCAAAACAAGACAAATCCAACCAAATAAAATATCTGCAAGAATACCAAAAATAATGATGGATCAATGCATATATGAGTTAGAGTCATGAACTTTGAAGGTTTCAATGCATAATCTTCATTCTTCATGTTGTTGTTAGTGTAGGTAATGTAGCTTTGCATTCAACAAATGATTATCAATAACAAAGCCCATATCCAAGGTTGGCCAGGCAAAGCTAGAATACATAAACATAGCATCCCAATTATAAAATTGACGAACAAATTCACAAATAGCAATTATAGGTTCACAACTCAGCACACAAAAAGATCATAGCCGGATACAAATTCACATATAGCAATTTGTAAATCTAGAAAAATATAGGGCTGAATGGGAAAAATGGGGCTGCACTTTGATGTGTGATGGTTGGACAGATGGAAAGGGTAGGTCGTTGACTAATTTTTTGGTAAATAGTCCTAGTGGGTCTTTTTTTCTAAAATCAATTGATACTAGTGATGTTATTAAGGATGGTCGATCAATGTTTGAATTATTGGATTCTGTGGTAGAAGAAATTGGAGAGGATAATGTAGTGCAGGTTGTATCTGCTGGAGCATTGTTAGAGGCAAAAAGGCCAAAAATCTTTTGGTCACCTTGTGCTGCACATTGCCTTGATTTGATCCTTGAAGATATAGGGAAACTTCCAGTTTTTTTCAACACGTACCATTGCAAATGCCAAAAAGATAACAAACTACATTTATAGGCATTAATGGATTCTAAGCTTATACAGAAAAAAGTCTAATGGAAGGGAATTAGCTAGACCCGCAATCACAAGATTTGCAACTGCTTTTCTCACTTTAAAAGCTATTTTGCAACAAAAGAATGCTCTCCGGTCTATGTTTGCTTCGGAGGAATTGGCCAACAATAGTTATGCTAGTAAGGATGATGCCAAACAAGTGATGGACATTGTTTTATGTAATGCTAGATTTTGGAAATCCATCCAATATTGTTTGAAGTGTTCTAGTCCACTTGTGAAGGTTTTGAGACTTGTGGATGGTGACTCAAAACCAACAATGCCATATATTTATGAAGCTATGGATAGAGCTAAAGAACAAATTGCTGCAAACTTTAACAATCAAGCTTCAAGATACAATAAGGTGTGGGAGATAATTGATACTCGTTGGAATTTGCAATTGCATAGGCCTCTACATGCTGCCGCCTACTTCCTTAATCCTAGGTAAACGAATTTTAAAATTTAATTTTATGGACTAGCATCATTCTTCTATCATTATTGATTAATTCCTTATTTGTTAGGTTTCAATATGATTCAAAGTTCTATCCAGATGCTGAAGTATCTTACGGTTTATATGAGACTATTGAAAGAATGGTGCCAGATAGAAGAATAAGGTTTCAAATTGATCAATAACTTGAGAAGTTCAAGAAAAGCTTGGGACTTTTTGGAAGGAGCATGGCAAAAGATACTAGAGACAAAAAACAGCCTGGTGAGTTAAACATATTTACATAATGATGAATCGTGTTTTGAAAAATCATGGCAGCAAGCAAGTATATAATTGTTTTATGTTGCATTTGGTTTGGATAGATCTTTGGTGGGAAAGCTATGGTGGAGAGTGCGAGGAACTACAAAAGGTGGCAATGAGAGTTTTGAGCCTCACTTGTAGTGCTACTGGATGTGAAATTGATTCCAAGAGAAAAGGATCAAACTATTGGAATGGTCTTGGAGCCAATTGGGAGGAGTTCAGGAAGCATTTGGTTTGGGATTTAGGGAATGGTGACTACATTCGATTTTGGACTGATACTTGGCTTCCTGGGAGTGAGGCTTTGAACACTTACTGCACTGAACCTATTAGCCCGGAGGATTCTAGTCTTCCTATTAGCCATTTTCTAACTTATAATGGTGAAAGGAATTTCTCTTTGTTTGAAAAGGTACTGCCTACAGAGATTATACAAAGGATCATCGATTTTCCAGCTCCATCAATCCTCAACAATGAAGATCAATTCAGATGGAAGACTGCTCCAGATGGATATTTTAATACTAATTAAATCAGCATGCAAAGCCATACATGGAGATAATGAAGCTACTGCTAATCCTATATTCAAATGCATCTGGAAGTGGAAGGGCACAGAGAGAATTCATACCTTTCTATGGTCATGAGAGTCTTATGACTAACAGGGAGAGACAAAGAAGAATGATGGCATCTTCAGCTACTTGACCAATCTGCAACAATGGTGCTGAGACTCTGTTTCACAGGTTCAGAGACTGCAATCAGAGCATCAGTATCTGGTGTAGCCTACAAAACCCAAATCAACATGATTTCTTTCAATGTGGAAAATGGAAAAGATGGCTTTTGACGAATTTGAAGAGAAAGAAGAAGAAAACGGAGATACCTTACTGGAGCATAATCTTCGGAGTGTCCGCAACCAGGGTCTGGAACTAAAACAAGCGGACTAACCTTTCAGTGGCCGGAGAAATGGTGTGGTTGACGGTGCGCGGTGGTTGCCAGACTGAGGGTGGAGGCCGGAGTTAGGTTAGGGTTTGGGGAAATTTGAGGTTAGGGTTTCACAGTACTTGGAGAGAAGGAGGGCGATGGAGGGCGGAGGGCGATGGAGGGCGGAGGGCGATGGTGGGTGGAGGGAGATGGTGGGTGGAGGGCGATGGAGGGCGGAGGGCGATGGAGGGTGGAGGGCGATGGAGGGCGTGGACGGGAATGGAGGGCAGTGAAGGAGCAGAGAACGAGAGTGAGAATAACGAGAGTGAGGCTAGGTTAATCAATTGGGATTGTAATTTGCGACGGAACATAAACGTTTTGCGACGGGTATAGCCGTCGCAAATTTGCGACGAAATTCTATTCCGTCGGAAACCTAGGTGTACCATTTTTTCCTGGACATTTGCGACGACAATTTCGTCGCAAATCCATCGCAAATTGCGGCGGGCTGTTTTCCGTGGCATTATTCCATGTAGTCTCACTCGTCGTTGCAAATCCGTCGCAACTTAGCGACGGACAGTTCTCCGTGGGAAACGTTGGTGGCAATACAAGCTTTTTCTTGTAGTGAATCAAATGTGATTAAAAATGCTATATTGATATCTATCAATTTGTTCTTTTCATTTTTTAAAATCCAAAATACATATTAAAATATTGACAAATCTTTTTCAAGCCCTCCCCACCATTCCATTCGCAAAACCCCCTCCCAAACATACCCTTACTTTAAATATGTAAGGGAATGCTAGGCTAAACCTAGCATTAGTATTTTTAACTTTTTATAAAAATTCTATTTTATTCATGTTCTTCTTTGGACTATGATTTCCTTATTTTACTGTTGTTAATTATTTATCGACTTTTCTTGTGTCTTCTTAATATGTGTGTTACTTTGTAATTTAATAATATTTATTCATTTTTGTTAAGTGTAATCTTTGATGCTTAATGGTAACTACATAATGTATATCTATTTAATTCAATTAAATTTATCAATTGGTAGTGAGAATGCATTGAGCATGTACTTGAGCCCCAGGGTACATGGTTCGATTCCCACGGAAGGCAAAAAAAGGCGCATTTTTTTGTAACAGCCTGAGCCCTTTTCTTTCTAGTAGGCTACCCCAGAACTGTACATCATGACCTTCTCTAGCCCCCTATAGAGTTTTTGCCTTCTGTGGGAATCGAACCATGTACCCTGGGGCTCAAGTACATGGTTCGATTCCCACGGAAGGCAAAAACTCTACACGGGGTAGGGAAGGTTATGATGTACACTTCTAGGGTAGCCTACTAGAAAGAAAAGGGCCTAGGGTGATACAATGCTCAACTTTACTACATGATCTAAATTGAGGAGGGAATCTCTTTAATATTCGATTGAAAAAATATTCATAATAACCACAATTTATTCTAAACTCCATATTTATGAACTGTTATTAATAATCCACTAAATATTGAATTAAAAACTCCCCCAAATAATTTTTTAATTTAATGCTTCGAATGTATTATTTTGACTACTATGTGTTTCCTAATTAACCGTGCAATCTCTTTTTTGGTTTTACCCAGGGTATCCACCGCCGACCGCAGTACTAATCCCCTCGCTGAATTGTAGGTGCCTCGAGAGGCAGGACAGCTGACCCAGAGTTTTAACGCTGCTCCGTACCCAAGATGGGGATCGAACCCCCGACCCTTGATTAAGGGAGGATCAGCCCCAACCGCTGAACCCCATGCTCTGGGTTAACCGTGCAATCTCTTTAATATTTAATTTTAAAAAAGCTTCATATCATAGTTATTGTAATCTCTCGATATATGAATTCTTATTAATATTAACTAAATATTTAATTAAAAAATGCCCATTAAAGATTGTTTTAACTTTTTTTAAGCAAATTGAAGGAAGGAAATCTCGTTAAACCTTTTGATAAAAAGCAACATCAAGAAAGAAAAAGAGAACTACTCCCTGGTTTTATTAAAAAATAGAAAAAAGAGAAATGACAAAAAAGAGCCCAAGGACAACTAGACCAATACCCTAGGTAAAAAAAAAGTCAAAACAATAACAGGGAGCCCCTAACAAAGCCCTCTAAAACACTCCATCTTGGAGACAATTATAAAGTACTAACTTAGAACAGGCAAATCAAAAAGAGAGAGAGACTTGTCCTTAAACGGGGATTATAGCCTTCAAATTTCTAGACCAATTTCTAGATTTGCTGAAATTTCTAGGACTAACAATAGTTAGATCAAAAAGAGAAAGAGACATAATTTATCAGCAACATCATCTAACATATTACCCTAAAGCTTTCCTAATATTCTCATGTCAGGTGCTACCACTAGATTTGAAGTAGCATCAGACTCTGAGGCATTAAGCGAATGGAGCCTGGTAGTGGGAGGTTGAGTGGAGGAAGAATATTAGTTAATATAATTACTCTAATACTAACTATCAATGTTCATATCATTGATAGTTGGCATTTCAGTGAACGACGGGAGTTTCAATATTACAACCACGAATAGTATTAAAGGTTGGAGAGATCTGAATGGTGTTGTCTTGAGCTGTTGCTTGTATGTTAGAGGTAGAAGCAATAGCCAACTTTTGAATGGAGTTTAAAGACGTTTCCTGCGTCTGCATAACCGCCGACGACATTTTCTTACCGTCATTCAAGGCAAAAGAGTCCTGGACATCTGATTCTTCGTTAGATTGCATAACCGTTTCTCTAATCCCAATATGTGAAAATTCCCCCAACAAAGGATTAGGAACCAAACCATCTCTAGGATTAGTAACCTGTAGCTTAGGAACATATTTAGAAACCTGTTTTTCCTGAGCAATGTATTCTAGGATATTTTGCTCCTTATTCTTTTCCACATCAGAGTAGATCCTATTACAATCATACAAAAGAAAAAAAATTCATACAAAAGAAAAGCAAATTTTCATACTCAATGCCTATAAAGAAAGCATAACCTGACCTTTCAACTAGGATTTGATTCCTAAGCTCTGATTTAAAATCTATATCAACCAGGATTTGTAGTTGCCACCATGTGGGATTGCTTGGGATTCTCCATGAATCTTCTCACCACTCTTACACTGAAGGAAACATCTGGTCTGCAATTACAGACATGCCTCAGTGATCGCACCAATTGTTTGTACAGAGTAGCACCGATAGATTTTTGTGCATCACCTTCTAGTATTACAAACACGAACGACTTTCCATTTTTTTCTTGAGCCTTCTAGACCCACTTTTACAGCTGAATTTCGGATTCAAAATAAGCTGTAATGACATGTCAGCAAAGCATTTAAAGAGAAGTTTAAAAACGGCCAAAAAGAGTTATGCTCGAAAAGAAGTGGCTTGAGAGTCTATACTTATGCTCGAAAAGGACTGTAGAAGCCAATCTCGAACGCTAGAAGAGAGCCCACGCTTGAAGGCCATTTCTCCGAAAGACACACGAGATCTCTCGAAGGCAATTAAGACTCGAAGTTCCAAGTGCAACACGCATAGATACGAGGCGGTTATGGCAGTTGTCTCGAGTGGGCTCGAAGCACAAGGACAGGTGTAAAGGATCCAAGACGCCAGAAAACACGTGGAATCCATCATTTCCAGTCATTAGTTGGTTTTATATTTTATCCGCTTTCAATAAGGACAAGTGTCCAAGACATGCAACGTAGGAGTTGGCATTTGTAGCTCTATAAATAGTAGTTCAAACGATGTACTCAAGGAGATTTCATACCATCTAGTAACCCATTATGCCTAACACATCCGATCACACAGGATCTCTGGCTACAACGGTGAACAATGTATGTCTGAGCCAACTCTTTTTCAATTCTATCCAATTACTTCTTTTTCGACAAAGCTGAGTGCAATGCTCTTGTCTCTTTTATCTCTTTTTAATGATTTTTAAACCCTTTTTTAATCATTGCACTCGGGGAACTCGTGACGTTCTATCCCTCCTGGGATTGATTTCCGTGGGTTCCTCGAGTTTGTCTTTTAATTTTACTTTGTTTTATTTTACGAAAATGCTTGGTTCAAATTGATTGAAGGACTCGCGACGTTCTCCCCTCTCTGGGCCTGATTTCTGTGTTTTGTTCAATAGCTTCATGCCTCGAATTCGATTGGACGATCAACTAGAATCCTGATTCGTTTGGTTGTTCCTTCGAATTCCCTTCCTTCGCCATTACCCCTCTCCAAAAGAGCGCACAAATTGGGGCTTGCAGTGTAAACCTATCAACTGGTGAATCCAGTATCTAAATTCTAGTCCTTTTCTCCCACACATCTCGAATTTATTTGTTTGACATCTCGAATTTATTTGTTTGACAGAGTCCTTTTCTTCGACACATCTCGAATTTATTTATTTGTTTGGTGTGTGTGTGTGTGTGTGTTTAGGGGGTTTAACTGATAATGTTAAGGTGGTTGGTTGTTATTTGCGTTAAGATTCATTTGTTTTCAATGGGTATTGAACTTTATTTGGTTGTAATATGGCATCGAGTTCTGGAAGTAATGTGTTAGGGCTTCGCTTATAGGGGGAATCACTTGCTTGGTCGAATATCTAAGATATCGGTAGAGATGAAAAAAATCCGTACCCAGGGATATTCGTGGATAATATCCGTGACAAGCACGTAACAGATAGCTTAATGGATACCAATAAACAGATATTTCAACTACCTATTTGTTAATGGATATAGAGGCAGATATAATGGTATTTGTACACGCGGATATATGTACCCGTTAGTAATTTAATAAATTACTAAATTACCCATTACTTAAATACAAAACATGGTTTAGAAGAATCTTGCTTTCCAATGTTGTCTTTTCTTGGCAGCTCCTCTTAGATAGAGTACCTACTCGGTCAAACCTGTTTAGAAGAGGGGTGATTACGAACATTGCAGCTTTGGTGTGTGTTTTAGGCCGGGACGCATATGAGTCTTCTCTTCATCTTTTCTGCAGTTGTAGATTTACTTCTACGATCTGGTATGCCACTGTTAGTCGCTCATCTTGCATACTGTTCTCTATGTTATTGGGACTTGAGAAACAGTTGCATTGTCTCTATATAGAGGTGTTCCTGACTTTGAGAGATGTTTTGATCGGATACTATCTCTTTCCTGGCGATGGTTCCAGGATCAGGGTCGTTCTCCTTCCTGCTGATACTATGAGTGGTTCGTGGATCCTATTGATTGTATTTCCGGGAGATAGATAGTGCTTTCTTGGCTTGTGTTTTTGTTTTTGCTTATGTTGGAGTCAGATTTTTCATATGTAGATATTATTATGATTACCTTGGATCCAAGACTAAAAAAATTATCTCACTTTCTATTCACTTACTTCCCTTACACTTTTTTCTTTTTACCATCTTTTCCTCTACTTTCATTTGTTAACCAAACACAATGTGAATGAGGATAGTTAATGCCTAGACAACCTTTCATCTTGTGCATTGATCCTCTACATGCATTCAACAAGTCACGTGCTGAAAAATCTGGACTGCTTAATTCTGGTTGCAATTGATCTCAACATATATATGCGATCTTGCTATATTGGATGTATGTACTCAGGTTCCGTTACGATGTGGCAGGCACACAGATTCGAATCGTGCTAGTTGCATGGATCACACAATCCCCTAGGAATACCAGTATCAAAATAGGTGCGCTGCTTTACGGGCTTCGGAGATGGCTGTCAATGGTCAAACTATGCAAAGATTCCAAGATGGAAATTGTTACGGCAATTAGGATTTCAGCTATTTACACCTCCTTCAAGGCCCAATTGCTTGAAGGCCCATTCAAAAAGCAAAGTCCATTCATCAATGGCCAAGATCACTTTGCAAGATCGGACGACCCACATCTACCAAGGCAAACACCACCAAAGCTCTACAAATACAACATTCAATGCTCATTAATGGTAAACACTTTTCTAACAAAATACTCATTCACTCAAATACTGACTTGAGCGTCGGAGTGTCGTTGCAGGTACAACACCGCCTCCTCAAGATCGAACATCTCAAGATCGAACAAGATCGAACATTTCAAGATCGAACAAGATCTTCATCTCAAGGCCTGAAGACAAACAGAATCAAGGATAAAACATCTACTAACTGCGTAATACCAATCACAAAGATCGGAAGCACAGTACCGAACATTGGCGACCACAGTGGGAGAATCAATACTCTATTTTCTCACCATCTCCTTGATCTTAAAAAATGGCACCAAGGCGCCGTTCAAGACCGGCTAGTCCCGCGGCCAGACCCGAGGTCGACCCTCGGCAAACCCCTGAAGGCCACGTTCAGGATCTCACAAATTCGTCACTGTAACACCCCGGTATTTTTATCGAGTAAAAATACCCAAGTGCACCATTCCTAAAACATCAGAGATATATTTCCTGTTTAAATACTGAACACCACTATAAAATTTTCACTGAATAACAATGGAACAGTCTTAAACATAAATGAGACCATGAATCATCAGTGAAATACCGTGTTCAATATCGCACAAGAAAGCGGAAATAAATACATAACTTTTACAACAGTTAAAGTCATAATGTCGTGATACATAACTAACAAGGGAAACCATAACTTAAGCATAAAAGCTAAGTCTTCAGCAACCATCCGAGTACCACCTACTCGTGCCTCTTGAATCTCCACTTTCCCTGTTCATCTGTAAAACCACAACATATAAACAATGAGATACAATCTCAGTGAGTTCTACCGAGACCTCTAACTACGCTCTCGGTTCGTTTATGAATTCTCATACATTCGTAGTTTACTTTATAAATTACATTCTTTTAATTTAGCACGACACCGACCCCAGCTTTGGTAATCCCGGTGACTCGTACTAGTCAACATAGTATGATACCAGCCCCAGCTTTGGTAATCCCAGTAACCATACTATTGATATCTTTAGAATGACACCGACCCCAGCTTTGGTAATCCCGGTGACTCGTACTAGTCAACATAGTATGATACCAGCCCCAGCTTTGGTAATCCCAGTAACCATACTATTGATATCTTTAGAATGACACCGACCCCAGCTTTGGTAATCCCGGTGACCATTCTTTCTAACTTTAACACGGTACCGGCCCCAGCTTTGGTAATCCCAGTAACCCGCTTCATAACTTTATTACAGCACCGACCCCAGCTTTGGTAATCCCGGTGAACTGTTTTATAACTGTGACATAACACCGACCCCAGCTTTGGTAATCCCGGTGAACCCCCTTACCAATAGTACTTTCCCTAATGGCATACAGGCCTAGGGTAAGGGATCATGACTTCCCCGCCTAGTATGTCAACCTCATGGGTCGTCACCCAAACTCGATCTAGTATATATATATCCACCCGCATTTGGGCTAACTCCTATATTCGATATAATTTATATATCGTGAATCATAGACCGTTTTAGATGATTTAAATAATAATCATCCCGCGTCAGTTATACAATACCACATCAGACTTATAGTTTGTTTTCTTTTCGATAAAAACATGTCCTCACACGTATACTATATTTCGGTTTTTCGAAACGATTTGAACATCAAAAGTATTTTATAAAACTCTTTTGAAACATACCCAAAATCATGGCATTATAAGCCTAATATCATTAAAGAAGGGTTAGGAAAGGATTGGGAGAGGATTGGAATCGAAACGGAATCATTTTGGGCACTTTGAAAATTTTGGACAGAACCAGGCGCACGGGTCGTGCCCCTGGACGCACGGGTCGTGCTCATTTGACAGCATTGCAAAAATGGCCTGTTTTATGAAAATTTGCTTTCCGATCAATCCGAAACTCGCCCCGATCGATTCCTAACTCGAAGACTGACAATACCAGGCAATATTCCAGTCCAATCACAACATAAAAACAATCCAAAAACATAATTAAACAACAATGTTCATCATCAAATCATCAATCAAACAATCCAAAAACCAATTGGACATAAAACGTGATTTTCGTACAAAATACTTTTTCGACAACGAACCAAAACCGAAACATTTCACAAACTAAGTTTATTAATTTAAAAACCTAAACGTGAGTAAAACTCACCCTTGAAGCGTGAACCACGATCGAGCCGAATTCACCGAGTAGCCACACAAACATTCCCCGCTCCGGCGACATCCAATCCGCTTCCAAAGCTTTCCACTCGATCGCGAAACCTCTTTTTGACCGAATGCCGAATTCCTCGAAATCCTCCATGGACACTATTCATCATCTTCAACCTCCAAAAGCTACTATTCACAAAACCCCAAATTTTGTTTACAAACCCTAACTCTATCAAACTTTGATTCCTCCATTCCAAGCTAGTAATCAACCTCTTACTTGAACTACCCAACCTTCAATTTGTGGAAAGGAAGAATGAAACCCAAACAAAATCCCTCATTTACCTCACATTTTCGAAAATGGCAAGATGAGGGTGAGTGAGTTGATGATGAAGATTTTGGTACCAAATCGAAGAGGAAGTAACGCTGAACGTTTTTCGTGTTGGAAGGAAGTCGTTTTGATGAGCCGAAGTCCTCCATTTTTCCTCTTCTTCCTCCATGCCCCTTTCCTCTTCTTTCTCTTTTCTCTCTTTTCTCCTCTCTGTAACTCTCTCTCGCATTCTTTCTTTCTTTTTTTCTTAATTCTTCTTCTTTCCTTTCTTTTTAACACACACACACACTTATATTTATTTATTTAATATATAAGCTGTAACGCGGTCAAATTACCATATTGATCGAAATCTCTTATTTCGATTCCAAAACTTCCTTGGCCTGTATTATCCGGTTAACGATCCGATGACAACCAATAAATAATTTTAGCACTCATTAAATTTACCAGTCGAGTACTAAATTAGTTTAATTGGGTTAACATCCAAATAATTCCATTAATTATTTTGGGGATGTTACATTCTCCCCAACTTGAAAGAATTTTGTCCTCAAAATTTCGCTAAGTCTTTCATCCAACTAACCGAGGATCGACATTCTCAGAAAGGTCTTAAGTTGCTGGAACACAATCTTGAATTAACGAAATGAGTGCAGAAAATCTTCCCAAGTTGGCACATCAATCTCCATGTATGATCCGCTACTACCCTAGAACACTTCTAAGGTTATAGTCCGAACTCCCTAGTTACGAATTAATACGAGAAACTCACCATTTGCTTACATAGGCTTGGCACCGCGTTTGGAAACACTTTCGAAGCTTCATTCCAATTATCCTCGTTTACTCCCCAACTTTGATTGATCTAAATCAAAGGGTTTAATAGAAGACACTTGATAGACATACCGGTTGAAAATGAGATCCACAAATCGGTACTCCACGGTAGAGATAAGTACAAACATGATTTTCTCGAAGGGTGTAAACACGTTCTCAACAACTGTCTAAAATTCCATAACAGTTCTCATACACATTGAAAAATGTGACGGAAAAGTCATCTGTGAAACTTCCTGACTCGCCCTTGGGATTTCGAGATAAAACCTTTCAAAAATATGGAATGAGGGTTTTACTAAAAACTTTGATATCGAACACCATTTCCTCTTGGGACCAATTGGCAAAGCACTTCTCGGTACACTTTGCCCATTCCAAAAGCAAACCCAAAAATAAAAATGTTTTAGCATCTATCGTCCAGAGGGGGAACGAGCCCCTAAGAGAATACATAGAGCGATTCAACAACGAAGCTCTGCAAGTTCGACATCTAGATGACGCTTTTCGAATCTTCTTCATGGCTCAAGGTCTATTTCCTGGAAGCCCGTTCCGAAAGCATATTAACACCTGGGAACCTAACACCTTACAGGAGTTCCTTGAGCTTTCCCAGTGTTTCATCAATGAAGAGGAAAATTCAAAAATCGACAAAACATCATCACATGCCGAACCATCAAAACACCGCGTTGAGGTCGATCCTCGAAAGAATTCATGGAGCGTCGACAAGAAGAATCGTCAACAGGTATATACTGAACTCAACGTCTCCAACGCCCAATTATTGGGGGAATGTTGGAACGTGTTGTTCAAGGACCTGAAACCTCCCAGATCCCTACCTATCCGACCTGGACAAAAGGCTAACAAATACTGCCGATACCACAAAAGCAATGGCCATGACACAAACCATTGCAATGCCCTGAAAGATGACTTTGAAGACTTAATAAAACGAGGAAAACTATCTTCTTATGTCAAAAGGGAGAGAGGACGGTTTGACGATGTCAGAAAGGAAAGAAAAGATGATCCTAGAACAAAGGGAAAGGAAGTGACCAAGCCAGACCACGATGAATCAAATATAAGAAGATCAAGAGGGCACTCGATCATAATGATGATAACATGAGGTTTTGATCATGAAGGGTCCGAAAAATCAATGAAAAGAAAGTGGAAAGAATTTTTAAGTATAGCTTCGACGTCAATGACCCCAACCAAAACAGATCGACCTCCACTATCTTTCAGCGATGACGATCTTATAGACGGGAAACCTAACAAACACGTACCGCTCTTAATCTCGGCTGTCATAGCCAATAAAGAGGTGCGTAGGATCTTGGTCGACCAAGGAAGCTCATCAGACATCCTTTTTGTCGATCTTCTAAACAAAATGGGGATCGACAAAGAGGAACTCACCCCTTACAGAGGAACGGCCTTGTCCGGTTTCAACGGATCTCGAACCAAACCCCTTGGGCATTTAGAGCTAATGGTTACCTACGGAACCGAACCAATGGTTCGAACCATCAAGACCAAGTTCCTCATATTACCTTGTGAGTCCATATACAACGGTATTATAGGAAGACCGACCTTAGGCAGGCTCGGGGCGGTGACATCCACCACACACTTAAAAAATGAAATTCCATTCTCTCTGCAACAAGGTTATCACTTTGAACTCCGACTTAGAGTCTGCCTCCAGGTGTTTCTTCTTATGGACGAAGACCGAACGGAAGGCTTCGGAGCAAGAAGGGGTTCCCCCTTCAGAAGAGATGTCAACTCCAAAGCGAGCTAAAGTTAGATCGACTGAAGTCAATACCACTGACATAGAGACACGATACGATCCAAAAAACAACGAGAACAAGGATGTTGACGAGCTAACCAAAGAACTCAAACGAAAAATTAAAAGACCAGAGCCTGACGGAGAGTTCATCAAAATACAGCTCGGAGTAGACCCATCCAGAGCTATCAAAATAGGGATCGACCTACCAGAAGAGGTTCAAATCGATTTGACCAAATGTCTTAACGACTTTGAGGACATTTTCGCTTGGTCGGCAGAGGACATGCCTGGGATCCCACCAGAGGTCGCTTGCCATCGGCTCGCAATTAACCTAGAAGCCAAATGGATCGCCCAAAGAAAGCGGGCTCAAAGCAGGGAGAAAGCCATTGCCGCTGCCAAAGCAGTACACGATCTCATCAAAGCAAACCACATCTCTGAGGTTAAATACACGACTTGGTTATCAAATCCAGTCTTGGTAAAGAAAAACAACGGAAAATGGCGTATGTGCATCGATTACACCGATTTTAATAAATCTTGCCCAAAGGATGCTTTTCCTGTCCCCAGCATTGATCGACTGGTCGACAACGCCTCCGGTTTTCGGTTATTATCCTTTATGGACGCGTACTCCGGATACAACCAGATCGCCATGTTTCCCCCAGATCAAGAAAAAACTGCTTTCATGACCGATCGAGGTAACTTCGCGTACCGTGTCATGCCGTTTGGGTTGAAAAACGCAGGAGCGACTTATCACAGAATGATGAACAAAGTGTTCCAAAAGCAGATATGATCGAGCGTAGAAGTCTACCTCGACGATATGATCACCAAAAGCAAGAATGACAACGAGCATATAAACGACCTAAGAACAATTTTCTATGAGGTTCGGAAAAATAGAATGAGATTGAACCCGGAGAAATGCACATTCGGAGTTCGAGCAGGGAATTTTTTGGGTTTTTACTTAACAGAAAGAGGAATTGAGGCAAACCCTGATAAGTGTCGTTCCGTAACAGAAATGCGAACTCCGACAACCAAGAAAGAGGTACAAAAACTCAATGGCATGATAGCCGCCCTATCTCGTTTCATATCTAATGCAGCATTCAAATCTCTTCCATTGCTCAAACTTCTCAAAAAAGAAGAAAAAGATTTCGAATGGACGTCTGAACAAGATGAGGCCTTAAAACAACTAAAGAAAGCTCTTTCCGAGCCTCCGATCTTAACTCGACCAAACGAGGGTGAAACCCTGTATCTATACCTGACAGTCTCGGAGGAAGCTTTAGCTACCATTCTGGTGCGCGAGCTAGAAACCGGACAGAGCCCAGTCTACTTCGCAAGCAAAGCTCTACACGGAGCTGAGAATCGTTATCAGAAGGTCGAGAAGATCGCCCTGGCTCTCATCGTCGCAGCCCGACGTTTCCGAGCCTATTTCGTCGCTCACCAGGTGGTCTTCCGGACTAACTACCCCATCAGACAAATACTGTAACACCCCATGTTTTACACGTCACTTATCAGAGTAAAAATTTTTTCGCAAAAATTAATTTGACTGATAGAAAGGAAATGCCACGTCATTATTAACAAAAGGAACATCCACCTGTAATCATTAAGTTTGCATAATCATCCTCACAAAAATTTTTCAACCATCACCGTCATAAAAATTAAACTTCTATAGTACGTCACAGCGGAATTAAACAACACTCGCTAAAAACCACTCAAACACGCCTCACGCATTCAACCAAAAAAATTATGAAACAAATTATTACTTAAATTCAACAATGTCAACCGCGCCCCCCCTAGGTGTCACAATATCAGAGAGCGACTCAAAACATCCAACCAGCTATAAGGAAGGCAGCATGTCCTTCAATCGGAGTCACCTGCAGCGTTGCCACAATAGAGCAACATTCCAAGCAGAAGGGGTGAGGATTTTCAACAAAATATAATTAAGCATACAGTAGAGTAATATGAGCAACTATCATACAACATCATCATTAAATTCAACTTCACCGTCATTACACGCAACACCATAATTCACAATTCACATCACTCGTCATAAAAAAAAATGTATGCGCATGAAGATGCAACCCACACCTGGGCATATGCATGATGGTACCATACTCGTCATAATAAGCCACTATGGGCACACCGTCACTGTTTTCTCGTCATAAATAAGCCACTATGGGCACACCGTCACTAAGAGGCCGAAGCCTATTCGTCATAAGATGCACATGCTATGAGACACCATGGACACATGTGCAAAACACCAAAACCACTCACTTGTAGTACTCGTCATCGTCATCATAAAACACACTCATCAAGTGAACTCGTCATCGTCATCATAAAACACACTCATCAAGTGAACTCGTCATGTTCGTCACAATTTATCACAACATCATTATGAAACATCATATTTAAAGTTCGTGTAACAGCTTCTTTAAAATTTGAGAAACAACACTTCTTATTTATGAAACGGCAGCCTTTTTAATCAAAAGAAACAGCAACAGCAACATCAATTTATTTATAAAACATCACCATTACTTGATTAAAACAGCATTATTTATTTGTAGAAAAACAGCATGACAGCAGCCCATTACTTCATAAAAAAAAAACAGCACCTTATTTTCTTTTGAAGGAAACAGCAACATCGCATATTTAATTTTTGAAGACAACAACAACCACAGCATGTATTTATTTTTAAGACAAACAGCACCCTTTCTTGGTAGAATTTCAGCAACAACACATATTTATTTTTTTTTTGAAGAAAAACAGCAAGGCTTCACGATTTTGTGGAGGAAAAACAGCACTTCTTTTATTTTAATAAAACAGCAACAGCACATATATTTTATAGAAAAACAGCAATATAAATTCTGCAAAACAGCAACATAATTATTTGAAAAACAGCAACAATAAAATTCTGCATAACAGCACATGACTATTTGGAAAAACAGCAACTATAAAATTCTGCATAACAGCAACATATCTATATTAAAAAAAACAGCAACTATAATTCTGCATAACAGCAACATATCTATATTAAAAAAAAACAGCAACTATATTTTATGGGGACAGCAACATAGTAAAATTTCAATTTCTTGGTATCATTCAAACAATCATACTCACATCACTCAATTTATCAAAGTTGTTTTTCAACACCAAGGATCCACCAAACATCAAATTTAACCACACCCCATTCACTAAAAATTCGAAGCTCATCTCTTTTTCCTATCATAGGGGCAATTCGCAAATTCATCTCCTCACATCATAAGGTAATTCGCATATCAACACAATAATTCAATCCATCACTCCTCTTAATATATAAGTTGCGAATTCAACCACTACCCAAAACCCACAAACCCTCCTTATACTCAATTACATTAAATTGAAAGCGCTCACCCTTACCTCGAATTTGTATGCCCGAAACCACGATAATGCGTCACGTACAAAACCCCGCCACACGACGAGCCAAGATCACCAAAAAAATTCGCAGCAGCCCCCTTCCTCCTCTTCTAACCAATTCGCATCCAGCACAAAATTCATGGGGAAAATCGCAACATGGAAAAAGGAAGGGTTTGAGACCATCACTAAAAATAGAAGAATAAATGGAAGGGAAAAGATCAAAGAATACTTACCCAAGCCAAGATGAGTCAAATTCCTCTTCTCCCCCTTATGCTGGAAGTCGCGCCTCACCTCCCTCTCACTCTCTCAGTTGCGCTGGTTTTCTTTCTTTGGTGGAAAAGAGAACACTTCTTAGGTTTTAGGATAATTGGAACGGGCTTGGGTCACTTAAGTGACTTGGGCCCTATTTACACCACCCTTTCTTAATTCTTTTCACCTCCTACAATAAAACATTTATACTTAAATTATTCCACTTAAACAAATATTGTAATCCCTCCAATAACTTAATTAATTAATCAATTAAATTATTTTAGGGCGTTACAACTCTCCCCCACTTAGAGAATTTCGTCCTCGAAATTACCTGAATCAAATAACTCTGGATAGGCTTCTTTCATCTTACTTTCCAATTCCCACGTCATGCTCTCGCCCACGGCTCCCAACCAAACCACTTTCACTAAGTTAATCTCTTTGCCTCTTAACACCTTTACTTCACGGTCGTCAATTCTAACTGGCATAGTCTCCACGGTGAGATTGTCCCGCACCTCTACATCATCTAGTTGAATCACATGCGACGGATCCGCAACATACTTCCGAAGCTGCGACACGTGAAACACGTCGTGCAAGTTCGAAAGGTTAGGTGGTAAGGCCACCCGATAAGCAACATTTCCAACTCTCTCCGTAATCTGATACGGCCCGATGAATCGAGGAGTCAACTTTTTAGATTTCAGTGCTCGACCAACACCAGTCATAGGCGTGACCCTCAAGAATACGTGGTCACCAGCTTCAAATTCTAAATCTTTCCTTCTCTTATCATGGTAGCTCTTCTGTCTACTCTGCGACGCTTTCATTTTCTCCCGGATCATCTTTACCTTCTCAGTAGTCTCTCTGACTAGCTCAGGTCCAAGTACTAAACTTTCCCCAGTCTTGTACCAACACACCGGAGTCCTACACCTCCGGCCATACAGCGCCTCAAACGGCGCCATCCCGATACTGGAATGATAGCTGTTGTTGTAGGTGAACTCAATTAACGGGAGATGAGTATCCCACGCACCTCCCTGCTCTAGCACACATGACCTCAACAGGTCTTCCAATGATTGGATTGTCCTTTCTGTCTGCCCATCAGTCTGAGGATGATAAGCTGAACTCAATCTCAATTTCGAACCCAACTCCTTCTGTAAACTACTCCAAAATTCCGAAGTGAACCTTGGGTCCCTATCAGACACAATGCACAAAGGAACCCCATGCAGCTTCACAATCACCTGAATGTAGATTTCAGCCAATCTAGACACTGGATACTTAATACCGATAGGAATAAAATGAGCCGACTTTGTCAATCTATCCACAACCACCCAAATTGAATCATGCCCTCTCACCGTACTGGGTAATCCAGTCACAAAATCCATGGAGATACTATCCCACTTCCACTCTGGAACATTCAACGGTTGCATCATCCCCGCAGGCTTCTGATGCTCGACTTTCGATTTCTGACAGGTCAAACACGAATACACAAACTGCGCCACATCGCGCTTCAACCCAGGCCACCAGAACATCTTCTTCAGATCTTGGTACATCTTCGTCGCTCCAGGATGGATACTCAACTTACTTTTATGCCCTTCCTCAAGAATTTCCTTTCTCATCTCCTCATCTTCGGGGACACAAATTCTCCCAGGATACCTCAGAACATCCTGCGCATCTACCTCGAAGTCCTCATTTTCAGACTGACCAATCCCACTCATCAGATCAACTAATTTCACATCTAACTTCTGCGCTTCTCGGATACTCGCCATAAAATCATTGCCAATTTTCAACATACCCAGCCTGACACTCTGAGGTGTGACTTCACACACTAAACTCATGTCTCGGAATTGCTCAATTAACTCAAGCTCTCTAGCCATCAATGCCGACATGTGCAAAGTCTTCCGACTCAGCGCATCCGCAACCACATTCGCTTTTCCCGGGTGATAACTCAATTCAAAATCATAATCTTTCAATAGCTCTAACCACCGGCGCTGCCTCATATTCAATTCTTTCTGGTCGAACAGATACCGTAGACTCTTGTGATCACTGAACACCTCAAATCTCGATCCATACAAGTAATGTCTCCAAATTTTTAATGCGAATACCACAGCAGCAAGTTCTAAGTCGTGAGTAGGGTAATTCTTTTCATGAATTCTCAATTGCCTCGACGCATAAGCGATCACTTTCCCATTCTGCATAAGTACACCACCCAAACCCATCTTAGACGCATCACAATAAACCGCAAACGGTTCAACCGGATTAGGCAGGGTCAACACCGGAGACGTAGTCAACCTCTTCTTCAACTCATTGAAGCTCTCCTCACATCGGTCATTCCAAACAAAAGCCCTACCCTTGCAAGTCAATTGAGTCAATGGCAGAGCCAACTTCGAGAACCCCTCAATAAACCTTCTATAATAGCCAGCCAATCCCAGAAAACTCCTGATTTCAGTAACTGACTTTGGAGACTCCCATTGCAATACTGCATCAACTTTGGAAGGATCCACCGCAATTCCCTCACTAGAAATCACGTGACCGAGGAAACTGACTTCTTTCAACCAAAACTCACACTTGGACAACTTCGCATACAACTTTCGATCCTTCAGAATTTCTAACACCAGCCTCAGGTGTTCCGCATGCTCCTCTTCTGACCTAGAGTAAATCAGAATGTCATCAATGAAAACTACCACAAACTTATCCAAGTACTCACGGAAGATTTGGTTCATGTACCCCATGAATACCCCCGGCGCATTAGTCACACCGAAAGGCATAACGGAATACTCATAGTGCCCATATCTCGTCCTAAATGCCGTCTTCTGGACATCTTCATCCTTGACCTTGATCTGATGATAACCAGACCTTAAGTCAATCTTGCTAAATACTTTAGCACCCACTAACTGATCCATCAAGTCATCAATTCTTGGCAACGGATATTTGTTCTTGATTGTAACTTTATTTAACTGTCGATAGTCTACACACAACCTCATACTACCGTCTTTCTTTTTCACTAACAACACTGGAGCCCCCCAAGGTGACACACTCGGTCTTACAAACTTCTTTTCTAATAAATCTTCAAGTTGCTTTTTCAATTCTGCCAACTCAGATGCAGACATTCTATATGGCGCCATAGACACAGGCTTAGTGCCGGGAACCAGGTCAATAGCAAACTCCACCTCTCTCTCTGGTGGTACATCCGGAATCTCGTCAGGGAACACCTCCGAAAACTCACGCACTACCAGCAACACATCAATCTTCGCTTGGCTCTCAGCAGACAACGACGCCAACAGAGAAAACAGCTGAACCTCTTCTTTCATCACTCTATGCAGCTGTCCCGCAGATAACAGACCAGACTCCTCTTCAGGCGACTCAAAACTCACGGACCTCTCTCGACAGTTGATATGGACATGGTTATCAACTAACCAGTCCATACCCAGAATAACATCCATTCCACTCAGCGGCAAACAGATCAAATCAATTAAGAATTCTCTACCATATACAGATACAGGACATTTGGCACAAACAACGGAGGTAGTCACCGAACCCTTAGCTGGAGTGTCGATGACCATTTCCCTCAACATATCAGATAAAACAAGGCTTAACTTCTCAACACACGCAGCAGCAATAAAACTATGGGTAGCACCAGTATCAACAATAACAACAAGAGGAAAATTATTGATATAACACGTACCTCGAATCTCGTTCACTACATCAGACTCAGCCAGAGCGAACACCTTTCCAAAAGACTTCTCCTTCTTGGGTTTCGAACACTGTGTACTAACATGACCACTCTCCCCGCAGTTGAAACATACCACTTCTTTCTTATCACATCCGGAAGATATATGCCCCTCTTTTCCACACTGATAACATCTCTTCTTATCCCCGCTTGGGCAATCTGGACTTTTATGACCCACTTTCCCACACGTGTAACAAGTAACACTGGTTGCAGCATCTCCCCCACTTCGCTTAGGCCCACCAACAAACTTACCTTTGCCCTTACCAGCAGGCGCCTCATATGGCTTACCACGACTTGAGAAATTCTTTTGTTTTTCTTTCATGACTCTGGAGAAGGCATTATTGTCCTCCTCAAAAATTCTGGCGCTATTAACCAACAATGGAAACACACGAATTTGCTGGTACCCTATGGCCATCTTAATGTCAGCACGCAACCCATTTTCAAATTTGATGCATTTGGAGAACTCCGCACCCTCTCTATCATAATGAGGATAAAATTTAGACAGCTCAGTAAACTTTGCAGCATATTCAGTCACAGTCATGCTACCTTGCTCAAGTCTCAGAAACTCGACCTCTTTCTTCCCGCGGACATCCTCCGGATAGTACTTTCTCTTGAATTCCCTCTCAAACACAGCCCAGGTAACCTCCTCGTTGGCAGCCGTCAACCCCTGACTAGTCGTCCTCCACCAATCATAAGCCTCTTTCTTCAACATATGTGTGCCATAGCGAACCTTCTGAGCATCGGTGCAATCCATAACGCGGAAGATCCGCTCCATCTCACTTAACCACTCAAGGGCACCATCAGGATTATACCCGCCTTCAAAAGCAGGAGGGTTCTCACGCTGGAACGTAGCCAAACTACGCGTCCCATCGCCAATAGCATTGGGTATGTTACCCACAACTCCAGCTATAGCCTGCAAAGCAGCAGCAAGTGCAGCATCGTTCCGTCCTGCCATTCTAGTACTGCAACAGAAAACCAAATTTAGATACGAGTAACCAGACTCAATTGCTACTCAACTTGTCAACTTGACCACCGGCCGGACAGACCGAACTGCTCTGATACCACTAATGTAACACCCCATGTTTTACACGTCACTTATCAGAGTAAAAATTTTTTCGCAAAAATTAATTTGACTGATAGAAAGGAAATGCCACGTCATTATTTACAAAAGGAACATCCACCTGTAATCATTAAGTTTGCATAATCATCCTCACAAAATTTTTTCAACCATCACCGTCATAAAAATTAAACTTCTATAGTACGTCACAGCGGAATTAAACAACACTCGCTAAAAACCACTCAAACACGCCTCACGCATTCAACCAAAAAAATTATGAAACAAATTATTACTTAAATTCAACAATGTCAACCGCGCCCCCCCTAGGTGTCACAATATCAGAGAGCGACTCAAAACATCCAACCAGCTATAAGGAAGGCAGCATGTCCTTCAATCGGAGTCACCTGCAGCGTTGCCACAATAGAGCAACATTCCAAGCAGAAGGGGTGAGGATTTTCAACAAAATATAATTAAGCATACAGTAGAGTAATATGAGCAACTATCATACAACATCATCATTAAATTCAACTTCACCGTCATTACACGCAACACCATAATTCACAATTCACATCACTCGTCATAAAAAAAAATGTATGCGCATGAAGATGCAACCCACACCTGGGCATATGCATGATGGTACCATACTCGTCATAATAAGCCACTATGGGCACACCGTCACTGTTTTCTCGTCATAAATAAGCCACTATGGGCACACCGTCACTAAGAGGCCGAAGCCTATTCGTCATAAGATGCACATGCTATGAGACACCATGGACACATGTGCAAAACACCAAAACCACTCACTTGTAGTACTCGTCATCGTCATCATAAAACACACTCATCAAGTGAACTCGTCATCGTCATCATAAAACACACTCATCAAGTGAACTCGTCATATTCGTCACAATTTATCACAACATCATTATGAAACATCATATTTAAAGTTCGTGTAACAGCTTCTTTAAAATTTGAGAAACAACACTTCTTATTTATGAAACGGCAGCCTTTTTAATCAAAAGAAACAGCAACAGCAACATCAATTTATTTATAAAACATCACCATTACTTGATTAAAACAGCATTATTTATTTGTAGAAAAACAGCATGACAGCAGCCCATTACTTCATAAAAAAAAAACAGCATCTTATTTTCTTTTGAAGGAAACAGCAACATCGCATATTTAATTTTTGAAGACAACAACAACCACAGCATGTATTTATTTTTAAGACAAACAGCACCCTTTCTTGGTAGAATTTCAGCAACAACACATATTTATTTTTTTTTTGAAGAAAAACAGCAAGGCTTCACGATTTTGTGGAGGAAAAACAGCACTTCTTTTATTTTAATAAAACAGCAACAGCACATATATTTTATAGAAAAACAGCAATATAAATTCTGCAAAACAGCAACATAATTATTTGAAAAACAGCAACAATAAAATTCTGCATAACAGCACATGACTATTTGGAAAAACAGCAACTATAAAATTCTGCATAACAGCAACATATCTATATTAAAAAAAAAACAGCAACTATAATTCTGCATAACAGCAACATATCTATATTAAAAAAAAAACAGCAACTATATTTTATGGGGACAGCAACATAGTAAAATTTCAATTTCTTGGTATCATTCAAACAATCATACTCACGTCACTCAATTTATCAAAGTTGTTTTTCAACACCAAGGATCCACCAAACATCAAATTTAACCACACCCCATTCACTAAAAATTCGAAGCTCATCTCTTTTTCCTATCATAGGGGCAATTCGCAAATTCATCTCCTCACATCATAAGGTAATTCGCATATCAACACAATAATTCAATCCATCACTCCTCTTAATATATAAGTTGCGAATTCAACCACTACCCAAAACCCACAAACCCTCCTTATACTCAATTACATTAAATTGAAAGCGCTCACCCTTACCTCGAATTTGTATGCCCGAAACCACGATAATGCGTCACGTACAAAACCCCGCCACACGACGAGCCAAGATCACCAAAAAAATTCGCAGCAGCCCCCTTCCTCCTCTTCTAACCAATTCGCATCCAGCACAAAATTCATGGGGAAAATCGCAACATGGAAAAAGGAAGGGTTTGAGACCATCACTAAAAATAGAAGAATAAATGGAAGGGAAAAGATCAAAGAATACTTACCCAAGCCAAGATGAGTCAAATTCCTCTTCTCCCCCTTATGCTGGAAGTCGCGCCTCACCTCCCTCTCACTCTCTCAGTTGCGCTGGTTTTCTTTCTTTGGTGGAAAAGAGAACACTTCTTAGGTTTTAGGATAATTGGAACGGGCTTGGGTCACTTAAGTGACTTGGGCCCTATTTACACCACCCTTTCTTAATTCTTTTCACCTCCTACAATAAAACAATTATACTTAAATTATTCCACTTAAACAAATATTGTAATCCCTCCAATAACTTAATTAATTAATCAATTAAATTATTTTAGGGCGTTACAAATACTCCATAGACCCGATCTTGTAGGAAGAATGATTAAATGGGCCGTGGAACTCTCAGAATTCGGAATTAAATATGAAGCTCGAACAGCACTAAAGGCACAAGTTTTGGCGGACTTCATGGCCGAAATGACCCCTGCTAACATCGAATCCGATGTATGGACCCTATATGTCGATGGATCCTCTAACCCAAAAGGAAGTGGTGCTGGAATCATGTTAGAAAGCCCAACAGGGATCATCATCGAAGTTTCCCTAACTTTCAGCTTCCCAACATCGAACAATCAAGCAGAATACGAGGCTTGCATCGCCGGACTACGCTTGGCAATTGACCTCCGAGTTCCACGGGTAAAATTACATACCGACTCTCTATTGGTGGTCTCCCAAATTGGAAACCAATACGAGACGAAAGAATCGATCTTGCAAAAATACCTACTTCGGGTGCGGGCACTATTAGCTAAATTTGAAGCAAGCGAGGTAATTCATGTGCCAAAAACGGAGAACCAACGAGCTGACATCCTCGCCAAATTCGCAAGCACTAAAACCCCAGGAAACCAGAGAACGACCATCCAAGAAACACTCCACAAACCCAGTGTGTCTCTCGAGCCTCTTTTCAACTCGACCATCTGCATGCTCGAAGAAACTAACAGCTGGATCACACCAATCTTGGAATACATCGTTACAGGAGCTGAACCCCCAGACGCAAACGATGCTAAATACGTCAGGAGAAGGGCTTCGGCCTTTTCAGTCATCGATGGAACGCTATACAGAAGAAGCCTCTCTTCCCCGTTGATAAAACGCATCGAGGGAGAGGAAGCAGCCTATGTCTTGACAGAAATTCACGAGGGAATCTGCGGCCAGCACATGGGAGCTCGGTCTTTAGCTCGAAAAACTCTTCGAGCCGGATATTACCGGCCGACCATGGCAGGTGATGCTAGTGATCATGTGAAGAGATGTAAAAAAGGCCAAATCCACGCCAACGTCCACATAGCTCCCCCCACCGATCTCACGAGCTTATCCTTCACATGGCCCTTCGCATGGTGGGGAATAGACATGCTTGGACCATTCTCAAAAGCTCCGGGACGAGTCAAATTCTTGATCGTCGCCGTCGACTACTTCAGCAAATGGATAGAAGCGGAACCTTTGGCTACCATCACTGCAAAAAGCTGCATAAAATTCTTCAGGAAAAACATTATGAGCAGGTTCGGGATCCCCGAGGTAGTAGTAACTGATAACGGAACTCAATTCACAGATGCAGGATTTCGAAAGCTAATGTTCGAGCTAAAAATCAAACACCATGTTACTTCTGTAGAACACCCTCAAACCAACGGGCAAGCAGAGGCGGCAAACAAAGTGATACTGAACGGACTAAAGCGACGTCTTGACGATGCTAAAGGAAACTGGGTAGAAGAATTGCCTTATGTCCTCTGGGGATATAGGACCACCCCCCAAAGCTCCACTGGAGAAACGCCTTTTAGGCTCTCTTACGGCAGCGAGGCGGTCATTCCTGTCGAGATTGGCAAACTTAGCTGGAGAATGACAAATCCTAAAACTCAAAGCAATAACGACCAAGCTTTAAGAGAAGAACTCGACCTCATCGATGAAATCCGAGGTCGAGCTTCGCTTCGAGAAGCAATCATCAAACAAGGAGTAGCAACCAGGTACAACGCCAAAGTCGTTCACGGAGATTTCGATCCCGGTGATCTAGTACTCAGAAGCGGTCAGAAAAATGCTTCCCAAGGAAAACTCGCACCGAACTGGGAAGGCCCCTACCAAATTTTGTCTAAAACCGGTAAGAGAGCTTTTAAATTGGAGACCCTCCAAGGAAAAAAGATTGAAAGAACTTGGAACGCAACAAAGTTGAAGAGTTATTATCTTTAGAAAAAGGAATCATGTACGTTTCACATAAGGGACACTGTAAAGTACTCCGACCTTATGTAAACACAAAGCGAGTTATTGATAAATGAAGAAAGTAACCTTTCAAGTGTTTTCATGAAAAATTTCGTCGAGCTTGTCAAGGTTCTTACCAAGTTTCCACACATTCTTGATTTCATCAAACAGAATGTACGGACCAAATTTCCCTCTGCGGAAGCAACTGGGACCGATCTTATATGATCTCCCCGAGCGACCATCCAAGGTCGCAAACTCTTTGAGAAACAGTTAAATCCGAGCCGAGTCTCAGTAAACTATCTCAAAGAGACCAGGTCTTCAAGGATCGAAACGTCCTAAGAACGACAATCGGCCACAGCTGCCGATACCCCTACAGGGCGAGTTAAATCTGGGCCGAGTCCTGGTAAACTGTCCTATAGGCTCGAACCCGGTAAATCGAGTTCCTCATTTACCGACGTTCTTACACCATACATGACATGCAGAATTAAAAAATCATTCATAAAACTCGTAACGAGTTCCGAAAATAATCTCTACAAAAACGACGTACATGACATGCAGAATTTAAAAAGCATTCATTAAGCTCGTAACGAGGTTAAAAAGATGGAGATCTTGTAAAACATGTTCCAAAAAATTACAAACATCTCGGATATGACCGAGCCCTCAAAAAGATCCTGAAATACATGTCAAAGTTTTGGATCTATGCAAAATCTACACGGATAAAAGCATATACCCAGAACTTCTGCAAAAAAATCATACTTAAAATCATCAAGCAGTAGAGGTCGGAAAAATGACGATCTTCTCTTCAGTCTGAGCATCGATCTTAACAATCTGACCCCCTTCAACCTCATGGTCGACATCAATAAACACCCGATCCAAATGAATAGAAGGATTGACCAAAACAGCTTGCTGGAGAGCACACTCAAAACCTTCCCTGTATAGCTCGATTGCAGAATTGGCGGCTTCCCTGGCTTCCTTCGTAGCTTCATTCTCAATTCTCGCAGCCTCCTTGGCATTCTTCCTACTCTGTTGAAGGGTTGTTTGAAGTTCTGGGATTCGAGCTTCAGGATCCCTGCTGGTACCAATCCCTGCCTCGGAGGCCTTTCTCAAATCATCTTCCAGAACGACGATTCGATCCTCCAAGCTTCTGATTTTTCGATTAGCCTCGGCCACCTGCTCCTCCAGGCCTCTCTCCTTTTCTTCAAGCTCATTCAGACGAACCTCTGCAACCTCGGCCCGACGTGTAATTTCCCCCTGCCCTTCCTTCAAAGTTTGAAGCTCTTGCTTGGTACGAGCCAACTCTTTTGATGTCAAGCACATATCTTCCACAAGCCTTACCCTTTTTGACTTCTAGAGCTTCAACAAATCTGCAAACACAAATAAAGAAAGTATCAAAACTGAGGGAAAAGTCATAAAGAAAATCAGCAAGAATAAACGACATAAAGAAACACATACCTTTAGCTCGCTTCTCATATTTTTCCTTTTCGATCTTGTGAACCTCGCCTAGGTTTACCAAGATCTGAACTGATGCTCCAACAGGATCCTCCCGCCATTGAGCATAGTTTTGCTCCAGGAAATTCTCCTCCAAAGGAACGACCTTATTTTTGTGTTTTGGTCTCCTCGGGATTTTACTCCTCTTCTCCGGTCTTGACTCTCCACCAGCATCAGTTCGCACCCTCTTCGCTGAGTTCCTTGCACCGGTATCATGAGAAGCTGGGGGAGGAGAACCAGAGACAAGATCGATCCTATTGTGAGCCAGATCCTCCTGTGTGACAGTGTTAATCGGAGAAGCAGGAATAGCCGACTCGGCTGCGATCTCATTTTGGGGAGACGTTGGAACAGGAACATCCCCCTCTTCAACATCGACTGGAATGTCGACAGTCTTCATTGCCAGTGCCTTCATCGCAGCGAGCCTCCTTGGTGCCATAGTATCTGAAAAAATAAAGAAAACTGGGTTATGCAACTTACAATCAAAATCAAAAACACAAAAATTGACCCCAGAAAGGAGAAACTACCTAAAACTTGTTGCACTCGTTTTCGTTTTCCGGCTGAACTATCTTAGCCGCAGGGATACCTCGATACTTATGTTTTGAAAACAGAATGCTCTCAGAAATAAATATCAGGATTCTCTTGGTAAGAATATCGTCGGTACTTAGTCGATCCTCACCCACGGAAAAAGAATTGGTGGTTCGTTCAAAATGGCCCTGACTCCAACCATAGGAAACTTGGTGGACACCAAGGTCCGACCATCCTCGCTAAGCTTCCCTACTTTCTCAATTGCTTCGTCGGTTACCGGCTCGACCCAATAGAACAACTCGTTTCAATTTCCCCTCAGTGTGTCCGCATAAGCTTTAAAAACCTTCACCCCTCGCCTCGAGCGAAGACTGACGTGCTCGCGACCGGAGTTGTTTCACTACTGTTCCGGTTAATCTCGAACAAATGGAAGAAGAGCAAAGGTGAGATCGGTCTCTCCAAATGAATGCACATTAACTCATAGGCTCGAAGGAAAGCCCATGCATTTGGATGTAATTGGGAAGGCGCTACATCTAAACTCGCCAAGACCGTCTGCTCAAAAGAGGTAAAAGGAGGCCGGATATTCATTTCATTAATCAACATATGGTACAGGGTAAACTTAAGCTCTCCGGGCCATAAAGCTACATGCTCTCCTTCCTTCATACCTTCGATCCTCCAAACTCGTTTCGAGCGCCCAGAAGCCTTCCTACCGATCGCCTCCAAATTAAAACCATACCGATACAAAGATTCGATCTCCAAAATATTACTAGAAACCCAATTATATTGAGAGACCTCTCGTACCGGTACGTCATAATCCCCACAACCAGTACTGGAGTAACCATCAAAAGATGCAACAGAAGCTCGACTGGAACCTGGTTGACTCGAAGGACGGGGTTCAGTTTGCTTTCCAGCGCCGCCTTGATCGGACCCATCATCAGGGTCAGAACTTGTCCCGAGGTCGACCTTGGAACCCTCTGATTCCTCGAGTAGGACTTCCTCATCAGTCTCAGAGGTGAAGCTCATCACATCCACCAAACGATCCTCCTCCATATCTTCAGCAGCACCCCCGTTTAGTTCATTGGCATCATTTACAGGTAAAGAGCTTCCACCTTCAAAATTATCCTCCGCCTTATCACTCACAGGGGCAGAAGCAGAATGCTCTTGCACATCAGGAGCAGCGACTTCGATAGGATCGATACGAACTTCAGGGATTTCGTCACCAGAGGCCATAACCTTCGTAAACTCCTTACGATACTGCGTAACGTCTCTCCGGGTTTGTTTTGTCCTCGCCAGGACAAATCTGCAGAAATGGGGGACGAAATGCCAGGGTTAGGATCAAAATTGGGTTCGCGAGCAAGTCGAAACCCGACCTGACGACCCCCATTCTGAGTTCATAAAGGATTGGGGGAGGTCCAGAAACAACAAAAAGAATAGAAAAATAAAAAGCAAGAAACTAACCTTGAAACGGAGCTGCAAGTTTGATCGTATCTGGAAAGAATGCAGTTGTCGATCTACAAAAACCGACCTTAAAGTGCTTCAAAGCTCTCCGAAATTGTTTCACTCGAAAAGGAAGCTCGGGAGCTCTCGAAGACCGACAATCAAAAACAGATAAAGCCAAGCAACAAATGAAAGGGTGTGACCCTTTATTTATAGTAAGGCGAAATTAATGGGCTTGGGCCGGGAAGTCGAAACGTCACGTCCAATCAAGTTCCATTAGTTCGCACGCTAAAAAACAAAACGTCACCATCATGCGCCGCCACTGAGACGCCCATCTTGTAAGAAACATTAAACATGGCACTGATTCCAAGGCGGCACTGATTCCAAAATACTATCTACCTCGCTCAGAAGCTCGACAGTTTTTGAACATCAAACAAAATTTCAAGATCGACATCAGCTCAGGACTAAAAAGAGCCAAAAACGCAAGGCTGCATCATCTTATCAAGTCAAGATCGCTCCCCAAGCGACCAGACTTGGGGGGCCACTGTTATGGCAATTAGGATTTCAGCTATTTACACCACCTCCAAGGCCGAATTGCTTGAAGGCCCATTCAAAAAGCAAAGTCCATTCATCAATGGCCAAGATCACTTTGCAAGATCGGACGACCCACATCTACCAAGGCAAACACCACTAAAGCTCTATAAATACAGCATTCAATGCTCATTAATGGTAAGCACTTTTCTAACAAAATACTCATTCACACAAATACTGACTTGAGCGTCGGAGTATCGTTGCAGGTACAACACCGCCTCCTCAAGATCGAACAAGATCGAACATCTCAAGATCGAACAAGATCGAACATCTCAAGATCGAACAAGATCAAACATTTCAAGATCGAACAAGATCTTCATCTCAAGGCCTGAAGACAGAAACAGAATCAAGGATAAAACATCTACTAACTGCGTAATACCAATCACAAAGATCGGAAACACAGTACCGAACAGAAATATAAACATTTTTCTTTAATTTATGGTTGTGAATATACTAGTATTTATATAATCATAATCATTTTGCAGGAATCAAGGGATTGAGATATATATATTATATCCAGTATTTGTGAATCAGAAGAATATTCAAGAAAAATAGTTCAGGAATCATACCCGATATATCGTCATCATTTAATTAATACGAATAAAAAATGAGCACGTAGCAGCTACTAACTGAAAATATAATGATTCGATGAACGTGCTTAGGAAACAAAGGAGAAAGATATATAAATATTTGTTTTGAAATAAATCTAATTAAAACTTTTTTAACGGACAGAACGGCAATAAGCAAATAGAAACAGTCCAATTGATATCCACAACAACACAAAGGTCAAAATATGAACTGTACTTTATTTAAAAATTAAATTAAACTTCGTATTAATTTACGTTAAGATTCGAGCCGTATGCGTATATTTTATATATATAATATATGTAAAAAATATAGTAGCAGATCATGTCCTCTTTTCACAATGGAGATCGGAAATTAGGTACCCTTTCTACTGTATTTCCTGAAATAAAAAAGAAAGTCGTGGGTGAACGCATCACTACAAAAAAAAAAAGTTATTATCGAGAGAATTTTCCCTCGCAAAACGTCAAATATCCGTTGCTAATCATCATTTGTGAGGGAATTAGCGAGTGACTGATTCCCTCGCTAATCCATTAGCGAGGGAATTTGAATCCCTCGCTAATTAGCGATGGACAGTTCCCTCGCTAATTCCCTCGGTAATTAGCGAGGGAATAAATTTCTCTCGCTACTTTTGACTGTCACGCGTCCCAATTCTGACTGCCACATGTCCCAATTTGAATGGCTTATTTTATGTGTTGTTTTAATTTTTTTTAACCTTTTTTTTATATATTTATTATTATATTTTTAATGTGGTGGTGGTGGTGGTGGTTGGGAGGAGCTATGTGGTGGTGGTTGTCCTCTTTTCACAATGGAGATCGGAAATTAGGTACCCTTTCTACTGTATTTCCTGAAATAAAAAAGAAAGTCGTGGGTGAACGCATCACTACAAAAAAAAAGTTATTATCGAGAGAATTTTCCCTCGCAAAACGTCAAATATCCGTTGCTAATCATCATTTGTGAGGGAATTAGCGAGTGACTGATTCCCTCGCTAATCCATTAGCGAGGGAATTTGAATCCCTCGCTAATTAGCGAGGGACAGTTCCCTCGCTAATTCCCTCGGTAATTAGCGAGGGAATAAATTTCTCTCGCTACTTTTGACTGTCACGCGTCCCAATTCTGACTGCCACATGTCCCAATTTGAATGGCTTATTTTATGTGTTGTTTTAATTTTTTTAACCTTTTTTTTATATATTTATTATTATATTATTAATGTGGTGGTGGTGGTGGTGGTTGGGAGGAGCTATGTGGTGGTGGTTGTGGTTCACTTTGTAGGAGAGAGAGGAGAGGAGTTCGTGGTGGTGGTGGTGGTGGTGGGTTGTGGTTCACTTCGTAGGAGAGAGAGAGAGAGAGAGAGAGAGAGAGAGAGAGAAAGAGAGATGGAGAATAGGAGTTCGTGGTGGTGGTGGAAGGTGGAGAGAAGAAGAGAAAAAGAGGAAAGAAATTCGTAGGTGAGAGAAGATGAATTCATAAGAGAGAGAGAGAGAGGAAGGAGGAGGAGAGGAGTTCATGGTGGTAGTGGTGGTGGTGTGGTTGTGTTGGGAAGTGGAGAGAATTCGTAGTGAAAAAGGGAAGAGGTGAGAGAAGAGATAAGATGAAATGATAGTGTGTGGTGTGTGGTTATTTAAAGTAAAAAATAAAATAAAATTTGCCCTTTGCGAGGGACTGGTCCGTCGCTAGCTGTCTGTTGGCATTAGCGAGGGACTTAGTTCCGTCGCTAACAGCAAATTCCACTTCCCAAGGACTGCGTAACGATCAGATTCGCGTTAGTGAGGGACCAATTCAGTGGCTAATCACCTTGTTTTTTGTGCTAAAATTTTCAAATTCCCGCCTCCACTTAGCGAGGGACTGGTCCGTTGCTAATGTCATTAATTCTGTTGCTAACCATTAGCGAGGGACTGGTCCGTCGCTAATGCCAATAATTTCGTCGCTAACCTAGAGCTGGAACGTTCCCTCGCTAATTCCCTCGCTAGCGTCAGTTTTAGTGAGAGAATGTTATTCCCTCGCTAACATTCCCTCGCTAATATCCCTTGCAAATAAGTTTTTTTTTAGTGCATCCACCTCTCCAAACCAATGCGAGAGTAAGAAATAGAAGGAAGAAGTGACATATTTAATGTGTCTGTGTGGTATGTGAGAGAAAACGAAAAAAGATAGCAAGAAAGACAAGTGTTATACGAGTGTTTAAAATTAGTGAGTGCTCAAATATCATATTACAATGGATAAAAATTCTTTTTAAGTGAGTTTCAAGAGGTGCATTGCATGAACAGTCTCTTGAGTGTCTCTTGCAATTAATTAGGAATTTGGATTAGGTGTCTTTGATAGTTCATATTTTTTAAGCTATTTTTGGAGAGAGAAAGATGAGAGAGTAAAATGAGATAAAATGAGAGAGAAAGTAATAGATGAAAGATAGACACAAAGTAGGAAAAATGCATGGTGCTTTTTTTGTCATAAAGACACTGAATCCCTCTCTCTTGTATTAGGGATGAACGGTAGGACCAACCGGGGGAATGGTACAAATGGTACGGTCCCCATTTTCATTCTTTGAGCATAGGGCTGGCAAAGCACTGAATTAACTCGAACATAGTAGAAATTTGACTCGATAAACAACTCGTTGCACTTGGTTCGTGAACCAAGTTAGCTAAACGTGAGCTCGTTAAATAAAAAAATGAACTTGGATTAGGTATAATTTGGCTCGTTTGATTCATGAACCAACTTGACAATTTTATATTTTTTATGAACCAAACATATTGAAAAAAGGAAAAAGAAACAAGAAGCAAAAGCATGAGGGACAGGATATATATATATATATATATATATATATATATATATATATATATATATATATATATATATATATATATATATATATATATATATATTAAAATTGGGGATGGGGAATTTTATTAATAAAAAGTGGCACTAATTACCATATCACTATTGTATTTTGATTCACATCAACTCCACTCCATATCAGTATTGTAGTTGCTCACTTTTCTTTTTTCATTGTTTTAGCATTTCTTCTCTAGATAGATGTGTTGATTTCTTCTCTTTCACGTAATGTTTTTCCATCTCCTTTCTCATCTCTTTACAATAAACTAACTTAACACATTTGTATGGATTTTATGATCTCTCCTTACTTTTTCTTATTGTTTTTGAGTACCCTTCTATACTTTGTAACAGTTGTTCTCCCATTACTTATGTAACATTGTATTTGTTGAAAGCACTGAAATGAGAGACTCTACGGACAAAAAACACATCACCCACAGAATCTGGTCGCCTGTTGTTTCTAATAGTGTAAATTGTTAGTATCTTTTTGCGTTTTCCTTTCATGTAATTTTCTTTTCCTGGCTAATTTTTTTGCTGTTATGATCTGTCTTGCAGTTTCACTCTCATCTCACTCTTCTATAAGACCTTCTTTGGTGCCTTTAAGACTAGGCAAATTCATTCTTAGGCCAGTAAATGTTGATCAACAAAATAGTCCTCTACATCTAAACCCAGCTGGTATGTTTTTTTTTTTAAAAATTGTAAACTAATTTGGATATTTTATATCTAAATTACTAATCTTTTTTATGGCTTATAGATATATCTCCACAAGTAACTTTTATCAGGCCTTCCTCACAGAGAATTGGCCCAGGTAGATTTGTTCTTAGACCAAGAGTTTCTCACCAACAAATTTTTCCTCCACTTGGTTTATCAGATGTTGGGGTCCCTTCACTTGGTGCTGCCAATCTTAACATTGGTAACTTTAATTTTCGATTACCATCTTATTGCCAACTAATTCTTCTTTTATAGAACCAACTAATAGTTTCTTATATTTTATAGCTATACCACATCTACCATTGTCAATAGAGCCTCCATTTACATTCCATCAAATTCCAGAAGCTACTGCACTTAATCCCACCATAGTTTCTATTAACCCCTTACCAACCAAACCTTCTTTCTTGCCTTCAACAGCAGGTACTATACAACTGATCCTTCTTTTATTAGTTTATTCTTAAGTATTTTAAGCTCTGGTTTAAACTTACTGACAAATATTTTCGTATATTTTATAGGAACATTACATGTTAATTTTGCTTCACTTAATCCCAGCACTTCACAAGTTACAGTCCATCAACATAATGAAGCTGCTCAGCCACGTTGTAAGCTTCCCAATCTTTATAATCATTCTGATACCACTGTTTCTGATACACCATTGGGAACCAGTTCTCCTTTTACACTCCTTCAAGATGCATATGCACTTAATCCCATCACTTCTGAAATGCCAAGATCTCAACATACATCATTTGATCACGTGGCTGGTGGGTCCACAAACTTTCATACAATATTGCCAGCAAATTCGTCTTCAGTTCCATCAGCAACTGGTATTGACAAACTATGTCTCATTCTCATTTATGTGTATCCCTCATAAAAGTAGTTTATAATAAAATTTTGAATGATAATGTTTTCTCTATTTTTTTATAGAACCAACTAATAGTTTCTTATATTTTATAGCTACACCACATCTACCATTGTCAATAGAGCCTCCATTTACATTCCATCAAATTCCAGAAGCTACTGCACTTAATCCCACCACAGTTTCTATTAACCCCTTACCAACCAAACCTTCTTTCTTGCCTTCAACAGCAGGTACTATACAACTGATCCTTCTTTTATTAGTTTATTCTTTAGTATTTTAAGCTCTAGTTTAAACTTACTCACAAATATTTTCGTATATTTTATAGGAATTACATGTTAATTTTGCTTCACTTAATCCCTGCATTTCACAAATTACAGTCCATCAACATAATGAAGCTACTCAGCCACGTTGTAACCTTCCCAATCTTTATAATCATTCTGATACCACTGTTTCTGATACACCATTGGGAACCAGTTCTCCTTTTACACTCCTTCAAGATGCATATGCACTTAATCCCATCACTTCTGAAATGCCAAGATCTCAACATACATCATTTGATCACGTGGCTGGTGGGTCCACAAACTTTCATACAATATTGCCAGCAAATTCTTCTTCAGTTCCATCAGCAACTGGTATTGACCAACTATGTCTCATTCTCATTTATGTGTATCCCTCATAAAAGTTGTAACACCCATTTTCTACCCGGTAATTATTTAATAAAATCAGAGTTATAAAAAAATTTTATACTTCGAAAAGAGATGTCACATATTCATCGATAGTTCAAAACATCACATACGATATATAACACTTTGTCAAAAAGGGACGAAGCCCATAACACCAGTTTAGTTAACCACATCGCCAAAAATACATCACCACGCATCGGAATAGAAATAAGTTTCAAAACAATAAAATCATGACGTCCTGAATGGACTCCAAATAAATAAAATGCAACAGCCAAGTCTAGGTTCGTTTCCCCCCTTGAGTGTTACATATCAAAGCAATTGACACCGACTCAGACTAGCGAAGGTAACTAGGCCTTCACTCGCAATCACCTGCACGTTACCGCATAGGGGTAACATTCAAACAGAAGGGGGTGAGATATCTTCAATATAATAGCGTAAAATGATAGGAAATATGCTAGAATATGACAACTATATCTACCACTCCACTACACACATCAATCATAAACACACGTCAAATTATAAACACCACAATCGGTCACCAAATGTCATGTTAATGTATGGATGCAACCCACACCAACGGGCATATGCATGTGGTACCAAATCACCAAAAGTTTTGCCTGTAAATAGAGGCGTCACCAATATTGAGAGCTTTCACACCCGTCTCAACAATTCAGAAAAATTGAGCTTTCACACCCGGCTCACTAGTTTTAGAAAAATTGAGCTTTCACAACCAGCTCCAAGACCAAAGGCCTTCACCAAAATAAATGCACATGCTGTATGCGACACCATGAATGCATACAGACAATCATCCAAAATAGTCACAATGTGACACACCAAAAATTAATCACCGAATATCACCAAAGTTGAGCTTTCACACCTAGCCCAACGACACCGAAACACCAAACTCACCGAAACACCAAACTCACCGAAACAACGGAACACTAAGATTTGGAGCCTTCACACCTAGCTCCCACAACACCGAGGTTTGAGCCTTCACACCTAGCTCAAACAGCACCAAGACACCAAGATGACAACAAGTTTCCAAAATATTGGGGCAACGACAATTTTCCAAAATATTGGGACAACGACGATTTTTTTCTTTCCCTAAAAACAACAACATTTAACGACTAGGCCAACGGCTAACAATTTCCAGAAAAATAGACTACTTTGCCTCAAATTAGAATATTCAACTAGACCTCTGAGTAAGCTTTCCAAAACATTTTGAAACGTCTCAATCGGACTCCCGAGTCAAAAGATATTGCAAAAACAAAATAGGAACAAAACTGAGACACATGCTGAAAACGGCGCCCAGGCACAAGGCGCCTAGCAGGGACACGCAACACAGAAAACTGGCGCCCAGGAGCAGGTCGCCCAGCAATAGGCAACACAACTGAACCTGGCGCCTAGGAGCAGGGCGGCTAGCAACACTGCAGGAAATGGCGCGCTTGGCGCCCAGTCCACCTGGAAACACAACAGAAACGCACCAAAACATAGGAATTGGCGCCCTTGGCGCCTAGACAGCCTACAGCACAAACGCAACACAGAACCGAGACATGCACCAGACACGGGAACGGCGCCCATGACGCCCATGGCGCCCTAGGGGTCAACAGGGCACCAAGGCAACAAGACCAGACACGGCGCCCAGGCACAGGGCGCCAGAAACAGCAACACAACATCCAGAGATGGCGCCCAGCACTAGGGCCCCAAAAACAGCAACTAGGACAATGGCGCCCATGGCGCCCTAGGGGTCAACAATTCCGTTATTTCACCAATTCAAATCACCAATCATTAATCGCCAATGTTAATTATCATGAATTGCCAATCACCACACCAAACAACAATTATTCGAACACCTAGCATGCATTTAGTAATAACAACAATGAACACCAATTTTTAGAGTCACAACAATCACCGACAAGCCAAATTTCGATTTAACCTAGTTATGAATCAACTATCACCAAATCAAACATCAAAATCAATCAAAGGGTATCATAGGACCTATCCCCACATAACCCCATCATAAAACCCCATTATAAGAAAGACCCCACCCTTACCTTATAGTAGGAGAGCACTAGTCCTCTTGATCAAGTCACCAACAGTAACTTCAGCAACACAACTTCCTTCTTCTCCTTGAATTTGCGAAATCCTCCTCCTCCTCTTCTCCCTTGGATTTGCGCGCCGTCCCTCTTCTCTCTTTCTCTCCTCTATTTCGCAACTTTTCTTTCTTTTTCTCAAAACAATTCGCATAATGAGGCCAAACCCTAGCCTAGGCGCTTCACCTATGCGCCTAACTAGTGGGCTCTTGGATCACGGGCTTTCCTCCAGCTTAAGCCCGACCACTAACGCCATCCCCTAATATTTGATTATACACCTCTCAGTCAAATGCTAATATAATTACACCAACTAAAATAAATAAATAAATAACTGGATACCTAAATATTTAATTAAATAATTTAATTAAATATTTGGGCGTTACAACTCTCCCCCACTTAGAATGTTTTCGTCCTCGAAAACTCACCCGAATCAAACAGCTCGGGATAGGACTCCCGCATCTTGCTCCCCAACTCCCAAGTCATGCTCTCACCGGCAACTCCTAGCCAGACCACCTTCACCAATGCAATTTCCTTGCCCCTTAACACCTTCACCTCATGGTCTTCAATCCGCACAGGCATCGTCTCCACCGTGAGATTATCCCGCACCTCCACATCATCCATGTGGATCACATGAGATGGATCCGAAATGTACTTCCGAAGTTGCGACATGTGAAACACGTCGTGCAAATTCGAAAGATTTGGCGGTAACGCCACTCTATACGCCACATTCCCAACTCTCCCGGAAATCTGATAAGGACCAATGAATCTAGGAGTGAGCTTCTTCGACTTCAAAGCACGGCCAACACCGGTCACTGGAGTGACTCTCAAAAATACATGCTCACCCTCCTGAAACTCTAAATCTTTTCTCCTCTTGTCGTGATAGCTCTTCTGACGACTCTGCGAAGCCTTCATCTTCTCACGGATCAACTTTATCTTCTCAGTTGTCTCCCGAACAATTTCCGGTCCAAGCACCACACTCTCTCCAGACTCATACCAACACAGCGGGGTTCTACACTTCCGACCATACAATGCCTCAAAAGGTGTCATCCCGATACTAGAATGGTAACTATTGTTGTACGTGAACTCCATCAGTGGAAGGTAAGAATCCCACGAACCTCCTTGTTCCAAAACACAAGCCCTCAACAAATCTTCTAATGACTGAATTGTCCTCTCTGACTGACCATCTGTCTGAGGATGATATGTCGAACTCAACCTCAACTTAGACCCCAACTTTTCTTGCAAACTCTTCCAGAAATCTGAAGTGAACCTCGGATCTCTATCTGAAACAATACTCTTAGGAACCCCATGAAGCTTCACAATCTCCCGGATATAAATCTCTGCCAACTTCGACACCGGATACGTGATGCTGATAGGAACAAAATGAGACGATTTCGTTAACCTGTCAACAATCACCCAAATTGCATCATACCCTCTCGCAGTATTAGGCAATCCCGTCACAAAATCCATCGAAATGCTATCCCATTTCCACTCCGGAATTTATAACGGTTGCATCAGTCCAGCAGGCTTCTGATGCTCCACCTTTGACTTCTGGCAAGTCAAACATGCATAAATGAACTGCGCCACGTCTCGCTTCATACTAGGCCACCAAAACAACTTCTTCAGATCTTGATACATCTTCGTAGCTCCCGGATGAATACTTAACTTACTTCGATGACCCTCTTCTAAAATTGCTCTCTTCAGCTCTGCGCCTTCAGGAATACAAATCCTATTACGGAATCTCAAAACACCATGCGCATCCATCTTAAAGTCACTACCCTCAGGCTGATCATTCCCGACCATCAAATCCACCAACTTGATATCCAACTTCTGGGCCTCCCTGATACTGTCAAGGAACTCATTATTAATCTTCACCATACCCAACTTAACACTCTGAAGCGAAACTTCACAAACCAAACTCACATCCCTGAATTCCTCAATCAACTCCAACTCCTTAGCCATCATTGCTGACATATGCAAGGACTTTCGACTTAAAGCATCAGCCATGACATTAGCTTTTCCTGGATGATAGTTCAAACCGAAATCATAATCTTTCAACAATTCCAACCACCTTCGCTGCCTCAGATTCAGCTCCTTCTGGTCAAACAAATATTTCAAACTCTTATGATCACTGAACACCTCAAATCTGGAACCATACAAATAGTGCCTCCAATTCTTCAACACAAAGACTACTACAACCAACTCCAAATCATGCGTTGGATAATTCTTCTCATGAACCCTTAACTGCCTCGACGCATAAGCAATCACCTTCCCATCTTGCATAAGCACGCCACCTAGACCCATCTTCGAAGCATCACAATACACCACGAACGGCTCCCCCGGATTTGGCAACGTTAAAACAGGAGACGTCGTCAATCTCTTCTTCAACTCAATGAAACTTTCCTCACAACGAGCATCCCACACAAAAGCCTTACCCTTACAAGTCAACTGCGTCAACGGAAGGGCCAACTTAGAAATCTTCCTCTCCTTCTTCGGCTTCGGACACTGAGTACTAATGTGCCCCTCTTCACCACAGTTGTAGCAGACCACTACCTTGCTCTCACATTCGGCCACCACATGGCCGTCCTTACCGCACTTGAAACACCTCTTCACGTCGCTTCTGCACATGACACTCTTGTGGCCAGACTTGCCACACTTAAAACACACAATGCTAGCAGGGGAATCTCCCCCACTAGTCCTCTTGCCAGCATCAGCTCTCTGCTTACCCTTACCCGCAGGGACCTCATACGGCTTACTACGGCCTTGAAACTTGCTCCTCTTATCATTCACAATCTTGTAGTGAGCATTACTATCCTCCTCAAAAATTCTGCAACTATCAATCAAGTCAGCAAAGACACGGATCTTCTGATATCCGATTGCTTTCTTGATCTCGGGCCTCAAACCATTCTCGAACTTGATACACTTGGAAAACTCAGCATTAGCTCCAGTGTAATGCGGATAGAACTTTGCTAGCTCCACGAACTTAGCGGCATACTCCGATACGGACATACTCCCTTATTTCAGCTCCAGAAACTCAATCTCTTTCTTCCCTCGGACATCTTCCGGATAATACTTACGGTTAAACTCTCTGCTGAACACTTCCCAGGTAATCTCTTCATTAGCAGTCTCTGTAACAGCCCAGGTCCACCGCAGCGGCCACCCTGGTCCCACTGTTACCTCACGATCTTCTCTACCCCTCTTATAGAGTTTTTGCCTTCCGTGGGAATCGAACCTTGCACCTGAGGCATAAGTGCAAGTTAAACCCCCTTCCCACTACCAATTGGACCTGGGCTGTTACAGTCTCCAACCTCTGCCTCGCCTCTAACCACCAATCATCAGCTTCCTCAGCCAGCATATGCGTACCATAGCGGACCTTCTGCGCTTGAGTACAATCCATCACTCGAAAAATCCTCTCCATTTCTTTCAACCAGGCTAAAGCACCATCGGGATCATACTTGTCCTTGAAGGTAGGCGGATTCTCTCTCTGAAAGGTAGCCAAACTCCGAGACCCAGCATTCTCACCAGCATTCTATTGATTCTCCACAGCCTGCGCCATAGCAGCTAGAGCAGCAGCAATTGCAGCATCGTTCCCCCCAGCCATTTCAACTCACTTGCTACAAAACAACCAACAGTTAGATATAATTGACAACACACCATTGTCAATTGACACTACGACTGGACAACTTGGCCGGACAGACCGAACTTTTGCTATGATACCACTAATGTAACACCCCTTTTCTACCCGGTAATTATTTAATAAAATCAGAGTTATAAAAATTTTTCATACTTCGAAAAGAGATGTCACACATTCATCGATAGTTCAAAACATCACATACGATATATAACACTGTCAAAAAGGGACGAAGCCCATAACACCAGTTTAGTTAACCATATCGCCAAAAATACATCACCACGCATCGGAATAGAAATAAGTTTCAAAACAATAAAATCATGACGTCCTGAATGGACTCCAAATAAATAAAATGCAACAGCCAAGTCTAGGTTCGTTTCCCCCCTTGAGTGTTACATATCAAAGCAATTGACACCGACTCAGACTAGCGAAGGTAACTAGGCCTTCACTCGCAATCACCTGCACGTTACCGCATAGGGGTAACACTCAAACAGAAGGGGGTGAGATATCTTCAATATAATAGTGTAAAATGATAGGAAATATGCTAGAATATGACAACTATATCTACCACTCCACTACACACATCAATCATAAACACACGTCAAATTATAAACACCACAATCGGTCACCAAATGTCATGTTAATGTATGGATGCAACCCACACCAACGGGCATATGCATGTGGTACCAAATCACCAAAAGTTTTGCCTGTAAATAGAGGCGTCACCAATATTGAGAGCTTTCACACCCGGCTCACCAATTCAGAAAAATTGAGCTTTCACACCCGGCTCACTAGTTTTAGAAAAATTGAGCTTTCACACCCAGCTTCAAGACCAAAGGCCTTCACCAAAATAAATGCACATGCTGTATGCGACACCATGAATGCACACAGACAATCATCCAAAATAGTCACAATGTGACAAACCAAAAATTAATCACCGAATATCACCAAAGTTGAGCTATCACACCTAGCCCAACGACACCGAAACACGAAACTCACCGAAACAACGGAACACTAAGATTTGGAGCCTTCACACCTAGCTCCCACAACACCAAGGTTTGAGCCTTCACACCTAGCTCAAACAGCACCAAGACACCAAGATGACAACAAGTTTCCAAAATATTGGGGCAACGACAATTTTCCAAAATATTGGGACAACGACAGTTTTCTCTTTCCCTAAAAACAGCAACATTTAACGACTAGGCCAACGGCTAACAATTTCCAGAAAAATAGACTACTTTGCCTCAAATTACAATATTCAGCTAGGCCTCTGAATAAGCTTTCCAAAACATTTTGAAACGTCTCAATCGGACTCCCGAGTCAAAAGATATTGCAAAAACAAAATAGGAACAAAACTGAGACACATGCTGAAAACGGCGCCCAGGCACAGGGCGCCTAGCAGGGACACGCAACATAGAAAACTGGCGCCCAGGAGCAGGGCGCGCAGAAACAGGCAACACAACTGAACCTGGTGCCCAAGAGCAGGGCGCCTAGCAACACTGCAGGAAATGGCGCCCTTGGCGCCCAGTCCACCTGGAAACACAACAGAAACGCACCAAAACACAGGAATTGGCGCCCTTGGCGCCCAGACAGCCTACAGCACAAACGCAACACAGAACCGAGACATGCACCAGACACGGGAACGGCGCCCATGGCGTCCATGCGCCAAGACACAGCAACACACACACACTGGACACGCGGACACACACCAGACACGGCGCCCATGCACAGGGCGCCAAAAACAGCAACAGAACACCAAGGCAACAAGACCAGACACGGCGCCCAGGCACAGGGCGCCAGAAACAGCAACACAACATCCAGGGATGGCGCCCAGCACTAGGGCCCCAAAAACAGCAACTAGGACAATGGCGCCTATGGCGCCCTAGGGGTCAACAATTCCGTTATTTCACCAATTCAAATCACCAATCATTAATCGCCATTGTTAATTATCATGAATTGCCAATCACCACACCAAACAACAATTAATCGAACACCTAGCATGCATTTAGTAATAACAACAATGAACACCAATTTTTAGAGTCACAACAATCACCGACAAGCCAAATTTCGATTTAACCTAGTTATGAATCAACTATCACCAAATCAAACATCAAAATCAATCAAAGGGTATCATAGGACCTATCCCCACATAACCCCATCATAAAACCCCATTATAAGAAAGAACCCCACCCTTACCTTATAGTAGGAGAGCACTAGTCCTCTTGATCAAGTCACCAACAGTAACTTCAGCAACACAGCTTCCTTCTTCTGCTTGAATTTGCGAAATCCTCCTCCTCCTCTTCTCCCTTGGATTTGCGCGCCGTCCCTCTTCTCTCTTTCTCTCCTCTATTTCGCAACTTTTCTTTTTTTTTCTCAAAACAATTCGCATAATGAGGCCAGCTTAAGTCCGACCACTAACGCCATCCCCTAATATTCGATTATACACCTCTTAGTCAAATGCTAATATAATTACACCAACTAAAATAAATAAATAAATAAATGGATACCTAAATATTTAATTAAATATTTGGGCGTTACAAAAGTAGTCAATAATAAAATTTTGAATGATAATGTTTTCTCTATTTTTTTGGATGTAGTAGATGAAGTTTCGTACTGGGATATTGGAGATGCAAAATATGTATGCCAATTTTGTGGTGCATTAATGTGTTTCAAGGAAAGGGTCCAAAAGAAATTTAAACCCCATTTTACAAGATTTTCTTTATGTTGTAGGCAAGGGAGAATAACTTTACCTCTTTATAAACCTCCTCCTCAAGTATTATATGATCTATTTCATAAACGTGATAGGAGGGGGAAGTTTTATTTGGCAAACATTCGATCATTCAATAGTATGTTTGCTTTTACTTCTATGGGAGGCAAGATTGATAAAAAGATCAATGATGGTGGTGGACCTCCCGTTTTCCTCTTAAATGGAGAGAACTATCACCAAATTGGTAGCTTACTCCCCCTTCCAGATAAAGAACCAAAATTTTCCCAGCTTTACATACATGATACCGAGTATGAAGTATCCAACCGAATGTCAGTTGTTAGGTATCTTTGCAGTACCTTATTCTGTTCTCATACCTATGTTTGTGTGTTATTATTTACCAATTTATTTATTTATCATTTATTGTAGGATGGAGGATGATGATCTCAGCTTGAGAACCCAAATTGTCACAGATATTAAAGAATGTCTTGATTTATGTAATCCCTTTGTCCAGACATACAGAATGGCAAGACATATGCTGTCCCAAAATCCCGCACCAACCATTAAGCTTCGTATCATGTGCAAAAGACATCGAGATGCTAGGCAATACAACTTACCGACTGCTTCAGAGGTTGCCGCTTTAATTGTTGGTAATTTTGATCCAGCTGGATTTGATAGGGATGTTATTGTCAGTTCTCATTCAGGATTGCTACAGCGAATTCCCATTTTGAGTGCCGCAATTTGCCCTTACAATATCCTTTATTGTTTCCTTATGGGGAAAATGGGTTTTCAGAGAACAATGAATTCCGATCTTACAACATGGCAGCAAAAATGAAACGAGATCATGTAACTATTAGAGATTGGCTCGCATTTAGAATTCAACATAGAGAGATTGACGGAGGTACACATTTGTTTTCTGGGCGTTTATTCCAGCAATTTTTGGTAGATGGCTATACCATGATTGAATCTTCTAGATTGAAGTGGGTTAGAAACAACCAGAAAGAACTAAGAGCTGATGTTTACAAGGGTCTTGAAGAATCTATTGAGAGGTGAAAGGAATACATCAACAATTGGTAAAAGAATTGTTTTTCCCTCTACTTTTGTAGGAGGGCCCCGTTATATGTTTCAAAATTATCAAGATGCCATGACAATTTGTAATTGGGCGGGCTACCCTGAATTATTCATCACATTCACCTGCAACCATAAATGGCCAGAATTATCAATATACTTTTCGAAATACAATTTTAAGTCCGAAGATCGCGCCGATGTGGTATGTCGAGTTTTCAATTAAATGAAGCTCGATCAATTGATTAAAGATATAAAAAAGGGAGATATTTTTGGTCGTGTTATGGCAGGTATCTTTTATCTATATGTTCTCTATTTTTTAATAGAGTTTTTGGTGCTTTAAATTAACATGAACTTATTCACTATTCTGCAGTTATTTACACAATTGAATTTCAGAAGCGTGGTCTAGCCCATGCTCACATCTTAGTATTTCTTGATTCATCTTCTAAGTACAAGACTATTGATGACATTGACAAGGTTATATGTGCTGAAATTCCTAACAAAGAATCTGATCCACGCCTCTTCGAAATTGTATCTACATCCATGCTTCATGGACCGTGTGGACCTCAAAATCCAAAATCTACTTGCATGGAGAACAAAAAGTGTACAAAGTACTTTCCAAAGAAATTCAGCGATACGACTATCATTGATTCAGATGGTTATCCTGTTTATAGGAGAAGAGATAATGGGGTTTTTGTTCAAAAAGGTGAATCCTTTTTGGATAATAGGTTTGTTGTTCCCTACAACAAAACTTTGCTCCTCAAATACAATGCTCTTAAATGTTGAATATTGTAACCAATCTAGGTCAATCAAGTATCTCTTCAAGTATGTCAACAAAGGTCATGATCGAGTTACAACAACTTTCTATGGTGTTGATGATTCCAACTCTAATAATGATATTGTTGATGAAATAAAGTTGTATTATGACTGTAGATATTTGGCCTCATCTGAAGCTGCATGGAGAATATTTTCATTTGACATTCATTATAGAGAACGCCCAGTGGAGAGGCTGCAATTTCATCTACCAGGTGAACAGTTGCTTATTTACAGAGATAATCGGCCTATTCAATCAGTTCTTTCTAAGCCAACTATTGGGAGCTCGAAATTTTTAGCGTGGATGGATGCAAACAAAAAATATTCACAAGCAAGAGAACTAACTTATGCTGAATTTCCAACAAAATTTGTTTGGAATGATGAAAAGAGGGAATGGTTTCCACGTAAATCTGGATATACTATTGGGAGACTTCATTATGCCCCTCCTGGATCTGGGGAGCTCTATTATTTAAGGAGATTGCTCAATCATGTTAAAGGAGCTCAATGTTTTGAACACATATAAGAAAAGTTGAAGATTTTGTTCACCCAAATTTTAAAGATGCTTGCTATGCAATGGGTTTATTAGAAGATGACAAAGAATATATAGATGCTATTAAAGAGGCAAGTCATTGGGGTGTTGGATCCTTTTTGCGCAAGTTGTTTGTCATACTATTAGTGTCTGGCCAAATTTCAAGACCTGAAGTTGTGTGGGATGCTACATGGTTCCATTTAGGTGATGACATTTTGCATCGACAAAGATCCATTCTACAATTTCCAGGTTTTGTTCTACATCTTTTCTAACTTATGTTCGCCAATTTTTTCTTTATTACAACAATAATATTTGCATTCACTTATTATTTCAGATTTACAATTGTCTGCTGATGAATTAAAGACCTTTACTTTAGTTGAAATTCATAAGTTGTTGCAAAGCAATAATATGAGTCTCTCGGATTTTCCTACTTTGCCTCAACCTAACGAAGACTTGCTTGCAACAAGTCACAATAGGCTTATATTTGATGAAGTGAATTATGATAGAAAAAAACTGGAGGTTGAAAATCAGCAATTGGTGGCATCAATGACAGATGAGCAAAAAAAGATCTATGAAAAAATTATGGCACGAGTTAATGAAAAAAAAGCTGGTTTCTTTTTTTTAAATGGGTATGGTGGAACAGGCAAGACTTATATTTGGAGAGGATTGACAACTGGTTTAAGGTCACGGGGAAAAATTGTTTTAGCAGTTGCCTCCAGTGGTATTGCTTCTCTTTTAATTCCTGGAGGTAGGACAGCTCACTCTCGATTTGCAATTCCACTTAACCCAGATGAGTGTTCGACTTGCAACATAAAACAAGGGAGTCACTTAGCAGAATTGATTCGTAGATGTTCATTGATTATATGGGATGAGGCACCAATGACCAATAAAAATTGTTTTGAAGCTCTAGATCGAACCCTACAAGATACTTTGAGGCCTCCTAATGGTGAAAGTTTAGGTCTTCCTTTTGGAGGCAAGGTTGTCGTTTTGGCTGGAGATTTTCGCCAAATACTCCCTGTTATTCCCAAGGGAACAAGACAGGAGATCGTACATGCCACAATCAACTCTTCTTATTTATGGAACCATTATGAGATTTTGACATTATCCAAGAATATGAGATTGTTGTATGGTACCTCAAATGTTGACATTGCTGAAGCAATAAAACTTTCTGAATGGGTTCTAAAAATTGGAGATGGTACAATTGGTGAAGTAAATGATTCAGACATCTCTCTTGAAATTCCAGATGAGTTGCTTATTAAAGATTCAGTTCAACCAATTCAGGCTATTGTTGATACAACATATCCATCATTTCTTGATGAAATGCATGACCCTCTATTTTTTCAAAATAGGGCGATCTTAGCTCCTAAAAATGAAGTTGTGGACATAATCAATGAGCACATGCTATCTTTAATTTCAGGTGATGAAAGGACATATCTCAGTTTAGATACACCTTGCCACAGTAATTCTAATGTTGATGTTGTGGATGAGATACACACACCAGAATTTTTAAATACAATTATTGCCTCTGGTCTTCCAGCTCATAAACTTAAATTCAAAGTTGGTATTCCAGTTATGTTGTTGAGAAACATTGATCACTCTTCTGGATTATGTACTGGAACTCGGCTCATTTTAACAAAGATGGGTAAATTTGTTGTTGAGGCAATTGTGTTATCAGGAAACAATGCTGGTTCAAGAGTTTTTATCCCAAGATTATCATTGACTCCATCCGATCCTCGAAATCCTTTTAAATTTCAAAGAAGACAATTCCCTTTAGCTGTTTCTTTTGCAATGACTATCAATAAGAGTCAGGGACAATCTTTGAAACATGTTGGTGTTTTCTTACCCCAACCGGTTTTCTCGCATGGTCAATTATATGTAGTTGTTTCAAGAGTTACTTCAAAAAAGGGTTTAAAAATATTGATAACTGATGATGAAGGGAATTCGACAAATACTACTTCGAATGCGGTTTACAAAGAGGTTTTCCAACGACTGTTGTAGGTAATTTTCTAATTCAATTATATATGCCAAGTAGACTTTTTGGCTTTTTATCTCCACAATATCTCCACTTTATCCAAGACTCTTTTTGTGTACTTCAATTATAGCCTTGATGTCTTTGTTACTTTGATTACCTCTACAGGATTCCACAAGCGCTTGGTTATCAGATTCAAGGGCCACATTTTCGAGGTGAAGGGATACAACTAGAGAAGTAGCATCGCAAAGGCCAATTGCTTCAGCAGTGAGAGGAGAAGATGCATAGATCCGGTGGGCAAGCGTTGTAAGTATTGAATTCGATGGCCATATATTGAATTTTCTTCCTGCAATTTGAAAAGTTTGTACCTTCTGCAGAAAATGTTTATAACTGCAGTTTGAAAAGTTTGTAACTTCTTCAGAAAAAGTTTATAACTTCAGCTTGAAAAGTTTGTAACTTTCGTAGAAAAAGTTTATAACTTCAGTTTGAAAAGTTTATAACTTCTGTAGAAATAGTTTATAACTTCTGCAAAAAGTTTATAACTGCAGTTTGAAAAGTTTGTAACTTTGCAGAAAAAGTTTATAACTTCAGTTTGAAAAGTTTAAATTAATCTAATCTTCCTCTTATAACTAAAGCTTTGGCCCCGTGCATCGCACGGGTCACGCCACTAGTTTTGTAAATGACATGTGTCCTTCGTGTGGGACTCAACAAATTTCCTTCATTTCTTTGAAATTAAACAATAGGAAGAAAATGTGTCAAAACCATTCAGATGGACTTTGAGAGGAATTATATATAAATAAACCCCTCCCTGTTTCCATCTTCTTCCAGCCTTGCTCCACCATGTGTTCTTTGGCATTTAAAGAAATAAGGTTTGTTCTTTCGGTTTCTTCCACTCCACTGCTCTCATCTCCATTACCTCCATTCCACACTTTTTAGTCTTTTTTAGTTTATGCATTAAACTAAAATATTATTTGAATGTTTAGCATTTAGTTTAGGTGAAAAAGTGAGATCCTAAACAGTGTGCTTTGGTGTACTTGGATGGTGGATAAAAAAATTATTTTGTAACAAAATGCGTAAACTCAAATGTTAAGCGACATGTTTTGGGGTACTTTAGTATTCAAATTTTTTTTAACTCTTCAAATACCAGTAATTTCTTCATAAATAATCGGTTTGGTAAATAATAATAATAATAAGTTTGTGACAAAATACGTAAAGTGCGATGCTGACAGTGTATTTTGGGGTACTTTAGGGTCCCGATAAAATTTTAGATGTTTAAATACGCGAATTTTGTTCCTCAATAACCTTTTTGATAAAAAACAAAAAAAAATTATGGCAAAATACATAAAGTGTGATGCTAGACATTGTGTTTTGGGATATTTTAGGATCCAGAAAAAATCTTACATTTCCAAATTGGTGTTTTTTTTCTTTATTTTGATAATTTCGCACTAACGATGATTAGAATGATACTTAAATTGGTGTTTTGTTTTAAATCAAACTCGGCATGATACCTACGTACATGTTTCAATTTCTAATTGTGTTGTCTTCTTTTCTCTTTAATTATGGGTTAAGTTTTTATATTTATGATGAATATAGATAACGTTATTAAAAATTTTTAGACCTTTTCTTCGTATTATCTGTGGATGTTCAATTCCAATGTCTTTGTTAAAGTTTATTTTTAGTTTTATAATTTTGTTATTTAATTTATATTTATAATTTAACTTTTTTCGTGGGAATTGCAAATTTTATGTGGGGGCTAATAATAAAAGGTTACTTACATTTTTTATCTCCCAATTTTTTTCAATTGGTGAATATGGTCATTTCATTTTACTATTGACAATTTTGCTCTTCTAATATGGTAATTTTGGTTCCTGTAATTTTTTCATTGCACATTTGGTCTAAAAAATCATGGATTGTGCAATTTTAGTCCCCAACTTTTCCTAAAACCCAAAATTTTGGAGACTAAAAGTGCAAATAATCAGATATTTTGAAGAAAAAATTCCAAGATTAAGAAAAGTGTGAACCAAAAGTGTCAAAGGTAAAATAGTGGGACCAAAATCACCAAGTTAACAAAAATCACCACATTTGTTTGAGATAATAATAGACTAATGGACTTAAACTTGTGAACTTATTGTTCTTTTATCTCCTTAGACAAATAAACTTAGTTGGAGTAGCTAAAAAATATATTATTCAGGTAATTAAATATAAAATATACCTATTTAGTCAAATACATATAAAATATATCAACCGCATCTGCTCTCCACATAGATAAATGTGAATCATTTAATGAATGTAAAATATTCTCATAATAAATAAGGGCGTGAGTGGAAATAATATTAAATACTTCATAGAAAATGTAAAACAAACAATCAATTTGGGGCAAATTAATTTTGCTAAAATGGGACAGAGGTAGTAGTCAAAGAAGGAAACCTTTGTATGAAACCAAGTTATTACGCTTACTCATCCAAGGACAATGTAAGCCTTTAATCACAGTACAGCAACACAAGGAAGAAGAAAACTCAATATATTTCACTATTAATTCTCAATGCAACGGTACAATAGTGAATAAAGAGGAAATTGAGTCAATTGGGCAAAAGCTACTTCTTACAACAAGGAAAATGAGGAAATTAGCATATAAAGGTACCCTCTTATAGAGGAGTACAAAAGAGAATATTGGGGAGGGAAATAGAATTGGTTCACCAGTTTTTGCCTGCCAATGATTGGTACTGAGCCATCCTTTTAAGCATTCTAAAGGGGATATTTTCTGTTGGGCCTTTTTTCTCTTGCTTCTTCTAATTCCTTCAGCCACCGTGATCGGTTGCCACCTGTCAATGATCAATTCCGTTAGCAACGTCTTCATTTTCATCACTTTGCTCTATTGGAATATTCTCAGTCATAAAATTTCTCCCGCCTTTGAAAACAACCTTGTCCTCAAGGTTGAGGTTGGGGTAATGCTCATGGATATCTTTCCAATTCTCCCAAGTAGCCTCATCAGTTGACAACCCTTCCCAATGCACTAGAACTTGGAGGACTTATTGTAACACCCTAAATATTTAATTAATTTATTTAATTAAGTATTTAGGTATTTCTTTTATTTAATTGGGTTTTAATTATTTATTGGAATTGTTTTAATTGAGGGGTGGTGTGATGCTAGGAGGAGGAGGTGCATTCGAATGGATTGGGCTTAAGTGAAGCCCATGGCCCAATGGCTTGACCTAGGCGCATTTTGGTGAGGAGTCTTGCCTAGGGTTTTCACTTGTGATTTTACGAATTGGAAAGAAAGAAAGAGAGGAGCGTGAGAAAGAGAGAGCAAGGGGCGGCCAAGAGAAGAAGAAGTTGAACACAAGAGGAGAAGGAGAAGAGGGATTTCGAAGATCAAGGAGAGAGGAGATCACCGTTGTTGCTGTGGCTCTATAGGTGGCTACTCCTAGGGTTCAAGCTCTTCTTCTTTGAAAGGTTAGGGGAGCTCTATCCTTCCATCTAATAGATCTCATGATAGGTCCTAGGTCTAAGGTTTATACTAGATCCATGTTGTTTCTTGATGTTCTTTGATGTTTCTTGATGTTCTTGGTTTGCCCGTGATGATGATTTCATATATATATATATATATATATATATATATATATATATATATATATATATATATATATATATACGTGTGTATGCCTATATGCGAATTGATTTTAGTATTTGAACATTGAGGTGACATGACCTATGCGTTTGTTTTGATGATTTTGGCACTTGTGTATTCATGAAATTACGAATTGGTGTGTTGGGATGCTTGATATTTCGCAAATTGGGTGAGTGTGTGCATAGGCGCCTAGGGCGCCAAGGTGATGGGGATGATAGTGCCCAAAAGGAATTTTGATAATTTGATTAAATTAAGTGCCATTTGGAGTGCTGAAAAATATAAAATTTTGGTGTGTTAAATTGCTAAAAATCAATTTTTGGTGTTTTGAAAGTTGCTGGAAAATAGTGGTTTTTGGTTGCTGCAAGGGCGCCTAAGGCACCTGGGGTGTGTTGCTGTCTGTGTGTGGGCGCCATGGGCGCTGCGTCTGTGTGAGGCGCAGGATGTCTAGGCGCGCGCCAGTTTCCTGGGCGCCAAGTTCCAGTATGTTGTGTCTGGAGCGCTGGGCGCTGGGTGCCAGCGCTGGGCGCTGGGTGCCAGCGCTGGGCGCTGAGCGCCCGCGCGCGTGTGTGTGTGTGTGTGCGCGTTGCGCCAAGGCGCTGGGCGGCAGGCGCTGGGCGCTGAGCGCCCGGGTGTGTGCGTGCGTGTGTTGCACTTTGCTAGGCGCTGGGCGCCAGGCGCCTGGGCGCTGGATGCCCATGGCGCCAGTTTTCTGGATGTTCCAAAATATTTCTAAAAACTGTTTTCGCTGTATCTTTTGACCCGGATATCCGTTTTGAACGATTCAAAAAACGTTGTGAAGCATTTTCAGTTGTCTATTTGTGTGTTCCATTTTTAAAAATAAAAATTTATTATTTCTGAAGGTTGCTGGGGCGCCCGAGTGGCCGTTTCCGGTGACCGTTGCTGTGACAATGAAAAGATGTTCCGGGTGTCTTTAGAAATTCTCTTTTGCGTATGGCCAGTGATTTTAACGATTTAGTGTCAAAAATAATGATTTTGACGATGATGCCCCTAGTGGCTAGTTAAATGACTGTTTTGCCCTTAGTGGCTAATATTAATTATAATGACGTGTAAATGACGATGATGCCCTTGGGGGCTAGTAAATGACGTTTTTGCCCTCCGTGGCTATTGTTTGAGCTGATGATATTTATTGTATAAGTGACGATGAAAACCCAGTGACGTTTGAGGCCCGAAAGGCTAAGTGATGTTAAGGTCTAAATGGCCAAGTGACGTTGTGTGTTGATTGTGAATTTGACAGGTGCTGTGTTTCTTGTGAGCAAACCGGTAAGTGACGGGTCACATAGTTGACTATGATTTGGGTATTTGTGTATTTGTGTGTTGTGAGTGGTGCATGTCATAGTGTCTCATGCCCATATGCATAAACCCAGTGACGTTTTTGAGGCCCATGTGGCTAAGTGACGATGAGGCCTTAAGGGCTAAGCGACGTTTGTGAAAAGGTACCTCATGCATATGCCCGCGAGTGGGTTGCATTTCATATGCCTACATGACATGAGATGAGTTATTGTAAGTGATGTGAATGATGATTGTGATGTGAATATTCAGTGTTTTGGATGCTGATTGCTCTAGTGCGTAGCCTACGATTAGTACTTATCATATTTTCTATTATATGGATTGAAATGATGCTCACCCTTTCCTGTTTGAATGTTACCCCCGTGTTGGTAACGTGCAGGTGATTCCCAGTGAAGGTCTTAGCTTCACTTCTTGAGTCGAGTCGTCATGCTCTGATACGTAGCACCTGGGGGGATGTATCTGATGTTTTGTTGATGTACTTAGATTTTTATACTGTTGATGGGTTGATTTACTTTTCCGCTGCGTTGTCGTTGGATTTTATGACGTAGTTTTCGATGTTTTGAGGTCTCCCCATTGTGGAGTGCTATGTATTGCACCTTTGACGACGTACTATTTTATTTGAGACTTGAGGTTTTATTTTGACGTATGTGTGACACCCTCGTGGTGAAATCGAAAATGATTTTTGAACTCTGATTCACTTAATTAAAATAAAAGGGTAGAAAGGGGGTGTTACACTTATTGTTGTTGCTGGGCTCGCAACAGATTTTCCATTAGAGCTGCTAAGACAACATCTCGGCCAGTCAGTAGTATCTGCAAGGAGGGGGATCCTCTTGCTGCACATCATATTTAATAAGAATAGGAGGATCACGACCATACATCGCCTTAAACGGCGTCATTCCAATACTTGTATGACAAGAAGTGTTATACCAAAATTCTGCCCAAGGTAACATCTTGGACCACTTTCGAGGATTCTCGCTAGTGAAGCAGCGGAGGTACAGTTCAGTTCTAAGCACTTGTTGACAGCTTCAGATTGTCCGTCCGACTGCTGGTGATAAGAGGAGCTCATAGCCAAGGTGGTACCACTCAATCGAAACAGGTGTTGCCAAAACCGGCTAGTGAAGACTTTGTCGCGATCGGATACAATAGACTTGGGAAATCCATGAAGTTTCACCATAGTATGGATAAACACTTCAGCTACCTTAAGACTAGTAAAATCTGCCTTGAGTGGCATAAAGTGAGCATATTTGGAGAGATGGTCAACCACCACAAATATCACTATAAAAGAGTTCTAGGAGGGTAACCCCGTAATGAAATCCATTGCGATGTCCTCCCAAATCTGCGTTGGGATCGGTAGAGGCTGTAACAAACCAGCAGGTAGTGTGGTGGAAGCTTTGGCTTGTTGACAAGTCAAGCATTGAGAGACAAACAGCCCAATATCCTTATGCATTCCCTGCCAAAAAAATTGTGCCGTGATGCGAGCCTTGGTATGCTTAACACTAGCATGTCCCCTAGGGGTGAGTCATGAAACTCCGTGAGAATTTTCTGCACTAAGCCTGATTTTGAGGGAACCACCAATCTGGATTTCCAGAATAGCACATTATTTTTAACCAAATAATGGGGGTCAGGACAAGTTCCTTGCAAACAAGCTTGCTTAATGGCACATAAGTCAGGGTCATTATTAACAACATCATTAATTTGAGACACAAGATCAGTGTTGGGTGCAGAAATAGCCATATAAAAAGATCGAGAGAGCGCATCAGCAGCGACATTATCAATACCGGGTTTATATTCAATTGAAAAATCATACCCCATAATTTATGAAGCCAATGTTGTTGCTCTGGTGTTTGAATTGTTTGCTCTGTGAGGGCCTTAAGACTCTTCTGTCAGTCTTGATAACAAACTTTTGGCCGATGAGGTAGTGACGGAACTTGGCTAAGGATTCTGTGATCGCATACTGTTGTGCAAAAAGGTGTTCAAGTGTACACAGTCTTTAACAAGTAATATAGTATAAAATAGAGATCGTACCCACAGGGATTGGATTAATTTTTGAGAGTTTAAAATGGTAGCAATACTAGTGAGTAATCAAAAATAAAATAAAAGATGATTGGTGTGAGTGAAACAGAATTTAAAGTAAGCAAGATAGAGATTGATTTTAAATCAGTTAAGATAGATAGTTGGAATGCTCCTCACTAAGTAATTCACTTCTAACAGCATTATGATATATATGATGCTGGAGCAAATGACTGTTGGGGCAATGATTCCTCCTGCAATGGGTGCTGTAGCAATTGATGCGTGCTTTTCAACAACTAACGTCAGGGTTTCATTATAAGTCTTATGTCTAAGGTCTAAATAAGTTCACCCCTGTATATGAAGTTCCCACAGTATCACCCTATGGACTATGCTATCCTATGTCTAGGTTTTAGCATGGATTTAACAAAGTTTCCTTTTATTAAAACATTTATCCATATTAGTTCTTGAGTTCAAATCACAAACCATGTCTGTATTCATGACCCTACTTATTCATTACAAAACAAGTTTGAAAGAATTATAGCACAAGAACTAAATTGCAAGCATCAATATAACATAATCACTATCTAAAAGTTCATTACAAAACTAAAGCATCTCAAGTGATATATACAGTTCATGCTGGAGTTAACTAAGGTCATATAAACATAAGGAGTCATATTTATATGATTGAAAATACAAAGGAAAGGAGATAAGATAGAAATTACACAAATGTAGTTCCTTTGCATATTCTGCCTAGCAATGCTGGAGCAATGAAACAACAATACAATATGGTATAAAAGTAGAGGGAGAAGTTGTCAATTTCTTTCTCTCCTTCGAACCAAAATATTATATCTAAGACTACTTCCTAAAATTTGAGATGTTTTTAAATGAAGATGGGAGATGTATTTATAGGCTTCTTTGGAGGTTGTCTTGAGCACCAAGGTTACCTTGAGATGAAGTTAGGTTTTCCTTTTTTAATTTTATCTCAAAAGCTTCCATGTGATCACCCATCATATAGAAAGAAGAGGCCCATTGATGAGAGGACAAGTGTCAATTAGAAGGGTGACTATTGTGGGCTATGGAGTCTATGGTAGGCGCCGAAATCTCCCACTTGGCCACTTGCCTTACTTTTGACGCATCATGACGCCATCAACAGGATGCTGGGGCATTCTGTGTTGTGAAGATTGCTGGGGCAATGCTTCTGTCTCTATTGCTGGGGCATCCATTGCTGGGGCATCCATTGCTGCAGCAATTGAGCAAACACATAAAATACCACAAATCATATAAAATAGTCATGAAGTGTGCCTGAACCTTTTTTCTTAATTTTAAAAGTTGCATTTCTTTTGTATTTCTCTATTTAGCAAAACATATTTACTGAGGTTCTCACAATTGTTTAGATTTGAGAGCATACATAACTCTATATAAAATAGAGTTATCACATACAACTCCCTTACATAGGCGGATTGCTTTTGCATACGAGGGCTTAGTTTCTTGGAACGAGATGACGTGCTTGACTAAGCACAACACCAATTCTGGAACCGGATGCATCAGTTTCCAAGGTGAAAGGCTGCTGGAAGTCCGGAAGAGCAAGTACCAAAGCTTGTGTCATGGCTCTCTTAAGGTTGTTGAAGGCCTCAGTAGCCTCTAAACTCCAAGAGAAAGCATCTTTCTTGAGAAGAGCAGTGAGCGGGGCAGAAATGGACGCATAGTTCTTAATAAAGCGACGATAATACCCGGAGAGGCCCAAAAAACCTCTAAGTTGCTTGATGGACTTAGGGGGTTGTCCAATCTTGAATTGCTTGGATTTTGGAGCTATCCATGGCTACACCTTTGCTGGAAATTGTATGACCCAAGTAGTCTACTTGAGTAATGCCAAAACTACACTTCGGCAATTTGGCAAAGAGGCAGTGCTGTTTGAGGAGTTTCAAAACCTTTTCCAAGTGGCTCAAATGTGTGGACCATGAAGGGCCGTAAACCAGAATGTCGTCAAAGAAAACCAGAACCGACTTCCGTAATTGATCCCGAAACACACGGTTCATAAGACTTTGGAACGAGGCCGATGCGTTGGAAAGACCAAATGGTATTACAAGCAATTCACACAACCCTTAATGAGTGCGAAATGCTGTCTTATGGTGGTACTCCGACTTAACAAAGATTTGGTGATAGCCGTACCGTAAATCAAGCTTAGAGAAGTAAGCAGCACCATATAGTTCATCCAACAGTTTGTCTACCGTGGAATGGGGAATTTGTCTTTCACGGTGATGCCGTTGAAAGCTCGGTAATCCGTACAGAAAGGCCACGTGCCATCTTTTTTATTAACAAGCAAAACTGGTGAAGCGAAAGGACTGGTGCTCGGTTGAATAATGCCTTGGCTCAACATCTCATTCACCATTTTCTCAATCTGCGTTTTCTGGCTATGTGGGTAGCGATATGGGAGCACCTTCACCGGATTACTACCCTCCAATAAAGGAATGGAATGATCCTGCACCCTAGGGGGTGGTAGCCCAGATGGCTCTACAAAAACATCAAAATACATAGAAACAGGCAGTCAAGTCAGGAGGTAAGTTAGGAGGGATGCTCTCAGAGTCCCCACAGTGGGAATGCAATTGCTGAAATTGAAGCATAAAGGAAGCGTCAATAGCGTTCGTATGGTGCATCCGTCTTATGTGGTGAAATTGAGTCTGATGTGGTGTGGTTCCCTTGTCCCCGTGTAAAGTAATGAAAGTATTCCCCATGTAAAGCTTGATAGAAAGGGCATCGTAGTCAGCAATGTGAGGCCCTAACATTTTCAACCACGGGGCTCCCAAAACCAAGCCTGCTCCTGTAATAGTGAGCAAATGAATTGGTAAACGAAGAGTGTGTCCCTGAATTGTCACCGGTAACTCCGGAATGAATCCTTCAACAGTCAGAGAGTTGTCATTTCCAACCAGAACGTTAAAGCGTTCCTTTATTTCAATCGGTAGCTTCAAACAGTGTGCGATGCGGGGTTGGAGGAAATTGTCGGAACTTCTGCTATCGAGTAACACTTGGATATGGCCTCGATAACGCATGGTACCAGCACCCTGAGATCCCTTAAGGGCCTTAAATGAGAGGCAGTGGTCTGAGTCAGTGGCAAGGTCGGTGGGGTGTTGTGAGGTGGAATCGGGTGGGTCAGGTTCATGTGGGGGGTCGTCATTCTCATCAATTAGGAGAAGAAAAGGTTTGTTGGGGCATTTGTGGTGGAGGGTCCATTTATCGTCGCAATGGTAGCACAACCCCTTGTCACAGCAGAGTTGTATTTCGGCCGGGGTGATGTGTTTGATGGGTGGTTGTATGGTGGTTGGCTGGCCAGATTTGGGTGGGGGTTGATTCGGTTTCCTGGACGGTGTGGGTAAGAGCGGTGGCTGGCTTGTGTTACGAATTGTGTTGGGGATTGGGTTGGAGAAGTGAGTGGATTGGGCTTAGTGTTTGGGCCAAACTTCTCTTCATACAACTTTGCTAGAGCATAGGCTTTGGATAAGGAATGTCGGGATTGGGATACGACTTCCCTACGGATCTCAGGGCTAAGCCCACTCACAAAGCAGTCCAAAATAGTATCAAAATCCATACCTTGCACCCGATTAGCGAGAGCGGTGAAGCTGGTGGAGAGAGACCGAATTCCATTTCAAGGAATTTGGTGAACGCTGCCCAGGACTTAAACGGTTGATTTCGCGCTGTCATTTGGAACCAATGAACGACACCTTTCTCCATGTTCACAGCGGCAATGGTCAGGCGTTGTTGATCAGGTGTGTTGTAATATTCAAAAAATTGCTCCGCCTTGAATATCCAGTTCAACACGTTCGATCCATTAAATCGTGGGAAATTTAGTTTGACATTTCGGATCTGAAATGGTTGTGAATTCTGGGAGGGTGATGAGTTCGAACCACTTTTAAAAGCAGACCTAAGGTGCACAGACCCCAGTTGAGCTTCAAAGCGCTCAAAACGAGAAGCATCTTTGGCGCGACGAACTTCCGCTTCTTTTGTTAGCTTCTTGACAACTGCGGTGAGGGTTTGAATCGAAGCCTCCATGCTTTTCATTCGAGTGTTATCCACCATGGTGAAGAAATGAAAGCACCAATGTAAGCCTTTAATCACAGTACAGCAACACTATTAATTCTCAATGCAACAGTACAATAGTGAATAAAGAGGAAATTGAGTCAATTGGGCAAAAGCCACTTCTTACAGAGGAGTGCGAAACAGAATATTGGGGAGGGAAATAGAATTGGTTCACCACTTTTTGCCTGCCAATCATTGGTACTGAGCCATCCTTTTAAGCATTCTCAAGGGAATATTTTCTTTTGGGCCTTTTCTCTCTCTTGCTTCTTCTAATTCCTTCAGCCACGTGATCTGCTGCCACATGTCCATGATCAATTCCGTTAGCAACGTCTTCATTTTCACCACTTTGCTCTATTGGAATATTCCCAGTCATAACAGACAACAACTCCCACCATTCGATCTTCAACTAAGTTGAACGCCAATAGCCGTTCATAATAATTATTTTTTATATTTTTGATAATAAATGTATATTTTTCTTTTGAATGGAAAAACAATTTATGTTGTTAGTACAAGCTTTCCATAATGAGAACTTGACTTATTACCCTTCTAAGACAAAGGCTAATCAGGCTGAAAGGTTGTTAGCTCGATAGAAGCCTCAAGAGGAAGGTAAGTACAAGCTTAACACGGATGGTAGTGCCAACTAGGGGTGTCAAAATGGATGGATTGGATGGATTTGGATTTGGATTATAGTGGATGGATTGAAGACAATCCATTTATCCATTTATATCCACTAAAATTGTGCCAAAAAAATCCAATCCAATCCATCCGTTTACAAAAAAATTCATCCAATCCATCCATTTGCAATATTTTTATGGATGGATATCCAATCCATCCACTAATATGTTTATAATATAAACAAATCTTTTGATAAAAAAATCTTTTAAGTCAAAAAAAAGTTTAATATTTTTTTTTTGTAGAAATTGAATTTATTATTATTTTTTGACAAAATTGAATTTTTTAGATTTATATATATATCTATATATATAACTATATGTATATAATATTGTTAATATATATATATATAATATAATATATAAATATGTATTTATATATGTGGTGGTGGTGGGGGTGGCCGGCGGCGGAGCTCCGGCGGCCGGCGCGGCGGCCGGCGGCGGAGCTCCGGCGGCCGGTACGGCGGCCGGCGGCGGAGCTCCGGTGGCCGGCGGTGGTTCCGGTGGCGGCGCTCCGGCGGCCGGCGGTGGTCCGGCGGCGGCGGACGGTGGCTGGAGGTGGCTCGCGGTGGCCCTCCGGTGGTTATATTATATATATATATATATATATATATATATATATATTATATATTATATTAATTTTTGAATGAGTTTTGGTAAAAAAAAATTATTTATAGAATGAATTTTTTTAAAAAAAGTTTCTGGAAAAAAAATATATTTTAAAAAATGTTTTTTGGTAAAAAAAGTATTTTTATAATTATGCAATAGATTTATTTAAAAAAATTAATTATCCAATGGATTTTAATTTTGTAGTTATTGTAATCCAATGGATTTAGAAAATATAATGGATGGATCACAACCATCCACAAAATCAAACGGATGGATTCAATCCAATCCATTAATATTTTTTTTTTGTAGTGGATGGATTGGATGGATTTTGCTATGGATGGACCGGATATCCGGTGGACAAATGGACTATTTTGACACCCCTAGTGCCAACCCCCACTCATCTAACATTAGCTTTGGTGGTCTCCTCCGAGACCATAAAGGTGATTGGATCGTGGGTTACGAGAGTGTTTTCAAACACAGTATCAAGCCTAAGTAGGCATATGATAAGTTTCTCGCTTTGATTAGTAGCAAGAGAGTGCAGATTATATCGTTAGAAAGGATCTTGACCTAGAGTTTGACATAAGTTACATGACATGTACAAACTTAGAAAGAGTTTTTATACCTATTTCATTATTTCAAGATTGTTTTCCTATAAGTTAAGATCCTTTCTGAGAATGTCTATTCTCGGTTAGCCAATTGTAAGACTTGACGAATTTTTGAGGATAAAATTTTTCTAAGTTGGGGTGTAATGTAACATCCCCAAAATAATTAAGTTAATTATTTTGATGTTTAACCCGATTAATTTAATTTAGTGCTTAATTGATAATTTTGTTAATTGAGTGCTAAATTAATTATTGATTAGTGTGGAGTTTTAAGTGAGAAATAGATAGTAAGGGTATTTTAGGAATTAGAAGAGACTAAGGGTAAAATGGTCATTTAACCTACCAGTTTATTTGACTTGCCTTTTATAAAAGAAAGAAAAGAAATAAAAGAGGGAAAGAAAGGGAGAAGTCGAGAGAAAGGAAAGAAAGAAAGAAAAGAGAGAATAGGGAGAAGAGAAGGGCGAAGGGAAGAAGAGAAGAGGGAGGAGGAAACTTTCCTGGTGAGTTCTTCTTTCTTCCATTAACCTCAGTTTTCAATTTCCTTTCCATTGAGAACAAAATCATCACCAACAACTCATTCTCTCTCATTTTACCATTTTCGAATTTCAAGCACAAAATAGGAGGTTTGGAGTATTATCCTTCCATTCATAAATATTGGGGTTATAGAAGCTCAAATAAGGGTTTGAGTGCTAATTTGGAGTGAGGAAATGAGGTGTCAAGAGTTAGGGTTTTGAAATTTGGGAAAGCGAAGAGAGTTGGTGCCTAGGGTAGTAGTGGCACATACCTAGAGTTTGACATAAGTTACATGACATGTACAAACTTAGAAAGAGTTTTTATACTCATTTCGTTATTTCAAGATTGTTTTCCGATATGCAAAATATCAGTTTTGGTCCTTTATCTTTGCTGTTGGTTTCACTTTGGTCCTTTATCTTTTTTTGGGTCTGTTTTGGTCCTTTATCTTTCATTTTCGTTTCATTTTGGTCCCTGCCGTTAGTTTTTTCTAACAGACGCCACACTGGCAGTTAACTGCTGACGTGGCGTTTTAAGTGTCATATATGATGTAGCAATTCATTAAATGATGTGGCTTTTAAAATTAAAACAAAACAAAAAACCAAATTAAATTAAAACACAAAAACACTAAATTGAAGATCTTTAACAATTTCGTTCCAGATAAATAAACAAATAATTCTTCAACAACAACAAATAACAAAAACAAATAGGCTTAATTACAGTTTTGGTCCCCCTATTTTCCCCAATTCACGATTTTGGTCCCCAAAGTTTTAATTTGACGATTTTGGTCCCCCTATTTTCCCAATTTGTAAAATCAAGGTCCCCCTCTTAATTGGTCAAAATTGAAAGTCAACTTTGACTGACTTATCCTACGTGGTAGCCCACGTGGACTGACACGTAGGTGCACCCCCCACCCCCACCTTCTTCTTCGCGCTCCTGAACAACCATCTCACCGTCGCCACCACCGTAGCCTCACCCTCACTTCGCCATCGTCGCCTTCACCGAAGCTTGGTTTGGTCACCGACGCGACTCCATCTCACCCTCTCCCTCTTCGCGTTTTCCCCCATTTCTCTCTCCCTCTGAACTCCCATTCTCTTTTTTTCCCTCTCTTCAAAATCTCTCTCTCTCCGTTTGGGTGGTGCGGTTGGTGAGAGATTAGGGAAGTGGAGAAATTAGGGTTTGAGAGAGTTTGGGTTGGGAAGGCGCCGCGTGAGAGGAGATCGGGGGGAGACGAAAACGGAGTCACGTTTGAGGGAGAGAGAACAAACGGTGGGAGAAGAGAGAGTGGGGAACGGCGCCGTGGAGATGAGAGGTTCACGGAGGGGGGGGGGGGGTGGGAGGGGAAGAGGAACAATGGAGAGGTTGAGCGCGAAGAAGAAGGTGGGGGGTGGGGGGCTGCGCCTACGTGGGCTGCCACGTAGGATAAGTCAGTCAAAATTGACTTTCAATTTTGACCAATTAAGAGCGGGACCTTGATTTTACAAATTGGGAAAATAGGGGGACCAAAATCGTCAAATTAAAACTTTGGGGACCAAAATCGTGAATTATGGAAAATAGGGGGACCAAAACTATAATTAAGCCAAACAAATACCAACAACAATTCTTCAACAATTTCCAGAACATCTCTTCTTCATCTTCAACAACAACAATATTTCTTCAACAACAACAACAATAATGTCTCTTCTTACCCTCTACTTCATCTTCTTCAATAAACACAGATCTGACTCTCCGTCTTACCCCCTAAACCCAGAACCAGATTCGTTTTTGCTTCTAACTCTGTTTCGAAAACCCAAAAAACGAAAGATGAAAACGAAAGAAAAACGAATTGGAGAAACGAAGGAAAAAACCCAGAAAACGAATTGAAGAAACGAAACCAGAAAAAGGAAACCCTGAATCATCATTCTTCTTCTCTCCTGGGTTTCATTTTTCTTCTTCTCTACTGGGTTTCGAGTCTGAAAAACGAATCAAGGATTGAACGAAGAACAAAGATTGAACGAAGATTGAAGATTTCAGTTGAACGAAGATTGAAGATTGAACTAAGATTGAAGATTTCGAATCTGTCCCAAAATGAACGAAATCTCAAACATTTTGAGGGATTTGGGATTTTTTTGATTTCAGTTGGGATTAGGGATTTGGGATATTAGGGATTTGGGACTTTTTGAGTTTGAAGATTGAAGAAGACATGAGTTTTTAATTGTTTTATTGAGTTTATTATTCAGTTTTTCAGATTGAACGAATTCAAAATTTTTGTTTTTCAGATTGAACGAATTCAAGATTTTTGTTTTTCAGTTTATTATTCAGTTTTTGTTTTTCATTTTACTGTTTTTAGTTTTATTTAGAATTTGGTTTTTTTGTTTTGTTTTAATTTTAAAAGCCACGTCATTTAATGAATTGCCATGTCATACATGACGCTTAAGACGCCACGTCAGTAGTTAACTGCCAGCGTGGTGTCCGTTAATAAAAACTGATGGCAGGGACCAAAATGAAACGAAAATAAGAGATAAAGGACCAAAACGGACCAAAAAAAAGATAAAGGACCAAAGTGAAACCAAGAGCAGAGATAAACGACCAAAACTGATATTTAGCCTTTCCTATAAGTTAAGATCCTTCTGAGAATGCCTATTCTCGGTTAGCCAATCGTAAGACTTGACAAATTTTTGAGGACAAATTTTTTTCAAGTTGGGGTGTAATGTAACATCCCCAAAGTAATTAAGTTAATTATTTTGATGTTTAACCCAATTAGTTTAATTTAGTGCTTAATTAATAATTTTGTTAGTTGAGTGCTAAATTAATTATTGATTAGTGTAGAGTTTTAAGTGAGAAATAGATAGTAAGGGTATTTTAGGAATTAGAAGAGACTAAGGGTAAAATGGTCATTTAACCTACCCATTTATTTGACTTGGCTTTTATAAAAGAAAGAAAAGAGAAAAAGAAAGGGAGAAGTCGAGAGAAAGGAAAGAAGAAAGAAAGAAAAAAGAAGAGAAGGGCGGAGGGAAGAAGAGAAGAGGGAGGAGGAAGCTTTCATGGTGAGTTCTTCTTCTTTCTTCCATTAACCTTAGTTTTCATGTTCCTTTCCATTGAGAAAAAAATGATCACCAACAACTCGCTCTCTCTCATTTTACCATTTTCGAATTTCAAGCATAAAAGAGGAGGTTTGGAGTATTATCCTTCCATTCATGAATATTGGAGTTATAGAAGCTCAAATAAGGGTTTGAGTGCTAATTTGAAGTGAGGAAATCAGGTGTCAAGAGTTAGGGTTTTGAAATTGGGGAAAGCGAAGAGCGTTGGTGCCTAGGTTCGAATTGATGCTTCAAAGTTGAGATTCCTCGCGTGTTCGTGTGTTGGAGTCGACAAGCTAGGTGAGTTCTTCGAATTAGTTGAGGTTTCGTTTAATGTTTAGTTGTTGAAAGTTTATGAAAGTTGAAGGTTATGATTTATGTGAATTGGTTGCCAATTTGAAGTTTAATTGTTGAAAGTAATGATGCAGTTGATAGTTTGATTGATTGAATGTCATGAGTTGATGTGATTTGGTTGCCAAGATTGATGTTTGATCGGTTGAATGTGATTGTTCGGTTTGATGTGTGATTTTATAGCGTTTTGGTGAAAAACCATTAACCCGAATTATTGACGGATTTTGATGAAAATTAGCCCAATCTTGTTTAATTGAAATGATTGATTATTTGTCTTGTTGATTGGACATGTTTTGGGGCTGTTTTGGTGTTGTGGTTAAGTTAGGAATCGAGAGGAACAAGTATCGGAAATTGATCGGAATAGCGGATTACATGAAAAAGGAAATTTTTCCAATGCTGACAGGAGGGCCCGGTCCGTGCGCCCTTAGGCCCGGTCCGTGTGCCCCCTGCTGAAAGCTCACACTGAAAATTAATTTGTGAGCCCGGTCCGTGCGCCCAAGTTACCGGTCCGGGCCCAGACCTGTGATGTTTATGATTATGTTAATTCCTTTTTGATCACTATGTAGTGAAATTTAAGGTGTTACATTTTGGTATCAGAGCAGTTCGACCTTGTCGGGCTTAGAGACCTAACGGTCAAAAGATTAGATAGATTGAGCCAGCTAGAGACTTAGACAATTGACTGTCAGAACCTTTTAGTATTTTGTGAGACATTGAGTCTGGATCCACTCAATATTTCATGCAACGTACTGAGAATAATGACAATTGGTTGCCTCGGCCCCAAAAATGTCTGAAACCATAAACCCTAGGATTCCTGGACTTCTTGTTTCATCAGAGTATGCAGCAGAAGTAACGGGCATCCGAGTTGGTTCGAGGAATTATGGGCGGCAGTCTAGTCATTGGAGCCGATTCGACCGATGTGTCGTCACGTAAGTTGTAAAAGGGTCACCTAGAGAGTTATGAGCTATGAAACCTTCTGGTAAGAGAAATGTTAGTGTCCTAGATTTGTTCAGGACTAGTGAGCACCGTAAAACCCAGATTGTTGCTTGACCAGTCTCTCAGTTTCTGAGATGACGTCTAGTAGTCAACCTACCCTGTAGCATGGATAAACTCTAACTTATGTTTCATCCAAGTAAGATCCTTCGGGATAGTCATGGTTTTTGAATAGGTTTCCTTTCCTAAGGAACACATTTTCCATTGCTAAGAAATCGGACTAGTAAGTTATTATATTGCACTTTCAATTTTGATAAGTAGTACCACCTAGTGTTTGTTAGACTAGCTACCTTATCAAAAACTCCGAGTTGGGTTCCTATAAAAAATGTACAAGTAGTTCATGTCAATAGGAGTGACCATATCACGACTCTCTGATTGAGAGCATCTAAGTTTCTTTCTGTGAGAAATTTTCGCTAGTCTTCCAACTTGTTTTATCCATAACTCTTGATCCGGAACTCCGACTTAGGTATTCGGGATGCGTTGGAAATCTAACAAAATTGTCTACACATACCAATGGATTTTGGACTATGTTTTCTCCTAGTTCCAAAAAGTATTCCTACTCTACCCAAGCCTTAGGTTCTAAGTCCTAGTAGAATGGAAACCCGAGTTTGGCATACGAAGTATGTAGTGAATCCTCAAAGAGTAAGACTAAGAATTTAAGACCCAGATTAGGACAATTCCTTTTGGCCTCCTAAGGAAGGATATTTCTCGTAAATGGCCATTAGCCAGGATATCTTTCCTTAAGAAAATCTTAAGAAATAGTGAAAGTCCTAAATGATTGGGCACATAGTTGAATGTTGAAGAAGGGAAGAGAATGGTTTACCCAAGTGCCAAATGTTGTTGATAGTCTATGTGAAGGTCCAGTTTCGGATTTGGTTGATTACGACAGTTGTAATAATTTCGTCTGTATTGTGTATGGAATTTGGAAAGATGAAGGACCTAAGAAATGTTTAAAATAGTTAGAATTCATTTCCCGAATCAACACAGGATGCACTACTCGTGCGCCTGTTTGATTTTTAAAAGAATTCTTCTATTTTCTCGTTTCTTTGATGCTACAACTATCCCAATACCTACGTAATCCAAATGTGAATGATTACACGTAGATTAGTCGACAATTCTCCAAGATAAGATTAAGTCTATAAGGATTCTAGTAAGCCCTACTTTTAGGGAAGCCGTTATGCCTCACCAGGGAGATCCCTATTGTATAAAGATTCTCCTATCTTAGTGTACGTATGGGTAGTTGAGGCCCTAAAAGGACTATTGGTCAGACAAGTTCTATCTAGAAGGATAACCAGTCTTGTAGGACTTCATCTGGCTAGAAGATTCCCCAAAGGTCCTTGCACTAGTTTTATAATTTAGAATTCTAAGGTTATTGAGTTTAAAGCTCAATTCATGAGTTACAGAGATTCACTTATACTAGTAATTTGGGTTAGTTGATCGAGTTGACTTCGATAGGTCATGGCAAAAATTACTTTCATAAAATCCTATCATTATGTGAGTCATTGAGACAATATAGTCGACTCCGATAGGTCATGGAAAGATTATTTTATAAAAAAAATCCTATCACTACGCGAGTCATTAAGAACAACTGATTGTTCCCGAGCTAACCCAAAGTACTAGATGTATCTCCAATAGGACCGATATGTAATGTCCCAAAATTTTCTCTCCGTTGCGAAGAAAATTTAGAACAAAAGTTGTTAGTGCATTGACTAATAAGGGAAAAGTAGAGGTTTTAAGCATTGAGTTGGGCAGTAGCCCTAAGCCATGGTGCCTACACAAGTCTCCACTATAGAGGCAGGGTTGTAGTTTGTTAACCTCTCGTTGTGAAGGTTAACAATTAAATTGTATTTATGTGACTTCCGTTTGACAAGTCAAACATGAATACTGTTATGAAAAGTGATGTGATTGCTGACAATGGTTGAGGTTTGCTTTTCTAAAACTGCATTGTGTTATGAATGACTGAGTTTGAATACATGTGATTGTTGAATTCTGATTTATATGTGTTATGACAAGAGAGAGAAAGACGATGTTTAGCGTGTTAGAAGTTAAGGTATAACTTAGGATAAGAGTGGTAACAAACGGAATGCACAATTTCGAAGTAAAAAATTGATTTAGTGAACTGATCAAAGAGCCCGGACCGTGCGCCACAGAGGCACGGACCGTGCGAGAATTTCGGTCAACTCTTTTCCAACTAAGTCCAAATCATTCCGTTTTGATACCATTGCTTGCCTAACTTTGTCCTTAACCTAAGTTGAGATAATTGCCATTGAAACAGACTGATTGAGTACATGTTTAGTGTCTCAAGAGTGATAAACGGTTTAAGGGTACGTGTACAGATAGATTTGTGTAGTGAGATACCTTTGCATGAAGTATACGAGTTTTTAAGTTCAAATAAACTAAGAGGCGTATATTTTGGTTGCACTACGAAGAGGAAATGTAATTTTTGAAAACAACTCTATTGTGAAGTTGATTGTTTTTCAAAAATTATTTAGTGCCAACATGGCATATTTCTTTGTTTAAGGGAAAGGTTTTTAATAAACCCTCATCTCACCACTTTGAAAGGTTTTATTTCAAAAACATGGGAACGAATTAAGAAGTTCCTACATTGTTAGACACCCCATGAGTTAAGAAATTTTCAAGTCGAATTTTCCGTCACATATTTTCCATTGTGTACCAGAAATTCCCCTTCAAGAAAATCGTTTTGCTCTTACCTCTATCGAGGAGTTCAAATATGTGGACTGCATTTTCGAATTTGTATTTCTTACTAGTGTCACATGTTACATGTTTTGATTAATATTAATTGAAGTTGGGATGTGAACCAAACTAATTGGAATAAAATTTCAAATTGTTTTACTACAAATTCAAAGTTTTAAGCAGAATAAAGTTACGAGAGTGTTTTCAAACACAGTATCAAGCCTAAGTAGGCATATGATAAGTTTCTCGCTTTGATTAGTAGCAAGAGAGTGCAGATTATATCGTTAGAAAGGATCTTGACCTAGAGTTTGACATAAGTTACATGACATGTACAAACTTAGAAAGAGTTTTTATACCTATTTCATTATTTCAAGATTGTTTTCCTATAAGTTAAGATCCTTTCTGAGAATGTCTATTCTCGGTTAGCCAATTGTAAGACTTGACGAATTTTTGAGGATAAAATTTTTCTAAGTTGGGGTGTAATGTAACATCCCCAAAATAATTAAGTTAATTATTTTGATGTTTAACCCGATTAATTTAATTTAGTGCTTAATTGATAATTTTGTTAATTGAGTGCTAAATTAATTATTGATTAGTGTGGAGTTTTAAGTGAGAAATAGATAGTAAGGGTATTTTAGGAATTAGAAGAGACTAAGGGTAAAATGGTCATTTAACCTACCAGTTTATTTGACTTGCCTTTTATAAAAGAAAGAAAAGAAATAAAAGAGGGAAAGAAAGGGAGAAGTCGAGAGAAAGGAAAGAAAGAAAGAAAAGAGAGAATAGGGAGAAGAGAAGGGCGAAGGGAAGAAGAGAAGAGGGAGGAGGAAACTTTCCTGGTGAGTTCTTCTTTCTTCCATTAACCTCAGTTTTCAATTTCCTTTCCATTGAGAACAAAATCATCACCAACAACTCATTCTCTCTCATTTTACCATTTTCGAATTTCAAGCACAAAATAGGAGGTTTGGAGTATTATCCTTCCATTCATAAATATTGGGGTTATAGAAGCTCAAATAAGGGTTTGAGTGCTAATTTGGAGTGAGGAAATGAGGTGTCAAGAGTTAGGGTTTTGAAATTTGGGAAAGCGAAGAGAGTTGGTGCCTAGGTTCGAATTGATGCTTTAAAGTTGAGATTCCTCGCATGTTCGTGTGTTGGAGTCGACAAGCTAGGTGAGTTCTTCGAATTAGTTGAGGTTTTGTTTAATGTTCAGTTGCTGAAAGTTTATGAAAGTTGAAGGTTATAATTTAGGTGAGTTGGTTGCCAAATTGAGGTTTAATTGTTGAAAGTAATGATGAAATTGATAGTTTGATTGATTAAATGTCATGAGTTGATGTGATTTGGTTGCCAAGATTGATGTTTGATCGGTTGAATGTGATTGTTTGGCTTGATGTGTGATTTTTTAGCGTTTTGGTGAAAACCCGTTAACCCGAATTATTGACGGATTTTGATGAAAATTAGCCCAATCTTGTTTGATTGAAATGATTGATTGTTTGTCTTGTTGGTTGGACATGTTTTGGGGCTGTTTTGGTGTTGTGGTTAAGTTAGGAATCGAGAGGACCGGGTATCGAAAAATGACCGGAATAGCGGAATACATGAAAAAGGCAATTTTTCCACTGCTGATAGGAGGGCCCGGTCCGTGCACACCCTGCTGAAAGCTCACACTGAAAATTAATTTGTGAGCCCGGTCCGTGCGCCCAAGGCCCCGGTCCGGGCCTAGACCTCTTACACCGAATTTTAAAAGCGTCCGAAGCTATTCCTTTTGATTCCAAACCTCTCCCGATCCTTTCCTTAACCCTTCCCATTGATGATTGAATGGTTTTATGTTCCGAATCGCTTATTTATATTGGTACAAAACGAGAAATGATATGTTATGTATAAGCGCAAACCGAATAGTTTTGTATCAAGAGAGAATACAACTAAGTATTATCCATTGATTGGTTAAAAAGTTGTTTTGCTTATGTTTGGATGAAATGAATGGTTTTTCAATCATGCAAAGTATATTGATGGTGCAACACACGTAAGTTCACGTTAAGGTTCGTATACAAACCGAGTAATTGTGGTACCGAGTGTGAAAAATAATCAAGTATCAAGAATAGACCTAAATGTCTAAGTTCATGTAATAATTAAAGAATGCGAATTCGTGTCGAGTAACGGACTTAATGCCCAAGAGGATAAGAATACGACTTCGTGTCGAGTAACGGGCTTAATGTCCGAGAGGTTAATAAAAGATATTGAAGGGGATGACGATCCCCGGTTCATGTAGCATACGTAGCGGAGGGGAGTCATGAACCTGATGCTAGGGCCCTAGCATTATTCGGTATAGCTATACGAATTGGGGTTTCCGTTGAAATTGAGAATTCTAGAATACCTAGCATTATTTCTCAGATTATGCTAAGCCACAGACAAGATTAAAAGACAGACATGTTAATTCACAGACAAGAATGAGGTATGAGCAAGAACAGCTCATAAACAAAGGAAAACACCGAGAGAGGAATTGTGAGAGGTGCGAAAGAACTCACTGTATATGTTTGTGGTGTTTTCAGATGTGCAGGGAAAGCAAAGCGGATTGAGGAGAAGTGGCGGATACCGTAGCTACTTAGTTAGAGATAAGATCCTTTGGCGATCTTTATGATGTATTTGTTTTTTCCCTTCTCATGTATTTTTAAGTTTAAATCATAGAATTGTAATCAATGTCATGTAGCGTTTATAACCTTGTTTTGTAGATGTACCATAGTTATGTATATTTTATCGAATATGTACCTTTGTGTACTTATTTCGGAATTGAAATTGAGAAATTCTCATCTCAAAGTTACGTAAGTGGTTTTAATCCGCTTTAGTTTTTATTCGGTCCATTATTATGAGCAGGTTATACTCTGATGTTTACGATTATGCTAATGCATTTTTGATCACTATGTAGTGAAATTTAAAGTGTTACAGTGAGGATTGGGACTCTGCTGCTCAAGGATTCCCTAGGGATTTGGTTAGGCTTGTGTTTGCCTTCTTGTATAAAGGCAAACAACATAACTTGTTCTTTTCTAGACTGGAATGTGTTTTCGACTCAAGTTTGGGGAGGTAACTAATTGATCTCATTTTCATTTGTAAACGATAGAATGTTTTCTTAATATCAAGTTATATATTACCAAATTTTTATTTCTTTCAGGATCATTGATTCTCATTGTCAAAAAGGATCATGCATGCAAGTAACTGAAAAAATTGCAACAGAATGACATCAATGAATGAATCGTGGACTAATTGGTTGTGTGATGATATGGTAAAATTAATCATATTACAACATAAATTGTTTTCAAGTTAACATATATTAACGATTTAAGTTTATGAAAACAAACTATAGCTTATTCAACTTTTCCTATGTTTTTTCAGGAACCAAGCAATTATAGTTTCATCAATCCTTCTACGGAGACTCAGAGCCAGTGCTCTTATGCCACATTATTCTACACCGAAAACACAACCTCTTCAATGGATGAGAGTAGCTTAGAGAGGCCTTCCAAATTATTCAAGAGCTGTGTACTACTTCAAACTCTGCCAACCAGACTGAACACTTGTTACAAAATACAACTTCTTGCGGCAGCTACACTCTTTCGTTTGAAAACCCGAATTTACCCCCACCACCCTTGAAGCCAAAAACCAAGGTTGTAGATTCAAAGAATACTGAACCAAGGAGCGTTGCTCAGGAAAGCAACAAGAAGAACGATTCAATGTCCAGATCTACTCCTCACATACCAGATCACATAATTGCTGAGAGAATGAGGAGAGAAAAGATTAGTCAGCAGTTCATAGCTCTTTCGGCTCTTATTCCAGACCTCAAAAAAGTTCATTTTTTATAACCTATTTAAATACGCGACAGAATATTGTAAGTGTCGTAATCACGTTATTATTATAACTAATAATATATGATTTTGCAGATGGATAAAGCGTCGGTCTTGGGAGACGCTATCAAGTATGTGAAGGAGTTGAAAGAGCAAGTGAAACTGAAGGAGGAAGGAAGGAAAAGGAAAAGCCTTGAATCGGCGGTGTTTATGAAGGATGATGTCTCGGTCACATCGTTAAATTCATGTAACAGAAACTCTGATGAAGCCGCGAAAACAAATGTGTCACTGCCAGAAGTTAAAGCAAGGGTGTTGGGGAAGAATGTGCTGATACGAATCCTCTGCGAGAAAGACGAGGCAATGCTGTCCAACATATTTAGAGAGATACAGAATCTTCATCTCTCTGTTATCAATTTTAGTTTCCTTTCTTTTGGTTCCTCCCTTCTCGCCATAACCATCATCGCCAAGGTAAGTTTTTAATTAACTATCCATTCTTTCTAAATTTTGCTACTTTTAATTGGTCTTTTATTTTTGTCTCAAAACAATAATATTTTTAAAATCTCAATATACAATTCACAGATCTTTTTCAAATATACCATTTCTATTTATTGAGTCTTTTGGAGATTCAAGACAACTATTAATTCTTTTATTTTGACTTTAATTTTCTCAAGACAATTACAAATAGGTATTTACTTAGTTAACACAAATTAATTTTATCTTAATTCGTGCATAACAAGCCAAAAATACCAAATATTGTTTTTTTTTCAAATATGTTGATGTTTATGGTTATTACGAGAAAATTAAGGAATATTTAATATAAATATTTTATATTTTAACTAAAAAAAATTTATGGTAATAATTTATTTTAATCTATCATGATAATCATAATTTTTATTACCACATACAGTCCTATATAAAAAAGAAAACATTTGATAAAACCATCCAGACCAATTAGTATATTGAAGTGGGTTAATTTCAATTTATGATTGAGAGAGAGAGTTAAGGACAAGCTATATATATATTGTATTAAGCAGCTAACCAACAAGGGTTGTCTGTTGGTCTGAGTGGTAGCTGGACATGGATCTTTTCCCAAGGTCTCGGGTTCGAATCCTGACCAGCTAGGTTCTCCGGCGTAAATTAGTCATTGACAAAAGCCAGTGGCAACTACGCACCAATTATTGGAATATACCTTGTAATTGTGTATTGCTTGTATTTGTAATAAGTAGCTGTCGAAATACTACCTAGTCGAAGTTATAGTTAGCTGTAGAAGTTGCAGTATAATTAGTAACAGTAGAAGGTGTAGTTAGTAGTTGGCATATTGGGCCTAGTCGAAATATGGGACTGGGCCTGACTTTAGGTTTTGTGTATAAATAGGGATCATTAGTTAGTGAATAATAATGCTTTTGATTGCCTTTTAACCTAATCCTATCACTTTACAGTCTCACTGTTTTATTGCTCCCTTTCCTCTCTCTAGCGCCGTCGCTCTCCCTTCCCTCTCCTGTCTGCTGCGCCGTAGAATCCCCAACAAACTGGTATCAGAGCTTTAAGATCCATGGCAGCGAGAGATAACTATGGTGGAGGTATTCCGGGGAGCCTCCCCATTTTCGATGGAAAGGACTTTGAGAGATGGTGTTCGCAGATGAAGGTGCTGTTCAGATATCAAGATGTACTTGACATCGTGAACGTGGAGTTCCACCCGTGGCAGTTGACGCCACAGAAGCGGTGAGAAACAGCCACAATGCGATGAGAAAGAGAGACGGAAAAGGGCTGTTTTTACTTCACCAGTGTGTCGATTCGAATGTCCTGAACCTGATCATCGACTGTGAATCAGCAAAGGCAGCGTGGGACATCCTCAAGAGCTCGTATGGCGGAGCAGACAGACTGAAGAAGATTCGACTCCAGTCGCTCAGAAAGCAGTTCGAAGCCCTGAAGATGTCAGAAGCAGAATCGATTGGCGAATTTATTACGAGGTTAGTAGCATTAACTAATCAAATGAGGGGAAATGGTGAGACTGTCGAAGAAGTGAAGAAGGTCGAAAAGGTGCTTCGATCCTTAACCGAGAAATTCGACTACGTTGTTACAGCCATTGAAGAATCCAAGGACCTAGATACATTGAAGTTAGATGAACTTCAGGGTTCCTTAGAGGCACATGAATTGAGGATAAGGCAGAGAAGTTCAGAGAGAGAAACTGAACAAGCCTTACTTTCATATTCCTCTAAGAAGAATTGGAAGGCAAGTAACAGGGTCGAAAGAGGTAGAGAAGAAGGATCAAGCAGTAAGCAGAATGATTTCGACAAGAAGAAGGGATCTTTCGACAAGAAAGGTGACCTGTCGAAAGTGCAATGCTACAACTGTCAGCAATTTGGGCATTATAGAAACAGGTGTAAAAACAAGAAGGTTTCTAGAGATGTTGAAGCCAATTTTGCGAGTGACAGTGACACAGACTCCGACTCAGATGGGCTAGTGCTGATGGCAGTCGAAGATGAGATTGAAGATAACACTCATCTTGACGAAATTGCTGAAAGTAGCGAGCAGAACAGTGTGAACACTTGTATAAGTGGATACACTTGTAATGCTCAAAATACTTGTGCTATGTGTGTGTGGCAGGCCAGTCGAAACACTGGGGATACCTCCAACATAGCCAGCAACGATGATGAGGAATTATCATTCATGACGACTATAGACCCAGAGTTGCTGTTGTTGAAACCAGATACAAATTCGACTGAAGAGAAGTGTGTCGAATTGCAGGTTGTCGAAGAACATTGCCTGAAGAGAACTGTCGAAGAATGTTTTGAAAAACCGACAACAATGGACTTAGAAGAAGTTCATGATCAGAGTGATCAGGATGTCGACGAGGTCGAAACTGAAGAGCCAGAAGAACCCATTGCTGTCGAACCTCTCAGAAGGTTGCAAAGGGAAAGGCAGAAATCAGTAGAGCTAAATGATTTCGACACAATCCCAGATTCTGCTGTAACTGCAGAGGGAGAGTTAACTCAATTCGAACTGATGGCTGAAGCAAAACCAGTGAGTCTGGAGCAAGCTCTTAGTCGAAAGGAGTGGAAGGAAGCTATGATTGATGAGTCGAAATCAATAGAGAAGAATGATACCTGGAAGCTAGTCGAACTTCCAGCGCAAAAGAAGGCAATAGATGGTGAAGTGGCCAAGGGTAAGGCAAAATTAGTAACCATTGAGAAAGAACCCTTGTATTGGGCACCAAGTATTGAAAGTTGCAGCCCGGTTCGACAGAGTGCGAAACAGCTCGAAAAGGGGCAGAACAGATCGAAAAGTTGCAGCCCAGTTCGACAGAGTTCGAAACAGTTCGACAAGGGGCAACACAGGTTCGACAGGGTGTGGGCAAGATCAGGCAACACACTTTGGGCACATGGGTGCCGAATTCCTCTCGACAGGAAAGATTCGACAGAGGAACAAGAACTCTGGCTATATGCAGAGTTGCCGCCTGGTGACGGGGGGCCAAAACTGAAGTGTCACTTAGCAAAGACCAATGCATTGCAGAAAGGACATTTCGACAGAAACAATGACCAAGCCATTGCAGAAAGGAAGATTCGAAGAACTGAGGACAATGCTTGGAATGATGTCACGTAGCAATACAAATTAGGAGGGAATATTGGAATATACCTTGTAATTGTGTATTGCTTGTATTTGTAATAAGTAGCTGTCGAAATACTACCTAGTCGAAGTTATAGTTAGCTGTAGAAGTTGCAGTGTAATTAGTAACAGTAGAAGGTGTAGTTAGTAGTTGGCATATTGGGCCTAGTCGAAATATGGGCCTGGGCCTGACTTTAGGTTTTGTGTATAAATAGGGATCACTAGTTAGTGAATAATAATGCTTTTGATTGCCTTTTAACCTAATCCTATCACTTTACAGTCTCACTGTTTTATTGCTCCCTTTCCTCTCTCTAGCGCCGTCGCTCTCCCTTCCCTCTCCTGTCTGCTGCGCCGTAGAATCCCCAACACCAATAACATGGTAAAAAAAAACTAAAAAATGCTTCATGATAAATAAGGGTAAATAAGGATTTCTTTGAAGAGCAAACATATAGATATGTTATTAATAAAACGAATAGTACAAGAGGTACTCTGCCTAGCTATATCAACAGTGCAGTAGAAAATACAAAAAATGGGACAAAAATAATACTACCTCCTAGAGATACAATCAATAGGATCAACCGTCCATTCGTAAAATAAACACAATGGAGTTGTAATCCTATATATATTCAGAAACCACCTCCAAGAAAGGGCAATGGTATGATTAATGCATCCCTGAAAGTCGGGCGCAGCACCAGAGAAGATGTAACGGTATCTCAAATCCCATATGACCCATAGAAGTGTGTGCCATATGAGACAAGAGATAGTATTACTCTTTTACATGATGATGATGAAGATGATAGCAGGCACGGATCCATGTATATATAATTGGGGGCAAATGCCCCCACTTAAAAAATTATTTTGCTTAGAAAAATATATAACAAATTTATTTTGCCCCCACAAATAAATAAGGGTTGCATCATCAATTGCATAGAAGTAGAAATAGTTGCGACGTAGGAATGGGGAGGGGTGTAAACACACGCACATGCACTACAGTGGACCAGTGAAGGGGGAGGCGATCGATGTGCATTAAAAGCAGTATAGAAATGGAGATGCTACTTGTATCACTGATTACAAACGGTCATGTAGATATTGACACCAAAACTTTGTATTATGTCTTTGCCTGTTTTGTCCAAGACGATTCTATACATACATAACTAGTTAACTACTACTATCTCATGATTTTTTGGTAAGAGTAGGAAAACTTTTTTTTTTTATTGCGTGTTTCGTTAGGATTTTTTTGTGCTGCAATCTGAAATTTTTGGCTTCCCATACATTTTTATTGGATGCTCCTCACATGCTTCTTCAATTAAATACAGATTACGTATACTTTGTGGCAAAAATGAATTAATTTTGTAATCAGACAATAGTGATATGAGACTAGAAAACTCGAACGGTTAATAGGGTCACTCCTAAATCAACAAAATAGTAGACTACACAAGAAAATAGCTCATAACTCTTGGAGATACACTTCAATGGGTCCATACACTATTCATTTAAAAGATATTTGGCTAGACTTAGACCTGATCAACCAGAAGCTATTTCGATGAATACGACTTAATTGCAAAAAAATTGTCTCTAACTTATTTAGGATTTTACTAGGGAAAGTACACGCATTTTGGGTTTTATGAATAGCTTAAAGAACTATGCGCCAAATTATAATTAGATCATTCCCATTTCTAATAGGGAATCACTAGTGGAAAAAAGATATTATTAAGCATCATTTAGCATCGGTTGTTTGAACAGCCGATGCTAAATGTTGAACCGGTGGCATTTTTGCAATTAAATGGAAGATTTCATATTTCTCGCCTACTTTTAGCGTCGAGTGTTTCAACACCCGATGCTAAATGTATTTGCTTTAGACATTTAGCATCGGGTGTTTAAACAATCGTTGCTAAATGTCTAAAATCGGGTGTTTAAACACCCGACGCTAAATGTATTTGCTTTAGACATTTAGCGTCGGATGTTTAAACACCCGATGCTAAATGTCTAAAAGCAAATACATTTAGCATCGGGTGTTTAATACACCCGATACTAAATGTCCAATTTTTTCTATTCGCTCGCGTTCTCTTATACTCTCTTCTCTCTGAATCTCAGTTCTCTCTCAACTCTAATCTCTTTCGTCTCAATTTCGTTCTCTCTCAACTCTCATCTCTTTCAATTCGTCTCACTTGCGTTCTCTCTCAACTCTCATCTCTTCCGTCGCCGTCACTGTCACCGTCGCCTTCTGAACTCTCATCTCTTCCGTCGCGTTCTCACTCGCAGGGAACCTTCGAGCTTCGCAGAGAACCCTAAGTTCTTTTCTTGCCGTTGTCGTTTCTCGGTCGTTGTCACCTATCTCGCCACCGCCTTGTTCGCCATCGTCTTCAGTGCAGAGAAATTTTCGAAACCCTAAGTTGCTCGCCCTCGCCGTTGGTCGCTCCCTGTCGCCCTCGCCGTTGCTTGCTCGCCGTAGCTTGCTCGTCGTCGCCGTCGCCTTCAGTTCAGGTACCCACAGTTCAGTGTTTCTAACTATTCGTAGTTTTTGACGTTGTTCGATTCTGGCTTGTTTCATTTCATTTTATGTTTCTGTTCCTTTGTTTCGATTTGATTTTGTTTCTGTGCAATTTCATTCATTTTGTTTCCCTATGCTTCATCTGAAATGTAGCAAGTCTCTCTTGCATTGTTTGTGTTCCTGTATGTTTAGATCTGTGAGATTTAGGGTTTTATTTTCACATGTTTTGATCCTTTTTTACATTATTGCAGACCTGTTGATCAGATATCAAGTCCTGCAAAAACTGAAAAACTGAATAAAGAAGATGATGATGTTCATTCCATAACTTCGTAGGATTTATACACTCTCAGTCTTAGATTATATTTATATGTCGTCTTTGCTAATTAGGATTTTGAACTTGTGGCATTGACAATATTTTGATAATATTCACAATTTACCCTACAGTAAGTAATTTAAAATATTGAGTTGATTTAATTTGGAGTGAATTCATATATGATTATATATATATATATATATATATATATATATATATATATATATATATATATTCTGTTTAATTTGGTTAACTTTGTTAATTCATTTGTGTAGATGCCAATACAACGGAATGGTTATCATTGTGGCTATTGTGTGATGAAGTTTATGCCGACCATTGTGAATGCTGGTGTTTTTGAAAATTGGGAGCAGGTATAAATTTTTGGTTAAAATTAAACTTTACACATTTATTTGGAATTAGAATGATTGAATATAATTTGTTTGAGTAATTTTTAAACTTGTAGGTATTTGATGACTCAAAGGCATACACCGAAGAGGAGATTTTTGAGGTTCGTCTGCTTTGGACAGAATTTTTATGAAGATTCGGAAGGAGCAAAATGATACACTGTTTAACACTTTCTGATTCCGTTAATTTGTAATTCTTTAGATGCTGTTTAGTTGTTGTCTGTTAATTTGTATGGTTTCTGTCTGTGAACAACTGAGGTTTGGTGCTGTCTGTGAATTGGTCATTTTTGGGATTGCATCACTGACATCAATTCTATTAATTTGTATGGTTGTTGTTTGTGGGATGCTAAATAACATTTGTATATTGGTCATTTCTGTGAATTGGTCATTTCTGTGAATTGGTCATTTGTATGGTTGCCGTTTGTAGGATGCTAAATGTTGTCTGTGAATTGGTCATTTCTGGGATACAACAGGGTTCGTATGGATCAAAAATGAAGAAACTAAAATGTGTAAAATGACATTTAGCATCGGTTTTTTGAAACAAACGATGCTGAATGTCATTTTCAAATGACGTTTAGAGACATTTAGCGTCGGTTGTTTAAAACAACCAATGCTAAATGTCATTTTCTGATGACGTTGAGAGACATTTAGCGTCGGTTGTTTGAAACAACCGACGCTAAATGTCCCTCAACGTCATCAGAAAATGTCTCAAAGGGGACTTTTAGCGTCGGTTGTTTCAAACAACCGATGCTAAATGTCAATTTTGGAGACTTTTAGCATCGGTTGTTTCAAACAACCGACGCTAAAAATCCCCTTTGATACATTTAGCGTCAGTTGTTTCAAACAACCGACGCTAAAAGTCCCCTTTGATACATTTAGCGTCGGTTGTTTGAACAACTGACGCTAAATGTCACTTTTAGCCATCTGGAATAGTTTTTAATGTGACATTTAGCATCGGTTTTCTGAACACCCGATGCTAAATGTGACATTTAGCGTCGGTTAAATAACCGATGCTAAATGTATGACATTTAGCATCGGTCGATTTAGCGTCGGGCGATAACCGACGCTAAATGTCCAATTTAACTGACACTAAATGTCTTTTTTCCACTAGTGAATACACCATGCTGGAGGACCAAAAATAGAGTAAAGACCCATTTCCAATTTGACTCCCTACACCCTAGTATCAGACAACTTTAATTCATTCAATTTTAGATTGAGATAGAAAACAACGAAGGAGGCGAACAACGAAGGAGGCGAACCTTAAAGGAGGAGTCACCCCTAGGGGTGTCAAAGTGATCCATTTATCCACTGGATATCTAGTCCATCTATAGTAAAATCCATCCAATTCGATAGGTCATGGCAAAAATTACTTTTATAAAATCCTATCATTATGTGAGTCATTGAGACAATATAGTCGACTCCGATAGGTCATGGAAAGATTATTTTATAAAAAAAATCCTATCACTACGCGAGTCATTAAGAACAACTGATTGTTCCCGAGCGAACCCAAAGTACTAGATGTATCTCCAATAGGACCGATATGTAATGTCCCAAAATTTTCTCTCCTTTGCGAAGAAAATTTGGAACAAAAGTTGTTAGTGCATTGACTAATAAGGGAAAAGTAGAGGTTTTAAGCATTGAGTTGGGCAGTAGCCCTAAGCCATGGTGCCTACACAAGTCTCCACTATAGAGGCAGGGTTGTAGTTTGTTAACAATTAGATTGTATTTATGTGACTTCCGTTTGACAAGTCAAACATGAATACTGTTATGAAAAGTGATGTGATTGTTAACAATGGTTGAGGTTTGCTTTTCTGAAACTCCATTGTGTTATGAATGACTGAGTTTGAATACATGTGATGGTTGAACTCTGATTTATATGTGTTATGACAAGAGAGAGAAAGACGATGTTTAGCGTGTTAGAAGTTAAGGTATAACTTAGGATAAGAGTGGTAACAAACGGAATGCACAATTTCGAAACAAAAGTTTGATTTAGTGAACTGATCAAAGAGTCCGGACCGTGCGCCACAGAGGCACGGACCGTGCGAGAATTTCGGTCAACTCTTTTCAAACTAAGTCCATCATTCCGTTTTGATACCATTGCTTGCCTAACTTTGTCCTTAACCTAAGTTGAGATAATTGCCATTGAAACTGACTGATTGGGTACATGTTTAGTGTCTCGAGAGTGATACACAGTTTAAGGGTACATGTAGAGATAGAGTTGTGTAGTGAGATACCTTTGCATGAAGTATACACGTTTTTAAGTTCAAATAAATTGAGGAGTATATTTTGGTTGCACTACGAAGAGGAAATGTAATTTTTGAAAACAACTCTATTGTGAAGTTGATTGTTTTTCAAAAATTATTTAGTGCCAACATGGCCTACTTCTATGTTTAAGGGAAAGGTTTTTAATAAACCCTCATCTCATCTTTTTGAAAGGTTTTATTTCGAAAACATGGGAACGAATTAAGAAGTTCCTGCATTGTTAGACACCCCATGAGTTAAGAAATTTCGAGTCGAATTTTCCGTCACATATTTTCCATTGTGTATAAGAACTGTTATGGATTTTAAAGGATTGGTTGAAAATGCGTTCACCGGAAATTCCCCTTCAAGAAAATCGTTTTGATCTTACCTCTATCGAGGAGTTCAAATATGTGGACTGCATTTCCGAACTTGTATTTCTAACTAGTGTCACATGTTACATGTTTTGATTATGATTAATTGAAGTTGGGGTGTGAACCAAACTAATTGGAATAAAATTTCAAATTGTTTTACTACAAATTCAAAGTTTTAAGCAGAATAAAGTAACGAGAGTGTTTTCAAACACAGTATCAAGCCTAAGTAGGCATATGATAAATTTCTCGCTTTGATTACTAGCAAGAGAGTGCGGATTATATCGTTAGAAAGGATCTTAACCTAGAGTTTGACATAAGTTACATGACATGTACAAACTTAGAAAGAGTTTTTATACCTATTTCATTATTTCAAGATTGTTTTCCTATAAGTTAAGATCCTTTCTGAGAATGTCTATTCTCGGTTAGCCAATTGTAAGACTTGACGAATTTTTGAGAACAAAATTTTTCGAAGTTGGGGTGTAATGTAACATCCCCAAAGTAATTAAGTTAATTATTTTGATGTTTAACCCAATTAATTTAAATTAGTGCTTAATTGATAATTTTGTTAATTGAGTGCTAAATTAATTATTGATTAGTGTGGAGTTTTAAGTGAGAAATAGATAGGAAGGGAATTTTAGGAATTAAAAGAGACTAAGGGTAAAATGGTCATTTAACCTACCCATTTATTTGACTTGCCTTTTATAAAAGAAAGAAAAGAAATAAAAGAGGGAAAGAAATGGAGAAGTCGAGAGAAAGGAAAGAAAGAAAGAAAAGAGAGAAGAGGGAGAAGAGAAGGGCGAAGGGAAGAAGAGAAGAGGGAGGAGGAAACTTTCCTGGTGAGTTCTTCTTCTTTCTTCCATTAACCTTAGTTTTCAATTTCCTTTCCATTGAGACCAAAATCATCACCAACAACTCACTCTCTCTCATTTTACCATTTTCGAATTTCAAGCACAAAAGAGGAGGTTTGGAGTATTATCCTTCCATTCATGAATATATGGATTATAGAAGCTCAAATAAGGGTTTGAGTGCTAATTTGGAGTGAGGAAATCAGGTGTCAAGAGTTAGGGTTTTGAAATTGGGGAAAGTGAAGAGAGTTGGTGCCTAGGTTCGAATTGATGCTTTAAAGTTGAGATTCCTCGCATGTTCGTGTGTTGGAGTCGATAAGCTAGGTGAGTTCTTCGAATTAGTTGAGGTTTTGTTTAATATTTAGTTGCTGAAAGTTTATGAAAGTTGAAGGTTATAATTTATGTGAATTGGTTGCCAAATTGAGGTTTAATTGTTGAAAGTAATGATGAAATTGATAGTTTGATTGATTAAATGTCATGAGTTTATGTGATTTGGTTGCCAAGATTGATGTTTGATCGGTTGAATGTGATTGTTCGGCCTGATGTGTGATTTTATAGCGTTTTGGTGAAAACCCGTTAACCCGAACTATTGACTGATTTTGATGAAAATTAGCCCAATCTTGTTTGATTGAAATGATTGATTGTTTGTCTTGTTGATTGGACATGTTTTGGGGCTGTTTTGGTGTTGTGGTTAAGTTAGGAATCGAGAGGAACGAGTATCGGAAATTGATCGGAATAGCGGAATACATGAAAAAGGCAATTTTTCCAATGCTGGCAGGAGGGCCCGGTTCGTGCGCCCTTAGGCCCAGTCCGTGCGCCCAAGGGCCCGGTCCGGGCCCAGACCTCTTACATCGAATTTTAAAAGCGTCCGAAGCTATTTCTTTTGATTCCAAACCTCTCCCGATCCTTTCCTTAACCCTTCCCATTGATGATTGAATGTTTTTATGTTCCGAATTGCTTATTTATATTGGTACAAAATGAGAAATGATATGTTATGTATAAGCGCAAACCGAATAGTTTTGTATCAAGAGGGAATACAACTAAGTATTATCCATTGATTGGTTAAAAAGTTGTTTTGCTTATGTTTGGATGAAATGAATGGTTTTTCAATCATGCAAAGTATATTGATGGTGCAACACACGTAAGTTCACGTTAAGGTTCGTATACAAACTGAGTAATTGTGGTACCGAGTGTGAAAAATAATCAAGTATCAAGAATAGACCTAAATGTCTAACTTCATGTAATAATTAAAGAATGCGACTTCGTGTCGAGTAATGAACTTAATGCCCAAGAGGATAAGAATACGACTTCGTGTCGAGTAACAGACTTAATGTCTGAGAGGTTAATAAAAGATATTGAGGGGGATGACGATCCCCGGTTCATGTAGCATACGTAGCGGAGGGGAGTCATGAACCTGGTGCTAAGGCCTCTCTAAGCTACTCTCTTCAATGGATGAGAGTAGCTTAGAGAGGCCTTCCAAATTATTCAAGAGCTGTACTACTTCAAACTCTGCCAACCAGACTGAACACTTGTTACAAAATACAACTTCTTGCGGCAGCTACACTCTTTCGTTTGAAAACCCGAATTTACCCCCACCACCCTTGAAGCCAAAAACCAAGGTTGTAGATTCAAAGAATACTGAACCAAGGAGCGTTGCTCAGGAAAGCAACAAGAAGAACGATTCAATGTCCAGATCTACTCCTCACATACCAGATCACATAATTGCTGAGAGAATGAGGAGAGAAAAGATTAGCCAGCAGTTCATAGCTCTTTCGGCTCTTATTCCAGACCTCAAAAAAGTTCATTTTTTATAACCTATTTAAATATGCGACGGAATATTGTGAATGTCGTAATCACGTTATTATTACAACTAATAATATATGATTTTGTAGATGGATAAAGCGTCGGTGTTGGGAGACGCTATCAAGTATGTGAAGGAGTTGAAAGAGCAAGTGAAACTGAAGGAGGAAGGAAGGAAAAGGAAAAGCCTTGAATCGGCGGTGTTTATGAAGGATGATGTCTCGGTCACATCGTTAAATTCATGTAACATAAACTCTGATGAAGCCGCGAAAACAAATGTTTCACTGCCAGAAGTTAAAGCAAGAGTGTTGGGGAAGAATGTGCTGATACGAATCCTCTGCGAGAAAGACGAGGCAATGCTGTCCAACATATTTAGAGAGATACAGAATCTTCATCTCTCTGTTATCAATTGTAGTTTCCTTTCTTTTGGTTCCTCCCTTCTCGCCATAACCATCATCGCCAAGGTAAGTTTTTAATTAACTATCCCTTCTTTCTAAATTTTTGCTACTTTTAATTTTTCTTTTATTTTTGTCTCAAAACAATAATATTTTTAAAATCTCAATATACAATTCACGGGTCTTTTTCAAATATACCATTTCTATTTATTGAGTCTTTTAGAGATTCAAGACAACTATTAATTCTTTTATTTTGATTTTAATTTTCTCAAGACAACTACAAATAGGTATTTACTAAGTTAACACAAATTAGTTTTATCTTAATTCGTGCGTAACTAGGCAAAAATACCAAATATTGTTTTTTTTTTCAAATATGTTGATGTTTATGGTTAATACAAGGAAATTAAGGAATATTTAAGGGTAAATAAGGATTTCTTTGAAGAGCAACATATAGATATGTTAATAATAAAACAAATAGTACAAGAAGTACTCTGCCTATATCAACAGTGCAATAGAAAATACAAAAAATGGGACAAAAATAATACTACCTCCTAGAGATACAATCAATAGGATCAACCGTCCATTCGTAAAATAAACACAATGGAGTTGTACTCCTATATATCCAGAAACCACCTCCAAAAAAGGGCAATGATATGATTAATACATCCCTGAAAAGTCGGGCGCAGCACCAGAGAAGATGTAACGGTATCTCAAATCCCATATGACCCATAGAAGTGTGTGCCATATGAGACAAGAGATAGTATTACTCTTTTACATGATGATGATGATGAAAATGATAGTGATTATTATTATGATTATTGGAATGCTAGTGACATTCATCAAAATATGTAAATAATATATTATATAATTTTTTTAGGCGTGTTGACATATTTTAAAACAAAAAAACAAACCAAAAACTTAACTATCAACTTCTACTAATTAATAATGTCACTGTGGACTCGGTGTTTGACAAATTTAGTTTCCTTTTGGTGGCAGATGGAGGATCAGTTCAACGTGAATGTGCAGATACTATCCCAAAACTTGAAAGTTGGACTGATGCAATTGATGATGCAGGGTTAGGAGCAGTGGTAAACAAAGATCATGAATTCAGTGATAGAAGTAGAAATACAGTGGTGTACACACACACACGCACATGCACTACAGTGGACCAGTGAAGGGGGAGGCGATCGATGTGCATTAAAAGCAGTATAGAAATGGAGATGCTACTTGTATCAATGATTACAAACGGTCATGTAGATATTGACACCAAAACTTTGTATTATGTCTTTGCCTGTTTTGTCCAAGACGATTCTATACATACATAACTAGTTAACTACTACTATCTCATGATTTTTTGGTAAGAGTAGGAAAACTTTTTTTTTTTATTGCGTGTTTCGTTAGGATTTTTTTGTGCTGCAATCTGAAATTTTTGGCTTCCCATACATTTTCTTTTGGATGCTCCTCACATGCTTCTTCAATTAAATACAGTTTACGTATACTTTGTGGCAAAAATGTATTAATTTTGTAATCAGACAATAGTGATATGAGACTAGAAAACTCGAACGGTTAATAGGGTCACTCCTAAATCAACAAAATAGTAGATTACACAAGAAAATAGCTCATAACTCTTGGAGATACACTTCAATGGGTCCATACACTATTCATTTAAAAGATATTTGGCTAGACTCACTACAACAGATTTAAGCATTGGGAGCACTTTTTTTAGGCCATAGGGTGCGCTTTCGGGCGCTCCTAAAGCTAGCGCTCCTGTTGCAAATCACCCAAAGGTAGCGCTCGAAAAGCGCTCCCAAAAATCAGGCAAGAGGAGCGCTTTTTATTACAAGCGCTCCTTATTCCTAGGCGCGCTAAGACAATAAGGAGCGCTTACCGTAAAAAGCGCTCCTCATGGTCTTAAGAAAAGGGAGCGCTTACTGTAAAAAACGCTACTTATGGTCTAGGCGCATCTAGGAATGAGGAGCGCTTTATTGTTAAAGCGCTCCTCATTCCTAGATGCGCCTAGACCATAAGTAGCGCTTTTTACAGAAAGCGCTACCTATGCCTAATTTTAAAAAAAATTATTTTTCCTCTATTACCAATTCCTTACTCCCTGCTCATATTCATCAACCAACAACAAATTGTTTTTTTCTCTATTTATAAATCCAACACACACACACACACAGATATATCAACATCAAAAATTACAACTGACCCTATATGAATGTCAAAAATCAAAAATTAGCCTCAACTTATATGAATGTCAAAAATTACAACTGACCCTACATCAAAAATTACAAATGTACCAAAATATGAATGTCAAAAATCAAAAATTACAACTGCCATCCTCTTAGTCAATTACATAAATACATGACCCTATAAAATGATCATCTTCATTAACATCTTCATTAACATACTATTTCTAATAGTAATCAAAGTTACAAACAGACCTTTCTATCAGCTCTACCATATCCAAAATATGGAATGACTGCAGTGATGTTTTTGGCTGAAGCTCTCCTGCAAGCATCAATCATTACGAGAAGCTCCATAAGATTCTCATTGGCAGGAGGACATGTGGGCTGCACTAGAAACACATCACACCCTCTGACACTCTCTTGTAGCTAGATATATATCTCACCGTCAGCAAAACGTTTGATCTTAATTTTTCCAAGCTCAAGGCCCATGTAGCATGCAATTTCCTGTTTAAATATATGAAAATCAGACATTATAGTAAATAAATAAAGACTATCTGGTGTATTAAATAAGATTTCAAATATTACTAGTAAACAACAAAAGTATATTCAAAAAGTATAATACGCATTCCTTATTGACTGAATATATTATTCCCACTTTACAGGAAAACCAACAACAAAACAGAAAAGGTATTTGGTTTATTTTCTGTTTTCACTTTCATTTGCTTTTTCCAAAAAATTGCAATGGAAATGGATAAAACAAAAAAAAGTTGTCTTAACACAATATTTTGGAATCAGAAAACATTTATAAACAAGGTAAGTTGTAATTATAAAGCAAGGTATATCAACTGAAAATAAAAACATAAAACAAACCTAACATATCAACTCTCTTCACAACCTCATGATGGAAGAATGAAACCCCAACTCGCGTATACACCTACAGGCTTCAAATACATCACCAGAAGTATGGACTAATGACATCAGCATACAGTGCTGAAAGCAAAACAGAAGCCATTTATTTCTCATCATTGTGCCTGTCCATTGCCATTGAAACAAGCCGCTTAATGAAGTATGGATAATATTCACTTGAGCCAAGTTCTCTGAGATCAGATGCTGCCAATTCCACATCCCCGTTACTGAAGTATTCCTCTATGATGGATACAAGTGCTTTCTTGAATTCCTCTAAGGGGTCATTAACAGTAGATCCAACCAGCTAATACGGTTCTGTTAGCCTACATTTTCGACAGGATCAATTAAATGCAGTCAATATTGATGACTTGTCATTTTAAAGAAGAGATGCTAATATTTGGCATTGAGAAGGGTGTTGTAAAGAGTAATCTCGACTATGTTTAAGGCTTAATGAAATCAAGAGTTTAAAGACAAAGATTTCGACAAGAAAGACGTCAAAAAGTTTAGTCGAAGACAAGATAGTGTTTCTGTCGAAAGTGCGGACATTTACAGGTCAACAAGGTTTGATTAGTTGCAGTCAGAAGAAAGACTTGATATTTCGACAACAAGAAGCTGTGTGCAGGGAGATTCAGCATAACACGTAACTTAGCGAAAATTGTAAAGCTGAAGTTAGCAGTTTCGACAGGAAGTTGAATAGCATTCAGATAGTCGGTAGAAAAGGATAGCAGTGCTGTGGTCGAAAGAGGGAGCAGTTATCTAAATCCTATCTAGTCGAAATGGCAGTTGTAACCGCTGAGCGGTTATTGTTTTTTCTTTTATTATAAATAGAAGTTTCTCGTAGAGAAAAAGGGGTCACAACATAAACACAGAATTCTGAAAACTCAAACTTCCAGACAATAGCGAAAAACGAGTGAACAGATTCACTGTACGTGTTTGTGTACCAATCTTTTACATTTCAATGCAATTATTTACTTTTCTCTTTATCTTTCTAGCAATTGTTGTTTCATTCTATCCATAATTCTGTTCTTCAAACTATTTTGTTTTCTCCAAACACGAAAATACAAAGGCAATTGTCACGAGAGATTTTCTAGTTTGATCTCACAAACACATTATTTAAAACTAGTGATTGTTTGCTAAAAACACCAGTAAACAAATTGGCACGCCCAGTGGGACCTTTGCCTTTAATGTTGTGTGTTTACTTGTTAGTGTGTACAATCGTATGCGCTTAAGAAGTGGTAGAATGGTGCGTACTAATTCTAACAGTTCTTCTAGTTCTGGTCCTGCGATTTCACAAGGACAAGGGACAACCGGTGATTCTGCAAATGTAACCGCAAGAATAGTTGTAGGAACAATAACCCCTTCAACGTCAATAACCGTTCCTGCAGTATCAATGACCAATGTTGGTTCAACACAGTCTGTGTCTTTGCCATCAAGTATAGGGTTTCATTCTGGTCCTTATTTAGGGCCTCATTGTAGTCCTTATATGGCAACAGGAAGCGGTTTAGATACACGTTTTCAAAATTTGAGTTTGCCACCATTTCCTTCGGGTATGTACGGCATGCCTACTGGAATGCCTCATGTTTCAACATTTTCTCCTACACACGTTTCTTATGAAAGTGTGCAGGGTCGAGACCCTACTGCATTAACCACTGCATCTTTGTTGGCATTAAGACAACAAGTGGATGAAAGTAACCACGACATGGTTAATATGCTAGCTCAACAGATTGGCATGGTTTTCAACCCATTAATTCAAAATACCAACACAAGTTATCAGATGTTGGCAAATCAAATGGGTAGAATTGCAGATTTCTTTGGGACTCCAACGGTTAATAATAGGCAAATTCCCAATGTGGTGGGTAATATGCCTGGTAACCCTCAAAGAGCGGTTGCGGTCGAAGCCCAAGCAGTTGTAGGCGAACAACAAGGGTTAGCAAATCATATCCCTGAAGTAGTTTTGGTAAACCGAAACCAGAACGCTGATGAAGTTGTTCGACAAGTGCAACGAAATAATGTTGGTGCTCACGATAATATAGCCACTTTAGTAGAAACTATAATGGCGCAAAATGCCCTTAACATAGGTTTGCATAGGCCTAATTTCATATCACCATTGTGTGAATATGTATTACAAACAGAGTTGCCAAGAGGTTGGAAAATACCTAGTTCACTAAATTTGGTGGTGATACAAATGAGTCTACAGTCGAACATATTGCCCGTTACATGACTGAAGCAGGAGATATTGCACAAAATGAGAACTTGAAAATGAAATATTTTCCAAATTCTTTGACCAAGAACGCTTTTACTTGGTTTACTACTTTACCTCCTGGCTCTATATTCACTTGGGGGCAATTGGAAAAGGCATTCCACGAACAGTTTTACATGGGCCAGTCGAAGATTAGTCTTAAAGAATTGGCCAGCGTCCGACGCAAAGTGCCTGAGGCTATTGATGATTATTTAAATAGATTTAGGCTATTGAAGGCTCGGTGTTTCACGCAAGTGCCTGAACATGAACTTGTCGAAATGGCGGCTGGTGGTCTTGATTATTCAATTAGAAAGAAATTGGATACATCTCATCTACGAGATATGGCCCAATTAGCCGATAGAGTTCGACAAGTTGAAAGGCTCAAAGAAGAAAATACTAGGGTGGATAAGTTCCATAAAAAAGAAAATTCAATTGGTTTTCGTAAAAAAGAAAAAATAGCCTATGTCGATGAAGAATTTGACTTTGCATTCAGTGAGGTCGATGAAGATGAGATAGATGTGGCTGAACTTAAGCCTGGTCCTCCTTATGCGTGTAAATTATTAAGGCCTGCAAATGGGAATAACCCAGTAGAGCCTAGAAATGATAAATTTGTGCCTAAAACTTACACTTATGATGTTACTAAATGTGATGAAATTTTTGATTTGTTAGTAACTGATGGCCAAATATTAGTGCCTAATGGCCTGAAAGTACCACCTCTCGAACAGAGAAAGAAAAAGGGTTATTGTAAGTTTCATAATTTTTTGGGACATACCACTGACCGTTGCGTACTTTTCAGGGACATTGTGCAGAAAGCAATTGAAGAAGGAAGGCTCAAATTCGGTGACAATAAAAAGAAAGCGCCAATGCAGATTGACACTGATCCTTTACCGAAAGTTGAAGCCATGTATGCAGAACCTGTCGAAGTAGATATAAGTATGGTGGAAGTTAAGATGGTTGATTCCCAGAATAAGGTTAAGTCTACCAAAGAAAAACTGAAGAGTGTTGTGCACGCTGATGACAAGACAAGGATAATAACTCAAGAGGAGTATGATGAAAAAGTACAAGCTGTGTACCCTAAGGCTGAAGAGGAATTAATAGATTTCCTCAACAGATGCAAGATTACAAATTCTGAAGTGATGCTTTGTCCAAGGTGTAGTGCTGTCTTCGACAAAGAGGCAGCCAAAAGTGTCGAAGGTTGTAGTGTTCGACAACAGCTGAAGAGGAAATGGCTAGATATGAGGCCAAAATTTGACTTCAAAAAAGGAGACCTCCCGTACAAAGCTAAAGTCTCAACTAAGCCTTCGACAAGCTGGCAGCCGATTACAAAAAAGAGTCTAGGTAAAAAGGAGTTCGAATTATCAGCTTCCGCTAAGTCCTTCGTTCCAATGGCAGGTCCTTCAAATGAGAAGTGGATACATGCTGGTTGTAAGCATTACAAACATGCTGGTCCACGTGTTGAGGTTGCTAAGATAGATAAGGGTAATGATCCTAAGTATAATTATAAGAATAACTACAAAGGAAAAAACCCAATGACGAAGACTCAATGGCGTCGTTTCCAGAGGCAGAAGAAGAAAGCAGCACTTATCAGTAATCAAATCCCAAGCGGTTCGAAGATAGTTAAGAATGCTGTTACTAAGACCGATGGGTCAACAAAGGTAAGTATCAATGTTGCAAATCAGGTGGGTTCTGGAAGTAAAGCTAAAGGCAAAGCTATTGTTATAGAAAAGCAAAGGAGGCCTGCAATAGAAAGAATTTTCCCTCCACTGCCATCTTTAAAAATAGAAGAGGCTAAGTTCGACATGGACGAAGATGTGACTTCTGACTTTGAGGATTCTGAACCTGACTTTGACGTCATTTGCAACGTAGTGTCTATACTACCATGTGAATATGATGTTATCACAGTTCCAAATGACATTGAAGAAGATTTTACTGAAGACATGTCCAACCATAAGCCTGTTTGTTATTACGTGATGAATGACGGATGTGTCGAAGATCAAATGGCTACTTTTGAAAAACCCGATATAGGCATGCAACATCATTTGAAACCACTGTATGTACAAGCCAAGGTCAATGGCGTCGGCATCAACAAAATACTGGTGGATGGAGGTGCTGCTGTGAACTTAATGCCTCGTGTCTTGTTGAAGACAATAGGTAAGTTCGACACTAACCTCAAACCTCATAACGTAGTTTTAACCAACTATGAGGGTAAATCTGGCCAGGCGTTGGGGGCCATAGAAGTTGATGTAGTTGTTGGAACTGTAAAGAGAACTACGATGTTTTTTGTCATAGCTTCCAAGGCAAGCTATAACCTACTCCTGGGTCGAGAATGGATACACGGAGTTGGTGCTGTGCCTTCAACATTACATCAGCGATTGGTGTTATGGAAAGAAGATGGTCTGGTGGAATATGTCGAAGCTGACCAGAGCTATTTCCGTGCTGATGTGAATCACATCACAAAGGAAAATTTTGAGAAACAAATGGCAGTTATTGCGCCATGTACTTCTTCCAATCAAGCATATGTTCCTTCTGATAATGTGCTTGCTTCAGTTCATCTCCACCCAACTCATGGTTTTGTTTGGGAAAGAGAGATGATGGGAGATGTAGGTGTCTATCTTGAAGGTGCCTTACTTTCAACAGGATGGGACACTAAATACTAAAAATATTTAGATGTCAGTACCCAATGCATGGGACAGAATTACGGCCTATATGGCCGAGAATAAAGTAAAAGCGGCTTTGGAAGCTGAAATAATTCAACAAACAATGGCTGTCGAAGCCATAGACTCATATGAAGAAAATGGCGGAATCATAGATGAAAAACTTGATTGCATTTATGATGACGAGCCATTGGGGTTCGAAAAGGATCCTAGAGATTCAACAAGACGTATGCAAGCTCAAGATCCAGTAGAAGAATTTGATTTGGGAAATGGCTCAGTCAAAAAGCCAACCTATATTAGTGCACACCTTGATGCTGCCTTAAAAACCCAAGTTATCACATTACTGCAGGAGTTCAAAGATTGTTTTGCTTGGGATTACAATGAAATGCCTGGTTTGAGTCGAGAAGTTGTGGAATTGCAATTGCCTATTCGACCAGGAAAGAAACCAGTAAAGCAAACGCCAAGAAGATTCGCTCCTCAAATATTGGCTAAAATCAAAGAAGAAATCGAAAGGTTGTTCAAAAGCAAATTCATCAGAACGGCCAGGTATGTCGATTGGTTAGCTAATATTGTGCCAGTAATGAAGAAAAATGGAAAACTTAGAGTTAGTGTAGACTTTAGGGATTTAAATAACGCAACACCTAAAGATGAATATGCTATGCCCATAGCTGAGATGCTAATAGATTCAGCAGCAGGATTTGATTATCTCAGTATGCTTGATGGTTATTTTGGGTATAATCAAATTTGTATTGCTGAAGAAGACGTGTCGAAAACAACATTTCGTTGTCCAGGGGCATTAGGCGTTTACGAATGGGTAGTAATGCCTTTTGGTTTAAAAAATGCTGGTGCGACATATCAAAGGGCAATGAATTCTATGTTTCACGATTTTATTGATGATTTTATGCAAGTATACATAGATAACGTGGTGGTTAAATCTTCCTCAGCAAGTGGTCATTTAGACCATCTTCGACGTTCTTTTGAAAGAATGAGGAAATATGGATTAAAAATGAATCCAACAAAATGTGCTTTTTGTGTGCGTGCAGGTGAATTCTTGGGTTTTGTAGTACACCAGAAAGGCATAGAAATTAATCAGAATAAGACTAAAGCTATTATGGAAACGAGAGCTCCTTCGACCAAGAAAGAACTTCAGTCGTTATTGGGAAAGATCAATTTCCTTCGAAGATTTATATCAAATCTAAGTGGCAAAACGCAAGCATTTTCGCCATTGTTGAGACTGAAGAAAGAAGACGAGTTCAAGTGGGAACAAGTTCATCAGGCAGCTTTTGAAGAAATTAAGTCTTATTTAATGAATCCACCAATTTTATTGCCTGTTATCAGAAATAAAGTGCTGAAATTGTATATAGCAGCTTCTGATAACACAATAGGTAGCATGTTAGCACAAGAGGATGATAATGGTATTGAAAGAGCCATTTATTACCTCAGTAGAGTTTTAATTGATGCTGAAACAAGGTATAGCCCAATAGAAAAGTTGTGCCTTTGCTTGTATTTCTCATGTACGAAGTTAAAGCAATATATAAAGCCAGCTGATGTTTATGTTTATTCGCATTTTGATGTTATTAAGCATATGTTATCAAAACCAATGTTACATAGTCGAATTGGTAAATGGGCTTTAGCTTTGTTAGAATATAACTTAACTTATCAACCTCTCAAGTCAATCAAAGGACAAGTGGTTGCTGATTTTATAGTAGACCACTCTGTTGTCGAAAATATGGTAAATATCGTAGGCACACGTCCTTGGAAGCTATATTTCGACGGTTCAAGCCATAAAAATGGAGTTGGGATTGGTGTTTTAATCATCACTCCTACTAATATCCCAACGAAGTATAAGTTTAGAATTCGAGAATCTTGCTCCAATAATGAGGCGGAGTATGAGGCTTTAATTGTAGGCCTTAAAATTTTGCTCGAATTGGGGGCAGATCATGTCGAAATAAAAGGTGATTCTGAGCTAGTTATCAAGCAGTTAACTAAGGAATACAAGTGTATTAAAGAGCACCTTATCAAGTATTTTATTGTTGCCAATACTATGTTGCAAAAGTTTACAACTGTACACCTAGAACATTTACCACGAATTGAAAATCAAGTGGCAAATGAGTTGGCACAAATAGCTTCAGGCTACAAAGTCTCAGAACAAAGCCTAAAAGAGCTGATTGAGATAAAAGACAAACTCATTTCAAATGACTCTCTTTATAATGATACATCTTCAACATTACTGTCAACACCAAAAACTTGGGGGGCAATAAATACTAGTGAAGAGTTTGTCGAAAAACGTCACATTGTTGATGATTTTGATTTAGCGGAAATTTTTGCTATTGACAATATGATTGATAATGATTGGCGGAAACCTATTGTAGAATATTTGCAAAATCCTACAGGAAACACTAATAGAAAAGTAAAGTACAGAGCTTTAAGTTATGTGATAATTGGAAACGAATTGTTCAAGAAAACTCCTGAAGGAGTGTTATTAAAATGTCTTAGCGAGAATGAGGCATATTTAGCAGTTTCCGATACGCATAGTGGAGCATGTGGTTCACACCAAGTAGGCCACAAAATGAAATGGTTATTGTTTCGACAAGGAATGTATTGGCCAACTATGTTGAAAGATTGCATAGAGTTTGCCAAAGGATGCCAAGAATGCCAAAAGCATGCTGGGATACAACGTGTGCCTGCAAATGAATTACATTCTATAGTCAAACCTTGGCCATTTAGAGGTTGGGCTCTAGATGTGATTAGAGAGATAAAACCAACTTCATCAAAAGGCCATAGATTCATCCTTGTAGGGATTGATTACTTTACCAAATGGGTTGAAGCAATACCTTTAACCAATGTTGATCAAGAGGCAGTCATAAAGTTTATTCAGAATCATATCATTTACAGATATGGAATTCCAGAAACCATTACGACAGATCAGGGTACTGTTTTTACTGGTCGAAAAATGGTAGAGCTTGCTGCTGAGATTGGTTTTAAGTTATTAACTTCGACACCGTACTACGCACAAGCCAATGGTCAGGTAGAGGCTGCCAATAAAATCATTATTAATTTGATTAAAAAGCATGTTGGGCAAAAACCCAAAAATTGGCATAATACTCTTGATCAAATATTGTGGGCTTGTCGAACCTCACCTAAATGATCTATCAATACTACTCCTTACAGGCTAACATTTGGACATGATGCGGTGTTACCTGTGGAAATTTGTTTACAATCGACAAGAATTCAGAGGCAATGGGAAATTCCTTCTGAACATTATTGGAATATGATGCTCGATGAATTGTTTGATTTAGACGAAGAAAGGTTGTTAGCTTTAGAAATACTTATTCGTCAGAAAGAAAGAGTAGCTAGAGCTTATAACAAAAAGGTTAAGATGAAAACCTTTGAAGAAGGATAGTTAGTGTGGAAAACCTTGTTGCCTATGGACAAAAAAGATAGAGTCTAAGGTAAATGGTCACCAGGGTGGGAAGGTCCATTTCGCATATTGCAATGTTTTTCGAACGGTGCTTATGAAGTCGAGGAGTTAAGTGCTGATAATCGAATTTTGCGTATAAATGGCAAGTATTTAAAAGGATATAAGCCAATGTTGCAAGAAATTAAAATAACGCAAAATTAAGATAAAGAAGATATAAACTTGGCACTCATGCCAAGAAAGATTGTCAAAATACAGATCGAGCAAAATGCTGTCAGAATATGGATAGAAAATTAAATTACAAAAGAAGCTTTAAGCCTCTCAAAGGCTGCTCTGGCATGCCTCAATCTGGTATTTAAAAGGGTTTCTTCTTCAGTTAGTTTCTTGACTGCTTCGTCATGTTTCTGAACCCTCTCCAAGTGTTCGATAGCCAAGGTTGCCTCAGATCGAAGTGCGTTCTCTACAGAATTTGAAGACCTCTGTTGAACAGAAATTTTCTTCTTTTCTTCCGCTTCAATCTTCGATTGCAACTCCTTGATTTGAGCCTGGTATGTCGAAATATTCGCATCACAGTCATCTATTTCCTTGGAATTGGTTGCTGCTTGAATTTCCAGAGCCGAAATCTTGCTTTCTGAGGCTTCGACGGCAATACTTTCCTCTGTCAGAAGTTCAAGCTCGCGCTCTTTGCTCACAATAGTACTCTTCTTTTTCTGTATATCTCTGGAAATTTGCTCTAGTAAAGGCTCAAATTCAACAATAAAGCATAAAAGAGAGTCACTGGAGCCAGAGTTATTAAGTTTAGTGAGCAAAGATTTAAGTTTGTAATAGAGCATATGATCTGTTTCGATAGCCTTGAATAGATCTATCTCAAAGAGGGTTGCTTGAAGTTCTCGAATCAGGTCTTCTTTAGGATCTCCAGAGGAATTGCCAATAGAAGCAGTCCAAACACTTGGCTTACTTTCTGTTGAAGATAAACCACTCACCATTCGTTTGAAAGCCTCAAGAGGATCTTTGCGTTTTAGGTCCAAAAGTTCTTGTTCTTGAAGGCTAAGAGCGGTGTCATGTGTTGAGGGCACAGAGCGTGGAGAGTTGGCTACCTCAAGAGATTCACTCCTTTCATTGTTACCGTCGTCTTCACTTTCCTCTTCGTCATACCCTTGCTCTCCCATGTTTGGAGAAGAAGATATACTGATCTCAGCTCCAATAATGGCCAACATCAGGATTTTCACCAACATCCATAGCAGCAGGCTCTGGGCCATAAGCAGGAATTTCCTTGGCCGTTTCAGCAAGAAGAGTCTTTTTGGCCAACAGTGTATCTTTGACAACAGGTGTATGTTGATGCAAATCTTTTTCTTCGACACCTTCTCCAGAAACATTTATTTTTGAAGGGGAATGAGTGGAGGAAGGCGTAGCCTGTTTTGTTGGGACTTCAGTTTCCTAAAAAATGAAGCAAAGTGAGTATTATCACATAAACAAAGTTTTCGGAGTTTCGAAAAGCATGGGCTTCAATCGATTACCTTAGCTCTGATATTCTCAACTAAAGAGTGTGCACTCTGGATTTTCTTGATAAGCCTTTTCGGAATTTTTTCTTCTTCTACTTGTTGTCTTTCGACAGAAGCTTGTTGGGAAACAGTTTTAGAGGCATCTTGAGAATGTTTTGTCTTTCTCTCTCTTTCTGTTTCAGAAACTTGAACCTTGATAGGTTTAGTCCTGAGCAGTGGTGTCTCATCAGACTGAAAATACAACAATCATATAAGCATAAATAAGAAAAAGAAAACAAATATAAATAGGCAAAGTTTTGAGAACTTCGACCTCTGAATCGCTCACGACTCTTGGTTTAACATTTCTTGTTTTCTTTGGATTGGATGTTAAAGAGGTACTTGTTCTTTTTCGACTCTGCAAAACAGATGACTAATTAGTCAAAGAGTATAAGAAGATGACACAATGAGTAAAGGTAAGTACTTACTTTTTGTTTTTCTTCTTGAAGAGGTTGTTTTCTTGTTGACGAAGCCTCGACATCTTTTTTCTTCGTCTTTGTTGCTGCGCCATCTGTCAAAGACGATGTGATAGGTATGGCTACAAATATTCGACAAACAAGTGTTAATACGAAATACATAAAAGGGAAACTGATTTTTCCTAAGAAGTCTTGTGAATCACCTTCTCTAATGGAGGACAAGATTCGAATATGTTGAATATCTAAATGAAGATGACCCTCAAAAGTGTATATGTCCTGCTTAGTCGAAACTACTTTCTCAGCTGTTTTATTCGAAAAATCAAATAGCGCCTTAGTCGAACCACATACGAACCATTCTGGAATGGGTGACCAAAATGCCAGAGGCAGTTCACTGGTTGGTAAAGGTGGAAATCTAATCTTGTTTTGTGTTAAAACAAAAAAATATTTATCTGGGACGTAAGGTGGAAAAATCATAGTCGGGATTTTATCAAGAATTTTGTTTTTTAAACCTAACCATGTATCAATCAAGAGAAATAACATTAATCCTGAATATCAAAAACCATTAATTTCAAAATATGGTGCAAACCTAGAATTCTCACATGTACTAGAAACAAACTACATAATTTAATAAGAAAACTAACCGATATAGACGAAGACGCAGAATTGCTGGTGCGATTCAAAGGATAGAAGAAGACGCGGAGAGAGGTAGGTACACCAGCCAGAAAAGAAGAGTTAAGAGAAGTTTTGTGTGTGTGTGAAAACGGGGCAGCGGCTGTGTCCTAAGTTGGGACTCCTCTAAAATGACCAAAACAGACCGGAATGACCTGAAACTTTACAGTAGCAAAAATTTGTCTAGTTTTCAAAGAAATTGGATTCATTTGAAAAAGAGTTCATTTGAAGACACCACAACCCAAAATACTGACCCTATGTCCAAATTGTTCCCAAAATGTTACCCTAACTTGTGGAGCCTATAACTGGAGCTATACTACTACAAATGCGACCAAACCAAACCCAAAATGACAAGCATTCAGTCTAGTTTCTAAAATGGTAAGACACATAATTTTGCAACCAGTAAAACAGTCCCAGTTACCAGAAACCGAACCTACATCCAGAATCCCTCAAACAGTGTGTTTAGCATCAAAATGACATCAAATATACATGAACTTCAGCAAACAGCACACATCATCAATACATTCAGTAGCATACATGTTTTTAACTGAAAATACAAAGCAATTCAGTAGCTTTGTTTTATGCCAGCAGCCCATTTTTTAATGGGTAGAATTAAATATTATATAGTAATAAAATACGTTATAAATATTGTAATTAAATCTCAAGAGTTAAACTACTTACATCGGGGGAAATCCATATAGGTGCCTTCTTTCTAGTCCCCATCAACTTATGATATCCTTCCATTGCACTAATAGAAAAGGAAGACATCATACAAACTCTCTAACTTTGTTGATCAGCCCCTCTTTTTGCCTCCACCTTGTTACGGTGCACATCCATTATCACTAACTTGGGATCAAAACTCATGAGCCAAAGCCTTCTTGAGTAGAGCTTAGCTGACACCAAAGATGCAAAAGATAATAGGCACCAAAAATTCAATATCATTTCCGTAGCTGCACACTAAGTATTGAGCTAAGTGTAGCTAACATGCGTACATCAGTTTTGGAGGCTTTAGGACCCTTGATTGTGCAGCTTTAAGCTTCACACACGACACAGTAGAAAAAAAACATCCTCCAGCTACCAACATGGCATCACCAATCTAACATCAGGTGAACTAAGAGTGTTTGATGCTCTTGAAAAAATGTACAGCTTTCTTTTCTTACATTCAATTGATTGAATTGAACCCTTTAAAAATTCTCTATGAAAGCCAAGAACATGCACATCACACCAGCAGGGCAACAGCCTCTGACAGCAAAAAAGTTTAAAGTGAGATCCTCTGAAAACAGAATATGTGAAGAGAAGTTACTCTGGGATAGTAAACACAACAAGTAGTCCACAAGTTGGAACCTCAGCCCAATAGCCATAGAGACCAAAATAATGAACATGTTATGTAGCTATGACTACAGCTATGTACCCATCTGATTACTAAATTCATCTAACAGTTAAATTAAGTCATTTGACTCTACCATGCATATTCTGATTTTTTTTGGATTTAAGTCTACGAATGGGTGCATATGTGAAGGAAAAAATATACAAAACTTGTTTTTACCATTCAGCCATTGGTATCTACTCTCCAATCCCCAATTCAATGATGCAGCATGTTGTGAAAGTACCCAATTCAGCCATTGATATCACCCCACAATGACAATCATATTAATCAGAAATAAGAAAAGCATCTGCAAATTAGAAAATAATAGCTGCAATAAATTATTGAAATCAGTTTTAAATAATTAGAATAAAGAGTAACAAAAGATAACATAGTCAAGTAGGAAGGGAAGGGAAGAAGGAAAGATTACCTAGACCTAGCTCTCCAAGGTGTCCACAAGCAGAAAAGACACTCACCAAAGTCACCTCATCTGGTTTTGAATCTTTACTAGAGATCATTTCCTTGAACAGCTCGATTGCCATCAGTGACTCGCCATTTTGAGCATAACCAGCAATCATTGAATTCCAGGACTATTTACACACCTTGTTGCAGTGGTGGTGCTGTGGCGACGGTGGTTCTCCGCGCGAATTTGTCAACGCAGCAACGGAGACGCGCAGCAACGCAGCAACGGAGACGAAGCAACGGAGACGCGCAGCAACAAAGGTGCGAACGGTGGTGTAAGAGATGAGGGAGTGCGAACGGTGGTGGAAGAGATGGGAGGTGCGAACGGTGGTGGAAGAGATGAGGGAGAGTACGAAACGGCGAATGAGAGTGAGAGGGGGCGAATGAGAGTGAGAGGGAGCGAAGGGTGCAAAAGCCTAATTTTTGTTTGTTTCTATAACGGGTAGTTTTGTGACCCAATATGAAAGCCTAATTTTGTTTCGTTTCTATAACGGGTAGTTTTGTGACCCGATATGAAAGCCTAATTTTGTTTCGTTTCTATAACAGTTATGCAATTGAACCGATATTAAAGATGGTTTTTACACTTTCTATATCGGTTCCTATGGCAACCGATATAAAAAGTGTAATTTTAATTACAAAACTGCCACCGCGTCACTTCTATATCGGTTCCTTGGGAAGAAGAGGAAGACCACACGCCGCTTTGAGCTTCTCCAACCCTCAAAGGTAGGTGCTCAAGGTTCCATTCCAAGAACCAAGGAGAATATGATGAACTCAATTCTACAATACTCTCAATCAATTGATGAACTCATTCTGAAAGCGAAAGGGGATTACTAACTAAACCTAACCATGTATCAATCAAGAGAAATAACATTAATCCTGAATATCAAAAACCATTAATTTCAAAATATGGTGCAAACCTAGAATTCTCACATGTACTAGAAACAAACTACATAATTTAATAAGAAAACTAACCGATATAGACGAAGACGCAGAATTGCTGGTGCGATTCAAAGGATAGAAGAAGACGCGGAGAGAGGTAGGTACACCAGCCAGAAAAGAAGAGTTAAGAGAAGTTTTGTGTGTGTGTGAAAACGGGGCAGCGGCTGTGTCCTAAGTTGGGACTCCTCTAAAATGACCAAAACAGACCGGAATGACCTGAAACTTTACAGTAGCAAAAATTTGTCTAGTTTTCAAAGAAATTGGATTCATTTGAAAAAGAGTTCATTTGAAGACACCACAACCCAAAATACTGACCCTATGTCCAAATTGTTCCCAAAATGTTACCCTAACTTGTGGAGCCTATAACTGGAGCTATACTACTACAAATGCGACCAAACCAAACCCAAAATGACAAGCATTCAGTCTAGTTTCTAAAATGGTAAGACACATAATTTTGCAACCAGTAAAACAGTCCCAGTTACCAGAAACCGAACCTACATCCAGAATCCCTCAAACAGTGTGTTTAGCATCAAAATGACATCAAATATACATGAACTTCAGCAAACAGCACACATCATCAATACATTCAGTAGCATACATGTTTTTAACTGAAAATACAAAGCAATTCAGTAGCTTTGTTTTATGCCAGCAGCCCATTTTTTAATGGGTAGAATTAAATATTATATAGTAATAAAATACGTTATAAATATTGTAATTAAATCTCAAGAGTTAAACTACTTACATCGGGGGAAATCCATATAGGTGCCTTCTTTCTAGTCCCCATCAACTTATGATATCCTTCCATTGCACTAATAGAAAAGGAAGACATCATACAAACTCTCTAACTTTGTTGATCAGCCCCTCTTTTTGCCTCCACCTTGTTACGGTGCACATCCATTATCACTAACTTGGGATCAAAACTCATGAGCCAAAGCCTTCTTGAGTAGAGCTTAGCTGACACCAAAGATGCAAAAGATAATAGGCACCAAAAATTCAATATCATTTCCGTAGCTGCACACTAAGTATTGAGCTAAGTGTAGCTAACATGCGTACATCAGTTTTGGAGGCTTTAGGACCCTTGATTGTGCAGCTTTAAGCTTCACACACGACACAGTAGAAAAAAAACATCCTCCAGCTACCAACATGGCATCACCAATCTAACATCAGGTGAACTAAGAGTGTTTGATGCTCTTGAAAAAATGTACAGCTTTCTTTTCTTACATTCAATTGATTGAATTGAACCCTTTAAAAATTCTCTATGAAAGCCAAGAACATGCACATCACACCAGCAGGGCAACAGCCTCTGACAGCAAAAAAGTTTAAAGTGAGATCCTCTGAAAACAGAATATGTGAAGAGAAGTTACTCTGGGATAGTAAACACAACAAGTAGTCCACAAGTTGGAACCTCAGCCCAATAGCCATAGAGACCAAAATAATGAACATGTTATGTAGCTATGACTACAGCTATGTACCCATCTGATTACTAAATTCATCTAACAGTTAAATTAAGTCATTTGACTCTACCATGCATATTCTGATTTTTTTTGGATTTAAGTCTACGAATGGGTGCATATGTGAAGGAAAAAATATACAAAACTTGTTTTTACCATTCAGCCATTGGTATCTACTCTCCAATCCCCAATTCAATGATGCAGCATGTTGTGAAAGTACCCAATTCAGCCATTGATATCACCCCACAATGACAATCATATTAATCAGAAATAAGAAAAGCATCTGCAAATTAGAAAATAATAGCTGCAATAAATTATTGAAATCAGTTTTAAATAATTAGAATAAAGAGTAACAAAAGATAACATAGTCAAGTAGGAAGGGAAGGGAAGAAGGAAAGATTACCTAGACCTAGCTCTCCAAGGTGTCCACAAGCAGAAAAGACACTCACCAAAGTCACCTCATCTGGTTTTGAATCTTTACTAGAGATCATTTCCTTGAACAGCTCGATTGCCATCAGTGACTCGCCATTTTGAGCATAACCAGCAATCATTGAATTCCAGGACTATTTACACACCTTGTTGCAGTGGTGGTGCTGTGGCGACGGTGGTTCTCCGCGCGAATTTGTCAACGCAGCAACGGAGACGCGCAGCAACGCAGCAACGGAGACGAAGCAACGGAGACGCGCAGCAACGAAGGTGCGAACGGTGGTGGAAGAGATGAGGGAGTGCGAACGGTGGTGGAAGAGATGGGAGGTGCGAACGGTGGTGGAAGAGATGAGGGAGAGTACGAAACGGCGAATGAGAGTGAGAGGGGGCGAATGAGAGTGAGAGGGAGCGAAGGGTGCAAAAGCCTAATTTTTGTTTGTTTCTATAACGGGTAGTTTTGTGACCCGATATGAAAGCCTAATTTTGTTTCGTTTCTATAACGGGTAGTTTTGTGACCCGATATGAAAGCCTAATTTTGTTTCGTTTCTATAACAGTTATGCAATTGAACCGATATTAAAGATGGTTTTTACACTTTCTATATCGGTTCCTATGGCAACCGATATAAAAAGTGTAATTTTAATTACAAAACTGCCACCGCGTCACTTCTATATCGGTTCCTTGGGAAGAAGAGGAAGACCACACGCCGCTTTGAGCTTCTCCAACCCTCAAAGGTAGGTGCTCAAGGTTCCATTCCAAGAACCAAGGAGAATATGATGAACTCAATTCTACAATACTCTCAAGCTCTCACGCCTCACGCCCCACTTTGGCTCTCACGACTTTAGCTTTTGCAAATGTAGCAAATAATTTCACATTCATGAAAGTTTAACGAATTACAATGAGTGGAATAGTATTTATATATTGGGTCTAATGAAGGTGGACACACTAAAGTATATTCCTTTTGAATGTTGAATCTATTTTTGGCCTTTTGATTCTTTATATTTGTGACATTCATTTAAGCTCCATGATTAGGCTAGGCATGCATGTGGGCTCACATCAAGGGAGATCCTAAATGACCTTTTTAATTTTTGGAGATTTACCAATCTTACTCGAGATGAAAAAAACCTTGAGAATTATGAATTCCTCTATGGAAGAATACATACAACCAGGGCTAAGCATCCCTGAAAGGGTAACACGGACAATGATCTTATTTTTAGCAGCCCGTAAAGAAGACTTGTTGTCATTAAATTAGACACTATTTGTTGTGGAATTTGATCAGACAGATGCTGTCAAAATCTGCTGGGACAGAGATGTCGAAATATGCTGGAACAGATGCTGTCGAAATTGCAAGGACAGCTGTAGTCGAATTGCAAAGATTGATGCAGTCGAATTGCAAGGACTGTTGTGGTCGAATTGCAAAGAATGTTGTAGTCGAATTGCAAAGATCACTGATGCAGCCGATATATTTAGAAGAGGGAAATGGAACCTTTCTATAGGCCTCAGAGATAGCCGTTTGAAGCATAGGCTCCAGCAACCATTTAATAGGCAGTCAACAGTTATAAAATAAATTGTGTTTATTTTGCGGTTACAAAGTAAATTGGTTCAAAACAAAATAGCTTTTTGGAAATAATTCTGCAGTCAAGAAAATAAGTCGTACATTACAAAGTTATTTGTAAATCAGTTTGACCAATAATTGGGCATATTCGGATAGGCTGATAAAATAATATTTCATTTGATAAAAATTAGCACAAAGCTAATCGTGCACGCAGGGGGGAAGTCGAAAGATTTGCACTGAATCAAGCCACGTTGGTCCCTGCTTGTGCATGTGAGGGAGTCCCTTCTACTTGCTTGTTTAGAAGCTCTCATTAAACTTTAATATTTAAAGACTTTAGGACAATATGATTCAAAAGTGGGACTTCCCACTTTTGAAATATTCTTTGTTTTTCCAATAAAACACAACACTATTTCCACCAGACCAAATGATGCTGAAGGTACTAACAAAACAAGTTTGTACAATATTATCTTGAAGTTGCAACTCCATTTGCTTGTCACATATTTTCATTATAGCAAGAAGAGCCGAGGAATCAATGCGAGACTAGAGGATATCAGAGAGCCAACTCTAAAGACAAGCGGCAAAAATGCAATCGCAAAATAGGTGTAAGGAGCTTTCCATGTCCTCATGACAAAGATCGCGCCTAAAACATGTATGCATTCTCTAAGCATAAGATTATCATCTGTGGGAACTTTATTCTGCAACAGCTTCCAAACATGGAAAGACGTGGAATGACAGATAGTTCTACTCCAAAGAAACTTAAAATGTGAAAGTAGGGTTAAATATGTTGTGGTCCCTATAAAATTTAGATTTTTAATTTTGGTCCCTCAAAAAATTTATATACTTTTAGTCCCCAAGTTTTTTTAAGCAAAAAGAAGGAAGGAAGTCTCGCTAAAGCCTTCTAAAAAGCAACATCAAGAAGGAAAAAGAGATCTTGGTCTTCATTTTATTAAAAAAGAGAAAATAGCCCAATGGGGACTAGACCAATACCCTTGGCAAAAAAGAAAATAATGTCAAAGCAGTAACAGAGAGTCCCTAACAAAGCCCCCTAAAACACTCCATCCTAAAGATAATAATAAAGAACTAACTTGCTATAGTCAGATAAAAAACAAATAGAGACATAATTTCTGGACCAATTTCTAGATTTGCTGAAAATTCTAGGACTAACTTACAAAAGTTAGATAAAAAGAGAGAGAGACCGAATTTGTCTTTGAGTGGGTATTATAGTCTACAATTTTCTGGACCAATTTCTTTTTTTCTGAAACTTCTTCTTCTGGTCCTTGGACACCACCAGTTCGATCTTATCATATTGTGCAACTGTTCCTTGGGTATCAGTAGTCATAGGATCAACAACATCGCGTCTAACATCACCCCAAGGCTTTCCTAATATTTTCATGTCAGATTCTACCACTACAGAAGTAGCATCAGACTCCCAGGCCTTTAGAGGTTGAGTGGAGGATGAGTCAATAATAATCATAATACATATTTTGTCTCTCAAAACCTAGCCGTCTCTCTTAATACTTCCTCGATCTACTCCCCTCTATATCATTTTTTCTGCATTTTTATCTAAATAAGTGTTTCTCACACATATCTAGCTTTTATTTCGTATTTTTTCTTTATTTGTTCGTTTGAGTGCAGCAATTTTGTTGTTCGTCATCTTGGTGCCGCATTTTTTATTTCTCGTCTTGTTACGTTGCGGTGTTCATTTGGTTTAGGTCGACAGATCAACCTCGATCCATTGTAGATTCATCCAATGACTAGAGTCTCAAAGCTACAGATCCGGGAACATGATTCAGTGATTATTATTTTCTCACATTTGTAGGTTTTTTGTCATTTTATACTATTAACTTGAATGTTGTGAGTTCATTCGCGCATATTCATCATTTTCGTTTTTAGCAATGTTGAATTTGTGTTATCTTTGTTGTAATTTAGCAATTTTAATGAAGGAATATCTTTTTTTACTCAAAAAGTAATTTTTTGGCTAGCAATTTTAGTCTCTGCTATTAAATATTGTGAGTTGTCTAATAGTGATGACATGTCTCTACTTATGTGGAGTTATTTGATGTGCTGGCATCAACGTGTCCCTGCCACATCACGCCCTAGTGTGCTTTGTCACTGGCCACGTATTAATAAAAAATCTCAAGTAAAAAAAAAACTAAATCCGGTCCTTTACTGTTTGTGATGGAAAAGATCCCTCACCAAAGAATCTGCCGCTAACCAATAGGCATAAGTTGGATCACAAAAATGTATATAAATTGGATTGGATACCTTAAAACTGCAATATTTACAAACTAGAGCACAAATTGCAATATTTAAATAAAACACCGAATATAAGTGTTCTGTACCCTGCGGTCGTCCGGGCGGATCCGGGACTGCAGCTGATAGATCTCCTGTCGTTCAAGTCGGATCTCAGAGTGATCCCAAGTGAGGTACCTGCGATGCCACTCCGACGCTCAAGTCAGTATTGAGAATTGTAGAGTGTAGCAGGGAATGAGAGTGTACCTTTTTCAGCTGAGTGGGCCAACATTTATAGGCATCTGTGCTAGCCCTGATACGTTGGATCGATCGGATGAATCTGAGCTGTTGAGACATGATAGTCATAAGTGGACTGATTTATTGTGGATATGAATCCAGCTATTGGGGGAGATCTAGGTCCAATTGCTGGAGTGAGCCTCATGGCCTAGTCCAGAACAATAACTACAATAAAATAGTTCAAAAAAGTTGAAGTGAAACTATAAAATCTATTTATACATGTAAATATATATAGTAACATAAATGGTTTTTTTTACAAGACAGTAAAGTAAAAGCTAAATTTTGGAAGTAATTAAATAATAACTATTTACTTCAATTACTATCTTATTTTTTATATGGTTGTATTATTTTCTGATTATTAATAACTGGATTACACTGTCAAAAACAATTATGTGTATTACCTCTTGTACCAATTAAAAATGGCACCCTAACATAAAAAGGTAATAAAGACAATTAAATCTTTATAAAAATTTGAAAAAAAATAGTAACAATCTCTATATAAAAAGCGGCTTGGCAATAAAGCGCGCCAACTTCAGCAAATTTTTAGTTTTTTTTTTTATTTTTTTCTTTTTCATACTTCATCTACTTTTTTCTTTTTTTTTTTGTGTTTTCAGAAAGAAAAAAAATCTAATTGTTCAAATACGCGTAGTTCGGTCTCCAATAACCGGTTTGGTCAAGAAAAAATAATTACCGTGATAAAATACGTAAAGTGCAATGTTAAGTAGTCTGTTTTGGGGTACTTTAGAGTCTAGATTAAATTTTCAATGTTCAAATATGGGAGGTTCATTCCACAATAACCAGTTAGGTGAATTTTTTTTATTTCACTACAAAATACGTAATGTGATATACTAAGCAGTGTGTTTTTGTATACTTTAGGGTTTAGAAAAAATTAACTATTCAAATACGCGTTGTCGCTCCTCAATAATTGGTTTGGTGAAGAAAGAGTAATTTCGTGATAAAATACGTAAAGTACAGTGCTAAACAGTGATAAAATACTCAAGTGTCTCACTTTTTAATTGTGTTGTCTTATTTTCTTTCTTTTATATTCGAGTACCACATAGCAGCATTTACTCCCGCGGGAACTTCAGCCACATTTACAATAGAACCCCCAGTCATCCTCTTTCAACTTTGTTAATACTCCTCGAGATCTTACTGGTCACTACAAAAAAACTGGTCATTAGCAACAGACATTTCCCTCGTAAAATGACCAAAATCCGTCGCTAATTAGCGAGGGACCAGTTCTGTCACTAAACCCCTCCTCGCTAATGGGATTAGTGAGGGAATTTGAATCCCTCTCTAATTAGCGAGGGAATTTTCCCTCGCTAATGACTGCAACTTTTCAGGTGATGGGACTTAGTTGCAGGGGTTGGTAAATGCGCAGGAATTAGCGAGGGATATTTCCCTCGCTAATTCCCTTGCTAATGACTGCAGTTTTTCAAAAAAAAAAGACACGTGTCCAGTGCTGAATGACTTGTTTTTTTATATATTTATTATTAATTAATGAATATTATATTATATTATTAATTTTGTGGTGATGTGTGGTGGTGATGGTGGTGGTGGTGGTGGTGACGGTGGTGGTGGCGTGGTGGTGGTGGCGTGGTGGTGGTGTGGTGGTGGTGTGGTGGTGGTGGTGGTGCGTGGTGTGGTGGTGGTGGTGGTGGCGTGGTGGTGGTGGTGATGGGTGGTTTAGAGTAGAGAGAGAAGGAGAAGAGTAAGGGAGAAAGAGAGAGAGAGAGAGAGAGAGAGAGAGAGAGAGAGAGAGAGAGAGAGAGAGAGAGGAGTGAGAGTGGTGGTGGTGAAGAGTAAGAGAGAGTGAGTGAGAGTGGTAGGAGGTATGTGGTGGTGGTGGTGTTGGAAGAGTGAAGAGAGAGGAGAGTGTGAGAGGAGGTGGTGATGATGGTGGTGGTGGTGGTGGTTGTGTGGTGGTGGAGAGTAGAGGAAGAGGAAGGGAAGAGGAAGGGTGAAGAGGAAGGGAAGAGGAAGGGTGAAGAGTGAGTGAGTGAGTGAGAAAGAAGAGTGTAGACGGATTTAAGGAAAAAAAAGAAAAAAAATTGCGAGGGAATTAGCGAGGGAACTGTCCCATCATCTGAAAAGTTAAATTTAGCGAGGGAATTAGCGAGGGAACTGTCCCTCGCTAATTCCTGTGCACTTACCAACCCCTGCAACTGAGTCCCATCATCTGAAAAGTAAAAAAATTAGCGACGGAACTGACATTCCCTCGCAATTATTTTTACTTTTGCCATTAGCCACTGAAATTCCCTCGCTAATGTCTAAAATTCCGTCGCTAATTCTCAAAAATACGACAGCCCCTATTCCCTCGCAAATTCCGTCGCTAGTCCCAATTTTTGCGAGGGACCATTAGTCCCTCGCTAATTTCTGTCGCTAATGGCTTCTTTTCTTGTAGTGGGTGATTTCAGTTTTGTATTTGAGGTGCTTAATTGAAAAGATAACTTGAGTATAATTAGTTCATTATTATACAAATGAAAACAAAAAGTGACATTATAATGTTGGCTTAAATAAGCTTAGCTATTTGAGTTATGCAAGGAACTTCAATCACATTTAATTATAGTAGAACCCTCATCGTCTTCTTTCAAATTTGTATAGGTGTTTTTATTTCATTGGTGATTTTTATCCAACCCTGCATGATACCCCACAAGCTTCACTTTCTAATTTTGTTGTCTTCTTCGTAGTAATGCAACCACATTTATTGGCATTTACTCCCAAGGAAATTTCACTCTCATTTGCAATAGAACCCCACATCATTTTCTTTCAAATTTGTTTAGGGGTTTCTATTTTATTGTCGGTTTTCAACAACCTTGCATGATACCCACACGTTTCCCAAGTTCAAACCCGAGAAACTAACATTTCCCCTACTAACATTGCCTATAAAAAAACATAAATTCACACATAGTGAAGATTTAATATTCAAACTTGAGTATCTTAACAAAATCAATTTTAAGGATAGGCATAAGTACACTTTGACCCAATCTTACCCGTAACTCAATCCAACCCAACTCACAAAATGCAGCTTGGTTTGGGTAACTGGGTTGGGTTGGTTTTAACATAGACAAATCCAAAGACAGTGTACATTGGGTCTGAAAAGATGAGAATCCAACTAACCCAACCCAACCCATAAAATGTGATCTTGCATATGTAAAGCCAAGGTGTTGGACTATTTTAAGGGATATCATGCAATTGTTTATAGAAGATAAAGTAATATTGAAGTCTTTATTATCTTTAAATCGCCAAACGACTCCACTAACAATTGATACTTGGAGCTCAATCCAAAACCTCAATTATATGTGTTTCATTGCTCGTGACACCGATGATAAATGAGAATTGAATAAAAAAATATTGAGATTTGGTTTGATTTACGAGCTCATTACGTTGATGTTAAGACATTAATTTTGATGTTGGTTTGGTTTTCTTATTTCTTTAGTTATTGTTCAAAATTTGTCTTCTTTATTTTTTTTTGCATTTTCTAAAGAATGATATTTTACTAATAAACTCATACCCAACCCATTTTATGTTAGGTTGGGTTGGTTCGTGTAACATCCCTAATTTTTAAAGACTCGTATTATGATGCCTAGGACCGATTAATTATTTGTGGGAATAATTAGTCGTGTCTCGGAGATTATTATTCGAGGAAAAGTCCAAAGAAATTCCATTCCATAATTAATTGTGGCTTAGTCATGGTTAATTAAGGTATTTAAGCTAAAGGGCAAAATTGTAATTTTTCATCCCTCAGTATAAATACCCCTTTATACCTGAACCATTCAGCCCCATTTTCCTCACTTATTCATTTTCTGAAAACTTAGAAGAAAGAAAGCTGAAACAGAATAGAGGAAAAGAGGAGGGGAGGCGAGAATGGAGGGGGATGGAAGGAGAAGGGTTCATCCCTAAATCTGCTTGCATGTAAGTATCCAGACCTCCTTGCCACTCCATTTTTGATTCTCTATCCATTGGTATAAGTTTCAGAAGCTAGTTCTCACTCCTTCCCTCACTTCCATTTTCGAGTTAGTGCTTCAATGGTGGATATGGAGGAGTTGTGAGTTGCTGTTTGCTTGCATGTTCACTATGAGCAGGTGGAGAAGTTTATCTGGACCCATTTTGAAGATCTGGAAGGTATCTTGAAGGGTGTGGAACTACTGGTACAGAGAATGGAAGCTCAAGTTCGAAGTTGCTAGTGATGGAGGGTGATGATTGAAGTCTATCCAGAATTCTGGGCAAAACCCGTGTGACATACCTTCGGTGTTTCCATCATTTCTCGCTGTACACAACTCCTATGGCCATGATTTTTGTTTCTCTGGAAAGTAGACAAAAAAATCCTTCAAAATGGGCACAAGAACCATCGAGTTTCGTTTGGAAATCAGAGAGATATCTTGTCCACAAAATTAGTTAAAGAAACTGCCACTGTACTGAATCAGTCACATAGTTTCGGTGATATCTCTCAATCTACTGGATGCATGCGCGTGAAACTTCCTCCATGAGAAAGTAGACATAATTACCTTCACAATGGGCACAGATTTGAATAGTTTTGGTTAGGTTTTGACCAAGATAATTCTGTTTTCAAACTCGCACTCTGATCCTGGAAAACTACAATTCTAAATGCATCTTCAAGTCAAGAAGCTTGTTCTTCCATTTGAATTTGGAAGAGGATCTATCATTTGGGTTGCCACCTCAGATTATTCAAGCAAGTGAAGTTGTCGTTGCAGTAGTTCAGCAAGGGAGATGTTGATGTTATGGCCTCGTTGGTGTTTTCGGTGCTCGTTCGGTAGTCTCCTTGATTTCAGTCCGATCGTTCGTGCTCCGGCGTGATTTTCTCGCAAGGTCGTCAACCGGGTGAGTCTTACTCATGAATAGGGAATAAAAAGAGTTGAACATTTTGAATATTTTGAACTGTTTGTGTATTCCGAAAATCTGTTTAAAACCGAGTCCCGAAGGTTTCGAAAACAAATTCTGACTTTTCGCGAAAATACCTCTTTTCGTTTTATGAAAATCATGATACAATTGAAAGGATTTTTGGTGATGATTTTTGTATTGAATATATGTCTGGAATATTGTGGAATTTTCTGAGATTTAAGGGAATGAAGACTAGGAATCGAATCGAGAGAGAACGGAGAGCGATAGTGAGAAAAGGTGCGAGTTGAGCATCAGTACTGGAAGTTCTGTCCACTCGCGTGCCATTCGCGCGCAGGTCGCGCGCCGCGCGCCACTCTTGAATTGGGTTCTGTCCACTCGCGCGCCAGTCACGCGTGGGTTGCGCGCCGCGCGCCACTGTGACCCTTTTGATGCGTAATTCCGTTTTTCTCGTTCAACGCTCCGTTCAATCCCGAACCTTTTCTAATCTCTTTCCTAATTAATTTTAAGGTTGTTAACCTTTTGAAATCACTATTTTGAAACCATTCAACTCATGTTTTTGGAAAAGAGTTTCGAAAACCTATTTGATCGAGAACGAAAACCATAGTGCGCGTGTGAGAACATCGGCTGATGACTACTGAATATGTATATGTTATATATGTCAACTGATATGATTATAATGCCGGATGTTTTATATTATTCATCAAAACGGGTTATAAGTCAATAATATGTTATAACAAGATTATAATGCCGGAGGTCTAACTTAAGAATTCCTCAAAACGGGTTATAGATCGAAAGATATAAATTATCTAAAGAATTATGTGAACGATCCTGTGGTGATCAAAAAGATATAAATTATCAAATAAACATATGTGATAGATCCTTTGGTGATCAAATAGATATATATTATCTAACTCTCGAGAATCGATATGTATTGTAATACATATATCGCGTTGGATGACGATCCGACAAGTAGCATACTAGGGAGGGTAGTCATGACCCCTTACCTAGGCCCTGAATGTGTTTTGGCGTGGTCAACTCACGGGTTGCTGGGATTAGCATGGATTGCAGTCGGCTTATGTTAAAAGATATAGCTACCGGGATTAGCACGGATTGCAGTCGGTTAAGCTATGGTGTTAAAAGACTTCTTAAAAGCTGCCGGGATTAGCACGGATTGCAGTCGGGTTATGCTTATAAAAATAAGACTTCTTACTGAACATGATTTGCTTGGCATCTCGATTATAAGCTCGTGGTAGCTAATAATTTTTGTTAACGGTTTAATAATTGAACCGAGTGTCGGTGAGGGGGCACGGTAGGACTCACTGAGACAAGTTGTCTCACCCAATCCATATTTGTTGTTTTTTACAGAGAACAGGTTATAAGGACAGCAGGTGTCACAGTTGGTCGTCGGGTTGGAGGAGAAGATCGAAGATTGATTTACTTCTAGTTGTCCTTGTTCTTCTGTAGTTGTATCTGTATTCGGTCGTACGACTCGAGCTTGTATTATTTTATTTATTAGCTTCCGCTGTTTCTTGTAAAGATGTGTATCTGAACAAGAATTTTTATACTCTGATTGATACCAAATTGTATATTTAGGTATTTCTTTGTTAAAGAAATACCGGGGTGTTACATTTGGTATCAGAGCGGTTCGACCTTGTCGGACTTAGTGACTCTCGGGTCGAGAGTATAGGATCGAGTCAGCTAGGGACTTAGACAATTATATGTCAGACCTTTTTAGTATATTATGTGACGTATTGAGTCAGGATCCACTCAATGTTTCATGTAAGTTACTGAAAATTATGACAGATAGTTGCCTCAGCCCCGAAAATGTCCGAGACCCTACACCATAGGATTCTCAGCCTCCTCGTTTCATCAGAACGTGCAGCGGTAGCAGAGGGCTACATATTACATTTGAAAACAAGGATGGGCATCCGCGATGGTTCGAGGAAACTGTGGGCGGCTGTTCGGTAAATAAATCTGATGCGACTAGTGAGTCGCGGCATGAAACGTCGTAGATCTTATCGAGAAGTACAAATCAAGAGAAGCCTTTGAGCAATAGCAATGTCAGTGTACTGAAAGCTGTCAGACGAGTTAACACCCGAAACCCTGACCTTTTTTTAGTCAGTGTATCAGCTATCGAGATATCGTTCTCATTATAAATCTTACCTTCTGGAGTAAGTCAATCCCAGTTTGGGTGGAAGTTGAGAAAGTCCCTTCGGAAAAAAAAAATTCCAAATACAGATCCCGTTTATTCTTCTTCGAAGTCACCCTGTGCTAGGTGATAAAGCCAACTGAGTAAAGATAGTCTATCACCAATGTTGTCTAGCAGAATCACAAGGTACCGATCAGGTTAAGCCCCGATCAGGAATTGTGAATCAAATCCTTCAAAGCAAATCAGTATGTGTAATCAGTAGTAGTAACCTTATTTCAATCCGGTGCTGGAAGAATTCCGATCACGGTCTGTGAGAGATTCTCGTTAGTCTTCCGACTCATTTTATTCGTAACTTCTGCTCCGGAACTCCGATTTTTATGTTCCGAGAGGCGTTGGAAACCTAACGGAAATATCTACACCGATGAATAGGTTGTGAACCGTATCTTCAATTGTATTTTGAAGTATACCTCTGTTGTAAATCTGAACCGTAAACTCTAAGCATTCGTGGAATGTGGACCTCCTTGTTGTACGGGAAATTGGTAAAAGGATCTCCAATCAGTCAGTTTAGACTCCTAGAACCCGTTCTGAAGCTATATTGATTAATGTAATGTAATAATTATGTCTGGATAGTCGCGGAAGTTCGGAAAGAAGTTGGGCCAAGGAAAATTCTAAGTGATAAATACTACAATTTCGACGAATCAATACGAAGACACTTATGGTGTGCTCGTTTGATTCTCAAAATAGCTTTTGTTTTCAAAATCCACTGGTGCCACCGCAATTCCAATTTCGTAACTAATCCGAGAATAATTACTACGCTAAAGTTAAACAAGAAACCAAGGAATCGTCTAGGATGACTCTGAATATCCCCTTCGAAAGAAAACCCTATGTCGTTCTCGTAGGATTCCTAATATCGGAATTCGCATCTCCTTTGAATCTGAGTGATCAACGATCTATGAAAGATAGATATCGAAGTTCAATGCCTGGTTGACCTAGGAGGACAGTTGAAACTGGATAAGTCGTGGACTTAGAAAATTCTGAAAGGGCCATAACCTGTGTATGGATACCAAGCTGTAGGTTTGAGTTCCGAGGACCGAGTCATAAGGGTCGAAAGACACACTCTTATTAGTATTTTGGGTCAGTTAACAACATCGTTGGTACCGATGACTGCCTAAAATACTAGAAATGTTCCAAGATAACCGAAGATGTGGGTTACTCAAATGTTTACTCAGAAGTAATGGAAGACTGGGTAACACGTGGATATAATTGCTAGTTGGAGAGGTACCAAGCCATGTTTGGGAGATCATCATTTGACTGTTTTAATGTTCAAGTTTCCGCTACTGAGGTGAAACTCCAATCGTTAATCTTGAATTCGTTAAGATCAACAGTAAGTTGTTGTGACTTTGATCCATCGGATGGGTCAATGCTAATTCTCCATTCTATTGACCTATGGTTAAATGCCGATAAATCAAGTATGTACTGAATTCGAAATTGTCCGATTGTGGCCCAGCACACGATGCTTTTCTAAGAATCCAATGAGTCGAGTACCTATAATGTTTTTACCTTTTTACCTTCTACACCCATTTGATGGTAGAGTGAGTGAGGATGAACCTTATGTCGGTCGGAGACTAAATGATTGGACGGTGACTGTATGACCCATGAGTCCTTGATAGTGAACTTTACAACCTTTGTGTAGTCTCTTGAGACGATCAAGTCGTGTCTATTTTTCATCATGAAACACGAACCTTTGTTTTTAATCTCGAAGTTTTGTCTCGGACCGATTTGAGAAAGGAATTGAACGGAAGTGAATTGAATCGAGTGGAATAGCAGCTTGAGAAGAATTTTTAAAGCAAAAACCCGCTTTCTTTTCGGCTCAATATCCTTCCCGATCCCTTCCTCGAACGAACCTAATTATTTTTGTTGTAACGGAACCTAACTCAAGCACGATAAAAGTTTGCGAGATTTTGATCGCACAAATGTTTGACTCCAACAAAATAACACCTTTATTCTCACTTTCGAACTTGCAAATTTTAAAAAATTTGAGAATGAGATTCCGCTTTGTTGAAACGTCGTGCATCGAGTAAGGTCATTTATAAGTTGGGGTGAATTATCGTTTTGTATAGTCATGTCTTTCAAGCTATTGTAATTGGAAAGCCCCATTGAAAAGAATTTTTTATTCAAATGAGACTATTGTACTTTCAAGCTTTGGAAAAGATTTAATGAAAGAATAAATCACCACCACTTTATAGTTTTATTGAGTCAAGTTGCAAGAAAAAGGTATTTTCTACATTCCGTGGGACTGAGAGTCAAATTGTTTTATAAAAATAACTCTACTTGCTTCGGTCAAGATTTTAGTAAATTGAGTCAAGCGCTTTTGTGGGCGTAACCTAGGAAGGAAATGAAACTTTTCTTCCGGATACCGCGTAGTGTGATTTCCAAGTACTCGTCTCATAGGCGTCGTCTCCTTCCAATTCAAGCTACGGCTAAACCAAAACCTTTCGAGTTCCTGACTTCGAGAGTGCAGGATGTGTGGATACCATAAATTTTAAGTTCGTATTCTCAACATATTGTAGGCATTCCATTGTCCATAACAATTAGTGTCAGCTTTCAGGAGGTCGGAATAGTTAAAGAAAGTCTGTGTCTCCATGATGTCCTTCACGTGTCTCAGTTGAGAAAAGGTATTCCCGATCCACTTCAGCCATTGAGCGTGATACGATCAATCTCCGACCGGATTTACCAGTTCAACCTTATCCTAGTCATATCCTAGGGCGTGGCGTGAAGACATTGAGGACAAGGACTATTCCGATTGTCGAGGTAGTCTGGGAAGGCTTCTCAGCTGAAGAGGACATGATGACCCGATATCAATATCTTTTACTTAAGGTTCGTCTTGTCAATTTTGAGGACAAAATTTTTAAAAGTTGGGGTGATTGTAACATCCCTAATTTTTAAAGACTCGTATTATGATGCCTAGGACCGATTAATTATTTGTGGGAATAATTAGTCGTGTCTCGGAGATTATTATTCGAGGAAAAGTCCAAAGAAATTCCATTCCATAATTAATTGTGGCTTAGTCATGGTTAATTAAGGTATTTAAGCTAAAGGACAAAATTGTAATTTTTCATCCCTCAGTATAAATACCCCTTTATACCTGAACCATTCAGCCCCATTTTCCTCACTTATTCATTTTCTGAAAACTTAGAAGAAAGAAAGCTGAAACAGAATAGAGGAAAAGAGGAGGGGAGGCGAGAATGGAGGGGGATGGAAGGAGAAGGGTTCATCACATTATGATTTAGATGGAAACAGAATAGTTTTGGTTAGGTTTTGACCAAGATAATTCTGTTTTCAAACTCACACTCTGATCCTGGAAAACTACAATTCTAAATGCATCTTCAAGTCAAGAAGCTTGTTCTTCCATTTGAATTTGGAAGAGGATCTATCATTTGGGTTGCCACCTCAGATTATTCAAGCAAGTGAAGTTGCTGTTGCAGTAGTTCAGCAAGGGAGATGTTGATGTTATGGCCTCGTTGGTGTTTTCGGTGCTCGTTCGGTAGTCTCCTGGATTTCAGTCCGATCGTTCGTGCTCCGGTGTGATTTTCTCGCGAGGTCGTCAACCGGGTGAGTCTTACTCACGAATAGGGAATAAAAAGAGTTGAACATTTTGAATATTTTGAACTGTTTGTGTATTCCGAAAATCTGTTTAAAACTGAGTCCCGAAGGTTTCGAAAACAAATTCTGACTTTTCGCGAAAATACCTCTTTTCGTTTTATGAAAATCATGATACAATTGAAAGGATTTTTGGTGATGATTTTTGTATTGAATATATGTCTGGAATATTGTGGAATTTTCTGAAATTTAAGGGAATGAAGATTAGGAATCGAATCGAGAGAGAACGAAGAGAGATAGTGAGAAAAGGTGCGAGTTGAGCATCAGTACTGGAAGTTCTGTCCACTCGCGCGCCATTCGCGCGCAGGTCGCGCGCCGCGCGCCACTCTTGAATTGGGTTCTGTCCACTCGCGCGCCAGTCACGCGTGGGTTGCGCGCCGCGCGCCACTGTGACCCTTTTGATGCGTAATTCCGTTTTTCTCGTTCAACGCTCCGTTCAATCCCGAACCTTTTCTAATCTCTTTCCTAATTAATTTTAAGGTTGTTAACCTACTGAAATCACTATTTTGAAACCATTCAACTCTTGTTTTTGGAAAAGAGTTTCGAAAACCTATTTGATCGAGAACGAAAACCATAGTGCGCGTGTGAGAACATCGGCTGATGACTACTGAGTATGTATATGTTATATATGTCAACTAATATGATTATAATGCCGGATGTTTTATATTATTCATCAAAACGGGTTATAAGTCAATAATATGTTATAACAAGATTATAATGCCGGAGGTCTAACTTAAGAATTCCTCAAAACGGGTTATAGATCGAAAGATATAAATTATCTAAAGAATTATGTGAACGATCCTTTGGTGATCAAAAAGATATAAATTATCAAATAAACATATGTGATAGATCCTTTGGTGATCAAATAGATATATATTATCTAACTCTCGAGAATCGATATGTATTGTAATACATATATCGCGTTGGATGACGATCCGACAAGTAGCATACTAGGGAGGGTAGTCATGACCCCTTACCTAGGCCCTGAATGTGTTTTGGCGTGGTCAACTCACGGGTTGCCGGGATTAGCATGGATTGCAGTCGGCTTATGTTAAAAGATATAGCTACCGGGATTAGCACGGATTGCAGTCGGTTAAGCTATGGTGTTAAAAGACTTCTTAAAAGCTGCCGGGATTAGCACGGATTGCAGTCGGTTTATGCTTATAAAAATAAGACTTCTTACTGAACATGATTTGCTTGGCATCTCGATTATAAGCTCGTGGTAGCTAATAATTTTTGTTAACGGTTTAATAATTGAACCGAGTGTCGGTGAGGGGGCACGGTAGGACTCACTGAGACAAGTTGTCTCACCCAATCCATATTTGTTGTTTTTTACAGAGAACAGGTTATAAGGACAGCAGGTGTCACAGTTGGTCGTCGGGTTGGAGGAGAAGATCGAAGATTGATTTACTTCTAGTTGTCCTTGTTCTTCTGTAGTTGTATCTGTATTCGGTCGTACGACTCGAGCTTGTACTATGTTATAATTTTTATAGTTTCCGCTGTTTCTTGTAAAGATGTGTATCTGAACAGGAATTTTTATACTCTGATTTATACCAAATTGTATATTTAGGTATTTCTTTGTTAAAGAAATACCGGGGTGTTACAGTTCGGGTTACCTAAAATTTTGGGTCTAATTTTACCGAACCCAACCCATTAGTATTTGATTGGACTGGGTCTTTAAATGCTTCAAAACCCATCCAACCCAACTCACGTCTACCCCTAATCAATTTTAGGATGTTGATTTTTATACACCCACAGTTGGACACTATATACCCTCACACAGCACGTGAAATTTCCATTTTGCCCCTTTCATTTACAATGTTTAAGAAAAAAATTTGGAGTTTCGAATTTACCATTAATAGATAAATCTGTTATACAATTTTTAAAGTTTTTTAGAGATTAATATATTTAATTGTTTCATCCGTAATTTAAAAATACATTATGGATTTATCAATCAAATAGATACTCCCTCTGGTCCCTATATATTATAAGAAGATTTTACAAAAATCTCAAAGACCAATGAGGTTATTAAATGTGATGCAATTTAAGTCTTATCCCAAGCATATCCCTAGCATTAATTTTTTATATCCACTATGTGCCTTTCTAGTGAAAATAAATCTCACATTAAAAAGGGGTATAAAAAATTTTTTAGCAATTAATGTGCTTTTGAAAAATGTATCTTTTTCTTATAATTAGAATAAAAAAATATACCAAAAATTTTCTTATAATAGGGACCGGAGGGAGTAAATCGTAATGTATTCAATTTATCTATAAATTCGTACACTACAAGAAAAACGTGTTTTTCCTGGAAATGCACCAAATCTACCAAAAAAGTGACGTTTTCGGCGGATTTTTTCCGCTGGTAAAACGCTCGAAGGTAATGTTTTCTGGCGAAATTTCCGCCGGTAATTTCCGGCGGATTTTTTCCGCCGGTAATGAGCATTTCCGGCGGATTTTTTTAAAATAAAAAATAATTTTTTTTTTTTTGAAAAATCCGCCACAAACGTGCGTTATCGAGGGATATTTTCCGCCAGTAATACTCTCAAGCTCTCACGACTCACTTTGGCTCTCACGACTTTAGCTTTTGCAAATGTAGCAAATAATTTCACATTCATGAAAGTCTAAGGAATTACAATCAGGGGAATAGTATTTATATGTTGGGTCTAATGGATCTTAAACCCAACATACAGTCCACTTAAAGAAAGGAAAACAAGGCCCATGGCCACATCAAAGTAACTAAAGGGCATAACCTATATGTTCATTACATTTAAAAAAGAAATCCTAAGTTTATTGAAAAACAAATACAAAGAAATAGGGAACACTATAGAGTTTGGGTATTCTAGAAATTCCCTAAGGTATCCTTCGTCACTTTAGTGAGTCTTTGTCAATTATCAAGGTGGACACACTAAAGTATATTCCTTTTGAATGTTGGATCTATTTTTGGCATTTTGATTCTTTATATTTGTGACATTCATTTAAGCTCCATGATTAGGCTAGGCATGCATGTGGGCTCAAAATCTCAAATTTCTTCGGTTACAATTTTTTATTAATTTTTTGAATTTTTCATAATCTCCAAAAAAATCTAAAGAAAATTGCATTTCCTTCTTTTGATTTTATTAGATTTTTTGTGGTGTTTTTATAATTTGTATATTAGTTTTGATTCTTTTACGAATTCTTAGTGGCGTTTTTATAACCTTTTTTTAATTTTTAGTTGTTGTTCTCCTTCCCCTTTTACTAGATGTTCTGTTGTCGTGAATGCGCCCGAAAACCAAAAGATCACTGGTATCTATATCTATTTCATTTAAAAAAAAAAAATTAATATTAATTTTTAAACAAATTTGAAATGTTTATGGATTTATCTATTTAAATAGATAAATCCGTAATGTATTATTATATTACGGATTTATTTATTTAATTGATAAATCCGTAATTAATTTTTTTAACTACTGATCGACCTATTTAATAGATAAATCCGTATAATGTAAAATCGGTCGAGAGAGAGAGAGACAAAACGGGGAAATATTAAATTGGTGGGGGTATAAGGGTGTGTGGGGTATGAAAATTGATATCCTTAATTTTATCTGTTGTACTAGACCTTACCTTACTAATAGAAAAAAGGCACTTTCTAATCCTTCCCTTATAAAAAACATACTTATTCATTATTATTGTAGGGAGGACAGCGTGTAGGGAGGACAGCGTGTCAAGGACGAAGCCTTATGGAAGCTTCCAAAAACTATGAAGCCTTTTGGCGTTATTCATTACTGAGTTGGCAAACAACATTTACCTCAACAAACAAATTAAAGGTGAAAACGAACCCACAATTTGACCAAAAGGTGATAGTGAAGAGTGTAGAGCTGCCACAATATTCAACGAATATGAACAAACCCAACATAATGGGCTAATGTTCACACGTGGTTCTTTAGAACCGGGTATGAAGCGTGTACAGTCCCCTCTTCTCTATAACTATAAAACAGGTTCACAATCACATGTTGTTTCTTCCAACAAAACAATCTCGCCCTTCTACTTTACTTCAATCTCTTTGAAACAACTTCAAATTATCAAGAAATGGAGCAACCTACTTTCTTTCATGATGAATACTACCCTCTAGATTTATTTGCATTCGAATTTAATGACGTTGACTTTAAGTCAACTCCAGAGAGCTGTTATTCCTCTCACAACAACAAGCGTTTCTATTCAGAAACCACACAGAATTCTTTCCCTGTTGAAAGCCCTGATCAGTCCGTTGTCTCAGCAGCAAGACCAACAAAGCAACTCAAGACTAATAATTCTTCCGCCAAAATCATTTCTTTTGAAAAATCTATTACTTCTTCAGACTTGGATTTTGCATCTGTGATTTCTCAAAGTCATGACTATGAAGATAAAAATTTTCTAAACAACATTAAACTTGAGAACAAGGCTGCAACAACGACGATGCGGAACCAAAACCAAGCTCGAGATCACGTTATAGCCGAAAGAAAACGAAGGGAAAAGCTCACCCAGAGGTTCATTGCTCTTTCTGCCATTCTTCCTGGACTCAAAAAGGTACATACTGATGAACAATCACACTGACACTGATATGTAGACACAGTAAAATTTGAGAAATAGAAGTGATGCAATTGAATGTAAACCACATGTGTCGATTTGACACAAACACGTGTCTCACAAAGCCATCAGACACACTGACAGACAGATATCGATATTAGCTTGAGAAAATAGAAGCGATTGAATGTAAACCGCATGTGTCGATTTAACAAGTGCCCCTAGTTACTTACCTAACCTAACCTGACACGTCTTTAATCTGAAGTATATCGATACTACTTACAAAGTGATTATATATAAGAAATTTAATTTAATGTAAATGTGAATAATGATGGATTGTTTGCATGCAGAATGACAAGGCTACTATTTTGGAAGATGCGATCAAGCATATGAAACAACTACAAGAAAAAGTGAAGAATTTGGAGGAACAAGTAACGGATAGAAAAGTTGAATCAGCAGTTTTTGTGAAGAGATCTATTCTCTTCGCTGACGATCATGGCTCCTCTTGCGATGAGTCACTTCCCGAAATCGAAGCAAAAGTTTCTGGGAAAGACATTCTCTTCAGAATCCACTGCGACAAACACAGTGGGAGAACCACTACTGCAATACTCGCAGAATTGGAAAAGCATCATCTCACAGTTCAGAGCAGTACCAGTTTGCCATTTGGAAATAACACTCTTGACATAACTATTGTTGCTCAGGTAAATTTAATTATTAAATTACATTTTAATTTCAAAGTTAACTTGAATTTTCAGATTATTAATAATTATATGGTTTCTTTGTTTTTTTCAAGCAGATGAACAAGGAATACGTCTTGACTATAAAGGATCTCATAAGAAACTTAAGTCAGGTTTTGAGAAAGCTCATTTGATCGTAAACAACAAGTTCAAGACATCAGCATTTGTTGATATGTGCATGCTAGCTCATGAGTCATCATATGACTATAGTGAAAAGTGTTTTTTTTTTCTTTCATTTTCTGTTGTTTTTTGCGCAGTTGACTGATCAGCTGTGTTAATCAATCTACCCCACAATGGCTTTTTTCAAATCTAAGCAGCTCCATTTTTTCTTCCCTATAGGGATTTCTTGGGAGTATTAGATTTGACAATTAAGATAGATCTCTTTCCAACCTGTTTCACGTTGTGAGAAAGAGTGCAGTAATGTAATCGGGTGTATTTAATTTTATATTTTTATATTAGCATTATTGTCTGTTCGTGATTGATCCCTTTCTATATAAAATTAGTTTTTATAATTCTATATAAAGTTCTTATGATTACTGTTTTTACTAATCGACAATTTGCCCTTTTTTTAAAATATTCTGGATACTCGTGTGGATGCATATCTTCAACTCTATCACTTCGCAATCTGTCCGAGGAAGCTTTGACCAAATGACAGCTGCGTTTATTGTTTTAAACTACAAACTTAATTAGCTAATTAAGTAGCATCATTTCCTATTATTGGAATGTGCATTGAATACCAGAAAAAATAAACTGGCAGTATAGTATACTTTACTTGATATATGATATTGTTTATCATAATACTTTCAGTTTAATCAAATGATCATGAATCATAATACACGTGGTTATAATGGCAAGTATAGTACTTAGTATCAAAAAATGGCAAGTATAATGTCTCAGACTAGAACGTTATCCCCTCACTTTAAATTTTCTTATATAAAATGTGACAAAGTATAGTAACAAAATAGTCACGATTCGTATAATTATTTGATGATTAAATTTTAATTTACCATTTTTGTTTGTAACTTAAATACCATGTTAGACATGTTTCATCTACATAGTCACATTTAGGGTGCTACGTTACCTCGAAAAGTTTAGTTTTTCTCACAATACTTGCTCACACATTTGTATTTGACCTATACTTGTGTGTTCGCCTTTTGTCTGCTTTCACATATTTTTATGAATAAGATGATTTGATTTTTCTAATTAAAGCATATTTTCTAACATAATACTATGCAAAAAAAAAATGCAAATCCTGTGCAGAATGATGGGGCAGGTTTACTTTGACAGTAAACTCTTGGAAATCAAATAGATAATAATGTAAACCAAGCAGTCAAGCACAAAAAAAGATAGAGGACTAAAGTGAAAAAATAAACTAAGATAAAAGAACAAAAGTGCAACATTGCAATTTTTTTATTTGAAAGATTTGAATTACTCAATATTCAAACAGTTTAACATAATTGCATTTTTTCAAAAAATAATATGGTTTATTAATGATAATTACCACTCTAGATTGTTTATGTTTGAACAATGCAAACTTAGTTAATTTTTCAAAATATAAAAACATGTTGCTAATGATGGCCACGGTGGATGCTTCCATATGGACATCACGAACAGCCTTCAAATTTCAAAACAAAAAAGTAGTCTTTTAGCGATCAGTTTAAGTTTACCCCTTAGGTTATTATTGAGCGCTCTTCAATTCTAAAAAAAACTTTCAAATAACAAAATTGTAATATGCACTTTTGTTCCTTTATTTTAATTTATTTTTTACTTTAGTCCTTTATCTTTTTTTATGCTCGTAATATTATTCTCTTTTTGATTTCTAAGAATTTGCTGACAAAGTGAATTTTACGTATGATTTCATTTCTTTGCATAAAATTCACTCAACCATACTAACGAGGTTGTTCGCATTGCGTCTTGAACTCTTGTCGCCCCATAGTTAAGCTCAAGTACAATTTTCCTAATTTGGTCGACATATGGTGTTTGTTCCATCAGCAATTCATTTTTAACTATTGTCTGATTATTAACAATCAAAATTACGTCTAAATGTTGATTCAGTTTCTCCAACTGAGTCACTAAAATCACGGTTAATTGGTTATTATCCTCCATTAATGGCATTATACCGTCATATTTTGGGTAAACATATTCACCATTTCATGGTTGTTATCGTCAATTTGTTGCCTTATTGATGTTAAAGTATTATACCGTCATATAAACTTCCATTGTCGGGAGGCATGGCTGCACTCATGTTTGAGAACGACCTATAGAGGTGCTGGCGTTCGATAGGAATTAGCTATCGTCGGACCGACCAGACCACTATAGCATTTAGGTAAGCTTCTCTTTTTTTTTTTTGATAAGTCAAAAGTATTATTATATAGGGGCACTAGGGGTGCCTCAACCCGTTTACAATTAATGTAACCGGTTCATACAATTGTACGGGTGTGAATCCCATTCTTCAAACTCCATGGATCCATGGTTCCCCAATCTATATACTATCCACCCCCAAGATAATCCTTTTACATGTTGTAACATTTGGGGTACACTTGGGACACCTCCATTGAAAATTACTCTATTCCTATTAATCCAAATTACCCATAATACAGCCACCCAAACCAAGAACCGAACTTTTTCCTTTTTCTTTCCTCCTATCTTAATTCTATGCAACCACATATGATCCCAAGCACCAATACAGCCCACTCCTTCGATGCCCAGCCACTGCCAAATGCGATTCCACAAGGTAGCTGAAACATGACAATTAAAAAAGAGGTGATTAGACTCTTCTTCTGCATTGAAGCAAAAAACGCAGCAGCTGCTGTGATTTCCAGATAGAATGCCACGCTGCATCAGCAGCTTTCGAGTAGGAAGTCGATCGATTAACACTCTCCAGCCGTGTACCAAAAACTTTGATGGAGCTGCTGTACGCCAAAACTGTTTTAACCGCTTTGTTTCCTCGTCGGACAGCTGCTGTTCCTCGCTGCTATTAACCAGTCTGCACTATGCGGACTTGACAGTATACTGCCGTGACTGTGTTGCCATCCAGCACCATCTGTCGTCGCGCACTTTATTTGGACAGATTTCTCTCAGAATGATATCAATTTCAGCAGCCAGTTCAGCTTGTTCATCTGTCATTGGACTGCGCCAAGAAAGCTTCCACACCCATTTTTCGTCGACCCATTCGCCACAATCTGCTACAGTAGCTGCTGCACATTCTGTCACCGCGAGCAGATGCGGGAACATCTCAGCAAACGGCCTCGGTGAGCACCAACTGTCTTGCCAAAACTTCACCTTATTACCTGTAACACCCCGTTAATTTCTAACTTGTAGAAACTACCGAAGCGCACTACTTGCATACATCAAAGTGACTTTCCTTTTAACATATTGAACACACATCTAAACTTCGATGAATCACACATCAAACGTGCTTAAATAACTGAACTGAAATATATAAAGTCGGTCCTTACACCCTCAACTAGTGTTCAATACTCAAAACCGAAAGTCTGCGGAAGCGATTTACAAACTTGAAATACATAAGTCGTACAATCGAGTGGTCTTAAGATACTGAATACAAAATACAGAGATACAAGGGAAACTGAAATATGAGACATAAAGAAATAAAGATAGCAGCTGCTCCTCAAGCATCTTCATAGCCGTGCCTCACGGTCTTCAACTTTCCCTGCTTAACTGAAAAACAACAACAATGGATTGGGTGAGACAACTTGTCTCAGTGAGTCCTATCGCGACCCCTTACTAATCCTCTCGGTTCAATTATGCTTGATTCATTATTCTGATTCTAACTCATAGTCCTCTAAATTGACTATGTGGCTAACTAACTGAAGTTGTCCTTATAACCCTTAAGCCGGTTACAAGACACAACTCATAAACTGAACTAAACGTTGTCCTCATAACCCTTAAGCCGGTTACAAGAAACAACACATAAACTGAACTGATATTTTAGCGTGTCACCGGTCACTTGGCATAATAAGCTTCCGGTGAACCCGTCCCCACTAATCGGCTGGGTCCCTGATGGGGCCTAGGTTCATAGGGCTCATGACTTCCCCTCCCCTAGCACACTAAACTGAAATAGGGTCGTCACCCTAACTGAACTGATGTATAAATATATACCTGAACTGAACTGAACAATGAACTTAACATAACGATAAACTGAACATAATCATGAACTTAACTTAACATGAACTGATCCTAACATAAACTTATTACTAACGTGATCTAATTACTAACTTAGTCTAATTATTAAGTGATCTCTCATGGATTACTAAGGTTCGCTAACTTAACTTACACTAATTATCCTGCTAGTCCAAACATAATACATCAATCACATTTAGCATAATCATAACATGATACTCGGTCTCAATCATGAACTTAGCTTAAGCATAACAATCTCATAATCAGGGTTATATCCTCAAGAGCGAGTTATAAACAATCCACCAATGGTATTAATAGAGTCACATCATCACAGTTGGTTGAGAAGGAGATCGGAAGAGGTTTGGAACCGAAAGGAGCGACGAAACGGAATTTAGGAGTACGGTACCAGAAGGGGGCGCACGGTCCGTGCCCAGGGGCGCACGATCCGTGCGTCCTATTACTTTTCTCAAATTGGCAACCCGAAGGGGGCGCACGATCCGTGCCCAGGGGCGCACGGTCCGTGCGTCCTGTGAACTCAGAATAATTTCCTCTTTCGTTCCGTTTCGCTTTCCGATCGTTTCTAATCCGTAACCCGATCGACATCTAACCTTCAAACAGAGTTTATAAACATAATTCCAGACATAATCCAATCATCACAATCCACACATCAATCATGCAATTTTAATCACAATTTCAGTCCAACGATTTATCAATCTCATGATTCAAACGATATTTTCGCAAAACGGTTTAGCACCGGAATTTCACAAATTCGCGACTCAATTAAAATGAAAAGGCTGAAAACAATCCTAGTGAGTATTAGAACTCACTTTTTCGTGACGACGATACTCCCGACGCCGAAACTTCTCGAATACGGACGAACGGAGAATCACGAATCCGCTCCAGCTATTTCCAGCAACAAACCGCCAAATTGCAACGAGCGTAACTCACTCAAATCTCAACCAAACTTAGCAAAACGAGGGTCTACGGTGAAGGGAATTTTCTCTACTTTCTGATGGAGAAAGATTCACTTACATGCAACCAGTGGTTTGGGAGATATTAACAAAACAATAGGACTGCTTCGGAACAGTGACTGATTCTTAATCCGAAAGTTGTGAGTGTGATATCTCTCTCATTTCTCAATGAAATCCTGCGGTTCTTGTGCCCAAAATGAATAGCTTTGTGTCTAGTTTCCAGAGGGACAAGAATCACGATGATCGGAGTCGTGCTCAGGGAGATACGAACGAAACACTGAAGGTAGGTAAAACGGGTTTTTCACTGGATTCTGTGCTTGCACCAAGAACTTCAACAAACTGCTTCTAGTAACTCACAACAGAAAACCCAATTCGTGATATTGGTACAGTAGGTGGTCTATGGCTTCAAAAGTGGTATCAAATGGAAGAGCATGAAATATGGAGATGAATGGTGGTGATAGTTGAGACATGCATGATGGTTGAGACTAGATCCTCTCCTCCCTTTCCCTTCTTCCTCACGCACTCTCTCCTCTCTCAGCCCTCTGTTTTTGCTTTCTTTCCTCTCTCTCAAAATTCTGGAATGTTTTGCTTTTAAGTGTGTGTGTGGCCAGCAGGAGAATTTAAGTGAGCATGCTAAAAAGAAAATGAGAAGGAATGGACTATCCTACCCTCATTTGACTCCCACTTAAACCACTTCTAACCCATTACTAAATCAATGATTTCTTATCATAATATATAGCAAACAATCAACATCATACATTATTTACTTGATCATCAACTATCTCATAATTAATTGAATCAAGTAACTCACTATCAAAACATTTTATTTTTAACCAAGTTAATAAAATCACTAGATATCAATTCATGTCAATTAATTTAAATTTTAAAAATTGAGGATATTACAATCACCCCAACTTTTAAAAATTTTGTCCTCAAAATTGGACCAATCAAAACAAACAACACACAATATACCTTTCGCTGATCCGGCATCGGCTTCGCCTTTCTGAGCGTCCAACACAAATACCTTTCCGCTTGCGGAGTTAGAATTCCCTTCTCGATTCCTCTTCTTCACCGGGCATTCGTTAGCATAATGCCCTTCTTCCTTGCAGTAGTAACACACGGTGGATCCCAAACGGCAGTCTCCGGTGTGAGGCCTCCCGCATTTCGGACACTTACCGGACCTTAGTAGTTCGGATGCTGTAGGTTGGTTTCCTTTGTTATAGATACTCCTCGGTTCATCACTTGGGGATGACAATTCCAAAGTTTTCCTCTTCTCTTTCCGATACGCTTTCCTTTCCTCATACATCTTGTTGAGATCTGCCTCTGCAACATAAGCTTGCTGCACCAGTCCAGCATAATTGGTCATAGCATAAGAGCTAAGACCTTGGGCCACATCCGCACGAAGACCTGCCTTGTACATCTGCATCTTCCACTCATCATTAGGAGCATGCTTTGCCAATTGATAAAACTGCGACAGCCTTTCGAACTTGGCGGTGAATTCACCCACTGACATCTCTCCTTGTCTCAAGTTAACAAACTCGGCTTGCTTGCTTAACTTCATCACCGGAGGGAAGAAGTGACCAGAAAACATTTCTTTGAAGTTGGCCCAGGTAACCGGAGTTCCCTGATTCACCATTAGTTCATGAGCATTGGTCCACCAGGTTTGAGCATCTTCCTCGAGCATATGGGCGGCAAAAAGAACCTTCTCTTCTTCGCTGCATTGAAGAGTCCTAAAAATCTTCTCCATTGAATCCAACAAGAAATGTGATACCATTACCTCAGGTTCTCCCTTGAAACTTTGGGGATTCATTTTCTGGAAACGAAAGTAAGCCCTATTCGGATCTTCCAGAGGAGGTTGTTGAACATTCGGTTGCTGTTGATTCATCCTCTCATGATGCATTTGGGCCATTTGAGCCATATGCTGCTGCTGCATTTGCATCATGTCATTCATCATCTTTTGTTGCGTCTCGATGACGTTCTGCATCCATTCGGTATTTGGATCAACAGGAACGCTTCTCCTACTTCCACCAGCCATGATTCTGCGAAATATGCACAAAGTGTTTAGTTGATCAGGCTAAACGTCTAATAGCATACTAAGAGGAATCACACTTAGAGGACTTAAGAGACTCATGATTCTAAGTCCGACTGGGTCGAACTGCTCTGATACCAATTGTAACACCCCGTTAATTTCTAACTTGTAGAAACTACCGAAGCGCACTACTGGCATACATCAGAGTGACTTTCCTTTTAACATATTGAACACACATCTAAACTTCGATGAATCACACATCAAACGTGCTTAAATAACTGAACTGAAATATATAAAGTCGGTCCTTACACCCTCAACTAGTGTTCAATACTCAAAACCGAAAGTCTGCGGAAGCGATTTACAAACTTGAAATACATAAGTCGTACAATCGAGTGGTCTTAAGATACTGAATACAAAATACAGAGATACAAGGGAAACTGAAATATGAGACATAAAGAAATAAAGATAGCAGCTGCTCCTCAAGCATCTTCATAGCCGTGCCTCACGGTCTTCAACTTTCCCTGCTTAACTGAAAAACAACAACAATGGATTGGGTGAGACAACTTGTCTCAGTGAGTCCTATCGCGACCCCTTACTAATCCTCTCGGTTCAATTATGCTTGATTCATTATTCTGATTCTAACTCATAGTCCTCTAAATTGACTATGTGGCTAACTAACTGAAGTTGTCCTTATAACCCTTAAGCCGGTTACAAGACACAACTCATAAACTGAACTAAACGTTGTCCCATAACCCTTAAGCCGGTTACAAGAAACAACACATAAACTGAACTGATATTTTAGCGTGTCACCGGTCACTTGGCATAATAAGCTTCCGGTGAACCCGTCCCCACTAATCGGCTGGGTCCCTGATGGGGCCTAGGTTCATAGGGCTCATGACTTCCCCTCCCCTAGCACACTAAACTGAAATAGGGTCGTCACCCTAACTGAACTGATGTATAAATATATACCTGAACTGAACTGAACAATGAACTTAACATAACGATAAACTGAACATAATCATGAACTTAACTTAACATGAACTGATCCTAACATAAACTTATTACTAACGTGATCTAATTACTAACTTAGTCTAATTATTAAGTGATCTCTCATGGATTACTAAGGTTCGCTAACTTAACTTACACTAATTATCCTGCTAGTCCAAACATAATACATCAATCACATTTAGCATAATCATAACATGATACTCGGTCTCAATCATGAACTTAGCTTAAGCATAACAATCTCATAATCAGGGTTATATCCTCAAGAGCGAGTTATAAACAATCCACCAATGGTATTAATAGAGTCACATCATCACAGTTGGTTGAGAAGGAGATCGGAAGAGGTTTGGAACCGAAAGGAGCGACGAAACAGAATTTAGGAGTACGGTACCAGAAGGGGGCGCACGATCCGTGCCCAGGGGCGCACGATCCGTGCGTCCTATTACTTTTCTCAAATTGGCAACCCGAAGGGGGCGCACGATCCGTGCCCAGGGGCGCACGGTCCGTGCGTCTTGTGAACTCAGAATAATTTCCTCTTTCGTTCCGTTTCGCTTTCCGATCGTTTCTAATCCGTAACTCGATCGACATCCAACCTTCAAACAGAGTTTATAAACATAATTCCAGACATAATCCAATCATCACAATCCACACATCAATCATGCAATTTTAATCACAATTTCAGTCCAACGATTTATCAATCTCATGATTCAAACGATATTTTCGCAAAACGGTTTAGCACCGGAATTTCACAAATTCGCGACTCAATTAAAATGAAAAGGCTGAAAACAATCCTAGTGAGTATTAGAACTCACTTTTTCGTGACGACGATACTCCCGACGCCGAAACTTCTCGAATACGGACGAACGGAGAATCACGAATCCGCTCCAGCTATTTCCAGCAACAAACCGCCAAATTGCAACGAGCGTAACTCACTCAAATCTCAACCAAACTTAGCAAAACGAGGGTCTACGGTGAAGGGAATTTTCTCTACTTTCTGATGGAGAAAGATTCACTTACATGCAACCAGTGGTTTGGGAGATATTAACAAAACAATAGAACTGCTTCGGAACAGTGACTGATTCTTAATCCGAAAGTTGTGAGTGTGATATCTCTCTCATTTCTCAATGAAATCCTGCGGTTCTTGTGCCCAAAATGAAGAGCTTTGTGTCTAGGTCCCAGAGGGACAAGAATCACGATGATCGGAGTCGTGCTCAGGGAGATACGAACGAAACACTGAAGGTAGGTAAAACGGGTTTTTCACTGGATTCTGTGCTTGCACCAAGAACTTCAACAAACTGCTTCTAGTAACTCACAACAGAAAACCCAATTCGTGATATTGGTACAGTAGGTGGTCTATGGCTTCAAAAGTGGTATCCAATGGAAGAGCATGAAATATGGAGATGAATGGTGGTGATAGTTGAGACATGCATGATGGTTGAGACTAGATCCTCTCCTCCCTTTCCCTTCTTCCTCATGCACTCTCTCCTCTCTCAGCCCTCTGTTTTTGCTTTCTTTCCTCTCTCTCAAAATTCTGGAATGTTTTGCTTTTAAGTGTGTGTGTGGCCAGCAGGAGAATTTAAGTGAGCATGCTAAAAAGAAAATGGGAAGGAATGGACTATCCTACCCTCATTTGACTCCCACTTAAACCACTTCTAACCCATTACTAAATCAATGATTTCTTATCATAATATATAGCAAACAATCAACATCATACATTATTTACTTGATCATCAACTATCTCATAATTAATTGAATCAAGTAACTCACTATCAAAACATTTTATTTTTAACCAAGTTAATAAAATCACTAGATATCAATTCATGTCAATTAATTTAAATTTTAAAAATTGAGGATATTACAATACCTCTGCCCAATTTAATTCTTATCGTATCATCAAACCAATTTTCATCTCCGCCTAACCCTTTATCATTTAATCGTAGATCTTTCCACCATACCGAGCTTTGAGTGAGCGCTATAATCTTATCCTTCCCATATAATTTTTCTATCAACTCCTTCCACACATTTTGTTTTCCTTCTATTATTCTCCATCTCCACTTTCCCAACAAGGCTTTATTGAATGCTTCCATATTTCTAATGCCGAGCCCCCCCTTTTCCTTTGGCATACAAATCTTATTCCAACTCACCCACGCCATCTTCCTCCCCTCTCCTCCACCTCCCCAAAGAAATTTTCTTTGAATTGCCACCATTTCCTTTACAACTTTTTTAGGTGCTTTAAAGAAAGAAAAATAGTAGAGTGGAAGACTAGCCAAGACTGAATTTATTAAAGTCACCCGCCCACCCATGGAAAGTTGCCTACTCTTCCATGTTGATAATTTATCTTTCATTCTTTTAATCACCGGTTGCCAAGTACTACTCCTTCTAGGATTTGCCCCCACCGGTACCCCTAGAAATTTGAATGGTATGCTTCCGGTATTACAATACAAAAATCTAGCTCCGGCCTTCACCTCCTCCTCATCCATACTAACCCCAATCAAACAACTCTTATGAAAGTTCACACGCAATCCCGAAACTAACTCAAAGATCCTCAATATTGCTTTTAGGCACCACAAATTCTCCCTTGACTTTGAAACCATAAACAAAGTGTCATCCGCAAATTGAAGCAGCGGAAAGGAAATTCTCTCACTAACCGCGAACCCCTCCAACCAACATTGATCAACACAATTCCTAATCAAGCCCGTGAGCCCTTCCGATACCATGAGAAATAAGAACGGTGCCAAAGGGTCTCCTTGTCTTAAACCCCGCTCCATTGAGAATTCACCGGTTGGACTACCATTGACCAAAACCGACACATTGCCCGTGAAGATACACGCTTTCATCCAAGACCTCCAAGTATCACAAAACCCCATTCTTTTCATCATGTACTCTAGAAAACCCCAAGCCACCGAATCGTATGCCTTCTCAAAATCTACCTTAAACAACACCAATGGTTTCTTCTTCTTTTTTGCGAAATTGATGACCTCATTCGTCACTAACACTCCATCTAATATTTGTCTTCCTTTAATAAAAGCCGTTTGAGTATCGGAGATGACACCGGGAAGCACTTCTTTGAGTCTCCTTGCCAAAACCTTGGAAATAATCTTGTACATACAACCTATTAGCGAAATAGGCCGAAAATCACCAAGTTCTTGTGGATTCTTCTTTTTCCCAATTAGCGCAACGAAGGATGAAGTAAAAGCTCTAGGTAGTCTACCATTAGTGTGAAATTGATGCATGACACCCATGACCTCCTCTTTAATAGTATCCCAACAAGACTTGATGAAATTAAAATTGAATCCATCGGGCCCCGGACTCTTGTTCCCGTCACAACTCCATATAGCCTCCTCAACCTCCTCTAAAGAAAAAGGAGAAGTGAGGAGTTGCGCCTCATCCGAAGAGATGCTCTTAAAACCAACCCCATCAAGGGTGGGCCTCCTAGAGAATGCTTCGGTGAATTGTTGTTTAAAATGCCTCTTCACTTCTTCTTTAATCTCCCCTACATCTTCCAACCATTCCTCCCCCACCTTGAGTAACTCAATTTGGTTCCTTCTTGCACTTGATTTAATAGCTTGATGGAAAAACTTAGTATTTCCGTCTCCTTGTTGAATCCAATCCGTCCTAGCTTTTTGAGCTAGAATGGATTCCTTTTGATATAACTCCTTCCAAAATTCGATGTTCAACGCCTTCCATCTCTCCGAATCCCATTCATCCTCATTGATCACTCCTTGCTCCATAATATTCATTTCCTTTACTACTTCCTCAACTCTAAGATCCTTAATCCCATACACTTCTTTATTCCACACTTTCAAACTTTCCTTAAGGTACTTTAGTTTCTCCTTCACTACATGAGCATTCCACCCTTCCACTTCTAATTCCTTCCATTTTTCCTCCATAAAATTTTTCCCGTCTTCATGCTTGAGCCACCCGTTGAAGAACCTAAAAGGTTTAGGACCCCAATTCTTCTCTGAAGATAAAAGCCACACCGGGCAATGATCCGATGTATCTCTATCTCCAATCCATTGTGCTTTTATTCTCCATTCCACCTCCAACTCTTGTGACAAAAAAATCCTATCGATCCTACTTGCCGCCGTTCCATTAGGTTGAAACCACGAGTATTTTTTACCCAAACACACCGGCTCCACTACTCCCATTTCCTCCAAAAAGAATTTGAAATCCTCGCTTTCTCTCTCACTAAACCTATTAGTCCTACCCCTTCTTTCGGACCTACTCAACACCGAATTGAAATCCCCCCCTATAACCCACTCACCGACACTCAAGCTCTCCTTTTCCCTAATTAGCCTAGCCCATAATTCCCTTTTGCTTCTTACTGAACATCCCGAGTAGACGTTAACAAAGTAACATAACCGATCATCTAGCTGAGCAGCAACACCAACAAACCCTGACTGCGAGAAGGTATGAAAGACACTAAACAAACCTTTCCTCCAAAATGATAGAATTCCACCCGAAAGACCACTAGATGGTAAAAAGCACCATTCCACATCGTCTCCACCCCACAGACGGAAAACCAAAGAAGCTTCAATCACCGACTTCTTAGTTTCTTGAAGAAAGCAAAAATCAAACTTTTCTCTCAAGATAAGACTCCTAATCCTCCTTTGTTTGGCCTTATTGCCAATGCCGCGGACGTTTAAGGTCATAATCTTCATTTAGAACCTTTTAGGTTCACCATCTTCTTCTTTGCATCCTTATCCCTTGTTTCCATTTCTTTAATCTTTTCAATAAACAAGTGATCGATCTCAGTACCATTACCACTCACACCAATCAACTTTGCGAAATTCCACATTTTCTCTTCCTTTGTCAAGCTTGAATCAGCCCATAATGATTTTGATCCAGTGAGACCAATATCGGAACTTGAAGAATTCTCCATATCCTCAGCGTTTTTTTCCGAATTGCCATGAGATGAATCCTCCACGGGGATCGGTTGAGTGCCTAAAGGTATAGGGGGAATCACAGGAATCGAAGGAAGGTCGACTAGAAGAGGGATAGCTTGAAGGTCCTCAACATTGGTAGAGATTGAAGGAGAGAAGGACGAAGAGGTAAGCTTCTCTTTATTGATTAAAACTTAACGATCCAACTACTGATGCGGTCGAATGGTTGACCGACCCAGGTAGCATGCCAAACAATGGAATATTGGACATCGAATTTGAACCGGACTCTTCTCTGAGCGATCGGTCCTCTTTTTGCAGTAAGTCTATCTGTGCTAGTGCTGTCTTGGGGGCTTGGTGCCAGGTATTGAGGTCGTTCCTGTACGAAGGCTGGTCGCGTGCAGAGCTCCCTCGGGGTGTACCTGCGATGGCACTCCAACGCCCAAGTCAGTGGGATGATCTTTAGTATAATAGTATTAGTCAAAAACGTACCTTTCATGTGATGTCAGGGACTCTTTATATAGTACTTAGGGCGCTGTAGGCGACCGTCGAATCCTGCGAGAATTCCTCTCCGCCGTAGATCTTCCCATCGTGGGCATAAGTGGCGCCTGGTCGCTATTGGGACGCTCGCACAGGCCCAACCTTCTCAACGGGTCGCGACCCGATCCAAATCGTCGTGTAACGCTAGTTGCTTACTGGGCCGCTCGCCCCGGTCCAATATTCTTCATGGGCTGCGGCCCAATCCAGAACAGTTGCCCCCCAGGCCGAAGTCGTTCATTAGGACGGGTTCAGGCCTAAGAGTCACATTTCTTTTGGTGAGGCGAGCTGCCTCTCCTTGGTCGCCTGCGCTGAGACGACCTGATCGTATGCCCGTTTCGACGGAGCATGCTCGCGCCTTCTTGCGACGTGGTATTCTGACAGTCATGATGTTCTGAAAGGACAAGCATGACGCTTCGATGAGACTGTTATAATGCTTCACGCTTCCCAAAAAGGGGGGCGCGTAATGATGACAGTTCAATTTTCGAGGAAGGTCATCAATTTAGAAGGGGAAGAGACGTGCCCCTTCGCGTTCTGGCTCTTCCTCCCTATAAATATGGGGCACCCCTTAGATTAATTTGTTTCTTTTCCGAAATTCCTGCTCTGAGGACGAGTTCTTTCTCCGACGAGCGATCTACTTTCCGGCTATTTTGGCAAGGTGTTTTCCGATTGGCGACTTCAAACTCCGGCGCGACCTAACTTCCGATCGCCTTATTCTGGTGATAGCTAGTGCGACGAAATCGTTTCCCGCTCCAGGTATCTAGTTTCATCTCGGGCTTTTAATTTAAATCGCACTTCTTTACTTCTTAACATGGGCAAAGAGGGGATGTCAAACCCGGGGTCGATCATGTTGCCCCTTTCCGTAGGTCATCTTCGATGGTCTGACTTTCATGCTCCCTTCTTGCAGGCTATCTTTCGTCATGGTGCGGACGAAGCTAACCGCCCACGTAACCGGCAGCCCGCCACCTTCTTCAACGGACCCATCCTCCAGTTCTCGGACGTCTACGGATAGGACGGCTTCGGAAGGTGGATTTACTTCTACACCCACCGGCTGAGGGATCGGATCTCGCGATGCCCGCTCGCCCTGTATTCTTCCAAGAAGGGGAAAGTCATGATCCACCTTCCATGTCCTCGGCTCATTCAGAGCGGGTTATCCAGTCGGACGCCGGAAGAGGGGAAGCCGATTGGAGAGGCGTATTAGGGGAGGATCGTTCCTGGATCTTATCGGCCGTGCTAGGCCGGGTACCTTCGCTATTTAAACCTGGGGATGAGGTGTTGCCGTTTTTTGCCGGGCTGGTTGGTGCACCGGGTCAGGCATGGGCGGTGGCAGGTCCTTCTTCAACGGAACACGTGGCTATGATCCCACCCACCTTAAAATTCACAATGTACGCCACTGTTCTTCACGACGTCGGGATTCGTCCGCCGTTTACATCCTTTCAACGCAATATTCTCTGCTATCTTGGGGTTGCACCCTCGCAGCTGCACCCTAACTCGTGGGCCTTTGTCAAGGTGTTTGAGAAGTTGTTGAGGGTGATGGGGCGAGAGTGCAATCGGCAGACGTTCTTCAAAAATTTTGAGACGAGCAGGCGACCAGAGCCGGACAGCAATTGAAACCGGTGGGAGCATTTGAGTCTTAAGGCTCAGTCGGACTACAAGATATTCAAGCCTTTTTCTGACTTGCTCAAACCCTGGAAATCTTCTTTTCTATGGGTGATCCCCGTTTGCGAAGAGTCCCAGCGGATGGTTGGGGCGATCGACACCCGGGGGCGAGTAACCAGCATGAAATATCCCATAGCGTGGACGTACGCTCATTTTCGCCGCACGCCCGCCGCGTATAGGACCCGTTGCCAACTTGGTGACGAAAATATTGAGACTTTGAGACTGCTCGAGAACTTGGCCTCTTGGATGGAGGAGGGTTTGATCAAGTGTCACCAATTGGTGAAAACGACCGACGATAATGGTTTCAAGGTCGCTCTTGGTATGGGTAGTCGTACCCCCTTTTTTTCTTTTTTTTTAACCGTGTTCTTACCATCTTTGCAGGTGAAATGGCTAGTCTAGGTTTTGCTGAGTTGATGAAGCAAGCCAAGAAAGGGAGGAAGCCCCAGACCGGCCCGTCCACCCCTGCTGTTACTCTTTCCCCGGTTCCTGAGGGCACCGTGTCTGCTGTAGGAGGGGAGATCGGCACGCCCGTTGCTGAAATGAAGAGGGGTCGTCCCCTTCCCACCGTCGATTTGACCCAGGATGACCCTGCTCCTAAAAATTCCAGGGCCCACAAAGGACCTCAAAAGAGTCCTGCATCGGGGTTCGATCTGGACGAGATGACCGATGAGGGCATCATAAGCGATTTTCGTGAAGACCCCCTTCTGTTTGCGGCCGGGGTGGTCAAGGCTGGGTCTCGCCTGATTGCGAAGTTGAAACACGGAGAAATGGAGCGGACCAAAGGTAATATTCTCCTCGCCCAAAATTTATGGTTGGAGAGTGATAACTTAGACAAAACCGACAAGCTTAGCCATGCTTATGTTTATATCTCAGAAGATCGGGAGGAGTTGGAAGCCACCAAGAAGAAACTGCAAGATTCAGAAGCCGCCCTTCAACCTACAGTCAATGCCCTTGATGAAACAAGGAAGTCGCTCTCCGTCATCACCCAAGAGCGAGACGATGCCCAGATCGCTCTAGCTGAAGCTGAGAGGAAATTGCAGCTTGAGGTGGGGAAATTTAACGAGTTGTCCGGACAGATGAGCGGGTTGAATTTGGAAGCCGCTGAAATGAGGTCGACCATTGAGGCCTTGAAGAAAGAGCGGGAAGAGGCCTCTACTCAATATGGTCGGCTCGTCCAATCCACTGTTTCAATTTGCTAGGGGCGGTTTGATGAGGCTCTGGCTCAGGTGCGGTGTGTCTACCCGGACCTCGTGCTCGACCCAAACGTTATCAACTTTTCCCATTCTCACGTGGACGGTCGAATCATCCAGCCTGCTGAGGTGGACGAGCAGGGAAACGTCGTGGTGGAGGAAGTGGTCGTGTTTGATCGTTCCCTTTAGAATTGTTGTAATATGTTCCAAGTATTTGACATTCATGTTTGGGCGGCTTTGGAGTCGCCCCAAAATTGTAATATGTATTATGCCTTGGCTTTTAAAATCGTTATTTGCTCGTTCTGTTTAATTCATTTGTTAGCCTTCGGGGAGTTTACTAGACCTCGTACCTAGATTTAACTCGCCCTTGGGGGTGCAACTCTCGATTGTGATCGCTTCGTTGCGTTTAATTCATTTTTTTAGCCTTCGGGCAGTTTACTAGGGTTCGTCCCCAGATTTAACTCGCCCTTGGGGTTGCGACCATCGATTAAGATCACTTCGTGTGTTACTTAGATCGACTAAGCACCTCCAAGTCCGCTCAGTGGTTTATCAAACTCGGTTTGATTTTAACCCGCCTGGAGGTTAATGAATCTGTATGGAAAACATAAAAGGATGAGACAACATATAAAAATATTCCATCTGCGGTGATGGCCGTGCGGGCCTCAATAAAAACCCAGTGGGAAAAGATTGTCCCACCCGGTGTACTTACTTTATTCAATTTAACAAGTGTCGACGATAGAGTTACAATTGAATTTAGGCACAAATTTTAAATAAAGTATCGCCTGAGGTTGGCCGCGTTCCATGTTCTCGGCACTGCTCCGCCTCCCATGGTTTGAAGTTGGTAGGCGCCCTTCCCCGTCCTCGAGACGACTCGGTAGGGACCTTCCCAGTTCGGAGCGAGTTTACCTTGAGCTGCGAACTTCTGTCCTATCGTCGCTCATCTGAGGACGAGCTGGCCGACGGTGAATTCTCTAGGGACGACCTTTGAGTTGTATCTCGTCGCCATCCCTTGTTTCACAAGTGCTTCTTTCAACGATGCTTTGGTGCGGACACTACAACATTTGGAACCTATGGAAACGCCTAAAATTGCAACATCAAAAAAACTGTTGCCTTAGCCAACAATGGCAACGGGTTTTTGAACCCGTTGCTGATTCCTTTTTTTTAATTTTTTTTTAATGGCAACGGCTGAAAACCGTTGCCATAAGGTCTACGGCAACGGTTTTTTGTTTAAGCTTTAGTCAACGGTTTGAAAACGTTGCCGGAGAGAAAATTATTAAAAAATAAAGAAATAGAAAATCCCTCACCCTCCCTTCGTTTCTTTCGCTTAGGGTTCTCATTCCTCTTCCTCGAACTCACCTTCCCTTCCTTTCTTTCTCATTCCTCTCATTCCTCTCCCTCGAACTCACCCTCCCTTCCCTTCTCTAACCGATTTCCACCGATTTCAAGCAGATTTCCACCGGGAAGAGAGCCTCTCACACTCGCACAACTCAAACCCTGGAAACAGCAAAGCGATTCGCAGTTCACAAAAATGGCTGAGAGGCTCGTTCTTCGCGGCACCATGCAAGCTCACACCGATGTCGTCACCGCCATTGCTACCCCGATCGATAACTCCGATATGATAGTCACCTCTTCTCGTGACAAATCCATCATCGTCTGGCATCTCACCAAAGAGGACAAGACCTACGGTGTCCCCCGCCGCCGCCTCACCGGACACTCTCACTTCGTCCAAAACGTCGTCCTCTCATCCAACGGCCAATTCGCTCTTTTCGGTTCATATGACGGTGAGCTCCGTCTTTGGGATCTTGCCGCTGATACCTCCGCCCGCCGATTCATTGGACGGTGAGCTCTCTGTTGCTTTCTCAATTGACAACCGTCAGATTGTGTCGGCTTCTCGTGACCGCACGATCAAGCTTTGGAAAACCCTAGGAGAGTGCAAGAACACCGTCAGGTTCAGCCCTAGCACTCTTCAACCAACCATCGTTTCAGCGCCGTGGGATCGTACTGTTAAGGTCTGGAATTTGACCAATTGTAAGCTGAGAAACACTCTTACTGGTCACTCTGGTTATGTGAACACTGTTGCTGTTTCCCCTGATGGTTCTCTCTTGATGCTGGTTCTATTATCCAGGCTTTGTGCTTTAGTCCTAACAGGTACTGGTTGTGTGCTGCTACTGAGTCAAGCATTAAGATCTGGGATTTCATTTTGCTTGCTCTTGCTCATGAAACTTGTTTTGTCCACTTCTGCATCTCTTATGTTATTTTTGTTTGGTCATGAAACTTGCTTAGGTGCTTTCCATGTTGTTGGACCGGAATGTCAAAGTTGATGTCTTGAATCGCCATAAACAGGTTCCATGTGCTTTTCTTAATAGATGAACCTTTCTAAATTCCGCACTTTATTGTATTTCTATTCTGATTCTTGTTGTGTGTTTTCCCTTTTCGGGTCTCTAGACACCATTAATGTTGGCTGTTATGCATGGAAAGACTGGTTGCGTGGAAAAGCTTATTCAAGCTGGAGCCAATGTATGTTATATATGCTTCACTCCTTTATATTTTTAATCTTCATAGTTCATATTAAATGCATTTCAAGGGTTTGAAAAAAATGTAAAAAGAAACTGATATGGCATGTTCTTGTAATGTTCCAGATATTGATGTTTGATTCTGTTCGTGGAAGAACCTGTTTGCATTATGCTGCATATTATGGCCATGTGGATTGCCTAAACATTATTCTTTCTGCTGCTCATTCCTCACCAGTTGCAGATTCTTGGTTAGACTTTCTTTCATATACCCAATGTAAATCACAGACAAACATATGGTACTAATTCCAATTTATTCACTGGTATTTGTCAGGGGATTCGCTAGATTTGTGAACATAAGAGATGGAAAAGGTGCTACACCACTGCATCTTGCTGCGCGACACAGACGACTTGAATGTCTTCACTCACTTTTAGACAATGGAGCTCTTGTTTGCGCTTCTACTGGTGGATATGGGTAATAATTGCCTTTTAAGTTATGTTATACCATGTATGTTTCCAAGGCGAGCAACAACTAAACTCACGTATGACCTGAGGCTAAAAATTATAGAGTCAATCTAAACGCAAGTCTGACAGTCTGTGGACGTGAAAACAAACACGCACTTAGTCTTATTGGATAGTGGTTTTATTTCCATTTGGATTGAATAAGGTGCCATTTGGAGATTTCATGGGAGAACCCCGCTTCATATGGCTGCCCGCACTGGTTTGGTTGACTGTGTCCAGATGTTGCTTGCTTGGGGAGCAGATAGACTTCAATTAGATTACTCAGGGTAATTTATTCTTTGTTCAAATCTTTAAGAAACTAAATTAAGGCTATTATAGATTCAATATCCATTGCAATCTTTGTAGATTTCCATTGAACACTAGGAAGGATTAAGATCTGGGATTTCATTTTGCTTGCTCTTGCTCATGAAACTTGTTTTGTCCACTTCTGCATCTCTTACGTTATTTTTGTTTGGTCATGAAACTTGCTTAGGTGCTTTCCATGTTGTTGGACCGGAATGTCAAAGTTGATGTCTTGAATCGCCATAAACAGGTTCCATGTGCTTTTCTTAATAGATGAACCTTTCTAAATTCCGCACTTTATTGTATTTCTATTCTGATTCTTGTTGTGTGTTTTTCCTTTTTGGGTCTCTAGACACCATTAATGTTGGCTGTCATGCATGGAAAGACTGGTTGCGTGGAAAAGCTTATTCAAGCTGGAGCCAATGTATGTTATATATGCTTCACTCCTTTATATTTTTAATCTTCATAGTTCATATTAAATGCATTTCAAGGGTTTGAAAAAAATGTAAAAAGAAACTGATATGGCATGTTCTTGTAATGTTCCAGATATTGATGTCTGATTCTGTTCGTGGAAGAACCTGTTTGCACTATGCTGCATATTATGGCCATGTGGATTGCCTAAACATTATTCTTTCTGCTTCTCATTCCTCACCAGTTGCAGATTCTTGGTTAGACTTTCTTTCATATACCCAATGTAAATCACAGACAAACATATGGTACTAATTCCAATTTTATTCATTGGTATTTGTCAGGGGATTCGCTAGATTTGTGAACATAAGAGATGGAAAAGGTGCTACACCACCGCATCTTGCTGCGCGACACAGACGACTTGAATGTCTTCACTCACTTTTAGACAATGGAGCTCTTGTTTGCGCTTCTACTGGTGGATATGGGTAATAATTGCCTTTTAAGTTATGTTATACCATGTATGTTTCCAAGGCGAGCAACAACTAAACTCACGTATGACCTGAGACTAAAAATTATAGAGTCAATCTAAACGCAAGTCTGACAGTCTGTGGACGTGAAAACAAACACGCACTTAGTCTTATTTGATAGTGGTTTTATTTCCATTTGGATTGATTAAGGTGCCATTTTCCGATTTCATGGGAGAACCCCGCTTCATATGGCTGCCCGCACTGGTTTGGTTGACTGTGTCCAGATGTTGCTTGCTTGGGGAGCAGATAGACTTCAATTAGATTACTCAGGGTAATTTAATCTTTGTTCAAATCTTTAAGAAACTAAATTAATGCTATTATAGATTCAATATCCATTGCAATCTTTGTAGATTTCCATTGAACACTAGGAAGGATTAAGATCTGGGATTTCATTTTGCTTGCTCTTGCTCATGAAACTTGTTTTGTCCACTTTTGCATCTCTTATGTTATTTTTGTTTGGTCATGAAACTTGCTTAGGTGCTTTCCATGTTGTTGGACCGGAATGTCAAAGTTGATGTCTTGAATCGCCATAAACAGGTTCCATGTGCTTTTCTTAATAGATGAACCTTTCTAAATTCCGCACTTTATTGTATTTCTATTCTGATTCTTGTTGTGTGTTTTTCCTTTTTGGGTCTCTAGACACCATTAATGTTGGCTGTCATGCATGGAAAGACTGGTTGCGTGGAAAAGCTTATTCAAGCTGGAGCCAATGTATGTTATATATGCTTCACTCCTTTATATTTTTAATCTTCATAGTTCATATTAAATGCATTTCAAGGGTTTGAAAAAAATGTAAAAAGAAACTGATATGGCATGTTCTTGTAATGTTCCAGATATTGATGTTTGATTCTGTTCGTGGAAGAACCTGTTTGCACTATGCTGCATATTATGGCCATGTGGATTGCCTAAACATTATTCTTTCTGCTGCTCATTCCTCACCAGTTGCAGATTCTTGGTTAGACTTTCTTTCATATACCCAATGTAAATCACAGACAAACATATGGTACTAATTCCAATTTATTCACTGGTATTTGTCAGGGGATTCGCTAGATTTGTGAACATAAGAGATGGAAAAGGTGCTACGCCACCGCATCTTGCTGCGCGACACAGACGACTTGAATGTCTTCACTCACTTTTAGACAATGGAGCTCTTGTTTGCGCTTCTACTGGTGGATATGGGTAATAATTGCCTTTTAAGTTATGTTATACCATGTATGTTTCCAAGGCGAGCAACAACTAAACTCACGTATGACCTGAGGCTAAAAATTATAGAGTCAATCTAAACGCAAGTCTGACAGTCTGTGGACGTGAAAACAAACACGCACTTAGTCTTATTTGATAGTGGTTTTATTTCCATTTGGATTGATTAAGGTGCCATTTGCAGATTTCATGGGAGAACCCCGCTTCATATGGCTGCCCGCACTGGTTTGGTTGACTGTGTCCAGATGTTGCTTGCTTGGGGAGCAGATAGACTTCAATTAGATTACTCAGGGTAATTTAATCTTTGTTCAAATCTTTAAGAAACTAAATTAATGCTATTATAGATTCAATATCCATTGCAATCTTTGTAGATTTCCATTGAACACTAGGAATGATTAAGATCTGGGATTTCATTTTGCTTGCTCTTGCTCATGAAACTTGTTTTGTCCACTTCTGCATCTCTTATGTTATTTTTGTTTGGTCATGAAACTTGCTTAGGTGCTTTCCATGTTGTTGGACCGGAATGTCAAAGTTGATGTCTTGAATCGCCATAAACAGGTTCCATGTGCTTTTCTTAATAGATGAACCTTTCTAAATTCCGCACTTTATTGTATTTCTATTCTGATTCTTGTTGTGTGTTTTTCCTTTTTGGGTCTCTAGACACCATTAATGTTGGCTGTCATGCATGGAAAGACTGGTTGCGTGGAAAAGCTTATTCAAGCTGGAGCCAATGTATGTTATATATGCTTCACTCCTTTATATTTTTAATCTTCATAGTTCATATTAAATGCATTTCAAGGGTTTGAAAAAAATGTAAAAAGAAACTGATATGGCATGTTCTTGTAATGTTCCAGATATTGATGTTTGATTCTGTTCGTGGAAGAACCTGTTTGCACTATGCTGCATATTATGGCCATGTGGATTGCCTAAACATTATTCTTTCTGCTGCTCATTCCTCACCAGTTGCAGATTCTTGGTTAGACTTTCTTTCATATACCCAATGTAAATCACAGACAAACATATGGTACTAATTCCAATTTTATTCACTGGTATTTGTCAGGGGATTCGCTAGATTTGTGAACATAAGAGATGGAAAAGGTGCTACACCACTGCATCTTGCTGCGCGACACAGACGACTTGAATGTCTTCACTCACTTTTAGACAATGGAGCTCTTGTTTGCGCTTCTACTGGTGGATATGGGTAATAATTGCCTTTTAAGTTATGTTATACCATGTATGTTTCCAAGGCGAGCAACAACTAAACTCACGTATGACCTGAGACTAAAAATTATAGAGTCAATCTAAACGCAAGTCTGACAGTCTGTGGACGTGAAAACAAACACGCACTTAGTCTTATTTGATAGTGGTTTTATTTCCATTTGGATTGATTAAGGTGCCATTTTCCGATTTCATGGGAGAACCCCGCTTCATATGGCTGCCCGCACTGGTTTGGTTGACTGTGTCCAGATGTTGCTTGCTTGGGGAGCAGATAGACTTCAATTAGATTACTCAGGGTAATTTATTCTTTGTTCAAATCTTTAAGAAACTAAATTAAGGCTATTATAGATTCAATATCCATTGCAATCTTTGTAGATTTCCATTGAACACTAGGAAGGATTAAGATCTGGGATTTCATTTTGCTTGCTCTTGCTCATGAAACTTGTTTTGTCCACTTCTGCATCTCTTACGTTATTTTTGTTTGGTCATGAAACTTGCTTAGGTGCTTTCCATGTTGTTGGACCGGAATGTCAAAGTTGATGTCTTGAATCGCCATAAACAGGTTCCATGTGCTTTTCTTAATAGATGAACCTTTCTAAATTCCGCACTTTATTGTATTTCTATTCTGATTCTTGTTGTGTGTTTTTCCTTTTTGGGTCTCTAGACACCATTAATGTTGGCTGTCATGCATGGAAAGACTGGTTGCGTGGAAAAGCTTATTCAAGCTGGAGCCAATGTATGTTATATATGCTTCACTCCTTTATATTTTTAATCTTCATAGTTCATATTAAATGCATTTCAAGGGTTTGAAAAAAATGTAAAAAGAAACTGATATGGCATGTTCTTGTAATGTTCCAGATATTGATGTCTGATTCTGTTCGTGGAAGAACCTGTTTGCACTATGCTGCATATTATGGCCATGTGGATTGCCTAAACATTATTCTTTCTGCTTCTCATTCCTCACCAGTTGCAGATTCTTGGTTAGACTTTCTTTCATATACCCAATGTAAATCACAGACAAACATATGGTACTAATTCCAATTTTATTCATTGGTATTTGTCAGGGGATTCGCTAGATTTGTGAACATAAGAGATGGAAAAGGTGCTACACCACCGCATCTTGCTGCGCGACACAGACGACTTGAATGTCTTCACTCACTTTTAGACAATGGAGCTCTTGTTTGCGCTTCTACTGGTGGATATGGGTAATAATTGCCTTTTAAGTTATGTTATACCATGTATGTTTCCAAGGCGAGCAACAACTAAACTCACGTATGACCTGAGACTAAAAATTATAGAGTCAATCTAAACGCAAGTCTGACAGTCTGTGGACGTGAAAACAAACACGCACTTAGTCTTATTTGATAGTGGTTTTATTTCCATTTGGATTGATTAAGGTGCCATTTTCCGATTTCATGGGAGAACCCCGCTTCATATGGCTGCCCGCACTGGTTTGGTTGACTGTGTCCAGATGTTGCTTGCTTGGGGAGCAGATAGACTTCAATTAGATTACTCAGGGTAATTTAATCTTTGTTCAAATCTTTAAGAAACTAAATTAATGCTATTATAGATTCAATATCCATTGCAATCTTTGTAGATTTCCATTGAACACTAGGAAGGATTAAGATCTGGGATTTCATTTTGCTTGCTCTTGCTCATGAAACTTGTTTTGTCCACTTTTGCATCTCTTATGTTATTTTTGTTTGGTCATGAAACTTGCTTAGGTGCTTTCCATGTTGTTGGACCGGAATGTCAAAGTTGATGTCTTGAATCGCCATAAACAGGTTCCATGTGCTTTTCTTAATAGATGAACCTTTCTAAATTCCGCACTTTATTGTATTTCTATTCTGATTCTTGTTGTGTGTTTTTCCTTTTTGGGTCTCTAGACACCATTAATGTTGGCTGTCATGCATGGAAAGACTGGTTGCGTGGAAAAGCTTATTCAAGCTGGAGCCAATGTATGTTATATATGCTTCACTCCTTTATATTTTTAATCTTCATAGTTCATATTAAATGCATTTCAAGGGTTTGAAAAAAATGTAAAAAGAAAATGATATGGCATGTTCTTGTAATGTTCCAGATATTGATGTTTGATTCTGTTCGTGGAAGAACCTGTTTGCACTATGCTGCATATTATGGCCATGTGGATTGCCTAAACATTATTCTTTCTGCTGCTCATTCCTCACCAGTTGCAGATTCTTGGTTAGACTTTCTTTCATATACCCAATGTAAATCACAGACAAACATATGGTACTAATTCCAATTTATTCACTGGTATTTGTCAGGGGATTCGCTAGATTTGTGAACATAAGAGATGGAAAAGGTGCTACGCCACCGCATCTTGCTGCGCGACACAGACGACTTGAATGTCTTCACTCACTTTTAGACAATGGAGCTCTTGTTTGCGCTTCTACTGGTGGATATGGGTAATAATTGCCTTTTAAGTTATGTTATACCATGTATGTTTCCAAGGCGAGCAACAACTAAACTCACGTATGACCTGAGGCTAAAAATTATAGAGTCAATCTAAACGCAAGTCTGACAGTCTGTGGACGTGAAAACAAACACGCACTTAGTCTTATTTGATAGTGGTTTTATTTCCATTTGGATTGATTAAGGTGCCATTTGCAGATTTCATGGGAGAACCCCGCTTCATATGGCTGCCCGCACTGGTTTGGTTGACTGTGTCCAGATGTTGCTTGCTTGGGGAGCAGATAGACTTCAATTAGATTACTCAGGGTAATTTAATCTTTGTTCAAATCTTTAAGAAACTAAATTAATGCTATTATAGATTCAATATCCATTGCAATCTTTGTAGATTTCCATTGAACACTAGGAATGATTAAGATCTGGGATTTCATTTTGCTTGCTCTTGCTCATGAAACTTGTTTTGTCCACTTCTGCATCTCTTATGTTATTTTTGTTTGGTCATGAAACTTGCTTAGGTGCTTTCCATGTTGTTGGACCGGAATGTCAAAGTTGATGTCTTGAATCGCCATAAACAGGTTCCATGTGCTTTTCTTAATAGATGAACCTTTCTAAATTCCGCACTTTATTGTATTTCTATTCTGATTCTTGTTGTGTGTTTTTCCTTTTTGGGTCTCTAGACACCATTAATGTTGGCTGTCATGCATGGAAAGACTGGTTGCGTGGAAAAGCTTATTCAAGCTGGAGCCAATGTATGTTATATATGCTTCACTCCTTTATATTTTTAATCTTCATAGTTCATATTAAATGCATTTCAAGGGTTTGAAAAAAATGTAAAAAGAAACTGATATGGCATGTTCTTGTAATGTTCCAGATATTGATGTTTGATTCTGTTCGTGGAAGAACCTGTTTGCACTATGCTGCATATTATGGCCATGTGGATTGCCTAAACATTATTCTTTCTGCTGCTCATTCCTCACCAGTTGCAGATTCTTGGTTAGACTTTCTTTCATATACCCAATGTAAATCACAGACAAACATATGGTACTAATTCCAATTTTATTCATTGGTATTTGTCAGGGGATTCGCTAGATTTGTGAACATAAGAGATGGAAAAGGTGCTACACCACTGCATCTTGCTGCGCGACACAGACGACTTGAATGTCTTCACTCACTTTTAGACAATGGAGCTCTTGTTTGCGCTTCTACTGGTGGATATGGGTAATAATTGCCTTTTAAGTTATGTTATACCATGTATGTTTCCAAGGCGAGCAACAACTAAACTCACGTATGACCTGAGGCTAAAAATTATAGAGTCAATCTAAACGCAAGTCTGACAGTCTGTGGACGTGAAAACAAACACGCACTTAGTCTTATTTGATAGTGGTTTTATTTCCATTTGGATTGATTAAGGTGCCATTTTCAGATTTCATGGGAGAACCCCGCTTCATATGGCTGCCCGCACTGGTTTGGTTGACTGTGTCCAGATGTTGCTTGCTTGGGGAGCAGATAGACTTCAATTAGATTACTCAGGGTAATTTAATCTTTGTTCAAATCTTTAAGAAACTAAATTAATGCTATTATAGATTCAATATCCATTGCAATCTTTGTAGATTTCCATTGAACACTAGGAAGGATTAAGATCTGGGATTTCATTTTGCTTGCTCTTGCTCATGAAACTTGTTTTGTCCACTTCTGCATCTCTTATGTTATTTTTGTTTGGTCATGAAACTTGCTTAGGTGCTTTCCATGTTGTTGGACCGGAATGTCAAAGTTGATGTCTTGAATCGCCATAAACAGGTTCCATGTGCTTTTCTTAATAGATGAACCTTTCTAAATTCCGCACTTTATTGTATTTCTATTCTGATTCTTGTTGTGTGTTTTTCCTTTTTGGGTCTCTAGACACCATTAATGTTGGCTGTCATGCATGGAAAGACTGGTTGCGTGGAAAAGCTTATTCAAGCTGGAGCCAATGTATGTTATATATGCTTCACTCCTTTATATTTTTAATCTTCATAGTTCATATTAAATGCATTTCAAGGGTTTGAAAAAAATGTAAAAAGAAACTGATATGGCATGTTCTTGTAATGTTCCAGATATTGATGTTTGATTCTGTTCGTGGAAGAACCTGTTTGCACTATGCTGCATATTATGGCCATGTGGATTGCCTAAACATTATTCTTTCTGCTGCTCATTCCTCACCAGTTGCAGATTCTTGGTTAGACTTTCTTTCATATACCCAATGTAAATCACAGACAAACATATGGTACTAATTCCAATTTTATTCACTGGTATTTGTCAGGGGATTCGCTAGATTTGTGAACATAAGAGATGGAAAAGGTGCTACACCACTGCATCTTGCTGCGCGACACAGACGACTTGAATGTCTTCACTCACTTTTAGACAATGGAGCTCTTGTTTGCGCTTCTACTGGTGGATATGGGTAATAATTGCCTTTTAAGTTATGTTATACCATGTATGTTTCCAAGGCGAGCAACAACTAAACTCACGTATGACCTGAGGCTAAAAATTATAGAGTCAATCTAAACGCAAGTCTGACAGTCTGTGGACGTTAAAACAAACACGCACTTAGTCTTATTTGATAGTGGTTTTATTTCCATTTGGATTGATTAAGGTGCCATTTGCAGATTTCATGGGGGAACCCCGCTTCATATGGCTGCCCGCACTGGTTTGGTTGACTGTGTCCAGATGTTGCTTGCTTGGGGAGCAGATAGACTTCAATTAGATTACTCAGGGTAATTTAATCTTTGTTCAAATCTTTAAGAAACTAAATTAATGCTATTATAGATTCAATATCCATTGCAATCTTTGTAGATTTCCATTGAACACTAGGAAGGATTAAGATCTGGGATTTCATTTTGCTTGCTCTTGCTCATGAAACTTGTTTTGTCCACTTCTGCATCTCTTATGTTATTTTTGTTTGGTCATGAAACTTGCTTAGGTGCTTTCCATGTTGTTGGACCGGAATGTCAAAGTTGATGTCTTGAATCGCCATAAACAGGTTCCATGTGCTTTTCTTAATAGATGAACCTTTCTAAATTCCGCACTTTATTGTATTTCTATTCTGATTCTTGTTGTGTGTTTTTCCTTTTTGGGTCTCTAGACACCATTAATGTTGGCTGTCATGCATGGAAAGACTGGTTGCGTGGAAAAGCTTATTCAAGCTGGAGCCAATGTATGTTATATATGCTTCACTCCTTTATATTTTTAATCTTCATAGTTCATATTAAATGCATTTCAAGGGTTTGAAAAAAATGTAAAAAGAAACTGATATGGCATGTTCTTGTAATGTTCCAGATATTGATGTTTGATTCTGTTCGTGGAAGAACCTGTTTGCACTATGCTGCATATTATGGCCATGTGGATTGCCTAAACATTATTCTTTCTGCTGCTCATTCCTCACCAGTTGCAGATTCTTGGTTAGACTTTCTTTCATATACCCAATGTAAATCACAGACAAACATATGGTACTAATTCCAATTTATTCACTGGTATTTGTCAGGGGATTCGCTAGATTTGTGAACATAAGAGATGGAAAAGGTGCTACACCACCTGCATCTTGCTGCGCGACACAGACGACTTGAATGTCTTCACTCACTTTTAGACAATGGAGCTCTTGTTTGCGCTTCTACTGGTGGATATGGGTAATAATTGCCTTTTAAGTTATGTTATACCATGTATGTTTCCAAGGCGAGCAACAACTAAACTCACGTATGACCTGAGGCTAAAAATTATAGAGTCAATCTAAACGCAAGTCTGACAGTCTGTGGACGTGAAAACAAACACGCACTTAGTCTTATTGGATAGTGGTTTTATTTCCATTTGGATTGATTAAGGTGCCATTTGCAGATTTCATGGGAGAACCCCGCTTCATATGGCTGCCCGCACTGGTTTGGTTGACTGTGTCCAGATGTTGCTTGCTTGGGGAGCAGATAGACTTCAATTAGATTACTCAGGGTAATTTAATCTTTGTTCAAATCTTTAAGAAACTAAATTAATGCTATTATAGATTCAATATCCATTGCAATCTTTGTAGATTTCCATTGAACACTAGGAAAGATTAAGATCTGGGATTTCATTTTGCTTGCTCTTGCTCATGAAACTTGTTTTGTCCACTTCTGCATCTCTTATGTTATTTTTGTTTGGTCATGAAACTTGCTTAGGTGCTTTCCATGTTGTTGGACCGGAATGTCAAAGTTGATGTCTTGAATCGCCATAAACAGGTTCCATGTGCTTTTCTTAATAGATGAACCTTTCTAAATTCCGCACTTTATTGTATTTCTATTCTGATTCTTGTTGTGTGTTTTTCCTTTTTGGGTCTCTAGACACCATTAATGTTGGCTGTCATGCATGGAAAGACTGGTTGCGTGGAAAAGCTTATTCAAGCTGGAGCCAATGTATGTTATATATGCTTCACTCCTTTATATTTTTAATCTTCATAGTTCATATTAAATGCATTTCAAGGGTTTGAAAAAAATGTAAAAAGAAACTGATATGGCATGTTCTTGTAATGTTCCAGATATTGATGTTTGATTCTGTTCGTGGAAGAACCTGTTTGCACTATGCTGCATATTATGGCCATGTGGATTGCCTAAACATTATTCTTTCTGCTGCTCATTCCTCACCAGTTGCAGATTCTTGGTTAGACTTTCTTTCATATACCCAATGTAAATCACAGACAAACATATGGTACTAATTCCAATTTATTCACTGGTATTTGTCAGGGGATTCGCTAGATTTGTGAACATAAGAGATGGAAAAGGTGCTACACCACCTGCATCTTGCTGCGCGACACAGACGACTTGAATGTCTTCACTCACTTTTAGACAATGGAGCTCTTGTTTGCGCTTCTACTGGTGGATATGGGTAATAATTGCCTTTTAAGTTATGTTATACCATGTATGTTTCCAAGGCGAGCAACAACTAAACTCACGTATGACCTGAGGCTAAAAATTATAGAGTCAATCTAAACGCAAGTCTGACAGTCTGTGGACGTGAAAACAAACACGCACTTAGTCTTATTGGATAGTGGTTTTATTTCCATTTGGATTGATTAAGGTGCCATTTGCAGATTTCATGGGAGAACCCCGCTTCATATGGCTGCCCGCACTGGTTTGGTTGACTGTGTCCAGATGTTGCTTGCTTGGGGAGCAGATAGACTTCAATTAGATTACTCAGGGTAATTTAATCTTTGTTCAAATCTTTAAGAAACTAAATTAAGGCTATTATAGTATCAATATCCATTGCAATCTTTGTAGATTTCCATTGAACACTAGGAAGGATTAAGATCTGGGATTTTATTTTGCTTGCTCTTGCTCATGAAACTTGTTTTGTCCACTTCTGCATCTCTTATGTTATTTTTGTTTGGTCATGAAACTTGCTTAGGTGCTTTCCATGTTGTTGGACCGGAATGTCAAAGTTGATGTCTTGAATCGCCATAAACAGGTTCCATGTGCTTTTCTTAATAGATGAACCTTTCTAAATTCCGCACTTTATTGTATTTCTATTCTGATTCTTGTTGTGTGTTTTTCCTTTTTGGGTCTCTAGACACCATTAATGTTGGCTGTCATGCATGGAAAGACTGGTTGCGTGGAAAAGCTTATTCAAGCTGGAGCCAATGTATGTTATATATGCTTCACTCCTTTATATTTTTAATCTTCATAGTTCATATTAAATGCATTTCAAGGGTTTGAAAAAAATGTAAAAAGAAACTGATATGGCATGTTCTTGTAATGTTCCAGATATTGATGTTTGATTCTGTTCGTGGAAGAACCTGTTTGCACTATGCTGCATATTATGGCCATGTGGATTGCCTAAACATTATTCTTTCTGCTGCTCATTCCTCACCAGTTGCAGATTCTTGGTTAGACTTTCTTTCATATACCCAATGTAAATCACAGACAAACATATGGTACTAATTCCAATTTATTCACTGGTATTTGTCAGGGGATTCGCTAGATTTGTGAACATAAGAGATGGAAAAGGTGCTACACCACTGCATCTTGCTGCGCGACACAGACGACTTGAATGTCTTCACTCACTTTTAGACAATGGAGCTCTTGTTTGCGCTTCTACTGGTGGATATGGGTAATAATTGCCTTTTAAGTTATGTTATACCATGTATGTTTCCAAGGCGAGCAACAACTAAACTCACGTATGACCTGAGGCTAAAAATTATAGAGTCAATCTAAACGCAAGTCTGACAGTCTGTGGACGTGAAAACAAACACGCACTTAGTCTTATTGGATAGTGGTTTTATTTCCATTTGGATTGATTAAGGTGCCATTTGCAGATTTCATGGGAGAACCCTGCTTCATATGGCTGCCCGCACTGGTTTGGTTGACTGTGTCCAGATGTTGCTTGCTTGGGGAGCAGATAGACTTCAATTAGATTACTCAGGGTAATTTAATCTTTGTTCAAATCTTTAAGAAACTAAATTAATGCTATTATAGATTCAATATCCATTGCAATCTTTGTAGATTTCCATTGAACACTAGGAAAGATTAAGATCTGGGATTTCATTTTGCTTGCTCTTGCTCATGAAACTTGTTTTGTCCACTTCTGCATCTCTTATGTTATTTTTGTTTGGTCATGAAACTTGCTTAGGTGCTTTCCATGTTGTTGGACCGGAATGTCAAAGTTGATGTCTTGAATCGCCATAAACAGGTTCCATGTGCTTTTCTTAATAGATGAACCTTTCTAAATTCCGCACTTTATTGTATTTCTATTCTGATTCTTGTTGTGTGTTTTTCCTTTTTGGGTCTCTAGACACCATTAATGTTGGCTGTCATGCATGGAAAGACTGGTTGCGTGGAGAAGCTTATTCAAGCTGGAGCCAATGTATGTTATATATGCTTCACTCCTTTATATTTTTAATCTTCATAGTTCATATTAAATGCATTTCAAGGGTTTGAAAAAAATGTAAAAAGAAACTGATATGGCATGTTCTTGTAATGTTCCAGATATTGATGTTTGATTCTGTTCGTGGAAGAACCTGTTTGCACTATGCTGCATATTATGGCCATGTGGATTGCCTAAACATTATTCTTTCTGCTGCTCATTCCTCACCAGTTGCAGATTCTTGGTTAGACTTTCTTTCATATACCCAATGTAAATCACAGACAAACATATGGTACTAATTCCAATTTATTCACTGGTATTTGTCAGGGGATTCGCTAGATTTGTGAACATAAGAGATGGAAAAGGTGCTACACCACCTGCATCTTGCTGCGCGACACAGACGACTTGAATGTCTTCACTCACTTTTAGACAATGGAGCTCTTGTTTGCGCTTCTACTGGTGGATATGGGTAATAATTGCCTTTTAAGTTATGTTATACCATGTATGTTTCCAAGGCGAGCAACAACTAAACTCACGTATGACCTGAGGCTAAAAATTATAGAGTCAATCTAAACGCAAGTCTGACAGTCTGTGGACGTGAAAACAAACACGCACTTAGTCTTATTGGATAGTGGTTTTATTTCCATTTGGATTGATTAAGGTGCCATTTGCAGATTTCATGGGAGAACCCCGCTTCATATGGCTGCCCGCACTGGTTTGGTTGACTGTGTCCAGATGTTGCTTGCTTGGGGAGCAGATAGACTTCAATTAGATTACTCAGGGTAATTTAATCTTTGTTCAAATCTTTAAGAAACTAAATTAAGGCTATTATAGTATCAATATCCATTGCAATCTTTGTAGATTTCCATTGAACACTAGGAAGGATTAAGATCTGGGATTTCATTTTGCTTGCTCTTGCTCATGAAACTTGTTTTGTCCACTTCTGCATCTCTTATGTTATTTTTGTTTGGTCATGAAACTTGCTTAGGTGATTTCCATGTTGTTGGACCGGAATGTCAAAGTTGATGTCTTGAATCGCCATAAACAGGTTCCATGTGCTTTTCTTAATAGATGAACCTTTCTAAATTCCGCACTTTATTGTATTTCTATTCTGATTCTTGTTGTGTGTTTTTCCTTTTTGGGTCTCTAGACACCATTAATGTTGGCTGTCATGCATGGAAAGACTGGTTGCGTGGAAAAGCTTATTCAAGCTGGAGCCAATGTATGTTATATATGCTTCACTCCTTTATATTTTTAATCTTCATAGTTCATATTAAATGCATTTCAAGGGTTTGAAAAAAATGTAAAAAGAAACTGATATGGCATGTTCTTGTAATGTTCCAGATATTGATGTTTGATTCTGTTCGTGGAAGAACCTGTTTGCACTATGCTGCATATTATGGCCATGTGGATTGCCTAAACATTATTCTTTCTGCTGCTCATTCCTCACCAGTTGCAGATTCTTGGTTAGACTTTCTTTCATATACCCAATGTAAATCACAGACAAGCATATGGTACTAATTCCAATTTATTCACTGGTATTTGTCAGGGGATTCGCTAGATTTGTGAACATAAGAGATGGAAAAGGTGCTACACCACTGCATCTTGCTGCGCGACACAGACGACTTGAATGTCTTCACTCACTTTTAGACAATGGAGCTCTTGTTTGCGCTTCTACTGGTGGATATGGGTAATAATTGCCTTTTAAGTTATGTTATACCATGTATGTTTCCAAGGCGAGCAACAACTAAACTCACGTATGACCTGAGGCTAAAAATTATAGAGTCAATCTAAACGCAAGTCTGACAGTCTGTGGACGTGAAAACAAACACGCACTTAGTCTTATTGGATAGTGGTTTTATTTCCATTTGGATTGATTAAGGTGCCATTTGCAGATTTCATGGGAGAACCCTGCTTCATATGGCTGCCCGCACTGGTTTGGTTGACTGTGTCCAGATGTTGCTTGCTTGGGGAGCAGATAGACTTCAATTAGATTACTCAGGGTAATTTAATCTTTGTTCAAATCTTTAAGAAACTAAATTAATGCTATTATAGATTCAATATCCATTGCAATCTTTGTAGATTTCCATTGAACACTAGGAAAGATTAAGATCTGGGATTTCATTTTGCTTGCTCTTGCTCATGAAACTTGTTTTGTCCACTTCTGCATCTCTTATGTTATTTTTGTTTGGTCATGAAACTTGCTTAGGTGCTTTCCATGTTGTTGGACCGGAATGTCAAAGTTGATGTCTTGAATCGCCATAAACTGGTTCCATGTGCTTTTCTTAATAGATGAACCTTTCTAAATTCCGCACTTTATTGTATTTCTATTCTGATTCTTGTTGTGTGTTTTTCCTTTTTGGGTCTCTAGACACCATTAATGTTGGCTGTCATGCATGGAAAGACTGGTTGCGTGGAAAAGCTTATTCAAGCTGGAGCCAATGTATGTTATATATGCTTCACTCCTTTATATTTTTAATCTTCATAGTTCATATTAAATGCATTTCAAGGGTTTGAAAAAAATGTAAAAAGAAACTGATATGGCATGTTCTTGTAATGTTCCAGATATTGATGTTTGATTCTGTTCGTGGAAGAACCTGTTTGCACTATGCTGCATATTATGGCCATGTGGATTGCCTAAACATTATTCTTTCTGCTGCTCATTCCTCACCAGTTGCAGATTCTTGGTTAGACTTTCTTTCATATACCCAATGTAAATCACAGACAAACATATGGTACTAATTCCAATTTATTCACTGGTATTTGTCAGGGGATTCGCTAGATTTGTGAACATAAGAGATGGAAAAGGTGCTACACCACCGCATCTTGCTGCGCGACACAGACGACTTGAATGTCTTCACTCACTTTTAGACAATGGAGCTCTTGTTTGCGCTTCTACTGGTGGATATGGGTAATAATTGCCTTTTAAGTTATGTTATACCATGTATGTTTCCAAGGCGAGCAACAACTAAACTCACGTATGACCTGAGGCTAAAAACTATAGAGTCAATCTAAACGCAAGTCTGACAGTCTGTGGACGTGAAAACAAACACGCACTTAGTCTTATTGGATAGTGGTTTTATTTCCATTTGGATTGATTAAGGTGCCATTTGCAGATTTCATGGGAGAACCCCGCTTCATATGGCTGCCCGCACTGGTTTGGTTGACTGTGTCCAGATGTTGCTTGCTTGGGGAGCAGATAGACTTCAATTAGATTACTCAGGGTAATTTAATCTTTGTTCAAATCTTTAAGAAACTAAATTAATGCTATTATAGATTCAATATCCATTGCAATCTTTGTAGATTTCCATTGAACACTAGGAAGGATTAAGATCTGGGATTTCATTTTGCTTGCTCTTGCTCATGAAACTTGTTTTGTCCACTTTTGCATCTCTTATGTTATTTTTGTTTGGTCATGAAACTTGCTTAGGTGCTTTCCATGTTGTTGGACCGGAATGTCAAAGTTGATGTCTTGAATCGCCATAAACAGGTTCCATGTGCTTTTCTTAATAGATGAACCTTTCTAAATTCCGCACTTTATTGTATTTCTATTCTGATTCTTGTTGTGTGTTTTTCCTTTTTGGGTCTCTAGACACCATTAATGTTGGCTGTCATGCATGGAAAGACTGGTTGCGTGGAAAAGCTTATTCAAGCTGGAGCCAATGTATGTTATATATGCTTCACTCCTTTATATTTTTAATCTTCATAGTTCATATTAAATGCATTTCAAGGGTTTGAAAAAAATGTAAAAAGAAACTGATATGGCATGTTCTTGTAATGTTCCAGATATTGATGTTTGATTCTGTTCGTGGAAGAACCTGTTTGCACTATGCTGCATATTATGGCCATGTGGATTGCCTAAACATCATTCTTTCTGCTGCTCATTCCTCACCAGTTGCAGATTCTTGGTTAGACTTTCTTTCATATACCCAATGTAAATCACAGACAAACATATGGTACTAATTCCAATTTATTCACTGGTATTTGTCAGGGGATTCACTAGATTTGTGAACATAAGAGATGGAAAAGGTGCTACACCACCGCATCTTGGTGCGCGACACAGACGACTTGAATGTCTTCACTCACTTTTAGACAATGGAGCTCTTGTTTGCGCTTCTACTGGTGGATATGGGTAATAATTGCCTTTTAAGTTATGTTATACCATGTATGTTTCCAAGGCGAGCAACAACTAAACTCACGTATGACCTGAGGCTAAAAATTATAGAGTCAATCTAAACGCAAGTCTGACAGTCTGTGGACGTGAAAACAAACACGCACTTAGTCTTATTTGATAGTGGTTTTATTTCCATTTCGATTGATTAAGGTGCCATTTGCAGATTTCATGGGAGAACCCCGCTTCATATGGCTGCCCGCACTGGTTTGGTTGACTGTGTCCAGATGTTGCTTGCTTGGGGAGCAGATAGACTTCAATTAGATTACTCAGGGTAATTTAATCTTTGTTCAAATCTTTAAGAAACTAAATTAATGCTATTATAGATTCAATATCCATTGAAATCTTTGTAGATTTCCATTGAACACTAGGAAGGATTAAGATCTGGGATTTCATTTTGCTTGCTCTTGCTCATGAAACTTGTTTTGTCCACTTCTGCATCTCTTATGTTATTTTTGTTTGGTCATGAAACTTGCTTAGGTGCTTTCCATGTTGTTGGACCGGAATGTCAAAGTTGATGTCTTGAATCGCCATAAACAGGTTCCATGTGCTTTTCTTAATAGATGAACCTTTCTAAATTCCGCACTTTATTGTATTTCTATTCTGATTCTTGTTGTGTGTTTTTCCTTTTTGGGTCTCTAGACACCATTAATGTTGGCTGTCATGCATGGAAAGACTGGTTGCGTGGAAAAGCTTATTCAAGCTGGAGCCAATGTATGTTATATATGCTTCACTCCTTTATATTTTTAATCTTCATAGTTCATATTAAATGCATTTCAAGGGTTTGAAAAAAATGTAAAAAGAAACTGATATGGCATGTTCTTGTAATGTTCCAGATATTGATGTTTGATTCTGTTCGTGGAAGAACCTGTTTGCACTATGCTGCATATTATGGCCATGTGGATTGCCTAAACATTATTCTTTCTGCTGCTCATTCCTCACCAGTTGCAGATTCTTGGTTAGACTTTCTTTCATATACCCAATGTAAATCACAAACAAACATATGGTACTAATTCCAATTTATTCACTGGTATTTGTCAGGGGATTCGCTAGATTTGTGAACATAAGAGATGGAAAAGGTGCTACACCACCGCATCTTGCTGCGCGACACAGACGACTTGAATGTCTTCACTCACTTTTAGACAATGGAGCTCTTGTTTGCGCTTCTACTGGTGGATATGGGTAATAATTGCCTTTTAAGTTATGTTATACCATGTATGTTTCCAAGGCGAGCAACAACTAAACTCACGTATGACCTGAGGCTAAAAATTATACAGTCAATCTAAACGCAAGTCTGACAGTCTGTGGACGTGAAAACAAACACGCACTTAGTCTTATTTGATAGTGGTTTTATTTCCATTTGGATTGATTAAGGTGCCATTTGCATATTTCATGGGAGAACCCCGCTTCATATGGCTGCCCGCACTGGTTTGGTTGACTGTGTCCATATGTTGCTTGCTTGGGGAGCAGATAGACTTCAATTAGATTACTCAGGGTAATTTAATCTTTGTTCAAATCTTTAAGAAACTAAATTAATGATATTATAGATTCAATATCCATTGCAATCTTTGTAGATTTCCATTGAACACTAGGAAGGATTAAGATCTGGGATTTCATTTTGCTTGCTCTTGCTCATGAAACTTGTTTTGTCCACTTCTGCATCTCTTATGTTATTTTTGTTTGGTCATGAAACTTGCTTAGGTACTTTCCATGTTGTTGGACCGGAATGTCAAAGTTGATGTCTTGAATCGCCATAAACAGGTTCCATGTGCTTTTCTTAATAGATGAACCTTTCTAAATTCCGCACTTTATTGTATTTCTATTCCGATTCTTGTTGTGTGTTTTTCCTTTTTGGGTCTCTAGACACCATTAATGTTGGTTTTCATGCATGGAAAGACTGGTTGCGTGGAAAAGCTTACTCAAGCTGGAGCCAATGTATGTTATATATGCTTCACTCCTTTATATTTTTAATCTTCATAGTTCATATTAAATGCATTTCAAGGGTTTGAAAAAAATGTAAAAAGAAACTGATATGGCATGTTCTTGTAAAGTTCATATTGACTGTGTCCGGATGTTGCTTGCTGGGGAGCAGATAGACTTCAACTAGATTACTCAGGGTAATTTAATCTTTGTTCAACTCTTTAAGAAACTAAATTAATGCTATTATAGATTCAATATCCATTGCAATCTTTGTAGATTTCCATTGAACACTAGGAAGGATCCATGATCAATTACCAATATATAGAAGATTTTTCGATTTCTCCTCATGCAAAGCAAGAAAGAGCAAGTTACTGATAAGCTTCACTGTTTGAATTAACATTTGCAAGTGTTTGAAACTATAATGCAATTTGATTTATTGGTGCTTAATATCCATACAGTTCATTCAAAAGAAACTTTGTTAGGATTCAGTTTTAAATGTTGTGTAAATGATTATTTGCAGGAGAATACCATTTACAGTTTCTCTAAAGCACAAGCATAAGTTATGCGCTTCCCTGCTTGATCCGTCGTCAGCAGCACCTCTTGTTTGGCCATCGTAGAAGAAAGAGACCAATGGCAAAAACGACGCCGTTGCTACTCTCAGTCTGTGTGTGGTGGGGCTGTTGGACACAACATTAATCTTGCTAGGTTGACTACAAGCTGTGGTTGCCAAAGAATAAACAAACTGAATGTTTGTCAACTATCATCTTACTCTTTATTTGTCAATTTGGTCAGACTTTTGTTCTACACATACTGCAATTTACTCTTTTACCGTTCTATCACTTTTTAGTTAAACAATTACTTTAGCTTCTAACAATGGCTACCCTTAACTCCTTAGAAGGTTCACACCCCTTTGCATCTCCATGTCATTTGTTTTATAGGCACCTTCTATCACATTTTCCATCACCCTAATCCCATTCTCTTTACAGTACTTCATTCCCTCCCCCTCTTTTAAGGAATTAAAATTCTGTTTTCCATACATCATTTCAAGTGTTAACAGATACCAACAAGTATAATCTGGAACATAACAGAATGGAAGTCTTGATAATCTTTCCTAACATAATTCAGCTGTTCCTTACTTATTTTAGTCAAATATTGTTGATTCCTTAGTATTTTTATTTGTTTTTTTTTGGCAGAAAGATCAAAAGGAATGAAATGAATAAGCATAATAATTTCATGATAGATGCACTTGGTACTACAAGCACAATGGTTGTTCAACTGGACTCAAAGGAGGATGACTGGCAAACAACAATTTAACTAGAGAAGATTACTAGATTTTTAATTTATTGACCTTTAAGTGTGATGACCACTGTGAGCTTTTGGCTTTACTTATCCTTTTTTTGAAGTTGATTGGATACATTAACTAATAGGGCTTTCTAGAATTTTGTTGGTAACTTTTTTTCAATTTATTGTGAATTGTAATTTTGGGTGTTATCACAAAAAATAAAGGAGAAAATTAGTGTATGTACGTATGTATATATAGTGCATGAATCTATTTTTTTTTTAAATTTTTATTATCTATGGCAACGGTTTTGAACCGTTGTGTGTGCTGATTATAGACAACGGTTTTTCAGTGTTGCCATATTTGGCAACGGTTTTTAAATGTTGCTATTTCTAGCAACGGTTTTAGCCCGTTGCCTTTGTGTGGAAATAAAAACCGTTGCGTTTAAGCTGTCAATGGCAACGGTTTTAGGGTTACGTTGCCTTTGGTCAGAAAAAACCATTGCCTTTAGCTTAGGCAACGCCCGCAAAAACAACGGTTTCAAAACCGTTGCCGAAAGTAAAGACAACGGTTTTCAAACGTTGCCTTTGGGTCAAAATGTTGTAGTGGGAGTTCTTCAACCAAGTCGAGCTCTTCTCTGAGTCCCTGATCGTTCTCATCGGGGGTTTTGGGATTTGCAGTTCTCCAACTGAGCTCTCCAATTTCAACCGGGATAAGTGCTTCCACCCCGTATACCAACTTGAATGGGGTTTCGCCCGTGGTGGAGTGCGGGGTAGTCCGATAAGCCCATAGTACGAAGGGGAGTTCTTCTGGCCACTTGCCTTTGGATTCATCCAGTCTTCTTTTCAGCCCGCGCAGGATCACTCGGTTGGCGGCCTCTGCTTGTCCGTTGGTCTGTGGGTGCTCGACCGATGTAAAGCGCTGCTTGATTCCCAGTTCTGACATATACTCTTGGAAGTTTTTATCCGTGAACTGGGTGTCGTTGTCCGAGACCACGACCTCAGGGACTCCGAAACGAACTAGTATATTTTTCTTGAAGAACTTCAAGCAGTTTTTGGAGGTGATGGTCGCTAAGGGCTCGGCCTCCAACCATTTGGTGAAGTAGTCCACTGCCACGATTAAATACTTTAGCTGTCCTGGGGCCACTGAGAACAGGCCCAGAAGGTCAATTCCCCACCACGCGAACGGCCATGGAGCGGTCATTGAGTTGAGTTCGACCGGAGGGGCGAAGTGTACATCTGCGTGCTTTTGGCACTTATCACATCTTTTAACTAGCTCGTTTGCATCGCCCTCCATCGTCGGCCAATAGTATCCAGCTCTAAGTGCCTTCTTGGCTAGTGCTCGTGCCCCTAGGTGATTCTCACATATTCCTTCGTGGATTTCCCTCAACACATAATCGGCCTCGTGCGGTGTCAGACACTTTAGTAATGGTGTTGAGAATCCTCTGCGAAACAGTTTGCCTTCAATTATCGAGTAGGACGATGTCCGCCTACGCGTGAGAGCTGACTTCTTTGGGTCGTCCTCCTCCTCCCCCAGCACGATGTACTTTAGGATGGGATCGATCCAAGTCTCGCCCTGACCGATCGTGCAGACATTTGTGATTGGGACTGTTTCTAGTCGGACGCTGGGTTGAGGGAGTATTTTCTAGATTACGCTCCTGTGGTTCCCAGGGGTCTTTGTGCTCGCCAGTTTTGAGAGCACGTCCGCCCTTGCATTTTTTGATCTAGGGATGTGTCGGACTTCTACACTTTCGAACTGGTCGAGTAGTTCTCGTACCTTAGCGAGGTACCTCCGCAAACTTCATCTTTGGCATCATATGCCTCTCCAATCTGGGACACTACTAACAGGGAGTCAGAGCGAAGCTCGACCCGTTGTGCTTTGAATTCCCTAGCGAGCATAAGTCCTGCAATGCACGCTTCGTACTCTGCCTGGTTATTTGAAGTGGAAAAGGAAAATGTTAACGACACCTCTACAGTCGTCCCTTCTGGGCTTTCTAGAATCAAACCAGCCGCACTCCCTTTACCGTTTGAGGAGCCGTCTACATACAGCCTCCAGGTCGGCTCAGGCCCTTCTTCCTGGATCGGGGTCATCTCTGCTATGAAGTCTGCCAGGATTTGTGCTTTTGTGGCCGTTCTTGTTTCATATTTGACGCCGAACTCTGAGAGCTTTATTGCCCACTTGATCGTTCTTCCCGCTAAGTCAGATCGGTGCAAGATCTGTCGAATGGGCTGATCCGTTCTGAGGACGATTTGGTGAGCCACGAAATACGATCCCAGCCTTCGGGCGGCCACGATTAGTGCCGGGGCTAGCTTCTCGATCCTTTGGTACCTGAGTTCTGGTCCCTGGAGTGCTTTGCTCACAAAATATACGAGATTCTGGTTTTCCCCGTCCGCCCGTACCAGCACGGCTGCTTGGGCTTCGTCACTGATGGAGAGATATAGGTATAACGTTTCCCCGGGCTCTGGGGTGGTCAAGATGGGCGGTTGCAACATAACCTTTTTCAACTGATCTAGAGCTTGGTCGCATTCGGCCGACCACTCGAACTTTGCCTTTCTTAAGTAGTTTGAAAAGTGGGAGAGACTTGCTGGCCGCCTTTGAAATGAATCGTGAGAGCGCGGCTATCATTCCGTTCAGCTTCTGAATCTCTTTTTTACTAGTGGGAGACTTCATTTCTGTCACAGCCCTGCATTTATCTGGATTCGCCTCAATCCATCGCTCTTTCAAATAGAACCCCAAAAACTTGCCTGCCCTGACTCCGAACGTGCACTTCTCAGGATTTAGCTTCAACGAGTTCTTGCGGGCTTCCATAAATACCTCTCTAAGGTCGGCCACATGATCAATGTCTTGTTTGCTTTTAATGATCATGTCGTCTAAGTACACTTCTACCGTTCTGCCGATCTGTGTTTGGAAAACCCTACTCATCATTCTCTGGTATGTTGCCCCCGCATTCTTCAATCCGAAAGGCATGACTAAGTAACAGTAGTTCCCTCTTGCTGTCATGAAGGCCGTCTTTTCCTGATTGGGTGGGTGCATTGTGATATGGTTGTAACCCGAATAAGCATCTAAAAACGAGAGTAATCTAAACCCATTTGCGCTGTCTACGCACACTAGGTACTGGAAACGCGTTTTTAGGGCATGCCCGGTTAAGATCAGTATAGTCGACGCACATGCGCCATTTCCCATTGGCCTTCTTGACCAAAACGACGTTGGATAGCCATGTCGTGTACTTGATTTCTTTGATGAACCCGGCTTCCAGCAAATCATCGACTACCTTACTGGAGGCTTGTCCTTTCTCCTCGCCCTGCACCCTTCTTCTTTGGGCGACCCGTTTCGCAGTGGGATTAACGGCCAGGTGGTGACAAGCTACCTCTGGCAGGACGCCTGGCATGTCCGCAGCACTCCAAACGAAGACATCAGCGTGTTCTCTCAAGCACTGGATTAACTGTCTCGTACCTCTGTGGGAAGGTCGCTTCCCATCGATACTGTCTTCTCTGGGTCGTTCCCCAGTTGTATTTGGACGAGTTCGCCGTCCGGATCTGGTCTTTTAATTCTTTTCTTGAGTTCTTGATAACCTTATTTTATATAGGTTATTTATGCTCCTAAAACTTACATCAAGCTTGTTTCTCAGTTAATTCAAGTGCTTAAATATGTGAATATATGAGTATTAGAATAAATATAGGTTATAAGTCAATTCCTTAAAAGTTGGGCATAGTCAATGCCTTTGTGAATATGTTTAATGTTTTGCTTTAGCGCTGCAGCGTGTGCTATCAAGGAAACGCTACAGCGTTATATGACGGCTGACTATTAAGATATTTGTGTGGCCACTTGAGAACATGATGAGTCATCACCCTTATCTCTTCCTCTCAGCTGGAATTGTTGACTTTCAAGTGGATGCTAAATTACACTTGGCGCCTCCTAAATGGAACTCATGTGATAGTTGTTGTATTCCATCATTACCACTTTTTGTAAAGTGCTTTAAGGATAATATCTAAGTTTAATAATCATCATGTAATATTATTATTCTATTAAGACTTAGATATTATTTAGATTAATTAAGATTGCTTCACCAAGAGGCAATAGACGTAGACAAGTGGTTGTAACTTTGAAGAGAAGACTTACACTTGACACCGTAGCCACTCTCCATTGACACACTTTTTTTAAGCTTTTAGTTTTAACTTAGTTTTCTAGTTCTTCATCCAAGGTTTTGCTCACGCCTCAACTTCATCTCTTGTATGCAACTTGGGATCATTGGAGTGCATCTTTTGCAACCACTCTTCTCTTGTCTTCATACGGTAATACATACTCTCTAGTTGTATTATGTTGATGGAACTTGTGATGAGCTAACTTTGTTGTAGTTGGATTGTTCTTGGTATGTAATGAACCTTGAGTAACTTTTGTATAATATTATGATGTTTGTGTTTTATTCCTTGTGTCATAATACTTTCAATCTTGGTTTGGGAATGATCAACTAAAACAAGGTAACTTTGTGGGTACAGACATGGTTCACAAAGAGAACTCAAGGAATGATATGAATGAAAACCCTTTAAAGACATTTAAAGGAAGCACTACTTAACTCTAGACATAGGGGAGTAGTAGTTCATAAGGCAAATGTTGTAAGAGCTTAATATACAGGGGTAAAACTTATTTAGAGCCTAGACATAGGAGTCTTGTAACATAGCCCTGACGAAAGTGACTGAAAGGCACGCCACCAAGGCCCTACAGCGTCTAAGGATTCTGAAGCGCTACAGCGCTTAACGCTATAGCGTCTAATATTATCTGAACATTACTCTTGGGAACTTACATGCTATTGAGCTATCCAACTCACTTTTAATTATTGCAAACTTAATACTGTTTTATCACAACTTATAATGTTTACAACTTTTTACCTCCACTTGTTACTTAATTCTTTTCACTAAGATTCTAATCACTTAAACTTCATAGATTAATTTCAATCCCTGTGGGAGCGAACTTTACTTATCAATATATTACTTGTTGCGATTGTGTATACTTGCACATCACCTTTTCGCACAACAGTTCTCGGGTTAGGTCATCATCTCCTTCTTCCGCGTCACTGTCCGGGTCGTAGCGGGCATCAAAATCGGCTACATTGACTAGAGTCCCGCCTTTATTCACGACGATCGTCTTTCTCGTTTCATGCTCTCCTTGTTCCTTCATGCTCATGAAGTGGCATCGTCGAGCGGCTTGTAGATCTTCCGGAACGGTGACCACGTCATTGTTGTCCGAATAGAATTTCATTTTTAGATGGACGGTCGAGGTCACGGCCTCTAGCTTTCCCAAAGTGGGACGACCGACGATACATTGGTATACCGACTTACATGGTAACACCAAGAAGTTTACTTTCACAGTTCTGCATTTGGGTTTCTCCCCGCTGTCGTCCCCAAAGGTTACCATAAGTTCCAGCATCCCAAGGGGTGTGGTGCATGATCCATTGAAACCTATCAGGTCAGATCCCCGATAGGCCGTCAGCTCGCTCCTGGGTATTCTCAAGACGTTGAGGAGGTCTTCAAAGATGATATCAGCCGAGCTCCCCTGGTCGACCAGGATTCTTCTGAGCTCGACATTAGCCATTACTGCGGTGACGATTAGTGGGACATACTTATTTGGCTTCCCATCAAGCAAGTCATTGTCGCCAAATGCCAAAGGCGGCCTGTTTGAGGGGCGACTGGGCGCGGAGGTTGAGGCGACGTTCATTATTTCTTTCCATCACCTTTTTGATGACTTATTCGTTTCTCCTCCTTCCGTGGGGCACCCTCCAGTAATCACCATTGCAACCGCGCGTCCCCTTGACCTCCTTTGGTCGTTTCTTTCCTCACTGTATTCATCCTCGTCCTCCTTCAAGCCTTTCCCAACTTCATTTACGATGGCCTTGCCCTTTCGAGGAGACCGATCTCTGTCCTTCTCTTCTGGTTTATCTGTTTTCCCTTTCTTGACATACTGGGTTAGCTTTCCCTTTCTAATCAGTTCTTCGATGTCGTCTTTCAGGGCCATGCAATTGTTGGTGTCATGCCCGTTACTTCTATGATAACGGCAGTACCTACGAGATGGGCGTTGTCCTTCTTTAAGGACGAGTGGAATGGGCCTCTTTATGTCTTTAAACTCCGCGTTTGCGCACTCGGCCAAGATCTGGGAGTACGAGGTGTTGAGTTTGGTCCGGTCGGAGAATTTCTTCTGCCTGAATTCCCTGGATGGTCCTTCCCTGTCTCCTCTATCTCTCCTGGGGTCCAGGACTCGGTTCGAGTGGAGTTCCTTTGCTTGCCCTGCGACGGCTTGGGTGTCCATCACTCTTTCCTCGTAGTTCATGAACCTCTGCGATCGTCGCAGGAAAGTTTCGAGATCTGGCGGCTCGTTCACACCAACTTCTATCTCAAACAAACTACCGGTTCGGAGACCGTCCCGGAGGAACCACAAGCGCTTATCGTCCTCCAGCCCTCGGACGTTGGAGGCCTCTTTGTTAAAGCGCTCAACATACTCACGGAGGGATTCGTCCGGGCCTTGCCTAATCGCCTTCAGGATAGCATGCGATTTAGGCTTCACCCTTGATGCGGTGAAGTGGGCGCTAAAAACTCGAGCCAATTGCTCCCAGGACGAGATACTGTTGGGCCTTAACTCGGTGAACCACTCCAGAGCGGGTCCTTCTAGGGTCAATGGGAAGATCTTGCATTTGACTGGCCCGTCCGCCCGCCTATACTTCATTACCAAATCAAAATATCGTAGGTGGGCGTCGGGGTCCTTTACCCCGTTGTACATCCTGAGATCAGAGGGAGGCTTCTCTAGCGTTCGCGGGATGGGTTACTCATCGATTCCACGAGTGAAGGGTCCCAGGCCACCATCGCCCATCCTCCTACGAGATGGTCGGTCCTCGGGGTGGTGGCCCCGATGACCACGTCGTTGAGGAGGTGAATCATATCGACGAGGTCGTGATGGAGGGGGCGCATCCCAATAGGGGCGAGGGAACCTTTCCGGCGATCAGCTTCTGGACCGAGTTAGTGACCCAGACGAGTCGTATGAAGATTCTTGGTAGGACTCTTCCTCGGGCCAGTATGTGGGGTCGGTCGAGGAGAGAGGGGTCCGGGGTCGTGGCTGGGCCACTTCTCGCCTTCTTGGGGGCGATCAGTGTACTAGTAGCCTCCTCGGGGGAGATCTATGCCTTCTGGAGGGGTTGCCTCTCGGTCTAGATGATTCATCGTCGCGGCGACGTTGTTCTGGCGCGGTGTACGCTCTCCCAGAGGCGGCCTGATCGGCGATGTTTCCGTTTCTAGTTCTCAATAACTCGCGCAATTCCTGCAATATCTCGTTTGACAGCATGACGCTTGTGTGGCCGGGAAGAGCCCCTTGTGCACTGGACGCAGTATGGCCTACGTCGGCGGCGTCGCCCTCTGGCGTCTGCTGTCGCTGGGGAATTGCGGCCATGTTTCGTGGATGCGGGGCGCCGCGTGGTCTGCCTCGCGGAGCCATGTCAGTCAGGGTGGGGATGTTCGCTCTCCCACTGTGGTCGCCAATGAACCGGACTCTTCTCTGAGCGATCGGTCCTCTTTTTGCAGTAAGTCTATCTGTGCTGGTGCTGTCTTGGGGGCTTGGTGCCAGGTCTTGAGGTCGTTCCTGTACGAAGGCTGGTCGCGTGCAGAGCTCCCTCGGGGTGTACCTGCGATGGCACTCCAACGCCCAAGTCAGTGGGATGATCTTTAGTATAATAGTATTGGTCAAAAACGTACCTTTCATGTGATGTCAGGGACTCTTTATATAGTACTTGGGGCGCCGTAGGCGACCGTCGGATCCTGCGAGAATTCCTCTCCGTCGTAGATCTTCCCATCGTGGGCATAAGGTGGCGCCTGGTCGCTATTGGGCCGCTCGCACAGGCCCAACCTTCTCAACGGGTCGCGACCCGATCCAAATCGTCGTGTAACGCTAGTTGCTTACTGGGCCGTCGCCCCGGTCCAATATTCTTCGTGGGCTGCGGTCCAATCCAGAACAGAATTCCTAGTGCTAGAACTCGACATTCCTGGCGGCAAAACTTGCACCATAGTACTACTAGCTCGATGAGGATTGCATGTTTGGCATTCTAACGTCATTGCCATCGACAACCTCTTTAACATCGACTCGAGTACAGGTTAGCATTTGATAACCACCTGTCAACATATACTATTATCCTCTTTTGTTTACTTTTCCAAATTTCTCCTCTTGAATTTATGCTTTTTGTTACTCCAAATAAGATTATTTAACAATTCACTATACCTACTAGCCATCCACAAAGAAAACGAATGGGAATAAAGCAAATCGAACAAACCAAGACATGGACGGCATTAGAATTATCTGTGTGTCATAGGGGACACATTTGATTTCAAACACTATGCCACCAATTTTGGACTTGATGAGACTACTGACTCAAATGGCCCATATAATGTGGCCGGTGGTCTTCTTGTTCCAGACTTCCAGGAATAGCAAAAGCATCATATTAATTTTGATTATGAATTTAGTCCCCTTTTCTCTTTTTCCCACTAGCTTTATCTCGAAGACTTGCCCATCAACTTTTGAAAATGAAACATAGACTATGAAGGAGAATATACCACTAGTACGTATTTATATTGTGTTATAAAAATATTATTTTTTTTATTTATTTTAAACCCAATTATTGAAAATAATTTTTTTTGCTTTGCCTTGGTCATTCACCACTCCAACAAGTTTTTGACCTTAGCATTTATCTTAATCCCTAATTTTATTGCAAATTAAAAGAATTTCTTTGAGTTTTTCGTTTTTTAGTATTCTCTCCAACTTTACAAGTCTTCTTTGTGAAAACGACTGCTTTATGAAAAACACTGTTACCATGGAGGCTATATTTTTCTCCTTAATTGGTTCTTCGGTCTTCTCTATAGACTATAATTTATTGGTTTCCAAATAATTTTAACAAAATCAACAGAATATATTGGTTTCCATTGTTTATGTAAAACAACCTTCAAAAGACAAGTAAAAGAGTTTTATTTTGAAACATGAGTTTTCGGTGAGAGGTGGCTCCTCCTTATTGGTTTTGCGAGATGTATACCATTAAGCTCACTCTTATATTTTGTTGTCTTGTTGTCTTGAGCAACCAAAAAGTCGTTCTTGTGTCTTTGTTAATTTAAATGCAGTGCTAGCATGAAGTGATTGTCATATCTTTGGGATTGTTTGCTCTATGAGACCTGATGGATGGATCAAAATCAATTCTGCCATATACACCAACACTTCTCTGCTTTAGGTAAATTGGTGTTCAGAAGTTACAGTGGGTACTTTTAGGAGGGTTAGGGTTAGGCGATAGGGCATGAGAGACAAAAGAGGAAACATCTGGGAGGGAGGTGGAAGGGCGGCGTACGGCGGAGGCGGGAGCAACGGAGAGGGGGCGGTGGAGTGGGGAGCGACAGAGGGAGATATAGATGGGATGTGCGTGACCGTTGGCAACCATCCACCGAGGGAGAGGGGTGGGCTGTAAGTGAAAGAGGGAGAGGGAGAAAGAATGGGGAGGGAGGCGGCAGGGCGGTGTGCGATGGTGGAGGAATCAAAGGGGAGGGGGCTGCGATCGGTGGAGCAAGAATGGGGGAGGCTGTGACCCGTGGAGAGCACTCCTCCATGGAGGGCGAAGGGAGGCTTGTCAGCGTGGGAGGGAGAAACAAGGGGGAGGGTGACGGTGGAGAACGGGAGGAGGGGGAAGGACGGCAAACGGTGACAAGGAAGAAGAAACGAACAGCCAATCATCAAGGAAGAATGGATATCGCATGCAGGAATTGGAACGGAAGCCGTGAAGGGACGTGCTCCTTCTTCTTCTTCTCACAAATACCAGACTCGCATGGAGCAAAAGACATGCTCAAGGCATTCTCCTACTATGGAGACGTGGTGGAAGTTGTTATACCATTCAAGAGGAATAGAAGTGGCCTTAGGTTCAGGTTCGCAAGATTCCCCAACGTCAATGATCCTAGATGGTTTGCGGTGAAACTTGATAACATCATCATTGGTACCAAGAAGATCTTTGTTAATGTTCCAAGATTTCAAAGAACGGTTCAGATTTCAAAGAACCGGAAAGAAAGGTACCCGATCAACGAACTAGAAAGGTGTGGAAGGTAGTGGAGAAATCACAAGCCGAAGGGAGGATGGGAAACAATGAGAAACACAACATGGAGGTGCGAAATGTAACACCCCTTTTCTAGTAACCTTACTATTTTATAAAATCAGAGTTTCTTTTTTTTTTTAAAACAATCTAAGCGAGTGCTACACTTACTCCATTAAATCAACCACTTCACTTTTCATAGTTCGGTTAAAACCACAAGATACATAGCACCATAAAAAAAAACGTTTAGTTCACATCATCTAAATTCAGTTACTACCAGCAGCTGAATAATAATAAGTTCAAAAATAAAACCAATACATCACCAATAACAATCTAACAGTATAAGGAAAATAACGCATAAACAATAGGACACCCCCCCTGGTGCTACGTATCAGAGCATGACACTTCCTACTAGATGAAGGCATAAGGATAACCTTCACTCGATATCACCTGCACGTTGCCGACATAAGAAGCAACATAAAAGCAGTAGGGTGAGTCTCTTTTCATAATTAATAACATATGGAATTAAGCACTGCATAGGAAAAAGGGAACCAGACAAACCGATTCACAATAAAGGCAATAACCACATCACAATTACAATCACCAATCAACAATTCAAAAGGTATGGTTATGCAATGAAATGCAACCCAAACTCCACGGGCACATGCATGTCGGATCCGTCACCAAATACAAATAGGCCGTAGCCTCTGCTCACCAAATAAAACTAGGCCGAAGCCTCTGCTCACCAAATAAAACTAGGCCGAAGCCTCTGCTCACCAATAATGCACATGTTTCATGAGATGCTATGGAAATGCATCACAACACACCACAATTCAATCAATTCACCATTTAATTCAACTCACCATTTTATTTATATTCTCACCATTGTATTAATCAGCTCACCAATTAAAATTAGGCCGAAGCCTCTGCTCACCAATTAAAATTAGGCCGAAGCCTCTGCTCACCAATCACACCATAATACACCCACCAACTCAACCCACCACTCACACCAACACCAATTTCAATTAGGCCAATTTAGGATTTGACGCGACATAGGGAAAGTGAATAAAAATTGAAATTAGACACCTTGAACAACTTCAGTCCAGAACCACCAGTAAAATAACCCATTTTTACATAAAACCAGAATATTTGGATAGACACCGAAATTAGCTTCGAAACGCACTTTGAACCGTTAAATTTGGATAACCGAGTCAAAAGTTACATTAAAAACAAGTTTGGAAAAATTTAGGCAACATCCTGATTTTGGCGCCCAGCAAAAACTGGCGCAGGGGGCCTAGCGCCCAGGCACTGGCGCAGGGAAAACTGGCGCAGAGCGCCTAGCAAAAACTGGCGCAGGGCGCCTAGTGCCCAGACACAGGCGCAGGAAAACTGGCGCAGAGCGCCTAGCAAAAACTGGCGCAGGGCGCCTAGCGCCCAGACACGGGCGCAGGAAACTGGCGCAGAGCGCCTAGCAAAACTGGCGCAGGAACACGGCGCCCATGCATAGGGCGCCTTGGCAAAACACGCATGGAAACTCATTTTACTTCGAAATTGATTTTGCACGAGCCAAATACTCAGAATATGAGAACCCAACAAAAATTTTGGCAAAAAGTGACACGCATTTTTGGCGCCCATGCACTAGGCGCCTAAGGCCAGGACAGACCACAACTCCTATGACTCCAAAAATTGTTTTGCACGAGCCATTTAACTTGGACATGATAACCCAGTATCAATTCTCACAAAATAAGCAACAGAAAATGGGGACCCTTGGCGCCCATGGCACAAGGCGCCTAGTGCCAAAACTGGCAACACAGTGGCACAGGCGCCCAGGAGGGCACCCAGCGCCCAGATACAGCAATAGACACAGCAGTGGCAGAATTTCCAGCAACACACACACACCTAGGGCGCCTAAGGCTCCATCAATTTTTGAGTTCCTCTCAACCGAATTTCATCAAATTAAATCACCAATGCCAATTTATCATATGAACAGTAACCATCACCTTTTTCCACAAAAAAGATTCATTCAATCATAGCATCAAACAATGGGCATGCATGGCACAAGGCGCCTAGTGCCAAAACTGGCAACACAGTGGCACAGGCGCCCAGGAGGGCACCCAGCGCCCAGATACAGCAACAGACACAGCAGTGGCAGAATTTCCAGCAACACACACACACCTAGGGCGCCTAAGGCTCCATCAATTTTTGAGTTCCTCTCAACCAAATTTCATCAAATTAAATCACCAATGCCAATTTATCATATGAACAGTAACCATCACCTTTTTCCACAAAAAAGATTCATTCAATCATAGCATCAAACAATGGGCATGCATCATTCTAATTGTGTACAATTTCAACACAAATCAAACATCTCTTTGCACAATTAAAAATTCAGCATAGCACAACATCACAATATACCAATCATTCATAGAAAATCACCCTAGGACCTAACCCTAGGCATTACTCATCACATAAGCTATTAAAGATAAAAAGAGGACCCCCTAACCTCTTAGAAGTCGAAATTGCTAGGCAAGGTTCCAAGGAATTTGCAAGACACCAACAGCTTTTCCTCCTCCTTGAGTGCTCCACGAAAACTCCTCTCCCTTCCCTCTTGCAAGTCACGACTTCCCCTTCTCACTTCTCCTCTCTTTTTACGTTTCTTTTTCTCTTCTCTTCTCTCCTCTCTTCGAATCCTTTTCTTTCTTTTGCACAAATGAGACACTTGTCTCCAACCCTTACTAATTCGCCTAGGCCTAAGTCAATGGGCTTGGGCTTGGGCCGATCCTAACATCCGGAATTACCATCACCACTCCCTTCAAATTAAATAATTATTTCCAACCCAACTAAGGCTCACATATAATAACGCCTATAATTATTTTATTAAGTAATAAATAATAATTATATTATTATTTCTACCACTCAATTTCATTTAATTAATTAAATAAATTAATCTATTATTTTTGGGGCGTTACAACTCTCCCCCACTTAAAGGAATTTCGTCCTCGAAATTTTCTCCTGCTAAAGCCAACACTCCTCCACTACCAACTACAGCCATCTAGACAACTAGTGCTACCTATCACGCTGATTACTATTGCTTTGATTACCGGCGGTAAGTGCTTGGGCGGCCGTCCCTCCTACTTGTTCAGCCAGGTAACTTCAAGCAGTAATAGTCAGGCTCACCCTCTACTCCGCTGCGCCACTCTGATAGACTAACTTGCATTCTATCTCACTCATCTATCCTCATGGATAACGCAATACATCAATCATCACAGCATCACAACGAAATTCACAGAGTGCATCACAGCTGTACAACAAGCCACATAATTTAACAACACGACAGTAACATCAACAAACAACTTTGCCATTCAGGCGACATCAACAACGACAAACCATCAGCAAAGCAACATCATCAACAACAACAACGCATGGGGGCATAGTAGCGGCGTACTAATCAATAATGGCCATCGGCCCACAACAACAAATCAACAACAATATAACTTGGGCCATTCGGCGGTACCCAAGAAAACACCTAAACATCAACATTATTAACGAGGCAACCACAAGCAACAACAAAACAACAATGCGGAGACAACTCCGGGACCAACCCTCCCATAATCAATAACACATCAACACCTTCGGGCACCAAGGCGCTGACACTGCAACAACGACTTGGGGCACTAAGCCACCGACAACACAATCATAATTTAATTCGACCGACAGGCCTAAAAATCAACGACACTAGAAACAGTCAATTTTGCCTTGAAATCAGAATATTCAGTTAGGCCTCTGAATAAGCTTTCCGAAACATTTTAGTTTACTCAAATCGGACTCCTAGGTCAAAAGATATTGCAAAAACATTTTTTTTTTCGTTACAGTGACAGCATAAACCAAGCAACGCAGGAAATTCCAGCACTCACACATAAACTTCAACAATTTATTTACCCTATCAAACGACATCGGAATTTAGCAAACAACCCCTCTACGGAAAACTTACGGAGTCTAGTTTCTGGCTATATTTTTAGAATTTCAAAATGATGAGTCGAATAGCACAGTTTTCACAAACAAGGCAGCTGGTCCAGAAAATGGGGCAGCGACTGTGTCCAAAGTTGTGACTCTTCTACAATGCCCAAAACAAACCCAAATAGCACGAAACTTCAGCCTAAACAGTAAATCATTCTGTCTAGTTTTCAAAGAAATTGGATTCATTCGAAAAGGAGTTCATTTGGAAACACCACAATCAAAACATTGACCCTATGCCCAGACGGTCCCTAGAATTTTACCCTAACTTGCGAAGCCCATAACTGGAGCTATACTACTCCAAATGCGACCAAACCAAAACCAAAATGACCAGCGTTCAGTCTAGTTTCTAAATTTGTGCTACATAATTTATCAATTCAGTAAAACAGTCCTAGTTTAGCCGAAAGTCAAACCTACTCAAAGTGCCTACACAGGGAGCCTAGCAACAAATTAAGCATCAAAACAGTCACCAATTCAGCCATCAAGCATAGTTTAGATTTCCCAATAATCATATACATTCAAACATCATTTCCTTCAAAATTCAACCTTGCTACTTGTAAAACCAACTAGTACAATTCTCTAACTACCAAAAATACAGTTTAGCACCTGCTCAGAAAATAACCAAATTCAACCTCATAGAGCAGCCAAGGTCCCATACATACTAATACATACTAATACACTTTTGCTCCCAAATAAACCCAATAATAGTTTTCAAAATTGTGATCAAATCATTTTTGACAAGATTTTCAAAACCCACACCACCACAAGTCGCTACTCCTTTTTAAAATAAAAACCAATTAGAGAAAAGGTCATTTTTCCAATTCCACAAAACTTCAACACCTACACTTCCTTCATTTAAAATCCTAAGTCCAAAATAGTTCATTTCTTTCAATTTCTACAACAACAACACCTACGTTCCTTCGTTAAAGTAGATTTTATCACCAATATTAGTTTCCAACCGTAAAATCGTCCATTTGACTTTTCAAAAACAATTTCAGAAGCCCTTTTTCCTTTCAGATCACAAAATTACATAGCACATGACATTAGTGTCGCTAAAATAAAACGGTTTTCAAAAACATCAATAATTAAACAGCAACACTAATCCTTAGAAAACGGTACATTATTTCCAGCTAACAGCAACACTAGTGTAACGGTACAATGACCCAACTACGTAACAATAAACAAACAGCAATAGCAATAACACAGTATTTACTTTGCAGCACAACTATAACTTAATTTATAGCAGCAGCAATCACCAAAAGCACATAAGCATAACAACAGGGTCAAAATAAAAGTCACAACCAAACGACACAGGGTTCACACGGAGTACAACATAGCAAACAGCACATAATACCAGTAGGGGCGTCTCCCCCACTAGTTTACTTACCATTAGCAACTCTTGGCTTACCTGCAATACAAATATTGGTCAGCACTTAAAAGACAACAGTTGGTCGTACACCGACACAACGACTCGACGACTTGGCCGGACGGACCAACCATTGCTCTGATACCACTAATGTAACACCCCTTTTCTAGTAACCTTACTATTTTATAAAATCAGAGTTTCTTTTTTTTTTTGAAAACAATCTAAGCGAGTGCTACACTTACTCCATTAAATCAACCACTTCACTTTTCATAGTTCGGTTAAAACCACAAGATACATAGCACCATAAAAAAAACGTTTAGTTCACATCATCTAAATTCAGTTACTACCAGCAGCTGAATAATAATAAGTTCAAAAATAAAACCAATACATCACCAATAACAATCTAACAGTATAAGGAAAATAACGCATAAACAATAGGACACCCCCCTGGTGCTACGTATCAGAGCATGACACTTCCTACTAGATGAAGGCATAAGGATAACCTTCACTCGATATCACCTGCACGTTGCCGACATAAGAAGCAACATAAAAGCAGTAGGGTGAGTCTCTTTTCATAATTAATAACATATGGAATTAAGCACTGCATAGGAAAAAGGGAACCAGACAAACCGATTCACAATAAAGGCAATAACACATCACAATTACAATCACCAATCAACAATTCAAAAGGTATGGTTATGCAATGAAATGCAACCCAAACTCCACGGGCACATGCATGTCGGATCCGTCACCAAATACAAATAGGCCGTAGCCTCTGCTCACCAAATAAAACTAAGCCGAAGCCTCTGCTCACCAAATAAAACTAGGCCGAAGCCTCTGCTCACCAAATAAAACTAGGCCGAAGCCTCTGCTCACCAATAATGCACATGTTTCATGAGATGCTATGGAAATGCATCACAACACACCACAATTCAATCAATTCACCATTTAATTCAACTCACCATTTTATTTATATTCTCACCATTGTATTAATCAGCTCACCAATTAAAATTAGGCCGAAGCCTCTGCTCACCAATTAAAATTAGGCCGAAGCCTCTGCTCACCAATCACACCATAATACACCCACCAACTCAACCCACCACTCACACCAACACCAATTTCAATTAGGCCAATTTAGGATTTGACGCGACATAGGGAAAGTGAATAAAAATTGAAATTAGACACCTTGAACAACTTCAGTCCAGAACCACCAGTAAAATAACCCATTTTTACATAAAACCAGACTATTTGGATAGACACCGAAATTAGCTTCGAAACGCACTTTGAACCGTTAAATTTGGATAACCGAGTCAAAAGTTACATTAAAAACAAGTTTGGAAAAATTTAGGCAACATCCTGATTTTGGCGCCCAGCAAAAACTGGCGCAGGGCGCCTAGCGCCCAGGCACTGGCGCAGGGAAAACTGGCGCAGAGCGCCTAGCAAAAACTGGCGCAGGGCGCCTAGCGCCCAGACACAGGCGCAGGAAAACTGGCGCAGAGCGCCTAGCAAAAACTGGCGCAGGGCGCCTAGCGCCCAGACACATGCGCAGGAAACTGGCGCAGAGCGCCTAGCAAAACTGGCGCAGGAACACGGCGCCCATGCATAGGGCGCCTTGGCAAAACACGCATGGAAACTCATTTTACTTCGAAATTGATTTTGCACGAGCCAAATACTCAGAATATGAGAATCCAACAAAAATTTTGGCAAAAAGTGACACGCATTTTTGGCGCCCATGCACTAGGCACCTAAGGCCAGGACAGACCACAACTCCTATGACTCCAAAAATTGTTTTGCACGAGCCATTTAACTTGGACATGAAAACCCAGTATCAATTTTCACAAAATAAGCAACAGAAAATGGGGACCCTTGGCGCCCATGGCACAAGGCGCCTAGTGCCAAAACTGGCAACACAGTGGCACAGGCGCCCAGGAGGGCACCCAGCGCCCAGATACAGCAACAGACACAGCAGTGGCAGAATTTCCAGCAACACACACACACCTAGGGCGCCTAAGGCTCCATCAATTTTTGAGTTCCTCTCAACCAAATTTCATCAAATTAAATCACCAATGCCAATTTATCATATGAACAGTAACCATCACCTTTTTCCACAAAAAAGATTCATTCAATCATAGCATCAAACAATGGGCATGCATCATTCTAATTGTGTACAATTTCAACACAAATCAAACATCTCTTTGCACAATTAAAAATTCAGCATAGCACAACATCACAATATACCAATCATTCATAGAAAATCACCCTAGGACCTAACCCTAGGCATTACTCATCACATAAGCTATTAAAGATAAAAAGAGGACCCCCTAACCTCTTAGAAGTCGAAATTGCTAGGCAAGGTTCCAAGGAATTTGCAAGACACCAACAGCTTTTCCTCCTCCTTGAGTGCTCCACGAAAACTCCTCTCCCTTCCCTCTTGCAAGTCACGACTTCCCCTTCTCACTTCTCCTCTCTTTTTACGTTTCTTTTTCTCTTCTCTTCTCTCCTCTCTTCGAATCCTTTTCTTTCTTTTGCACAAATGAGACACTTGTCTCCAACCCTTACTAATTCGCCTAGGCCTAAGTCAATGGGCTTGGGCTTGGGCTTGGGCCGATCCTAACATCCGGAATTACCATCACCACTCCCTTCAAATTAAATAATTATTTCCAACCCAACTAAGGCTCACATATAATAACGCCTATAATTATTTTATTAAGTAATAAATAATAATTATATTATTATTTCTACCACTCAATTTCATTTAATTAATTAAATAAATTAATCTATTATTTTTGGGGCGTTACACGAAACACAACATGGGGAAGAAGTGTAACACCCCTTTTCTACCCGATAATTATTTAATAAAATTAGAGTTACAAAAATTTATTTCATATTTCGAAAAGAGATGTCACACATTCATCGTTAAATAAAACGTCTCATATGATATAAATAACTTTGTCAAATTACATCACCACACAGCGGAAATAGGAATAATGTTCAAAACAATAAAAACATAACGTCCTGAATGGACTCCAAACAAATAAATTATAACAACCAAAGTTTAGCGTTTATCCCCCCCTTGAGTGTTACACATCAAAGCAAAGGACACCGACGACACCGACTCAGAATAGCGAAGGTACCTAAGCCTTCACTCGCAATCACCTGCACGTTACCGCGTAGGGTAACATTCAAACAGATGGGGTGAGATATCTTCAATATAATAGCGTAAAATGATAAGAATTATGCTAGAATATGACAACTATATCTACCACTCCACTACACACATCAATTATAAACATACGTCAAATTATAAACATTATAATCCGTCACCAAATGTCATGACAATGCATGAATGCAACCCACACCAACGGGCATATGCATGTGGTACCAAAATCACCAAAAGTCTTGCCCGTAAATAGGGGCGTCACCAAAATTGAGAGCTTAATTTCACACCCGGCTCACCAATTCACCAAAAATTGAGCTTTCACACCAGGCTCACTAGTTTTAGAAAAATTTGAGCTTTCACACCTAGCTCCAAGACCAAAGGCCTTCACCAAAATAAATGCATATGCTGTATGCGACACCATGAATGCACACAGACAATCACCAAATTAGTCACAATGTGACACACCAACAACAATCACCAAATTAGTCATAATGTGACACACCAACAACAATCACCAAATATAACCAAAGTGGGGCTTTCACACCTGGCCCAACAACACCGAAACACCGACTAACCGACACAACAGAATACCAAGACTTGGAACCTTCACACCCAGTTCCCAACAACACCAAGGTTTGAGCCTTCACACCTAGCTCAAACCGCACCAAGACACCAAGAGGACAACAATTTCCAAAACATTGTGACAACGACAATTTAACAAAATATTAGAACAACGACAACTTTCCAAAACATTTGAGACCACGACAATTTTTTCCAAAGTATTTGAGATATGACGACTTTCTTTTTAAAACATCACCATTTAACGACTACTCCAACGGTTAACAATTTTTTTCCAGAAAGATGGACTACTTTGCCTCAAATTAGAATATACAGTTAGGCCTCTGAATAAGCTTTCCAAAACATTTTGAAACGTCTAAATCGGACTCCCGAGTCAAAAGATATGTCAAAAACAAAATGGGGGAAAAACTGAGACACAATAAATTTGACAGCTTCTGTCTCAGCGACTTCGACAGCTTCTGTCTCAACAAATTCGACAGCTTCTGTCTCAGTAGCTTCGACAGTTTGTCTCAGCAACTTCGACAGCTTCTGTCTCAACAAATTTGACAGCTTCTGTCTCAGTAGCTTCGACAGCTTCTGTCTCAGCAAATTTGACAGACTTGGCGCCCAGCAACAGGGCTCCAAAAACAGCAACTAGGACAATGGCGCCCATGGCGCCCTAGGGACCCAAAATTTCAGAATTTCACCACGTTAAATCACCAATTCGATTTAGTCACCAATCTAGTTCACCAACCCTTAAACCCCAATGCCAATTATCATAAATTGTAAATCACAACACCAAACAACAATTTAATCGAACACCTAGCATGCGTTTAATAATAACAACAATGAACACCAAGTTCTAGAGCTACAACAACCACCAAATCAAGCCAACATTTCAATTAACATAATCATGCTATAACTATCATCAACTCAACATCAAAATCGAACCCTAGGCATCATAGGACCTATCCCCACATAACCCCCATCATAAAACCCTATTATAAGGAGAACCCCACCCTTACCTTATAGTAGGAGAGCACCAATTCCCTTGATCACGTCACCAACAATAACCTCAGCAACACAACTTCCTTCTTCTCCTTGAATTTGCGAACCCCCCTCCTTCTCTTCTCCCTTGGATGCGCGAAACCCTCCTCTCTCTTTCTCTCCTCTATTCGCACTTTTCTCTCTTTTCTCAAGCAAAATCGCAAATGAGCCAAACCCTAGCCTAGGTGCTTCACCTATGCGCCTAGCTAGTGGGCTCTTGGATCACGGGCTTTCCTCCAGCTTAAGCCCGATCACTAACACCATCCCCTAATATCCAATTATACACCTCTTAGTCGAATGCTAATATATTTATACCAACTAAAATAAATAAATAAATAAATAATTGAATACCTAAATATTTACTTAAATAATTTAATTAAATATTTGGGCGTTACAACTCTCCCCCACTTAGAATGTTTTCGTCCTCGAAAACTCACCTGAATCAAACAGCTCTGGATAGGACTCCCGCATCTTACTCTCCAACTCCCAAGTCATGCTCTCACCGGCAGCTCCTAGCCAGACCACCTTCACCAATGCAATTTCCTTGCCTCTTAACACCTTCACCTCATGGTCTTCAATCCGCACAGGCATCGTCTCCACCGTGAGATTATCCCGCACCTCCACATCATCCATGTGGATCACATGAGATGGATCCGAAACATACTTCCGAAGTTACGACACATGAAACACGTCGTGCAAATTCAAAAGATTTGGGGGTAAAGCCACTCTATACGCCACATTCCCAACTCTCCCGGAAATCTGATAAGGACCAATGAATCGAGGAGTGAGCTTCTTCGACTTCAAAGCACGGCCAACACCGGTCACTGGAGTAACTCTCAAAAATACATGCTCACCCTCCTGAAACTCCAAGTCTTTTCTCCTCTTGTCGTGATAACTCTTCTGACGACTCTGCGAAGCCTTCATCTTCTCACGGATCAACTTTATCTTCTCAGTTGTCTCCCGAACAATTTCCGGTCCAAGCACCACACTCTCTCCAGACTCATACCAACACAGAGGTGTTCTACACTTCCGACCATACAATGCCTCAAAAGGTGCCATCCCGATACTAGAATGGTAACTATTGTTGTACGTGAACTAAATCAACGAAAGGTAGGAATCCCACGAACCTCCTTGCTCCAAAACACAAGCCCTCAACAAATCTTCTAATGACTGAATTGTCCTCTCTGACTGACCATCTGTTTGAGGATGATATGCCGAACTCAACCTCAACTTAGACCCCAACTTCTCTTGCAAACTCTTCCAGAAATCTGACGTGAACCTCGGATCTCTATCCGAAACAATGCTCTTAGGAACTCCATGAAGCTTCACAATCCCCCGGATATAAATCTCTGCCAACTTCGACACCGGATACGTGATGCTGATAGGAACAAAATGAGACGATTTCGTTAACCTGTCAACAATCACCCAAATTGCATCATACCCTTTCGCAGTACTAGGCAATCCCGTCACAAAATCCGTCGAAATGCTATCCCATTTCCACTCCGGAATTTCTAACGGCTGCATCAGTCCAGCAGGCTTCTGATGCTCCACCTTTGACTTTTGGCAAGTCAGACATGCATACACAAATTGTGCTACATCTCGCTTCATACCAGGCCACCAAAACAACTTCTTCAGATCTTAATACATCTTCGTAGCTCCCGGATGAATACTTAACTTACTTCGATGACCCTCTTCTAAAATTGCTCTCTTCAACTCTGTGCCTTCAGGAATACAAGTCCTATCACGGAATCTCAAAACACCATGCGCATCCAACTTAAAATCACTACCCTCAAGCTGATCATCCCCGACCATCAAATCCACCAACTTGATATCCAACTTCTGGGCTTCTCTGATACTGTCAAGGAACTCGTTATTAATCTTCAACATACCCAACTTAACACTCTGAGCGACACTTCACAAACTAAACTCAAATCTCTGAATTCCTCAATCAACTCTAACTCCTTAGCCATCATTGTCGACATATGCAAGGACTTCCGACTTAAAGCATCAGCCACGACATTAGCTTTGCCTGGATGATAGTTCAAACCAAAATCATAATCTTTCAACAATTCCAACCACCTTCGCTGCCTCATATTCAGCTCCTTCTGGTCAAACAAATATTTCAAACTCTTATGATCACTGAACACCTCAAATCTGGAACCATACAAGTAGTGCCTCCAAATCTTCAACACAAAGACTACTGCAGCCAACTCCAAATCATGTGTTGGGTAATTCTTCTCATGAATCCTTAACTGCCTCGACGCATAAGCAATCACCTTCCCATCTTGCATAAGCACGCCACCTAAACCCATCTTTGAAGCATCACAATACACCACGAACGGCTCTCCCGGATTTGGCAACGTCAAAACAGGAGACGTCGTCATTCTCTTCTTCAACTCAAGGAAACTTTCCTCACAACGAGCATCCTGATAAGTCTATTTTTAGAGTCTTTTTAATAGTTATTTTTCTTAAGTTTATTTGGTATTTTAATTATATTTTTGAGCTATTTTACTACAAATGTTTACTTTTTATTTTCAGGTGTTATTTTAAAGACTATTCTCCACTCCAAATTGTTTTATATTTCAATCTAATTTTATTGTCCTTCAAATCTTATTTTAAACATCAAACGAAGAACCGAAAGGTGAAGTATTGATGTTGGATCTATGAAATTAGACAAGGGAATCAACACATGAGAATAGTTTTGAAACTCTTGAGACATTATAAAGGTGTTATGCTTAATGGGTTTTGGTGACAATCAACCATGAGAATAGGCTTGATTGTTAGTTCAAAACACGCTCTTGTACTCTGAAAGGAGACATTAGTTATATTCGCTGCCTTGTCTTTGAAATATATTACTCTTATAATTTGTTGAATAGTCTAAAGAAATTATTTTGGTTCCTCATTGTTGTGATAAAACTATAAACCTGAGATTGTTTGTTTTTTTTTATTTCTAAATTTTACAACTCCTAAAAACCATTCCTTCTAGCTAATCAACTTTGGAAAATTAAATTGGTATTCACTTAGGCTCTCCCTGTGGATCGATAACTCTTTTTATTACTGTTTGCTGGTGTTTTTAGCAAACAATCACTGGTTTTATTAGAAAAGTTTTGTGAGATTAAACCAGAAATCTCTAAAGCAATTGCCTTTAAACACCACACTTTGTCAACAAATATATTTTAAAAGGGAGACAATTCACCATGAAGATTGAAATAAAAGTAAAAGAAGTGATAAAATGGAACGCAGAAATGTTAAATGACTTGTATTGAAAACAATAAATTGCATTGAATGTAAAGAGAGTGGTGTACAAATTCACATACGTTGTACAAGAATTCTTTTGCTCTGTTTTCGCTGTGACTTGGAAGTTAGAGTTTCAGAATTGTGTGTTTGGTATAGTAATTTGCCACCATGATTTCTACGTAAAAACCACTCTTTATACAGAAAACAATGACTGAAATGTAAACTGCTATGGACACGTGGCCACGTCTCAATAACCAATGAAGGATTTCATGCCACGTCTGACGCCATAACTGCCCACGTTGTATTAACCGTAGTCTTGGAATTCGACACAACTGTCTGCCAATAACTGCTTGACGAAATCTTGAATACACTGTCTTGTCGAAAACTTTGTCCTGTCGAAATGGTGAAGACCTCTTCTGTCGAAAACATGCTGAGATGACATACATGTCATTTATTCTCTTTGAAGGCATTATGAATGTTCTTTAATGAAAAGTCAAACCTTATTAAATAACCACTCAGAAGTCTTGTCGAAATTCTAGGCTAACAAATTGCCCCCCAAAAAATAGCTTTTTCGACAATGTTTAAGGAAGAAAAAGAATATTTTTTTGAAGATTTCGAAACGTCACCTCCAACAACTTTACATTAAATGGTGATAGGCAAAAATAATTATGACCTTACTCAGATAAAGCGAACCATTTCATTGGGCCACGTCATTTGGTTGGTAACCAATTCTGAATCACCTTTTATTTCGATACATCTTGCCCCCAGCTCAAGTAAAACTTCAAGGCCTATAATTAAAGCCTCATACTCAGCTTCATTATTTGAGCAATGATTTCGAATCTTATACTTGTATTTCGTTGGAATGTTATTTGGTGAAATAATTAAAACACCAATCCCAACTCCTTTTTTATGACTTGAACCGTCAAAATACAACCTCCAAGGATATGTGTCTACGAAATGTAACGTTTCTTCGACAACAGAATGGTCTACTATAAAATCAGCAACCACTTGTCCTTTAATTGATTTTAAAGGTTGATAAGTTAAGTCATATTCAGACAAAGCTAAAGCCCACTTACCAATTCTACTATGCATTATTGGTTTCGACAGCATATGCTTAATAATATCAGAATGCGAATAAACACAAACATTAGCTGGCTTTATATATTGCTTTAACTTTGTGCAAGAAAAATATAAACAAAGGCACAATTTTTCTATATAACTGTACCTAGTTTCAGCATCTATTAAAATTCTACTAAGGTAATATATGGCCCTTTCGACACCATTATCATCCTCTTGAGCTAACATGCTACCAATTGTTTTTTCAGATGCTGCTATATACAATTTGAGCACTTTGTTTCTAATAATAGGCATTAGAATTGGTGGTTTCATCAAATAAGACTTAATTTCTTCAAAAGCTGCTTTGTGAACGGATTCCCATTTGAAAACTTCTTCTTTCTTCAGTCTCAATAATGGCGAAAATGCTTGAGTTTTGCCACTTAGATTTGATATGAATCTTCGTAGGAAATTGATTTTTCCCAACAACGACTGAAGTTCTTTTTTGGTTGAAGGAGCTTTCGTTTCAATTATAGCTTTAGTCTTATTCTGATTGATTTCAATGCCTTTTTTGTGCACCACAAAACCCAAGAAATCTCCTGCACGCACACAAAAGGCACACTTTAATGGATTCATTTTCAATCCATATTTCCTCATTCTTTCGAAAGATTGTCGAAGATGGTCTAAATGACCATTTTCTGAGGAAGATTTAACTACCACATCATCTATGTACACTTGCATAAAGTTTTCAATGAAATCATGAAACATACAATTCATTGCCCTCTGATATGTAGCACCAGCATTTTTTAAACCAAATGGCATTACTACCCATTCATAAATACCTAATGCCCCTGGACAACGAAATGCAGTTTTCGAAACATCTTCTTCAGCAATAAAGATTTGATTATACCCAGAATAACCATCAAGCATGCTGAGGTATTCAAATCCTGCTGCTGAATCTATCAACATTTCTGCCACAGGCATTGCGTATTCATCTTTGGGAGTGGCATTATTTAAATCTCTAAAATCGATGCAAACTCTAAGAGTGCCATTTTTCTTAATTACAGGAACTATATTAGCTAACCATTCGACATACCTGGCAGTTCTGATGAATTTGTTTTTGAACAACCTTTCAATCTCCTCTTTAATTTTAGTTAATATCTGAGGAGCAAACCTTCTTGGTATCTGCTTCACTGGCTTCTTCTCTGGTCGAATTGGTAACTGCAACTCCACAACGTCTCGACTCAAACCAGGCATTTCGTCATAGTCCCAAGCGAAGCAGTCTTTGAACTCCCTCAGTAATGTTATAACTTGGGTTTTCAATGCAACATCCAGGTATGCGCTAACAAAAGTTGGCCTCTTCTTTGAACCATCTCCCAAATCCACTTCCTCCAATGGATCTTGAGCCTGCATTCGCTTTGTTGAATCTCTAGGATCTTTTTCAAACCCTAATGGCTCATTATCATAAATGCAATCAAGCTTTTCATTCATAATAATGCCATTTTCGTCTTCAGAACCTTTGGCTTCGACAGCCATTGTTTGATGAATTAATTCGGCTTCCATCGCCGCTTTTAACTTATTCTCGGCCATATAAGCCGTAATCTTGTTCCATGCATTAGGAACTGACATAGGAAACATTTCAAGAATCAGAATACCACCCTTCAGGTTGGGCAGTAGCATCTCCTATTATTTGCCTTTCCCAAACAAAACCATAGTTTGGATGCAAATTAACTGAAGCAAATACATTATCAGCAGGAATGTATGCCTCATTAGAAGATGAACATGGCGCAATGTTCGCCAATTTTTTCTCAAAATTTTCCTTGGTAATGTGATTTACATCAGCACGAAAATAACTTTGGTCTGCTTCAATGTATTCGACAAGACCATCTTCTCTCCACATCACTAGTTTTTGATGTACTGTTGAAGGCACAGCGCCGACTCCATGTATCCACTCTCTCCCAAGCAACATATTAAAGTTTGCTTTGGAAGCAATTACTAGGAACAGAGTGGTCCTCTTGATAGTTCCAACAATCAATTCCACTTCGATGGCTCCAAGAGAGTAGCCAGTTTTGCCTTCGTAATTGCTTAAGACAATATTGTGTGGCTTGAGGTCATTGATGGATATGCCTATCTTCTTCATAAGTACTTCAGGCATAAGATTCACAGCAGCACCTCCATCAACTAACACCTTGTTGATGCCAATACCATTAACCTTAGCTTGAATATACAAAGGCTTCAGGTGATTCTGCATACTCGTATCTGGCCTCTCGAAAGTAGCCATCTGATCTTCGACACAGCCATCATTCATCACATAGTAACACATGGGTTTGTGACAAGCCATATCTTCAGTGAAATCTTCTTCTTCACTGTTAGGCACGGTTATGACATCATACTCTAGTGGCAATATTGACACCACGTTGCAGACGACGTCAAAATCATCATCAGAATCATTAAAACCAGAGCCTACGTCCTCATCAAAATCAGATTGAGGCTCTTTCCCTTTGTATGTCGAAGGTGGAGGGCAGATTCTTTCAAGTGCAGGCCTTCTAGGTTTTTCCATCAAGGCATCCTTGCCTTTTGCCTTATTTACCCCACTTGTAGGCTTAGCCACATCAGCACTGGTATTTGCTTCGACCTTAGAAGCCACCTTCTTATCACCCACCTGGACTTTGATTCCAAAGTGACTAGGAACCTTGTTCACGTCTAAAGAAGCTTTTTTCTTCTGGTTTCTCTGAAAACGACGCCATTGGGTTTTAGTCATGGGATTCTTACCTTTATAATTATTCCAATAATTATACTTGCTGGAATCACCTTGATGGACAACTTGAGCGTTTGCATTGTTGTGAACCCATTTTCCAACAGGGGAGTTCATTTGTGGAACGAAGGATTTACCAAACAGTCTTATGGATCCTTTCTTTCCTGGCTCTTGGCTTGTCGAAGGCTTAGTCGAAGCATTAGCCTTGCTAGATGAAGGCTTAGTCATAACACTAGCCTTGTAACCAGGGAGCTCAGTGTTGCCAAAATCAAAAGATGGCCTATTGTCAAGCCATTTCCTCTTTCGACGTTCTTGATCCTGGTACCCTTCAACAGCTTTGGCTGCTTCTTTGTCGAAAACAGCACTGCACCTAGGACATAACATGACTTCAGAGTTATTCCATTTACATCTGTTGAGGAAATCTATCAATTCCTCTTCAGCTTTTGGGAACACAGCATGTAGCTTCCCATCATATTCTTTCAAGGTTATCTCTTGTTTCTTCCCTTCAGCATATATAAAACCTTCCAATTTCTTGGTGGAGGATTTAAGTTTCTTTGGAGGATCTTTCATTTCAGCATCTACCATGTTTACACTTGTTTCGAACGGTTCTGTATACATAGCTTCAGCTTCGGGTAAAGGGTTATCTACAACTTGCATTTGAGTTTTCATCTTTCTATCTTCAAATTTTAGTCTCCCTTCTTCGATTGCTTTTTGCACAAGATCCCTGAAAAGCACACAACGGTCAGTGTTATGTCCCAAAAAATTATGGAACTTACAATAACCCTTTTTCTTTCTCTGGTCAAGAGTTGGTACTCTTAAGCCATTAGGTACCAATATCTGACCATCTTTCACCAACAGATCAAATATTTCATCACATTTAGTAACATCAAAAGTATATGTTTTAGGCACAAATTTGTCATTTTTTGGCTCGACAGGATTTTTCCCATTAGCAGGCCTTAGTAATTTACAAGTATAAGGAGGACCAGGCTTGAGTTCAGCCACATCTATCTCCTCTCTTTCGATATCACTAAATGTGGTGTCGAATTCTTCTTCGACATAAGCTACTTTTTCTTTTTTATGAAACCTAGTTGACGTAGATTTTTCTTCTTTAAGCCTTTCTACCTGTCGAACTCTGTCAGCTAATTGGGCCATATCCCTTAAATGAGATGTGTCCAATTTTTTCCTGATTGAATAATCAAAGCCACCAGCAGCCATTTCAACAAGTTCATGTTCAGGCACTTGTGTGAAACAACGAGCCTTCAGTAGCCTAAATCTATTCAAATAGTCATCAACAGTTTCAGGCATTTTACGCTGAACACTGGCCAATTCTTTGAGGGTGATCTTAGACTGGCCCATATAAAACTGCGCATGAAACGCTTTTTCTAATTGCCCCCATGTGAAAACAGAACCAGGGGGTAATGTAGTAAACCAAGTAAAAGCATTTTTTGTTAAAGAATTTGGGAAATATTTCATCTTCAAATTCTCATTTTGGGCTATATCCCCAGACTCAGTCAAAAACCGAGCAATATGTTCGACAGTAGATTCTTTTGTATCACCACCAAACTTTGTATACTTAGGAACTTTCCAGCCCCTTGGCAACTCAGTTTGCAACACATATTCACACAATGGTGATATGAAATTTGGCCTATGTAAGCCTATATTAACGCCATTTTGTGTCAATATAGTTTCTACTAAAGTGGCTATGTTATCTTGAGCGCCAACATTATTTTGTTGCACTTGTCGAACAACTTCATCAGCATTCTGATTTCGATTTACCAGAACAACTTCAGGGACATGATTTGCCATTCCCTGTCGTTCACCTACATTTACTGGGACTTCGACTGGAATTGTTCTTTGGGTATGAACAGGTAATCCATTATTTACTGTATTAGGCACCTGCCTATTACTAGTATTTGGAGCCCCAAAGAAATCTGCAATTCGACCCATTTGTTTTGCTAACATTTGGTAACTGGCATCAGTATTTTGAATCAATGGATTAAAAACTGTACCAATTTGTTGGGTTAACATATTAACCATATCATGATTGCTCTCATCAACTTGTTGTCGTAAGGCAAACAAGGATTCATTGGTTAATGCCGTAGGATTTCGACCCATTACACTTTCAGAAGAAACATGTACAGGAGACATAGTCGAAATATGTGGCATTCCAGTAGGCATGCCATATGATCCAGAAGGAAATGCAGGAAAACTTACATTATGAAAATGTGGATTTAAACCGCTTCCTATTGCCATATAAGGACTATGAAGTCCCATATGTAACGGCAAAGACATAGGCATAGATGCCATGTTTGACTGCGTTGATCCAACGTTAGTCATTGATACTGAAGGAACGGTTGTTGATGATGATGGGGATATTGTTCCCACAACCACCCCTGCATTTACGTTTGCAGAGTCTACTATTGTTCCCTGTTCTTGTGGAACCACAGGGTTAGAGCTAGACGCATTATTAGTATGACGAACCATTTTTCCACTTCTTAAGTGCATGCAAGTACAAACACATCGGAGAACATAGAAAAAAAATTATGTATTAAAGGCAAACTGTCCCACTGGGCGTGCCAATTTGTTTGCTGGTGTTTTTAGCAAACAATCACTGGTTTTATTAGAAAAGTTTTGTGAGATTAAACCAGAAATCTCTAAAGCAATTGCCTTTAAACACCACACTTTGTCAACAAATATATTTTAAAAGGGAGACAATTCACCATGAAGATTGAAATAAAAGTAAAAGAAGTGATAAAATGGAACGCAGAAATGTTAAATGACTTGTATTGAAAACAATAAATTGCATTGAATGTAAAGAGAGTGGTGTACAAATTCACATACGTTGTACAAGAATTCTTTTGCTCTGTTTTCGCTGTGACTTGGAAGTTAGAGTTTCAGAATTGTGTGTTTGGTATAGTAATTTGCCACCATGATTTCTACGTAAAAACCACTCTTTATACAGAAAACAATGACTGAAATGTAAACTGCTATGGACACGTGGCCACGTCTCAATAACCAATGAAGGATTTCATGCCACGTCTGACGCCATAACTGCCCACGTTGTATTAACCGTAGTCTTGGAATTCGACACAACTGTCTGCCAATAACTGCTTGACGAAATCTTGAATACACTGTCTTGTCGAAAACTTTGTCCTGTCGAAATGGTGAAGACCTCTTCTGTCGAAAACATGCTGAGATGACATACATGTCATTTATTCTCTTTGAAGGCATTATGAATGTTCTTTAATGAAAAGTCAAACCTTATTAAATAACCACTCAGAAGTCTTGTCGAAATTCTAGGCTAACAATTACGCGACAAGACCGTGCACTTGCGGCCTATCAAGTTTTTGGTGCCGTTGCCGGGGAGACAGTGATATTAATTAAGTTTTTCGAAACCGGTTAGACTGAAGTTTTATTTTCTTTATTTTTACTTTTTCTTCTCTTGTCCCTCGAATGCGAAGACTCAGAAGTTTCGGAGAAACTGTTCAACAAATTCCCAAAATTGAAAGGTTCTTACATAGAAGGAGGAGAGAAATTCCCGATAACCAAATGGCGGCTAATGAAAATCGTGCTCTCAAAGAGTACGCAACACCTTCAGCAGAGCCATCGGCTGTCATTGTACATCCAAATGTGGAAGCAAATAATTTTTAACTCAAATCATCTCTGCTTTCAATGGTTCAACAAAACCAATTTTCTGGTTCTCCCACGGAGGACCCAAATCTTCATATTTCAATTTTTCTGGAATACTGTGGGACTCTCAAATTAAACGGGGTACCTCAAGATGCCATAAGACTAAAACTCTTCCCTTTTTCATTAAGGGATATAGCAAGAGCATGGCTACATTCTTTGCCTTCGGAATCCATTACCAGCTGGGGCCAATTAAAACAAGCCTTTCTTACTAGGTTCTTTCCCCCAAGTAAAACAGCTCAAATGAGAAGTCAAATTACTCGATTTTCTCAAAACGACGGGGAATCTCTTTATGATGCTTGGGAATGTTTCAAAGAAATGTTAAGGCTATGCCCCCATCATGGACTAGAGAAATGGCTCGTTGTTCACACATTTTATAATGGATTACAATATGCAACTAGAATGACTGTTGATGCAGCTGCAGGTGGAGCTTTGATGAACAAAAATTTTACTGAAGCTTATGCACTCATTGAAGATATGGCTCAAAACCATTGTCAATGGGCAAGTGAGCGAGCCATAGTAGATAAACCAGCATCATCAAAAGAGCCAGGTAAATAAGAAATATCTGCTGTTGATCATCTTGCCTCAAAAGTGGACGCACTTTTTCAAAAATTTGAAAAATTAAATGAAAGTGCCGTCTCAAAAACTTTTTCTCCTACTACTCCACCATGTGAATTATGTGGGGTTGTTGGCCATATTGGAGCTGAATGCCAGCTTGAGGCATCTAGTACTGGAAATGAGCATATTAACTATGCTCAAAAAGAAGATCCGTTTTCAAATACTTATAATTCTGGGTGGAGAAATCATCCAAATTTTTCTTATAAAAATCCCCCACCCAATCCAGCACCTAGACCACCTGCTGTCTTTCAAAATCAAAGCGTTTTTAACAACCCACAAAACAACCCGCAAAAGTCGAACTTGGAATTTTTGATGGAAAAATTTGTGTCATCTCAAACAAAACAAAATGAAGAATTCAAAAATCAAACTGGTTATTTGAATGACACACTTATCAAATTAGAATCAAAAATCGACTCTATTGCCGCTCATAGTGAGATGCTTGAAAATCAAATAACTCAAGTGGCAACACAGGTGGCTTCATCCTCTAAATCTTCGGGGGTATTTCCCGGACAGCCTGAACAAAATCTAAATGGCCAAATATATGCCGTCACCCTTAGAAGCGGAAAACAATTAGAGGAACCAAGAGCAAACCAAGGAAAAATTGTGAGTGAAAAACATAATTTACCATGTGAGCAAGAAGAGAAAGAAAAAGAGAAAGAACCAGAAAAAGAAAAAAAGAAAGAACCAAAAAAAGAAAGAGAAGAACCAAACATCCCCCCACCACCATACGAAGCATCTCCTTTATCTTATTTTTCACCTTCTTTTGTGAAAATAACATTTGATCTGGGGGGAATTGAAAATAAGATCTTATTGCTTTTACAACTTCCATTTTACAAGCCATGGGATCCAGGAATATGTTTTCATTCTTCATATGTCACTTGGTCTTTATGCTTCAAGCAATGGGACCCAGGAATAACTTTCCAAAGGGCAAAGGTCAAGCTAATGACCATAAACAAGCGCTGCGTGGGAGGCAACCCACTGGTTTACCTATGTTTTGTTTTCCTGGAAAAAGCAGAAAAGCTACAAAATGCCAATCAATGTGAGCTTTCTTACCACTCTCATATATTCTATTCTGATTTACATTGAGGACAATGTTTTGTCCAAGCATGGGGGGTATTTTAATTCTTTTCTTGGGTATGTCTTTATTACTTTGCTGAGTTTTTATCTTTTTGTACTTTGAGTTGTATCTGCTCCCTCCATCATGAAACTTTGTGAACCCTAAGCATGTTTTAAATAAGCCTTTTCTGGACAAAATTTTTTTCAAATTTTCATTAGCAATCATCTAGGTGGACTGGTTGGGAACAACAAAATTGTATCATGATTCGATTTCTACTTCTAGGGCTTTTTCACACACCCACTATTGAGACTTTTTTTTTTCAGTTATTAATACGATTAGAAGGACTGAAAAGAAACTACTAACCTGGTTCTCTTGGTGACATTCACTGGATGCGCGGTTACTGGAGAAAAATGTCTGAGTTGGGGTATTCAAAAATAAAATAAAATAATAATAATAAAATAAAAATGCAAAACCAATTCAAAATGCAAAAATTGGTGCTTTTTAAATGTCAAAATGAATGGTTAGCATATGAACAAAAAATGCTTGAATGCCCAACATATAAAGACCCTTCTTTGAGACCCGGTCTTAGTGAATGAAGGACCCAAGCTTAAGAATGCTGGGGAACCGGTTCTATGATGACATTGATATCCTCTCTAGAGTATTGATACTTTAAAACTGTCTCCCAATTCCACAAGAAGCCCGGATAGTAGTTCTCAAACCAAAGTGTTAGAATTGCCCCACAGTTCACTTAAGGTTTCGATATGAAAATAAATTCCCTTCAGAATTGGCCTAAAGATTTACGCTGTTTTTGCTTGAGGACAAGCAAAGGTTCAAGCATAGGGGAGTTTGATAAGTCTATTTTTAGAGTCTTTTTAATAGTTATTTTTCTTAAGTTTATTTGGTATTTTAATTATATTTTTGAGCTATTTTACTACAAATGTTTACTTTTTATTTTCAGGTGTTATTTTGAAGCAAAATAGAAAATATGAGGAAAAATGAAGAAACAAAGAAAATATTTGAGGAGGAACAATTTTTAAGACCGCTTGGCACTCAACAGGGCGCCAAGGGAGCCAAGCAGCAAAACTGGCGCAGCACAGGGCGCCAAGAGCGCCAAGCAGCAAAAACTGGCGCAGAGCTTGCGCACGACCCTGGCACATAGGCGCACGACCCTGGTGCAAAACTGGCGCAGAGCAGCAAAAATTGACTGGCCAGGGCGCACGACCCTGGCACATAGGCGCACGACCCATGCTTGCCAGCAACGCAGAACAGCTGTTGCCAGCACAAGGCGCACGACCCAGGCTCCATAGGCGCACGACCTTGGTGCAAAACTGGCGCAGAGCAGCCAAAATTGGCTGGCCAGGGCGCACGACCCAGGCACATGGGCGCACGACCCTGGCGCCAGACAAGTCAATTTTGGCTGCACCCACTTGCTGATGGCTTTCCTTGCCACTTGATTTGCCACTTTTTTATGACCATTTTTCCCCTCCTCTCAAGTGCCTTAGACCTCATATTTTCCTATAAATAGAGGCTTGATCCTCACTTGTAACCAAGCTTGAATTTTGTTAGAAAATCAATGACAAAGACTCTCTAAGATTCATGACTTCAATTTACTCTTCATGCTCTTTATAATTCTTGCCTTTTAAATTCTTGCTATTTACTTTCTTGCCCTTTTACTTTCTCGCCCTTTTACTTTCTCGCTCTTTTATTTTCTCGCTATTTACTTTCTCGCCCTTTTATTTTCCAAGTCATTTACTTTCCTTGCTATTTACTTTCTTGCCCTTTTACTTTCTCGCTCTTTTACTTTCTCGCTCTTTTACTTTCTCGCCCTTTTGTTTTCCAAGTCATTTACTTTCCTTGCTATTTACTTTCTTGCCCTTTTATTTTCCAAGTCATTTACTTTCCTTGCTATTTACTTTCTTGCACTTTCATTTTCTTGTCATTTACAATTCCGCTATTTATGATTTTGCAATTTACCGCTTTCTTTTATTTCTCGCTATTTAATTTCATGTCTTTTCTTCTTCTTCTTCTTCTCTCATATTTAATATGAGTGAGTGTCATACCCCAATTTTGTCCGGCTTAGGTCCGAACCCTAATTTTCCACACAAAAAAATATATAATAAATTATGCATTGCATTTTGGGTCCTAGAAACCATTCCAAAGTTTTTGAAATCATTTTTAGGGTTAGAATGCACTTTTTGGGGAAATTAGGGTTTTTAGGGTCAAAAAGGGCATTTTGGTCATCACTCACAAAAGATTTCATAAAAATGATTTTTGCATGAAAATATTTTTAAAACCCATGCATGCATAATTGAATAGGACATGATATGAAAATAATTTTTGGAAAGGCATATAATCGATTTCTATTATGCACCAAAGGGCAAGAGTCGATTTATAGTATTTTCTAAAGGCCAAGAATCGATTTCTTAATCATATGTTTAAAGCATGAAATCGATTTCTACATATTCTCAAGACAAAGTTAAAATCGATTTCCTTCTATTTCAAGAGACTATGAAATCGATTTCAAAGCAATCCTATAGGCCTTGAATCGATTCCTCATTGTTTTAACTAAGGGAAGAATCGATTTTCACCTATAAAGGAGGTCCTGAAAATCGATTCCTACTTGTTTTCAAAGAACAAAGAATCGATTCCCATGTTTTCCAAAATGTAAAGAATCGATTCCTCACTATTTCAACTATCCAAAGAATCGATTCTTGAGGCTTCTAAAATGATAAGAATCGATTCCTCACCTTTTTAACTTCATGTCACAATCGATTCTTCACTTTCATTAAATATTTTTTCAGATCTACGTTTTCCTAAGCCTATAAATAGGAGTCTCATTCTCCACTCTTTACACACGAACACGCACAGATTTTCACGAGATCAGAGAAAAAAACACACATTTTTCACGAGATCAGAGAAACCAATTTTCGCAGATCTCATCTTTTCAGAAAAACTCTTCTATATTTTATTTGTGCTCTCTTCGTTCCGTTGGTCCGTCAGAGCTGACCTTTCGCTAAGAGTTAGTTGGGGTTGCATTCTTCAAGTTGTAAGATCCGCCTTCATTAGAGGTATTTCTGTCTTTACATTTGTCATTATTTAATTATTGTGATCCGTGCCAAAACTGCCCTATGTGATTCTATTTAGCTTTAGTGTTTATTTACTTGTTCTTGTATATTATCGTCCATTGTTGATGATGAATCATATGATTCCCACTTATGCCTAGTGCACCTTGTTTAAAGTGATGAGGATTGTTCTATATGATTCAACCCTTTTAGTTTATATGTTGTTTAAGTTGATGATTGGCAATGTGATTCACACTTGTGCACTTGTGCACTTAATCTTAAGTGTGAGGATTGACCAAAGTGATTCAACGTTCTTTGATACTTTGGTAGCTAAATAATTTGCTTGCTTATGCTGGCCAATGATCATGATTGAGGCAACTCTTTTGCTTGAGCTTACAGTGTCATCGTCTACTCTCATATAGTATATCATCAATACTTAGATAGGTCCATTCCTTACATTGCATCTTCCACTAGATGTACATTTAGATTCCCTTGCGTTTTGTAGAAATATTTGAGTATGGTTCTCGCCTAGCATCTTCCACTAGATGTGCATTTAGGTTCAATCTCGCCTACTCTTGTATTTTGCTTAATGCCCAATCCAAGTACCTTCCTTGCCTATCTATGTGTTGTGATCTAATATGTGTAGTTTAGGCTTGATTGTTGTTTGCAAATTCAAATATTGTTGCTTAATGATTTGATTCCACTGATTGTGTTATGCTTGAATCCACCAATTCTTTCTTGCATTCATTGTTTTCATTTCTAAAACGACCTGGCACAAAAACGGTTACTAGTGGCAATCCATCACAACCTTTGTTGGTTTGATTGTCATGAAAGCCTCAATTTCAAAAGAATTTTCGTAAGCATAAAGCAAGCTACTAGTGATAATCCATCACAACCTTTGTTGGTTTGATTATCATGAACGCGTCCAATTTCAAAAAGCATTTTTCTAAGTATCAAAGAATCAAAAACAAGTTATTAGCGGTGGTCCATCATAACCATTGTTAGTTTAATCATCAAAGCAAAAAGACTTTCATTCTTAAGGCTCGTTAGAACTACGTCGCTTTGATTCCCATTTGGGATACGTAGGAGCGAGTCACATTCTCGTCAAGAGCAACCATAAAAAGTTTAGCATTTGCATAACAAAAAGAAAAGAGTTATTTTCATAACAAAAAAGAATCACTTTTGCAAACCAAGATCATTTTCAGAATGAAAACCTTTTCCTTTCTAAAAACATTTCCAACCCATTGTCGCTAGTGGCTAATCAGAACCTTTGTTCGTCTAGCCATTGGTAGCAATGTCTTTTTCCCAAAAGAACAACAAGTGATGATCACTCATAACCTTTGTTAGCTTGATCATTCGTGCCAATCAATCCCTTTCGAAGACCACTTTCAAAAGAGCAAATAAAAACGGGTTGCTACTAATAGTCAATCAGAACCTTTGTTCGTCTGACAAGTGGTATTGACTCTCATTTTGTAGAGTACTTAGCGATGATTACCCATAACCTTGGTTAGTTTAATCATTCACTAAATGCTCGCCCTATTTCGAAAACTCACTAAAAAAGATAAAAAACAAAAACTTTTCAAAAAGACAAAGAAGAACTACGTAGCTTTGAGTTCTCCATCGCACCGGGAGATACGTAGGAGCGGGCCATGTCCCGTCAAGCGTCGTTTTTTCTAAAAAACCATTTTTCCCCCTTTTTCATAATAAATAAATATTTTCATTAAGATTTTTTTTAATAAGTAGAGAGGCAAAATTAAGTATTTTCAAGTCAACACACTAAAACCACACATTTAATTAAAGGTTCCCTCTCAGTAGAGAGGACGTGTGGGGTGCTAACACCTTCCCCGCGCGTAACCGACCCCCGAACCCTATTCTCTAGTTTCGCAAGACCAATCGCTTTGCAAAAAAGGTTTTCCTAATATTTTCCTTAATAAATATTGGTGGCGGCTTCATTGTCTTAGGAAAAGTTGTGAACGAGGAAGGTTCTCCCTCGGGGACTTTTTCGGGCGCAACAGCTGGCGACTCCACTGGGGACTAAAAAACATTTTTTTCAAAAGTGGGTCAAGCCTAATTAATTAAGTGTCTGGTTTGCGATTGATTTGAACATCTTGCTTTGCCTCTATTCTTCTTCTTTTTCATAAGCATAAGCATCCATATGCATTCTTCTTCTATGTTCGATTTTGTTTAAAATAATAGATAGTTACTCCTTTGCTTAAATGCTTAGTTCCCTCATGCATATTTCCCCTCTCTTGTCATGTCCCCTTCTTCTCAGCTCCCTTTCTTGAGGTAAGTAGTGCATTGTTGTTGCCACCCTAGATTAGTTGTATTTGATTGGTATTGAACCCTAGGGTAGACGACATGTTATGGCTTTCTATTGTCTGGACTGTTCTGGATTTTCATTTGCAGGTGGGGTAGTTTTTAAGGAAATGCCCTTCGCACACACACACTTGTACCTTGAGATTATACGATTAGAGAAATAGACCATAACCCAGGTCTGTTAGGATACCTTAGGATGAGTGGATTCGAGTAGTGGGAGCCCATCAGGACCTTTGTCCGTTTGGCTACTCGCGAAAGTTTCAATCAGAGTTGTGCTCTTTCATGATGCTTCGTATCTAGCAGTTTGCTGCATTTACGGGGATTTTCATGAGAGGGACTGTGGCTCTGATGACCTTTGTGAGGGTGTGAATAGAGCTACATGAGAAGATTATCCCTAAAGTGCCTTAGATCACAGGTTCTACCCCCTTTTTTAGGTCACAAGGGCTTTCCAAATCGTGTGCTGCATTGTTGCATTCAGTTCAATCAATTTTTCCTTCAAAATTTTCAAAAATCAAAAAAGATATGCTTTTCCTTTTCAATAAGCGCCTATATGAGGTGGCATATAGTGTGAAAATTTTCAAATTACCACCTGTAAATATCCTCTTTCTGCAAAAACACAAAAAAGAAGCATCATTGCATCATTGCATCATTTGCATTGCATAAAATTCCAATTTTGAAAAAAACCATTCATCTTGCATTCATTACATAAAGATAAAACAAAAAACAATTATCATCTGCATAGCATAAGCATTTCATTTATAATCATGCAAAAAAAATCATCGTCAAGTTCATCCAAGACGAGGCATTCAAGCATAAGCATAATTTCAAAAAAGACACAATAGAACTACGTAAGCTTTGATTCCTCATTACAATGGGGATACGTAGGAGCAGGGTCATACCCCGTCAAGCGCATTTTTCTAAAACCTTTTTTCCAATAAATCATTTGCATCTCCAAATAATTTTCAAAATCATGTTCCAAAACTAAAAAGAAAATCATTGTGAGTATCATGCATTTCATTCAAGAAAGCATCTCATTCATAATCATGAATAAAAATCATCATCAAATTTATTCAAAATGTAGCATTCATGCACCAATTCATTAACCTCATCACTTTGGTTCAAATACATCATTCCTCCATACATTCATCATTCAAAAGAAAAAAGGGGCATTGGCATTTCATACTTTGTCTTGCCTCTAAAAAAAAAAATCATCATCATTTAGAGAAAAGCGTCATTCATGCATCTTTCATCATTCGGAAGAAAAAGGGGGCATCGACATTTCATATCTTGTCTTGCCTCTATAAAAATCATTTTGAGAAGAAGCATCATTCTTGCATCATTCATCATCCAGAGATACACTGGCATTTCATATTTCGTCTTGCATAAAAAGAAAGTATCAAAAAAAAAACTTTTAGAATAATCACACTTTTCAAGTAAATATGCTTTCATGCATTTCATTTTCATCATGTATACATCATAATGTTTTCATCCATGCATTGTGTACAACAAAAATGTTGTGATGAGAGACGAGATGTTCTTGCAAAGTAATCTTTCCTTTTTGGAAAAGTTTACCCTCACTCATTTGCAAACTCAAGGTGTTCCAAGGCACTCAATTTTTCACATCAATAGCTCATTTGTATTTCCTTAAAAAAAAGACATTACATCTCATCCATTCCATGATAAAAGACTGAAACAGTTCATCAAAAAAAAAGGGCTTTCATATCATGTTTTAACCAATGTTAATTCTCTGTGAAGCGTTCTTCTAGTAAGCATGCATGCCACGTGCAGTTTCCCTTGTTTGAGTCACTCAATTTCCTTCATTTATCATCATTCCCCATCCAAGTTTAATCCCGCCTCGTCCACCCCTAAAGAGCATATTCTCTCCCATCAGTGCATACTTGACTTTTGGTTCATTCCCACTAACACTTCAAGTCCTCCATGCTGGGGCAATTCTGTGATCACTAATTTTCCTTGTCGGTATCATATTCCTTTAGTGCAAGTATTTCTAAAAAATATATAATAAATAAAAAAGATAAAATAAGCTCGCTAGGTTGAAAACCCGCAAAGGGCGGCCTAGGCAAAAAAGAGCGCCCGGTGGACTGAAAACTCGGAAAGAGCGGTCCAGGCAAAAATTAGGGCACAAAAAAGGAAAATAAAAGAGCAAACACATGAAGATAGATAAATTATTGTCCTAAAGTTAAGATCAGGATTTGAAATGAAATTTGGCCATCTCTCCACACCCTCAAGAACCTAAAATCCCAGAAAGACCATTCCCTACCCCTCTTAAGCCCAAGATTCAAAATCACAAAAACACCCTTTGTTACCCATCTTAAGCCAAGAAAAGCCCAAGATATCCCCATCACTCCGGGCAAGGGTTAATTCCACATCAAATATGGTATATCATTCTCACCCAAGTCAAAAGGAAAGGAAATCCGCAAAAGGAGGGGAATAACAAAGTTTCAAAAAGGAGAATCCCAAAGCGAAGAAAGGAAGACAAAGGGAGTATAAATTAAGAGTCAATACATTTTGCCATGAAGCATAAGAGCTCCCCTCCCAAAAAGCCCTCAATTCAATGGGCTCGATCATTTTTCCTTTCAAAAAAAAAAGCCCTCAATTCATTGGGTTTAACCATCTCTTCTTTCATAAAGCCTTCAAACACCTCCTTGGGTACAACCATCCCCAAACACCTCATCAAACCTAGTAACTATCCCCTTCATAAACCATTGACCATCGGCCAACGCTGAATAAGACCCATCCTCCCATCAACCCCAAACACTCCGATAAGCCCAATCATCCCTTCTCCACAAAACATCACAATCCTGCAAAGTCCATTTCGATCAATGACCGGTTGCTTTCGTTTTCTCAAGTTTTAATTTTAGAACAAATAAGTTTATCTGTTTACAATGTGTTTGCTCAAAAAGAAAAACAAACGGTCGGAAAAAAGAAAGCTGATCAAGAAAAATAAACCCTCAGAAAAAAGAGAACTGAGGAGACAAAAACAAACAGTCAGAAAAAAGAAAGCTGACTAAACAAAAAAGACTTGCACTCCCAAAAATGCATTCAAGTTGCCTTAAAACAAGGTTTAGTGATCACCAAGTGAGGCTTCTCTTCATTACCAAAGTCAAGGCATTCACAGAGAACCAAAGATTTACACTGAGGACACCACTCAGATCTAAAAGTTGGGGCATTCTCTTCACCACCCATCCACCCGAGTCTTGGGAAAGCATGTTCAGTGTCCATCCTATGTCATTCATCCTTTCACCAGGTGTTATCCTTGACGCCAGTTCCCGCATATCTGCCCTTTCACTCCAATTGTCAATACCACCAAACAGGGGCAAGCCTTTCATTCATAGTCACCAAGTCTGGAGTGGGGCAAGTGCGTTCCCATTCCTTCACCTCATTCGTTCCTATAAAACCTCACCGGGACATTCTCTCAACTCACTATCCTAAACAAGGCCTTGTCATTCTAATTGGGGCAGCTTTGTCCTTGTTATGACTGAGGCAACATCAAACTCTATGGGTTGAGACAAAATCTCTTTTGCTCCACCTTTCATTTCAAAAGCCGAAGCATTCCCAATTCATCATCTTCTACACCCCTAGTTGTTGTCACCCCTAGTTGTTGTCACCACTAGACAGGGGCAAGCTATTCGCTCATCAAAGACCTGAATTGGGGCAATCTTGTATCTCTTGATCCCTCATAAGCTTCGGCAATAACCATGTCTGCCATTCCTTCACTTGCCGTAAATGTCCATGCCCTAAACCAATTCCAAGTTAACAGACTCATTCATTCACATTTGCACTCTTATGCATGCTTACTAGACAATGCTTCAAAAAGAGAGAACACAAGTTGTTTACGTGATATCTAAAATTCAGTCATCATGGAAAGAAAGAGAAAACATGTGAGGTTGTTTGTAAATAAAAACCTTGAGAACACCAGAGGTTGAATCAAATTCAATTTTTCAACAGAATGGTCAATAACCATCTCAAGTCCTTGCATTTAAAGTCTCGCATCTCATCATCACAAAAATGTTTACCTCATGCATCTAGGTATTTCAATCTATTCATTATAGCATATGCACCAAAGCATTACATTTGCATCTTCACATTTTGTGCATTCATCACATAAGCAAAAAGAAAAAATGTTCCACGTCAGTTGCACCATATTAATACTTGCATTTCATAGAGGAAAATAGTAAAGAAGAAAAGGCAGAAATCTTTTCATTGCATTGGCATCATATCAATGTTCGCACTTCATAAAAAAGGAAAAGAACAAAATCATTGCATGTCATTCATCATTAGAGCATCACATTTTGCATCAGACATTTCATAGGAAAAGAAAAGAAAGCAAAAGAAAACAAAGAAAAGAAACCACGAAGGCAACACAAAAGCATTCCATGTCATTCACCATTCCACAAGATACTAATCATTGCATGCACCATTGCATCGTCATCGTTTCACAAGCATTCCTTTGTCATTCAAGCCTCAAACATTAAAGCGGTGCATTTGCATCATATTAACGTTAGCATTTCCATAAAAGAAAAAGAACAAAAATCGTTGCATCAAACATCAGAGCATTGCATCACATCAATATTTGCATCTCATAGAAGAAAAGAAAGCTAAAACATCCCATGTCATGTTATTCATCATTTTATAGCAATATTCCCATTTCATAGAAAAAGGCAAAGAAGGAAAAGTTTTTCGTTGCATGTCATCTGCCATTTCATTACATATCATCAAACACCGAAATTTTGCATTCGCATACCCGCACTTCATAAAAAGAGCAAGACAAAAAAAGAAATTCAGACGTTTGCAAAAGAAAACAGCAATCATGACATTTGCATTGCATGCATTTGTTCATTTTCAGCTGCAGGTACAAAGAGAGGATGAGTACTTCGGTGTTAGCCCTCGCCCCCATATTCCAGAAAATGCTCCCCCAAGTTGGGAGAGTTCAGAAGAAAAAAAAAAGAAACAGAAAAGAAAAGAAAAGAAAGAGAAAAACAAAAAGAAAAGAAAAGAGAAAAGAAAAGAAAGAAAAAGAAAGAAGAGAAGCTAGAGAAAGAGAAAAAGACATATAAGAACAGGAGAAAATCATGCATTCATCAGACATAAGCAAAAGAAAAAGAAAATCATGCATTGCGTACAGACAAGAGAAGAAAAGGAAAATCATTGCATTCATCAAGCATATAAGAACAGTAGAAGATCATGCATTCATCCGACATAGACAAAGGAAATAAGAAACTCATCATTCATCATAAGAAAAAAGAAAACAGCAATCATGGCATTTGCATTGCATGCATTTGTTCATTTTCAGCTACAGGTACAAAGAGAGGATGAGCACTTCGGTGTTAGCCCTCGCCCCCAGATTCCGGAAAATGTTCCCCAAGTTGGGAGTTCAGAAAGAAAAGAGAGAAATAGAAAAGAAAGAGAGAAAAGAAAAGAGAGCGCTCAAGCGCGCATTGCGGATCGGAGCACAGAGATCATCGCTCCCTTCTGCCCAGGTCTCACATCGTGTACGAGCAACGCGATGGACCGCAGCCCCATGCGAGGCGCAACGGAATAGTTGTATCAAGCCTAAGATACAGTGGACGCCGTGCATTGATCAGTATATCAGTTCCGGAGCTGATAACGATCCCCCCGGTCGCTCGAAAAGGCCAACAAGAAGAGCGTGCTCCTCAAAGCCACGTGCAAACTCGGATTCGTCAAAGAGTTCGTTTAAGGATTACAGGTTTTAGGCAGCCTGGGCAATTTACCGCTTTTTGCACGCCAAGTGCCCATTTACTTTTCTGTCTGCACGCCAAGTGCCCATTTTACCTTTCTGTTTGCACGCCAAGTGCCCATTTACTTTTCTGTCCACACGCAAGTGCCCATTTTACCTTTCTGTTTGCACGCCAAGTGCCCATTTTACCTTTCAGTCTGCACGTCAGTGTTCATTTACTGTTTTCGAATCAACACGAAAGTGTCAAAAAAAAAAATTCGGGTTTCTCCAAGTAGACAAAATTGGTATAATTTCTGAATTCTTTATTTCGATTTTGCCTCGAAATATGTCTCGCGCAATTCATATTTTTTGTCAAAATCTAAATAAAGAGGGGCAACTGTCATACCCCAATTTTGTCCGGCTTAGGTCCGAACCCTAATTTTCCACACAAAAAAATATATAATAAATTATGCATTGCATTTTGGGTCCTAGAAACTATTCCAAAGTTTTTGAAATCATTTTTAGGGTTAGAATGCACTTTTTGGGGAAATTAGGGTTTTTAAGGTCAAAAAGGGCATTTTGGTCATCACTCACAAAAGATTTCATAAAAATGATTTTTGCATGAAAATATTTTTAAAACCCATGCATGCATAATTGAATAGGACATGATATGAAAATAATTTTTGGAAAGGCATATAATCGATTTCTATTATGCACCAAAGGGCAAGAGTCGATTTATAGTATTTTCTAAAGGCCAAGAATCGATTTCTTAATCATATGTTTAAAGCATGAAATCGATTTCTACATATTCTCAAGACAAAGTTAAAATCGATTTCCTTCTATTTCAAGAGACTATGAAATCGATTTCAAAGCAATCCTATAGGCCATGAATCGATTCCTCATTGTTTTAACTAAGGGAAGAATCGATTTTCACCTATAAAGGAGGTCCTGAAAATCGATTCCTACTTGTTTTCAAAGAACAAAGAATCGATTCCCATGTTTTCCAAAATGTAAAGAATCGATTCCTCACTATTTCAACTATCCAAAGAATCGATTCTTGAGGCTTCTAAAATGATAAGAATCGATTCCTCACCTTTTTAACTTCATGTCACAATCGATTCTTCACTTTCATTAAATATTTTTTCAGATCTACGTTTTCCTAAACCTATAAATAGGAGTCTCATTCTCCACTCTTTACACACGAACACGCACAGATTTTCACGATATCAGAGAAAAAAACACACATTTTTCACGAGATCAGAGAAACCAATTTTCGCAGATCTCATCTTTTCAGAAAAACTCTTCTATATTTTATTTGTGCTCTCTTCGTTCCGTTGGTCCGTCAAAGCTGACCTTTCGCTAAGAGTTAGTTGGGGTTGCATTCTTCAAGTTGTAAGATCCGCCTTCATTAGAGGTATTTCTGTCTTTACATTTGTCATTATTTAATTATTGTGATCCGTGCCAAAACTGCCCTATGTGATTCTATTTAGCTTTAGTGTTTATTTACTTGTTCTTGTATATTATCGTCCATTGTTGATGATGAATCATAGGATTCCCACTTATGCCTAGTGCACCTTGCTTAAAGTGATGAGGATTGTTCTATATGATTCAACCCTTTTAGTTTATATGTTGTTTAAGTTGATGATTGGAAATGTGATTCACACTTGTGCACTTGTGCACTTAATCTTAAGTGTGAGGATTGACCAAAGTGATTCAACGTTCTTTGATACTTTGGTCGCTAAATAATTTGCTTGCTTATGCTGGCCAATGATCATGATTGAGGCAACTCTTTTGCTTGAGCTTGCAGTGTCATCGTCTACTCTCATATAGAATATCATCAATACTTAGATAGGTCCATTCCTTACATTGCATCTTCCACTAGATGTGCATTTAGATTCCCTTGCGTTTTGTTGAAATATTTGAGTATGGTTCTCGCCTAGCATCTTCCACTAGATGTGCATTTAGGTTCAATCTCGCCTACTCTTGTATTTTGCTTAATGCCCAATTCAAGTTCCTTCCTTGCCTATCTATGTGTTGTGATCTAATATGTGTAGTTTAGGCTTGATTGTTGTTTGCAAATTCAAATATTGTTGCTTAATGATTTGATTCCACTGATTGTGTTATGCTTGAATCCACCAATTCTTTCTTGCATTCATTGTTTTCATTTCTAAAACGACCTGGCACAAAAACGGTTACTAGTGGCAATCCATCACAACCTTTGTTGGTTTGATTGTCATGAAAGCCTCAATTTCAAAAGAATTTTCGTAAGCATAAAGCAAGCTACTAGTGATAATCCATCACAACCTTTGTTGGTTTGATTATCATGAACGCGTCCAATTTCAAAAAGCATTTTTCTAAGTATCAAAGAATCAAAAAGAAGTTATTAGCGGTGGTCCATCATAACCATTGTTAGTTTAATCATCAAAGCAAAAAGACTTTCATTCTTAAGGCTCGTTAGAACTACATCGCTTTGATTCCCATTTGGGATACGTAGGAGCGAGTCACATTCTCGTCAAGCGCAACCATAAAAAGTTTAGCATTTGCATAACAAAAAGAAAAGAGTTATTTTCATAACAAAAAAGAATCACTTTTGCAAACCAAGATCATTTTCAGAATGAAAACCTTTTCCTTTCTAAAAACAATTCCAACCCATTGTCGCTAGTGGCTAATCAGAACCTTTGTTCGTCTAGCCATTGGTAGCAATGTCTTTTTCCCAAAAGAACAACAAGCGATGATCACTCATAACATTTGTTAGCTTGATCATTCGTGCCAATCAATCCCTTACGAAGACCACTTTCAAAAGAGCAAATAAAAACGGGTTGCTACTAATAGTCAATCAGAACCTTTGTTCGTCTGACTAGTGGTATTGACTCTCATTTTCTAGAGTACTTAGCGGTGATTACCCATAACCTTGGTTAGTTTAATTATTCACTAAATGCTCGCCCTATTTCGAAAATTCACTAAAAAAGATAAAAAACAAAAACTTTTCAAAAAGACAAAGAAGAACTACGTAGCTTTGAGTTCTCCATCGCACCGGGAGATACGTAGGAGCGGGCCATGTCCCTCATGCATATTTCCCCTTTCTTGTCATGTCCCCTTCTTCTCAGCTCCCTTTCTTGAGGTAAGTAGTGCATTGTTGTTGGCACCCTAGATTAGTTGTATTTGATTGGTATTGAACCCTAGGGTAGACGACATGTTATGGATTTCTATTGTCTGGAATGTTCTGGATTTTCATTTGCAGGTGGGGTAGTTTTTAAGGAAATGCCCTTCGCACACACACACTTGTACCTTGAGATTATACGATTAGAGAAATAGACCATAACCCAGGTCTGTTAGGATACCTTAGGATGAGTGGATTCGAGTAGTGGGAGCCCATCAGGACCTTTGTCCGTTTGGCTACTCGCGAAAGTTTCAATCAGAGTTGTGCTCTTTCATGATGCTTCGTATCTAGCAGTTTGCTGCATTTACGGGGATTTTCATGAGAGGGACTGTGGCTCTGATGACCTTTGTGAGGGTGTGAATAGAGCTACATGAGAGGATTATCCCTAAAGTGCCTTAGATCACAGGTTCTACCCCCTTTTTTAGGTCACAAGGGCTTTCCAAATCGTGTGATGCATTGTTGCATTCAGTTCAATCAATTTTTAATTCAAAATTTTCAAAAATCAAAAAAGATATGTTTTTCCTTTTCAATAAACGCCTATATGAGGTGGCATATAGTGTGAAAATTTTCAAATTACCACCTGTAAATATCCTCTTTCTGCAAAAACACAAAAAAGAAGCATCATTGCATCATTGCATCATTGCATCATTTGCATTGCATAAAATTCCAATTTTGAAAAAAACCATTCATCTTGCATTCATTACATAAAGATAAAACAAAAAACAATTATCATCTGCATAGCATAAGCATTTCATTTATAATCATGCAAAAAAAATCCTCGTCAAGTTCATCCAAGGCGAGGCATTCAAGCATAAGCATAATTTCAAAAAAGACACAGTAGAACTACGTAAGCTTTGATTCCTCATTACAATGGGGATACGTAGGAGCAGGGTCATACCCCGTACATTTTTCTAAAACCCTTTTTCCAATAAATCATTTGCATCTCCAAATAATTTTCAAAATCATGTTCCAAAACTAAAAAGAAAATCATTGTGAGTATCATGCATTTCATTCAAGAAAGCATCTCATGCATAATCATGAATAAAAATCATCATCAAATTTATTCAAAATGTAGCATTCATGCACCATTTCATTAACCTCATCTCTTTGGTTCAAATACATCATTCCTCCATACATTCATCATTCAAAAGAAAAAAGGGGCATTGGCATTTCATACTTTGTCTTGCCTCTAAAAAAAAAATCATCATCATTTAGAGAAAAGCATCATTCCTGCATCTTTCATCATTCGGAAGAAAAAGGGGGCATCGACATTTCATATCTTGTCTTGCCTCTATAAAAATCATTTTGAGAAGAAGCATCATCCTTGCATCATTCATCATCCAAAGATACACTGGCATTTCATATTTCGTCTTGCATAAAAAGAATGTATCCAAAAAAAAACTTTTAGAATAATCACACTTATCAAGTAAATATGCTTTCATGCATTTCATTTTCATCATGTATACATCATAATGTTTTCATCCATGCATTGTGTACAACAAAAATGTTGTGATGAGAGACGAGATGTTCGTGCAAAGTAATCTTTCCTTTTTGGAAAAGTTTACCCTCACTCATTTGCAAACTCAAGGTGTTCCAAGGCACTCAATTTTTCACATCAATAGCTCAGTTGTATTTCCTTCAAAAAAAAAGACATTACATCTCATCCATTCCATGATAAAAGACTGAAACAGTTCATCAAAAAAAAAGGGGCTTTCATATCATGTTTTAACCAATGTTAATTCTCTGTGAAGCGTTCTTCTAGTAAGCATGCATGCCACGTGCAGCTTCTCTTGTTTGAGTCAGTCAATTTCCTTCATTTATCATCATTCCCCATCCAAGTTTAATCCCGCCCCGTCCACCCCTAAAGCGCATATTCTCTCACATCAGTGCATACTTGACTTTTGGTTCATTCCCACTAACACTTCAAGTCCTCCATGCTGGGGCAATTCTGTGATCACTAATTTTCCTTGTCGGTATCATATTCCTTTAGTGCAAGTCTTTCTAAAAAATATATAATAAATAAAAAAGATAATAGGGTTCGGGGGTCGGTTACGCGCGGGGAAGGTGTTAGCACCCCACACGTCCTCTCTACTGAGAGGGAACCTTTAATTAAATGTGTGGTTTTAGTGTGTTGACTTGAAAATACTTAATTTTGCCTCTCTACTTCTTATTGAAAAAATCTTAATGAAAATCTTTATTTATTATGAAAAAGGGGGAAAATGGTTTTTTTTAGAAAAAACGCTTGACGGGACATGGCCCGCTCCTACGTATCTCCCGGTGCGATGGAGAACTCAAAGCTACGTAGTTCTTCTGTGTAGAAAATGTTTGTGGGTTGGTGTTTTTTAATGTAGGGGTTTTAGGACTGTGTGATCTGTGTTGGAGGACCACTGGGGGTCTGAAGGAGCACTGGGGCTCTGAAGGGCCACTGAGGGCTGAAGGAGCGCTGGGGCTCTGAGGGACCACAGTTCACTTATCTTAAAACGATGATTAACCCGGCCGTACGACCGACTTAATCCCCTACTTTGAAAATAAGATTTTTGCTTTTGAAATGAAGGAGATCTGTTTGTATATTCTTTAATTTTAGAAATTGTTTATTTTTGCGCTTGACAGGGGCGTGGCCCTGCTCCTACGTATCTCCGGGTGGAGAATCAAAGGCGACGTAGTTCTAGGTTCTTTTGAAAATAATTGTTGAAAACTTATTGTGAAAATGATTTTTATTTGTTATGCTTGACGGGATGTGACCCGCTCCTACGTATCTCCCAGTGCGATGGAGAATTCAAAGCTACGTAGTTCTTCTTTGACCTGAAAAAGGTTTTTGTCTTTTATCTTTTTAGTGAGTTTTTGAAATAGGACGAGCATTTAGCGAATGATTAAACTAACCAAGGTTATGGGTAATCACCGCTAAGTACTCTAGAAAATAAGAGTCAATACCACTAGTCAGACGAACAAAGGTTCTGACTGACTATTAGTAGCAACCCGTTTTTATTTGCTCTTTTGAAAGTGGTCTTCGAAAGGGATTGATTGGCACGAATGATCAAGCTAACAAAGGTTATGAGTGATCATCGCTTGTTGTTCTTTTTGGGAAAAAGACATTGCTACCAATGGCTAGACGAACAAAGGTTCTGATTAGCCACTAGCGACAATGGGTTGAAAGTGTTTTTAGAAAGGAAAAGGTTTTCGTTCTGAAAATGATCTTGGTTTGCAAAAGTGATTCTTTTTTTGTTATGAAAATAACTCTTTTCATTTTGTTATGCAAATGCTAAACTTTTTACGGTTGCGCTTGACGAGAATATGACTCGCTCCTACGTATCCCAAATGGGAATCAAAGCGACGTAGTTCTAACGAGCCTTAAAAATGAAAATCTTTCATGATGATCAAACTAACAAAGGTTATGATGGACCACCGCTAATAACTTGTTTTTGATTCTTTGATACTTAGAAAAATGCTTTTTGGAATTGGACGCGTTCATGATAATCAAACCAACAAAGGTTGTGATGGATTATCACTAGTAGCTTGCTTTATGCTTACGAAAATTCTTTCGAAATTGAGGCTTTCATGACAATCAAACCAACAAAGGTTGTGATGGATTGCCACTAGTAACCGTTTTTGTGCCAGGTCGTTTTAGAAATGAAAACAATGAATGCAAGAAAGAATTGGTTGATTCAAGCATAACACAATCAGTGGAATCAAATCATTAAGCAACAATATTTGAATTCGCAAACAACAATCAAGCCTAAACTACACATATTAGATCACAACACATAGATAGGCAAGGAAGGAACTTGAATTGGGCATTAAGCAAAATACAAGAGTAGGCGAGATTGAACCTAAATGCACATCTAGTGGAAGATGCTAGGCGAGAACCATACTCAAATATTTCTACAAAACGCAAGGGAATCTAAATGCACATCTAGTGGAAGATGCAATGTAAGGAATGGACCTATCTAAGTATTGATGATATTCTATATGAGAGTAGACGATGACGCTGTAAGCTCAAGCAAAAGAGTTGCCTCAATCATGATCATTGGACAGCATAAGCAAGCAAATTATTTAGCGACCAAAGTATCAAAGAATGTTGAATCACTTTGGTCAATCCTCACACTTAAGATTAAGTGCACAAGTGCACAAGTGTGAATCACATTGCCAATCATCAACTTAAACAACATATAAACTAAAAGGGTTGAATCATATAGAGCAGTTTTGGCGCGGATCACAATAATTACATAATGACAAATGTAAAGACAGAAATACCTCTAATGAAGGCGGATCTTACAACTTGAAGAATGCAACCCCAACTAACTCTTAGCGAAAGGTCAGCTCTGACGGACCAACGGAACGAAGAGAGCACAAATAAAATATAGAAGGAGTTTTTCTGAAAAGATGAGATCTGCAAAAATTGGCTTCTCTGATCTCGTGAAAAATGTGTGCTCTGGAAATGAGGTTTGGGAAATTCTCCTCTGATCTCGTGAAATCTGTCCCTTTTTTGTCAAAATGTGACTTGAGGCTGCCTATTTATAGGCTTAGGAACGCGTAGAAATTTGAAAAAAATATTTATTGCAAAGATGAATCGATTGTTTGATCAAGTGAAAATGTTGATGAATCGATTCTTATCATTATAGATGACATAAGAATCGATTATATACTTAGTTAAATGATAGAAGAATCGATTCTTGGCCTTTACAAAATGCTCACAATCGATTTCATGCTTAGTTAAAAATAGGAGAAGAATCGATTTCATGGTAAGGCTAAAATATAGGAGCAATCGATTCTTTTCTTCTCAATTGATTAGATAATCGATTGTGTGCTTTAGGAAACATGTAAATGTGATAAGAATCGATTTCATGGCCTTTATAAATTAGTGGGAATCGATTCTTGTCTTTTAGGAGATCCTGAAAATCGATTTTATGGTTTAACATTGGATTAAGAAATCGATTTCATGGCCTTTACAAAATAGTATAAATCGATTCTTGGCCATTGGAACAGAATAGAAATCAATTCTTGCTTTCCACAAAAATGTTTTTAGGTCTTTGCCATGCATGCATAAAATATTTTCCAAAGCTTGCCATGCATGCCTAACATATTTTTCAAAGCTTGCCATGCATGCATAACATATTTTTCAAAACCCTAATTTTGATGCATGATGCATGTTTTCAAAAAAATCCTCTCTCAGCTATTTAAACTGTCATAGACCTTAAGTGATAGGACCTTACAATCATCTCTCAACTATTTTCAATAAGCCTCATGCATGAAAATATATATTTTTTTTTAGAAATATAGGAAACATTTTTCAATAAGCCTCATGCATGAAAACATTTTTAGAAATACTGAAAAAATATTTTCATGCAAAAATTATTTTTATAGACCCGTTTGTGAGAAATGACCAAAATGCCCTTTTTTGACCCTAAAAACCCTAATTTCCTAAAAAGTGCATTCTAAACCTAAAAATGATTTCAAAAACTTTGGAGCGGTTTCTAGGACCCAAAATGCAATGCATAATTTATTTTTGTGTGGAAAATTAGGGTTTGGACCTAAGCCGGACAAAATTGGGGTATGGCAGTGAGTGGATACAAAGTCTTGGGTTATTGGGAGTAATCCAATGATAGGTCCCTAATAATTCCGAAGACTATTCTCCACTCCAAATTGTTTTATATTTCAATCTAATTTTATTGCCCTTCAAATCTTATTTTAAACATCAAACGAAGAACCGAAAGGTGAAGTATTGATGTTGGATCTATGAAATTAGACAAGGGAATCAACACATGAGAATAGTTTTGAAACTCTTGAGACATTATAAAGGTGTTATGCTTAATGGGTTTTGGTGACAATCAACCATGAGAATAGGCTTGATTGTTAGTTCAAAACACGCTCTTGTACTCCGAAAGGAGACATTAGTTATATTCGCTGCTTTCTCTTTGAAATATATTACTCTTATAATTTGTTGAATAGTCTAAAGAAATTATTTCGGTTCCTCATTGTTGTGATAAAACTATAAACCTGAGATTGTTTGTTTTTTTTTTTATTTCTAAATTTTACAACTCCTAAAAACCATTCCTTCTAGCTAATCAACTTTGGAAAATTAAATTGGTATTCACTTAGGCTCTCCCTGTGGATCGATAACTCTTTTTATTACGCGACAAGACCGTGCACTTGCGGCCTATCACATCCCACACAAAAGCCTTACCCTTACAGGTCAACTGCGTCAACGGAAGGGCCAACTTAGAAAAACCTTCGATGAACCTTCTGTAGTAACCAGCCAACCCTAAGAAGCTCCTAATCTCCGTAGCCGACTTCGGACTCTCCCACTGCATCACGGCATCAACCTTAGACGGATCCACAGCAACACCACTACCAGAAATGATATGACCCAGAAAACTCACTTCTGACAACCAGAATTCACACTTAGACAATTTTGCATACAGCCTCTTCTCTCTCAGGACCTCCAATACTAATCTCAAATGCTCCGCATGCTCTTCCTCCGACTTCGAATAAATCAGGATGTCGTCAATGAACACAACCACGAACCGATCCAAGTAAGTATGGAATATACGATTCATGTACTCCATAAATACACCCGGCGCGTTAGTGACACCAAACGACATCACCGAATACTCATAATGCCCATACCACGTCCTGAAAGCAGTCTTCTGAACATCTCCATCCTTCACCTTGATCTGATGATAACCTAATCTCAAATCAATCTTGCTGAACACTCGAGCACCCACTAACTGATCCATCAAATCGTCTATCCTTGGCAGTGGATACTTGTTCTTAATGGTCACCTTATTCAGCTACCTATAATCAACACACAACCTCATGCTTCCATCCTTCTTCTTCACCAGCAACACAGGAGCTCCCCACGGCGATACACTTGGCCTAATAAACTTCTTCTCAAGCAGATCTTCCAGTTGCTTCTTCAACTCAGACAATTCTGATGCAGACATCATGTACGGTGCCATAGACACAGGCCTCGTACCGGGTACAAGATCAATAGAAAACTCCACTTCCCTCTCAGGCGGCACACTTGGAATCTCATCAGGAAAAACTTCAGGAAATTCGCGCACCACCTGCACCTCTTCAATGATAGCTTGATTCTCAACAGACAGCGATGTCATCAGCGAGAATAACTGAACTCCCTCCTTTTCTAAATTCCGCAACTGACTAGCAGATAACAAACCAGACTCTTCCTCTCCAAAGCTCACAGACTTGCGACGACAATCAATGCGAACATGGTTATGCTCCAACCAGTTCATGCCCAAAATTACATCTAATCCATTCAGCGGCAAACAAACAAAATCCACAACAGAGTCTCGGTCGAAGATCGACACGGGACATTGAGAACATACAAGAGAAGTGGTTACCGACCCCTTAGATGGAGTGTCGACAACCATCTCTCCATTCATAGCAGACAATGCAAGATTCAACCTCTTACAACAATCAGCAGCAATTGCAGCATCGTTCCTCCCAGCCATTTCAACTCACTTGCTACAAAACAAACAACAGTCAGATATAATTGACAACACACCATTGTCAATTGACACTACGACTGGACAACTTGGCCGGACTGACCGAACTTTTGCTCTGATACCACTAATGTAACACCCCTTTTCTACCCGATAATTATTTAATAAAATCAGAGTTACAAAAATTTATTTCATATTTCGAAAAGAGATGTCACACATTCATCGTTAAATAAAACGTCTCATATGATATAAATAACTTTGTCAAATTACATCACCACGCAGCGGAAATAGGAATAAGGTTCAAAACAATAAAAACATAACGTCCTGAATGGACTCCAAACAAATAAATTATAACAACCAAAGTTTAGCGTTTATCCCCCCCTTGAGTGTTACGCATCAAAGCAAAGGACACCGACGACACCGACTCAGAATAGCGAAGGTACCTAAGCCTTCACTCGCAATCACCTGCACGTTACCGCGTAGGGTAACATTCAAACAGAAGGGGTGAGATATCTCCAATAAAATAGCGTAAAATGATAAGAATTATGCTAGAATATGACAACTATATCCACCACTCCACTACACACATCAATTATAAACATACGTCAAATTATAAACATTACAATCCTTCACCAAATTTTATGACAATGCATGAATGCAACCCACACCAACGGGCATATGCATGTGGTACCAAAATCACCAAAAGTCTTGCTCGTAAATAGGGGCGTCACCAAAATTGAGAGCTTTCACACCCGGCTCACCAATTCACCAAAAATTGAACTTTCACACCAGGCTCACTAGTTTTAGAAAAATTTGAGCTTTCACACCTAGCTCCAAGACCAAAGGCCTTCACCAAAATAAATTCATATGCTGTATGGGACACCATGAATGCACACAGACAATCACCAAATTAGTCACAATGTGTGTTGAGATTCAGAGATAGGATTTGTGTTCCCGATGATAATGAGATGAAGAAGATGATCCTTGAGGAGAGTCATAGGAGCAAGCTGAGTATTCATCCAGGGGCTACAAAGATGTATCATGACTTGAAGAAGTTATTCTGGTGGCCTGGTATGAAGAAAGATGTAGCACAGTTTGTGTATGCCTGTTTGACTTGCCAGAAGTCAAAGGTTGAGCACCAGAAGCCTGCGGGGTTGATGCAACCTTTAGATGTTCCGGAATGGAAATGGGATAGCATTTCCATGGATTTTGTGACTGGGTTACCGAGAACCGTTCGGGGATTTGATTCTATTTGGGTGATCGTGGATAGGTTGACGAAGTCTGCTCACTTCCTTCCTATCAACATCACGTATCCGGTATCGAGATTGGCCGAGATATATATTCAGGTGATTGTGAAATTGCATGGTGTCCCGAAAAATATTGTATCTGACAGAGATCCGAGGTTTACTTCGGAGTTTTGGGGGAGCTTGCAGGAGGCATTGGGGTCCAGATTGAGGTTGAGTTCAGCCTATCATCCTCAGACTGATGGGCAGACAGAGAGAACCATTCAGTCATTGGAGGACTTATTGAGATCGTGTGTTTTAGAGCAGGGAGGTGCGTGGGATACACACCTTTCGTTGATTGAGTTCACTTACAACAACAACTACCATTCGAGTATAGGGATGGCTCCTTTCGAGGCACTGTATGGGCGGAGGTGTAGAACTCCTTTGTGTTGGCATGAGTCTGGCGAGAGTGTTGTTCTTGGACCTGAATTGGTGAGAGAGACTACGGAGAAGATAAAAATGATCAGGGAGAAAATGAAAGAGTCTCAAAATCGGCAAAAGAGTTACCATGATAGAAGGAGGAAAGACTTGGAATTTCAGGCTGGTGAGCATGTTTTCTTGAGGGTCACGCCTATGGCTGGTGTTGGGCGTGCACTTAAAGCAAAGAAGTTGACTCCTAGATTTATTGGACCGTACCAGATCACCGAGAGAGTCGGAAAGGTTGCTTATAGGGTGGCTTTACCGCCTAACCTTTCGAACTTGCACGACGTATTTCACGTGTCGCAACTTCGGAAGTACATTCCGGACCCGTCTCATGTGATCCATATGGATGATATTGAGGTGCGAGATAATCTCACTGTGGAGACTATGCCAGTGAGGATTGATGATAGAGAAGTGAAGGTGCTAAGAGGGAAAAATATTGCTTTAGTAAAGGTGGTGTGGTTGGGAGCTACTGGCGAGAGCATGACTTGGGAGCTGGAGAGTAGGATGCGGGAGTCCTATCCAGAGCTATTTGACTCAGGTATGAATTTCGAGGACGAAATTTCCTAAGTGGGGGAGAGTTGTAACACCCTAAAATAATTTAATTAAGTAATTGATTAAATTATTTAAAGTGTTGCACTAATTTTTTTATTATATTATAATATAGTGTTTTATTTTAACTGAAGGGGATGGCATTGGAAATACCGGAATTGCAAGTAATGGCCCAAGAAGCCCAAGCCCGTTGGCTTAGGCGCTCCTTAGGCGCTAGGGGTCTAGGTTGCGCCTCAATAGTGCCAAAAGAGAGCAAGAGAGTCGAAGGAGAGAAGAAGAGAAAGAAAGTCGAAGGAGAGGAGAAGAGAAGGAAGAAGGCGAATCTCAAGCTAAGGAGTTAGGGTTTGTTCATCTTGATTCTAGGTAAGAGTTCCTAGTCTTTTATTATTCGATTCTCCTTCTCTATCAAGTGCTTAAGTTTTCGGTTTCCCTAACCCTTTCTATTTTTGATCAATTCGTGATGATCCAAGAGAAAGAGAGAGAGGACGTGATCGTGAGTAAGGGAAGAAGAAGGAGAAGATTTCTTGTTGCGGTGGTTTGTCGGTGCTTCGGTGGAAAGAGCTCTAGTTTCGTCATAATCAAGGTTAGGGGAGTCTCACTCTATAATAGAGAGTATAATAGGTTGTATGTAGACCATAGGATCCCACTTGATATTATTTGTTAATTGTTTGATTGCTTAGATTGGTTGAAATTGATAATTGGTATGATTAATTCGATTCCCTATGCTAAGTGTAATACCCTAATTTTGTCCGATCATAATTGAGAGATTTTATTTATTAAAAATAATAATCTTTTTTATGTCATGTATTATTTTCTTGTTTTTATTGCTATGAGTTTTAATCATCAAAAAATATTTTATTAGGAGTAAAGAAACAAAAAATAAGCCAAGGAGGAAATAGGGGGGTTTGTTAAAAAAGATTAGAGGTGCAATCGGGATTGGGCCATCTAAAACCCAATCCAATTCCAAAACCCTAGCCCAATTAACCCTAACTCATCCACCAAACCCATGACCCATGATCCAACTCACCAAACCCAATCCATATCCTAACCCTAACCCATATCCAACCCATAACCCAACACACAACTCCATCCAACCCACTCCAACTAAACCCTAATTCGCATACCTCCCCCCCTTCACTCTAAAATGTGTCCACATTCACTCTCCCCCCTAGCCTTAAAAATCATCCACATTCATCCCCTCTCTCCTCCCTAGAAATCCACCCCACTTTCCCTCTTTTCCTCCTTGGAACTCACAACCCCACTTCCACACACAACCCCACTTCCACACACAACCTCACTTCCACACATCTCCTTTCCCCATACACTCCACCCTTCCCATCACTCACTCTCACACACACTCACACACTCAACCTCCCCCCCCCCCCCTACGGCCATCTCTCCCTCTCCCTCACATATCACTCAACTCACTCTCTCTCACACACTTCCCCTTGAAAAACCCTTCTTAGCTCTCATTTGGTCTCACTCTAAGATTTTGAGAATTCCTCTCCTCCTCTTCTCCTCTAAAAAACCGTAGCCTCACCTCTCCTAAACCACCTCCATTTTTTTCAATTTCTCTTAACCAATTCATCATCAAACTACCTCCAATCCATTCCTCTCACACTCAAGAAAAATCAAGCACATAATCCTTCTCCTCCTCTCCTCCATAAAAACCGTAGCTTCCCTTTATTTACCTCTCCTCTACTTCCTCAATTTTCTACCTATTTTAGAGATAAGGTAAAATTCCTAATGTCTTAGCATCATTTTCAAACATTTTGCATCAAGATTTATCTTATCATCTTCATCTCATATTCTCCTCTTTATTTTTGATATACTCATCATTTTCACTTTTAAAATGTAGTTTGTTGTTGTTAGGGTGAGAAGTTGCTTCTCACCTTTGAGTAACTTAGCTTGTTGTTAGTTTGTGTTGATCTTTGTTTTTTTTTTTTAAAAAATGAAATAAGCATGTGATTTTATGTCCCTTATATTTCGCATTTTCTTTTTTTTTAACTTATCTTGTGGTTCCTTTTCACTTGAGGATGATTTATTATTAGTGTTTAAAGCCTTGTGCTAAATGTGATTTTTAGTCCTTGTGATGTTGATGATCTTACAACTTGACTCTCCCTTGTGTTTGGAACACTATGATTTAAGGGAGAAGATTTTAAGATAGGATTCAACTTTCTTTATGAATTTCTCTTGTTCAATATTTGTTTTAGTTGTTATTTGTTGATGATCTAGCCATATGAGTCTCCACTAGTGCCTAGTGCACTTTAATTTAAGTGGTGAAGATGGCTAGAAAGGATTCAACTTTATTTTCTTGGTTCATATGTCCTATTTTGCTCATTGCTAGATGTTGATGATGGGGTAAGTTGATTTTCACTTGTGCCCATGACACTTTAATCTAAGTGAGAGGATTACTCTATATGATTCAATTTTGTTTAATGTTTACACTTTAAGGTGAAGTGTTTCTCTAAATAATTAATAGATCTTTTTATACCAAATACAAAAAAACACTTCATAAAAATCATTTCCTAGCAACTAATAAAAAAAGGGTAAATAAAACTTTTTTTAAAAAAATAAATAAACTGATTTTTGTTTTTTTTCGTTTTTATTTAATTTATTTATTCTTTTCCAACCAAAAATTATCTCAACCAAAAAAAAATAATAACAAAAGAATCTCAAAGAAAAAAAAAGAACAAAAAGCTTTCATTAGTAAAAAAGGGAGTGGTAAGTAAAACTTTTTTAAGAAACAAGTAAACGCTATTTACACCCCCGGCAACCATTTTCTTTTAGCGTCAAAACGCTATTTGCACCCCCCGGTGACACTTTTTTTCTAGCGTCAAAACGCTATTCACACCTCCCTTTTTAATACAACTCCTTTATTATTTGCACCCCCCCTTTTATCACTTACTCCGCTTTTTTTCACAATGTGATGCTTCCGAACCGTTCTTTTTTTTCTTTCTTTCGAAAAATCGAATTCGCGCAAAAAAATAGGTTGTCTATAGCGGTCACTCTGGGCCTGGCTTGTTTGAACGCTATAAATACCTTCTTTTCCGAATAAGCCATTAATGACGACCACTCTGGATTTATCTGTTTGGTCACCATGAACGGTCTCTAGTTTTCCCAAACTTTTCAAAAAAAATAAAAAATACCCAACACACAAATATTTTCTACCCGAGAACTACGTAGCTTTGATTTCTCCATCGCACCCGGAGATACGTAGGAGCAGGGGCCCACTCCTGTCAAGCGCAAAAAACTAAATTTTTTTTATTAGGTCTTCCTTTCCGTTTTTTTTCAAATAATAAAAAGGGTAAATAAAAATGTTTTCTTTAAATTAATTTTTTTCTACACATTTAATTAAAAGGTAACCTTTTTAGGATGTTGCGGGGTGCTAGCACCTTCCCCGCACTTAATCGACCCCCGAACCCAAAAACAAAGGTTTTTTCAATGTTTTCCTAAAAATAAATATTGATGGCGGCTCCATTGTTCAAAAGCAACGAAGAATCCCTCCTCCGGATTTTTCGGTCGCTACACTAAGGTTAAGATTTCATGTGTTGATTTTATGCCTTGTTGTGTTCTTAATGTATAAATGTGAGATGGAATGTTGTTGGTATGAGCATAATGTATTTTGTGATTGTTGGGGTGATTTGATTTGGAAAATAAATTGAGAATTTGATGTTTTAGCTTGTGTTGGGCGCCTGGGCGCCAAGTTGCTGGGGGGAAAATGGCGCACTGGGCGCTGTTCTGTTGCTGGGTGCGTGTGTGGTCTGTGCAGGGCGCCCATGTTGCTGCCCTGTGGCGCCTGGGGTGGCGCCAGGTTGCTGCCTGTGCTTAGGCAAGGCGCACAAAACATGTTTTTGGATAAAACTCAGTTTCTGAACATATTTTCCCTAGCCAAATTTTGTATTCACCTGACCAAATTGTATTTAAAACATTTTGGCTAAAGAATTTTCAGTTGTTCACGCACCGTTTTGAAATTGTCCTAGAGGGCGTTGTTAGACTATGTTTGTGGTGCCTAGGGGTGAGCTGTGAGTTCTGAACATATTTTCCCTAGCCAAATTTTGTATTCACCTGACCAAATTGTATTTAAAACACTTTGGCTAAAGAATTTCCAGTTTTGCACGCATTGTTTTGAAATGGTCCTATTGGGCATCGTTTTGGCTTGTGTAAAGGGGGCCTTGTGTGCAAATCAATTTCTGAGCATATTTTCCCTAGCCAAATTTTGTATTCACCTGACCAAATTGTATTTTGAGTACTTTGGCTAAAGAAGTTTCTGTTTTTCACGCATTGTTTTGAAATGGTCCTATTGGGCATCGTTTTGGCTTGTGTAAAGGGGGCTTTGTGTGCAAATCAATTTCTGAACATATTTTCCCTAGCCAAATTTTGTATTCACCTGACCAAATTGTATTTAAAACACTTTGGCTAAAGAATTTCCAGTTTTGCACGCATTGTTTTGAAATGGTCCTATTGGGCATCGTTTTGGCTTGTGTAAAGGGGGCTTTGTGTGCAAATCAATTTCTGAGCATATTTTCCCGAGCCAAACTTTGTATTCACCTGACCAAATTGTATTTTAAGCACTGTGGCTAAAGAATTTTCTGTTTTGCACGCGTGGTTTTGAAATGGTCCTATTGAGCATCGTTTTAGCTTGTGTAAAGGGGGCCTTGTGTGCAAATCAATTTCTGAGCATATTTTCCCTAGCCAAATTTTGTATTCACCTGACCAAATTGTATTTTGAGTACTTTGGCTAAAGAAGTTTCTGTTTTGCACGTGTTGTTTTGAAATGGTCCTATTGAGCATCGTTTTAGCTTGTGTAAAGGGGGCTTTGTGTGCAAACCAATTTCTAGGCAGATTTTCCCGAGCCAAATCTTGTATTCACCTGACCATATTCCATTTTGAACGTATTGGCTAGAGCGGTTTTAATTATTCAGGTGGTCTACTATGTTTGTGCGCGTGCGTGTTGTGTTGGGCGCCAAAGTGTGGCCGCCCAGGGCGCCAAGTAGTGCGCATGTGCTGTGTGTTTCGTGTTGGTCCTGAAAGTGACAGATTGGTTCCTAAGTGTTATCTTAGTCCTAGAGACGTGATTGAGATGAAATAATAATTGAGTTGATTGATGATGAGGCCATGGGGGCTACAACTAAGATTAATAAAGAGGTGATATATGATATATGGATCGTGTCGTTATGAATTGTGATTGTGATTTTGTCATGGGGTCTCATGCATACATAAGGCTGCGGTCTGAGTTTATACTATGATGGTAAGGCTGCGGTCTGAGTTTGATAATGTAATGGTAAGGCTGCGGTCTGAGTTTGATATTATGATGATAAGGCTGCGGTCTGGGAAAATGGTACCACATGCATAACTGTATTGCATACATCCTCATGATAAGCATGTGAGTTGTTGATTGTATGAACTATGCTACTGTGTGACTGTATGAGTGCGATGCTATGATGAAATATACTTCTTATTATAGTCTTTATTATGTAGTTGAGACTCACCCTTCTGTTGTTGTTTACCACAGGTAGCCCTGAGTGAAGGCTTACTCCCTTCATTCCCGAGTCGGTCTGCTCTGATACGTGACACCTAGGGGGTGGGCTTAGGCTTCTAGTGTTATTCATTTGCTGTTGAATTTTTATATGCATTGATTTAATGATTTTGATGAGGCTGTTGTTCGGCATTTTTGAGATTATGTTATTTTCCGCTGCGAGACATTCATTTCCTAGTGTGTGGATTTTATTGAGGAATTATTGAGTATTCCATCCCATTTAAAGGTGTTGCGTATTATAAAGAGTTAATGAACGGTTATGCTGATTTTGTTATTTGTTAGATTAGAGTTATGTGTAGCATTCCATTGAAACGAAATTTTGAAACTCTGATTCTTACAAATAATAGCCGGGTAGAATGGGGTGTTACATTAGTGGTATCAAAGCAAAAGTTCGGTCTGTCCGACCAAGTGTGTCTGTCTGTCATATTGTGTATGACAATTAGGTGTTTTTAATTTAGTTCTGAATTGTCGTTTATGCTGCAGTGCTAGGTTGATATGGCTAGAAGGGATGATGCTGCTTTGGCTGCTGCTCTGCAGGCCATAGCCCAAGCTGTTGGAAATCAACACAATGCTGCTGATATGAATGCCCGTAACCTGGCAACGTTTCAGAGGGAAAACCCACCCACCTTCAAGGGTCGGTATGATCCCGATGGAGCCTTGTCGTGGTTGAATGAGATAGAGCGGATATTCCGTGTTATGGAGTGCACTGCTGCCCAGCAAGTGAAGTTTGGGACGCACATGCTGGCGGAAGAGGCTGACAAGTGGTGGTTAGGGATGCTGCATAGGTTGAACACTGCTGGTGAAGAGGTTACTTGGGAAGTCTTCACAAGGGAATTTAAAAGAAAGTATTACCCTGAAGACGTTCGAGCCAAGAAAGAGGTAGAATTCTTAGAATTGAAACAGGGAAATAAGACGGTGGCTGAGTATGCAGCCAGATTTGAAGAGCTGGCCCAATTTTGTCCTTACTACGCCAATGATGCTGATTCAGAGTTCTCCAAGTGTGTGAAATTTGAGAGTGGCCTGCGACCTGATATTAAGAAGGCAATTGGATATCATGAGATACGAGATTTCGCTAGACTAGTTGACAAGAGTAGGATTTATGAAGAGGACAGTTCTGCTGCCTACAAGATTGGGAAAGAAAAGAGGAATACTCAGTTTAGGGGAAAACCCTATGATATGGCTGGAGGTAAAAATAAGTGGAAGGCAGGTACTGGTAAAAGATTTTCTGAGGGTAAGAAGCCTAGTGGGGGAGGTGCTCCCGCTGATATAGTGTGTTACACGTGTGGCAAGCCGGGTCACAAAAGTTTCGATTGCAAGACTGAAGTAATGTGTTACCGTTGTGGGAAGAAAGGTCATATGGCCTCTAGCTGTGATCGTAAGGAATCAGTGTGTTTCAATTGTGGGGAAGCTGGTCACTTTAGTTCTAAGTGCACCAAACCAAAGAAAGAGAAGTCCAATGGAAGAGTTTTCGCGCTGGCAGGTTCAGAGGGGCCCAATGAGATTAGAGGTACTTGTTTTATTTATGGTTCCCCTTTAGTTGCTATAGTTGATACTGGTGCTACGCATTCTTTTATTGCTGCTGTTTGTGCTGAAAAGTTAAATTTAGTATTGTCTGCTATGAAGAGGGAAATGGTTATCGACACTCCAGCTAAGGGTTCGGTGACTACTTCTCTATTGTGTGCTAAGTGTCCTCTGTCAGTCTTCGGCAGAGATTTTCTGGTTGACCTTATATGTTTGCCTTTGGGAGGGTTGGATGTTATTCTTGGTATGGACTGGTTAGTGAATAACCATGTGCACATCAACTGTTTCAGCAAGTCTGTGAGTTTTCTTCCTCCTGAGGAGGAGAAGTTTGTTTTGTTGTCTGGGGATCAGCTGCATAAGGTAATGAAGGATGGTGGTCAACTATTTGCTTTGATGGCATCTATGTCTGCTGAAAACCAAGCAATGGTTGAAGGGTTGCAGGTGGTGTGTGAGTTCCCTGAAGTGTTCCCTGACGAGATTCCTAGTGTGCCACCAGAGAGGGAAGTAGAGTTTGGGATTGACCTTGTGCCTGGTACTAGGCCGGTATCCATGGCACCGTACCGGATGTCAGCTTCTGAGTTATCTGAGTTGAAGAAGCAGTTGGAAGAATTACTTGAAAAGAAATTTGTGAGGCCTAGTGTGTCACCATGGGGAGCTCCGGTTTTGTTAGTAAAGAAGAAAGATGGGAGTATGCGCCTGTGTGTGGATTATAGACAGTTGAACAAGGTGACTATCAAAAATAAGTACCCTCTTCCGAGAATTGATGATCTGATGGACCAGCTGGTGGGTGCTAAGGTTTTTAGTAAAATTGATTTGAGGTCAGGGTATCATCAGATTAAAGTAAAGGACGAAGACGTCCAGAAGACAGCATTCCGAACGAGATATGGACATTATGAGTACTCTGTGATGCCGTTTGGTGTCACCAATGCACCAGGGGTGTTTATGGAGTACATGAACCGTACCTTCCATAGTTACTTGGATCGGTTTGTGGTAGTTTTTATAGATGATATTCTGGTATACTCCAAGTCTGAAGAGGAGCATGCAGAGCACTTGAGATTGGTGCTTGAGGTATTGAAAGAGAAGAAGCTTTATGCTAAGTTGTCCAAATGCGAGTTCTGGCTGCGTGAGGTAAGCTTTTTGGGTCATATTATTTCTAGTGATGGCATAGCTGTAGACCCAGCCAAGGTTGATGCAGTGTTACAGTGGGAAAGCCCAAAGTCTGCGACTGAGATCAGGAGTTTCTTGGGGTTGGCTGGTTACTACAGGAGGTTCATAGAGGGTTTCTCAAAGCTAGCCCTTCCGTTGACTCAATTGACGTGTAAAGGGAGAGTTTTTGTGTGGGATGCTAAGTGTGAAGAGAGCTTCCAAGAGTTGAAGAAAAGATTGACAACATCTCCGGTGTTAGTGTTGCCCGTGCCGGATCAACCGTTTGTGGTATATTGTGATGCTTCTAGAATGGGCTTGGGAGGCGTATTGATGCAGGATGGGAAGGTAGTCGCTTATGCGTCCAGACAGTTGCGGACTCATGAGAAGAACTATCCTACTAATGATTTGGAATTGGCTGCTATTGTGTTTGTGCTGAAGATTTGGAGGCACTATTTGTATGGCACTAGATTCGAGGTATTCAGCGACCACAAGAGTTTGAAATACTTGTTTGATCAGAAGGAGCTGAATATGAGGCAGAGGCGTTGGTTAGAGCTGCTGAAAGACTATGATTTTGGCTTAAACTATCACCCCGGCAAAGCTAATGTCGTGGCTGATGCTTTAAGTCGAAAGACTTTGCATATGTCAGCAATGATGGTAAAAGAGTTGGAGTTGATTGAGCAATTCCGTGATATGAGTCTGGTTTGTGAAGTGACACCGCAGAGTGTTAAGCTGGGTATGCTGAGGATTGGTAATGACTTCTTGGTTAGTATCAGAGACGCCCAGAAATTAGATGTGAAGCTGGTTGACTTGTTGGTTGCGGGTGATCAGGATGTAGATGGGGATTTCAGGTTGGATTCCCAAGGTGTGTTGAGATTCAGAGATAGGATTTGTGTTCCCGATGATAATGAGATGAAGAAGATGATCCTTGAGGAGAGTCATAGGAGCAAGCTGAGTATTCATCCAGGGGCTACAAAGATGTATCATGACTTGAAGAAGTTATTCTGGTGGCCTGGTATGAAGAAAGATGTAGCACAGTTTGTGTATGCCTGTTTGACTTGCCAGAAGTCAAAGGTTGAGCACCAGAAGCCTGCGGGGTTGATGCAACCTTTAGATGTTCCGGAATGGAAATGGGATAGCATTTCCATGGATTTTGTGACAGGGTTACCGAGAACCGTTCGGGGATTTGATTCTATTTGGGTGATCGTGGATAGGTTGACGAAGTCTGCTCACTTCCTTCCTATCAACATCACGTATCCGGTATCGAGATTGGCCGAGATATATATTCAGGTGATTGTGAAATTGCATGGTGTCCCGAAAAATATTGTATCTGACAGAGATCCGAGGTTTACTTCGGAGTTTTGGGGGAGCTTGCAGGAGGCATTGGGGTCAAGATTGAGGTTGAGTTCAGCCTATCATCCTCAGACTGATGGGCAGACAGAGAGAACCATTCAGTCATTGGAGGACTTATTGAGATCGTGTGTTTTAGAGCAGGGAGGTGCGTGGGATACACACCTTTCGTTGATTGAGTTCACTTACAACAACAGCTACCATTCGAGTATAGGGATGGCTCCTTTCGAGGCACTGTATGGGCGGAGGTGTAGAACTCCTTTGTGTTGGCATGAGTCTGGCGAGAGTGTTGTTCTTGGACCTGAATTGGTGAGAGAGACTACGGAGAAGATTAAAATGATCAGGGAGAAAATGAAAGAGTCTCAAAATCGGCAAAAGAGTTACCATGATAGAAGGAGGAAAGACTTGGAATTTCAGGCTGGTGAGCATGTTTTCTTGAGGGTCACGCCTATGGCTGGTGTTGGGCGTGCACTTAAAGCAAAGAAGTTGACTCCTAGATTTATTGGACCGTACCAGATCACCGAGAGAGTCGGAAAGGTTGCTTATAGGGTGGCTTTACCGCCTAACCTTTCGAACTTGCACGACGTATTTCACGTGTCGCAACTTCGGAAGTACATTCCGGACCCGTCTCATGTCATCCATATGGATGATATTGAGGTGCGAGATAATCTCACTGTGGAGACTATGCCAGTGAGGATTGATGATAGAGAAGTGAAGGTGCTAAGAGGGAAAAACATTGCTTTAGTAAAGGTGGTGTGGTTGGGAGCTACTGGCGAGAGCATGACTTGGGAGCTGGAGAGTAGGATGCGGGAGTCCTATCCAGAGCTATTTGACTCAGGTATGAATTTCGAGGACGAAATTTCCTAAGTGGGGGAGAGTTGTAACACCCTAAAATAATTTAATTAAGTAATTGATTAAATTATTTAAAGTGTTGCACTAATTTTTTTATTATATTATAATATAGTGTTTTATTTTAACTGAAGGAGATGGCATTGGAAATACCGGAATTGCAAGTAATGGCCCAAGAAGCCCAAGCCCGTTGGCTTAGGCGCTCCTTAGGCGCTAGGGGTCTAGGTTGCGCCTCAATAGTGCCAAAAGAGAGCAAGAGAGTCGAAGGAGAGGAGAAGAGAAAGAAAGTCGAAGGAGAGGAGAAGAGAAGGAAGAAGGCGAATCTCAAGCTAAGGAGTTAGGGTTTGTTCATCTTGATTCTAGGTAAGAGTTCCTAGTCTTTTATTATTTGATTCTCCTTCTCTATCAAGTGCTTAAGTTTTCGGTTTCCCTAACCCTTTCTATTTTTGATCAATTCGTGATGATCCAAGAGAAAGAGAGAGAGGACGTGATCGTGAGTAAGGGAAGAAGAAGGAGAAGATTTCTTATTGCGGTGGTTTGTCGGTGCTTCGGTTGAAAGAGCTCTAGTTTCGTCATAATCAAGGTTAGGGGAGTCTCACTCTATAATAGAGAGTATAATAGGTTGTATGTAGACCATAGGATCCCACTTGATATTATTTGTTAATTGTTTGATTGCTTAGATTGGTTGAAATTGATAATTGGTATGATTAATTCGATTCCCTATGCTAAGGTTAAGATTTCATGTGTTGATTTTATGCCTTGTTGTGTTCTTAATGTATAAATGTGAGATGGAATGTTGTTGGTATGAGCATTGTAACACCCTAAATATTTAATTAATTTATTTAATTAAGTATTTAGGTATTTAATTTATTTAGTTGATATAATTAGATTATTGAGAAATTATATTAATTAATTAAGTGGAGGTGTGGTATTAGGAAATTGGTGGCACCAACTAATTAAATTAGGGCTTAAGTGGAGAGAAAGCCCATGACCCATGACCCAACAAACATAAGCGCATATATAAACCAAGTTTTTGGGTTTTTAGCTCATTTTGGTGAAAAACAAGGAAGAGAGCCGTGAGGGCTTAAGCTATGAGCGCCGCACCCATGAGAGAAGACAAGAAGGATTTCGCAAGTTCCATAGGGGAAAGGGAGGGATCTAGCTTGTTGCAGTGGTTCTTGGTGGAGGGTTTTGTCTTCGGTAAATTAAGGTAAGGGGAGTTCTATCTTTCTATATAATAGATATTCATGATAGGTTGTAAGGGTGGGGTTCCTTTATCTAATGGATTTATATGAAGGGGGTTATGTGGGAGTAGGAATTATAGTGCCATAAATCTGAAATTGATGTCGTGTTATGATGATTGGAATAAGCCCTTGCCATATGATGTCTTGTTGTTGAAGATTTGTGATTTGTATGCCAAGTGTTTGATTAATGTTTTGATGGTATTGTGATTGGTGATAATTGGAGATGACCGTGGTAATTTGATGTTCATATTGGTAAGTGAATTTTGGTGTTGAATTAGTAATTTAATTGACGAGAAATAAGATTTTGTAACCCCTAGGCGCCTTGGGCGCCATATGTGTGCATTCTGGACACTGTTCGGTTTTTCTAAAACTGGTATTGTTTTGTTGATCCAAAAATTATGTGGCTGATTGTTTTTGAAAATAGACTTAAAGCCGGTCGTTTTGGCACTGGTTTCGTTCGATTTGGAGATGTGTAGCTCAAGTTATGAGTCTTCAAAGTTGAGTCAAATTTCTGAAATCAAACTTGTTTAAGCTGCGCCAGTTTCTGGGCGCCGGATCCCTGTGTGTGGCGCGCCAGTGCGCGTGTTGCTGTCCTGGGCGCATGGCGCCCGTGTGTGTTGCCTGTGTTGCTGTCCTGGGCGCATGGCGCCCGTGTGTGTTCCCAATTTTTAATAAAACTGTTTTCGCTATATCTTTTGACTCGGGCATCCGTTTTAAACGTTTCAAAAAGCGTTGGGAAGCTTTTTCGGTCGTCTACCTGGGTGTCATATTTTTAGAATAAAAATTTATTATTTGCTGGTGTTTTCTGGGCGCCCAAGAGGCTGTCCCCGGTGGTCCTCCCAGGACGTTGCGAAGCCCTGTTGAGTTCTTTAAAAATTCTTTTTTTCGCACAGCCAACAGTTTTAACGTTTTAGTATCAAAATGGATGATTATGACAATGATGCCCTTAGTGGTTAGTTAAATGACGCTTTTGCCCTTAGTGGCCAATATTTTGATGAAGATGAGATTATGGATGATTATGACGATGATGCCCTTAGTGGCTAGTTAATTTACGCTTTTGCCCTTAGTGGCCAATATTTTTGATGATGATGTGATGGTGATGATTAGGACGAGGATGCCCTTAGTGGCTAATTAAATGACGTTGTTGCCCTTAGTGGTCAATATTTTGATGATGATGATGATGATGAGTACTCCAGGTGAGTGTGTAACGCCCTAAAATAATTTAATTTATTAAATTAAGTTATTGGAGGGATGCAATATTTATTTAAGTGGGATAATTTATATATAATGGTTTTGTTGTAGGAGGCGAAAAGAATTAAAAAGAGTGGTGTGAAAAATGGGCCCAAGCCACTTAAGTGACCCAAGCCCATTCCATTTACCCTAAAAACTAAGAATTAGTGTCATTCCTCCAAGAAGTAGAATTCAGCGCAACTGAGGAGTGAAGGAAAAAGGAGGCGCGACTTCAAGCCTTGAGGGGGAGAGAATTGCGACTTCCAGCAAGAAGGAAAGAGGGTTTTCTTCATCTTGGATTTAGGTAAGTGCCTTTGATCCTCTTCTCTTCCATTTAATTAATTCTTCCAAGTGGTGATCTCAAAGCCTTCCCTTTTCCATGTGCGATTTTTTTTCCATGAATTGTGTTGATGGGTGCGAATTGGATTTAGAAGAGAAGAAAGGGGCTGCTGCGAATTGTTGGTGACTTTGGCTCGTCGTGTTGCGGAGTTTTGTACGCGTTGCATTCATCGTTGTTTCGGGCATATAAAATTCGAGGTAAGGGTGAGCGCTTCCAATTTAATATAATTGAATATATAGAGGGTTTGTGAGTTTGTGTTAGGGATTGAATTAGAAAACCATAGGAAAGAGGAATGATAGATTGAATTTATTATGTGGTTATGCGAATTTGCATTATGGTGTGATGAGATGGATTGTTGCCGTTAGTCAGAATTTTTGGTGTTGTTGATGTTAAATATGTATATGTAGTGCTGTTGCTGTAAATATATACTGCTGTGCAGAATTTATTTTTGTTGCTGTTGCTGTATTTGTAATTGTGCTGTTGCTGTCATTTAAACATTGCTGTTGCTGTATTTTAATCTTGCTGTTTTCGCAATAAAATACTGCTGTTTTGTACATTAAAATTTTCTGTTGTTGTTGCTGTTTCCGCCCATCAAAGGCCACTGTTTTTGCGCGAATTGCCACTGTTTTTCAGCCCCAATGTGATGCAAAATTGCCACTGTTTTTGCGCAAATAATAGCCACTTTTTCAGCCTTAGTTTGACGTAAAGTTTCTGCTGTTTTTGCAAATTAAATGGCCACTGTTTCAGCTTCATTTTGATGGCAATATGCTACTGTTTTTGCGCAAATTTAACACTATTTTTCAGCTTCATTTCGATGCCAATATGCTACTGATTTTGCGCAAATTTGCTAATGTTTTTCAGCCTTAATTCGATGTCAAGATGCCACTGTATTTGCGTATAAAATGCCACTGTTTAGTCCCATATTTTACTGTGGCGCTTCCTAAGTATGAAAGTGAAACGTTGTTTCATAATTTTTAAAAATGTAAAGTGAAATGTCGTTACGTTACGTTATTTTTTTTTATGTGATTGTTATGAAGAGTGGTGATAATACTATGACGACTATGATGAATACACTCTATGAGTGTCTTAAGGTGGTGATGATGAGTACTCCGGGTGAGTAAATTTTGGTGATTGCACATGTGTCCATTGTGTCTCATAGCATGTGCATCTTATGACGAATAGGCTTCGGCCTCTTAGTGACGGTGTGCCCTTAGTGGCTTATTTATGACGAGAAAACAGTGACGGTGTGCCCATAGTGGCTTATTATGACGAATATGGTACCATCATGCATATGCCCAGGCGTGGGTTGCATTCTTCATGCACATTCATATTTTTTTGTTATGACGGGTGACGTGAACTGTGATTTGGTTTGGTGTGGTGTGTAACGAGGATAAAGTTGATATTAGTAATGATGTTGTGTGATGTTTTTGCTCATAATACTCTGCTGTTTGTTGATTATATTTCGTTGAAAGTTCTCACCCCTTCTGCTTGGAATGTTGCTCTATTGTGGCAACGCTGCAGGTGACTCTGATTGAAGGACATGCTGCCTTCCTTTTAGCTGTTGAGACGTTCGAGTCGCTCTCTGATATTGTAACACCTAGGGGGCGGGCTAAAGTTGATGATTTATTTAATTAATTGTTTTAATAATTTTATTGATGTGTGAGACGTGTTTGAGCGATTTTCTTTCTGGTGAGCTATTATTTCCGCTGTGATGAGATTTAATTTTTAAGTTCGATTTTTGAGACGAATGTGTTCTACACGAATGTTTATGGCGTAGTCGATGAGTTTCATCAATGAAGTTGTGACATTTCCGTTCTACTAATATTATTATTATTTTTGAAAACGAAAGCACTCTGATAATGACGTACAAATTAAACGGGGTAGAAACGGGGTGTTACAGAGTGTCTTGATGAAATGCACATGTGTATATAGAGTCTCATAGCATGTGCATAATGTGAAGAATAGGCTTCGGCCTCTTGTGAAGAATAGGCTTCGGCCTCCTGTGAAGAGTAGGCTTCGGCCTCTTAATTGTGACGAATATGGTACCATCATGCATATGCCCTGGTGGGGGTTGCATCTCATATAGTAGCATGACATTGTGATGAATTATTGTAACGACGTGATTGATGATTTGCGATGTGGTTGCTTTAATGCTGTGATTTGACTTATTGCTTATCATGTGATTTATTATATGGATTGAATTGAGCTCACCCTTCTGCTTGGAATGTTGCTCTATTGTGGCAACGCTGCAGGTAACCGCGAGTGAAGGTCCTGCTGCCTTCCTTATTAGCTGTGGGATGTCTGTCGAGTCGCTCTCTGATACTGTAGCACCTAGGGGGCGTGGTTGGAATGCGTTAATTTATTAATTAACTGTTTAACGATTTTGTTGACGATGTACGGTGTGTTTGAGTGCAAACGATGAGTTTCTTTATGACGATGTGACATTTCCTTTCTATCCGTTGAATTAATATTTTGAAAACAATTTTATTTTACTCTGGTAATGACGTGTAAACTAAGGGGTAGAAAAGGGGTGTTACAATAGTGGTATCAGAGCAGTTGGTCCGTCCGGTCGAGTCGTTGTGTCGGTGTACGACCAACTGTTGTCTTTTGAATCTAACAGTTGTTTGTGTTGTACTAACGTTTCTGCAGGTGAAGGTAAAACAAAAATTGCTAATGGTAAGAGTACTAGTGGGGGGAGATGTCCCTACTAGCGTCATGTGCTGGTATTGTGTGTTTGACGTGGTTCTGTGTGTGGACCCTGTTTCTTCTGTTTTTGGTTCTCATTGTTAACTTTCTGGTTGTGTGAATCTTGACTTCATTAGTGTGGTTCCCAATGATTTACACCGTGATTTGGCGACCCAAGTTTTGAATGTGTAATTGATGTGCTTGTGTGCTTCCAACGATGTGATTGTTGTTGATACTCACGTGTGTTTGATTTGCTTAAACTATTTTAATTAATCAACACTAAGCCTTACGTGAAACTCATTGTGGTATGTCTTGATGTTAAGGTTGATTGTTTTGTAAAATGGTTTTGCTGATTATTTAAGTTGTTACTACGTTGATAACATGCAGTGATTGTGAGTTTAGAGTCCTCATGAAATATTTTCTAATTCCCATGCTTCGTGAAGTCGACATTGAGCGCTCGAATTTTTAAACAAAATCTTTTTGGTTATTGCCTCTTGATTTACACTGTGTGGTCTTGTAATCTGGAAAGTAAAGAGATTTCTGAAAATTGCTTTTGACATCTATTAAAGAAATTTTATAGTTGGATACTCGTGATGGTATTAAAATTTTTTTTAATAAATGGATACTGGTCTTGTTTTTACTACGGTGTGCTTTTGATTGCACAATGATGCTACATGCTAAGTGCCTTGTGAATTGGTCTTGCCAATTACGTTACGATGTTTCGCTACCTTGACTGCTGCAAGTGATAAAATTTTTGGTTTGAACACCCTAACTATTGTGTTGCCCTCTTTTTCAAGCCACGTGAAAAGATTTTAAAACGAGTTATAGTTATGGTTATTATTATCCCACGTATTCTGTCCCAATCTTTCTTAATTGCTATTTTGGTGCATTTGGGTGGACCATCCTAGTATGGCATAACATGTAGTACACCGGGAAGGGTCAAAAATTTATTTTTATCAAGTTAATTCGGATTATAACCGGTACGAATGTAATAACCTTATTTCTGTTTTCATAACTGTGTAGAAAGTTTCTTTGGTAAAATAATAAGTATGACTTGTAATTTCCAACACTGGGTTTCCCTTGATTTTGTTTGCTGTTGCACTCTTTATAAGTTGTGCTAAATAGTTTGGGAACCTTGAAATTTAAAATGTGCACTATGTTGAATAAAATGTTAGTGTTGAATGTTCGTGTAACTGTCCGTCTTGAGCTGACCAGTGGTAATAAGGTTTTAAATGTTAACTGTATTCTTATGTACTTAGTGACCTTGCTTCGTGGATTATTTTGAGTTATTGCTGTTTTAAAGTGTTATTGTTGTGGCTGTTTTAAATGGTAATGTTATTGCTGTTTTGAATTGCCATTGTTGTTGCTTTCAGAAAAAAAAAAAATCAATTTCTAGGACATGTTTTAATTCTCGTGTTGAAAAATCTAAACGAAATGTTTTGTACGTGAATGTTTGTACTATTGAAATCGTGTGGTGTGATCTAGGGTTCTGATAATTACCATATGTATGCTATGATGCCCTGTTAGACAATTTTGCTACATGTCTTAAAAACTAGTTGTGGAGGCTGCCTTGACTCCTTGGTCGGACAGACCGAACTTTTGCTCTGATACCACTAATGTAACACCCCATTCTACCCGGCTATTTTTCATAGAGATCAGAGTTTCAAAATTCTTTATTTGAATGGAATGCTACACACGCACTTAATCTAACAACGATCAATTTAATCTAAGCCTTCCTTATACCTTTACAATACGCAACACCATTTAATAAATTAGGGTACTCTTGATTTTACCAACAAAATCCACACATTATAATTTAGATGTCTCGCAGCGGAAAAATAACATAAACTCAAAATGCCAAACAACGGCCTCATCGGAAAATCATTAGATCAATTCATATAAAATCCAACAACAATTAAATAACATTAGAAATCCTAAGCCAACCCCCTAGGTGTCACATATCAGAGCAGACCGACTCCGGAGTGAAAGGAGTAAGCCTTCACTCAGGACTACCTGTGGTAAACAACAACAGAAGGGTGAGTCTCAACTACATAATAAAGACTATAATAAGAAGTATATTCCATCATAGCATCACACTCATACAGTCATACAATAACATAGTTCATACGATCACCAACTCGCATGCTTATCATGAGGATGTATGCAATACCAGTTATGCATGTGGTACCATTTTCCCAGACCGCAGCCTTATCAACATAATATCAACTCAGACCGCAGCCTTATCATTTTGATTTAGAACTCAGACCGCGGCCTTATCATCTTAATTTAAAACTCAGACCGCAGCCTTATGTATGCATGAGACTCCATGACAAAACCAAAATCATAACTCTTAGCAACACAATCCATACATCTTATATCACATCTTTATTAATCTTTGTTGTAGCCCCCATGGCCTCATCATCAATCAACTCATTTATTTTCTCATCACAATCACATTTCTAGGATTAGGCTTAGCACTTAGGGACCAATCTGTCACCATTAGATCCGAAACCAAACACAAGGCATGGGCGCCCCACTTGGCGCCCTGGGCAGCCACACTTGGCGCCCAACACAACACCCAAACGCACAAACATAGTAGGTCACCTGAAAAATTGAAACCGCTCTAGCCAAAATGTTCAAAATGGGATTTGGTCACGTGAATACAGAATTTGGCTAGGGAAAATATGTTCAGAACTCACAGCTCACCCCTAGGCATCACAAACATAGTCAAAACAACGCTCTCTAGGACAAATTCAAAACCATAAGTGTAAATCTGGAAATTCCTTAGCCAAAGTGTTTTAAATACAATTTGGTCAGGTGAATACAAAGTTTGGCTCGGTAAAATATGCTCAGAAAATGACGTGTGCACAAGGCACCCCTTAAACAAGCCAAAATGATGCCCAATAGGACAATTTCAAAACCACAAGTGCAAATCTGGAAAATTCTTTAGCCAAAGTGCTTAAAATATGATTTGGTCGGGTGAATACAAAATTTGGCTCGGTAAATTATGCTCAGAAAATGATGTGTGCACAAGGCACCCCTTAAACAAGCCAAAATGATGCCCAATAGGACAATTTCAAAACCACAAGTGCAAATCTGGAAATTCTTTAGCCAAAGTGCTTAAAATATGATTTGGTCAGGTGAATACAAAATTTGGCTCGGTAAATTATGCTCAGAAAATGATGTGTGCACAAGGCACCCCTTAAACAAGCCAAAATGATGCCCAATAGGACAATTTCAAAACCACAAGTGCAAATCTGGAAATTCTTTAGCCAAAGTGCTTAAAATATGATTTGGTCAGGTGAATACAAAATTTGGCTCGGTAAATTATGCTCAGAAAATGATGTGTGCACAAGGCACCCCTTAAACAAGCCAAAATGATGCCCAATAGGACAATTTCAAAACCACAAGTGCAAATCTGGAAATTCTTTAGCCAAAGTGCTTAAAATATGATTTGGTCAGGTGAATACAAAATTTGGCTCGGTAAATTATGCTCAGAAAATGATTCTATCCAAAAACATGATTTATGCGCCTTGCCTAAGCATAGGCAGCAACCTGGCGCCACCCCAGGCGCCACAGGGCAGCAACATAGGCGCCCTGCCCAGAACACACACACGCCCAGCAACAGAAAACAGCGCCCAGGGCGCCAATTCCCCCCCCCCCCCCCCCCCAGCAACTAGCGCCCAGGCGCCCCAACACAACCAAAACACCAAAATTCTTAATTATTTTTCCAAACCAAATCACCACAACATTCACCAAATACATTGTGCTCATACCAACAACATTCAATCTCATATATATATATTAAGGACACATCAAGGCACAAAATCAACACACGAAATCCAAACCTTAGCATAGGGAATCGAATTAATCACACCAATTATCAATTTCAACTAACCTAAACAAATCTAACAATTAACAAGTAATGTCAAGAGGGATCCTATGGTTTACATACAACCTATTATATTCTCTATTATAGAGTGAGACTCCCCTAACCTTGATTATGCCGGAATTAGAGCTCTTTCCACCGAAGCACCGACAACCACCACAACAACGAATCCTCTCCTTCTTCTTTCCTCTATCACGATCGCGCCCTCTCTCTCTTTCTCTTGGACCAATTGCAAATTGAACAACAATAGGGAGGGTTAGGGAAAACGAAACTTAAGCGCTTGATAGAGAAAGGAAATCGAATCATAAAAGAGTAGGAACCCTTACCTAGGATCAAGATGCACAAACCCTAATTCCAAGCTTGAAGTCGCTCCTTCCTTCTCTTCTCCTCTCCTTCGACTTTCTTTCTTTTCTTCTCTCCTTCGACTTTCTTTCTTTCTTTTGACACTAATGAGGCGCGACCTAGACCCCTAGTGCCTAAGGAGCGCCTAAGCCAACGGGCTTGGGCTTCTTGGGCCGACATTTGCAATACCGATATTTCCGATGCCATCCCCTTCAATTAAAATAAAATACTATATCATCATATAATAATAAAATTAGTGCAACACTTTAAATAATTTAATCAATGACTTAATTAAATTATTTTAGGGTGTTACAACTCTCCCCCACTTAGGAAATTTCGTCCTCGAAATTCATACCTGAGTCAAATAGCTCTGGATAGGACTCCCGCATCCTACTCTCCAGCTCCCAAGTCATGCTCTCGCCAGTAGCTCCCAACCACACCACCTTTACTAAAACAATGCTCTTCCCTCTCAGCACCTTCACTTCTCTATCATCAATCCTCACTGGCATAGTCTCCACAGTGAGATTATCTCGCACCTCAATATCATCCATATGGATCACATGAGACGGGTCTGGAATGTACTTCCGAAGTTGCGACACGTGAAATACGTCGTGCAAGTTCGAAAGATTGGGTGGTAGAGCCACCCTATAAGCAACCTTTCCGACCCTCTCGGTGATCTGGTACGGTCCAATAAATCTAGGAGTCAACTTCTTTGCTTTAAGTGCACGCCCAACACCAGCCATAGGCGTGACCCTCAAGAAAACATGCTCACCAGCCTGAAATTCCAAATCTTTTCTCCTCCTATCATGGTAACTCTTTTGCCGACTTTGAGACTCTTTCATTTTCTCCCTGATCATTTTTATCTTCTCAGTAGTCTCTCTCACCAATTCAGGTCCAAGAACAACACTCTCTCCAGACTCATGCCAACACACAGGAGTTCTACACCTCCGCCCATACAGTGCCTCGTAAGGAGCCATCCCTATACTTGAATGGTAGCTGTTGTTGTAAGTAAACTCAATTAATGGAAGGTGTGTATCCCACGCACCTCCCTGCTCCAAAACACACGATCTCAATAAGTCCTCCAATGACTGAATGGTTCTCTCTGTCTGCCCATCAGTCTGAGGATGATAGGCTGAACTCAACCTCAATCTGGACCCCAATGCCTCCTGCAAGCTTCCCCAAAACTCCGAAGTAAATCTCGGATCTCTGTCAGACACAATACTCTTCGGGACACCATGCAACTTTACAATTACCTGAATATATATCTCAGCCAATCTCGATACCGGATATGTGATGTTGATAGGAAGGAAGTGAGCAGACTTCGTCAACCTATCCACGATCACCCAAATAGAATCAAACCCCCGAACGGTTCTTGGTAACCCAGTCACAAAATCCATGGAAATGCTATCCCATTTCCATTCCGGAACATCTAAAGGTTGCATCAACCCCGCAGGCTTCTGGTGCTCAACCTTTGACTTCTGGCAAGTCAAACAGGCATACACAAGCCGTGCTACATCTTTCTTCATACCAGGCCACCAGAATAATTTCTTCAAGTCATGGTACATCTTTGTAGCCCCTGGATGAATACTTAGCTTGCTCCTATGACTCTCCTCCAGGATCATCTTCTTCATCTCAATATCATCGGGAACACAGATCCTATCTCTAAATCTCAACACACCCTGGGAATCCAACCTGAAATCCCCATCCACATTCTGATCACCCGCCACTAACAAGTTAACCAGCTTCACATCTAATTTCTGGGCGTCTCTGATACTAACCAAGAAGTCATTACCAATCCTCAGCATACCCAGCTTAACACTTCGCGGTGTCACTTCACAAACCAGACTCATATCACGGAATTGCTCAATCAACTCCAACTCTTTTACCATCATTGCTGACATATGCAAAGTCTTTCGACTTAAAGCATCAGCCATGACATTAGCTTTGCCGGGGTGATAGTTTAAGCCAAAATCATAATCTTTCAGCAGCTCTAACCAACGCCTCTGCCTCATATTCAGCTCCTTCTGATCAAACAAGTATTTCAAACTCTTGTGGTCGCTGAATACCTCGAATCTAGTGCCATACAAATAGTGCCTCCAAATCTTTAGCGCAAACACAATAGCAGCCAATTCCAAATCATGAGTAGGATAGTTCTTCTCATGAGTCCGCAACTGTCTGGACGCATAAGCGACTACCCTCCCATCCTGCATCAATACGCCCCCTAGGCCCATTCTGGAAGCATCACAATATACCACAAACGGTTGATCCGGCACGGGCAACACTAACACCGGAGATGTTGTCAATCTCTTCTTCAACTCTTGGAAACCCTCTTCACACTTAGCATCCCAAACAAAAGCTCTCCCTTTACACGTCAATTGAGTCAACGGAAGGGCTAGTTTTGAGAAACCCTCAATGAACCTCCTGTAGTAACCAGCCAATCCCAAGAAACTCCTGATCTCAGTCGCAGACTTTGGGCTCTCCCACTGTAACACTGCATCAACCTTGGCTGGGTCTACAGCTATGCCATCACTAGAAATAATATGACCCAGAAAGCTTACCTCATGCAGCCAGAACTCGCATTTGGACAACTTAGCATAAAGCTTCTTCTCTTTCAATACCTCGAGCACCAATCTTAAGTGCTCTGCATGCTCCTCTTCAGACTTGGAGTATACCAGAATATCATCTATAAAAACTACCACAAACCGATCCAAGTAACTATGGAAGATACGGTTCATGTACTCCATGAACACCCCTGGTGCATTGGTGACACCAAACGGCATCACAGAGTATTCATAATGTCCATATCTCGTTCGAAACGCTGTCTTCTGGACGTCTTCATCTTTTACTTTAATCTGGTGATACCCTGACCTCAAATCAATTTTACTAAAAACCTTAGCACCCACCAGCTGGTCCATCAGATCATCAATTCTCGGAAGAGGGTACTTATTTTTGATAGTCACTTTGTTCAACTGTCTATAATCCACACACAGGCGCATACTCCCATCTTTCTTCTTTACTAATAAAACCGGAGCTCCCCAAGGTGACACACTAGGTCTCACAAATTTCTTTTCAAGTAACTCTTCCAACTGCTTCTTCAACTCAGATAACTCAGAAGCTGACATCCGGTACGGTGCCATGGATACCGGCCTAGTACCAGGCACAAGGTCAATCCCAAACTCTACTTCTCTCTCTGGTGGCACACTAGGAATCTCATCAGGGAACACTTCAGGGAACTCACACACCACCTGCAACCCTTCAACCATAGCTTGGTTTTCAGCAGACATAGACGCCATCAAAGCAAATAGTTGACCACCATCCTTCATTACCTTATGCAGCTGATCCCCAGACAACAAAACAGACTCTTCCTCCTCAGGAGGAAAGAAACTCACAGACTTGCTGAAACAGTTGATGTGCACATTGTAACACCCCTTTTCTAATAACTTTACTTTTAATAAAATCAGAGTCTCTTTTTTTTTTTTTTTTTTTTTTTTGAAAACAATTCAAGCGAGTGCTACATTTACTTCATAAAAATCACGATACATAACACCATAAGAAAAAGGCTTAGCTCGCATCAACTAAATCCAATCACCATCAGCAGCGGAATAATAATCAATTCAAAAATTAAAACCAATACATCACCAACAAAGTCTAGCAGTTTTAAGAAAATAAAGCATAAACCTAAGACACCCCCCCCTGGTGCTACGTATCAGAGCGTGACACTTCCTACCAGACGAAGGCATACAGGAAACCTTCACTCATCATTACCTGCACGTTGCCGACATAAGAAGCAACATAAAGGCAGTAGGGTGAGTCTCTTTTCATAATTAATAACATATGAAAATTAAGCAATGCATAGGAAAAAGGAAGTCAGGCACATCAATTCACAATAATGGAACAATCGCATCAATATTTTATTTCCAAACAGCACCACACAATATATGATTTATGCATGTAATGCAACCCAAACTCCACGGGTACATGCATGTCGGATCCGTCACCAATACAAATAGGCCGTAGCCTCTGCTCACCAAATCAAAATTAGGCCGTAGCCTCTGCTCACCAATAATGCATATGTCCATGAGATGCTATGGAAAATGCATTACAACACACCAAGTCCAAGCAATTCATCATTTAAAATTCATGATCTCACCATTGTATAATAATCAGCTCACCAAATTAAAATTAGGCCGTAGCCTCTGCTCACCAATCTCACCCTATCACACTCACCAATTCAGCTCACCACTCACATCAACACCCATTCAAATAGACCAGCTTAGGACAATTGACACAACATAGGGAAGTGGGTAAAAATAGCCATTTGGACACTTGAACACCCTCAGCCAGAAACACCAGTAAAAATAAATTATTTTTGCATAAAATTGTGGCTATTGGATAGGCACTGAAATTAGCTTCAAAACGCATTTTGAACCGTCGAATTTGGATAACCGAGTTAAAAGTTACGTTAAAAACAGTTTAGGAAAAATGTTAGACATTCTGGAAACAGGCGCATGGGCGCTGGGCGCCCAGGGGCAACACAGCGCTTGGCGCATGGGCGCTTGGCGCCCAGGAAAGGCAACACGCAACAGCGCACAGGCGCATAGGCGCTTGGCGCCCAGGAGCAACACGCGCAACAGCGCAACAGGCGCGCAACATAGGCGCTGGCGCCCAGAAGCCACAACGCGCACAGGCGCAGCACGCGCAACATAGGCGCTGGCGCCCAGAAGCACTAGGCGCCTAAGGCCAACAGCATCAACATGGCGCCCAAGCACTAGGCACCTAGTGAAATTACGCAACTCAACTCCTTTCTTGACCAAAATCAGTTTTCATGAGCCATTTTACCCAAGTATAAAAACCTGAAAACAATTTTCACAAAACTATCACCAGAACTTTGGGGCCCTTGGCGCCCATGACTCAAGCAACAAGTGCCAAAACTGGCAGCACAGGGAACACAGTAGGCAACACAGGCAACAGGGACAGCAACACAGAATGGCAACACAGCAGTGCAACACAGGGCAACAGAATTTTTGGAAACAGGCGCAGCACACTGCTGGGCGCCTGGTGCCCATGACTAGGCGCAACACAGAATTTTTCAGCAATAGGCACATGGCGCCCAAGGCACCTAGTGGTTCCCAAACAGAATTTTTCTTCACTTCTTTCACTAAATTACATTCACCAAAACACTCAATTACATGAATACTACTAGAGTGTCACCAAAATTCTCAATTTCACCAAATAATCATATGATCAAACATATGGTCTTCAATTCGTATTTAGCAATAATTCAAGCATCAACCATAAAATTCCCCACATAATAATTCAACAATAGCAACGCAACATGATAATTCTCATCAATAGCACAATTCATTCATATGATTTATCCTAGAACCTAACCCTAGGCACTACAATTCGCATAAGCCATTAAAGATAAAAAGAGGACCCCCTAACCTTGAGAAATTCGAATTGATAGCCAAGCTTCAAGGGAAGAATGCGAATCACAATTGAGCCTCCTCTCCTTCTCTTTGAGCTTCGCCCCTCTCCTCTACTTCTCCTCTTCTATTCGCACTTTTCTCTTCTCACTTCTCCTCTCTTTTACGTTACTTTCTTTCTTTTCACAAAATGAGACAAAAATGCCACTAAGCCACAAGACCCATAGTGAGTCGAATCCTATGACCATCCCATGGGTCATGGGCTCACTTGTGGGTCATGGGCTCCGTGCACCATCAATTTCGAGACAACACCTCCTAATAATTTAAAATTAAATAAATACATTAAACCTTGAATTATTTAATTAAATTAAATAAATATTGTAAGCCTTAAATAATTTAATTAAATAAATAATTAAATTATTTCGGGGCGTTACAACTCTCCCCCACTTAGAATATTTCGTCCTCGAAATTACCTGAATCAAACAACTCCGGATATGCTTCCCGCATCCTGCTCTCCAGCTCCCAAGTCATACTCTCACCAGCAGCTCCCAACCACACCACCTTCACTAACGGAATTTCCTTCCCTCTCAGAATCTTTACTTCTCTATCTTCAATCCGCACCGGCATAGTCTCAACCGTGAGATTATCCCGTACCTCTACTTCGTCCATCTGAATCACATGAGACGGGTCCGGAACATATTTTCGAAGTTGTGACACGTGAAACACGTCATGCAAGTTCGAAAGATTAGGCGGCAAAGCCACCCTATAGGCAACACTTCCCACCCTCTCCGTAATCTGATACGGACCAATGAAACGGGGAGTCAACTTCTTAGATTTCAAGGCACGCCCGACACCAGTCATCGGAGTGACTCTCAGAAACACATGATCACCGGCCTGAAACTCTAAATCCTTCCTTCTCTTATCATGATAGCTCTTTTGTCGACTCTGCGACGCTTTCATCTTCTCACGGATTAATTTTACCTTCTCAGTTGTTTCTCGCACAATCTCAGGCCCCAACACTGCACTCTCCCCAGATTCATACCAACACAACGGAGTCCTACATCTCCGACCATACAATGCCTCAAACGGTGCCATACCAATACTAGAGTGAAAACTGTTGTTATAGGTGAATTCTATCAACGAAAGATGAGAATCCCATGAACCTCCCTGCTCAAGAACACATGCCCTCAACAAGTCCTCTAACGACTGAATAGTCCTCTCCGTCTGACCATCTGTCTGCGGATGATAAGCGGAGCTCAACCTCAACTTAGAACCCAATGCTTCCTGCAAACTCTTCCAAAATTCAGAGGTGAATCTTGGATCTCTATCAGACACAATACTAAGCGGAACGCCATGCAACTTCACAATAGTCTTGATGTAGATCTCTGCCAACTTTGGAACTGGATAAGTCATATTAATTGGTAAGAAATGAGCAGACTTAGACAACCTATCCACAACTACCCATATAGCATCAAACCCTCTCACTGTATTTGGCAACCCAGTTACAAAATCCATGGAAATGCTATCCCATTTCCATTCCGGAATCTCCAATGGTTGCATCAGCCCTGCAGGCTTCTGATGCTCAACCTTAGACTTCTGACAAGTCAGACAAGAATACACAAACTGAGCCACATCCTTCTTCATACCAGGCCACCAGAACATTTTCTTCAAATCTTGGTACATTTTCGTAGCCCCGGGATGAATACTCAACTTGCTTCTATGGCTCTCCTCAAGAATCATTCTCTTCATCTCAGCATCGTCAGGAATGCAGATCCTATCTCTGAATCTCAATACACCTTGGGAATCTAACTTGAAATCTCCACCCACATCTTGATCATTCACAACCAACAGGTCTACCAACTTTACATCTGACTTTTGTGCTTCTCGGACACTAACCAAAAATTCATTTCCAATCTTCAACATCCCCAATCTGACACTCTGCGGTGTCACTTCACAAACCAGACTCATGTCCCGAAACTGCTCAATCAATTCTAACTCTTTCACCATCATAGCCGACATATGCAAACTCTTCCGACTTAAAGCATCAGCCACGACATTAGCTTTGCCGGGGTGATAGTTCAAGCCGAAATCATAATCCTTCAGCAACTCTAACCAACGTCTCTGTCTCATATTTAGCTCCTTCTGATCAAACAAGTATTTCAGACTCTTATGGTCGCTAAACACTTCAAATCTGGTACCATACAGATAATGCCTCCAAATTTTCAGCACAAACACAATTGCAGCCAGCTCCAAATCATGAGTAGGGTAGTTCTTCTCATGGGTCCTCAACTGTCTGGACGCATAAGCTACTACCTTACCCTCTTGCATCAATACACCTCCCAAACCCATCTTGGAAGCATCGCAATATACTACAAACGGTCGATCAGGAACAGGCAAAGTCAAAACGGGCGATGTAGTCAACCTCTTCTTCAACTCATTGAAGCTCTCCTCACAGCGGGCATCCCACACAAAAGCTCTTCCCTTACACGTCAATTGAGTCAACGGAAGTGCCAACTTCGAGAAACCTTCAATAAATCTCCTATAATAACCAGCTAATCCCAAGAAGCTTCTGATTTCAGTAACTGACTTCGGGCTCTCCCATTGAGACACAGCCTCAACCTTGGCTGGGTCCACAGCTATACCATTACCAGAGATAATATGACCAAGGAAACCTACTTCATTCAGCCAGAACTCACACTTAGACAACTTTGCATACAATTTCTTTTCTTTCAGCACTTCTAGCACTAACCTCAAATGTTCTGCATGCTCCTCTTCTGTCTTAGAATACACCAGAATGTCGTCAATAAACACAACGACAAACCGATCCAAGTAACTATGGAAGGTACGATTCATGTACTCCATAAACACACCCGGCGCATTGGTAACCCCAAACGGCATAACAGAATACTCATAGTGCCCATATCTCGTTCTGAAAGCGGTTTTCTGAATGTCTTCATCCTTTACCTTGATCTGGTGATAACCCGACCTCAAATCGATTTTACTAAACACCTTAGCACCTACCAACTGGTCCATAAGATCATCAATTCTGGGAAGCGGATACCTGTTCTTTATTGTCACTTTGTTCAATTGCCTATAATCGACACAAAGTCTCATACTCCCGTCCTTCTTCTTCACTAACAGTACCGGAGCACCCCACGGTGACACACTTGGTCTTACAAATTTCTTCTCAAGCAGATCTTCTAATTGCTTTTTCAATTCAGACAATTCTGAGGCTGACATTCGGTACGGTGCCATAGACACAGGCCTAGTACCAGGTATAAGATCAATGGCAAACTCAACCTCCCTCTCTGGCGGAACACTTGGAATCTCATCTGGGAACACTTCAGGGAACTCACACACTACTTGAACCCTTTCAATGATTGCCTGATTCTCAGCAGACAATGACGCCATCAAAGCAAACAGATGAACTCCCTCCTTCATTACCTTATGCAAATGACCAGCAGGCAACAACACCGATTCTTCCTCTTCGGGAGGAAGGAAACTCACAGATCTCCGGAAACAATTAATATGCACATGGTTAAATACTAACCAGTCCATACCAAGAATGACATCCAACCCTCCCAACGGCAAACAAATAAGATCAACTAGAAAATTTCTGCCGAAGATTGACAGAGGGCACTTAGCACACACAAGAGAGGTAGTTACTGAACCCTTAGCTGGAGTGTCAATAACCATCTCCCTCATCATAGAAGATAAAACAAGGTCCAATTTCTCAGCACACAAAGCAGCAATAAACGAATGCGTAGCACCAGTATCAATAATAGCAATCAAAGGAATACCATTAATAAAACATGTACCTCGAATCTCATTAGTGTCCTCTGATCCTGCGAGAGCAAACACCTTTCCATGGGACTTCTCTTTCTTCGGCTTAGTACACTTAGTACTAATATGACCTGATTCCCCGCAATTGTAACACACCACATCCCTTTTCTCACATTTCGCAGCCACATGACCCTCTTTACCGCATTTGAAACATTTATTATCTGAGCAGTCAAAACTCTTGTGACCCGGTTTGCCACACCTGTAGCACACAACCTTCGCAGGGGCATCTCCCCCACTTGCTTTCTTATTGTCAGCATACCTCTGCTTACCCTTACCAGCTGGAGCCTCATACGGTTTTCCCCGGTTCTGAAACTTACCCCTCAGATCCCTCATGACCCTGGAGTGAGCATTACTATCATCCTCATATATCCTGCAACTGTCGATCAAATCAGCGAATACCCGAATCTTCTGGTACCCTACAGCTTTCTTAATATCAGCCCTCAGCCCATTCTCAAACTTGATACACTTTGAGAACTCAGAATCAGCATCAGCATAATGGGGATAAAACTTAGCCAATTCGGTGAACTTGGCAGCATACTCTGTCACTGACATGCTTCCTTGCTTCAGCTCAAGGAATTCTATTTCTTTCTTACCCCTCACATCTTCAGGAAAATATTTCCGCAAGAACTCTCTGCGGAAAACAGCCCAAGTTATCTCTTCATTGGCAGTTTCTAATCTCTGCCTCACCTCCATCCACCAATCATCAGCTTCCTCTGCCAGCGTATGGGTACCATACCTGACCTTCTGCGCATCATCACAATCCATGACCCGGAATATTCTTTCAATCTCTTTCAGCCATGCCAAAGCACCATCTGGATTATACTTGCCCTTAAAGACAGGTGGATTCTCTCTCTGGAACGTAGCCAAATTGCGCGTCCCATCATTAACAGCACCGGGTATATTACCCATCGCCCCGGCTATAGCCTGCAAGGCAGCAGCAAGTGCAGCATCGTCCCGTCTGGCCATTTCAAACTATCACTGCAGCACAAACAGAAATTTAGAACTAATCTAACAATTCTATTTGTCATAAGACACTATGACAAGACGACTTGGCCGGACAGACCGAAACTGCTCTTATACCACTAATGTAACACCCCTTTTCTAATAACTTTACTTTTAATAAAATCAGAGTCTCTTTTTTTTTTTTTTTTTTTTTTTTTGAAAACAATTCAAGCGAGTGCTACATTTACTTCATAAAAATCACGATACATAACACCATAAGAAAAAGGCTTAGCTCGCATCAACTAAATCCAATCACCATCAGCAGCGGAATAATAATCAATTCAAAAATTAAAACCAATACATCACCAACAAAGTCTAGCAGTTTTAAGAAAATAAAGCATAAACCTAAGACACCCCCCCCCCCTGGTGCTACGTATCAGAGCGTGACACTTCCTACCAGACGAAGGCATACAGGAAACCTTCACTCATCATTACCTGCACGTTGCCGACATAAGAAGCAACATAAAGGCAGTAGGGTGAGTCTCTTTTCATAATTAATAACATATGAAAATTAAGCAATGCATAGGAAAAAGGAAGTCAGGCACATCAATTCACAATAATGGAACAATCGCATCAATATTTTATTTCCAAACAGCACCACACAATATATGATTTATGCATGTAATGCAACCCAAACTCCACGGGTACATGCATGTCGGATCCGTCACCAATACAAATAGGCCGTAGCCTCTGCTCACCAAATCAAAATTAGGCCGTAGCCTCTGCTCACCAATAATGCATATGTCCATGAGATGCTATGGAAAATGCATTACAACACACCAAGTCCAAGCAATTCATCATTTAAAATTCATGATCTCACCATTGTATAATAATCAGCTCACCAAATTAAAATTAGGCCGTAGCCTCTGCTCACCAATCTCACCCTATCACACTCACCAATTCAGCTCACCACTCACATCAACACCCATTCAAATAGACCAGCTTAGGACAATTGACACAACATAGGGAAGTGGGTAAAAATAGCCATTTGGACACTTGAACACCCTCAGCCAGAAACACCAGTAAAAATAAATTATTTTTGCATAAAATTGTGGCTATTGGATAGGCACTGAAATTAGCTTCAAAACGCATTTTGAACCGTCGAATTTGGATAACCGAGTTAAAAGTTACGTTAAAAACAGTTTAGGAAAAATGTTAGACATTCTGGAAACAGGCGCATGGGCGCTGGGCGCCCAGGGGCAACACAGCGCTTGGCGCATGGGCGCTTGGCGCCCAGGAAAGGCAACACGCAACAGCGCACAGGCGCATAGGCGCTTGGCGCCCAGGAGCAACACGCGCAACAGCGCAACAGGCGCGCAACATAGGCGCTGGCGCCCAGAAGCCACAACGCGCACAGGCGCAGCACGCGCAACATAGGCGCTGGCGCCCAGAAGCACTAGGCGCCTAAGGCCAACAGCATCAACATGGCGCCCAAGCACTAGGCACCTAGTGAAATTACGCAACTCAACTCCTTTCTTGACCAAAATCAGTTTTCATGAGCCATTTTACCCAAGTATAAAAACCTGAAAACAATTTTCACAAAACTATCACCAGAACTTTGGGGCCCTTGGCGCCCATGACTCAAGCAACAAGTGCCAAAACTGGCAGCACAGGGAACACAGTAGGCAACACAGGCAACAGGGACAGCAACACAGAATGGCAACACAGCAGTGCAACACAGGGCAACAGAATTTTTGGAAACAGGCGCAGCACACTGCTGGGCGCCTGGTGCCCATGACTAGGCGCAACACAGAATTTTTCAGCAATAGGCACATGGCGCCCAAGGCACCTAGTGGTTCCCAAACAGAATTTTTCTTCACTTCTTTCACTAAATTACATTCACCAAAACACTCAATTACATGAATACTACTAGAGTGTCACCAAAATTCTCAATTTCACCAAATAATCATATGATCAAACATATGGTCTTCAATTCGTATTTAGCAATAATTCAAGCATCAACCATAAAATTCCCCACATAATAATTCAACAATAGCAACGCAACATGATAATTCTCATCAATAGCACAATTCATTCATATGATTTATCCTAGAACCTAACCCTAGGCACTACAATTCGCATAAGCCATTAAAGATAAAAAGAGGACCCCCTAACCTTGAGAAATTCGAATTGATAGCCAAGCTTCAAGGGAAGAATGCGAATCACAATTGAGCCTCCTCTCCTTCTCTTTGAGCTTCGCCCCTCTCCTCTACTTCTCCTCTTCTATTCGCACTTCTCTCTTCTCACTTCTCCTCTCTTTTACGTTACTTTCTTTCTTTTCACAAAATGAGACAAAAATGCCACTAAGCCACAAGACCCATAGTGAGTCGAATCCTATGACCATCCCATGGGTCATGGGCTCACTTGTGGGTCATGGGCTCCGTGCACCATCAATTTCGAGACAACACCTCCTAATAATTTAAAATTAAATAAATACATTAAACCTTGAATTATTTAATTAAATTAAATAAATATTGTAAGCCTTAAATAATTTAATTAAATAAATAATTAAATTATTTCGGGGCGTTACACACATGGTTATCCACTAACCAGTCCATACCAAGAATAATATTCAACCCTCCCAAAGGCAAACATATAAGATCAACCAGAAAATCTCTGCCGAATACTGACAGAGGACACTTAGCACACAATAGAGAAGTAGTCACCGAACCCTTAGCCGGAGTGTCGATAACCATTTCCCTTTTCATATCAGACAATACTAGGTTTAACTTTTCAGCACAAACAGCAGCAATAAAAGAATGCGTAGCACCAGTATCAACTATAGCAACTAAAGGGGAACCATAAATAAAACAAGTACCTCGAATCTCATTGGGCCCCTCTGAGCCTGCTAGCGCGAAAACTCTTCCATTGGATTTCTCTTTCTTCGGTTTGGTGCATTTAGAACTGAAGTGACCAGCTTCACCACAATTGAAACACACTGATTCCTTACGATCACAGTTAGACGCCATATGACCTTTCTTCCCACAACGGTAACACATTACCTCAGTCTTGCAGTCGAAACTTTTGTGACCCGGCTTGCCACAGGTGTAACACACTATATCAGCGGGAGCACCTCCCCCACTAGGCTTCTTACCCTCAGAAAATTTCTTACCATCACCTGCCTTCCACTTATTTTTACCTCCAGACACATCATATGGTTTGCCCCTAAACTGAGTATTCCTCTTTTCTTTCCCAATCTTGTAGGCAGCAGAACTGTCCTCTTCATAAATTCTACTCTTGTCAACTAATCTAGCAAAATCTCGTATCTCATGATACCCAATTGCCTTCTTAATGTCAGGTCGCAGGCCACTTTCAAATTTCACACATTTAGAGAACTCTGAATCAGCATCATTGGCGTAGTAAGGGCAAAATTGGGCCAGCTCTTCAAACTTGGCTGCATACTCAGCCACAGTCTTATTTCCCTGTTTCAGTTCTAAGAATTCTACCTCTTTCTTGGCCCGAACGTCTTCAGGGTAATACTTTCTTTTAAACTCTCTTGTGAAGACCTCCCAAGTAACCTCTTCACCAGCAATGTTCAACCTATGCAGCATCCCTAACCACCACTTGTCAGCCTCTTCCGCCAGCATGTGCGTCCCAAACTTCACTTGCTGGGCAGCAGTGCAATCCATAACACGGAATATCCGCTCTATCTCATTCAGCCACGACAAGGCTCTATCGGGATCATACCGACCCTTGAAGGTGGGTGGGTTTTCCCTCTGAAACGTTGCCAGGTTACGGGCATTCATATCAGCAGCATTGTGTTGATTTCCAACAGCTTGGGCTATGGCCTGCAGAGCGGCAGCCAAAGCAGCATCGTCCCTTCTAGCCATATCAACCTAGCACTGCAGCATAAACGACAATTTAGAACTAAAACAAAACACCTAATTGTCATACACAATATGACAGACAGACACACTTGGTCGGACAGACCGAACTTTTGCTCTGATACCACTAATGTAACACCCCATTCTACCCGGCTATTTTTCATAGAGATCAGAGTTTCAAAATTTCTTTTTTTGAATGGAATGCTACACACGCACTTAATCTAACAACGATCAATTTAATCTAAGCCTTCCTTATACCTTTACAATACGCAACACCATTTAATAAATTAGGGTACTCTTGATTTTACCAACAAAATCCACACATTATAATTTAGATATCTCGCAGCGGAAAAATAACATAAACTCAAAATGCCAAACAACGGCCTCATCGGAAAATCATTAGATCAATTCATATAAAATCCAACAACAATTAAATAACATTAGAAATCCTAAGCCAACCCCCTAGGTGTCACATATCAGAGCAGACCGATTCGGGAGTGAAAGGAGTAAGCCTTCACTCAGGACTACCTGTGGTAAACAACAACAGAAGGGTGAGTCTCAACTACATAATAAAGACTATAATAAGAAGTATATTCCATCATAGCATCACACTCATACAGTCATACAATAACATAGTTCATACGATCACCAACTCGCATGCTTATCATGAGGATGTATGCAATACCAGTTATGCATGTGGTACCATTTTCCCAGACCGCAGCCTTATCAACATAATATCAACTCAGACCGCAGCCTTATCATTTTGATTTAGAACTCAGACCGCAGCCTTATCATCTTAATTTAAAACTCAGACCGCAGCCTTATGTATGCATGAGACTCCATGACAAAACCAAAATCATAACTCTTAGCAACACAATCCATACATCTTATATCACATCTTTATTAATCTTTGTTGTAGCCCCCATGGCCTCATCATCAATCAACTCATTTATTTTCTCATCACAATCACATTTCTAGGATTAGGCTTAGCACTTAGGGACCAATCTGTCACCATTAGATCCGAAACCAAACACAAGGCATGGGCGCCCCACTTGGCGCCCTGGGCAGCCACACTTGGCGCCCAACACAACACCCAAACGCACAAACATAGTAGGTCACCTGAAAAATTGAAACCGCTCTAGCCAAAATGTTCAAAATGGGATTTGGTCACGTGAATACAGAATTTGGCTAGGGAAAATATGTTCAGAACTCACACCTCACCCCTAGGCATCACAAACATAGTCAAAACAACGCTCTCTAGGACAAATTCAAAACCATAAGTGAAAATCCGGAAATTCCTTAGCCAAAGTGTTTTAAATACAATTTGGTCAGGTGAATACAAAGTTTGGCTCGGTAAAATATGCTCAGAAAATGACGTGTGCACAAGGCACCCCTTAAACAAGCCAAAATGATGCCCAATAGGACAATTTCAAAACCACAAGTGCAAATCTGGAAAATTCTTTAGCCAAAGTGCTTAAAATATGATTTGGTCGGGTGAATACAAAATTTGGCTCGGTAAATTATGCTCAGAAAATGATGTGTGCACAAGGCACCCCTTAAACAAGCCAAAATGATGCCCAATAGGACAATTTCAAAACCACAAGTGCAAATCTGGAAATTCTTTAGCCAAAGTGCTTAAAATATGATTTGGTCAGGTGAATACAAAATTTGGCTCGGTAAATTATGCTCAAAATGATTCTATCCAAAAACATGATTTATGCGCCTTGCCTAAGCATAGGCAGCAACCTGGCGCCACCCCAGGCGCCACAGGGCAGCAACATAGGCGCCCTGCCCAGAACACACACACGCCCAGCAACAGAAAACAGCGCCCAGGGCGCCAATTCCCCCCCCCCCCCCCCCCCCCAGCAACTAGCGCCCAGGCGCCCCAACACAACCAAAACACCAAAATTCTTAATTATTTTTCCAAACCAAATCACCACAACATTCACCAAATACATTGTGCTCATACCAACAACATTCAATCTCATATATATATTAAGGACACATCAAGGCACAAAATCAACACACGAAATCCAAACCTTAGCATAGGGAATCGAATTAATCACACCAATTATCAATTTCAACTAACCTAAACAAATCTAACAATTAACAAGTAATGTCAAGAGGGATCCTATGGTTTACATACAACCTATTATATTCTCTATTATAGAGTGAGACTCCCCTAACCTTGATTATGCCGGAATTAGAGCTCTTTCCACCGAAGCACCGACAACCACCACAACAACGAATCCTCTCCTTCTTCTTTCCTCTATCACGATCGCGCCCTCTCTCTCTTTCTCTTGGACCAATTGCAAATTGAACAACAATAGGGAGGGTTAGGGAAAACGAAACTTAAGCGCTTGATAGAGAAAGGAAATCGAATCATAAAAGAGTAGGAACCCTTACCTAGGATCAAGATGCACAAACCCTAACTCCAAGCTTGAAGTCGCTCCTTCCTTCTCTTCTCCTCTCGTTCGACTTTCTTTCTTTTCTTCTCTCCTTCGACTTTCTTTCTTTCTTTTGACACTAATGAGGCGCGACCTAGACCCCTAGTGCCTAAGGAGCGCCTAAGCCAACGGGCTTGGGCTTCTTGGGCCGACATTTGCAATACCGGTATTTCCGATGCCATCCCCTTCAATTAAAATAAAATACTATATCATCATATAATAATAAAATTAGTGCAACACTTTAAATAATTTAATCAATTACTTAATTAAATTATTTTAGGGTGTTACAAGTACCACATGCATAACTGTATTGCATACATCCTCATGATAAGCATGTGAGTTGTTGATTGTATGAACTATGCTACTGTGTGACTGTATGAGTGTGATGCTATGATGAAATATACTTCTTATTATAGTCTTTATTATGTAGTTGAGACTCACCCTTCTGTTGTTGTTTACCACGGGTAGCCCTGAGTGAAGGCTTACTCCCTTCATTCCCGAGTCGGTCTGCTCTGATACGTGACACCTAGGGGGTGGGCTTAGGCTTCTAGTGTTATTCATTTGCTGTTGAATTTTTATATGCATTGATTTAATGATTTTGATGAGGCTGTTGTTCGGCATTTTTGAGATTATGTTATTTTCCGCTGCGAGACATTCATTTCCTAGTGTGTGGATTTTATTGAGGAATTATTGAGTATTCCATCCCATTTAAAGGTGTTGCGTATTATAAAGAGTTAATGAACGGTTATGCTGATTTTGTTATTTGTTAGATTAGAGTTATGTGTAGCATTCCATTGAAACGAAATTTTGAAACTCTGATTCTTACAAATAATAGCCGGGTAGAATGGGGTGTTACAACACCCAGTTCCCAACAACACCAAGGTTTGAGCCTTCACACCTGGCTCAAACCGCACCAAGACACCAAGAGGACAACAATTTCCAAAACATTGTGACAACGACAATTTTCCAAAATATTAGAACAACGACAACTTTCCAAAACATTTGAGACCACGACAATTTTTTCCAAAGTATTTGAGATATGACGACTTTCTTTTTAAAATATCACCATTTAACGACAACTCCAACGGTTAACAATTTTTTCCAGAAAGATGGACGACTTTGCCTCAAATTTGAATATTCAGTTAGGCCTCTGAATAAGCTTTCCAAAACATTTTGAAACGTCTAAATCGGACTCCCGAGTCAAAAGATATGTCAAAAACAAAATGGGGGAAAAACTGAGACACAGTAAATTCGACAGCTTCTGTCTCAGCGACTTCGACAGCTTCTGTCTCAACAAATTCGACAGCTTCTGTCTCAGTAGCTTCGACAGCTTCTGTCTCAGCAACTTCGACAGCTTCTGTCTCAACAAATTCGACAGCTTCTGTCTCAACGACTTCAACAGCTTTTGTCTCAACAAATTCGACAGCTTCTGTCTCAGTAGCTTCGACAGCTTCTGTCTCAGCAAATTCGACAGACTTGGCGCCCAGCAACAGGGCTCCAAAAACAGCAACTAGGACAATGGCGCCCATGGCGCCCTAGGGACCCAAAATTTCAGAATTTCACCACGTTAAATCACCAATTCGATTTAGTCACCAATCTAGTTCACCAACCCTTAAACCCCAATGCCAATTATCATAAATTGTAAATCACAACACCAAACAACAATTTAATCGAACACCTAGCATGTGTTTAATAATAACAACAATGAACACCAAGTTCTAGAGCTACAACAACCACCAAATCAAGCCAACATTTCAATTAACATAATCATGCTATAACTATCATCAACTCAACATCAAAATCGAACCCTAGGCATCATAGGACCTATCCCCACATAACCCCCATCATAAAACCCTATTATAAGGAAGAACCCCACCCTTACCTTATTGTAGGAGAGCACCATTTCCCTTGATCACGTCACCAACAATAACCTCAGCAACACAGCTTCCTTCTTCTCCTTGAATTTGCGAACCCCCCTCCTTCTCTTCTCCCTTGGATGCGTGAAACCCTCCTCTCTCTTTCTCTCCTCTATTCGCACTTTTCTTTCTTTTCTCAAGCAAAATCGCAAATGAGCCAAACCCTAGCCTAGGTGCTTCACCTATGCGCCTAGCTAGTAGGCTCTTGGATCACAGGCTTTCCTCCAGCTTAAGCCCGATCACTAACACCATCCCCTAATATCCAATTATACACCTCTTAGTCGAATTCTAATATATTTATACCAATTAAAATAAATAAATAAATAATTGAATACCTAAATATTTAATTAAATTATTTAATTAAATATTTGGGTGTTACAAGAAGCAACAAGCCGAAGGGGACGCGAAAGGAAGGGCAAGACGAGAAAATTGTTTATTTCAGGAAAAAGAATCTCTATGATCTCTGCTATGAAGTGCCGGAGGATGAGATGAATCGGTTCAAGAAGATGCACGTAGGGGAATTGAAGAATGCGGGAAGCTCACATATGGTGCAAGAATGGTTTAATATGCAAGGGGTATTCTCCATCAAATGCACCCCACTTGGGGCAAACCTTTTCCTCTTAGAAGAAATTGAAGAGGGTATGATACCGGCGATCATTTCGGATGCGAGTGATTGGTTGCTTGAGAGGTTCAGTGCTATAAGGAAGTGGAGCCCCTCGGAGACGGACCAAGAGAGGGTCGTATGGGTGCGATGTCATGGGATTCCGGCGCACGCTTGGAATACCGAATTTTTTGCGGCTCTGGCTGGTAGATGTAGTGTGTATCTTGGTGTTGATGAAAACACGAGAAAGAAACACGCAATAGATGTGGCGAGAATTATGGTTCGAACGAAACACTATGATGTATTCAACATGGTGGTTCATGCACAAATCAACGGTTCTTTATTCCACATTAAGGTCTTTGAGGAGTGGTGTGGCGCTATGCATTGGAATGGCTTAACTAAACCAATCTTGAAGAATAATGAGGAAGTTACCTCAGATTCGGATGACAATAGTGAAGGTCACGACGACCAATCTATGAATTGATCTTGAAGAATCTTGAAGAATCATGAAGAATAATGAGGAAGTTACCACATTATGAATTGATGTTGTGTTTGATTCAATTTGATAAAATTGTGGTGTTTGATGTTGAGATGAACTATGAACATATGTTGCCTACAAGGTGTTTGATGATATTACCCTATGAATTTTGAAGGTGAAGTTAATATGCTTATGTGGTGTTTGACAAAATGCATAAGTATGTGATGTTGAGATTGGTATTTGGTGATTGATCATAATGAGTTTTACTTGCTTATGGTTTTTTTGTGCGTTTCTGGACACTGTTTCGGTCCTCCTAAAACTGGTACTGTTCGGTTGATCCAAAAATTAGGGGGCTGATTGTCTTTGAAAATAGACTTAAAGCCGGTCGTTTTGGCACTGGTTTCGCTCAATTTGGAGTTGTGTAGCTCAAGTTATGAGTCTCCAAAGTTAGGTCAAATTTCTGGAATCAAATTGTGAGTAGGTTCGGTTTTGTAGGTTTTATGTTCTCAATCGAACTCCGTTTTGAATGATTCCTGTTTCATTGGAAAGTAGACTTAATTCTCTACGAAATAGGCACTGATTTCACGAAATTTCATTAAGAAATGAGAAAGAAAATTTAGTTACAAGTTGGGTAAAGAATTATGTCCGACTTTGGTACCTCAGTGTAGTGTTTTGAAAACTGTACCATTGTTGAGGGTACCGTGTTGGGAAGTGCTAATCCCGGGGGGGGTGTGGAGAAGGCAACCATGGAAAATAATAGGCATGATAAAGGCTCAATCAGTGGACCGGCGCATGGGGGAGGTATGTCCAATCGGATCAATCAAAAATCAATGCTGATGGGTTTTGAAGATATGAGGGTACCAGAGGTAGACGGGAAAAGTTGTGAGGTAGTGGAGGAATGGTTGGATGAACGGGGACCGAAGAATGGGGAAATCTTAATTGAAACTACATCATGCCCATTGGAGTGTGGGCCTAGTGCAGTTAATAAAGAAAAAGGGTCTTTGGAATGTCAGGATACCGGAAACACAAAAGCAATCAAGGGAAAGAGTAGGAAGAGGGGGGAAACAAAAAAGAAGGGAAGAAGAGCAAACAAGATGGTGGTGGGATGGGTGTCACAATTGGGATTGTTAAAAAAGATGGTAGAAAGTTGATCCCGTCTTTTAGCCTGTCGAAGTCATTTTCCTCTGAAAACGCCAGGGGTGTAGTGCGCAACATCCCTGGGGCCCACCTCTCAATCTCTACGAATGAGGGCTTGGCGGAGGCTTCGATTGGAACAAGGTCAATAGGGTACACGGAAATCCGAAATGGGAACGAAAGGAATTTGGGCGAATATGAGATTCAGTTGGCGTCGAAGATATGGTGCATCGCAAAAGAGGCTTTAGGGGTAACAGGTGGGGCTTTAGACAATGAATATAGAAAGAAGATATTGGCTTTGGAGCATCGTGACCAGGGTGCGATATCAAAGAAGGGGAAAAACAATTCTTCTCAATGATTTTATGGACATTAAACATGCGAGGGTGGGGAGGTGCTGCCAAACGACGACACCTCAAGAAACTTATTACTGCAGGTGATTTTGACTGTTGTATGCTACAAGAGACAAAATGCAGCAACTTAATAAGAAGAATGATAGGAAGTATTTGGCCCAATCCTAGCTTTGAATGGGTTAGTAAGGACGCTAATGGGCAATCAGGGGGACTTCTATGTGTATGGAAAGAAGGATGTATGGGTGTACAGTTTTCTTTCACCGGAGAGCACTTTGTGGGGGTGAGAGTGCTGTCAGAGGGCAGAATATGTTACTTAGTGAATGTGTATTCAGAATGCAATATGGCAGGAAAACGGCGCTTATGGGATAGCTTAAGGAAGTTGAAAGGGGAGTTTATTGCGGGTGATTGGTGTATAGCAGGAAACTTTAATGCAATTATGTCATAAGAGGAAAGATCTGGGGGCTCAGCCAGTTTTAGCGCTACAGAGAGGAGAGAATTTTTGGCTTTCATGGAGGATATGGGTTTGATTGACGTGCCAGCCCTTGGCAAGAAATTTACTTGTTTTGGCTCAAATGGGAGAGCTAGCCGTATTGACAGAATATTGGTGTCCGGTGGATTGGTGGCAAGATGGAACATTTCTGCGCAGTGGGTTGGAGCTCGAGACATCTCTGACCATTGCCCAGTATGGCTGTTGAGCTCTTCATCGAACTGGGGACCGAAGCCTTTTAGATTCAATAACTGTTGGATGGAGCATGCAGATTTCGTGCAGTTTGTGAAGGAGGTCTGGGACTCATGTGTAGTGAGGGGGAGAGGCGACTATGTTGTTAAAGAAAAACTCAAATGGTTGAGAGATAAATTGAGAGGATGGAATCGTGAGGTATTCGGCATCAAAGAGTTACAGATTGAGAAGATTGTGCAAGATCTGAACGAATTGGAAGAAGCGGCTACTCGGGGTGGGCTCTCTAATGAAACACAAAGGAAAGCTCTTAGTACCCAATTCTGGAATGAACTCCATGCCAAGGAAAGCCTTTTGTCCCAAAAGTCAAGGTTAAGGTGGTTGGCTGAGGGGGAAGCAAGCAGTAGATTCTTCCATTCTTGTGTGAGGGGGAACCGGCAAAGAACACAAATCTTGAAATTGAAGGTGAATGAGGAATGGGTGGACGATGTGGAGGGTATAAAGCTAGCGGTAAAGAAACATTTTGAGAAGAGCTACAAAGAAGAATCATTTGCAAGGCCGAAACTGGATGGTATCTCTTTTAAGCAAATAACAAGGGAGGATAATGATTTTCTCACAACACCTATAACCATTGATGAAGTCAAAGAGATTGTGTGGGAATGCGACGGCAACAAATGCTCGGGGCCGGATGGTTTCAATCTCAATTTCTTCAAGAGTTGCTGGGAAATTGTGAATCCGGAGGTTATGAAGTTTATTGATGAGTTCCAGAGGAAGGCGAAACTACCAAAAGCAATAAGTGCTTCATTTTTTACACTTATTCCGAAAGTTAAAAACCCTCAGGGGCTGACGAAGTATAGACCCATAGCACTTATTAGTAGCTTGTACAAGATTTTGGCAAAGGTGTTGGCGGGAAGGATGAAAAATGTGATGAAGACTGTGATTTCGGATTGCCAGAATGCCTTCTTAGCGGGACGCAACATCTTGGACGGTGTGGTAGTGGTGAACGAAATCCTTGATATGGCAAAACGGAATAAAGAGGGATGTGTGGTGTTGAAGGCTGGTTTCGCGAAGGCATACGATTCTGTTAATTGGACGTATCTTGATTATATGCTGGGGAGACTGGGGTTCAATGAGAGGTGGAGGAGATGGATGAAGGTATGTGTCTCGTCTAACTCTATTGCGGTCTTGGTGAATGGTAGTCCATCGGGAGAGTTTGTGGCCCAAAAAGGTTTAAAGCAAGGTGACCCTTTATCCCCTTTTTTGTTTCTTGTGGTGGCGGAAGGTTTGGCGGGTTTAGTTCGCAAGGGTGAAGAATCTAATTGCCTAAAAGGTTTCCAGGTAAGTGAACAACTCTCAGTTTCATTATTACAGTTTGCGGATGACACAATCTTTTTTTGTGATGGAAAAGACAAAAGTATTTGGAGCATCAAATCAATATTGAGAAGCTTTGAGTTGGTTTCGGGCCTGAAAGTAAATTTTGCAAAGAGTAATGTCATTGGCATCAACATTGAAAGAAGAGTGTTAGATGGCATCTCACATTTTCTTGCATGCAAGGTGGGATCGGTTCCTTTCAAATTTTTGGGTGTACCGGTTGGCGCTAACCCGAGAAGGGTGGCCACATGGCAACCTATAATCGAAGCTATCAAGGCTAGACTGACTAGTTGGAAAAATCGGCAACTATCTATTGGTGGTAGAGTTACACTTATTAACTCGGTCCTATCATCGCTGCCATTATATCTCTTCTCATTCTATAAGGCACCAAAGAAGGTAATTGACGAAATTGTAAGGCTCCAAAGAAGGTTCTTATGGGGAGGCGATGAAGATCACAAGAAGGTTGATTGCGTTAGTTGGGAATTGATTTGTCTGCCCAAGGAGCGGGGAGGGCTTGGTATTAAAAATCTAGAGGCCTTCAATTTGGCCCTTCTAGCAAAGTGGAGGTGGAGATATCTAGTAGATGAAGAAGGCTCTTTGTGGAAGAAAATTATGGTGCACAGGTATGGTACTATAAGTGGTTGGAGCGGTGAAGTGGGAAACATAAATAGGTGGAGGCGTACTTCATTATGGTGGCGGGACTTGAAAATAATGGGCAACGGTAACGGCATTGGTGGGGATTGGTTTATGGAGTTGAGTAGGAAGAAGTTAGGAGGAGGAACAACGATGTGTTTTTGGACGGATGTGTGACTGGGTAGGGATTCTTTCGCTAAACTCTTCCCTGCCCTCTTACATCGAGCTGGTAACATAAATGCGAAGGTTGCTGACATGGGGGGATGGAGATCGTCAGGCTGGGTGTGGAGGGCGCTACCGGAGGAAACATTGCTGACAGAGGAAATGCAACAGGCTGAGGAACTCGCAACCATTCTGCAGGGGGTGCAACCGGAAAGAAACAACGGCGACAGATGGATATGGCTGCGTGACGCAGCTGCTGGTTTTTCGGTGAAAAGCTGCTATGACTGGCTGGTTTCTTCTTTTGCAGGTACCCGAGAACTGTTGGAGGACCGTAAGATGAAGGCATGCACAAGAGTGTGGAAAAATGACGCTCCATCAAAGATTCTAATTTTTTCATGGAGATTATTGCTAAACAGGCTGGCCACTCGGGATGCTTTAACAAGAAAGGGTATCCTGACGTCGGCCCATGATCGGTGTTGTATACTATGTTTCAAGGAAGATGAACCAGCAGCTCATGTATTTTTGGAGTGTGATGTTACTAAAGAAGTGTGGAGACCATGGATGTGGTGGAGAACTTTATGGAATTTGGGAAACTAGTGAAGGGAAAGAAGACGAAAAGAGTCAGACACTTGATTTGGATGGTGGTAACGTGGAACATTTGGAGAACGAGGAACAATATTATGTTTAGAGGGGAGGTGGCTGCGATTCCATCTATTCTTTACAACGTGAAGTTCAGCGCTTGGAGTTGGTTCATGGCTAGGAAGGGCCGAAACTGTGGAGTTACATGGTCGAATTGGTTACATTGCCCGCTGGGCTGTTTTCTCTCATTGTAACATTTTAATGGCATTTTCCTTGTTCGTTCTTTCGGGGGTACTCTTTTTCCTCCTTGGGTCTTTTTCTCATGGGGTTTTGGCCCTAGGAGGTTTTAGCGAGGCCCCCTGGTTGTAAGGATTGGTGCACCCCTTGTGCCCCCCTTTTAATACCAAATTATTTATCTAAAAAAAATCAATTCTGCCATGTTAAAAATGTGTTTGGGTTTTGTCTAGTAAAATCAATTGTAATATCTAGAATTGATTCTCCATGAGTTTTCATGGGGGCGATCAATTGAGTTTGCTCTTTTAATAAATTTAGTAAATTTAGTACTCTTTTTATTGTAATATCTAGAATTGATTCTCCATGAAAAATTTAGTACTCTTTTTATTGTATAATGATTACCGAAAAATTTAGTAATTATTACTAAGGAATTCCTTAGTATAAGTCATTGCCGTTGTTGAGTACTTTTGCATGGAAAAAAACCAATAACGAGTCTTTCTATAAACCATAAAACCAAGCAAGCATCAGTTGCCACCTCATTCTACTTCAATGCCAAATCAAATTTTGGGACAAAGCTTAATTAGAAATCAGGAATCCTTTTGCATATTGTTTGTTTTAGATGATAGTGGAAGGAAGGAAACTCTATGGGATAGAAACTTTCTTGGAACATGTGTTTACATCATTTGGATCTAATAAAAGGAGTGAGAAAAGATTGATTTTCTGTCGAAATTGGGAAGAAAGACTAAACAAGAGTGTCAATTATACGATCCGTTCCAATAGCACGACGAAGACCTACCAGAGGATTAGAAAGGCAATTGCCAGTGAGAGAGCCCAACGCTGCAAGAGAGGCGATGGTGTGAGCCACTCCATTCCCTTCTCTAGGGGGCCAAGTAAAACCACAGTGTTGGAATGTGTTTTTAAATGATTGAATGTCACCAACTAGTCCTCTAATTTCCTCAATTGTTTTGTCTCTTCTGCATTCCTATGGGATGTCTAAATTCCCATAGACTACTTGTATATGGGTTGGAGTACCCCTTATACTTCCTTTTGAATATTATTTTGCTTGTATTTTGAATAATTGACACTCTTGTTTAGTCTTTCTTCCCAATTTCGACAGAAAATCAATCTTTTCTTCCCGGCGGAATTTTTTTATTATCGGCGGCTTTTTGATTTTACCGGCGAATTTTTGAATTTCGAATTTTAAATTATTTTCGCCGGAAATTCCTCTTACCGGCGGATTTTTTTAAATATTATTTTTTAAATTACGAAATTATCCGCCGGAAGATGTAATTACCAGCGAATTGTTTTTAAATTTTTTTCTCAAAAATCACTACAAAGGCGAAATTCCTACAAGTTCAACATGGGCGGATTGTTTTTAAATTTTTTAAATTCCTCAAACGATTTGTCTTACCCTCACACCAGATCTAGTTAACCATCAACTCGAAGATGCCCAAAGAACATCATAACTCACTCTTTGCAGCTCAACATGAGGAAGAAGAGTACGACAATCCTAACGGATCCATCAAATGAGCCGTTGCGACCTTCCTCTATATATACGACCATCAGCTGTATACCTCACCACCTCCTGGTTAACAGCAAATGTGTGTACCCCATCTGCATCAACATCTATCGGGGCTAAGCCCTCAGTACCATCAGGAATCACTGGCTGCCCTGCAGTACTACTACTAGCACCCTCAGACACAGGTGGTGGAAAATATCTGCCACCAGAAACAACAACACGAGCAGGCTTGTTTAGTCTTTCTTCCCGGCGGAATTGCAAAATGAGACGTTGCGACCTTCCTCTATATATACGAACCCACTCTTCACTCGCTCTTCACTCTCATCTCTGAAATCTCTCACTCTTCTCTTCTCAAATCTCTCAATCCACTCCATTCGAAATCTGTTCTGTTCTACTTGCGAGATTATTGTTAAGTTTGATTTAAGGTATGTTTTTTAACTGATATTTGATTGTTTTAGTTAATATTTAGTTTTTAAATATAGTTGTTTAATATTATTTTTTTGTTATTATTTGTTTTGCAATTGATTGGAGTTTGGAGTTTACTTGAAAGTTTTGTTCAAGAGTCCGAAAAGTTTCAAGCCAGAGACTTCTCTTCACTACCGGTTAGTTAACAAAATTATTTTTTATAAAAATGTTATTTGATGTTATTATCTTAATTTTTTGCGAAAATAAAATAAATTTAAATTATTGTGTAATAATTAGATTGTGTTTACACTATTTGTATAATAATAATTATCTGAAATTTTTGAGTTTTTTAAAATACGAATTATTAGTTATTATTTAGTAAAATTAAATAGGATATTATATATATATATATATATATATATAATATGTAAACCCAAGTAAAATTATTATTACCTATAAAATGTTATCATTATTATTAAAAAAATAAGTTACCATTTACTAAAATTCAAAATATTAATATATATTCAAAAATAATAGTTAATAGTTTATTTAATTTACTTTGTATATTTGGTCAAACATAAACATACCAATACCAATGTGTATTGTTCTAATACACGTGTATGATATATGTTGTATTGTGTATATTATAAGGAACATACACACAAAAATGGATCTACAGACTCTAAGTTATTCTTGTAGTGAATATGATGCTGGAAAGTCCTAGTCGAAAAATCCAATTATTCTTGTAGTGAATATGATGCTGAAGAAGTTCCAAACGAGGAAGCTCAGAGGTTTTATATGTTTTTGAGTGAGACAAATAAACCATTATTTGAAGGATCTACAGACTCTAAGTTATCAATGTGTGTTTGGTTGTTGGGTCTTAAGTCTCAATTTAACGTTGCGGAATTGTGCATGGAATACATGACTAAAATGATGTCGGATGCAACCCCCGTTAGAGGACTTTTGCTGCAGAGTTATTATGATGCTAAAAGATTGGTATCGAAGCTTGGTTTAAATTCCATAAGATTTGATTGTTGTGTGTCTGGTGGCATTATCTATTATAACAATGAGTTTGGTATAAATGATGGAGAGTTGCTGGAATGCAAGTTTTGTCAAGAGCCACGGTATCGTGTCAGCAGGAAAGGGACAAGCAGAGGCAAACCAATTCCAAGGAAAGCAATGTTCTATCTGCCGATTATACCAAGCCTGAAGAGGATGTTCACTTCAATGGAAACTGCTGGTAAAATGACGTGGCACTATTGAAATAGAAATAATTCTAGTGAATTACGTTATCCATCTGATGGTGAAGCTTGGAAGCATTTTGATCGTGTTCATCCAGATTTTGCCAATGATCCACGCAATGTTCGTCTTGGTTTATGCTCTGATGGTTTCACACCATATATTCAAGCGTCAGCAACACCGTATTCTTGTTGGCCAGTTATTGTTACCCATACAACCTTCCTCCAGAAATGTGTATGTCTAAACCCTGCATGTTTTTAAATGCTATAATACCAGTGCCAACTAATCCAACAGCTGGTATTGACATATATTTGCAACCTTTGATTGATGACCTAAAAAGGTTGTGGAATGGTGTTTTAACTTATGATGCAGCACGAAGACAAAATTTCATGATGAGGGCGGCTTTGATGTGGACCATTAATGACTTTCCTGCGTATGGACTGTTGTCTGGATGGGGGACACATGGTAAGATGGCGTGTCCAATTTACATGGTTGACACAAAGGCTTTTACTCTTAAATATGGAGGAAAAACCTCATGGTTTGACTCGCACCGTAGATTTTTACCTACCGAGCATCCTTTTAGAAAGTCAAAATATGCATTCATCAAGGGGAATGTTGAAATAATTGAACCTCCTCGTAGGCTGACACCAGAAGAAGTTTGGAACAGTGTCAAGGATATCTCTCCTGTGGAAGTCGTTGCGGGTGTTGTTTTTCGTCCAGATGGTTATGGACTATGGCATAATAGGAAAAAAAAGTATTTTTCGGGAACTTTGTTATTGGAAAGATAATCTATTGGGACACAATCTCGATGTAATGCATATTGAAAAGAGTTTCTTTGATAACATATTGGACACTGTTATGAACGTGAAAGGTAAAACGAAAGACAATGAGAAGGATAGGAAGGACGTGGATCATTACTGCAGGCGAAAGGATTTGTTGTTGGTTGAGCAAGCTAACGGTAGGACACTGAAACCCAAAGCCAATTATACTTTATCTACCGAGCAAGCGAAAGCAGTTTATCGGTAGATTTCTGAGTTGAAAATGCCAGACGGTTATTCTTCTAATTTAGCAAGATGTTCCGATGTGGATAATGGGAGGTTACAAGGGATGAAGAGCAAATTGTCATGTATTCATGGAGTGCTTACTTCCTACTGCCTTTAGTTCGTTGCCAACACACGTTTTGAATCCGCTCATTGAAATAAGTCAATTCTTTAAGAATTTTTGTTCTGTAACGCTAAAAGCGGATGACCTTACAAAAATGGAACAAGACATCCCACTTATCTTATGCAAGTTGGAGAGAATATTTCCGTCTGGTTTCTTTGATTCTATGGAGCATCTTCTTGTTCATCTCGCATGTGAAGCTAAACTTGGCGGACCTGTCCAATACAGATGGATGTATCCGTTTGAAAGGTCAGTTAATATATATATATATATATATATATATATATATATATATATATATATATATATATGCATGAAAGAAGTTTATATATATATATATATATCATTTGGATTAGATTATTATTAACATATCATTTTCTAGGTTCATGGGTGATTCAAAAAGATCAGATAAAAATAAAGCTAGAGTTGAAGGATCGATATATTCTTCTTACTTACACCGTGAAACAACTCATTTTTGTTCTTATTATTTCAAGAATGAATTTGCTCCTAGAAGTAGTCGAAATGAAATGAAATGGAAATTGAATGTCTAAGACATCATTTAGCTTTGTCTGTCTTTTGTCTACCTGGCCGTCCGTCTGGAAAGGAGTCAATTCATTGGTTAACAGAAGAAGAGTTAAATTCAGCCCATGTTCATGTCTTGATAAATAGTACTGAGGTCCAAGCATTCATTGAGTATGTATTTTTCGACCTAGCTATCTCAATTAGTTAATAAATTAAAGTACACGGTTGTGTAACAAATAATTTCTTATTAGGGAGTTCTTGTCATCAGAGGCAGTAAGTGAAGAATAATCTTCTGCACATATTCATGCGCATTTTCCAATGTGGTTTAGGCAACGTGTGTATTCCCTCCCGCCGACTCCTACCAACCAACACCTGAGAAACTTATCTGATGGTCCTCGAAGATGTGTTAAAGAATGGCACACATATTTTGTCAATGGATACAAATTTCACACTAAGGAATGGAGAGAGGGCAGAGAAACAGTCAATAGTGGAGTTTGCATGAAGGGTGTCACTGGGGTAGGCGAAGATGATTTCTATTGTGTGGTTGAACACATATATGAACTTGCGTACCCTTATCTAGATTATAGTCAAAAGATAGTTGTTTTTTATTGTAATTGGTTTGATCCGTCCGCTTGAGGAACAAAGTTTAATCCAAAGACAAATACAGTGGACATTAAAATGAATAGTAGATATCGACTATATGATTCGTTCGTCATTACAGAAAATGTGAGACAAGTCTATTATGTCTCCTATCCATAAACACGGACTGATCGGCGTGGTTGGTGTTTCGCAATTATGACAAAACCAAGAGGTCGCATTGAGACAAATGATGACACAGTGGAAGACGTGTCATATCAAATGGATGAAATGTCCAATGTAAATGAAGTAATTGAAGTTGAACTCATTACTCGTTTATGTGATGAGCCAAACACTGGTGATGAAGAAGTTAATGAAGAAGAAGATACAGATCATGAGGATGCAGTCGATCACGTCGGTGTATCAGGAATTCACTCATCTGATGATGATGGTGATTTCGAGAAAGAATGGGATTCTAATTAATTTGTTATGAATTAATATTTATATTTATGACCAGACTTGATTCATATGTTATTCATCATGTATCTTATATATTCATCATTTATGTTATTCATTATTTATGTTATTCATCATGTAAGTTATTCATCATATTATATATATAGTTACAGTCATGGCATCATCAGGATCAGAATCTGATCATGACCTACCTCGTGACCCACTGTTTGTGGTGGTGGTGGTGGCGGAGGCTCACCGGAGGTGGTGGTGGGTCGTCGGAGAAGATGAAGATGGAGGTGGTGTTTGGAGGAAGAAGATGAATGTTTTGTGTTTGTGTCAATTTGGCCCCCCATGTTCTTTTTGAATTTCAATTTGGTCCCTTATGTGCCACATCACCAAATCAGGTCCAAGTCAACCCTGACATATAAGACACCACGTCAGCAGTTAACTGCCAACGTGACGTCCGTTAGAAAAAACTAATGGCAGGGGCCAAAATGACACACACAAAAAACATGATGGTCTAAAACGAGAAAAAAAAAGATAAAGGGCCAAAGTAAAACCAACCCCAAAGATAAAGGGCCAAAACAGCAATTTAGCCTAAATTATTATCTTAAATTTATCTTTTTTATATGTACAGGTTTATTCTTAGGAGAATTGTATCCAGCACGATCACAGACATCATCAAAGCGAATTACACTAAACCCTGACTGAATTGGACAGAGGTCAAAAAAGATAAGGATTCCAAGACGTGGAATGCATTCATAGTAAGTTTTTTTATGCATTAATTCATTTTTAATTTTTTAATTTTGTTGAATTTATTAATTTGTTTTTACTAACAAGTTAATTAAATTTGTTTAAATTGGAAAAAATGGCATGGTACCCAAATGCGGCGAAGGAAGTTAAGAGAGCATTCAACACAAGAGCTTCTCACCGCTTTTCTGAAATGCTCCGGGAACACCGTAATAAGAATAAACAGCTGACGTGGATCGGTGATTCTGAAATGGAACGATGGGAATTATAAAAAAAATGTGAGAAAGCCAAGAAAAACTGTGCTTTTGAGAGAGGGGGTTGGATAAACACGAGTGGTTCTATCAACGCAGCTGAACATTACAGACGCTTGGTAAATTTAATAATTGATTAAATTTATATTATACATTCGTATTTTATATTTTATTAAATAATAATATTAAATAATAACTATGTATATATATAGGAGGCTATCCTTGGTCGGCCACCTACTTTGTGTGAGTTATACCGCCAACTTCATATGCGAGAGGAGACTGGTGAATATCTTGAAGACCAGTCAAAAAATATTTCGGTAAATAACGTTTATTAATTATTTATATTTATATATTGATTTTATTATATTATATATTACATACTAATGGTTATTCATTTATTGGTTGTTGCTTTCAGGAACATTTCTATGATTGGTAAACCAGTTATCGTGAAACTCAGCAGTGTAGTGGTAGTGAGATTGATCCCGCTGAGGAGAGTCGAGCGGCTTTTCTTGCTTGGAAGGAATCTGTTGGGCCATCAAAAACTGGCCGGTTAGTAGGAGCTGGTGGTTTGGGCCCGTTTGCTTTCCCAAATTCCATTATTCCAAATCTAAATCACGCATCTTCTTCAGACAGAAGTACTGGTCGCTTTTATGTCCCTACGCCTTCAGAATTATGTGATGTTCAGCTATTGTCACAGAAATTGAGCGATCAACAGCGTGAGTTGGAAGAGCGACAAAACAAACATGATCAAGAAATACAGCAAATGCGGGAGCAGCATGCGGAGCAACAGAGGTTGAATGCGGAGCAACGACGGTTGAATGTGGTGCGCTGGAAGCAAATGTTTGATAGTATGTCTCAATACTCGAGGCCATCTATGCCATCATCATCATTTTATCCACCGCAGTAGATGCAGCCTTACGATGCTGCTTTTCAGCCGTACGCACCGCAGCAGATGCAGCCTTCCTTCCACAGCCCATATGGTCAGCCGTACTCTGGTTTCAGCTCTCAGCCTCAGTAGTAGCCACAACAACCCCAGCAGCAGCCCGAGCAACCCCAACAACTCAACACAGATCTAGACCTCAACATTGATTTTGAAACATGGTTCAATAATTCAGACCCCAACAACAACCCGTCCCAGCACTACTATGACTAGGAACTTTAGTCATTTTATTAGATATTTTAATTTCAATTCTTGGATATTTTAATTTATAATTTGTAATATATATTTTAATTACTACTTTCTTGTATGGATGTTTATGCAAATTTTATCATTTTAAAAGCATTATTCAATTCTCGTTTAACTAGTATTTATTTAAAAAATAAATATTTATATTATAAAATTAATAAATATTTTAATAAACGAATAATAAATGATATTTTTTTAAATAAACGAAATAAATAATAAATATTAATAAATGAATAATAAATATTATTTTTTTAAATAAACGAATTAAAAAACTGTTTTTTTTTTAAAAAAACAACAACATTAACGGCGGATTCTATTAGGTTTCCGGCGGATTTGAAAATTAAAATTTTTTTAAAAAAATGTTACCGGCGGATTAGTTAGCATTTCCGGCGGTTTTTTAAATAATTACCGGCGGTTCGTATTATGTTTACCGGCGGATTTTCCGCCGGTAACCGTTACCTACGGGTTAATTTCCGGCGGATAAAATCCGCCGGTAACGCCCAATTCTCGGCGGATTTTGTCCATCGGAAATCCCCAAAATTCGTGTAGTGAATATGGTGCATTTGATTTACTAAGATGTAAATAATTAGGCAAGAAAACTCTAATTGTATACCCTTTATTTTGAAAATTGGTTATAGTAATAAAATGGGGAGCATAAGATTGGAGAGACACGCGAACTCTCAACTCTTATAAAATTATGGAACAACTTTTTATTCTAATAATAATCGTTTTTTATTAGTATTCTAGTAATTATCTAAAATGAGAAAATATATTTTTTAGGGTAGAATATGTTTTTGGTCCTTACAAAATCGGGTCCTTCTAAGTTTAGTCCCTACATTAACGAAATAGGCGTTTTGGTCTCCATCTTATTTTACCATTTTCATTATTAGTCTCTGGCGTTAATTAAACTAACAGAAGACCCAGTCAGCATTGCCACACAAGCATTTTAGCTAACATGGCATCCACATGTCAATTATTTTATCTTGGTGGCGTTTCCTTTCTATTTTACTTTATTTAATTAAGTTTTTGTTTTTTTTTCTAAAAAAAATAGTCTTCTTCTTCCTTCACACTGTCCATGCGTTTCCAAAAGGAACCAAACCAGAAAAAACCAAAGCCACCATGCGATGCCATCATGTCCCTGCGCTTTCATTTCATCTTCCTCTCACGGACGCCAACCCTATGAATCTTCCATCGATTCCTTCTGCTTGGCTGAGAAATTGATTTTCACATCACATTGATTTTCCTCGAAACCTAAATCCCCAATTCGAATCTGTTGTTGAATACAATGTTGAATTTGTTGAATCGTTGGAATTACTTATATCATCAGAAGAAATCCCGAAATCGTTGAATCCCTAATTCCTCCAAAACCTAAATCCTTGAATCTGTTGTTGAATACAATGTTGAATCTGTTGTTGTGAAATTCTCTCTCTCTTTCTCACAATTCTCCATCTTGAATTGCACCATCAAAAGAAAAATTTTCTGAAATTCTCTCTCTTTCTCATGATTCTGCACACAAAATCTATGGTTCTCCCACAACTTGTTGCTTCCATCTTCATACTGGTGAGGGTAGTGAAACACAGTGGAGCTAGGTGGTGAGAGAGAGAGAGAGAGAGAGAGAGAGAGAGAGAGAGAGAGATCCGTGGGAGGGAGAGAGATGTGAGATGGGTTCATGGGGATTTTCTGGGGTTTCACTGTCTTCTTCATGGCTAACCAGCGCAAGGAAGAAGATGATAATTTTTTTTGGAAAAAAAACATAAATTTTGGTTTAAAAAAAGAAAAAAGCCACATGGATAAAAAAGTGGATGACACCTAATTTAATTGTGCCACGTAGATTAAAAAAATTACACGTGTAAAATTACAAGTCAGATTTCTGTTACATAATCAGCATTATTTGAGATCAGGGACTAATAATGAAAACGGAAAAATAAGATGGGGACCAAAACGCCTATTTCATTAATGTAGGGATTAAACTTAGAAGAACCTAATTTTGTAGGGACCAAAAGCATATTTTACCCTATTTTTTATTAGCTATTCAATAAACATTCTCTCTCACTTCAAACCTCTTTCTATCTATCTTCTCCTCTCTCCTTTCACTCTTATTTTATCTCTCATCTCTCTCTCTCTCTCTCTCTCTCTCTCTCTCTCTCTCTCTCTCTCTCTCTCTCTCTCTCTCTCTCTCTCTCTCTCTCTCTCTCTCTCTCTCTCTCTCTATATATATATATATATATATATATATATATATATATATATATATATATATGTTATGGTAATAAGTAAAAGGCCTCAACAATATTTACACCCCCTGCAAGGCTCAATAACAAACCGGCCCATGGCCAGAAAATCTAGCCCAATCGACCAACGACTCAGATAACTCGGCGAGATCTGACGGCTCAAGATCGTCAGAACATACATCACACAAACTCTATAAATACCACCTTCAATACTCATAAATGTAAGTAATTTTTCTCCAACCACCACATATTTACTCAAACACTGACTTGAGCTTCAGAGTGTTATTGCAGGTACAACACCGCCACGTCAAGATGGAACAAAGACCACCATCTCAAGATCGAACAAAGACCACCATCTCAAAATCGAACAAAGCCGTCACTTTAAGATCGCTACATTATGAAGGATAAAACATCTACTAACTACTTCGATTTTATCATAAAGCTCGTAAGTAACAAAATATATATATATATATATATATATATATATATATATATATATATATATATATATATATATATATATATATATATATATATTCTTCACGTCGTAATCATTTTGAAAATGATAGGGGCACATCAGAAAAAACACATGGGACGTAAAGTGACAAACACGTGCGTAAAAATGAATTTGGGCTTATTTTATTAATTAATAATTAATAATGAAAATAAATAACGAAAATGATATAAAAGTACGTAAAGCTGCACGTGCCTAAAAATTCTCTGTTTTCTCATTTCCTGATTTTTTTGTCTATACTGTTTTTGTCATTTTGTGGTGATGCTTCTTCCCCATGTTACTCAACTAATTTGGCTTGCACATCTCTCAAAAATCCACTATATGATTTTTTTTTCAAGGACATGTTGTTACGATTATTTAAAGAACTTTTTTTTTTGGACAGCTTATTTAAAGAACTTTTCTCAATATCTATTTGAGTATAATTGCAAATTAAAATTGACAACAAAGCTTGAGCTTTGAATCATTTGAGTAATTCGAAGTTAAAATTAAAGGATCCAAATTAAGGTGCGGTGATAATAAGAATTATTTGTATAACATGATCTTGAAATTAAAAGTATACTCTGCTTGATGGTCTGATAAAAAATTTCTTTCAGTTGAAACATTACAAATTCTTACTAACTCGATAATTTATTGTGTTTTCCATTTCACCATTTTTCTTCCTATGCAAAACAAGAAAGATGATGTCAATTATGCTGGTAGGGTTCCGACATGTTTGTTGACTCTTGAGAGATGCAAAGGTGTAAATGAATTTTTAACTCAATAAAAAGAAAATGCTTTTCTCGTGAATTTATTCGCGAGCGTCCAATCCAAACTCCAACCTTTCAGCAAACTTGGATTTAAGTATAAAAAGGTTTCAGCACCACAAATTTGACATGTTGTAACTTTCTGTAAGCCACAATAATTGTAAAGGACTTTTTCAAATCTGTAAGAATGGTTTGAGTCAAAAGGCAGCTTTAGTTGTACAAAAGAGAGAAAAATGGGGATACCTAGGTCAGCTAAATTGACGACCATATGACTTTTTAGATTTCCTTAATTATTATTTATATAAACAATATAGTAATATTTTCATTTTTTTACTTGTTGTTTTTTATAAGTAAAATAATGGGATTAATATTATCGAACATCATTTGTCAAAAGAAATGGAATAATTAATAACTACTATAATTTTGTGTGTATAATTATTTTTTGTCTACACAAGAAGTGTCAAGTACTACTCGTAAACTCACACATGCAAAGTAGAGATCAAAAGTTAGAACCTGAATATCCACGAAAAATATCTAGCCAAACAACCAATTGTGCCAGGCCTTATAGATAATTTTGTGTGTATAATAAATACTTATAAATGTTACTAAATTTAAAAATATGTGTATATATGAACATCAAATTATAGTAATATATAGCTGTTGTCAAAAAAAAAATTATAGTAATAGAAACCTATATTTCTTTTGAAAAATAAAAAAAAAGGATCTCAACTTTTTTTGAAAAGGTTCCAAAGAGGACATATAATTATTTGCTAGAATGAATAAACTAAAAGCAAGTGTTTTGGAACCGGTGAAGCTCTTGAGAGCTTTACACCTTCTAGGGGTTGAGGCAAGGAGATCACATATCTCCCTACGTCTTTGTCTTATGTATTGAAAGACCGTTTCATGCCATTGAAGTAGTTGTGGGCAATAATACTTAGAAACCTATCCAACTCAATAGAGGAGGACCTCACATCTCTCACCTTGCTTTTGCGGATGACCTTATATTTTTTCCTGAAGCCAATCTGGATCATGCTGCCATCAACCAAAACATCCTTCAGGCTTTTTGCCTTAGTTTAGGGCAAAAAGTTAGTCAAGAGAAAACTAGAGTATTCTTTTTGCCTTTGGATCATATCTGAGAAAATCGGAACAATGGATCTTTTCCCAGAAGCGTGTTGCTACTCAAACTTCTCTGATCAGAATCAGGAACTCAGTTACTGCAATTACCTTCTACGTCAACAAAATCAAGATCTTGCGTCCCTCTGTTCCTCAATACACAGACATCATGATTGCTAATGGGCAATTACCTTCCTCAAAGATCTGGCGCCTCAATTGCGATGGAGTCGTGGGAACGGTAGAAGTGTCCGTTGCGCTGGTGTCCTTTGCACACCTACAGGGGAATTCTCGCTTGCCTTCTCCCACCACCTTGATCCTTGTTTGGCTCTTGAAGCTGAGCTTTGGGGGGTTTACCATGGCATCAGCTTAGCCCACGGGAAAGGAATCGACAATATGGTAATCGAATTGGACTCCTCTGCGGCTGTTGATCTTCTGATGACAATAAATTTTAATGGACATGTACATACGCTTCATCAGTTGTTTCGTGGGATCTTCAACATTGATCCTGTTGTGGATCACTTCAATTGGAAGAGGATTGATGGAGACCACACTTGTCTTGCTGATTGCATGGCTAAACAAAGCCTCTCTCTCTCCAACGGGTGTAAAATTTATGATTCTCTACCTTCCGTTCTGATCCAAGCCTTCAATTTTGAGAGAATTGGGCTTATTGGATCTAGTCTGTAATACGTTTGGCTCTGGGCTTGGCCCATTTTTTTCACCAAAAAAATGGTGATACTCATTCCTAAAATCGGGAGATAATCCTAAAGAAACACCCCAAGACACACTCCTTTTAATTTAAAATAAATAAAAGTAACACAACCACCTCGTATAAGCAAAAGGAAAAACAAAGCTTTTTTTTTGGTCAAAGGAAAAACAAAGTTAAATGGTACTGTATAAGCATAGGCGTTTGCTTTTCCCACACCCCCTCCTACTCGAAACACACTCCATAAGGGTGTGAAATGACCAAAAGGCCAGGCCAAACCTCTTTTTTTTCACGAATTTTCACCTATTCGAACACGGGCCTTCGAACAGGTTCGCACGAGGCCATTCGCGTGTGTTAAATATGGGGACACACCCTCTTGGGTGTTTTTCACCTGTTCGAATGGGGTCATGCGAATAGGTTCGCATGATGCTGTTCGAACCAGTGTTGCAGAGCGACAGATATTGGACGTCTCAGATTCCACCGACAGTTTTGATCAACGGCTTACAATCAGTCAAATGTGTGTCAGATAAAGGAGTGGATGTCAATCCCTTTGGAAAATGTGTCTGAACGGATAGAATTTAAACGGCTCAGATTTGTGATCTAAAAATGAAATCAACGGCTGACATTTCACCATGCCTATTATAAAAGGGGGTTCACATCCTCAGACCTTCTTCACCAAACCCTAATCTCCCTCTTGACAGCTACAACCAAGCTGAAATGGAATGGCAATTGTGCCCAACCCAGTACTCAAACGACAAATTCCTAACGGCCCTTCATCACCATGGGACTGTCACCACCGACGAACATGGTGTTGTGTTTCGTTGTCCTAACCATGTATTCTGCAGGATGAGTAAGGACATCACCTTCGCCCAACTGAAGGAAAAGGCTGAGAGGAAGATTCGTCCAGAGGGAGCGTGGCGTAAAGACGTGGAGCGTATACGTTACCGAAAGTACAACCGTCTTGATTACGGGACTGCCTATTTTTCAGTTATGGAGATCCGCAACGATGACGACGTTGGGACCATGATGGAATATCATGCTACACTTCCGATGGGGCGACAAGTCTTAGAGTTGTACGTGGACACAATACGCACTCCAGAAGAGATCATTTATCTTCTGGAACAAGGACTACCGAAACACTAGTTTCTTAGTTAGTTGTTTGCTTATGTTGGTTTTATGTCTTTCGTATTTCATGTCTTTCGTATTTCATGTATGGTTATGGTTTGTAATAAAAAAGGCAATAAATTTGCGCCAAATTAAGTAGATGACATCAGAAAAATACTTAATAATATAAAAAGTAGTTAAATTATACAAAAGTTCCAAACAAATATCCCCCCCTAAGACATCATCCTACTGGGTGTTGCGCCCCCTCCTCTGATACACATTGACGATCCTCCTCCTAAACCTACGGAAGGGGTTGAGCAACCTCTTGATGCGCTGAAAGACGCTCCTGGTTGGCTCTGGGACATTATCATTGATGGTCCCATCCATCTCATCCACCATATCCAGGAGCTCTGGCAGCATCTGTCAAACAAATAACATAACATTATTTAAATAAGTAGATTTAAATAAGTAGAAGAAACTTATTACTGTAATTGATGGGGATGTGTAGCAGCTGGGATACATCATCAAGTGTGATAGACATCTCACCCACAGGAAGGTGGAATGATGATGTATCCGGCTGCCAACGCTCTATGAATGCGTTCAGCAGCCCCTTGTGAGTGAGGGGAAAACCAAGTCCTATGAGAGGGAACAACCCCGATAGGATAAGAGTCTCCCTGATCGTAGCATGGACCACAAGGTTAACCGGTCCATGTGGAATCGTAGTTATGTCCGGCCGAACCTGCATTAACAAATGACACAGGCACAATAAGCCAATATGTTCAACAAAATAAGAAACAAAATTGACAACACGCTATTATATAACAATAACTTACCCGACCAGCATGGAACTCAGTCAAAATATGAGACCCGTATGTGAGCAAGACAGAACCATCAACAGGTCCACCAGGGAATGGGAATGTAGCCCTAGGAGCAGCAGCAGGCTCCTGAGGCTCAACATCCTCCTCATGTTGAGCACCAACCTCCTCATGTGCATGACCAGAAGGGCCGGCCAGCTCATATGCCGGAAATTGACCATCACGCTCAATATCCCGGCCAATATCATCAACCTCCGGTGGGGGAGGAGGGACGTCTAATCTGTCCCTACGCCTACCCCTCCGGGAAGGTTCAACTCCATCTTGCCTCCGTTTGCGTTCGGAAGCCGTCGGGGGTGGCCTACGCTCCGGCTGTTGCGAACTACCGCCACGATGCCTCGCCATATCTGAAACAACAACCATTAAACCAATTAAGCAACATAACCAGCAAAATAACAGAAACGATACTGTCACACCTGTTCGAACACAATCATTCGCACCTGTTCGAACAGAATCATTCGCACCTGTTCGAACAACCCCATTCGAACAGGTGTTCGCATGGCCTCATTCGAACGGTGTTCGCATGACCTCATTCGAACACCTTCGTTTTCACGTGTTCGCATGAGGTCATGCGAACACAGCAGATGCAAAGAAAGAAAAAAAACCCAAATGTACAGAAGGGAGAGAGGGTTACCTGAATGAAAATGGAACGATTAGAGAGAGTGAGAGGAGGCGAACAAAACCCAGGTGGTCTTGAGGGTGTTTGTGGAGAAGATTGAGTGGGAGATTGGGTGAGATTGAGTGAGTTGTGAGAAGTTGAGTGAGAGGGAGAGTGAAAGAGAAAGGGTTAGGGGTGTCAAAATGGATGGATCGGATGGATTTGGATTTGGATTATAATGGATGGATTGAAGACAATCCATTTATCCATTTATATCCATTAAAATTGTGTCAAAAAAATCCAATCCAATCCATCCATTTACAAAAAAATTCATCCAATCCATCCATTTGCAATTTTTTTATGGATGGATATCCAATCCATCCACTATATGTATATATAATATTATTAATATATATATATATATATATATAATATAATATATAAATATGTATTTAACTATTTGTATATATATAACTATATGTATATATAAATATGTATTTAACTATATGAATATATAGATTTACTATATGTATATATAAATATGTATTTAACTATATGTATATATGTATATATAATATTATTAATATATATATATATATATATATATAACTATATGTATATATAATATTATTAATATATATATATATATATATATATAATATAATATATAAATATGTATTTATATATGTGGTGGTGGGGGGGCGGCCGGTGGCGGAGCTCCGACGGCCGGCGCGGTGGCCGACGGCGGAGCTCCGGCGACCGGCACGGCGGCCGGCGGCGGACCTCCGGTGGCCGGCGGTGGTTCCGGCGGCCGTTGGTGGTTCCGGCGGTGGCGGCCGGTGGTCGGAGGTGGCTCGCGGTGGCCCTCCGGTGGTTATATTATATTATATATATATATTATATATATATATATATATATATATTATATTAATCTTTGAATGACTTTTTTTGTCAAAAAAAAATTTTTTTAGAATGAATTTTTTTAAAAAAAGTTTCTGGAAAAAAATCTATTTTAAAAATTTTTTTTTGGTAAAAAATGTATTTTTATAATTATGCAATGGATTTGTTAAAAAAAATTAATTATCCAATGGATTTTGATTTTTTAGTTATTGTAATCCAATGGATTTAGAAAATATAATGGATGGATCACAACCATCCACAAAATCAAACGGATGGATTCAATCCAATCCATTAATATTTTTTTTTTGTAATGGATGGATTGGATGGATTTTGCTATGGATGGACCGGATATCCGGTGGACAAATGGACCATTTTGACACCCCTAGATAGGGTTCGAATGAGAGGAGAGTGAAAGGGAAAGTGAGAGGAGTGAGGGGTGTGAGGGTGTGAGTGTGTGTGTTTTTTTTTTTTAAGTTGAGGGTATTTTAGGGTTTTTAGAAGTTAAGGGGTGTGAAAGAGTAGGAGCCTAGGAGGGGGTGTGGGGAAAGTAATGCCCAACATTATATGAGTGAGCTCTCTCTGCCATATGCATTTTTTCAGGATTGCTACCTACAATCCCTATTTTACTTTCTATACCTTACTTTCTATTTTTTTGAAAACTTTTTATCCAAATTACTTTTTTTAGAACTTAGCGAGCCCATCAACAACTTGGTTAGCTTCCCTATATGTAAGACGCCGCACTGAGTAACGACATCAAAAACATTCTGGACCGCAAACAGGGAAAAAGGATGTTGCGAAAAACACCCTGACTGAATAAGTTTAATAGTAGTTGAATCAAGGCTAAAGTGCTCACGGGGCCCCTTATCTTTATTTAAAATAACGATTTGGTCCTTTATCTTTTTTTTGTCCCAAATCTGTCCTTTATGTTTTAAATTTTTGAAACATAAATCCTTTTCTGTCCCAAATCAGTCCTTTATGTTTCAAATTTTTAACACATAAATCATTTTTTTGACACATAAATCAGCACTGTTAACGGAAAAGGATTTATGTGTCAAAAATTTGAAAGATAAAGGACTTATTTGGGACAAAAAAAAACATAAAGGACTAATTCGTTACTTTAAATAAAGATAAGGGACCCCGTGAGCACTTTAGCCTTGAATCAAACTCAACAACAAGAGAAGAGTAACCTCTCGAAGACACCAACTAAACCCTCATCAAAATATATAGCACGAAGCTCATCTTCCAAAACTGAGAAAAACTCAATATCATACACAAAATTCCCAGAGCGAAAAAATAATAATTTCATTATTGTATTTTAGAAATTAGTTTCCGGATACAATCTCATTCTTATCATGCGAAAATTAATAATATATGTAATAAAATATAATAATGTTTATTATTAATAAACCATACGTTATTATGCTATGTAATACTAGAATCTATAAGAGATTGTTGTTGATAATAAAACTGTATTTTTGGGCCTTACTTTGATGTAATTGGTGTATGTTTTTATAAGGCCCAATACTGAATACTGGCCCAACTTGGTGTAACTGAAATCTGTTAATTTCTTGTTTGTTAGTTACACTACCAGATTGTATCTTGCCCCTCTTTAATAAGGGATCAGTCAATGAAGTAAATAGTTTTTCTGCTTCACTTCTTTAGCTTTGACATTTGGCATCAGAGCTCCTTACGGGGCCTGTGCAAAACACCGAGAGAGAACAGTGAAACCGAACGAACCACCGTGAGACGCCGTCGGGAACCGCAGTTCAATGGCGGAGAGAGAGAACGCAACCTACGTTCAGGCAGCAATTCCAAAATACGATGGCCATTATGATCATTGGGCCATGTTAATGGAAAATTTGTTGAGATCGAAAGAATACTGGGACGTCGTCGAGAATGGAGTTCCGATCGCCGGCGAAAACGCGACACCAGAACTACGCAAGACTGCAGAAGAAGGAAAATTAAAAGATCTAAAGGCGAAGAACTATCTGTTCCAAGCCCTAGATCGCAACATCTTGGAAACAATTCTCAAGAACGATTCGTCGAAAGCAATTTGGGACCCTCTCAAATTGAAATTCCAAGGATCATCAAAGGTGAGACACGCGCAACTCCAAGTCTTGAGGCGTGAGTTCGAGGTATTGGGAATGAAAGAAACGGAAACTGTGAATGAGTATTTTGGAAGAACACTCGCAATTACTAACAAGATGAAGACATATGGAGAAGCCGTGAGTGAGACCATCATGGTTGAAAAGATCTTAAGGTCCATGCCAACAAAATACAATTATGTGGTGTGTTCGATTGTCCAAGCCAACAACGTTGAGACTCTAACGATAGATGGACTGCAGAGTAGTCTAATTGTTGAAGAGCAACGCATGAAGGGGATAAAGGAAGAAGAACAGGCATTGAAGGTAACTGCTCCGGCGAGAGGAAGAGGCAGGGGTAGAAATGCGGGAAGAGGCAGAGGCAGATCGAAGGAGACTTTGGAATGCTACAAGTGTCGTAAACTTGGGCATTTCCAATACGAATGCCCTGATCTTGAAGGAAAGATTGCGAATTACGCTGGCTTTGACGAAGAAGAAGAAATGCTTCTCATGGCAATCAAAGATTCAAAGATTCCTATTGAGGTATGGTTTTGGTTTCTTGATAGTGGGTGTAGTAATCACATGTGTGGGAATAGAGACTGGTTTTTTGATTTAGACACAAGTTTCAGAGAATCAGTGAAGTTAGGAAATGCTTCTAGGCTTAATGTGATGGGAAAAGGGAAGGTCAAGATTGAAATTGAGGGGCGTATACAAGTGATTTCTGATGTATATTACATACCGGATTTGAAGAGTAATTTGCTTAGTATAGGGCAATTACAAGAGAAAGGGCTTACTGTGACCTTTCAAAACAATCAATGCAAGGTTTATCATGATGATAAAGGGTTGATAATAACCTCCAATATGGCCAGTAACAGAATGTTCCTAGTGAAGGGAACACCAGTGGTTTCTACATGTCTGCAAGCTACTGCAGAAGATGAGGCTGTTCTTTGGCATAAAAGATATGCTCATCTAGGTTATAAGAGTCTGAGATTGCTTCAGCAGAAACAGATGGTAAGGGGATTGCCAAATTTGGAAGATACAGACAGAGTATGCCCAGAGTGTCAGATGGGGAAGCAACATAGAGCTCCAATACCCAAACAGAGCAGTTGGAGGTCTACACAATACTTGGAGCTGGTGCACTCAGATATTTGTGGCCCCATATCACCAGCATCAAATAGCAGCAAGAGGTACTTTATATCATTCATAGATGACTTTAGTAGAAAGGGGTGGGTCTATTTCTTAAGTGAAAAGTCTCAAGCTTTTGAAGTCTTTAAGAAGTTCAAAGTAATGATTGAAAAGGAAAGTCAATGTAGTATAAGTTGTCTTAGAACTGACAGGGGAGGTGAGTTCAACTCAAAGGAATTCACTGATTTTTGTAATGAAAATGGAATTAGGAGGCAATTGACAGCTGCCTACACACCCCAACAGAATGGGGTGGTAGAAAGAAAAAATAGAACTGTGATGAATATGGTAAGGAGTCTATTAAAAGACTCCAAATTGCCAAAAACTTTCTGGCCAGATGCTGTTAGGTGGAGTTTTTATGTCTTAAATAGGTGTCCCACAGTAGCTGTTAAAGATTTTACACCTGAGGAGACTTGGTCTGGCATTAAACCATCTGTTGAGCATTTTAGAGTTTTTGGTTGCATTGCATACATGCATATACCTGATGCTGTGAGAACAAAATTAGATGACAAGAGTAAAAGGTGCATATTTCTGGGCATTAGCAATGAGTCCAAGGCTTATAGACTCATTGATCCTTTGACTAAGAAGATATTGGTGAGTAGGGATGTGAAATTTGATGAGAATAACAGGTGGAACTGGGATGAAAATAAAGAAGAAGCTGCTCCAGTAAATGAACTTGAGGCTGATGACAGTGACAGAGAAGAGGCAAGTCCAGAAACCACCACTACTGATGAGAATGAGCCTGCCACCGAAAATCAGAATGAAGGAGAAGCCAACACAGCAACTCAACATGATGGAAACAGTCCTACTAGAGATGGAGCACAACCTCACTCTCCAAACTTGAGTCAAGGGAGGAGAGATGAGGCATCTGACAGTGACTCAAGCCTGGAAGATATAACTAAACGAATCACTAAAAAGCCAGCATGGATGGAGGACTTTGTAGTGACCAGAGACAATGATGATGATGAAGACCTGATGAACTCCACAGAACCTCACAGTCTGATTGTTTTTGATTGTGAAATGGATCCAGTCACATATGAAGATGCTGCCCAACATGGAAAATGGAATAAGGCAATGAATGATGAGATTAAAGCAATTGAAAGAAATAGTACATGGGAACTTGTTGAGAAACCAGAAGGTTGCAAAGTAATTGGAGTAAAATGGGTTTACAAAACCAAGTACAATGAACAAGGAAAGGTGGACAAATACAAGGCGAGGCTAGTGGCAAAAGGGTATTCTCAGAGACACAGAGTTGATTTTACTGAAGCTTTTGCTCCAGTTGCAAGATGGGACACAATTAGGTCCATACTTGCAATTGCAGCTGGTGAAGGATGGCAGGTATACCAGCTAGATGTGAAGTCAGCTTTTTTACATGGAAACCTTGAAGAATTGGTGTATGTTAGTCAGCCACAGGGTTTTGAGGTGAAAGGCTCAGAGAACAAGGTATACAAATTGAAGAAAGCGCTTTATGGACTGAGGCAGGCGCCTAGAGCATGGTACAGCAGGATTGACAGCTACTTTGAGAGTAAAGGGTTCAAAAAATGCCCTTATGAACACACCCTTTACATCAAAAGGGATAAGGATGATAGAAAGTTATTGATTGTGAGCTTGTATGTAGATGATTTAATCTACACAAGCAGTGACAGTGACTTGATTGCCAGTTTCAAAAAATCAATGGAAGAAGAATTTGAGATGACTGATTTGGGTAGAATGAGCTACTTTCTTGGAGTAGAGGTAATTCAAAATAGCAAAGGCATCTTCATCCATCAACAGAAATATGTTAATGAAATCCTAGATAGATTTGGGATGAGTGAAAGCAAGGCAGTATGCAGTCCTGTAGTACCTGGCAGCAAGCTATCTAAGAATGACAGAAGTGAGTCTGTAAATGCCACTGTTTTTAAACAAATTGTAGGTAGCATGATGTACCTAAACGCAACCAGACCCGATGTAATGTTTGGAGTGAGTCTTATTAGTAGATTCATGGAAAAACCCACCATGGAACACCTCACTGTTGCAAAAAGAGTGCTCAGATATTTGAAGGGCACTGCTGATGTTGGAATTCTGTACAGAAGAAGAAAAACACAGGAACTGATTGGATATTGTGACAGCGATTATGCTGGAGATATTGATGATAGGAAGAGCACTAGTGGGTATGTTTTCATGATGAACAATGGTGCAATATCTTGGTCATCTAAGAAACAACCCATAGTGACTTTGTCCACCACAGAGGCAGAATTTGTAGCTGCTGCCTACTGTGTTTGCCAAGGAATTTGGCTGAAGAGGATACTGCAAGAACTGGGTCAGAAACAGAGAGATTGTATCACTATACTGTGTGATAATAGTTCTGCCATTAGGCTATCTAATAACCCTGTTTTGCATGGCAAAAGCAAGCATATAGATGTGAGGTACCACTTTCTAAGAGATCTAAGTAACTCTGGTACTATTGAGTTGAAATTCTGCTCATCTGAAGAACAAGTTGCTGATCTGCTTACAAAGGCATTGAAGACAGAAAGTTTCATGAAGCTGAGAAAGGAACTCGGAATGAAGACAGTGCAGGAAGTCCAGGATGATTAAACTGGAATGCTGAAAGCATCTCCAGTTTAAGGGAGGGATTGTTGATAATAAAACTGTACTTTTGGGCCTTACTTTGATGTAATTGGTGTATGTTTTTATAAGGCCCAATACTGAATACTGGCCCAACTTGGTGTAACTGAAATCTGTTAATTTCTTGTTTGTTAGTTACACTACCAGATTGTATCTTGCCCCTCTTTAATAAGGGATCAGTCAATGAAGTAAATAGTTTTTCTGCTTCACTTCTTTAGCTTTGACAATTGTCATATAAATAGGATATAATATAATAAAATCTAAGATATTAAATATTATTTTTCCTAAGGAGTGTTTTGCATCATAAGGTTTTAATGATGGTTCATATTCCTTTCTTTTGCTTAAAAAAATTAAAAATGAAATGTGAATTTCGAAGGAAATTTTACGATTTAAATTGTAGACCGATTTGTATAAATATGTAATGTAATTACTGTAATGATATTATGAGAAGAAGCTCTCAAAATATAATTTTTACTCCAAGCTCGTAAACCCATTCAATCCCATGATACTCGTTCCTGTATACATGATTAACGGATTTCAGTTATTTGATTGTTTCAAACCCCAATAATTTTTTTCTTTTTCCTTTTTTGTTACATTACATTCCTACGTACAGGGATAACAAAAACAATATTTGTTTATTTTCCGATCTTGATCACATTATCATTAGGATGAGAAAGGATGTGGTGGTGGTTTTGAGCACAACACTTGCGGTGGTAGTAGTGGGGGCGTTGGTGAGGAGATGGAAACGAAGGAAAGAACAACAGTTGAGGAACACAAGGAACATCATTCGAAAATTCGCAAGGGAATGTGCCACCCCAATAACAAAGCTTTGGCAGGTTGCCGATGATTTGGTCTCTAACATGAATGCCTCTCTTGATTCTTCCAATGAAACATCTTCCTCCACTCTCAACATGATCATTTCCGATGTTACATCCCTCCCTCATGGGTAATTAAAATTAATTCATGTATATTATCTGCTTTGAAATTGATTTACCTGATTATATTAATTATAACAATATATAATAATATTGTGCATTGGCTTGCACTTGGCAGAGAAGAGGAAGGCTTTTATTATGGTGTTAATTTGCAAGGCACGAAGTTGTTGATGTTGTGTGCTCGGCTTGGAGGAAAGAACAAGCCTATTTCTGGTTTGTATAGGGAAGAGATTTCCATCCCTGATGTTGTCTTGGCTGGTACTACTGCTCAGGTACTTCTACCTTCACTTTCTGTTCCAAGTTTTGCTTATGTAGATCGAAGAGATTTTATGTAATGTATATAAGTATAAATAAAGATATAAGTATCAGGTTGGTCCGAGTGATAACTGAACTTAGATTTCACTCTAAGATCTTGAGTTCGAAAATTAGGATACTACGCAACTTTAACATTAACAAAAAAATAAATAAAGATATAGATACCAAAAATAAAGAATCAAGCAATTATGGCAAATACTAAAGTGAGATCCCAACATCATCTAATAAATATATAACAAAAGGGTGTATGCTATTGTCTCCTTTATTTAGTTTAAATTTATGCCTTGTTTGGTCAAAAATATATAGTGATAGTGAATAAGATATCGGATAAGATAGTTTAAGGCGAATGAGCTGATAGCTGATAAACTAGCAGATTGAATTTAAAGTGTTTGATAAAATTAGTTGTTGAACTGACTTATAAATATAACAAGGGTAAAAATGGGGACAAAAATGAAACACTATAAGCTAGTGAAAAAATGCTCTAAGCTAGTCATCCCAAACACCTACAATGAGTTTATCCGTTATAAGTTAGTGGATTGGTATTGCAAAAGAGAGCCTTAGAATTTTTAGTTTTTTAATTTTTGTTACTAAATGATTCTTTATTTGTAAAATTATACCAATGTTGTCATTCTAGTTGCTTTTGTTTCCACGTCAAAAAAAAAGGTTGCTTTTGTTTCAAAATAGTCTCTTATTTTACAAAAAATGTAACTAATGTGATTCCTTTTATTACATTATGATCGCTTATTTTTCAAAAAAGAAAGAAAAAATTGATATAACTTTGGTAAAATAAAGGAATAGTTTTGGAAACAACACAAAAGGAACTGCTATTATAAATTTTACAACTAAGGGACTATCATAGGCATGTTAAACAATCCAACATTAAGAAAAATTGATTTTTTAAGGGGAGGTGGCTGATATTCCCAATGTTGTTAACAAGAACAAGCATATATCCTGGAGCTGGTTTATGGGAAAAACGGGTGTTTTAGGTGGTGATTCTATTTTGAATTGGTGGAATTCACCACTATCTTGTATTAAGTTTGTAAACAGTCCTAGTTGAACTTTTTGTAATCGGATGGAGTATATCTAATACTCCTCAAGTTCATATAAAATATACATCTTTCTTATAAAAAAAAAGGGACTACTCGGAAGGAAAAAATAAAAGAGGGGTCAACCTAATACTTAAAATAAGATAAGGGGTCAAAAGTATAATTTAATCCAAAACAAAGCTTGTCAACGGCTCGAAGCATTACTAATAAGTGTGACTGTAGTTCTAAAACAGTGACTGTACTTCTATATGATTATGCATCAAAAGCGAACGGAAATTTATTATGAGCAAATTCACACTTTGATCTAAGACTAAATTTTTGTTACCCAAAAAAATCTAAGACTAACATTTAAGTCTATATTCTAATTTGTTAATGTGATTTATGTAATTATATATAATGCCCAAATTAAGCTCGCACAAAACTTTTTTGTCAGGAGATAATTGACTTCATAGCTACAGAGATAGCCAAGTTCGTTTCAACTCATCGTGAGAATGAGGAGGAGGATGCCCCCGCCAAGAAGAAGGAATTGGGCTTCACTCTGTCATATCCAATAGACAAAGCAATACCTTTCACAAGCACTACATTTCAAAGGAAAAGTGTAAACGACCCAGTTGAGTTAGTGACTCTCTCTCTCTCTCTCTCTCTCTCTCTCTCTCTCTCTCTCTCTCTCTCTCTCTCTCTCTCTCTCTCTCTCTCTCTCTCTCTCTCTCTCTCTCTCTCTCTCTCTCTCTCTCTCTCTCTCTCTCTCTCTCTCTCTCTCTCTCTCTCTCTCTCTCTCTCTCTCTCTCTCTCTCTCTCTCTCTCTCTCTCTCTCTCTCTAAACAAAATAATGGGGACAAGATCACAAGAACCAAAGCTCATGCAAAAATACTCAAGTGTATCTAAAGTTGTATTTTCTATCTTTTCTCAGGTTATATTTCTTAACTTTAGATTTTAGATTTGACCATTGTCAACTTAGAATCCTCCGTAGCAGTGCTTTATAATAGTCTTTTCCTTTTTTTTAAGTCAGCTTTAAGTTGCATCATTTAAAACTTTTTCAAGTAAATCTAAACAAGAAATTACTGTGTCTGCTTCTTTTTCGAGGGACATCTTAGATTTACGTAAGAGAGTTTATATATGTATTTCATCAGCACAATAAGTTGAGTTATTATCTTCCTCGATCATTTCATGAGTCATTGAGATTATCTTCTTGATATCCAAACACATTAGCAATTGTCTGACAATAATTCATTGCACTCACATTCAAAATAGCATCTTCAACAACCTCAATTGGACCTTTGGGTTTAGAAGCCCTCCCACAAAAACGACCCCTATACGAAGGGTTGGCATATATATAAACTTGAGTTGTTTTCTTAAAAATATTGAAATCGATTGTCTCTCTCTAAAGAATATAATGTGTAAGAAGCGTTGGCACACATTCTTACATAGGCAGTGACTATTGTAAGAGTGTAATATTTACTCCACATATGGTTGCTTGATGCTTCCATGAGAAAATACATCTATTCCAAATTAAGACCCCAAATACCACACAATACATAATGTCAAATCAAAATCACCCATTTTATGCCCTCGTAGAAGGGTATGGCAAATTAAAACCATTCAATATGCAATTAGACAAATTTAATTAATTTTTATGTCATGTGGAACCAGGTTCGCAAAGGATTGGTGAAAGACCTCAATCGTGCATTGAAGAATCATGGAATAAAAATGCATGTTTTTGCACTGGTTAGAGTCCCTCTCGCTACACCAATTTAATTTTGTAATCGTTCCATCTCTTAAACAATGATGGATTCAAAAGCAATATATTAATACCGAATAGGTTGATGACGCCATCGGTGGTTTGGCCGGAGGAAGATACTACAACAGGGACAGTGTGGCTGCAATTACCCTTGGCATGAACACAAATGCTGCTTATGTAGAACCAGCACCGGAAGCTGCTGCAACTGAGCTTTCACAATCTCCCAATTCAAATGATTTGGTTAGTGGTTAGTGACTACTATCATAATACCCACATTGTTAGAGATTTTAATATAGTATACCATAATATTATTTATTTGTTGCAGGTGATTAGCATGGAGTGGGGAAACTTCAAATCCCCTCATCTTCCTTTAACGCCTTTTGACGTTTGTTTAGATGATGAAAGCTCGAATCCTGGTAGCGGGGTATAGCTACTACTAATTGTGCATTTACCATCATATATAATACATGCATTATCTTCAACTGATGCCACTTAAACTTTTTTTTCGTTGATCAACTTCTCAGATTTTCGAAAAGCTGGTTTCAGGGATGTATTTGGGTGAAATAGTGAGACGAGTCTTGTTGAAAATGGCCCAGGAAACAGCCTTCTTTGGAGGCAGTGTGACTACAAAATTGATGACTCCATACTCACTAAGGTATATATTGTATAAGATTAATTGTATTTAATTTGAATCTCTCTAGTCTAGATCTCACGCCTCTGCTCTGCAGCTTGTTGCACCGTGAAGTAGCAGCCGTAGAGGATCCAGGTCCAATAATCTTACTGAATTGTTACATGATGTAGGACTCCTGATATGGCTGCAATGCATCAAGATACATCAGAGGATCGTGAAGTAGTGGCTGAGAAACTCAAAGAGATTTTCGGGGTAAGAATGTTTTGACCTAAGGAATAAATAAAAGCTTATAATGAGTGCAAATGAGAACAACACTTACTGTGAAATTCAACAAAAATGACCTAGATTACTAGTAGCACTCTGATGGGACGTGAAGTGGTTGCTGAGGTGTGTGACATAGTATCAGAGCGAGGAGCACGCTTAGTCGGAGCTGGAATTGTAGCCATAATCAAGAAGCTTGGTAGAATAGAAAATAGAAAAAGTGTTGTCACGGTTGAAGGTGGGCTTTATGAGCACTACCGCATTTTCAGAAATTACCTCCACAGTAGTGTTTGGGAAATGCTTGGAAACGATCTTTCGGACAATATAATTATAGAACATTCTCATGGTGGCTCTGGAACTGGAGCTCTTTTCCTTGCTGCTGCTCACCCTCCCATGGTTTGATTAAAATGCCATTTTTTGTGATTTAAATTTGTTGTTTTGAGAAGAAAATTACATAATTTATGAACTTGCAAATTGAAAAAACTACAATTTTTTTGTTGTTATTATTTATTTCTAAAGCATTATTTTCTCTGTCATCGAATAGTATGTAGTTATTTCGAATTTTTTTAGCAAGGCAGTGATTTAGACTTTGAGGATCCCTTCAGTTTTCAGTTTTCTGTAACATATCTACACCTCCAGTCCAAAAATATATTTGTGGAGGTGTATCAATTTGCCCATGGGCGATATTTCAATTTTAGGTGCACCTAGCACATGGCGACAAGTGGGGGTCAATGGAACACCCTCAAAAAATAAAATTTAACCTACTCAATTTATAAAAAAAAATATTTTGCAATCTGTCCATACAATACCACACATCAATTCATCTCCCTCTTTTGTGTATAGGACAATTATGACTTTTGTAAGTTATTTAATTAAATATATTGAAATTTTATTTTTGATATATTTTTAGTGATGCGTAATTTTAAGAAATTTTGATTCTCCTGACCTTTGGTCCTAGATCCGCCACAGCCTGAACGGACAAGAAAATAACGAGCTGGTAACCATTTAAATACTATTCTCTTTGTATTTTTGTTGTAAAATCATTAATAAATTGTTCATAATCCAAGTTTTTTGAAAGACCGGACAATACCTATACATGCTACTTAAAAAAGTCGTGTACCTAAAAAATGGGGTCCTGGGTGGTTGTCCTTCCCGATCTTGGTTAGAGCCACACTATCTATAATTCTAGGAAAATTATGCTATCTAGAATTGTAATATGGATGGGAGTATATATGCTATTGAAATTGAAGTGCATTTATTTGTAAGAAAAGAAATTGAACAATATTTTTTTTCTGTTAAGGTTGCATGATTTTCATTTAAATTGGGCAAAGCCCAAACCAATACAACCAGAGAAATTGGGGTTTTGATTTTTATACCCTCCCTTGGACCATTTACCCCACATTTTCATTTTATCCAATTTTACCCATAGCATGTTTTACCAAATTGACGGTGTTGAGTGAATTTTTTAGACTTTTCGGAATTACGTCAAAAGAGGTACTTCTGAAATGTGTTTTTTTAAAAAATTTCGGAATTATGTATTACACATAAATCCGGAATTCAAAACAACGTTCCGGATTTATGTAGTAATACATAATTTCGGAACATAGTTTTCTTGACTCCGGATTTATATCTAATACATAATTCCTGAATGTATTTAATTTCAGAATTATGTATTACAAATAAATCCGAAATGCAATTTAAAGTAACATTTCCAGAATTTTGTAGTAACACAAAAATCCGGAATTACATATATTTTTACTAATAAATTTTATTTTTTAAAAATAAAAACAGATATGGATACAGGTGATCTTTTTTGCTCCCTTTTAGTTTAGATACATCAGACGCATTTGCGACAACAGATGTACATTTTTATAAATTTTTTACGAGTTTTTATAAGTTATTATTTCGCATAATAACTAAAAGTTGTTTATTTCGTAGATATTTGCTACACATGACGATGTTGTACGTTGGGCTGGAGAGGTTGGAAAAGTCAATGGAGTGGTTATTATCATTCTTAGATCAGATATAGCAACCGGTAAAATGGGGAGGAGAGATAAAATTATTTTTGGTTGCGAGAAGAGTGGTAAATATGTTGGAGTAGACACTAGTTGTTGTAGGGTGAGGTCTTCAAAGAAGAGTAGTTGTCCTTTCAGGCTGAGAGCTACACCTTTGACTGATGTTGGGGATTGGAGAGTGAAGGTTTGGTGTGGACTACACAACTGTGAGTCGCTTAAAACGTTAACCGGCCTTCCATTCTTTGGGCGGTTAACTAAGGAGGAGCGATCTATGATGCATGAACACGTCACATTAAATGTTAAACCAATGAACAGTCTGCAGGCATTGAAGAAGGATTTACGAGCAATTTGACTAGTATCACCTAGCTTTATAGACAGCACATGATGTTTCGGTCGAATCGGAGAGGCGGTCCTAGAACCGAGATGCAGGAACTCATGAGATTGATAGATGAAGAAAACTATTTGTGATTGAGTAGAAGAGTTGAGAGTATGGATGTTGTCGGTGACATCATGTGGGAACACTCTGATTCTATCAAGTTATTGAGAATGTTCCCTAGGGTTTTAACTATGGACAGCACATACAAAACCAACCGGTACAGACTACCTCTCTTGGAGATTGTTGGTGTCACTTCCACCGAATTGCATTCTCGGTAGCATTTGCATACTTGTCAAATGAACGTCACGAAGATTTTAGATGGGTATTGCAGACGTTGAGAGATTTGATGGTGGTAGATATTGCACTTCCTCAGTCGTTAATTGATGTCGTGTTTCCGTCCACTTTGAATTGGTTTTTTCGGTTTCACATAAGCAAGGATGTGAGTGCTAGGTGTAAACAGTGTGTGATGAAGGATAGCCAAAAGTCAGTGATGGAGCTCTAGAGCAGCCTCGTGTGCTCAACTAACAAGGAAGAGTACTATCGGCAGTTGCAGGTATTGGAACAATCATGTGTCGATATACCAAATTTTGTGAATTACATGAATGACACATGGTTGATTCCTCATAAGGAAAATTTTTTCTTGCCATAGATTAATAGGGTGACACACTTTGGAAATACCACCACAAATAGGTACGTCAAGTAATTTGTAATTATCTTTCATTGAATGTCTTTTTATTTATGTTACTCTTAAATGCTTACGAGGTGGGTTAATTTATTTTTACTTGGTTTCATATAATGGTTGAATCGGCCCACTGAGCGTTGAAGAGGGCCTTGGGCTTTAGTGGAGGAGAATTGTGCGATGTTGGGAGGGAATGAATGGTATGCTGAATGCACATATTTATAATTAAGATGGTGTTGTAATATGTGCGAACCTTTTTTTAAATACAGGTTAAATTGAACTCTGGAAGTCCATTACCTCATGCTGCTTACTCCTAGGATCGTTATGTACCAGACAAGGATAGATCATGGATAAGTACATATGTTGTGCATACACCCGTCCCATTGATGTTGTAGACTTAGAATCTGAAGACTTAAGATTTTTTTTGGTTGGCGTAATTATTAAACCCTATATTTTGTAGTTTTATAATATAATATATATTTTTTCTTTAATAATGTATTAACATTTAAATTTACATTTCTTTTAATTTTTTAAAATTTACATTTCTATAAGACATAATTCTAGAACACATTTTTACGAAACACTTTCGGAATTATGTATAATAGATAATTTCGGAAGGCATTTTCGTAAAACACTTTCCGGGATTATCTTTTATAGATAATTCCAAAAATGTGTGTTAGGATGAGGTCTGAAATATTTGTTAAAGATAAGGGGCAAAATGGGAAGTTTGTGAAAATGTAGGGGTATGGGGCCTAATAGTGGGGGTAGAATATCAAAACCCGAGAAATTGTCAAGGGAGGCCCAAACAAGGGAACCACCCGAACAAGCTTACAATAGCAAGCGAAAAGACTAACCCAAACATGGGACCAAACATATAAAACAAGCAAAGTCCAATAGCGCTTAGGCCCACAATAAGGGGCTCTACCAACTGACAGGGAAATAAACCGCTAACACCAAAACGGTAAAGAAACCCAATCGCTACAAAGGCCCCAATTATGCATGAACCCTAATTGAGAAAAGAATCCCATCTTGGTCAAGCTCGAGAGTCGAAGGTACCAAACAGGATGTTGATTTTCATACCGGCCCAGAGCCCTTATACCCCCACCAATTTAATTAATCCCCATTTTACCCCTCTCAAATTTACACCATACGGATTTATCTATTTAAAAGATAAATCCGTAGTTAAAAAAATGAATTACGGATTTATCAATTAAATAGATAAATTCGTAATATAACAATACATTACGGATTTATCTATTTAATTGATAAATCGGTAATGTATCTTTAAATTACGAATTTATCTATTTAATTGATAAATTCGTAATTATTTCTATTTTAATTAAAAAAATAAAATTTATTATAATTTTTTAACAAATTAGAAATAATTATGGATTTATCTATTTAATTGATAAATCCGTAATTTAAAAATACATTACGAATTTATCAATTAAATAGATAAATCTGTAATTAACTATATTATATTACGAATTTATAGATAAATCTGAATACATTACGGATTTATCTATTTAGTTGATAAATCCGTAATGTATTTTTTAATTACGGACTTATCAATTAAATAGATAAATCTGTAAAAAGAATTTAAAAATTGTATAATGGATTTAAGTATTAATGGTAAATCCGAAAATCCAAATTTTTTCCCAAACGCTGTAAATGAGAGGGGTAAAATGGAAATTTCACGTACTGTGTAGGGGTATAGTGCCCGACTGTGGGGGAATAAAAATCAACATCCCATGAAACGCAGAGATCAAATTGAAGTATATTTGAATAATCCCATTTTGGTGTTGGGTAAGGTAGAAACGGGTTTTCCAAACCGTTGTTTTTGGGCTACATGAAGGGGCTAAAAGTCACCGGCTGGCGATTTTTGTACCCCTATCTTGTACCACATACCCCCACCCCCCATCTTGTACCACATCCGTCCGGATTTATGTTTTTTGACATAAGTCCGGAATGTATTTTTTTAAAAAAAAATACATTCAGGATTTATGTTTTTGACATAAATCCGGATTTTAAAAATACATTCCGGATTTATGTCGAAAATATAAATCTGGAATTGAAAATTTTTGGAAGTGTTTTGAAAAAAAAAACTGACTTTTACCTACGGACAGAAATCGTCACTAAATGTGAAATATCCAGAACCTGTTTAACTACTTCTTAAAACCCACGGATACCTCACATTTAGTGACGGTTTCTGCTCGAAGGTAAAAGTCAATATTTTTTTAAGACACTTCATTTTTAATTCCGTTACAAAATCCAGAATTATGTTTTGGGACATAAATCCAGAAGCCAAATATATATTCCAGATTTATGTCTAGTGTATATTTCCAGGAAATAAAAAAATACAGTTTTGGATTTACACTTTAGTACATATTTCCAGGAAAAGTATAAATTTTGAAAGGTATTTTGGGATTAAATGAGAATTGGAGGGTATGGAATACAAGGTGGGGGTACAAATATCGCCAGCCAAAGTCACCGGGGTTAAAATTGGATTCAATCAAACAAACTATGTGATCATGCTGTCCCTCACTGAAAGGGAAAAATTGTGCAAAAAGGGAAGCAATCAGCATTGAAGTAGAAGAAATCTTCATTTGCTCTTGTTCTATATAGGTATACCGTATATGTGAGAGTATGAGAGTCAATGATAATCTTCCCATAAATTAAACATGGAGATTTTGAGACTTAGGAAGCTAAATAAAAATATAACAAGCAAAACAAATATTAGAAATAATAGGCAGTCAAGGGTAGTTACAGAATTGCAATTCTGATAGAAATTAATTAGTGTTTTAGTTAGTTTGTTAAGCTCTATATAAAGAGCATCTTGTCATTTTTCATTATTTTTTTTAAATCAAACATGATTCATTATGAGAAATTTTCTCATTCCAACTCTCTACCATATTTCAGATATGAGAAAGATCTTCATCTATACGATCGTGTGATTTCTGACAACAAACATGAAAGTGACTTGGCCCATAAGATTTTAAGAAAATCAATCTGCCATAAGTTCTGTGTCAAGTTTCCTAATACTCTCAATCATAAATCAACGCTTCCATTCACATCTGGTAGGAAATTTCAATCTTAATATGCTTGACCCTTGTAATACCCTAATTTTGTCCGATCAAAAATAAGAAATTTTATTTATTTTAAATAAAAATATTTATTTTCATGCCATGCTTTATTTTATCTTAGTTTGCTACAAGTTTTAATCTTTGAAAAAATAATAATTAGAAGTAAAGAAACAAAAATAAGCAAAGGAGGAAATGGGGGAGGTTTGTAAAAAATATAGAGGTGCAATCAAGATTGGGCATTTAAAGCCCATTCCTCCACCAAACCCAATCCCACTCCTTCCTAACCCAACACCCACCTCCTTCCTAACCCAACACCCAACTCCATCCAACCCACTCCAACTAAACCCTAATTCGAATTCCCCCCTTCCAAACCCTAAAAAATTCGGCCACCCCCCTTTACCCTAAAAGATGTCTACATTCACTCTCCCCCTTAACCCAAAAATCATCTACATTCATCCCCTCTCACCTCCCTAGAAATCCGCCCCCCACTTCCCTCTTTTCCCTCCTTGGAACTCACAATCCCACTTCCACACACAATCCCACTTCCACACACTTCCCACTTCCCCACATCTCCTTTCCCCATACACTCCACCCTTCCCTCTCTCCTCTCCCAACGGCTCTCTCTCCCTTCCTACGCCCCCTTTCTCTCTCTCCCTCACACCACTCTCTCACACACTCACTCTCATCTTTTCACTTCACACACTCAACCCTTTCCCCCCCCCCCCCCCCCCTACGGCCTCTCTCTCTCTCTCTCATACACCCCTCCATCTCCTTTCCCTCACACAACCTCCAAAACACATCACCTCCACTACCCACATCAAGCCCTAGCCGTCCACCCTCTCTTCTCCATCTCCACACGTTTTCCTTTCACATCCTCTCACGAAATCACCATTTTTGGTGCTTCTTTCTCTCCTTTCTCACGAAATAGCCATCTTTGGGCATCACCACACAAGAGACCGTTGGTCCCCCCAAAGCTCACGGATTCATCCAAGGGAACATGTTTTCCACTTCGTTTTTCTCAGGGTTAGCACACAAACGGATATATACACAAGGTTTGGTAAAAAAAACCGAAAGGCAAAGCACACCATTGGAAGTTCTTTTTTAGTATAAATATGGGTTATAGTTTTGTGGAAGGGGACGGTTTTTGGGGAGGGAAGAGGGTGGTAGGTCGAAAGCTTGAAGGAGGTCCAGAAGCAAGAGGAGCAAAAACGGGTTCTGGAGACATTGGAGTGAAAGAGTGAGAGAGAGAAAATTTTCGTTTTTCTTCTTCTAAATTTATCATACAGTTTTTATTTTTTATGATTCTTGTTGGTGAGATTTGAGAAGAGAATTCCTTGTCCAAGGTTTGTTGTATATTTTACTCTTCTATTTTATGATTTTCGAATCTTTTATTTGATATGTTGTTCATCTTCATGTATATGGTTTTTCTTTGATGTTGAGTATTCTATTTTCTTCCTTTTGAGTAAAAGAATGGAAGAACATGTATAGATTATCTAATATGTTTTTTTAGTTGTAAAGGATTCAGTTTGTTTTGAATGTCATGTTCAATTTTATTTTTTCCTATACCTTCCTAAACAAACAAATCATGTGCATAACCATGAGTAATGATAGTTAGTTAAGGGATTTTCTTATCAACAATAATAATTGTCATCAAAATAATAACAATAAGAAATGTGGCAATTTTTCTTCTAATATCAAAAAAGGGATTTAAGGTAAAATGTTTCTTTAAATAATTAATAGATCTCTTTTATACCAAATGCCAACAAAAAACACTTCACAAAAAAATTACTTTTCGGAAAAACTCAAAAAACATTAAAAAAGAGTAGTTAAGACAAAAATGATTTTTATGTTTTATCCTTTTATTTATTTATTTTTTTTTTTTTAACCAAAAATTACCTCAACCAAAAATAATAACAAAAAGAATCCCAAAGAAAAAAAAAACGAAAAACGTTTCCTTAGTAGAAAAGGGAGTGGTAAGTAAAACATTTTTAAAAAAAACAAGAAAACTGTTATTTACACCTCCCAGATTCAGGCATAAGCCCCTTTTTGTCACTTAAGCCCAGTTTCGCTAACTGGGCCCTCCCATGCGAATTGGGCTTCATTTTCTGCACCCCCATTTTAAAACGCAACCCTTCTCACTGTTTACACCCCATTTTTAATAATACAGCCCTCATTTTATTTGCACCCCCGTTTTACTATTACATCCACTGTTTCTCCTTTTAAAAAAAATATATATTTCCTTTCCCTACATAAATATTTTCTGACATCGAAAACAAATATTTTCAAACGTCGAAATCAACGAAAACACCTTTCAAAAACAAATCTTTTCAAACGTCGAAATCAAAATTAATCATCACTAATGGTCACTCGCGCCGTTGCCGTTTGATTGTGGGTGATGATTTCATTCCTGTGGGAGCTAGTAGTGTGGCCACTCTAAACCGTTGTTGTTTGGTCCTCACAAACGCTCTCCTTCAATTGCGAAAACCTTTTCAATGCTCAAAATAAAAACCGATTATCATTAATCATCACTCGTGCCGTTGCCGTTTGATCGCTAATGATGATTCATTTTCATAAGAGTTAGTAGCGCGACCACTCCAAACCATTGTTGTTTGGTCATTACGAATGCTCAACCCCTTCGCGAAAAACTCCAAAAAGATTAAAAAACAAAACCTTTTCAAAAAACCAGAACTACGTAGCTTTGAATTCTCCATCGCACCGGGAGATACGTAGGAGCGGATATCCTCCGTCAAGCACAATAAACTAAAAAAAACATTTTTTTTTCCTTCTAAAAAAATGAACACTTTCGCCAAAAATGAAAATTTTCGTTAAGTCTTTTTATTCTCTTTTCGAAAAAGGGAAAATTTCAGTTCTTTCCAAATCCGCACTTAAAACCACACATTTAATTAAAGGTTCCCTTTCGGTAGAAAGGAGGCGTGGGGTGCTAAAACCTTCCCTATGCCTAATCGACCCCCGAACCCAAATCTTCCGGTTTTCCAAAAGGCCATCCGCTTTCCAAAAGGTTTTTCCTCAATATTTTCCTGATAAAAAATATTGGTGGCGACTTCATTGATTTTCAAAAAGTTGTAAACGAATAAAGATCCCCTCAGGGACTTTTTCGGGCGCAACAGCTGGCGACTTCACTGGGGACTTTTCTTTTTTAAGTGGGTCAAGCCTAATTAATTAAATGTGTGGTTTAGCGTGCTATCGATGTGATTTGGATACTTTGTTTGCTTCTATCCCTTTTCGGTTCGCTCTTCTTATCCTGTTGTATGCATGTGCATTTATTTTCTCTCCTTTCATGTCTATTTTTCCTCGTCTTTGCTTATGTACTTAGTACCCTCATGCTTCTCCTCCCCATCTTGTTATGTTCCTCTCTTCTTGGCCCCCTTTCTTAAGGAAAGCAAAGCACTTGATTATTGTTGAAACCCTAGGCTAGCTAATTTGATATTGAACCCTAGTACTGTTCTGGGTTTTCCTTCGCAGGTGGGGTATATGTGGGTAGTTTTAGGCGGTATGTCCCCGCTACACACACTCACCCCCTTATGATTATGAGCTTTGAGAGAGGCCTAAAACCCAAGGTCTGAAAAACACCTAGGAGAGTGGAAACGAGTAGTGACTGCCAATTGGACCGATGTCCTTCTGCTCTCACGAAAGTTTCAGCCAGAGTATGCTCTTTTATGGTACCTCACACCAGATGGCATTCCATCGTTGTGGGTGTTATCATGAGAAAGATTTAGCTCTGGTAGCCTTTGCGAGGGAGTGAATAGAGCCACATGGGAGGATTACCCTTTAACTTGCCCTAGATCGTAGGTCTCACCTCTTTTTAGGTCACAAGGGCTTTCCAAATTGTGTGCTGCATTGTAAACTAGGCACGTTTTCAAAAAGAAAAGGAGATTTTTCGAAAAAAGAGAAAATAGAGAAAGAGTTGCCGTTGTAACCTTTCTTTCGCCGGTCTGTACGAAGTGACATATGAACCACTTTATTTTAAAAAAAAAAAAAAAAAAAAGAGGGAGTGAAAGAGTTACCGCTGTAGCCTTTCTCATACCGGTCCATATGAAATAACGTACGACCCGCATTTTCCAAAAAAAACTTGAATCACTGCCCATAAGGACTGGTCTCTGAGTTACATAGACATAGAACATCATCGTCATTTACACGCATCATTTGCATAAAACATACATTTTCAATAGTTTTCGCATGCATCTTTGCATTTCATCATGGTTTGCTTGCCGAGAACCCCAAGTAATGAGAAATTTTTGTCATAGATACGGCATGGAATCTAGAAGGGAAACGGTGTATACTCCAAGGTACCCCGTTGTGAACAAGGTAGATGTGACTAGCCTGAAAAAATGTGTTGACCTGATGGGACCTATTGAAAGGGGATCATTTGACAATGCTTATGGGAACCTCCGAAAGTTGTTATCGCTAGAGGTACAGACCGAGGCTATTGTGGCTTTGAGTAGATTCTATGACCCAGAAATCAGGTGCTTTCTTTTCAAAAATTTTCAAATGGCCCCCACATTGGAGGAATATTAGCAGATTTTGGGTTTCACCCAGACAGAAGCTGTCCCCTACCGGTATCAAGAACAGTACTACACAGATGAGGGGTTCGCTGCATTATTGCAAGTGAGTGTAGAGGATCTGAAGCTCCAAAAGCAGAAGAGAAACAATGTGATAGGTTTCCCGCAGAGCTACCTTGAAGGTTTAATGGGAGCCTATGCTAGAAGTAAAAATTGGGTTGTCTTCAAGCGAGTTTTGGCCTTAGCAATTTTTGGGGTTGTTCTCTTTCCGCAGATTGAGAGGTATGTGGGTGTGACTGTTATTGGTATTTTCCTAGCTTTTCAGAACAAGAGGAGCCCCATTAATCCAATTCCCGCCATCCTTGCTGACACTTATTCTGCTTTCACTCATCATTGTGACTTGAGGAGGAAGAAAATGTCTTGCTCTTCTCACCTGTTGTATGAATGGCTTCTCATTCATGCCTTCACCAACCCAACACGAGTGGAAAAGTTGATTAGCTACGCTGTAACTTGTGAGGTGAAAGCTATGAGTATTCAAGAATGGATCCAGTTTCTAGGGGGTCTAGATGAGCACTCGATCCGCTGGTATCTCTCATCTTGCTGGGAAGATAGGCCTAAGGTAGTCTTCCGCTGTGGTAGTTTTCAAAATGTCCCGCTAATGGGCACTAAGGGATGCATCAACTACAACCCGTCCCTGACTCTGAGGCAATTGGGGTATCCGATGAGGAATTCGCCTACTGAGGAGATGATACTCCCGTTTTACGTCTATGAAGGAGGACCAAAAGATGACAGTTTGCTTAGAAAGGTCTTGCAAGCCTGGAGTACGGTGGTTCGCATGGGAAAAGTAGAGCTTGCTCAGAGGACTAGTGGTATCACCTTCGCTCAGTGGCTCGAAAAAAGAATCCAGAATGTTCAACTGCCCTACCAAAAAGAGTTGCAAGTCGAGAGGGAAGTAGTAGACGCCAGTGTCCCTGTTGTCGAAGAATTAGGCGAAGTGAAGTTGGCTCTGATGAAGGCAGAGGAAGAGAAGAAATCTTTGCAAGCTGAGATAGAGAAGATGGCTCTGAAGAACAAAAGGTTGAAAGAAGAAAGTGCTCTGAAGTCTGCTACCATTGAGAAGTTCAGTCAGAAACTAAAAGGGGAAGAGGAGAGCAAGTTAGAAGTTCAAAGGTATCTGCAAGGAGCCAAGGAGGAAATCAAGAGGCGAAGCTTGAAAGAGAAGAAGGCCCTGGAAGAAGCCAGTCAGTGGAAAGAATTGTGGGATGAAGCAAAAATGGAAGAGAGAACTGCGAAAAGCTTGCTTGCCAAGTCAAAAAGAGAATCCCGCATGTTACAAGCTGAATGGGAGAGTAAGTTAGACATTGTTGTGCAAGAGAGAGACTCATTTGAGAATATCCTCAGAGAATATCAGCGGGCCCTAAAAGCAGAGCAAGAGGATTCCGACGAGTTGAAGAAGCGCCTTTGTCACATCAGCGATGCGTACCGGCAAGTGAGGGATGAAAGTCAGTATTGGGAACATCGCTATGTTGAGCTGCTCGGCAGGATTGAAGAGCAGGCAGTCATCATTGAGCTGAGGGATGAAGTTCAACACTGGAAGGATAGGTTCTCCAAGCTATCAGAGTTGGTCAACCAGGCTCTTGCGGATATGCCCAGGAGATTAAGAAAAGCTGAAACTGAGATGTATCCCCTCAACACCCCGCTTGAGGTGTACAAGTTTGTGGAGTACTGCAGAGCCCTAGTTGAGGAAGCCAAAGGAAGAACCGGAAGTACCTCTACCAACAACAAAAGGAAAAAGAGTGGAAATGTCAAAGCCCTTTGTATTTGAGCTTCTTTATTATAATTTTCCATTTTGTTTTATTGTACCTTTCCTTTTTCAATCATTGTATCAGAATGTCGTACTTTCGGATTCAGATTTTGAAGTATTTTGTTTAAATACACCCGTTTCGCTTCCAGATTCCAATTTCAGTATGATCCAAAGAAAATGATATAACAAAAACAATCAAAGATTTACCTGCGACAAGACATAATACACTGCGATTCTCGGCAAGACAAACTAAACACGCATTCATTCGCATTGCATTCATTTATTCGTTCTTGTGTTCATAAGCGTGTTCCGTCAACAGAAAATTAGGCAAGCTGGTTAATCATCGCTATTGGACGCGTCTGCAAGCAAGAAACATGGAAAACAATCAAGCCAACCATGATCAGAACGATCTGCAGCCACATCAGGATGACGGAATTCCAGGAGGTCCGGATCCTAATGGTCAGGGTCAGCATGGTCAGAATCAGGGGAATCAAGTCATTCAAGCTGAGATGGAAGTCCTAAAGGCTCAAATGGCGGAGGTCATAAGAGTGCTAAGTGCCTTAAGAGATGTTGGCACAACTGAAGCTGCTGTCGCTAGGACGAACAATCCTCCTCCCCTTCCTGGGTCTGGGATCTCTCAAACCCTTCAAGCTGCGCAATGGCCTCCCTATGGTCTCCCACTGGGCTATACGCCTCCTGCTGCTGATGCAAACCCTGGAAGAGATCCTTCGGGAACCACGGGGCACGCTCAGCCTAATACAATTGTGAACGAAGTTGGAACAGGGACGCATCAAGCCCAGATTCAGATCCCAATTCCTGTTATTGCTCCAGGAACTCCGGCGGGTTTCAATTCACCAATAATGGTTCATCCACACGTACAGGGCCCAGTCCCTCAGAATATTGCTCACCGACACATGACCCCGGTCGCGGCATCGATGAATAACCCTCACTATGGTGCCAGTGGTTTCCCACAGAATTACCCTGCCGAAGCTAGAAGTCAGTATCAGATGCTGGAAGAAAGATTAAGAGCTGTTGAAGGGGCAGGTTCCCGAGCCAGGAATGCCCATGAGTTGTGCTTGGTTCCTGATCTAGTCCTGCCGCCCAAATTCAAAGCACCAACTTTTGACAAATACAGAGGGACAACTTGCCCAGTCAGCCATGTGACAATGTACTGCCGAAAGATGACTGCCTATGCCCATGATGATAACTTAATGATGCATTGCTTCCAAGAAAGTTTAGCTGGAGCTCCCCTTGACTGGTACATGCAGCTAGAGCCAACTAATATCCGTTGCTGGAAAGACATGGCGGATGCCTTCATGCATCAATACCAGTACAACAATGATTTGGCTCCAGATAGAACTCAGCTACAATGCATGTCTAAGAGGGATAACGAGTCGTTCAAAGAGTATGCTCAGAGATGGCGGAACCTTGCGGCTCAAGTAAAACCCCCTCTGCTGGACAAAGAAATGGTCCACATGTTTATGGAAACCCTTCCTGCGGTGTATTATGATAGGTTGGTTGGCAGCGTAGCCTCAAACTTCTCTGAGATGGTGGTCACAGGGGAAAGAGTAGAGAATGGTATGCGGAGCGGAAGAATAGCTCAGGGCCCGACACCTCCTGCCGGTCAAAAAAAGCCATTTTTTGGGTCTCATAAGAAGAAAGAAGGTGAAACTAATGCAGTCATCGGAGCCAGTGGTCCGTCGCACAGCAATCCATCGCAAGCTATTTCGGTTCCTCCTCAGGCACCGCTGGCACAGCCTTTTCAATCAAATTATCAGTACCGGAACTATAATGAAAGGAAGCCTGCTGTCTTTGATCCCATTCCCATGTCCTACACGGACTTGTTTAATTATCTCATCACCAACAAAATAATCAGTACTCGTCAAATGAAGCCATATCAGCCTCCCTATCCCAGAGGGTACAACGCAAATGCCACCTGCGCCTTTCATTCTGGGGCAGTAGGTCATGTGGTGGAGGATTGTAAAGCATTCAAATATGTGGTGCAAGAATTACTTGATAAGAAAAGCATATCATTTCAACAACCCAATGTAGCCACCAATCCGTTGCCAGGGCATGGAGGATCTGCTATTAATGCCGTTGACCATCAGGGGGGTCAGTGTTTGGTGAGAAAAGTTGATTGCATTCAGATGCCTTTGAATTTTATCCATGCAGAATTATGCCGTTTTGGTGTCATCAAAGAAGGATGTGCTAGGAAAGACGCCTGTGATAATCCTCGCTGCATCGGGGCATGTGAAGGCTTTAAACCAATTCTCCAAGATCTCTTAGACAGACACCTGGTCCAAGTGGGAATCCAGGAGAAAGAAGAAAATGTATTTACCTTGCAATCAGGTAATGGAGGCTTCAGGAGACCAATTGAAATTCCCTGCAATCTGAATTCCAGCCTAGCTGTGACGAGACCCTCGACTGTTGTCATTCCAGTACCTGCTGCTACCCCTAGTGGGGAGACTAGGATGACTCCATGGAGCTGCAATGTGCAAATGCAAGCGGAGGTCCCTAAAGGCACTCTGGATATAACAAACATTGCTGGAGGTAGTTGTATCACAAGGAGTTGAAGGTTGTATACTCCTGAAAACCTTAGAAGAGAGCAATCCAAGGGAAATGAAGAAAGGGCCCGTAAGGGAAAAGACAAAGAAGCTGCAGAAGTCAGGGATGTGTCGGACAAAGAAGCTCAAGAATTCCTGAGGGTAATGAGACAGAGTGAATATCGGGTGGTAGACCAGCTGAATCAGACCCCATCCAAGATCTCAATGCTCTCTTTGCTGCTTAGTTCAGAGGCACATCGTGCTGCACTGCTAAAGGTCCTGAATGAAGCTCACGTCTCCCATGACATTACAGTAAACCAGCTTGATGGTATTGTTGGCAGCATTGTAGCCTCTAATTACTTGACTTTCTCAGACACTGAGCTGCCTCCGGCAGGAAAGAGTCATAATCAAGCCCTTCACATCTCAGTCAAGTGTGGGGACCATATACTTGCCAGGGTGCTTATCGATAACGGTTCATCCTTGAATGTGCTGCCTAAGTCTACAATGGATAAGCTGGATGTAGACTGTTCATATCTAAAACCGAGCTCCACCTTGGTCAGAGCATTTGATGGGTCGGTGAAGGAAGTTTTTGGAGAAGTAGAAATGCCGCTGCAGGTAGGCCCTGAAGTATTTTATATCGTCTTTCAAGTGATGGACATCAATTCATCCTACAGTTGCCTGCTGGGACGTCCTTGGATACATGCGGCTGGGGCAGTGCCATCCTCGCTTCATCAGAAACTCAAGTTTGTGGCTAGGGGAAAGCTGATAGTGATCTCCGGAGAGGAAGAAACATTGATAAACCGATCACCACCTGAATATTATGTGGAAGCGGCAGAAGAGTCCTTTGAGACTGCTTTCCAAGGATTGGAGATTTCAAACGCTGTCTTCGTTGAAAGTGAGCCTCAGTGGAAGCCTAAGTGGTCCAGGGCCGACATGATGGCTGCAAAAGTGATGCTGGGACATGGGTATCAGGTTGGTAAAGGTTTAGGAAAAGCTGCTCAAGGAATTGTAATGCCTATCCAGTTGAGGGGTAATATTGAGAGGTTCGGTGTTGGGTACATCCCAAGTCTTGCTGATCGGGAGGGACTGACATCTGACAGGAGGGAGAAATGGCTGGCCAAACTCAGAGGAAGGGCACCCAATCAGGGGGAATGGTCATCGCTAATCTTAAGGACAACTTCCGGAGTGCTAGTATGCTGAACCCTGACCAGGTTAATATGGTTGAAGAAGGATCAAGCTCAAGTGGTCGTGCTGTAGGTCTGGTGCACTGCTGTGCGGCGGGAGAGAAGCTGCAAAACTGGGAGATCATGGATTTCCCCGTATTTTTCAATTTAAAGTAATTATCGTTGTAATGCAGATCCCTCGGCTCTGCCCAAGGCCTTGGGATATTTCATTCGGGCACACATGTTTTCGTCGAAAATCATCAATCAATAAAGTGTTATTTTGAATTTTCAATAAAATTTCTGTCTTCATCTTTTATCTGTGTTGCTTTTCCTTTGTTTTTATTCGCCGCTCCATTCTAATGCAGATCAAAAATAAACTCTGAAAATAACAATGCCCATAACTCATACTGTGATTTTGATTACCCGGTTAATCAAGCCGAGGAAGATGTTGAGAATGATTGGGATACTCCTCCAGAAATCATGAGAATGGTAGAACAAGAAGAAAAGGTCATCGAACCCCATGAGGAGTCTACAGAAATGGTCAATTTGGGTACTGAGGAAGACAGAAAAGAAATCAAGGTTGGTACCGCAATGGAGGATAAAGAGCGCAAAAAGTTGATCCAGCTCCTGTTCGACTACGCTGACGTATTCGCATGGACATATCGGGACATGCCAGGTTTGAGCACAGATATTGTTGAACATAGATTGCCGGTGAAATCAGAATGTCCCCCGGTGAAACAGAAGTTAAGGCGAATGAAGCCTGAAATGTCTTTGAAGATCAGGGATGAGGTCAAGAAACAATTTGATGCAGGGTTCTTAGCTGTGGCAAAATATCCTGAGTGGGTAGCAAACATTGTTCCAGTCCCTAAGAAAGATGGAAAGGTCCGAATGTGTGTCGACTACCGTGACTTGAACAGAGCAAGCCATAAAGATGATTTCCCTCTACCCCATATTGACGTTTTGGTGGACAGTACTGCTCAGCATTCGATGTTCTCCTTCATGGATGGATATTCAGGCTATAACCAGATCAAAATGGCTCCAGAGGATATGGAGAAAACCACCTTCATAACCCTTTGGGGAACTTTCTGTTATAAGGTCATGCCTTTCAGGTTGAGGAATGCCGGGGCAACCTACCAAAGAGCGATGGTAACCCTATTCCACGACATGATGCATAAGGAGATCGAAGTCTATGTGGATGACATGATTGCCAAATCAAAAACTGATGAAGAGCACGTGGTTAACCTGCAGAAGCTGTTCGAGCGTCTCAGAAAGTACAAACTCAGGTTGAACCCCGCTAAGTGCACTTTTGGGGTTAGGTCAGGGAAGCTGTTAGGTTTCATTGTTAGCCAGAAAGGAATTGAGGTAGACCCGGACAAAGTACGAGCAATCCTGGAAATGCCAGCACCTAAAACAGAGAAAGAAGTTCGTGGTTTCCTGGGAAGACTAAATTACATCTCTCGATTCATCTTCCAGTTGACTGCAACTTGCGAACCAATTTTCAAACTGCTGTGCAAAAACCAAGAGATGAAGTGGAATGATAAATGTCAAGAAGCATTTGAGAAAATCAAGGAGTATCTTCAAAATCCACCCGTCCTAATGCCGCCTGTGTCTGGCAGGCCCCTCATCCTATACCTCACGGTGCTAGACAACTCTATGGGCTGCGTGCTGGGGCAACACGATGAGTCAGGAAAGAAAGAACACGCGATCTACTACATAAGCAAGAAGTTCACAGACTGTGAGGCAAGGTATTCATCATTGGAGAAGACTTGTTGCGCTCTAGCCTGGGCTGCGCATCGACTGAGACAGTATATGCTGAGTCACACTACCTGGTTGGTGTCCAAAATGGACCCAATCAAGTACATATTTGAAAAACCTGCGCTCACAGGTAGAATTGCTCGTTGGCAAATGCTTCTGTCAGAGTACGATCTCGTGTACGTAACCCAGAAGGCGATTAAAGGTAGCACACTGGCAGACTACCTGGCACATCAACCGGTTGAGGATTACCAATCAATGCAATGTGAATTCCCAGACGAGGACATTATGGCATTATTTGACGCAGGGAAATCTCAAGACGATGAAAGGTGGAGAGTGTTGTTTGACGGTGCCTCTAACATGTGGGGGCACGGGATCGGAGCAGTGCTGATCTCCCCAGACAACCGCTTTATACCAGTCACCGCTAGACTAAGCTTCTATGTCACAAACAATATTGCAGAGTATGAAGCGTGTATCTTGGGTATCCAGGCAGCTCTCGATCGGAAAGTCAATAGGCTCGACGTGTACGGAGATTCAGCTCTAGTTGTCCATCAAGTGAAAGGAGACTGGGAAACAAGAAATTCTGATTTGATTCCTTACCGTGACTACATTCAAGAATTAATCAAGCCCTTTGAGGAAATCACTTTCCAGCACATCCCCCGCAGCGAGAATCAGTTGGCAGATGCCTTGGCAACTTTGTCTTCTATGTTCAACGTCAGCTGTGACAAAAGTCTGACGACTGTCAGAATCCAGCACAGAGAACAGCCTGCTTATCACTACTGTATGACAGTCGAAGAGGGATCAGACAGTAAGCCTTGGTACCATGACATCAAGCAGTATATCACAAACAGAGAGTATCCTCCCGGAGCTACAGAGAATGACAAGAGAACCCTCAGGAGGCTGTCAACAGGTTTCTTCTTGAGTGGAGACGTCCTTTACAAGAGAAACCATGACTTGGTACTCCTCAGGTGTGTAACAGGAGAAGAATCAGTAAAGATTATGCGAGATGTTCATGAAGGCTCATTTGGAGTTCATTCCAATGGGCACGCAATGGCTAGAAAAATCCTGAGAGCTGGATACTACTGGTTGCAGATGGAATCAGACTGTTACAGTTTTGTGAGAAGATGTCATAAATGCCAAATCTATGCAGATCACACCCATGTACCTCCAACGTCTCTGAATGTTTTGAGCGCACCATGGCCATTCTCAATGTGGGGCATGGACATCATTGGCCCCATTGAACCCAAAGCTTCTAATGGTCACCGTTTCATTCTGGTTGCTATTGACTACTTCACTAAGTGGGTGGAGGCTGCTTCTTATCCCAACGTAGCGAGCTCAGTAATCGCTAAGTTCATCAAGAAAGACTTGATTTGCCGCTACGGCCTTCCAAACAAGATTATCACAGACAACAGTAGTAATTTGAACAGCAGAGTGATGAAGGATTTGTGTAAAGACTTCAAAATACAACATCACAACTCTTCTCCCTACCGCCCAAAGATGAATGGGGCAGTTGAGGCAGCCAACAAGAACATCAAGAAGATTGTGCAAAAGATGGTGGTAACCTACAAAGATTGGCATGAGATGCTCCCATTTGCCCTGCATGGTTACCGAACCTCAGTGCGCACTTCAACAGGGGCATCCCCTTACTCCCTGGTTTATGGGTCAGAGGCAGTTCTCCCCATTGAGGTTGAAATACCATCCCTGCGGGTGTTAATGGAGACAAAACTTGATGAAGCAGAATGGGTTCGGTCTCGTCTTGACCAGTTGAATCTCATTGATGAAAAACGGGTGGCCGCAATGTGTCATGGGCAGTTGTACCAACAGAGGATGAGGAGGGCTTTTGACAAGAAAGTCCGTCCTCGTGAATTCCAAGAAGGAGATCTTGTGCTCAAGCAGATCTTGCCGATTCAGACAGACTCTAGGGGCAAATGGGCTCCCAAATATGAAGGACCTTATGTGGTGAAGAAGGCATTCTCAGGAGGAGCTTTAATTCTGGCAAACATGGACGGAGATGAGATCCCAAATCCAGTGAACTCAGATGTGGTCAAGAAGTATTATGCCTAGAAAAATAGACGAAAAAAGAGAAAGATAAGCCAAGGAAAAATCAGCTCGCTAGGTTGAAAACCCGCAAAGGGCGACCTAGGCAAAATCAGAGTGGCCCGGTGGATTGAAAACCCGCAAAGGGCGATCCAGGAAAAAATTAGGGTCAGAAAACTTGGGCTTGAGAAAAGAAAAAGGCAATCAGCGCCCCAAAGGTTCGGATAAGGGGGTGATCAGTATCATGAGTATGGACGGTGGGCACCGTTACTTCAGAGACGAAAATCGCGAGATTTGTTCCTTTTTGCTTGTATTTTTTGTAGTTTAAAAGAAAGATTGCAATGCACTTTCGATTGGCGTGACTTTCTGCACGTCCAATTTCTATATCAATAAAAGTCCAACTTTTCTTTCATATGTGTGCTTTTCGTGTCTCTGCTTTCATCTATTCAGTTTCTTTCAAAATAATAACTTTTATGATTGATGAAATCGAATTGCAAAACATGTGCACATTCAGAGCATTACAGGATCATTACGAAATCTTTGAAAAAATACGGAAAGAAGTGATTCCCCCAAGTGAATAAAATTGCGAAAAAGGCGGTCGTGACGAACCAGTGTGCAATCCTCGCAGATCACCGTCCTGGAACAGCCTTCGCCTGGCAGATCGATTTAACCAGCAAAAAAAAGAGTGCCAAAGAAAAAACAAATAAGCAGAAAAAAGAAAGCTGCTTAAAGAAAACAAACAGAGTAAACAAAAACAAATAAGCAGAAAAAAGAAAGCTGCTTAAAGAGGACAAACAGAATAAACAAAAAAAAAAGAGAAAATCACAGAAGACGGAACATAAAAGAACACAACATCTTCACATCATTCATCATATCATCCATACCATTCGTCACTCCATGACATCAAACAGTGGCGTGTTACACTTTCAAATTCGCATCTCAGAAGAGCGAAAGAATAACAAAAGAAAAAGAAGTGAGTGAGGAATCAAACAGAAAAAGCATCCCACCAAAATCAATCATTGCATTCATGTGCAGCCAAATACCCAAATGCATGCATTTCATGCACCATCCAGGAAGTTACTTCGGACCAGAGAGTCCCAAAAATCCCATCTTTAGAAAATCACCATGACACCGAGTTAGTAAACTCCATCAACCCAGAGTTAGTAAACTCCATCAACACAGAGTTAGTGAACTCCTTCCACAGATCACAACATCGTGTACGAGCACGCGATGGATCCATCAGACTTCGTTAAGTCCTTCGGATTAGTTGTGTCAGCCTAAGGCATAGCGTAAATCCATTGATCAAATCAGTTCCGGACCTGATGTTGATCGGCCGCTCGAAAAGGCCACCCCAGAGCTCGGACTCGACGAGAGTCCGTTAGAAGGTTTTAGGCGGCCTCCGAATCCCCAATTTACTGCTTTTCCCAATTTACTGCTTTCTCGTTAATGCGACAAGTGTTAACCCCCGTTCCCAAAAAGAAAATAACAAAAAGAAAGTTTGAGCTTTTCTGAAGCGGACAAAATTAGTGTTATTTCTATATCTTTATTTCCATTTCACCAACAAATATGAAAAGGCCAAGTCATATTTCTTGGCGAAATGTGAAATAAAGAGGGGCAGCTGTAATACCCTAATTTTGTCCGATCAAAAATAAGAAATTTTATTTATTTTAAATAAAAATATTTATTTTCATGCCATGCTTTATTTTATCTTAGTTTGCTACAAGTTTTAATCTTTGAAAAAATAATAATTAGAAGTAAAGAAACAAAAATAAGCAAAGGAGGAAATGGGGGAGGTTTGTAAAAAATATAAAGGTGCAATCAAGATTGGGCCATTTAAAGCCCATTCCTCCACCAAACCCAATCCCACTCCTTCCTAACCCAACACCCACCTCCTTCCTAACCCAACACCCAACTCCATCCAACCCACTCCAACTAAACCCTAATTCGAATTCCCCCCTTCCAAACCCTAAAAAATTCGGCCACCCCCCTTTACCCTAAAAGATGTCTACATTCACTCTCCCCCTTAACCCAAAAATCATCTACATTCATCCCCTCTCACCTCCCTAGAAATCCGCCCCCCACTTCCCTCTTTTCCCTCCTTGGAACTCACAATCCCACTTCCACACACAATCCCACTTCCACACACTTCCCACTTCCCCACATCTCCTTTCCCCATACACTCCACCCTTCCCTCTCTCCTCTCCCAACGGCTCTCTCTCCCTTCCTACGCCCCCTTTCTCTCTCTCCCTCACACCACTCTCTCACACACTCACTCTCATCTTTTCACTTCACACACTCAACCCTCCCCCCCCTCTACGGCCTCTCTCTCTCATACACCCCTCCATCTCCTTTCCCTCACACAACCTCCAAAACACATCACCTCCACTACCCACATCAAGCCCTAGCCGTCCACCCTCCCTTCTCCATCTCCACACGTTTTCCTTTCACATCCTCTCACGAAATCACCATTTTTGGTGCTTCTTTCTCTCCTTTCTCACGAAATAGCCATCTTTGGGCATCACCACACAAGAGACCGTTGGTCCCCCCAAAGCTCACGGATTCATCCAAGGGAACATGTTTTCCATTTCGTTTTTCTCAAGGTTAGCACACAAACGGATATATACACAAGGTTTGGTAAAAAAAAAACCGAAAGGCAAAGCACACCATTGGAAGTTCTTTTTTAGTATAAATATGGGTTATAGTTTTGTGGAAGGGGACGGTTTTTGGGAAGGAAGAGGGTGGTAGGTCGAAAGCTTGAAGGAGGTCCAGAAGCAAGAGGAGCAAAAACGGGTTCTGGAGACATTGGAGTGAAAGAGTGAGAGAGAGAAAATTTTCGTTTTTCTTCTTCTAAATTTATCATACAGTTTTTATTTTTTATGATTCTTGTTGGTGAGATTTGAGAAGAGAATTCCTTGTCCAAGGTTTGTTGTATATTTTACTCTTCTATTTTATGATTTTCGAATCTTTTATTTGATATGTTGTTCATCTTCATGTATATGGTTTTTCTTTGATGTTGAGTATTCTATTTTCTTCCTTTTGAGTAAAAGAATGGAAGAACATGTATAGATTATCTAATATGTTTTTTTAGTTGTAAAGGATTCAGTTTGTTTTGAATGTCATGTTCAATTTTATTTTTTCCTATACCTTCCTAAACAAACAAATCATGTGCATAACCATGAGTAATGATAGTTAGTTAAGGGATTTTCTTATCAACAATAATAATTGTCATCAAAATAATAACAATAAGAAATGTGGCAATTTTTCTTCTAATATCAAAAAAGGGATTTAAGGTAAAATGTTTCTTTAAATAATTAATAGATCTCTTTTATACCAAATACCAACAAAAAACACTTCACAAAAAAATTACTTTTCGGAAAAACTCAAAAAACATTAAAAAAGAGTAGTTAAGACAAAAATGATTTTTATGTTTTATCCTTTTATTTATTTATTTATTTATTTATTTTATTTTTTTTTTTAACCAAAAATTACCTCAACCAAAAATAATAACAAAAGAATCCCAAAAAAAAAAAAACGAAAAACGTTTCCTTAGTAGAAAAGGGAGTGGTAAGTAAAACATTTTTAAAAAAAAAACAAGAAAACTGTTATTTACACCTCCCAGATTCAGGCATAAGCCCCTTTTTGTCACTTAAGCCCAGTTTCGCTAACTGGGCCCTCCCATGCGAATTGGGCTTCATTTTCTGCACCCCCATTTTAAAACGCAACCCTTCTCACTGTTTACACCCCATTTTTAATAATACAGCCCTCCTTTTATTTGCACCCCCGTTTTACTATTACATCCACTGTTTCTCCTTTTAAAAAAAATATATATTTCCTTTCCCTACATAAATATTTTCTGACATCGAAAACAAATATTTTCAAACGTCGAAATCAACGAAAACACCTTTCAAAAACAAATCTTTTCAAACGTCGAAATCAAAATTAATCATCACTAATGGTCACTCGTGCTGTTGCCGTTTGATTGTGGGTGATGATTTCATTCCTGTGGGAGCTAGTAGTGTGGCCACTCTAAACCGTTGTCGTTTGGTCCTCACAAACGCTCTCCTTCAATTGCGAAAACCTTTTCAATGCTCAAAATAAAAACCGATTATCATTAATCATCACTCGTGCCGTTGCCGTTTGGTCGCTAACGATGATTCATTTTCATAAGAGTTAGTAGCGCGACCACTCCAAACCATTGTTGTTTGGTCATTGCGAATGCTCAACCCCTTCGCGAAAAACTCCAAAAAGATTAAAAAACAAAACCTTTTTAAAAAAACCAGAACTACGTAGCTTTGAATTCTCCATCGCACCGGGAGATACGTAGGAGCGGATATCCTCCGTCAAGCACAATAAACTAAAAAAATCATTTTTTTTTCTTCTAAAAAAATGAACACTTTCGCCAAAAATGAAAATTTTCGTTAAGTCTTTTTATTCTCTTTTCGAAAAAGGGCAAATTTCAGTTCTTTCCAAATCCGCACTTAAAACCACACATTTAATTAAAGGTTCCCTTTCGGTAGAAAGGAGGCGTGGGGTGCTAAAACCTTCCCTATGCCTAATCGACCCCCGAACCCAAATCTTCCGGTTTTCCAAAAGGCCATCCGCTTTCCAAAAGGTTTTTCCTCAATATTTTCCTGATAAAAAATATTGGTGGCGACTTCATTGATTTTCAAAAAGTTGTAAACGAATAAAGATCCCCTCAGGGACTTTTTCGGGCGCAACACTCGTTGACCCCCTTTTTGCATACTTTTGTCTTTTTCTTTTTCTTATGCATTTTTGGAACGGGTACAGCTTTTGATTCAGGCAAATATAGCTTTACAAGAAATTTGCATTTGTAGTGTTTTTGTGAACCTATTGCATTGGCCTCTCTACAATCATCATACTTAGCCTTAATATCACCGATGCACCCCCAAACTTAACTCTTTATGCTATTCTAGATTTTTAGTAAAATTTTAGCATTGATTTTGGCTCACTAATACTACCTTTAGCATCAGATTTTTTCTAGTTAGCTAAGTTCCTTTCTAAGCTTAGTTGAAGTGTAAAAGCAGTAATAAAATTGATCATTTGTAAAAACAAGGCTGATGTGTCTTTTTCTTTCTATCATCATCAAAAATCAGTTTCAAAAAGGTACATGTTTTTGTAAAAATTTTCAGCTGATCATGCTTCAAAAATATCAAACCAAAACTAAAATAATTAGCATAATTAATCTAACAACATTATCTAATCTATCACATTTGTAAAACAAAACACATGTAATATAAACACATAAACACACACACACACACACACACACACACACACACACACACACACACACACACACACACACACACACACACACACACACACACACACACACACACATATATATATATATATATTAACCATACATATATAAGTTTATAAACTCCTCCCCCCAACTTAAAAGTGAGCAGTGTCCTCACTGCTTTTACCATGCAGATCATAGGGAAGGAATATTAGTTCACAAAATATAACATAAGTTCCACAAAATATAAGTACTTAATATTCAACATTCAAAGTGGTTTACTGTTTGTTGGCCCCACTCTTGCTCCTATTGCTGGACCTCACAGCTGCATGTTTCACCTTCTGTCTTTTCTTCTTGGGCTTCTCTAGATGCTCCTGCATTCAATGTACCAGCAATGGCTACTGCATGTAATGTTGTAGCATTAGATGCTACTACTTCACAGTGAAAGCTCACTTCACTCATTCAACTCACCAGTCCTGCAACAACAACAAAAATAAAAACAAAAACAATCTTAAAATCTGGGCTGCCTCCCAGTAGCGCTTGGTTTAAAAGTCCTCAGCCAGACTAAGTCTTGTGGCAGATATCTTCAGCCACAAATGCTGCTGCACATGGTGCTACAGCATCAAAATTCTGCATAATTGACAGCATCTGCACAAGACCACTTATTCACACCTGCAAAAGTCAAAACAAAAACACACAAAACACAATTAGTCCTAAAAATCTGGGTTGCCTCACAGTAACTCTTAATTTATAGTCTTTAGCTAGACTAAGCTTCATAATAGAGTTCTGGTAACTCTGTGGTGACCTTGTCCCTCACCACATGTGCTCCATAGTACTGCTTCACCCTTTTTCCATTGACTTTGAATGTGGAACTGGTGGCTTCATCAAACAATTCCACTGCCCCATTAGGATACACTCTCACCAATTTAAAAGGTCCCGACTGCTTAGATTTGAGCTTTTCAGGGAGTACTTTAAGCTTTGAGTTGGACAAAAAGAACTTGTCCCCCCTTTATTTAGTTCTTGTCTTTGAATCTTCTTGGCTACTGCAGCAGTAGCTGCAGCATTCACTTGTTCAGCAGATGATGTAGCAACAGATGCTACAGCATGGTTCACTTCAACTTTGGTGTATTTTGGTTGTGGGGGTGTCAGCATAGGTCTGTTGGGTGGTGTTTTGGTTAGTGTGGTGGTAGCTGATTGGGGAGAAAATTGTGGAGTTAGATTTTTGTGAGATGGGCATTGGGTTGGGAGAGTTGCTTATTTGTTGAGTGCTTCTTTAGGGCCTGGTTCAGGCTCAACCTCTTTAACACTCCCTTCTTCTTCTGATTCATTTATTCTTCCCACACTCTCCTTTTCTGAGAATGCTGGAGCAATGGGTGCTAGAGCATTGGTTAAGTGATTATGTTGCTTGTGGAAGTGCTTCTGCACTACTTGATCCAAAGAGACTACAAATGAACATTCCTCAATATCCTCATTAGGATACTTTAGAGCATTCATAACATTGAATTTCACCTCTTGATCATTGACCCTCATGGTCAGTTCACCTTTCTGTACATCAATGATTGTCTTTCCAGTTGCCAAGAATGGTCTTCCAAGTATGATTGGTACCTCCTTATCTGTATCAAAATCAAGGATAACAAAATCTGCAGGAAACACAAATTTGTCAACTTTAATTAAAACATCCTCTATGATTCCTTCAGGATAGACTATTGACATATCTGCTAGCTGAAGAGTCACAGTGGTTGGCCTAGCAGTTCCAATTCCAAGTTGTGTGAATATGGATTTAGGTATCAAGTTGATACTTGCACCTAAATCACATAGTGCACGACCAGTATAAATTTTTCCAATTGAAAATGGAATTGTGAAACTGCCAGGATCTTTTAGTTTCCTAGGGATTTTATTTTGCATGATCTTGTTGCATTCTTTGGACATGGCTACTGTTTCAAATTCCCCCAATCTTCTTCTTTTTCTAAGCACATCTTTCATGAATTTGGCATAATTTGGCATAATTTGGCATTTGTTGAAGTGCTTCAACTAGGGGAACATTGATGTGTAATTGCTTTAATACCTCAGGGAATTTGCCAAATTGCTTTTCTTCATGAGCAGTTCTCAACCTTTGTGGAAAAGGTGGAGGAGGGTACTCTGGAACTAACCTTGGTGGTGGTATAGAAGCAGTTTTGGATGTTGCAGCATCGTATGCTCCAGCATTGCCTAAATACGATGCTGGAGCATTGGATGCTTCAACAATAGTTGAATAGCTAAAGTGCTCCCGGGGTCCCTTTTCTTTATTTAAAGTAATGAATTAGTCCTTTATGTTTTTTTTTGTCTCAAATAAGTCCTTTATCTTTCAAATTTTTGACACATAAATCCTTTTCCGTCAACCTCCATCCAACTTTGTTAACAGTGCTTATGTGACGTGCTGACTCATTATTTGATTAGGTGGCATGTCATTTTTATTTTTGCTTAAGTGGCATAATTTAATTTAATAAAATAATGAGTCAGCACGCCACAAAAGGAGTACCATGGCTTCCCCATTTACAACTAACCTCCGTCATTGATTGGTTGGGTCATTCAGTTAAACTCAATGAGAGATCTCTATCCTCATCCGCCGCGTAGTTACTAATTAATCGTTGATCCATAAACAATTAATCCTAATAGTGAAACCTATACAGCAAAGATGGAGGAGTCCAATCTCATACACTCCTTTGATCGATCCTTCAACATCTCAAGTACACGATTCTCTTTCTATATTACTTAAAATGCTGTAATTTGTGTCTACGTTACCATCATGTTAAATTTAAATCTTTTATACTATCTGTGCATGTGGATACCTATTGACACTTGACATTCCTAGTCTGGAGAGAATCTCCTCCCCATTATAGATATTAGTATTCTAACTTTTGAGGAAACATGAATATAATATCGTTGCCATTAAGTGAGGAATCAATTTTCTGAATAGTAAGGAGACACATTGTTGATGAAATGGGAATACAAATTTCAATACCGGTTATTTGACATCAACACCATTCAAAAAAATTATCAAACCTTGTAAATGTATCAAATCTTGCAAAAAAATAAAAATTTAATAAACTCTTTATTATTGTTTTTCTTTTCATATAATAAAATTAGTCATTTATCCTATTAAATATTCAGACTCTTTGAGCACTTACGAAGGGAATTACATTTACCCCACCCTAATGAGATTAGTGGCGATTTGAATCTAGGACCTCCTAGATGCAAATCATGTCATGCTCCACTAGGCCAATTTATCAACCCCTTGAAATATAAATCTCCATACATCACCAACCTATCCCAAATAGATAGGTTGAAAACCATTTGGTCTTGGAGCTTTGAAAGACTTCATACTCATGACAGCAGCATCCAACTCATCTTTAGTCACATGGGCTAAAAGAGACGTCCTCTTATCTCTAGTTAGCTTGCAAACATGATGCTCACTAGATGGAGGAGTTAATTGCACCTTCTCACATAACAGATTCTTCATGAATTTCACAGCTTCCTCCCTAAGAATAGTATCATTTGTGTACCAGTCACCACCTGAAGGGAGTTTCAACCCATGCACCTTGTTGTGTTTGCTTCTTATCACCGTTTGTATGGAAGAAAGCAGTGTTACGAACGACTATCCAATTTGATCCACCGTTCTCTAGACTTTTGAAAACAATAAATTTCTTCTTGGAAGAGGGTGTTTTCATAGTCTTTTAGCAGCCTTTTTTGCAAATTACACAGCATCGCTGAATCAACTATTTCAAGAGCCTTCTAGAAACCTTCCAGGCTTCTTAGAGTTCTTTTATTCTCAAAAATACTCCCAAACTTCTCTTTATTAAAGACAATGAAATCTATTTTGACATAATTCAGGGCTATAAGAACATTTAACTGATCCTTACCGGAAGCATTGACAACCACATCCTTATATTCATCACGAGTACACCAAGAAGCCTGAAAACGAAAAGGTATACCACTGTTGCCTCTGGGAATTTCATTCTCCAAGAATGATCACAATGACCTCTATCAATATGAAGGTTTGGCGTTTTTAGTACGATATCCATATCATCGATCATAAGATGACTCATTATCCTCCAATGTATTTAACCAGATACCTCCTTTCCATTTGGTACATCAAAGGCACCAAATGGAAAGGAGGTATCTGGTGGTACAAGATCATCTAACATTTTGACATGATTGGGTCATAGAAGCTCCAAAGGTATCGATGATCTTATTACATGAGGGTATTCATAGATTTTTGGAGTCTTGATCTTTGGATCCTTATTGCCTTTGACCACTACCATCTCCTTCTCTTTCCCCTTGTCAATAAACAGTTTTCCCATTGGTTGTGATTTACCAACAAGGGATATCGATGCTGAAAGGAAAACAAATTTGTTACTTACCTGATCCACAGTAACTCATCGACCATCCCTACGTTGTCTTTTCTTTCCATTTCTTCCCTCGCGTGTTCCTATCTGACGTGGCAACACACTGCTTTGTGGATCCTTGTGGGGAAAAAACCAGTGTGGATAAAAAAAATTATATACCAAAATAACACACTTTTTAGATTATTTACCAAACTAGAACACATCCAAAATTTAGTGTAGAAGTCGCACCCCACTAAAACGACTTCTGAACTGAAATTTAATTTTATTTTACTTTTGTAGTGTTTAGTTCAGAAGTCGCCCCCATCAGGGTGACTTCTGAACTGTGTTTTTTTTTAACTTTTTTTCTTCTATATTAATTTAAATAAGTTTAATTTAATTAACTCAAAATTAATTTTGTTAATTCTAAATTAATTATAAAATTTTGGTGAAAAAAATAATATTTGAACACATTAATATATTTAAAAGTATTGGCAAGATCTCGTGCGTCCAAAAGTGTCGGCAACATCAATACCATTGAATAAAACACAAAAAAAAACATCAAGACCATTAATGGTAGTTTTTAACTTTGTTTTTTTTTACCAAAGTTTTTTACTTTGTTTAACCACTTTTAATCATATATATCTATATTTTTATTAAAAAAAAATATCTACCGTGTAGAAGATGTATAAAACTACCGTGTTGAGTTATGAAATATTAAATACGAATTTAAGTTAGACATTTACTAAAATCGTAAAAAACACTAAAAAAACACTTTTTATGAACACTGTCATTTCTTAGTGGCGGACCCACTCACACCTGAGGGGGTTCAGCTGAACCCCCTGAAAAAAAAATTGCACTTACCGCTCTCTATAAATAACCTAAATCCCCTGAATTTGTTTTTAACCCCCTAAAAATTTTAAATTGTACTAGTAGACCAAGTTTTGCACCCAATTGACACTGGCATTAAAAATTTGACACCCCTGACCCTAGGGTCTGGGGTCCGCCACTGATGCTGCTGGTATTTCTTTAGCAGACGGGATAGGAGCAAGCTTCAGATAAGATTTAGGTGCAGGTGGTTGTTCGTATTGATTAGCACCAGCCTGCTCCTGAAGCCTCTGAAGATATGCAACTGATTCGAAAATTACGACAGAAAATAAAAAACAAGTCAAACGTCATCAAAAAAATTATAACAACACCACTAAAAATCTAATAAAATCGAAAGAAGATTATACAATTGTTTTTAAATTTTCGGAGACTATGAAAAATTCATAAATTCATAAAAAATAGTAAACGATGGAATTTGGGAGTAATGATCCTTGGTTTTTTCGGATTAAATAGCCGTGGTTTCGAGACAATCAGATAAGATTTTCCGAAAATCAATTTTTAGTCTAGAACCCTAAAACTGAGTAGCTCCTTGTGCCGACACTTTTCATCAACGTGGCAAGATCTTGACCGTTTATTAGTGTCGGCAAGATCTTGACCGTTGAAACTGCACGCTGCACTATGCATTTTGCACTATGCACTATGCACTTTGTAATGTGCTACTAATTCAATAAATACAGTTAGTTCCATATTTCTATTTAGCGGATATTTTTTTTTTCACCAAAAAATTTATAATTAATTTAGAATTAACAATATTAATTTTTTAAAGTAATTAAGTTAATTAATATAACTTAATTTAAATTAATATAAAGAAAATAAAAAATAAAAAAACACATTTCAGAAGTCTCTCCCATAGGGGGCGACTTTTGAACTACAAAAGTAAAAAAAATTAAATTTTCA